>CM060931.1:876774450-881574450 GCA_030765085.1 Allium cepa | reverse complement strand
GAATATTGGATAGTATGGTTGGATGGAATAACTCAGTATAAAGAGTTACCAAAATCTATGGAATTGGATTTTTGAAAGGTAATAAAAGAGTAAAATTTTAAGTAAATAATTCTAGTAAATTGGAATAAATTGAATAATGAAGTGAAAATAAAATAAAATAGAGTGATTTATAAACTCTAACAAAATATGAAATATGAGGAAATTGAATTAACAAAGGAATAATAAATTCTGGAACTTAAGTGAATAAAAGTCATTATTTTAAATGTAAGGATTAAATTTAAAGGTAAAGAAAGGAAATTGAGGAATCTGAATTTGGTATTTTTCAGTTTAAAGATTTTAAAACGTAAATTGGAAATTAAATCTAAAGTTAATAAATTTTGAAATAAATGAAGTAAGAGAATTTATTTCATGGTAAAGTAAATGGAAATCAATTGTAAAATTGATTTAGGTGTTAAAATTTAAATTTAAAGTGAAGAGAGATTTTGGGACTTTATGACTGCGTTATAAAGTGAAATAAAATGTCGGTGGATATTTTTTATAAATTCAAGGTAATAATTTATTAAAGGAATGGGTATTTGTTTAAAAATAAATGGTAATTTATTTTTAAGAAATGGGAAACAGAAGAGGATTTCCCTGGATAGCCAAGTATGGTTTTCAAAAATATTTAAAGTTTTTAAGATCGTTTTAAAAAGCAGCTTTTGGAAAGTTTATTATTTCTAAATCTAAATTTTTAAAACAAGTATATTTTTCTAAATCTATTATTGAAATAACTATATAAAGTAACTTGGTATTGAGTTTAAAAGAGGAAATTTAGTTTATATTTTATAAATTGTCTTATACAAAATATTTTGTTAGTATATTTATTTTAATAAAATATTTAAGTTATAATTTTAAAAGTTATAAGTATATTTTATAAAAAAAATGTTTTTAAATTATTTTAAACTTAAATGTTTGTACTTGGCGTTCCAATGGAAATAATAATTGGGAATGTACCCTGGGAAGGGAAAACGGGTTTTGAAACTGTTTTCAAAAGGGGTTGAAAATTTGAAATATATATCTCGGGAAGATATTTTGGGATTAATAAATAATTTAGGAAATTATTTATTGGTTGATGGATGTTTGTGAATATTAATTGATAGTTAAATAACCGACTATCAATATTGGACAAATGCGTTGATCGTTTCGAAGAAACCGGGATCGAGATTTATTTCTCGAAAACCACTTCGATCCGGTTTGTACGTTTCGTGCGAAAAACGTGTTCGGAATCGAAGATGGAGCAGTGAAGTGCAAGGGCTAGTCGCTACTAATCCTGAGGATATTTCCAAAATGGATGTAGTAGGAATAGTGCCTTCGGTTCCGTTCGAACCCGGGACGGACTTGTATGGGCGAATGCTTGCGAAACATCGTCAGGTGGGCGATGGGCATTCTAAGTGAAACGTTCTAAAAGGTAACGCTTAGCCTCAAGCCTCATCAAATGGGAATGACTGAAAATCAGGGGATATGCAGCAAGGTTAGGTGGGTAGCACCCAAGCAGGGTGAGGTCATTCCAGTCTAGATGTCCCTTTTTATTTTTCGGCTTAGTGGTGCGGTTGCTGATCCCAACCGCGGGGTGATCTCACTCGGGACTGTCCGGTAAGGGATGGTTCCGGCCTTGTGTTGCAGGGGATGAAGGGAGTAATCCTCGGTACGGTGATCTAGGCCCCGTACTGTGACAGGTGGTACCCCAGTGCCTAGTCATTAGTTGGAAATCCATTCTCCCTACGAGCCTTGTACGAGTTTTGTTTGTATTACCCACTTTTGTGGCTAGTAGCTGGAATTTAATAATGTAACAATTTCAGCTATTTTATAAGTATTTGTATATAGACCCTATTATAATATCAGAGGATTTCTATAAAATTGTTTTAGCTATCGTAAGGTAAAAACCCGACATGTTTATTTGTGGCGTGGTCTTACGAGATGCTTTTGTTTTCAAAGGATTTTTGAAACTTTAATAATAAATTGGGTGTGATTTTCTCACGCTGGTAATCCAGACTGACTCGGGTGTTATTTAACTGTAATGCTCGGGTCAGACCGAGTATTATAGGATACAGGATATGATGCTGTGGAGCTCAGGAGACGAGCTGGATGACGAAATGTACTCTCGTACTTGTATATTTATATACGTATTCCGTTGTGTTGAGTTGTTGTGTACCCATTGTATGATATTGATGTTGAGTTGTGACTGATGTATTGTGATGATGTAATGTATGTAAACAGATATATTTGATTTTGAGTAAAGATTATTTACTATCTATTATATTTTATTCCGCTGCGATGGTTGGATTCTGATGTTGATTTTGTTTTCTCTTCTTCTACCTCTTCTTCTTAAACCCAAATGGTTCGTATTTCTGTGCAACTTGAGTTGATTGTTGTAGAATAGTGTTGACTCAAGGGGTACGGATTTGCGGGTCGTTACAGTTGGTATCAGAGCTTAGGTCGGCGACAACCTAGGCTTTGGTGGGAATTACTCAAGTAGAGTCCGTAGTACTCTATAATGAGTTTGAGTGTATTAATAGATATGAGCGCGTAATTGTTAGTGAATAAAATGATTTTTATATTGTGTTGATTGGTTTATTGAGTGGTTTATGGATTCTGGTCAATACGAGTAATTAACGTTATTGATAGGGATCTCTAAACACTTAAATAGAACAATTCAACACAGTATTATTTTAAAATAGGGTAAATGAAATAATTTTACCCAAATTATTTTTGTATATGAAAGAAATAATTTTCAGAAATTATTATAGTATTTGGATGCTTGATTGTTAAGGAATGATAATATTAAATTATTAACGCTATTGTGTAAAAATTGAATAAGAAATTGAAACTTATAACCAAAGTTGAAAAATAAATTTATATAACAAAATGGAATTTGAAATATAGATTATAAATGTAATTTTTAAATTTGAAATAACTTCATATATAAATAAGATTATAATTTTGAATTAGAATTCCAGAGAATGAAAATAAATTAAGATGAAGATTCCAGAGTAAGTTTGGAATTTTGGGGAAAAAGTTTAAATTCCTTTGGATTTGGAAATGGTTTTTAAAAGTTTTGAAGAAATAATAGTGGTATTATTTCGGGAATATTTTTGAATTGAAATTGAATCTGGTGAGATTGGAAATTAAGAATATTTGAAATGTTTTAAAGGGATAAAAGCATCGAACTCTTTCGGTCACTGGAAAATAACGTCGGTGATGACTGCAGCATCATCGATGTTTATTTTCGAGCTTCTAAAAGAGAAATTGCTGCCAAATTGTTTTGAAATGGAATTGGTTGTGAACTGGATTTGGTCTTGAAATTCAAAGGACAATTGAATTTACCAAAGGATTTTGGATATAGTTGATTTCAAAGTTGATTTTGGAATTTTAGGAATTGTTTAAAAACTCTGGAATCTTATGTAAAAATGTTTGTGGAATAGTAAAATATATTGAATAAATAAAAATGTATATTCCCAAGATAAAAGTAAGAATGTGAATGAGATTGATTGTGGATAGATGGAAGTGTGAATATAAATGAAATGTGACCTATAAAATTTAGAAATGAGATTAATAAGCCAAAATAAAATAGTTTTGAATTTGGAAAGTGAATGAAAATCCAAAACTTAACTTATAAAATAAATAGGTTGAACTCCAGTAAAATAGATAAAGAAATTTTGAAATAAAAATCAAATATTGATTTAATGTATGTTGAATATCAAATTTTGTGGTGACAAATGTTGAGTTTGTAAATGAATTATGGGACGAATATTCGATGTAAATAATATGGAATGTTCCAAGATTAATTAATGGAATATGGAAATGGAACTCGAATTGTTTAAATAAAAATTTGAGTTGATGATAAATGATAAAATTTGAAAGAGATGTTGAGTTATTAATAGAAATTCAACTTGAAATTGTAAGTGAATTAAATTTGAATTGAAGTTGAATGGAATTGAATTAATATAAAAATGATTGGTATTGCCAATAAAAATCCAAGTAGGGATAAATTGGAAATGGCCTCATTATAAAGTGAAAGGAATTCCGAAATAAATTATTGAATGTGAATTAGAATTCATATTGATTCAATGAAATATACTAATTTAATTTAAGCGAATGGAGCTAACAATGAAATTGGAAATGAGCTCGAGTAACATATAAATTCAACTTAGACCAACGATGAATTAAATATAATTGGGAGTGTCGTCAAACAAAATGAATTGGGTTATAACAGTGATGGTTGGAATTTGTGAATCAATTCCAAGTAGGTTGAAATATAATGGAAAAGACCTTGTTATTAATAAAATCAAAATTCTATGAATGAATAGAAATTGACTAAAAATTGATTTTTGAAATCGGTTGAATTATAAATGGTTTATAATAAAACCTGTTTGGTAAGTGGAATGAAATTAGTAATTAAGTTGAGTAACTCAAGTTATATTAACAAGAGCTTGGCTTCGAATAAAATGGGAATTCATTGAATAAAATTTTATGAGTTGATAGAAGTGAAATAAAATTTATTTTGAATCACTTGGAATAAAAATAAACTCGTTTGGATTCAAATGAATTGGAAGTAGTAAATGAAGTGTAAATCATTTAATTGGAATGTAAAATGAATTAAATGAAATGGCATTGGAATGGATTGGAAGCATTCAAAATAAATGTCGAAATGTTTCACATGTGCTTGTGGAAGTATATGATATGCATCGTTTATGAAACCCATGTTTTAATTATTTATATTTAAGTGAAATGCTATAAATTTGTGTAATTGTCACTTACATATTTATATTGAGTAAGTACAGGTTCAGGGAAGCCGTTTGGCTGGATTTGATTGCGCAATTTGCTAAAATAAATCGCCGCTTGCTTAAAAATGCTAAAATAAGGTACGCCTACACAATACAAATAGGAAGTATGAACTGTTTTTCTGTTTTCCGACCGTGTGGGTCGATGTATATTGATTTCCGGCCTGAGGCCGATGTATATATGTTTTTGTGCATCCTGTGATATCGCAGAAGTCCCTCCGTACAAAAGAGACTCTGCCAAAATTTTCCGTAAATTTTGGGAGTTAGAAAATTTTTGAAATTCTCGAAAATTTTCATTAACGGAAAATGATCTAAATTTGCTAAGCAAATAAAATTGAAATTGGATATTGAAATCTAATTGGAATGCAAATGTAAAGAGAATGAAATTGAAGAAACTAAAGAAGTAAAGTTTGCAAATAAACTTTAATTTGAGATTTAAATTAATTGGTAAGTGCAACTAATACAATATTCAAAGTGGAAACCAAAATTTAAACTTAAATGAAATTGTAAAGGCAAAGAGAATGGTAATGGAAATAAACTTCAATAGTAAAATGAAGATTTATATAAGAATTATATACAATATTCAAATTAAACTTAAGGAATGGAAAATGAAATTCTTAAGTAAATTTGGTATTGCGAAAAATTATTCCAAGAGAATAATTGAATGGAAATTAACTGAAGGTTAAAGTGATAGTTGGGAATGTGAATAAAAAGAGAATTGGTGTAGCTAAAAATAAATTGGGCTAATTACGTAAGGTGTACGTATATTATTTATTCGCATAGCTATATTGATCCAGAATTCGAGCACAGATTTTCGAGATAGTTATATCGATCCGAGTTAGGATTTTTCACTCGATTTTCGACGGCGAACCTGGATATGGATTGTTGATTGATTCT
The DNA here is from genome assembly GCA_030765085.1 of Allium cepa. Classification (NCBI taxonomy): domain Eukaryota; kingdom Viridiplantae; phylum Streptophyta; class Magnoliopsida; order Asparagales; family Amaryllidaceae; genus Allium; species Allium cepa. The sequence continues at coordinate 881,568,733 of CM060931.1, read as the reverse complement.
CGAGATTCTCTATCATAGTTATGACTATGCAAGGAGAATGACGGTTTCTGATCAAGAAACCAGATCTGAGTCCGCACTAGGAAGTCGGGTGGACGATACTAGTTCGGAAATGAAATTGTGTGATCGAATGAGCGATCGAATTTGATATTGCGTACGAATGGTATATGTGCATCGTACGGGCTTGAATAAATAGATATTGAAATTTGTAAATGTTTTTGAATGTCGTGATGGATATTGTTGCTTAGTTGGATATACAGGTGTATAAAAGCAATGGATAAATAAAGATTTTGGATTTTAGAAGATTAAAATTAATGGCCCGACAAAAAGGTATGTATTTGAATGTCTATATGAAATTTGATTAGGTTTTTGGATTGAGCCACTTGGCTTTTGTTTTCTTTTTGGATTTGGGAGGCCGTAGAGCCATTTTTGTAGTAGTACCGAGCTAGCCGTGCAAAGGAGACGCTGGCGAAATTTTTCGAAAATTTAGAGAGTTAGAAAAATTTTGAGAAAATTTTGATAACTTAAAATTTGAATTTAAGTTTAAATTTTAAATTGATAAGTAGGTGATATTGTTTGGGACTTATGGATAAGTTGAAAAGTTAGAGAGAGGATTAGTGTGTCTTTGATAAAAAGATTGTTTTGGCAAGTTGTTAAAAACTGTTTGGGTTTGAGAAAATAGTTAATGGGTTATGGATCATTCTTCCTAACTAGTAATTTCAGGGACGAAATTCTTTTAAGGGGGGAGGAATGTGACGACCCGGAATTTTAGACATTCGAAATAGGAATATTTAATTAATTTTAAATATTCGAAAGTTAATTTTTAACTTGAATTTCAAATATCAATATTTATTGGATAATTAAATATTGAATTTAATTATCGGAATTGGGTAAATTAATGAATATGGAGCTTTAAGCCGGTTAAAAATAGTTTAAAGGATTGGAAAATTTATATTAATAATACTGAAGGTGATAAAACTATTAAAATTGAATTTGAAAGCGTTTGGTTAAGTTTTGAAATTTTATAGTTTAAATTGAATTTAAAAATAGCCTTCCGAGGCACAGTCTCGGAGTTCGACGAAACCAGTTCCATTGGATCCGAAATATTGGATTATTTCCGGATTTCAATTTTTGTAGAATTTAGATTTATTGTGTGCGCATACGATATATAAACACGTTGAAAATTGTATCGAGGCAATTTAAATTCGAATATATTATATTTTTACTTATTAAATTTTCTTTCAGCCGAATTTTTGTCACCATCAGCTGCCGTTCTTTCAATCGCTGCCTCCTCTCGTACATGCCATCATCATTCTATCTCCCTTTCTCTTATCACGCAAGCTTCGTTTGCCTTAAATAAATTTCACCGAAGCTTCTCTTTCAAAAGTTGAATACTCGGCTAAACGAAAGAAGAACATAAATCAGTAATGGCCGCAATTTTTTTTAAGTCGCGAATACTTCCTCTGCTCTCGTTCAAAAAGATTCAAAATTTTCCAAATTTTAAACACTTCTGAGAAATCGCGGACGAAAACGAAATCATTCGTTATAAAATAAAATAAAAATCAAGAGGGAAAGTGGCGACTGAAAACAAATGGAGGTATTGGTGATGGTCTCGTCTTCTCCTTCTTCTTCTTAAGTGTCGTTCTTTCCCTTCAATGGATCACGAGCTCGTAGATCTGTTCGAAATTGATAAGGGGAAGACTCGCATTCGAGGGCGAGCACGTGCTCATGTTGGTCGTTGTTCGATTGGGTTTTAGGGCTTGCGGTGGAATCGTTTGTCAACGATGGTGGGTTGGGGGTCTGTGCGAGTTCGACGTCATCGGGGTGGTGGCCAAGGCTCGAGCTGGGTGGCTCGCGTGGGGCGCAGGTGTGGGTGGTAGAGTATCGCGTTTGGGGAGGTGGTTATCTGGCATTAGGTTTCGGGTCGCGGCGACGCTCGTAGTGGATCGCGATTTCATTGTAGATGTTGGCGAGCAGGTGTTCGATATTGCAGACGACAGTGAGGTAATCCCAGTTGCTTAATTTAATATATATAAAAAAAATGAATATAAATGAATAGCAGGAAAATTTATGCAATGAGATATATTTATACAGATTGTAAGTTTATATATATACAGACCAGAAATTATATACGCATAATTTTATATATAGAAATCTGTTAACTTTAAGTAATCGGTAAATTTATTTGTGTAATTAATATATATATAACTTGTCTTTGAAGGTTTAAGTGGGCAGAAAAGAAATGTTAACTAAGTTAGTAACGATCATTGGAATTTAATAAATTTAAATAAATAAATGATAAGTTGATTTATTCAAGTTATTTAAGAAATAATTGATTGTTCGATTTGATCGGATATTAATGAAACATGAATGCTTATACAAGGTCAAGTCGGGAAAACGAGGCAATATTGGAATGGACTGCAAATGAAACGATAAGGTGAGTTAATCTCACTCAGTTTAAATTTAAATTTAAATGATTAAATTTAAATAATTGTTTGAATGGTTGAAATTGATTGATTGTTGTGCTATAGAATGATATATTCTGAAATTAGTAAATAATATTGTGCTAACATTTGTGGATGTAGGGAAACAGGTTGGAGGGATCCAACTGGATTCCTCAAATTTATTAGATTATTTAATATTCGGTGTGATGAATATTTGATATCCTGTGATTGTTTTATGGATAATTGGAATATTGGATAGTATGGTTGGATGGAATAACTCAGTATAAAGAGTTACCAAAATCTATGGAATTGGATTTTTGAAAGGTAATAAAAGAGTAAAATTTTAAGTAAATAATTCTAGTAAATTGGAATAAATTGAATAATGAAGTGAAAATAAAATAAAATAGAGTGATTTATAAACTCTAACAAAATATGAAATATGAGGAAATTGAATTAACAAAGGAATAATAAATTCTGGAATTTAAGTGAATAAAAGTCATTATTTTAAATGTAAGGATTAAATTTAAAGGTAAAGAAAGGAAATTGAGGAATCTGAATTTTGTATTTTTCAGTTTAAAGATTTTAAAACATAAATTGGAAATTAAATCTAAAGTTAATAAATTTTGAAATAAATGAAGTAAGAGAATTTATTTCATGGTAAAGTAAATGGAAATCAATTGTAAAATTGATTTAGGTGTTAAAATTTAAATTTAAAGTGAAGAGAGATTTTGGGACTTTATGGCTGGGTTATAAAGTGAAATAAAATGTCGGTGGATATTTTTTATAAATTCAAGGTAAGAATTTATTAAAGGAATGGGTATTTGTTTAAAAATAAATGGTGATTTATTTTTAAGAATTGGGAAACAGAAGAGGATTTCCCTGGATAGCCAAGTATGGTTTTCAAAAATATTTAAAGTTTTTATGATCGTTTTAAAAAGCAGGTTTTGGAAAGTTTATTATTTCTAAATCTAAATTTTTAAAGCAAGTATATTTTTCTAAATCTATTTTTGAAATAACTATATAAAGTAACTTGGTATTGAGTTTAAAAGAGGAAATTTAGTTTATATTTTATAAATTGTCGTATACAAAATATTTTGTTAGTATATTTATTTTAATAAAATATTTAAGTTATAATTTTAGAAGTTATAAGTATATTTTATAAAAAAAATGTTTTTAAATTATTTTAAACTTAAGTGTTTGTACTTGGCGTTCCAATGGAAATAATAATTGGGAATGTACCCTGGGAAGGGAAAACGGGTTTTGAAACTGTTTTCAAAAGGGGTTGAAAATTGGAAATATATATCTCGGGAAGATATTTTGGGATTAATAAATAATTTGGGAAATTATTTATTGGTTGATGGATGTTTGTGAATATTAATTGATAGTTAAATAACCGACTATCATTATTGGACAAATGCGTTGATCGTTTCGAAGAAACCGGGATCGATATTTATTTCTCGAAAACCACTTCGATCCGGTTTGTACGTTTCGTGCGAAAAACGTGTTCGGAATCGAAGATGGAGCAGTGAAGTGCAAGGGCTAGTCGCTACTAATCCTGAGGATATTTCCAAAATGGATGTAGTAGGAATAGTGCCTTCGGTTCCGTTCGAACCCGGGACGGACTTGTATGGACGAATGCTTGCGAAACATCGTCAGGTGGGCGATGGGCATTCTAAGTGAAACGTTCTAAAAGGTAACGCTTAGCCTCAAGCCTCATCAAATGGGAATGACTGAAAATCAGGGGATATGCAGCAAGGTTAGGTGGGTAGCACCCAAGCAGGGTGAGGTCATTCCAGTCAAGATGTCCCTTTTTATTTTTCGGCTTAGTCGTGCGGTTGCTGATCCCAACCGCGGGGTGATCTCACTCGGGACTGCCCAGTAAGGGATGGTTCCAGCCTTGTGTTGCAGGGGATGAAGGGAGTAATCCTCGGTACGGTGATCTAGGCCCCGTACTGTGACAGGTGGTACCCCAGTGCCTAGTCATTAGTTGGAAATCCATTCTCCCTACGAGCCTTGTACGAGTTTTGTTTGTATTACCCACTTTTGTGGCTAGTAGCTGGAATTTAATAATGTAACAATTTCGGCTATTTTATAAGTATTTGTATATAGACCCTATTATAATATCAGAGGATTTCTATAAAATTGTTTCAGCTATCGTAAGGTAAAAACCCGACATGTTTATTTGTGGCGTGGTCTTACGAGATGCTTTTGTTTTCAAAGGATTTTTGAAACTTTAATAATAAATTGGGTGTGATTTTCTCACGCTGGTAATCCAGACTGACTCGGGTGTTATTTAACTGTAATGCTCGGGTCAGACGGAGTATTATAGGATACAGGATATGATGCTGTGGAGCTCAGGAGACGAGCTGGATGACGAAACGTACTCTCGTACTTGTATATTTATATACGTATTCCGCTGTGTTGAGTTGTTGTGTACCCATTGTATGATATTGATGTTGAGTTGTGACTGATGTATTCTGATGATGTAATGTATGTAAACAGATATATTTGATTTTGAGTAAAGATTATTTACTATCTATTATATTTTATTCTGCTGCGATGGTTAGATTCTGATGTTGATTTTGTTTTCTCTTCTTCTACCTCTTCTTCTTAAACCCAAATGGTTCGTATTTCTGTGCAACTTGAGTTGATTGTTGTAGAATAGTGTTGACTCAAGGGGTACGGATTTGCGGGTCGTTACACCTACACCTCCAAGCATGTCAAGAATTGACTCCCAAACCTCGGCCAGGGTAATCTCATACTTCGGTCCTAAGAATGAAAGGCTCCCACGCCCCATAACGCTATGCATGTAGAAGTCAAATAAAGTGGAGTTGACATTGGCTTTAGTCGCCTCATGCGACTGTTCGGCAGCCTGCCTTCCAGCGATAGATTCATCACGTTCCTTCTCGGTCTTTAATAATTGGGCCTTTAGCCTCATAATCTCCAAATCCTGGGAGTTGACCTTCTCCCGTAACTCTGCAACGTCAGCACGATATCTTTCCGTTGTTTTCTGCTCAGCCTCAAGTTGTGCCTCGGCATGTCGCTGAGCAGCGTGAGCATCGCGAACTTGCTTTTGAAGTACTTCTTCTTTTTGAGTATATGAGGTAGAAGAAGTAGCAAGCTCTTGTTTAAGTTTTTCAACTTCTGTTTCAAGCTTCTCGTTGTAATCAGCGATGTTCCTCATCTCAGTATCATGCTGGCTTAAAGTTTTCTGCCACTCGGCCTTATCATTTTCCATGGTCAGCATAGCCTCTAAATTCACGCGGTTGACCCTCTGAAGCTCATCAACAAGCTTTTGCCACCCTGACATCCGCTCGATATCAAGTCTAACATCATCAAGATTTTGCAGCATTGCTTATTTGTCAATAGGGACCAAGTCAAGATCGAACCGCACTCCGTTTAGGTACCAGTGCGGGAACCGGCTTTGTAGAGTAGCCGGGCCTGGTCCAATTTGGAATTTAGGCCTGTTGACTATTGTCTGAATGTCTGTCTTCCCGAGAGCAGGAGAGCCGGAAGGGATGTCAAGTGAGACGGAGGCAGCGGCCTTTTCAGAAGTTGTAGATGCATGCTTTTCACCGTGCCTGGCACGCTTGCTTAGGTCCTCAACTATATGTCTTTTTCCCCGGTCGTCATGCGTCTTTCTTTTGTTAGAGTCGTCACCTCTCTGGGAAGAATCATGGTGCTCCTCCCTTTCTCTCCTCTCATAACGCTCTTCTTGAGCCCTCCTCTCCTGAGCCTTTCGAGCGGCTCTCTCTTCGTCAGTTTCTCTGTAAACGGGAAGGTAGCGCCTATAGTCATATTGATTACGCCTCCCGTAGCGCTGAAAGTCGTCGTAATAAGAGCCGCCGCGTCCCATCGGAGAATCTGAAATTAAAATACAAGTCTTAAAAGTATTCAGAGAAAAGAAGTTAAGTACGAATAAGTACTGAAAATCCTATGTGTGTGTGGTGTGCAAACTACACGCGTCAGGCTACAAACCACTCTTCGGCACAGGGGTGGTAGTGACTTGAGTGGCAGGCGTCAAAATTTGCTGAAAAGTGGATGTCGCCTCAACAATAGGAGAAGAAGCTTTAGGGACATCATCTTTAAAACGTTCCTGTGAAGTTATGATCAGGTCGCTTAGCCCCTCAAAAGTATCATCACCGCCATGCCCGGCAGGAGTTTCTTTTTCGGCTTCCAGATCGGCCGCATCTTCAGAGCAACGAAGAGTTTCTTCCTCCTCAATAACTGGGGCAAATGCCGATTTGCTGGACGGACCCGCAACATTGGTAAGTGTGGGGCACTTCACCAGTAAAGTTTCAGTAGAGGGCTCCTTCGGCATAAGCCCTTCAACAGGGATTGAGACAGCTGGTGCCTCCGCTGGAGAATCAGGGACTTCATGAGGCTGAGTGGAGCAAGAAGGATGAAGAAATTCGAACTGGTGGAGGAATTCGTCGTTCAACAAAAGTTTCATGTCCCGCTCTTCAACCGGTTCAGCCATGAGCCTCTCCAGAGTTGGCTTCTGGCTAGGATCTATAGAATCGGGGGGAGCGCTGAAATGAAAAAACGAAGTTAACACTTGGCAATTCGGACTTCGCAAAACTCAGAGAATAGAAGAAGTAAAGGTAGATGATCTTACTTCCTTCCCTCCACACAGCATAAAATCCCGGGGGGCAGCGGACAAAGAAGAACTGAGTTAAGAACCCATGAGCAGTGTCGGGAAGGCCAACGATCAATTTGCGATTTCGGGCGCTTCTCACGACGGTGATAGAAGGGTGATCCTTAGTCCTGGTAAAGAAGCATAAGAAGCAAATCTCGTCGAAGCTTGGAAGACGATCAAATGTTCTCCTAAATAGTACACACAGCCCCATCAGAATGGCGTAGCCATTGGGGTGTAGTTGGAATGGGGAGATGGCTAGTTGACGAAGAAGATTCTGGAGAAAGTTGTTGAAAGGGGGAATGACCCCGCTCAGGCACATTTGCCGATTAACCGCTACAAAGCCAGGAGGCGCCACATCAGTAGTGTTAGTTTTCTCAGGAAGAATGGCATCTGCTTCAGCAATGCCAAACTGAATGCATAACTGACGAAAAACTTTGTATGATGAAGTGGTAGAGGCTCTCTCTGGAGGATTAACTAGGGGAGCCGGAATAAGAGTGGCTTCTCCAGTCTTGACTGTTATCTCTTCTTGTTGAGAAGTCATTCTACACAAGCAACCGGATATTCAAATGTGAAGGTGCACGTTTCCTAAAAGTGTGAAGTGTTGTGCAGAACTAATAAAAATAATAAGTAAATATAACTGGAATTAAACTAGTCGACAATTGATCGATTACCAAATTTCAGGACTTGTTAATTTAAAGTTCAGGTATAGTATTAGTGCAAACTGGGCAGTTTCAGTTAACTATTTCAATGTTGCTATAATACTTTACTTGAATTTGATGATTTAAAAGCACTTCGTTCGCACAATCTATTTAAGTTGATTATATGTTGTTAACTAATCTGCCATTTGATGTGGGCAGTCAGTGGCAGTATATTCGTCCCAATTTTCTGTAAATGATGTATTGAACAGATTGTTAGCTTGCAAGTCAAAAGTGATCTATGAAAGAATGCAACAAAGTTTAACTGTTTAAAGACTAAAAGTTCAAGGTTCAAGCAATCCAAAGTTCAGAAAGATGAAGTGCTAACTTGCCGACGAGTTAAGAATATTTCCTATGGGTTAAGGTAAGTCGTTGGTTCTCTGGCTAACTCGTCCACGACCTAAGGATTATGAGGCGAGTCAGGTTAGGTTGCATCAATTTTGAGTCGTTGATGTTTTAAGACGGCGGCGCTTTGAGTCGTAAGTCGTGGAAAAAAGGAAAAGCTTCAGTTCAAAGCAATGAGGAATTCTTCAAGTCCTAACTCGACCACGACTCAAGGCTTAAGTCGTAAAGGTTGCTAGGTCGGTTCATAGTTAAATCGCAAAGATCACTGGGCCGCATAAAGTTGCTAGGTCGTACCCGAGGCAATGTCCTTATTTAAATAATTTAGAAATCATCAAGGAATAAGTTGTAAACTTATAAATTGAGAGTTATTCTAAATAAATAAAGGAAAATATGGAAGAGATTTGGATTAATAATAATATTGAACCGAAGTAAGTATAAATTTCGAATTTGTGAAATATTATCAAACCATATGGTATAAATTTTTAATGAGATAAAATTTAGTGGAAATTGGAATTGGGAATAAATAAATTTGTCTAAATTTAAAAAATTAGATTTATGAAATAGGAATAAGTTACGTGACTTATAAAATTTAAAATTAGAATAGATAAGCCAAAATAAAAGGTGTTTGATAATTTGAAAATAAAATAAAAATCCAAACTTGAATTATAAAATAAATTTGAACTCGAGTAAATTTATTAAAGTGATTTTAGAAATAGAATTCGGATATTGAATTATAAAGTGGAAATGAACTAATTAGGCAATTAATTAGTTGACTGGAAATAGAATGAATTTGGATTGCAAAACGAAATAAACTTAAGTTGTATAGTTGGAATAATTTAAAATAAATAATGAACTTAAGTTAATATTTTGAACGGAAGCATGGCTTAAATAAACATGTGAAATGCTTAGTTAATAAATAGCATGGAATGATTCCGGGTTTAAATAAAATAGATTTGAATGTGATGAATTTGAACATGAATGGAATGTAAATGAATTGAACGATAATCAATTTGAAATGGAATAGATTAAATATAAATTAAGTTGGATCAATTTAAAATAGCGATAAACTGAAATGCTCATTCTATTAAGTAAGTATTGTCAAATTTGGATGGAAATATTTGCTATTCGGCGTAAATGAAAGCAAATAAATATTTTTTAAAACAATAGGAAGTAAATAAATTGATTTTTGATTAATTTGGAATTGTATGAGTTTGTTTGGTTTAAAAATGTATTGAATGCAAATAATTTTGGTGTAAATCATTTCGATTAAATGGAAAGGTATGGAAAATCGAGTGAGAGCAACTAAATTTGTATCGGGACATTATAAATTGCTTATGTTATATGTTTAACGTGCATTGCTTATGAAACATGTGTGTTAAACCATTTAAATAAGTGAAATATTATTAATTTCATATATTTGATACTTACGTGTTAAAATTGAGTAAGTACAGGTACGTGGAGCTGTTTTGCTTGACTTTGATTGCACGAATTTCAAACTGAAAAAAGGTCGCTTGCTTAAAAATGCTAAATGATGTACATTTTTGGATTAAATACTACGGAATTATAAAATATGTTTATATATTTTGTTTTCTGACCGTGTGGGTCGATGTACATATATTTATCTCTCTTGTCATATTGCAAAAGGTCCCCCATACAAGGGAGACTCTGCCAAAAAATTTCAAAAATTTAGGGTGTTAGAAAAATTTTGTCAACGACAAATTGACTTCATATTGAAATTTAAATAAGAGATTTTCGGTATGAAATTGAAAATCATTGTTTTGGGTGGAACTAAAAGATTAGAAATGTGGAATATCGAATTTTCACTAACTGTGTTTTTGGATAATTAAATGGGTTGGAGCATTTTCTTGCCTTAGCAATTTCAGGGACGAAATTTCTTTAAGGAGGTAGGAATGTAAGGACCCAGATTTTTTGCTGTTCAATTTTGAATATTTAAATGGTTTTAGATATTGAATTGGAATTATATATTTTAATGAATGTGAAAAATTGGGTTTATTTATAAAATAAATTCAGAATTTAAATATAGTAATTTATTGGATAGTTTAATTATTGAAGTTTATTGGATAAATTATTGTATCTTGGGTTTTAAGCTCGACAAAAATTATTTGAAGGCCTATAAAATTTATATTGATAATAATGAAGATAATCAATGTTATGAAATTGAATTTAAAAGTGACCTGTTTAAATTGAAAAATCGTTTGTTCAAATTGACGTTTAAAAACAGCCTTCCAAGGCACAACCTAAAAATTCGACGAAACCAGTTCCATTGGATCCGTAATAGATTATTATCAGATTTATTAACCCCGTTTAGTCAACGAGTTAAGACCTGGGGTGAATCACGACTTAAGGGAATGCGCTGCTCAAAGAAGGAATACGACCTAAAGATTGAATGACTTAACGAGTTGAAAAACTTAGCGACTTACGACGTAGAGAAGTCTGCGACTTAATGGCTTAAGAGATGGCATGGCCAAGGAAAGAAGTGAGTGAACGACTCAGAGCTATCCACGACTCATCAACTTGAGGTTCCTAACGAATCAGTGGGTCTACGACTCAAGAGGATTTACGACTTAAAGAAGCAGACCGACTCAAGGCCTCCAACGAGTTAAAGAGCTACGACCTAGTGACTCAAGATAGGAAAAAGCGCAAGCAACTGCATTTAAATCGTGACCGATCTACGACCTAGGATAAGCCGTTCACGACCTAAAACTACAGAACATAAATTTAATGCTGCCTTATCTCGTGACCTTTGACTCGCAAACGACTCAAAGGCTTGTATCCAGGTGAACAACTCAGTACCGCTTCTAACTCTTGACCCTTAAGTCGGGCACGACTCATGACTTGGGCTAAAACTGCTGCCTAAAATTCTCTATAAATAGAGGGCCATCTCCAACTTTGGGGGGACTTTTGGCCGACCATTCCAAGCGTCGATACTTTGCAGAATTCTCTACTCATTCAACACTTCAAGTACTCCAAACACCAAAGACACTACGTCGATCTCGAAGAGGAAATCTACATCATTTCAATATGAATTCGAAAGATTATTCTCTATCAAAGTTTGATCTACTGGTCTAAAGTGTGTTGTAATTGAAGATTGTTGTTAAGTTGTAATCAAATTCAATAATAAAGAGAGTTAAAGTGGACGCGGGCTTACTCTGAGCCGAAGCACTGTAAAAATTGTTGTCTTTTCTGCTTTTTTCTGTATTTTCTCTACTTTCTTGTAGTTCCCGTATACACGGGTGGTGCTTTCATCCAACCTTATTTCACACCTGCGTGTTAGCGTCTGATTTTCACGTTAACATTTTTGGTGCTTTCACTGAGAACTGAACTCAAGGTATTTACATCATTGCTTCACCAAACTTTGAGGAAAGAATCTCCGTTAAGACCAGAAGTCTAACAGAAATTATGGCTCCCGGAAGGAAACGTAGATCTTCCAGATCTGATGATGTTCAAGAGAACACTGCCACTTCTCCTCCTCTGAGTCAGACAACTCCAACTATGGGAGTTACGCGAGCGGAATTAGACGTTGTGGTTTTGGGATTGAATCAACAGTTAAATGCTCAAAATGCACAATTAGAGGCTCGGAATGCTCAGAATACCTTGATATTGAATAAGCTAAATGATTTGCTCGAGGCTAATCGTCAGCCAACAAATAAAGAAGGAAACTCTGCTGATAGAGCTCAGGGGGTTAGAGGGAATACTTCTCAAAGGGCGGTAAGCCCTGTCGAAAGGCCACTTCCTCAGGATGGAGGATCGGGACCTCAAACGACCCTTCGTGAACGACTGTCAAGCAGAACTCTAAAAGAATGGCTGACGTTTTCCCCGCAGGGCCTGTGGATGATGAAGAGTATTTCTCAGGAATGGTCCGTCAAATCATGAAAGAAAGTATGCGAAAGGACGAGGATGAGAAAGAGTGGGGCTTTGCCCCAAGCAAAACTCCATTAACTGAGAGGATTCTGAAAGCTGAATTCCCGAGAAAATTTGTTCCGCCCACTATTCCAGCTTACAAAGGAACAAGTGATCCTAACAAATTTCTGTATAAATATGACTGGCATATGACTAGCGCCAGGGCATCCGATGAGATTAAATGCCGATACTTCCCGGTGTATTTAGAAGGAGTAGCTTTATTATGGTTTAACAAGCTGGCAGTTAGATCCATTGATCAGTTCTCGGACTTAACTAAGAAGTTCAAGGAGCAGTTTCGGTTGTACGCCTCTAAAGCAAAGGACATAATGTCATTGTCAAATCTGGAGCAAAACCCAGGGGAATCCATCAAGTCGTTTCTGAATCGATTCAACATAGCTTTGGCCGAGGTTGATAACACTGAGCCACGCATGATTTTAACATACTTGATGAGGGCAATTAATAAATCGAGCAAGTTTGGGGAATGGTTGAAATTGAAAGAACCAAATTCACTCGATAAATTCTATAAAAAAGCCCATGAGTTCATGCGCCTGGAAAGCCTTCAAGCACCGGCTAAGGTGGCATCAGCGGAAATTAAGAATGATAGTAACGCTCCAGACAAAAAGTAATCCAATGCTCAGAAAAGGGGGAACGACGGCAGAAAGAAACAAGGGGATGCAAAGAAGGGTCGAGCTTTCAACTTCACACCTTTGACTGATACCCCTGAAAATATCTTCTTTGCAACCAAAGATAATATCAGTTATCCTACGCCACCTAAGATGAGGGTTGGAGGTAAAATGGAGAAAAGTGGAAGATTCTGTCAGTTTCACAATCATCCTGGTCATGACACTAACGAATGCCGATAATTAAAAGAAGTAATTGAGCGACTGTTGAAAGAGAACAAGCTCCAACAGTATGTTAGAAGGGGTAGGGACACAATAACCTCATCGGTCCAAAGGCAACAAGTCTCCGCTCACCATCCAAGCTCGAGTGAGAAGGCCGTAGAACATGAATCAGACAGGCCTGTCATTAATGTGATAACGGGAGGTCCTCACCCAACAGGCAGGAGCTGGGGTGAGATGGAAAGGTATGCTCGTGCACTGAAGCATGCACCTGCAGAAGAAAGTGTTTTTGTGTTAGAGGATGCTGCGCCATTGAAACAACAGAAAACTTTCCCTGATGACATCATATTTAGCACCAGGGATTCTTTGGGTATTGAAGCCCCTACGATAGATCCTCTGGTCATTTCTGCCGGTATTGGCCCGGCCACTGTGAGAAGAATTCTGGTCGGTTGCGGGGCTTCGTGTAATATTCTCTTCAAGAAAACTTTTGGCCAGATGAAGATACCAATGGTTGACGTTCAGGCTCCGTCATTGAAAATTTCTGGCTTCACTGGGGAGCCAAAGCAGCCAATTGGGACAATAGACTTGATTGTAGAGCTCGGAGAGGGGCTGAGAAAGGTAGCTCGAAGGCAGACCTTTATAATTGTTGAAGAATTTTTTGCTTATAATGCTTTCTTGGGCCGACCGGCTCTGGCTGCATTCAAAGCTGTTCTCGCCCCATGATGTCTAACTATAAAATTTCCCACTGATAACGGAATTGGGATAATTAAAGGAGGTCAGAACGTGGGACGGGAGTGCTATCTTGCAGAGCTACGTGAAACAAAGAGGAGAGAAATGGGAAAAGATGCGGCGCCTTCAGTCTGCATCAAAGAACGAACCTTGTAGCAACTACAGGTTGGTCCCTGCACTGGCGAACATAGCGGTGCCCGGAGAGAGATGGATCCAAGAAAAGCTAGTGCAGGGGAGAATAGAGTAGTGCCGGTAGAGGTGACAGTGCCGGTACCTGTTGACTTAAAGGACCCAAACAAGGTGTTGAATGTGGGTTCACAACTCAACACTATAGCTCAGAATATTCTGGTCTCATTCTTGAAGGCAAATTTAGATGTATTCGCATGGACTCATGCCGACATGTGCGGAATTTCACCAGAGAGTGCGGTACACGTTCTGAACATCGATCCAAAGTTCACGCCAGTAAAACAGAAAAGAAGAACTCAAGGTCCAGAGAGGTCAGCAGCGTTGAAAGAAGAAGTCGATCGACTCATGGAGAATGGCTTCATCAGAGAATCTGTTTACCCAGATTGGGTCTCAAATCCTGTCCTGGTTAAAAAGGCTAATGGGAAGTGGAGAGTATGCATTGGCTTCTCAGATCTGAATAAAGCTTGCCCCAAAGACTGTTTCCCGCTGCCTAGAATTGATCAGTTGGTGGACAGAACGGCGGGACGTGAATTGTTGTCTTTTATGGATGCTTATTCCGGGTACAATCAGATCACGGTGCATGAGCCAGATCAGGAGGACACGAGCTTCATAACGGATGTTGGTCTTTACTGCTACAAAGTCATGCCCTTCGGACTCAAGAATGCGGGGGCAACCTACCAAAGGCTTGTTAACACCATGTTTAAACCACAGATCGGAAAGACAATGGAAGTCTATGTCGATGATATGTTGGTAAAGTCAAAGAAAGCAGTGGACCACATGGATCACTTGGTGGAAATGTTCGCGGTCCTCCGGAGATACGGAATGAAACTTAACCCGTTGAAATGTTCATTCGGAGTGGAGTCCGGAAGGTTTTTGGGATTTATTGTGAGCACTACGGGCATTGAGGCTAATCCTGCTCAAATCACTGCCTTGAAGGAGGTCAAAGCTCCTAGAACAAAGAAGGAACTGCAGAGTCTTAACGGAAAAATTGCTGCTTTGAGCCGATTCATTTCTAAAGCTACTGATAAATGCATTCCATTCTTTGACGCTCTAAAGAAAGGAAGAAAAAACTTTGATTGGACTCCCGAGTGTCAGAACGCATTTGATGAACTGGTTCGTCATATGGAAGTGCCTCCAATACTCTCAAAGCCCGACAATGGTGAAGATCTCTACATCTATCTGGCAATATCATCTCACGCTCTGAGTGTAGCATTGGTTCGAGAAGATACAAGGATCCAGCGACCAGTCTATTAGATTAGTAAAAGATTCACTGGGGCGGAGATGAATTACTTGAAGCTGGAGAAACTTGCCTATTGCCTATTGATTGCATCACGGAAATTGAGGCCGTATTTTCAAGCTCATCCCATCAAAGTCCTCACTGATCAACCTCTTAAGCAAGTCCTGTTTCGCCCTGAAACTTCGGGCCATCTTTTAATGTGGAATATTGAACTCAGTCAATATGACATCACTTACCATCCCCGAAGAGCTATCAACGGACAAGCTTTAGAAGACTTCATTGCTGAATGCACAGATAAAGGTGATAGTGAGGAAGATGAAACTAATGACGTCCCGGCGAAATGGAAATTAAACGTTGATGGCGCAAGGAATGACTACTGTTCTGGGGCAGGGGTTGTCCTTGAGACCCCTGAAGGACGATCATTGTGTTATGCACTGAGACTGGAATTTCCTTCGACTAATAATGAAGAAGAATATGTAGCTCTCATTGCAGGTTTGAGAATCGCTAAAGAGCTAAATATCAGAACATTACAGATCTTCAGTGACTCACAGCTTACCGTATGCCAAGTCAAGAAGGAATTCCAAGCTAAAGGAGGAAATTTACCCGCTTATTTTGTTTGCGCCAAAATTGGTCACAAACACCCAATACCGTGAAAGCACCAGTGTATGAATATAAATTAGTGATATTCAAACACAAACAACAAATCTCAACAAATAATAGACAGCAGTCCAAAAGTAAAGAACAGAGACACAAGTTTTATAGTGGTTCGGCTATCTCCGGCCTACGTCCACTCCAATTTTTTTTTCTTTTTATTGATTATCCTTGAAGATTACAAGTGATTACCACAGTTGTAGTGACCAAATCTAAAAAAATTGCAGTAATGATGCTATGGTATAATTTTAGCAGCGTCTGGGCTTGCCTTTCCTCTCCAAATTTTCCGACCCCTTTTCTGAATGACCAGGGGCTCTATTTATAGGTGTGGAAGGCCGAAATCCCGCCTGAAACCTGGGGAGACTGCTTGGCACGTGAGGGGGGCCCATAGGCCCGTGTTCTCGGAATCCGTGCCCAGTTTGGGATCGATTCGAAGTGACGTTCGAATCGATCAAGAATCCATCCAATTGAGCTGAAATTTGGTGTGAACATTCTTCAACATGTATGTAAGCTCCTGTAAAAATTTCATTGCATTTGGATCAACGGTTTGGAAGATATGATCGATCCAAGTTCAAGAATCCGTGCGTCCTGAATGGTTCGAACCCATGCTTCGAAACCATCTACTTCGAAACCATCCTCTTCGAATCCATAGGGCCGACTCCTTCGAATCCATACCCTTCGAACCCATGCTGTTCGAATCCATGCTTTCTGAAGCCGCCTCCTTCGAGTCCATATCCTACGAGTCCATCCTCTTCGAATCCATCCCTTTCGAATCCTCGTCCTTCGAATCCATGTCCCTTGCTTCGTATCCATCATCTTCGAATCCATGTCCTCTTCGAATCCATCCTTCTTCGAATCCATGTCCACTTCGAATCCATCTCCTTCTTCGAATCCATGTCCACTTCGACTCCATCTCCTTCTTCGAATCCATGTCTACTTCGACTCCATCTCCTTCTTCGAATCCATGCCCACTTCGAATCCATCTCCATTGCATTGAAGCTACTCCTTTCGAACCCATCATGTTCCCATCGATTCGAAGCGTCATCGATGCGAACCTCCTGGGTTCGAACCTGATGGGTTCGAACCTGATGGGTTCGAACTACGTACTATTCCTACTTTGAATCCGTCATATTTCCTTCATACGAAATCCAATTAACCTGAAATTCGAAACATAGCCTTTCATAGTCCTTATCATCATTTCCAATCAATTTCGTCCCGATCGGAGTTCAACAAAATTTTGACGATATCCATTGTAGCCTTATCTCCAGTCCTGATATCCATAATTCCTTGCCAATTTGTTGATATTCCAGTTTTGACCAAAAAATGGGATAACATTTTGCCCCCCAAAACATGCCTTGTGATAACAAGGTGTGTTTTGAATAATTACGAATCCAATATCCGAAGTCCACAGCCATATTGCCAGAGTATATCGTCCTTGACTGCTTCGAGTCGATGTCCAATTCCATATCCAATAGCCAATTCCGTATCCATTCGAACTCGACAACCAAGTTCCAATCCATCCTTATCCAATAGCCAATAACCGGAGCCAGGACCTCTCCGGGTCGATATCCAAATCCATAACCTCTCTGGGTTCCTGTCAAGCGTAATCCACATCCGACGACTGTGGTCCAGTGTCCCTGGACGTTGAGTTAACCTCTCCGGGTTCTTGCCAAGCGCAATCCATACTTGACGACCTTGGTCCAGTGTCCCTGGACGTTGAGCCAACCTCTCCGGGTTCTTGCAAAGTGCAATCCATACTTGACGACCTTGGCCCAGTGTCCCTGAGCACTGTAAAATGCCATGGCTTAAGTCCTAAGCCGAATCCTGATCTCTCCGGACCCTTGCCGAGCATAGTCCATACTCGACGACCTGAAAATAATAAATGATAATAGAGGGCCTAAGTCCTAGGCCGAATCCTGGTCACTCCGGACCCTTGCCAAGCATTGTCCATACTTGACGACCTGAATGAGTCAATCCACCTTGTTTGGGTAAAGTGACTCATCCCTTGCCAGGCATAATCCATACCCGACGACCATTTACCAAAAACCAGATAAAAGTCCAACCAAAATTTATTCCAAAGTCCAAATCCGAAATTCAAATTCGAAATCCAAACCAAAATCCAAATTCAAATCCAAAATTCAAATCCAAATCAGAAAACCAGAAATCCAAACCAGTATCCAAAACCAAAAACAATCATCCAAAGGAAAATCCAAATAAAAAAGCAAGAAAAACCAGGAGCTTAATCCAAGCTCCAAAACCAAATCCAAAAAAAAGAAAAGCAATGTCCAATCTTAAAAGCAAGAAATAAATTTCACAAACCATAGCATCCCGGTTTATCATCATTCAGAGCATGCCTAGGGGCTATCTCCGTCCCCGTACATGTGTAAATGACTTTACCGTTTGCTAGTAGCTTGCTACTTATTCCATATTATCCTGGTCAATGGATGATCAATCGACGATCATCCCTGGGCCTCCCATCATCACGGCGTGAAGTGGTCGGTGGTTGCTCCTGCTCCACCGTTGCATCCCGAGTTCCAACGTATTGCTGTTACTGTCCATTCCTTACATGCTCCTCGATTATGTCCTTTAGGTGCCTGCAGCTGTTGGTATCGTGTCCATCCAGATCATGGAAGAGACAGTGCCTTCCTGATGTCCTTTCCCGCTCTGTTGGTTCCCTCCTAGCCGGCCTTCGGTAGGGAAGGCGATTCCGAGTTTCCAGGTATATCCGCTCCAGCGTCTCGTTCAATCCTGTGTATGTGGAAAACTTTGGATCCTTCCATCGCTTCCTAGCGTTTCCAGAGTCGTCATCTAACTTCCTTTTCCCTTTATCCTTATCCAAACCATTTTTGGATACCGCTCCAACCTCGATTGCATTAGCCTTCTTCACCTTTAAATCCGTACTTGCATCTTCTTGCCGAAGGAACCTTTCTGCCTCATGAAAGAATTCGTCGAGATTTTGCAGGGGATCTCGTATCAGAGATACCTTGAAATCCGAATTCTCCTTGACTCCTGATACTGCTGCCATTAAAACCATTGATGGATCAGGCCGATCCACCGAAGCGACTGCCGCACTGAATCGAGTTAGAAAAGCTCTAAGCGATTCGTCCATCCTTTGCTTCACCGATGTTAAAGTCATTACGTTCTTCGGCCTCTTGACGTGAACCCGGAACTGTCCCAGAAACTTTTCCACTAATTCCTTCCAAGTCCTGATAGATCCTTCTTCCAGCTGCCTAAACCACATTGCAGCTAAGTCCTTCAAATACAAAGGGAAACATCGGGCCATCACTTCCTCCGATGCCCCCAGCACCTCCATGTGTCTGGTGTACCTCATTAAGTGATCTGTTGGATCCGTCTTACCATCATATACCTCCACGCTAGGTAGCTTGAACTTAGGTGGGTTCCGAGCCATCCTTATCTCCCAAACGAATGGACTTCTATTCACTCCTTCCAAATCTCCGTTTGTCAAACCACCTCGCACAGTCTTCCTAATCATTTCTACTAATCCTGTATTGTCTGGTAGGGGTTGTCCCCCATGCCCCCGAGGGAATTCTGGTACATATTCCTCGTGTGGCTCACTAGCGGCAATGTTAGCCCTAGCTTGCTGAATTCCTTCCAAAGGTTCTCCTTCATTGAATCCTGTGGGCCTGCCCCCAAGCCCTTGTTGATTGCCTTCTGGCTCCGTATCCTGTCCTTCATTGGGTTCCACAACCCTAGCTCCTTGTCCTACATCCGCAGTTGCTGTAGCCGTTCCTAAGTTCTGCATCCCTGTAGCTCTCATTTGTTCCAAGAAAGTTTGCATCATTTCCTGTTGACTTTTCAACAATCTCTCCTGCAAAGAATTGGCCATAGCTTCCATTTCATCCCGAGTTATGTAGACCGAAGCCTGTCCTTCCTCACCTCCGGAATGCTTGTTGACTTCCTCCTTGTTGGCTTCTCTCAGCCCTTAGCCTTCTGCTATTCTGCCTAGTCATTGTCTTCCAAATCCGAATTCCTCAAACTCTTCAAATCCGATGTAGCGGGTGCTAGTTGTTCTCAGTGAAAGCACCGAAATGTTTGCGCCAAAATTGGTCACAAACACCCAATACCGTGAAAGCACCAGTGTATGAATATAAATTAGTGATATTCAAACACAAACAACAAATCTCAACAAATAATAGACAGCAGTCCAAAAGTAAAGAACAGAGACACAAGTTTTATAGTGGTTCGGCTATCTCCGGCCTACGTCCACTCCAATTTTTTTTTCTTTTTATTGATTATCCTTGAAGATTACAAGTGATTACCACAGTTGTAGTGACCAAATCTAAAAAAATTGCAGTAATGATGCTATGGTATAATTTTAGCAGCGTCTGGGCTTGCCTTTCCTCTCCAAATTTTCCGACCCCTTTTCTGAATGACCAGGAGCTCTATTTATAGGTGTGGAAGGCCGAAATCCCGCCTGAAACCTGGGGAGACTGCTTGGCACGTGAGGGGGGCCCATAGGCCCGTGTTCTCGGAATCCGTGCCCAGTTTGGGATCGATTCGAAGTGACGTTCGAATCGATCAAGAATCCATCCAATTGAGCTGAAATTTGGTGTGAACATTCTTCAACATGTATGTAAGCTCCTGTAAAAATTTCATTGCATTTGGATCAACGGTTTGGAAGATATGATCGATCCAAGTTCAAGAATCCGTGCGTCCTGAATGGTTCGAACCCATGCTTCGAAACCATCTACTTCGAAACCATCCTCTTCGAATCCATAGGGCCGACTCCTTCGAATCCATACCCTTCGAACCCATGCTGTTCGAATCCATGCTTTCTGAAGCCGCCTCCTTCGAGTCCATATCCTACGAGTCCATCCTCTTCGAATCCATCCATTTCGAATCCTCGTCCTTCGAATCCATGTCCCTTGCTTCGTATCCATCATCTTCGAATCCATGTCCTCTTCGAATCCATCCTTCTTCGAATCCATGTCCACTTCGAATCCATCTCCTTCTTCGAATCCATGTCCACTTCGACTCCATCTCCTTCTTCGAATCCATGTCTACTTCGACTCCATCTCCTTCTTCGAATCCATGCCCACTTCGAATCCATCTCCATTGCATTGAAGCTACTCCTTTCGAACCCATCATGTTCCCATCGATTCGAAGCGTCATCGATGCGAACCTCCTGGGTTCGAACCTGATGGGTTCGAACCTGATGGGTTCGAACTACGTACTATTCCTACTTTGAATCCGTCATATTTCCTTCATACGAAATCCAATTAACCTGAAATTCGAAACATAGCCTTTCATAGTCCTTATCATCATTTCCAATCAATTTCGTCCCGATCGGAGTTCAACAAAATTTTGACGATATCCATTGTAGCCTTATCTCCAGTCCTGATATCCATAATTCCTTGCCAATTTGTTGATATTCCAGTTTTGACCAAAAAATGGGATAACATATTTGTCAAAGGCCCGGGAGCTTCTTGAAGATTTTGATCATTATTCAATAAACCATATTCCCCGGGAAGAGAATATGAAGGCAGATTCCCTCGCGAAGTATTCAAGTACTGGTGAAGCTCAACTATTGGGATTAGTCCCCGTAGAAGTCCTGTCAGCACCAAGTACAGGCGAGATGGATGTTGACTGGATTATGAATGTATCTCGGGAACAAGAATCATGGATGACTCCAATACTGGACTATCTACTCAGAGGTTCTTTGCCAGAAAATTCGAGAGAAAGACTCCAAGACGGCCAATTGTACAGGCGGGGTTTTTCAATGCCATTACTCCGATGTGTATCTAAAAATGAAGCAAAGACAATTCTAGCTGAAGTACACGGAGGGAAATGTGGAGATCACACGGGTGGTCAGACATTAGCAAAGAAAATTCTCCGTTATGGGTATTTTTGGCCGAAAATTAATCAAGACGCCGCTGTATATTCTCGGAAATGTGACAAGTGCCAGAGATTCACCAAAATTCCTAGAGCACCTTCCACTGAGCTAACACAGATGGTCAGTCCGTGGCCATTTGCCGTTTGGGGAATGGATCTCATTGGGCCATTACCAACTGCCAAATCAGGGATTAAATATGCTATTGTTGCAGTTGATTATTTTACTAAATGGGCTGAAGCTGAACCTTTGGCTACTATTACCTCTATGAAAATGATAAATTTTGTGACTAAAAATATCATTTGCAGGTATGGTGTGCCGCAGAAAATAATCACAGACAATGGTACTCAATTTGAAAGTGAGGAATTCCAGGACTTCTGCAAACAATTCAAAATCCAGAAGAGTTTCTCAGCAGTGGCCCATCCGTAGGCAAACGGGCAAGTGGAAGCAGTAAACAAAATCATCAAATCAACCATCAAAAAGCAGCTGGAAAAAGCAAAAAGTGGCTGGGTTGACAAGTTACCGCTTGCACTATGGGCATATAGAACCACCCACAAAACTGCGACTGGGCATACTCCATTTTCGTTGGCATATGGATCAGAAGCAATGATTCCAGTGGAAACTGAAGTCCCCTCACATAGAAGAATCCATTTTGATAAAGATGAGAATGAAAAACTGCAATTGGAAGCACTTGACCTCCTTGATGAATGAAGAGAAGAGGCTAGACTTTGAATTGCGGCTCATCAACAAAGAATAGCCAGGCACTTCAATTCCAAAGTTCGTCAGCGCAACTTTGAAGTTGGGGACCTAATTCTGAAAAGAATCATGACAACCACAGGTGTGTTTGGGCCAAACTGGGAAGGGCCATATGTTATAGGCACGAAGCTTCTTGACGGCACATTCAAACTCACAACTGTCGAAGGAGAACCAATTCCAAGAGCTTGGAACAGTAATCATTTGCGTCCTTATTTTACTTGAAAGCTTTGATGAAATATTGTAAAAAGAATTGCAAAAATATCATTCTTGTATTGAAAGCAATTGTAAAGCAAGTGAATAATGAAAAGCTATAAAGTGGATGTAGGCCCAGTTTTTGGCTGAACCACTATAAATCTTGTGTTCTCTACTATTACAAACTGCTTTGTTTTATTTCGACATATAAAATACGTTAATTGTGTCATTAAAATGTCGATTTAATAATGCAGGTCATGAAAGTAAAGCTTACCCATCTCAAGACCGAGCAAACACACGCTAAACCATCAAAAATTTCCATACTCAAATCCTACAAAAGAGGTGCTTCAAACAAGAGTGAGCAATGTGGGTGGAATTGGACCATCTCTAACTAACTATGAATGTTTGAACAAACAGCCAGTTAAGCAAAATGTGTCCACCACCACCAACTCACCTAACTGTGAAGTATATTTCTTTGGATAAGGGAAATTATTGGCAACTAAAAAGTGTTGACACTTGCAAAAGACAAGGAGGATCGCCAGCATGAGTGGATGGCGAAAGAGACATGGGCGAGCGAGCATTAATAACTAAAAGCCCTCTTCGGAGGCATAAGCCCTCTACGGAGGCACAACTCTTCGGAGGAGAAAGACCTCGAGTGGGCCTAGCCAGAAAAAGAGAGATCTTTCTCGTTACAAAGTTGCGGAATGATCGGTCGATACACTCCCGTGAATCCGTCCAACCGAGAGGAAGAAACTCCAAACTTCTAGGCAAAAGTCCTACTCAGAGGCACACGTTTCACCAAGATTGAAGTAAAACTTCCAGGTGTTGAAACGTGAAAAAAAAGCGCTCTTCGGAGGCCCATTTCACCACAGTTGAAATGCTAAAAGACCTCGGGCGGGCCAACCAGAAAAAGAGAGATCTTTCTCGTTACAAAGTTGCGGAATGATCGGTCGATACACTCCCGTAAATCCGTCCAACCGAGAGAAAGAAACTCCAAACTTCCAGGCAGTAACCCAGCTTAGAGGCACACATTTCATCATCGGTCGATACACTCCCGTAAAATGAAATGCGAAAAGCCCTCTTCGGAGGCCCGCTTCCCAGCGAACAGGGAAAAATAAAAGCCTCTCTCATGGGGCAGAAACCAAAAAGACCTCTTCCCAGAGGCACAACAAAAACAAAAAGACTCTTCCCAGAGGCAGAAATGAAAAGACCTCCTCCCGGAGGCACAAGCAAGCAGAAAAACCTCTTTGGAGGCACACGTTTCACCAAGATTGAAATAAAACTTCCAAGTGTTGAAACGTGAGAAAGCCCCCCCTCAGAGGTGTAATTTTTCAAAGGAACACTTTAACTCTCAAAGGAAGAATGATCCACCTATTCTGGAAAATTCCCTTCCTTAAAAAGAAGTTAAAGTACCCTTCAGATACCCGCTTTACCACATAGAAGAATTCATTCAGTAAAATGTGTATATGCACAAAAGAAAAAGTGATATCTTCGAAGGATGAAGCGTAAAAACGTATTTGTACTCTGTTTTTTAATGAAATAATATTCCTCCAAGTATGGAATAATTATTCTCTAAAAAAAAAGTACAAGTCCCTCATAAAATAAAATATTGCAATGAGCTTATGGTATAGGGGCAACATGGTATAACTACATCGGTAAAATTGCGCTCGAACAGTATACCACAAGCTCACTGCAATATCGTGCAAAGAAACTTGTACAAAAGTGAATAATAAATGCATTCTCAAATTCAAACAAGAAGTTTGTACAAATAAAGGATCATTTTTTTAATTCTGTTACAATTTCTTACAGATACAAGTTTCGAAATAAAGAAAACGGGGGCCGGTACCTGCACAATTTCCGGTCAGTACATGCAAAAAAGGCAAAAAGCGATATCAAAGCCACAGAACCAGAGCCATCATTTCTTCTTCCGTCCACCTTTTGGGCCTGCACCTGACCGGATAACCAACTTCTTAGGCCGGCTTATAAGAGTAGGGGATGAAGGAGAAAGGGGCTCAGTCGGACTTTCTTCCGTTTTTTCTTCGCCAGTTGAGGACCCCTTCTTCTTCTTCTTGGAAACTCCCTGCTTTCCTCTCTTCTTGGAAGAAGACCCACTCCCTGGAGAAAAAAGTTTAGCTAATGGTTCATCATCAGAACCAGTTGCTTCTGGAGTCTTCTCACTCCCTTCAGTTTCTTCTCCCTTGTGTTCTTGTGAAGCAATGGGATCGTCCAAGTCTTGGAGAGCTTCTATTTGCTCCTCTTCTGATCCCGATTGCGAGGCGGAAGGAGGAGTCACCTGAATAGATAGAGGAGGAATAATTGGAGGAGGGGAAGGTTGAATGATGCTCGACGTTTTCTCTACAGAAGGAAAAAAGTTCAAGTGAGTAAAAAGCGGAGATAAAGGTTCGCTGAGGTTCAAGAAGTAGTCAAGAAGCTCACCAAGCTCGTAAGAAGCAGATGAGCAGTCTACTTGGGCAAGATTAACAGTAGGGTTACCTACAGAAGCCGGTTTCCTGACATCAACTTCGTAAGCTTGTGCCTCGGTACTCTTGTCGCCTTCATCCCCACCTTGTATGCTTGTGATCTCGGTGGTAACTTTGGTAGGAGATAGAGAATGAGAACTGGAACCGATAATGTCAATCTTGGCCGAAGGAGAAGGCTGAATTGGAACAGTTTAGATAGTTTTTCCTGAATATTCTCCTGCCGCTGTTTCGGCCCTTAATTTTGCAAGCTGTTCTCTCCCCCTGGCGAGAGCGGTGCGAGCATCATCATCGAGATAATGCTCCTCAAGAGCTAACTTAGCATAGCCAGCGCCTTTACCGCCAAGCATATTGAGTGCAGCCTCCCAAACTTCAGCCAGAGTAATTTCATACTTGGGGCCTAGAAAGGCGAGGCTACCGCGCCCCAAGATGCTATGCAGGTAGAAGTCAAATAATGTTGAGCTGATGTTGGTCCTCGTTGCCTCGTGAGATTCTTCAGCTGCAATTTTGCCGGCAACGGCCTCATCACGCTCCCTTTCAGCTTTGGAAAGTTGAAGCTTAAGCATTTGAATCTCCGCCTCTTGGGAGCTATTTTTCTTCCGAAGCTCTTCAATATCAGCAATATAGCCCTCACTAATTCTTTTTTGCACTTCAAGCCTGTCTTCGGCATCTCTTTGGCTGGCATGAGCATCTCTCACTTGTTTTAGGAGCACTTCTTCTTTTTTAGTATAGGAAATAGAGGAAGTAGCAAGCTCTTGTTTAAGTTCCTCAACTTTTGCTTCAAGCTCTTCATTGTAAGTAGCGATGCTCCTCATTTCAGTATCGTGTTGCTCAAGAACCTTTTGCCATTCGGCTTTATCATTTTCCACAGTGAGCATGGCCTCTATATTTGCACGATTAACCCTTTGGAGCTCGTCAAAAAGTTTTTGCCAGTTCGACATCCTTTCAATATCAAGCTTGACGGCATCGAGATTTCGTAACATGGCAGACTTGTCAATGGGGACCAAGTAAAGGTCGAACCTCACTCCCTTCAGGCACCACTGTGGAAACCGGCTCTGCAAAGTGGCCGGGCCCGGTCCAACTTGGAATTTAGGCCTGCTAATTATTGTTTGGATGTCTGTTTTCCTGAGAGCGGGAGAGCCGGAAGGAATGTCAAGCGAGACGGGGACAGTAGCCTTTTCAGGAGTTGTAGAGGTATGCTTCTCACCATGTCGGGCTCGCTTGCTTGAATCCTCAACCATATGACTTTTTCCACGGTCATCATGGGATTTTCTTTTGTGGAAATCGTCGCCTCTCTGTGAAGAATCGTGGCGCTCCTCCCTCTCTCTTCTTTCATAACGCTCCTCTTGAGCCCTCTTCTCTTGAGCCTTTCGGACGGCTCTTTCTTCATCGGATTCTCTGTAAGAGGGGAGGTAGCGCCTATAATCATATTGGCTACGCCTCCCGTAGCGCTGGAAGTCATCATAGTAGGACCCGCTGCGTCCCATCGGAGAATCTGGAATAAAAAGAGATAAATTTTAGAATTCTTCAAAATACAAAAAGTCAGAAGCATAAAAGTGCCGAAAGATTCTAAGTGTGTGTAATGTGCAAACTACGCTCATCGAACTACGAATCACTCTTTAATTGTGGAGTAGTTATGGGTGTAGAAGTTAACATCAACTCTTGAGTTGACGGAGTCTGTTGCAGAATAGAAGTCGCTTCGACTACTGAAGAAGAAACCCCGGTAGTAATAGGATCATCTTTAAAGATCTCTTGCGAGTTGGCAAAGAGGTCGCTTAGTCCTTCGAAAGTGTCGTCCCTGCTCTGCTAGACAGGGCTGGTTTTCTCGGCTTCTTCGTCACCGGACTTCTTTGAATGCAGAGGAGATTCCCGAGGCTCTTCTTCTTCAGTGACCGGGGCAAGTTTGCCAGCTGACCCCGCAACATCAACAGAAGTGGAGCACTTCACTAGAGAAGCCTCAGAAGCAGGTTCTTTTGGTATGGATGCGTGAGTAGAAACGGGGGCATCCGACGCTCTAGCCGGAGAGTCTGGGACTTCGTGGGGGTGTGTAGAGCGAGAGGTATGCAAAAGCCCGTATTGGTGCAGAAATTCATCCCTCAACAAGAATTTTACACTTCTCTCTTCCACGGCCACGACACTCAGTCTCTCAAAAACTTGCTTATGGCCTGGATCTCTAGATAGGGAAGGAAGTGCTGAAAAAGGAAAGAGTGGAATAAACGATTAACAACTTGAAATTCAAAAAGTTCGGAAATGGAAAATAGAAGCAGGTAATCTTACTTCCTACTCTCCAGATGGCATAAAACCCTGGGGGGCATCGAACGAAGAAAAACTGATTTAGAAATCCATGAGCACTTTCGGGTAGGTCAGTCACGAGTTTGCGATTCCTAACACTCCTTATGACAACAATGGAAGGATGGTCTTTAATCTTGGTGAAAGAACATAAGTAACAGATTTCTTCAAAGCTCGGTAACCGACCCAGGGTTCTCATGAATAAAACACACAACCCCATCTGAATGGCGTAACTATTGGGGTGCAGTTGAAACGGGGAGATAGTCAATCGAACTAGAAATTGCTGAAGGAACTCGTTGAAGGGAGGAATAGCACCAAACAAGCATATTTGGCGATTGACAGCGACGAAATCACGGGGAGGGCTATCAGCAAAATCATTTGGCTCAGGCAATATAGCATCCGTTTCAACGATGCCAAACTGAGCACGCAATAAGCAAAATGTCCGGTAGTTTAAAGAAGTTGAAACTCTTTCCGGTGGAGCAATCAGTGGAGCAGCTATTGGAAGAGCCTCTCTAATCTGTTCCGTTACTTCTTCTTGATGAGAGGCCATTCTACATAAGCAACTGGATATTCAAATTTGAAGGTGCACGTTTCCTAAAAGTGTGGAGTGTTGTGCAAAAGTAATAAAAATAAACAAGTAAATATAACTGGAATTAAGCTCATTAACAATTGATTGGCTATCAAATTTCAGGACTTGTTAATTTGAAGTTCAAGTACAGTGTTAATGCAAACAGGAAAGTTTAGTTGACTATTCCAATGTTGCCTTGATACTTTGCCTGAATTCGTTGTTTTAAAGCACTTCGTTCACACAATCTGTTCAAGTTGATTAATTGTTATTAACTAATCTGTCATTTGATGTGGGTAATCAGTGGCAGTATATTCGTCCCAATTTTCTGTAAATATTGTGTAAGACAGGTTATTAGCTTGCGAGAGTGACCTGTGAAAAAATGCAACAAAGTTTAACAAGTTAAAGTCCAAACAATTCAGCACTCAGGCAGTTTATTTCAGCAAATCAGGTTAAAGTTCGAGTCAGGATTATGCTCCAAGACAGTTCAATATATTAACTTGCCCATGATTTAAAGGTTATGAGACAGCATAGGTCGTTTATGCTATAAGTCGTCAACCCTTTAAGTCAGCAATGCTTAAGTCGTAAGGCATAGGAGGGAGAAAAGATTTCAGTTCAAAGTAATGAGAAAATTCTCCAAGTCCTATCTCGGCCACGACTCAAGGCTTGTGTCATGAGAATTAGTAAGCCGGTCCAGAGTTGAGTCGCGAAGGGTATCAGGTCGCCCATAATTATTGAGTCACATCCGAGGCAATGCTCCACTCTGATTGGCCTATTTACCATACAATTCCTAAACCCGTCTACCTTCCAGCTCTTAACCCATGAACCGTCTCCCTCCTATCCCATGAACCTCCTAATTCCTAACCCGTTAACCCAATAAACTCTCGATCAACAATCCTAGTTCTATTGTGCCACAGAATCGCTTCGAATTGTGGATCATCAGAATAGATAACCCTAAGTCCATTGATGACCAAAACAACCAAGCTCGCAGGGCTCAAAGGGGGAAATCGAAGATGAAGATGGGGCTCATAAGTTAGAGATGATCGACAATTATAGGGAAAGTGAAATCGCTTACACAGTATGATGTTAGAAATGATCGGAGATGAATCTGGTTGAAATCTCCTTTGGGAGCTTGAAGGTGCGTTAATGGCAGACACCATTCAAAGGTTAGGGAATGAGAAGAAAAAGAGTGCGACTCAGGTTTTTATAGCTTTGGACAGTAGAGCTTGAGTCGACACACGAGCTAAGATAAGTCGAAGGACACGACCTACGACTTAGGCGTGTACTTCGAGGGGCAATTGTTAACCCCGTTTAGTCAACGAGTTAAGACCTGGGGCGACTCACGACTTAAAGGGAATGCGCGGCTCAAAGAAGGAATACGACCTAAAGATTGAACGACTTAACGAGTTGAAAAACATAGCGACTTACGACGTAGAGAAGTCTGCGACTTAATGGCTTAAGAGATGGCATGGCCAAGGAAAGAAGTGAGTGAACGACTCAGAGCTATCCACGACTCATCAACTTGAGGTTCCTAACGACTCAGTGGGTCTACGACTCAAGAGGATTTACGACTTAAAGAAGCAGACCGACTCAAGGCCTCCAACGACTCAATGAGTTAAAGAGCTACGACCTAGTGACTCAAGATAGGAAAAAGAGCAAGCAACTACATTTAAATCGTGACCGATCTACGACCTAGGATAAGCCGTTCACGACCTAAAACTACATAACATAAATTTAATGCTGCCTTATCTCGTGACCTTTGACTCGCAAACGAGTCAAAGGCTTGTATCCAGGTGAACAACTCAGTACCGCTTCTAACTCTTGACCCTTAAGTTGGGCACGACTCATGACTTGGGCGAAAACTGCTGCCTAAAATTCTCTATAAATAGAGGGCCGTCTCCAACTTTGGGGGGGCTTTTGGCCGACCATTCCAAGCGCCGATACTCTGCAGAATTCTCTACTCATTCAACACTTCAAGTACTCCAAACACCAAAGAAACTACGTCGATCTCGAAGAGGAAATCTACATCATTTCAACATGAATTCGGAAGATTATTCTCTATCAAAGTTTGATCTACTGGTCTAAAGTGTGTTGTAATTGAAGATTGTTGTTAATTGTAATCAAATTCAATAATAAAGAGAGTTAAAGTGGACGTAGGCTTACTCTGAGCCGAACCACTATAAAAATTGTTGTCTTTTCTAGTTTTTTCTGTATTTTCACTACTTGCTTGTAGTTCCCGTATACACGGGTGGTGCTTTCATCCAACCTTATTTCACACCGGGGTGTTAGCGTCTGATTTTCACGTTAACAAGATTTTAAATTTCGTAGCATTTGGAGTTATCGTTTGGTCGTAAGGGATAGAAACATGCTGAAATTAATAACGAAATTTTATATAATAATTGGGCCTAAAAAGCTATCTTCTCCATACAATCGAATCAGGGCTCAAAACCTTTTCCATTATGTTTGGAATGGGGGTATAACATTATAATTACCTAGCGGCATTCCTCGAAAGGAGTTCGATATTGTAAGCTGTTTTTGAAGTGAGATATTTGAATTCAAAAAAAAATGTATATATACATACATATATTTTCAAACACTTCATGTCAACCATCGCTTCCTTCCTATAACACGCTACCGTCACATACATGTCCATTTATTTCTCTACTCGTCCCCTTTCCCCCTTTCTCTTCAATTTAAAATCACGAACAGTTTTCCCATTTTAAATCACTTAAGTTCTTCCTCTTTTCTTCTTCAATTTAGGGGGAAACAAAAATATCTTTCTTAGAAAAAATGGTGATCGAGCATAATATGCGAAATAACAATATTAATAATAATAGGGCATGATTTAAGATCACGATTGAGTTGAGCGACATCGTGAGCAAACCTGGCATTGAAAGTGGAGCATGCGACAATGGCGGCAAAAGTTTGAGTGAGACGATGGCGTAGGTGCGAAAACGCACTCGATATTGGGTGGCATCGATGGGCATGATTAATTGGGTTCGCGATGATGGTTTGGGCTGATGAAGTTGTCGATCGAAGTTCGGGTTAGACGTGGCAGCTTCGAGGAAGTCGACAAGTTGAAGGGGGGCTATACGGCTGTTGTAGGATGGAGATGGAAAACGTGTGCAGTGGGAAAGAGGCGGCGTGATTTTTGATGAAATTGTGATGTTGGGCGGCGATGAAGGTAGATGAAGAAGGTGCAGTGATTGGCAGTAGATCGAGTCGAGCGATTTGCCAAGCAGGTATATATGTGGAGATAGATGTTGAGGGGTCGAGCGTGCATATATCTAGGCAGGCTGCTGCGTTGTTTTTGGGATAGTGGAGTTTAGGTAATTTTAACTCATTAATCCAAAATTGGTTAAATTATGTAATTAATAAATTTATATGAATTTGAAATTTTGCTTGCAAGTTTAAAATCGAATGGAATCTGTGCAATGGAATTAAAATTTAGAATGGTTAAAAATTGAGGACCAAGATGAGAATTTCTTAATTTTTAGGGATTGCCACGTTTAAATTTAAATGTTTAAATTTAAATTATTTATTCTTGATTGGATTAATAAATTTATAAATATCTGTTGGATGATATATATATAGTATATATTTTGCTATTCCCACATATTATAGCGGATGGAACCTCATGCGCCCCGCATAATAGCGGATAACTCCATATATTGCGATATCCCCCTCGAAGTGAGATTGGTGCTTCTATTGTTGTCTAACATCTATGGATGGAGAGAAAAAAGAGGTTGGAGGGATCCAACTGTATTCCTCAAATATATTATTATTTTTCATATATATATATAAAATGCTGGATTATTGTGTGTTGTAAATGTTTAAAGATTATAATGGCAGGGATATTAATTTTGGGTGTATTAAATACCATGAATATTATTTAAATTTTCAAGAATTAAAAAGAGATTTTTAATATAAAAGTTTGTATATCGAAATTTGGTTTATTTAGAAGAGATCTGTCTGAATAAAAAATGGTGAAATTTTGATTGTATTAAATAATGCGGGAAAATATTTAAATAGGGGATTTAAAATAAATTATATAAGGATTTTTTTAAAAGATTGATTTTAAATGGTAATTCAGATAATATAGAAACAAGTTGAACTCGATATTAAAAATAGATTGGCAAAAATAAACGAAAACTATAAGGAATTGAATTTATAAAAAAATTGGAATTTATAAATGAGATTGATTTTAGGTGAAACTCAAGGGAGTTGTAAAAATTGATAAACGAAGTACATAAATAAAGTAAAGTGGTATCAAAGGATAAATTTGGAATATAAATTTGTCAGAAGAATTTACATTTGAATATGGAATAGGGTGAGAGAAAAAATAGTAAATTTTATTTTTAAAATGAAGATGGTTAATGTGACGACGCTAATTTTCGCGTTCGAAAATCGACATCCATACTTCACATCGCACTCGAATGCTATAGATTCGATTGCTCAAATCTGATTCGCCGGATCTTATAACACATTAAGTATAACAACATAGCGGGAGAAGAAAAAAATGAATATCATATAACACCAATGATATAATATCCAAAATGAAATACAAGGATGATATCAACATATATCAGAGATAGTACAATGCTAAAACGGAATAATAACTTAAACTAGAACTCCAATAGAAAAACCAATATATGCAACTCCAACTCCATAGCTTCAATCCAAATAACCCAATCCGGAAGCTCGAACCACCATCAAGTTGTACTAACCAAGGTCAGTCGTGCAGACCACTGAACTAGCTCCCGATAATCTATTAAACCCGACTATCCAAAAAACCCAACTGTAGACCGCCCGTGTGGAAAAATGATGGGCACCTAGAGTTTAGAAAGGGAACAATAAACTCCAGTTCAATCATGGGACTGGTATGAGCAAACAAAAACAAATAAAAAGGAAATTCGCAATGCTTTTTGAAAACGAAACTACCGTGAGGCCTCCCCGCACACACACAATGCAAACGCACAATTGGAGGAGATTTCTCCTTATGATAATCAAACATGCTTACTACGCAAAATCTTTTTGATATTATTATTAGTGCATAATGCAAAAAACCTTTCGAAAGTATAATATTAATCTTAGCCAGTATAAGTACCATTATATTATGCATGCTATAGCTACCATTTTAAATGGCTGGTTCTACAACTAATACCGTACATGGCTGGTATTGAATGTTTGGATTTCCAACAAATGGTAAGGCTAAGGATCTTCCTGGGCCACATTGGAACGCCTCTGGAGGGACGCCCCGAGAACTTAACCGGATCTCTGTCAACACAAGGTCGGGCTACCTCTGCAAAAGTAGGTAACTACTGACACGAGTATGCCATCCCTCGGTCGTAATCAGCCTTTATCTGAGGATCCTCAATACCAACGACCATGAAGAAATGTATTTGCAGCAACCACATAGGTTAAGTATATGGGCTCCATACCATGATACCACCTCTATCCAGAAGGTAATGAACATACCCTAAGGGGCGCTACTCCCTATAACCTTGTCGTATCTTTCCTATTACGACCATTTCCGGGGTGTGAGGTTCGATGAAGTCTCGTCCCACAAAGCTACGCTTTTCACAAAAGCTATGCTTCGATCAACCAATGATCAGCAACACTCAGCATGCCACATTACCAAATTGGGAATGTATCAGTAGTAACCATCAACTACATAACCTCTGAGCTCGTATGTCTCAGAGAAGGGTGTTAAGCTAAGAGAATAAATTCTCCTCCACCAAGCAGAAATGTATTTGATAGAACCTAACTTTACATCTCAAATTGTAAT
The DNA here is from genome assembly GCA_030765085.1 of Allium cepa. Taxonomy (NCBI): domain Eukaryota; kingdom Viridiplantae; phylum Streptophyta; class Magnoliopsida; order Asparagales; family Amaryllidaceae; genus Allium; species Allium cepa. Next base: position 881,535,132 of record CM060931.1, on the reverse strand, counting down.
GTCAGACACACATCCATACAAGTCTGTTTCGGGTCCGAACAGAACCGAAGGCACTTCAAAAGAAGCCCTTGCAATCCGGATATTCCCGAATCACGTTCGGACTCCCCATCACAAAGGTAATCGAATCTCTATGCCAACGCGACTCAGTGCAGAGACATTCGACGGGTTATTCTTTCGTTTTTGAAAATATCCGGTCTTGAAATGCTATCCATATATGTCATATCATTATTCGGAATGGGTTTTATGACACAAAGGTCCTCCTCCGGCTAAACCAAATAATGAGCGCATATTTTAAAACCATATTTACATATGGGATCTTAATTAAATCACAGCTTAAAGCTCAAAACATTTCTTTCAAATGGTTTAACAAATTCCACTTTAATCTTTTAAACCCAAAAGATTCAATCTTTAAAGATCCCTTTTCCATTTGAAAACAAAGCTTCCCAAATCTTTCATAAAGATTCATTCATATATAAACAAAGGCAAAGTTTATTAACAAAGATCCTTTTACAATTTCCCCAAACACTTTCCTTTTCTAAAAGAGATTCATCATTCATAATTTTATTAAAACTCAATTCATAATTTTATTTCAAAACGGTTTCCATTTCAAATGCCATAACTTGGAAATCCTTTCAACAAAACTAGGAAACTCTTCTTTATAAATGAAAGCCATTATCATTCTGAAAACAAATGTTTTCATTTCGAAACAATCCAATTTGATTTTCCTTATAGCCCTATTTAAAATTCAATTTGGAAAAATTAGTGAATCTGTCGTACTTAGACAGATTCTATTTTAAGTTAGAATTTGATTCTCAAAACAGCTTCTTTAAAATACTTTAAAAATGATTTAAAACCCATACTTAAATACTTTTTTTCAAACCATAGTTTACAAGGTCTAAATTAATTACTTAAACAATTACTCCTCAAAAGTTCTACTTTACAGTTCCAAAGCTATTAGAAATCAAATAACCTTCATTGGAAAGAAATTTCCAATTTAAAACCTTAATTACACATAGAATTTAACTTCAATTCTTTGAATTCAAATTAAATTTTCAATTCAAAATTTAATAAACCAGATTATATTTAAAATGGTTTTAATTTCAAAAACTTTCTGTTCAAAAGCCCTTTATATTAAAATCAATTCATTTTTAAAACAAATTTGAATCCAAAATTCAATTTCTAAAAACTTTACCTTTTCAAAATTTTGTGTCTTAACAAATACCTGTGATATCCATATTTGTGTGTGTATAGTGTGGCCCAGGGGTTTTACACAATAGTGCAACATCATAAATCATCACAGATTCAAACACAGAAATATATTTGATAAATGGTATAAACTATAACGCTTATCTTTATTCACAGGCCATAGATAAATAATAAAATTCATCGTAGGTAAATAAGTTACATCACAGTTGATTAAATTACATCACATATGAATAATTACATTACAGTTTACAACTCAAATTAGAATAATTCATATCACAAAGTGTCACATATCATGGATACCAAGCAATTCAACATTCCATAAAATCCAAACATCCATAAGTAAGATCAACTAAATTATCTAATTTATTTAAATCAGATTAATTACTTATGAATAATTTACTAGTTTTGGTTAATTAACAAAAATTAATTACAAACCATTTTGATTAATTATTCTTTAATCACTTATAAATTTACCTTTAATTATTAATTAATTCTTTGATTAATTATCCTTAATTAATTACATTAGTTAATTAATTAACCCTTCGTTAATAATCATTCCTTAATCATTTCCATTAATTAATTAACCTTTAATTAATTAATTATTCTTAAATTAGTTAAGTTAATCAATTAATCACATTAATTAATTATTCTTTAAATTAATTAACCTTTAAACACTTGGTTAATCAATCTTTAAATCATTAATTATTCATCCTTAATTACTTGATTACTTAATTAATTAAAAGACACCTCTTATCATAGCTAATCACTTAATTATCACTAAAATATTTAATTAATGAACCTTGCACTTAATCAATATTAACATGAAGATTTCTTAGGATATTAAGGTTAATTAATAAGTGAAATCATTTCTCCTTAATTAACTCTTAATTATATTATTAAATTTATTTTAATTAATCCCAAAAAATGTCACATAATTAAATAAACTTAAACATTTGAAAATAACATACTTAATAATTTACTAATTCCTTTTTTAAACAAACAATTGTTTCTTTTTAAAGAAGGGGCCAAAAATTATTTAAACTTGAATTTGCTTTAAAATCTGAAAACTTTTTATAAACCAACTCGAGACAACCCCAAGCCAAAACTAGTTTACCCCGAGTCCTCTCCCGTGCCACCCATCTTTTCTTTTGTTTTGAATTTTAAAAATTTAAAATCGTTAATCCTATTAACTCACATTTTTTTTCACGAGCATTTACTCCGGCCAGTTTACAAATCCCTCGGAATTTACTTCGCGACAACACCTTTCTTTTCCAAACCTTACTTCCTGACACAAACACGTACACGTGCACCGTGCACAACGCCACGAACACATCCGACCGACCGCGTTGCCTTTGACATGTCACCGATCTCACCCTTGACCGAACCAGACACCCAATTCAATGATTCAACCATGAAATTAAGAATCAACCCATCGATCGCGTGGAACTCAAAAACTCGGTCGACTAAAACCCCTCGACCCATCGCCACCGATCACCGGCAACTCTGCCATCTTGACCGAAGGTGCCCTGACGACCCATTTACCTTTCCCTCCGGGTCCGATCACTTGAATCACCTTGACTTGGATGCAGTCCCTCCGAGATCAGGCTCGACAAAAATGCAGTCTAAAACCCTAAAACCCCATCGATCCATTTCCTCGATCATTTATACATCCAATTAGTATTTTTCCATTAATCCTTGGTGCTTGAACTATCATCAGGCCCAAGCATGACGAACCCCATTTCGTCGATCATCGAAAATTTATAAAAATACATTTTCTATTCAACCCGTATTTTCTCAGATTCTACCAAAATAAAAATCATGAATTTATCATCGAAATTCATTAATTCCTACAACAAATCAGATTGTAGAGTTGAGACACGATTTCCAAATAATAAATTTTCCTGCCCTGAATTGATTTTAACTGAAATTTTTTATTTTTGAATTAGTTACTAAATTTAAATACTGGAAATTATTTTTTCAAATTGATACTACACGCTTAGGATCACTTTTCCTTTAGAAATCTTGGCCAGAAAATGTTTGGATGAAGAGATATTAATTTGTTTAGGTTAAAATAAACTTGTGACTTAAGAACAGGCTCAACACTTTCATATACACAAACATACATATCAATGTGTATATATATGTATTCAAACATGTAGATATAATAAACAAACACATTCATAACAAACCTCAAGTGCCAATCCAAAAATCAAAGTATATAAAAAGGTTCAAGTGTGTTTGCTTACCTCAGAATGACGAACAGAGCACAGTGAAGCCTGGAATTGCTTTTGTTCTGGAAACTTATTTTGTTGAGATGATGTGATCTTTACATGATTAACTGAGTTGAACTTGCTTTTTTAGATGAATTTGCTTGCTTCGGTTTTGGAATTGAAAAAGTTTTTTTTGCTATTGAGTTTGAATTTGGACTTTGTTTCTGAATTTCATTTCCCATGCTGATCTAGTTTGTATTCTTGTCTTCCCAGGTTTTGATACATTTGTTTTCTATTTTGATTTTGATTTTTTTCTTCTTTTTTTTCGTTTTCAGGTGTGAGAATAAAGTTTGATAAATTTTTAAACAGAATAGCCTGGTTCTATTTTATCATGTGTATATATTTTGATTAAAGAAATTTAATGCCACTTGTCCATATAGTTAACACTTGTTAATAAAAATGACCCTTTAAGCAACACATGTTTTTGTAAAATTATAAAATGTTTACATTTGTCAAAATTAGCATTTTTATATTAAAGACCTTTCCTTGAGTTTATTTACAAATTATAATTTAAACCTTAATTTATTTTAGATTTAAAATCCTTTATCAATTTGTGAATTAATTTATCTCTTGTGTATTTTAATTCTTATGCCCATGTTTCAAAAGATATATACACACCAAAGCTATATATTATCTATATATATATATACACACACTGACTATATAGTTTTAAATATATAAAAGAAAAATAAATTTAAGTCTTTATTAAATCTCATTTTAGTTTTCCAAAAGTATATATGACATATATTTAAAGTTTTCATTAATTCTTGTTTACATTTTATATTACTTATACATATACAATTTATAAAGAAAATTAATTGAAAATAATCAATGTTAGCGCCAAAATTGGTCACTAACACCCTTAGAGAGTTTGTGTAGAGAGATTAATGAAGAAGATAAATTAAAATAGAGAAGATAATATAAATTAAAATGCGGTAGACGAGAACACAGAATTTATAGTGGTTCGGCGTTGTAGCCTACGTCCACTTTGAAGTTGATCTTTATTTCTTCACTAGATACTTGATTACAGATACAATCCGTCCTTCAGTATTAGCATACAATTGATAAGTAAAAGAAATAAGTCTTGAATGAGTCTTGAAAATGGCAGAGTCTTCCCAGTGCTCTCTAAAAATCTGATCCCCTTTTCTGTGCCCCTGCCTCTCTATTTATAGACGAAAGTGGGTTGGACTTCCTTGGTGGGCCTGGTGGCTGAATAGCTCGGTCCAAGTAGCGTAAGTACTATGCACCGAACCAGAGAGGCCGAACGAGGTATGCCGAGCCTTCCTTTTTGTGCCGAACGAGGTATGCCTAGACTTCCTCTTTATGCCGAACAAGGTATGCCTTTGAGTGAGGGATGTAGGTTGAATGAGGCTGGGATGCCGAACAACTTGGGAATGTCGAATGTTCCTTGGAGGACGAAAGTTCATGGATGTCGAACGATCTTATGCCCAACGATCGCATGTCGAGCGTCCTCCTTAGGCCGAATGGTATTCAATACCGAGCGCTTCTTGATGCCGAACGCGATCCCATGTCGAACGATCGTTTGTATGCCGAACGCCCTTTGACCGAGCGTTTACTTAAGCCGAACGTCCACTTCGGCCGAACGTTCACTCTGGCCGGACGTGTTCTGGATGCCGGGTGTCCTTCGAATGCTTAACACACTTTACACCGAGTACTCCTTAGAGGCCGAACGTTCACTTTGGCCGAACTTTCTTGGGTATCCGAGTACCCTTTGGATGACGAACCTTCCTGGGAGTCCGAGCAGTGGTCAAGCCGAGTACTAAGTTTCCTGGCCAATCCCTTGGGAAACACTTGCCCCCCAAAGTACATCGTGTGTTCGAACAGGGTGTGCTTTGAACTACTGGATTAGTGCATTGCCGTCGAATGCCAAACAGGATGACCCATGCCAAACGTCCTTTATGCCAAACGATTGTTTTTTTTTTTTTTTTGCTTTGACCGGTTCTACCGGTCAGAGTCATTTCGGCTTCTTCTCTTTTCCTATAAATCCCACTACCCTATTCCTTTCTCTCTTTTTCACTTCTTGACCGTGACTTTCTAAGAACACCTATTTCCTTTAAATTTTCAATCTTCCCTTCCGTCCTTTGAACCCAGCACGTCCTTCCTACAATCTCTTCCCAAGCTCCTACCACTCCTCTTGGTAGTGTTTTCGCATATGTTTGTTTAATCACAAACTGTAGTTTGATGATAGGATCGGTAGGAGGTACAGGGAAGAAGAGACGATTCTTTCTCGTACCCCGAGGCTGGGATTTGATTTGACCTTGGGTAATTCTAAAGCAGGTGGAACGGAGAGGAGAAAGGTGGGAGTTCGTTGTTTAGATGTGTGGGGGTTCGGCACAGTTTCTTCGTGCCGAACGGTGTCGGTGGAAGAAAGAGTATGGGGGCAGGAAGCAGTTGGGACGTCGAGCGTTGTTTCGGCTGAAATGGGATTTTGGCCGAACAGAACATGCCGAACGATACCCAGTCGAACCAGAACATAGATGCCGAACGAATAAATGCCGAACGATACCCAGCCGAGCCAGAACATAGATGCCGAACGATTACATGCCGAACAATCAACTTGCCTTGCCCAATTTCCAAACTGAACTTTGCTTGACGTAACCAGATAACTTTCTCTAAATCTAGGGCTGTAACCATCATAAAGAAAGGCTTTTGGAGACGGTCAGTGATGACGGTCTTCGAAGGCGGTGATTTTAAGCTTAGTTTTATGTTGATAATTCCAAACATTCAAGGCTTATACACTATTGATTGCACCAGTTCACACACCACACGGGGGGGTTATATGCGTTGTTAATTCTAACGTCGATTATTTTTCGAGTATTGTTCACCCAGGTGCTTGGTTGGGTCTACTATTTATTCAAGATGTCCAAAAGATCCAGTTCTGCTACACTTTTCGACAAACCTGGGCCGTCTTCTAAGCGAACGGCCCCCGACACAACTGACCCATCAGTCTCTCCCGCACATGACTGGGCTCCTGATACTTTGGAATCGTCAATTTTACTGGATGACCCAGTTGACTCACAGGCTTCGAGAGTCACTGAGGCCGCTCTTAAGCGGATATGTTCTACTCATGGCATTCCGTTTGCTGACGTGCTCGTTCCGTCGGGCCATGATCGCCCACATCTGCCCCCAGTGGGATATACGGCGTGTAGCAAGTTCATGTGCTGGGTTGGTAGCGTGCCACCTTTCAATCTATTCCTTCGCGACGTGCTGCAGTATCTGGACGTCGCCACGTCTCAACTTCGTCCAAATGGTCACGCTTTCATTTATGGCACGTACATGCTTTTCATGGCCGTCTTCTCCAGGCCTCCAACTCCCGGCGATATAAGGTACATCTATATGACCAAGAAACGGGGAGAAAGCCCCTCTTACATGTTTCTTGAGCCACATCGGAAGTGCCAACTTTTCACTAGCGCGTGGAGTAGCAAACTCGCCCTGTACAAACGGGAGTGGTTTTACGTGCGCTGCCCCCAAGGCTTTGCGAGGCGGTGGGTTGAAGGAAGTAAGTCTTTTCTCTGAGTTGATGTCCATGCCCGATTGAGGTTGAACTTCTCCTAACTCATTGTTCTATTTTTCAGATTTCATCCCCCGTCCCGAGGGCCGGGGGTACTCCAATGCTGTCGATGCCATTAGAGCTCTTCCTGCTGAAGAGCGAGATATTCGAGCCCTCATTTCCAATGAGTCACTATCAAAGTTCGGTTTGCTAGCCTCTGGCCGCCGGGTTAGTCTTCCATAGGGTGCCTCGCTTCCCAAGCCTGTACACGTCAGAGGGAAAAAACTGCCTGAATCATCCGTTCGCCCTTCTCTTGAAGCTCCGGAAGAAGGGTAAATTCCAGGCGGGCCACTTGAAAACCAAGGTGAGGAATTAGGCTCTGCAGTCGAAGTTCATGATATTGAAACGTCATCTTCCCCTTCGAAGGGGAAAAAGAAGCTGGCGTGCAAGTCGAGGAGGGAGAAAGTTGGTGGGACTTCCAAAGTTACGCCTATTCAGCCAGAGAGAAAGGCTTCTTCACAGCGCGTTGAAAGTTCTATGAAGGGCTTATCGAACCTCTCCATTCCCGACGACTTGCTCAACTATGATTTTAACGACCCGGAGCTGTTTAAGTTTCGCTCGCCTGTTAGGGGCGATGCGGGTGTCCCGGCCCCGATCCAAGGGGAAAAGACTCCCGTTAGCAAAGCCACTGGTCCGTCGGGGGGTAGCACTAGGACACACACAGACACATGCATTTCACTTTGCACCTATTTTTCTTTCACCATTCTGCTCTCTCGCTAATTCGCTATTGTTTGATTGCAGGTGACATGGGGCGCTCTCACGGATACGACCGCCTTTGCGGTTCATCGACTTTACGCCAGTCTGGTCGGGACTCGGGCCTCGGGAAGTGCCGAGATAGAGACAGCGACAGCGACCGAGATTATCATGCCCGGGACTCGTCATCCCGGAAGAAAACTTATTATCAGCCCGAACACCGCCAGGAGACCTCTTCTTATCAGGAGCAAAGCAAAGACAAACGTGGCCATAAGAGGTCGCATTCTGATGCTACCCGGGACCAACACTCTGACTCTTCTTCTACCCGGCACTCCCGAGATTCTCATAGGAAGGGCGAACTTTCAAAGCCGTCTCCTCCCGCTCCCGTAACAGACCCAACAGTGTCGGAGAGATTGAACGAACTTAAGGCTAAGTTTCCAAAGGTTTGTTTTGATGGGTTAAAGTTCCTCCCGGCGATTCATCCTATTCCCGGAGATGTCAAACAAAATGCTATCGCCTGTACCAATGACGTCTATGTGCAACATGACGCGTTCGTCCATCTGGCTGAGAAACTTTTTGAAGTCTCTATGGAGCGCCAGCACGAAATCGATCGTCTAAAACTCGAGGCCATCCATGACAGGTATATCATTAAGGCCCAGGACGAAGAGCTGGCTACCTACAAGTCCGAGCTTGATGCTGCTCGTCTGAATGCTAAAGATACCGCCGAGGCAGTCTCTCGGCTTGAATTGACTCATAAGAAAGAGCTCGATGAAGCGGTTCAACGGTGTGGGGCATTAGCTTTGGAGAAAGACTCCGTTCAGAAGGAGCGAGATGTGCTTAATAGGCGAGTTAAGGAGCTCGAGGAGCAACTCAATAAGGAGAAGGAAGAGAAAGTGGCCGCCCAGGTTGAGGCACAGCACTATTGTGATGAGATCGTCGCCACCCGGCTCTTAAAGGGGAAACTTGAAGACTATCTCTCCAAAATCGAGGCACTGAGGAATAAGGCCCGTGAGGAAGGTAAAAGGGCAGCAACTGTCGACATCGACTCTCACCTCGAGGCGGCCAGGGAAGAAGGCACGGATGAGATAAAGACCGAATTCGACCCGCTCATCGCTGAGTTCAATGCCCGAGTTCTCATGCATCGAGATCTAACTTTTCTGGGCGACGGCTACCTTGAGTCATTGGCCGAGGCATGGGAGACCCTGATTCAAATCAGGAAGGTTGAGAGCGGCGCCGATGAGGTTGACGAAGAAGCATTGATAAAAGAATTCCTGAGGGGGAAGGAGCCTTTAGATTTATCAGCGGCTAAAGCCCTCTACAGTAAAGGCTCTCCCTCCAGGAAAGGGAAAGAGGTGGCTACCGACTCTTTCGGCGTCGTGCCCCCAGTTCGCATGCCTACTCAATCGGCCAGTCGGCCAATACTTGACCCCTTCGAGCGGCACGTTGGCTATGACCCGAAAGCCCCCGGGCTTGGCATTCATGCTTTATCTCCCATCCCGGAGGGTGAGACCCCCCTGATGACTGAGAACCCACCGGCATCTGGTGAGTAGCCTCTGTGCTTCACAAAGATCTTTCTCGTTCCCCCAGAAGTTGTTGTGTTCTAACACTTGTTCTTTTTTCGTGATTTCTGCGCAGGCTGTTCTATCCCCGAGCCTACTCCGAGGAGCGATGCCGCGAAGGAGGTGGAGAAAAAGGCGAGTGATGCTACTCAAGCTGGCGGGGATCCTGGTCCAGATGCTCAAGTAATCGGGGCGCTTGATGAAGGCAAATCCGAATCTTCCTCGGAGAGTTTTGAAATAGAAATCACAGGCGCCTCTGAGCACACATCCGAGTTGAGCATGAAGGAACGGCTCGAGAAAGAGAAAAGAGATACGACCTCAGTCAAGGTCGAGCCGCGTGAAGTGGACCTGGACGATCCCCTTAACAAACCATTGAAGGTCATTGTTCCTGGCAAGTCCCAGCCCATGGATGTTCCCCCTATGTCTTCGGTCGTCACCCCTCCGTCAGGAAGAATTCCAAGAGTAAGCGCTCTGGGAAGGAACTATCCGGGAAGAAGTCAAAGAAACACAAGAAATGACCGTCGTCCCCGTTCAACGAGAACTAGTTTAAGTCATGTACTAATTTTTGTAGACTGTGTAAATAGGCCGTCGGCCCCGGACTTCGGAGTGTTTTTGTAACTGGAAGTTTTTGTGAATAAAGTTCGATCTTCACTTTTGTCCTCTCAAAAGACTTTTATTATTCAGCTTCTTTTATGGTTGTGATTGAAATCTGAATTGTTATGGGTAACTTAGACTTCTTGGTTCGTCTTTACGTGGCTTGGGAGCTTCCCTGGATTTGATCAATCTCCACTCGGTGCTTCAAGCACTTAGAATATTTCATAGCCCGTATGTTGGGGACTTGACATATCCAAGTCATTTGCGTCGTAGTTCCTATTCAAGGAACTCGAATGTCTGAACTGCTTGTAATTAAGTCTATACACCGGACTCCGAGTACTCCAGTCCGTGCTCCGGGGACTTGGAGATTTCGAGTCATTTGTATTCGAGTCCGCACTCTGGGGACTTAGAGTACTTCAGTCCGCGCTCTGGGGATTTGGAGGTTTCAAATCGTTTATACTCGAGTCCGCACTCTGGGGACTTAGAGTACTCCAGTCCGCGCTCCGGGGACTCGGAGATTTTTTGTCGTTTATACTAGAGTCTGCACTCCGGGGACTTAGAGTACTCCAATCCGCACTCCGGGGACTTGGAGATTTTTTGTCGTTTATACTCGAGTCCGCACTCCGGGGACTTAGGGTACTCCAGTCCGCACTCCGGCGACTTGGAGATTTTGAATCGTTTATACTCGAGTCCGCACTCCGGGGACTTAGAGTACTCCAGTCCGCACTCCGGGGACTTGGAGATTTTTTGTCGTTTATACTCGAGTCCGCACTCCGGGGACTTAGAGTACTCCAGTCCGCGCTCCCGGGACTTGGAGATTTTTAATCGTTTATACTCGAGTCCGCACTCCGGGGACTTAGAGTACTCCACTCCGCACTCCGGGGACTTGGAGATTTTTAATCGTTTATACTCGAGTCTGCACTCCGGGGACTTAGAGTACTCTAGTCCGCACTCCGAGGACTTGGAGATTTTTAATCGTTTATACTCGAGTCCGCACTCCGGGGACTTAGAGTACTCCAGTCCGCACTCCGGGGACTTGGAGATTTTTTGTCATTTATTATAAGCGTTTGTACGCTAGCCAGGATATCATAATTTTTAATTGCGCGTCATAGGAATATCATATGAAGGGACATTGGTCATTCATGGAAAAGATGGCTTCAAGCCTTTATTGATGAAAACAAGCTAGATTATCTTATTACATGCCAAGAAGAAAGCACACTGGAAATAAATGCAACTACCACATAAAGGAAATAGACTAAGTGTAATAACGCCGCAAATGCTCGCTGTTCCATGCTCGGGGGAGTGTCGCAGCATCGACGGTCGTTAGCTTGAAAGTTCCTTATCCAAGCCTCCGTTCGATGACGTATGGACCTTCCCATGCGGGATTCATGTGCGAAGGGGTTGGAAAGACTCGTTTCAAAACGAGATCTCCCACACTAAAGGTTCTTGGCTGGACTTTTCCATTATAATATTTAGCGACTCGGTGTCTGTATGAGGCTGCTCTCAAATCAGCTTCTTCGCGCTTCTCATCAATGAAGTCTAATGATTCCAATAAGAGACCCTAGTTTGACGTAGGATCGTAATAGGTTACCCGGTGTGACGGAACTTCAAGTTCTACGGGTATGACGACTTCCGTGCCGTACGCCAGTGCGAATGGTGTGTGGCCAGTCGCGGTCTTGTGGGTAGTTCTTTAGGCCCAAAGCGCTGTTGGGAGTTCATCCACCCCCTTGCCTCTAGCCTTTTCCAAACTCTTCTTCAATATGGACTTGATGATTTTATTGACGGCTTCTACCTGCCCATTCGCCTTCGGGTGGGCAACTGCTGCGAACATTTTCTCAATGCCATACCTCTGACAGAACTCTTTGAATTCCTTGCTTTCGAATTGAGTTCCGTTGTCCGTTATGATGGTCCGTGGGAGGCCAAAACGACATGTGATATTTCGTACAACGAAATTAATGACTTTCTTGGTGGTGATTATGGCCATTAGCTCCGCTTCCGCCCACTTGGTGAAATAATCGACTGCCACTATTGCATATTTCGCGCCTCCTTTGGCTATAGGCAGAGATCCAATTAGGTCGATTCCCCACATTGAAAATGGCCAGGGACTAACCATTTGTGTGAGTTCCGTTGACGGAGCTCTCGGAATCTTTGCATATATCTGGCATTTGTCGCATCTTCTCACATAGTCTGCAGCATCCCGATTTACAGTCGGCCAATAATATCCATAGCGGAGGATTTTCCTCGCCAAAGTTTGCCCCCCGGTATGATCACCACATTCTCCCTCATGGACTTCTTCCAACACCCATTTTACCTCGCCATGGGCCACGCACCGGAGTAGGGGGGCCGAGAATCCCCTCTGATACATTATCCCGTCTTGCATCACATAACACGAAGCCTTACGAAGGACTTGGCGTCTTTCGCTTCTTTTCTCAAGTAAGTCCCCGTATAGCAAGTATTGTTTGATCGGGTCAGCCATGATCCCCTTTCCAGTTCGGTCTCCAAGACGAGATCTATCTCCATCATGTCTATACTGGGAGCAAGCAGAGTCTCGACAGGGAACAATCCCATCTGTTGTGCATCGCCAGTACTCGCGAATTTAGCCAACGAGTCGGCCTCCCTGTTCTGTTCGCGCGGGACATGCGAAATGTCATAATATTCCAGGTTTACTAGTAGCTCCCGGACTCGAGCAAGGTAAGGAGCCAGTCTCTGTCCTTTCGCTTGGTAGTCTCCTCGTACCTAATATACCACCAGCTGTGAGTCGCAGAAGATTTCGATGGACTTTACCCTCAGTTCATTGGCAAGTCTTAAGCCAGCAATCAGTGCTTTGTATTCGGCTTCGTTATTTGTCGCTGTAAATTCGAGCTTCAAAGCGTAGCAAATCGATCGGTTTTCGGGAGTTACCAGAACTATCCCAGCTCCCGACCAACGGTCGTTAGATTCCCCGTCAGTGAACATCTTCCATCGGACAGGAGGGATTACTTTGTGATTTTCACTTGGTTCATCCGGAATGGTGAACTCAGCAACGAAGTCAGCTAATGCCTGCCCTTGGATGGTCCTTCGCGGCAGGTAGGTGATATCAAACTGGCTTAACTCGATGTTCCACTTTAGCATCCTACCGGAAGTTTCCGGTCGTTGGAGTACCTGTCGCAAGGGTTGGTCAGTGTAAACACTGATTGAGTGCGCCTGAAAGTAGGGACGAAGCTTGCGTGATGCAATCACCAGGCAATAGGCAAGTTTCTCGATCTTTGGATAGTTCTTTTTTGCCCCCGTCGGTCATTTACTAACATAGTAAACCAGCCTTTGAACCTTTTCTTCTTCGCGAACCAGGGCTGTACTGATAGCGTGTTGAGACACAGCCAAATATACGTACAACGTCTCGTGGTCTACTGGTTTTGACAGCACTGGAGGACTTTCCAAGTGTCTTACCAGGGCTCGGAATGCTTCGTCGCAGTCAGCCGTCCATTCGAAGTTTCTCTTTCCTTTCTTTATGACATCGAAGAAAGGAACACACTTATCTGTGGCTCTGGATATGAATCGACTGAGCGCAGCTACTTTTCCGTTCAAGCTCTTTACCTGTTTTGTGGTTCTAGGTGCCTATATATCTCAGATGGCCTGGATCTTTTCCGGGTTAGCTTCAAATCCTCGTGCATTCACAATGAATCCCAAGAACTTCCTTGATGCCACGCCGAATGAACACTTTGAAGGATTGATCTTCATCCCATAGTGCCTTAGTATATCGAACATTTCCGCCAAGTCTCGAATGTGGTCGTTTGACTGCCGTGACTTCACAAGCATGTCATCCACATAGACTTCCATTGTTCTCCCAATCTGATCTTTGAACATTCGATTTACCAGATGCTGGTAAGTTGCTCCGGCGTTCTTCAGTCCGAAGGGCATCACTACATAACAGTATAACCCAACATTTATGACAAAGCTGGTGTGTTCTTAGTCTGGCGTGTGCATCGGAATTTGGTTGTATCCAGAGTATGCATCCATAAATGACAATAACTCGTGCCCTGCCGTTGAATCGACCAGTTAATCAATTCATGGTAGCGGGAAGCTATCCTTCGGGCATGCTTTGTTTAAATCAGAATAGTCAACGCAGGTTCTCCATTTCCCGTTTTCTTTCTTTACCAACACAGGGTTGGACACCCATTCTGGGTAGAGGGCGTCGCGGACAAACCCGTTGGCTTTGAGTCTATCTACCTCCTCTTTGAGAGCTGTAGACCTTTCCGGGTCCATGCCTCTCTTTTTTGCTTCACAGGTACGTGTTTCGGGTCTATATTCAACATATGGCTCGCAATTGCAGGGGAAATCCCGCGCATATCAGAGTGTGTCCAGGCGAAGACATCAAGATTGGCTCGGAGGAAATCAGATAAATTCTCTGCCATTAGGGGATCGAGCTGTGACCCAATTTTAAGAACTCATGTCGGGTAGCTGTGGCTAACTGGGATATCAATTGTTAGTTTGGCCGGTGCTGCGTCTGGTTCCCTGGGTTCCCCTTTGTCGTCTCTCGGATCTATGTCTTCAACGATCCGAGAATGTCGCCCGAGCCAGGGCTTGGGCGCTGATTGTCAATCATCGGAATTCGGGATGCGGACGATGCTGTCCGTAGTCATCCCCTTTTCTCTGCGCTGGGCCTCTCTCAGCTCATCCACGTAACATGCACGTCTGGTTGCTTGGTCGCCATGTACTACGCCAACTCCTTTGTCTGTCGGGAATTTCAGTGTGAGACACCATGGGGCCAAGGCTGCCCTGAAATCTACCAGGGCTGGTCGTCCCAAAAACACGTTGTATGGTGAATCAACATCCAGCACTATGAATGGTAGGATTCGCACTCTCCTGCGTTCACCTTGTCCCAGTTCAACTGGTAACTCCACATATCCTACTGCGTCTGTGGCTGCGCCGTTAAAGCCATGGATTCGGGCTTTAGATGGCTTCAAATCCTTAGTCTCCAGCTTCATTTGGTCATACGCTTTATTGAAGATGATGTTAACGGAACTTCCGCAATCAATTAGGATTCTCCTTACGAATGCCGGTCCGATGGTTGCGGATATGACCAATGGATCAATGGTGGGAGCTTCCACCTTATCCGCGTCTCTATTCCTAAATACAATATTGTCGTGCATCGTGCGCTGCTGCTTTGCGGGAGTTCCATCCTCCACATTTGAACAACACTCATGCTCTGTGTGTCTCAATGAATTAGCATATCGCTCCATTTCCTGCCAATTTTTATCCGCAGGATGAGGTCCACCAGCAATTGTGTTAATAATCAATCTTCCCACAGTTCGAGTAGGTTGCTTTGGTTGGTGTAGAGTCGGGCCACGTCCGGGGTCTGAAGTCTCTTGTCTTCCTTCTTGCGTATCTTTGACGAATTACTGCAGCTTCTTCTGCCTAATCAATTTCTCAATAGCCTCATGGAGATTCCTGCATTCGTCTGTGTTGTTCCCATAAGACTCGTGAAAGCGGCAATACTTTCCAGTCCGCTTTTGCTCCTCTGTTGATTCCTTAGGGCGTGGTTTTCTGTATTGAAAAGTGTTGCAGGTCGATAAGTAGATGTTTTCAAGAGACGCATTCAGTGGAGTGTATTCGTTGTAGGTTGGGATCCTTGACTTCCATCTCCCAGTTTCCTTCTTCTTTCCAGGATTTTCACTTCCAGTTCCCTTAGACTGCCCGGGCTTATTTTGGACGCTGGCCCGAGTCTTTCCAGGGTTGTTGTCGATTGCTTTCATGGCGGTGTTCCCCTTTACAGACTCCTGATCGGATCCTGGTGCCTTGTCTTTCCTTATCCACCGAGCTTCTTCCCTCCTTATGAACTGGTGGGCTTTCGAATAGAAACGTTCCAACATAGCTGGTGGCTTTCCCGCCAACCAATCCCCAAATTCAGAGTCTGGATCCACTCCACGCATTACTGCCATCAAAATCGCGTGGTCATTTGGATTGCTCACTTCAGTAGCGGCAACATGAAATCTCTGCGAGTATGCTTTCAGTGATTCTCCAGGAGCTTGGGTCATGCTTGATAAGGACATCACATCCTTGGGTCGAGTGGCGTGTATCCTGAATTTTCTATGAATTTCCTTGCTAACTCGTCGAAGTTTGAGATTGACCGTGGAGGAAGTCGAGTGAACCACATGGTGGCAATTCCGGGCAGAGTTATTGGAAAGCACCTGCACTTAGTTGCGTCGTTGGCCCTTGCTGAATCCATCATCCATTCATACCTCATTACATGTTGTCTAGGGTCAGTTTTTCCTTCATAGGCGGGTATGGTGGGCATGTTAAACTTCCTTGGGTATTCAGCCTGTAGAATGGTATCTGTGAAGGGAGTATGACTCTTAGACATTTGCCAATCTTCATTAGTCAAACCTTGATTCTCTCTCATCAACTGCCTGACCATAGCTATCAAATCCGGGGTTTGTATGGTAGGGGGAAGGTTGGGTTTCGCTCCACGGGTTTGGTTTCTAGTGGAGTGATCAGTGGCACCTGCTTGGTTATCTTCATCCTTGCGGCGTCTATGCCTGGGAGGTTCATTAGCTGAAGTTGAGCTATCATCTTCGGAGTAGGGGACAGGGCTACCTCCAGCATTCTGATGCTGCTGTTGAGCAAGTCGGGCCATGAGGTCAGCATTAACTTGCATTTGCTCAGCGAGTTGCCTTCTGCTTTCCGTAAGCTCTTTTATCAAGTCATTCAGTTCTGCTCGTGAAACAGCTTCCGCTTGGTTTTGGCTGGAGGGCCCTGTGCCTCGAATTGCTTGTTGATCGTTTGATCCAAGTTGTTGAACACTAGCGGTTTCGCGGGCATCTACATTTTGGGAGGTCGATCTCGTTCGTGGCCTCCCCATGGTAGAGTCGTTGGTTGTAACTCTGAGTAGAATCAGCAGATGCCTTATGGATAATTACGGATCTTCTTCGGGGGATTTATGCAATCCAGTAGCTACAAAGTAGATCCTCACAACCTGAGAATTCAATTCTCGGTGAAAGCACCAAAATGTAAGCGCCAAAATTGGTCACTAACACCCTTAGAGAGTTTGTGTAGAGAGATTAATGAAGAAGATAAATTAAAATAGAGAAGATAATATAAATTAAAATGCGAGAGATGAGAACACAGAATTTATAGTGGTTCGACGTTGTAGCCTACGTCCACTTTGAAGTTGATCTTTATTTCTTCACTAGATACTTGATTACAGATACAATCCATCCTTCAGTATTAGCATACAA
The DNA here is from genome assembly GCA_030765085.1 of Allium cepa. NCBI lineage: Eukaryota > Viridiplantae > Streptophyta > Magnoliopsida > Asparagales > Amaryllidaceae > Allium > Allium cepa. Next base: position 881,518,025 of record CM060931.1, on the reverse strand, counting down.
TTGCAAAGTAAAAGAAATAAGTCTTGAATGAGTCTTGAAAATGGAAGAGTCTTCCAGTGCTCTCTAAAAATCTGATCCCCTTTTCTGTGCCCCCGCCTCTCTATTTATAGACGAAAGCGGGTTGGACTTCCCTGGTGGGCCTGGTGGCTGAATAGCTCGGTCCAAGTAGCGTAAGTACTATGCACCGAACCAGAGAGGCCGAACGAGTTATGCCGAGCCTTCCTTTTTGTGCCGAACGAGGTATGCCGAGCCTTCCTCTTTGTGCCGAATAAGGTATGCCTTTGAGTGAGGGATGTAGGTTGAATGAGGCTGGGATGCCGAACAACTTGGGAATGTCGAATGTTCCTTGGCGGACGAAAGTTCATGGATGCCGAACGATCTTATGCCAAACGATCTCATGTTGAGCGTCCTCCTTTGGCCGAACGGTATTCAATACCGAGCGCTTCTTGATGCCTAACGCGATCCCATGCCGAACGATCGTTTGTATGCCGAACGCCCTTTGACCGAGCGTTTACTTCAGCCGAACGTTCACTCTGGCCGGATGTGTTCTGGATGCCGGGTGTCCTTTGAATGCTGAACACACTTTACACCGAGTACTCCTTAGTGGCCGAACGTTCACTTTGGCCGAACGTTCTTGGGTAGCCGAGTACCCTTTGGATGCCGAACCTTCCTGGGAGGCCGAGCAGTGGTCAAGCCGAGTACTAAGTTGCCTGGCCAATCCCTTGGGAAACAATCAATAAATAATCATACATATATAATCCTTAGTTTATAAATCATTTTAAATCTTAATTTTATTTATTAAATCAAATATTATTTCTAATATATTTATTTAATTTCAATATCATATTTCATTTTGTACTTATACCATTTTATAACAAATGATTTGAAATCAAATTATTCATTACTAATAATTAAACAAATATATAAGTTCCTTGGAAAATAAAGTTTAATAAATCTAATATTTATTTATAAAATATTTATCCTCGAAATTTCTAAATCAAATCCCAAATTATAATCCATTTAGATACACAAATAAACATACATCTTATTAAATTTGGATAATCCCAACACAATATATATTTTATCCCCAAATATCCAAATAAATTCTCAATTAATTCATAATATAACCGAATTTTATATAATTTCCAAATATTTCGAAATTTAATACCAAAGATTAAATTAATTATCAAATTAATTAGGTTTAAAAATCAGGAATGTTACAAATTCCTCCTTAGAAAATTTCGTCCCCGAAATTTGAAAGTAGGGAGGCAGCAAAAGAATATAGAAAGATAGAGAGATGAATTACCAGATCAAACTGAATATCTATTCTACATTTGGCTTACCAAATCAGAATATCAACAATAGATACGAGAATTAATCTATTTAAATCTTCTCATGATACTCGGGTTATCCAGATCTACGAAGTATGCAGGTGTGATATTTCGGAATTTTTGGCAATATAAATTTAATAACCTGTGTTCAAAATTTAAATTGATTTGATAAATTTTGTAAATAAATTTCAAGTGATTTAATAATCTTCTTTTATTAAATATTTAATTAGTGAATTTATCTTTTAATAAGTTAACAAATTGTTTTCTATTTATAATGTATATATATATATATATATATATTTATATATATTTTAAATAGATGAGTTTGGTTTTAAATTTAATTAATATAACATATTTTCTAATTCCAATATTTTGGTAATTGGAAATTGGTTTTTATTTAATATTAAGCTTTTCAAATCTATTTAATAAAATAACTAAATGATTTTAAATACATAAGACAAATGATTTATTTGTTCAAGTTATATTTTGACTTAAGTTTGAATATTAAATTAAGTTATGAAAATGTTTGTTTATTTCTTTTTAAAATATTGATTTATAAATATGATTTTTAAATTAGATATGAAGTTTAAAATACAATTAATAATGAAACATTTATTCATTTAAATAACAAGTAATTTACAATCTCTTTTATAAATTTATTTAAAATGATTAAAAAGATTATTTTCAAATAAGAAAGTAATGTATTGTTTTTATTTATAATCATACTTGGTTTATTCTTTAATTATTATCTATATATAACTAAGTATTTGTTAACTAATTAATTAAGCATAATATTATATTAACACTTTAATTAAAAATACTAATCAATTAAAAGGACATGTGTAAACATCTTAGAGCACAATTTAACATGTGTTAAGTGAATAAATAAGGATATTAACAAGTGTTAGCAAATTAAGACAAGTGTCAAATTTATATTTTATTTTTCTTTGATTTTAAGTAAATCATAAATAAGTTATATAAACTTATATTTTTCCATTCCTTCCTTTTTCTCATTTTCATTGTAAACATAAGAAATCTTTCAGCTGAGAAAACCTTCCACTTTAAACCATCCTCAAATCAAATTAAATCTGAGAATCAAAAATTCTGTAATCATCCTCAAATCCAAGCAAATCATTCCCTGTTCTAATGCAAACATTTTCTGCATTCTTCAATCTGTATTCTGTCCATTTTCAAAAACCAGCAAAATTATCCCATGTTCATCAATTCAAACTGCATTCCTCAAATCTGTAACCATCATGCAAATCTGAAATTATCTTCATACAAAAATCCCTGTAACTCATTTTCAAAAAGCAAGCAACCTGCATTCAATTCTTATAAAATCTGTTTCCAAAAACCTGCATGCATGTAGTTTTAAAAATCTAGAAGCATTTTAAAGCAACTCAAGCTTCCTGCAAGCATTTCAGTTTTTAAGTCACAATCAAGTTAAAGACGTTAGCAATTCAAGTTTTCAGCAAGCATTCAAACAAGTTTAAAAGATTAGAAGCACTAAAGTTTTAAAGGCAAAGCAAATTCAGTTTTAAAGTATCCAGGAACTTTTCAAATCTGAGCTTTGTTCAGCATTTTTTTTAAAAAAACCGGTGAGTAGCTCCATTTTTATTTTAAATTTAAGTAGGTAAAAGTTGTTTTCATGCTTTTATTTAGAAATGATTAAACCTTATGAATTTGCTTTGTATATCTATATGTTGGAATAAGGTGCATGTCTGTTTCACCCATGTTTCTGACTATTTACAGTATAAGTTCTAGTTGATAAAAAAATCCTTTTACTTTTGATCTGTTTGCTGTTATGATTTAATCTTTGAATGAAACTTGTTTATTACAGCATAAAGTAAGTTTTAAATTTTTTATATAAGTTAAATAAAATTTTATATTGCCTGGTAATAAAAATAACAGAGCAACAATCTATATAAAGGAAAAATTCAAACATTAAAATTCAATGTTTCAGAATTTTAAATCAAATCATAATACAAAATGATGATTTTTAAAAGTAAAATTTCAATTTTTAGATTTAAAGCCAGAGTGTAGTTTTAATTTGACCGTATTTTGCATTTTAGGTTCTAACTGTTAATCTATGGGATTGAATGGTTTGATTTTCCTCCTAGAGGTAGAGGGGAGATCAGTGAGGATAGGAAAATTATCAGTTTTAGGTGGATTGCATTTTGGTGATGTTGATTTTGATTTGAAGCTTTGAGACCCTAGTTTTACTGGGTTACAGATTTTGCTTGGGTTCGATCTCCTTTGTTGATCGAGTTGCTTGGGGTTTTAGGGAATGGAAATTGATGAGTTGATGAGGTCTTCGTCGGAGTTTCAAAGGCGATGGTGGTCGGAGTTTCAAATGGGAGGCGCTGACAGGTTTGGGTGTGGAGTTTTGTTTCTGTTCCAGGTTTGGGAAATTCTGTCTCGATTTTGATTTCGAGCATTAATTGATGGAATTGGTGAATGGTTGTTCTGAGTTGATGATCAGCGATTGTGGGGAGGCCGCGTAGTTGGTCAGCGGTGGCCGGAGGCACTGTACATGTGCACAGAGCATTGTGGTGATGCAGGTGAATTGTTGGATTGGGTTTTTGGTTGCCTCGTGTTGGTCTCGGGGAATTAGAGTTTTTACTCGAAGTAGGATAGGTTTTTACTCGGAGTTGTTTAGGGTAAGCTCGAATATTATGTTGTTTCAGGTTTTAATAGTAACAGAAACCTGTTTTAGTTTTAAAATTAAAAGTAAAGTTTTAAAATGTAAACAAAAATTTTAAAATAAGTTTAAAACCTACGTTTGAATATGGATTCAAAGTAGTTGAATCTGAGATTTGGAAGAATTTAGGATTTGAAATTTAAATCTGGGTTTAAACAACTTTTAAGTGTATTTAGTTTTGAATTTAAAAATGAAGTTTAAAATTGTAAAATAGAAATTTAAAATAAGTTTAAATCCAATTTTAAAAATCTGGAATTTCGTTTGAATTTCAGTTTTTAAAATAAAATAAGTTTTTAAATTGAATTTGTTTTTAAATAACTTGGAATGTTTAAGTGTGTTTTTAAATTGATTTGAATTTAAATTGAATTGGGTTTTAAATTCATTCAAACTTATTTTATAAAATGGATGTTTCTTTAACATATGAGATAAAAAGGTTTGAATTGATTTTAAACCTTGTTTAGATAAATTTGTATTCATTTTAAAATCTATAATTTAAAATTGATTTAAATTAAATTTAAAAGTAAATTTTTTTTAATGCATAATTAAGTAGGAAATGTTTATCTTAAAGATAAATAAAATTTAGTGATTTGGATTCATTAAATTATTAAGATAATTAAAATGAATAATTAATTATTTAACGAGATGGATGATTAATTAAGTAATTAAGAATTTTAAAATTGATTAATTAAGACTTAAGATTAATTAATTAAGGTTAATTAACCTGTAATTAAGGATTATTAATTAGATTTTAATTAATGATTAAGAACTAATTAATCAAGTAATTAAGGGTTAATTAAGTTGCAGTTAACACTTAATTAATTAAATAATTAGAGATTAATTGATTGATAATTAAATATTAATTAATTTGTAATTAATATTGATTAATCTAAGTTAATTTCTTAATAAAGTAATTAAGAATAGTTAATGAAGGTCAGTAACTTAACATTATTTAACAATTAATTAATGTGATTAATTTCAATAATTAATTAGATTAATTAATTAATAATAATCAATTGAGAAATTGTTTAAGTTTAATTACTTAATAAAAGTAATTAAGAAATTAATTACTTAATGTGATTAATTGGTTTAATGTGATTAGTTCGGATTAATTAATTTAGTTTAATTAATTTAAACACTTGATGGTAATAGATAATATGTAATTAATGGAATTGTAATTTCTTAGGGAAGTAATTAATTGATAATTAATGAATGTAATTAAACATGTTAAATGATGGAAGTAATTTGGATTAAATTACTTTGTAATTAATCAAGGGATTAATTGAGATAATTAATTAAGGGTAATTAATTTATGAAATGAGGTAATTAAGGGTAGTTAATTATTGGATTGTTATTAATCAAGGGTGATTAGTATATGTGTAGTTTAATTGTAGATTAATTACTTGATGTAATTAACTTAAATAGAGAGACTAATTAAAATGTAATTAGAAATCATTAATTAATTAATGAAGTAAATTTGGAATTGATTAACTAAGGAATAAATGAAGTAATTAATTTATAAAGGATTAATGTAATTAACTTTAGCTAATTAATTGATTAAGTGATTAAAAGTTAATTATTGCAAAGTGTTAAGTATAATTAACTTGTGTAATTAATTTAAAGGCTAATTACTTATTGTAATTAGAAATTGTTAATCAGGAATAATTAATTGAAATGTATAATAGGATGGTGATTAATTAATTGATTTGTAATCAATTAATGGTTAAGTAAGCAAGATTTAAAATGATGAAGTAATTAATTTAATTTATTTTAAATTAGTTAAAGATGATGTAATTAATCTAATTCATTTTAAATTAATTAGAGATAAAGTAATTAATTTAATTCATTTTAAATTAATTATAGATGATGTGATCATTAAATCATTGCTTATGTATGAATGATTGATATTGGTTGCCTTAAATGGTTTGTAATCTCAGCTATGAGATGAGTAATGTTATATGATATGGATGCATTGATTGCATTGTGATGATGATATGGATTATTTGTTTATAATGCTGATATGGATTATCTATTGATGATAATGTTGATTATCTATTGGGAATCTGTGAATTATTTATCTGTGTGTATATAGATGATGAATTGAAATTGTTCTAAACTCTAAAACAACATGGCCTTAAAAGACACTTTTTGGATTCGATGAGACCGGGATCGGATTTCCATATTTGGATATCCGAAAACCACATCGATCCAAATTAACGATAGGCCATGAATCTGAAGTGAAGATGAAGATTCAGAGTGCAAGGGTTATCGTCGTTAACTCTAAGGGTGATTCCAAAATAAGTGTAACGAGATAATGCCTTCGGTTTCGTTCGAACCCGGAACGAACTTGTATGGATTGAATGTTTTCAGAACATCGTTAGGTGGACGATGAGCATTCTAAGTGATGTGTCCTATAAAGGTAATCGTAGCCTCAAGCCTCATCAATCGGGAATGGCTAAAACATGGGAGGTGCAACAAGATTAATTGGGTCATGCCCAAGTAGGATGAGATTTACCCCTATCTAGATGTCCCTTTATTTCGGCAATGTGGTGCGGTTGCTGATCACAACTGCGGGGTGGTCTTGTTCGTAACTATTCAGTAAGGAATGGTTCCGGCTTTGTGTTGCAGGGGATTGGGTGTAATCCTTGGTATGGTGATCTAGGCCACGTACTAAGACGGGCGGTACCCCGGCATCCCTACCATTGTATGGAATCCAAAATCCAATAAGTGCCCTCTGTTTTGTTGTATCACCCACTTTTGTGGCTAATAGCTGGATCGAGTATTTCTTATTTACTTGAATACCCTAGACCTATTATATTATCATTGGATTTCCTATCAAATGTTTTGGTTAGCGTAAGGTAAAAACTTTTCCATGTTTATGTGTGGGAAGTCTTTCGTGATACCTTTCTTTTAAAAGGTTTTTCAAAATTTAAGAATCTTTAACCTGTTACTCACACCAGACCGATGTCTGGCCCGGAGTTTATTTCCGTTTTCTTAAACTCTTGGGTACTCAAATTTTTATGAGTAGCCAAGGGATTTAGGTTAGCTTTAACGAATTGTGGAGGAGCAATGGAGCAGGAGGCTTCCGCGTATAGATATATAGTTTTCCGCTGTGTTGGTATCTCTGAGTGCTTTCTTTGTATTGTATTGAGTTGTAATAACTAGATAGGTGTTTATAACTGTCTAGTATGTGATGTATTGTCTGTGTAACTCTGATAGTTGTTGTATACTATGTAATATTTATGTTATTAATATAATTTACTCGTTCCGCTGTTGAGATTCTGATGTTGTTTCTTCTTTCTCTTCCTTCTTTTCTCTTTTCTATCCCTTTCTTTCTTCAAGATGATGCGATTTTCTAGTCGTTGAAAGTCGGGTCATCACAGTTGGTATCAGAGCGCTAGGTTGAGAGAATACCTAGACTTTGGGGTGGTGTCTATCTTGAGATAGCGTATTTGTATTTTAATATATATATATATATATATATATATATATATATATATATTTCTACCTATTTGTTGGGTTACCCGTACAGGTTTTTCCAATATAAGTTATAAAGGTAGATTGGTTAGTAGGGTGTGTAACACACTACTACCATTGGTTGGAGTTTGAATGGTTGAGGTTGGAAGTGTATCTGTCAAGACTGTAGACCTAATACCGTCTCGAGTGTGCTTTGCAGTGATGAAGAATTTCATCGATCTTTGAAGGAAACCTTTTAAAGGTTCGGAGTTCATCTTTGAAGTGCAGGGTTGGGTGAGTTGAGTTTGGATCTGTCGGCAGGGCAGAAGCAAGCGAGTGATGGTATCTTGGTACCTCAGGAAGCAGTAGCTGCGTGATGAGACGCAGTGACTATGGATGTTTTCGAAGATGTTTCTTTGTAACAAGTTTAAGGAAGTGTGTCTGTTTCGGTGTTGTGGCTGAGTCCAGCAGGGGGTTCTGTTTGCTTTGAGGTTCGAGTTTCTCGGAGAATTTTGGATTGGGAATTCTTTGGCATTGGTGTTAGCAGTGCAGTTCGGAGTGTTCCGTGTTGGCAGGAAGTTTTGGCTGGGTAGTTTTTCTGAAGTGGGGTTCAGTAGCAGCAAAGTGGATCCGTTTCTTTGGCAAATTGGCTAGTCCAGCATAAGATAGTTCTGATTGCTTGAGAGAGAGCGGTTTCTTTGGATATTGTGCTAGGTTGTCCAGTCTGTGCTCGTGCTCTTCATCAGCATTTTCTTCTACTTCGGATCAGAGTTGTGTAGCGAAAGCAGTTTGGGGTGCATCTGTTTTGTCTTTTCCGGATAAGGAGAAATAACTTCAGACTTCTGTTGTTGAGGAGTAGAGTTTGTGTTCTTGGTTTTGGATTGATCTTGAGGAGATCATTGTGTTAGGTTGTTTTGGTCCAGTCTGTTTCTAGAGGCATTAGCAAGGGTTGAGATGATCAGGAAGGTTGTTGGTAGCCCAGGATCGTCCGAAGAAATTTTGAGGATAAGAAACGGAGGAATTTGGATTCCGAAGTCAGAGATTTTTTTTTGGGGTAAGTTTTTCTCCGATCCAAGGAGCTATAAGTTTTGGTAAGTCAATGAAGCTAGCTCCGAGGTGTTTTAGGCTTTTTCTTTGTTCTGGTAAGATAAGTGTTGGGTTTTCAAAGTTGAATTTCCAGTTTGGATAACTGGGATTAAGTATGTTTCACATATCTCTGAGGTAGTACGTGTTTGATATCCCTGGTTGTGGGAATCAGTAGTTTAGGAGGTTTGGTTGTTGAGCCAGACTCGTCTGTGGTCTGATATCCTATTTAGTTTTGTAGATCTAGATGAGATAAGAGCTCTGTAGCTTAGTAGTATTGATTGTTTGGATTCTATAGAGCGAGTATCCGGATGTTTATACCAGGGAAACTCGTTGAAGTTCTATCCAGAATATTTCTGGATAATTAGATTCGTTTTGATTATATGAATTGGTTGTTATGGTTTTAGAATATGATTAATATATGTTGTGTTTTAAAATTAAATCCTTAATGAGATTATTAAATTGCCTTTGTTTTAATTTTGGGGACGAAATTCTTTTGAGGGGAAGGATTATGATATCCCGGAATTTTTAGCAATATAAATTTAATAATCTGTGTTTAAAATTTAAATTGATTTGATAATTTTTGTAAATAAATTTGAATTGATTTAATAATCTTCTTTTATTAAATATTTAATTAGTGAATTTATCTTTTAATAAGTTAATAAATTGTTTTTTATTTATAATGTATATATATTTATATACATTTTAAATAGATGAGTTTGGTTTCAAATTTAATTAATATAGCATATTTTCCAATTCCAATATTTTGGTAATTGGAAATTGGTTTTTATATAATAGTAAGCTTTTCAAAGCTGTTTAATAAAATAACTAAATGATTTTAAATACATAAGACAAATGTTTTATTTGTTCAAGTTATATTTTGACTTAAGTTTGAATATTAAATTAAGTTAAAAAAGTTTGTTTATTTATTTTTAAACATTGATTTATAAACATGATTTGTAAATTAGATATGAAGTTTAAAATACAATTAATAAATGAAACATTTATTCATTTAAATAACTAGTAATTTACAATCTCTTTCATAAATTTATTTAAAATGATTAAAAATATTATTTTTAAATTAGAAAGTAATGTATTGTTTTTATTTATAATCATACTTGGTTTATTCTCTAATTATTGTCTATATACAACTAAGTATTTGTTAACTAATTAATTAAGCATAATATTATATTAACACTTTAATTAAAAATACTAATTGATTAAAAGGACATGTGTAAACATCTTAGAGCACAATTTAACATGTGTTAAGTGAATAAATAAGGATATTAACTAGTGTTAGTAACTTAAGACATGTGTCAAATTTATATTTTATTTTTCTTTGATTTTAAATAAATCATAAATAAGTTATATAAACATACATTTTTCAATTCCTTCTTTTTCTCATTTTCATTCTAAACAAAGAAATATTTCAGCTGAGAAACCCTTCCAGTTTAAACCATCCTCAAATCAAATTAAATCTTAGAATCAAAATTTTTGTAATCATCCTCATATCCAAACAAATCATTCCCTGTCTAATGCAAACATTTTCTGCATTCTTCAATCTGTAACCTGTCCGTTTTAACCTGCAAAATTATTCCATGTTCATCAATTCAAACTGCATTCCTCAAATCTGTAACCATCATGAAAATCTGAAATTATCTTCGTACAAAAATCCCTGTAACTCGCTTTCAAAAAGCAAGCAACCTGCATTCAATTCTTTCAAAATCTGTTTCCAAAAACCTGCATGCATTTAGTTTTAAAAATCTGGAAGCATTTCAAAGCAACTCAAGCTTCCTGTAAGCATTTCAGTTTTTAAGTCACAAGCAAGTTAAAGACATTAGCAATTCAAGTTTTTAGCAAGCATTCAAACAAGTTTAAAGGATTCAAAGCACTAAAGTTTTAAAGGCAAAGCAAATTCAGTTTTAAAGTATCCAGGTGCTTTTCAAATCTGAGCTTTGTTTTGCATTTTTTTTAAAACAGGTGAGTAAATCCATTTTTATTTTAAATTTAAGTAGGTAAAATTTGTTTTCATGCTTTTATTTACAAATGATTAAACATTATGAATTTGCTGTGTATATCTATATGTTGGAATGAGGTGCATGTCTGTTTCGATTTAAATTTTAAATAATTAGATTTAAAATTTCTTGATTGTATGTCTGGATGATAAATTATTATCTATTGATTGTTAAAATAAACATTCTACGCCGTATATTAAGCGTATGTTATTTATCGAAAACATATACCGCGATAATTCCATCTTGATCAGAATTAATATTATATATGTACTTGGAGTTGATTTCCCGCATTATATAGCGGATGAGACTCTATTGCGCCGCATAATAGCGGATAATATTTTATAAATCCCATATACCGTGATATTATGTTTGAAAACGGAATTGGTATTGTGCTAATGTCCGTGGATGCAGGGAAACATGTTGGAGGGATCCAACTGGATTCGTCACCAGTATTTATTTGATTACAGATTGTGTGATATTTGTTGATTATCATATTATATATGATGTTTGGATGCCATGATTGATTATTGGGTGTTGTTGCTCATTGGGCCTATTTTGGTGGTTTAAAAATGTTAAAGGAATGATTGTCAAAATTTAAAAGGGTTTTAAAGTGATTTTTGGAAAGTATACGTTTTATTTAAAATTTTGGAATTGATTCATTTTAAATAAATAAACGTTATAAAATTTAATGTTATAAAAATTTATGATATTTTTGAAATATAGCCGAAATGAGATTTTTGAAATAAGTAGTTGATTAATTTATAAAATTGTATAAATTGGGATTTTTGAATTGTTATACACGATTTATATAAAAGATTTATAAAATTAATTTTATAAATTAAAATATTGGGATTATGAAACGAGTTTTTATAAGTGTTAAAATGAAGTATAAATGGATTTCATACGTGAATGAAAAGTATAGATTTATAATTGTGAAGTTATCAAATGAATAGATTTTTGTAAAATAAAAGATTTATAAGTAATTAACTTATAAATCGGGTTTTGGCATTTTAATTGAGATTTTCGAATAAGTATAAATGGTTTATAGATGAGATTTATAAAATATATATTTTATAAATCGAAATAATGGAATTATAAAAGGAGTTCTGTTAATGCTGAAAATGAGGTTATAAATGGAATTTTATAAGCAGTAAGATTTTTAAATTTTGTAAATTGAAGTCTTTATAAAATATAAATGGGAATTTATAAACATTGTTTTATAAATCTGAAACCGACTTAATTTGACAAGTCAATTATTTAAGATTTCTAAAGGATATATATTCATGATTTTGGACAGTGGATAATCCTTTAAAAAAATGGGTAGAAAAATGTTGAATTTGGTTAGCGAAGAATATTCACGATTTTGGGACAGTGAATAATATATTAAAATGTTTTGGGAAAGTGATATTTTAAATAGAATTAAAACAATTTGAAGTTGTTTTAAAATGCATTAAGTGTCGAAACCGTAGATTTCAACATTCATTGTTGAAATAGACGTTTTTTGAGAAATAGAAGGAAATAGTGTACTATAACACTATTGTTATAGTAAATGATTTCTGAAAGGAAATGTTTTATATAGTATTGGGATTTATATACTATCTTAATTTCGAATCCCTATACTAGTGATTTTGGGTCGTCGTAACGATGTTTTAAGCAACATTCGTTTTGACTCAAATAAAGGTGTTTAAGCGCACGTTTTCTTTAAAGAATGAAATATATACTTAATTTGGATTAAGTATATTGAATATTTTCGAAGTGTTGAAAATAAATGGATTTGTGAAGTACTTATTATTAAATAAGTATGGAAATGTTTTCCAATATGAAGTGAATATTTTGAGATTTTATCTTTTAAAGATAAATTGAAAATGAATATTAGAAATCGATTTGAAAATCGTATATTCATAGATATTTTGAAAATGTGAATTCATTATGGAATTTATAAAAGAAAGGGGAATGAATTTTACGGTTTTGGAACATAAATATAAAGTAAATCGTCAAGGATTTATTTAATTGGTTTAAATGAACCATTTTGAAATGAAAGTATTTCCGCGTAAGGAAAATGATTGAAATTTATTTTCAAATTGTTGAAGTGTGGAAATTATATGTCTTGTAAAGATATTTTTGGAAAATAAATTATTTGGGAAATTATTTGGAACTTGGTGATGTTGTGTATGCCTATTGATAGTTAAATAATCGACTATCAATATTTACCTTTAAATGGGTTTTAGTTGTGATTTGCATGAATTTGAATGCCACACTTATTTTCAAAAAATAAGCGTTCACTATTCAGGTTAGCCGAGAAAGGAACTTTGGGTCGTATAACCCATTCCGAATATGCGAAACGTCGTTATGAATTGCATTTGATGACCGGTGTTGAAGACTGAATATTTTTGAAAACGGAAGGATTACGTCGAATGACTCTGCATTGGCTGATCTCCGATACAGAGGTTTTATCACCCTTAGTGACATGAAGTCCGGACGTGATTAGTGAATTTCCGGATTGCAAGGACTTCCTTGGAAGTGCCTTTGGTTCCGTTCGATCCCAGAACGGACTTGTATAGATGTGTATCTGACCTTACAATTTGAGATGTAAAGCTGGTTTCTATCAAATATATTTCTGTTGGTGGCGGAGAATTTATTCTCTTAGCTTAACACCCTTCTCTGAGACGTACGAGCTCAGAGGTTATGTAGTTGATGGTTACTAGTGATACATTCCCAAATTGGTAATGTGGCATACGAAGTGCTGTTGAGCATTTGATGATCAAAGCACAGCTTTTGTATAAAGCGTAGCGTTGTGGACGAGACTTCGTCGGACATCACACCCCGAAAATGGTCAAAACAGGAAGGATGCAACAAGGTTATTAGGGGGTAGCACCCCTTTAGTGTATATCATTCCTTCTGGATAGAGGTGGTATCATGGTATGGAGCCCAGATACTTAACCTATGTTGTTGCTGCAAATTTATTACTTTGTGGTTGTTGGAATCGAGGATCCTCGGATATAGATCGGTTACGATCGAGGAATGACATATTCGTGTCAGTAGTTACCCAGTTTGAAGGGTAACCTGGCCTTGTGTTGGCAGAGATCTAACCGTAACGTTAGGTTCTCGGGTCGTCTTTCCAAAGGCGCACCGATGTGGCAATGGGAAGTTCCTTGGCCTGACCATTTGTTGGAAATCCAAAGAAACAATATGATCTTGTACGGTTTTGGTTGTGGAACCTACCATTTATTTATGGTGGTCACCACTGTTTAGATGGTAGCTATAGTAGGCATAAGTGCGGAATGCCTATGCTGGCTAAGATTTATATATTTACTTTCGAAATATTTTCTGCACTATGCACTAGTAATAATATCAAATGTTTCTTTATAATGTGTATCAAGCATCTTTGACAATCATAAGGAGAAATCTCCTCCGATTCTGCGTTTGCTTTTGAGTGTGTGCGGGAGGCCTTATGGTAGTCTCATTTTCTAAAATGCATTGTGAATCAAATTTAAAAATATTTCTTTTTTCTTTTTAAAGATAAACTGTTTTAAGTTCTCACACAACTCTTGCTTATCTTAGTGAAACGTGATGGGCGGTTCTTGCTTCGCGGTTAGGTGGCGAAAGGGAGACTCTTTCCCCTACATGTCCTCTCTTAACGAATAGGGGTTGGTTAAGCGCAAGCCATGACAGTCGAAAGGCTGGCCGTAAAAGCAAGTTTGGGATACCAGTGTAAGCCACGGCCGTTATTAGCCGCCGTTGGTGGTTGAAAAGCCTAGATCGTTACATTTGGTATCAGAGCATATGGTCCAGCAACAATCATGGCTCTGTTGGGAATTACTCATTAGAGATGGAGTCAGTAGTACTCTAGAATGAGTGTGAGTGTAATAATAGATATGAGCACGTATTTGTTAGTGAATATGAAATTTTTTTATATTGTGATGATTTGTTTGTTGAGTGGTATATGGATTCTGGTCAATGCGAGTAATTAACGTTATTGATAGGGATCTCTAAACACTTGTACAGAACAATTTGACACTTTAAAATAGGGTAAATCAAATAATTTTACCTTGATTATATTTTATATATAAAGGAATAATTTTTCAGAATTATTAATGTGTATATGAATTGATTGTTTGGTTGTTGAATAAGTTAAATAAAAACAACAGTTGTAAAAGAATGAATTGTATAAGCAAATGAATTATAAGTATAAAGTTATAATTAAAATGATTTACACTTATGAAATAATCTTATATATAAGAAGTGAAATTATATAAGTAAAAGATTTATAAATGTGATTTATAATCTAAAAATAAAATTCCAGAGAAGTGTTTTGAAAGGATTTGATATTTTGGAAAATTGTTTTGGAGAAATTAAAGCTCTAAACTCTTTTTGGTCGCTGGAAAATAATTCCGATGATGATTGCAACATCATCGGTTTTCATTTTCGGGTTTCCAAAAGAGGGATTGCTACCAAATTGTTTTAAATGAAAGTTGTTTGGAAAATTTGGGTTTGGGTTTTGAAATTCAAAGGATAATTGAATTGGTTTCAAAAAAATGGTTTTGAAAGATTGAAAAGACTCTGGAATATTATATAAATGATTGGAATACAATTATTAAGTTGGAAAATAAATTGTAAACGAATAAATAAAATTTGCAAGTGCAAGAAAATGAAATTGAAATCCATTTCGAATTGGTAAGTAAATAGAACTGGAATTTGAATCTGAATTGGATTTATAAGTGGAAATTTAAGTTAAGCTAAACATATGATGTTTGAAATGGAATATAACTTAAGTGAAGTTGAATAAAGTTGATTTTGGTGTCGAAGTAAATTAATAAGTGAATTAATGAAATGAAGTCATTAAGAATTTGAAATTGAGTTATATAAATGAAATTCAACCTTATATTGTTAAAGGAATTAGCAATTGAATTGATAAATGGATGAAATATTAATCAATCGAATGTAAAAAGAATTGATAAGGGATAATGAATGTAAGTGTTAATTCATTAGAAGCTAATGAAGTTGAGAAATTGAATAATTGAATGGAAGTCAATTTAATATCAACCAATTGGAATTAAAAGTGTTAAACCAAATTGAATGAATGTAAGCGAAGTAAATAAATTTGGTAATGTTGGACATAAATTGTTTGTTATATGATTGTTAGTTGATTTTATATAATTCATTAAGTGTTAACGAAATTGAATTAATGAAAATTGAAAGCTATAAATCAAATTAGAAGTTAAGCGAATTTGATTTGAATGTGGAAGTGAACCAACTTGAATGTAAATTAGTGAATGCAAACTAATTGAAATTTAATATGAATGAATGTTAGTAAATCCAATGTCAACAAATCAAATGTGATTAAATTGAAAACCAATTCAATGAATATTAATGAGAAGTGAATGTATATCGATTTGATATGGATTTGTTGGATGATAGTTGTTTGGTGGTTGCATTTGTTGCTTTTGTTGCATTTGCTATGTTGGCACATGTAGTGTTATGCTGCTATATGATGTATATTGATGTTACTTTCATATATGCATGTTTCTCATTGTTTGTTGAGTGTTTAGTCGGTGCGGATTGTGCATTGCTTCACATATGGAGCTCGCTTTCGCACTATATTAGCCGTATATGCTCGCTAATATATATAAGGTACATACCTCGGATTAAATATCGTGCTTTTACAATCTTTCCCTATGGGATGCCTCATCACTTGATGAGATGTATATTTTTGATATATATACCGTCATTTTTTTTCCGGATCGAGCCGCGCAAAGGAGGTTATGGCGAAATTTTCCGAAAATTTAAAGTGTTAGAATATTTTTGAGAAAATTGGAAAATTTTTGAAAACTAAGTTTGAATTTGGATACTTAGTAAAGATTTTGTATGAAGTTTAACTATGAATTTTGGGAAAGTTAAACACTTAAGAGATCTGAAAAAAATCCAATTTGAATGGTTTGTTTTGGAAAGTTAATGGATTCTGTAACTTTTTCTTACTTGGTAATTTCGAGGACGAAATTCTTTTAAGGGGGAAGTTTGCAACGACCCACAATTTTTGTTAATTAAAATTCGTATATTTAATTGATTTTAAATATTAATAAGTGAAATAAAACGGTCGAATGAATTTTATTTCGAATAATTGGATTTAGTTGGACAATTAACTCGATTATTTAATAGTTGAAATTCCAGAAATAATTGAAAATTGGGTTTAATATGCTTAAAATTGATTTGTAAAATTTTATTATATCATACTGGAGTTATAATAATGTTATAGAACTTTTAAAATCGAATTAAAAGTAAATATGTGAAAATTGAATATTTTAATATTTAATTGACGAGTTAAAATAGCCATTTTTCAAACAGTCTCGGATTTTGACGAAACCAGTTTCATCGGATCCGTAATGTGATATTATTGTATGATTTCAAATTTCGTGTCAATCGGATTTACCATTTGTCCAGGGCAAGCCAACATGCGTAGAAATTAGTTTAAATCGATTTAATTTAAAATCGATCGTTTATTGCCGTAACTCGCACATATGATCGAATTGGCTCTCGAAACATATTCCATTGTGTCTGAAACGCTGGGTAAACCTTAGAAACGCTAGTCACCGCGCGAGATTTGGAGTTTGGAAAATTTCGGATGAATAGTAATTTGTGAAATTTTCTATAAAACCAGCCCCTTATTAACAATTTGCAAACTAAACTAACCCTAACCCTAAAATGGCCAGCCTCCTCCTGAAATATCAATGGCCTAGAGAGCTCGAATCTTCTTCCCTCAATTGCTTACAATTCGTGAAGAATTAGAAGAAGTCGTTAACTAAGAAACTGTAGAGGGAAAAGAGCTCTTCGAATCTATATGGGGATGATGGGATAAGGAGCGACGATGGTGGAGATTTTTGGCCGCGTTCATCAGGGAGTTCGGCACGTTTTTCGAGGCTCAATGACAACCGAGCTTGGCCGTACTCATGGCGATGGTGGGGGTGGTGAGGACTGCAAGGTGAAGGTCGTTGATCAACCTGAAGTTGATGGTAGAGGTCGCGATATTCAACCCTAGTGGCGACGTTCATTGGTTAGGCGTGCGTTTCTTTTACTGGAGCAAGAACGTGAGGAAGAGGGAGGCACGAACGGGCCTGATCTAGGGATGTAATGATGAGCGGCCATGATGGTTTTTAGGTTAAAAAAATTAAAAGAAATTGTTAATTTATTATATTAAAATTCGTATAAGCTTTAAACTAGTGTATCTTATTCATACGAGGTCGGAATTTGACGAAACGAATTGCATTGGCTTTGTTTTGTCAAGCACTACGCAATGGAACTAGATTGGTGTCATTTGGAGCTAGTTTGAATTTTGGGTAAAATTAAACGCTTGTTTAATTTTATTCGAAATAGAACGCTACAACTGTTATCGGAAACTCAAGGTGAGAACTTCTCACTCAATCAAACTATTTTGATTTAAATTTTAAATAGTTAGATTTAAAATTTCTTGATTGTATGTCTGGATGATAAATTATTATCTATTGATTGTTAAAATAGACATTATACGCCGCATATTAAGCGGGTGTTATTTATTAAAAACATATACCGCGATAATTCCATCTTGATTGGAATTGGTATTATATATGTACTTGGAGTTGATTTCCCGCATTATATAGCGGATGAGACCCTATTGCGCCGCATAATAGCGGATAATATTTTATAAATCCCATATACCGCGATATTCCGTTTGGAAACGGAATTGGTATTGTGCTAATGTCTGTGGATGCAGGGAAACAGGTTGGAGGGATCCGACTGGATTCCTCACCAGTATTTATTTGATTACAGATATTGTGATATTTGTTAATTATCATATTGATATATGATGTTTGGATGCCGTGATTGATTATTGGGTGCTGTTGCATCATTGGGCCTATTTTGGACTTTTAAAAATGTTAAAGGAATGATTTTCAAAATTTAAAAGGGTTTTTAAGTGATTTTTGGAAAGTATACGTTTTATTTAAAATTTTGGAATTGATTCATTTTAGATAAATAAACGTTATAAAATTTAATGTTATAAAAATTTATGATATTTGTGAAATATAACCGAAATGAGATTTTTGAAATAAGTAGTTGATTAATTTATAAAATAGTTTAAATTGGGATTTTTGAATTGTTGTACACGATTTATATAAAAGATATATAAAATCAATATTTATAAATTAAAATATTGGGATTATGAAACGAGTTTTTATAAGTGTTAAAATGAAGTATAAATGGATTTCATAAGTGAATAAAAATTATAGATTTATAACTTGCGAAGTTATAAAATGAATAGATTTTTGTAAAATAAAAGATTTATAAGTAATTAACTTATAAATCGGATTTTGGCATTTTAATTGAGATTTTCGAATAAGTATAAATGGTTTATAGATGAGATTTATAAAATATATATTTTATAAATCAAAATAATGGAATTATAAAAGGAGTTCTGTTAATTATGAAAATGAGGTTATAAATGGAATTTTATAAGTAGTAAGATTTTTAAATTTTGTAAATTGAAGTCTTTATAAAATATAAATGGGAATTTATAAACATTGTTTCATAAATATGAAACCGACTCATTTTGATAAGTCAATTATTTTATATTTTTAATGGAGAAATATTCATGATTTTGGACGGTGGATAATCCTTTAAACAAAATGGGTCGAAAAATGTTGAATTTGGTTAACGAAGAATATTCACGATTTTGGGACAGTGAATAATATATTAAAGTGTATTGGGGAAGTGATATTTTAAATAGAATTAAAACGATTTGAAGTTGTTTTAAAATGCATTAAGTGTCGAAACCATAGATTTCAACATTCATTGATGAAATAGACGTTTTTCGAGAAATAGAAGGAAATAGTGGACTATAACACCGTTGTTATAGTAAATGTTTTCTGAAAGGAAATGTTTTATATAGTTTTGGGATTTATATATCCATCTTAATTTTGAATCCCTATACTAGTGATTTTGGGTCGTCGTAACGATGTTTTACGCAACATTCGTTTTGACTCAAATAAAGGTGTTTAAGCGCACGTTTTCTTTAAAGAATGAAATATATACTTAATTTCGATTAAGTATATTGAATATTTTCCAAGTGTTGAAAATAAATGGATTTGTGAATTACTTATTATTAAATAAGTATGGAAATGTTTTCCAATATGAAGTGAATATTTTGAGATTTTATCTTTTAAAGATAAATTGAAAATGAATATTAGAAATCGATTTGAAAATCGTATATTCATAGATATTTTGGAAATGTGAATTCATTATGGAATTTGTAAAAGAAAGGGAAATGAATTTTACGGATTTGGAACGTAAATATAAAGTAAATTGTTAAGGATTTATTTAATTGGTTTAAATGGACCATTTTGAAATGAAAGTAATTCCGCGTAAGGAAAATGATTGAAATTTATTTTCAAATGGTTGAAGCATGGAAACTATATATCTTGTAAAGATATTTTTGGAAAATAAATAATTTGGAAAATTATTTGGAACATGTTGACGTTGTGTATGTCTATTGATTGTTAAATAACCGACTATCAATATTTACCTTTAAATGGGTATTTGTTGTGCTTTGGTTGAATTTGAATGCCACATTTATTTTCAAAAATAAGCGCTCACTATTCGGGTTAGCCGGGAAGGGACCTTTGGGGCGTATAACCCATTCCGAATATGTGATACGTCGTTATAGAATGCATTTGATGACCGGTGTTAAAGACTGGATATTTTTGAAAACGGAAGGATTACCGTCGAATGACTCTGCATCGGCTGATCTCCGATATAGAGGTTTTATCACCCTTAGTGATGGGATGTCCGCACATGATTAGTGAATATCCGGATTGTAAGAACTTCTTTGGAAGTGCCTTCGGTTCAATTCGATCCCGGAACAGACTTGTATGGATGTGCGTCTGACGTTACAATTTGAGATGTAAGGCCAGTTTCTATCAAATATATTTCTGTTGGTGGCGGAGAATTTATTCTCTTATCTTAACACCCTTCTCAGAGACATACGAGCTCACAGGTTATGTAGTTGATGGTTACTAGTGATACATTCCCAAATTGGAATGTGACATACGAAGTGCTGTTGAGCATTTGATGATCAAAGCACAACTTTTGTATAAAGCGTAGCTTTGTGGACGAGACTTCGTCGGACCTCACACCTCGAAAATGGTCAAAACAGGAAGGATGCAGTAAGGTTATTAAGGGGTAGCGCCCCTTTAGTGTATGTTATTCCTTCTGGATAGAGGTGGTATCATGGTATGGAGCCCAGATACTTAACATATCTTGTTGCTGCAAATTTATTACTTTGTGGTTGTTGTAATCGAGGATCCTCAGATATAGATCGATTACGATCGGGGAATGACATATTCGTGTCAGTAGTTACACAGTTTGAAGTGCAACCCGGCCTTGTGTTGGCAGAGATCTAACAGTAACGTTAGGTTCTCGGGTCGTCTTTCCAGAGGCATACCCATGTGGCAATGGGAAGTTCCTTGGCCTGACCATTTGTTGGAAATCCAAAGAAACAATACGATCTTGTACGGTTTTAGTTATAGAACCTACCATTTACTTATGGTGGTCACCACTGTTTAGATGGTAGCTATAGTAGGCATAAGTGCGGAATGACTATGCTGGCTAAGATTTATATCTTTACTTTCGAAATGTTTTCTGCACTATGCACTAGTAATAATATCAAATGTTTCTTTTTAATGTGTATCAAGCATCTTTGACTATCATAAGGAGAAATCTCCTTCAATTCTGCGTTTGCATTGTGTGTGTGTGCGGGAGGCCTTATGGTACTCTCATTTTCTAAAAAGCATTGCGAATCAAATTTAAAAATATTTCTTTGTTTTTTTTAAAGATAAACTGTTTTAAGTTCTCACACCAGTCCCATGACTGACTCGGAGTTTATTGTTTTCCTTCCTAAACTCTGGGTGCCCATCAATTTCCATACGGGCAGTCTAGAGTTAGGTTATCCGAATATTCTGGAATTCGGGAGTTGTTGTAGAGATCTGGAAGCAAGCTGGATGGCTTGGCGTATCAACTAGTATATAGTATCTCTTTTCCGCTGTTTTGTTGTTGTACACTCTGATGATGTAATGTAATGTGATGTAATGTAATGTAATGTAATAACTGATATAGTTCTTTGTTTAAAGATTATTCATTTATTTATTATATGTTGTTCCGCTGCGATTGTGAGATTCAGATATTGTTTTCTGTTTCTTCTTCTTTCTTCTATCCTTTTCTTCTTCTTTAACCATAAAATTTCGGTTTTCAGGCAT
The DNA here is from genome assembly GCA_030765085.1 of Allium cepa. Lineage (NCBI taxonomy): Eukaryota > Viridiplantae > Streptophyta > Magnoliopsida > Asparagales > Amaryllidaceae > Allium > Allium cepa. The sequence goes on along the minus strand of CM060931.1, from coordinate 881,496,163 downwards.
TCGATTGCTTGGCAGTTGATACAGTGGATGTATTGATGTCGGTTTACGAGCGTCAAAAAATCGCGATCGTTACAACTAATTTGTCGAATGAAGTAATTAAGGGTAGTTAATTACTGGATTGTTATTAATCAAGGGTGATTAATATATGTGTGGTTTAATTGCAGATTAATTACTTGATGTAACTAATTTAAATAGAGAGATTAATTAAAATGTAATTATAAATCATTAATTAATTAATAAAGTAAATTTGGAATTGATTAACTAAGGAATAAATGAAGTAATTAATTAATAAAGGATTAATGTAATTAACTTTAGCTAATTAATTGATTAAGTATTTAAAAGTTAATTATTGCAAAGTGTTAAATATAATTAACTTGTGTAATTAATTTAAAGTCTAATTACTTATTGTAATTAGAAATTATTAATCAGGAATGATTAATTAAAATGAATAATAGGATGGTGATTATTAATTTATTTGGAATCAATTAATGGTTAAGTAAGCAAGATTTAAAATGATGAAGTAATTAATTTAATTTATTTTAAATTAATTAAAGATGATGTAATTAATTTAATTAGTTTTAAATTAATTAGAGATAAAGTAATTAATTTAATTCATTTTAAATTAATTATAGATGATGTGATCATTAAATCATTGCTTATGTATGAATGATTGATATTGGTTGCCTTAAATGGTTTGTAATCTCAGCTATGAGATGAGTAATGTTATATGATATGGATGCATTGATTGCATTGTGATGATGATATGGATTATCTGTTTATGATGCTGATATGGATTATCTGTTGATGATAATGTTGATTATCTATTGGAAATCTGTGAATTATCTATCTGTGTGTATATAGATAGTGAATTGAATTTGTTTTAAACTCTAAAACAACTTGGCCTTAAAAGACACATTTTGGATTCGATGAGATGGGGATCGGGTTTCCATATTTGGATATCCGAAAACCACATCGATCCAAATTAATGATAGGTCGTGAATCTAAAGTGAAGATGAAGATTCAGAGTGCAAAGGTTATTATCGTTAACTCTAAAGGTGATTCCAAAATGAGTGTAACGAGATAATGCCTTCGGTTTCGTTCGAACCCGGAACGAACTGGTATGGATTGAATGTGTTCAGAACATCGTCAGGTGGACGATGAGCATTCTAAGTGATGTGTCCTATAAGGGTGATCGTAGCCTCAAGCCTCATCAACCGGGAATGGCTAAAACATGGGAGGTGCGGCAAGGCTAAGTGGGTCATCCCAAGTAGGACGAGATTTACCCCTGTCTAGATGTCCCTTTATTTCGGCTATGTGGTGCGGTTGTTGATCACAACTGTAGGGTGGTCTTGTTCGGAACTGTTCATTAAAGATTGGTTCCGGCTTTGTGTTGCAGGGGATTGGGAGTAATCCTCGGTACGGTGATCTAGGCCACGTACTGTGACGGGCGGTACCCCGGTAGCCGTGCCATTGTATGGAACCCAAAATCCAATAAGTGCCCTCGGTTTTGATTATATTACCCACTTTTGTGGCTAGTAGCTGGAATTTAATGAATGTAACAATTTCGACTATTTCTTATTTACTTGAATACCCTAGACCTATTATAATATCATTGGATTTCCTATCAAAAGTTTTGGTTAGCGTAAGGTAAAAACTTTTCCTTGTTTATGTGTGGGAAATCTTACGTGATACCTTTCTTTTCAAAGGTTTTTCAAAAGTTAAGCAACTTTAACCTGTTACTCACACCAGAGCCATGTCTGACTTGGAGTTTATTTCTGTTTTTCTTAAACTCTCGGGTACTCAAATTTTTACGAGTAGTCAAGGGATTCAGGTTAGCTTTAACGAATTGTGGAGGAGAAATGGAGCAGGAGGCTTTCGCGTATAGATATATAGTTTTCCGTTGTGTTGGTATCTCTGAGTGGTTTCTTTGTATTGTATTGAGTTGTAATAACTAGACAGGTGTTTATAACTGTCTAGTATGTGATGTATTGTCTGTGTAACTCTGATAGTTGTTGTATACTATGTAATATTTATGTTATTAATATAATTTACTCGTTCCGCTGTTGAGATTCTGATGTTGTTTCTTCTTTCTCTTCTTTCATTTCTCTTTTCTATCCCTTTCTTTCTTCAAGATGATGCGACTTTCAGGTCGTTGAAAGTCGGTTCGTCACAGTAGGGGCATTTGTTAGTTCGAAGTGATAACTAACCATTCATAGAACATATCTGGACCCCAAAGAATCGACAGATGGATACAATTCAAAACTTTTTTTAGTTTAGAAGCCAAGGTATACCTATCAATCATAGCAACCAAAACAAACAATTCATCCAAACAAACAATTCTGACCTATCTGGAGTTTATGTCCCATATCAACCTATCCTTTGATTTTACCAAAATAATGATCTTTTCTCAAAGCTTCTCCCTCGAACTTCCCTGAAGACATCAAAGAATTGAAAAGAGATGATGAACAAAAGAGATTGATAGAGAAAATATTGTTTCCATTCTTGCAGGGTATTGACCAATTGTAGTGATATTCCCTGTCCCCTATTTCATCCTCTTCTTACACCCATACTCACTATCAGTGGATAGTATGAGAATTTACTGAGGCATTCTAACGAATATCTTAGGGATACACTCATTCTAGGGTATACTTCACCCTATCTTTAATGAGTTACCTAATGTGTTGCACTCCAAAAGCTAAAGTTCATCCTTTAGCTCTGTTACCAAATGTGACGACTCGAATTTTCGCGTTCGAAAATCAACATCCATACTTCACATCACACTCGAATGCCGCAGATTCGATCGTTCAAATCCTATTCGTCTGAGCTTATAACACATTAAGTATAACAACACAGTGGAAGAAAAAAATGAATATGATATAACACCAATGATACAATATCCAAAATGATATACAATGATGATATCAACATATATTAGAGATATTACAATGCTACAGCGGAATAATAACATAAACTAGAACTCCAACAGAAAATGCAATATCTGCAACTCCAACTCCATAGCTCCAACCCAAATAACCCAATCCAGAAGCTCGAACCACCATCAAGTTGTACTAACCAAGGTCAGTCGTGCAGACCACTGAACTAGCCCTAGATAATCTACTAAACCTGACAATCTGAAAAACCCAACTCTACACTGCCCGTGTGGAAAAATTGTGGGCACCCAGAGTTTAGGAAGGAAACAATAAACCCAGGTCAGTCATGGGACAGGCATGAGCAAACAAAAAAATTTGGAGGAGATTTATCCTTATGATAGTCAAACATGCTTACAACGCAAAATATTTTTGATATTATTTTTAATGCATAGTGTAGAAAAACTTTCGAAAGTATAATATTAATCTTAGCCAGCATAGGTACAATTATATTATGTGTAGAAAACCATTCGAAAGTATAATATTAATCTTAGCCAGCATATGTACAATTATATTAAGCCTGCTATAGCTACCATTTTAAATGGCAGGTTCTACAGCTAATACCGTAAAGGGCTTGTATTGAATGTTTGGATTTCCAACAAATGGTCAGGCTAAGGAACTTCCTGGGCCACATGGGAACGCCTCTGGAGGGACGCCCCGAGAACCTAACCGGATCTCTGCCAACACAAGGCCGGGCTACCTCTGCAAAAGTAGGTAACCGCTGACACGAGTATTTCATCCCCCAGTCGTAATCGACCTTTATCCGAGGATCCTCAATACCAACAACCACAAAGAAATTTATTTGCAGCAACCACATAGGTTAAGTATCTGGGCTCCATACCATGATACCACCACTATCTAGAAGGAAATGAACTTACCCTAAGGGGCGCTACTCCCTATAACCTTGCCGCATCTTTCCTGTTTCGAAGATTTTCGAGGTGTGAGGTTCGAGAAGTCTCGTCCCACAAAGCTACGCTTTTCACAAAATTCATGCATCGATCAACCAATGATCAGCAATACTCAGCATGCCACATTACCAAATTGGGAATGTATTAGTAGTAACCATCAACTACGTAACCTCTGAGCTCCTATGTCTCAGTGAAGGGTGTTAAGCTAGGAGAATAAATTCTCCGCCACCAAGAAGAAATGTATTTGATAGAAACTAGCTTTACATCTCAAATTGTAATGTTACACACACATCCATACAAGTCTGTTCCGAGTCTGAACAAAACCGAAGGCACTTCAAAAGAAGCCCTTGCAATTCGGATATTCCGTAATAACATACGGACTTCCCATCACAAAGGGTAATCGAATCTCTATACCGGTGCGACTCAGTTAAGAGACATTCGACGGGTTATCCTTTCATTTTCGAAAATATCCGGTCTCCACCATCGGTCTTCAAATGCTATCCATATACGTCGTACAATTATTCAGAATGGGTTTTATGACACAAAGGTCCTCCCCCGGCTAAACCGAACAATGAGAGCATATTTTAAAACCTTATGGACATATGGGATCTTAATTAAGTCACGGCTTAAAGCTCAAAAGATTTCTTTCAAATGGTTTAACAAATTCCACTTTAATATTTTAAACCCAAAAGATTCAATCTTTAAAGATCCCCTTTCCATTTGAAAACAAAGCTTCCCAAATCTTTCACAAAGATTCGTTCTCAATATATAAACAAAGGCAAAGTTCATTAACAAAGATCCTTTTATAGTTTCCCAAAACACTTTCCTTTTCTAAAAGAGATTCATTATTCATAACTTTATTAAAACTCAATTCATAATTTTATTTCAAAACGGTTTCCATTACAAGTGTGATTTAAATCATAACATGGAAATCCTTTGAACAAAATTAGGAAACTCTTCTTTATAAATGAAAGCTGTTATCATTTTGAAAATAAATGTTTTCATTTCGAAACCATTCAATTTGATTTTCCTTGTAGCCCTTTTTAAAATTCAATATGGAAAAATCAGCGAATCTGTCATACTTAGACAGATTCTATTTTAAGTTAGAATTTGATTCTCAAAACAGCTTCTTTAAAATACTTTAAACATGGTTTAAAAACCCATACTTAAAAACTTCTTTTCAAACCATAGTTTACAAGGCCTAAATCAATTACTTAAACAATTACTCCTAAAAAGTTCTACTTTACAGTTCCAAAGCTTTTAGAAATCAAATAACCTTTATTGGAAAGAATTTCCAATTTAAAACCTTAATTACACATAGAATTTAACTCCAATGCTTTGAATTCAAATTAAATTTTCATTTCAAAATTTAATAAACAAGATTATATTTAAAATGGATTTAATTTCAAAAACTTTCTTTTCAAAAGCCCATTATATTAAAATCAATTCATTTTTAAAACAAATTTGATTCCAAAATTCAATTTCTAAAATCTTTACCTTTTCAAAATTCTATGACTCAACAAATGTTCCGCGATATCCATATTTGTTTGTATATAGTGTGGTCTAGGGGTTTTACACGATAGTGCAACATCATAAATTATCACAGATTTTACACAATAGTGCAACATCATAAATCATCACATATTCAAACAAAGAAATATATTTGATAAGAGGTATAAACTATAACGCTTATCTTTATTCACAGATCACAGATAAAGAATAATATTCATCGCAGATAAAAAAGCTACATCACAGTTGAATAAATTACATCACAGATGAATAATTACATTACAGTTTACAACTCAAATTAGAATAATTCATATCACAAAGCATCACATATCATGGATATCAAACAATTCAACATTCCATAGAATCCAAACATCCATAAGTAAGATCAACTAAATTATCTGATTTGTTTAAATCAGATTAATTACTTATGAATAATTTACTCATCCTGGTTAATTAACATAAATTAATTACAAACCATTTTGATTAATTATTCTTTAATCACTTATAAATTAACTTTTGATTATTAACTAATTCTTTGATTAATTATCCTTAATTAATTACAATAATTAATTAATTAACCCTTAATTAATAGTCATTCCTCAATCACTTTCACTAATTAATTAACCTTTAATTAACTAATTATTCTCAAACTAGTCAACTTAATTAATTAATCACATTAATTAATTATTCTTTAAATTAATTAACCTTTAAAATCTAGGTTAATCAATCTTTAAATCGTTAAGTATTCATCCCTAATTACTTGATTACTTAATTAATTAGAAGATAACTTTTATTTTAGTTAATCACTTAAATATCACTAAAATATTTATTTAATAAACCTTGCACTTAATCAATATTAACACGAAGATTTTCTTAAGACATTAAGGTTAATTGATAAGTGAAATCATTTCTCCTTAATTATCTCTTAATTATATTATTAAATTTATTTTAATTAATCTCAAAAATAATGTCACATAATTAAACAAACTTAATCATTTCAAAATAACATACTTAATCATTTACTAATTCCATTTTTAAATAAACAATTGCTTCTTTTTAAAAGGAGGAGCCAACAATTATTTAAACTTGAATTTGCTTTAAAATCTGAAAACTGTTTCTAAACCAACCCGAGACAACCCCGAGTTCTTCCTTGAGCCAAAATTAGTTTTCCCCGAGTCCTCTCCCATGCCACCCATCTTTTCTTTTGTTCTGAATTTTAAAACTTTAAAATCTTTAAGCCTATTAACTTACTTTTTTTTTTCACGAGCATTTTCTTGGGCCAGTTTATGAATCCCATGGAATTTACTTCGAGACAACACCTTTCTTTCCCAAACCTTACTTCCTGACACAAACACGTACATGTGCACCGTGCACAATGCCACGACCACCTACGATCGGCCGCGTTGCCTTCGACATGTCGTCGATCTCACCATCGACCGACCCAGGCACCCAATTCATTGATTCAACCCTGAAATTAAGAATCAACCCGTCGATCGCTTGGAACTCAAAAACTCGGCCGACTAAAACCCTTCAACCCATCGCCACTGACCACCGGCAACTCCGCCATCTTGACCCAAGGTGCCCCGACGACCCATCAGCCTTTCCCCTTGGGTGCGATCATTTGAATTGCCTAGACTTGGACACAGTTCCTCCGAGATCAGGCTCGATAAAAACCCAGTCTAAAACCCTAAAACCCCATCGTTCCATTTCCTTGATCATTTATAAATCCAACTAGTATTTTTCCATTAATCCTTGGTGCTCGAACTATCATCTGACTCAAGCACAACAAACCCTATTTCGTCGATCATCGGAAATTTATAAAAATACATTTTCTGTTCAACTCAAATATTCTCACAATGTACCAAACTAAAAATCATGAATTTATCATCAAAATTCATCAGTTCCTACAACAAATCAGATTGTAGAGTCGAGACACGATTTCCAGACAATAAATTTTCCTGCCCTGAATTGATTTTAACTATAAATTCTCATTTTTGAATTAGTTACTAAATTTAAATACTGAAAATTATTTTTTAAAATTGATATTACACTCTTAGTATCACTTTTCCTTTTGAAATCTTGGCCAGAACATGTTTGGATGAAGAGATATAAATTTGTTTGGGTTAAAATAAACCTGTGACTTAAGAACAGGGTCAACACTTTCATATACACAGACATACATATCAATATGTGTGTGTGCGTATTCAAACATGCAGGCATAATAAACAAACATATTCATAACACACCTCAAGTGCCAATCCAAATCAAAGCATATAAATAGGTTCAAGTGTGTTTACTCACCGCAGAATGAAGAACATAGCACAGTGAAGCCTGGAATTGCTTTTGATCTGGAAACTTGTTTTGTTGAGATGATGTGATCTTTACTTGATTAACTGTGACGACCCAGATTTTTAGTCATTTGTTAAATGGGTAATTATCTGATTTAAATTATCCGAATATTAATATTGATTGATCCAATAAATAAATTTCTGACGATTAAAATACCCGAACCAATATATTAAATTAAAAAGTATATAAATTCGGAACTTGTAAAATAGCTAGTACATATAGATCGATAAATATTTTAGAAAAAATAATATAACCCCACCATTTAAAATTAAGATATAATATCCAGGGAGATATATATATATAGATAGATATGTACAAAACCAAAACTTCGTGATGCAAGATAATACGTATATGTATATAAGTATAGAAACAGACAAGCATGTGAATATATGCTCATATGAAATAATATATATAGAAAATTTATGTAATTATGAATATATATATGTATATATATATAAATACATAATAGAAAAATAAGAAAGAAATGTATATATGAGAGTGTGTATAAGTATAATTGTATGTAATATGATGACAATATACAAGTAAAATTATATATATGGTGATAATACAAGTATTATAGGATCAAATACATAACCAAACACACACACACACAAAAGGATTTATATATGCATACATACACTAAATTCATATAAAAACACTTGTATACTCATAGGGAGACAAGCATTTAATCCTAGCATACAAAACATAACATCAAGCCTTTTATAAAAACATCAAATCACTTATTGAAAGGTCATGGCAACATAAGTTCAAATCAAAAAAAAGAGGGTGCATTAAAACACGTTACAACCACTTTCTGCCTCCCTGTACACTTCCTTCTCTACATATATACATATACCTTTCCCTTGCTTTAATCTCTGATTTGAATGAACTAAAGGAAAAATAATAAATCTGCCACTTTGAAATCAATAACTCAAGTTCAAGAGATCAAAACAAAACAACTCAGCAGAAGATCAAAACCAAAACATTCAAGCAAGGAGGCAGTTCATAAAATGGTGAGTAAACTATATTTTTGTATTATACCATGAATCATGTTTATGTGGGCGGCGTACATAGAAATGTCGTTTGATAAATATGCTTGGAACAGTATATTTATACATACATATACCTCTACTTTGTTATTTTAATTGATTCGAACAAACTTAAATATAAAGTAAAAGAAGGAGCTACCATTGAAATAAAAGAAAAAGGGGAAAGAAAATAAAAATGAGGCAGCAGATCAACTCAGCAAGATTGTGAGTACATCCTACTGTTATATACTGAAATTTATGATTATGCTTGAATTTAAACATTGAAGTGTGGAAGTATGTTTGAAAACAGGAATACAAGTATATATAGATGTGAACATATGTCAGATTTTAACTAGAGGGATCTAAATCTGTATTTTTTTATCTCTGTTCCATATATATATATAAACAGATGTTTAGGCCTGGCTTCAAAAAAAATCCTCACCTCCCAATCAATTTTGAATTAGGCTATGATATAAGAAGGGAAAATGTTTGTTTTGACAATATTTGTTTTTAAAAATTTGTTTTGTTAAACTTTACTAAGTATAAATTGATAAAAGACTAAAGTATAGTAAGTACCCTAAATTTGTAAGTATTCGAAGATTATACTTTGGGCATTTATTTTTGTAGTCATGATCGACATGGAAGATGGTGAATTTTGGCAGTGGCTCCATCATTTTTAGTTGTTTATTTAATGAAATAATATGGGATGATTAGTTTGTGGTCTTTTGCCAAATTACGGCGGGTCGGGCTAAGTGGGGGGTCGGCGTAGGGTCAGGAGGTAGCTCGGAGGTAGGGAGTGTAGAAAAATGGCTTTGGATTTTATAGGATGCCATGGTTGCTTGTCGAGGTGTCTTTAGGGTTTTAGAGGAGGTTGGCGTATGCTCGGTTTTCTACAGGATAGCGGTGTCGATTGGGAGATTCGGGCGTGCGTTCTAGGGGGAAATGGAGGAGGAGACCTCGGCGATGCTCGGGGTAAATTTTGGGGCCCGATGGCGGTTAGTGCTGCCTTGGCAAGGCTTTGGTGTTAGGTATGGTGGTTTGAGTTTTTTGGGTCCGTTGCTCGATTTCGAATTGAGATATTATGGAGGGTTTAAGGGGGGAAAACGAGAAGTCGGGGTCGGGGTCAACATGTTAGGAAGGTTGGCGGTGAGGTTCGCCGGCTGGAGCGTGGGGTGGTGTGCACAAATCTAATGCACAGTCTCGTGCACATTCAGGTTGGAAGAAGTATGGAAGGAGTAGGGGAAGAAAGAAAGAAGGGAATAGGGAAATAGGTTTGGGCCGAGAAAATCTGGGCCCAGGAAATGATAAGTGAAAGTAAAATAAAAAGAAAAGAAATGAAATAAAAGAAGAAAAATTAAATAGGAAAATAAAAGAGAAAGGAGAAAGTACGGAAAAGGATAAAGAAGTTCTATTTTCCTTCTCCACTAATAATCTACTTTAATTATAAAATCTGTAATCTAAAATTAATGATATTTTATAAGGGTGATTTATTTACTTAGTTTATAGGGTACTAATGGTATTTATAAATTATCACTAGCTAATAAAGGTATTAAATTTGTAATTACTTTGAAATTGTATATTTATAAAGAAAATCGGTTAAGGAAGGTTAATGAAATCTTAAGGGGCGAATCATCTTAATAGTTGCTAATTAAAATAACAACGATCTATACCTTGGCTTAAATTCTATTGAATATGTATTTTCAAATTATTCTTGTCTATGGTAACAAATGGTTAGACAAATCAAGTAACGAGGTCAAAAATAATTATACGACTTAATTGGGATAAAATCTGTAATAAATTCCCAAAATTTAATATTGCCACCCTAGATAATAAATTGATTTTTGAAACAATTTACCCTCTATTACTTGAATTCGAAGAGACTAGGGTCGGGTATCAGAAAATACCCGAAACCACTTCGAATAGTGAACTAAAATTCCTTATAAATTAGACATGTGAGATTAATCGGGCTGGAATGAAATAAGTTAAGCAACCTGGACGTCTAATCCTAAGAACTGTTGTGCGTGACAAATGATTGACTTAAATAAGATCAGAATCTCGAGTTACCCTGGTAATTCATTTAAGTTATATAGATTGGTATTCCATGTTTTATAGGTTTACTCACGCTGGTTTCCAGCCTGACCCGGGTGTTACTTTGATGTAAAGCTCGGGTCAGACCGAGTATAACAAATTTTCAGGTAAGGACGTTCTGGAGCTCAGGAGGCAAACTGGAGGTTCGGAACATATGGAGTGTATCCGCTATGTCATATTGTAGTAATTGGGATATTCTGATTTTAAATGTCCAGTGATTTATCTATATATTGTAACTCTGATGTATTAATCTGTAATTTGACAGGTACAGTATTCTTTTGTTAACTATTATTATTTAATATTATATTTTGATCTGTTGCGAATGTGAGATTATGTGTTGTTATTTTCTGTTCTTCTTCTATCTCTTTTTCTTCTTTTCCTAACTATTTGGAATTTTCGGGGTTGAAAATTCCGAGTCATTAAATTTGGTATCAGAGCTGAAGGTTAAGCGAGAATCTTGGCTCTAGTGGGTTTACTCATCAAGGATAGGGTTAGTATTACCCTAGGATGAGTTGAGTGCATATATATGAGAGCGTACTTGCTATTTCTTATATAAAGGCTTTTAAAATGGTTTTAAACTAGATGATTTTTTTATAAAAGCTTATATCATATTTATAAAGCAATAATTGGTTATTAGATAAGAAATTTAGGAACATATATATACATATCCAAATAAGGATTGGATAAAATGAAGTATACAAATAAGACGAATTAAAATTGGATTCAAACCAGAAAATAGAATGGTTACTGCGTTTAAATGAGATGATCATTTTTCAATAAACATATAAATGTTTTAAGGAAGTAACCATTAGATGAGAATAACTCATAAATTTGAAGGAATGTAAGTGGAGAAGTTTGAATTCTAAATCTAGAAACATTTGAAATTGTTTTTAAAAAAGTCTTAAAAGAAATGATATTATGCAGAATATTTTTAAAAGTAATCTTATTTTAAAATAAGAAGTTGTTTGGAAACTTTGTTTGGAATTAAAAGGGTGGTTTAAACTTAAGCTATAACTAGGTAAGCAAATTGATATATAAGAGTTGAATTCTTCTAATTAAATCTAATTTATAGGTTAGAAAGTCCCTCTAGAATTCGGTCTTTGAGAGAAATGGCTAAGAGTGAAAAATGGAAGGCAAGGTGTAGGGAACGAAGAGCAGCTGCACGTAAGGAACGGGAAATAGCAATTCAGGAGTATGAAAATCGGATTAAGGAAAGAAATGGATCAGGAGCTTATGATAATGTCACATGCTATAGATGTTTCAATAAGCGTCATTACACAACTAAGTGTGGTAAAACTAGGAAGGAATTAAAGGATACATTCCAACAATTTCGCGCCGAGATATTATGCTTTAAGTGCCATAAGAAGGGACATTTCCTTAATCATTGTCCTGAAGAGAGGAAGGTGAAGCGGAAACCAATGGAACCGTTCAACGAGTCAACCATTTTCTATCACTGTAAAGGGCTTGGACATATCGCAAGGAATTGTCCCAAGAGACAGAAGAAGAAGATTAAGGTTGTGGAACATCCAGTAGGAAGCATGGAGGTCATCCAGATTGATAAGAGGGTAGAAACTTTTTGTGCAAAATGCTATAAGTGGGGACATCCTGTTGAAAAATGCCCCATTAGAAGGAAGTCCATAAGAAGGATTCTGATAAAAAATGCTAGGACTCTAGAACGTAGGTGATGGTGTAGACATCTAAATTTATGACTTTGTAAGGCTTTTATTGTGATAAATGGATGTAATGTTGAACTGCTAGGGTGCAGTCTATCAATGTATGAAATATTTTGTGGCAGTATAATCTAATAAAATCACCTTCTTTTCGAAATGGAATTTTGAAATGTGAACTAAGAATTAAATTATTTAAGGAATTTAATTGTTGAGTTAAAATAAAGATTAGTTTGATTTATGGGATTAAATCAATATTTGAAATGTTAACTCGAATTTATGTAATTCGAAGTGGTTTAAAGTGAAATGGGATTTAAATAATTTGAAATTGTGATTAAAAGTTGAATAGTTTTAAATTCAAATGGGATTTGAATTGAATTTGGAAGGAAATCAGGAATAATTCGACTTGATTTGGAAGTAAATAAATGTATTGGGACAGGAATGTAATTGGAAATGGAGTTCGGAATTGGGATTAATTCAAACTGGAGTTGAAATGAATTGAAATTGGAACTAATCTAATTTGAAATTTATTTGAATAAATAGAGATTGAAATCAAAGTTGAATAAAGTCTGGAAAGGAAATTGAAGTTATTGAGTCAATTTAAATGAAAGTGGAAAATTAAATTGAATTGATGGGAATAAAGATTGGATGGTGGAACAGTTTGACTCTGAGACTACTTTGAACAAATTATTTTTAATATAAGTTTTTTTAAATCTATTTTTCCAAGCTATTTACAACCATTCTTTTTAAACCCAAACTATTTTATACTTAGTTTACAATTATTTTGGAACTATCTAACAATTTTACAACTGTTTATAAACTAACTATTGTTTTCAACTGTTTTATAACTAGTTACTATTTTACAACTGTTTTACAATTATTTTACTATTTTCCAACTATTTTATAATTACTTAACTATTTTATAACTGCTTAACTATTTACAGTTATTTTACAAATTAATAATTATTTTTCAACTACTTATATTTTTTTTATTTTCAAGCTGTTTTCTAAATATAAGCTGGTCAGAGTACAAACTATTTATGATTAAAAAACCCAATTGAGATCAGAATTAAAATGATAATCCAAATGAGGACTGAAGCAAAGGTGAACATGTGGATAGAGATTAAAATAAATGTGAATAGAAAAGGAGAAATTGATTTAGCTAATAATCAATGAAGATAAATACGTAGGATGTACGTATATTTTTCTATTCGCATAGTGATTTGATCCAGATTCGAGCATAGAATTTCGAAATGGTATTATCGATCCGAGTTGGGATTTTTCGCTCGATTTTCAACGGTGAACCTAGATATGGATTTTTGATTGGTTTTGAAAATTCTCTATAATTGTAGAGACTATGCAAGGAGATTGACGGTTTCTGATCAAGAAACCAGATCTGAGTCCACACTAGGAAGTTAGGTGGACGATACTAGTTCGGAAGAGAAATTGTGTGATCGAGTGAGCGAGCATATTAGTATAGCATACGGATGATATGTGTACATCGTATGGGTTTGAATGAAATTAATACTGGAAATTTGTGGATAAGAAATGTGAAATGTTTTATTTGAAATGAAAGATATATTTTGGGAAATATATGATGAAGTAAAATGGAAATTAGATATTTCTATGGTAAAAAAAAAATTAAATTACTTTATGGAAGTAAGTAATTTGGTAAGTGACTTTATAAAGTAACCAAATTTGAATATTTGATTTTAAATAAACAAAGTTATATCTCTTTGTTATATAAGATAAATCTCCCCTTATAGAATCTATAGTCAGAAGAAAAGGGTTTGAAGTATTTGAAGTATAAAAAGAGAATTTATACAAGTATGAATTGATTCAAAGATTTTCCAAGATTATTATATATATGTATATATAAAATGGGTTTTGTGGAAATGATTTTGATAGAAGGTTTTGGGAACCTTTGGATTTGGAAAGGCTTTTGATTTTTGAGAAAAATCAATTTTGGAAAGTTGGAAAGCCTAGTTTGAAAGGTATCGTTTTTGGGATAATCGATTTTGAGAAAGAACATTTATACGAGATTCATACTATGTGTATGATTTAAAAATACTATATGTGTATAATATAAAGTGTTTTGAAAGTGGCTATGAGGAAAAAGGCGCTCCTTTGGAATGAACTTCTCAGGAGTGCCACAGGATGGTACTGCCTTGAGCCTCAAAGAGGGGGAGGTTCTAAAGTTGATCCTGTGAGCAGTCCGGATAAACTAGTTCTTGAGGATTATTGGGTAGCAAAAGTCAAGGGCACTGATGCCTACAGGGACGTTTGGGTTATGCTATGACAACAGTGCAACTCGATGTCGCAGTGAACTACTGTATGTGGATCATAGCGAAAATCGTGTGGAGGATGAGTGCCAACAGTCTACACTTGATTTTACGGGGATGGCAACGTAACATTGGTAGACAACAATCTGTGGTCGAGTGAAGGAGTTTCATTCTTTTGGCAGCGAAATTCGAGGGCGCTGATGCCTACAGTTATATGGGTTTTGCTGAGATAGCAACGTAAAGGCCGGGTACAACCGCGATCTATAGTGGGTTCCATGGCGTAATCGAGAGGCGCGGAGGCCTATAGTTATCTATGGATTTTGCCGCGATGGCAACATAACCATCAGGTTAACTGCAACCATGGATGGAGGTGATGATTTCCAGAGCATTCTCACCAAAAATATTTTATCTATTTTCAAAACTCTTTTCTATATTTTCAATAAAACTATTTTCTGAAGTATTTTCACTGGGTGTTGGAAATGGGTGTACCAAGTGCTTATAGATTTTCAGTCCTACGCCTGATCAACGTAAGACCGAATTTCTATGAGAACAAGGATGGACTTGTTGAAACATCGAGTTATAGAAGTATTTTATAAAACCTACTTTGGAATAATATTACATGGATATTAAAAAGTGTTTTAAAAATGATCAAAGAATATTTATTTGATTTTAAGCATTTTCATAAAATCTCGTTTCATTCCTTTTCGAGAACGAAAAGTTCTAAAGGTGGAAGGAATGTGATGACCCGGGTTTTTAGTCGTTTGATAAATGGGTAATTATCTGAATTAAATTATCGGAATATTAATTTTGATTAATCGAATAAATAAATTTCTAACGATTAAAATACCATAACCAATGTATTAATTTAAAAGTATATAAATTTGGAACTTGTAAAATATCTGGTACATATAGATTGATAAATATTTTAGAAAAAATATATAAAGCCCCACCATTTAAAATTAAGATATAATATCGAGGGAGATATATATAGATAGATATGTACAAAACCAAAAATTCATGATGCTAGATACTATGTATATGTATATAAGTATAGAAACAAACAAGCATGTGAATGTATGCTCATATGAAATAATATATAAAGAAAATTTGTATAATTATGAATATACACACACACACACACACATAATAGAAAAATAAGAAAGCAATGTATATACAAGAGTATGTATAAGTATAATTGTATGTAATATGATGACAATATACAAGTAAATTTATATATATAGTGATAATGCAAGTATTATAGGATCAAATACATAACTACACACACACACACACACAAAAGGATGTATATATGCATACATACATTAAATTCATATAAAAACACTTGTATACTCATAGGGAGACAAGCATTTAATCCTAGCATACAAAACACAACATCAAGCCTTTTATAAAAGCATCAAATCACTTATTGAAAGATGAGGTCAACATAAGTTCAAATCAAAAAAAAGAGGGAGCATGTA
Source organism: Allium cepa (assembly GCA_030765085.1). Lineage (NCBI taxonomy): Eukaryota > Viridiplantae > Streptophyta > Magnoliopsida > Asparagales > Amaryllidaceae > Allium > Allium cepa. The sequence continues at coordinate 881,479,927 of CM060931.1, read as the reverse complement.
CAACACATAGCAGCCACTTTCTGCCTCCCTGTACACTTCCTTCTCTACATATAAACATATACCTTTGCCTTACTTCAATCCTTGATTCAAATGAACTAAAGGAAAAATAATAGAACTGCCACTTTGAAATCTAATAACTCAAGTTCAGGAAATCAAAACAAAACAACTCAGCAGAAGATCAAAACCAAAACATTCAAGCAAGGAAACAGTTCATAAAACGGTGAGTAAACTATATTTTTGTATTATACTGTGAGTCATGTTTGTGTGGGAGGTGTATGTAGAAATGTTATTTGATAAATATGCTTGGAACAGTACATATATACATATATACCTCTACTTTGTCATTTGTATTTATTCGAACAAACTTAAATATAAAGTAAAAGAAGGAGCTACCATTGAAATAAAAGCAAAAGAGGAAAGAAAATAAAAATGAGGCAGCAGATCAACTCAGCAAGATTGTGAGTACTACCTACTATTATATACTGAAATTTATGATTATGCTTGAATTTAAACTTTGAAGTGTGGAAGTATGTTTGAAAACAGGAATACAAGTATACATAGACGTGAACATATGTCAGATTTTAACTAGAGGGACCTAAATCTGTATTTTATTTTTTTGTCTCTATTCTGTATATATATATATAAACAGATGTTTTAGCCTGGCTTCAAAAAAAATCCCCACCTAATTAGGCTATGATGTAAGAAGGGAAAATGTTTGTTTTGATTGTATTTGTTTTTAAAAATTTGTTTTGTTAAACTTTACTAAGTATAAATGGATAAAAGCATAAAGTACAGCAAGTACCCTAAATTTGTAAGAATTCAAAGATTATACTTTGGGTTTTTGTTTATGTGGTCATAATCGATAGGAAGATGGTGAATTTTGGCAGTGGCTCCATGATTTTTAGTTGTGTATTTTACAAAATAATATGGGATGACTAGTTTGTGGTCTTTGGCCAAATTACGGCAGGTTAGGCTTAGTGGGGGGTCGGCGTAGGGTCAGGTGATAGCTCGGAGGTAGAGGAGTGCAGGAAAAATGGCGGTGGATTTTATAGGATGCCGTGGTGGCTTGTCGAGGTGTCTTTAGGGTTTGAGAGGAGGTTGGCGTAGGCTCGGCTTTCAACGGGATAGCGACGTCGATAGGGAGATTCAGGCGCGCGTTCCAGGGGAAATGGAGGAGGAGACCTCAGCGATGCCCTGGGTAAATTTTACGGCCCGATGGCGGTTAGTGGTGCCCTGGCAAGGCTTTGGTGTTAGGTATGGTGGTTCGAGTTTTTTGGGTCTGTTGCTCGATTTTGAATTGATATATTGTGGAGGGTTTCAGGGGGAAAACAACAAGTCAGGGTCGGGGTCAACATGTTAGGAAGGTCGGCAGTGAGGTTCGCCGGCCGAAGCGTGGGGTGGTGTGCACGAATCTCTTGCACAGTCTCGTGCACATTCAGGTTGGAAGAAGAATGGATGGAGCAGGGGAAGAAAGAAAGAAGGGAATAGGGAAATGGGTTTGGGCCGAGAAAATCTGGGCCAAGGAAATGATAAGTTAAAGTAAAATAAAAAGAAAAGAAAAGAAATAAAAGAACAAAAAAAAGAGGAAAATAAAAGAGAAAGGATAAAGTAAGGAAAAGAATAAAGAACTTGTATTTTCTTTCTCAACTAATAATCTACTTTAATTATAAAATCCGTAATCTAAAAGTTAATGATATTTTACAAGGGTAATTTATTTATTTATTTTATACGGTATTAATGGTATTTATGAACTATTACTAGAGAATAAAGGTCTTAAATTTGTAATTACTTTGAAATTGTATATGTATAAAGAAAATCAGTTAAGGAAGGTTCATTAAATCTTAAGGGGCGAATCATCTTAATAGTTGTTATTTAAAATAGCAACGATCTATACCTTGGCTTAAATTCTATTGAATATGTATTTTCAAATTATTCTTGTCTGTGGTAACAAATGGTTAAACAAATCAAGTAACGAGGTCAAAAATAATTATACGACTTAATTGGGACGAAATCTATAATAAATTCCCAAAATTTAATATTGCCACCCAAGATAATAAATTGATTTTTGTAAACAATTTACCCTTTATTACTTGAATTCGAAGAGACCGGGGTCAGGTATACCCGAAACCACTTCGAATAGTAAACTAAAATCCCTTATAAATTGGATATGTGAGATTAATTAGGCTGGAATGAAATAAGTTAAGTAACCTGGACTTCCAATCCTAAGAATTGTTGTGTGTGATAAATGATTGACTTAAATAAGATTAGAACCTCGAGTTACCCTGGTAATTCATTTAAGTTATATAGTTTGGTATTCCATGTTTTATGGGTTTACTCACGCTGGTTTCCAGCCTGACCCGGGTGTTACTTTGATTTAGTGCTCGGGTTAGACCAAGTATTACAAATTTTCTGGTAATGATGTTCTGGAGCTCAGGAGGCAAGTTGGAGGTCCGCAACGTATGGAGTGTATCTGTTGTGTCATATTGTAGTTGTTGGGACATATTGATTTTAAATGTCCAGTGATTTATGTATATATTGTAACTCTGATGTATTAATTTTTAATTGACAGATACAGTATTCTTTTGTAAACTATTATTATTTAGTATTATATTTTGATCAGCTACGAATGTGAGATTATGTGCTGCTGTTTTCTGTTCTTCTTCTATCTCCCTTTCTTCTTTTCCTAACTATTTGGAATTTTCGAGGTCGAAAATCCGGGCCGTTACATTAACTGAGTTGAACTTGCTTGTTTTTAGATGAATTTGCATGCTTCAGTTTTGGAATTGAAAAAGTTTTGTTCGCTTTTGAGTTTGAATCTGGACTTTGTTTCTGAATTTCATTTCCCAGGCTGATTTGGTTTGTATTCTTGTCCTCCCAGATTTTATTTTGATACATTTGTTTTCTGTTTTGATTTTGATTTTTTTTCTTTTTTTTCGTATTCAAGTTTGAGAATGAAGTTTGTGAAATTTTTAAACAGAATAGCCTGGTTCTATTTTATCATGTGTATATATTTTGATTAAAGAAATTTAATGCCACTTTTCCATATAGTTAACACTTGTTAATACAAATGACCTTTTAAGCAACACATGTTTTTCTTAAATTATAAAATGTTTACATTTGTCAAAATTAGCATTTTTATGTTAAAGACCTTTCCTTGAGTTTATTTACAAATTATAATTTAAACCTTACTTTATTTTAGATTTAAAATCCTTTATCAATTTGTGAATTAATTTATCTTATGTGTATTTTAATTCTTATTCTCACATTTCAAAAGATATATACACATCAAAGCTATATATTTTATAGATATACACTAACTATATACTTTTAAATATATAAAATAAAAATAAATTTAAGTATTTATCAAGTCTCATTTTAATTTTCCAAAAGTATATATGACATATATTCAAAGTTTTCGTTAATTCTTGTTTACATTTTATATTACTTATATTTATACAATTTATAAAGAAAATGAATTGAAAACAATCAATAAATAATCATACATATATAATCCTTAGTTTATAAAGCTTTTTAAATCTTAATTTTATTTATTAAATCAAATTTTATTTCTAATATATTTATTTAATTTCAAAATCATATTTCATCTTGTACTTATACGATTTTATAACAAACGATTTGAAATCAAATTATTCATTACTAACAATTAAACATATATTTTAGTTCCTTGGAAAATAAAGTTTAATAAATCCAATATTTATTTATAAAATATTTATCCCCGAATTTTCTATATCAAATCCCAAATTATAATCCATTTAGATACATAAATAAACTACAACGACCCGAAATTTTCGATCCCGAAAATTTAAGATAGTTATGAAAAAGAAGAAAGAGATAGACGAAGAAGAACAAAATCACCAAACATCTCACTTTAGCAGCGGATAAAATATAATAAATACTAACAGTTTAAAAAAGAATATTATATCTATCGATTACATTTAACATACATCAGAGTTTTACATTATATACAGTCACTGGATATTTACAATTATCAAGGCTCAGATTTACAATAATATAAATACAGCGGGATACTCTATACGATATTGCCATCCAGCTCGCCCCCCCCCCCCCCGAGATCCAGAACGTCCTAACCTGGAAATATGTAATACTCGGTCTGACCCGGGCATTACACCAAAGTAACACCCGGGTCAGGCTGGAAACCAGCGTGAGTAAACCCAACTAACAAGTAATACTAAGCAACAACTTAAATAAACCCGGGTAACCTTTATCAATTTAACCAATTCACAATTTGCTATAGACAACACTTATTTCTCATATAAATTTCTAAGTACCAAACTTAGATAAAACAATCCAATTCACTTAAATCGTTTCATTTCATCGTATTGATTTCATAAATCAATTTATATAAATTCGAAGTGGTTTCGGGTATTTCTCAATACCCAATCCCGGCCTCTTCGAAACTCGTGTTATCCCATCCCACATTATTCAAATGAAATACACAACATTTCATATCAGATATATCAACACATTCAAAACATCCAATGCCATTCAATTATCCATAACAAAACTTAATCACATCCAAATCAATTCAATTGATTCTAATTGAATTTCAAACCTCAATCACCTAGATTACTTCATTTAACATTAATTCATTCCAAATCAATTAATTGTCAACCCATCATTATTCGTCTTAATTAATCACCCTGGATTATTTTCCAACTAAATTCAAGTGAATATCTTTAATTTATCTCACTACGTTATTTATTCTTATCAAATTAACGAGTAATCTTTAATTATTTCACAAATTGATTAACCATAATTAATTACTCTAATTCTTAATTATTTATATTAATTCATTTCTCATGGTCACTTTGATTAATGTATCTTAATTAATCAATCCTTAATTACAACGTTGATTGTATAAATTAATGATTTCCAATTATGTTTTGATTTATTCTAGTCTAAATTAATTGCTTTAAATTCAACACCAAATGTTAATCATTCCCGATTAATTTCAATCTGTAATCAATTATTCTTTTATTTACTTCATTAATAAATTAATTACTCCTTAATTAATTATCTTAATTAATCTCTTGGCCAATTTTCACAAAGTAATTATATTTTATTAATTACATTAAGTAACTATTTATCACACCATCAAATAGTTATTCTGAATTACTTATACTTAGTTAATTAGCTTACAACTTAATTTATTATTTATTCAAATACCTTTTATTACTGAATTTAATATCCCAAATCATTAATTAATTGAATTAATTAATTATCCATTTTAATTACGTACTAATTTAATGAACCACAAATCGTTACCTTTATTTACTTTGGGAACATTTACTTATTGATGATTTAAGTTTAAACAATTTAAAACCCGAATACTTCGAGTCAAGCAACAATTAACATAGGAATCAACCAAACCCAAAGTTGCCAAATCATTAGTTCACAACACATCAATTCAAACATTCAACCAATTATTTAAATTTCACCATTTAAATTTAAATAGAAACCCAACAGATTGAGATTTACTCACCTTTGGGTTTTTTTAAGCATCCATTCCCAAATCCAGCTTGCTCCTTCTCAAATTTTGACCTTATACAAATATTATATGATTTTATTAGTATTCTAAATAAATCGAATAATCAATTGACATTTATTAATTTAAATCTAAACTAATAATTTGGTTTTAGACTAATAATTAAACTTTAAACAAATTTGTCATATATATATTTTTCAAACCTTAACTGTTGAAACAATTTCCTGTTTCCTATAACATATATATTATACTTTTTTTTTCTCTTACTGTAAATATAAAAATCCTCAATCATCTCAAATTTACTTCTATTTACAATTATATGTTTACTAAATCAAAAATAAAATAAAATAAAAACGAACCTCGCCTTCACGAGAGCGCACACTGCCTCCTCACGGTTTCGACCGAGGCCTTCCACGCATCCGTGTCCTACCTCCCCATGCAAACCCCACCCCTTCGCTGCCATCCCATCTTTCTGTACGCGCCGCGCACCCAACCACGACCACCGTGCCCCTCCACAGCAACGAGCTCCTTCCAAATCGACTTCGAGTCGCGATGTCGCTCCCCCTCAGCAGCCGCCTTCCCCCCTATGCCCTAGCCGCCGCCTCCAAGCATCGGCTCGCTTCATCGCGACAACCCAAGGGCTTCGGCCATTTAATCGCATGAAACCCTAGCTCGCGTGAAAACGTGATTCAATCGCGTGGCTCCCCTCTGAATGCAAGGGCTTCGGCCATAAAAAAAATTATTAGTTTTAAATTTGCATTCGTGCTCGATTTGATGAAGCCGGCTTCGGCTATTATTTTATTTTTATTATTCTTATTTTTTTTATGAGATGAACTGCTCAACGAATCAGGGGAAACGAAATAAAATAAATGTTGGAGGGAGGCTTCCTGCGTACGATGATGAAACAAAATATCTCTGGCTAATGTACCTTTAAGTTTATTATATTATAAAATTCCAAAAAGCCCTCGTTAATCACCATATAACATTTCAAACTCCTCTCAAGAAATGTCGCAAGGCGATTATAAGGTTTTATCCGCATTCTGAACACGATGGAACGGATTTCGGAGGCTAATTTGATCGCATGCGCGAGTTACGGAAGTGAATGATCAAAATTCAACAAAATCGATTAAAATAATTTCTAAGCGTTTCGATTTGCCAGGGTCAAATGACAACTCCGATTGCTACGAAAATTGAAATCCGATAATAACTAACTATTACGGATCCAATGGAACAGTTTTCGTCGAATTTCGAGACTATGCCTCGGAAAGCTAATTTTAAATTCAATTTAAACGATATAATTTCAAAACTGAACAAATTACCTTTAAATTAAATTTCAACCGTTCTATTATTTTCAGTATCATCATTATAAATTTTATAAGCCTTCAAATTATTTTAAACAGGCTTAGAAATCTCTGATTCAACAATTTACCCAATTTTCAATTATTAAATTCAATATTTAAACTATAACTCAATGATTTAATTATCAAGTAAATATTGATTTCTGGAATTCAAGTTAAAATTAATCTTTTAAATATTTTAAGAATCAATTAACTATTCAAATTTAAATTGTTAGAAATTTCGGGTCATCACATTCCTCCCCCCTTAAAAGAATTTCGTCCCCGAAATTACTAATTAGGAAGAATGGACCAATACCCGTTTACTTTTTCCCAAAATCCACAATTCAACAGTCTTCCCAACTTGTCACAATATATTCTTTATTAAAGTTCCATTATTACTTCAACCTATTTCCCAAAACCTTCTATAGTTTCAAACGATACCCTTTCGCCCAATCATCTAAATTTCCATTTAAAGCCAAATTTTGAATTATCAAAATTTTCTCAAAATTTTCTAACTCTCTAAATTCCCGAAATTTTTTGCCAGCGTCTCCTTTGCGCAGCTAGCTCGGTACTACTACAAAAGGCCTCTACGAGCTCCCAAATTCCAAAAAGAAAACAGAAAGCCAAGTAGCTAGATCAAAAACCCAATCCAATTCTTACAGAATTTAAAATACATACCTTTTTGTCGGGCAATTCACATTTATATTTTGGAATCAAATCCAACTTTTTTTTCCTTTTTTAATACTGGCATATCTTGTTTAGCATCCACATTCAATCGTAACTTACAAATCGTTTTATACATTCTCTTATATAGGTTTCCATATCCATTTCTATTCAAACTAGTTTTCCCCACTTCTATACGAATTCAATTTACTTCAAATATTGAATGTTGAATTTAATCTTCTATGTATATCTGATTCATATTAGTTTCATTAACTAGTTTTCTTTAATTCCCAATTTGAAATCGTTTTGTCGTTAACCAATTTTATTTTATTTTCAAAAAAATTCTAACTCCCAAAATTTTCAGAAAATTTAAGCAGAGTCTCCTTTGTACGGAGAAGCTTTTGCAATTTAACAATAGATATAAATATATATACATCGACCCACACGGTCGAAAAAAGCAAAAACAGTTCATATTTCATATTTTAATGCGTAGGCGTACCTTATTTAGCAATTTAAGAAAGTAGCTTATTTATTTTAGCAATTAGTGCATCCAAATCCAGCCAAACGGCCTTCAAGTACATGTATTTACTCAATTTAAACATATAAGTGCCATATATAGAAAATCTATTTGCATTTCACTTACTTTCAATAGCTATACACATGCATTACATAAACATCAAGCACCAAATGCTTTCCACAAGCACTTTATATGATCTAAACTAATTCCAATTTCTTCCAATCAATTCATAAGCCATTTCATTCAATTTTAAGGATTTGCAACTCATTTTCTTACATCCAATTGGTTTTTAATCCAAACAAGCTCGTATTCACTTCAATTAATTCAATCTTCATCAACTCATAAAATTTAATTATACTCATTTACGTTAAATGACAATCCATTCTATGCAAATTCAACAATATCCCATTAATAGAGTATTTATTTTTATTCTATAACTACTTTAAATTAATTTCAACTCATTCTATAATTAATTCCATTTCATTGCTAATTTATTTACCAACCATTTATTGCATTTTATTTCATTTTCGCAATTGTTCCATTCAAACAATTTGTAAAACTTGGCACATCCAATACTTATAAATTAATAACCATTTCCCAAATTAATTCAATCCAAGTTTTTATTGAATAGGCTTTCATCCTTACTCGAAGCCAAGCTTCCATAAATTTTAAACTTAAGTTAATTTATTTTAATTTATTCCAACATCAAACTTAAGTTTACTTCTATTTGATTCTCGTTTAATCAAATTCCATTAAATTAAATTAGCCCATCTATTTCATTTTATGCAAATTCGGCGATACTCGCTTAATAGAGTATCTATTTTAGTTTATAAATACTTTAAATTATTTCAACTTCACAACTTAAGTTCATTCCGATAACCCCAGTTCAATTAAAACTTTAATTTCTATTCAAGCAGACTTCATCCATTTATTATTTAATTCAATTAATCCATTTAAAATTTTAACTTTACTTACTTAATTCATTTACAAATTTATTTTATTAATACAAGGCCATTCCCAATTGATTTCTATTCACTTGGGTTCTGTTTGCAACTCAAACCATTACTATTATAATCATTTTCATTTCATTCAACAACACTTCAATTTTACCTAAGTTTCATGCACATTACGTTAAATATTACTTATAACACACTTAAATGTTCATTTAAACCATCACTATTTGATCCAACTCTATTTTGTTTAACTCAAGTCCATATCCAAACTCCCTTATTAACTTACAACCCATTTATTTAACCGAGTTAAATTTTTATTAACATACTCTATCAATTAATTATTTGTTAGCTTACTTCCAACTTTTATTACAAAGAAAAATTACTTCATTAAATTTTTCCCGAGTTCAAATTTTATTTTATAATTCCTGTTTGGATTTCCCTTTTTATTATTAAATTTAGAAATGCCTTTAAATTCAGATAATACAATTAAAATAGCTTTTTATAAAAATATTTCTTATGACTCGATGTCTCAACCAGTCCATCCTTGTTCTCATCGAAATTCAATCATACGTTGATCAGGCGTAGGACTGAAAATCTATAAGTACTTAGTAAACTCGTTTTCAACATCTAGTGAAAATACTTGGAAAATAATTTTTATTGAAAATATAGAAAACAATCTTTGAAAATAGAGGAAATATCTTTGGTGACAATGCTCTGAAAATCATCACCTCCATCCATGGTCGCAGTTAACCCGATGGTTACGTTGCCATCCTGGAAAAAATCCACAGATAACTGTAGGCCTCTGCGCCCCACGATTACACCATGTAACCCATGACAGATCGCAGCTGCAACTGGGGTTACGTAGCTATCACAGCAAAATCCATATAACTGTAGGCATCAACGCCATCGAATTTCGCTTCCAAAAATGAAACTTCTCCACTCCACTTGACCATAGATCGCAGTCTACCGATGTTGCGTTGCCTTCCCGGCAAAATCAAGTGTAGACTGTTGACACTCATCCTCCACACGATTTTCGCTATGGTCCCCACAGCAGATCGCAGCGACATCGAGTTACACTGTCGTCACAACATAATCCAAATGCCTCTGTAGGCATCAACGCCATCGACTTACGCTACCCAATAATCCTTAGGAACTAGTTTTGTCCGGACTCCTCACAGGATCAACTTTAGAACCCCCCTTGGGGCTCAAGGCAGCACCACCCGGTGGCACTCCTGAGAAGTTCATTTCAAGGGAGCGCATTTTTCCCCAGAGTCATCATCAAAACATTTTATACTATACACATATAGTATCTTCAAATCATGCACCTAGTATGATATCATACAAAGCTCATTTATACACAATCGGTTATCCCAAAATTGATAATTCTCAAACTAGGCTTTCCAAATTCCCATATTGATTTTACCCAAAAAACAAAAGCCTTTCCAAATCCAAAGGTTCTCAAAACCTTTTCCAAAATCCTCATAAGATCCTTTATATATATATATATATATATATATATATAAAGATATACATACTTTTTTAAAACTTTGGATCATTTCCAACTTGTATAAAACCCTTTTATACTTCAATTCTTATCTCAGTTGGGTATTTAAATCAATAACAGTTTGAACTCCGACCAGTTTAGATTTAGAAAATAGCTTGAAAATTTTAAAAACAAATAAGTAGTGAAAAATAATAATTATTAGTTTGCAAAATAGCTATAAAATAGGTAACTAACTGTAAATAGTTAAGAAATAGTTGAATAGTTTCAAAAATTGTAGTTAATTGCAAAATAGTTGTAAAATAGAAATTAATTTGTGAAATAGTTGAAAAATAGTAATTAGTTTAGAAAACAGTTGAAAAATGGTTAAATAGCCCCACAAATAATCGTAAAACAAGTATATAAAATAATTTGCCTTTAAGAAAGAAAGGTTGTATATATTTAATAGCTTAGAAAAATAAGTTTATATCAAAACAATTTATATTGAAAATAGTCAAGAGCCAACTGTTCACTTCCCCAATAATTCAATTAAAATCTCCATTTAAATTGACCCAATTCCAATTCAAATAACTCCAAATTCCATTGGACATGATTAATCCCCAATTCAAGTTGAATCAATCTTGATTCCTTCCCCAATTTAAATCAAATTCCAGTTGATTTTAATCCTGTTCAATTTTAATTATAATTTCATATTATTCCAATCAATTTGAATTATTATCAATTTAATTTCAGAATCCAAATCACTTCAATTTAATCCAATCCAATTTCCCATTTAAAATTTTTAAACTTATACATCTTCAATCACCAATCCAATTACTTCAAACCAAATTCAATTTTGAACTAATTCAATTCAATCTTGAATTTAAACTATCTCGAATTACAGAAATTCGAGTTAAATTCTCAAAGGTTGGTTTAACTCTTTAAACCAAATTAACCTTTAAATCAAAGTGTTTAATCCTTTTAATTTCTGAGCCCAATTTCTCAAAATTCCCATTTTAAATTATTTTTACTTATGTATTTCAAGGTTCAATAAAATTTTATTTTAAAAATTTTAATTTTATCAAATTTAAGTTTCCAGTTTGAAGCCAGTTCTTAAACAAGATTATTTTACAATTCAATTATTCAAACTTATTTTATTTTATTTATACAATTCCATTCTCAATTTAAAGATTTTTATTTACAATAGGATGGTATCATCCAATTTGTTTTTAAATGTCCATCCATTTCAATCTTTAAATCTCAAACCCGTTTTGAGATCACACAAATTCCCAATTCAAATCAACCATTTAACTTTCCAAGTTAAATTCCAATTTCATCTTAAAATCTTCAATCCAAGTTGTTCATTCAAACTTATTTAACTTCTTCCAAGTTAAATTCAATTTACTTAATCCAGTCAACCTCATTCTCAAATTGAATTCCCACTTTAAACTTCAAATTCTTTCCCTTTTATAAATTCAAAACTTATATCACTTTGGGTTTTCATATCACATTTCAGGGAAAAATCAAAACTCAACCTCATAGAGTTTATTTCAAATTATCTTTAATATCATGTATATCCATACATATATACATATTTATTTCTTGGCCCTCTCCAGCCATGTTTTACAATTTTAAACCACCCTAGATTTTAAATTCAAATCAAATTTCAACAACCCATTGTTTCCAACAAGTCCCAATTATCCAAATAATACTTATTTATTATTTCTCATTACCTTGAACTCAAATTTTCAAATTCTGGGATTAGATTTAGAATTTCATTTTCAATCACTTAAATTTTAATTTACTTGTATTTTTGTTCCTACTTAATTTAATTCCAATTCTAAACTTCAGTTTCAGTTTGAATCCATTTCAAACTTATCTTTATTAAATTTCAGTTTGGTTGTATTATATTATTCCTTAATTTTAATTCCAATAATTAACAACCAATCACCTAAATATTTATTAGAAGGAAATATTAATTTATATATCAAAATATATATTTTATACAAAATCATTTAAAACCTTTATATAAGAAAATAACAAGTATGCTCACACACACACTCAACTCATTCTAGAGTACTACAGACTCTATTTAAATGAGTAATCCCCACCAGAGCCAAGGTTCTTGCTTAACCTTTCTGCTCTGATACCAAATGTAACAACCCGAAATTTTCGAACCCGAAAATTTCAGATAGTTATGAAAAAGTAGAAAGAGATAGAAGAAGAAGAACAAAATCACCAGACATCTCACATTCGTAGCGGATAAAATATAATAAATACTAACAGTTTACAAAAGAATATTATATCTATCGATTACATTTAATATACATCAGAGTTTCACATTATATACAGTCACTGGATATTTACAGTTATCAAGGCTCTAACAATAATATAAATACAGCGGGATACACTATACAATATTGCCATCCAGCTCGCCCCTCGAGCTCCAGAACGTCCTAACCTGGAAATATGTAGTACTCGGTCTGACCCGAGCATTACACCAAAGTAACACCCGGGTCAGGCTGGAAACCAGCGTGAGTAAACCCAACTAACAAGTAATACTAAGCAACAACTTAAATAAACCCGGGTAACCTTTATCAATTTAACCAATTCACAATTTGCTATAGACAACACTTATTTCTCATATAAATTTCTAAGTACCAAACTTACATAAAACAGTCCAATTCACTTAAATCGTTTCATTTCATCGTATTGATTTCATAAATCAATTTATATAAATTCGAAGTGGTTTCGGGTATTTCTCAATACCCGATCCCGGCCAATTCGAAACTCGTGTTATCCCATCCCACATTATTCAAATGAAATACACAACATTTCATATCAGAGATATCAACACATTCAAAACATCCAATGCCATTCAGTTATCCATAACAAAACTTAATCACATACAAATCAATTCAATTGATTCTAATTGAATTTCAAACCTCAATCACCGGGATTGCTTCATTTAACATTAATTCATTCCAAATTAATTAATTGTCAACCCATCATTATTCGTCTTAATTAATCACCCTGGATTATTTTCCAATTAAATTCAAGTGAAATCTTTAATTTATCTCACTACGTTATTTATTCTTACCAAATTAACGAGTAATCTTTAATTATTTCACAAATTGATTAACCATAATTAATTACTCTAATTCTTAATTACTTATATTAATTCATTTCTCATGGTCACTTTGATTAATTTATCTTAATTAATCAATCCTTAATTACAACGTTGATTGTATAAATTAATGATTTCCAATTATGTTTTGATTTATTCTAGTCTAAATTAATTGCTTTAAATTCAACACCAAATGTTAATCATTCCCGATTAATTTCAATCTGTAATCAATTATTCTTTTATTTACTTCATTAATAAATTATTGCTTCTTAATTAATTATCTTAATTAATCTCTTGGCCAATTTTCACAAAGTAATTATATTTTATTAATTATATTAAGTAACTATTTATCACACCATCAAATAGTTATTCTGAATTACTTATTCTTAATTAATTAGCTTACAACTTAATTTATTATTTATTCAAATACCTTTTATTACTGAATTTAATATCCTAAATCATTAATTAATTGGATTAATTAATTATCCATTTTAATTACCTACTAATTTAATGAACCACAAATCGTTACCTTTATTTACTTTGGGAACATTTACTTATTGATGATTTAAGTTTAAACAATTTAAAACCCGAATACTTCAGGTCATGCAACAATTAACACAGGAATCAACCAAACCCAAAGTTACCAAATCATCAGTGCACAACACATCAATTCAACCATTCAACCAATTATTTAAATTTCACCATTTAAATTTAAATAGAAACCCAACAGATTGAGATTTACTCACCTTTGGGTTTTTTTTTAGCATCCATTCCCAAATCCAGCTTGCTCCTTCTTAAATTTTGACCTTGTAAAAATATTATATGATTTTATTAGTATTCTAAATAAATTGAATGATCAATTGTCATTTATTAATTTAAATCTAAACTAATAATTTGGTTTTAGACTAATAATTAAACTTTAAACAAATTTGTCATATATATATTTTTCAAACCTTAACTGTTGAAATAATTTCCTGTTTCCTATAACATATGTATTATACTCTTTTTTTTCTCTTACTTTAAATATAAAAATCCTCAATCATCTCAAATTTACTTCTATTTACAATTATATGTTTACTAAATCAAAAATAAAATAAAATAAAAACGAACCTCACCTTCACGAGAGCGCACACTACCTCCTCACGGTTTCGACCGAGGCCTTCCACGCATCCGTGTCCTACCTCCCCGTGCAAACCCCACCCCTTCCCTGCCATCCCATCTTTCTGTACACGCCGCGCACCCAACCATGGCCACCATGCCCCTCCACAGCATTGAGCTCCTTCCAAATCGACTTCGAGTCGCGATGTCGCTCCCCCTCAGCATCCGCTTTCCCCCCTATGCCTTAGCCGCCGCTTCCAAGCATCAGCTCGCTTCATCGCGACAACCCAAGGCTTCGGCCATTTAATCGCGTGAAACCCTAGCTTGCGTGAAAACGCGATTCAATCACGTGGCTCCCCTCTGAACGCAAGGGCTTCGGCCATAATTTTTTTTATTAGTTTTAAATTTGCATTGGTGCTCGATTTGATGAAGCCGGCTTCGGCTATTATTTTATTTTTATTATTCTTATTATTTTTATGAGACGAACTGCTCAAAGAATCAGGGGAAACAAGATAAAATAAATGTTGGAGGGAGGCTTCCTGCGTACGATGACGAAACAAAATGTCTCTGGCTAATGTACCTTTAAGTTTATTATATTATAAAATCCCCAAAAAGCCGTCGTTAATCACCATATAACATTTCAAACTCCTCTCAAGAAATTCCATGAGGCGATTATAAGGTTTTATCCGCGTTCTAAACACGATGGATTGGATTTCGGAGGCTAATTTGATCGCATGCGCGAGTTACAGAAGTGAATGATCAAATTTCAATTAAATCGATTAAAATAATTTCTAAGCGTTTCGAGATGACAGGGTCAAATGACAACTCCGATTGCTACGAAAATTGAAATCCGATAATAACTAACTATTACGGATCCAATGGAACTGGTTTCGTCGAATTCCGAGACTATGCCTCGGAAAGCTATTTTTAAATTCAATTTAAACGATATAATTTCAAAACCGAACAAATTACCTTTAAATTAAATTTCAACCATTCTATTATTTTCAGTATCATCATTATAATTTTTATAAGCCTTCAAAATAATTTTAAACAGGCTTAGAAATCTCTGATTCAACAATTTACCCAATTTTCAATTATTAAATTTAATATTTAAACTATAATTCAATGATTTAATTATCAATTAAATATTGATTTCTGGAATTCAAGTTAAAATTAACCTTTTAAATATTTTAAGAATCAATTAACTATTCAAATTTAAATTGTTAGAAAGACCGTGTCGTCACATAAACATACATCTTACTAAATTTGGATAATCCCAACATAATATATATTTTATCGCCAAATGCCCAAATAAATTCTCAATTAATTCATAATTTAACCAAATTTTATATTAATTTCCAAATAATTCGAAATTTAATCCCAAAGATTTAATTAATTATCAAATTAATTAGGTTTAGAAATCAGGAATGTTACAAATTCCCCCCTTAGAAAATTTCGTCCTTGAAATTTGAAAGCAGGGAGACAACAATAGAATATAAAAAGATAGAGAGATGAATTACTAGATCAAACTTAATATCTATTCTGCATTTGGCTTACCAAATCAGAATATCAACAATAGATATGAGACTGAACTATTTAACTCTTCTCAAGATACTCGAGTTATCCAGATCTACGAAGTATGCAGGGGAATTTGTTAGTTCGAAGGGATAACTAACCATTCGTAGAACATAACTGGACCCAAAAGAATAGACAGATGGATACAATTCAAAACTTTTTTTCGTTTAGAAACCAAGGTATACCTATCAATCATAGCAACCAAAAAAACAATTCATCTAAACAAACAATTCTGACCTGTCTGGAGTTTATGCCCCATATCAACATATCCTTTGATTTTACCAAAATAATGATCTTTTCTCAAAGCTTCTCCCTCGAGCTGCCCCGAAGACATCAAAGAATTAAAAGAGATTTGATAGAGAAAAGATTGTTTCCGTTGTTGCAAGGTATTGACCATTTGTAGTTGTATTTCCCTGTCCCTTATTTCATCCTCTTCTTGCACCTATACTCACTATCAATGGATAGTAAGAGAATTTACTGAGGCAATCGAATGAATACCTTAGGGATACACTCATTCTAGGGTATACTTCATCCTATCTCTAATGAGTTACCTAATGTGTTATACTCCAAAAGCTAAAGTTCAACCTTTAGCTCTGATACCAAATGTGACGACCCGAATTTTCGCGTTCAATAATCGACATCCATACTTTACATCGCACACGAGTGCCGCGGATTCGATCGTTCAAATCAGATTCTTCAGAGCTTATAACACATTAAGCATAATAACACAGCGGAAGAAAAAAATGAATATCATGTAACACCAATGATACAATATCCAAAACGATATATACATACATACATACATACATATATATATATATCAACATATATCAGTGACAATATAATGCTACAGCGGAATAATAACATAAACTAGAACTCCAACAGAAAAACAAATATCCGCAACTCCAACTTCATAGCTCCAATCCAAATAACCCAATCCAGAAGCTCGAACCACCATCAAGTTGTACTAACCAAGGTCAGTTGTGCAGATCACTAAACTAGCTCCAGATAATCTACTATACCTGACTATCTGAAAAGCCCAACTCTAGACTGCCTGTGTGGAAAAATTGTGGGCGCTCAGAGTTTAGGAAGGGAAGAATAAACCCCATGTCAGTCATAGGGCTGGTATGAGAAAACAAAAACACGTGGTTTAACAAAAACAAATAAAAAGGAAATTCGCAATGCCTTTTGAAACTGAAACTACCGTAAGGCATTCCCACACACAAACAATGCAAACGCACAATTGGAGGAGATTTCTCCTTATGATAGTCAAACATGCTTACTACGCAAAATCTTTTTGATATAATTATTAGTGCATAGTGCAAAAAACCATTCAAAAGTATAATATTAATCTTAGCCAGTATAGGTACCATTATATTATGCCTACTATAGCCACCATTTTAAATGGCAGGTTGTACAGCTAATACCGTACATGGCTCGTATTTAATGTTTGGATTTCCAACAAATGGTCAAGCTAACGAACTTCCTGGGCCACATGTGAATGTCTCTGGAGGGACGCCCGGAGAACCTAACCGGATCTCTGCCAACACAAGGCCGGGCTACCTCTGCAAAAGTAGGTAACTACTGACATGAGTATGCCATCCCCTGGTCATAATCGACCTTTATCCAAGGATCCTCAACACCAACAATCACAAAGAAATGTATTTATAGCAACCGCATAGGTTAAGTATCTAGGCTCCATACCATGATACCACCTCAATCCAGAAGGAAATGAACATACCCTAAGGGGCGCTACTCCCTATATCCTTGCTGCATCTTTCCTATTTCGACTATTTCCGGGTTGTGATGTTCGACGAAGTCTTGTCCCACAAAGCTACGCTTTTCACAAAAGGCATGCTTGGATCAACCAATGATCAACAACACTTAGCATGCCACATTACCAAATTGGGAATGTATTACTAGTAACCATCAACTACATAACCTCTGAGCTTGTATGTCTCAGAGAAGGGTGTTAAGCTAAGAGAATAAATTCTACGCCACCAAGCAGAAATGTATTTGATAGAAACCAGCTTTACATCTCAAATTGTAATGTAAGACACACATCCATACAGTCTGTTTCGGATCCGGGTCCAAAAAAAACCGAAGGCACTTCAAAAGAAGCCCTTGCAATCCGAATATTCCATAATCACGTCGGGATTCCCCATCACAAAGGGTAATCGAATCTCTATACCAACGCGGCTCAGTGAAGAGACATTCGACCGGTTGTCCTTTCGTTTTCGAAAATATCCGATCTTCACCACCGGTCTTCAAATGCTATCCATATACGTCATATCATTATTCGGAATGAGTTTTATGACACAAAGGTCCTCTCCTCGGCTAAACTGAATAATGAGCGCATATTTGAAAACCATATGGACATATGGGATCTTAATTAAGTCACAACTTAAAGCTCAAAACATTTCTTTCAAATGGTTTAACAAATTCCACTCTAATATTTTAAAACCAAAAGATTCTATCTTTAAAGACCCCTTTTCCATTTGAAAACAAAGCTTCCCACATCTTTCACAAAGCTTCATTCTCAATATATAAACAAAGGCAAAGTTCATTAACAAAGATCCTTTTACAGTTTCCCAAAACATGTTCCTTTCCTAAAAGAGATTCATCATTCATAACTTTATTAAAACTCAATTCATAATTTTATTTCAAAACGGTTTCCATTTCAAATGTGATTTAAATCATAACTTGAAAATCCTTTCAACAAAATTAGGAAACTCTTTTTTATAAATGAAAGCCATTATCATTTTGAAAATAAATGTTTTCATTTCGAAACAATCCGATTTGATTTGCCTTGTAGCCCTTTTTAAAATTCAATTTGGAAAAATCAGCGAATCCGTCATACTTAGAAAGATTCTATTTTAAGTCAGAATTTGATTCTCAAAACATCTTCTTTAAAATACTTTAAAAATGGTTTAAAAACCATATTTAAATACTTCTTTTCAAACCATAGTTTACAAGGTCTACATCAATTACATAAACAATTACTCCTCAAAAGTTCTACTATACATTTCCAAAGCTTTTAGAAATCAAATAACCTTTTACTGGAAAGAATTTCCAATTTAAAACCTTAATTACACATGGAATTTAACTTCAATGCTTTGAATTCAAATTAAATTTTCACTTCAAAATTTAATAAACCAGATTATATTTAAAATGATTTTAATTTCAAAAACTTTCTTTCCGAAAGCCCTTTATATTAAAATCAATTCATTTTAAAAACAAGTTTGAATCCAAAATTCAATTTCTAAAATCTTTACCTTTTCAAAATACTGTGACTTAACAAATATCCTATGATATCCATATTTGTGTGTGTATAGTGTGGTCTAGGGGTTTTACACAATAGTGCAACATCATAAATCATCACAGATTCAAAGACAGAAATATATTTGATAAGCGACATAAACTATAACGCTTATCTTTATTCACAGATCACAGATAAATAATAAAATTCATCGCAGATAAATAAGTTACATCACAGTTGAATAAATTACATCACAGATGAATAATTACATTACAGTTTACAACTCAAACCAGAATAATTCATATCACAAAGCATCATAAATCATGGATATCAAACAATTCAACATTCCATAGAATCCAAACATACATACGTAAGATCAACTAAATTATCTGATTTATTTAAATCAGATTAATTACTTATGAATAATTTACTAATCCTAGTTAATTAACATAAATTAATTACAAACCATTTTGATTAATTATTCTTCAATCACTTATAAATTAACCTTTAATTATTAATTAATTCTTTGATTAATTATCCATAATTAATTACAATAATTAATTAATTAATCCTTCATTAATAATCATTCCTTAATCACTTTTATTAATTAATTAACCTTTAATTAATTATTCTCAAATTAGTTAACTTAATTAATTAATCACATTAATTAATTATTCTTTAAATTAATTAACCTTTAAACACTTGGTTAATCAATCTTTGAATCATTAATTATTCATCCTTAATTACTTGATTACTTAATTAATTAAAAGATACCTCTTATCTTAGTTAATCAGTTAATTATCACTAAAATATTTAATTAATAAACCTTGCACTTAATCAATATTAACACGAAGATTTTCTTAATATATTAAGGTTAATTAATAAGTGAAATCATTTCTCCTTAATTAACTCTTAGTTATATTATTAAATTTATTTTAATTAATCTCCAAAAAAAGTCACATAATTAAATAAACTTAATCATTTCAAAATAACATACTTAGTCATTTAGTAATTCCATTTTTAAATAAACAATTGTTTCTTTTTAAAAGAAGGAGCCAAAACTTTTTTAAACTTGAATTTGCTTTAAAATCTGAAAACTGTTTCTAAACCAACCCGAGACAACCCCGAGTTCTTCCCCGAGCCAAAACTAGTTTTCCTCGAGTCCTCTCCCGTGCCACCCATCTTTTCTTTTGTTTCGAATTTTAAAACTTTAAAATCTTTAAGCTTATTAACTCACACATTTTTTTTTTCATGAGCATTTACTTGGTCCAGTTTACGAATCCCTTGGAATTTACTTCGAGACAACACCTTTCTTCCCAAACCTTACTTCCTGACACAGACACGTAAACGTGCACCATGCACAACGCCACGACCACCTCCGATCGACAGTGTTACCTTCGACATATCATCGATCTCACCCTTGACTGACCAAGACACCGATTCAATGATTCAACCCTGAAATTAAGAATCAACCCATACTGAAACCCTTCGACCCATCGCCACCGACCACCAGCAACTCTGCCATCTTGACCAAACGTGCCGCGACGACCCATCAACCTTTCCCTTAGGTTCGACATTTGAATCGCCTTGACTTGGAAGCAGTTCCTCCAAGATCAGGCTCGACAAAAACCCAGTCTATTACCCTAAAACCCCATCGATCCATTTCCTCAATCATTTATAAATCCAATTAGTATTTTTCCATTAATCCTTGGTGCTCGAACTATCATTTGACCCAAGCACGACGAACCCCATTTCATCGATCATTGGAAATTTATAAAAATACATTTTCTGTTCAACTTGTATTTTCTCAAAATCAACCAAACTAAAAATCATGAATTTATCATAAAAATTCATCAATTCCAACGACAAATCAGATTGTAGAGTCGAGACACGATTTCCAGGCAATAAATTTTCCTACCCTAAATTGATTTTAACTGTAAAGTACCATTTTTGAATTAGTTATTAAATTTAAATACTGAAATTATTTTTTAAAATTGATAATACACTCTTAGTATCACTTTTCCTTTAGAAAACTTGGCCAGAAAATGTTTGGATGAAGTGATATTAATTTGTTTGGCTTAGAATAAATCTATGACTTAAGAACAGGCTCAACACTTTCATATACACAAACATACATAACAATGTGTGTGTGTGTGTGTGTGTATTCAAACATGCAGGCATAATAAACAAACATATTCATAACACACCTCAAGTGCCAATCCAAAAATCAAAGTATATAAACAGGTTCAAGTGTGTTTTCTCACCTCAGAATGAAGAACAGAGCACAATGAAGCCTGGAATTGCTTTTGATCTAAGAACTTTTTTGTTGAGATGATGTGATCTTTACTTGATTAACTGAGTTGAACTTGCTTGTTTTTAGATGAATTTGCATGCTTCAGTTTTGGAAGTGAAAAGGTTTTGTTTGCTTTTGAGTTTGAATCTGGACTTTGTTTCTAAATTTCATTTCCCAGGCTGATCTGGTTTGTATTCTTGTCTTTCCATATTTTGATACATTTGTTTTCTGTTTTGATTTTGATTTTTTTTTCTTTTTTTTTTCATTTTCAGGTTTGAGAATGAAGTTTGATAAATTTTTAAACAGAATACCCTGGTTTTATTTGATCATGTGTATATATTTTGATTAAAGAAATTTAATGCCACTTGTCCATATGGTTAACACATGTTAATACAAATGACCTTTTAAGCAACACATGTTTTTCTTAAATTATAAAATGTTTACATTTGTCAAAATTAGCATTTTTATGTTAAAGACCTTTCCTTGAGTTTATTTACAAATTATAATTTAAACCTTACTTTATTTTTGATTTAAAGTCCTTTATCAATTTGTGAATTAATTTGTCTTATGTGTATTTTAATTCTTATGCTCATATTTCAAAAGATATACACACATCAAAGCTATATATATTATATTGTATATATATTCCTACTATATAGTTTTAAATATATAAAAGAAAAATAAATTTAAGTCTTTATAAAATCTCATTTTAATTTCCAAAAGTATATATGACATATGTTTAAAGTTTTCATTAATTCTTGTACATTTTATATTACTTATACTTATACAATTTATAAAGAAAATGAATTGAAAACAATCAATAAATAATCATACATATATAATTCTTAGTTTATAAAGCATTTTGAATATAAATTTTATTTATAAAATCAAATTTTGTTTCCAATACATTTATTTAATTTCAAAATCATATTTCATTTTGTACTTATACAATTTTATAACAAATGATTTGAAATCAAATTATTCATTACTAACAATTAAACATTTATATTAGTTCCTTGGAAAATAAAGTTTAACAAATCCAATATTTATTTATAAAATATTTATCCTTGAATTTTTTAAATCGAATCCCAAATTATAATCCATTTAGATAATAAACATACATCTTATTAAATTTGGATAATCCCAACACAATATATATTTTATCCCTAAATATCCAAATAAATTCTAAATTAATTCATAATTTAACCAAATTTTATATTAATTTCCAAATATTTCAAAATTTAATCCCAAATATTAAATTAATTATCAAATTAGTTAGGTTTAAAAATCAGGAATGTTATAGTTAAGGAGAATGGAATGGGAGAAATGTGATGAAAATCGAGAGGGATTATATACAAATTTGGTTACTAAGATCAATTTTTTATTATAAATAAGTTATGTTATAAAATTTTAAAAAGGAAATTTTATTTAGTAAACTATGAAATTTAAAGTCGTTTAGTATTTAAATAACTCAAAAGTTAGTGTTTTAAATACTTAGTATTTATTTAATAAAATCCCAGATTTTAAAACCTGTTTTGGAAAAGCTAATGTTTCAAATACTTAGTATTTATTTAATAAAATTCAAATTTTAAAAGCTGTTTTGGAAAAATGATGTTATAAAGGGTATTTCAATATTTTAGGTAATTATTTGAACATGCCTTAAAAATAAATTATTATTATTCTTGTAAATACCTACTACTACTGTTGCTGCTGCTGTTGCTATATATAAACCAAGTTTTGAAATGTTTTAGAATTATTTATAAACCTTCTAGGAAGGCTGCAAATGGGGTTATTCAGTATATGGAATTTATAAGGAAAATCTTAAAATAGAACTGGGAAGAAAAGTAAGAAAATTTCTGTGACGACCCGTAAATTTTGGTAGTTAAATTTTGTTGACTTAATAAGATTTTGTGGGTTAATAATTGGAAGAAATAAAAATTTGTAAATTTATTTATGAAATAACAACTAAGATGAAAAGTAACAATGTTAATTTAAGTTAATTATTAACAATGTGGATGAAACTCCAATTAATTGAAATAAATTAAAATATTTACTTGGTTATAAAGTGAGTATAAGAAAACAAATGTGAATATTGAATTAAATAATGGATAATATATATAATTGATGGTAATTGAATGAAATCAGTGTTATATAAGTATATAACGTATATTTGTAAGTAATAAACTATTGGTGTGATTTAAAGAATGGTAACAACTAGTATATGTTACCCATTTAATTTTGGTCCATTAAATTTAACTGGAAATCAATTGCGACTAATTCAATTAATTAGTGCAGTTAATGTAGGTTAAATTGATAAGGGTAAAATGTTGATTCAATACAATGTAATCAATCAAAATATTATCATAGTATGACCTTTGATTCGAATAAAAGTGATGGAAATCAAGTTTACTCAAATTATTGGAATTTAGAAACCTTTAATAAGTGAATTTATTTCCATTAATGTAATTAAAGGTTACGTTAATGAATAGTAAGGTGAAATGGTAAAATATGGATGTAATTAAATACATAACAATGTTAACCATGTGTAAAGAAATAATTGGTTAGATAAAAAGATTGGAATCAAGATAAATAAATCAATTAGGATCTTAAATTTTAATTAATGTATAAATTTGACAAACATCCAATATAATTGAAATATAGTAGTTAACAAGAATAAAAGATAGAAATGGTATAATGAAATAAGATATCAACGAATATTAACTATGTCATAAGTAATATTGATTGAATATAAAGGTTGAAATTCAAAATAAAATCAATTTATTGGAATTAATTTAATTCAATTACAATTGTACTTGAACACTATAATTTGTGAGGATATTTGACACTGAAGCATATATAGACTTGTTTTAAATTATCCAAATTATCTATGAAATCAAAAAAGATAAAAATTGGCTAGTTAATTAGTTTGGATTAAAAAGTGATTTATTTATTTAATATTAATTTATTTATTTAATTAATTAATGAGAAAATTGCCATTTTGGCAACGGTCTTGGATTTCGACGAAACTAGTTTCATCGGATCGGTAACGGCGAATTAATATAGGTTTCAAGTTTCATAGCAATCAGACTAGTCGTTTGATCGTACGAGCTCGAAAATCCAAGAAATTAATTTAATCGAAATCAATTTGAAATCAACTTGAAATAAGCTGATTTTAAAGTAACTTCTTCGTACGATGGATTATGACCTGAAACCTGTTCCATTGGGTTTAAAATTATTGAAAAGCATCTATTTTGAAATATGGGATGACTCATTTTCGTTCCAGAGACAGAATGGGTTTTCCGGGTTATTTGTCGTCTGTTAACGCTAAAAATTTGAACGCTAACACCCCGGTGTGTGAAGTGTAGTTGTGAAAGCACCACCCGATTACTCGGGAACAGATTATAAGCAGATAATAGCAGAAAAGCAGTAAACAGCAGCAGTTTTATAGTGGTTCGGCTTAAGGGTATAGCCTACGTCCACTTTAAGTACTTTTATTGATGATCTCGTTACAAGCTGATACAATTCTTTCCAAGTATAATACACTTTGAATTACAAGAGACTTAGAACGAGTAGCTTAAACTTCAATGGAGATGAGAGTCTTCGAATCCATGTTGGATGTATGTGATCTCTTCTTGAAGTTGTTTGTAGCGTTCTTTGTGTCTTGAGAGCTTCGAGTGTTGGATTGGTTTGGAATGCAGCAGAGTATCGGTGCTTCAAGAAAATGAGCCAAAAGTCCCTTGAATGTTGGAGGTGGCCGTGTATTTATAGGATTTTTCAGCCTTGAGTCGTGAGTCGTACCCGACTCATGCTTGACTCGTGGCCGAGTCAAATTAGGTCGTGGCCGACTCATTGAACCAACCCTTGATTGCTCCACGGTTCATTCTTCTGCTGGATTATATGCCAAGTCCTGAGTCGCTTACGAGTCAACCTCCCTTGGCACAGGCACTATGGCAATGGATTACGACTCAATGGCTCTGAGTCTTGAACGAGTCATTAGTTGTGAGTCGTTAAGCCGTTAACGACTTATCAGGTGACGGTATATAAACGAAGCTGCACAGGGATCCACTTTCTTATGTCGTCACTTCCCCTGAGTCGTTTCATAAGATGAGTCGCGAACCTGTTGAGTCGTTGAACCATGAGTCGTTGTAAGCTCTGAGTCGCTGAGTCGGTAACACCCATAAGTCGCATAGCAGTTGAGTCGTTGATCCACTGAGTCGTTACAAACCTTGAGTCGTTGAAATCCTTAGGTCGGTCAGCCCCATGAGTCGCTAACTCCATGAGTCGTTAACCCGTTGAGTCGGCCAGCACCTTTAAGTCGCTAAGGTTATAACCCGGTGAGTCGTTATCCCTCCTGAGTCGTTAAGTCGTAACCCTTCAAGGCCGTTGATTCGGCAACCAGATAAGTTGAGTCGTGTCTTTCTTGAGCCGGTAGGTCGCTTCATTGGTTAGGTCGCTGACTAGTTAAGTCGCTGGCTTACTTCACTCTTTAAGTCGTATACCGTTTTGGTCGGGGCGCTACTCCGCACCCCGCCGGGGGCGCTGCCCCCTGGACCCCTGCGACCTGGCCGATCAGGTCGAACACCGTAGGCGGTGGCGTTGCCCCCGCACCCCCACCTTGGGGGGTTGGCACCCCCCCTGGACCCCCCCTCCGTAGGGGATCTTATCTGAAAATTCATTCAACAGAACTTGCTTTATTGGGAGGTTAAATTGACCATCCTTCGAGATGAACTATCATTGGCTTCTCGGTCGATTTTTGATATCACGGCCTTGCTGAAAAAGTGGAGTTAACACTTGCCCCTCGAAGTATACGCCTAGGGACTAGGTCGTGTGCTTCGATTCTTCTTAACTCGTGCTTTACTGAGCTGCTGAGCTTGTACTTAGGCAACTTTGCTTTGTTTCGACCTGAAGCTTTTTAAACTTGACCAATGCGATTCAATGGAACTTTGACCTGAACTTGCTGCATCTCTTTACAGATTATTTTAACAACCTGTTAAACGCAACATTTGCAGAAAAATAGGGCGAATATACTCATCACCGATTGCCCATATCGAGTGATGGATTAGATCAAAGAACTGGTATTTTACTGTAAGCAAATTAGTACGGTCTTGATGAAGTGTTGCGAATCAACTTTCTTGAATGAAGTATCAACACAAAGTTTACACAGTTATAACTGCTATCTGCATTGACACCGCACTTACTTTCAAATAACAAGCCTTGAATTTTTCTGAATTGACATATGCCAACCAGTATTATTTCAAGTATCGCTTTAATTACTTGTTATTTTAGTAGCTTTGCACAACACTTCACACGCTTTTTAGAAAACGTGCACCTTTACTTTTAAATATTCAGTTCTTCATATAGAATGTCTTTTCGATAAGAAGAGTAGTGGGGCAAACTGGATCTTTCCATTTCTGGGATTTTGAAAATCCGAGTTGTCCGGTACTAATTTCATCCTTTACTTTTGCAGCACTCCCATCCTCTTTCCGAATATTCCAGTCACAAGTCAATTTTTAAAAGATTAAGTGCTGTGACGGTTAAGGAGAGGAGCATTAAATTTTTTGCTGAACGATGAATTTTTGCACTAATTCGGATTTTTGCACTCTTTTTGGTCGACCTAGCTTCACGATGCCCCTGGTTTTCAAGCAGAAACTTCAGATGCCCCAGCTTTCGCAAAGGAACTTGCATCAATGGAACCTATTGCGGAAGCCTTATTGGTGTAATGTTTTACTCCATTTGACGGTGTGGCGTCATCCTTCTTGTTTTTCCTTTTGAAACCTGCACATGCATAACAAATTTTATAGAAACTTTTGTCTGTATTTGAGAATGTATTTATTCCACATTTTCATACAAGTTTCTTTATTCTCTTTGCATGATATTACAGTGAGCTTGTGGTACGTTGCTTGGGTTCTGCTTTTATTAATGTAGCAATATTATATTGCCCCATACCACAGCTCATTGTAATATTCTCCATTTTGAGGAGATTTTTTGGAGAACAATTCTTCTGTTTTTAGAAGACTTGTACTCTTACTTTAGAGAATAACTCTTCCATTTTGAGAAGGCATGCACTCTTTCTTTAGAGAATAATTTTCCATTTTTGAGGAAATATTATTCTTGCTCTGGTAGAGTGCGCCTTGTATTGGAGAAGCCTTTTTTCCCTTTTTTTTTTGTTGCGCCTCGCTAGAGGGCTTTGATTTGACATTTCAACTCTGGAGGAGTGGGCATCCACAGAGATTGCACTTCAGCTCCGGTGATATGTGCCTCCGAAGAGGTCTTTATTTGGCACTTCAGCTCTGGAGAAGTGGGCCTCCGAAGAGTTTGCACTTCAACTCTGGTGAAATGTGCCCCCGAAGAGGTCTTTATCCTTTGAAGGGTTGTGCCTTTGAGTAGGGCTTTAGTTTAAGCTTCAAACATGGGAAGCGTGCCTCATTGGAGGTCTTTAGTTTGCGCTTCAAACATGGGAAGCGTGCCTCATTGGAGGACTTTAGTTTGCGCTTCAAACATGGGAAGCGTGCCTCATTGGAGGACTTTAGTTTGCGCTTCAAACATGGGAAGCGTGCCTCATTGGAGGACTTTAGTTTGCGCTTCAAACATGGGAAGCGTGCCTCATTGGAGGACTTTAGTTTGCGCTTCAAACATGGGAAGCGTGCCTCATTGGAGGACTTTAGTTTGCGCTTCAAACATGGGAAGCGTGCCTCATTGGAGGACTTTAGTTTGCGCTTCAAACATGGGAAGCGTGCCTCATTGGAGGACTTTAGTTTGCGCTTCAAACATGGGAAGCGTGCCTCATTGGAGGACTTTAGTTTGCGCTTCAAACATGGGAAGCGTGCCTCATTGGAGGACTTTAGTTTGCGCTTCAAACATGGGAAGCGTGCCTCATTGGAGGACTTTAGTTTGCGCTTCAAACATGGGAAGCGTGCCTCATTGGAGGACTTTAGTTTGCGCTTCAAACATGGGAAGCGTGCCTCATTGGAGGACTTTAGTTTGCGCTTCAAACATGGGAAGTGTGCCTCATTGGAGGACTTTTGCCTCCGAAGAGGGCTTGTGTGTTTTCTTTCTGCTTGCCCATGCCTCTTCACCATCCGCACGATTCCTCGTTATCATTTACACAGCCATGTTCTTTTCTTTGCCAGTTATTTGTCTCTTTTCCAGAGAAATGCTCCTCATTATTAAGTAAATCCATAAGGCAGACCCAAACTACCCGACTAGATGTCTGTTTGCACAAACGATCTTCGTCGGTTAGCGAGGTCCTGAAACCTTCGTGTTGGGAAGGTGCCCTTTTGGTTATATCAACTGTTCGCGAGGAACATTTCTTATGCAGGAATTCAATTTGGAACCTTTTTTGTCTTGACATTTATTCGCTCAATGACTTATAGGAATCGCTTTGCTTTGCGATGTGCTGACTAGGTAAGCTTTGCTTTGATTGCCTGCAATATTAAATCGACATTTTAGCAATATATTCAAGATATTTGGCATATCGAAATGAAACAGGTCTTTTATAGTAATAGAAAACACAAGATTTATAGTTCCTATATTTCATTTGCAATGTTTTTACAACAACTTTTAATATGAGAATGATAAATCCATTATTCTTTTACAAATTTGTAACAAAGCCTTAAAGTAAAACATGGATGCAAGTCATTGCTGTCCCAAGCTTCTCGGGAGAATCTTCGGTGTGAGAACAGGAACATTCTCTCCCTTCGGGGCTTTTCTTAGAGCATGAGTGTATCCTTCCATCTTATCATGATTCCTGTCTGCCGGGTGAGGGGCTCCCCTGAGTGGATGAGGATGGGTCATTCCTGTCTCTTTTGACATATTGCTGGAGTTTATTCTCTCTCAATAGTTCTTCAATCAAATTCCTTAAATGACGACATTCGTTGGTGTCATGACCAGGTTGGTTGTGGAACTGACAGAACCTCCCATTATGCATAGCATTTTTCCCAACCTTCAACTCAGGTGGCTTAGGATAATCAAAAGCATCCTTGGTTGCGAGAAAGATGTTCTCCAGAGTATCAGTTAAGAGAGTAAAGTTTGAAGGTTTAAAGGGGCGAGCTTTCTTCAAGTCTCTCTGCTTTTTTCCACCATCGTTCTTCCTCTTCTGTCCTCTAGATTCTCTTTTATCAGAAGTATCACCGACATTCAAAATTTCAGCCTCGATTGCTCTTGATGTCGCAGGAAAGCTTTCCAAACGCATAAATTCATCAGCCTTCTTATAGAATTTCTCAAGTGAGTTTGGCTCCTTCATTTTTAGCCATTTACCGAATTCACTCGATTTATCGATAGCCCGCATTAGATAAGTCAAAACCATCCTTGGCTCTGCGTTCTCGACTTCAGCTAGGGCTATATTGAAACGATTTAAGAATGATCTGGTAGATTCTCCGGGGTTTTGTTCTAGACTAGAGAGAGACATTATATCCTTGGCTTTTGTAGCATATAGCCTGAACTGATCCTTGAACTTTCGTGTTAAGTCAGAGAATTGATCCACGGATCTAACTGGCAGCTTTGTGAACCAAAGTAAGGCCATTCCCTCTAAGTATACCGAAAAGTAACGACACTTGATCTCATCTGTTGCTCTTGCCCCGGTCATATGCCAATCATACTTGTACAAGAATTGGTTAGGGTCACTTGTCCCTCGATAAGCTGGGATGGTAGGAGGTACAAATTTCTTTGGAAACTCTGCCTTCAAGATTTTTTCGGTGAACGGTGTCTTACTTGGAGCAAACCCCCAATCGTTTTCATCCTCTTGCCTTTGCATGCTTTCTTTCATAATCGAGCGAACCATCCCTGATAGGTACTCCTCATCGTTCAGAGGTCTTGCCGGGCAGACGTCTGCGTCCGCTGTTCTTTCGGAAGTTTGCCTGGGCAAATCTTCGCGAACAGTTGGTTGCGGCCTTGAACCTTCGGCTTGGGAAGGTCCCCTTGCAGTGGTGTTGTCTGCTTTTTGAGGAATACCTTTCTCTTGGGGGTCACAGGCATCTTCAGCATAGATTGTTTCATTATCCTGTCGTTGGTGATTTGCCTCAAGTAGGGCGTTTAACCTATCCATAATCAAGGCATTCTGGGCATTCTGGGCTTCCAACTGCGCATTCTGAGCATTCAATTGCTGATTCAATCCCAAAACTACGGCGTCCAATTCTGCTCGTGTAATTCCAACACTCGGAGCTGCTTCATTTGGAGCAAGAGAAGTGGTAGTATTCTCATGAGCATCACCGGATCTATCTGATCTAAGCTGTCTTCCAGTAGCCATTATCTCGGATAAACTTCTAGTCTTTAGAGAGATTCTTTCAACAAACTTTCGCGAAGCAATGGTGAAAGTATTCTCCTGAGTTCAATTCTCAGTGAAAGCACCAAAAATGTTAACGCTAAAAATTTGAACGCTAACACCCCGGTGTGTGAAGTGTAGTTGTGAAAGCACCACCCGATTACTCGGAAACAGATTATAAGTAGATAATAGCAGAAAAGCAGTAAACAGCAGCAGTTTTATAGTGGTTCGGCTTAAGGGTATAACCTACGTCCACTTTAAGTACTTTTATTGATGATCTCGTTACAAGCTGATACAATTCTTTCCAAGTATAATACACTTTGAATTACAAGAGACTTAGAACGAGTATCTTAAACTTCAATGGAGATGAGAGTCTTCGAATCCATGTTGGATGTATGTGATCTCTTCTTGAAGTTGTTTGTAGCGTTCTTTGTGTCTTGAGAGCTTCGAGTGTTGGATTGGTTTGGAATGCAGCAGAGTATCGGTGCTTCAAGAAAATGAGCCAAAAGTCCCTTGAATGTTGGAGGTGGCCGTGTATTTATAGGATTTTTCAGCCTTGAGTCGTGAGTCGTACCCGACTCATGCTTGACTCGTGGCCGAGTCAAATTAGGTCGTGGCCGACTCATTGAACCAACCCTTGATTGCTCCACGGTTCATTCTTCTGCTGGATTATACGCCAAGTCCTGAGTCGCTTACGAGTCAACCTCCCTTGGCACAGGCACTATGGCAATGGATTACGACTTAATGGCTCTGAGTCTTGAACGAGTCATTAGTTGTGAGTCGTTAAGCCGTTAACGACTTATCAGGTGACGGTATATAAACGAAGCTGCACAGGGATCCACTTTCTTATGTCGTCACTTCCCCTGAGTCGTTTCATAAGATGAGTCGCGAACCTGTTGAGTCGTTGAACCATGAGTCGTTGTAAGCTCTGAGTCGCTGAGTCGGTAACACCCATAAGTCGCATAGCAGTTGAGTCGTTGATCCACTGAGTCGTTACAAACCTTGAGTCGTTGAAATCCTTAGGTCGGTCAGCCCCATGAGTCGCTAACTCCATGAGTCGTTAACCCGTTGAGTCGGCCAGCACCTTTAAGTCGCTAAGGTTATAACCCGGTGAGTCGTTATCCCTCCTGAGTCGTTAAGTCGTAACCCTTCAAGGCCGTTGATTCGGCAACCAGATAAGTTGAGTCGTGTCTTTCTTGAGCCGGTAGGTCGCTTCATTGGTTAGATTGCTGACTAGTTAAGTCGCTGGCTTACTTCACTCTTTAAGTCGTATACCGTTTTGGTCGGGGCGCTGCTCCGCACCCCGCCGGGGGCGCTGCTCCGCACCCCGCCGGGGGCGCTGCCCCCTGGACCCCTGCGACCTGACCGGTCAGGTCGAACACCGTAGGCGGTGGCGTTGCCCTCGCACCCCCACCTTGGGGGGTTGGCACCCCCCCTGGACCCCCCTCCGTAGGGGATCTTATCTGAAAATTCATTCAACAGAACTTGCTTTATTGGGAGGTTAAATTGACCATCCTTCGAGATGAACTATCATTGGCTTCTCGGTCGATTTTTGATATCACGGCCTTGCTGAAAAAGTGGAGTTAACATCGTCGAAAATCCAAACCAAATCGTTTTCGTTCATTTCTATTTCTACCATACCTATAAATACCTCGTTATAAACCCTAATTGTTCCTTATTTCATTTGTCTATACGTACAATTCCTTCTCAACTCTTCATTCCAATGGCAGACAAACAATTTTTCCAAAACAATTTCAAATCAAATTTCAATCAAAAATTATAACTCCTCAAACTATATCGAGTTATATATATTGATTTAAAGCACTCGACGAGCGTAGGTCATATTTGTAGTTCATTTTTCAATTTGGGTCTCTGTATGGTCTGAAAGTGCTGATTTGTTCTCGATTGTTCATCGTGCGTTGATCAACATCGACAGATCGTCGAATCAATGATACCGTTTTGTAAAGAGGACCAAGGGGGGTCCATCCCCGTGGGTTGTTCATCGAATTAACGGTCTGATGTAGCATATCAATTCAGTTAGGGTTTTAGCACTATTTGCAGCTGTTGTGTTTACGGGGTCGATCGACGACTAAGGGTTGGTCGTGGATGACAACGGAGGTCGGTGCTACGTTGTTAGGCCGCGGCAGGCCAGGCGGTGGCGTTTGGCAACGTTGATGGGGGCCAACATGCCTGGTTCTGGTTTGATGTAGAGCCTATTTTTGCATGCGAATTGGTTGCTTGGAGGAAGAGCAGTGACATGGCGTATGCGTAATGTTTTTTTGTTTTTCGTTTTGTGTATATTATAATTCAAATAATTTAATCGTGCTAACGTACGTAACTTTTGCATAGAAGGTCCAATTCACGCATGATTTCTTCCGTTCGGATCATATCGAAATTCCAGACATTTTGATGCTATTTTGGACGAATTTAAAGACTATTTGAATTTTGGGCTTAAATTGGATTTAAATTGAATTTAAATTCAAAGGTGAGTGTTTTAACCCACTCACAACTTCTAAAATTTCTTATGTTTGTTAAATTAAATTTATGATGTGACTGGAAATTTATTTATGACTGTCTGGTATTTTAAATCATCATCTCAGTTAATTTAAATTTATTTGAATTAAATTGCTATTTAATTTATTATTGAATTTGAATTGCCAATTAAATACCTGTCATTGATTTTCAATTATCTACTGACGTTTATTGATTGATTTGGATGATGATTGTGACAGATGATTAATTGTTGATATTGGATGAATGGATGTTGTATTTAATATCACTATAATACTACAAGTTCACCATGGGTTGAAATGATACATACCCGAACGATCTTATAGATTAGGGGAAAATCGTTATAGGTTGAAATGGTAAATCCGAATGATTTTCATTGATTGGAAAATGTTGATTTTGTTACTAGTCGAAATGACATATACCTATATAATTTCTTGAATTTAGATTTTATTTGGAACTAAATTATTTGAATGGTTTAAGTTAATTCAAAATTTAGATTTGTTTTAATTAGATGAAGATTGATGTATTGAGTTATTTGAAACCTTTTAAATAAATATATTCACGTTGTACACTTGATAGGAGATAAAAATCCCGCAACATCTCTGAAGCCATTGCACTCACATTTTAGATTGATTTGACTTACATAGGAATTTTTAGTTTTGATCGAGTGTATTGTTTTTTATTATGCTGGGGTCAGCCTGAGTTTTTCAGTGTTGAAGACAATTTTTCAATGGATGAAGATGAAGATTCCATATATAATTGCTATTTATGACTCTGCTACATTCTGTGTTCCATAGCAATATTTGTTTATTTATGATGTATGTATAACTCTGATTTGAATTTGTAAATGTGTAATCAAATGTTATTTGTAAAACAGCCTCATGAACTATTTATTTGATTATTGTATTTTTTCGTTCCGCTGTGAAATTTGTGTTTTGTTTTTCTTCTCTGCTTTTTCTTATTCACCCCAATAACAATCTACTCTTTTGTATAGTTTGGATCTAACGTGTGTGAATTATCGTCAATTTGATCCGTCCTAGAAGGTTGGTCGTTACAGTTGGTATCAAAGCCAGGTTTAGTCATACCTTAGCCTGTTGGGGTTAACTCATTAGAGATAGGATAGTAATACTCTAGAATGAGTTGTTTGAGTGTATATATATACAAGAGCGCGTATTTGTTAGTGTTATAATTTTTTTATATAATTTTTGAAAAGGAATTAATTTTTTGAATATTTTATGTTATATATAAAGGAATAAATTTCTATAACTAATATAGTTATTTGTAATGTATTTTTTTATGAAATGGTAATATCTATTTATTATCACTATTGACTAGTTGTATTTAATCAAATTATAAACATTGGCTAATATTGTTGATTGAATTAATAGACTAAACACTAGTTCAATAATGGTGTATTGAAGAGAATAAAATGAATAATTTGGATATCTTTTTATAGAATTGAAATGTTTACTTTGAAACTTATGGTTGTTGACTGGTAGTTTCAATAATTGGAATAAAATGAATATTTGGATTTTTGGATAGTCAAACTTTAGAATTATTTTGTGAGTTGAAACTTAATAATTATGTTGAATTACGCAGTTGAATTTGATAACCTTAATTTGAAAGCAAGTGAAATAAGGTCAATTTGTTGTAGTTGAGTAGAATTACTGTATACATTATTGGCATGTAATGTAATAATATTTAAGAATTGAAATTGTGAACTTAGTTAACATATATGAAATGTGTCATCAATAAATTGAAACGTAAAGGTGAAAAAAACATGAAATGATTATAAATAAAGCCATGCCTTGTAAAATTGTTTATGAAATAAATGGTTATAAATAAAGTTGTGATAACTTTAAACATGAACAATGTCCAATAGAAAGGAATTAAGCTTTTATGAATTAGTTATGTACTTAATAAAATTCCTTATGAAATGATTTGTAGATAAATGTGGTATTAAATGAGAAATGTTACATGTGAAATGAATGTAATTTAAATTGAAGAGAAATATAAGCAATACTATGAGAATGAATATATTAAGAGTTTACATTAAATGGCGAAGTTCCGTGAAACAAATATTAAAGCATGAATTGGTATTTGTGTTAATCAATCAGATTAAAAAAATAAATTTAATTGAAATGTAATTGTGATGAATCGAATTGGAATAAATACATAAGTTGTGCATATATTATTTTATTCGCATAACTAATTAGATCCAGATTTGAGTACATAAGTTCGAGGTGAATTACATCATTTTGTGTTAGGATTTTTCATTCGATTCTTGATGGTGAATATTTAATATGGATTTTTGGTTTGATTCTAGAATTCTCTATCATAGCATATGGCTATGCAATAATAATGATGGTTTCTAGTCAAGAAACCACATCGAAGTCCGCATTAGGAAAGTCGAATGGACAATACTAGTTCATTGTGTGATCGAGCAAGAAATCGAATGTGATTTTGTGAAATAATGGCATATGTACATCTTATGTTCTAATATTATTAATATGCTTTGAAGTTGAAATTGAAAGTTGTTAGGTTAGATATCTTTGTAATTTAAATTGGAATTTTCTTCTATGCAAACTACTATTAATTTAAAAACCATTTTTCAAACTATTTTCTTTTATTTTTCTTTTACAAACTATTTATTCTATTTTATTTACGAAATTATATTACAAACTATTTTATTTACAAACTTAAACTTTTTTATTTACAAACTATTTCACACAACCAGTTTATATACAATACAATTTCACAAAATGATTTTATATACAAAACTATTCTAAATTCAAAACCTTTTATAAAGCAAAGATATTCAATCCTATATGGCTTTCATGCAGCGAAATTGGTTTTGCAAAATTTTTGATTCTTGTATAAAATGGACTTTATATAAGTACAAGTGATTTTGAAACCGTTGATTTTGGAAGGTATTCGAGCTAAAGAGACAAATCTTATATATATATATATATATATGACAGAAGTTATATAAGAATGATTTGATATATTCGAGATCATTGATTTTGGAAAGTACTTTATCTGAAAATGAAATCTTATATATAATGGAATTTATATAAGTGCGATATTTGAAGCTATGATTTTGAAAGGGTACTATATGCGATGTGTTATATTTTGAAGTAAGAGGTATGGGGAAGTACCCTCTGTGAAGAAGTATAGTATGATATGCTTCGACCAAGATGTACATGGGGTCGACCGATAAACCCTAATGGACTTAGGTGAATTTTGAAACCGATTCGAATGGATATGGTTTTCTGAACTTAAACTCATAAGTTCCTCGACTTTTTAGGGTATATGGTTCTTTAGTTTACCCTATGGAGGCACTTTCGATCATAGGATCAGTTGTTTATGGATCTTTCGAGAAGGAAGTGCATCCATTGCGTAAATCAATGAATCAACAGCGTACCACTGCAGCATGGGTCGATTGTCCCTTGTTTAATTGGCCATGATATTTTTATGGAATCCGAAAGGTAGAAGGATCTTTTGGAAAGTTTTGTATCCTTGCATAAATACTGGATCAGTAGCGGACCAGTGTTATTGTATTATCATCATTTGACATTGGATTTTAAGCGGTACTTCTCATACCTGTTTTTGAGTAATTTCACTGGGCGTTGAAAATAGGTCTACTAAGTACTTAGAGATTCTAGTCTTACGCCTAATCAACGTATGACCAGGGACTGCAAGAACGAGGAAAAACTTGTTAAGACATCAAGTTATAAAAGTATTTTGATAAAACATTATATAAAGGATATTTTGATCATTTTTCCTTTCTAAATAATTTTGAAATTTTGAAATATTGTTTATTTATATTGTAATGACTCGATATTTTGGACCATTCAAATCGACAATAAAACCACAAATGTCGGAATTGAATAATACAAAATATCAGATTGTAAATATAAATTTGGCTAAGCTCAGAATATACAGTAAATAAATCACAGATTACAGACAAAGAGTAATATAATAATGCAGCGGAAGCAAAGAGAGAGTAGTTCATGAAGCTACTATATAAATATACATCAGAGTTAAACAAGATACAATAGAAGTAACAAGATACAACAGAAGTCTCAATATGATAATCAAGTACAAATCAGAATGCATCACTGGAATCAATTGAATATCTGAAAGTGAAATAGATAGTTGGATCTTCAAGCGAAGCTCCAACTCCAAAAGCGAGTGTCGAATATTGTATCACTCAGTCTGACTTGAGTGTAGAGAAAATACACAAAACACTCGAGTTAGGACATACGTACTTGCACAAATGTAAACCAACTCAAGTGAACTGTAATATAAATGCACAAGTAACTTATATGATGCTTGGGACTGCCCATCCTCTAAGGATCTGTTAAACTATTTACTATGTAGTAATATACGCTATTATAATAATGTCTAAAGTAAAATAAACTTACTTTAAAATAGCATTAAGGCTTTTCATTTTCCACCTTAACACATATTTAGTGCCAATAGTCTATACAGTACCAGCGTACCTCCAGATCGAGAGGCTACCCTAAATACTCCATTGGTACGACACAAAACCAAACCCGTACAAGGTGCGCTAGGGTAGGTGACACGGCACAATGAGGCAATGCCAGGGTAGATATACCAATTACG
The DNA here is from genome assembly GCA_030765085.1 of Allium cepa. Classification (NCBI taxonomy): domain Eukaryota; kingdom Viridiplantae; phylum Streptophyta; class Magnoliopsida; order Asparagales; family Amaryllidaceae; genus Allium; species Allium cepa. The sequence continues at coordinate 881,441,699 of CM060931.1, read as the reverse complement.
CATCCGAATTGGTGGTAACACATAGCAGCCACTACCGCCTACTTCGGAACACATTTCCAAATCAAATATCGAAGGTGGACCAAATCAATTAGAAAGTAATAGAATGGTATCGAAGAAATGTGTCCGATTGGAGGAGCTACATCACTTGGCCCGAAATTGCTCATGTTTAAGCCACCTTATGCCAACTCATAGGAGTCGGGACCACGTTCATACCTCAGTAGGATTTTCGCCACCGTCCTACTTCATTCTAGAAACTCCACCGCGTACACGGTTGTTAAAGTGGTTTTCGATATCGACAGAGAGTATGCCCATATCCGATCCCGGTCTCCTTAACAACCAACCGTTATTATATCCCATGGATATTTATTTCAAAATAGTTTATACTTCAAAACCACAATATCATATCCATTTTGAAACCAAATACGATATCATTTCCATTTCAGAACCAAATCAATACGATATCATTTCTTTCCAAAAACCAATAAAACATGATATCATTTTCATTTCGAAATCAATAAAATATGATATCATTTTCCTTTCAAAAATCAATAAAAATACGGTATCATTTAAATTGACCGAAATTTCCAAATTACTGAATATTTCCTTCAATTTATTTGTACTTGAAATATTCTTTTAAATCATCTTAAACCAAAACCACGTTATAATGTCATATTCTTAAATCTTCAACTTCAATAAGTTTCAAATCGATGTATTTGAAGATAATTCTTAATTATATACAATTTCAAATAAATTCTTTTCCAAAACCATAGTACTTCAAAGTTATAACACCTTTGAAACCAAACAATTTAAAACCATAATACTTTGAAATCATCTTTGAAATGTTATCATTTGGAAATCTTAATACTTAGAAAATCATAACCCTTTTGAAATGTTATCTTTTGAAAATCATAATATTTAGAAAATCATAACACCTTTAAAATAATATTTATTACCAAAGTTGTAGCATTTCTAAGTTCATTCGTTTAATCATAACAGTTTCAAAACATTGCATTCTCAGCAACAACAACACTTATAAAGTGTTAAAAGTAGATATATTAGAATTTTAAGAACATTGCCAATTTCAGAAACAGCAGCACTTATAAAGTGCTACAGTAGGTATTTAGTATTTCAAAACAGTTCAGTTTCAGAAACAGCAGCACTTATAAAGTGCTATAGTAGTTATATTGGTATTTTCAAAAATAGTTCACATTAAGAAACATCAGCACTTATAAAGTGTTGTGGTAGGTATTTAGTTATTTTAGAACATAGTTAAATTTTAGAAAGGATAGCACTTAGTAAATGCTATTCCAAAACCACAGTATTTTGAAAATGCTACTAATACTAATTCCAGATTTATTATAACATTTCAGAAACATTAAAACTTCAATTTTAGCCTTTTTTAGCTTATAAAATCATATTTTCCGCTTCATAAAATATTCATAAGGTAAAATAAAATTTTATAAATAAATATCCAATTTAAACTATAATTCATTTGTTAAGTCAAAAGTACATTATTTACTTAACTTTTCATATGAACAATAACTTAATACTTTATTTTATAAATACCCATTTCATAAATAAAATATTTTATCATAGTTTATGTAACAATCAATTTTTCTTTATAAATCCATTTATTTAGACATCAATTGACTATGATTTTCTAGTTAAATAAAATTTATTACAAAATGTCCAATTAAAACTGTATTTCATTTTATCAATTCAAAATACATTATTTATTACACAAAACTTATCCATTTCAAAAAATAAAAATCCATTACAATCATTAGGCAAGATTTAGCATTCCACTTAAATCAAATCTCATTATTAAGTTATTTATCATAAATAAATTTTTTAAATTCCATTTAAAACCAATTAACAACTTATAAAATTTTAACTTATAGAAAAAATAATTCACCTTTATAATTTAAAGCACTAAATCAAATTTTAAGATAAAATTTCATAAATTTTAATTCAAAAATACTTAATAATTTTTAGGAAAATATTGTTTAAAATTTAATCATGGGTCTGTGTAATAATCTCAAACCTAGGTCAAGTGATACGAATATGTATCATTTCAATCCGTAATTTAAAATGAAAAATCTGGGTTCTAACATTTCATGCCCATAATCCCAAGTCAAATCAAATACAATAAAAACCACTCGAGCCTATCATTTCAGCCCATAACGATTTTTCCCTATTCTAATGTTCGTTCGGGTATGTATCATCTCAACCCATAGTGATTCTGTGCTAACAGGGGACTTGCAGTGATGAGAACAGAAAATAAAATAACAGTATAGCATATAATATCGTAACGGATGATGTAACAAGTATACAACAAGTTATACATCATTTATCAGATCATCAGCATATATAAACATAGCATATCAATCACTACATATTCATTTGTCATCGTTTCACAATTATATAATTACGAATGTCAAGAGTGATAAACTCACCTTTTAAAGCTGGAGATAATAATTCAAGACACACAACCGAAACTCCGAAAAGCACAAGAAAGCCCAAATAAGATCTTGAGTGGTTGAAGTGTCAAGATTCAAATCTTGTACATAAACAAATACACAAACATAATTATATGACTCAATACAAAAGAATATAGATCAAAACAATGGAACAAAATATGAATCAAAGTGACATAAACTTTGCTTTAACCTATGCAAGTTGCTCGGCCACATCACAATTAGGCTAGACCATCAACACATGGCTCGACAATGATGGGTTAAAGGCAAGCTAGGCTCGGTTATGAAGGCAAAAGGCATGGTTATGGGTAAAAGAAGGTAAAGAGATGGAGGTTATAACACGTGGAAGGCCAAAAGGCAAAGGCTATGATGTATTTTGGTTCGGCCCTATGGCTTGTTTGGCTCGACCATGGTGTGGTGCTTAGGTCAAAGCAACATAAGGCACGACTAGAGGTATGGTATGGTCATGGCAAAGCAAGGCATGGGGTTGTATTGTGTTGTGGCCGAGGCAATTAATAGGAAGGTGGATGAATGTATAGTGGTCGGCTATGGATGAATCAATTTGGTGATGAAGTTTTTGTCTAGGGGTCACGCCTAGGCATGGAATGGTGGTGATGATTGATGGAGGTGATAATGATGGTGGTATCATGGTCGGCTATGAGATGGTGTGGCCTAACAAGCTTGAGCATAGCAAAGAGAAAAAGAAAATTGAAAAGAAGGAGGAAGAAGCCACGGATTAGAACTTGTATTTTTTTTTAGGAAATGAAAATGAGAAGGAGAATGAAACGAGAAACTTTGTACGTGATTGGCAAATGAAAGGGACGGCTAGAGGGAAGTTATGTGTACGGCTAGCAAATGAAAACTAGGAGAAGGAAAAAGGCATAATTAAAGAAAGGAAACCGAAGTCCCTTGAATTTCCCAAAGCCAATTTTCAAAATTAAACAAGTTAAAAATCCAGTAAATAAAACAAAAATCTAAACAAAATAAAATAGAAAATAAAAATAGAGACATGAACATAGGAAAAATAGAAAATAAAAATACAGCAAATAATTGCGTGTAAAAGGCTGAATTTTACCAAATTTAAAAAGTATAAAACAAAATTTGACGAAACGAAAAGCAGAACGAATATCAGAATTATATTCTGCTTCAAAGAAATAGAATAAAAATTTAAATTCAAAATTAAAAATTTCAACTTAAATTCGAAGTTTGACAAAGTTGACCAAAATATAAATTTTTTAGAAAATATTAATTTCATTATATTTGGAAAATAAATTGCAAACAAAGTCCAAGATTGCATTGGAAAATTCCAAAAACTCAATTTTAAATTATTTAAAAATCAAAGATTTCAAATAAAATTTTATTAAAAATATTTACAAAATTATGGGTTGTTACATATATACAACATGGTTTAATAGTCAATTATTAGTGTTGTAAATATTTTAGAAGCTATTAATTAAATAAACCATATTTAAAGTAAATGATTATTGATTTATTAATAATGTTTGAAAAGTATCTTGAGGTAAAACTAATAAATTTATAAATAATGGATTTAAAGTTTTCAATAACTTCTCTTAAATATAAGTAATGATGTAAATAATTATTTTCAAATAGTTTATATATATTTATAAAGATTTGTTTAAAATATTTAAATGGTATTTATAAATGAAGCAAGGAATTTTACAAATGAATTTTTGAAAAGTATTAAAGTATTAAAGATGGTTGATTTGCAAATGAAGCTTTCAAATGAATATTTCAAGTAAAATTTATATAAGCTTCTTTGAATGTATAATTTGAAGATATTATATAAATAGGAAAATAATTTGATTTGCAAATTTGTTTATAGTAATATACTTGTCAAACAAATTTGAATCTCTATTTTGGAAGTATAATTTGGAATATTTACTTGATTTTGAAGTACTAATAGTAAATTTATTAGTTTATTTACTATTTGAATTTTTGTACTAAACCATGATAAATGTTTTTCCATGATTTGAATATTTATTTTAAAATAATTATTTAAAATTTATTATGAAAATATAAAATTTTATACTTTGATTTAGAAATTTAATGTAAGATTTGATTAGACTGTTAGTTTCAGTTTAATAATCTTGAACGTAAACTTATTTAAAATAATGAGTCTAATAAATTTTTGGATTTAAGGAACTTTATTGCAAATCTTATTGTACTGTTTTGATATAAATTTCTAACATTGTTTTAGACGTTTGAAAAATCTTTACATAATGCTATGAGGATATTTTAAATATATCTTATATTTTACTAAGTGAATGAGTTAAATATTTTAATTGAATTTTAGATATACTGAAATATTTCTTTTCTCTTCAAGGGTGAATACCAAAAATTTTGAATTTTTTATTTAATAACAGAATTAAGTTATAAACTTAGGTAAGGGCAGTAGGAGCTTAAGTAATATTTTATGAAATGATTCATTGATGACTTAAATTCTTAATGGAAAACAAATTATGTAAGGGGTTGATCTTTATATAAATAAATGAATGGAAAAGTAAATAATCAGAAAAAAACCAATAGAATAAACTAAAATAAATTTAAATTAGAATTTCAATTATTATAGTGGAATTTTTTTTAACTATTTAAGAATTGAAACTTCTAAAGTGGAAAGTAAGAAATTAAATGCTAAAATATAAATGAAATATACAAGGAATTTGAAATTTGTAACTTGTAAACAAAAAGTATACGAAAATAAGAAATGATAACTATTGAACTTTATTTATTAAAATGAAATAAGATAAACTTGTGTAACTTTCAATTACATTCATGGAAACATATATATAATTTACGAGAATATTAAAAGTTGTAATGTTATATAAGGATATGTAATAGAATATTGTACAAGAAAACTTAATTAATGAAAGTGTTCAATGAAATTTACTTTTATTAATAAGAAATTTGATATGAAAATAGTTATAAACCTGAACTGAAATTTTAGTGCTACTAAATAAAATGAAATAGAAACTGAATATTATATGCGAAGAATTATGAACTTAAGAATGTTTGAAGCTATTGATAATTCAAGTAAATATTAAAATTTAGTGATTGTAACTTCAGAAATGGTTGATTATTTGAATCCCTTATGAAGATTGTATGCTTGTTTGTAGAAGACTATTGTTGTGTTGTATTGATTTATTTTGACTTTATGTGATGATGGTATGCTTTGAAAGTGATTGTTGCTATGTTATGTTGATAGTTTATTATTAATTTAAAACAATATAATCATTTCACTTCTACATAATTATTAACCTCTTTGGATAATGTAAATGGAATACAGGTTATAGAAGCAATTGCTACTGCTTTCGACTTCATAAAATAAGCTTTATTTTCCCAACAAATAGGTATGTTCTCGGATTAAGGTTTTCTAGTGATATTAAATTATTTCCCCCACTGTTGGGATATAGTATTTTTAAAATTATAGTATATATTTTTATATTTTGATATTATTATTTCTTCCAGACCTCTCCGTACAAAGGAGATACTGTCGAAATTTTTCATGAATTTTGGACTCGGAAAATTTGTGAAATGTTTCCAAACTTTTGTTAATTTGAATATATAGCATTTAAGTGTTTATAAATTAATTTATTTAAATTGTTTATAAATTTAATATTTTGAATATGCTATATTGATTACTTAATTTCTCTATTTCCCTTCTTTTTCCTTTTTGGGGACGAAAAGTTTTGAGTGAGGGAGAGTGTAACGACCCATAAATTTTTGTAATTAATTTTTTTACTTTAATAAGATTATGTGGTTTAGTAATTGGAAGAATAAAATTTTGTAACTTTATTTATGAAATAAAAACTAAAATGGAAAGTAACAATGTTAATTTAAGTAATTATTAACAATATGAATGAAACTCCAATTAAATGAAATAAATTAAAATGTTTACTTGGCTATAAAGTGAGTATAATAAAACAAATGTGAATACTGAATTAATTAATGGATAATATATATAATCGATGGTAATTGAATGAAATCAGTGTTATATAAGTAATTATAACATATATTTGTAAGTAATAAACTTATTGGTGTGATTTAAGGAATGGTAAAAATTAATATATGTTACCCATTTAATTTTCGGTCTATTAAACTTGATTGGAAATCAATTGTGATTAATTCACTTAATTAGTTCAGTTAATGTAGGTTAAATTGATAAGGGTTAAATGTTTATTCAATACAATATAACCAATGAAAATGTTATCATAGTATGACCTTTATTTCGAATAAAAGTGATGGAAATCAAGTTTACTCAAATTTATTGGAATTAAAAAAACTTTATTAAGTGTATTTAATTCCATTAATGTAATTAAAGGTTTACTTAATGAAACGTAAGGTGAAATGGTAAAATATGGATGTTATTAAATATACAACATTGTTAACCATGTGTAAGGAAATAATTGATTTGATAAAAAGATTGGAATCAAGATAAATAAATCAATTGGGATCTTAAATTTTAATTAATGTATAAATTTGAGAAAATCCAATATAATTGAAATATAGTAGTTAACACAAATAAAAGATGGAAATGGTAGTATCCTAATGAAATAAGATATCAATAGATATTAACTATGTCATAAGTAATATTGATTGAATATAAAGATTGAAATTCAAAATAAAATCAATTTATTGGAATTAGTTTATAATTAATTGAATTTAATTACAGTTGTATTTGAACACTATAATTTGTGAAGATATTTGACACTGAAGCATATATAGACTTGTTTTAAATTATCCAAATTGTATATGAAATCAAAAATGATAAAAATTTGATGGTCAATTATTTTGAATTAAAAAGTGATTTATTTATTTAATATTAATTTATTTAATTAATGAAAAAATAGCCATCTTGGCAACTGTCTTGAATTTTGACAAAAGCTGTTTTCATCGGATCCGTAACGGGAATTATTGTAGGATTTCAAGTTTCATAGCAATCAGACTTGTCGTTTGATCGTACTAGCTCGAAATGCCTGGAAATCAATTTAATTGAAATCAATTTGAAATAAGCTAATTTTAATGTAAATTCTTCGTACGATGGAATTAGGACCTGAAACTTGTTCCGTTAAGTTTAAAATTATGGAAAAACATCTATTTTGATATATGGGATGATCCATTTTCGCTCCGGAGAAAGAATAAGCTTTTTGGGTTATTTATCGTTCAAATCCAAAGCAAATTATATCCGTTCATTTCTATTTCCGACCTACTAAATACCTTGCTATAAGCCCTAATTGTTATTTAATTTGTCTATACGTATAAATCCTTCTCAACTCCTCATTCCAATGGCAGACAAACAATTTTCCCAATTCAATTTCAAATCAAATTTCAATTAATTATAACTCCTCAAACTATATCGAATTATATATCGATTTGAAGCTCTCGAGCACATGTCAAATATGCAGTTCATTTTTCAATCTGGATCTCTGTGTGGTCGAAAAGTGCTAATTTGTTCTCGGCCGTACTTCGTGCATTGATCAACGTCGATGGATCGTCGAATCAATGGTACTATTTTGTAGAGGGGACCAAGGGGAGTCCATTGCTCTTGGTTGTTTGTCAAATTAATGGTCTGCTGTGGCGAATCAATTCAGTTAGGGTTTTAGCTCTATTGGCGGGGGCTATGTTTACGGGGTCGATCGGTGACTAGGGGATGGTCGTGGATGATAGCAGACGTCGAAGCTACGTTGGTAGGCCGCAGCAGGCCAGACGGTGGCGTTCAGCGTCATTGATAGGGGGCTGCGTGCATTGTTCTAGTTCGATCGAGAGACTGTTTTCCCTTGCGAATTGGTTGCTTGGAGGAAGAGCAGTGAGGTGGCGTGTGGGTCGCGTTTTTTGTTTTTTGTTTTGTATATATTATAATTAAAATCGTTTAATCGTTCCAACGTACGTAACTTTTTCATTCGAGTTTCAATTCATGCGCGGTTTCTTCCGCTAGGATTGTATCGAAATTCCAGACATTTTGATGCTGGTTTGGATGAACTCGAAGAAAGTTTGAATTTTGGACTTAAATTGGATTTAAACTGAATTTAAATTCGAAGCGAGTATTTTAACCCACTCACAACTTCTTATGTTTGTAAAATTAAATTTATGATGTGATTGGAAATTTATTTGTGACTGTTTGGTATATTTTAAATCATCATCTTGGTTAATTTGAATTTATTTGAATTAAATCGTTATTTAATTTATTATTGAATTTAAATTGCCAGTTAAATACATGTTATTGATTTTCAACTATCTATTGATGTTGTGACTGATTTGGATGATGATTGTGAGGGATGATTGATTGTTGATATTGGAAGAATGGATGTAGTATTTTATAGTGCCATAATACTGCAAGTTCGCTATGGTTTGAAATGATACATACCAGAACGATCTTATAGATTAGGCGAAAATCGTTATGTGTTGAAATGGTAAATCCGAACGGTTTTCATTGACTAGAAAATGTTGATTTTGGTACTGGTTGAAATGACATATACCCATATAATTTATTGAACTTGGATTTTATTTGGAACTGAATTATTTAATGGATTTAAGTTAATCCAAACTTTAGATTTGTTTTAATTACATGAAGATTGATATACGAATTATTTGAAACCTTTTAAATAAATATATTCATGTTGTACACTTGAGAGATGTAAAATCCCGTAACATCTCTGAAGTCATTGCACTCACATTTTATTTTAGATTGATTTGACTTAAATAGGAATTTTTAGTTCTGACTAGAGTGTATTGTTTTTCATTATGCTCGGGTCAGCCTGAGTTTTTCAGTGTTGAATATTATTTCTGGTGGACGAATATGAAGATTTAGTATATTATTGCTATTTATAATTCTGCTACATTTTGTGTTCCGCTGCAATATTTGTTTATTTATGATGTATGTATAACTTTGATTTGAATTTGTAAGAGTGTAATCAAATGTTATTTGTAAAACAGCCTCATGAACAGTTTATTTGATTATTATATTTTGTTGTTCCGTTGTGAGATTCTGTGTTTTTTTTTCTTCTCTGCCTTTTCTTATTCACCCCAATAACAATCTACTCTTCTGTATGGTTTGGGTCTGACATGTGTGGTTTATTATCGATTTGAACCGTCCAAAAAAAGGGTCATTGCAATTTCTGAAGTGGTCGAAGTAAAGTGAACTTCAAAAATGAAAATAGATTTCATAAAGAAGTACAAAAGGGATTGATTTGGTAAGCAAGTAAAAGTGGCCTTGGAAATATTGAGGAAATTAATTAAAGAAATTCCAAAATTTATGGAACTCCTTATAAAACTAGTCAATGATTTACTAATAGATTTGTAAATGATTTGTAACGACCCAGAATTTCAATAAATTAAAATTTGTATATTTAATTAATCTTATATATTAATAAGTGAAATTTAAAAGTCGAATAAATTTTATTTCGAATAATTTGATTTAATTGGATAATTAAATCGATAATTTAATATGTTATATTTCAGAAAAAATTGAAAATCAAGTTTAATATGATTTAAAATGATTTGTAAAATTTTATTTTATCATATTGAAGTTAGAATGATGTTATAGAACTTTTAAAATTGAATTTAGAGTTTATTTGTGAAAATTGAATATTTTAATATTTAATTATCGACTGTAAAATAGCCAATTTTCGAACAGTCTCAGAATTGGGCGAAACCAATTTCATTGAAACCGTAATAGTTTGTCATTATCGAATTTCAATTTTCGTAGCAATCAGAGTTGTCGTTTGATCGTGGCAGATCGAAACGCATCGAAATTGTTTTAATATTGATTTGGCGAGTTAAAATAGTCATTTTTCAAAAAGTCTCGGATTTCGATGAAACCAGTTTCGTCGGATCTGTAATGTGATATTATTGTGAGGTTCCAAATTTCGTGTCAATCGGATTTACCGTTTGTCCGGGGCAAGCGAAAACGCATAGAAAATCGTTTAATCGGTTTAATTTAAAATTGATCGTTTAATTCCATATCTCGCACAGATGACTGAATTAGCTCCCGAAACACGTTCCATTGCGTTCGGAACGTGGGGTAAACCTTAGAAACGCCAACCGGCATGCTTCGTTTGGAGTTCGAAATTTTTTGGATGAATAGTGTTTTGAGAATTTTCTATATAAGGCCCTCTATTTTCACTTTTGCAAACCAAACCCTCTGTTAACGTGAAATTCTGAGCTAACACCTCGGTTTGTGTAGAAACAGTGTGAAAGCACCATCCGTGAATGCGGGAATCAAGAAATAGTAGTAAGTAACAGAAAATGCAGTAAATGAACACAGAGTTTATAGTGGTTCGGCTTATGATCAAGCCTACGTCCACTTCAATCCTTTTATTGCTGATTGGATTACAACTTATTACAATCTCTTCCAATTACAATTCAATTCCGTTCAAAAGACAAGTAGCTAGAGAAAACTTCGATGCAACAAAGTTCTTCGAATCCATGATTGAATGTGTTGAATCTTTGTATGAAGTTTTATCTAAGCGTCTTGCGTGAACTTGAAGTGATGGAGTGTAGCTTGCTTAGAAGATAGTAAAATTCCAATGCCTTGAAGAAGAATGATTTCCCCCTCCAAAAAGTCCCCCGAATGTTGGAGGTGGTCGTGCATTTATAGGCGTGATTCTGGACATGATTTATCTTCCAAGTCCTAGGTCGTGGACGACCTAAGTCAGGTCGTAGGTTGTACGTCGGTGACGACCTAAGGAACCTTCCATATCTGTTGCATTTTAAACTTGTCTTCGCCTTCTTAGGTTGCGAGCGACCTATCATAGGTCGTAGGTCGCGAGCAGTGTTAGAATTTTAGTAGGACAAGGTTGCACTCTAGTCTGGAACGGGTTAGCAAGTTATTGGTCGTAGACGACCTATAAGAGTGGCTGGCGATCTTGTAGTGCTAAGGCATCCAATGTAGCGACCTAAGCTAAGTCGTTCACTCGTTAGGTCGCTAAGTCTTTTTATCTCAGTAGGTCGCTGAGTCTTCTTAGCTTGGTAGGTCGCTGAGTCTTCTTAGCTTGGTAGGTCGCTGAGTCTTCTTAGCTTGGTAGGTCGCTGAGTCAATTAGGTCGCAAGGACCTTTAAATAATTAAGTCGTTGATCAGTTTTATTCCATGGGTCGTTAGCTTGGTAGGTCGTAGGTCGTTGGACCTTCTAATCCTTTAGGTCGCTAGGTCTTCTGTGATAGTTAGGTCGCTAGGTTGTTGAGTTCACTGGGTCGCTAGGTCTTCTGTGATAGTTAGGTGCTAGGTTGTTGAGTTCACTGGGTCGCTAGGTCTTCTGTGATAGTTAGGTCGCTAGGTTGTTGAGTTCACTAGGTCGCTAGGTCGCTTATTATTTAGGTCGTTAGGTTGCTCAAAAGAGGAGTTAACACTTGCCCCTCGAAGTACACGCCTAGGTCGTAGGTCGTGTGCTTCGACCTAATGCCGCTAGGTCGTGAGCGACCTAAGAAATTTGATAACTCGCGTGGCCATTTGCCTTCTTCTATACCTTGCCCTACATAAAGTGCTAACTTGCTCCTTCCTCCTTATCTAACTGCTTCAATAAACCTTTCTGCCATTAACGATTTTCTAAGCTTCTCAAAGGTGAATTTGAGCTGATCTGTCGACGATCCATTCTTGCTATCACATTGCGTAAGTGAATTCACCTTAGATTCAACTACGACCTCCTTCGAACCACAATTCCCATCTCCTGACCCAGTCCAACTTCGTATGTCTCGATTCACTTTCAAGTTGAGTTGCGATCGATTTCAATCGCGATTAGCTATGCTGCTGTTGCGATTCACGAGAGCAAAGCAGTGCGATGGATTTGAGATGATTCAAATTGGGGTTGGGTGATTCGGTGGTATAAATAGGTGCAGATTTAGCTGAGAGGATGATGGATCTTCGTTACTTAGGTAATATCGGGTTATCGGGTTGTAGGTTGACGAGTTAATGGGCTTCTGAGTGGAGAGGGAGGCAGTTGGTGAAGGGAAGCAAGTTATTAGCTTGAGCAGAAGATAGCTCGAGTTTCCATTAGAGACGACCAAACGAATCTGAGCGACCCATGAACCTTCGCGACCTAGAACACTTGACCGACCTAAAAGCTTGCAACTTGGACCGCGTATGATTTAACTCCTTAGGTCACTTCTTTATTCATACAACCTAGGACTTAACCGAATGCACACTGCCTTGAACTGTTGGCTTGGATTGCGACCTATCGAATTAGCGGCTTAATCTTTTGCGGCATAAGCTTTAGGTCGCGGCCGAGCAAGGACTTGGATAAATCTGCATTGCCTTTAACCTTCCAATCTTAAACAGTGCAACCTAAAGAAGCTCCGACCTACACTAGGTCGCTGGAGGACCTAGGACTTGAATTGCTTAGACTTGAATTTTGTTGTACTTCTTTGCAGATTATTTTAACTTTTAAAGCTGTCAACCTGTTAAATACAGCATTTGTAGAAAAATGGGACGAATATACTGTCATTGACCGCCCACATCGAATGACAGATTAGTCGATAAAGAATAATCAACTTAAATGAACTGTGTGAATGAAATGTTGCGAACCAATGAATTCAAGTGAAGTATTAAAGCAAAAATAAAATATCCAATTAAAGCCGATTCGTTTGCATTAACACTACACTTGAGTTTTGTATTAACAAGTTCTGAAACCACATAGTCAACTAACTGTCAACTAGTTTAATTTCAGTTATGTTTGCTTTCTGTTTTTGTTAGTTCTGCACAACACTTCACACTTTTTAGGAAACGTGCACCTTCTTATTTGAATGTCTAGTTCCTTGTATAGAATGACTTCTCAACAAGGAGAAACAGAACCGGCTGAAGAGACTTTCCCAATTGCTACTACATTGGTTAATCCTTCAGAGAGAGTTTCAGCCACACTAACATACAAAGTTTTTCGCCAACTGTGCGCTCTGTTTGGCATTGCTGAGGCAGATGCCATTCTTCTTGAGAGAAGCGATACTGCCGATATACCACCTTCTGGTTTTGTAGCAGTTAATCGTCAAATGTGCACGAGTGGAGCTATCCCTCCTTTTAACGACTTTCTTCAACAGCTTCTTCTCCGACTAGCTATCTCCCCATTCCAGCTGCACCCCAATGGCTATGCTATTCTGATGGGGTTATGTGTGCTACTCGGAAGGACGCTGGATCGCCTTCCGAGTTTTGATGAAGTTTGCTATTTGTGCACATTTGCCAAAAATAAAGATCATCCTTCCATCATTCTTGTGAGAAGCGCTAGGAACCGTAAATTAATAATTGGCCTTTCCGAAAGTGCTCACGGTTTTCTAAGTCAATTTTTCTTCGTTCGCTGTCCTCCGAGATTCTATGCTACCTGGAGAGTAGGAAGTAAGAGCATTTATCTTTGTTCCTGATGTTTTTCTCGGAGCCTTTCATAGCCTGAATTGTCAAATGTTAACTTCGCCTTTTACTTTTCAGTTCTTCCTCCTCCTTCTAGGGATTCTAGTCATAAACCAACTTTTGAGAGGCTTATGGCCGTGCCAGTTGAAGAGAGAAGCATTCAATTTCTGTTGAAAGACGAATTTTTGCATCAATACGGACTTTTGCATACCTCTCGCTCTACACACCCTCATGAAGTCCCAGACTCCCCAACCCAAGCACTGGATGCCCCAGTTTTAACCGATGCACCCATACCGAAAGAAACTGCCTCTGAGGCTTCTCTAGTGAAGTGCTTTACTTCTGTTGATGTCGCGTGGTCATCTGGAAAACTTGCCCCGGTTACTGAAGAAAAAGAGCTTCAGGAATCTCCTCCTCATTCAAAGAAGTCTGGTGACGAAGAGGCTGGGAAAACTAGCCCTGTTAAGCAGAACAGGGACGACACTTTCGAAGGATTGAGCGACCTCTTTGCCACCTCACAAGAGATCTTTAAAGATGATCCTATCACTACCGGGGTTTCTTCTTCAGTGGTCGAGGCGACTTCTACTCTGCAACAGACTCCGTCGACTCAAGAGTTGACGCTAATTACTACACCCACAACTACTCCACAATTAAAGAGTGGTTCGTAGTTTGCCTTGCGTAGCTTGCACATCACACACATTTAAAATCTTTCGGCACTTTTATGCTTCTGACTCTTTGTACTTTGAAGAATTCTAAAGTTGTGTTTTTTCCAATTTCAGGTTCTTCAATGAAGCGAGGTGGCTCGTATTATGATGACTTCCATCGATACGGGAGACGCGGCCAGTATGACTATAAGCGCTATCTTCCTGTTCACAGAGAGACTGATGAAGAGAGGACCGCTCGGAAGGCTCGGGAGAGACGTGCCCATGAAGAACGTTATGGAAGACCGAATGACCGATACGATTCTTCCCACAAAGAGGGTGACTCCCACAAACGTAAATCTCACGATGACAGAGGGAAGAGTCACATAACTGATGACCCAAGTAAACGGGCTAAAGTCAGTGAGCAACCAATGCATGCAACCTCTGAAAAGATTACCGCTCCTATTCCTTCTCAGTCTCCTGCCCCTTCCCGTACTGATATCCAGGCGATTATTAGCATGCCTTCTTACCAAGTTGGACCAGGTCCAGCCACTCTCCAAAGTCGATTTCCAAATTGGTGTCTAAAAGGAGTTCGCTTTGACCTTGACCTGGTTCCCATAGATAAAAATGCCATGTTACGGAACCTTGATGCCGTTAGAATTGACATTGAGAGGATGTCAAATTGGCAAAAACTTGTTGATGATCTGCAAAGGGTGAATCGGGCCAATCTCGAAGCTATGCTGACCATGGAGAATGACAAAACCGAATGGCAAAAGACCCTTAAGCAGCATGATGCAGAAATGAGGAGCATTGTCGATTATAATGAAAAACTTGAAGCGAAAGTTGGGAAACTCAAAGAGGAGCTTGCCACTTCCTCCACTTCTTATTCTCAAAGGGAGAGTGTGCTCCAGCAGCAGGTGCGGGATGCTCATGCTGCGCAAAGGGATGCCGAGGCCAAGGCTGATGGGCTGGAGCAAATTGTAGAGGGCTACCGTACTGATATTACTCAGTTACGAGGGCAAACTAACTTTCAGGTTGCGGAAATTGAAAAATTGAAAGCTCAACTATCTAAAGTCGAAAGAGAACGAGATGACGCTATTGGTGGTAGAATTGCAGCTGAAGAAGCTCATGAAGCCACCAAAGTTGACATCGGCTCGACATTATTTGAATTCTATTTGCAAAATTTTTTAATGTGTGGCAATCTTGCATTTCTGGGTCCCAAATATGAGGTTACCCTAGCTGAAGTATAGGAAGCCGCGCTTGATATGTTTAAAGGCGCCGGGTACACTGAAGAGGAGCTAAAGGCGCACTATTTAGATTTCGAAGCTCGCACAGCTCTTGCTAGAGGGAAGGAGCAACTTGCTAGATCGCGAGTTGAAATGATGGGGGAAGAGCATCAAGAAAAAGAAACAACTTTGACAGCCCCTGTCCCTCCTTCAACTTCAGTCGATGTTGACATTGCTGGTTCTAGCTCTCATACACCGATTCCTACTAAAGCTGATACCGGAGCCATAATTACACAAGCCGTAGATGAGCCACAAGAGAGTGCTGAAGCTCTAGACTACGAAGTTGAAGTGATACCACCAAATTCTCCAGGTAACCCTAATAATGCTCAGGGGGACAACTTGCTAGTTTCTTACGGATTTGACAAGCTTCTTGATTATTTCTTGAATCTCGATGAGCCGTTGTCTCCTCTTTTTGCGGGAAATACTGACACTTCTAACTTTTCCTTTATAGAGAAAGCGCCGATCGTCATTCAAACTTCTCCACCTCCAGTTACTGTTCCTCTGCCTCCCCCAATCACTCCTATTCCTCATCTGGGATCACAAGAAGAAATAATAGGTGCCCTTCGGGGCTTGGATGACCCAGCTGCTTCGCAAGAGCAAAAGGACGAAGGACTTGAGGGAGGTGAGATATCTCCGGAGCGGACTCCTTCTGATGACATAACTTTGTCTAAACCTGTTACTCCAGGAAGTGAATCTTCTTCAAAGAGGAAAAAGAAGCACGGAACATCAAAGAAGAGGAGGAAGAGCATCATTGCTACTGAAGAGGAACCAGAAGTTGAACCAGTTGTACCTCCCTCTCCTTCTTCCCTCATGCCTATAGATCGACCCAAAAAGCTAACTATCCGGCCGGGTGAAGGGTCCAAAGGTGGCAAGAAGAAATGAAGATTCCACTTTTTAGCTCTTTTTTTTTGCACGTACTGGTCGGGAATTGTGCGGGTACCGGCCCCCACTTTCTTTATTTCGAAACTTGTATCTGCAAGAAATTGTAATAGAATTGAATAAAATGATCCTTTATCTGTACAAACTTCTTGTTTTTTTTGAGAATGCATTTATTTTTTATTTTTGTACAAGTTTCTTTATATAATATTGCAATGGGCTTATGGTATGTTGTTTGAGCATTACTTTTGCCAATATAGCTATACCATGTTGCCCCCATACCATAAGCTCGTTGCAATACTTTCAATTTCGAGGGGACTTGTACTCTTTTCTTTTTTTGGAGAATACTTATTCCGTTCTTGGAGGAATACTATTCTACTTGAAATAGAGTTCTCCTCGTTTCGTATGAGTTCTCATGCCCTACCCTTCGGAAATATCACTTTTTTCTTTGCACACACACACACACACACACACACACACACACACACACATATATATATATATATATTTACAAAGTGAATTCTCCTATGTAGTAGAGCGGGCCTCCGAAGAACACTCTAGTCTTTGTAGGAAGGGTCTCTTTTTTTTTTTCAAAGTATAGATTAACCGATCTTCCTTCAAGAACTAAAGTGTAGCTTTAAAGAGGACTTTTTTTTTTGCATTTCTGATGAAATGCTTCTTTAGAAAGTTGTACCTCTGAGGAGGGATTTTTCACGTTTCAACACTTGGAATTTTTATTTCAATCTTGGTGAAACGTGTACCTCCAAAGAGTTGTGCCTCTGAAGAGAGCCTTTTCACGTTTCAACACTTGGAAGTTTTATTTCAATCTCGGTGAAACATGGGCTTCCGAAGAGGTCTTTTTATCATTTCAGCTCCTGGTGAAGTGGACCTCCGAAGAGCGACTCTTACACTTTAGCTCCTGGTGAAATGGGACTCCGAAGAGGGCTTTCCACGTTCCAGCACTTGGAAGTTTCATTTCAATCTCGGTAAAACGTGTGCCGCCGAAGAGGTCTTTTTATCATTTCAGCTCCTGGTGAAGTGGACCTCCGAAGAGCGACTCTTACACTTTAGCTCCTGGTGAAATGGGCCTCCGAAGAGGGCTTTTTCACGCTTCAACACTTGGAAGTTTTATTTCAATCTCGGTGAAACATGTGCCTCCGAAGAGGTCTTTTTATCATTTCAGCTCCTGGTGAAGTGGACCTCCGAAGAGCGACTCTCACACTTCAGCTCCTGGTGAAATGGGCCTCCGAAGAGGGCTTTTTCACGCTTCAACACTTGGAAGTTTAATTTCAATCTCAGTGAAACGTGTGCCTCTGAGTGGGGCTACTGCCTGGGAGTTACTCTCTCATGGTTGGATGGATTTACGGGGCGGTCACAAGTTACTTGGACGTTCATTGTGCTAACTGTCTCAACTAGTGAACAAGTGCCTTGCCTCCCCGCAGGGAAGAAGGTGCCTCTGGTCGTCTTATGGACTCCCAGGGAGAACACAAGTTACTTGGACGTTCGTTGCACAAACTGTCTCAGCTAGTAAACAAGTGCCTCGCCTTCCCATAGGGAAGGTGCCTCCGATCGTCTCACCCATAGAGGAAGAAAACTCTCATTTTGCGGCTTGAGCCGTCAGGGGTCTTTATCCTCCGAAGAGTTGTGCCTCCGAAGAGGGCTTTTCAATGTTTCAACACTTGGAAGTTTTATTTCAATCTTGGTGAAACGTGGGCCTCCGAAGAGGTCTTTTGTTGGTGCTGGTCAGCTTGCCCATTTCTTTTTGCTGGTTGTCCATATTGGTAATCTCTTGGTACCATCTTTAAGCATGCGTCGTTTTATTATTGGGTTGCTTTATCCAAAGGAATGTATTCCAAGGGAACAATGGTTTGCTTAAAGTACTTTCTCAGAGGAATGTACTCCAGCGGAACCATTGTTTGCTTAAAGTACTTCCTATATAGGACTTCGGCCCTAGAGTCTTTTGCTGCTTAAAGCTTGCTTGCTTTTGAGTGATGCCAATGATTGCAATTGTTTGGTACTGCGATGGGTAAGTCAGCCCTTTTTTTTAAAAAAAAATTGCCTACGAATTTAAATCGATATTTCAGCAATATATTCGAAGTACTTTACCTATCGAAATAAAATAAGCGACTTGTAATAGTAAAGAATACAAGATTTATAGTGGTTCGGCCAAAAGTCGGGCCTACATCCACATTATAGTTCTCATTATTCACTCGCACTGGTTTTACATGAGCTTTCAATACAAGAATCATACATTCATAATTCTTTTACAACATTTCAGTAAAGCTTTTAAGTAAAATATGGACGCAAGTGATTGCTGTTCCAGGCTCTCGGGATTGAATCTCCTTCAACAGTTATGAGTTTGAATGTGCCATCAAGAAGTTTGCTTCCTATGACATATGGCCCTTCCCAGTTTGGCCCGAACACTCCTGTTGCTGTCATAATTCGTTTCAAGACTAAATCCCCAATTTCAAAGCTGCGATGGCGGACTTTGGAGTTGAAATGCCTGGCTATTTTTTGCTGATGAGACGCAACTCTGAGCTTAACCTCTTCTCTTTTTTTCATCAAGGAGGTCAAGTGCCTCAAGTTGAAGTTTTCCATTTTCATCTTGATCGAAGTGAATTCTTCTATGTGAAGGGACTTTCGTCTCTACTGGAATCATTGCTTCTGATCCATATGCCAATGAGAATGGAGTGTGCCCAGTTGCAGTTTTATGAGTAGTTCTGTATGCCCATAGTGCCAGTGGTAGCTTATCAACCCAACCACCTTTTGCTTTTTCCAATTGATTTTTGATGGTTGACTTGATGATTTTGTTTACTGCTTCTACTTTCCCGTTTGCCTGCGGATGAGCCACTGCTGAAAAACTCTTCTGGATTTTGAATCATTTGCAGAAGTCCTGGAATTCCTCGCTTTCAAACTGAGTACCATTGTCTGTGATTATTTTCTGTGGCACACCATACCTGCAAATGATATTTTTAGTCACAAAATTTATCATTTTTTAGAGGTAATAGTAGCCAAAGGTTCAGCTTCGGCCCATTTAGTAAAATAATCAACTGCAACAATAGCATATCTAATCCCTGATTTGGTAGTCGGTAATGGCCCAATGAGATCCGTTCCCCAAATGGCAAATGGCCACGGACTGACCATCTGTGTTAGCTCAGTGGAAGGTGCTCTAGGAATTTTGGCGAACCTCTGGCACTTGTCACATTTTCGAGAATATGCAGCAGCATCTCGATTAATTTCCGGCCAAAAATATCTGTAACGGCGAATTTTCTTTGCTAATGTGTAACCACCCGTGTGATCTCCACATTCCCCTCCGTGCACTTCAGCTAGAATTGTCTTGGCTTCACCTTTAGTTACACATCAGAGTAATGGCATTGAAAAACCCCGCCTGTACAATCGGCCATCTCAGACTTTATATCTGGAGGCTTTCCTTAGAAGCTTCTGTCTTTCTCTTGAATTTTCTGGCAAAGAACCTCTGAGTAGATAGTCCAGTATTGGAGTCATCCATGATTCTTGTTCCTGAGATACATTCATAATCCAGTCAATATCCATTTCGTCTGTACTTGGTGCTGACAGGACTTCTACGGGGACTAATCCCAATAGTTGAGCTTCACCAGTGCTTGAATACTTTGCGAGGGAATCTGCCTTCATATTCTCTTCCCGGGGAATATGGCTTATTGAATAATGATCGAAATCCTCAAGAAGCTCCTAGGCCTTTGACAAATAAGCGGGTAGATTTCCTCCTCTAGCTTGGAATTCCTTCTTGACTTGGCATACGATAAGATGAGAGTCACTGAAGATCTGTAATATTCTGATATTTAGCTCTTTAGCGATTCTCAAACCTGCAATGAGAGCTTCATATTCTGCTTCATTATTCATCGAAGGAAATTCCAGCCTCAGTGCATAACACAATGATCGTCCTTCAGGGGTTTCAAGGACAACCCCTGCCCCAGAACAGTAGTCATTCCTTGCGCCATCAACGTATAATTTCCATCTCACCGGGACGTCATTAGTTTTCTCTTCCTCACTATCACCTTTATCTGTGCATTCTGCAATGAAGTATACTAAAGCTTGTCCGTTGATAGCTCTTCGGGGATGGTAAGTGATGTCATATTGACTGGGTTCAATATTCCACTTTAAAAGACGGCCCGAAGTCTCAGGGCGAAACAGGACTTGCTTCAGAGGTTGATCAGTGAGGACTTTGATGGGATGAGCTTGAAAATACGGCCTCAATTTCCATGATGCAATCAATATGCAATAGGCGAGTTTCTCCTGCTTCGAGTAATTCATCTCTGCCCCAGTGAATCTTTTACTAATGTAATAGACTGGTCGCTGGATTCTTGTATCTTCTCGAGCCAATGCTGCACTCAGAGCGTGAGATGATATTGCCAGATATATGTAGAGATCTTCACCATTGTCGGGCTTTGAGAGTATTGGAGGCACTTCCATATGACGAACCAGCTCATCAAATGCGTTCTGGCACTCGGGAGTCCAATCAAAGTTTTTTCTTCCTTTCTTTAGAGCGTCAAAGAATGGAATGCATTTATCAGTAGCTTTAGAAATGAATCGGCTCAAAGCAGCAACTTTTCCGTTAAGACTCTGCAGTTCCTTCTTTGTTCTAGGAGCTTTGACCTCCTTCAAGGTAGTGATTTGAGCAGGATTAGCCTCAATGCCCCTAGCGCTCATAATAAATCCCAAAAACCTTCCGGACTCCACTCCGAATGAACATTTTAACGGGTTAAGCTTCATTCCGTATCTCCGGAGGACCGCGAACATTTCCGCTAAGTGATCCATGTGGTCCACTGATTTCTTTGACTTTACCAACATATCATCGACATAGACTTCCATTGTCTTTCCGATCTGTGGTTTAAACATGGTGCTAACAAGCCTTCGGTAAGTTGCCCCCGCATTCTTGAGTCCGAAGGGCATGACTTTGTAGCAGTAAAGACCAACATCTGTTATGAAGCTCGTGTCCTCCAGATCTGGTTCATGCATCATGATCTGATTGTACCTGGAGTAAGAATCCATAAAAGACAACAATTCATGTCCCGTCGTTGCGTCCACCAACTGATCAATTCTAGGCAGCGGGAAACAGTCTTTGGGGCAAGCTTTATTCATATCTGAGAAGTCAATGCATACTCTCCACTTCCCATTAGCCTTTTTAACCAGGACAGGATTTGAGACCCAATCCAGGTAAACAGATTCTCTGATGAAACCATTCTCCATGAGTCGGTCGACTTCTTCTTTCAGCGCTGCTGACCTCTCTGGACCCTGAGTTCTTCTTTTCTGTATTACTGGCGTGAACTTTGGATCAATGTTGAGAGCATGTACCGCAGTCTCTGGTGATATTCCGCACATGTCAGCATGAGTCCATGCGAATACATCTAAATTTGCCTTCAAGAACGAGATCAGAATATTCTAAGCCGTAGTGTTGAGTTGTGAACCCACATTCAGCACCTTGTTTGGGTCCTTTAAGTCAACAGGTACCTGCACTGTCACCTCTACCGGCACTACCCTATTCTCCCCTGCACTAGCTTTTCTTGGATCCATCTCTCTCCGGGCACCGCTATGTTCGCCAGTGCAGGGACCAACCTGTAGTTGCTACAAGGTTCGTTCTTTGATGCGGACTGAAGGCGCCGCATCTTTTCCCATTTCTCTCTTCTTTGTTTCACGTAGCTCTGCAAGATAGCACTCCCGTCCCACGTTCTGATCCCCTTTAATTATCCCAATTCCGTTATCAGTGGGAAATTTTATAGTTAGACACCATGGGGCGAGAACAGCTTTGAATGCAGCCAGGGTCGGTCGGCCCAAGAAAGCATTATAAGCAGAGAATTCTTCAACAATCATAAAAGTCTGCTTTCGAGCTACCTTTCTCGGCCCATTTCCGATCTCTACAATCAAGTCTATAGTCCAAATCGGCTGCTTTGGCTCCCCAGCGAAGCCAGCAATATTCAATGACGAAGCCTGAACGTCAGCTATTGGTATCTTCATCTGGTCAAAAGTTTTCTTGAGGAGAAAATTACACGAAGCCCCGCAATCGACCAGAATTCTTCTCACAGTGGCCGGGCCAATACCGGCAGAAATGACCAGAGGATCTATCGTAGGGGCTTCAATACCCATAGAGTCCCTGGCGCTAAATATGATGTCATCAGGGAAAGCTTTCTGTTGTTTCAATGGCGCAGCATCCTCTAACACAAAAACACTTTCCTCTGTGGGTGCATGCTTCAGTGCATGAGCATACCTTTCCATCTCACCCCAGCTCCTGCCTGCTGGGTGAGGACCTCCCGTTATCACATTAATGACAGGCCTGTCTGACTCATGATCTACGGCCTTCTCACTCGAGCTTGGATGGTGAGCGGGGACTTGTTGCCTTTGGACTGATGAGGTTGTTGTGTCCCTACCCCTTTTAGCATACTGTTGGAGCTTGTTCTCTTTCAACAGTTGCTCAATTACTTCCTTCAAGTGTCGGCATTCGTTAGTGTCATGACCAGGCTGATTGTGAAACTGACAGAATCTTCCACTTTTCTCCATTTTACCTCCAACCCTCATCTTAGGTGGCGTAGGATAACTGATATTATCTTTGGTTGCAAAGAAGATATTTTTAGGGGTATCAGTCAAGGGTGTGAAGTTGAAAGCTCGACCCTTCTTTGCATCCCCTTGTTTCTTTCCGCCGTCATTCCCCCTTTTCTGAGCATTGGATTCCTTTTTGTCTGGAGCGTTACTATCATTCTTAGTTTCTGCTGACGCCACCTTAGCCAATGCTTGAAGGCTTTCCAAGCGCATGAACTCATCGGCTTTTTTATAGAATTTATCAAGCGAATTTGGTTCTTTCATTTTCAACCATTCTCCAAACTTACTCGATTTATCAATTGCCCTCATCAAGTATGTTAAGACCATGCATGGCTCAGTATTATCAACTTCGCCCAATGCTATGTTGAATCGATTCAAAAACGATTTGATGGATTCTCCTGGGTTTTGCTCCAGACTTGACAATGACATTATATCCTTTGCTTTAGAGGCGTACAACCGAAACTGCTCCTTGAACTTCTTAGTTAAGTCCGAGAACTGGTCAATGGATCTAACTGCCAGCTTGGTAAACCATAATAAAGCTACTCCTTCCAAATACACCGGGAAGTATCGGCACTTAATCTCATCGGATGCCCTGGCGCCAGTCATATGCCAGTCATACTTATACAGAAATTCGTTAGGATCACTTGTTCCTTTGTAAGATGGAATAGTGGGCGGAACAAATTTTCTCGGGAATTCAGCTTTCAGAATCCTCTCGGTGAATGGAGTTTTGCTTGGAGCAAAGCCCCACTCTTTCTCATCCTCGTCCTTTCACATACTTTCTTTCATGATTTGACGGACCATCCCTGAAAAATACTCTTCATCATCCACAGGCCCTGCGGGGAAAACGTCAGTCATTCTTTCAGAGTTCTGCCTTGACAGTCGTTCACGAAGGGTCGGTTGAGGTCCCGATCCTCCATCCTGAGGAAGTGGCCTTTCAACGGGGCTTACCGCCCTTTGAGAAGTATTCCCTCTAACACCCTGAGCTCTATCAGCAGAGTTTCCTTCTTTATTTGTTGGCTGACGATTAGCCTCGAGCAAATCATTTAGCTTATTCAATATCAAGGTATTCTGAGCATTCTGAGCCTCTAATTGTGCATTCTGAGCATTTAACTGTTGATTTAATCCCAAAACCACAGCGTCCAATTCCGCTCGCGTAACTCCCACAGTTGGAGTTGTCTGACTCAGAGGAGGAGAAGTGGCGGTGTTCTCTTGAACATCATCAGATCTGGCAGATCTACGTTTCCTTCCAGGAGCCATAATTTCTGTTAGACTTCTGGTCTTAACGGAGATTCTTTCCTCAAAGTTTGGTGAAGCAATGATGTAAATACCCTAAGATCGATGTTCTCAGTGAAAGCACCAAAAATGTTAACGTGAAATTCCGACGCTAACACCTCGGTGTGTGTAGAAACAGTGTGAAAGCACCACCCGTGAATGCGGGAATCAAGAAATAGCAGTAAGTAACAGAAAATGCAGTAAATGAACACAGAGTTTATAGTGGTTCGGCTTATGATCAAGCCTACGTCCACTTCAATCCTTTTATTGCTGATTGGATTACAACTTATTACAATCTCTTCCAATTACAATTCAATTCCGTTCAAAAGACAAGTAGCTAGAGAAAACTTCGATGCAACAAAGTTCTTCGAATCCATGATTGAATGTGTTGAATCTTTGTATGAAGTTTTATCCAAGCGTCTTGCGTGAACTTGAAGTGATGGAGTGTAGCTTGCTTAGAAGATAGTAAAGTTCCAACGCCTTGAAGAAGAATGATTTCCCCCTCCAAAAAGTCCCTCGAATGTTGGAGGTGGCCGTGTATTTATAGGCGTGATTCTGGACATGATTTATCTTCCAAGTCCTAGGTCGTGGACGACCTAAGTCAGGTTGTAGGTTGTAGGTCGGTGACGACCTAAGGAACCTTCCATATCTGAAACTTGTCTTCGCCTGCTTAGGTCGCGAGCGACCTATCATAGGTCGTAGGTCGCGAGCAGTGTTAGAATTTTAATAGGACAAGGTTGCACTCTAGTCTGGAACGGGTTAGCAAGTTATAGGTCGTAGACGACCTATGAGAGTGGCTGGCGATCTTGTAGTGCTGAGGCATCCAATGTAGCGACCTAAGCTAAGTCGTTCACTCGTTAGGTCGCTAAGTCTTTTTATCTCCGTAGGTCGCTGAGTCTTCTTAGCTTGGTAGGTCGCCGAGTCAATTAGGTCACAAGGACCTTTAAATAATTAAGTCGTTGAACAGTTTTATTCCATAGGTCGTTAGCTTGGTAGGTCGTAGGTCGTTGGACCTTCTAATCCTTTAGGTCGCTAGGTCTTCTGTGATAGTTAGGTCGCTAGGTTGTTGAGTTCACTAGGTCGCTAGGTCTTCTGTGATAGTTAGGTCGCTAGGTTGTTGAGTTCACTAGGCCGCTAGGTCGCTTATTATTTAGGTCGTTATGTCGCTCAAAAGAGGAGTTAACACCCTCCTTCTTTCTTCTTCAGCCGGCCCTAATTTCAATGGCCCCGAAAATTCGAAACTTCTTCCCTCAATCTCTTCCAATCCGTGAAGAATTAGCAAAAACTCTCAACAACAAAGTTGTAGAGGACGATGAAAGCTTCAAATCCATACGGAGATGATCGAAAACGGAGCTTCGAATCAACGGGAAATCGTGCAAGAAGGGGCTGCATTTTTCACGCAAATCAAGACACTAGGCAGGGCCGAGCTTCAAGCTCTTCAAGCTGAAAGTGGAGTAGGCAATGCTTTTCAAGATGGTGTATCCTGATCGAGGTGAAGTTGATCGTGGAGGGCGTGATATTCAACCCTAGTTTTGATTAATGGGTTCGGCCTTTCTGTTATTTGTGTTTGGAGTTGAACGATAGGGGAGAAGCATCTATGTGCGGCCTGATGTGTTTGAACTTGGGATGGACGGCCACGATCTGTTGGAGGTTGAAAATTTAAAAGAAATGTTTTAAATTATATAGTTAAATATTCGTGCATCTTTAAAAATTCATATCTTTTTCATATGAGGTCGAAAACGCGCGAAACCAGTTGCGTTGGAATCGTATAGACGAGCACTACGCGATGGAATTGGATTGGATTCGATTGGAGTTAGTGAAAATTCCGGGTAAAATTAAACGCGATTTAATTTTATTCGAAATAAAAGGCTAGAATGGAATTGAAATCAAGGTGAGAACTTCTCACTCAATCGAATCGGTTTCGATTTTAATTTTTAAATAGTTAGATTTAAAATTGCTTGATTGTATGTTTGAATGATGATGGTTATCTATTGATTGTTAAAATAGACATTATGCGCCGTTAGTAAGCGGAGGTTATTTATTAAAAACATATACCGCGAATATTTCATAAACAGTGAAATTGGTATTATTTATGTACTTGAAGTTGATTTCCCGCATTGTATAGCGGATGAGACCCTATTGCGCCGTCTATTAAGCGGATAATATTTTATAAATCCCATATACCGCGATAATTTCGTACTGGAGCGGAATTGGTATTGTGCTAATGTTTGTGGATGTAGGGAAACAGGTTGGAGGGATCCAACTGTATTGATTTATTTACAGATATTGTGATATTTGTTGATGATCATATCGATTATGATATTTGGATGTCGTGATTGACTATTTAGTGCTGTTGCATCATCGGATTCATTTTTGAAGTTTAAAAATAACGATTTTGATTTTAAAAGAATTTTTAAAGTAATTTTTGAAAGTATACGTTTTATTAAATTTTGAATTGATTAATTTTAAATAATTAAAATGTTATAATTTTTATGTTATAAAAATTAAGATTTTTGAGAAATATAACCGAAATGAGATTTTTGGAAATAAATAGTTAATTAATTTATAAATTTAGTTAAATTGGGATTTTTGAATTATTATAAACAATTTATATAAAAGATTTATAAAATTTATATTTAATAAGTTAAAGATATTGGAATTATAAAACGATCTTTTATAAGTGTTAAAATAAAGTTGTACTTAGTTTTATAAGTAAATAAGAATTTTAGATTTATAAACAAACGATGATATAAAAGAATGGATTTGTGAATAAATGGATTATAAGTAATTTACTTATAAGTTAGATTCGGCATATAAACGAAATATAAATTGGATTAATAAAGGAGATTTATAAATCGAAGCTTATAAATAGAAATGGAATTATAAACATTGTTTATAAATTCGAAATCAATTGAATTTGATAAATTGAATATTGAAGTTTATTAAAGGAAATATATTCACGATTTTGAACAGTGAATACATTATTGAATAAAATGGTCATGTTTGGCAAAATGAATATTATAAAATGAAGTTAATTATATTAAAGATGTTTAAAATGTATTATGAATCAAAACCATAGATTTCAACATTTATTGTTGAAATAGACGTTTTCGAGAAAGAAGGAAATGGTGGACTATAACACTGTTGTTATGGTAAATGATTTCCGAAAGGAAATGTTTTATATAGTATTGGGATTTATATATCTATCTAAATTTCGAATCCCTATACTAGTGATTTTGGGTCATCGTAACGATGTTTTATGCAACATTCGTTTTAGCCCAAATAAATGTGTTAAGTGAATGTTTTCCTTAAAGAATGAAATATATACTTAATTTCGATATTAAGTATATGGAATATTTTCTAAGTATTGAAAATAAATGGATTTGTGAATTACTTATTAATAAATAAGTATGGAAAAGTTTTTCCAATGTGAAATGAAATGAGAATTTATCCTTTTGATGATAAATTGAAAATGAATAATTGAAATCGTATATTCATAAATATTTTGGAATGTAAATTCACTATGGAATATGTAAATGAAAAGGGGAATTTGTTTAAAAATAAATGTTGATTTATTTTTGAAGTGTGGAAATTAATTTACGGATTTGGAACGTAAATATAAAGTAAATCGTTAATGATTTATTTAATTGGTTAAATGTACCATGTTGAAATGAAAGTATTTCGCGTAAGGAAAATGTTTGAAATTTGTTTTCAAAAGTGGTAAAGGTGAAAAGTGATTTGAAAATTAGTTTTCAAATGTTGAAGTGTGGGAAATTTTATATGTAGTAAAGATATTTTGGAAAGTAAATAATTTGGAAAATTATTTGGAATTTGGTGATGTTGAGCATGCCTATTGATAGTTAAATAATCCGACTATCAATATTTACCTTTAAATAGGTATTTGTTGTGATTTGTTTGAATTTGAATGCCACACTTATTTTTGAATAAGCGCTCACTATTCGGGTTAGCCAGGAAAGGACCTTGGGGTCGTATAACCCATTCCGAATATGTGATACGTCATTATGGATTGCATTTGATGACCGATGTTGAAGACCGGATATTTGTGAAAACGGAAGGATTACCGTCGAGTTACTCTACATCGGCTGATCTCCGATATAGAGCTTTTATCACCCTTAGTGACGGGAAATCCGGTCGTGATTAGTGAATATCCGGATTGCAAGGACTTCTTTGTAAGTTCCTTTGGTTCTGTTTGCGCCCGGAACAGACTTGTATGGATTGTATGTCTGACATTACAAGTTGAGATATACAGCTGATTTCTTTCAAATATATTTCTGTTGGTGGCGGAGAATTTATTCTATTAGCTTAACACCCTTCTCTGAGACGTACGAGTTCAGAGGTTATATAGTTGAAGGTTATTAGTGATATACTCCCAATTTGGTAGTGTGGCATGCTGAGTGTTGCTGTGAAATGATCATTATTTAATCATTTGTGATATGATCATTTGTTTGATCATTTATCTAGGTGATTATTTCTATGATCATTTGATTGACCCAAAGCACGACTTTTGTATAAAGCGTGGCTTTGGGGACGAGACTTCGTCGGACTTCATACCCCGGAAATGGTCAAAACAGGAAGGATGCAGCAAGGTTATTAGGGGGTAGCGCCCCTTTAGAGTGTGTCATTCCTTCTGGATAGAGGTGGTATCATGGTATGGAGCCCACATATTTAACCTATGTTGTTGCTGCAAATTTTGTGGTTATTGGAAATCCAAAGAAACAATACGAGCCTTGTACGGTTTTAGTTGTAGAACCTGCCATGGAATATGGGGGTAACCTGCTATTGAACATGGTAGCTATAGTAGGCATACGATAATGGTCGTATGTTGGCTAAGATTTATATCTTTACTTTCGAAATGATATTTTCTGCACTATGCACTAGTAATAATATCAAATGTTTCTTTTTAATGCGTATCAAGCATCTTTGACTATCATAAGGAGAAATCTCCTCCGATTCTGCGTTTGCATTGTGTGTGTGTGCGGGAGGCCTTATGGTAGTCTCATTTTTAAAAGCATTGCGAATTGACTTTAAAAATATTCCTCTATTTTGATTTTAAAGATAAATAAACTGTTTTAGTTCTCACACCAGTCACATGACTGACTCGGAGTTTATTGTTTTCCTTCCTAAATTCTGGGTGCCCACCAATTTCCACACGGGCAGTCAAGAGTAAAGGTTTAACAGGATATTCCGGAATTCAGGAGTTGCTAGAGGCAAGCTGGATGGCATGGCGTATTACTAGTATATAATATTTCTTTTCCGCTGTCGATGTTGTTTGTTGTTGTACACTTTGATGATATGATGTAATGTAATATGATATAATGTAATAACTGATGTAGTTCTTTGTTTAACGATTATTCATTTATCTATTATATGTTGTTCCGCTGCGATTGTGAGATTCTGATATTTTTCTGTTGTTTCTGTTCTGTTCTATCTTTTTCTCTCTTCTTCTACCTTTTTCTCCTTCTTTAACCATAACGGTACGGTTTTCCGGCTTTCGATTGCTCGACAGTTGATACAGTGGACGTATTGATGTCGGCGTTCGTGGACGAAAAATTCGCGTTCGTGACAATTTGGTATCAGAGCATATGGTTAAGCGACAACCATGTCTCTGTTGGGTATTACTCATTAGAGATAGAGTCAGTAGTACTCTAGAATGTGTGTGAGTGTAATAAAATATACGAGTGCGTATTTGTTAGTGAATATAAATTGTTTTATATTGTGTTTGCTTATCAGTTGAGCTGTTTGTGAATTCTGGTCGGTGTGTGGGACGCCATATTATCGATAGGGATTTCTAAACACTTAAACGAGGCAAGTCAACATAGTATCATTTTGAATTGGTTAAATAAAATAATTTTACCTCGATTATATTTTATATATAAAGGAATATTTTTTCAGAATTATTTAAAGTGTATATGAATTGATTGTTTGGTTGTTTGAATAAGTTAAATAAAACTTATTGTAAAAGAATGAATTGTATAAGCAAATGAATTATAAGTATGAAGTTATAATTAATGTGATTTACAATTGTGAAATAATCTTATATATAAGAAGTGAAATTATATCAGTAAAAGATTTATAAATATGGTTTATAATCTGAACATAAAATTCTAGAGAAGTGTTTTGAAAGGATTTGATAATTTGGAAAATTATTTTGGAGAAATTAAAGCTCTAAACTCTTTTCGGTCGCTGGAAAATAATTCCGATGATGATTGCAACATCATCGGTGTTCATTTTCGGGTTTCCAAAAGAGGTATTGCTTCCATATTATTTTAAATGGAAGTTGTTTGGAAATTTTGAGTTTAGTTTTTGAAATTCAAAAGATAATTGAATTGATTTCAAAAATGGTTTTGAAAGATTTGAAAGGACTCTAGAATCCTATTTAAGATATTTATGGGAATGATAAATGAGTTGATAACTTATACATATTGAATTTTGATAGAATAAATTTAACTTAAAGGATGAAGTTAAATTAAAGGAAGTATAAGTAAATCAATAAAATCCAAGTTGAAATAAATTTGAGTTGTCATCAAAGACATGTAATTTGAAATTTAACAAAAGGAAAGTTAAATAAATTGATTTGGATTTGATAAGATGCTTGAAATGAAATATAACTTAAGTGAAGTTGAACGAAGTTGATTTTTGGTGTCAAAGTAAATTAATAAGTGAATTAATGAAATGAAGTCATTAAGAATTTGAACTTAAGCTATATGAATGAAATTCAACTTTATATTGTTAAAGGAATTAGCAATTGAATTTAACTAATGAATTGAATGAAAATCAATTGAATGTAAATAAAATTGATATGGGATAATGGATGTAAGTGTCAATTCATTAGAAGCTAATATTATTAGAAATTCAATAAATTGAATGAAAGTCAATTTAATATGATCCAATTGGAATTAAAAGTGTTGAATCAAATTGAATGTAAAGTGAATAAATTTGGTTGTATCGAATAAACATTGGTTGTTATTTGATTGTGGATTGATTATATATAATTCATTAAGTATTAATGAATTGAATTAGCGAAATTGCAAGCTACGTAATTGAATTCAAATTAGAAGTAAATAAATTTGAATATAATTGAATTTGATTTGGAAGTGAAATAAGTTGAATATAAATTAGTGGATGCAAACTAATTAAAATTGAATATGAATGTATGTTAATTAAAATGTAAATAAATCAAATGTGATTTAAATTGAAAACCAATTCATTGAATATTAATGAGAATATGAATGAATATTGATTTGGTTATGGATGGTAGTTGGTTGATGTTTGCATTTGTTGTTTTGTTGCACTTGCTATGATGGCATATGTAGTTGTTATGTTGCTATATGTTGTATATTGATACTATTTTCATATATACATGTTCTCATGTTGTTTGTTGAGTGTTTAGTAGGTGCGGATTGCGCTTGCTTCGCATTTGGAGCTCGCTTTCGTGCTACATTAGCCGTATATGCTCGCTAATAAAATAGATAAGGTACATATCTCGGATTAAATATCGTACTTTTACACTTTTTTCCCTGCGGGATGCCTCATCACTTGATGAGATGTATATTTGTGATATATACACTGTCATTTTTTTTCGGATCGAGCCGCGCAAAGGAGACTCTGGCGAATTTTTCCGAAAGTTTAAGGCGTTAGAAAATTTTTGAAAAAATTGGGAAATTTTGTGAAAAGCTATAACTTTGGGTTTGGAATTGGAAGTTAAACGATATAGTTGGTTTTGAAAAGATAACTAAGTATGATTTAAAAACTTAGTAAAGTATTGTAAGAAGTTTAACTATGGATTTTGGAAAGTTAATGAATTCTGTAATTTTTTCTTACTTGATAATTTGGAGGACGAAATTCTTTTAAGGGGGGAAGTCTGTAACAACCCAGAATTTCAATAAATTAAAATTTGTATATTTAATTAATTTTAAATATTAATAAGTGAAATTTAAAAGTCGAATAAATTTTATTTCGAATAATTTGATTTAATTAGATAATTAAATCGATAATTTAATATGTTAAATTTCAGAAAAAATTGAAAATCAAGTTTAATATGATTTAAAATGATTTGTAAAATTTTATTTTATCATATTGAAGTTAGAATGATGTTATAGAACTTTTAAAATTGAATTTAGAGTTTATTTGTGAAAATTGAATATTTTAATATTTAATTATCGACATTAAAATAGCCAATTTTCGAACAGTCTCAGAATTGGACGAAACCTGTTTCATTGGATCCGTAATAGTTTGTTAGTATCAGATTTCAATTTTCGTAGCAATCGGAGTTGTCGTTTGATCGTGGCAGCTCGAAACGCATCGAAATTGTTTTAATATTAATTTGGCGAGTTAAAATAGTCATTTTTCAAAAAGTCTCGGATTTCGACGAAACCAATTTCATCGGATCCGTAATGTGATATTATTGTGAGGTTTCAAATTTCGTATCAATCGGATTTACCATTTGTCCGGGGCAAGCGAAAACGCATAGAAAATCCTTTAATCGGTTTAATTTAAAATTGATCGTTTATTTCCGTATCTCGCACAGATGACCGAATTAGCTCCCGAAACATGTTCCATTGCGTTCGGAACGCGGGGTAAACCTTAGAAACGCCAACCGGCATGCTTCGTTTGGAGTTCGGAAAATTTCGGATGAATAGTGTTTTGAGAATTTTCTATATAAGGCCCTCTATTTTCACTTTTGCAAACCAAACACTCCTTCTTTCTTCTTCAGCCGGCCCTAATTTCAATGGCCACAAAAATTTGAAACTTCTTCCCTCAATCTCTTCCAATCCATGAAGAATTAGCAAAAACTCTCAACTACAAAGTTGTAGAGGACGATGAAAGCTTCAAATCCATACGGAGATGATCGAAAACGGAGCTTCGAATTAACGGAAAATCAAGCAAGAAGGGGCTGCATTTTTCACGCAAATCGAGACACTAGGCAGGGCCGAGCTTCAAGCTCTTCAGGCCGAAAGTGGAGTAGGCAATGCTCTTTAAGATGGTGTATCCTGATCGAGGTGAAGTTGATCGTGGAGGGCGTGATATTCAACCCTAGTTTTGATTAATGGGTTCGGCCTTTCTGTTATTTGCGTTTAGAGTTGAACGAGAGGGGAGAAGGATCTATATGCGGCCTGATGTGTTTGAACTTGGGATGGACGGCCACGATCTGTTGGAGGTTGAAAATTTAAAAGAAATGTTGTAAATTATATAGTTAAAAATTCGTGAATCTTTAAAAATTCATATCTTTTTCATACGAGGTCGAAAACGCGCGAAACCAGTTGCGTTGGAATCGTATGGACGAGCACTACGCGATGGAAATGGATTGGATTCGTTTGGAGTTAGTGAAAATTCTGGATAAAATTAAACGCGCATTTAATTTTATTCGAAATAAAAGGCTAGAATGAAATTGAAATCAAGGTGAGAACTTCTCACTCAATCGAATCGGTTTCGATTTTAATTTTTAAATAGTCAGATTTAAAATTGATTGATTGTATGTTTGAATGATGATGGTTAACTATTGATTGTTAAAATAGACATTATGCGCCGTTAGTAAGCGGAGGTTACTTATTAAAAACATATACCGCGAATATTTCATAAATAGTGAAATTGGTATTATTTATGTACTTGAAGTTGATTTCCCGCATTGTATAGCGGATGAGACCCTATTGCGCCTTCTATTAAGCGGATAATATTTTATAAATCCCATATACCGCGATAATTCCGTACTGGAGCAGAATTGGTATTGTGCTAATGTTTGTGGATGCAGAGAAACAGGTTGGATGGATCCAACTGGATTCCTCAACTGTATTGATTTATTTACAGATATTGTGATATTTGTTGATGATCATATCGATATATGATATTTGGATGTCGTGATTGACTATTTGGTGCTCTTGCATCATCCGATCCATTTTTGAAGTTTAAAAATAACAATTTTGATTTTGAAAGAATTTTTAAAGTAATTTTTGAAAGTATACGTTTTATTAAATTTTGAATTGATTAATTTTAAATAATTAAAATGTTATAAATTTTTATGTTATAAAAATTAAGATTTTTGAGAAATATAACCGAAATGAGATTTTTGGAAATAAATAGTTAATTAATTTATAAATTTAGTTAAATTGGGATTTTTGAATTACTATAAACAATTTATATAAAAGATTTATAAAATTTATATTTAATAAGTTAAAGATATTGGAATTATAAAACGAGCTTTTATAAGCGTTAAAATAAAGTTGTACTTAGTTTTATAAGTAAATAAGAATTTTAGATTTAAAAATAAACGATGATATAAAAGAATGGATTTGTGAATAAATGCATTATAAGTAATTTACTTATAAGTTAGATTCGGCATATAAACGAAATATAAATTGGATTAATAAAGGAGATTTATAAATCGAAGCTTATAAATAGAAATGGAATTTATAAACATTGTTTATAAATTCGAAATCAATTGAATTTGATAAATTGAATATTGAAGTTTATTAAAGGAAATATATTCACGATTTTGGACAGCGAATACATTATTGAATAAAATGGTCATGTTTGGCAAAATGAATTTTATAAAATGAAGTTAATTATTTTGAAGATGTTTAAAATGTATTATGAATCGAAACCATAGATTTCAACATTTATTGTTGAAATAGACGTTTTCGAGAAAGAAGGAAATGGTGGACTATAACACTGTTGTTATGGTAAATGATTTTCGAAAGGAAATGTTTTATATAGTATTGGGATTTATATATCTATCTAAATTTCGAATCCCTATACTAGTGATTTTGGGTCGTCGTAACGATGTTTTACGCAACATTCGTTTTAGCCCAAATAAATGTGTTAAGTGAATGTTTTCCTTAAAGAATGAAATATATACTTAATTTCGATATTAAGTATATGGAATATTTTCTAAGTATTGAAAATAAATGGATTTGTGAATTACTTATTAATAAATAAGTATGGAAATGTTTTTCCAATGTGAAATGAAATGTTTTGAGAATTTATCTTTTTGAAGATAAATTGAAAATGAATAATTGAAATCGTATATTCATAAATATTGTGGAATGTAAATTTACTATGGAATTTATAAATGAAAAGGAGAATTTGTTTAAAAATAAATGTTGATTTAGTTTTGAAGTGTGGGAATTAATTTACGGATTTGGAACGTAAATATAAAGTAAATCGTTAAGGATTTATTTAATTGGTTTAAATGAACCATGTTGAAATGAAAGTATTTCGCGTAAGGAAAATGTTTGAAATTTGTTTTCAAAAGTGGTAAAGGTGAAAAGTGATTTGAAAATTAGTTTTCAAATGTTGAAGTGTGGGAAATTTTATATCTAGTAAAGATATTTTGGAAAGTAAATAATTTGGAAAATTATTTGGAATTTGGTGATGTTGAGCATGCCTATTGATAGTTAAATAATCCGATTATCAATAATTACCTTTAAATAGGTATTTGTTGTGATTTGTTTGAATTTGAATGCCACACTTATTTTTGAATAAGCGCTCACTATTCGGGTTAGTCGGGAAAGGACCTTGGGGTCGCATAACCCATCCGAATATGTGATATGTCGTTATGGATTGCATTTGATGACCGGTGTTGAAGACCGGATATTTGTGAAAATGGAAGGATTACCATTGAGTTACTTTACATCGGCTGATCTCCGATATAGAGGTTTTATCACCCTTAGTGACGGGAAGTCCTGTCGTGATTAGTGAATATCCGGATTGCAAGGACTTCTTTGTAAGTGCCTTCGGTTCTGTTCGAGCCCGGAACAGACTTGTATGGATTGTATGTCTGACATTACAAGTTGAGATATAAAGCTGATTTCTTTTTAATATATTTCTGTTGGTGGCGGAGAATTTATTCTCTTAGCTTAACACCCTTCTCTGAGACGTACGAGCTCAGAGGTTATATAGTTGAAGGTTATTAGTGATATACTCCCAATTTGGTAGTGTGGCATGCTGAGTGTTGCTGTGAAATGATCATTGTTTGATCATTTGTGATATGATCATTTGTTTGATCATTTATCTAGGTGATCATTTCTATGATCATTTGATTGACCCAAAGCACGACTTTTCTATAAAGCGTGGCTTTGTGGACGAGACTTCGTGGGACCTCACACCCCGAAAATGGTCAAAACAGGAAGGATGCAGCAAGGTTATTAGGGGGTAGCGCCCCTTTAGTGTGTGTCATTCCTTCTGGATAGAGGTGGTATCATGGTATGGAGCCCAGATATTTAACCTATGTTGTTGCTGCAAATTTTGTGGTTGTTGGAAATCCAAAGAAACAATACGAGACTTGTACGATTTTTGTTGTAGAACCTGCCATTGAATGTGGCGGTAACCTGCTATTGAACAAGGTAGCTATAGTAGGCATACGATAATGGTCGTATGTTGGCTAAGATTTATATCTTTACTTTCGAAATGATATTTTCTGCACTATGCACTAGTAATAATATCAAATGTTTCTTTTTAATGCGTATCAAGCATCTTTGACTATCATAAGGAGAAATCTCCTCCGATTCTGCGTTTGCATTGTGTGTGTGTGCGGGAGGCCTTATGGTAGTCTCATTTTTAAAAGCATTGCGAATTGACTTTAAAAATATTCCTCTATTTTGATTTTAAAGATAAATAAACTGTTTAATTCTCACATCAGTCACATGACTGACTCGGAGTTTATTGTTTTCCTTCCTAAACTCTGGGTTCCCACCAATTTCCACACGGGCAGTCAAGAGTAAAGGTTTAACAGGATATTCCGGAATTCAAGAGTTGCTGGAGGCAAGCTGGATGGCATGGCGTATTACTAGTATATAATATTTCTTTTCCGCTGTCGATGTTGTTTGTTGTTGTACACTTTGATGATATGATGTAATGTAATATGATGTAATGTAATAACTGATGTAGTTCTTTGTTTAAATATTATTCATTTATCTATTATATGTTGTTCCGCTGCGATTGTGAGATTCTGATATTTTTCTGTTGTTTCTGTTCTATTCTATCTTTTTCTCTCTTCTTCTACCTTTTTCTCCTTCTTTAACCATAACGGTACGGTTTTCCGGCTTTCGATTGCTCGACAGTTGATACAGTGGACGTATTGATGTCGGCGTTCGTGGACGAAAAAATCGCGTTCGTTACATGATTTTGAGAAATAGAAAGTAGAAAGTAGATGGAATACTTTCTAAGTGTTGAATATAAAAATGAAGTGGGAAAATATTCAAAGTGTTGGGAAGGGTTGGAAATGTTCTATTGGAAATATAAGGGTTTGAAAAACTATTTTCAAATGTTGAAGTACTGGAAATATATATATTATAAAGATATTTTGAAACAAATTTTGGGAAATTTTATAATAAGGCCTGACGGTTGCTATGGATGTGTGTTGATGGTTAAAGAATGGACTATCAATATTGGGCAATTTTGTTAAACATTTAGAAGAGACCGGGATCGCATTTAGTTACCGGAAAACTACTTCGATCCGGTTGTAACGTTAAGAATGAATACGGTGAAGATGATGAAGATGGTGTTTCGGTTCGTCCAGACCTAGGGCAACTTATATGGACAAATGCTATCAGAACATCGTCATTGGAAGACAATGAGCATTCGAAGAGAAATCATTCCTTGAAAGGTAACACTTAGCCTCGAGCCTCATCAACCAGGAATGAATAAAAAAGGGGAGGTGCAGTAAGGCTAAGTGGGTCGCACCTAAGTAGGGTATGTTATCACCTTTCTAGATGTCCATGGAAACCTTTATATTATGCATATGGTTGTGCATGGAAGGAGCGCTAGATGGTATGGGTAGGAGCACTCGTCATGACAAAATACTCGGTCTATCCAGGTTAGGGGTAGGCTAGACTTGTGTAGCAGGGGATCCCGGCATGGTCCTCGGTACATTGTTCTAGAGGTGTACTGTCGTGGCGATACCCCGATGGCCCAGTAAATCGATGGAATCCATCTCCAATAAGCGCCATACGGTTTTGATTGTGCCCAACTATGCTGGAACATGAGATGAAAGCATTTCAGCTACTTTCTAATTACTTTCTATGGACACTAATAAAATATCAGACGATTTTGATAAAAATCATTTTGGTTATCGTAAGATAAAAACCCGTTGTGTTTATTTGTGATAAGGTCTTACGAGATACCTATGTTCACAAAGGATTCTGCAAAGTTACTAATTCAAATTGAGTGTTTTTCTCATGCTGGTTTTTTGGACTGACTCAAGTGTTATTTTATTATAATGCTCGGGTCAGACCGAGTATTATGGATTCAGGACAAAATGTTATGGAGCTCAGGAGGAGTAGAGACGTATCGTCGTACTTGATTCATATTTCCGCTATATGAGGACAAGTTAGTAAACTTCCTAGATTGATTATTGTTTATTGTACTTCGATAATGGTATGTATATTAACAGCACAATTCTTGTATTAAAATCCGTTTTTATATATTATATTTTGTTCTGCTGCGATTGTGAGATTCTGTTGTTATTCTTTTTTGTTCTACTTTTTTTTCTTCACCCCCAATGAATTGGTAATTTCCAGCACTCGATTGCTTGGCATTCTATACCGTGGACGTATTAATGTCGACTTTCAAGGTTTGAAAATCCTGATCCGTTGCAGTTAGAATGCAAGAGAAGTGAAAATTTGGGATTGAATTATTATATGGAATTAAATTTTAATTATGTCAAATAAAATAGGAATTCAAAACTTAGCCTAAGTTGGACTAAATAAATTTTGGAAATAACATTGATCGAATTTTGAAATTAATTAATTAATGGAATAAGCTAATTGAGAAAATAAGTGAATTGAATGGTTTAGAATGTTGACTGATAAAATTGAATGTTGAAATTGGAGAATGGAATTGGATTTAGTTTATAACGGATATAGACTTAAGTTGTGTAAAATATCTTAAAATGAGCTTAAGTAAATAAAATCTATGGAATGATGTTAATATTATTATGGAATATACTATGTAAAGAAGTGAATATGCAAAGTAAATAAGGGATGTGAATAATGAGTAGAGAATAATTGACTGTAAATGGAATGAATGTGATAAAAGAATTTTAGATAGGTAAGAATCAATGGAAATAAATACGTAAGTTATACATATATTACTTTGTTTGCATAATGGTTTGATCCAGATTCGAGCATGGAATTTCGAGATGATTTATATCGATCCGAGTCAGTATTTTCACTCGATTTTCGACAGCGAACACTAGATATGAATTTTGATTGATTCTGGAATTCTCTATCATAGTATATGGCCATGCAAGGAGAATAACGGTTTCTGACCAGGGAACCAAATCAGAGTCCACACTGGAGAACGTGTGAACGATACCGGTTTGAAAGTGAAATTATGTGGTCGGGTGAGCGATCAGATACAATATTGTGTATGGATGATATAATTACATCGTACGGGTTTTGGGTGAAATAAATATTGGAAATTGAAACTGCTAATAATATGATTTTGAGTTTTATGATTAGATATCATTAGTAAATTAGATAAGTATATAAAAGCAAGAACTTAATTGATGTCTTCGATATCAAAAGAGAATTGTATTGCCCGACAAAAGGGTACATGTTTAAATTGTTGTTGAAATTTGATGTTTTATGATTAATCCACTTTGCTTTTGTGCTCTTTGGATGGTTTTAGCCCATAGTGGCATGTTGTAGTTGTTTGGATCTAGTCGCACAAACGAGTCGTTGGTAAAAAATTACGAAAAATTAAAAGAGTTAGGTGTTTTTGATGAAATTGCGATAATTAAAATTTCGTTTTGAATTATAATTTGAAATGATTGAATAGATAATATTAGTTGGAGTCCATGGATGAATTTGGAAATTTGGTAAAGGCGATACCAAGATGTCAACAAGTAAATTTTGGGAAAGTTAATGGGTTTTGGTCTATTCTTCCTACCTTGGCAATTTCGAGGACGAAATTCTTTTAAGGGAGGATGAATGTAACGACCCAGAATTTTGGGTTATTTTAAATTGGAATATTAAATTGATTTTAAATATTTAAAGGTTAACTTTATAGATTTATAACTTAGATTTCAAATATAATGATTTATTGGATAATTTAATTGTTGAATTAAATAATTAAAATCATAGAAATAATTTGGATCTTGGATTTTTATTTGGGTAAAAATAGTTTAAAGGCTTATTAAATTTATATTCATAAGAATGGAAGGTAAAAAAATTCAAAATTGGATTTAAAAGTGACTTACTTGATTTTAAAAATACCTCATTTAAATTAACGTTTAAGAATAGCCTTCCGAGGTATAGTCTTGGATTTTGACAGAACAAGTTCCATTGGATTAGTAATAGTGTGTTATTATCGAATTTCAAATTTCGTAGCATTTAGAGTTAACGTTTGGTCTTACAGAATAGAAAAGCATCGAAAATTTAATATAATAATTAGATTCAAAAAGTTATATTCTCCGTACAATCGAAATAGGCCACGAAACTTGTTCCAACGCGTTTGGAGTAGGGATATAACATTATAAACACCTAGTGGCACACCTCGTTCGGGATTCGAAAATTTTAGCTAGATATTTTTGAATTTAAATAATATGTATAAGTTGACTT
Organism: Allium cepa; assembly: GCA_030765085.1. Classification (NCBI taxonomy): domain Eukaryota; kingdom Viridiplantae; phylum Streptophyta; class Magnoliopsida; order Asparagales; family Amaryllidaceae; genus Allium; species Allium cepa. The sequence continues at coordinate 881,400,658 of CM060931.1, read as the reverse complement.
GACCCTATGTTCACATCAGCCTTCATTTTTTCACCTCATCCCTCATACTTACACTCAACCACTCTATTCCCTGAAAAGAACCACCCTACATATCCCCTATCATTCCCTTCACATTTAAATACAACATATAGGAAGGAGAAAAGGAAGGAAAAAATTAGCAAAGGAAAAACTTAAAAAAATCACGTTCGTTCATTCTCCTTTTGTTATAAATGTAACTTCATCCTATGGGATGCGTTCACTTAGACCACCTCAGGTCATATCAATGTTCTTCGTCAATTAGTGAAGTGTAGAGCAAGGGGAGGCGAGGGGAATGACCGGTGGAGATTGGTTCTGGCGTGGTGAATTGGCAGTAGTTTGTGGTTGAACTTCGACGTGTAGGGTGACCTCGGCGGGCCATTATAGGGGACGAGGGAGACTAAGGCCTGCGACATTAGGAAGGGGCGACATAGACAAGTTTTGGCGTGAGTGCGATGGAGGTCGATGGAGTGTGGCGGCATCGAGGGAAAGATGATCAGCGAATGCTTGATGATTGGTTATGGCATTTTGGTGTGCTTTGGGGGGAGGGTGTCTGAAGGGAAAATGCTTGTGGGGGAAGGAGCCACCTTCGGCCCGAATCTGGTGGCGTGACATCGATTGGACGGCGGCAATGTGTGTTTGAATGGAATCGGGTTTTGCAGGATTTTATGGCCATGGTGGCATCGAAGGTGAAGCTGTTGGAGCGGAGTGTAGATGGAGGATGGGGCATTCGGTTGGAGGTGTCGCGATGGCTGTTGGATGGCCAAGGGACGAGGATGCGATCAGAGGAAGGCATCGCATGGTCAACGAGAGAAAGGGGAAAGGAAGGTTTAGCGGCAGAGTTAATTTGAATAGGTAATTAAATTATTAAGTATAGAATTAAGGAAATTATTTTATTTTTTTCTTATAAATGTAATAACTCACTCGTCTTAGGTCAGATTCGAACAAAACGAGTTGCAATAGGATCGTATCATCCAATACAACAAGATGGGATTGGGATGGTTGGGATTTAAGCTTCTTGGATTTTTCCTGGATTCGGATGTCATTCGAATTCAAAAGAAATATTCAAGCGACATCTAACATAAAATTGAGTAAATCTTACTCTTTTTGGATTACTGGAGTTAATTTAAAATAATTAAAATAATTATTGGATACTTAGTTGAGTTTACAAATATTTGTCTGTTGAATGTTGTGTTCTACATATACATATACATATACATATACATATACATATACATATACATATACATATACATATACATATACATATACATATACATATACATATACATATACATATACATATACATATATATTAGTAGTTGGATATTCCCGCCAATTGGAGCGGATGAGACCGTATGTGCCCCGCATAATAGCGGATGGCCCTATATTACCGTGATATCCTACCTCGAAGCGGGACTGGGTTTTTTGTGATTGCCTAACATCTGTGGATGCAGGGAAACGGTTTGGAGGGATCCAACAGGAATACTCAAATTGCTGTTTTTAATTCCATATGGATTGATATAATATGTGTTCAATAATCTGTGATAGATTATGTTGTTGTTTGTTTTATTAGATGTTATAACAACACTAGCCAAATTTAGGTATTATAAATGCCATAAATAATACTTTTGATTTTATAAAGAAATGTATAGGTGATTTTGGAAGGCAAAATATTATGTTGTATTTTAGGTAAATTAAAAGAGGATTGATTTGGATAAATAAATGGTTTGACTTAAATTCGTACTTAACTATTATGTAAAATAGTTTAAATACAATTTTTTTTTTAAATTACATAAAAGACTTTAAACCATATATTCAAGTGGCATTTGTTTAAATGTAAAAGGATTTTTAAAAATCGAGATTTATATAGATGGGGAAAAAGGGAACTTGGAAATAAAATATAAAATTGATTACCTTGGAATCTAAATAAGATTTATTTTTAAATTACGACATGGATGTACAAATTGAGGTTTGACTAGTTGTGGAACAAAATTAAGTTATTTGAGAAATAGATTTAAAAATAAGATTTTAAATCAGAAATTGATTTATAAATGGATTTTCATAATATAAACCTATATAAACAGGGAATGAGCTTGGGAAATTTACAGACAATGTTATAAATTAAGTGGAATAATTATCATTTGATAAATTGGGAATACAAATTCACAAGGGGAATTTAAAATGATAAATGGGAATCGGTTTATGCGAAAATGTTAAATTCTATTTTGGAATTTGTGAAATAGTTATGGAATTGGAATATGAATCAATTTCTGATAAATCAAGAGGGAGATTAATAAGGATGAATTTGCGTATGTTAAAATTCTAAAAAAAAATGGTTTCCACATGAAGTATGGTTTGTTGGAAAAGGATTTCAAATTATTAAACTATGTAGTTTTAAAATCTATTAATTGGATTAAAGTATTTCAGAAAGTTTGTTATTTAAATATTTAAACTTTGTTGAAATAAATTCTAAGATTATAAACAAGTTTTTTAAATTGATTAGGAATTCTATAAATAGACTAGAATTAGATATTGATATTTATTTTAAAGTACTTTGATTTTTTTACCAATTATTTAACCATATCTTTGAAAATTATTATTATTATACATAATATTTAATGGGTTATAAATTGTTAGTTGGATATTAAATAAGTGTAATAGATAATTTTGGTAATCATAAATGGAATTGATTAAGTTCCAAAGATTTGAGAGATAAGACGAAATATCCCTAAGTATTAGAATCAATGCTTTTTGAAATATTCTAACTACAAAAGGATTTATATAGAAATATGTTTCTAAGAAGTGGATTATAAATTATAATTGGAAATATTTATAAGGGATGATATGGTTTGGGATACCATGTTAGGGATATAAGAATTTGAAATGGTTTTCAAATATTGAAATATTGAAGAGGTTTGAATATGTACATCTTTGTTAAGTTAGTTTAAAATAAATATTTGAAAGAAATTTTAAATGGGCTTAGTGATTGCTTATGTGTGTAATTTGATAGTAAAATAACTTACTACCAAAATTTGGCCAAATCCATTGATCGTTTCAAAGAGACCGGGATCAGATTTAATTATCTGAAAACTACTTCAATCTAATTTGAGCGTCACAAATGGATATCCTTAAGACAGTAAAGACAGTGATTCGGTTGTTCGAACCCAAAACAACTTGTATAGATGAATGATATCTTTGAATCATTGCTTGGATGACGGTGTTAGCATTCCCTGAATAAATGGTATTCTAAAAGTTAACCGTAGCCTCAAGCCTCACCAAATGGGAATGACTAAAACATGGGAGACGCAGCAGGGCTAAGTGGGTCGCACCCAATTAGGGTATTTTTATCACCTTTCTAGATACCTCAAGTATATTATAAATTATGGATATCGTTGTGCATGGAAAAAGGAGAGCACCCGATAAGAGTGGGAACACCTAAGGTGATAGCATATTCGGTACTATCCAGGTTAGGAGTAGGCCGGTCCTGTGTTGGTAAGGGATCTCATAGAGGTCCACGGTACATTTTTTATAGAGGTGTACTGTGACGGGCAGTACCCTAGTAGCCCGGTCATTAAATGGAATCCACTATCCACTAAGAGCACGTACAGGTTTGATTGTGCCCAATTATGCTGAAACATGAGATGCAAATATTTCAGCTAGTTTCTATTTACTTTCTATAGACAATATTGTAATATCAGATGATTTTGATATAAAATATTTTGGTTATCGTAAGTGAAAAACCCATCGTGTTTATGTGTGACGCAGTCTTACGAGATATCTTTGTCTTTTAAAGGAATTTGATAACTTTAATAATTCAACTTAAGCGTGATTTCTCACGTTGGTATTCTAAACTGATTCAGTGTTATTTTATTATAATTCTCGGATCAGACTGAGTATTACATATTTAGGTTCGGATGCTATGGAGCTCAGGCGACAAGCTGGATGATGAAGACATATTACACGTACTTGATTATATTCCGCTATGTATTGCAGGTTATATATTCAGCACTATGAGGGCAATTTATTATAACTATCGTGACGCCCCACACTGAGACCCACATTAACAAAGAGTATTACTGGGTAATACCGCCTGCTAATGCGGATAATAGGGCTGTTTAAGAGCGACCATCTATAGCCTTGTTTTAAATATCTATTGAGTACGTCGATAAATGCTCTATATTTTTTTCTCTATCTCAAGTTGATCGGCATATCCTATAAATATTTAATACAAAGCCATAGGTGGCTAAAGAATCTATTAGAAAAAATACAATAACTCAAATGCAAAATACATCACAGAACAGCAGATAATCTCATATATACACACATATACAAATAAATCGCAGAGCATGCAAAATGATACGTTACATATGTGGTATGATGAGCACAATACAAACACAAGTCAAAGAATATATATATATATATATATATATATATATATATATATATATATATATCAGAGTAGGAACAAAAAGGACTACACAAAAGCTACAACAAAAAGAGCTAGCAGAAAAGTCCATGCGGAAGCAGAATAGGCTAAGTCCAAAGGGTACCTATCCTGAAACACCTCGGTCTTTCCCTAGTAAAAAATACACGGGTTAACCTGGCTAAAAAAAATCTGTTTACAAGGATAAGGTATAATATGAGCATAAGGATAATGTGATAATATTCTCAAATGAGAAGGGACAATTAAAAGTGTATGGTTACATCAAGTGATAATATGTAATCACTACACAAGCATACAATCTCATTAGAGATAAGACAATTCATAGTAAGATAAATGTAGCAAGCCTCATATCATCGGCACAAAAAAAATTATCAATAATAGTTTAGGGAAAATTTTAGCTCCTAAAAAGGAGAAATCTCAAACCCGCCATAATGACAATCTCAAAAGCAACTCAAAGAAATCACCATCTCCAAATACGCTACAAGGAAAATATATCTCCAAATAGGAGATTAAAATCTCAAATATATGCCATATCGACAATCTCAATAAAGCACCAGTGAAGGCAACTCAAATCTCAAAGATATAACTGATAAGATTTCAAATTCCCATAAGGGGATCGTCGTTTATATATAATATCTCAAATGGCTCGAATGGCCAACAATAAAAACGCGATACACTTAGGAAATCACAAACATCAATGAAATCATCTCAAAAATATAACACGTGCTTATGGCTGAAGCCTGCCAAGTACTATTCTCTCAAAATAAGGTGCCACGTCTCTTAGAAAAACGTCCAAAAGGACAAATAAATAGGTCTCTTAGACAAACATCCTAAAGGACAACATTTTGAAGGACAAATACGTCACAACAGATAAATACGTCTCTTAGACAAACATTCCGAAGAACAAATGACCCGAAGGTCCAGTACTGGCTAATACATCTCTTAGACAAATGTGTCACAAACATTCAGATAGCAACCCGAACAGTGTTAACATATGTCCCATACCACACGTTAGCATTAAACGTTTTACTAACTGCTAGTAAGTTTCACACTCAAATCAGCAAAAGGATTACCTCATCTCATCGGTAAACTAGACCCGAAGGTCAAAACAATCAAATGGACAAGTCAGGAATTAACTGATAAGATAAATGCACATGTCCTATAGCACGTGTTTTACCCAACCGTTTAATTCTACTTCTTATTCTCTCGAAATGTGAAAAAGCGTGTAATTTATATATGAAATAATTTACTGTGGAAAACAAGCTTCGAAAACCATTTTTCGAAATCAATTTGAAAACCCTATTTGAAAATTTCAATTATTATAGAGAATATATAGATTTTATACTTGAAATTACTTTAATATATTATATAATAATTATTTTGAAATGTCCATTAATTTTAAAAATAATTTCAAAAAAATTTGGAAAAAACCGTTCTAAAAAACGAATAAAAACAAAAAAATCGCTCAAACCGGTTTTCGAAATTAAATTCAAAATAATTCAAAATTGAATTTCAAAATAACCAAAATTTGGCTAGTTTGTTGATAGACATCATGGCCTATAAGCATCATCAAAATCATCTAAAACTTTGCATCAAAATGAGTGATAAAACGATCGCAATTCAAAGGCAAAAGTCATGAAATATGCTACGAAAGGTATAAGAAAAAAAGGCCACAACGCATACACCTCATCCAACTGTAACGACCTGGTATTTTGAACCATTCAAATTGACGATCATCCACTCATATCAGACTTGAATTTCTCAAAACAATATATTATTAATTTATGTTTTGAAAAACTTAGCATATACAGTAAATAAATCAATCACAAAATGACAGACACAGAGTAACATAACAATAAGGAGCGAAATAGTAAATAGTACTTCATGAAGCTACTATATAAACAACAGAATCTAAAACAAACTACAATAGAAATTCAAATACAAATGAATCACAAATATAGAAGTAAATGACAAGACTGAATATAACAACTGGAATAACTAATGTAACTGAAAACTGAATAGATGACTCCAAGCAGATCTCTAAGCTCTAAAGGCAAGTCAAATGCTATGACACCCAATCTGACACAAGCATAAAGTGAAACACAAAACACTCGAGTCAGGATTAACATTCTTATACTAATAAATTCAACTCAAGTGGAATGTCAACTGAAATACAAGTAACCAAAAGGATGTTTGGGTTTCCATCCTCTAAGGATCCACAGAACTATCTACTTTGTAGTAGTATACACTATTATAATATATGTCTATCAGTGAAGTAAAGTATTAAAATGGCGTTAAGGTGTTACCTATTTCCCCTTTAACGTATTTTATATATTGCCATAGTCTATACAGTATCGTAAGCTCCACCAAACCGGTGGTTTACACAGAGGGCGCACTCTATAGGTATAGTACAAAACAAACTCATAGAAGGCGTGATAATCCATGTGACAAGGCACGCGAGACAATAACAGTGTAGGATACTACTGTTTGCACTCCCGGAAAGGTGGTAACGCATAGTAGCTACTACCGCCCACCTTGAGACACACTCCTAAATTGAAGGTGCACCCAATTGAATCACAAAAGCAATGGAATGGTATCGAAGTAATGTGACCAACAGGGGGAGCGACCTCACTTCACCTGGTATAGCTCCTTTTTTAGCCACATCAAGCTGGCTCGTAGGAGTCAAGGCTGTGTTAATACCTCATATTAAATCGATGCCAAAACATCCCACTTCGTTCTCGAATCTCCACTATGTGCACAACTGTTAAAGAGGTTTTTGGTATTGGCAAAGAGTATGACAATATCCGATCCTGGTCTCTTTAACAAAGAATCGCTTATTTCACACCATAGTCATTTTATTTCAAAACAGTTCATAATTCATGTCAAAATATCATATTCATTTCAAATTCATCACTTTCAAAATTGTATTCACTTTTAAATCATATCACTTTTGAAATCATATCATTTTGAAAATCATATTCTTTCCAAAATCATATTCACTTGAATCATAATAGTTCCAACTTAAACAGTTTCAATATTGAAAATAGTTATATATTGAAATAGTTATAAACTAAAATAGTTTATATTTAAAAATAGTTGTATGTTAAAAATAACATTAAAGTTAGTTTATATATATTAAAATAGTCTATATGTCAAAAATAGTTTATGATTAGAATATTTCACCCAATTTCATAAATCAATTCAAATTCTTATTAAACCTTTTTAATTTATAACGGTTTCAAAATCCAAGTTTGAACTTCAAATTCAAAACACTTCCAATTCAACAAGTCCCAAAGTATAAATATTCAAACAATTCACAATAAGTTGATATGATAAATTTCATTTATATTTCAAAATTCAACTTAAATTTTATTTAAATTCGAAAATATTTATTTTATCACTTTCATACGCATTTAAATCAAATCCTAGATTATGGTTTAAATCAAATTAAATATTCAATACCAATTTTCATTTAAATTTGAATATATTCATTTAACCACCTTAATCAAAATAAAGTTATAAAGTTATAAAATCATATTCCTAAAATCTCAAAATTAACGAGTTCAAATCAATTCATATCTATATCCAATTCTTAAACAAATAATATTCAGTTCAATTTCAATTTCATTTTTCAACAATACTTTATTAATTTATACAAAATCTATTTTCAAATATTAACATAATTTTATATAAATACTTAAACATATTTTATAGATAATAATTAAATTAATTTTTTTAAATTAAATTACATTAAATTTTTGTTTAATTAAATCTTATTATTATTAAATCTATTTTAAATGTTATTATATATATTTTAGAAATAATAAAATGTAGAAATTTTTTCTAATTTGCATTTTAAAACTTAACTTATAATTTTAAAATTACAAAAATATATAATTTTGAAATCTAAAATTTACACATATATTAAAGGGGTTTTTAGGCTCAAGGAAAAAGTTAGAGAAAAATTTAGTTTCAGAGACAAGAAGTTTATTTTTAAGCTAAAGGACACCTTTTAGTGTAAATCACAGAATGATAGTTGTAACTATCATTTTCAGTTTACACAAAAAAGTGTCATTCAGACCAAAAAGTAAACTTCCTGTCCTTTATACTAAATTTTTTTGCAACTTCTTCCTTCTGCCTAATTACCTGTAGATTAAAATTAACAATATTTATTACAATCCATGTTTTTCCTTTCGAACTTTGGAAATCATTTTCAAAAATAGACCAACGGTGTTCATGTATAATCATCTATCTTATTGTCAAGTAATGCGGATATTTATCATTTCAATCCACAATTTAAATATCTACGAGTATATATTATTTCAGCCCATAATCCTAAAATTTAAAATCAATGAAAATCGCTTGGGTTTATCATTTCAACCCATAACGATTTTCTGGTAATCTACAAGATATTCGGGTATGTATCATTTCAACCACAGGGAATTCTAAACTAACACGGAATCTGTAGAGTGAGAACAAATATGCTTCATTTAAATTCATTTCATTTACAAATCAGATTTATAAACAATGTTTATAAAATTTCAAATCCTTATAATATACAACAAAAGTAAATAGTTCAAGAATGTTGACAAAAAATTAAATCATAATCTAGTACTATCATTTCTAACAACTAATTCATTTAACTATCTAATTTCAAAAAATTATACCTTTATATATAAAATAAAATCATATATAAAATTATATCATTTACCAGTTTCGAAAACAATATCATGTCAGTTTACTATGTTCAAGTGTTTTGGAATTCCTATCAATAACATTGGCCAAACGAATCGATCAAGACCTAAAATCAAATTTAACGACTCAAACAACACAATTTAAACATTTTTATATCAATTACAAATACACTCCCTTACAGTATGATTCAAGAACGGATATTAAAACAAGGATAGAGATTCAAATTTAGAGGGACCCTAATCAAAGAGAATTTTAACTACGAAGATAGACTCGAAAGGAAGATAAGATAAATAAGTTTCAATGGAGGAGGTATGGATAGACCTATTTTAAATGTGGCGACCTTAACCAGGTCCACGGAGACTTAGAAAATGAGAATATCATCAATGGAAACCAGGACAAACTGATCGAGAACAACGTGGAAAACGCGATTCATGAGATCGATGAGGAGGACAAGAGCATTGGTTAACTCAAAGTGCATGACTAACCATTCATAGAAACCATTCATCTGGATGGAAGGACAACAGGTCAAGCTCCAGGAATAAGATTGATGCAGAAATCATTTTCCTACTTAAAAAGTAGGGAAGTGACTTCACCGAAGACCAGGGAATATTTGGATAATAGGGTAGGAGTCGAGATCACTAGGCTGAGAATCAAGCGAAAAGATAAAGCTGTTTGAAAAATATTGAGGCAATCGATATTCGATCACAAGAGACCCTAGTCATCTAATAAGAAACGAACCGGCATTGCAAGAAAAAATGGCATCAAACAGAGGACATTGAAATCTTCGGTAAATAGATGCCCGTTGTAAAGGATTTTCACCTCTTTACAAATCATACTAAGTTTAGCGAGACCGCCGATGGAATTAGTCACACATAAGAACGAAGTTCCCAATTGAGGTAACAAGATATGCTTAAATTTATTATAGAGATTAATAAAAATAGAGCTCTGGGATGCTCCAGTATCAAAGAGAACACGAACACGAGAAGAAAAGAATGGATTTCAGAGCAGAGGAGAAAGTTCCAAAATCCAGAAAAAATCTTGGTTTAGGAGGATCCTAATGAAGAATTTCAAGCTCAAATGAAGATGATTATGTAATTAATTTTACCTTATAAGCTAAGTTTTGCGTAAACCAGTGCTCTGACACCATTTGTAACGAGCTGATATTTCGAACCGCTCAAATCAACACTCATCCACTCATGTCAAACTTGAATTGCTCAAAACAACAGATTATTAGTTTATATTCGGTAAAACTTAGCATATAGAGTAAATTAATCAATTACAGAATCACAGACATAAAGTAATATAACAATAAGCAGCGGAATAGATAAATAGTTGTTCATGAACCTATTATGTAAACAACAGAGTCTGAAACAAACTACTAACAGATTCAAATACAAATGAATCTCAAATACAGAAGTAAATGACAAGACTGAACAAAACAACTTGAATAACTGAGGTAACTATAAGTTGAATAGAAAACTCCAAGCAGATCTCTAAGCCCCAAAGTTGAGTCAAATGTTGTGACACCAGTCTGACCCGAGCATAAAGCAAGGCACAAAACACTCGAGTCAGGATTAACATTCTCATACCAGCAAATTCAACTCAAGTGAAATATCAATTGAAATACAAGTAACTTAAAGGAAATTTTGGGTTTCCATCCTCTAAGGATCCATGCAACTATCTACTATGTAGTAATATATGTTATTATAATATGTCTACCAATAAAGTAAAGTATTAAAATAGCATTAATGCGTTATCCATATCCCCTTTAACACATTTTATATATTCCCGTAGTCTATTTAGTATCGTAAGCTCCAATAAATCGATGGTGTACTCAGAGGGCACTGCATAGGTATGGTACAAAAGAAACTCGTAGAAGGGGCGATAAGGCATGTAACAAGGCATGCGAGGCAATACCACGGTAGGATTCCACCGTTTGCACTCCTGGACTGGTGGTAACACATAGCAGCTACTACCGCCTACCTCGAGACACACTCTCAAATCAAAGGTGCACCCAATCAGATCACAAAAACAAAAGAATGGTATCAAAGAAATTTGTCCGATAGGGGGAGCGACCCCACTTGGCCTGGTATAGCTCCTTTTATAGCCACATCAAGCTGACTCACGGGAGTCAGGGCTGCGTTAATACCTCGAACTGAATCATCGCCAAACCATCCTACGTCGTTCTGGAATCTCCACCATGTGCACAGTTGTTAAAGTGGTTTTCGACATTGGCGGAGAGTATGACAACGCCCGATACCAGTCCTTTTAACAACAAAACGTTTATTTCACACCATGTTCATTTTATTTCAAAACAGTTCATACTTCATATCAAAATATCATATTCTTTTCTAATTCATCACTTTCAGAATTATTTTCACTTTGAAATCATATCACTTTCGAAATCATATCATTTTCAAAATCATATCCTTTTTGAAATAATATTCACTTAAATCATAACAGTCCGACTTTAACAGTTTAAATATTGAATATAGTTTACATATTGAATATAGTTTACATATTGAATATAGTTTACATATTGAAATAGTTATAAATTAAAATAATTTATATTTAAAAATAGTTATACATTAAAAATAGTTTATATATATTAAAATAATTTATATATCAAATATAGTTTATAATTAGAATTATTTCTTCCAATTTCAAAAATCAATTCAAATTCTCATTAATCCATTTTAATTTATAACGATTTCAAATCCAGGTTTGAACTTCCAATTTAAACCACTTCCAATTCAATAGGTTTCAAACTTTAAATATACAAATAATTCACAATAAGTCAATACGATAAATTTCATTTATATTTCAAAATTCAACTTAAATTTTATTTAAATTTGAAAATATTCATTTTATCACTTTATATGCATTTAAATCAAATTCCATATTACAATTTGAATCAAAATTAGATATTCAATTTCGATTTTTATTTAAGTTTGATTATATTCATTTAATCACCTTAATTAAAATAAAGCTATAAAGTTATAAAATCACATTCTTAAAATCTTGAAATCAATGAGTTCAAATCAATTCCTATCTATGTCTGTTATCAAGTAACTTGTCTTGGGTATGAGATACCAGTTATTGACCTGAGTGCCACCGTTCGGCATCCTTCATTCGACCACCAGCGCTCGGCTAGGATGGCTTGGCACTTGGTCGCTCGGCATAAGCATGTCGCTTGGCCTAAGTGTCGTTCGGCCTAAACATGTTGCTCGGCCTGGATGTCGTTCGGCATAGACACGTCGCTCGGCCTAAGGATCGTTTGGCATAGATATGTCTCTCGGTGTAAAAGCATCATTCAGCATATGAGCATCGCTCGACGTGAACCACGCTCGGTGTACGAGTGCCGCTCGGCATAAATGCCTCATTCGGCATAGATGTGAGGTTCGGCCTAGGCATTTTGCTTCAGCTTAGATGTTGTTCGACTTTGAACGAAGGATCAACATTTCACTTTAAGTGGGGGCGTCGTCGCTCGGCTTACCTCGCTCAACAAACATCGCTCGACAATGTGAGACAGTCAACATGATTTCACTTCGAGTCAACCCACCGTTTGCTTCGAGTACTTTGAGGTCATATTCAAGTCACTTGCTAAGACGATCACCGTTCTGCCACGTTAGCTCATAGTTCCTTGATCGAGCCTCGAAATTTCTGGTTTGGCAATTGCCGCTCGACGTGTCTCGTTCGGCTTGCCTGGTTCGATGCACAGTAGCCATCTACTATGGGCTGAAGTACCTTGTTCCTAGGCCTGCACAGGAAGTCCAGCATAACTTCATCTATAAATAGAGGGGCGGGGGCATAGTGAAAAGGACCTTTTTCGAGAACACTAGGGAGAACCTGCCTCTTTCAAGACTTATTCTTTTCAGTTAGAACCTGTGTCCAAGTCATTGGTGTACAGATTGTGTCTATATTCAATTATTTGTGAAAGCAATAAAGAACAAAACTCAAAGTGGACGTAGGCAGTTACGCTGAACCACTATAAATCCAGTGTTCTTGTTCTTGTAGTTAATTTTGCATACATTCCTCTGTTTTAATTTATTTTCTTCATTAATCTCTCTACATAATCTTTCTCAAGGGTGTTATGGACCAATTTTGGTGCTAACATTTTAGTGCTTTCATTGAGAGACCATTCTTAGGTTACTAGGATTTACTTTATAACTACTAGATTAAAGAAATCCCTTAAAGAGATCTAAATCATTCACAGGAAGTCCATCGATTCTACTCAGAGTTCCTACCCACAACTCTACGATGGGAAGACCTCAAACCAGATCAGCCTCTCACAATGCGGACGTACATGAGGCTACTAGCTCAACAAATAGGACCTAGCAATCAACAAATCAATCTAGGCACAAGAACCATCGCCCGAAACCAAATGGAGATTGTCACCAGAACGGAGTTCAACGAGTTAATGAGAGAACTCATGGAAAGCAGAGGACAACTTAATGAAAAGATTCAAGTTAATGCCAACCTCATTACTCAGATTACTCAACAACAGCATCATATTGATGTAGGTAGCCCCGCTTCTTACTCCTCATCTGACAGCTCGACTTCGTCCGATGAACCTCCCAGGCATAGACGCTGCAGAGCTGAAACATCACAAGACGGTGTTGCTGATCAATCAATCAGGGGTGGTCCAAATTCCTTGCCTAGCGGCATGGCTCCTCTCTTGCATCAAGGAAATCATACCCATGTTGCGATAGGGCACTTAGGATCTGGAGCACCAAGGTCCTAATGATGTTGATCCCTAGGATACACGTTTGGCAGATTGCCAACAGAGGAGACACCAGCCAGAACGGTACCACATGACATATTCCAACCTGCCATCCTCCATACAAACACTAGACCTATCGGCAATGGTCATACAACTGATGAGAGAAAACCAAGGTTTGACTATTGATGATTGGGGGATATCCATGATTCGTAATAGATACTATCCTACAGGCTGGGTACCCATGAAAGTTTAACATGCCAGCTATTCCGGCCTATGAAGGTAAGACTGATCCCCGACAGCATGTGATGAGGCATGAATTGATGATGGATTCAGCTAGAGAAAATGATGCGACCAAGTGTAGATGCTTCCCAACAACTCTATCTGGAATCACTACCATGTGGTTCAACCGACTTCCTCCGCGGTCTACCGTCAACATTGATGAATTGGTGATGAAATTTGTGGAATAGTTCAAGATCATGCCACTCTTCCCAAGGACATGATGTACCTATCCAGTGTGATTCAGGCTCCAGGGGAGTCATTAAAGGAGTATTTGCAAAGATTCCATGTTGTTGCTACTGAGGTTTGCAACCCCAACGACCTTGCTATTTTAATGGCCATGATGTGTGGGGTAGATCGGGACTCAGAATTCGGTGATTGGCTGGCGGTATAGCCTCCGACTTCACTGGAATGTTTTTATTCGAAGGCACACCAATTTATAAGAAGTGAGGAAGCCATGTGGACAAGGCGAGACAGTGCACCTGTACTTGGTAAGGACACTATGCAAAGCAACATCGATATGAAGAAGTCAGGTGATAACTCTGGGAAAGTCCAGGTCAATGTTCGAAACAAGCCAGGGCAATCTAAATAGTCTGGAGGAGGAAATCTCGAAAAGAAAAGGGAAGCAGAAAAAGGGAAACCAAGGATTCCAACTTACAATAAATACAACCCTCTGAATTCATCTCTAGAAAGCATTTACCTATCAACTTGTAATACTTTTCAATACCGAAAGCAACGCCCAAAAGAGTCCACAGAGGAACAAAAGCGGACTGGGAAGTATTGCCGTTTCCATGAGACTTACGGGCATAATATTGAGGAGTGCAGACACCTCCATATGCCATAGAAAAGCTGATTCGACAGAAAAAGTTGCAGGATTTTTTTAAGAACCCACAGGAAGGCAGACAGGGAACATCAGACCCTAGTCGTGGGCCAGCTCTACGTCATCTAGAGGAACCTTCCTAAATTATAGGTAGACTAGTTATAAACACAATAGTTGGAGGACCTCATCCTGTAGAAAAGAATTGGTAGAAAATGGAGCGGTATGCTAACTCCTTAAGGCATGTCGATTTTGAGTGTTGTTTGAATATGGAGTATGGGAACCACGCTAAACAGCAGCGGATGATGATGGACGATATAGTATTCAGGAGTAGAGATTCTGATCAGATGGAGGCTCCTTCCGTTGATCCAGTGGTCATGTCCGCGACAATTAGGCCAGCATTTGTGAAAAGAATTTTGATTGGTTGTGGAAGTTCTGTTAACATCATCTTCAAAAAAGCATATGACCAAATGAAGATGGAGATGAATGATTTAAAACCATCTAAAGCCCGTATCCATGGCTTTAACGGTGCAGCAACCGATGCGGTGGGTTATGTCGAATTACCAGTTGAACTTCGACAAGGTGAACGTAGGAGGGTGTGAATCCTTCCTTTCATTGTTTTGGATGTTGATTCGCCATACAATGTGTTTCTGGGTCGACCGGCCCTGGCAGAGTTTAGGGCAGCTTTGGCCCCGTGGTGTTTAACATTAAAATTTCCAACAGACAAAGGAGTTGGTGTTGTGCATGGAGATGAGGCGACTGGTCGTGCATGCTATATGGCTGATCTGAGAGAGGCTCAGCGAAGAGAGAAAGGAAAGTTTGTTGACAACTCCGTCCACACCTGAGTCATTGAAAATTGACAAGTAGTGCCCGAGCCCTGGCTCAGGCAACATGATTAGTCTGTAGAGACGTAGATCCGAGAGATGATGATGAGGAACACAGGGAAGAAAAAGTAGCACCAGCAGAACTAAAGATTGACATTTCAGTCAGCCGAGATGGTCCATCGCGAGTACATAAGATTGGATCACAACTCAGCCCCTCAATGACCGAGGATTTCAATGGTTTCCTCCGAGCGAATCTGGATGTTTTTGTTCGGACACATTCTGATATGTGTGGGATGTTTCCCAATATTGCGAGTCATATGTTGAACATAGACCCGAGGCATGTTTAGTAAAACAGAAAAGGAGAGGCATGGACCTAGAGAGGTCCGTTGCTCTCAGAGAGGAGGTGGACAAACTCAAAGCCAATGGTTTCGTCCATGATGCCCTCTGCCCTGAATGGGTGTCTAACCCTACACTAGTGAGGAAAGAAAATGGGAAATAGAGAGCTAGCATAGATTACTCTGATTTAAACAAAGCATGCCTTAAGGATAGTTTCCCTTTACCCAAAATTGACCAACTGGTTGATTCATCGGCAGGACACGAGTTATTCTCACTTATGGATGCATACTTGGGATATAATCAAAACCCAATACACATTCCAGACCAAGAACACACTAGTTTTGTCACAAACGTTTGGCTATATTGCTATGTAGTGATGCCTTTAGGTTTGCAGAATGCGGGAGCAACTTATCGGCATTTGGTGAATCAAAATGTATAAAGATCAGATCGGTAGAACAATGGAAGTCTATGTGGATGACATGCTCACGAAGTCACGACAGTCAAATGACCACATTCGAGACTTAGCAGAGATGTTTGATATACTCAAATACTATGGAATGAAAATCAATCCTCTGAATTTTTCCTTTGGCAATGCGTCAGGGAAGTTTTTGGGGTTCATTGTTAGTGCCCGGGGAATCGAAGCTAACCTGGAGAAGATTCAAGCTATTCGAGACATACAACCGCCTAGAACTATAAAGTAGGTACAAAGCATGAACGAAAAAGTGGTCGCGCTGAGTCGATTCATATCTAGAGCCACGGATAAGTGTATTCCCTTCTTCGATGTAATAAAGAAAGGAAAGAGAAATTTCGAATGGATGCCCGACTGTGAGGACGCATTCCGAGCTCTAGTAAGGCATTTAGAAAGTCCACCAGTGCTGTCGAAGCAAGTCGACCATGAAGTGTTGTATGTATACTTGGTTGTATCCCAACATGCTATCAGTACGACGTTGGTTCACGAGGAGGATCGAGTTCAAAAGCTGGTGTACTATGTCAGTAAATGTCTAACGGGATGTTAACTCCGCCTCGACCATGACTTACGGATCTAGTGCATCAAGAGGTTCCGACCTAACAGTTAGAAGCATGCCGACTTAAGGCTTAACAGGGGTGCCGACCTAAGGCCTAAGGGGTATGCCGGCCTAACACTCAACATAGATACCGACCTAACTGCCTTATCAGGGAGGCCGACTTAAGGCTCAGAGGGTTACCGACTTAGTAGGTTTGAGAGGCATACCGACTTAAGAAATACCGAGTTAAGGCTAAAACAGTGGACGACCTAACGTGGGTACTGGCTTAAGACTCAGAGGATGCCGACTTAATAGGAAGGCCGACCTAAGGCCTAAAAGAGATGCCGACTCAGTGACTCGACCGAGTTACCGATCTAATGTTTTACCAAGCTGGCGACCTAGATTCGTTGCCGACCCAAGTCACAACCGATTTAGGACCAATGTTAGCTCGTTCACGACTCAAGAAAAGGAAGATGAGTTCAATGCAGCTACTCAGCACAGCAGCCTCTTAACTCGTGCACGATTCAGCTCCCAGTCATCTCGGTCACGACTCATGACCTAATTTGAGTCGTGAACGACTTAAAGCTATTAAATGCAAACCCGAGGCCATATTACTAAGAAGGGGTGGTGTTGACTCGGAGGCGACCTAGGACTTGTGCAAGTGAACTCTTGTGAAGCCATGAAGGGGCCAGATGGACCGGCCACGACTCATATTAAGTCGGCTACGACTTAACGTAAGTCGGCCACGACTTAGGACTTGGCAATAATTCCAGACCGGAACTTTCTATAAATAGACAACCATCTCCAACATTCAAGGGACTTTGGGCACATTCTCTTCATACACCGTTACCTTGCTGCATTGAGAACTTCATCAACACTTAGAGCTTTCAAGATTAGAGGAATACATCAAAGAAATTCACGAAGAAACCACACATCTTCAACATGAATTTAAGGACTTTAATCGACATTGAAGCTTAACACTTGTTCCAAATCACTTGTAACTTGAAGCATATTGTACTTGAGAAGAATTGTATCAGCTTGTAACGGGATTATTAATAAAAGTACTTAGAGTGAATGTAGGCTATACCCTTAAGCCGAACCACTATAAAATTGTTGTTGTTTACTGCTTTTCCGTTATTACTTGCTTGCAATTCTTTCCCGATCTATCGGGTGGTGCTTTCACAACTACACTTCACACGCCGGGGTGTTAGCGTTCACATTTTAGCGTTAACATTTTTGGTGCTTTCACTGAGAATTAAACTCAGGCAAACTTCAACCATTGTTCAACAAAATTCTAACAGAAATCATGTCTTCAGAAAGGAAACGAAAGTTTTTGAGGTTTGAAGGTACTTGCAGCAATGCCATTGCTCTTCCCACGCTAAGTGAAACAGCTTCAAGTATTGGAGTCACAAGGGCTGAACTAAACGCCGTGATATATGGAATATATCAACACATGGAAGTTCAAAGCAATAGGATACTGGACAAGATGAACGCATTGCAAGAAGAAGTCCATCAACTAGAAAGTGATATAAAAACCATTGCCAAAGAAGCTCAGGTTTCAGAAGAATGGAATACTCCTCAACGAGCAACTAGCATTACTATTGGAACATTCCCCCAAACAGAGAATTCATGGCCACGACCAACCATCCACGAACGTTTGTCAAGGCGAACTTTTGAAAGAATAGTTGACGACTACCCATTGAGTCCTGGTAACGATGAAGAATACATACCGGAAATGATTGAACAGAGAGAGAAGAATGGGGGAAGGAGAAAGCAGAAACTCTTGAAAAAAGCTCGACGCTTCATACCCTCCGACTTCACTCCCTTGACCGACACTCCGGAAAATATCTTCTTGGCAACACAGGATGTTGTTGTGTACCCCAAACCATCTCTGATGAGGAGAAGCGCGACAGACAATGGGAAATTCTGTCAATTTCACAATCAACCTGGCCATGAAACTAACCAATGTCGCCATCTAAGGAAGGAGATTGAAGAATTGATCAAGCAGAATGAACTGCAACAGTATGTGAAAAAAGATGGAATTAACTACTCCTCATCCTCTAAGGTGCAGCTGGTTCCCGCTCAACAATGTAGCTCAAATAAAAGGACCGTGGCACGGGGAGATGAAGGTCCTATCATCAGTATCATCACAGCAAGCCCTCACCAGGCAGGGAAAAATTGGATGAGGCGGGAAGACGTGCTCACGCTCCAAGGAGACCTTCAAAGTGAAAGGAAGTTTCGATTCTGAAAGATGTTGCCATCCAGTCCTCTTATGCCGAAAGATTCAATCCCTAAAGCCTGGGGCAGCAATTGCTTCCATACCTTACTTGAACACTTTGTTTCAAATTTGTAAAAGAATGTTGATCCAATGATTCTTGTATCAAAATCTGTTGTAAAAACAATGCCAATAAATAATAAAAACTATAAGTCTTGCTTTCCCTATTATTACAACTCGCTTATTTTATTTCGATATGTGAAATACTCTGAGAATATCACTAAGATTATCGATCTAAATTTGCAGGCAATCAATATCAAGCTGATTCATTGCAATATCAAGCAACCCTTGGTAGCATTCAAAAGCAAGCCTTAAACAACAGAATTCCAGGGTCAAATCCTGAATAAGAAGAACTCTAAGCAAACAAATAAGATTTGGCTAGAGTATGTTTCTTCAGTTAAAACCACCCGCCGACAGAAGAAGATGATGCACACTTAAAGACGGCACTAAGGAATTGCTAATATAATCAATCAAATTCACAACTGTCAAAAGAGAACCAATTCCAAGAACTTGGAACAGCAACCATTTACATCCATATTTTACATGAAAACTTTGCTGAAATATTGCAAAGAATTTACAAATATATGATTCTCTTGTTATGGGCAATTGCAAGGCAGGCGAATAACCAAAGCTATAAAGTGGATATAGGCCCAGTTTCGGCTAAACCACTATAATTCTTGTGTTCCCTACTACTATAAACTGCTTTGTTTTATTTCGGCATATGAAATACGTTAATCGTGTTACTAAAAAAAAATGATTTAATAATGCAGGCCATAAAAACAAAGCTTACCAGTCACAAGACCAAGTGATCCGTGACATCATCCAGCAGTCAAGCACTGAGCCATTCAAAATTCCCATATTCAAATCCTACAAAAGGAGAACTTCAGACGAAAGTAAGCAAGGTGGATAGAAGCAGATCATATATAGCTAACTACAAATGCTTGAACAAACAAACAGCAAGTTAAAGAACCTATATCTGCCACCACCAATTTGCTTAACTATAAAATATACTCCTTTGGGTAAGGGAGAGGCTTGGCAGCTGAAAGTGGTGACACTTGCGAAGCAATGGGGATTGTCAACATGTATCAACGACAAAGAGACATGCGAGAGTAAGCGTCAGCCAGCAAAAAGAATATTTCAGAAGCACAAGCCCTCTTTGAAGGCATAACTCCTCAGAGGATAAAGACCTCAAGCGGGCTTCACCGAAAAAAGGCGTCTTTCTCGTTACAAAATCATGGAGTTATCGGTCGGCACACTCCCGAGAATCCATCCAACCGAGAAAAGGAAACTCCAAACTTCCTGACAATAACCCTACTTAGGGGCACGCATTTCACCACAACCGGTCAACATACTCCCGTGAGATGAAATGTGAAAAACCCTCTTCGGAGGCAAAATGCTTCTCTACGGAGACCGAATGCTTCTCCTCAGAGACCAAAGCCCTCTTCGGAGGCAAAAAGCTTCTCTACGGAGACCAAATGCTTCTCCTCAGAGACCAAAGCCCTCTTTGGAGGCGAAATGCTTCTCTACGGAGACCGAATGCTTCTCCTCAGAGACCGAAGCCCTCTTCGGAGGCAAAAAGCTTCTCTACGGAGACCAAATGCTTCTCCTCAGAGACCAAAGCCCTCTTCGGAGGCGAAATGCTTCTCTACGGAGACCGAATGCTTCTCCTCGGAGACCGAAGCCCTCTTCGGAGGCAAAAAGCTTCTCTACGGAGACCAAATGCTTCTCCTCAGAGACCGAAGCCCTCTTCGGAGGCGAAATGCTTCTCTACGGAGACCAAATGCTTCTCCTCAGAGACCAAAGCCCTCTTCGGAGGCGAAATGCTTCTCTACGGGGATCGGATGCTTCTCCTCAGAGACCAAAGCCCTCTTCGGAGGCGAAATGCTTCTCTACGGAGACCGAATGCTTCTCCTCAGAGACCGAAGCCCTCTTCAGAGGCAAAAAGCTTCTCTACGGAGACCAAATGCTTCTCCTCAGAGACCAAAGCCCTCTTCGGAGGCGAAATGCTTCTCTACGGAGACCGAATGCTTCTCCTCAGAGACCGAAGCCCTCTTCGGAGGCAAAAAGCTTCTCTACGGAGACCAAATGCTTCTCCTCAGAGACCAAAGCCCTCTTCGGAGGCGAAATGCTTCTCTACGGAGACCAAATGCTTCTCCTCAGAGACCAAAGCCCTCTTCGGAGGCGAAATGCTTCTCTACGGGGATCGGATGCTTCTCCTCAGAGACCAAAGCCCTCTTCGGAGGCGAGATGCTTCTCTACAGAGACCGAATGCTTCTCCTCAGAGACCGAAGCCCTCTTCGGAGGCAAAAAGCTTCTCTATGGAGACCAAATGCTTCTCCTCAGAGACTAAAGCCCTCTTCAGAGGCAAAATGCTCCTCTTCGGAGGCACAACTCTTCAGAGGACAAAGACCTCTAGTGGGACATATGCCACAAAAAAGAAAGTTCTCTACTCAACAAAAAAGATTGGAGGAGTCATGACCCACCAACCATGAGAGAGTAACTTCCAGGCAATGCAAACCCTCTCTGGGGCACATTTCACCAGGAGTTGAAGTGTAACAGCCGCTCTTCGGAATTTCACATCACCAGAGTTGAAATGCAAACAAAATAAAGACCTCTTCGGAGGCACATTTCACCAGGAGTTGAAGTGTAACAGCCGCTCTTCGGAATTTCACTTCACCAGAGTTGAAATGCAAACAAAATAAAGACCTCTTCTGGGGCACATTTCACCAGGAGTTGAAGTGTAACAGCCGCTCTTCGGAATTTCACTTCACCAGAGTTGAAATGCAAACAAAATAAAGACCTCTTCGGAGGCACATTTCACCAGGAGTTGAAGTGTAACAGCCGCTCTTCGGAATTTCACTTCACCAGAGTTGAAATGCAAACAAAATAAAGACCTCTTCGGAGGCACATTTCACCAGGAGTTGAAGTGTAACAGCCGCTCTTCGGAATTTCACTTCACCAGAGTTGAAATGCAAGCAAGAAGAAAGACCTCTTCGGAAGCCCACGTTTCACCGAGATTGAAATAAAACTTCCAAGTGTTGAAACGTGAAAAGGCTTCCCTTAAAGGCACAACTCTTTGGAGGTACACGTTTCACGGAGATCGAAGTAAAACTTCCAAGTGTTGAAACGTGAAAAAATCCCTCCCCAGAGGTACAACTTTCTATATAAAAAAAAAATCCTCATCAAAAACATACTTTAACTTCCAAAGGAAGAGAAATCTACCTATTCTGGAGAATGATCTTCCTCAAAAAAAAAAAAAAAAAAAAAAAAAAAGAGTTAAAGTACCCTTCAAGAGGTCCGCTTTACCACAAAAAGGAATTCACTTGGTAAAATATGTACATAAGCAAAAGTGATTTCTTCAAAGGACAAAGCGTAAAAATTTATACCAAGGGGATTGTACTCTACAAAAAATTTCTTCAAGAATAAAATAATTACTCTTCAGCAAATAAGAGTGCAAGTCCCCACGAAATATAAAATATTGCAACAAGCTTATAGTATGGGGGCAACATGGTATAGTTACATACGAAACGGTATAGCTACGACGGTAAGATAATACTCAAGCAACATACCACAAGCCCGTTGCAATATCATAAGTAAACTTGTGCAAAATGAATAATAAATGCATTCTCAAATTCAAACAAAAGTCTGTACAAACAAAGAATCATTTTATTCAACTATAATGCAGGTACAGGTTTCAAAATAAAGAAAAGCGGGGGCCGGTACTCGCACAGTTCTCGACCAGTACATACAAAAGACAACAAGCTAAAATCTTCACTTCCTTTTGCTACCTTTAGACCCTTTACCCGGCCGAATAGTTAGCTTTTCAGGTCGGTCTGTGGGCATAAGGGAAGAAGGAGAGGGAGGTGCAGCTGGCCCAACTTCTGGTTCCTCCTCGGTAGCAACAATTTTCTTCCCTCTCCTCCTTGATGTTCCTTGCTTCCTTCTCCTCTTTGAGGAAGACTCGCTCCCTGGAGTAATGAGTTTGGACAAAGTTATCTCATCAGAGGGAGTCCGCTCCGGGGATATTTCACCTCCCTCAAGTCCCTCGTCCTTCTGCTCTTGTGAAGCAATGGGATCATCTAAGCCATGAAGAGCCTCTATTTGCTCCTCTTGTGATCCGGGCTGTGAAGCAGAAGGAGGAATCGCTTGAAGAGACGGAGGAGGGATAACCGGGGAAGGTATTTTCTCTACAGAAGAAAAGAGGTTAAAGTCAGTAAAGAGAGGAGATGGAGGCTCATCAAGATTCAGAAAATAATCAAGAAGCTCATTGAATCCATGAGAAACAAGTGAGCAGTCTACTTGAGTGAGATTTACAGTAGCGAGATTAACAGTGAAGTTACCCGGAGAAGCTGGTTTCCTGATATCGACTTCATAGGCTTGCACGTCAGCACTCTCATCACCCTCATCTCCACCCTGTACGCTTGTAATCTCAGTGGTAACTTTGGTAGGAGGTACAAAATGGGAACTGGAACCAATAATGTTGATTTCAGACGAAGAAGGTGGCTGGACTAGAGTAGTTGAAGTGGTTTTTCCCAGCCGGTCCCCTTCCGTCACTTCAGTTCTTAATTTGGCAAGTTGTTCCTTTCCTTTGGCAAGGGCAGCGCGAGCGTCATCATCAAAGTAATGCCTTTCCAGGGCTGATTCGTCATAACCAGCACCTTCAGCACCAAGCATATTAAGGGCGGCCTCCCACACCTCAGCTAAAGTGATTTCATACTTGGGACCTAGAAAAGCGAGGCTTCCACGCCCCAAGACGCTGTGCAAGTAGAAGTCGAATAATGTTGAGCTGATGCTGTTTTTGGTCGCCTCATGAGATTCTTCAGCTGCGATTCTGCCGGCGACAGCCTCATCACGCTCCCTTTCAGTTTTGGCAAGCTGAAGCTTAAGCATTTGTATCTCCGCCTCCTGGGAGTTGTTTTTCTTTCGGAGCTCAGCAATATCAGTAGCATAGCCTTCACTGATTCTTTTTTGTACTTCGAGCCTGTCTTCGGCATTCCTTTGGCTAGCGTGAGCGTCTCTCACTTGTTTCAGGAGCACTTCTTCTTTTTGAGAATAGGAAGTAGAGGAAGCAGCAAGCTCATGTTTCAATTCCTCGACTTTTGCTTCAAGCTCCTCATTGTAAGAAGCAATGCTCCTCATTTCGGTGTCGTGTTGCTCAACGACCTTTTGCCATTCGGCCTTATCGTTTTCCATAGTAAGCATGGCCTCTATGTTGGCACGGTTAACCCTTTGAAGCTCGTCAACAAGTTTTTGCCAGTTCGACATCCTCTCAATATCGAGCTTGACGGCATCAAGATTGCGCAACATGGCAGACTTGTCAATGGGGACCAAGTCTAGGTCGAACCTCACTCCCTTAAGGCACCATTGAGGAAACCGGCTCTGCAGAGTGGCAGGACCCGGTCCAACTTGAAATTTGGGCCTGCTAATTATCGTTTGAATGTCTGATTTCCCAAGAGCGGGAGAGTCAGAAGGAATGTCGAGCGAGGCAGGAGTAGTAACTTTCTCAGGAGTAGTAGAGGCCTGCTTTTCACTGTGACGGGCTCGTTTGCTTAAGTCTTCACCCATGTGACCTTTTCCTCGATCGTCATGAGATTTTCTCTTGTGGGAGTCATCGCCTTTTTGCCAAGAATCATGGCGCTCTTCTCTCTCCCTTCTTTCACGACGTTCTTCTTCAGTTCTCCTTTCATGAGCCTTTCGGGCAGCCCTTTCTTCATCAGATTCTCTGTAAGAGGAAAAGTAACGC
The DNA here is from genome assembly GCA_030765085.1 of Allium cepa. Lineage (NCBI taxonomy): Eukaryota > Viridiplantae > Streptophyta > Magnoliopsida > Asparagales > Amaryllidaceae > Allium > Allium cepa. The sequence goes on along the minus strand of CM060931.1, from coordinate 881,375,503 downwards.
CTATAATCATATTGGCCGCGCCCCCCGAAGCGCTGGAAATCATCGTAGTAAGATCCACTACGTCCCATCGGAGGATCTAAAATAAAAAGACAAGCTTTAGCAGTATACAAAGTTCAGAAAAATAGAGAGCATAAAAGTGCCAGGAATTCTAAGTGTGTGTGATGTGCAAACTACGCGCATCAATCTACGAACCACTCTTTATTTGGGAAGTGGTTGTGGGTGTAATAGTTAACGTCAACTCTTGAGTCGACGGCAACTGTTGCAAAATAGAAGTAGCTTCAACTACTGAAGAAGAAATCCCGGCAGTAGTAGGGTCATCTTTGAAGATCTCTTGTGAAGTAGCGAAGAGGTCGCTCAATCCTTCGAAGGTATCGTCCCCGCTTTGCTTGACAGGACTGGATTTCTTAGCCTTTTCACCAGAATCTTGTGAATGATGGGAAGATCCTAGAGGCTCTTCTTCTTCGATAACCGGGGCAAGTTTATCAGATGGCCCCGCAACATCAACAGAAGTGGAGCACTTCACTAGCGAAGACTCAGGAGTCTTTATCGGAGAATCAGGGACTTCCGTTGGAACTTCATGAGCATGCATAGAGCGAGAAGCGTGTAGAAGGCCATGTTAATGTAAAAATTCATCCCTCAATAGAAATTTTATGCTCCTCTCTTCTGCGGCCACGGCACTCAACCTCTCAAAAACTTGCTTATGAATTGGATCTCTAGAAGGGAGAGGAAGTGCTGAAAGGAACAACGAATGAAATTAGCAACTGAAAGTTCGGATCTCGAAAAGGTTTCAAAACGGAAGAAACAAAACACTAATCTTACTTCCTACTCTCCAGATGGCGTAAAACCCTGGGGGACAGCGGGCAAAGAAAAACTGGTTCAAAAATCCATGAACGCTTTCAGTAAGATCGGAGATGAGCTTGCGGTTTCTAGCACTTCTCACAATAATAAGGGAAGGATGATCTTTACTCTTTGCAAACGAGCACAGATAACGGATTTATTCAAAACTCGGTAGACGATCGAGAGTTCTTCTGAACAAAACACACAACCCCATCAAGATGGCATAGCCATTAGGATGAAGTTGGAACGGAGAAATCGTCAACCGAAGGAGAAGAATTCGAAGGAAGTCGTTAAAAGGAGGAATCACCCCACTTAAGCACATTTGGCGGTTGACTGCAACAAAACCATAGGGAGGATTGTCAGCAGTATCACTTGGCCCAGGGAGTTGGACATCACTTTCGGCAAAGCCAAATTGAGTGCGCAGCTGAATAAACGCTCTCAAAGATAGAATAGTCGAGGTTCTCTCCGGAGGATTCTCTATGGGAACAGCTATCGGGAAAGTTTCTTCCTCTTGAGTCACCACTTCTTCTTCTCGGTGGGAAGTCATTCTACATAAACAACTGGGTATTCAAACATGAAGGTGCACGTTTCCTAAAGTGTGTGAAGTGTTGTGTAAAATCAATCAAGCAGCAAACAAATATAACTGGAATGAAAACTAGCAAGCATTTGTTAGTTATGAAATTCGGGGACTATTGTTTTAAGCCTAAATATGCAAGTAAGATGTTGATGTAGATAAATCAGTTCAGATTATTGATACTTTGCATTAATGTTTAACTCTAATTGATTGATTCACAAACATTTCATGCAATATAATTAAGTTGCCTGTCTTGTTTTAACTAATCTGTCATCTGACGTGGGCAGTCAATGGCAGTATTTTCGCCTCGGTTTTCTTTGTTTGTTATTTTCAGCAGGTTAGCAGCTTATAAGTTAATGCGATCTGTGAAATAATACAATGAGATTCAAGCAAATTTATAAGTTGGGGCAGTTCAAAATTTAGGCAACTTAGTTTGACAGTTCAAGTCAGAAACTCAAAGTGGATCTATGCTCTCAAAAAGTCAGCATGCCCAAAGCTTAAGTGTTAACTCGGCAGCGGTTTAAGAGCCAACTCGGTCACGGTTTAAGGGATTAACTCGGCCACGACTTAGGGGTTAATTCGGCCGCGGTTCAAGGTTAAATCAGTAGAAGGTTAAATCGGCAGATTTCCCCCAAGGTTCAACTCGGCCGCGACTTAGAGTTTAGACCACTTCACTTAAGGGCTAGGTCGGCCGAAGACTAGTTCATCCAATTTCACTGACTCGTTCCCGAATCAACATCCCACGGCCATCGACCCGATAACCCAATAACTATTCCATCAACCACAATCTTCGTTTCATTCAAGCTATCGGATCGTCCCACCATGTAGTTCGAAACTGCCGCGAGATCAACACCTTACAACCCTAGCACGAATCAAATTCAACTAGCTTGAATCATCTTCATCATCGGTCAGTTAAAATCGAACCAAACAACATAAACTCAATCGGCCATGGGTGCAATGGAATTCATGATGAAGCATTATGCGAGGTGGTGGTTTAGGTGTGAATAATGGAGTTCGTGGACCAACAATAACCTATGGTTGAGGAAAATTCACTTACGTAATAATTATCGGTGGTTGATGGAGCAAAATCGCCTTTTTTTTAAGCTTGGAGAAATTTTTTAATGGCGGGATCGAGAGAGCAAGTAATGAGAGAGAAGAAGAGGTTGCGATTTATATCTTGCAATGAAGGGATCTGGAGCGGCGCATGCGACTTAACTATTAGCTCGCGTACGACCTACCGACCTAAAAGGGGACGGGTTAAGGACTATCGAAGCACACGACCTAACCAGTAGGCGTATACTTCGAGGGGCAAATGTTAACTCCGCCTCGACCATGACTTACCGATCTAGTGCATCAAGAGGTTCCGACCTAACAGTTAGAAGCATGCCGACTTAAGGTTTAACAGGGGTGCCGACCTAAGGCCTAAGGGGTATGCCGGCCTAACACTCAACATAGATACCGACCTAACTGCCTTATCAGGGAGGCCGACTTAAGGCTCAGAGGGTTACCGACTTAGTAAGTTTGAGAGTCATACCGACTTAAGAAATACCGAGTTAAGGCTAAAACAGTGGACGACCTAACGTGGGTACTGGCTTAAGACTCAGAGGATGCCGACTTAATAGGAAGGCCGACCTAAGGCCTAAAAGAGATGCCGACTCAGTGACTCGACCGAGTTACCGATCTAATGTTTTACCAAGCTGGCGACCTAGAATCGTTGCCGACCCAAGTCACAACCGATTTAGGACCAATGTTAGCTCGTTCACGACTCAAGAAAAGGAAGATGAGTTCAATGCAGCTACTCAGCACAGCAGCCTCTTAACTCGTGCACGATTCAGCTCCCAGTCATCTCGGTCACGACTCACGACCTAATTTGAGTCGTGAACGACTTAAAGCTATTAAATGCAAACCCGAGGCCATATTACTAAGAAGGGGTGGTGTTGACTCGGAGGCGACCTAGGACTTGTGCAAGTGAACTCTTGTGAAGCCATGAAGGGGCCAGATGGACCGGCCACGACTCATATTAAGTCGGCTACGACTTAACGTAAGTCGGCCACGACTTAGGACTTGGCAATAATTCCAGACCGGAACTTTCTATAAATAGACAACCATCTCCAACATTCAAGGGACTTTGGGCACATTCTCTTCATACACCGTTACCTTGCTGCATTGAGAACTTCATCAACACTTAGAGCTTTCAAGATTAGAGGAATACATCAAAGAAATTCACGAAGAAACCACACATCTTCAACATGAATTTAAGGACTTTAATCGACATTGAAGCTTAAGACTTGTTCCAAATCACTTGTAACTTGAAGCATATTGTACTTGAGAAGAATTGTATCAGCTTGTAACGGGATTATTAATAAAAGTACTTAGAGTGGACGTAGGCTATACCCTTAAGCCGAACCACTATAAAATTGTTGTTATTTACTGCTTTTCCGTTATTACTTGCTTGTAATTCTTTCCCGATCTATCGGGTGGTGCTTTCACAACTACACTTCACACGCCGGGGTGTTAGCGTTCACATTTTAGCGTTAACACGGGAGCAGAAAGAAATTGTCCTAAAATTGAGAAGTTGGCCTACTGTTTGGTGATTACATCACCCAAGCTGCGCCCGTACTTTCAGGTACACTCGATCGGTGTTTATACCGATCAACCCTTGCGATAGGTACTCCAACAACCAGAAACCTCTGGAAGGATGTTAAAATGGAATATCAAGTTGAGTCAGTTTGATATTACCTACCTGCCACGAAGGGCCATACAAGGGAAAGCACTAGCGGACTTCATCGCTGAATAAACCGTGTCAAACGAACCAAACAGTCATAATGTCATTCCCCCCATTCGATGGAAACTGCACCGATGGGGCATCCAACGACCGTTGTTCTGGGGCTGGTATAATTCTTGTGACCTTCGAAAACCGATCAATTTGTTATGCTTTAAAGCTAAATTTCCCAGCTACCAATAACGAAGCTGAGTATAAAGCATTGATTCTAGGCTTGAGACTTATCAAGGAACTTGGAATGAAATCATTTGAAATTTTTGTGACTCATAATTGGTGGTGTATCAGGTGCGGGGACATTACCAAGCGAAGGGGCAGAGGCTTGCTTCGTACCTTGCCGGGTTCTTGAACTATTGGAAGACCTTGAATATTATGATATTTCACACGTCCCGTGTAAGAAAATAGGGAAGTCGATTTATTGGCCAAATTCGCAAGTACTGGCGATGCACAACAAATTGGGTTGGTTCCCTTCGAAACCTGGCATGCTCCAAGTATAAATGTGATGGAGGTAGATTTCGTGTTAGAAACAGAAATCAAGAAGGAGTCATGGATAACCCCATTCAAGCAATACTTGCTAAATAGGGTCTTGCCCGGAAGAAAGAGCGAATGACGACAACTCATTCGTAAAGCTTCATGATATGTGTTGTAGGACGGAATAATATATAGAAAGGGGTTCTCGGTCCCCTTACTCCGATGCATTGCCCACGATGAGATAAAATAAGTATTGATGGAAGTTCATGAAGGAGAATGTGGTGACCATACTCGGTGAAGACATTAGCAAAAAAGATCCTCCACTATGGATATTATTGGCCAAATGTAAATCGAGATGCTACAGACTACGTAAGAAGATGTGATAAGTTTCAAAAATGTGCAAAAATCCCAAGAGCTCCGCCTACGGAACTCACGCAAATGGTTAGTCCCTGGCCGTTTGCAATATGGAGGATCGATATAATCGGCTCCTTGCCTATATCCGAAGGTGGTGCAAAATACGCAATCATTGCGGTCGATTACTTTACCAAGTGGGCAGAGGCAGATCCCTTAGCCACAATAACCACCAAGAAGGTCATTAATTTGGTACATTATATGCCATTTTGGCCTCCCACAAACCATCATTACACACAACGGAACTCATTTCGAAAGTAAGGAGTTCAAAGACTTTTTTCAAAAGTATGGCATTGTAAAAAGATTTGCGGCAGTTGCTCATCCAAAAGCCAATGGACAAGTAGAAGCCGTGAACAAAATAATCAAGTCCATTTTGAACAAATGTTTGGAAAAGTCTAGAGGAAAGTGGGTGGATGAACTTCCAACAACACTGTGGGCTTACATAACCACCTACAAGTCCGCAACTGGCCACACTCCATTCGCATTGGCGTATGGCATGGAAGTCGTTATACCTATGAAACTTGGAGATCCTTCACATCGGTTAACCCATTATGACCCCAAGACAAATTGGGATCTCTTACTGGAATAAATGGACTTCGTTGATGAAAAACGTAAAGAAGTTGATTTAAGGGCGGCTACATATTGGCACCCAGTCGCTCGATATTATAATGAAAAAGTCCAACCGAGAATCTTTGATGTGGGTGATCTTGTTTTGAAGTGAGTTTTCACGGTCCCGTCACATATGAATCCCACCTGGGAAGGTCCATACATCATTGAACAGAGGCTTGGAGAGGGAACATTTAAGCTAGGGACCGTTGATGGCGCAACACTCCCCCAAGCATGGAATAGCGAATATCTACGACGTTATTATATTTAGTTTATTTCTTTTGCATTTTAGTGGCAATTATTTGCAGTGTACTTTTATTTAATCGATTCTTAGTTTTCAGTGTGTAATAAGACAATCCAGTTTGCTTCCGGTAATAAAGGCTTAAAGCCATCTATTCCATAAATTATTGATGTTTCTGTATGTCATAATTCTATGATAAAGTTAAAGTTACATTATTCTGTCTGGCGTATGAACGCGCACAGAAACGACTTAAAATCTCCAAGTCCCCAGAGTGCAGACTGGAGTATTCTGAGTCCCTAGAGTATGGACTAGAGTATAAACAATTTAAAATCTCCAGGTCCCCAGAGTGCGGACTGGGGTACTCTATGTCCCCCGAGTGTGGACTAGCGTATAAACGATTCTAAATCTCCAAGTCTCCAGAGTGCGGACTAAAGTACTCCGAGTCTCCAAAGCACGGACTAGAGTATAAACAATTTAAAATCTCCAAATCCACATTGTGCGGACTGGAGTACTCTGAGTCCCTAGAGTGCGGTCTAAGTACAAACGATTGAAAATCTTCAAGTCCCCATAGTGCAAATTGGAGTACTCTGAGTCCCTAGAGCGTGGACTAGAGTATAAACACTTTACAATCTCCAAGTCCCCAGAGTGTGGACTGGAGTACTCCAAGTCTCCAGAGCGCGGACTAGAGTATAAACTATTTAAAATCTCCAAGTCCCCATAGTACGGACTGGAGTACTCTGAGTCCCTAGAGTGTGGACTAGAGTATAAACGACTTAAAATCTCCAAGTTCCTAGAGTGCGGACTGGACTACTCTGAGTCCCCAGAGTGTGGACTATAGTATAAACGATTTAAAATCACCAAGTCCCCAGAGTGCGGACTGAAGTACTCTGAGTCCCCATAGTGCGGACTAGAGTATAAACGACTTAAATCTCCAAGTCTCGGGAGGGAGGACTGGAGTACTCTGAGCCCCCAGAGTGTGGACTGGATTATAAACGACATAAAATCTCCAAGTCCCCAGAATGCGGACTGGAGTACTTTGAGTCCCCAAAGTGCGGACTAGAGTATAAACGACTTAAAATCTCTAAGTCCCAGAGTGTGGACTGGAGTACTCTGAGTCCATAGAGTATTGACTAGAGTATAAAAGATTCAAAATCTCCAAGTCCCCGGAATGCAGACCGGAGTACTCTAATTCCCCAGAGTGCGGACAAGAGTACAAACGACTTAAAATCACCAAGTCCCTAGAGTGCGGACTGGAGCACTTTGAGTCCTTGGAGCATGAACTAGTTTATAAACAACATAAAATCTCGAAGTCCCCTGAGCACGGACTGGAGTGCTCAGTTCCCCAGATTACAACCTAGAAATTATTCTAAGTACTCATAGAATGGAATAGAGGATCTACGAATCTCAATGGACTTCAAGTTACATGAGGTTGCAATAGAGTTCTTATAACTCATTACATTCCAAGTTATGGAAACAAGTTTGAGCTGAAAAAAGAAAAGTCATCAAGAAACAAAGGAACTAAGTTTTATTCATGAATCCCAAAACAAAGTTCCACTACAATTCCTCCTAAACACGGAGTCAAAAGTATATTTACATTGATTATGAAAATAAATAGCAATTATTACATAATCCAGGCTAACCCTCTTTGAACGAGCATGATACCTACTTCTTTGCCTTGTTTTCCTTCCTCGGTTTTTCATACGACCCCTCTCCCATGTGTTTTCTCTTGGACATCTCGCTCGCTAGACAAAAGGTGTCGGAGGAAGGAGGAGGAACTTCTAGTGACCTGGTCCCGCCGGGAAGAATAACTTTCAGAGGCTTATTCAATGGATCATCAAGTTCCACTACTTAGGGCTCAACCTTGATTTCAGCATTCTTCTCCTTCTTTTCTATAAGTTGCTCCTTCATTCTCCACTTTGAGGTATGTTCGGAGGTGCTTGTGATCTCAACTTCATATTTTTCTTTGGCGGGTGATGGATTTTCGGACTAGTCCTCGTCTAACGCCTCAATCACTTGAGCATCAGGACCGGGAGTCTCTCCTGTTTGAATTACCTTACTTGCCTTCTCCTCGTTCTCTATGGCGTCATCGCTCCATGGAGTTGGCTTAAGATCAGAACGGCCTACACGAAATCATAAGAGACAAATGTTAGAATACATTAACCATTCGTCGAAAACTATGGACCTTTGAACTTTGAGAAGAAAAGTAATGTACCGGTTTCTGGCTGACTCATAACCATTCGAGGAGTATAACCCTCTGAATCGGAGATAGAACATAAATGCCAAGACCAGGATCTTTTGGGTTATAGCCAATGTGTTTTTCGAAGGGGTCATGTGGTAGGTGATCAGTCAGTTGAGTTGGGGGAGGAACTAGAGGCTCGGCTCCGAACAGGCCGACAATGTCATTCTTTCCTTTCGATGAAGAGGAGTCTCTGCTGTAAAGAGCCTTCGCTGTAGACAAGTCTGAAGGTTCATTCCCCGGGAGAAATTCCTTTGCTAAAGCTTCTTCGTCAACCTCTTCAGTCCCCGACTCAGCCTTTTTGATCATTATCAAAGTCTACCATGCTTCTACCAAGGATTCGAGGTAACCCTTGCTGAGAAATGTTAAGTCACGATACATAAGGACTTGAGCATTGTACTCGGCTATAAGCAGATCAAATAAGCATTTGATCTCCTTCCTACCAGCTTCGGCGGCCGCCTCAAGGCAAGAATCCATCTCCGTTAACGCAATTCTCTTGCCCTCTTCATGGGCCTCATCCTTCAGGCTCTCAGTCTTGGAGAGTTCTTCATCGAACTTTGTCTTCAGGAGCCTTGTGGAAACAATCTCGTCATAGTAACGTTGCGCACTCCTTCTGAGCAATAATCTTTTCTTCCTTCTCATTGAGAAGTAGCTTTTCCAACTCTTTGACTCGCTGAGCGAATGCATCTCTCTCCTTCTGAACGGAATTTTCTCTAAAGCCAAAGCGTTGCATCATTGAACCGCTTCATCGATCTCCTTCTTATATGTGGCCTCCAAACGATTAACTGCTTCAGAAGTGTCCTTAGCGCTTTTGAAGCAGTTTCGAGCTGAGACCTGTATGAGGAAAGCTCTTCATCCTGGGATTTAATAATGTCTTTGTCGTAGACGGCTTCGAGCCTTAGGCGATCGATTTCATGTTAGCACTCAATAGAGACTTCGAAAACTTTTTTCACCAAATGTACAAATGCATCATGTTGAATGTAGACGTCATTGTTGCAAGCAATGGCGCTTCGTTTGCCGTGTCCCGGAATGTGATGAATCGCTAGAAGGAACTTTAGATCGTCGAAGCATATTTTAGGGAACATGGCCTTAAGCTCGGCTAGCTTCTCCGATATCGACGGATCATGTGCAGGGGTAGAAGGAGTTGGTCTTGAGTCTTTAAACTTTTTGTGGGGTTCCCAGGATTACTTGGTGCTAGATGGACCTCAGTGTTGGTCGCGGAGTGTATCGCATTGGGACCCCTTGTGATTGGATTTCTCCTGCCTTGCTCCGGGCAAGAGGGAGGATCATAATCATATGAAGGCTGATTGTAAGATTTCCTTCGAGATGATGAGTCCCGGGAGCAATGATCCATGTCGCTGTCATCATCTCTATCCTGGCATTTGTTGGAGCCCGAATCCCATCCAAAATGATGAAAAATAGAGGAACCGCAAAGGTTGTCGAATCCATGAGAACATCCCATATCACCTGCATAGAAATTAAGTGAAACACTTGTTAGCCAGAATCACATGATGGCTGAAGTTTAAGTGCAAGGTGAAGTCTAAGTGTTATTGTGTGTGCCCCAGTGTTTTCCCCCAATGGACTAGTTTTTTAGCTTTACTTATCGGAGTTTTTTCTCCTTAATTTTGGGCTAGAGAGCATTCATCTCCATTCGTGGGCAAGTGAAGTTTCAAGGCTACTTAATCATCGAAACCGTAATTAAGCAGGTCAGCGGAAATAGTAAGATGTGACAAGGATTTCAATGAACTCTCTAAGTGTTGTGGAAAAGGTTCTCTCTCTCTCTACTGGAGTGATTATAACCTTTGAGGTTCCGTCCACCGTTTTTTTCTCAATTTGTAAGCCAATTTCTTCTTTCCCTTCGAAGGAGGAGGCACTGCTTCAAAGTCGTGGAACTCAACCAATGGTTTCGAAGTAGGACTTTCATTCTCACCCGGTGCTTCTGACACCATAGTTTCTCTAATCTATCCCTCCTAATGTATGTCGGGGGCACCACGAGTTGACGGCCCAGCTTGCTTGTTTCCTTTGTCTAAGGCAGGTGCAGTTGAAGTGGCACCGTGAGGAAGACTTATTCGGCCACTTTCCGCCATCAACCCAAATTTCGAGAGCGATTCATTTGAAATGATGGATCTGATGTCTCGGTTTCCTGCGCGAACAGCTCGGATAGCTTCAACGGCCTCAAAGTACCCCGAGCCTTCGAGACGTGGGCCGACACCTATAGAAAATTGAGAAAAGGTTTAGAAAGAATGCACTTCGTGGAACGTATGACTATTGATCTAGGGAAGGAACTTACTCCCTTCTAGACATCTCGTCGCGAAGCCAGGGTGCAGCGCACGTAAAACCATTCTTGCTTATAGTGGGAGAATTTGCTCCACGCCCACTTAAGGATTTGGCATTGGGTATGTGGCTCAAGAAATACAAAAAACGGGCTGTCAGACCGCCTCTTGAAACGATACATATAGCGTATATTGCCAGGAGTAGGGAGCCTGAATAGAATGATCATAAAGAGAATATACGTGCCACATAAGAACGCAAGACTGTTGGGATGTAACAGCGCTGGGGCGATCTCTATATATTTCAGCATGTCGCGCGGGAAGGAGTTGAATGGTGGCACGCTACCAACCCAGAACATGAATTTGTTACAAGCAGTATATCCAACTATGGGTAGGTGGGGACGATCCTGTCCCGACGGAACCAGAACACCATTAAAAGGAATTCCACGGAGTGAACATAGTCGATGAAGGGCGCTTTCAGTAATCCTCAAAGCTTGGGAATCAATCGGATTATCTAGGATGATCCCAGCATCTAGGATATCAGGAGCCAAGTCAATAGATGCAGTCGTGGGACTCGGAATATTTTGTATAGGAGTTGTCAACGGATTTGAAGTTCCAACTACTTCCCGTTGAGAACTTGGCTCGAGTCTATCAGAGACGGTGGCAAAACTTGACTTTCTAGACATCTCTAATAAGTGTTGAATTTGATTAAAAGCAAGTTTGAACTATACTTGAAAACAATCAATATTAGACAAAACGATAAAAATACTCCCCATGTGTGGTGTGTGAACTAGTGCAATCATTCAAGTATACATGTGAAAGAATTAAAAGTCATGAAGCTGATAAAATAAAGTTAAGCTTTGATCAGTCATCTTCGAAGACCGTCATCGCTGACCGTCTCCAAGAGCCTGTCGTATGATGGTTTCAATTTTGAACCCGGCATTAACACTATATGTTGAAGGCTATTATTTATTTTTATCAAGTTAACTCGGATTTATAGTTGTTAAAACCGGGAAGTTATCAGTCCGAAATAGTTCGATATGCATGTTTGCTTAAGTTCTTGTACTTGTTTGTTGTATATGGTTAGGCATGGGAAGTAAGAGAGCTCAGCATATGTTATGTTCAAATTGGAATAATTTTGACTGTTGTTGCCAACTCCAAGGCTTAATGCTGAGCGAGACTCAAAAGACTCGACTAAACGACCACCCAAATCGGACATGCCGATCCATTCGCTCTCCTCCGTCCCACTTCCTCAAGTCACCAAACTAGACCCACGCTTCTCTCCTGCACTCTCTCTTCACTGTTGGCATGCAGGGGTCATACCGAGTCGCATTCGCTCGGCATACCAAACCCAACTCATGGTCTTTAACCGGGCCATAACACTACACTCGAGAGACTAAACCATGCACTCTCCTTTATACAGACAATACTGAGCCACCGTCAAATGTTCTCCTCCAACTCACTTCTTCGAGTAATCTAAACACTCTTTTAAGTTGTTCGCCAAATGTCACTCCCACTCGTACACCACGCCCAACCTACCAACTAGTAGACTCCCAAAAAACTTAGTAATTCGATGACAATGCTCAACCAACACTTCCTAATCTCACTAATTCCTACCGAGCCAACCGCACTTCCTCTTCCCTCCTTCGGCAACCCAACAAGAACCTACATCCTAAAAGCCTCGCGTATCCTCTTCCTTCATCCTCTCCATCTCACCCTAAGGCATGTTTAAACCTCAGAATCACCTTCCTCACCTAGACGACTTCTATCGTCCGTAGTTTGAAAGAAAGGCGTCAATTCAAATCTCGTACAAAACTCCTAATTAGGAGAGTCAATCAAGTGAGGAGTTCATACATAAGAGAATGGGTCGAAACTTAGGGTAACACTTGATTTGGAATTGAAATCTATTCGGGCTCGTTATTAGGAGAGGTTGTGAGGCAAATGTATTGGACTTAGGAAGAAAGGTGAAGATTGAGGTGTTAGTGGGAGTTTGGAAGAATGCAAGTTAGGAAGTCTTATGGAGTGGAAGTAGAAGTAAAGGGAAGAAAAAGAGAAGTATTAGCTTATATAGGAAAGGGGGGAGGTGAACAGGCATTAATCAGTGGAACCGGTCAAGATATCTCAGTGGCTCGGTGAGCAGTCATACCGAGCGACAATTAACTTGCTGAATGTGTGGTTCGTCATGCGAACATCGACCGAACCGCATCATAGACATGAAACTATAACCAATGAAAAACACGGTTCGACATTCAGGAGATCGTAAGAATCAACTATTGAGAAGTCGGAGCAAGGTCTTAAAGGAAAATATTGATTGCTCGTGGTTTAAAGCGCATTATGTTGGTTCACACGATATGCTTTGGGGGGGAAATGTTACCCAGTATATTGTCTTGGGTACGAGATACCGGTTATTGACCTGAGTGCCACCGTTTGGCATCCTTCATTCGACCACCAACGCTCGGCTAAGGCGGCTCGGCACTTGGTCGCTCGGCATAAGAATGTCGCTCAGTGTAAGTTTCGTTTGGCCTAAACATGTCGCTCAACCTAGATGTCGTTTGGCATAGACATGTCGCTCGGCCTAAGGATCGTTCGGCATAGACATGTCGCTTGATGTAAAAGCATCGTTCGGCATATGAGCATCGCTCGGCGTTAATGCCTCGCTTGGCGTACGAGTGTCGTTGGTCATAAATGCCTCGATCAGCATAGATGTGAGGTTCGGCCTAGGCATTTTGGTTCAGCTTGGATGTCGTTCAACTTTGAAGGGAGGATTAGCACTCAACTTTGAGTAAGGGTGTCGTCGCTTGGCATGCATCGCTCGACAAACATCGCTTGGAAAAGTGAGGCGATTGGCATGATTTCGCTTCGAGTCAACCCACTATATTCTTCGAGTACTTTGAGGTCTTACTTCAAGTCAATTACTAAGACGATCAACGTTCGGCCACAATAGCTCATAGTTCCTGGATCGACCGATTGTCTCCCAGCATTTCTCGTTCGAAATTCGCCGCTCGTTGTGTCTCGCTCAGCTTGCAAGGCTCGGCGCACAATAGTCATCTACTATGGGCCGAAGTAACTTGTAGCTGGGCATGCGTAGAAGTCCAGCCTAACTTCGTCTATAAATAGAGTGGCAGGGGCACAGTGAAAAAGGACCTTTTTTCGAGAACACTAAGGAGAATCTACCGTTTTCAAGAGTTATTCTTTTAAGTTAGAACCTGTATCCAAGTCATTGGTGTACGGATTGTATATTTATTCAATTATTTGTGAAACCAATAAACATCAAAACTCAAAGTGGACGTAGGCAGTTACGCCGAACCACTGTAAATCCGGTGTTCTTGTTTTTGCAGTTAATTTTTCATACATTCCTCTGTTTTAATTTATTTTCTTCATATATCTCTCTACATAATCTTTCTCAGGGGTGTTAGTGACCAATTTTGGTGCTAACAATGTCTAATTCTTAAACAAATAATATTCAAATCAATTTCAATTCCCTTTTCCAACCATACTTTATTAAATTTATTAGAAAATCTATTTTTAAAAAATTAATATATTTTATATAAATACTTAAACATATTTTATAAATACAAATTAAATTATATTTTTTAAATTAAATTATATTTTTTAAATTAAATTATATTAATTTTTATTTAATAAAATCCTATTATTATGAAATATATCTTAAATGTTATTATGTAACAAAATGTTTCAACCGTCATTTCATGTGAATTAAATTTGCAAAATATAAGAATGTTAACTGTGTGTGATTGCTCACCTTTCGAGACTAAAGAGATTAAACAACACGACAAGCTCTGAATTGAATCACGAACTCTTAGAAAAATCTAAAGCAAAAAGAAGTAACGGTGGCACGATCTTGAAGTCGATGGATCTGGTGAAACAAATATATATATAGCTATATAATTTAAAATCTAAAATTTAAATCACGTATTTAAAAATAAAATCTTTATAATATATATATATATGAAAATAAATATTAAATTTAAAACATATACAAAATAAAATATGTATCTACAAATCATTATTCCTTAAAAACGCCTATTTTTCTCAAATTAAAAATATATGTACACACGCGCATTATCCTTTAAAATCAGATACTTAAAATGAATATTAAAAAAATCAATATATTTTTAGAGCAAAAAAATATTTATGTAGCTACTCAAATTAATATATGTGCAGACTATATATATAACTTAAACCGTATAACAGGTTTCTAACAAAAATATAAAACTTGATATAAATATATACCTTGAATTTATATAACAAGTTTCTAAAAATGTAACTTTATATATATTAACCTATATATATACACACTATTTTTAGAGCACTGTAGTTTCAATTTCAACAAATGAGAACGCTTATGTAAGATAACTTCTTAAATATTTACTTTGTTTTCTTCTTTTAAAAAGCGTGAACGGGTTGCCGCTGGGTTTGCATGGTGGAAAGGCTCGGCTCCGCTGGGCGGCTGCAATGGACGTGAAGGCGGTCGGCAAGGGAAGCAAAGGCTGGAGGAAAGCATTGCAGTCGGGAACTATTGTGCGTGGAAGGAGATGACGGGCACGAGCAAAAGTGGTGGGCGATGCGGAGCGGTTTGCGGAGGAACGAGGGTGGGTTAGATGAGTGCGAATGGTGAGGTTTGGTGGGAAGCGTTTCAGCTTGGAAGAAAGGTGGCCAAACAGTACTCGGTTAAGGGAAGGGAGCAGACTTGGTCAGGTGGCTCTCGGTAGAGGAAAAAGATAGCAGCTATGGGGGGAATTCAAGGTGGTTGGGTGGAGAAGCTGAATTGGTCGGCTTGGAATGGTTGGCAGCGGAACACTGGGAGGATAAATGAGGCGGAGGCTGGCTGTCGAGTGTGGGCTACAGAGCATGGCTTTGGCTGGCACATGGAGGGGAGATGTTGCTATGGAAGTGGCATTAGTGGGCAGCGGAGGATGAAGGCCAAGTGAACTATGGTGCAGGCAAGCAGTGCGGTGAGCGAAGAGAAAGGCAAGGGTGGATATTGGTGGATGGTGAGGGTATGGGCAGCAGATCATGTTCGGACGACGGTTAAAGGTCGGAGCACCGTCAGGGGAAATGGTGAGTCTACGTGGAAAACTGGGTTTGAAGGAATATGAGAAGGAAGGGAGATGGTTTCAAAAATAAGCTACCCAAATTTTTTATATATATTATTTTCTTTCTTATCGAAAATAAAGATACAAAAGAACGAAGAGAAAGTGGCAGATAAAATGAACCAGGATATATTTCAAACAATTGGGAATAACAAAAGCCAAGAGCAATTTGTAGAAATAATAAAGGCAAGTGACCATTTGTTTTCTCATGGTGTTAAATGAACGGCCAAGTGGAAACAAAAAAGGCTCAAAACAATACCGTTACGGCTAACCGTTTAGTAGATTTTGCCACATACCGGACGTCGAAATGCACAAATGAATATACTATGGGGATCAGCATGATGAGATAAGTAGAATGGTATATAGATATCAGCAATATGACCATCCTACCAAAATCCGATATTCGATGTCGAAAATATTGCTAAAACTTCGAAAAATAAGATAAATGGAGCTATAACGGTCCCAATTTAACGAAACGAATTATGACGTCTCCTTGAGAAAATGTTCTAAATTTTTATTATACAAAATATTCAGATTTCAAAAATATTTTATTTTCATCCAATCAACTAATTTTAAATTGAAATTGAAAATTACACAATAGCACTAACATTCATATCTTCTGATGAAAATCTAACATTTGCCACGTTTAAATAAACGTATTTCAAATATCAAATTTTTATTTCAATATTTTATTATTTATTTTTCACAAAAAATTCAGTTAACTGCATTTTTAAACCTGTTAAAATTTATGAGTTATTACGCCAACAAGGGATTTGATCTTGCCCAGTGGCTAGGTTAACGGCCTAGTCAACTTGGATGGTTCTGGGTCGACCTCCATGTCGACCCAGGCTACGGACATTCTTCCTAAGTTTCTTATGCCTCGTATTGATTTTCCAGGACCAACCTAACATATCAAACGATTAAATTTCTAGATGAAAATTGACGTGCACACAATTTAACATCTAAACAACAATCCAGAAAAGATTTGGCTGCAATTCGAGTGAAAATCAAAGAATTATGGCCACTCAAAGTGGCAACCAAAAACAAGAAATTAAAGAACAACTAGAATAATATTTACAAAATTATTTTTCCAACAACGATTTTTATAGGCAGAGCATATTTCTAGTTATCAATTGTGTGCTTTCACACTCACCTTGCTGATTGGATGCTAAAACTTGGATTATAGCAGCAAAATTGAAGCTTTTAGTAAGATTAGAGCTTCTAGGGACCTATAAAGGAGACAGAAAGAACATGCAAACCAAAACGTACAGTAAAATTAGAAAACCACTTACTGTAGTTGAAAACTATGATGAAATGATGTGATTTGGAGTCTATTAACTTTGATTTATCACTAGGTTGCAAAAATACTTTAATTTGGTGAATTAATATGAAGAAATTTTCTTGATTTTGTAATTTGGTAAAAAGAAGTTTACTGACTTTTCTTTTCAGGTTGGAGGAGGAAGAAGAGAGTATGCAAATGAAAGTATAGAATCTTTTTCTTTCTCTCTTTTCTTACGAGGTTAAGACTAAATGGGATAGTTAGGTTTGATAATTAAAGAAATAAAATGTCTTTAGGTTTAAATCAACACTTAACATATACACATAAATAAAACTGCATTTCTCTCCAGTTTTATAGAGGAAAACGTGAAACTTCTATACTTATAAAATAAAGCATTTTCTATCATATAAAAAGCTTAACTTGTATTTTTAAAACATTTTTATTTTTAAAATCCTTAATTTAACAAAAATACACCATTTACTCAAATAAATGAATAAATCGTTGTTTTTAATTTCCAAAATTATAAAAAAATTATTTTCCCACTTAGAAAAATATTTCAAACCATTTCCAAACATAATATATAGACAAAACCAATTTTTAAACCAATTTCCACCTTTTATTTTATTAAACCATCCTTAAAAATTGCATACTTCTTTTAAAAATTACTAAAAGAAGTAAATGGGAAATAATTAATGTAATTATCGCATTTTCTATAAATTGAAATCATTTTCATTATTTAAAGCCCGTATTTCATTTGTTATCACTCCAAACAAAATAAAATAAAGCTTGGAATTTTATTTCTCATTTTAAATTCCAAAAGTCATTGTTTATTCCAAGTAAACAAATTAATTTCTTCAGTTTTAGTTTAATTTACAATATTAAATTATAATTATATTTATAATTCAATATTAAAAGATAATATTCAAACTAAGGTTGTTATAGACTCCCCCGAACAAAATTGCGTCCTCGCAATTTCCAGAGAAGAATTTGTATTCAACTTATTTATTTCATCAATTAAAGGAAAAAGAAATAAGCTTCAAATAAAAAGATATTTTCACCATCGCTTTGCGACAATAGAAAACCAGGATAGGATCGCTCGATAAACTCTCTGGTCTCCCAGGTGCAGTCTTTGGGATTAGTGGACCATTGAACTTTAACGAGTGGCACATCCTTGTTTCGAAGGCGTCTCACCTCCAAAGCAAGCATGCGTATAGGCTGTTGCACAACAGATGGGTCTGGTGAGATTTCAAGTTCTTGCAAATTAGGAGAATCGATAACAGAATCAGACTCTCAAAGACACTTTCGAAGCTGGGAGACGTGAAACATGTCGTGAGTGCCAAATAGATGAGCTGGAAGTGAAAAGCTATAAGCTACTGGACCTATACGTTCAGTATTAGGAAATGGTCCTACAAAGCGAGGAGCCAATTTCCCAATCATACTGAAACGCATAACCCCTTTTAGAGGAGAGACACGAATGAAGATGAGATCACCAATAGAGAATTCGATAGGCTTTCTATGGTTGTCAGCGTAGGATTTCTGGTGGCTATGTGCCTCTTTTATTCTCTACCGAATAAGAGCAATTTTCTAGAAAGAATCACGAACAGAATCTAGACCAAGAATAGGCTTCTCTCCACACCCCAACCAACATAAAGGTGATCGACATAGCCTTCCGTGTAAGACCTTGAAAGGATCCATACCTATACTAGACTGGAAACTATTGTTGTGGGAGAACTCCACAAGCGCTAGGTGGTCCTCCCAACTACCACCGAAATTCGAAATGCAAACACAAAGAAGATCCTCAAGAATACGATTCACCGGTTCAGACTGTCCATCAAACTGCAAATGATAAGCTGCTGAAGTTAAGCTTTGTTCCCAAAGCTTGATGAAGGCTTCACCATAAATGACTCGTGAAAAGCTGTTCACGGTCACAAACAATCAAAGTAGGGACACTGTGAAGTCTCACATTTCCTTGATATATAACTTGGCCAAATGAGAGGCAATCCTATTAGACTTAATAGGAATGAAGTGAGTATATTTAGTGAGGCGATCAACAATAACCTAAATGCTAGAATGGCCCGATCTCTAATAAGGTCGGCCATCAATAAAATCCATGGATATCCGATCCTATTTCCATAATGGAACCTCTAAATGCTGAAGGAGACCAGAAGGGCGTTGATGCTCGGATTAGATAAGTTTATAAGACATGCAATTGATCACATAACTTGCCACATCGCGCTTCATGCCTTTCCAATAATAAAGGCGATGCATATCGGCATATATCTGGCTACTACCGGGATGAATGGTATACTTAGAACGGTGACAGTCATCGAGAATGTCACGCCTAAGTGCAGAATCAGAAGTCACAATAAGACGGTTCTTCTTGTGAAGACACATATGAGAATCAACGTTGAAATATGACAATTCCTTATCATGGGATTCAGACTCATATATTTGGATAAGGTGCACAAGATCGGGATCACGTCATTGCGCATTGGCAACACGGTCTAATAAGCTGGGCCGAGCTTCCAAGCTGAATTATCAAATAGAAGAATCGGAAGATGGAGCTTGATTACGAATATCACAAAAGGAAAATGTCTCTAGAACATCCCACTCGGCTAGCATCATAGAAACAACAACAGAATGTTTGTAACTAAACACATCGATAACACGATAGCCCTTACCAGGGGTATACTAGATATCGAAGTCATAGGAGGCAAGGAACTCGAGCTAATGCTATTGCCTCATATTGAGCTCCTTCTAAGTGAAGAGATACTTCAAGAACTCATGATCGATATAGAGAATGAAGCCCTCAGCTAATAATAATATCGCCACATCTTCAAGGTGAAGACGATGGCGGCTAACTCGAGATCATAAGTGGCATAACGTACTTCATTCGGACGCAGTTGCCTAGAAGCCTAAGCTACTACCCGTTCTCTTCATAACTACGACACCGAGGCCATAATGACTAGAATCGGTGTAGAAAATAAGATCTTGATTCCTTTCGGGAATTACTAGAATAGGAGCATTAGTGAGAAGCTCCTTCAATTGCTGAAAATAAGCTTCACACTTGTCGGACTAAACAAATCAAATGACTTTCCGAATAAGGCTTGTATGAGGAAGCATAATGTGGGAAAAATCCTTAATGAATCGGCGGTAGTAACCCACCAATCTAAGGAAACTGTGAATCTCATGAACATTCTCAGGCCTCTTCCAATTCTGGATGACCTCGATCTTCCAATTATCGACCAAAATGTCTTCGAAAAAAACAACGTAGCTTAAGAACTTAACATTATTATCCCAGAAATGGCACCTGGAGAATTTGGCTTTAAGCTGATGCTGATGAAGAGTACTCAACACAATTCTCAAGTGATTAGCTTGCTCGGCTTTAGACTTCGAATGAACAAGGATGTCGTCGATGAAAACAAGGAAGAACTTATTGATATATTCTAGAAATAGTCGATTCATAAGATCGACAAAGAAAGAAGGAGGGTTCGTCAAACCGAATGGCATAACGAGCCACTTGTAAGATCCATATCGAGTGCGGCACTAGTACAAAACAAATCAGTTGCTTCGCCTCATTTGTGTCGGCTGTCCATAAAATCGTCACAAATAGTGTAATTTGTGTCAGTTGTTCATTAACAACCGAAACTATTGACTTATGGGTAAGAAGAAAATGTTAAAAATGTAATTTGCATTTGTTGTTCTTAAGAAACCGACACAATTGAAGGGAAGCAATAGATCTACTCGTGTAGGTTGTTTGAACAACCGACACAATTAAATACAATAGCATCGGTTGTCCAAAAACCGGCACAATAGGCACACAATTTTCCCCCCAAATCCATTTCAGGCGTCCCGTCTTTTCCCGCGAACCCTTAATTTTAGAGGAAAAATTTGGCCATCACGTACCCGACCCGTCTCCTTCTTTTCTTCTTCGTAAAACAAGAAAAAGACAGAAAACAACAATCGCTTTAGTTCCTTCTTCTCTCTAGCCATTATACTATCGTTCTCTCTAGCAAAAAAAAAGAGAAAACATCAATCGCTTTTATTCCGTCTCCTTATGCTTCTCTCTCTTTTGAACTAAAGTCGAGTGGTTGAAGAGTTTGCGCTGCGATTTCATCTGCTTCTAGGTCAAGATTTTCGATCTTTTAGGTATGCCTTATTGAATTATTGAAGACTTTGGTTTTTTCAATTTGCGATTTTGGGTTTTTTCGATTTGCGATTTTGGGTTTTTTCGATTTGCGATTTTGGGTTTTTTCGGTTGAATTTATGAATTATTGAATTACTGAAGACTTCTGATTATGGAAAAAACGAACAAGTGCAAACTTGCTAGGATTATATAGTAACTTAAGATGTTAAAGGATTGATAATTTTAGAAAATTATGCCATTCTTTTCTATGAATAATTGTGTATTTACTGAAATGTATGTATGTGTGTATATATATCATAATATAGTTTTTCATTTCAAGCTGAATTGCTTCAACGTAATGATTACAAGAGCACTAGACCATGTTTTCATTTGCAATCAGCCTATATTTCAATCTTTTCTGTCCATTTTTGCTTAACTGTGTAGACGAACAGGTTCCTCTGTCGAAGAACACCAAAACCGAGTGATAACTGAGTTATAAACTATCCATGTTAGCAGTTGAAACTTGTTTGTTAACGCTAAAATTTGAACGCTAACACCCCGGTGTATGAAGTGAGATTGTGAAAGCACCACCTGATAGCTCGGGAACAGATTATAAGCAGATAATAGTGAAAAAGCAGTAAACAACAGCAATTTTATAGTGGTTCGGCTTAAGAGAGAGCCTACGTCCACTTTGAATATCTTTATTGACGATTTGATTACAAGTCAATGCAGTTACACTTTGATTACAACACACTTTGAGTTTCAAGTGACTTAGAACAAGTAGCCTAAACTTCAATGTCGATCCAAATCTTTGAACACATGTTAGACATGTTTGATTTCTTCGTGAAGTTCCTTGAAGGTGTTGAAGTGGTTCAGAACGCAGCAGAGTAACGGCGCTTGAAATGAATCAGCCAAAAGTCCCCTGAATGTTGGGGGTGGTCATGTATTTATAGGCAAATCTGGATAGGAATTTTTCGCCTAAGTCCTGAGTCGTGACCGACTCAGGCTAAGCCGTGGCCGAGTCAAGTTGAGTCGTGGCCGGCTTATCTGATTAAGCATTTGGTCTTCTCACTAGCTCATTCTCTTGCTGGATTCTAAGCCAAGTCCTGAGTCGTTGGCGAGTCAATTCTCACTGGGACATGCATTGTGGCAACGGAATACGACTCAGTGGCTTTAAGTCGGGGACGAGTCATCCTGAGTTATGAGTCATTAAGTCATTTCTTAGGCCGTCAATCCTCTTGAGTCGTTTCTTATGATGAGTCGTGGAATTGTTGAGTCTCTGAGGCAATACCTTTGATGAGTCGGTAATGCATTGAGTCGGTCTGTCTTGTGAGCCGTTAACTAGTTAAGCCACTCTGCTCCTTCAAGTCGTTGAGTCGTTGATCCACTGAGTCGTTGTCAACTCTGAGTCGCTGCTTACCATGAGTCGTTGAGACGATAGTCTTGATGAGTCGGTAACTTATTGAGCCGTCCTGCCTTGTGAACCGTTAACCCCTTGAGTCGTAACCCTTTAAGTCGCTTTGAGCTTTAGGTCATTAATTTATTGAGTCGGTGACTCGATGAGTCGTGAGGCTTCCTGAGTCGTAGATCCTTCCTGAGCCGTTAAACACCTTAAGTCATGGCCCATCCCAGGCCTTAACTCGTTGAATCCTTTAACTCGTGGGCCCCTTAACTTGTAGGCTGGAACGGGGTTAACATTTGCCCCTCGAAGCACACGCTTAAGTCGTAAGTCGTGTGCTTCGACTTATCATAACTCGGGCGTGCCGATTCGAGTTCCAGCTTTTACAGATATAAAACGCTTGACTCGTTCCTCCTATCTCCCACTTCTTATCAGCGATCCTCTAAACCGCATCCGCCATTAACGCATCTCCAAGTTCTCACAGGTGATTTCAACTTGATTCTCCTCTGATCATCTCTGACACCACATTACGTAAGCAATCTTGCTTCCCTTCCGATTGTCGATCTTCATTAACCTATGCGCTCCGTCCTTACCTCCAATTTACTCCCTTGAGTCTTGCAAGTTTGGTCACTCTAACCATCAATGGATGTAAGGTTGTCTGATCTGATGATTTGCGTCTTGAGGTGATTTAGTGGCGTGATAAGACTAGAGTTGTTGATTGAGAGTTTTTTGGGTTAATGGGTTAAAAGTTGGAAGATTAACGGGTTAGGAGTGAAATGGTTTATGGGTTAAAAGTTAGAAGGTAAACTGGTTAGGAGTTAGGTGATGAGTTGGCCAGATAGAGTCGAATACTGCCTTAGGTATGACTCGGCCATTTTTGTATGATCCAGCAACCTTTGCGATTTAACCATGATCCGACCCAACATGCTTCACGACTTAAGCCTTGAGTCGTGGCCGAGATAAGACTTGGAGATTTTCTTATTACTTTGAACCAGAGCTTTTCCCTTTTTCTACGACTTACGACTTAGGGCACTGCCGACTCAAAACACCAACAACTCAAAATCGAAGTGACCTGACTTAACTCGCTTCCCAATCCTTAGGTCGTGGACGAGCTAGCCATAGAATCAGCGATCTATCTTAACCCGTAGGAAATTTTTTTGAGCCGTTGACGAGTTAGGACTTGCGTGAATTCTGTTTGAACTTTGAACCATTGCATAAACTTTGAACTGTCGAATTTTACTGCATTCATTCACAGGTTATTTTGACTTGCAGGCTAACAATCTGTTCAATACAACATTCACAAAAAATTGGGACGAATATACTGCCATCGACCGCCCATATCAAATGACAGATTAGTTAATAACAGATAATTAACTTAAACAAATCGTGTGAACGAAGTGCTATCGATTTCAAGTAGAATATTAAAGCAACACTGAAATAGTCAATTGAAACTGACCAGCCTGCACTAATATTATGCTTGAACTTTAAATTAACAAGTTTTGAAATTACCGTAGTCGATCAATCGTCGACCAGTTTAATTCCAGTTATATTTACTTGTTATTTTCATTAGTTCGGCACAACACTTCACACTTTTAGGAAACGTGCACCTTCGCATTTGAACATCCAGTTGCTTGTGTAGAATGACATCTCAACAAGAAGAACCGATGGGCCAGGCTGAAGATGTCTTCCCAGTAGCCAACTTGTTGGATAACCCTCCGGAGAGAACTTCCACAACTCTGAATCAGCGGGTGTTTAACCAATTGCTCATCCAGTTTGGCATTGCCGAAGCTGATGCCTTACTGCCTGGGCCAAATGATACTGCAGATAGGCCCCCTTCTGGCTTTATTGCTGTCAATCGCCAAATGTGCTTGAGCGGTGCCATACCACCTTTTAATGACTTCCTTCAGCAGTTCCTGCTTCGATTGTCTATCTCTCCATTCCAATTGCACCCCAATGGCCATGCCATTCTGATGGGGTTATGTGTGCTATTTAGTAGTGTTCTGGACCGATTACCGAGCTTTAAGGAAATCTGCTACTTCTGCTCATTCACAAAAATTAAAGATCATCCCTCTATCGTAGTTATAAGGAGTGCTCGAAACCGCAAACTCATCCCCGATCTTCCTGAAAGCGTTCATGGATTTCTAAATCAGTATTTCTTTGTTCGCTGCCCTCCAGGGTTTTATGCCATCTGGAGAGTAGGAAGTAAGATTTTCCTATTTTTATTTCTCCATTCTTGGGCTTTTCGAAATCTGAGTTGCTAAATGCTAACTTCGCTTCTTTTTTTCTGTTTTAGCACTTCCTCCTCCCTCTAGAGACCCACGCTATAAGCAAATTTTTGAGAGATTGAACGCCGTGGCGGCAGAAGAGAGGAGTATAAAGTTTTTGTTAAATGATGAATTTTTACATCAATATGGGCTTCTTCATTCCTCTCGCCTCACTCAGCCTCGTGAAGTCCCCACTGAAATTCCCGATTCTCCGACGGAAACTCCTGATGCCCCGGTCTCTACTAAAGAGCACATGCAGGGAGGAACCTCTATAGAAACTCCACTAGTGAAGTGTTCAATTCCGAAGTATGCTGCGGGGCCGTCTGACAAGTCTGTACTTGCCCCAGTTATCGAAGAGGAAGAACCTCCATGATCTTCCGGAAGATCTGCTGACGAAGGAGTTGAGAAAGCCAGTCCCAAAAAACATGATGGTGATGATGTTTTCGAGGGGTTGAGCGATTTAATTGTGACTTCTCAAGAACTTTTCAAAGATGATGTTTCCAAAACTGTCTCTTCTGTAATTGAGGCGACATCTTCTCTACAACAAATGTCAACTCCTTCTACTCAAGTTATCACTACCTCTACTCCACAGAGTGGTCTGTAACTTGATGCGTGTAGTTTACACGTTACACAACACTTAGGATTTTTCAGCACTTCTACGCATTCATCTTCTTATACTTTAAAGATTTCTAAAGCTTATTATTTTTATTCCAGATTCTCCAATGGGGCGCAGCAGCTCATACTACAATGATTTCCAGCGCTACGGGAGGCGTAGCCTATATGATTATAGGCGTTTCCTCCCTTCTTATAGAGAATCTGATGAAGAGAGGGCCATCAGGAAAGCAGACGAGAGACGAGCATATGAAGAACGTCACCGAAGAGAACAAGAAAGACATGACCCTCCCCACAGAGATGATGATATTCAAAAAAGAAAGACTCACGATGAGAGAGGTAAAGGTCACATGGACGATTCTTCTAGCAAGCGGGCTAAACTTACTGAAGAAACAACACCGACAGTTTCTCAAAATGTTCCTGCTCAATCTCCTGCCCCCATTCGTTCCGCATTCAAACAATCATCAACCGGCCCGCATACCAAGTTGGGCAAGGTCCTCCCACTCTTCAAAGTCGATTCCCTCAGTGGTGCCTGAGAGGGGTTCGATTTGATCTCGACTTGGTTCCTCTTGACAAATCGGCTATGCTGCGAAATCTTGATACTGTCGGGACCGATATTGAAAGAATGTCGAACTGGAAAAAAATTATCGACGAGCTTCAGAGGGTTAACCGAGCCAATCTCGAGGCCATGCTCACAATGGAGAACGATAAGGCTGAGTGGCAGAAGACTCTCGAACATCATGACGCCGAAATGAGAAGTATTGCTTCCTATAATGAAAAGCTGGAAGCGGAAGTAGAAAAGCTTAAGGAAGAATTAGCTACTTCATCTACTTTCTATTCTCAAAAGGAGAGCATGCTTCAGCAACAAGTACGAGATGCGCATGCCAGTCAAAGGGCAGTCGAAGATAAGCTTACACACAAGGAGAAGGTCATAGAAGAATATCGCGCTGAAACTTTACAGCTGCGAGAACAGACCGGCTCTCAAAGCTTGGAGATAGAGATGTTAAAAGCTCGACTTGCTATGGCCGAAAAGGAGCGTGACGAGGCTGTTGCTGGTAAACTCGCGGCCGAAGAGGCCCATCAAGCAACCAAAGCTGACATTGGCTCCACACTATTTGATTTTTATCTGCACAACATTTTGGGGCGTGGCAGCCTTGCCTTTCTAGGCCCTAAGTATGAAATTACACTAGCTGAAGTTTGGGAGGCAGCACTCGATATGCTCGGTGGTAAAGGTGCTGGCTACGCTGAGTCAGCTCTTGAAGAGCATTATCTTGATGATGATGCCCGCGCCGCTCTTGCCAAGGGAAAAGAGCAACTCGCCAGAGTGCGGGCCGGAATGGCGGCAGGGGAACGTTCTGAAAAAGAAATACCACCTACCACCTCTGAACGTCCTTTAGTTTCTTCTGAAGTTGACATCACAGGTTCCAGTGCTCATTCGCTGCCTCCTACAAGAACCGAGGTAATTACCCCTACTGATGATGAGGCTTTGGAGGATATCGGGGCTCAAAATTATGAGATTGAACTAACGAAGCAAACATCTTCAGGTAATTTTGACATTGGTCCGATTCAGGTGGACCGCTTGCTTGCTCCTCAAAAGTTTGATGAGCTTCTCGATTATTTCTTGAATCTCGACGAACCCATCTCTCCCTTCTTTTGCGGAGATACTAATATTTTTAATTTCTCTTCTTCTGCAGTTGAAACACCAAGTGCTGTGCAGACTTCGCCTCCTCCGGTTATCCCTCCTCCGTCTCTTCAGGTGACTCCTCCTTCTGCTTCACAGCCCGGGTCACAAGAGGAGCAAATTGAGGCTCTTCATGGCTTGGATGACCCTATCGCTTCGCAAGAGCAGAAAGACGAGGGACTTGAAGGAGGCAAGATCTCTCCGGAGCGGACTCCTTCTGATGACGTAGTTTTGTCCGCTCTTGTTACTCCAGGGAGTGAGTCTTCTTCGAAGAGAAGAAAGAAGCATGGAACATCGAAGAGGAGGGGGAAGAAAATCATTGCTACCGAAGAGGAACCGGAAGTTGCACTGGTTGCACCTCCCTCTCCTTCTTCCCTTATACCTATAGATAGACCTGAAAAGCTAATCATTCGGCCGGGCAACGGGTCCAAAGGTGGTAAGAAGAAGTGAAGAGTCGGGCTTCGGCTTTTTGATTCCTTTTTTGTGTAATGGTCGGATGTTGTGCAGGCACCGGCCCCTGCTTTTTTATTTTGAAACCTGTATCTGCAATTGAATAAAATGATCCTTTATTTGTACAGACTCTTGTTTGAATTTGAGAATGCATTTATTATTCATTTTTGCACAAGTTTATTTATATGATATTGCGGTGAGCTTGTGGTATGTTGTTTGAGCGTACTTTACCGATGTGGCTATACCATTTTGTATGTAACTATACCATGTTGCCCCCATACCATAAGCTTGCTGCAATATTTTATACTTTGAGGGGACTTGCACTCTTATTTTCTGAAGAATAATTACTTCATTCTTGAAGAAATTTTTCGTAGAGTACAACTTCCTTCATATAAGTTTTTACGCTTTGTCCTTCGAAGAAATCACTTTTTTTTCTTTTGCTTATGTACGCATTTTGCCAAGTGAATTCTTCTATGTGGTAAAGCGGGCCTCTGAAGGGTACTTTAACTTTCTTCCCTTTTTTTTTTTGAGGAAGGTTATTTTCTAGAATAGGTAAATCACTCTTCCTTTGAAAGTTAAAGTATGCTCTTGATGAGGATTTTTTTTAAAAAAAAAAAATAGAAATTTGTACCTCTGAGGAGGGATTTTTCACGTTTCAACACTTGGAAGTTTTATTTCAATCTTGGTGAAACGTGTACCTCCAAAGAGTTGTGCCTTTGAAGAAAGCCTTTTCACGTTTCAACACTTGGAAGTTTTATTTCAATCTCGGTGAAACGTGGGCTTCCGAAGTGGTCTTTCTTTTTGATTGTGTCCCCGGGAGGGGGTTGTACCTCTGAGGAGGGATTTTTCACGTTTCAACACTTGGAAGTTTTATTTCAATCTTGGTGAAACGTGTACCTCCAAAGAGTTGTGCCTTTGAAGAAAGCCTTTTCACGTTTCAACACTTGGAAGTTTTATTTCAATCTCGGTGAAACGTGGGCTTCCGAAGAGGTCTTTATTTTGTTTTGCATTTCAACTTTGGTGAAGTGAAATTCCGAAGAGCGGCTGTTACACTTCAACTCCTGGTGAAATGTGCCTCCGAAGAGGTCCTTATTTTGTTCGCATTTCAACTCTGGTGAAGTTAAATTTTCCGAAGAGCGGTCGTAACACTTCAACTCTTGGTGAAATGGGCCTCCGAAGAGGGCTTTTATTTTGTTTGCATTTCAACTCTGGTGAAGTGAAATTCCGAAGAGCGGTCATAACACTTCAACTCCTGGTGAAATGTTCCTCAGAGAGGGTTTTCATCGCCTGGAAGTTACTCTCTCATGGTTGGAGGGTCATGACTCCTCCAAGCTTTTTTGCCGAGTAGAGAACTTTCTTTTTTGTGGCGTATGACCCATTAGAGGTCTTTATCCTCCGAAGAGTTGTGCCTCCGAAGAGGACTTGTGCTGCCGGTGATGGCTTTGGTTGTTCCCTTGTCCACTTGCTTATGCCTTTTCAGCGATCCTCTTTTTTTTTTTTTTTTAAAGCTTTCATTCCCTTTTCTTACAAGTAACTTGTTTAATCCAAGGAAGTGTACTTCATTGTCAGGCAAGTTCGTGAGAACGAGCATCAACTTCTTAATTGGATGTTTGTTTGTTCAAACGATCTCAATTTATTAGCAAAGGCCCGTTTCTGTCGAAATCATAGGCCGTTCAATTGAAGTACTTCCTATCTAGGATTTGAATTCGGAGCTTTTGTGACTTGAAATTTGGCGAGAATCACTTGGTCTTATTATGTGCAAGTTTCACTTCCATTGTCTGCAAAAATTTAAATCGACATTTCAGCAATACATTCTATGTACTTTTTATATCGAAAATAAAGCAAACATGTAATAATAATAAGGAACACATGATTTATAGTGGTTCAGCCAGGAAATTGGGCCTACATCCACTTTATATTTTTTCATTATTTACTTGCATCAGTTTTACAATTGCCTTCAATTACAAGAATCATACATTCATAATTCTTTTTACAATATTTCAAAAAAAAATTCAAGTAAAGTATGGACGCAAATGATTGCTGCTCCATGCCCTTGGAATTTGATCTCCTTCAACAGTAGTGAGTTTGAATGTGCCGTCAAGAAGCTTCTGACCTATGACATATGGTCCTTCCCAATTTGGCCCAAACACACCTGTCGCTGTCATAATTCTCTTCAGGACTTGGTCTCCAATCTCAAAGCTGCGTTGGCGAACTTTGGAATTGAAATGTTTGGCTATCCTTTGCTGATGAGCTGCAATTCTGAGATTAGCCTCATCTCTTTTTTCATCAAGGAGATCTAGCGCTTCAAGCTGTAGCTTTTCGTTTTCTGCTTGATTGAAATGGATTCTTCTATGTGAAGGGACCTCTATTTCTACCGGAATCATTGCCTCTGACCCGTATGCTAATGAAAACGGGGTGTGCCCAGTCGCAGTTTTGCGAGTGGTTCTGTATGCCCATAGTGCCAGTGGTAGCTTATCGACCCAACCACCTTTTGCTCTTTCAAGTTGCTTTTTGATGGTTGACTTAATAATTTTATTCACGGCTTCAACTTGCCCGTTTGACTGCGGATGAGCCACCGCTGAGAAGCTTTTCCGGATTTTGAATCGCTTGCAAAAATCTTGGAATTCTTCACTTTCAAACTGAGTACCATTGTCTGTAATTATTTTTTGAGGCACACCGTATCTGCAAATGATGTTTTTAGTCACAAAACTTATCATCTTCTTTGAGGTGATAGTAGCCAGTGGTTCAGCTTCTGCCCACTTAGTAAAATAATCTACAGCAACAATGGCATATTTAATTCCAGATTTGGCAGTTGGTAACGGTCCTACAAGGTCTATTCCCCATATTGCAAATGGCCATGGACCGACCATCTGTGTGAGTTTAGTGGAAGGAGCTCTAGGAATTTTGGCGAATCTTTGGCATCTGTCACATCTACGGGAATACTCTGCTGCATGTCGATTAATTTCTGGCCAAAAATATCCGTATCGGAGAATTTTCTTTGCTAATGTTTGGCCACCTGAATGATCACCACATTCTCCTCCATGTACCTCCGCTAGGATTGTTTTGGACTCTTCCCTGGATACACATCAAAGTAATGGCATTGAGAACCCCCGTCTGTATAATCGGCCATCCTGGATTATATATCGAGAGGCTTTTCTCAGTAGCTTTTGTCGTTCTTTTGAGTTCCCTGGTAAAAATCCATTGAGCAGATATTCTGTTATCGGAGTCATCCATGATTCTTGCTCTTGAGACGTGCTCATGATCCAATCGATATCCATCTCATCAATGCTTGGAGTCAACAGGACCTCCACTGGAGTTAACCCTAGAAATTGAGCTTCGCCTGTGCTAGAATACTTTGCGAGAGAATCTGCTTTCATGTTTTCTTCTCGAGGAATGTGACTTATCATGTAATGATCGAAATCACCCAGGAGTTCCCAAGCCTTTGACAAGTAGGCGGGCAGATTCCCCCCTTTTGCTTGGAATTCCTTTTTGACTTGGCATACAATAAGCTGAGAATCACTGAATATCTGTAACGCTCGGATGTTTAATTCTTTAGCAATCCTTAAGCCAGCGATAAGGGCTTCGTATTCTGCTTCATTGTTTGTTGAAGGAAATTCCAATCTTAGTGCATATCACAATGATCGGCCTTCAGGGGTCTCAAGTACAACTCCGGCTCCAGAACAATAGTCGTTTCTTGCACCATCGACATATAACTTCCATTGGATTGGGGAATCATCGACCGTTTCCTCCTTACTGTTACCCTTATCTGTGAATTCTGCGATGAAATCCGCTAAAGCTTGTCCATTGATTGATTTTCGGGGATGATAAGTGATGTCATACTGACTGAGTTCAATATTCCACTTTAGAAGACGACCTGAAGTCTCAGGGCGAAACAGGACTTGCTTTAAAGGCTGATCAGTGAGGACTCTGATAGGATGAGCTTGAAAATATTGCCTCAACTTCCTAGATGCAATTAGTAGGCAATAGGCGAGTTTTTCCAACTTAGAGTAATTCATCTCTGCCCTAGTGAGTCTTTTGCTGATATATTAAACTGGATGTTGAATCCGCTTGTCTTCTCGTATCAGCGCTGCACTTAAAGCATGAGATGATACTGCCAAGTATATAAGAAGATCCTCGCCATCGCCAGGCCTAGAAAGTATTGGAGGCGTTTCCATATGGAGAATCAATTCATCAAAGGCTTTTTGGCATTCGGGAGTCCAATCGAAGTTTTTCTTTCCTTTCTTTAGGGCGTCAAAGAATGGGATGCATTTATCTGTGGCTTTGGAAATGAATCGACTCAAGGCGGCGACTTTTCCATTGAGACTTTGCAATTCCTTCTTTGTTCTAGGAGCTTTGACTTCCTTTAATGCAGTAATTTGAGCTGGACTAGCCTCAATGCCCCTAGCGCTCACGATGAAACCTAAAAACTTGTCGGATTCCACTCCAAATGAACATTTTAAAGGATTGAGCTTCATTCTGTATTTTCGGAGGACTGCGAACATGTCTGCTAAGTGTTCTATGTGATCCGCTGCTTTCTTAGACTTTACTAACATGTCATCGACGTAGACTTCCATAGTCTTGCCCAATTGCGGTTTGAACATAGCATTAACAAGTCTTTGGTATGTTGCCCCTGCATTCTTCAGCCCGAAGGGCATAACTCCGTAGCAGTAAAGACCAATGTCGGTGATGAAGCTCGTGTCCTCCTGATCTGGCTCATGCATCATGATCTGGTTATATCCGGAGTAAGCATCCATAAAAGATAACAAATCGTGTCCCGCTGTTCCGTCTACCAGTTGATCGATTCTGGTAATGGGAAGCAGTCTTTGGGGCAGGCCTTGTTTAGTTCTGAAAATCGATGCATACTCTCCATTTTCCGTTGGCTTTCTTAACCAGTACTGGATTTGAAACCCAATTCGGATAGGTAATTCTCCATGAGCCGATCAACTTCTTCTTTTAATGCTGCCGACCTTTCTGGACCTTGGGTTCTCCTTTTCTGCTTCACAGGTGTAAATTTTGGATCAATATTTAGAGCGTGTACTGCAACTTCTGGGGATATTCCGCACATATCGACATGAGTCCAAGCAAAAACATTTAGATTTGCCTTTAAAAAAGATATTAAGATATTCTGAATTGACGCATTAAGTTGTGAACCCACATTCAACACCTTGTTTGGGTCCTTTGGGTCAACAGGTATTGGTATTGTCGTTTCCACTGGTACCACTCTATTTTCCCCTGCACTGACTTTTCTAGGATCCATCTCTTTCCTTGCTCCGCTGTGCTCGCCAGTGCAGGGTCCGCCCTGTAATTGCTACAAGGCTGGTTCTTTGATGCGGACTGGGGCTGCCGCATTCTTTCCCATTTCTCTTTTTCTGGTTTCTCGTAGCTCTGTTAGATAACATTCTCGCCCAGCATTTTGATCCCCTTTTATAACTCCTACTCCATTGTCTGTAGGGAATTTAACATTGAGGCACCACGGGGCAAGAACAGCTTTGAACGCTGCCAGAGTTGGATGACCAAGGAAAGCATTGTAAGCAGAAAATTCGTCGACAATCACAAAAGTTTGCTTGCGGACCACTTTTCTCTCTCCATCTCCAAGTTCCACAAACAAATCAATGGTTCCTACCGGCTGCCTTGGCTCCCCAGTGAAACCAGCGATTTTCTGCGATGAGGCTTGCACATCAGCCATATGGATCTTCATTTGGTCGAATGTTTTCTTGAAGAGGATATTGCAGGATGCGCCACAATCAATGAGAACTCTTCTGACAATAGCTGGCCCGATACCAGCCGAGATGACTAAGGGATCCAAGGTAGGAGCTTCAATACCTACGGAATCCCTAGCTTTGAACACAATATCGTCATCAAGAGTTCTTTGTTGCTTCAGGGGCATTGCACCTTCCAAAACGAATACATCTTCCTCGGTCGGTACATACTTCAAAGCTCGGGTATACCTTTCCATCTCACCCCAGCTTCTGCCTGCTGGGTGAGGTCCGCCTGTAATGACATTGATAATGGGCCTTCCAGATTCATGCTCTGCAGCCTTCTCGCCTGTCCTAGGCTGATGAGCAGGAGCTTGTTGCCCCTGACTAGACGAAGCAGGATTGTTGCTATTCTTTTTAACAAATTGCTGCAGCTTGTTTTCCCTTAGCAACTCTTCAATTAGGTTTTTCAACTGGCGACATTCGTCGGTCTCATGACCGGGTTGATTATGAAAGCGGCAGAACTTCCCACTCTGTATAGCCTTTTTTCCGGTCCTTAGAGGAGGAGGTTTAGGAAAGTCAACAGAATCTTTAGTGGCAAGGTAGATACGCTCCGGCGTATCTGATAGAGGAGTATACTCTGATGGCTTGAAGGATCGGGGCTTGTTCAGATTACTCTGCTTCTTCCCATTGTTATTTTCCCTTTTTTGCCCTACAAATTCATTCTTGCGTGGAGCAACAGTGTTATCTTCAGCTTTTTCCAGCACTGCCTTTACCGGTACGGGACGGCTTTCCAAGCGTATGAATTCATCTGCTTTTTTATAGAATTTTTCAAGGGAATTTGGTTCCTTCATGTTCAGCCATTTCCCAAATTCGCTCGATTTGTCAATAGCCCTCATCAGATAAGTCAATATCATTCGCGGTTCTGCATTGTCCACCTCAGCTAATGCTATATTAAAGCGGTTTAAGAAAGATCTGATAGATTCACCTGGATTCTGTTCCAAACTCGACAGTGACATGATATCCTTGGCTTTTGAAGCATATAGTCTGAACTGCTCCTTGAATTTCCGGGTTAAGTCAGAAAACTGATCTACAGATCAGACTGGAAGCTTGGTGAACCAAAGCAGAGCTACACCTTCGAGATACACAGGAAAATATCGGCACTTTATTTCATCAGAGGCTCTAGCACCTGTCATGTGCCAATGATACTTGTATAAGAATTCGTTCGGATCACTTGTCCCCTTGTAAGCTGGAATGGTTGGAGGGACAAACTTCCTTGGGAATTCAGCCTTTAAGATTTTCTCAGTAAATGGAGTTTTACTTGGGGCGAAACCCCATTCTTTCTCGTCTTCAACCCTCTGCATACTCTATTTCATGATTTGTCAGATCATTCCAGAAAGATACTCCTCATCATGTCGAGCTCTAGATCCACCAACCTCAGGAAGTGTTTGTTCAAAGGGGCTAGCAGCCCTTTCAGGAGCATTTCTTTCTTCAGCATCATGAATGTTGCCACCAAAATTCCTTTCATTACCTGCTAGTTGATGGTTTACCCCAAGCAAATCGTTCAACCTATTCAGAATTAGGGCATTCTGGGCATTCTGAGCCTCGAATTGTGCATTTTGGGCATTTATCTGTTGGTTCAGCCCTAAGATTGCAGCATCCAGCTCTGCCTTTGTAACTCCGACAGCTGGAGTGGCTTGATTCGATATAGGGGAAGCGGAGGTTCCCTCTTGAATATTCCCAGATCTGACAGATCTACTTTTCCTTCCAGGAGCCATAATCTCGGATAGACTTCTGGTTTTCAAGGAAATTCTCTCTACAAACCTCTGTGAAGCAATGATGATAACTCACCTGAGTTCAATTTTCTCAGTGAAAGCACCAAAAATGTTAACGCTAAAATTTGAACGCTAACACCCCGGTGTATGAAGTGAGATTGTGAAAGCACCACCCGATAGCTCGGGAACAGATTATAAGCAGATAATAGTGAAAAAGCAGTAAACAACAGCAATTTTATAGTGGTTCGGCTTAAGAGAGAGCCTACGTCCACTTTGAATATCTTTATTGACGATTTGATTACAAGTCAATGCAGTTACACTTTGATTACAACACACTTTGAGTTTCAAGTGACTTAGAACAAGTAGCCTAAACTTCAATGTCGATCCAAATCTTTGAACACATGTTAGACATGTTTGATTTCTTCGTGAAGTTCCTTGAAGGTGTTGAAGTGGTTCAGAACGCAGCAGAGTAACGGCGCTTGAAATGAATCAGCCAAAAGTCCCCTGAATGTTGGGGGTGGTCATGTATTTATAGGCAAATCTGGATAGGAATTTTTCGCCCAAGTCCTGAGTCGTGACCGACTCAGGCTAAGCCGTGGCCGAGTCAAGTTGAGTCGTGGCCGGCTTATCTGATTAAGCATTTGGTCTTCTCACTAGCTCATTCTCTTGCTGGATTCTAAGCCAAGTACTGAGTCGTTGGTGAGTCAATTCTCACTGGGACATGCATTGTGGCAACGGAATACGACTCAGTGGCTTTAAGTCGCGGACGAGTCATCCTGAGTTATGAGTCATTAAGTCATTTCTTAGGTCGTCAATCCTCTTGAGTCGTTTCTTATGATGAGTCGTGGACTTGTTGAGTCGCTGAGGCAATACCTTTGATGAGTCGGTAATGCATTG
Source organism: Allium cepa (assembly GCA_030765085.1). Lineage (NCBI taxonomy): Eukaryota > Viridiplantae > Streptophyta > Magnoliopsida > Asparagales > Amaryllidaceae > Allium > Allium cepa. Next base: position 881,339,785 of record CM060931.1, on the reverse strand, counting down.
AGTCGGTCTGTCTTGTGAGCCGTTAACTAGTTAAGCCACTCTGCTCCTTCAAGTCGTTGAGTCGTTGATCCACTGAGTCGTTGTCAACTCTGAGTCGCTGCTTACCATGAGTCGTTGAGACGATAGTCTTGATGAGTTGGTAACTTATTGAGCCGTCCTGCCTTGTGAACCGTTAACCCCTTGAGTCGTAACCCTTTAAGTCGCTTTGAGCTTTAGGTCATTAACTTATTGAGTCGGTGACTCGATGAGTCGTGAGGCTTCCTGAGTCGTAGATCCTTCCTGAGCCGTTAAACACCTTAAGTCGTGGCCCATCCCAGGCCTTAACTCGTTGACTCCTTTAACTCATGGGCCTCTTAACTTGTAGGCTGGAACGGGGTTAACATTGTTAATATATAAATATAACCTCCTTAAGAACACCATAACTGAGTAATAACCGAGTTAGTTGCATTCGTTTTATGCTTTTCTTAGGAAATAAGAAAGAAAAAAAATATTTACATTGAAAATGCACAAACAACTCATTTGATTTCTCTTTTGTCTCTATTACAAACTTTTGTTAGCACTCTATCTTTACATTTTTATTGCCGCCACTATTCACTGCATTTTTTATCACTGCATTACATTTTTCATCTACTCTGTTCAATGTTTTTTCCTCAACATTCCCCTAGGTGCTATTTTCAAAATTTTGGAAACTGGTCAATGCATGCCAAAAAAGCAAGCAAAAACCAAATAGCATCATTTAAAATGATAATATGTTTTCTATGAAATTAGATTCTCAGTTTATATTTTTCAAATTTGTTTACACCTTTATGTGCTATCCAGTGCCTATAGAACTGCAATCTGCAAGGCAAATCGTGGGGTATTCAAGGATACTCATCCTGAAGACTTGATAGCCCCTGTTATCAAGGTATTATTTTCTTCTTTGGAACATTTCAGTCATTCTGCCAACATAATATCTACTTTAATTTATTTATATAATATTTATTCGGTTTTTTACTTCATTTTGAAAATTAATTATTGGTAATGGTGCTTTACTATACTGAAACAAAAAAATGTATCATCATGCCAAATAACAGTTCATTTGACTAGTGGTTATTGTTTGACCATTGGTTAATCATACAGTAATAAACTAATCCACTTCCAACATTATTTAGTAGTGCATTGAAAAGTATATATTGCATTGATCGATTGTATGTTTAAATAAGTATTGTAAAAGGTGTGGCTGCTAACCTAATTCCTTTGAGAATTGCGTGAGCTATATTAATTTGAATCATGAATTCAGGCATTGTTTATCAACTAGCTTATGTGGGTGAGAACAATGAGTGCATTATTATTCAAGTTCACATATTGTCACATCTTTTTACTTATCTAAGACATGATGTTGGAATTATGTCTAATTGGAGTATTACATATATTATAACGCCAAGCTGAAAATATGGGAAGTTAACATCACTCAATAAATTACATAGATGTCTAAGATAATTAATAATACAGTTTATATAACTGATTAGAAACCAAATATTCATGGGGACTGTTATAATTTTGTATGTTATTTCCTATTTATTTTTTGGAAATTGGGTAATGTTCACATCACTTTTATGCAAAATTTGCATTTGTGAAAAGCTATCTTCCAATTTTTTTAAGGCCAATGCCCCCTCCCTTTTAGGTTTGTAGAGCTTAGTCCAAAAGATTTTACAATGTTTTCCAGCCCACAAAAAGTCTGCTCATAAGCTATCATTTTAAAAAGAGTGGCCATAGGCATATGATATGTCATCATCCACTATAAGACCATGGGTATGATAATAGTTTGTATAAGTTCTGCTCTCCCTGCGATGGACAGTAGTTTACTTTCCCAAGTATCAAATTTGCCCTTGATTTTTTGAAATAGGCCATTACATTCTGAATGCGAGTAATCTGATGAGAGTGGCACTCCTAAGTACAACTGCAAAATTTGCAAGATTGAGTTCTTATTAAGATTGGTGCTACTGAACTAGACTTTAGTCTTCATTTGATTAATATCCAAGCCTGATACCAATCCAATATGCGCTGTAATATCTCTAATAGTTGTTGCACTTTGTTCATTAGCTGTAGCAAACATCATAACTTTATCTGCATACAGCAAATGAGAAATTACAGGCTGAATATTGCGAATTGGTGTGATATGCTTAGTTTTGATTGATGCCTCTAATTTCAAAGAAAAATGTTCCATGGCTATATAAAACAAATAGGGTAAAAGTGGATTTTTGTGTCTTATACTCTTGTTTGAAGTTAAATATCCATGAGGCTCCCCATCAATTTGAATAGAAAATATAGGTATAGATATGCATTGCTTATAACTTTGGAGGGATAAACATTCTAGAAAGAATTAAACATATAAACCCTCTATCTAACTTATAATATGCTCTCTGAAGATCAAATTTAATGCAAAAAATTTAAGGCCTTTCTAGTTGAAATTCCTAATAAGCTCAAGTTCTAATAAAACATTCTCAACAAGTAAAATGTTATACTAAGTTTGTATAAAAAAGGTTGTTTATTATTTATCTTGATCATAAGATCACCTTCTTATATCAGTGCACTCTGTTTGTCCCATGCAATCATTATGGTCCTATTACAAGGCATTGACCAAGCATGTATAATACTTCTAACTCTATTGTCTCGAGATTAAGAGGTAACAACTCAAGGCACTAACCTGAGTTAATGTATCATGTCGGCTTTTAGTGTTTTGGTTATTCATTTCATTTCACTCTTTTAGGTTTAGGGTAAACTCCATAAATCAATGGTTATCTCCACTCAGTCCATCCCATTCATTCATTATGACCCCTTGCAGTACATAGCTTGTGGGTCCAGACTTATGATCGTGCTGTTACGGGGTACAAAAAGAATAATTCAAAGCGTTACCTTGAGCTGTAAATCATCCTTTTGTTCTTAGGATCAACACCTTATTTCCAGATATACATAATATATTAGAACTAATATTTTGATTTTGGAAATATAAATATAGATGTATAAGCTGTGCAAGAATATCTACCAGGCATTATATACTAGCGGATACGGAGCACATAAGTAAAATAAAGTCAGCGAGTTTATTTTAATCTGCATCCCTACTTTTTTGTAAACCTATAAACCTCTCACATATCATCACAAGTAATTCAAATATCTTTTTAAAATAAAATTCACGTTCCTATGATTTTCTAGGTATTTATTTATAATTATTTTACTTCTTGTTCGCACTTGAAAAGCAACATATATAAGGTCTAACCGGTCGATCTATAGGAATGCCGACAGTCGACTAGTGGATGGCTCTGAATTTTTAAATAAGGAAACAATGTTCAAAATTTTAAACCATCGCACCTCTAAATTTTAACTCTTTCGAACAATTTTTTTCACTTTTCACGGTAACCCTACATTACTATACATGCTATATCCATTTCCGAACCATCTATAGTTGATATTTTAAACACTCTCTTTCTCTCTCTCTTGGTCTCTAAAATGGCTTCTATAAATAATCTAGCTATTGATCATTGCTTAATCATTCATACACTTTAATTTATAATCAATTATCCATCAAGCAATGCACTTAAAACAACAGAAATTCTAACTTCTTCATTTTCAATATCTAAGTTTACATGATCTGATGTTGAGGAATAATTGAAATATCCAAACAAACATAAGAAACACTTACGATTTTTTTTTGCTTATGTAGTGTGTCTCTAGCAATTTCACATGGATCGTAATTGGATGTATAACGTGAAACGTAGCGATGATGAGTTCTTGAACAAAATGGAAGGATTCATCAAGTGTGCGTTGAATGATCAATTAACAAGAAGAGAAAAATAATTTTTTGTCCTTGTCAACGTTGCCAGAATAGGAGGAGATTTCGTAACATAGATCAAATCAGGGATCACATAATTCGGTACAGGTTCAAGCAAAATTATACACAATTGATATGGCATGGTGAAAGCACACTTAGTACACCTAGTTCTTGTAATCATTACAATGATGAGGATGATCAGGAAGGTAACATGAATAACGAGGTAAATGATGAGACTTATGAAATCGACAATGTTACTGAGATGTTTGATGATGTTCAAGAACATTTGATGGAAGAGCCAAAATTGTACGAAAAAATATTACTTGATGCTGAGAAGCCTTTGTATTCTGGTTGTGCTAAGTTTACAATATTGTCTGTTGTGCTCAAGCTTTTCAATTTAAAAGCAAAACACGGGTGGAGTGATATAAGTTTTACATCATTGTTGGAACTTTTGAAAGACATGTCAAAATTTACTTTTAAATATTTAAAATCAACTAAATATTCTAATTTCAAATATCCAAAATCTCCGACCGTCACACCAAATGCAAGCCACACCCTACTAAAACGCGGCCATGCATGCGCCTAACCACCACGAATTCAACTTTGGCCACGTTTGAACCATTATCCCCAACATTGCCTGAATTCTCAAGTGGTAGAACCCTTTTCCCTAACATCAATCACCAAAAGTAGTGCCGCACTCTAAAAATGGGTAGGGACTGGAGATTATAGAAAATGGAGTTTAGTGGATCAAATTAAGGAATTTTCTTAGATGAGTATATCGTTATATTTTTTTTTGAATTCTTGGATTAAAAGAAGAAGCTCTATTTTTTTACAAACAACTGTGATATATAGGAGAAAGGGCATGGATAACACACTTAGGTATAAGCACGGGTGAGTATGGTTAGGCTGTTAGGGCATGGGCATGGTGAATATATATATATATATATATATATATATATATATATATATATATATATATATGGGATTTTAGGCTCAAGGAAAAAGTTGTAGAACAATTTAGTTTTAAGGACAAGAAGTTTGTTTTTTAGGCTGAAGGACACTTTTTAGTGTAAATCACAGAATGATAGTTGTAACTATTATTTCTGTTTACATTAACAAATGTCCTTCAGACTAAAAAGCAAACTTGCTGTCCTTGAGATCAAATTTTTTCGCAACTTCTTCCTACGCCTATTTTCCTGATATATATATGTTATTTTTATTTTATTAATAAAATATTCAACATAGCATACACAAAAATCTCGAACTCCTAACGAGACGCGCCACCAAGCATTCTGTTAACACCTCTCTTATTCATGACTTAGCGACTTATTCGACTCAACGACCTAAGAGAATAAGAGACTTAACTATCCAAGGCATAAACGACTTAACGACGTGTAGCAGGGCATGAACTAATGACCTAAAGCATAGAGTGGCTCAGCATGGCACGACTCAACGACTTAAGGAGCTCAAGCGACCTAGCGACCTAGCAACTCAGTGAAGGCAACGACCTAATGAGTTAAGGAAAGAGCGACCTAACGACCTAGCAATCTTCAGAGCTAAGCCGCATGCGCACTGCCTCTTCCGTTAGGTCGTTTACGACCTTAGGAAGCCGAGATAACTCCTGTTCTACACATGCTAAGTCGCTCACAGCATATATCTCGTCCAGGATGGCTCTATTAAGTCGCTAACGACTTATGATAACTCGGGATCGCTTTTAGGTTGCAACTCCTTAGGTCGCAACTCCCTAACTCGCTCACGACCTATGACACCACACGACCTAACTCTGAAACTCCCCTATAAATAGCTTGCCTACTCCATGTTGAAAGGGGATTTTGGGGAGAGGATTTTTGGTGAGAATTTATGGAAGGCCGACTCTTTGCCGTTTTCACGACTTCTACAACACTTCAAATGCCAAAGACACTTCAAAGAAACTTGGGAAAAGATCAAGTTCATTCAGCATGAATTCAAAGAGCTTTTCTGCATCAAAGTTCTGACTACTTGCCATGATGGTGTTGTAGTTGAAGAATTATTGTAAAATTTGTAATCAAATCAATTGTAGAAGAGATTAAGTAGACGTAGGCTTGACTTTGAGACGAACCACTATAAAAATTGCTGTCTCTTTACTATTTTCTACTTGCTTTTAGTTCCTGTACCAACGGGTGGTGCTTTCGCTATATCACAATTCACACTGGGGTGTTAACGTACATTTTTGGCGTTAACATTTTTGGTGCTTTCACTAAGAATTGAACTCAAGGGTGCTCTCATCATTGATTCACAAAGATTTGTTGAAAGACTCTCCCTAAGAACTAGAAGTCCATCCGAAATTATTGCTCCTGGAAGAAAAACTAGATCTACTAGATCTGGAAATGCTTATGAAAGCACCGCCACTTCTACCGCGTCAAATCAAGCGGCTCCTAGTGTTGGAATCACAAGGGCGGAATTGGATGCTATAGTGTCTGGGTTGTGTCAACAAATGGAAGCCCATAACACTTTGATGTTGAACAGGTTGAATTCTTTGCTTGGAGTTAATCAGCAACCATAAAATAATGAAGAAACCTTTGCTGAAGAAGTTCATGATTCTCAAGGGAAAAGTATTCCTCAGAGGGCAGCTGGTGTCGCCGAAGGGGCACCTCACCAAGCTGAAGGTTCAAGGCCGCAGCCTACTCTTCGTGAACGTTTGTCCGGGCAAACTTTCGAAAAGTAGCCGACGTCTATCCCGCGGAGCCTCTAAACGGTGAGGAGTACCTCTCGGGAATGATTCGACAAGTGATGAAGGAGAGCATGCAAAGGGAGGAAGATGAAAGTGACTGGGGATTTGCTCCAAGCAAGACTCCTTTTACTGAAAGAATTCTGAAGGCTGAATTTCCAAATAATTTTGTTCCCCCCACTATTCCAGCCTATCGGGGGACAAGCGATCCTAACCAGTTCTTATACAAGTATCATTGGCATATGACAGGTGCCAGAGCAACAAATGAGATCAAGTGCAGATATTTTCCTGTGTACTTGGAGGGAGTGGCTCTGCTTTGGTTCACGAAGCTGCCAGTTCAATCAGTGGATCAGTTCTCCCACCTAACTCGGAAATTCAAAGATCAGTTCAGGTTATATGCTTCGAAGGCCAAGGACATAATGTCACTATCCAGCCTTGAACAAAGCCCCGGAGAGTCTATCTAATCTATCTTAAACCGCTTTAATATAGCCTTGGCCGAAGTTGATAATGCAAAGCCTTGGATGATTCTGACTTACTTGATGCGAGCTATTGACAAATCAAGTGAATGCGAAAAATGGCTAAAGATGAAAGAGCCAAATTCACTTGAGAAGTTCTACAAGAAGGCCGATGAATTAATGCGCTTAGAAAGCCTTCCTGCGCCAGCAAAAGTAGTTGTGACTGAAGTTGAGAAAAACAATGTTGCTTCTAAAGGAATCTGGTGGCCAGAAGAGGGAGAACGACGGTGGAAAAAAGCACAAAAATGCGAAGAAAACTCGCCGCTTTAAACCTTCAGATTTTATTCCCTAAATTAATACTCCAGAAAATATCTTTTTCACAACCAGGGATGCGTTGAATACCCCAAACCACCTGAGATGAAGACTGGGAAAAATGTTGTGCATAATGGGAGATTTCGTCGGTTCCACAATCAACCTGGCCATGACACTAATGAATGTCGCCATTTAAAGAGTTTGATTGAAGAGCTGTTGAGGTAGAATAAACTACAACAATATGTGAAGAGAAATAGAAGTGACGCAACCTCATCTACTCAGGGGCAACAAGTTCCTTCTCATCAATCCGGCTCAGGTGAGAGGACTGCAGCGTAGGAATTTGAGAAGCCTATCTTTAGCGTTATCACAGGGGGTCCTCACCTAGCTGGAAGAAGTTGCGGTGAGATGGAGAGATATGCTCACGCTTTGAAATATGCCCCGGCGGAAGAATTTTTTTTTGTCTTGGAAGATGCTGCACCTTTAAAACAGCAAAGAACTTTTAATGATGACATCATATTCCGGGCTAGAGACTCTGTTGGTGTTGAGGCTCCGACCATGGATCTCTTGGTGATATCTGCATGCATCGGGCCAGCCATTGTAAGAAGGTTGCTTGTTGACTACGGCGCCTCTTGCAATATCCTCTTCAGAAAGATATTTGATCAGATGAAAATTCCTACGGCTGATGTCCAAGGTTCCTCATAGAAAATTGTTGGGTTCACTGGAGAACCAAAAAAGGCTATAGGGACTATTGACTTGTTTATAGAACATGGAGAAGGGGAAAAGAAGGTGGTCTGAAAACAAACTTTTGTGATTGTTGATGAATTCTCCACTTACAATGACTTCTTGGGTAAGCCGGCTCTTGCCGCATTCGAGGCCATTCTTGCCCCATGGTGCCTAACCATGAAGTTCTCCATTGACAATGGTGTTGGTGTTGTGAAGGGGGACCAAAATTCCGGACGAGAATGCTATCTCAAAGAGTTACGGGAGGAAAAGAAGAGAGAAATGGGTAAGGGTAGGGTAGCTCCGCTCCGCATCAAAGAGCCCACCTTGTAGCAATTACAGCATGGACCCTGCAATGGTGAGCATAGTGGTACACGAAAAGAGATTGATCCCAGAAAAACCAATGCAGGGGAGAATAGAGTGGTGCCGGTGGAAGTGACGGTGCCAATACCTATTGACCTGAATGATCCAAACAAGGTGCTGAATGTGGGTTCACAACCCGGTGTGACGGTTCAGAATATGTTGATATCTTGAAAGAAAACCTGGATGTATTCGCTTGGAGTCGTGCCAACATGTGTGGAATATCTCCAGAAATCGCAGTGCATGCTTTAAATATTGATCCAAAATTCACACCCATAAAGCAGAAAAGAAGAACCCAGGGTCCTGAAAGGTCGACAACATTAAAAGAAGAAGTAGATCGACTCATGGAAAATGGCTTCATTAGAGAATCCACTTATCCAAATTGGGTTTCTAATTCGGTGTTTGTTAAATAAGCAAAAGGAAAGTTGAGAGTATGCGTTGACTTTTCAGACTTGAACTAAGCATGCCCCAAGGACTGTTTCTTGTTACCCAAGATTAATCAGTTAGTGGATGGAACAGCCGGACATGAATTATTGTCTTTAGTGGATGCTTACTCACGGTATAATCAAATCATGATGCATGAACCAGATCAGGAGGACACAAGCTTCATCACTGATGTTGGTCTTTACTACTATAAAGTCATGCCCTTTGGACTAAAGAACGCGGGGACATCTTATCAAAGACTTGTTAATGCTATGTTCAAACCCCAGATTGGGAAGACTATGGAAGTATATGTTGATGATATGTTGGTGAAATCGAAGAAGGCATGGATCATTTGGCAGAAATGTTCGCGGTCCTCCGAAAGCATGGGATGAAGCTAAATCCTTTGAAATGTTCATTCGAGGTAGAGTCCGGAAAATTCTTGGGTTTCATTGTGAGTGGTAGAGGCATCGAAGCTAATCCTGCTCAGATTACTGCTTTAAGAGAAGTCAAAGCCCATAGGACAAAGAAGGAATTGCAAAGCCTCAACGGGAAAGTTGCAGCTTTGAGTCGATTTATTTCCAGAGCCACTGATAAATGCATTCCCTTCTTTGACGCTCTGAAGAAATGAAAGAAAAACTTTGAGTGGACTCCTAAATGTCTGAAAGCTTTTGATGAACTTATTCGTCTTACGGAAATGCCTCCGGTACTTTCTAAGACCAGCAATGGTGAAGATCTTTTCATATATTTAGCGGTTTCGTCTCATGCTCTCGGTACAACATTGGTACGTGAAGACGCAAAAGTTTAGTGCCCAGTTTATTACATCAGCAAAAGATTCACTGAGGCATAGATGGATTATTCAAAGCTGGAAAATCTCGCCTATTGTCCATTGATTACGTCTAGAAAGTTGAGGCCATATTTCCAAGCTCATCCGATTAAAGTCCTCACTGATCAACCTCTAAAGCAAGTCCTATTTCACCCTGAAACTTCGGGTCGTCTTCTGAAGTGGAATATTGAACTCGGCCAATACGATATCACCTATCATCCCCAAAGAGCAATCAATGGACAAGCTTTAGCGGATTTCATTGCAGAATACACAGATAAAGGTGACAGTGAGGAAGAAGTGACTGATGATATCCCGATCTGATGGAAATTATACGTTGATGGTGCAAGAAATGACTATTGTTCGAGAGCTGGTGTTGTGGTTGAAACCCCCGAAGGACGGTCATTGTGCTATGAATTGAGATTAGAATTTCCTTCCACAAATAATCAAGCAGAATATGAAGCTCTTGTTGCCGGCTTGAAGATTGCTAAAGAACTGAACATCAAAGTATTGCAGATCTTCAGTGATTCCCAGCTTAGTGTATGCCAAATCAAGAAAGAGTTTCAAACTAAAGGAGGAAATCTGCCTGCTTACTTGTCAAAGGCCTGGGAGCTTCTCGATGATTTTGATCATTATACAATAAGCTATATACCCGGGAAGAGAACATGAAGGAAAATTCCCTCGCAAAATATTCAAGCTCTAGCGGAGCTCAATTATTGGGATTGGTCCCTGTGGAAGTCTTGTCAGCTCCAAGTACTGATGAGATGGATATTGACTGGATTATGGCTATATCTCAAGATCAGGAGTCGTGGATGACCCCGATCAAGGAATATCTACTTAACAGCTCCCTGCTAGAAAACTCAAAAGAGCGCCAAAGGCTGTTAAGGAAAGCCCCGAGATATGTAATTCAAGACGGCTGATTGTACAGACAAGGAGTCTCGATGCCATTACTCTGATGTGTAACAAAGGAAGAGGCTAAGACAATTTTAGATGAGGTGCATGGAGGAGAGTGTGGGGATCATTCAAGTGGCCAAATTCTAGCGAAGCAAATTCTCCGCTATGGGTATTTTTGGCCAGATATTAATCGAGACGCTGCTAGCTACTCCCGAGAATGTGACAGATGCCATAGATTTGCAAAAATCCTAAGAGCACCTTCTACCGAGCTAACACAGATGGTCAGTCCATGGCCATTCGCCATTTGGGGAATAGATCTCATTGGGCCTTTGCCAATTGCCAAGTCCGGGATCAAATATGCTATTGTTGCTGTTGATTATTTCACTAAATGGGATGAATCAGAACCATTGGCTACTATTACCTCTAAAAAGATGATAAATTTTGTGACTAAGAATGCCATTTGAAGGTATGGTGTGCCTCAGAAGATAATCACAGACAATGGTACCCAATTCGAAAGCGAAGAATTCCAGGACTTTTGCAGTCGATTCAAGATCCAAAAAAGCTTCTCAACAGTGGCTCGTCTGTAGGCAAACGGGCAAGTGGAAGCGGTGAACAAAATTATCAAATCAACCATCAAAAAACAGCTCGAAAAAGAAAAAGGTGGTTAGGTTGATAAGCTTCCACTAGCACTTTGGGCATACAGAACTACCCACAAAACCACGATTGGGCACACTCCATTCTCATTCGCATATGGATCAGAATCAATGATTCCAGTGGAAATAGATGTCCGCTCATAGAGGAGAATTCATTTCAACCAAGCTGAAAATGAAAAGCTACAACTTGAAGCACTTGACTTGCTTGATGAAAGAAGGAAAGAGGTTGAGCTCAGAGTTGCAGCCCATCAGCAAAGGATAGCCAGGCACTTTATTCTAAAGTTCGCCAAAGCAGCTTTGAAATTGGAGATCTAGTCTTGAAAAGGGTCGTGACAACAATAGGAGTGTTTGGGCCAAACTGGGAAGGGTCATACGTCATAGGCAAAAAAACTTCTTGATGGCACTTTAAAGCTCACAACTGTCGAAGGAGATCCAATTTCGAGAGCCCAGAATAGCAATCACTTGCGTCCATATTTTACTTAGAAGCTATGCTTAAATTTGCAAAATGATTATGGATGTATCATTCTTGCATTAATTCACACTGATTTTACAATAAATCTTGTGTTCTCTACTACTATAAAATGCCTATCTCATTTCGATGTGCAAATATCTTAAATATATTGCTAAAATGTCGATTTAATATTGCAGGCTATCAAAGCAAAGCTTACCTATTCAACACATCACAAGGCCAAGCGGTTCCTACAAATCACTCAACAAACAAATGCCAAGCCATAAAAATTCCAGATTCAATTCCTATATAAGATGTGCTTCTCACAAACAGTTGGTGATTCCACCGAAGGGGCACCTTCCCAAAGTGAAGGTTCCAGGCCCTCACTAGTTAATTGAGATCATTTGTGCAAACAAAGATCCAGTTAGGTAGCTTACGTCTGCCCCGTGGATTCGCATAACAATGAGACACACTTCCCTAAAAAAAGGAAAAAAAGAAAAACAACTTGCAAAAGAAAGGAACATGTACTTAGAAATGATAACGAGGAATCGCTGAGGGGCAAATGGTGAAAAGACATGGGCAAGCAGACAAAAAACAGCCAAAATGGAATCTTGTTTCTCAAACAAAAAGGCTGGTGGGACCACCAAAGGGGCACCAGGCCCTCGCTAGTTAATTGTGATCGTTTGTGAAAATGAACGTCCAGTTAGGTAGCTTGCATCTGTTCCGTGGATCCACTTAACTGTGAGATGCAACCTTCCTGGCAAATGAAACAAAAAAGTCCTCTGCGGAGGCACACTTCTACTCTTAAGGGAAGATCAATTTCTCCGTAATGAGAACATTCTTCTCCAAAAAAGTTTAAGTGCCAAAGAAAGCCCTCCAACGAGGCATGCCCAAATATGAAATGCTTTTCTCAAACAAAAAGGTTGGTGGAACCACCAAAGGGGCACCTTCCCGAAGTGAAGGCACCGGAACCTTGCTAATAAATTGTAATCGTCCGTACAAACGAACATCCAATTAGGTAGCTTACGTCCGCCCCGTGGATCCATTTAACTATGAGAAGTAAATTTGAGGCAAACAAAAAGCACTCCAACGAGGCACGCCCAAAAATGAAATGCTTCTCATAAACATTTGGTGGGACCACCAAAAGGGCACCTTCCCGAAGTGAAGGTTCCAGGCCCTCGCTAGTTAATTGTGATCGTTTGTGCAAACAAACATTCAGTTAGGTAGCTTGCCTCTGCTCTGTGGATCCACTTAACTGCGAGAAGTAACTTTCAGGCAAACAAAAAGCCCTCCAACTAGGCACGCCCAAAAATGAAATGCTTTTCTCAAACAAAAAGGTTGGTGGAACCACCAAAGGGGCACCTTCCCGAAGTGAAGGCACCAGGCCCTTGCTAACAAATTGTGATCGTCCGTACAAACGAACATCCAATTAGGTAGCTTGCGTCCGCCCCGTGGATCCATTTAACAGCGAGAAGTAACTTTCAGGCAAACAAAAAGCTCTCTTCAGAGGCACATTTCTACTCTCCAGGGAAAATCAATTTCTCCATAATGAGAAGTTTCTTCCCCAAAAAAAAGTTAAAGTGCCAAATAAAGCCCTCTAACGAGGCACGCCCAAATATGAAATGTATCTCTTGAAAAAGTCGTTGGTGGAACCACCGAAGGGGCACCTTCTCAAAAAGAAGGTTCTAAGCCGCAGCTAACTGCTCGTGATCATTTGTGCAAACAAATATCCGATAAAGCAGCTGACGCCAGTCCCGTGGGCCCACTTAGCGATGAGATATAACTTTCTGGCAAACAAATCAAAGCACTCTTCGGAGGCCCGCTTTACCGTGTAGGGAAATCCACGTCTCAAAAATAAAAGCGACCATCTCCGAAAGTTGAAGTGCAAAAACTTTTCTAAAAAGAAACTTCTCTAATACAAGGCACACTCTTCTAGAGTAGAATAATATTTCCTCAAAATGGAAGAATTATTCTCCAAAGTAAGAGTATAAGTCTTCTCAAAATGAAGAAGATTGTAGTGAGCCGTGATATGTGGGCATCATAATATAGCTGCATTAATAAAAGCAACGCTCAAGCAACATACTATGAGCTCACTGCAATATCATACAAAGAAAATAAAGAAACTTGTGTGAAAATAAGGAATGAATGCATTTACAAATACAGACAAAAGATTGTACAAGTAAAAAGAGCCATTTTATTCCATACTATAAAAGATTTGTATGCATGTGCAGGTTTCAAAAAGCGGGGACCGGTACCCGCACAATCTTCGGTAAATACAAGTCTTTAAATACAAGCAAAAAGCAAAAAGGCAGAACAAGAAGGATAAAACCAGACCCATTACTTCTTCTTCCCACCGCCATTGGAGTCGTCGCCTAGCATAATGGTTAACTTCTTGAGTCGGCCTGAACGAGTTGGGGAAGAAGGATGTTCGTCGACGGAAATTCTATCGGTTTAGAAAACCGTCGAACGAATTTAAATTAAAAATAACTGCAAGCTCATGGTGTACGAATGTAGCACGCGGCGAATACGGGTCGATCCGTAGGGAACTGATGATTTTAAAATTTCCTAATCAATCAAATTATACCAAAGTCGAGAGTGTGTTTAAGCTAGAAAATGAGAAAATGAACTAACTAACAAAAAGAAAAGAAATGCAAATATGAGAGTTAAATGACAATTTAGAGAATAAATCCACTCTCTAGATCATGTAGTTCAACACATGAAATCATGATCTCTCTTTTATGGTCATTAGTGTTTTAATTGATGTGTTTATCATAGGTATGACCTATTTGAGCTATTAATTAGCCAACATAAGTCATCAAACTATAACACACCCCTCAAAAAACTTACTAACCTTCATGAAACTTGACAAAGAAAATGAAAATGAAATCTATTTTAAGTATGGCCTATTAACTATTGATTAGAAACATAGACCATCAAATTTTAATTTCAAATCACTTTCTTTTGCCATAATCATATTTTGATGAAGAGGCAATTAGTGTTAGTGATTGTTTAAGCATAGCCTATTTGGTGTCAATAATATAGGCTATCAAAATTCAAAGCAAAAACAACTAGTAAACCATTTCCTCATCATCATTAAGCACAAATAGAGAGCATGAATTGACAAAACGTTGAAGCTACATTAATTAGAGAGCTTCATTACCCCTAAATTGAAGGGGTTTAGCCTCTCATATTTGTTATTTGATTAACAAATGTAGCTAGCAACATAAAAGCAAAAAGAAAGGAAAATGAAAGCAAATGAAAAGAAAGCTATTCTACTTGCATAAAAGTAAATCTACACTACTAGCATGAAAGGAAATGAACATGTAAGTAAAAGGAAACACTAATTAATTAACACTGCATAAAAAGAAAAGAAAATTACATAAAATAAAAATGGCTAAGTAGCCATGAAAAGAGAAAGAGAGCTTCCTTTTTATTTTTTATCTAAACTAAACTAAAGAGAAGGGCCTAAGAGAGAGTAATAGAAGAGAGAGCGTATTATATGAAACATAAGGGGTATTTATACAAGTGTTAAAACCCTAATTCATTTTTTTGGGGAATGCCCAAAATGCCCCTTAGGAAGTGTGGAGGCCAAGTAATCATTAACATGTCTTAACCCCCCATTAAGTGTACATGAAGCCATTAACTCCAAAAGCATGTGCATTAGCCTTTAATTTGTACATTAAGGTAGGTGGGTAGGTGGGGTCCTCCATGTTCTTCACTCTGAATTATTTCCATCTTCATTCCTTTGTATTGATTTTGTGTATGCATATCTTCATGAAACCACTTCTATTTGAGATCAAATTGCTACCAAAATATATACAAATTTTTAATTAATTTTTCTCAAAGAAATATATGCACACAAATGACCGTTTTGCCCATATATGAAGATGAATATGTGACAATTTGGAATAATTTGAAATTTTGGTTTAAACAAGTTAAAATACCCAATATGATCATTTATTTAATTTAAAAAGAATAAATATGGTGGTAAAAATATGCACATCTACGTGCACATCAAAGGAGAAAGAGGTGCAATTGGGTCCTCTTCCGCTTTCTCATCGCCAGCAGAAGTTCCCTTCTTCTTCTTTGAAATTCTGCGCTTTCCCCTCTTCTTTGATGAAGATTCGCTGCCAGGAGTGATAAGATCAATCAGCTTTGCATCATCCGCAGTGAATTTCTCCGGGGTCCTCTCACCCTCCTCAAGTTCTTCATCTTTCTGCTCTTGTGAAGCGGCCGGGTCATCTAAGTCCTGAAGAGATCTTATCTGTTCTTCTTACGACCCCGGTTGAGAAGCAGAAGAACGAGTAACTTGAAGATGTGGAGGGGCAACCACTGGAGGATGCGAAGCTTGTACCACACTTGTTGTTTTCACTACAGAAAAAGAAAAGTTAACATCAGTATTTCTCGCAAAGAGAGGAGATAGTGGCACGTCGAGGCTTAAGTAATAAGCGAGAAGTTCATCGAGCTCATGTGAAGTAAACGAGCAGTCCACTTGAGCTGGATCAGTGATGAAGTTACCTGCAGAGATTGGCTTTATCACGTCAATTTAAAAATCTTGGGCTTCGGTGTCTTCTTGGGCCTTGTCTTCGGAATGAGCAGTTGTAGTTTCGGTTTCGGCTTTGGTAGGAGGCGGTGAGTGAGAACTGGAGCAAATAATATCGATGTCAACCGAAGCCGAAGGACGAGGTGGGTCGGTCAAAGGTGCCTTCCCTAAATGCTCTCCTTCCGCCGCTTCGGCTCGCTCCTTGGCAAGTTGTTCTTTCCATCTGGCAAGGGCGGCACGAACCCCATCATCCAAAAAATAAGCCTCAAAATCCTCCTCAGCGTAGCCAGCGTCTCTAAGCATTTCAACTGCGGCCTCCCACACTTCAGCCAGGGTAACCTCATACTTTGGGACCAAAAATGAAAGACTGCCACACCCCAAGACGCTGTGAATATAAAAGTCGAATAGAGTGGAGCCGACGTTGGCCTCAGTCGCCTCATGTGATAGTTCAGCTGCTGCTTTTCTAGCGATGGCCTCGTTACGCTCCTTTTCAGCCTTAGAAAGCTGGGCCTTTAACATTGCAATCTCCAAATCTTGGGAGTTAGTCTATTCTCGCAGCTGAGCAACATTATTGCGGTGGATTTCCATGATTTTCTGTTGCGCCTTAAGTTTAGCCTTAGCATCTTGTTAAGTAGCGTGGGCGTCTCATACTTGCTTTTGAAGAACCTCTTCCTTTTAAGTATAAGAAGAGGAAGAGGTGGCAAGATCATCTTTAGGCTTCTTGATTTTAGCCTCAAGTTTCTCCTTATAGGCGGTGATGCTCTTCATCTATGTATCATGCTGATCAAGAACTTTCTGCCACTCAGACTTATCGCTTTCCATGGTCAGCATAGCCTCAAGATTTAAACGATTTACCCTTTGAAGCTCATCAACTAGTTTTTGCCAGCAAGACATTCTTTCAATATTAAGCTTGACAGCGTCGAGATTTCTCAACATGGCCTGTTTATTAATTGGAACCAAGTCTAGATCAAAACGTACTCCTTTCAAACACCAATGTGGAAATCGGCTTTGGAGTGTAGGCCGAGACTTCACAACTTGATAAGGAGGCCTATTAATGATTGCTTGAATTTCAGCTCTTTTAAGGGCAGGAGAGCTAGAATGGATGTCTAGAGAGATAGAAGCAGCGGGCACTTTGGAAATTTCAGATGTAGACTTTTTCGCTAAGCTTGGCTCGCTCGCTTGAATCTTCGGCTACATGACTCTTCCCCTTATCATCATGAGACTTTCTCTTATGTGAGTCATCATCCCTCTGGTAAGAGTCATGTCGGTCGTCACTTCTTCCATAACGCCCCTCATAAACCTGCCATTCGCGAGCTTTCCTAGCTGCTCTTTCCTCACCAGTCTCCCTAGGGGCAGGAAGATAGCTCCTGGGGTCATAGAATCACGCCTCGTATAGCGTTGAAAGTCATTGTAATATGAGCTGCTGCGTCCCATGGGAGAACTTGAAATTGTAGAAGAGACAAAATTTAGAAATCTTCGAAACAAAGAGCCTAAGTGCACATAATTGCCAAAAATCCTAAGGGTGTGTGTGGCGTGCGAACTACGCATGACAAGCTACAAACCACTCTTCGGCTTAGGAGTGATGTCGACTTTTACAGCAGGAGTCAACTCTTGGGTTGACGGAATTGATCGAAAAATAGATGGCGCTTCGATTGCTGGAGAAACAAGCTTAGAAGTGGTGGTGTCATCTTTAAAGAGCTCGTGGGAAGTAACCATAAGGTCGCTCAGTCCTCCAAAGATATCATCACCATCGTGCCCAACGGAATGGGTCACATCAGCAGTGCCCTCTTCAGCCCGCTTTACACTCTTCACAACGGAACTCTCTTTCTCAGCTCCCTCATCGGCTTCTCTTGTAGCCTTCCCAAAATGTTGAGTAAATTCCTCTTCTTCGATAACTGGGGAAATTTTAGATTTGCTAGATAATCCCACACCGTCAACAGAACTGGAGCATTTCACTAATGAAGCCTCTACAATAGGTTCCTTCAGTGCGAATTCCTTTGCGGAGGCTGGGGCATCTGACGCTTCTGCTTGAGAACTGGGGGCATCACGGGACTGAATGGATCGAGAAGAGTGCAAAAGTCCAAATTGGTGCAAAAATTTGTCCTTCTGTAGAAACTTTATACTTTTCTCATCGACAACTACGACACTCAACCTTTCGAAAGTCGATTTGTCACTAGAATCTTTTAAGGGAGGAGGAAGTGTTGCAAAAGTAAAGAATGAAGTTGGCACTTGATGACTCGAATTTTGAAAGGCTCATAAATGAAGTGAACGGAGATAGTAGTCTCACTTCCTACTCTCCATATACCGTAGAATATCGGAGGGCAATGGACAAAGATGAACTGGTTTAAAAACCCGTGAGCGCTCTCGGGCAGATCTGTAATCATCTTACGGTTTCTTGCACTCCTTACAAGAGTAATGGAAGGGTGATCGTTGTTCCTCCTAATTGAATGCAAATAGCGGATCTCCTCGAAGCTTGGGAGGCGGTTAAGCATCGTCCTAAATAGTACGCACAACCCCATCAAAATGGCATAGCCATTAAGGTGCAACTAGAATGGAGAAATAGTTAGTCGAAGGAGAAGTGTTCTAAGAAAATCATTGAAGGGGGGAATAGCTCCATTCAGACACATTTGACGATGACTGCAACGAAGCCAGAGGCGGCCTGTCGGCAGTGTCATTTACCCTAGGAAGCAGAGCATCTGCTTCAGCAATGCCGAATTGAATACATGGTTGGCTGAAAGCCCATTGATTCAATGTAGTTGAAACTCTTTCCAGAGGATTCTCCACAGGGTCAGCCATTGGTAAAACCTCATCGGCCCACTCTGCTATCTCTTCTTGCACTTGTTGAGAAGCCATTCTACACAAGGAACTAGATATTCAAATATGAAGGTGCACGTTTCCTAAAAGTGTGAAGTGTTGTGCTAAACTAATAAAATGGCAAGTAAATATAATTGGAATTAAACTAGTTGGCATTTGTCGATTATAAAGTTTCAGGGCTTGTTATTTTAAGTTCAAGTACAGTGTTGATGCAAACAGATCAGCTTTAGTTGATTAACTTAGCTTTGCTTTAATACTTCAGTTGAACTGGTTAATTCACAACATTTCATTCACACAATTCTCTTAAGTTGATTATTCTTTATCAACTAATCTGTCATTCAATGTGGGCTGTCAATGGCAGTATATTCGCCCTAGTTTTCTGCAAATGCTGTATTTAACAAGTTATTAGCTTAAAAGTTAATACAATCTGTGGAAGAGTGCAACAAGTTTAAGCAGTTCATTCTGGCAGTTCAAGTTGGAAATTCAATCAAGTTCTGTCAAATTTTGGCAATTCATCAGTCATGTTCCTACGAGTTAAAGCTATGCTGCGTGTTAGATTTGGTCGTGTTGATTCTTTAAGTCGTTCACTAAGTTAAGTCGTGTGATTCATGCCCAAAGCGCTAAGCCCTAGGTCGTTCGAAGCTCCTAAGTCAGGCACATCCTAACTCTCCTTAACCTGCTAACTCCTCTTCATTCAATAACTCGCCTAACCCGATGACCCGTTAGCATCCCCACAATGAATTCCATCATCTCTCTACACCGCCAAATCATCCAAGACCGATTCGAATCACCTCGGATCCATCATACATCCGATGCACAGCCGTGTTCTCATGAATTACAGCGACAACATGTCCAATGACGATCAAAGATCGATCGTAACATGACTCGTGGTGAAATGCGGCACATGAAATCGGATTAGGGTTGGAAAATGGGGGGTTCACGATTCGATGATGGTCGTGGTTGAATAATGATCGGATTCGCTTACGTAATGTGATGGTGAAGATGATCAACGACTGGTTAGTTTGAATTTGTCTTTGAGAGCTCGGAGATTCTTCAATGGCAGGTTAGAGTGCTAGAGCAGGTGAAGAGAAGAAGGAGCAATCTAAGCGACTTATATACAGGGGCAATGGAACTCGAATCGGCGCGAACGACCTAGCTCTCTCATAAGTCGCTCACGACTTAGCGACTCAGGATGGCGCAAGTTAAGAGGCATCGAAGCACATGACCTAAACCCTAGGCGCATACTTCGAGGGGCAAGTGTTAACACCTCTCTTATTCATGACTTAGCGACTTATTTGACTCAACGACCTAAGGGAATAGGCAACTTAACTATCCAAGGCATAAACGACTTAACGGCCTATAGTAGGGCACGAACTAATGATCTAATGCATAGAGCGGCTCAACACGGCATGACTCAACGACTTAAGGAGCTCCAGCGACCTAGCGACCTAGCAACTCAATGACGGCAACAACCTAACGAGTTAAGGAAAGAGCGACCTAATGACCTAGCAAGCTTCAGAGCTAAGCCGCATGCACACTGCCTCTTCCGTTAGGTCGCTTACGACCTTAGCAAGAAGAGATAACTCATGTGCTACACATGCTAAGTCGCTCACAGCATATATCTCGTCTAGGATGGCTCCATTAAGTCGCTAACGACTTAAGCCACCTCGAGATCGCTCTTAGGTTGCAACTCCTTAGGTCGCAACTCCCTAAGTCGCTCACGACCTATGACACCACACGACCTAACTCTGAAACTCCCCTATAAATAGCCCGCCTACTCCACATTGAAAGGGCAATTTGGGGAGAGGATTTCTGAGGAGAATTTCTGGAAGGCCGACACTTTGTCGTTTTCATGACTTCTACGACACTTAAAACGCCAAAGACACTTCAAAGTACCTTGGGAAAAGATCAAGTTCATTCAATATGAATTCAAAGAGCTTTTCTACGTCAAAGTTCTAACTACTTGCCTTAATGGTGTTGTAATTGAAGAATTATTCTAAAACATATAATCAAATCAATAGTAGAAGATATTAATGGACGTAGGCTTGACTTTGAGCCGAACCACTATAAAAATTGCTGTCTCTTTACTATTTTGTGCTATTTTCTGCTTGCTTTTAGTTCCCGTACCAACGGGTGGTGCTTTCTCTATATCACAATTCACACTGGAGTGTTAGCGTACATTTTTAGCATTAACACATTTTATATGTTATACCTCTATCTGAATACAATGGAACTAGTTTCGAGGCCTAATTCGATCATATGCAGAAGATCTCTTTTCGTACCAAGTTATTATATTTTTCGAAATTAATTTCGACCCATTTCAAACTTGCATGACCACACGATACATCTAGTCACCATGAAATTCAATGGCATACTAGTTCAATATTATGGTTGCAATGTAAGTGGTTTCGTCATACGCTAGGACTGTGCCCCGAAATGACAATTTCACATATTTAAATATTTAGTTGTTGATATTTAACCGGCCTATTTACATTTGTGAATAAATTTACAAATTTGAATTCCCCGATACTATTTATTAACTAGAAGGAATGAATAAAATTGTTAACTCCATTTAATTAACATTAAATTCCATAATTCAAATATTTCCCCATATTTGAATTATAAATTACTAAATTCCAAAATTCAATTTAATTTTTAAAATTAATAAAACATTTAAAATCAAATAACCAGAATTTTGGGTTGTTAGAATAATTTATGTAAATATTTTGGTATCTTATATAAATATCTTGTTTTAGATTATAAACTAAAGGTTTAGGAAGGGGTTAGTAATTGCTTAATGGCCAATGGTTAAATTGTTTAGTTATTTATTAGGAAACTAATTTACTGTGACGACCCAAGTTTTAGCGTGGGTTAATTGGGTAATTAACCGATTTAAATTATCGGGATATTAATTTTATAAGTAAAACGAAAAAAATTCTGACAATTTAAATATCTGGACATGTATAAATTGGCTTAAAAACCATATTGGATATTTAATCTCTGGATATGATGGACCTTATAGAAAATAAAGAATGGATATATGTATGTATATGTGAATGGAAGCTTTTTGATGTTAAGATATATATATATGTAAGATGAATAAGAATATACAAGCTTATGATGTTTAAATGTATGAACAAGTATATAAGTAGTATATATATATATATATCTACCACATGAACTAACGTACATGGAAATTGCAAAAAAGTCTCTCAAGAATATTTAAATATAAAGCTCTACCTTATCAACACCCAATATAAATATATATAGAGAGATGAATATAAACTAAGTACTTAAGCCTAGGCTAAGAATAAAAATAAAGAAAAAAATATAAATATATGTTTAAAAGGAATAAAAGTATATAAATAACTTATATTGTTGTATATATTATAAAGTAAAACATGTAAGATTAACCATGGAAATATATATATTGATATTTGTATGTATGTGAGGCAAACCAGCCACAAAGAAATACTTGTATACATATGAGGTATACATGTACATAAAAATGAATATAGGATTGTAAACACATGGGGAACTTACATTTAATGCATATTCCATCAAGCACATAAGACATCTCACCTCAACTTTAATAAATTGCCCAAACCATGTAAAAGGAAAAATCAAATCAGTATATAATCAAATCAGGTCAAGCAAGTGCTGACCAAAGAAATAAAATTCAAAAGAGAAAAAAAAAACGAGTTGCTATGTGCAGAGCTGTATACCCTCTTATATATGTCTATATACCTCCATTGTCCTCAATTCTTCCACTCAAACTAAGTATAACAAAAAATAAACTATAATGCCATTTGAAACTTCAAAAGCAAAAACAACTCAATAGAGGATCAAATCAAAACCAAAGAGCAAGCATCTTTAAAAGAAAAAAAGAAGTATCTCTGTTCAGGAGAAAAAGAGGTGAGAAAATAAAAACTTATACTCCCTACATATATATCTTTTTAAAATTGTTTGAAATAATGTATTTTGTCAAGCATACATGTATCTGCTGATTTTTGTGTTGTGCGCATGAGCTTTAGCCATGATTGAGTGCTGGAAAACACAATAGCGAGTTTTAGTTCTTTGTTCTTGATCATCTGTTCCAAACCTGTCAACTTACAACTTCGAAAATCAATAACTCAAGAACTATTAAGTTTTAACCTATTGTTTCAAAACCAATATCGGTTGTTTTAGAGTGTAGTTTATTCTAAAAATCATTTTGTTACTTATCGTAATGTGTAAAGGGAGGAAAGGGCATTTTACGGCAAGGGACTCAGGTATGACAAAAGATTCAACATCAAAATTTAAACCTTGGATTATCTGACATCGTTCGTTGTTTAGAATCACGAATTTTAAGCCTGGTGTTTTTGATTTTTAGTGTTATGTTGGAGGAGGAATGCCGAGTTGAACGATAATTGGGAATTGGGAAATTTCCAGCAAGGTGCTCGATTTGGTGGCCTGTCGCTTGGCATGAAGTGGTGTTTGGTGATAATGAGCTCGAGAAAAATAAGATGGTGATTTATAGATTGGCATGGAGGCTTGGCAAAAGGGAAGTAGGGTTTGGGCAGGTTTGTTGGTAAGTTCGTTTTCAGGGCGAAAGGCGGTGTCACGGAGGTGATAGGGGACTGTGGTATGGGAGAAAGGGAATGGGTTTAGGGCGAGTCTACTGGGGGGTTTTGGGAAACTCCGGTCGTCGGAGGTGGCTGGACGAGGCGGAGGTAGGGAGTCGGGTCATTCCTGGGTGTGGTCGTGAGCTCGAGATTTTGATTTTGGGGCTTTGGGGAGATTATGGGTGGCCAGTGTGGTAACGTTGGTCGGAGGCGACTGGCGGAATAGATCGGAGATGGTCGGTGAAGGATCATCGCCGTGTGCATGTGCACGACGAGCTTCGTGCAAGTGTAAACATAAGTGTAGGGGAAAGAAATAAAAGGGGAAAGAATGGTTTCCTGGGTTTTTATTTTGGGTCGATTGAGCTTATCGATTTTAAAATAAATAAATAATAATAAGAGTTTATTCTTTCCAAATTCATTTACCTTCAAAACACCCTTAGCCTTTAAAAACTTTATTTTCCTAGATTTTATAAAACATATAGGAATTGAGATTTTTCCTAAACACCTTGGTTGATATACTTATTAAGCATAATAATGTAATTAAATTAGTTTAATGATTTATGTAAATAAAACGGTTTAAAATTTGTAGTTAATTGAACCTTGGGTTAATTTATGTATACTAATCATTGGTTAGTCTCTCAGATTTATCCAAAGCAAAATAAATAGCTTTTTTTAATAAAAATAAGGGTAAAATGAAACAAAGATAAAGAAATAAGGAAAATAAAAAAAAGAAATTAAAAGAAAGAAGACTTGAACTTATATCCTGACACCAAGTTTTGCTTTTATATAATTTAAAGCTTTAGGATTATTTGGACTAAAGTTAAATTTAATTAAAATTATAAAAATCAAGGTAAGTTATAAATTAGACCATTATTTTATTAAATCTTAAGCTAATAAAATTAAGACTTGGCTATTAGTTGTATTTCTTGATTTTAATTAACCAAAAATAATCGGCTTTTGTAAGCCCTTTAAATTGTAGTTCATAAGATTTAAAAAAAATTGAATATGGTTAATCAAAGTGAGTAAAAACCATAGGTAAATCATTTGGATATTGATTATAGATCGTTAATTGGGTTAACAATCTATATCTTGATAAATTCTGTGGGATACTGGTTTTCAAATGAAAATAGTTAAATTAAAGTAGTGATGCGTTTTATTTTGAAATAAAAACCATAATAAAATCCCTAGAAGTGTATATCGTCACCCTAAATGGTAAATTGATTACTTTAAACAATTTACCCTTTTTAATCTATTTCTTAGGTCCAAAGTTACCGAGTCTAGATGTCAGCGTTATCTAAAACCATTTTAATTAAATTAGCACTACTGATCCTTATGGGGTTAGCTATAAAGTTGAATAGGTTCGAATTGGGTAATTCAGACTATTTTATAAATAGGTAACTGCACTTGGGTATTATTTAAATAATCAATGGACGGCGTAACAACAGTGGCTGTAAACTGGACAAAACTCGTAATGTTATACGAGTTACCCTGGTTTTCAAGGAGCTTATAACTTAAGTATTTCATATTTGATGGGTTTACTCGTGCTGGTTTCCAGCCTGACTCGGGTGTTACTTTATTGTAATGCTCGGGTCAGACCGAGTATTACAGATTTCAGGTAAGGACGTTCTAGAGCTCAGGAGGCGAGCTGGATGGCTGGAACGGATGGAGTGTTTCCGCTGTGATATTGTTTCTGTGTAGCCGAGAAATGTTTATTTGTATATGTCCAGTGTTCGTGTATATGATTATAACTCTAATGTAAATAAATGTAAATTGACGGATACAGTATTCTTTTGTAAACTATTGTATTTGATATTATATTTTGATCCGCCGCGAATGTGAGACTGTGAGTTATTTCTGTTTCTTCTTCTATCTCTTTCTTCTTTTCCTAACTATTTGAAATTTTAGGGATCGAAAATTTCGAGTCGTTACATTAACTATGCTCAACACTAATAAGACGATGAAGTAATCTTATCTAGGTTTGAGAGTTAAGATTAATGTCGAGTATGCAACGACCCAGAATATGATCACCTCCAAATATAACATTTAAAGTGATTTTAAATACAAAATATATAAGAATTTATGATTCGAATAATATTAGTTAGGATTTGGAAATAGAAATATGCATAAAAATCAGAACATCTTCTTATGTATTATACAAATTTATTTTTAAATTTGGTTCACGTAAGTAAATAGTTTAACTAAAACGTCAAAATTTGATCGTAAAACATTTTGTCGAAAATCAACGTTTTGTCGGTACAAAGTTGTCGCAACATTGTTGCACTTTTATTCTCATATACATGAATGCATATTTAAATAAGGTAAGTAATAACAACGTTGCTAAACAAGTTTACTTTTACTAATCATGATTAGAAAATTCTAGAACATCAATCGTAAAAATTAAGCAAAAAATGGCAAAAGTGTCAAATCAACTTACTTAATTCTTAAGTAATCAAGACGTTAAGAGTGATGCGAAACGGTGATGGTAAGTTTTGAAAAAAAATGAGATTAATTTAAGTTAAAGTAATGGTATTTCGGTCTTTTTACATAACAATGTTTTATTCCAAACTTTTTCTATAAATAGCAACCAACTTTCTTCACTTTTTCCACAATTCTTCCTCTCCACTTTCAAACTTCTTCTATTCACTTTTTTGGCTTCCATGCCTTGGGAAATTATTATAAAAGTTATGGAAAATTGTTAGTAAATTATGTACACATATGTATATAATATCGATCCACTTCAAAAACAAGTCAAAACACCTCCTTTCCACCACTCAAACCCCACGATCACCCTTATGTCCACCCTAGTCCAAGCCGTTCCACCTATTCTAAGTAATGGCCATGAGTTCCAAGCAAGGTTGAGCCTTCCAAAGGAAATAGTGCTAGTGATCACGAGCATAGATTTTGAGATAACGGAGCTATAGTCGATTTTATATTAGGTCGAACGGAAAAAAATAGTGAGAACTCTTAAATTGCTATATTTATTTTGAATGAAGATAGGATATTTGCAAATGGATGTTTAACATGCTTTGATCATCAAATTTGGTTGTTTTCATATGAATGTTGAAAATATATGCAAGTCACGAAAATACACGTCGATAAACACAAAAGGAAATCACTTTCCTAGAATTAATGAAATGGTCTATATGGAAGTGTTAAAACTTTTAAAAATGGTTTAAAATGTTTATGAAATGTGTTGTAAAAATTTAAAAGTGTTTTGGTGAAGTTTGAAAAGAAATAGAAAATTTGGTTAAAAATAAGCGTGTCGTGCAACGGTCGTTCATGATTTCACGCTATAAAACTCAAATAAGTGTAAAAGTTAGAAAATAGCTCGGAATTCTTCGAGATAATAATTTTCCAAACTATTATATCCATATTTATACAATAAAGAAAGAAATTTAAGATTTTGAACATTGACTAAAATAAATTTTGGAAAAATCCCAAATTTGCACTTCAAAATATAAACTGGATTTCTTTGAAAATGACGTTTTAAATTATTTAAAAATGTAAATAAATCTTATAAATCCTTTAAAATGTTTAAAAGATAATTGAGTAATAAAAATTGATTTTCAAATAATAAAAAGTCATTTTGATCAATATAGTTTAAAATGCACTTTCTAGAGCACTTCTTTGTAGCACTTTTCTATAACTTTTGAAATATAGTTTTAACTTATCGATTCTTATCCAAATCTTTTATAAATATTTTGAATGATTAATAAAGTGTTTTAAAGGTAATTTTAAGGATTTATGAAATGGTTAAAATGTATGGTTAAAATGTTTTAATTATTTAGAGTCGATAAAATAACTTGACCGCCTTGCGGTTGTCAGAGAGATGGTGTCTAGGCTTGAGTTTGGAAAACCAGTTTCCTGCTCTTCCTGGCTATCCAAACTAGCCCGATGGATGGGATAGAGAATTTCATTTATCCAGATCAAAATTTTCCTAAAAATGAAGAATAATGTCTTTCAAGATTTAGAAAACTTGGATTTCTGGGAGATGGTCTTCCTGTACTCGATGTTAAAGACCGAAGAGGGAACTTGTTCTATTCATGGAATTTAAAAGATGATTTCACTATTATTCCGCCCATAGTATTTGTTGAACATGGGGATTGATATAGAGTAGAATTAGATTATTTGGATTCAAGTGGGAAAATGGCTCCCAGTGTGGCATTTCGGCAGAGCTCGGCTGCAAATGGAGGGGGGTAAATGTCGATAGTGGTAGTAATTGTGGCAGGTCATGAAACGAATAGGGAGTGCGAGCTCGAGAATTTTTATATGAGGGGATGGATATTTCGAAGAGAAATATGTCAATGTTATCGGATTCTGGTTTCGAGCTTTGGAGCTCCATATCCATGCTCACTTGTGCACGGTAATGGCGAGTGATACTCAATGCACATTCTTTTGAGAAGATGAAGTGTAGTGGGCCAGTTTTGTTCGTGGGCCGAGCTGTTGTTAGGTAATTAGAGTTTTAATTGTATTATATTTTGTTTAAACTGTAAATCATATAAACCTAACATCTCATTTGTTTTACGTATGAATCCAATGCGGTCACTCACATTGGATTTGCATTGACAAATTCTTCGACATGTAATTGGATTGGTCAAGATCTGAGCTATTAGAATTTCACGCTATAATTAAATGCTCATTTGATTTTAGATGAACAAAAATGCAGAAGCAATAACAAAAATCAATATGAGTAAATCTCACTCAATTTGTCTGAGTAGTTTAATTTATAATAATTAATTATTGGTTAGTTAGATGAATTTATAAATTATTATCAGTGGGAATTTATATCATATATATAGTAGTATATATATTCGTAGTTGGATTTATTCCCACCTATTGGAGTGTATGAGACCCTATGCGCCCCATATAATAGCGGATAACCATACACGACGATGATATTCCACTTCAAAGCGGGATTAGTATTTTATGTGATCGAACATATGTGGTTGTAGGGAAACAGGTTGGAGGGATCCAATTGGATTCCTCAAAAATGTTGATTTTAGTTTCACATATAGTGATATATAATGTGTTGGACTTATCTGTGGTAGATTAAAGTGTGCTCTGAATTTACTAGATGTTATGGCAGCACTGGCCCTAATTTTAATTTCTTAAAATTATAAATATTATTTTGGGATATGGAAGGAAATTTGAAAGAGAATTGGAAGTGAATATTTATATTGAATCTGGGTCAATCAGAAAGTTACGATTTTGAATAAAATAAATGATTTGATTTTAAATTTGTACTTCACTATTTCGTGGAATAATTTAAATATAAATTTTAAAATAATGTATATAAAAGTATTTTAAACAATAAAATAAGTGATATTTGTTTAAATGAAAAAGGATTTAAAAATTAAGATTAAATAGATTGGTAGAATAAAGGGAATTTGGAAACAAATACAAAATTGGTTATATGGGATTTAAGTAAGATTTTTCTAAAATTAGGAAATGGAAGTAGAAATCGAGATTTGAATGGTTTCGTTATATAGTTTGGATTATTTGAGAAATAGATTTATTAATGGAGTTTCAATTAGAAATTGATTTATAAATGGATTTAAATGATATGATCCCATTAGAAACTGGAAATGAGATTTTGAAGTTTATAAACAATGTTTATAAATAAAGTGAAGTAATTTTCATTTGGTAAATTGGAAATATAACTTCATAGTAATACTTTATAATGAGATAGGTAAATCAATTTAGAGAGAAATAGTGGATTACATATTGGAATTTGAGAATAGTTGTGAAACTTGAAATATGAATAGATTTGTGATAAATCGAGAGAGATTCATAAATAATAAATTGGATATGTTGAATTTTAAAAACGGTTGTTTACAGGAAGTTAAGATTTGATTTTAGAAAAGATTTTTGTGCATTTAATATTCGACTATTTAAATTTGTTGAATGAATTCTAAGTTATTAACGAGTTTTGTAAATCGATTAGAATTTTATTAATAGATTGGAATTAGTTATTGATGTTTATTTTAAAAGTGCTTCGATATTTTACATAATAATTTAGAATTCAAAGGTAGTAAATGGAATTTATTTATAAATAATCTTGAGGTTGTAATCCTGATTTATTAAACGGATGTGATTGTATAAGTGAAGCGTAAAAATAAGATTTCTGGAAATTTAGGAAATTTCCAAAACAGTTAAAACTCGGGAACTTCGAAGACGAATTTGAATTCATTAAGGAGTTATAAATTGTTAGATGAATTATAAATTAGTGTAATCGATAAATTTTGGAGATTACAAAGGAAATTAATAAAATTTCAGAGTTGTGAGATAAGACAGAACATTCCTAAGTATAGGAATTAAATGATTTTAGAAATATTCTAATTACAAAATGATTTATATAGAAATATTTTTCTAAGTAGTGGATTATAAATTGGAATTGAAATATTTCAAGTGTTGGAAGTATTCGAAAATGTTTCCAAATATTGAAATACCAAAAGAGATTTAGTATACATATCTTTGTGATTGAAATAAAGAATTACAAAGTGGGGCTTGTTACTGCTTAGGGATGTTATTTGGAATTTAAATATCCGACTATCAAATTTAGCCAAAAATTCGTTAATCATTTCAAAGAAACCGGTATCAGATTTAATTTTCCAAAAACCAATTCAATCTGGTTTGTGCATTACGAATTATGATATCTCCATGATAGTGGAGATGGTAATATTGTTCGTCGACGGAAATTCTATCGGTTTAGAAAACCGTCGAACGGATTTAAATTTAAAAATAACCGCAAGCGCACGGTGTACGAATGTAGCATGTGGCGAATACGGGTCGATCCACAGGGAATTGTTGATTTTAAAATTCTATTTAATCAAATTAAACCAAATTCGAGAGTGATTAGCTAAAAAAAATGATAAAAACAAGCAAAAGAAAATTGATAAAAATATGAGAGTGTTGAGACAATTTAGAGGCAATTTTCACTCTCTAGATCACATAAATCAACGATTTGAAGTTATGATCTCTCTTTTCTAGTCATTAGTGAATTAGTTGATGTGCTTATCATAAGTATGGTATATTTGTGCTATTAATTAGCTCAATATAAACCATCAAACTATAACACAACCACTAATACACTTTTAAATCTCATAAAATATGACAACAAAGTAGAAAGCAAAATTTATTTTAAGCATAGCCTATTAACTATTGTTTAGAAATATAGGCTATCAAATTTCAATTTCAACATTCACTTCTTTGCCATAATCATATTTAGATGAAGAGGCAATTTGTGTTATGTTTGTTTAAGCATAGCCTATTTGTTATGAACAACATAGACTACGAAATTCAAAGCTAAACAACATCATTAAACCACTTCAAGTATTTCCATTAAAGCACAAAAAGAGAGTGTAAACATCAAAATGTTGCATCTACATACTAGAGAGCTTCATTACCCCTAAATTGTAGGGATTAAGCTCTCATATTTGTTATCAAATCAACAAATGTAGAAAGCAACATGAAAGCAAAAAAGAAAGAAAAAGAGAGCAAAGCAAAGAAACAAAACTAATCTACTTGCATGAAATAAGAGAAAAGATCTACACTACAACATGAAGGTAAATGAACATTTAATTAAAAAGAAACAATAATTAACATTGCATAAAAAAGAATTACATAAGAGAAGAAATGGCTAAGTAGCCATGGAAAGAAAGAGAGATTTGATTTATTTTCTCAACTAAAACTAACTAACTAAGAGGAGAGGATGAGTACATGAAACATAAAGGGTATTTATACAAGTTAGAAACCCTAATGCATATTTTTGGGGAGTACCCAAAATGCCCTTGGAGGAAGTATGGTCACCAAGTAACTATTAACTTCCACTAATCATCCATTAAGTATGCATGAAGATTTAATGGCCATAAGCATGTGGATTAGCTTCTACTTTGTACATGAAGAAAGGTGGGTAGGTGGGGTCCTCCATTATCATGCCTTTGAATTATTTCCATCTTCATTTGTTCTATTCACCCTTGTGCATACATATATTTTCATGAAGCCACTTGTGTTTGAATTTTAATTCCTACAAAATACATAGAAATTTTCAATTAAATTTTCACAAATTAATAAATGCACAAAAAGACAATTTTGTCCCTATATGAAGATGAATATGTGACAATTTGAAAATAATTTGAATTTGGTTTAAACAAGTTAAAATACCCAATATGATCATTTATTTAATTTAAATAGAATAAATATGGCGGTAAAAATATGCACATTTACGTGCACATCAAATACCCCCACACTTATCTTTTTATTCGTCCTCGAATAAACTAAAACTAAGATAAATCCGTTTTCGTAGGGAGCACGATTGCATTGAGCGTATGCAATAAGCCGTTAAACCTCTGGGTGTCCCCAGTAGGACGAGTGTTGTCTCGTGAGGGTTTTCAGCGGATACTACCCACAAAATCCAAATGCAGGATGAAAATATTTACAAATGCAAGATTTATTTACAAAGAGATGAATGCAAGTTTTTGAAAATATTTACAATGAAGGATTTATTTTTCAATTGACACGAATAAGTTAAATATAGGTTTTGGTTATTATCTTGAAAATTTATGTCATTTACTCGTCAAAATTTCCAACAAAATCAAGTTATCATAACAAATAGACAATAGTTTAACTTGTTGTTTCGGTTGATAACAAAGTGTAATTATAAAATGGATCCTTAGTTGATTATCAAAGTTTATCAAAGTGGTATTTTCATTTCTTTTCAATAACAAATCAAATAAGTAAAAATAGTGCTAGGATTTCAATTGCTTGCTCCCTCATTATTTTCAAGAAAAATTACACACCTAGCTCAGGTAAACTGAGGCCAGATATACCACCCATGCATTGCCTTTCGGACTTATGTGAGGGGAGTACAGAGCATGGCGAGTGCACACACTTTCGTGCATACACCTATCGACCGTAGGTGGTTTTTTTTTTTTACATGTGTTCCATACATGCATAACTGTGAGGACTTTTAAATGAGTATGGAAGCACATAATCATAGATTCCAAGTAATTCACCCATGCATAACCGTGAGGACTTTTAAATGAGAGTGAATACTTGGATGTTATTATTTTTTTATTATTTTTATTATTATTTTTTAAGAGAGAGAGAGTTTTGCAAAATCATCTTAGCACCATTTAACTTAGAAGACAAAAAAAATGTTATATCCTTTACTTTAAATCAACCACTTTTTAAAACAAA
This sequence comes from Allium cepa, assembly GCA_030765085.1. Taxonomy (NCBI): domain Eukaryota; kingdom Viridiplantae; phylum Streptophyta; class Magnoliopsida; order Asparagales; family Amaryllidaceae; genus Allium; species Allium cepa. The sequence continues at coordinate 881,307,026 of CM060931.1, read as the reverse complement.
GATTTTCAATTAGGATATACTTCATAATTAACACCATGAATCTTCCTATATACTAGTTAAACCATTATTATTTGTAATCAAACTTCAATTTTATTTTTGTTTAGACAAATAAATTTCCAAAAATTTCAATTTAATAAACCAAAGCCATATATTTATCCTATAGTGTTTCTTTTAAAAATAAATCAAAAGAAAATTTGTTTTTTGGATTTTTTTTTTGTTTTTGTTTTTGTTTTTTAAATTTTAAAGTAAAAATAAACCATGAAAAAAAAAGAATGAAGATGAGTCTCCCCCCACACTTGATTTTTACTGTGTCCCCACAGTCAACCCAAGTGGAAAGAGAAAAATAAAAACATAACCTTTATTTAAATGAAAATGAAAAGATGATTATTTACAAGACATCAGAAAGTATGCCGTTAAAGAGTAAATGAAACGGTCTTCCAAAGACCGATTCATTTGTCTCGTCAAGTATGCGAGACACAACTTAAGCTCGAAAAACCAAATCGTAAAAGATTTCGAAGTTGAGTGTGGATTTGGAAAAACGAAAGTCATTTTATTGAAAATCGTATGAGTTGTTTTATTTTCGATGATTTTTGGGGTTGATAAAACAATTGATTGAAATTCAAGTTTATTTTCACCAAATTGAAGTTCAAACTTATCATTGAAAACTTCTTCAAAATTATCGATTTCAAAATCAAAACGGTGGTCGAAATTTTCCACTTTAGAATTCAACAACTCATTTTCAAAAAGTCCATAAAACTCCTGCTCGTTAAATTCGACTTCCTTTGTTGGATTATCAACAACTTCATCATGTAAATCAAGTTTCAAAGTTGTCGTATTCAAATTTTCAGAAAAAGGAAGATCGAAGTTTAAATCGAGTTTCGCACCCTCAAAAGAATTGAAATCCAACTCAATTACCATATTTTCAACAACTTGATTAAGATCGTCATTATCAAATTCAAAAGTTGTTATTTGAAAATCGTCGATTTGGGTAAAAGGTGGATTATCACTTGACTCATCACACGTTGAGATTTCATTTTGTTGTTCACGTTGTTTCATATAAGTTTCAAACAACAAATCCGTGTGATCATCGTAAATTTCATTCATTTGTTCAACAAAATCCAATTTATAGTTATTAAATTGAGAATTTTCGATTTGGATTTGTTGAGAACAAAAATTTTCACTCGTAACATGGTTAAGATTATTCCCATTGCCAAATTCGTTTGAAAAGTTGTTCCCATTTTCATGTTGATTTTGGAATTCATTTTGGAGTTCGAAATTAAATTGGCATGGGTTATAATCGTAATCGTTTGAATTTTGAATTGAATTAAAATTTTGAAATCCTTGACTCGAGTTATTACACAAATCAGAATTACATAAATCATTTATCTCTTGATTTTTTCGTGTAGAAAGTTCGAGTAAAGATGAAATCATTTCAATGCTATTTTCAAGAGTCGAACGTTGGTCATCGTTTTGAAAATTTTGTTTTCGAAATTTGAATTATTTACAAAATAGTCGTTGTTAAAATATCCATACGAATTTGGACTGAAATCATATGGATTATATTGATTTTCACAACTATTGTAAAATTCAAGTGGATATGGATATTCATACATTTTCAAGAATGTTTTTTTTTTTATAAACGAAAAATATTTACAAAGAAAATTTATTTTTGAAAAGGGAAATCAATTTTTGTTTAGTTTTTATTTTTCAATTTTTTTCTTCAAATTTTGGTTTTTCTAAATTTTTTTGGATTTTTTTTTTAAATTTCAAAGAAAAAGATTTAAAAATTTCAAAGGAAAAGGAATGCTTACAATTTTTTTTAGTTTTGGATTTTGAAGTTTTTTTTTTGTTTTTTGTTTTTTTTTAAATATGCATGAACAAATGCAACTAAATGAATGCAAGGGTTAATGATAACCCAAAATTGTATATTCACAAATTGTCTTAGATAAACAAGATAGTTCTCAGCCAGGTAACGGGCAGGATTTATCGGTGCACCACGAATCACCGTAGCAATGCAGCCGAAGGTTTAAGTACCTTCAGAGGAACAACCACTATAATATTTACGAATCACCGTAATATTTATAAATGGTTATTACTCTGCCGTAGCCTAGACACCAAGAAATTAAATTGTTCAAAGAAGACAACTTGTCAATATACAATTAAGTGTTATCGATGTCTAACCGTTATTATTAATCAAAATCTAATATGAAATGCAAAGCAGAAATTAAACGTGTATTAACAATGCAACTACGAATGAATTTTTTTTTATTTTTTTTAAAATGCAAATGCAAGGAACCAACAATTCAATTCAAATTAAACTAGAAACGAAAGCAGAATTTTTTAGCAAGCAGAGCAATTTATTTTGGCTAGCTAAGGAAGCAATTTTCAGCAAGTTATTCTTCCTTTATTTCCTGCTTTGGCAACCTGAAAATTAAAAACTAAGATATATACAATATTTTTTTTTTTTTTGGTTTTTTTTTTTTTGAAAGGAAACTTAAAAGTAGGGTTTTACTTAAAAAAAAAAAATTTTTTTTTTTGAGAGAAAGAAGCTAAAAAATTTGAAACCAAAAACAAACAACTTTCCAAAACCAAATTCACTAAATAAATGTAACTTAAAACAAAGCAAAGAAGATAAAAAAAAACTTTATTTACGGCCTACACCCACACCTCAAAAGGATCTAAAACAAAACAAAATAAAACCAAAACAAATTCACGACAGTTTTTCCTTTGAACAAAAAAAAAAAAGAATGCCACTTCACCCAACAACACAAACCCGACCCAAAGAAAATAACTATTCCTTACCTCGTTTAATAACACACTGATTTACACAACAATTATACAGCCATTCTACTCACGAAATCAAGTTAAACAGCAATTTAAACGAACGCATGAATTCACTTAATCTAATTCTCAATTCCCGATTCTACTCAATCAATTTAAACCGCGAGTTCGATGAAAGCAATTGTGGGTTCGAGCAAGTTGGGGCTTTCGAAATTTGATTTGGAATTGGAGCGGAGGCAGGTTGGAGTGAAGCGCGGTGATGGTTATTCGATTGGAGTTTTGAGTGATGTCGTGAGGCTGCTCTGTGTTGTTGTTGACAGAGGGGTTTTGTGGGGGGGGGGGAAGACTGTGAAGTATGAGGTGATGATCAGCAAGGTGGTGATTTGAGTTGTGGTGGGTGTGATTTGAGATGGTGGTCAATGATGTTGTGAAGGAATGATTTCAGTAGATGGTATAGGAGCAGCAATGCAGTGACACAGTGATGGTGATGACGGAAAGTTTGTTGGACAGTAATGTGATGATGGGTAGTATGCAGAGCAGTTGCGGTTGATGGTTGATATGAAGGCAGAACATAAGTGATTTGAAATGGTAGAGAAATGGTGGTGGAGGAGTAGTAATGTGGATTGTTAGCAGTGGAATGACTGGGTAAATGGATAGCAGTAGTGAAGGGATGTAAGGTTGAGGGATGATGGTCAAAACTGAAGCGGAGGTAGTTGCTGTGGTGGTTACTGATGTTGTTGGTGCAAGGAAGTGTAAACTGCTACAGGGGACTGTGTCGTGTTTGGTAGTGGTAGGGGTTGAATTGTGGTAGTTTGAAGATGTATCTGGTATATGGATGAAGTGTAGTCGTATGGTATATGGCAATTGACAGTAGATAGATGTTGGTCAGAGGAAATGTGGTGGGGATTCTGGAGGTATTGTGATGAACTGAAGAATTTTGTGTCAGTGGAAAGCTTGCAGAGAGTGGGAACGGTGGTGGAGTGTTGTAGGCAATAGCCTTGTGTAGCAGTTTGGTCAGTGAATATATATGGCAGAAGGTACGTGTATGGTTATGATGAATTGGAGTTGTTGTGGAGCTGCTGTAGGTGATTGAACTGAAGTGGTTCAGGCTATGTTGACAATGTGATGGTGGAAGAGTGACAGTGATGTGGTTTGGGGGGGATGTTGTCACTGATGTGACTATGCTATTGTAAGGAGAGGGATGTGAAATGTAGAGAACGGCAAGATAGTAGCAGTCTTGATGACAGAGAATGGAAGTGAACTGTGGTGATGAAGTAAGTTATGGTAGAAATGGGAAGTGTAGTAGTGAACTGCTGTAGAGATGTAGGGTATAGAAAAGTGTTGTATGGGTATTTTGTGGTTGATGTTGATAAATGATGAAGTTGTGGATTGTGGTGAGGAAGAAGTATTATGGCAATTGTTTTGTGGGTGGTTTGAGAAATGGTCGGGGGGAGTGTGCAGAGGAGAAGACTATTCGTATGAGGCAGCAACTTGTTTGTATGCAACAGTGGGAGGTAATTGTACGTGCACTGACTGTATGTGCAGTGGAAGATATGAAGGAAGGAGAATGATGATGTGGTCGGGATGGTAATTGTAAAGGCACTTCAGTTCGGCTTTGAACAATGGAAGGTCGGGTGGGGATCAAGTCTGGGTTGTCTGGGGTGGCGACAGTTTTGGTTGTCAGTGGGATGGAAGCGGGGCGACTGAAGTGGGTTATTGCAGGCGAAATGCAGGAGGAGATTGGAGTTTGTATTGCTGGAAGTTGTTTCGTGGGTTTATGCCGCAAGACATGGTTAACGAAGATGTTTTGATATATGGCAAGTGCTGTGAAGTGATGTTACTCGGATGATTGATAGCAGGTAGAACGGTGTAGTTGTGTTGGTTGAACTGTGGTGTGCCACCAGTAGCAGGGGTTTGTAACAGGCAGATGGTAACAGCAGCAAGCAGGGATGTTGATATGCAGAATGGTGCACAGTGCAACAGTGCACTGTTATATGCAATTTTTTTTTTGTAAATAGAAATTGAAATTGTATAGAAATGCAAATGTAGATGAAATGAAATGTAATCTGAATGTAACAAAATTGTAGATGAAATGAAATGCAATTTTTTTTAATAGAAAATGCAATAAAAATGGAAGACTAAAACATGCACACAAATTGAAAACACACACAATTTTTTTTTTTAAAAAAAAATGCACACTAACACACAAAACAAACAAAAACACACAATAAAATCACACAAAAATAATCCGAAAAATAGAAAATTGAAATCAAAACAATTCCCTGGCAACGGCGCCAAAAACTTGTTCGTCGACGGAAATTCTATCGGTTTAGAAAACCGTCGAACGGATTTAAATTTAAAAATAACCGCAAGCGCACGGTGTACGAATGTAGCATGTGGCGAATACGGGTCGATCCACAGGGAATTGTTGATTTTAAAATTCTATTTAATCAAATTAAACCAAAGTCGAGAGTGATTAGCTAAAAAAATGATAAAAACAAGCAAAAGAAAATTGATAAAAATATGAGAGTGTTGAGACAATTTGAGGCAATTTTCACTCTCTAGATCACATAAATCAACAATTTGAAGTTATGATCTCTCTTTTCTAGTCATTAGTGAATTAGTTGATGTGCTTATCATAAGTATGGTATATTTGTGCTATTAATTAGCTCAATATAAACCATCAAACTATAACACAACCACTAATACACTTTTAAATCTCATAAAATATGACAACAAAGTTGAAAGCAAAATTTATTTTAAGCATAGCCTATTAACTATTGTTTAGAAATATAGGCTATCAAATTTCAATTTCAACATTCACTTCTTTGCCATAATCATATTTAGATGAAGAGGCAATTTGTGTTATGTTTGTTTAAGCATAGCCTATTTGTTATGAACAACATAGACTACCAAATTCAAAGCTAAACAACATCATTAAACCACTTCAAGTATTTCCATTAAAGCACAAAAAGAGAGTATAAACATCAAAATGTTGCATCTACATACTAGAGAGCTTCATTACCCCTAAATTGTAGGGATTAAGCTCTCATATTTGTTATCAAATCAACAAATGTAGAAAGCAACATGAAAGCAAAAAAGAAAGAAAAAGAGAGCAAAGCAAAGAAACAAAACTAATCTACTTGCATGAAATAAGAGAAAAGATCTACACTACAACATGAAGGTAAATGAACATTTAATTAAAAAGAAACAATAATTAACATTGCATAAAAAAGAATTACATAAGAGAAGAAATGGCTAAGTAGCCATGGAAAGAAAGAGAGATTTGATTTATTTTCTCAACTAAAGCTAACTAACTAAGAGGAGAGGATGGCTACATGAAACATAAAGGGTATTTATACAAGTTAGAAACCCTAATGCATATTTTTGGGGAGTACCCAAAATGCCCTTGGAGAAAGTGTGGTCACCAAGTAACTATTAACTTCCACTAATCATCCATTAAGTATGCATGAAGATTTAATGGCCATAAGCATGTGGATTAGCTTCTACTTTGTACATGAAGAAAGGTGGGTAGGTGGGGTCCTCCATTATCATGCCTTTGAATTATTTCCATCTTCATTTGTTCTATTCACCCTTGTGCATACATATATTTTCATGAAGCCACTTGTGTTTGAATTTTAATTCCTACAAAATACATAGAAATTTTCAATTAAATTTTCACAAATTAATAAATGCACAAAAAGACAATTTTGTCCCTATATGAAGATGAATATGTGACAATTTGAAAATAATTTGAATTTGGTTTAAACAAGTTAAAATACCCAATATGATCATTTATTTAATTTAAATAGAATAAATATGGTGGTAAAAATATGCATATTTACGTGCACATCAAATATTGAAGGAAGTTTGGTTTGTTCAGACCCAGGACAATTTGTATGGATGAATATTATCATTGCATTGCTTGCCTGGAAGGCAGTGTTAGCATTCCAAGTGTGAATGTTATTTTAAAGGCATACGTAGCCTCAAGCCTCATTAATGGGGGATGACTAAAATAGGGGTGATGCAGTAGGGCTAAGTGGGTCGCACCCAATCAGGGTACGTTATCACCTTTCTAGATACCCTTGAATATATTTTAAATTATGGATATAGTTGTGCATGAAAAGAGAGCACTCGATTAGGGTGGGAACACCCGGGGTGATAACATATTCTGTACTATCCAGGTTAGGGGTAGGACGGTCTTGTGTTGGCAGGATATCCCAATGATGTCCTCAAGTACATTTTTCTAGAGGTGTACTTTGATGGGCGATACCCCAGTAGCCCAGTCATTGTATGGAATTCATTCTCCAATACGAGCATTTACGGTTTTGATTGTAGCGCCTAGTATGTTGGAATTTAATTAATGTAACAATTTCAACAATTTTAATAAGTATTTGTACTTGGACACTATTATAATATCGTTGGATTTTCTATAAAGGATGTTGTGGTTACGTAAGGTAAAAATCCGTCGTGTTTATCTGGTGTGGTCTTACGAGATACTTTTGTTTTTCCATGGATTTTAATAACTGTAATAATTCAATATGAGTGTGATTTTTCACGCTGGTTTTCCAAACTGATTCGGGTGTTATTTTATTGTAATGCTCAGGTCAGACCAATTATTACTGATTTAGGTTAGGATGCTACGGAGCTCAAGAGACGAGCTGGATGACAAAAACATATTTCCATGCTTGATTATATTCCGTTGTGTGCAGGATGTATAATCAGCACTAGTGAGGACAATTTATTGTAACTGTCCAAATTGATTTGTTGATTGTCGTACTCTGATGATGGTGTGCAAAATAACAGTTATAATTCTTTTTGTATAAAGATAATAATTATCTATTGTATATCGTTCCGCTGTGGTTGTGAGATTCTGAGTTGTTGCGTCTGTTTCTTCTATCTTTTCTTCTTCATCCATAATGATCTGGTGTTTCCGGCACTCGATTTCTTGGCATGCTATACAGTGAACGTATTAGTGTCGATTTTTAAGGGACAAAAAATCTCGATCGTTACATGTGGTGTCAAAGCTGAAGGTTAAGTGAGAACCTTGCCTTTGATGGGGTGACTCATTAGAGATAGGGTCAGTAGTAACCTAGAATGAGTTTGAGTGTATTAGTAGTTATGAGCACGTATTTGTTAGTGAATACAAAATGTTTTATATTGTGTTGATTGGTCTATTGAGTGCTTTATGGATTTTTTTCAATACGAGTTGTTAATATTATTGATAGGGATCTCTAAACACTTCAACAGAGCAGTTCAACATAATATTGTTTTGAAATTGGGTTAATGAAATAATTTTGCCATGATTATATTTATATATAAAGGTATAATTTTTTCAAAAATTATTGTAGGTGTATTCCGAGTGCTTGGTTGTTAGGAAATTATAATTTTAACTATTATTATTTGTTGGTTGTTGTTGTTTTGATCGAATTAAATTTGATATTATAATGGGAATAAGATTAAAGGTTAAGAAATAATTTCATATAACAAAATGGAATTATGAAAAATTGATTTGTAAATGAAATTTATAAAGTTAAAATGAAATGAAATTTCAGAAGTATATTTTAAATATGATTTAAAAACTGGTAATTTAGGGAATTTAAATCCTGTTGGTTTTGAAAATGGTTTTTCAAATATTTGGAAAATAATAATAGTATTATTTGGAAATATTTTTAAATAGAGACAGTTTAAAGGGTTTAAAGACAGGAAATTTGAAAATTTAAATCCTACTGGTTTCAAAATCTGTTTCCCAAAGGTTTAGAGGAATAATAGATATATTAATTGGAAAATATTTTCAATGGGTTTTAAAGGATATAAAAGCAATGAACTGACATCGGTCGCTAGAAAATAATTTCGATGATGGCTGCAGCATCATCGATGTTCGTTTTCGATTTTCCAAGAGAGGAATTGCTATCATTGGAGTTTGTTTGGTAAAACTGTTCTTGGTTTTGAAATTCAAAGGGATAATTTGATATACCGAGGGATTTCGAGTATACGTATATAATTTCAAAAATGATTTGAAATACTTAGAGTCAAAAATGTTTGAAACTTTAGGATTTTGATTTCCATGTTTATTGGAAATATGAGGAAATAAGTTTGAACTTATAAAATTTGACAATCAGAAACTTAAAGAAATGTTTTAAATATGAATTGAAAGCAAATCGTAATGAATCTTACCTTAGGGTAAATTAAATAAAGTGAATTCTGAAAATCTGGCCTAAGTTAGGCTGGATGAAGTAATTGTTGAAAATGGAATTTATTGGGGTCCGAAATGAACTAATGAAATGATCTAATTGAATTCATTAGTTAATTGAATATGGAGTGTATTGTGAATGGGTAAAATTTTGAATTTTGAAATTGGATTTGATTCAAAATGGATATAGTTTAAGTTATGAAATAGAAATAAATATAAGAAGTTTGTATGATATGTTATAAACTCAAGTAGGGTTTATGAATGATCCATAAATGAATTGATATGAGTGGAATGAGTTAACCATAGAATTAGATGGAATAAATTCTTAAGTGGGATTAATATCGAAAGGAGTATACTAAGTAAATATATGAATGTAGATTAAATAAATGTGAATAATTGAAGGTGAAAAAAAATGAAAGTGAACAAAATAAATGCGAATGAAAGGAAGTTGCGGTGAATAAGAAATCAATGAGATAAATACGTAAGTTGTATGTATATTATTTCATTCACACAACGGTTTGATCTAGATTTGAGCATAAAATTTTGAGATAATTCATATCGATCCAAGTTAGGATTTTTCACTCGATTTTCGAAGGCGTACACCGGGTATGGATTTTTTAGCGATTCTAGGATTCTCAATCATAGTATATGGCTATGCAAAGAGAACGCCGGTTTCTAATCAAGGAGCTGGATCTGAGTCCGCACTAGGGAGTCGTGTGAACGATACTAGTTCGAAAGAGAAATTGCATGATCGAGCAAGTGATCAGATTTGACATTGCATGCAGATGATATGTGTATACTGTACGGTTTTAGTAGGGCAAGTGTTGAAAATGGAAATTTTGGAAAATAAAATGATTTAAATAATATGATTGGATATCACTGGTAAATAAGATGCAGATATATAAAAGCAAGAATAAGTTGATGCCTTTGACTCATAAGAAAATTGGATGCCTGAACTAAAAGGTACTTACTTATATGACTAATTTAATGGTTTTATGATTGAGCCACTTAGCTTTTGTTTACTTTGCTGGATTGGGGGTCGTAGTGGCCTTTTGTAGCTTTTCTGATCTAGCCGCGCAAAGGAGACGCTAGCGAAATTTTTCGAAAATTTAAGGAGCTAAAAATTTTAAAGGAAATTTTTAATAACTAAAATTTGATTTTGGATTACATCTTAAAATGATTGAGTAAATGATATTATTTGGAATCTATGCAAGAATTAGGAAATTAGTAAAGGTGATAACGTGATTCCAAAAAATTGATTTTGGTAAGTTGTTTCAACTAATTGGTTTTGATAAAGTTAATTGGTTTTGGGCCATTCTTCTTACCTCGGCAATTTCGGGGAGAATTTCTTTTAAGATGGGAGGAATGTAATGAACCAGAATTTTAGTAATGTGGAATTGAGATATTTAATTGATTTTTAATATTCAAGGTTATTTTTATAGATTTAATAACTTAAATTTCAAATAAAACAATTATTTGATAATTTAATTATTTAATTAAATAATTAAAATCATTAAAATAATTTAAATCTTGGATTTTTATGCGAATAAAAATAGTTTAAAGGCTTATTTAATTTATATTAATAAGAATGAAGGTAAACAAAATCTTATATTGAATTTAGAAGTGATTTATTTGATTTTTAAAATATCTCGTTTTAATTAAAGAGTGAAAATAGCTATCTTGGGCGCAGTCTCAGAATTCGATGAAACTAGTTTCATTAGATCTATAATAGTGTGTTAATATTGAATTTCAAATTACATAGCATTTGAAATTATCCTTTGGTCGAACGATATAGAAATGCGTTGAAACTAGTATCGAAAATTTAATATTATAATTGGATTCAAAAACCCTATCTTCTCCATATGATCGAATTAAGACTCAAAACTTGTTCCATTACATTCGGAATAGAGGTATAACATTATGAACGCCTGGTGGCATGCCTCATTTAGAGTTCTGAATAAATATCTAGATATTTTGGGATAATATATATATATATATATATATATATATATATATATATATATATATATATGTATGTATGTATGTATATGTATATATATACATATTATTTCATATTTCACATCATCCGCATTTTTTGTCAACTTCAGCCACCCTATGATCATGATCATACCAATCCTTTTTCCTTCTACAAAACGCTTCCATCATCTTTCTAAACACAGCAGAGAACCAGATATGAAAAAGGCAAAGTTCAAAAATTAGTATCTCATGAAATCAAAAAAGAAAATTTTGTAACCAAATTTAAAAATCATGTTTCCTCAAGGTCTTCAAATTGAGATGTACTCGTTGTGGTGCGAGCTTTGCTCGTCAATGGTCGATGGTCAGGCCTATGCTAGGTTTTTGATTTACGGAAGTTTGGCTCATCGGTTCATGAATTTAAGCTCGTTTTTGGATTCGTGGGGGAAAATGTCTCTTATGGTGGCATTTTGGCAGAGCTCGACTACAAATGAAGGGGGGCGACATGTCAACAGTGGCAGTAATGGTGCCACGTCGCGAAACGAAGGAGGAGTGGAAGCTCGGGAATTTTGATATGAGGAGATGGATATTTCGAAGAGAAATATGTCGGCGTTGTCGGCTTCTGGTTTCGAGCGTTGGAGCTCTGTATCCATGCTCACTCTTGCACGGTAATGGCGAGTGATATTCTGTGCACATTCAACTGGGAAGACTAAGTGTAATGGGCAAGTTTTGTTCGTTGGCCAAGGTGTTGTTGGGTAATTAAAGTTTTAGTTTTATTAGCTTTTTTTATTTCATTTGTAAATCATATAAACCTAATATATCATTCGTTTTAGGTCCAAAACCAACGCGGTCGGTCGCGTTGGTTCGTATTGACGAATTCTTTGACATGTGAATGGATTAGTCGAGATATGAGCTATTGGAATTTTACGTTAAAATCAAACGCTTGTTTGATTTTAAATGAACCGGAACGCAAAAGCAATAAAAAAATTAATGTGAATAAATCCCACTCAATTAGGTCGACTAATCTAATTTATAATAATTAATTTTTGGTTAATTGGATGAATTTATAAATTATTATCAATTGGAAGTTATATTATATATATAGCAGTATGTATATTAATAGTTGGATTTATTCCCGCCTATTAGAGCGGAGGAGACCCTATGCACCCCGTATAATAGCGGATGACCCGATATTACCGTGATATTCCGACTTGAAGTGAGATTGGTATTTTATGTGATTTAACATCTGAGGTTGCAAGGAAACAGTTTTGAGGGATCCAACCGTGTTTCTCAAAAATGTTGATTTTAATTTCATATACAGTGATATATGATGTGTTGGGTTTATCTGTGATAGATTATAGTGTGATTTGAATTTAATGGATGTTATGGCAGTACTGGCCCTAATTTTAATATTTTAAAATTATAAATATTAAATTTGGATTTGAAAGTAAATTGAAAAGAGAATTGGAAGTAAATATCTATATTGACTTTGGTTAATTAAAAAGGTATGTTTTTGAATAAAATAAATGATTTGGTTTTAAATTTGTACCTAACTATTTCATGAAATAATTTAATTAATTTTTTTTTAAAATGTATATAAAAGGTTTTTAAACAATAAATTAAGTGATATTTGTTTAAATCAAAAAGGATTTAAAAATTGAGATTTAAATAGATTGGAAGAATAAAACGAATTTGAAATAAATACAAAATTAGTTATACGGGATTTTAAAAAGTTTTTTTTATTTAAAATTATGAAATGGAAGTAGAAATCGAGATTTGACTGTTTCGATATATAGTTTGGATTATTTGAGAAATAGATTTATTAATGGAATTTCCGTTAGAAATTGATTTATAAAGAATTTAGATAATATGAGCCCATTGTAAACTTGAAATGAGATTTTGAACTTTATAAACAATGTTTATAAATAAAGTTAATTGATTTTAATTTGGTGAATTGGAAATATAACTTCACAATAAGAATTTATAACGAGACAGGGAAATCGGTTTAGAGAGAAATAGTGGATTCCATATTGAAATTTAGGAATAGTTATGGAATTGGAAATAAGAATCGATTTGTGATAAATCGAGAGAGATTTATAAGAAATAAATTGGATATGTCGAATTTTAAAAATGTTTGTTTACAAGAAGTTAAGATTTGATTTTAGAAAAGGACTTTTACGTATTTAACTATAACATTAATTAAAATATTTCATAAATTTAATCATTCAATTATTTAAATTCGTTGAATGAATTCTAAGTTATAAACGAGTTTTGAAAATCGACCAGAATTTTATTAATAAATTGGAAGTAGTTGTAACAACCCTGTTTTTATCACCGTCAAAATAAAAAATTTAAAATAGAAATTTAATGTTTGAGATTGAAAAAAAGAAGAAGTGAAATTCATTTGCAAAGTGAGTTGAATATTTAAGTGGTAACACATTGAGAGGCAGTGCAAATATTGCCTTCACGTGTATGTGAGACTAGGTCCAATTTAAAGCAAGTCGGAACACTTTTTGCTTGCACCAATAATTTTGTAAAACAAGTTTGAACACTTTTAAAGCACATTATTTGCTAGCTGTGTCCTTTCCTTCTGTAAAGCACGTTTCTCTCTTTAATGCTAGTGTACATTTCTTGTCAGCACATTGTTGCATTGACCTGTACAAATTTAGTGAAAGAAAAAGTATGCCTGCATCTTTCGTTTTGTGTTAACGCTAAAATTTGAACGCTAACACCCCGGTGTATGAAGTGTAGTTGTGAAAGCACCACCCGATGATTCGGGAGAAGAGTATAAGCAGAAAATCACATAAAAAGCAGTGAATAACAACAATTTTATAGTGGTTCGGCTCAAGGCAAGCCTACGTCCACTTTAATTCTCTTTATTGCTAAACCGATTACAACTTTACAACAATCATCAATTACAATTATGACGAGACAAACAACTAGAACTTTGGTAGAGAAGAATTCTTCGAATCCATGTAGATTGCGTTAGATTTTCTCTTGAAGTTAGTTGAAATGTCTTTCGAACTTGAAGTGTCGGGTGAGTTGATAATTCAGCAGAGTATTGGCACTTGAAATGATTGGCCAAAAAGTCCCCTGTATGTTGGAGCACATGCCATATTTATAGAGTTTCCTGGACTAAGCCGTGTGCGACTTATAGAACTTCACGGGTTAGCATAACTCGGCTGCGACTTAAGGTAAGTCTTCATGAGGTAGAGGATCTCACGGGTTAGCTTGACTCGTTTTCAACTTAGGGTAAGCATTCGCGAGTTAACGTGTTATAGGGACACGGGTTACGACTTAACAGGTCGTGAACGACTTAAAAACAGTAAGTCATTTGGTGATTGTTTCGGATTGATTTAAGCCGCTCGGACCTCTCATTAGTTAAGCCGTTCATTTCCTAACACGTGAGCCTGTTAACTCGCTAACCCGCCCGCTTGCTTACTAACTCGCTAACTCGCTAACTCGTTAGCTTGCTTACTAACTCACTAACTCGTTAACTTGCTAACTCATTAGCTTGCTTACTAACTCACTAACTCGTTAGCTAGCTGGCTTACTAACTCGCTAAGTGCCTTAACCCGTTAAGTCGTTGATCCACCAAGTTGTTACAAACCCCGAGTCGTTGAGTCGTTCCATTCCTCTAAGTCGTCTCTAACCTTAACTCGCGAGCTAATTGAGTCGTAACCAGTTGAGTCGGTCCATTCCTCAAGTCGCGAGGTTTCTTGAGTCGTTAGGGACTTTAAGTTGATGAGTCGCTTGGTCTCTTGGCCCACTAAGTCGCATAACTCTTAGGTCGTGAATCACAACAGGGTTAACATTTTCCCCTCGAAGTACGCGCCTACGTCGTAGGTCGTATGCTTCGACTCATCTTAACTCATGCTACCCTGAGTCGTTGAGTCGTTAGCGACTTATAAGAGGCTTGAGTCGTTCGTGTCGATTCGAGTCCCCCTGTTCGTGTATATAAGCTGGTGAGATGCCTTCTCCTTCCCTTTTACTCACATTCATATCTTAACTCACTTAGAAGATCCCCAAGCTCCCTGAAGAAGAATTCGAATCAATCAGCTCTGATCCACCAATCATTATCACAACGTAAGTGATTTCAATCATTATCGAATCACGATCTCGGTTGAATTGTAAATCTTCTAATTTCTGTTCCTACCTCGATTCCACTGAACCATGACCTCCGCGGCTTCTATTTACCTCGCCGCTTCCTTTCGCTGTGAATTATGGCTTTCAATTGTTGGTAGACGCGTTGCTACTGTGATTAGTGAGATCGTACTAGGCTTATGATAAATTAGTGGAGACTTGACTTCTAGATGACTCGGTGGCGTGCAGGAGTGATGAATTTCATGGAGAGGATGGTGAATTTCCTTATGCGGCTGTTAACGGGTTATTTGGTTATGGTTTGAGATAGCGAAATGTTATGTGGAGGAGAAACTCGTGAGTGAGCAGATCTGAACGACTTAGGGACTTTGAACGACTTAGCAAATCTGAGCAGTTTTGGAGTCTTGAGCGACTTAGCATGTTATGCCGTGCTCAACTTAGGAGTTAGGATCTTTGAATAGTTTGGGTCCTTCCAACGACTTAGTAGCTTAGAACCTCCTAACGACTTAGCAGCTTAGAACCTTCTAACGACTTAGTGAGTTAAGTCGCGTTCGACTTAGGACTTGACCAGATTTTTCGCTGCTGCACGGCCCTGTTTCTTACATCCTAAAACTTAAACAATCTTGCTTTGCTTTGGTTTGAAGCATTGAACTTTGACCCCCTAACTCATAATGCGACTTTAGGACTTGCACTAGGCTTGGCAACTTCAAGATTTTGACGAAACTTGAACGAGTTTCCAAACTGAACAGCTTGAATTCGTTTATAAATTGCACCAACTAACAACCTGCTAAACACAATTTCTGCAGAAAACAAAGGCGAATATACTGCCATTGACTGCCTACATCAAATGACAGATCAGTCGATAAAGAATAATTATTTCAAATGAATTATGTGAATGGAGTGTTATTAATCATTCAAACTTTAAATGGCGTATTAGGGCAAAATTAAAACAATCAACTAAAGCTGATTGGTTTGCATCAATACTGCATTCAAACTTTGAAACAACAAGCTCTGAAATTTAATAATCGATAAGTATCGACTAATTTGATTTCAATTATCTTTACTTGTCATTCTTATCAATTTTGCACAACACTTCACACACACTTTTAGAAAACGTGCACCTTCATATTTGAACATCCAGTTGCTTATATAGAATGTCTTCTCAACAAGAAGAGTCGATGGGCCAGGCTGAAGATGTCTTCCCAATGGCTAACCCATTGGTTGACCCTCCGGAGAGAACTCCTACTACCCTGAATCAGCGGGTGTTCAACCAACTGCGCATCCAGTTTGGTATTGCTGAAGCTGACGCCTTACTCCCGGGACCAAATGACACTGCAGATAGGCCCCCTCTCGGCTTTATTGTTGTTAATCGCCAAATGTGCTTGAGTGGAGCCATTCCTCCTTTCAATGACTTCTTACGACAGCTTCTTCTTCGCTTAACTATCTCTCCATTTCAATTACACCCAAATGGTTATGCCATTTTAATAGGGCTATGTGCACTGTTCATGAGGACATTTAATCGCTTTCCCAGCTTTGAGGAGACTTGCTATTTATGCTCATTCATAAAATCTAAGGACCATCCCTTTATTACACTCGTGAGAAGCGTGAGAGGCCGTAAATTGATTATGGGTCTCTCTGAAAGTGCTCATGGGTTTCTGAATCAGTACTTCTTTGTTCGTTGCCCCTTGGGTTTTATAGCATCTGGAGAGTTGGAAGTAAGTTTTGTTCTTTCCATTTGGGCTTTTTCGAAATTCCAGTTGTCGAGTGCTAACTTTTGCCCTTTACCTTTGCAGCATTTCCTCCTCTTTCAAGAGATTCAAGACATAAGGCGGCTTTAAAGATTGAGTGCTGTGCCAGTGGAAGAGAGGAGCGCTACGTTCTTACTGAGGGATGAGTTTTTGCACCAACTCGGGCTTCTACACCCTTCTCGATCTATCCATCCTCGCGAAGTCCCTGATTCTCCGGATGATGCATTAGATGCCCCAGCTCCCATTGAAGAGCTGTGCGGAGTGAAACTGCTATCGAGGCTTCACTAGTGAACTGTTCAACTCCGAAGGATGCTACGGGGCCGTCTGACAAGTCTGTACTTGCCCCAGTCATTGAAGAAGGAGAGCTTCCGCATCGGGCAGAAAAGACCATCGAAGAAGGAGCTGATGGAAGGAGCCTTGCCGGGCGTGATGGTGAAGACATCTTTGGGAATTTAAGTGACATAGTAATCACCTCTCAAGAACTCTTTAAGGATGACTCTACCACTGCTAAAATAATATCTTCGGCGGCCGAAACGACCTTTGCTCTTAAGCAAACTCCTTTAGCACAAGAACTGCCATTAGTTACAAAGCCTGTCACTACCCCCCGACTGTCGAGCGGTTCGTCGTTCGGCGCGTATAGTTTGCACGTCACACACACCTTAGGATTTTTCAGCACTTCTATGCACTTATCTTCTTATACTTTAAAGATTTCTAAAGCTTATCTTTTTATTTCAGATTCTCCGATGGGACGCAGCGGATCCTATTACAAAGACTTTCAGCGCTATGGAGGGCGTGGCAACTATGATTATAGACGCTACCTTAATGGTCCCAGAGAAACCGATGAGCAGAGAGCTGCTCGAAAAGCTAGAGAGAGGAGAGAATATGAAGAACGTCATGAGAGGATAGATGTGCGACATGAGTCTCCTTCAAGAGGCGATGACTCTCACAAACGTAAAACACATGATGGTCGGGGGAAGAGCCACATTGTTGAGGACCCGAGCAAGCGGGCCAAACCTAGTGAGAGGCACGCATCTGCAATATCTGAAAAGTTTGACGCTCCCATCTCTATCGACATTCCTTCCAAATCCCCTGCTCTTGAAGGAAGCGCTATTCAAACACTTCTTAATAGGCCTTCATATCGTGTTGAAAGGGGCCCACCGACCCTACAGAACCGATTCCCAAATTGGTGCTTGAAGGGGGTGCGCTTCGATCTTGATTTAGTCCCCATTGATAAAGAAGCCATGTACCAAAATCTTGATGCCGTCAGACTTGATATTGAAAGAATGTCTGGATGGAAAAATCTTATTGATGAACTCCAAAGGGTCAATCGGGCCAATATCGAGGCGATGCTAACTATGGAGAACGATAAGTCGGAATGGCAGAAGATTCTTGACCAGCACAACATCGAGATGAAAAACATAACCGAGTATAACGAGAAACTTGAAGCTGAATTCAAGCAACTTAAAGACGATCTTACCACCTCTTCTAACACTTACACTCAAAGAGAAGAGGTGCTACAAAAACAAGTGCGGGATGCACATGTTAGCCAAAGAGATGCCGAAGCTAAAGTTGAGAGGCTAGAAGAGGTCGTAGAGAATTACCGCACTGATGTCGCTCAGTTGCGGAGTAAAATGAGCGCCCAAGACATGGAGATTGAAGCGTTAAAAGCTCAACTTGCTAAAACTGAAAAAGAACGAGATGAGGCCATGGCTGGTAAAATCGCAGCTGAAGAATCTATTCAAGCCATGGAAGCCAACGTCAGTTCAAATCTATTCGACTTTTCCTTGCACAGCGTCTTGGGGCACGGCAGTCTCTCTTTTCTCGGTCCTAAATACGAAATCACCTTGGCTGAAGTGTGGGAAGCCGCTCTCGACATGTTCAGAGGCGCCGGGTATACCAAGGAAGAGCTTGAGGCGCGCTATCTAGATGAGGAAACTCGTGCTGCTCTTGCGAAGGGAAAGGAGCAACTTACCAGAGCGCGGACTGGGATGGCGGAAGAGGAACGTTCTGGAAAAGAATTACCACCTACTACCTCTGTTCGTCCTTTAGTTTCTCCTGGGGTTGACATCACAGGTTCCAGTGCTCATTCCCCGCCTCCTACAAGAACCGGGGTAATTACCCCTACTGATGATGAGGCTTTGGAGGATATTGGAGCTCAAAATTATGAGATTGAACTAGCGAAGCAAATATCTTCAGGTAACTTTGACCTTGGTCCGATTCAGGTGGATTGCCTGCTTGCTCCTCAAAAGTTTGATGAGCTTCTCGATTACTTCTCGAATCTTGACGAACCCATATCTCCCTTCTTTTCGGGAGATACTAATATTTTTAACTTCTCTTCTTCTGCAGTTGAAACACCAAGTGCTGTGCAAACTTCGCCTCCTGCAGCTATTATTCCTTCGTCTTCTCAAGTTACTCCCCTTCCTACTTCTCAACCAGGATCACAGGAAGAAAAGATAGGAGCTCTTCAGGGTCTGGACGATCCTGCTACTTCTCAAAAAGGAGAAGAACTCGAGACAGGCGAAGTCTCTCCGGATCGAACTACTTCTGACGATACAAAACTGTCCGCATTCATTACTCCGGAAAGTGAGTCCTCAAAGAGGAGACCGAAGCGCACATCTTCGAAGAAGAAGAGGAAGAGTATTTTGATCACAGAAACAGATTTGGAAGTTACTCCGGAGGCTCCTCTTTCTCCTTCTTCCCCAACTCTTTTAAGCCGGCACGAGAAGCTACCAATTAAACCAGGCAAAGGCTCAAAAGGTGGTGGGAGAAAGAAGAAGTGATGAACCTTGCTTTTCCTTCCTTGTTTAGTTTTTGCCTTTTGCATGTATTAAAGCTTGTAATGACCGGATATTATGCGGGTACCGGCCCCCCCTGCTTTTCTTTTGTTGGAACCTGTACCCGTATATAGAATAGTGTTGAATAAAATGATTCTTTTTCTTTGTATAAATTTCTGTCTATATCTGAGAATGCATTTACTATTCATTTTTGTACAAGTTTCTTTGTACGATATTGCAGTGAGCTTGTGGTATATCTTGTTCGAGCGCAATTTTACCGATGTAGTTACGCCATGCTGCCCCTATACCATAAGCCCATTATAATATTTTATTTTATGTGGAACTTGTGCTTTTATTTTTTAGAGAATAATTATTCCACATTTGGAGGAATATGATTTCATTAAAAAATAGAGCACAAATAAGTTTCTACGCCTTAACTTTCGAAGATATCACTCTTTATTTTTTGCATATACACATCTTATTGAATGAAATCTTCTATGTGGTAAAGCGGGTATTTGTAAAGCACTTCAACTTGTTTTTGAGGAAGAGAATTTTCTAGAACAAGTAATTCACTCTTCCTTTGAAAGTTAAAGTGTGCACTTAATGAGGATTTTTTTTTTTACTTGCCACAGTAAAGGGCTTCTTGATTTTTGTTTCTTTGAAAAGTTGCACCTCTGAGGAAGACTTTTTCACGTTTCAACACTTGGAAGTTTTACTTCAATCTTGGTGAAACGTGTGCCTCCGAAGAGGTCTTTTCTGCTTGATTGTGCCTCCGGGAGGAGGTATTTTCATTTCTGCCTCTGGGAAGAGGTCTTTCTGTCTTATTGTGCCTCTGGGAAGAGGTCTTTCTATTTCTGCCCCTTGGGAGAGGCTCTTTTTTTTTTTTAGCATTTCATCTCCGGTGAAGTGAAACTCCGAAGAGCGGTTGTTACACTTCAACTCCTGGCGAAATGGGCCTCCGAATAAGGCTTTTATTTTGTTTTACATTTCAACTCTGGTGAAGTGAAACTCCGAAGAGCGGTTGTAACACTTCAACTCCTGGTGAAATGGGCCTCCGAAGAGGGCTTTTATTTTGTTTTACATTTCTACTCTGGTGAAGTGAAATTCCGAAGAGCGGTTGTAACACTTCAACTCCTGGTGAAATGGGCCTCCGAAGAGGGCTTTTATTTTGTTTTACATTTCAACTCTGGTGAAGTGAAATTCCGAAGAGCGGTTGTAACACTCCAACTCCTGGTGAAATGGGCCTCCGAAGAGGGCTTTTATTTTGTTTTACATTTCAACTCTGGTGAAGTGAAATTCCGAAGAGCGGCTGTAACACTTCAACTCCTGGTGAAATGGGCCTCCGAAGAGGGCTTTTATTTTGTTTTACATTTCAACTCTGGTGAAGTGAAATTCCGAAGAGCAGTTGTAACACTTCAACTCCTGGTGAAATGGGCCTCCGTAGATGGCCTCGAAGTTACTCTCTCATGGTTGGAGGGTCATGACTCCTCCAATCTTTTTTGGTTGAGTAGAGAACTTTCTTTTTTACGGCATATGCTTCGTTAGAGGTCTTTATCCTCCGAAGAGTTGTGCCTACGAAGAGGACTTTAGTTGTTCCTTGTCCACTTGCTTATGCCTTTTCAGTGATCCTCTATTATTTTTTTAAGCTTGCACTCCCTTCTCTTTCAAGTAGCTTGTTTAATCCAAAGAAGTGTACTTCATTGCTAGGCCAGTTCACGAGAACGGACATAAGCTTCTTAATTGGATGTTTGTTTGTTCAAACTTCTCAATTTATTAGCTAAAGCCCCTTTTTTGGCGAAATCATTGACCGTTCAATTGAAGCACTTCTTATCTAGGATTTAAGCTCGGGAATTTTGTGACTTGGAATTTATTTGTTGAATGATAACAAGAATCACTTGGTCTTGTAATGTGCAAGTTTTGTTTTCGTTGCCTGCAAAAATTTAAATCGACATTTCAGTAATACATTTAATGTACTTTTCATATCGAAAATAAAGCAAACATGTAATAATAATAAGGAACACAAGATTTATAGTGGTTCGGCCAAGAATTTGGGCCTACATCCACTTTATAGTCTTTCATTATTCACTTGCATCGGTTTTACAATCGCTTTCAATTACAGGAATCATACATTCATAATTCTTTTTACAATATTTCAACAAAGCTATCAAGTAAAGTATGGACGCAAGTGATTGCTGTTCCAAGCTCTTGGAATTTGATCTCCTTCGACAGTAGTGAGTTTGAATGTGCCGTCAAGAAGCTTCTGACCTATGACATATGGTCCTTCCCAATTTGGCCCAAACACACCTGTCGCTGTCATAATTCTCTTTAGGACTAGATCTCCAATTTCAAAGCTGTGTTGGCGAACTTTGGAATCGAAATGTCTGGCTATCCTTTGCTGATGAGATGCGATTCTGAGCTCAGCCTCTTCTCTTCTTTCATCAAGGAGATCTAGTGCCTCAAGCTGTAGTTTTTCATTCTCCGTTTGATTGAAATGGATTCTTCATGTGAAGGGACTTCTGTTTCTACCGGAATCATTGCCTCTGATCCATATGCCAATGAAAATGGAGTATGCCCAGTCGCAGTTTTGTGGGTAGTTCTGTATGCCCATAGTGCTAGCGGTAGCTTATCGACCCAACCACCTTTTGCTTTTTCAAGTTGCTTCTTGATGGTTGACTTGATAATTTTATTTACTGCTTCCACCTGCCCGTTTGCCTGCGGATGAGCTACTGCTGAGAAGCTTTTTCGGATTTTGAATCGTTTGCAAAAATCTTGGAATTCTTCACTTTCGAACTGAGTACCATTGTCTGTAATTATTTTTTGAGGCACACCATATCTGCAAATGATACTTTTAGTCACAAAACTTATCATCTTTTTTGAAGTGATAGTAGCCATTGGTTCAGCTTCTGCCCACTTAGTAAAATAATCTACAGCAACAATGGCATATTTAATTCCAGATTTGGCAGTTGGTAACGGTCCTACAAGGTCTATCCCCCATATCGCAAACGGCCATGGACTGACCATCTGTGTGAGTTCAGTGGAAGGAGCTCTAGGAATTTTGGCGAATCTTTGGCATCTGTCACATTTTCGGGAATAGTCTGCTGCATCTCGATTAATTTCTGGCCAAAAATATCCGTATCGGAGAATCTTTTTCGCTAAAGTTTGACCACCTAAATGATCACCACATTCTCCCCCATGCACCTCAGCTAGGATTGTTTTGGACTCTTCCCTGGATACACATCGAAGTAACGGCATTGAGAATCCCCGTCTGTATAACTGGCCATCCTGGACTATATAGCGAGAGGCTTTCCTCAGTAGCTTCTTTCGTTCTTTTGAATTTTCCGGTAAAGATCCATTGAGCAGATATTCTGTTATTGGAGTCATCCACGATTCTTTCTCTTGAGACACACTCATGATCCAATCAATATCCATCTCATCAATGCTCGGAGTCGACAGGACCTCCACTGGAGTTAACCCCAGAAATTGAGCTTCGCCTGTGCTAGAGTACTTTGCGAGAGAATCTGCTTTCATGTTTTCTTCTCGAGGAATATGACTTATCATGTAATGATCGAAATCACCCAGGATTTCCCAAGCCTTTGACAAGTAGGCGGGCAGATTTCCCCCTTTCGCTTGGAATTCGTTCTTGACTTGGCATACAATAAGTTGATAATCACTGAAGATCTGTAATGCTCGGATGTTTAGTTCTTTAGCAATCCTTAGGCCAGCGATAAGGGCTTCGTATTCTGCTTCATTGTTTGTTGAAGGAAATTCCAATCTTAGTGCATAGCATAATGATCGACCTTCAGGGGTCTCGAGTACAACTCCGGCTCCAGAACAGTAGTCGTTTCTCGCGCCATCGACATATAACTTCCATTGGATTGGGGAATCATCGATCGTTTCCTCCTCACTGTTACCCTTATCTGTGAATTCTGCGATGAAATCTGCTAAAGCTTGTCCATTGATTGCTTTTCGGGGATGATAAGTGATGTCATATTGACTGAGTTCAATATTCCACTTTAGAAGACGACCCGAAGTCTAAGGGCGAAACATGACTTGCTTTAAAGGTTGATCAGTGAGGACTCTGATAGGATGAGCTTGGAAATATTGCCTCAACTTCCTAGATGCAATTAGTAGGCAATAGGCGAGTTTTTCCAACTTAAAGTAATTCATCTCTGCCCCAGTGAGTCTTTTGCTGATATAGTAAACTGGATGTTGAATCCTCTTGTCTTCTCGTATCAGCGCTGCACTTAAAGCATGAGATGATACTGCCAAGTATATAAGAAGATCCTCGCCATCGCCAGGCCTAGAAAGTATTGGAGGCGTTTCCATATGGCGAATCAATTCATCAAAGGCTTTTTGGCATTTGGGAGTCCAATCGAAGTTTTTCTTTCCTTTCTTTAGGCGTCAAAGAATGGGATGCATTTATCTGTGGCTTTGGAAATGAACCGACTCAAGGCGGCGACTTTTCCATTGAGACTTTGCAATTCCTTCTTCGTTCTAGGAGCTTTGACTTCCTTTAAGGCGGTAATTTGAGCTGGACTAGCCTCAATGCCCCTAGCGCTCACGATGAAACCTAAAAACTTGTCGGATTCCACTCCAAATGAACATTTTAAAGGATTGAGCTTCATTCCGTATTTTCGGAGGAATGCGAACATGTCTGCTAAGTGTTCTATGTGATCCACTGCTTTCTTAGACTTTACTAACATGTCATCGACGTAGACTTCCATAGTCTTGCCCAATTGCGGTTTGAACATAGCATTAACAAGTCTTTGGTATGTTGCCCCTGCATTCTTCAGCCTGAAGGGCATAACTCTGTAGCAGTAAAGACCAACGTCGGTGATAAAGCTCGTGTCCTCCTGATCTGGCTCATGCATCATGATCTGGTTATATCCGGAGTAGGCATCCATAAAAGATAACAATTCGTGTCCCGTTGTTCCGTCTACCAGTTGATCGATCCTGGGTAATGGGAAGCAGTCTTTGGGGCAGGCCTTGTTTAGATCTGAAAAATCGATGCATACTCTCCATTTTCCGTTGGCTTTCTTAACCAGCACTGGATTTGAAACCCAATTCGGATAGGTAGATTCTTTGATAAAATTATTCTCCATGAGCCGATCAACTTCTTCTTTTAACGCTGCTCACCTTTCTGGACCTTGAGTTCTCCTTTTCTGCTTCACAGGTGTCAATTTTGGATCAATATTTAGAGCGTGTACTACAACTTCTGGGGATATTCCGCACATATCGGCATGAGTCCAAGCAAAAACATCCAAATTTGCCTTTAAAAAAGATATTAAGATATTCTGAATTGACACGTTAAGTTGTGAACCCACATTCAACACCTTGTTTGGGTCCTTTGGGTCAACAGGTACTGGTATTGTTGTTTCCACTGGTACCACTCTATTCTCCCCTGCACTGACTTTTCTAGGATCCAACTCTTTCCGTGCTCCGCTGTGCTCGCCAGTGCAGGGCCCGCCCTGTAATTGCTACATGGCTGGCTCTCTAATGCGGACTGGGGCTGCCGCATCCTTTCCCATTTCTCTTTTCTTTGCCTCTCGCAGCTCTGTCAGATAACACTCCCGCCCAGCATTTTGATCCCCTTTTATAACTCGCACTCCATTATCTGTGGGAAATTTAATGGTGAGGCACCATGGGGCCAGAACAGCTTTGAATGCTGCGAGAGTTGGACGGCCAAGGAAAGCATTATAAGCAGAATTCGTCGACAATCACATAAGTTTGCTTGCGGACCACTTTTCTTTCTCCTTCTCCAAGTTCCACAAACAAATCAACGGTCCCTATAGGTTGTTTTGGCTCCCCAGTGAAGCCAGCAATTTTCTGCGATGATGCTTGCACATCAGCCATAGGGATCTTCATTTGGTCGAATGTTTTCTTGAAGAGGATATTGCAGGATGCGCCACAATCAATGAGAACTCTTCTGACAATAGCTGGCCCGATACCAGCCGAGATGACTAAGGGATCCAAGGTAGGAGCTTCAATACCTGCGGAATCCCTGGCTCTGAATACAATATCATCATTGAAAGTTTTTTGTTGCTTCAGCGGCATAGCACCTTCCAAAACAAATACGTCATCCTCCGTCGGTATATACTTCAAAGCTCGGGTATACCTTTCCATCTCACCCCAGCTCCTGCCTGCTGGGTGAGGTCCTCCCGTAATGACATTGATGACAGGCCTTCCGGATTCATGCCCTGCAGTCTTCTAACTTGTCCTGGGTTGATGAGCAGGAGCTCGTTGCCCCTGACTAGTCGAAGCGGGATTGTTGCTATTCTTTTCCACAAATTTCTGCAGCTTGTTTTCCCTTATCAATTCTTCAATCAAAATTTTCAATTGGCGGCATTCATCGGTATCATGGCCGGGTTGATTATGGAAGCGGCAAAACTTTCCGCTTTGTACAGCTTTTTTTCCGGTTCTCAGAACGGGAGGTTTAGGATAATCAACAGAATCTTTAGTGGCAAGGTAAATACGCTTCGGCATCTGATAAAGGGGTATATTCCGATGGCTTGAAGGAACGAGGCTTCTTCAGATTTTTCTGTCTCTTCCCATCATTATTTTCCCTTTTCTGTCCTACGGATTCATTCTTGCGTGGGGCAACAACATTATCTTCATCTTTTTCCAATGCTGCCTTTACCGGTACAGGACGGCTTTCCAGACGTATGAACTCATCTGCTTTCTTGTAGAATTTTTCAAGGGAATTTGGTTCCTTCATGTTAAGCCATTTTCCAAATTCGCTCGACTTGTCGATGGCCCTCATCAGATAGGTCAAGATCATCCGTGGTTCTGCATTGTCTACCTCGGCCAGCGCTATATTAAAGCGATTCAAGAAAGATCTGATAGTCTCACCTGGATTCTGCTCTAATCTTGACAACGACATAATATCTTTGGCTTTTGAAGCGTATAGTCTGAACTGCTCCTTGAATTTCCGGGTTAAGTCAAAAAACTGATCTATAGACCGGACTGGCAGCTTGGTGAACCAAAGCAGAGCTACACCTTCCAGATATACAGGAAAATATCGGCACTTTATTTCATCAGAAGCTCTGGCACCTGTCATGTGCCAATCATACTTATACAAGAATTCGTTCGGATCACTTGTTCCTTTGTAAGCTGGGATAGTTGGAGGGACGAACTTCCTTGGGAACTCAGCCTTTAAGATTCTTTCGGTAAACGGGGTTTTACTTGGAGCGAAACCCCATTCCTTCTCATCTTCATTCATTTGCATGCTTTCCTTCATGATTTGTCGAGCCATTTCAGAAAGATATCCCTCATCATTTCGAGCTTTAGATCCACCAATTTCAGGAAATGTCCGCTCAAAGGGGCTGGCAGCCCTCTCAGGAATGTTTCTTTCTTCATCCTCATGAATATTGCCAGCAAAGTTCCTTTCATTATCCGTTGGTTGACGGTTTACCCCAAGCAAGTCATTCAACTTATTCAAAATTAGGGCATTTTGGGCGTTCTGAGCTTCCAATTGTGCACTTTGGGCATTTATCTGCTGGTTCAGCCCTAAGATTACAGCATCCAACTCCGCTTTTGTAACCCTAACAGGTGGAGTGGATTGATTAGGAACTGGGGAAGCGGAGGTTCCCTCTTGAACATTTCCAGATCTAACAGATCTACTCTTTCTCCCCGGAGCCATGATTTCAGATAAACTTCTAGTCTTCAGAGAGGTTACTTCAACAAACTTTCGTGGAGCAATGATGACGGTTTGCCTGAGTTCAGTTCTCAGTGAAAGCACAAAAAATGTTGACGCTAAAATTTGAACGCTAACACCCCGGTCTATGAAGTGTAGTTGTGAAAGCACCACCCGATGATTCGGGAGCAGAGTATAAGCAGAAAATCACAGAAAAAGCAGTGAATAACAACAATTTTATAGTGGTTCGGCTCAAGGCAAGGCTACGTCCACTTTAATTCTCTTTATTGCTAAACCGATTACAACTTTACAACAATCCTCAATTACAATTATGACGAGACAAACAACTAGAACTTTGGTAGTGAAGAATTCTTCGAATCCATGTAGATTGCGTTAGATTTTCCCTTGAAGTTAGTTGAAATGTCTTTCGAACTTGAAGTGTCGGGTGAGTTGAGAATTCAGCGGAGTATTGGCGCTTGAAATGATTGGCCAAAAAGTCCCCTGTATGTTGGAGCACATGCCATATTTATAGAGTTTCCTGGACTAAACCGTGTGCGACTTATAGAACTTCATGGGTTAGCATAACTCGGCTGCGACTTAAGGTAAGTCTTCACGAGGTAGAGGATCTCACGGGTTAGCTTGACTCGTTTGCAACTTAGGGTAAGAATTCGCGAGTTAACGTGTTATAGGGACACGTGTTACGACTTAACAGGTCGCGAACGACTTAAAAACAGTAAGTCATTTGGTGATTGTTTCGGATTGATTTAAGCCGCTCGGACCTCTCATTAGTTAAGTCGTTCATTTCCTAACACGTGAGCCTGTTAACTCGCTAACCCGCCCGCTTGCTTACTAACTCGCTAACTCGTTAGCTTGCTTACTAACTCACTAACTCGTTAACTCGCTAACTCATTAGCTTGCTTACTAACTCAATAACTCGTTAGCTAGCTGGCTTACTAACTCGCTAAGTGCCTTAACCCGTTAAGTCGTTGATCCACCAAGTTGTTACAAACCCCGAGTCGTTGAGTCGTTCCATTCCTCTAAGTCGTCTCTAACCTTAACTCGCGAGCTAATTGAGTCGTAACCAGTTGAGTCGGTCCATTCCTCAAGTCGCGAGGTTTCTTGAGTCTTTAGGAACTTTAAGTTGATGAGTCGCTTGGTCTCTTGGCCCATTAAGTCGCATAACTCTTAAGTCGTGAATCACAACAGGGTTAACATTTTGTTTTAAAATTTCAGTAACTGGGAAAAAGCATTAATGGCGTTTTCAATTTCTTGCTCCATTCAGATCTCAATTGCTTACTAATTTTGAAACGAATTAAAGGTGAGTTCAAAACTCACATTTCTAATTTATTCATTTCTTCATATTTTCGTGCAAAATATGTTGCCTAAATACGTTTTTGTTTATTTCATTTTTGTGCAAAGTTGTAGCATTGAAACCAAATTCAGGTTATTAGTTTTATTATCTTCATACGTGCGTTGCAAAATATATGAGCCCAGGCCTATATTTCGTGTGTGCAAACCTGGGTAATCAAATTTTGTTCGTGCGTACATTTACTTGCATGCGGTATCTCATTGTTTTTTCGTATTTTTGTGTTTTTGTCTTTCCTATTTCACATGCTACTGTGTGTAACAGGGTCCAAGTCATTTTTATCCACTTCATTTCTTACGTGAGAAATCAAGTTCAGGTTGGTACAATCATTTTGCTCAGATTACTTATATTTGGTCACAGTCCTGGTTGTTCACTTTTCATTTTCATATATTGCGTGAATTCAAGTCTAGGTCAATGACCATTATTTGACTTCAATACGCGTGCACACTTCAATATGCGTACATATATAACTATGCCCAGACTAATATTTCAATTCATGCATGCATATTTTTGAATGTGCATCTTCATTTGCACGTGCGAATTTTAGTATGGGAAATCAAATATCCAGGTCATTTTGTGTACGTAGAATTACCAGGTTACTTTTAAACTTTTTCAACTTCATTTTTGTGCAAGAATATTTTTCACGTAAGTGTAGTCTGGACCATTTGTAAATTCATGTGTGCAAGCCTGTATGCATGAAAAAGGAGTCCAGGTCATCTATCGTGTTACTTGTGTGCAGTGTGCAAATTGCATTGCCCAGATCATTTTTAGATGCGTGCATTAAAACTATGCCAGGCCATCACCTTTATTTCTTCATATATGCATGCGAACTAAATTTGTTGTGTGCGTGCACGTGTACATTGCTCGGCAGTGTTATATTTGATGAATATATAGTAGTACAATTTACGTTGAACCGGTGTTTTGTTTTGAAACATATTTTGTTGCCGTTATTTTTATAACCGATTTTTACCCCAGTATTTATATTTGAAGCGTGCTGTTTCGATGAGATTTTTGACTAATAAAAATTACTGTTGTTCTGAATTTAATAACCATCAATTTAAAGTGAATTTTTAAGCGGCTATCTTGCAATCAAGAAAACCCGTAATGCTGATTCAATATCCGTTTTTACGGTGTTTTGTGAAGCGCAATTTCTTTGTCGAAATTGCTATAGTAGTTGATGTTTTAATCACATGTTTTCAAATCGTTTAAAATAAAATTTATTTTCAAAAATTTCATAGTTTAAGCTTTCAAAAGAATGAGGAATCGATTTAAGCACTTCAGCAAAATTAAAGACTGTGAACCCTTAATTTTAATGATTTGATTAATTCCGGACTTGTCCATTTGAGAACGTAAATTTTATTTGTATAAAATACACAATTTTGCACTTTGAAGGAAATGATATGAGATTTAAATGATTTAGCAAAAGTGCAGAGTATGGAACCACGCTTTTACTAATTTGGTTAATTCCAGAATCGCTAATTGAAATATTTGCCATGGATTTGCTGTTTGAAGATTTTGATGATTTTGTTGGGCTTTCGAGCCACTATGCTGGACCTTCGGGTCATTTGTTGGGCCTTCGGGTCAATATCCAGTACTAGACCTTTGGGTCATATGTTGGATCTTCGGGTCATTTGTTGGGCGCCAAATATTATGATCACGGTACTTGGTAGGCTTCGGCCATATGAGATACACGTGCGGTGTAGCTTAGACTCGCCATATGCCAGGATCGATCCACTTTTATGTTGATTTTCTAGTTATCTTATTTTGATTTCTAGATTTTTGTGTATTGCTGTTTTGAATTCAATTATGAATTTGGAAGTTGATTTTGATGATGTTTAATGGGATTTCTTCATTTAAACAATGTTGATTATTTATGTTGCTTTTTCGAATTCAATTATGAATTTGGAAGTTGATTTTGATGGTGTTTAATGAGACTTCTTCATTTAAACAACACTGATAATTTATGTTGCTGTTTCGAATTCAATTATGAATTTGGAAGTTGATTTTGATGGTGTTTGATGTGCACGTAAATGTGCATATTTTTACCGACATATTTATTCTATTTGAATTAAATAAATGATCATATTGGGTATTTTAACTTGTTTTAACCAAAATTCATATTAATTCCAAATTTTCACATATTCATCTTCATATAAGGGTAAAATGGCCATTTGTGCGCGTATATTAATTTGAGAGAATTTAATTGGAAATTTCTATAATATTTTGTAGGAAATTAGCTTCTTATATTAGTGGGTTCATGAAGAAACATGCATGCACAAAATGGATATAAAGGAATGAAGATGGAAATAATTCAAAGTGAAGATCATGGAGGACCCCACCTACCTACCTACCTTAATGTACAAATTAAAGGCTAATGCACATGCTTATGGAGTTAATGGTTTCATGTACACTTAATGGGGGATTAAGACATGCTAATAATTACTTGGCCTCCACACTTCCTATGGGGCATTTTGGGCATTCCCTAAAAAGTGAATTAGGGTTTTAAAACTCGTATATATACCCTTTATGTTTCATGTAATTACTATCTCTTATCTTAGTTTCTCTTAGGCCTCCTTCTCTTTAGTTTAGTTTAGATCAAAAATAAAATGAAAGCTCCTCTTTCTCTTTTCATGGCTACTTAGCCATTTTTATTTTATGTAATCTTTTTTATTTTATGCAATTTAATATATGCTCTTTCCTTTTCATGTTCATTTACTTTCATGTTGTAGTGTAGATCTCTTTTCTTTTATGCAAGTTAATTAGCTTATCTTTTCATTTTGCTCTCTTTTTCCTCTTCATTTTGCTTTCATGTTGTTAGCTAATTTGTTAATAAAATGACAAATATGAGAAGATAAACCCCTTCAATTTAGGGGTAACGAAGTTCTATAATTAATGTAGTTTCAACATTTTGATAATTCATGCTCTCTTTTTGTGTTTAATGATGATGATAGAAGTGGTTTTATTTGTTGTCTTTGCCTTGATTTGATAGTCTATATTGTTGACACCAAATAGGCTATGCTTAAACAATCACTAACACAAATGCCTCTTCATCAATATATGATTCTGGCATAAGAAAGTGATTTGAAATTAAAATTTGATGGTCTATATTTCTAATCAATAGTTAATAGGCCATGCTTAAAATAGATTTCATTTTCATTTTCTTTGTCAAGTTTCATGAAAGTTTGTAAGTGTTTTAAGAGGTGTGTTATAGTTTGATGACTTATGTTGGCTAATTAATAGCTCAAATTGTCATACTTATTATAGACACATCAATTAAAACACTAATGACCATAAAAGAGAGATCGTGATTTCATGTGTTGAACTACATGATCTAGAGAGTGGATTTATTCTCTAAATTGACATTTAACTCTCATATTTGCATTTCTTTTCTTTTTGTTAGTTAGTTTATTTTCTCATTTTCTAGCTTAAATACACTCGCGACTTTGGTATAATTTGATTGAGTAGGAAATTTAAATCATCTATTCCCTGCGGATCGACCCGTATTCGCCACGTGCTACATTCGTACACCGTGCGCTTGCGGTTATTTTTGTTTCAAAATTCGTTCAACGGTTTTCTAAACAGATAGAATTTCCGACGACGAACAGTGTTTAATGAGATTTCTTCATTTAAACAATGTTGATTATTTATGCTGAATAATCTCATTCGAGATTATGATTATCTTGCTTTGGTGTTGTTTAATTTGCAACTCATTTCTAAGTTTAAATTAGACTGATCCGCTTATTATTTTCTTTTAAATAATACTCGGGTCCGACCGATCTATTTCAGGATAATCGCTATCTCTGATTCAATTGTTGCTTCAACTTTTGGGATTTCACCTCATCTATCGTTTAGGCTTCAAGGTGTTACTTTTGGTGTATCGACTTTCATCTCATGTATGTATTGATGGCTATGTATATGTACATTTGGTTCATGTGAACCATCGAGTGCTGTAGCATGTATCCAGACTTACATTCTGCTATATCTGATATTTCTGTTCTGATGTGATTATTCTTATCTGTGTTGCTACTATTATGAGTTGTTTTGAATTTTTCTAAAGCCACCGTGATTTCGTTTTAGATTTGGATTAAATATATATCGTTGGGAGTAATTTACACAACTCCTATCGATGTAATCATTTTTCGTTTAAGGCATAACTTACGGATGGTCGCTTCTAACAAGCCGTATTCTTCACAATAGCAGACGTTATTCCTTATAATAACCTTTGTTATTGTAAGTATAGAGGTGGGGCGTCACAAGCCAGTGATGTTTATTATAAAAGTGCTTTAATGTTTTAAATTACAATTTAGAATTCAAAGATATAATTGGATTTTTTATAAATACTCATGAGATCGTAATCCAGATTTATTAAACGGATGTGATTGCATAAGTGAAGTGTTAAAATGGGATTACTGGAAATTTAGGGAATTTCTAAAATAGTTAAACTCGGGAACTTCGAAGATGAATTTGAATTCATTAAGGAGTTATAAATTTTTAGATGGATTACAAATTAGTATAATCGATAAATTTTGTAAATTATAAAGGAAATTAATAAGATTTCATAGATTGTGAGATAAGACGGAACATTCGTAATTATTGGAATTAAATGGTTTTGGAAATATCGTATTACGAATTGATTTATATAGAAATATTTTTCTAAGTAGTGGACTATGAATTGGAATTGAAATATTTCAACTGTTGGACGTATTTTGTTATGATAGAAGTATTTGAAAATGTTTTCAAATAATGAAATACTGAAAGGATTTATTATACATTTCTTTGTGAAGATATTTTGAAATAAAGAATTAAAAGTGGGCCTTGTGACTACTTAAGGATGTTATTTGATAGTTAAATAACCGACTATCAAATTTAGTCAAAAATTCGTTAATCATTTCAAGGAGACTGGGATTAGATTTAATTATCCAAAACCACTTCAATCTGGTTTATGCGTTACGAATTGTGATATCTCGAAGATAGTGAAGATGGTGATATTGAAAGAGATTTGATTTGTCTAGACCCAGAACAACTTGTATGGATGAATACTATCATTGCATTGGTTGCCTGGAAGGCGGTATTCGCATTTCAAGTATGAATACTATTTTAAAGGTTAACGTAGCCTCAAACCTCATCAATCGGGAATGACTAAAATAGAGGAGATGCAGCAGGGATAAGTGGATCATACCCAATTAGGGTATGCTATCGCCTTTCTAGATATCCTTGGATGTATTATATATTACGGATATGGTTGTGCATGAAAAGAGAGTGCTTGATTCGGGTGGGAACACCTAGGGTGATAACATATTCGGTATATCCAGGTTAGGGGTAGACCGATCTTGTGTTGGCAAGGGATCTCGACGAGATCCTCGATGCATTTTCTATAGGTGTATTGTGATGGGCTATACGCCGGTAGCCTAGTAATTGTATGAAATACATTTTACAATGCGAGCCTTTACAGTTTTGATTGTAGAGCCTAGTATGCTGGAATTTAATTAATGTAACAATTTCAGCTATTTTAATAAGTATTTGTACTTAGACACTATTATAATATCGCTGGATTTTCTATAAAAGATGTTTTGGTTATCGTATGGCAAAAACCAGTTGTATTTATGTGTGGCGTGGTCTTAAAAGATACCTTTGTTTTTCCAAGGATTTTGATAAAATAATTCAATTTTAGTGTGATTTCTCATGTTGGTTTTCCAAACTGACTCGGGCATTATTTTATTATAATGCCCGGGTCAGACCGAGTAGTACGGATTCAGCTTAGGATGCTTTGGAGCTTAGGAGATGAGTTAGATGACAAAAACATGTTTTCATACTTGATTATATTCCGCTGTGTGGAGGATGTATTTTTAGCACTTGTGAGGGCAAGTTATTATAACTATCCAGATTGATTTGTTGATCGTTGTACTCCGATGATGGTATGTATAGTAAAAGTTATAATTCTTTTTTTATAGTGATATGTTATTATCTATTATATATTTTTCCGTTTTGATTGTGAGATTCTTAGTTTTTGCTTCCGTTTCTTCTATCTTTCCTTCTTTCAATATAATGATATGGTATATCCAGCACTCGATTGCTCGGCATGCTATACAGTGAACGTATTAGTGACGATTTTAGAGGCTCGAAAAATCTCGGTAATTACATTACGTTTGAATGTTGTTTCATGCGAGAGTAAACCCGTTCCGTGTTCAGCGGCGAGGTCTCACATATTTTCTGTTTAATTCCACACCTATTGTTTTTAAAATTTTTACTCATACTAGACATATCATCTCACCCGAGTTGTTTGTTTCCATAAACTATAGGGTACCCATTTTTTTGGAGTGGTCCGAGAGTAGCAGGTCTTTTGTTGGACACTTTTGAAGACTGCATTCTACCTAGAGGCTTTTCATTTTCTTATTTTTCTATTACACTGTATCATCTTACTTGTGTAAGTGTATTTTGCTTCAACATATGTAAAGGCAAGACGTTATAACTCTTAAGCTGATTTGTAGTACTTTTGTGTGATTCTAATAGCTCCCTGTTAAGGAGTAAGCTAATGTACTATTTACTGTCGTGTTTATTTAGGAGTTTCCTTGTGAAATTTTCTATTCTATTCTTAATTTTTACCCCACGATGATTCATCTCTCCGATGCTTGGGCAATGGTACAGGAACACTGGTTATATGTTAAGTGTCATTCCTAGAGGTTAGAAAGGTGGGCCATCGTAATTGTAAAATGATATCTTTTATTTATTATTTTCTTAATCATAGGTTGTAAGTGATAAGATAGCCATTTTAACACAAACGTAGTTAACAATGAAAATCAAAATGTCGTACTGAACTTAGTTCTATTTTCTTCCAATTACCTACAGCTATTTAAAGTATTAAAATATTGAAATCCTATCAAAAAATTAAGTTAGGTAGCAAATTCGTATTTTCAACTAATTCTGGAGTTCTCAAATCATATAATTTTATAAAAAATATTAAATGAACTAAAGGTTTTGAAGAATTTTTAATTTAAGAAAAACATGGATGCTCTTAATAATATAAGAATATTAATTGATCTTTTTCATAAAATTCTAATTATTTTTAGGAAAAAAGAATGTACAGATTTCAAATATAAACTAATAAATGACATAGAAATTAAAAGGGGGAATAAAAATGTCACGAACGACCTTTCATCCCATAGAAAGACGCGATATGATTTAAGAAAGAAAGGGATAGAAGAAGAAAAGGTAGGAAAGAAGAAACTCAACATAATTAGAAACTCACAGCGGAACGTATGAAATATAATATATCACATTAGAAATTACATAGTATCATATACATCAGAGTTACACAGTTTACACTTCTCATATTAGACAGCTATAAAAGCTTGTCTATCATACAACTCAAGTACATCAATACAATACAGACACAAATACTAACACAGCGGAACAATAATATATCTACATGCTGAAGTCTCCTGCTACAAATCTTCTCCAGAATTTGTCAAAGCTAACCTGAATCCCTTGGCTACATATAAAAATTTGGGTACCCAAGAGTTTAATAAAATAGAAAATAAGCATTTGGGTCAGACATGGGTCTGGTGTGAGTAAACGGTTAAAGTTGCTTAACTTTTGAAGAACATTTGAAAGAAAAGGTATCACGGAAGACTTCCCACACATAAACATGGGTAAGTTTTTACCTTACGCTATACAAAACATTTGATAGGAAATCTAGTGATATTACAATAGTGTCTAGGGTTTTCAAGTAAAATAGAAAATAGCTGGAATGCTTGCATCTCACATTCCAACATAGTTGGGAACAATCAAAACATGCGCCACTTATTGGTGATTGAATTCCATACAATGGAAAGGCTACAGGGGCACCATTCGTCACAGTATTTGGTCTAGATCAGAGCACCGAGGATCCACCCTGATCCCCTGCAACACAAGGCTGGAACCATCCCTTACTGGATAGTCCTGAACAAGACAACCCCACAGTTGGCGCAACCAACCACATACTAAGCCAAAATAAAAAGGGACCTCTAGACAGAGGTAAATCTCGTCCTACTTGGGAGCTACCCACTTAACCTTGCTGCACCTCCCCTGTTTAAGCCATTTTCGGTTGATGAGGCTTGAGGATACAATTACCTTTATAGGACACATTTATCTTAGAAGGCTCATTGTCCTCCTGACGATGTTCTGAAAGCATTCAATCCATAGAAGTCCGTTTCGGGTTCGAACGGAACCGAAGGCACTATCTCGTTACATTCTTTTTGGAATCACCCTTAGAATTAAAGACAATTTCCCTTGCACTCTGAATCTTCATCTCGGATCTGAAAGTACAATCTCCGTTAAACTCGTATTAGAATCACCCTTAGAGTTTATAACGGTACATAGTTCTTACACTTCGAGTCTTCATCTTCACTTGAGATTCACGACATACCGTTAATTTGGATCGATGTGTTTTTCGGATATCTAATTCAAAAATCTGATCCCGGTCTCACCGAATCCAAAATGCCATTTTTAATTGTCCAAGCTGTTTAAGTGTTCAAACAAATTAACTTATTAAGATAACATTACATACAGATAGATGATTCACAATATTATAGATAGATAATTCATATCATTAGAATTCAACCACAACTAAGCAGCACATAGCATATATCAGAGATATTACATACAGATCATCCAATATCATTCAATCATCCAAAAAAAGGTTGATTCATTCTTAATTAATTTAACTAGACTCGTTTTGGGGTTGCCTAGAGCTCAAAGGGCTAACGATTCCATTTATGTAGTGGTTGACCGGTTTTCGAAAATGGCACATTTTATTGCTTGTAAGAAGACGGCAGATGCTCTTCATGTTGCACAGTTGTTCTTTAAGAGATCTATCGTTTACATGGATTGCCAGAGTCTATTGTTTCAGATAGAGATACTCGTTTTCTGAGTTATTTTTGGTTAAGTTTGAGGAAGATGGTTGGAACGAAGCTGAAGTTTAGTAGCGCTTACCATCCGCAAACTGATGGAAAAACAGAGGTGGTTAATAGATCGTTGGGAAACTTATTGAGATGTCTTGTGAAAGACAATTTGAAGAGCTGGGATTTGAAATTGTGTCAAGCGGAGTTTGCTCACAACCATGCGGTTAAACGAAGCACAGGTTTCAGTCCATTTCAGGTTGTTTATTCGACAATTCCAAAGGGACTGTTGGACTTAACAACAGTGCCATATCAGAAGGGAGTGGTTAAGCGGGCTTGTGATTTCGTAAATAAGTTGCAGGAGTGCCACAGAACTATTCATGACCGGTTTCTTGCATCAAATGAAAATTATAAACGACTGGAGGATAAGAAGCGGAGGAATGTGAATTTTGAGGAAGGTGATTTGGTTTATGCAGTGTTGACAAAAGATCGTTTCGCGGTGGGAACGTACAATAAATTGAAGGCGCGAAAGATTGGCCCTGTAGAAATTTTGAAGATAATCAATGAGAATGCATATCAACTGAAACTACCAGAAGATATTCATACTTTAGATGTTTTCAACGTCAAATACTTAATTCCGTATTATGGAAATGAACTTGTGGTGGAAAAAGATAGTGAAAATTCGAGGTCGAATTTTTATCAATCAGGGAAGGATGATGCAACGCAACCTGCAAAGTCACAAGACTTAGGTCGCTCACAACCTAAGGAAGAAGTTATAGGTCGCTCACGACCTAATGAGGAAGCTTTAGGTCGTTCACGACCTAACAGAGTGAAGGATGACGAGCTAGAGAGCGTAGATGGCACAGTGGAAGTCAAGGAAGGTCGCTCACGACCAAACTGGGAACCAAAGGGGGAAGTTGTACTGAGTTCGCGACTTAACGAGATTGCGAGTCATGACCTAAAAGAGCCACGACCTAAGGGAGGAGTCTTAGGTCGTCTACGACCTAATGAGTCTCGTGAAAGGAAGCTACGACCTAACAAAGTCTTAAGTCGCTCGGTATCTTTAGGTCGTCTACGACCTATAGCTACAGGAGATAACAAAGGAACGACACGAGTTAACAGCCAACGACCTAACGGTCTGCCGCATTGTTGCTATATTGCAGAGTTAAGTCGCTCAGAAGCTTAAGTCGCATCTATTTTAGGTCGCTGGACCTTCTGCCGCTGGAAGAAAGGGCGCTGCTGTTGGGAGGTGCTGCATATAAGTTGAGTCGCTTGTGTCATAAGTCGTAAGTTGTTGTTATGTGTTTGTGTTAGGTCGCGTACGACCTAAGCTAAGTCGTGAGTCGTGTGGTCTTTATGTCATGAGTCGTGGACGACTTAAGATAGGTCGGTGGTACTGTTTACTTGAACCGTGAGATGTTGTAGCCTATAAATAGGCATTGTGTTGGTCATTTGTAACTGGTTATTGTTGAATAAAATTCTTGTTTGTTAGCTTTGTGATTTCATTAAAATCGGTAGTTGAGTGTGATCTTCTATCTCCACTTACGGTATTCGAGTGCGCTCGAATCAACGTTCGTTGAAGCCAATTCGCGGAATCAAGTGCGCTTGATCAACGCTCGAAGAATTGTATATCTCTTTCCACGGTATCGTGCGCGATCAACGTGTCAGAGATAGTAGAATTCGGTATCTTCGGATCAATGAAATTGGACCTTTCAATATTTCTCAATCCACCGATTGCTACTTTCACCGTTCCATCTAATTTTCGTATTATCCGTTGCGTCAAAGTGTTAATCCGCTTCGTCACTTATTTGGTATCAGAGCCGAATTAGATCCACAAGAGAGCTAAGTAAGATCAGATCCGAGATATATCAGTTCGAGCCAATTCAGTGCCGAGAGCCGAGTTAAAGCCAAGTAGACCGGAGCTAAGTCAAAGAATCGAGATTGTTTGAAGATCATGCCTCCGAGATGTGCTAATCGCTATCATAATGTTGAAGATGTGTTCAGAAGACAAGAAGCTGAGCTGATGGAGCAGCATATCAATGAAAAGTTCGATGCAGGTATTGGAAAGTTAGAGAAATTAATGAAAGATATGAATCAAAGTCAAAGGAGAATGTCACCAGTTTCGCACTAGAGTGGAAACAGGGTTTCACCATTAGTTTCGGGAGAAAGGAGAATGTCACCCCAATCTTATCGAGATTTGAGAGAATCTTCAGTTTCAATGAGGCGAGAACACTGTGGGTATTGAAATGAAGAAAGAAGAACCCCATGTGAGTTTGATAATGAACCTTATCGTGATGTTGAAAGGCAAGGTAGAAGGGACATGCATAGTCGTAGAGATGTAGATGGTCGAGATCGATATCGAGGTACATATGATTTTGAGGAGGATGGTGATGGAGGTAGTATTCATTATCGAAATCGGGGCCAAGTGCGAAATCAACATTTTGATTCAGAAAATGATCGTAGATGGGAGTCAGGTATGAGGATGGAAATTCCAAAATTTAGAGGTGTTATGCAAGCAGAAGAATTTCTTGATTGGTTGTCAAATGTTGAAGAAATTTTGGAATTCAAGGAGGTGCCTGAGAATCGCAGAGTTCAGTTAGTTGCTACAAGACTAAGGGGCATGGTGGCAGCAAACTAAACTAACTCGGGAGAGAATGGGAAAATCAAAAGTTGACACTTGGGAGAAGATGAGAAAGATGATGAAAGCAACTTTCTTGCCGTACAATTATCCATCTCTTATGTATCAACGTTTGCAGAACTTAAGACAAGGTACGAGGACGGTGAATGAGTATGCAGATGAATTCTATCAATTGATTGCAAGTAATGATATTATGGAAACAAAGGAACAACTAACAGCTAGATATATTGGAGGGTTACGAATGCAAATTCAAGACATGGTGAATATGTTTAATCCAATGGCTGTTGCTGAAGCACATCAGAAAGCCTTAGCTTGGGAGAAACAAGGGAGACGAGGAGGTGGTGTGTTTACAAGTTCTAACAACCAGAGTAAGGGTGCTAGTAGCAGTATTAATGTTTCCAAGGCAGTTAGTAAACCAATTGTCAATGAAGTCGTTAAAGCAAAGGTCAACAACAGTATCAAGTGCTATAATTGTCAGGAGTTTGGCCATCAAAGTAACGAATGTACAAAGCCAAAGAAGACAACATTAGTTGCAGAGGAATGTGAGTATGAGAATGTGGAAGCTGAGATTGATTATTCTCAACCATCGAAGTTTGATGAAGATGAAGAAGTTGTGTCGGGAGATGAAGGATGGAACTTGATGATAAGGAGATCTTGTTTATTGCCAAAGCATGAGAATGATTATAGTTGTCTAAGAAGCAATATTTTTCGGTCTACATGTACTATCTTGGGGAAGGTTTGTCCGTTTGTTATTGATGCGGGATGCTGTGATAACATTATTTCGGAAGAAGCCGTTACGAAGTTAGGGTTGAAGACTGGAAAACATACTAGACCTTATAAACTGGCATGGCTGAAGAAAGGTGGATAAGTTACAGTGGGAAGACGAGCATTTGTTACATTTTCTATTGGGAAGAAGTACAAAGATGATATATGGTGTGATGTTGTGGATATGGATGTGTGTCATTTACTATTGGGAAGACCATGGCGATATGATAGAGCTGTACAACATAATGGTCGCACCAATAGTTACAGTTTCATGTTCGAAGGTACTCAAATTACTTTGGTTCCTAAGAAGCATGAACAAAGTGAAAGCAAAGCTGAGAAGAAGGTGGAATCAACTAGCCTATTATCAACGAGGGAATTTGTTGAAGAAGTGATAGATAGTGCTGAAATCTTTATGTTGATTGGGTATGAAACAAACGAAGTTCTTGAAATTCCTACGGAGGTTAAACCAGTGATGGATGAGTTTAAAGATGTTTTCCCTACGGAATTACCCAAGGAGTTACCGTCATTGAGGGACATACAACATCAAATTGATCTAGTGTCAGGTGCTGTTTTACCGCATAAGACACATTATCGTATGAATTCGAAAGAGCATGAAGAGTTGAGGAGACAGGTTAAGGAGTTGCTTGAACAAGGGCATGTTCGAGAGAGTCTCAGTCCTTGTGCTGTACTAGCTTTGTTAGTGCCAAAGAAAGATGGTTCATGGAGAATGTGTACAGATAGCAGGGCACTCAAGAATATAACTGTCAGATACAGATTTCCTATGCCAAGACTTGATGAACTATTGGATCAAATTAGTGGGTCTGTAATCTTTTCGAAGATCGATCTTAAGAGTGGTTATCATCAGATTCACATTAGACCAGGTGATGAATGGAAGACATCATTCAAGACTCGAGAAGGATTGTATGAATGGTTGGTCATGCCGTTTGGTCTATCCAACGCATCAAGTACATTTATGAGGGTGATGAATCAAATTTTTAGACCTTCCATTGGGATGTTTGTGGTAGTCTACTCTGATGATATCTTGATCTATAGTGCAAGCACAGAGGAGCACATTCAACACTTGCGGAAGGTGTTAACTATTCTTCATCAAGAACAGTTCTATGCAGCGATGAAGAAATGTGTGTTCATGACGCCAAGTGTTTTATTTCTGGGATATGTCGTGTCCAAGGAAGGAATACAAGTGGACCAGAGTAAAGTTGTCGCAATCAGAAAT
Source organism: Allium cepa (assembly GCA_030765085.1). Taxonomy (NCBI): domain Eukaryota; kingdom Viridiplantae; phylum Streptophyta; class Magnoliopsida; order Asparagales; family Amaryllidaceae; genus Allium; species Allium cepa. The sequence goes on along the minus strand of CM060931.1, from coordinate 881,264,943 downwards.
TGGGCACAGCCCAAGACTATAAAGGAAGTCATAAGCTTTCATGGGTTAGCTTCATTTTATCAAAGATTTATACCACACTTTAGTAGTGTGATTGCTCCGGTTACTGATTGTATGAAGGGAAAGAAGTTTTCATGGATGAAAGAGGTAGGATATTCTTTTGAACAGATCAAGGAACTTTTAACCTCAGCACCGATTCTAGTGTTGCCAGATTTTCAGTTGCTATTTGAGATACTTATAGATGCATCTAAAGTTGGAATTGGAGGTGTGTTGAGTCAGAAGGGTCGGCCAATTGCCTATTTTAGTGAAAAACTTTCTAGAGCAAAGATGAGATACAATACTTATGACGTGGAGTTCTATGCTATTGTGTAGGTTGTGAAGCATTGGAGACATTACATGTTCCATAAAGAATTTGTTTTGTATACGGACCATAAAGCATTGAAACGTTTACAAGGGCAGGATAAAATTGCAGCTAGGCATGCATCGTGGATTGCATATTTGCAGCAATTTACATTCGTCGTCAAGCATAAGTCTGGAGTAACTAATCGCGTCACAGATGCATTGAGTCGGAGGAATACTTTACTAATAACCATGCGAGTAGAGGTGATGGGTTTTGATTTGCTGCCAGATTTTCTTACATCAGATTCTTATTTTTCCAAGATCTTAGACAAAGTCAAGCAGGGAAACATGGAAGGATATATGTTGGTTGATGGTTTTCTATTCAAAGGAAATCAGTTGTGTATTCCAGATTGCAATTTACGAATGAAAATTACCAAAGAATTACATGAAGAAGGACAGGTGGGTCGTGATCGTACTTTGTAGTTGATCTCAAAGTCTTATTTTTGGCCGTCAATGAGAAAAGAAGTTGAAAGGTTTGTTCAGAGGTGCCATATTTGTCAAGTTTCAAAGGGGACCGCGACAAATACAGGTTTATATTTGCCATTGCCTATACCTACTAAGCCATGGGTGGATGTTAGTATGGACTTTGTATTGAGTTTAACGAGGACGCAACGTGGCAATGAGTCTATCTATGTGGTGGTTGATCGTTTTTCAAAAATGGTACATTTTATTGCATGCAAGAAGACGGCAGATGCAGTTAGTGTCGCACAGTTATACTTCAGAGAGATCTATCATCTTCATGGATTACTTGAATCTATTGTATCAAATAGAGACACTCGTTTTCTGAGTCATTTTTGGATGAGTCTATGGAGAATGGTCAGGAGAAAGCTGAAATCTAGTAGTGCTTATCATCCACAGACGGATGGACAGACAGAGGTTGTGAATAGATCGCTAAGTAATCTATTGAGATGCCTTGTGAATGACAATGTGAAGAGTTTGGATTCCAAGCTGTGTCGAGCTGAGTTTGCACGCAACCATGCAGTTAATCGTAGCACTAGGTTCAGTCCATTCCAGGTTGTTTATTCAACAATTTCGAAGGGACCATTGGATTTATCTATAGTGCCACATCAAAAAGGAGTGATCAAACGAGCTAGTGACTTTGTGAATGAATTACAAGAGTGTCACAAGGTTGTGCAAGAACGATTTCTTTAGGCGAATGAGAAATATAAGCAATCCGTAGATATCAAAAGACGACATGTTGAATTCAAAGAAGGGGATTTTGTATATGCAGTATTGACTAAGGATCGATTTCCTATTGGTGCGTACAACAAGTTAGCTGCTAGAAAGATTGGTCCTTTGGAGATCGTAAAGAAGATTAATGAGAATGCTTATCAGTTAAGACTGCCGGATCATATCCATACTGCTGACGTTTTCAAAACCAAACACTTGATTCCATATCATGATAATAAGCATGTCGAAGAAGAGGAAAATGTGAATTCGGAGTCGAATTCTTTTCAACCAGGGGAGGATGGTGCAGCACATCATGTTAGCTCGCACCAACATAAGTCGCTCATTTCCTTAACTCGCGTGTATGAGTCGCTCAACGACCTAAGACCGCCCCAGCTATCAATGCATCAAGATAAACGAGTTAAGGAGCTTAATTCGCTCAATGACCTAAGGCCGCCCCAACCATCAACGCATCTCTTGGAAGCCACATTTCTCTTAAATCGCTCCAATTTCTAAAGTTGCTCACTTGATGTTAAGTCGCTCAATGACCTACGACCTATGAAGCCAACGGCTCAGGAAAATAAGACCACGTTCTTAAGTCGCTCAGTTAGGTCTCTATGTTCTTATGTCGTATGAAGGCTGGTTCTCTTAAGTCACTGAAGCTTATGTCGCATGAAGCCATGTTTTCCTTATGTCGTTAACTCGTGAGTCGTGAGTCATATGTTGTATTGTTGTATATTGTTATGTCGCATTGTTGTAACTCGTAATGTTTGCCAAGTCGTGATTGTTAGGTTGTATGTCGTATATGTGATGTTGTATTTTCTTATGTCGCATGTGTTAAGTCGTGTAACTCATAGGTCGCATGTCACCTATGTTGGGTCGCATGATGTTAGGTCGGTTGTATTGTGTTGTAATTCCTATAAATAGGGGTGTGGTGTCATTTGTAGGGAGTTGATTTTTGGAATAAAATTGTTTGTGTGCTTTTGCCACTTTGTTGAAGTTGAGTGTGGTCTCCTTTTTATTCAATCTTCGGATATTCGAGTGCGCTCGAATCAACGAATTTGAAGTCTTTTCATGGAATCTTGTGCGCGAGATCAACGTCGACGAATCATAAGTCTTCTAACGCGGAATCGTGCGCGATCAACGTGTTGAAGATAGCTAGAATCCGGTATCTCGAGAGATCAAAGGATTTGGGCATTTATTGTTCTACCGGTTTACTTGACACAAAATCATTTCGTGAGGAAGAAAGTTAGACAACTTGGTATCAAAACATCATTAGCACGTCCAAGTGTTAATCCGCTTCGTCACTTGTACATGATGGCTAGAAAAAGGCAAATTATGCAGTCTATATGTTCATTGCAAAAGATATTAAAATTGTCCCAGCGGAGTTTGGCAACGAATTTTCCATTACGTAACATGAAATCCAACACAAATCACAAACATGTTGTTGGGCTACTAGTGATGGAGCCTTTAGAGAAAATTAAAGAGCTATGGTTGCATCAACTAGGTGTAACGACCCATCTTTCTGAACGATCTAAATTGATAACAAACGATGCATGTAAGATACAAACCATTCAAAAGGGAGGATTGTTATTGGGTAAATAAGAAAAAGAAGAGAAAGGGAAGAAAAATAACAAAGATCTCACAGCGGAATGACAATAATGTACTAATAAAAAAACAGTTCATGAAGTTGTTTTACAAATAACATTTGTTTACAATTTTACAATACAGAATTAGAGTTACAAACAACAGAAATAAATTACAAGGCAGCGGAACAATATGATGCAATGGAACAAATATAATAAATAACATACAAATCTTCGTCTTCGCCCTCTAGAAATAAATGGTCTTTAGTACAATGAAAAGCTCAGACTGACCCAAGCGAATTGAAAAGACAAAGAACCCGAGTTAGAACTAAAAGATCTTATGTAAGTAAAATCAGCAGTAAATAAATATGAGTGTAACGGCGTCGAACATGTTTATGGGGTTCGACATCTCCTACCAGTGTCTAACGTGCGTGCAATAACTTAAGAGATGTTCGTGATTCCATCTTCTAAGGATCCGTTAAGCTATCTACATATGTAGTACAATACGCTATTATAATAGTGTCTATGGTAAAGTAAAGTATTAAAATAACGTTAAGGCATTACCCATATCCCCCTTAACACACTTTTATATATTTCCGTAGTCAATACAGATACTGTAAGCCTCAGCAAACTAATGGGATACTAAAGGAGCACTCCATATGTATAGTACAAACCAAACTCGTAATAGGTGTGATAAGGTGTATGACAAGGCATGTGAGGCAATGCCCAGGGTAGGATACTACCGTTTTACACATCCAGACTTGTAATAACGCATAGCAGCTACTACCGCCCATCTCGTAACACACTCCCAAAATCAAATCAACGAGTGGCTACCAAATCAATCACAAAGTCATAATATGGCAGCAAAGAAATTTTGCCCGATAGGAGGAGCGACCTCACTTGGCCCAGCATGGCTCCTGTTTTAGCCACATCAAGCTGACTCGTGAAAGTCGGGGCTGCGTAAATATCTTACACAGAATTGTTCACCAAACCATCCTACTTCATTTTGGAATCTCTACCACGTACACCATTGTAAAAGTGTTTTTTGGTATTGGTAGAGAGTATGACAATATCTGATCCTAGTCTCTTTAACAACTAAAGGCTTATTTCACACTAGATGGTTCTTTTACATTTCCAAAACCGATTCATAATTGATATCAACATACCATATTCCATTCAAACCATATCACTTCCGTAATCTATTCACTTTCAAAATCATACTCACTTTCGAAATCACATCACATTTGAAATCATATCACTTTCGAAACCATATTCACAAAATAGGTTAAACTCTCATTTCAAAATCATCATATTTACTCAAGTATGTCTTTTCACTAGAAAATATCATTTCAAATTCCAACTTTAGGTTATAACATCGTTTAACCATATTCTCTTTTAAATCAAAGATTGAAATATAAATACTTCCACGTTACACAGTATGAAATTTAGAAAATAGTTTAGATAGTTATAAATAGTTTAAGTAGTTTAGCATAGTTTAGATAGATTTTTAAACAGTTTAAAATAATTTTAAATCGTTTAAAATGGATTAAAAATAGTTTTAATAGATTTACGATAGTTTAAATAGATTTAAATTTAAATAGATTTAAAATAAAATAAAATAATTTAATTTTATTAAAAAAGTTTAAAAATAGTTTAAAATAGATTAAAATAGTTTGAATGTTGCAAATCTTAATGTAACGACCCGGAATTTTGGTCGTTAATTTTGAACTTTTAATTCATTTTAAATGTAAAATGTGGATTTTGAATTGATTTTTGAATAATAAGATCTTGGGTCAATCAATAAAATAAGTTATAATTTCGAATATGGTAATTCAATTTAAATTGAATAATAATAATTTAATAATTGAAATTGGAATAATTTGTGAATCTGAAGGTAAATAGAAACAAAATTGGTTTCTAAAGTTTATTTTAAATCTATTTGGGTTTAAATAATGATGTTGGACTTTTGGATGAAATCAAAAGGGCGATAAGTTAAATTTGGAATTTTATATTAATTTAATAATGGAATTTGATAATATATTAATGCAAATAATCAGATTTTGGTCCGGAATTGAATCAGAAAGATTTCTAATATGAATATAAGTTCTATTTGATTTATAATAAAGTTAGTATAGTTTTAAAAGTGAAGTTTAAAGACTTCGATGATTTTGGAAATCGCTCAATTTAATCGACGAGTTAAAATAGCCTTTCGACGCACAGTCTCGAAATTCGATGAAACCAGTTCCGTTGGATCCATAATAGTTAGTTATTATCAGATTTCAATTTTCGTAGTAATCAGAGTTGTCGTTTGACCGTGGCAGCTCAAAGCGCATAAAAACTATTTTAATCGAAAGGTGGGTAAACTCTTATAAATGACAGGAGGCACGTGTGACTTGGAGTTCGTTTGTAAAAGCTTGTTAAATTTGAGAATATTAATAAATTATTATTTTATAAACGTTTATATATATATATATATATATATATATATATATATATATATATATTCTTTGGGGCCGAAACCCTAGCTATCGTTGGAGCCGCCACAGTAAAAATTGAATGGCCGAAAACCTATCGTCTTCTCTCTCTTTTATCTCCCCATCCACTTGATGATTTCTAAAACTTCCAAAATGAAAATCAAAGAGCTCGTTGCGCTCTACAGTGTTAACGGCCACGATCGTATATCGTGAAGTGGATTGTCGAAGAATCTGCCACGAAGCAGCGAGTTTATTCGCGTTTTTTGAGAGGACGTAGGCGAGTGAGGGAACCTGTTGTTAACGTAAAAATTAGACGCTAACACCCCGATGCAAATAGAGATTGAGTGAAAGCACCACCCGTTAACACGGGAATCAGAAAAAGCAGTATTTCACTGAAAAAGCAGTAAGAGACACATAGTTTATAGTAGTTCGGCTTATAATCAAGCCGACGTCCACTTCAATCCTTTTTTATTGCTTATATGATTACAATCCTTTACAATTTCCTTCAATTAAAATTCACTTCAAAAGACAAGCAGCTAGAAAAACTTCGATGCAAGAGAATTCCTCCGAATTCGTGGTTGAATATGTTGAATTCCTGTTTGAAGTTGACTGAAGCTTCTTGCGAGTTTCGAATGTTGGAGTAAGGCTCGGCTTGAAGATGGCAGAGTCTCGATGCTTTGAAGAAAATGATCCCAAAAGTCCCCTCCATGTTGGAGCATATGCCGTATTTATAGGAGATTTTCTAGGTGAGGTATAGGTTGCGCACGACCTAAGATAGGTCGTAGGTCGCTGGCGAGTTAAGAGGAAGCGAGCTACGACTTAACTGGTCCTTCCACTGTCATCTGAACTAGCTGATAGGCCGTAGCGACTTAAGAGGGAGCGGCATCATTTATTTACCAAGTACTAGATTGTGAACGACCTAATGCAGGTCGTAAGTCGGCGGCGACCTAAGGGAGCGGCCAGTTACTTTACAAGGCCGAGACAATTAACCTAGCGACCTAGGCTAAGTCGTTAAACTTTAATGTCCCTTAACTTGTTAGGTCGTGGGTCGCCCCATTCCTTAGGTCGTTAAGTCACTGTACTTTTTAGGTCGAACACACAGTTTGGTCGTTCCCCTTTTAGGTCGCTAGGTCGTGGACCCCCGGGTCACTGAACTCATTAGGTCACAAACCTCTTTAAGTAATTAGGTCGTTGAACAGTTAGGTCGCCGCACATCTTAAGTCGCTGGGTCGTCCATTCCTTAAGTCGTTAGGTCGTAACCTTTTAAGTCGTTAGGTCGTAACCTCTTAAGTCGTTAGGTCGGAACCTTTTAAATCGTTTGGTCGTAACCTCTTAAGTCGTTAGGTCGTAACCTCTTAAGTCGTTAGGTCGTAACCTCTTAAGTCGTTAGGTCGGTACCATTTTTAGGTCGCTGAGTAACTGATAAAGCGGAGTTAACATTTTCCCCTCGAAGTACACGCCTATGGTTAGGTCGTGTGCTTCGATATCCTTTAACCCATCCCCCTCTAGGTCGCTAGGTCGTGTGCGACCTAAAGGTTAGGTCGTATGTGCCGCTTCAGGTTTCTCCACTGTAATGTATAAGTCATCCATCCTCTTTTTTCTTCTCATTACCTACTTCCTCATTAGATTCTGCCATTAACATCTTCCCGAGCTCCCAAAGACGATCTCAATCCGATCAATCACCGATCATCCTTGATATTACATTGCGTAAGTGAACCTGCTTCTTTCTCGATCCTTTATCATCATTGATTCATGAATCCCATTTTTCAATCTTAACCCACCTCCTTACGCAATGTTTCATCGTAAATCTCATTACAACGATAGTTGATGATCTTGAGTTAGCTCGATTTGGATTTGTACGATTGATGAGATGATGGCGATGGGTTGCAATGCTTCAGGCTAACTGATTTTTGATTTGCGTTAGAATGGTAGGGCATTGAATTTGTGGTGATTTCGAATTAGTTTTTTGGATGATTCGATACAATGAGAAAATGAGGGCTTCTGTTGATGGAGAGGCTAATGGTTTAACGGGTTAAAAGGATGACGAGTTACCGATTAGATTGGAAGTTGGTCGGTTGAGTGAAGTGAGACATTAGCTTGGACATGACCTAACAGTTTTAGGCGACCTATAAACCTTCGCGACTTAACTTTTGACCGACTTAACTAGATGCGACATAAGCCTTGAGTCGCGGCCGAGCTAGGACTCAAATAAATTCACGTCACTTTGAACTGAAGACTTTTCTCCTTACTATGCCTCACGGTTTAAAGGACCAATGACTTAATTTAACTCGCAAGAAATCTTTTAGGTCGTGGACGATTTAGTACTTAGATGCTCAATTCGAATTCACACTTAGAAGCATAATCTCAACTTGAGTGCTTAACTTGAACTGCCAGACTGAATTGCCTAAACTCTGAATTGCTTGACCTTTGAATTGTTTGAACTTTATTGCACTTTTGATTTGAACTTTGAACTGCCGAGACAACTTGCATGATTTTGCTATGCTTTCTTAACAGATTATACGAAATTCGATGCTAATAACCTGTTAAATATAACATTTGCAGAAAACTAGGGCAAATATACTCCCACTGATTGCCCACATCAAATGATAGATTAGTCGATAAAACATAATCAACTTAAAGAAATCGTATGAAATGCTGCGAATCAACGAATTCAAGTGAAGTAGTAAAGCGATATTAATCAACTAGAGCTGATTTTTTGCATCAATACTGCACTTGTATTCGGACAAGTCCTAAAATTTTTCATGTTTATTAATTTAATTTCAGTCATTTTTGCTTGTCACTCTACTAGTTTTGCACAACACTTCACACATTTAGGAAACGTGCACCTTCATATTTGAATATCCGGCTGCTTATGTAGAATGGCTTCTCATCAAGAAGAAGGAACAATACCAACTGGAGAGGCCCTCCTGATGGCTGGTCCACTGGTTAACCCAACAGAAATAACTCCAACTACCCTGAGTTATCGGGTGTTTAACCAATTACGCACCCAATTTTGGATTGTAGAAGTAGATGCTATTCTCCCTGGGCCAAATGATTTTGCTGACAGTCCTCCCTTTGGGTTTGTTGTCGTTAACCGCCAAATGTGCCTTTGTGGAGCCATTCCTCCTTTCAACAGTTTTCTCCAACAAATCCTTCGCTAATTGGCTATTTCTCCTTTTCAATTGCACCCCAATAGGGTATGCCATTTTGATGGGATTATGCGTTCTCTTCAGAAGGACGCTTGATCGCCTCCCAAGCTTTGAAGAAATATGCTATTTATGCACATTTGCGAGAAACAAAGACCATCCTTCCATTATATACGTGAGGAGCGCCAGGAAACGCAAGGTTTCACCGATCTCTCTGATAGCGCTCATGGTTTCCTAAACCAGTTCTTCTTTGTCCGTTGCCTCCAGGGATTTTACGCTATCTAGAGAGTAGGGGTAAGCTTACTTATCCCCATTCTTTCCTCTTCTAAGCTTTGCGAGATCCAAATTGCTAAATGTTAACCTCGCTTTCTACTTTTGCCGTCCTTCCTCCTCTTTGTAGAGATCCAAGCCACAAGCAGACTTTTGAGAGGCTTAACGCTGTGGCGGCTGAGGAGAGAAGTATCAAGATTTTGCTAAGAGACGAGTTCCTTCATCAGTTCGGACTCTTACACCCTTCCCGCTCTACTCAGCCTTACGAAGTTCTTGATTCTCCTGCCGAGGCACCGGATGCCCTAGTTTCTGTTGAGGAGCCTACACTGAAAGATCCTGCTCCTGAGGCTTCTCTTGTGAAGTGCTCTACTTCTACTGATGTCGCGGGGTCATCTGGCAAATTTGCGCTTGCCCCAGTCATTGAGGAAGAAGAGCCACGAGAATCTCCCCAACATTCAGGGAAGTCCGGTGACGGAGGAGCCAGAAAAACAAGTCCTGCCAAGCAGAGCGGGGACGACACTTTTGAAGGGTTGAGCGACCTGTTTATCACCTCACATGAACTCTTTAAAGATGATCCTGTTGCCACTAGGGTTTCCTCTTCAGTGGTTGAAGCAACTTCTGTTTTGCAACAGATCCCGTCGACTCAAGAGTTGATGTTAGCTACTACACCCATCATTCCTTCACAACCGAGGAGTGGTTCGTAGTTCAACGCGCGTAGTACACATGTTGCACACACTTAGGATTTTTCAGCACTTATATGCACTTAACTCCTTGCAATTTGAAGATTCTCAAGTTATGTTTTTTTTTAATTTCAGGCTCTCCAATGAGGCGAAGTGGCTCATATTATGATGACTTTAAGCAGTATGGAAGGCGCAGTCAATATGATTACAGGCGCTATCTTCCCCCTCATATGGAAACTGATGAAGAGAGGGCTACTCGAAAAGCTCAAGAGAGAAGAACATACGAAGAATGGTACGGGAGAGGGGATGAACGTCACGACTCTTCCCACAGAGAGGGTGATTCCCTCAAACGAAAATCCCATGATGACAAAGGAAAAAGCCACGCTGCCGAAGATTCGAGCAAACGGACCAAGAATGGTGAAAAGTCATCATCTGACATTCTTAAAGAACCCATTACTTCGGTGCCTTCTCAATCTCCTGCTCTCGCTCGTGATCATTGGCAGGCCCTCATACCAGGTTGGACCAGTCCCAGCTACTCTTCAAAGCCGATTTCCAAACTGGTGCTTGAAGAGAGTTCGCTTTGATCTTGATCTGGCTCCAATCGACAAACCAGCCATGTTGTGAAATCTTGATGCCGTCAAACTTGATATTGAGAGAATGTCAAGTTGGCAGAAACTTGTTGACGAACTCCAGAGTGTGAATCGCGCAAACCTTGAGGCTATGTTGACCATGGAGAACGATAAATCCGAATGGCAAAAGACTCTCTATCAACATGATGCAGAGATGAGGAGCATCGCCGCTTATAATGAAAAGCTTGAAGAGGAAATTGGAAAGCTTAAAGAGGAGCTTGCTACTCCCTCCACTTCCTACTCTCAAAGGGAAAGTGTGCTTCAGCAACAAGTGCGGGATGCTCATGCTAGCCAACGATAGGCCGAAGATAAAGTCAAGTGGTAGGAAAAGGTTGTAGAAGATTAACGCGTTGATGTTGCACAGTTGCGACAACAGACCAGCTCCCAGAATCTCGAAATTGAGACATTAAAAAGTCGACTTACTATAGTTGAGAAAGAGCGCGATGAGGCTGTTGCGGTAAAATTGCAGTTGAAGAAGCTCATCAAGCCACTAAAGCCGATGTCAGTTCGACATTGTTTGACTTCTACTTGCAAAGTGTCCTAGGGCGTGGCAGTATCGCATTTTTGGGCCCGAAATATGAAATCACTTTGGCTGAAGTATGGAAAGCTGCGCTTGATATGCTTAAAGATGCTGGGTATGCCGAAGAAGAACTCGAGGCACATCATCTGGATGATGGAGCTCGTGCAGCCCTTGCCAGAGGAAAAGAGCAGCTCGCTAGAGAGCGTGCTGGGACGATGAGAGAGGAGCATCCAGAGAAAGAAGAACCATTAATTGCCCCTGTCCCTCCTCCAATTTCGGCCGACGTTGATATCACAGGCTCCGGTTCCCATTCTCCGCCCCCTGCTAAAGTCATAACTGAGATTACAAGTGCACAGGATGGAGATGAAGGCGAAGAAAGCACCGAAGCACAAGCTTATGAAGTTGACATTAGGAAGGCCACTTCTCCATGTAATATTAACGTCGAACCAGGTCAAGCGGATTACTCATTTGCTTCGGCTGAGCTTGATGAATTTCTTGCTTATTACTTAAGACTCGATGAGCCGTTATCTCCTCTCTTCGCGGGAGATACTAATATTTTTTTGCTTTTCTTGTGTAGCGAAACCGCCTAGTGTCAGAGAAACTTCTCCTCCTCCAGCTATTTCTCCTCCATCCTTTCAAATCACTCCTACTTCCCAGCCGAGATCGCAGGAAGAATTAATAGGAGCCCTTCAAGACTTGGACGATCCAACCGCTTCGCCGGAGCAGAAGGCCGAAGGACTTGAAGGAGGCGAAGTATCTCCGGAGCGAACCCTTTCTGATGACGTAAAATTGTCTGGTCTTGTCACTCTGGGGAGTGAGTCTTCTTCAAAGAGGAGGAGGAAGCGTACAACTTCAAAGAAGAAAGGGAGAGGCATTTTTGTTACCGAAAAGGAAACGGAAGTTGATCCAGCACTAGCTCTCTCTCCTTCTCCCCAAACTCTCCCAAGCCGGCCTGAAAAATTGCCTATTAAGCTAGGTGAAGGCTCTAAAGGTGGTGGGAGAAAGAAGTGAAGAGTCTCGCTTTACCTTCTTTGCTTTACTTTTTGCTTTTTTGCATGTATATAAGCTTGTTGACTGGAGATTGTGCGGGTACCAGTCCCTACTTTCTTTTACTTTGAAACCTGCATATGCATAAAATTCTCATAGTATGGAATAAAATGGTTCTTTTACTTATATAAATTTCTGTCTATATTTGAGAATGCTTTTACTTTCTGTTTTTATGCAAGTTTCTTTATCCTCTTTATGTGAGGTTGCAGTAAACCTATGGTATGTTTATTGAGCATTCTCTTCATTTTTTTTGTGATGACTATACTGTATTGCCCATATACCATAGGTTTATTGCAATCTTTTTCACATTGGCAAAGTTTCAGAGAACAACTCTTCTGTTTCAAGAAGACTTGTACTCTTCCTTTAGAGAACAACTCATCCATTTGAAGGAAGTCTGCATTTGTACTTTATAGGATAATATTTCCGTTCCAAGAAAATATTTTTCTAGCTTAGTAGAATGCAAACTTCATATTTGAGGAGTCTTCTCCTCTTTTTTTTGTTGTAAAGTTTTCACACTTCACTTTTTGAAAAAAGTCATCTTTTGCTTTGGCAAGTGAATTTCACTTCATAGTGCAGTGGGCCTTCTGAAAAAGGGGCTTCAACCTGCTTGAGTCTCTGAATAGATTTTATGATTGTGCCACTGGGAAGAGGTCTTTTTGTTTGATTGCGCCTCTGGGAAGAGGTCTTTTTGTTTGATTGTGCCTCTGGGAAGAGGTCTTTTTATTTCTGCCTCTTGGGAGAGGCTTTTAACTTTTCCCTATTCGATGGGAAGCGGGCCTCCGAAGAGGGCTTTTCACATTTCGACTCGTGTGAAGTTTTATTTCAGATCACGGTGAAATGTGTGCCTCTGAGTAAGGCTTTTTCCTAGAAGTTTGGAGCTTCTTTCTCTTAGTTGGATGGATTCACGGGGCGGACACAAGTGTTCTGTGCCACCGATCAGTCCGCAACTTTATGTCGAGCAAGAACTCTCTTTTTCTGGCAAGGCCCACTCGAGGTCTTTTAGCATTTCAACTATGGTGAAATGGGCCTCCGAAGAGGGCTTTTCACATTCCAGCACTTGTGAAATTTTATTTCAAATCTCGGTGTAATGCGTGCCTCCGAGTCTACCTGGAAGTTTCTTCCTCATGGTTGGCCGCATTCACGGGGCGGACGCAAGTTACTTGGACGCTTATTTGCGCAGATTGTCTCAAATAGTGAACAAGCGCCTTGCCTTCCACTTGGGAAGGTGCCTACGATCATCGTATGGATTCACGGACCGGACGCAAGTTACTTAGACGCTTGTCTGTGCAAACTGTCTCAGCTAGTAAACAAGCGCCCTGCCTTCCAGTCAGGAAGGTGCTCCCGGTCATTCCATACCAATCTTTTTTGTTGAGAAAGTCTTCTGGCATGCCCCGTTTGAGGTCTTTATCCTCCAAAAAGTTGTGCCTCCGAAGAGGGCTTGTGCCTCCGAATAGGTCTTTTGCTGTTTGATGCTCACCCGCCCATGTCTCTTTGCCATCTATTCATGTCGGCGATCCCCGTTAACTTTTCCAAATACACTTCCCTTTTAGTTGCCAACAATTTCCCTTACCCAAAGGAATATACTTCATAGTTAAGCGAGTTGGTGGTGGCAGACATAGGCTATTTAACTGGATGTTCGTTTGTACAAACATTCACAGTTAGTTCGCAATGGTCCACTCCCAACCGAATCGCTAACTTTTGTGCGAAGCGCTTCTTTCGCAGGATTTGAGTATGGAAATTTTGAACGGCTTAGCGTTTGCTTGTTGGCTGATGCCAAGGATTTATTGGTCTTGTGATGGGTAAGCTTTGTTTTTATGGCCTGCACTATTAGATCGACATTTTAGTAATACAATTGACGTATTTTATATATCTAAATAAAGCAAAGCAGTCTATAATAGTAAAGAACACAGGTTTTATAGTGGTTCGGCCAAGAACTGGGCCTACATCCACTTTATAGTTCTTATTATTCACTTGCACCGGCTTTACAACGGCTTTCAATACAAGAAACATACATTCGTCATTCTTTTACAATATTTCATTAAAGCCTTTAAGTAAAATATGGGCGCAAATGATTGCTGTTCCAAGCTCGTGGAATTGGGTCTCCTTAAACAGTTACAAGTTTGAATGTGCCATCAAGAATTTTTGGCCTATAACATACGGCCCTTCCCAGTTTGGTCCAAGCACGCTTGTAGGACTCATAATTCTTTTTAAGATTAGATCCTCGACTTCAAAGCTGCGTCGACGAACTTTGGAATTGAAGTGCCTGGCTATTCTTTGTTGATGAGCCGCAATTCTGAGCTCAGCTTCTTCCCTTTTTCCATCAAGGAAGTCAAGGGCTTCAAGTTGTAGCTTTTCATTTTTGGCTTGATTGAAATGGATTCTTCTTTGTGAAGAGATCTCTATTTCTACCGGAATCATTGCCTCTGATTCATATGCCAATGAAAATGTAGTGTGCCCCGTCGCAGTTTTATGTGTAGTTCTATATGCCCATAGTGCTAGCGGAAGTTTATCGACCCAACCACCTTTTGCTTTTTGCAGCAGTTTTTTGATGGTTGATTTGATAATTTTGTTTACTGCTTCCACTTGCCCGTTTACCTACGGATGAGCCACTGCTGAGAAACTTTTCTGAATCTTGAATTTTTTGCAAAATTCTTGGAACTCTTTACTTTCAAATTGGGTTACATTGTCTGTGATTATCTTTTGAGGCACTCCATACCTGATTCCGGATTTTGCTGTTGGCAGAGGCCCGATGAGATCCATTCCCCAAATAGCAAATGGCCACGGACTGACCATCTGTGTTAACTCAGTGGAAGGTGCTCTTGGGATTTTTGCAAATCTCTGACATCGGTCACATTTTCGGGCGTAACTCGCGGCATCACGATTAATATCCGGCCAAAAATATCCATAACGGAGAATCTTCTTTGCTAAAGTTTGACCTCTTGAATGGTCTCCACAATCTCCTCCGTGTACCTCAGTTAGAATTTTTTCAGCTTCTTCCTTGGTCACACATCGGAGTAATGGCATTGAGAATCCCCGCATATACAATCGGCCATCTTGAATTACAAATATGGATGCTTTTCTTAACAACTTCTGCCGTTCTCTTGGGTTTTCTGGTAGAGAACCGTCGCGCAGGTATTCCAATATCGAAGTCATCCATGATTCTTGATCTTGAGATACAGTCATGATCTAGTCAATATTCATTTCATCAATGCTTGGAGTTGACAGGACTTCCACAGGAACTAATCCCAATAATTGAACTTCACCAGTGCTTGCACACTTTGCGAGGGAATCTACTTTCATGTTTTCTTCCCGAGGAATATGGTTTATCGTATAATGGTCCAGGTCCTCGAGAAGCTCCTAGGCTCTTGACCAGTAAGCGGGCAAATTTCCTCCTTTGGTTTGAAACTCTTTCTTGACTTGACACACAATAAGCTGTGAATCACTGAAGATTTGCAATGCCTTGATGTTCAGTTCTTTAGCAATCTTCAGGCCAGCAACAAGAGCTTTATATTCTACCTCATTATTAGTCGAAGGAAATTATAATCTTAACGCATAACACAGTGACCGTCCTTCAGGGGTTTCAAGCACAACCCCAGCCCCGAAACAGTAATCATTTCTTGAGGCATAGACATACAATTTCCATAGAATTGGGGAATTATCAGTTACCACCTCCTCGCTATCACCTTTGTCTGTACATTCCACGATGAAGTCTACCAAAGCTTGTCCATTGATTGCTTTCCGGGGATGATACGTTATGTCATATTGACTGAGCTCAATATTCCACTTCAAAAGACGACCCGATGTCTCAGGACGAAACATGACTTGCTTCAAGGGCTGATCGGTGAGGACCTTGATGGGATGAGCTTGGAAATATGGTCTCAATTTTCTTGATGCAATCAGTAGACAATAAGTGAGCTTTTCCAACTTTGAATAGTTCAATTCTGCCCAGTGAGTCTCTAGCTGATGTAGTAGACCGGGCGCTGAATTTTCGCATCCTCCCGTACCAAAGCTGCACTAAGGGCATGAGACGAGATTTCCAAATATACAAAAAGGTCTTCACCATTGTCAGGCTTAGAAAGTATAGGAGGCGTTTCCATATGACGAATCAGCTCATCGAAAGCTTTCTGTCACTCAGGAGTCCAGTCAAAGTTTTTTCTTCCTTTCTTTAGAGCATCAAAGAATGGAATGCATTTATCAGTAGCTTTGGAAATGAACCGACTCAAGGCAGCAACTTTTCCATAGAGACTTTGCAATTCCTTCTTCGTTCTAGGAGCTTTGACTTCTCTTAAGGCAGTTATCTGAGCAGGATTAGCTTCAATGCCCCTTGAAATTACAATGAAACCCAGAAACTTTCCAGATTCTATCCCAAATGAACACTTCAAAGGATTCAGCTTCACACCGTACTTTCGGAGGATTGAGAACATCTCTGCCCAGTGATCCATGTGGTCCACTGCTTTCTTTGACTTTACCAGCATATCATCGACATAAACTTCTATAGTCTTGCCAATCTGTGGTTTAAACATGGCATTAACAAGTCTTTGGTAAGTTGCCCCCGTATTCTTAAGTCCGAAAGGCATGACTCTGTAGCAGTAGAGACCAACATCGGTGATAAAGCTTGTGTCCTCCTCGTCTGGCTGGTGCATCATGATCTGGTTATATCCGGAATAGGCATCCATAAAAGATAGCAATTCATGCCCTGTCGTTCCATCCACCAACTGGTCAATCCTGGGTAACGGGAAGCAGTCTTTGGGGCAGGCTTTGTTTAGATCTAAAAAGTCAATGCACACTCTCCATTTTCCATTAGCTTTTTTAACCAGTACTGGATTTGAAACCCAATTCGGATAAGTGGATTCCCTGATAAAACCATTCTCCTTGAGCCGATCAACCTCGTCATTCAATGCTGCTGACCTTTCAGGACCTTGAGTTCTTCTTTTCTGCTTTACCGGTGTAAACTTTGGATCAATATTCAAGGTATGTACTGCAATTTCTGGAGATATTCCACACATATCGGCATGAGTCCAAGCGAACACATCCAGATTTGCTTTCAAAAATGATATCAAAACATTTTGAACCGTTGCATTAAGCTGCGAACCCACATTCAACACTTTGTTCGGGTCTTTCGGGTCAACAGGTAACGACACTGTCACTTCAACTGGTACCACTCTATTCTCCCCTGCACTGGCTTTTCTGGGATGCATCTCTCCTCGTGCACCGCTATGTTCACCTGTGCAGGGTCCACCCTGTAATTGCTACATGGTTGATTCTTTCATGCGGACCAGGGCCGCCACATCTTTTCCCATTTCTCTCTTCCTCGTTTCACGCAACTCTATTAGATAACATTCTCATCCAGCATATGGATCCCCTTTCACCACACCGACTCCATTATCTGTAGGGAATTTTATAGTCAGACACCATAGGGCAAGAATAGCTTTAAATGATGCCAGAGTTGGTCGGCCAAGGAAGGCATTGTAGGTAGAAAATTCTTCAACAATAACAAAGGTCTATTTTCGAGCCACTTTTCTCTGCCCCTCTCCAAGCTCTACGAACAAATCAATAGTTCCAATTGGCTGTTTCGGCTCCCCAGTAAAACCAGCAATCTTTAGTGATGAAGCTTGAACGTCAGCCATTGGAATCTTCATTTGATCAAAAGTCTTCTTGAAGAGAATGTTGCACGAAGCTCCACAGTCAACCAGAACTCTTTCCACAGTAGCTGGCCCATTGCCAGCGGAAATGACCAAAGGATCAATGGTAGGAGCTTCAACACCCATCCAATCCCTAGCACTGAATATAATGTCATCATTAAAAGTTTTCTGCTGCTTCAGGGGTGCAACATCTTCTAACACAAAAACACTTTCATCTGCCGGTGCATACTTCAAAGCACGGGCGTATCTTTCCGTCTCACCCCAACTCCTGCCAGCTGGGTGAGGGCCCCCTGTAACCACATTTATAACAGGCCTCTCTGATTCATGAGCTGTCGCCTTTTCACTTGAGCCAGGGCGATGAACAGGAACCTGTTGTCCTTGAGTTGACGAAGTTGGGCCATTCTTGTTCCTTTTTACATATTGCTGGATCTTGTTTTCCTTCAATAGTTCCTCAATTACCTCCTTCAAGTGACGACACTCGTTAGTATCACGCCGGGGTTGGTTATGGAACCGGCAAAACCTTCCATTCTTCTCAGCTTTCCTATTAACTCTTTGCTTAGCTGGTGCGGGGAATTCGACCGTGTCTTTGTTGCAAAGTAGATGTTCTCCGAGGTATCAGTCAGAGGGTTGAAGTTGAAGGGACGACCTTTCTTTGCATCTCCTTGCCTCTTCTGACCATCGTTCCCTCTCTTCTGATTGCCAGGTTCTTTCTTATTCGGAACAGCAATACTATTTCCAGCCCCTGTCGATGCCACCTTAGCCGTGCTTGGAGGCTTTCCAGGCGCATGAATTCATCGGCTTTCTTATAAAACTTGTCAAGTGAATTTGGTTCTTTCATTTTCAACCACCTCCCGAACTCACTTGTCTTATCAATAGCCTTCATCAGGTACGTCAAAATCATTCTCGGCTCTGCGTTGTCCACTTCAGCCAGAGCTATATTGAAGCGATTCAAGAAAGCTCTAATGGATTCTCCAGGATTCTGCTCCAAGCTGGATAACGACATAATATCCTTTGCCTTTGACGCATACAATTGAAATTGTTCCTTGAATTTCCGAGTCAAATCAGAAAATTGGTCTATCGATCGAACCGACAGCTTTGTGAACCAAAGTAAAGCAACTCCATCCAGGTATACTGGAAAATACCGGCATTTGATTTCATCAGAGGCTTTGGCACCCGTCATGTGCCAATCATACTTATACAGAAACTCATTAGGATCGCTCGTTCCCTTGTAAGCTGGAATAGTTGGAGGGACAAACTTCCATGGGAATTCCGCCTTCAGGATCTTTTCAGTGAATGGAGTTTTGCTCGGAGCGAAACCCCATTCTTTCTCATCTTCATTTCTCTGCATACTTTCCTTCTTAATCTAACGAACCATGGCTGAGAAATACTCTTCATCATTTTGAAGCTCAGTGGGACAAACATCGGCCATTCCCTCCGAATTTTGTCTTGACAACCGTTCACGGAGGGTTGGTTGCGGCCCCGATCCTCCGGCTTAGGGTGGTGTCCTTTCCACTAGATCAGCTGGCCTTTGAGGGATATTCCTTCCTTCCACATTCTGCACTTCACCGGCAAGGTTTCCCTCCTTTGTTGTCGGCTGGTGGTTTGCCTCAAATAAAGCATTCAACCTTTCCATCATTAGGTTACTCGTAGCTTCCATTTGTCGATGTAGCCCAAATACCACGGCATCCAACTCTGCCCGTGTAACTCCGACGGTTGGAGTTGTTTGACTTAAAGGAGGAGAAGTGGCAGTAGTCTCGCGAACATCGTCAGATCTAACAGACTTGCGATTTCTCCCAGGGGACATTATTTCTGATAAACTCCTGGTTTTTAGAGAGATCTTTTCTACAAATTTCTGTGAAGCTATGATGACAGTATCCTGAGTTCAATTCTCAGTGAAAGCACCAAAAATGTTAACGTAAAAAGTCAGACGGTAACACCTCGATGCAAATAGAGATTGAATGAAAGGACCACCCGTTAACACGGGAATCAGAAAAAGCAGTAATTCACTGAAAAAGAAGTAAGAGACACAAAGTTTACAGTGGTTCGGCTTATAATCAAGCCTACATCCACTTCAATCATTTTTTATTGCTTATATGATTACAATCCTTTACAGTTTCCTTCAATTACAATTCACTTCAAAAGACAAGCAGCTAGAAAAACTTCGATGCAAGAGAATTCTCCGAATTCATGGTTGAATATGTTGAATTCCTGTTTGAAGTTGACTGAAGCTTCTTGCGAGTTTTGAATGTTGGAGTAAGGCTCCGCTTGAAGATGGCAGAGTCTCGATGCTTTGAAGAAAATGATCCCAAAAGTCCCCTCCATGTTAGAGCATATGCCGTATTTATAGGAGATTTTCTGGGTAAGGTATAGGTTGCGCACGACCTAAGATAGGTCGTAGGTCACTGGTGAGTTAAGGGGAAGCGAGCTACGACTTAACTGGTCCTTCCATTGTCATCTGAACTAGCTGATAGGCCGTAGCGACTTAAGAGGGAGCGGCAACATTTATTTACCAAGTACTAGATCGTGAACGACCTAATGCAGGTCGTAAGTCGACGGCGACCTAAGGGAGCGGCCAGTAACTTTACAAGGCCGACAAAATTAACCTAGCGACCTAGGCTAAGTCGTTAAACTGTAATGTCCCTTAACTTGTTAGGTCGTGGGTCACCCCATTCCTTAGGTCGTTAAGTCGCTGTACTTTTTAGGTCGAACACACAGTTTGGTCGTTCCCCTTTTAGGTCGCTTGGTCGCGGACCCCCAGGTCACCGAACTCATTAGGTCGCAAACCTCTTTAAGTAATTAGGTCGTTGAACAGTTAGGTCGCCGCACATCTTAATTCGTTGGGTCATCCACTCCTTAAGTCGTTAGGTTGTAACCTTTTAAGTCGTTAGGTCGTAACCTCTAAAGTCGTTAGGTCGGAACCTTTTAAGTCGTTAGGTCGTAACCTCTTAAGTCGTTAGGTCGGTACCATTTTTAGGTCTCTGAGTAATTGATAAAGCGGAGTTAACACCTATCTTGGGCCGCGGCAGAATGGATGGTTGACGCATCGATTTGCGGCAAGTGATGGTGGTCCGCTTCGTCGTTGAAGGAGCATCGATCGGATTTTTTACGTGATTGTTGGGTCGAGCATTTGTGATGTTGCCATATGGAAGATAGGGATTAGTGGCCTTGATTTTGAGCTGTGAGACGAACGGTTGATGGTAATATAATAATAAAAAAAAGAATTTTTTATAAATTATATTCAAACGCTTAAAAATTTATATCTTGTGCATACTTGGTCAGATTCCGACAAATTTGGTGGCGCCGGAAACGTAGCGACGAGCAGGCCGCTGTGGTGCAGATCTGGAATCGTTTTGAGAAAATGAAAATTTTGCATTAAATCGAATGTGTTCGATTTAATGTGAAATTTGAACGAACGACATCGAAACTCAAGGTGAGTTAATCTCACTCACATCTGGAATGTTAGCTAGTTTTAAGTAGCTAATATTTAAATGGTTGATTGGTTAATTAGTCGTACGTGATAATTATTATCACATTTGATCGATATTTATTGTTGTGCTAACATCTATGGATGCAGGGAAATAGGTTGGAGGGATCCAACTGGATTCCTCACACTATAGAAATTATTTTCATAATTGATGATGCATTTTATTTATATACCGTGATAGATTAATTTGAAATTAAAGTGTACTGTGTTATGATTGAATAAATATAATCTGTGATTTTAAAATATAAATAAAATAAATCTGGATTAAAAGGGAAATGAAAGGAAATTTTAAGTGATGAATTTAAGGGAATTAAATTCATAAAATTGGTTTGAAAATTGTAATTTGTTTTGAAATTGTGATGGAAATGGAAATGAGAAACGGGAATTTGTAAACTGGGATTATAAATAAAATGGAATATTTAACGGTGGATAAATTTTCGAAAAATAGATTTCCGGAGGGAAATTCTATAAGATGGTATAAATTATTTTAAAAATAAGGATGAGATTATTTAAAAAAAAATGGATGGGAAGTCTACTTTCCTAGAAATTAATTATGATTCCAAAGAAATCTTTCAAATATAAATTGGCAGTTTAAAATGTGTTTTAGAATATTTTAGAAGAAAATATTATTTTTAATCATAAGTAAATATTTATTTAAGTAATTCTGGTATCTAATTATTTTAGAGGTAAAGTAGTATTAAGTTTTCAAATGGAATTTTAATATAAATAATTGATTTAATAATTTCATTTTAAAAGGTAATTTTGGTTTAAATTACTTAGAAACTCCTCATATCTTCTTAAGTATTATTTTCATTTAAGAAAATTCTAGTAGCCTCATTTTAAAAAATTTAAGAATATTATGGAAGTGATTTTCAGGAGATGAGAAATGTGTTTAAAAATAAAAGGGAGTTTTATTTTAAAGTATGGGAAGAAATTTACAGAATTTAAACGTAAATTGGAATTGAGATAAATCAAGCAGGATTTATAAGAAGAATTCTTTGGGTTATTCTGAAATGGAAGTGTATTTTCCTAAAAAGCCAAGTACGTTTTTAAAGCAGATTTTTGAGTAAAAGTTAGAAGTTTGGAGTTGTTTAAAAGAATGGTTTCAAGAAATAATTACTTAAATTGTAAAAAATTTAAAAGTGAATATTTATCAAATTAGTTATAGTTGTAATTTTTTTAAAGGGTTGAACAGTATTATGTTTGAAAAAAATATTTTTTACGTTTATATTTTCTGAGAGGGTTTTATTTTAAAGATAGTTTGGTTAAATTTATTTGAAACTAGTATAGAATTTTGTAACTCCCCTTTTAAAATTTAGTGTAACTTAACCTTTATTATAAAATTAGTTTATATCTTATAAAATAGTTTTGCTTTAAATATTTTAAAATATATTTTTGAATAAAGGGTTTAAGTAGTTTAATTTAAATATTTAAGGTATAAATTAGAATAAAGTGATTTAAATTATTTAAAACCTAAATTATTTGGACTTGGTTATTTTCAGTGGAAATAGAAAATGTTTAAGAAATTTATTCCGTAAAAGAAACGTGGTTTGAAAACTATTTTCAAAAGGTTTGAAAATGGGGATATATCTTGTGAATATATTTTTGAGGTTAATAAATAATTTGGGAAATTATTTATGTTTGATGGATGTTTGTTAATGTTAATTGATAGTTAAATAACCGACTAACAATACTGGCCAATGCGCTGATCGTTTTGAAGAGACTTGGATCAGGATTAATTTCTCGAAAACCACTTCGATCCGGTTTGTACATTTTTGTAGAAAAACGAGTTCGGAGTAGAAGATGGAGCAGTGAAGTGCAAGGGATAGTCGCTACTAATCCTAAGGGTGATTCCAAAATGGATGTAGTAGGAGTAGTTCCTTCAGTTCCGTTCGAACCCGGAACGGACTTGTGTGGATGAATGCTTTGGGAACATCGTCTGGTGGACGTTGGGCATTCTACTTGAAATGTTCTAAAAAGGTAACGCTTAGGCTCAAGCCTCATCAACCGGGAATGACTGAAAATCAAGGTTTATGCAGCAAAGCTAAGTGGGTCGCGCCCATTAGGGTGAGGTCATCCTTATCTAGATGTCCCTTTTTATTCGGCTTAGTGGTGCGGTTGCTGTTCCCAACCGTGGGGTGATCTTACTCGGGCTATCCAGTAAGGGGTAGTCCGGTCTTGTGTTGCAGGGGATTTAGGGCGGATCCTCGGTACGCTGATCTAGACCAGGTACTATGATAGGTGGTACCCCAGTGCCTAGTCATTAGTTGGAAATCCATTCTCCCTACGTACCCTTTACGGTTTTTGTCGATAGAACCCACTTTGTGGCTAGTATGCCGGAATTTAATAAATGTAACAATTTCGGCTATTTTAATAAGTATTTATATATAGACACTATTATAATATCAAAAGATTTTGATAAAAAGTGTTTTGGCCATCGTAAGGTAAAAACCTGACTTGTTTTTTTGTGGCATGGTCTTACGAGATGCTTTTGATTTCAAAGGAGTTTTGGAACTTTAAAAATCAATTTGGGTGTATTTTTCTCACGTTGGTATTCCAGACTGACTCGGGTGTTATTTCATTATAATACTCGGGTCAGACCGAATATTATGTTATATAAGAAAGAATGCTTGGAAGCTCGGGATAGGAGTTGGAGATCGAGATGTATTATCCGTACTTGTTTATATCTGCTGTTGTGATTGCTTGAATTTGTAAGGCTCATAATTGTTGTTGTTTGGGATATACTCTGATGATATATTGTATAAAACAGATATAGTTTTCATTTTGTGTAAAGATCCGTTATTATGTTTTATGTTTTATGCCACTGCGATTGTGAGATTTTGTTATTTGTTTTGGTTCCTTCTTTCTTCTATCTTCTTTCTTTCCCTCAATTTCCGATCTTTTCCAGCACTCAATCATCAGCAAATTATGCTGTGGAGTATTTTGTGTCGATTTTCGAAGGTCAAGAAGGGCGGATCGTCACACTTAATAATCAGGATTTTAAAATAATATATTTTTAAATAGTTTATATTAAAATAATAAATTTGAAATTAATATCAAATTAAACTAATTCTTTCATATCAACACATTTGGACCATGTCTAGCTTCCGAATCAACAGACAAAATTTTGTCTTTCAATTCAGATTCACATTTAAATAAATTTAATCAATGTTGATTTCACATCCATGTTCGAACACAAATTTAAGCTATTTCAAATTTAGCAAACTTCAAATTTTAATGTTCAAATATTTCAATAACTCAATTTCGATAAATTTCATTTATACTTCAAACTAACTTTAAAATTCCAATTTGAACCAATTCCAATTTCAACAGTTAAAACTTGGATTTTCAAAAATTATTCAGTTTATATAAATCAAATTTTCTTCAAAAATATCATTTAACTAAATTCAAATATTAAGGATTTAAATTCATTTAATTAACCAATCCTATGTCCGTATAAAATTTTCTACCCTATGGTCAAGTGATACGAATATACATTATTTCAACCCGCAATAATTTAAATTTATGGATATACATAACTTCAACCTGTAATCCCAAGTGAAATTCAAAATCCATAAAATCGCTCGAGTCTATCATTTCAACCCATAACGTTTTTTCCCTAATCTATAGATTGTTCGGATATGTATCATTTCAACCCAAAGTGATTTACTAACAATAAATAAGGGAACATGCAGTGTGATAACAACATATAAAATAACATAACATCTAGTCATCCGATATCAACAATTTAACATCCATCACAATCATCATTCAAATCAACCAATAAACAACGACAATTAACTGGTTATCATCATCAGGTATTCAATTAACAATTTAAATTCAGTATTGAAATAAATGGAAAATATATTCAATAAACTTCAAATAGCAGCAATCAATCAATTTCTAATCACATCATAATTTTAATTTAACCAACATAAGACAATTTAGTAGTTATGAGTGGGTTAAAACATTCACCTTTGATTTTAAACCGATTTGAAATCTAAATAAAGGCCCAAATTACAACAGTCTCATAATTCATCCAAACAAGTTCCATAATATTCAGAATTTTGAAACGATTGCAATGGAACAGACCATGCATAAATCCGACCTCGCGCGTAAAAGTTATTAAAATTAAAATTTATACTATTATAATATGAAATCAATAAAAAAATGTAAGAACGACGTGCCACCTTTATCTCTTCGGCACGATCGCGCCTACACAGAAGCAAAAACCTTTAACAAGCCCACTGCTCAGCGTTGACCATCAAATCACACCCTCTACACGCCACTATAGAGTCGGCACCACCGCCGTTCAACTTGTGACGTTGCGTCCTTCACAACAAACCCCCTCCGATCGCCCCTAATCATGTGCGCCGCCACCCCATAACTAAGGTTTTGAAATCCTTATACCATTTTCTGGCTGCCTAAGGCCATGCTAGCCTAAACAATCACCAGCCCACGACTCCACGTGACAAACTCTACAAAACCCATAAATCAATTTCGTCGACTGATGTCCAGAATAAAAGCCTCCAATTCAATTTCAACCATGATTTTCCATTGACTCGATCATTATTCCAAATAAATTAACACTAGACGTCGATCTATTCGTCAAGAACTTCGAAACCATATATAGTTTGACATAGTTTGATGAGTTTGACTTTCGATTTGATTTTGATTTGAAATTAAATTTAGGAATTATGGTTTGTGCCTTTTGAGAATGAGTAACAGATAAATGGAACTATACACATAATGGAACTGAAAGACTGCTAAGGTCTGAGAAACAAAGCTATTTATATGAACAAATCTCGATAAGAAAGAACAACATATCAAAATGGTCCAAAACGATAATAATGACCCAAAAAGCCCATTCTGTCTTCAAAACAAAAGTGAGTCAACCCATATATCAAAATAGACGTTTACGATATTTTTAAATTCAATGGAATAGGTTTCAAGTCCTAATTCCATCGCATGAAGAAGTTAGCTTTTAAAATCAGCTTATTTATATTAATTTAATAAAATTGATTTATGTGCATTTTGAGCCCACATGATCAAATAAAAGTCTGATCGCTGCGAAACTTGAAATCCTACAATAATTCTCTGTTATGGATCCGATGAAACTAGTTTCGTCAAAATCTAAGACTGTGGCCAAAATGGCCATTTTCACGTTAATTAAATGAATTATTATTATATTAATTAAATCACCTTTTAAACCTATATCAAAAATTTAACATTTTTTATTATTTCCTTTTTTGATTACTTAGACACTTATATTCTTTTAAAACAAATTTCCATGTGCAATTCAATGTTAAATATTACACTAATTACAATGTTCAATTTCAATTGCAATAAATTCGTTAATTATAATTTTAAATTCCAGTAAATTCATTTATTTTGATTTACATCTTATTATTCGTTCAATTATTACTTCATGGATATATTAACTTTGTTTACATTTTATTACCTCAATCATCTACAATTACCATTCACATTAATTAAAACATTTAATTATATTAATTTCAATTTATTTACAATATAAGTAGATTAATTGGAATTGATTTTCAATTCAATTTAAATGGATTAAATGCAGAATGACAATTTAAGCAATTATTGTTTATTAATAATTCGAACACATTTCGAAGTCTATTGTTTACAAAGAAAGCGAATGAATTCACATACTGATTAACTATTCTATATTAGCCAATTCCAATTAATTTCATATAATTTCTTTTTTTATTACAGCACTTGGTTTATTTACGATTTCTAATTTATAGCTAATTATAACTTTACAATTATTTCAATCACTTGAGATTACGTTCAAGTGGTCATCAATTACCTTAAATTAACATTATTAAATTTCATTCTATTTATTATTCTCATTAATAAATCACCAATTTTGATTTATTTCAATATTAAATGACAAAACTTATTAAATTCAATACTTTTAATTGTCGAAAATTATGGGTCGTTAAACTCTCCCCCACCCAAAACTTTTCGTCCTCAAAAAAGGAAAAGATGGAATTAAGGAATAAATATATCTTATTCAAAGTATTCGATTTATAAACAATTAATTTACATAATTAAATAATTTAAATAAAATATATCGATTTATAAACGATTAAATCCTTTCGTATTCAAGTTCAATAAAAGTTTGAAAAACATTTCCACTTTCACAAAAAATTTCTCTAAGTCCAAAATTCTTGAAAAATTTGGTCGGAGTCTCCTTTGTACGAATAGGTCTGGGAGAAATAATAATATCACTAATGACCATATATATATAATATTCCAAAATAAAATAACCCAAACCATACGAAAAACTATATAATATCATTGTAAAACCGTAATCCAAAAACGTACCTATTTATCAGGCAAACAACTCTTATTTGTGAAATCAAAAGTAGCAGCCATTGTTTCCATTGACTGGTATTTCAACCATCCATCTATAGTAACCAAAACAAATGGTTTGTTTGGATTCAGAAACTTTTAATCGTATAAAATGATAAATAAACTATTAATATACCTTACACTCAGCTGTCTTAGATAAATCTTAATAGAATATTTATACATCTTTATACGGTTAGAAGTATCCTTTCCCAACCATCTCATAAGCTAAATCACACAATATTTTCAAGTATTATTTAAGTTCATTCTTATTTATTTCTTTTCATATCATTTACTGTTAATATATTTTCACTCTTTCATACAATTATTAGTTTATTAATTTACATTCATTATTAACAAAATTCATTTCCCCTTTATTTATACAATGCAATTTTCCATTAATTTACATTCATTGTTTATAGAGTTTGACTTTAATTTAATGAATCATTCAACTTAAGTGATGTTCACCTTTAATATTAAATATAATTATTAGCATTTCAAAACATTAACTTATGCTTATAACATTCATTGTATATCTAAATTCTTATTTACAGAAACAATTCCGTTAAACACTTTCATTACTTAAGTTTTACTTGCATAATATTCCATTACATATTTCTATTAACGTTCCAACTTTTAACAATTTGGTAAGTTATATATGTCATTTAGAATGTAATTGAATGTTACATAAGTTTATCTTCTTCATTTTAGTTAACAAAATGTTCAATAATTACAATCTTCTAAATTTTCATATCTACAAGTCATAGGTTTTCAACTTCTTATATATTTTCGTTAATTACTTAGCATCAAATTTTTTATTTTTCATTTTTAAATGTTTTCAATTATAAATATAATCAAGATTTCATTTCATTATAATAAGTGAAATTTCTAATTTACAAAAACTTAAGAACTAAATATTAGGTTTCCTTTCAAATCATTTTAAAATAATATATATACACACTCATAACTTATAGATTTGTGTGTGTGTATCAAATCGTATTTATAAATTTAAAATTGATATTTGTTTATCAAACAAATGTGCAGTAAAACTACAATAACGGTCTTCCCACTTTGTAACTTGAAAATGAACATCGATGATGCGTGCACTAATCACCGAAATTATTTTCCAGCAATAGAGAGGGGTGTACAGAACTTATTTCCTATTTAATGTTTCAATGTTCTTTCAAATCACATTGATAATATTTCTATCCAAAAGTACTTCCAAATAATACTGCTATTATATTCCAAAATCCTTTGAAAACCAATTTCAAAATCCCTGAACTTAAAAACTAAAATTTCCAAATTTATATCCATTTTATTTACAATCCTATTTTGCAACTAATATTTATAAAATTTCACTTCCTAACAAACAAACAAACAAACATATCACATATAATTACATACATTTATAAAGATTATTCTTTTATACACAAAATATGATACTAGGCAAAATTATTTCATTCACCCATATTTTAGAACCATATTGTGTCGGTCTGCCCTATTAAGTGTTTCGAAATCCCTATCGATACCATAGCATCTTATGTACTGATTGGAATTTATAAATACTAAACTGAATAAATTATCATAATATAAAACATTTTATCACACTAACAAGTATGCCCTAATACACACACACACACACACACACATATATAGACACATACCCTCTTAATGACTCATTCTACGGTATTACCACTATATCTCTTATGAGTCAGACCCCCACAAAGCTAAAGTTATTGCTAAACCAAACCGCTAATATCACATGTGATGACCCACCTTTTTGGATGATTTACATCGACAATAAACTACGCATGTCAGACTCAAACCATTCAAAAGGGAGGATTGCTATGGGGTTAATAAGAAAAAGAGGAGAAAAGAAAGAAAAACAAAACACAGAATCTCACAATGGAATGATAGTAATATAATAATCAAATAAACAGTTCATGAAGCCATTTTACAAATAACATTTGATTACACTTTTACAATGCAGAATAAAAATTACATACAATAGAAATAAATAACAATGTAGTAAAATAATATGATACAGTGCAACAAATATAATAAATAATATACGAATCTTGGTTTTCAACCTCTAGAGATAAATGGTCTTTAGTACGCTGAAAAGCTCAGACTGACCTGAGAAAATTGAGTAGACAAAATACATGAGTCTGAACTAAAAGATTTTATGTAAGTTAAATCAATAGTAAATAAATATGAGTGTAACGGTGTCGAAGATGTTTACGGGATTTTACATCTCATATCTAGTGTCTAACGTGCATGCAATAGTTTAAGAGATGTTCGGGATTCCATCTCCCAAGAATCCATTAAACTATCTATATACATAGTACAATACGCTATTATAAAAGTTTCTACGGTAAAGTAAAGTATTAAAATAGCATTATGGCATTACCCATATCCCTCTTAACACACTTTTATATATTCTTTTAGTCTATACAAATAGTGTAAGCCTCACCAAACTGATGGGATACTCAGGGATCACTCCATGGGTACGGTACAAACCAAACTTGTAATGGGCACAATAAGACGTGTGACAAGGAACGCGAGGCAAATGCCCAGGGTTGAATACTATCGTTTTGCGGATACAGGCTGGTGGTAACATGTAGCAACTACTACCGCCCACCTCGAAACACACTCCCAAAATCAAACCGTGGGGTGGCCACCAAATCAATCACAAAGTCATACTATGGTATCAAAGAAATGCTTTCGATAGGAGGAGCGACCACACTTGGCCCGACATGGCTCCTATTTTAGCCACATCAAGATGACTCACAGGAGTCAGTGCCACATAAATACCTCATACAGAATCGTTCGCCAAACTATCCTACTTCATTCTAGAATCTCCATCATGTACATGGTTGTCAAAGTGGTTTTCGATATTGGCAGAGAGTATGACAATATCTGATCCTGGTCTTTTAACGACCAAACCCTAATTTCACACCGGATGGTTCTTTTATATTCCAAAGCAGATTCATGACTGATATAAAAATATCATATTCCATTCAAACCATATCACTTTCAAAATCATACTCACTTTTGAAATCATACTCACTTTCGAAATCATATTCACTTTCAAAATCATAATCACTTTTGAAATCATACTCTCTTTCGAAATCATATTACATTTGAAAACATATCACTTTCGAAACCATATTCACAAAATAGGATAAACTCTCATTACAAAATCATCATATTTACTCAAGTATGTCTTTTCACTAGAAAATGTCATTTCAAATTCCAAATTTAAGTTATAACATCATTGAACCATATTCTCTTTTAAATCAAGGATTTAAATATAAACACTTCCACTTTACACATTCTGAAATTTAGAAAATAGTTCAGAGTTATAAATAGTTTAAGTAGTTTAGCATAGTTTAAAATAGATTTAAAATAAATTAAAATAGTTTAATTTGGTAAAATTAGTTCAAAAATATTTCAAATAGATTCAAATAATTTAAATGTTGAAAACCTTTATAATCGGGATTTTAAAATAATAGTTTTTAAACAGTTTATATTAAAATAATAAATTTTAAATTTATATCAATTATACTATTTCTTTCATTTTAACACATCTAGACCATGTTTAGCTTCCAAATCAACCAATTAAATTTTGTCTTTCAATTCAGATTCTGATTTAAAACCATTTAATCAATATCGATTTCAAATCCACGTTTGAACCATAAATTTAAACTATTTCATGTTTAGTAGACTTCAATGTTTAAATATTCAAATATTTCAATAACTCAATTTCAATAAATTTCATTTATACTTCAAATCTATCTTTAAAATTTCAATTTAAACCATTCCAATTTCAACAGTTAAAACACAGATTTTCAAAAGTAATTCAGTTTATTTATATCAAATTTCCTTCAAAAGTATCATTTAACTAAATTCAAAATTTATGTATTTAAATTCATTTAATTTAACCAATTCGGTGTCCATATAAAATTTTCTACCATATGGTCATGTGATACGGATATTTATAACTTCAACCTGTAATAATTTAAATTAATGAGTATATATCATTTCAATATGTAATCTCTAGTGAAATTCAAAATCCATAAAATCCCTCGACTCTATCATTTTAATGCATAATTATTTTTCCCTAATCTATAGATCGTTCTGGTATGTGTCATTTCAACCCATAGCGATTTACTGACAATAAACTAAGGGACCTTGTAGTGCGATAACAGCATATAAAATAACATTACATCCACTCATCCAGTATCAATAATTTAACATCCATCACAATCATCATTCAAACCAACCAATAAACAACAACAATTAACTGGTTATCATTATCAGGTACTCGATTAACAATTTAAATTCAATACTAATTAAATGGCAATTATATTCAGTAAAATTCAGATTTAACAGAAATGACGATTTAAATACACCAAATAGCAATCAATCAATTTCTATTCACATCATAAATTTATTAACTAACATAAGATAATTTAGTAGATTTGAGTGTGTTATAACATTCACCTTTGATTTCAAATCGATTTGAAATCCAAATAAAGGCCCAAATTCAACTGTCTCAGATTTCGTCTAAACCAGTTCCATAATGTCTTGAATTTTGATACCATCGTAGTGGCACAAACCGCACGTAAATCCGACCTTGTACGTTAAAGTTACTAAAATCAGAAGTTATATTATTATATTATAAAATCAATAAAATAAAATATAAGAACCACATTTCACCGTCATCTCTCCCACATGATCGCACCAACGCAGAAGCCAGAACCCCTGAACGTGCCCACTGCCCCGCGTTGACCACCAAATCATGGCCTCTACACGAAACTATAACCCTCGGTGTAACGACCCGTAATTTTACCACTTTGAAAATGGAATATTTAATTAATTTTAAATATAGCTTTATAGGTTAAACGAACTTGTTTTGATTAGTTAAAGAAGATAAGAAATTTATTTTGAATTTTTGTTTATATAAATAAATAGTTTGAATTAAAAACTAAAAATATGACATGAAATTAGATCCTAAAATCTCAACGGTTTAACAAATGGAAATTGTCTTAAGTTGTTCCAACATTGTTTGTGCATGCACACACATATACATATACACATATATGTGTATCACAATTAGTAAAATCAAAGCTAAAGAATATAACTAAGATATTTTTATAAAAAGTAAGTGAAAAAGGTAACATCTAATCATCATTAAAACATTCAAAGCAAAAATCAAATCCACCATTAATGCATGTCATTCCATCTTAAGATATTTTACAATATGTCTTATCACATTAAATCTCATTAATGCATGCACTTGAGTATGAGGACAAGGATTTGATGTTGAAGTGATGTGGTGTAAGAGATATTTTGATAACATCTAAGGGCGATTTAGTAATTTGCCACATTTTCCTTAGGCTATAAATAAGACCCTAAAGCTTCACAAATTCACACATCTTATTCCACCTTCTTCTTCTACATTTCTACTTTAATGGCTTCCGTCACCTCCATCCTCTCATATATAGGCCTAGGCCATCTAGAAGCAATAATCCAAGTGATCGTGAGCTAAGAGTTTGAGTTAGCAAAGCTATAGCCAATTTTTAGTTAGTAGTTTAAACCTGAGGTGAGTAAACTCCTAGACTATCGCATTTGTAATATCCCGGAATTTCCAGGAGTTTAAAATGTTGATAATCTCTAATTTAAATTATTTGAATTGATTAAATTGTTATTTTCAAGAATAAATAACTAAATAATGTTTTAATTTTGGTTATAAATTGGTTTTATATTAAGATTAATTATTTTATTTGTGTAGATAAAATTTTAAATTGGTGTATTGTTTTCAAAATTTATAAGTGTGTTTAAAATGCATTTATATCTGTTTATTTAAATCTGTGTATTTTAAATAGATTTCAAAATAGAATATATTATTTGTGAATAATAATAAGCTTATTTAAAAATTGATATTCATTTATTTAAAGTAAGTTTGAAATGTTGTAAATAATTTTATTTAAATTACATTTAGTTGCATTTCTTTTTTTTAAAGATTGTATTTTATATAAATTAGCATACATTTATAAATATGTAAGTGTATTTGTTTATTTGATATTTAATAAGAAAGCATTTTTAAAATTTAGAAAACATGTTTGTTAATTAGGAAAATAATTTTAAAAGTCTTTTGAATTTTCTTTTAAAAAAAATACATAAGAAGTAACAAGTGTTTAATTTTAAAACACTATTATAACAAGTGTTAAGTAAAGAGAAAAGTGTCAATTTTCTTTTTAAATTTTCTTTTAAATTTGTAAAATCTAAAAATTTTGCTTATATAATCACCCTATCTCTTCACTCTCTTTTCTTTAAACATATTGTTCAATTTCCATGAGAAACCAGAAAGCCTGTTATCATTTCCTCCAAAATAAAACTGCATATCTAAAATTTATTCCCAAAACAAATTTGCAAATTTGTTACCTGTATAAGATTTCCCATGCCTGCATTTTCTTTTCAATTCAAAGAAAATACTTAAATCATTAAACCCTGAAACACTCTTCAAATATCAATCCCTGTACCAAAGCCTGTAAACATTTTCTTGAACAAATCAAACTGCAAGTCTACAAATTAAAAATTAAAAATCTGCATTTAAATTCTTCAAACTCAAGTGCCTACATCAAAATTTCGATTGCATGCAAGTCTCAAGGGGTATTACCTGAAGCTGTCACCCTCTATCAAGTGTGCATGCAAATGATTTGGGGTCAAGATAGTTTACCTGTTTTTTTCAAAATGCAAATTTGTTGAAGCAATTCCAGTAGAGCCTCTCTGTTCTTCTTCGCAACCCTGCATTGCACTGTCTTCTTTAAAAATGAGGTGAGTAAACTTTTTAAAATTTAAAGTTAGTAACTAATAGGTGTTGCTTATAAATATATTTTTTGATGTTTTGATCTGCATGCATATATATATATATATATATATGATCTACTGAGTACTTCTCTGCAAAATTTTGAAGTACCCTGTTCAATATTTAACCCTGTTAAATTCTGCTAGCAAGAATATGATGCATTGATATATCGTTGAAGTAGATCTGTAATGTAAGTTTGGAGATAATGTTTGCATGATGGTTTGGGAAAAGTTTAGAACATAGATTCAAACTAAAAACAAGTCAACTCAAGTATAAATAGAGAGAAAGAAATCAATCAAGGGTTCTGATTTCTTTTTTAAGTTTATCTGAAAAACCAAAAATGCAGTAACAAATTTATCTTCAATATTTGGAAAAAAGCATTTAATTTGGATTAAACAATTACATAAATCAAAGTATCATTGGTAATTATGGATTTTGGAAAGGAATTCAAAAAATTTAAAACTGTTTTAAGCATGAATTTGGGTTTTTACTGCAAATTGGGTTTTGGTCTGTAACTTATGATCTTTGTAACTAGAGTAATTGAGATGCTTCAAGGAGTTAGGTGATTCATTAGAGAGCATAGGAAAAATAGCAGAAGGATTTTTAAATCATTTTGGAAATTGATTTTGATAGGAATTTAATTTTAACCTAGTTTAGAAGCTGTCTGGAAAATTGATTACTGCAATCTCATTATTGCATCGAGTTGAATGAAAATTGGAGTAGAGGAAGCTAGGTGGGTCGATGGACTATGGCCGGAGTTGTAGCAGTTGTTGATGATCGGCGGCGACCATTTTTGGGTTTTCTTGTGAGGGTTTTTGAGTTCAGTCACATGATGAACTCGATTGTGATTCAAAGCTTGAAGTGTCGTTCTATTGGTCGTAGGAGCTTGCGAGGGGCTAGGGTGATTTGCCGGAGGTGTTAACGTTGACTGGAGAAGGTCGGGCAACGGTGCAGGTTGCATGGTGGGGATGTGGTGTCAGTTGATTTGGGTTGTGGGTTTGTTTTGGGTTGTTTGATTTTCTCGAAGCAGGACTCGGGGGCAGTGGGAAGATGACTCGGGGGAAACTCATGTTTTCTGGGGTCTTTTGATTGCAGGGTTAAACTGTTTAACGGTTTTAAAGTTGTAATCAAAACAGTTTAAATTTTGAGGTGCAGGTTGTTTTAAAAAAAAAATGGGTACTTATACTTGAATCCAAGTATACATGGGTTGAAACCAATTTAATGTTCAACCAGTTTTTAATTTAAAATAAATAAAGTTTTAAACTCTAAATAATTTAAGCTAAGTTAAATTATTGTTTTTTTGATTGAATTGTTTTTATAAATGGATTTAAAATGACTTAATTTAAAACCTTAATATTATTTCAAAACTTATTTTGAAATATAATGAGAATTTTAAGTAAATGTTTTATTTAAATTAATTAGAGGAAAATGATTTATTAATTAACAATTAAGTCTAAAATAATTTATTTCTTGGAATTAAAATTTGTTAATTAATAATTAAGGGAAAAGTAATTAATGACTTCTTTAGAATTTAACTTAATTTAATTAAGTATTAATAAATTGAAACTAGTTGATTAATTAAGGAATTTCAAGTTTAATTAAATTATTTAATTAATTATTTAAAAAGGGGGTTAATTAAGTAATTAATTAAGTATAATTATTTAATTAACTGTTAATTAAGATGATGATTTAATTAATGAAAAATGGTTAATTAAATTATAATTACTTATTAATTAAGTAATTAAGGGTTAATTAAAATAGTAATTAATTAATAAATGTTTTATTAAGTTTTAATTGGGTTTTCTTAATTAATAATTAAAAGAATTTTTAAAATATAATGCTAGTTAATTAAGAATTAATTAACTATTTTTATTTAAGGTTAATTAACTTTAATTAAGGATTAATTAATTCTAATTATGAATTATTTAATTTGTAATTAAGATTGCTAATTAATAATTAATTTTATTAATTAATGATTAAGAGTTAATTAATTAGTTAATTAAGTTTGATTAATTAATTATAAAGTAATTAGTGATTAATTACTTTGGTTTAAGAATTGATTAATAATTAAGGTTTATTAATTAATAGATGGAGATAATTAATCTGATAATTGAAGATTAATTTGGGTTAATGAGTAATTAAGGATGGATTACTCAATGTTGTTTTATGAGATGAGTATAATCAAGTAAGTTAATTAATTTGTTAATTAATTAATAATAGTCACTTGATAAATGATTAAGTATTATTACTTAATAAGTTTTGGTAAGGCTAATTACTTAAGATAAGTAATTGATAAATTACAAGGTAATTAACTTAGGTAAATTACTGATTGGGAAGTAATTTTAATGGCTAAATTTCTTGTTAAAGTAATTAAAGGATATTACTTGGGTAATAAATCAAAAGGTTTATAAAGTGATTAAGAATAGTTAATTACTGTATTTAAGTTGATTAATTAAAAGCAATTAATCTAAGCATGATTAATTAAGGTTCATTAATTAATATGATTAATGAAAATAATTAAGGATTTATTTCTTTATTAAGAGTTAATTAATCAAGGTTGATTAGGATTAGTTAATTGATTTAACTAATGTTTATTTAAGCAAGATAGTGGATGAAGGTAATTAATTTAATTAATTAATTAAGTTATTAGGTAATTAATTTAATTCACTTTAAATTAATTAGAGATAATTAATTTAATTCATTTTAAATTAATTATGTTATGGTTTGAGTGAATCATTGCTTATGTATGAATAGATGACAATGATTGTTTTGAATGGATGTAATCTCAGGAATGAGATAAGTAATGTTGTGTGGTATGTATGTTTGGTTGCATTGTGATGATAGTATAAATTATCTATTATGATGATAATGTGGATTACCTATTTGATTAAAGACCATCTATTTATTTGATAATGTAGTTATCAATTGTGACTTGTGAATTATCTATTCTGTGTATATATAGATAGTTGAATTTAAATGTTTAACCTTAAACAACTTGGCCTTTAAAGACACGTTTTGGATTTCGATGAGACCGGGATCGGGTTTCCATGTTTGGATATCCGAAAACCACATCGATTCCAATTAAACGTTAGGTCGTGAATCAAAGTGGACCTTTGTGAAGACTCGAGGTGTAAGGACTATATGTCAGTATAACTCTGTGGGTGATTCCGTAATGAGTTTGACGGAATTAGTTCTTATAGGTTCGAGATGGAGATTTAGAGTGCAAGGGTTATTGTCGTTAACTCTGAGGGTGATTCAAAAACGAGTGTAACGAGATAATGCCTTCGATTTCGTTCGAACCAGGAACGAACTTGTATGGATTGAATGCTTTCAGAACATCGTCAGGTGGACGATGAGCATTCTAAGTGATATGTCCTATAAAGGTAATCGTAACCTCAAGCCTCATCAACCGGGAATGGCTAAAACAGGGGAGGTGTAGCAAAGCTTCGTGGGTCGCACCCACTGGAGAGTAAGATTTACCACTGTCTAGAGGTCCCTTTATTTCGGCTGTGTGGACGGTTGAATAGCTACAACCGTCGGGGTTGTCTTATTCGGAACTATTCAGTAAGGAATGGGTCCGGCTTTGTGTAGCAGGGGATCGGGAGTGGTCCTCGGTACGGTGATCTAGGCCACGTACTGTGACGGGCGGTACCCCAGTAGCCCTGCCATTGTATGGAATCCAAAATCCAATAAGTGTCAACGGTTTTGATTGTATTACCCACTTTTGTGGCTAGTAGCTGGAATTTAATGAATGTAACAATTTCGGCTATTTCATATTTATTTGAAAACCCTAGACCTATTATAATATCATAGAATTTCCTATCAAATGTTTTGGTTAGCGTAAGGTAAATTTTTTTCCATGTTTATGTGTGGAAAGTCTTACGTGATACCTTTTCTTTCAAAAGGTTTTTAAAGTTAAGAAACTTTAACCCGTTTACTCACACCAGACCCATGTCTGACCCGGAGTTTATTTTTGTTTTTCATAAACTCTTGGGTACTCAAATTTTTACGAGTAGCCAAGGGATTCAGGTTAGGATTCAGATTAGCTTTTGACGAATTAGTGAGGAGCAATGGAGCAGGAGGCTTCGGCGTTAGATATATAGTTTCCACTGTGTGTTCTCTGTGTTGTATCTCTTTGTATTGAGTTGTATCGAGTTGTATAACTAGACAGGTGTTTATAACTGTCTAGTATGTGTTGTGTAATCTGTGTAACTCTGATGTATATGATACTATGTAATATATTATGTGATCAATATAATTTATTTGTTCCGCTGTTTAGATTCTGATGTGTTGTTTCTTCTTCTCTTCTTTCTTTTCTCTTTTCTATCCCTTTCTTTCTTAAAAATGACGCGTCTTTCTGGGTAGTGGAAGGCAGGTCGTGACATTGTGGTATCAGAGCATTAGGTTGAGCGAATACCTAGGCACTGTAGCGGTGTCTTTCTTGAGAGAGCGTACTTGTAATTTTTATATATAACTATATGTATATATTTCTACCTATCCGTTGGGTTACCTGTTCGGGTATTCCAATATTAGTTATAAAGGTAGATGAGGTAGTGGTTTGTATAACACGACTACCATTGGTTGGAGTTTGAATATTTGAGGTTGGAAGTGTATTTGTCGAGACTGTAGACCTAATACTGTCTCGAGTAATCCTTGCAGTTTGGTGTAAGATTTCATTTGATCACTGAAGGAAACCTGTTAAGGTTCGGAGTTCAACATTGAAGTGTAAGTTTGATTGCGCTCGTGTGAGCGGATTTTTGAGAATTGATCTATCGGTTAGGCAGAAGTAAGTGATGGTATCTTGATACCTCAGGGAGTAGTAGCTGCGTGATGAGATGCAATGACTATGGATGTCTCCGAAGATGTTTTCTTTCGGAGCAAGTTTAAGGAAGCGTGTCTGCCTCGGAGTTGGGGTTGAGTTTTTGAAGGATGTATGTGTTTAGTTGGAGGTCTGAGTTTCTCAAAGAACTCTGGATAAGAAGTCTTTGACATTTGTGTTAGCGGTGCAGCTCGGGAGTGTTCTGTATTTTGGCAGGAAGATCTTTTTGGCTTAGCAGTTCCTAGAGGTAGAATTCTGAAGTAACAGTGAGGATCTGTTCTTCGATGGATTAGTTGGTCAAGGATAAACTGTTCTGATTAATGCGGTGAGAACAGTATCTTGGATATTGGATTGGGTTAATCGCAAAAGTGACTTGCGATGGTTTGGCGATTATCTGAGATAGTTTTTGCCTGGATTTGTGGCATATCTAGAGGATGTAGGAATTATGGGATTGCTGAAGATTTTCTGGATATATCTTCAGGAAAGTTATAGATTTGCTCGCATTGACGTTTAAGTTTTGAATCGACTTGATGTCAGGAGTGATAATGGTGATTCAGCTGGGTAGAAGATTGTCTCCTAGATTGATTGTTTGGTGAAGCAACTCTGTATTTCTTGGAACTTCTGTTGAACCTTATTGCAGGGATGTGCTGTGTAGACGACATTTTTATCTGCTCCAGATCAGAGTTGTGCAGCAGAAGCAAGGTGGCTGTTGTTCTTGAGTAGAAGCAACTGAGAATCGCAGTGTTTTGGATTAGTGAGTTTCTTCTGGAATTTTTCAGAATCTGAGGCAAGTTGGCAAGTGATTCTGTTCTGTCTTTTCCAAATAAGAGAAGTGGTTTTCTTCTGTTGATAAGAAGAGTTTGGTTTGATTTTTAGATTGATCTTGTGAGGATCAGGTTGTGAGTTGATCCAGTTTGTTTGTAGAGCATCAACGAGGTTGGGCTGATCAGGAAGAATTTGTAGGCAGCCCGGATCATCCGGTAAGTTTTGAGGTTAAGTAACAGAAGAATTTGGAATTCGAAGTTGGAGACTTCGATGTTGGTAAAGGGAGCAATGAGATTTGAGGTGAGCTACGAGGTATTGGATTCTTTTGAGTTTTTGTAGAGATCAGTGCTTTGGTTTGAAGGGTTGAATTATCAGTTTGGAAGACTAGAATTCGAATTATTCCACGTATCTCTGAGGGAGTACGAGTTTGGTCTATCACTGGTTTTGAGACCAGTAGTTCTGTGAAGGTTTTAGTTGTTGATCAGACTTGTCTATGGTCTGGTATCTTGGGTAGATTATAGATCTAACTGAGTGAGAACCCAGTAGCTTATAAGTATGGATAGTTTGGATTTAATAGAGCGAGTATCCCTGTGTCTGTACTGGGGAAACTCGAGATAATTTTAGAAAGGTTATCCGGATCTGTGTCCGGATAGCTAGTGCTGTTTTATTGAATTGGTTGTTTGGATGGAATTGTTTGTTTGATTGATAGTGTATGGCTGTATGTATGTTTGAATTGGTTGTAAGTAAAATAAAACTTTAGATTATCTTTGTTTTAAATTTCGAGGACGAAAATTGTTAAGGGGGGAGGATTGTAATATCCCGAAATTTCCAGGAGTTCAAAATGTTGATAATCTCTAATTTAAATTATTTGAATTGATTAAATTGTTATTTTCAAGAATAAATAACTAAATAATGTTTTAATTTTGGTTATAAATTGGTTTTATATTAAGATTAATTATTTTATTTGTGTAGATAAAATTTTAAATTGGTGTATTGTTTTCAAAATTTATAAGTGTGTTTAAAATGCATTTATATCTGTGTATTTAAATCTGTGTATTTTAAATTGATTTCAAAATAGAATATATTATTTGTTAATAATAATAAGCTTATTTAAAAATTGATATTCATTTATTTAAAGTGATTTTGGATTTGGTTTTCAAGTTTGACTTTAATTTGAATACAAATTTGAATTCAAAGATATACATGCATCTTAAAATATAAGATGATAATATAGTTTGAATTTTAAAATATATAGGTAATATTTTAATTAGAAATAAGATTTTGTTTTATTTTTCTTTTATAAAAATTTATCTAAAACAAATTTGATTTGTGTTTATATTTAATAAAAGGAATAAAAAGATTATTTAAAATAGTATTTAAAGTAAATTTGAAATGTTGTAAATAATTTTATTTAAATTACATTTAGTTGCATTTCTTTTTTTTAAAGATTGTATTTTATATAAATTAGCATACATTTATAAATATGTAAGTGTATTTGTTTATTTGATATTTAATCAGAAAGCATTTTTAAAATTTAGAAAACATGTTTGTTAATTAGGAAAATAATTTAAAAAGTCTTTTGAATTTTCTTTTAAAACAAATACATAAGAAGTAACAAGTGTTTAATTTTAAAACACTATTATAACAAGTGTTAAGTAAAGAGACAAGTGTCAATTTTCTTTTTAAATTTTCTTTTAAATTTGTAAAATCTGAAAATTTGCTTATGTAATCATCCTATCTCTTCACTCTCTTTTCTTTAAACATTTTGTTCAATTTCCATGAGAAACCAGAAATCCTGTTATCATTTCCTCCAAAATAAAACTGCATATCTACAATTTATTCTCAAAACAAATTTGCAAATTTGTTATCTGTATAAGATTTCCCATGCCTGCATTTGCTTTTCAATTCAAAGAAAATAGTTAAATCATTAAACCCTGAAACACTCTTCAAATATCAATCCCTGTACCAAAGCCTGTAAACATTTTCTTGAACAAATCAAACTGCAAGTCTGCAAATTGCAAATCAAAAATCTGCATTTAAATTCTTCAATCTCAACTGCCTACATCAAAATTACGATTGCATGCAAGTCTCAAAGGGTATTACTTGAAGCTGTCACCCTCTATCAAGTGTGCATGCAAATGATTTGGGGTCAAGATAGTTTGCCTGTTTTTTTCAAAATGCAAATTTGTTGAAGCAATTCCAGTAGAGCCTCTCTGTTCTTCTTCATAACCCTGCATTGCACTGTCTTCTTTAAAAATGAGGTGAGTAAACTTTTTAAAATTTAAAGTTAGTAACTAATAGGTGTTGCTTATGAATATTTTTGTTGATGTTTTGATCTGCATGCATATATATTGTAACGACCCAGAATTTTTAGTAATTAAAATTTGAATATTTAATTAATTTTAAATATTTATAAGTGAATTTATAAGTCGAATAAATTTTATTTTGAATTATTGGATTTAATTGGATAATTAAATCCATAATTTAATATGTGAAATTATGGAAATAATTGGAAATGAGGTTAAATATGATTGAAAATGATTTGTAAAATTTTATTTTATCATATTGGAGTTAGAATGATATTTTAGAACTTTTAAAATCGAATTAAGAGTTAATTTGTGAAAATTGAATATTTTAATATTTAAATCGACTAGTAAAAATAGCCAATTTTTGAACAGTCTCAGAATTGAACGAAACCAGTTCCATTTGATCCGTAATAGTTAGTTATTACCGGATTTCAATTTTTGTGTCAATCGGAGTTATCGTTTGATCGTGGCAGCTCGAAACGCATCGAATTGTTTTTAATATTAATTTGGCGAGTTAAAATAGCCATTTTTCAAAAAGTCTCGGATTTCGACGAAACCAGTTTCATCGGATCCATAATGTGATATTATTGTAAGGTTTCAAATTTCGTGTCAATTGGATTTACCGTTTGTCCGGTACAAATTAAAACGCCTAGAAATCGATTTAAATCGGTTTAATTAAAATTGAACGTTTATAGCCATAACTCGCACAGATATCCGAATTAGCTTCCGAAACCTGTTCCATTGTGTCGGGAACGCGGGGTAAACCTTAGAAACGCTGGTTACGGCGCGTAAATCGGAGTTCGAAATTTCCGAAATGAATAGTGTTTACGTTCGATTTTCTATAAAAAGAGACCATTGCCTTCATAAATAAAAAAAAAAAATATTAGGTTATGAAACCCTAGCCGCCATATACAGAACCTAGGGCCGAAAATTGCCAACCATCTTCCCCTCAAATCTCCAAATCCGTTCACTAATATCGAAATCTTCCAACTAGAAAGGTGTTAGGCTCGACGAGATCTTGGATGTCAACGTGGAGATGTGATTTGGAGTGACGTGGTGGCCAGAAATCGAGCTAGAAGCATGGCCGTTCGGCCTAGAACTGCGCGCTGGAATGGTGACCGAGCCCCACCATAGGGGGGCCGAGTGTAGTGCTCGCGTGAGGCTACAACATGCAACTCTCTGATCGAGTTTTAATCGAGTGTTGGAGTTGCAAGATTCAACCCTAGATTTGGTAAATGGGTTCAAGTGTGCGTTCATGTACTGGAGCTTCTTGCGTGAGGAAGATGGAGTTGCGTTCTACGGCTGTGATGAGTTGGATGCAGGATCTCACGGCCCAGAGATGATTAAGGTTTATAAAAGTATATTTGTGTTGTAAGTATTATAAATAAAAATCGTGTGCAAACTTATAAAATTCATAACTTTTTCATACGAGGTCGAAAACGCACGAAACCAGTTGCGTTGGAATCGTATGGACAAGCACTACGCGATGGAGTTGGTTTGGAGTCGTTTGGAGTTAGTGAGAATTTTGGGTAAAATTAAACGCACGTTTAATTTTATACGAAATAAATCGCTAAAACGGAATTAAAATCAAGGTGAGAACTT
Source organism: Allium cepa (assembly GCA_030765085.1). Classification (NCBI taxonomy): domain Eukaryota; kingdom Viridiplantae; phylum Streptophyta; class Magnoliopsida; order Asparagales; family Amaryllidaceae; genus Allium; species Allium cepa. The sequence continues at coordinate 881,221,158 of CM060931.1, read as the reverse complement.
CTCACTCAATCGAATCAGTTTCGATTTTATTTTAAATAGTTAGATTTAAAATATTTGAATGCATGTTTGAATGTTGATTGATATCTATTGATTGTTAAAATAGACATTATACGCCGTTAGTAAGCGGATGTTATTTATTAAAAACATATACCGCGAATATTTCATAAACAGTGAAATTGGTATTATATATAATATCAATATATATATTGGCATATGTATATATTGCAGTTGTTGATTCCCCGCATTTTTTAGCGGATGAGACCCTATTGCGCCGTTATTAAGCGGATAATATTTATTAAAAACATATACTGCGATAATTTCGTACTGGAGCGAAATTGGTATTGTGCTAATGTTTGTGGATGCAGGAAAACAGGTTGGAGGGATCCAACTGGATTCCTCAACAGTTTTTAATTGATTTCAGATACTTTAATATTTGATGGATTTTCGTATTGATATATGATATCGTTGTAGTCGTGATTGACTATTTGGTGTGTAGCATCATTGGACCCAGATTTTGGGATTTTAAAATGATTTTTAAAGTGATTTTTGAAAATATACTTTATTTTTTGGAATTGATCCATTATAAATAAATAAACGTTATAATTTTTAAAGTTATAAAAATTATGGTTTTGAGAAATATAGTTAAAAGCTGATTTTTGAAATTATGGAGTTAATAATTTTATAAAATAGTTTAAATTGGGAAATTTGAATTTATTGTGAAAAGTTTAAATATAGGGTTTATAAAATTTAATTATTTTATAAATCAAGAGAATGATGAAATTATAAAGGAAATTAAAGGTGTTTTAAAGAATAATATAAATTGATTTATATTAAGAGATTTATAAATGGATATTTATAAATTGAAATATAGACATTATAAAATGAGTTTTTATAAGTGTTTGAATGAAATGAAATTGAATTTCATAAATGAATGAAATTTATAGAATTATAAATGGTAAAGTTATAAATGAAATTTATAAATAGTAAGATTTATAAATTTATAAAGTTATTAAAAGAATGGTTTTGGATAAATAATTTAAATCTTATAAGTTATAAGATTTATAATTATGAGGTTTAAAAGAACGATTTTGTAAATAATCATTTTTATAAGCATTTAACTTATAATGTGAACTTTTGGTTTATAATCGAGTTATAAATCGAATAGGTTAATAAAGAAGATGTATAAAAAGGAAGTTTTTACAGAATAAATAGAAATGGAATTTATGAACGTTGTTTTATAAATTCACAAACAACTTATTTTGATAAGTGAATTGTGGTAACTTATAAATGGAGTTATATTCACGTTTTAGACAGTGAATAATCCTTTAAGTTAAAATAAATTGAATAAAAGGATGAAATTGTTAACGAAGTTTATTCACATTTTTGAATAGTGAATAACACGTTAAAGAAAATGTTTTGGATTTGGTGTTTTAAATAGAATTAAAACGATCTAACGATGTTTTAAAATGTGTTGAGATTCGAAATCATAGATTTCAACATTCATTGTTGAAATAGACGTTTTCGAGAAATAAAAGGAAATGGTAGACTATAACACTGTTGTTATAGTAAATGATTTCCGAAAGGAAATGTTTTGTATAGTATTGGGATTTATATATCTATTTAATTTCAAATCCCTATACTAGTGATTTTGGGACGTTGTAACGATGTTTTACGTAACATTCGTTTTGGCCCAAGTAAATATGTTTAAGAGAATGATTTCCTTAAAGAATGAAATATATACTTAATCTCGATTTAAGTATATTGAATATTTTCCAAGTGTTGAAAATAAATAGGTTTGTGAATTACTTATTTTTAAAAAGTATGGAATTGTTTTCCGATATAAAGTGAATATTTTGAGAATTTATCTTTTTGAAGATAAATTGAAAATGAATACTAGAAATCGAATTGAAACATATATTCACAGATATTTTGGGAATTATAAATTCACTAAGGAATTTATAAAAGAAAGTGGGATTGGTTTAGAAAAATAAATATTGATTTATTTTTGAAGTGTGAAAATTTTATATCTTGTAAAGATATTTTTGGGAAATAAATTATTTGGAAAATTATTTGGAATCTGGTGATGTGTGCATATCCACTGATAGTTCAATAACCGACTATCAATATTTCCCTTTGAATGGGTATTTGATGTGATTTGTTTGAATGTGAATGCCACACTTATTTTTGAATAAGCGCTCACTATTCGGGTTAACCGGGAAAGGACCATGGGGTCGTATAACCCATTCCGAATATGTGATACGTCGTTGTGAATAGCATTGAAGATCGGTGTTGAAGACCCGGTATTTGCGAGAGCGATAGGATGACCTGTCGATTGACTCTGCACCGAGTTGCTCCGGTATTGAGTTCTCCATATGTGATGGTGAATCCGATCAGGATCGTGAATATCCGGATTGCAAGGACTTCTTTGTAAGTGCCTTCGGTTTTGTTCGAGCCCGAAACAGACTTGTATGGATTGTATGCCTGACATTACAAGTTGAGATATAAAGCCGATTTCTTTTAAATATATTTCTGTTGGTGGCGGAGAATTTATTCTTTTAGCTTAACACCCTTCTCTGAGACGTACGAGCTCAGAGGTTATATAGTTGAAATTATCAGCGATATATTCCCAATTTGGTAATGTGACATGCTGAGTGTTGCTGAAATGATCATTGTGTTGATTATTTGTGATAGGATCATTTGTTTGATCGTCTATCCTGGTGATCATTTCTATGATCATTTGTTGACCCAAAGCATGGATTTTGTATAAAGTATGTTTTTGTGGACGTGACTTCGTCGAGCCTCACACCCCGTGAATGGTCAAAACAGGAAAGAAGCAGCAAGGTTATGAGGGGTAGCGCCCTTTAGGATGTGTGCATTTCCTTCAGGAAAAGGGTGGTATCATGGTATGGAGCCCAGATACTTACTCATGTTGAAACACTTTATTGTTATGATTGTGTGAATTGATTACGAGCGCTCGGTGAAAAGGTCCCAAAGGACCGGGGGATAGCATATTCGGTCAGTTGTTACTCAGTTAGGGGTAACCCGGCCTTGTGTTGGTAGAGATCCGGTTTGGTTCTCGGGGATGTCCATCCAGAGGCATTCTCATGTGGCAATGGGAAGTTCCTTGGCCTGATCATTCGTTGGAAATCCAAAGAAACAATACGATCTTGTACGGTTTTAGTTGTAGAACCTGCTTCCTCAGGAGGTAGCTATAGTAGGCATAATATAATGGTACCTATGCTGGCTAAGATTTATATTCTACTTTCGAAATATCTTCTACACTATGCACTAATAATAATATCAAAATTGATTTGATTTTAATATGTATCAAGCATCTTTGACTATCATAAGGAGAAATCTCCTCCAAGTCTGCGTTTGCATTGTGTGTGTGGCGGGAGGTCTTATGGTAGTCTCATTTTTAAAAGCATTGCGAATTGATTTAAAAATATTCCTCTATTTTGATTTTAAAAGATAAATAAACTGTTTTGAGTTCTCACACCAGTCTTGTTAAGCTTTGGGCTATGTGATGTGGGGTTCTCGCTTCGCGGTTAGGTGGCGAACGGGAGACTCTTACTCCCACACATCCTCTTTTAGGGGGTTGGTTAGGTGTAACCTGAGACAGTCGAGAGGCTGGCCGTAAAAGCAAGGTCTGGGGTACCGGTGTAAGCCACGGTGGGGCTGGGATGGTTGAAAAGCCTACCGGTTGTGACCGCTACTTTCGGGTCGTTACATTTGGTATCGGAGCATATGGTTAAGCGACAACCATGGTTCTGTTGGGTATTACTCATTAGAGATAGAGTCAGCAGTACTCTAGAATGAGTTTGAGAGTAATAATAGCTATGAGAGCGTATTTGTTAGTGAATATAAAAATTGTTTTATATTGTGATGATTGGTTTGTTGAGTGGTATATAGATTCTGGTTAATACGAGTAATTAATGTTGTTGATAGGGATCTCTAATCACTTGTACAGAACAATTCGACACAGTATTGTTTTAAATTGGGTAAATGAAATAATTTTTGCCTTGATTATATTTTTATATATAAAGGAATAATTTTTCAGAATTATTAAAGTGTATATAAGTTGATTGTTTAGTTGTTTGAATAATCTAAATAAAATAATAATTGTATAAGCAAAAAGAATTATAAGAATTAAATTATAACTAAAGTGATTTACAAGTGTGAAATAAACTTATATATATAAGAAGTGAAACTATATGGATATATTTAGGAATTTAAGTTATGTAAAAACAAGTGATGTTTATAAATGGAGTATAACTTAAGAGATATTGAATGAAATTGAATTGAATGAATGGATTGAATATTAATCAATTAAATGTGAATTTAGTTGATATGAATAATGAATGTAAGTGTTAATTCATTAAAATCTAATGTTATTAGAAGTTGAAAGTTTGAATGAAAATCAATTAATTAAACCAAACTGAATGAATATAAGCAAAGGAATTTGGTTGTAGTTAATATACATTGGTTGTTATATGATTGTTAGATTGATTGTATATAATTCATTAAGTATTAATGAAATTGAAAGCTAAAGTAATTGAAATTCAATTGGAAGTTAAATGAATCTTGAATGGAATTGAATTTGATTTGGAAGTGAACCAACTTGAATATGAATTAGTGAATATAAACTAATTGAAAATGAATGTTAGTAAAAACATCCACTGTTAATGAATCAAATGTGATTAAATTGAAAACCCAATTCATTGAATATTAATAAGAATATGAATGAATATTTATTGGTTATGGATGTTAGTTGGTTGATGGTTGAATATATATTGCATTTGTTGTTTAGTTGCATTTGCTATGTGACATATATAGTTGTTATGGAGATATATGTTGTATATTGAGATTATTTTCATATATGCATGTTCTCATGTTGTTTATTGAGTGATTAGTAGGTGCGGATCGCGTTTGCTTCGCATTTGGAGCTCGCTTTCGCGCTATATTAGCCGTATATGCTTGCTAATAAAATATAAGGTACATATCTCGGATTAAATATCGTACTTTTATATTTTTTCCCTTCGGGATGCCTCATTACTTGATGAGATGTATATTTGTGATATATATACTGTCGTTTTTTTTTCGGATCGAGCCGCGCAAAGGAGACTATGGCGAATTTTTCCGAAAATTTAAGGCGTTAGAAAATTTTTGAGAAAACTGGAAAATTTTGAAAACTTAAACTTTGATTTTGGAATTGAAAGTTAAACAATAGTAGTTGTTTTTGAAAAGATAACTAAGCATGATTTGAAAACTTAGTAAAGTATGGTAAGAAGTTTAATTATGAATTTTGGGAAAATTAATGGATTCTGTAACTTTTCTTACTTGTAATTTCGAGGATGAAATTCTTTTAAGGGGGGAAGATTGTAACGACCCAGAATTTTTAGTAATTAAAATTTGAATATTTAATTAATTTTAAATATTTATAAGCGAATTTATAAGTCGAATAAATTTTATTTTGAATTATTGGATTTAATTGGATAATTAAATCGATAATTTAATATGTGAAATTATGGAAATAATTGGAAATGAGGTTAAATATGATTGAAAATGATTTGTAAAATTTTATTTTATCATATTGGAGTTAGAATGATATTTTAGAACTTTTAAAATCGAATTAAGAGTTAATTTGTGAAAATTGAATATTTTAATATTTAAATCGACTAGTAAAAATAGCCAATTTTTGAACAGTCTCAGAATTGAACGAAACTAGTTCCATTGGATCCGTAATAGTTAGTTGTTACCGGATTTCAGTTTTCGTGTCAATCGGAGTTATCGTTTGATCGTGGCAGCTCGAAACGTATCGAATTGTTTTTAATATTAATTTGGCGAGTTAAAATAGCCATTTTTCAAAAAGTCTCGGATTTCGACGAAACCAGTTTCATCGGATCCGTAATGTGATATTATTGTAAGGTTTCAAATTTCGTGTGAATTGGATTTACCGTTTGTCCGCTACAAATTAAAACGCCTAGAAATCGATTTAAATCGGTTTAATTTAAATTGAACGTTTATAGCCATAACTCGCACAGATGTCCGAATTAGCTTCCGAAACCTGTTCCATTGTGTCCGAAACGCGGGGTAAACCTTAGAAATGCTGGTTACGGCGCGTAAATCGGAGTTCGAAATTTCCGAAATGAATAGTGTGTACGTTCGATTTTCTATAAAAAGAGACCATTGCCTTCATAAATAAAAAAAAAAATATTAGGTTATGAAACCCTAGCAGCCATATACAGAACCAAGGGCCGAAAATTGCCAACCATCTTCCCCTCAAATCTCCAAATCCGTTCATTAATATCGAAATCTTCCAACTAGAAAGGTGTTAGGCTCGACGAGATCTTGGATGTCAACGGTGGAGATGTGATTTGGAGTGACGTGGTGGCCAGAAATCGAGCTAGAAGCATGGCCGTTCGGCCTAGAACTGCGCGCTGGAATGGTAACCGAGCTCCACCATAGGGGGGCTGAGTGTAGTGCTCGCGTGAGGCTACAACATGCAACTCTCTGATCGAGTTTTAATCGAGTGTTGGAGTTGCAAGATTCAACCCTAGATTTGGTAAATGGGTTCAAGTGTGCATTCATGTACTGGAGCTTCTTGCGTGAGGAAGATGGAGTTGCGTTCTACGGCTGTGATGAGTTGGATGCAGGATCTCACGGCCCAGAGATGATTAAGGTTTATAAAAGTATATTTGTGTTGTAAGTATTATAAATAAAAATCGTGTGCAAACTTATAAAATTCATAACATTTTCATACGAGGTCGAAAACGCGCGAAACCAGTTGCGTTGGAATCGTATGGACGAGCACTACGCGATGGAGTTGGTTTGGAGTCGTTTGGAGTTAGTGAGAATTTTGGGTAAAATTAAACGCACGTTTAATTTTATTCGAAATAAATCGCTAAAACGGAATTAAAATCAAGGTGAGAACTTCTCACTCAATCGAATCAGTTTCGATTTTATTTTAAATAGTTAGATTTAAAATATTTGAATGCACGTTTGAATGTTGATTGATATCTATTGATTGTTAAAATAGACATTATACGTCGTTAGTAAGCGGATGTTATTTATTAAAAACATATACCGCGAATATTTCATAAACAGTGAAATTGGTATTATATATAATATCAATATATATATATATATATATTGGCATATGTATATATTGCAGTTGTTGATTCCCCGCATTTTTTAGCGGATGAGACCCTATTGCGCCGTTATTAAGCGGATAATATTTATTAAAAACATATACCGCGATAATTTCGTACTGGAGCGAAATTGGTATTGTGCTAATGTTTGTGGATGCAGGAAAACAGGTTGGAGGGATCCAACTAGATTCCTCAACAGTTTTTAATTGATTTCAGATATTTTAATATTTGATGGATTTTCATATTGATATATGATATCGTTGTAGTCGTGATTGACTATTTGGTGTGTAGCATCATTGGACCCAGATTTTGGGATTTTAAAATGATTTTTAAAGTGATTTTTGAAAATATACTATATTTTTTGGAATTGATCCATTATAAATAAATAAACATTATAATTTTTAAAGTTATAAAAATTATGATTTTGAGAAATATAGTTAAAAGCTGATTTTTGAAATTATGGAGTTAATAATTTTATAAAATAGTTTAAATTGGGAAATTTGAATTTATTGTGAAAAGTTTAAATATAGGGTTTATAAAATCTAATTATTTTATAAATCAAGAGAATGATGAAATTATAAAGGAAATTAAAGGTGTTTTAAAGAATAATATAAATTGATTTATATTAAGAGATTTATAAATGGATATTTATAAATTGAAATATAGACATTATAAAACGAGTTTTTATAAGTGTTTGAATGAAATGAAATTGAATTTCATAAATGAATGAAATTTATAGAATTATAAATGGTAAAGTTATAAATGGAATTTATAAATAGTAAGATTTATAAATTTATAAAGTTATTAAAAGAATGGTTTTGGATAAATAATTTAAATCTTATAAGTTATAAGATTTATAATTATGAGGTTTAAAAGAACGATTTTGTAAATAATCGTTTTTATAAGCATTTAACTTATAATGTGAACTTTTGGTTTATAATCGAGTTATAAATCGAATAGGTTAATAAAGAAGATTTATAAAAAGGAAGTTTTTATAGAATAAATAGAAATGGAATTTATGAACGTTGTTTTATAAATTCACAAACAACTTATTTTGATAAGTGAATTGTGGTAACTTATAAATGGAGTTATATTCACGTTTTAGACAGTGAATAATCCTTTAAGTTAAAATAAATTGAATAAAAGGATGAAATTGTTAACGAAGTTTATTCATATTTTTGAATAGTGAATAACACGTTAAAGAAAATGTTTTGGATTTGGTGTTTTAAATAGAATTAAAATGATCTAACGATGTTTTAAAATGTGTTGAGATTCGAAATCATCGATTTCAACATTCATTGTTGAAATAGACGTTTTCGAGAAATAAAAGGAAATGGTAGACTATAACACTGTTGTTATAGTAAATGATTTCCGAAAGGAAATGTTTTGTATAGTATTGGGATTTATATATCTATTTAATTTCAAATCCCTATACTAGTGATTTTGGGACGTTGTAACGATGTTTTACGTAACATTCGTTTTGGCCCAAGTAAATATGTTTAAGAGAATGATTTCCTTAAAGAATGAAATATATACTTAATCTCGATTTAAGTATATTGAATATTTTCCAAGTGTTGAAAATAAATAGGTTTGTGAATTACTTATTTTTAATAAGTATGGAATTGTTTTCCGATATAAAGTGAATATTTTGAGAATTTATCTTTTTGAAGATAAATTGAAAATGAATATTAGAAATCGAATTGAAACGTATATTCACAGATATTTTGGGAATTATAAATTCACTAAGGAATTTATAAAAGAAAGTGGGATTGGTTTAGAAAAATAAATATTGATTTATTTTTGAAGTGTGAAAATTTTATATCTTGTAAAGATATTTTTGGGAAATAAATAATTTGGAAAATTATTTGGAATCTGGTGATGTGTGCATATCCATTGATAGTTCAATAACCGACTATCAATATTTCCCTTTGAATGGGTATTTGATGTGATTTGTTTGAATGTGAATGCCACACTTATTTTTGAATAAGCGCTCACTATTCGGGTTAACCGGGAAAGGACCATGGGGTCGTATAACCCATTCCGAATATGTGATACGTCGTTGTGAATAGCATTGAAGATCGGTGTTGAAGACCCGGTATTTGCGAGAGCGATAGGATGACCTGTCGATTGACTCTGCACCGAGTTGCTCCGGTATTGAGTTCTCCATATGTGATGGTGAATCCGATCAGGATCGTGAATATCCGGATTGCAAGGACTTCTTTGTAAGTGCCTTCGGTTTTGTTCGAGCCCGGAACAGACTTGTATGGATTGTATGCCTGACATTATAAGTTGAGATATAAAGCCGATTTCTTTCAAATATATTTCTGTTGGTGGCGGAGAATTTATTCTTTTAGCTTAACACCCTTCTCTGAGATGTACGAGCTCAGAGGTTATATAGTTGAAGTTATCAGCGATATATTCCCAATTTGGTAATGTGACATGCTGAGTGTTGTTGAAATGATCATTGTGTTGATTATTTGTGATAGGATCATTTGTTTGATCGTCTATCCTAGTGATCATTTCTATGATCATTTGTTGACCCAAAGCATGGCTTTTGTATAAAGTATGTTTTTGTGGACGTGACTTCGTCGAGCCTCACACCCCGTGAATGGTCAAAACAGGAAAGAAGCAGCAAGGTTATGAGGGGTAGCGCCCTTTAGGATGTGTGCATTTCCTTCTGGAAAAGGGTGGTATCATGGTATGGAGCCCAGATACTTACTCATGTTGAAACACTTTATTATTATGATTGTGTGAATTGATTACGAGTGCTCGGTGAAAAGGTCCCAAAGGACCGGGGGATGGCATATTCGGTCAGTTGTTACTCAGTTAGGGGTAACCCGACCTTGTGTTGGTAGAGATCCGGTTTGGTTCTCGAGGATGTCCATCCAGAGGCATTCTCATGTGGCAATGGGAAGTTCCTTGGCCTGATCATTCGTTGGAAATCCAAAGAAATAATACGATCTTGTACGGTTTTAGTTGTAGAACCTGCTTCCTCAGGAGGTAGCTATAGTAGGCATAATATAATGGTACATATGCTGGCTAAGATTTATATTCTACTTTCGAAATATCTTCTACACTATGCACTAATAATAATATCAAAATTGATTTGATTTTAATGCGTATCAAGCATCTTTGACTATCATAAGGAGAAATCTCCTCCAAGTCTGCGTTTGCATTGTCTGTGTGGCGGGAGGTCTTATGGTAGTCTCATTTTTAAAAGCATTGCGAATTGATTTAAAAATATTCCTCTATTTTGATTTTAAAAGATAAATAAACTGTTTTGAGTTCTCACACCAGTCACATGACTGACTCGGAGTTTATTATTTTCCTTCCTAAACTCTGGGTGCCCACCAATTTCCACACGGGCAGTTAAGAGTTAAGGTTTATCAGGATATTCTAGATATTCAGGAGTTGCAGGAGGCAAGCTGGATGGCATGGCGTATTACTAGTTTATATAGTATTTCTTTTCCGCTGCACTGTTTGATGTTTGTTGTTGTTGTATACTCTGATGATATGATGTAATGAAATGAAATGTATAAAATGTAATAACTGATATAGTTCTTTGTTTAAAGATTATTCATTTATTATTATATGTTATTCCGCTGCGAATTGTGAGATTCTGATGTTGTTCTGTTGTTTTCTGTTCCGTTCTATTCTCTTTTCTTTCTATTTTAAAATGATCTTTTTTATGTTTTCTTTTCTCTCCATTTTCTACCTTCTAATCTCTTCTTCTTTCTTTTTCTTTTCTTAAATTTTTCTTAAAAACCATAACATTTCGGGTTTTTGGCCTTCGATTTCTCGGCAGTCGATAAAGTGAGTATCGATGTTGAATTTTCGAAAGTCGAAAATTTTCGGGGCGTTACATATATATGATCTACTGAGTACTTCTCTGCAAAATTTTGAAGTACCCTGTTCAATATTTAACCTTGTTAAATTCTGCTAGCAAGAATATGATGCATTGATATATGGTTGAAGTAGATTTGTAATGTAAGTTTGGAGATAATGTTTGCATGATGGTTTGGGAAAATTTTAGAACATTGATTCAAACTAAAAACAAGTCAACTCAAGTATAAACAGAGAGAAAGAAATCAATCAAGGGTTCTGATTTTTTTTAAAGTTTATCTGAAAAACCAAAAATGCAGTAACAAATTTATCTTCAATATTTGGAAACAAGCATTTAATTTGGATTAAACAATTACATAAATCAAAGTATCATTGGTAATTATGAATTTTGGAAAGGAATTCAAAAATTTTAAAACTGTTTTACGCATGAATTTGGGTTTTTACTGCAAATTGGGTTTTGGTCTGTAACTTATGATCTTTGTAACTGGAGTAATTGAGATGCTTCAAGGAGTTAGGTGATTCATTAGAGAGTATAGGAAAAATAGCAGAAGGATTTTTAAATCATTGTGGAAATTGATTTTGATAGGAATTTAATTTTAACCTAGTTTAGATGCTGTCTGGAAAATTGATTACTGCAATCTCATTATTGCATCGAGTTGAATGAAAATTGGAGTAGAGGAAGCTTGGTGGGTCGATGGACTATGGCCGGAGTTGTAGCAGTTGTTGATGATCGGCGGCGACGATTTTTGGGTTTTCTGGTGAGGGGTTTTTGAGTTTAGTCACCTGATGAACTCGATTGTGATTCAAAGCTTGAAGTGTCGTTCTATTGGTCATAGGAGCTTGCGAGGGGCTAGGGTGATTTGCTGGAGGTGTTGCCGTTGACTGGAGAAGGTCGGGCAACGGTGCAGGTTGCACGGTGGGGATGTGGTGTCAGTTGATTTGGGTTGTGGGTTTGTTTTGGGTTGTTTGATTTTCTCGAAGCAGGACTCGGGGGTAGTGGGAAGATGACTCGGGGGAAACTCATGTTTTCTGGGGTCTTTTGATTGCAGGGTTAAACTGTTTAATAGTTTAAAAGTTTTAATCAAAATAGTTTAAATTTTGAGGTGTAGGTTGTTTAAAAAAAAAGGTACTTATACTTGAATCCAAGTATACATGGGTTGAAACCAATTTAATGTTCAACCAGGTTTTAATTTAAAATAAATAAAGTTTTAAACTCTAAATAATTTAAGCTAAGTTAAATTATTGTTTTTTTTGATTGAATTGTTTTTATAAATGGATTTTAAATGTCTTAATTTAAAACCGTAATATTATTTCAAAACATATTTTGAAATATAATGAGAATTTTAAGTAAATGTTTTATTTAAATTAATTAGAGGAAAATGATTTATTAATTAACAATTAAGTCTAAAATAATTTATTTCTTGGAATTAAAATTTGTTAATTAATAATTAAGGGAAAAGTAATTAATGACTTCTTTAGAATTTAACTTAATTTAATTAAGTATTAATAAATTGAAATTAGTTGATTAATTAAGGAATTTCAAGTTTAATTAAATTATTTAATTAATTATTTAAAAAAGGGGGTTAATTAAGTAATTAATTAAGTATAATTATTTAATTAACTGTTAAATAAGATGATGATTTAATTAATGACAAATGGTTAATTAAATTATAATTACTCATTAATTAAGTAATTAAGGGTTGATTAAAATAGTAATTAATTAATAAATGTTTTATTAAGTTTTAATTGGGTTTTCTTAATTAATAATTAAAAGAATTTTTAAAATATAATGCTAGTTAATTAAGAATTAATTAACTATTTTTATTTAAGGTTAATTAACTTTAATTAAGGATTAATTAATTCTAATTATGAATTGTTTAATTTGTAGTTAAGATTGTTAATTAATAATTAAGTTTATTAATTAATGATTAAGAGTTAATTAATTAGTTTATTAAGTTTGATTAACTAATTATAAAGTAATTAGTGATTAATTACTTTGGTTTAAGAATTGATTAATAATTAAGGTTTATTAATTAATAGATGGAGATAATTAATCTGATAATTGAAGATTAATTTGGGTTAATGAGTAATTAAGGATGGATTACTCAATGTTGTTTTATGAGATGAGTATAATCAAGTAAGTTAATTAATTTGTTAATTAATTAATAATAGTCACTTGATAAATGATTAAGTATTATTACTTAATAAGTTTTGGTAAGGCTAATTACTTAAGATAAGTAATTGATAAATTACAAGGTAATTAAGTTAGGTAAATTACTGATTGGGAAGTAATTTTAATGGGTAAATTTCTTGTTAAAGTAATTAAGGATATTACTTGGGTAATAAATCAAAAGGTTTATAAAGTAATTAAGAAGTAATTAAGAATAGCTAATTACTGTATTTAAGTTGATTAATTAAAAGCAATTAATCTAAGCATGATTAATTAATTAATGTTCATTAATTAATATGATTAATGAAAATAATTAAGGATTTATTTCTTTATTAAGAGTTAATTAATCAAGGTTGATTAGGATTAGTTAATTGATTTAACTTATGTTTATTTAAGCAAGATAGTGGATTTAGGTAATTAATTTAATTAATTAATTAAGTGATTAGGTAATTAATTTAATTCACTTTAAATTAATTGGTGATAACTAATTTAATTCATTTTAAATTAATTATGTTACGGTTTGAGTGAATCATTGCTTATGTATGAATGTGTGACATTGATTGTTTTGAATGGATTTAATCTCAGGAATGAGATAAGTAATGTTGTGTGGTATGTATGTTTGGTTGGATTGTGATGATAGTCTAGATTATCTATTATGATGATAATGTGGATTTCCTATTTGATTAAAGATCATCTATTTATTTGATAATGTAGTTATCAATTGTGACTTGTGAATTATCTATTCTGTGTATATATAGATAGTTGAATTTAATTGTTTAACCTTAAACAACTTGGCCTTTAAAGACACGTTTTGGATTTCGATGAGACCGGGATCGGGTTTCCATGTTTGGATATCCGAAAACCACATCGATTCCAATTAAACGTTAGGTCGTGAATCAAAGTGGAGCTTTGTGAAGACTCGAGGTGTAAGGACTATAAGTAAGTATAACTCTGTGGGTGATTCCGTAATGAGTTTGACGGAATTAGTTCTTATAGGTTTGAGATGGAGATTTAGAGTGCAAGGGTTATTGTCGTTAACTCTGAGGGTGATTCCAAAACGAGTGTAACGAGATAATGCCTTCGGTTTCGTTCGAACCCGGAACGAACTTGTATGGATTGAATGCTTTCAGAACATCGTCAGGTGAACGATGAGCATTCTAAGTGATATGTCCTATAAAGGTATTCGTAACCTCAAGCCTCATCAACGGGGAATGGCTAAAACAGGGGAGGTGCAGCAAAGCTTCGTGGGTCGCACCCACTGGAGAGTAAGATTTACCCCTGTCTAGAGGTCCCTTTATTTCGGCTGTGTGGATGGTTGAATAGCTACAACCGTCGGGGTTGTCTTATTTGGAACTATTCAGTAAGGAATGGGTCCGGCTTTGTGTAGCAGGGGATCGGGAGTGGTCCTCGGTACGGTGATCTAGGCCACGTACTGTGACGGGCGGTACCCAGTAGCCCTGCCATTGTATGGAATCCAAAATCCAATAAGTGCCAACGGTTTTGATTGTATTACCCACTTTTGGGGCTAGTAGCTGGAATTTAATGAATGTAACAATTTCGGCTATTTCATATTTATTTGAAAACCCTAGACCTATTATAATATCATAGAATTTCCTATCAAATGTTTTTGTTAGCGTGAGGTAAAAACTTTTCCATGTTTATTTGTGGAAAGTCTTACGTGATACCTTTTCTTTCAAAAGGTTTTTAAAGTTAAGCAACTCTAACCCGTTTACTCACATCAGACCCATGTCTGGCCCGGAGTTTATTTTTGTTTTTCATAAACTCTTGGGTACTCAAATTTTTACGAGTAGCCAAGGGATTCAGGTTAGGATTCAGATTAGCTTTTGACGAATTATGGAGGAGCAATGGAGCAGGAGGCTTCGGCGTTAGATATATAGTTTCCGATGTGTGTTCTCTGTGTTGTATCTCTTTGTATTGAGTTGTATCGAGTTGTATAACTGGACAGGTGTTTATAACTGTCTAGTATGTGTTGTGTAATCTGTGTAACTCTGATGTATATGATACTATGTAATATATTATGTGATCAATATAATTTATTCGTTCCGCTGTTTAGATTCTGATGTGTTGTTTCTTCTTCTCTTCTTTCTTTTCTCTTTTCTGTCCCTTTCTTTCTTAAAAATGACGCGTCTTTCTAGGTAGTGGAAGGCGGGTCGTGACAGCATTATATGCTATTGGCTGTTATATATGTTTGATTATGATTATTGATGATGGTTGTTAAATATGAATTTTGAATATATATTCAAGTCACGGAAATACACATTGGTAAGCACAATGGAAAACACTTTCCTTGATTTAATGAATTAATGTATATGGAAGGCTAACCCTCTTTAAAATAGTTTTAAAATATGAAATAAATTCTAATAATATTTTAAAATGTTTTAAAAGTGATTTGATTTATAAAAATGAGTTTCCAATTGATAAAAAAAGTCATTTTGATCAATACAGCTTAAAAAGCACTTTTCGTAGCACTTTTCCACGGCACTTTTCTATAACTTTTGAAATGTAGTTTTAAACTGTAATGGCGCAAAAATCCATACCCCTTCGAGTCGACAATATTCTCCATTAGTTCAACTCAAATTGGATGGAAATAGGAATCATTAGGGTTAAGACGAAGAAGGAGGTAGAAGAAGAAATAGAAAACAACATCAAAATCTCACAATCGCAATGGAACAATATATAATAGCTAACAACTAAACTTTATACAAAAGAACTATAGTTGTTTATATACATTGCATCATCAAAGTACATACAAAACAATAGCACAAAATTGGATAGTTATAATTACTTGTCCTCCTAAAGCTGAATATACAGCTTACACTGCACAGAAGAATATACATCAAGTACGTGTGATACGTCTTGCCATCCAACACGTCTCCTGAGCTCTATAGCATCCTATCATGTATCTGAAATACTCGATCTGACCCAAGCATTATAATAAAATAACACCAAAGTCAGTCTGGAAAACCAGCAAGAGAAAAACACACTCAATTGAATTATTAAAGTTTTCAAAATCCTTTGAAAATCAAAGGTATCTCGTAAGACCACGCCACAAATAAACAAGCCGGGTTTTTACCTTACGGTAACCAAAACATTTTTTTTTCAAATTTGTCTGATATTATAATAGTGTCCATAGAAAGTAAAATAGAATATAGCTAAAATGCTTGCATCTTATGTTCCGGCATAGTTGGGAACAATCAGAACCTTATGGCCGCTTATTGGAAGATGGATTCAAAGCAATGGCAGGGCTACTAGGGTACGCCCGTTACAGTACCTTGCCTAGATCAGAGTACTGAGGGCCACTCTTGATCCCCTACAACACAAGACCGAGGCTACCCCTTACTGGATAGTCTGAGTAAGATCACCCTATGGTTGTGATCAGCAACCGCCCACACAGCCGAGATCAAAGGGACTCTAGACAGGGATGACCGTACCCTAATTGGGTGCTACCCACTTAGCCTTGCTGCACCTCCCATATTTTATCCATTCCCGGTTGACGAGGCTTTAGACTATGCGTTACCTTTTTAGCACACATTCACTTAGAATGCTCATCGTCCTCCAATGACGATGGCCTGATAGCATTCATCCATATAAGTTGCCATGAGACTGGACAAATCGAATCACCAACTTCATCATCTTCACCGTATTCATTAGCTAGTTTCAAACCAGATCGAAGTGATTTTCGGATAATTAAACTCGATCCCAGTCTCATCGAAATGTTCCGTGCATTGGCCAATATTGATAGTCGGCTATATAACTATCAAATTACACAATCATTCGACCAATTATTTCATTCCAACTGAAACGCCAAGTCTTATTATATTTATATTTTCAATCAAATCATTTTAACCAAAAATATACACTTAAAACATTTGAAATAAAACTACTTAAATTCTTTATTCAAAATAATAGTAATAAAATTCTATAATAATTTCCCAAGTAAAAACTTTAGCCAAAAGCCATTTTTAAAATAAAACTATTGTATAAAGTATAAATACTAAATAATTGTCTTATAAATCATAATATTAATTTAACCTTAAAAATAATTGCAACTGTAATTAATTTAATAAATTTTTACTTTAAATTTTTAAAACAATTTAAATGATAAACTTCTCTAAAAATCATTTTTCTTTTAAAACATCTTTAAAACTTCTAATTTATACTTAAAAGTCTTCCTTCGAAAATATACTTAGCTTTTCGGGAAATACACTTACCATTACAATATAACCCGTCTAATCATTTATAAATCCTTCTCAATTTATTTCCAGTTTAATTTACGTTCCAATCCCGTACATTTTCTTTTCACCTTTAGAAATAAAACCACTATTTAAT
The DNA here is from genome assembly GCA_030765085.1 of Allium cepa. Lineage (NCBI taxonomy): Eukaryota > Viridiplantae > Streptophyta > Magnoliopsida > Asparagales > Amaryllidaceae > Allium > Allium cepa. The sequence goes on along the minus strand of CM060931.1, from coordinate 881,203,644 downwards.
TTTAAAAAAAATTACCCTTTCCTTATAAATTTCCACTGTGAATTTATAAATCCAAATTATCCACTGAGAAATATTCACTTAGTTTATAAACCTAGTTTATAAATTGCATAGTCTCATTCTCCTTTTAATCACTTTTTCAAAAACCCTTAATTGATTTTCAAATTGATTCTTTGGATTAAATCCCATTTAAAATTTATTACTCAATTTATCCAAATTAATTCCAAAATCCATTTATTCCTGACTAACTCCTTATTTATGATTTAAAACCTTATTTAAATCTGAAATACCAATTTCGTACTTTATTTTAGATTTCTCCTTTTATTTTTCTTAACTCATTTAGATCTTGAATTTGAAAATAAATCCTTTTATTCTTAAACAATATCGCTTAAATCTTCAAACCCCTTTTATTCGTATTTATTCAAAATTCTCTATTTTCCTATTCACTAGAATTTATTAAATAGGAATTCAAAGTCAACTATTTACTTTCTAAAATTCACCCTTTTTATTTAGGGGAAATTAATTTAAAGGACAAAGATTTGTATGATTTTTGCCTCAAGGACACGACGTCAATATTTTTACCACAAGGACAAACATTCTTCTAAAAATTATTCATAAGGATAAACATTTTTCAAAATTATTCATAAGGACAACAAAACTGCTACCGAGCTAAAAACTGACACCTAAAAACTCCTACCGATAACTACAAACTGATACCTAAAAACTGCTATCAATAACGAGAAACTGATACCTACAGAAAGTTGTCCTTCAGGATAAAATATTGAAGGTCTGTCCTTAAGGCTAAAAAGCTGTGAAATTTTGTCCTTGACAATAATTTCCTGTTTTATTTATTCAACTTTACTATAATTAATTAACTTAAAGATTCCCTTTTTATTATCTTTCAAAAATCCAATACTTGTATTTTTGATATTTTAAAATGCCAAAAATATACCCTGCAATACCATAGCATTCAATAAATTCAATTCTCAATATAATCAACCACGGATTATTCAAATAAATCATATCACTGAGTATGAAAATAATATCAACATTTTTGAGGAGTACAGTTGGATCCCTCCAACCAATTTCCTTACATCCACAGATGTTAGCATAATATTAAAATACCAATCCCACTTCGAGGGGGATATCGCATTATATAGAGTCATCGTCTATTATGCAGGGCGCATAGGGTCTCATCCGCTATATAATGCGGGAATATAAATCACTTCAATATAATATATATATATATATATGCACTACTATATATAATGTCACATCCAGACTGATAATAAATTATCAATTTAACCAATCAACCAAAAATATAAATTTAAATTATTTTAATTCACCAGCAATCCAATTTGAGTGATATTAACTCACCTTTGGCTTTATTGTTTGCAATCCACTCCAAACCGGCTTGCCCCTCACTATTTTTGACCTTGTATAGACATTATAGGGTACATTAACACTTGAAATAATTGAACAATCAATTGTTGTTATTATTATTATTTTATATAAACCTTATAAACTTTTAGAATTTTCCATTTTCAAAATCTTACATATATATATATATTTACCTTTTTAGTTTAAAATATGTAGGTAAATGTGTGTGTGTGTGTATATTAAAAACAGAATTTTTAATACTTCTCTAGTCATCTTTCTTTCTTCTTTTTGTAAAACATATTTCTAACAAAAAAGATTTTTCGGTTTACTAAAATATGTGTGTGTGTGTGTGTGTGTGTGTGTATATTCAAATCAAAACATTTTAAACCTTGTTAAAAATCTTCTGTAGATGATGTTAACCCTATCTCGGTTACGACTCAGCAGGTCTAGTGTGTGGAGATGGCGCCGACCCAAGAGATGCCGACCTAACTGAGTAAGAATTGTGCAGGGTCTGCCGATCTAAAGGACATACCGACCTAACAGCTCAGGACTTAATTCGATGCCGACCTAACCAATTAACAAGGTGGCCGACTTAGTTCGGTGCCGACCTAATTAGTTAAGAAACGCGCCGATCCAATGCTTTCCCATAGATACCGACTTAAGGCATGAAGAAATACCAACCTAAGGAATGAAGAAATTCCGACCTAAGGCTTGAAGGGATGCCGGTCTAACGAGGCTATGCCGACCTAAGGCATGAAGAAATTCCGACCTAAGGCTTGAAGGGATGCCGGTCTAACGAGGCTATGCCGACCTAAGGAAAGTTCCGACCTAGTATGGAAGCCGACCTAGTGTATGTTCCGATCTAGCAACTCGAGGACTTTACCGACTTATAGTAAGTCGTAACCGATCTAAGGGTGTAAAGGATGGAGTAGCGGGGCAGTTTAGCATGTGACATACTAACTCGGTAGCGATCTAGCTTGTTTCCATTAAGTCGTAGGGCTTGACTCGTTAGATCGGCGAAGGGATAAGATAAGTCGGTCGCGACCTAGCTTGACCCGGTAACGACTTTGGACTTGTGCAAATTCAACGAAGGAAGATCAACACAGCTTGATCATATAAGGGCTCCTATAAGCCGGCTGCGACTTAACTGGGTCGGTGAGGAGTTAAGACCGAGCCTAAGTCCATAATCTTTGCCTATAAATACCAACCTACCTCCAACATTCAAAGGACTTTTTGGGCTCATTCTCTTCAAGCGCCATTACTCTGTCGAATTCCAGACTACTTCAAAGCTTTTTAGATCCAACAAACTTCTAAAGGAACTCCACGAAGGAATCATCCACATTCGCCATGGATTTGAAGATGATTGTCAACATCAAAGCTTGAGCTACTTGTTTCACATGTCCTATCACTTGAAGTGTGTTGTAATTGAAAGATCTTGTAAAGAATTGTAATCAAACTAGTGATAAAAAGATTAAAGTGGACGTAGGCTGGATTATAAGCCGAACCACTATAAATATTGTGTCTCTTACTGTTTTTCTGCATACTTTCTGCTTATTTCTGTTTCCCGTACGAACGGGTGGTGCTTTCACAATCACATCTTATACACCAGGGTGCTAGCGTTTAAATTTGAGCGTTAACATTTTGGTGCTTTCACTGAGAATTGAACTCAGGACATCTATCATCATTGCTTCAGAAAGATTTGTAGATAAAGTTTCTTTAAGAACCAGAAGTCTATCCGAAATCATGGCTCCTGGAAGGAAAAGTAAATCTGTGAGATCTGCAAACATTCAAGAGGGAACCTCCGCTTCCCCAACACCAAATCAAGCCACTCCAGCTGTTGGAGTTTCAAAAGCGGAATTGGACGCTGCTATCTTTGGGTTGAATCAGCAAATAAATGCCCAGAACGCGCAATTGGAAGCTCAGAATGCTCAGAATGCTCTGATTCTGAATAGGTTAAACGATTTGCTCGGGGCAAACCGTCAACCTGCGAATAATGAAAGGAACTTTGTCGGTAATGTCCATGATGCTGAAACTAGAAACATTCCCGAAAGGGCTGCTAGCCCCTTTGAACGGACATTGCCTGAGGCTGGAGGATCCAGAAATAGGAATGACGAAGAATATCTTTCTGGTATGGTTCGACAGATTATGAAAGAAAGTATGCAAAGGGTCGAAGATGAGAAAGAGTGGGGTTTCGCTCCGAGCAAGACTCCGTTTACTGAAAAGATCCTAAAAGCTGAATTCCCAAGGAAGTTCGTCCCTCCGACCATTCCAGCTTACAAAGGGACAAGTGATCCAAATGAATTCCTGTACAAATATGATTGGCACATGACAGGTGCCAGAGCTTCTGACGAGATAAAATGCCGCTATTTTCCTGTGTATTTGGAAGGGGTAGCTCTGCTTTGGTTCACAAAACTACCTGTCCGGTCCATCGATCAGTTTTCAGACCTAACCAGGAAATTTAAAGAGCAATTTAGGCTATATGCTTCAAAGGCAAAAGACATCATGTCGTTATCCGGTTTGGAACAGAATCCGGGGGAAACTATCAAGTCTTTTTTAAATCGCTTTAATATAGCGTTAGCTGAGGTGGATAATGCAGAACCCCGCATGGTCTTGACCTATTTGATGAGAGCTATTGATAAGTCAAGTGAATTCGGAAAGTGGCTGAACATGAAGGAGCCAAATTCTCTGGAAAAGTTCTACAAAAAGGCGGATGAATTCATGCGTTTGGAAAGCCGTCCTGTCCCGGCAAAGGCAACAGTAGAGAAAGCTGAAGACAACACTGCTGCGCCACGTAAGAATGGATCTGTGGGACAGAAAAGAGAAAATAATGATGGAAGGAAACAACACAATTCAAAGAAGCCTCGATCCTTCAAGCCATCAGAATATACTCCTTTGTTAGAGACACCAGAGCGCATCTACCTGGCTACAAAAGATTCTTTTGAGTATCCCAAACCTCCTGTTCTCAGAACCGGAAGAAAAGCTGTGCAAAGTGGGAAGTTCTGTCGCTTCCATAATCAGCCTGGTCATGACACAGACGACTGCCGTCAATTGAAAAATATAATCGAAGAATTGCTAAGAGAAAATAAGCTGCAGCAATTTGTGAAGAAGAGTGGTAATGATCCTGCTTCGTCAAGTCAGGGGCAACAAGCTCTTGCTCATCAGCCCAGGACAAATGAGAAGGCCGCAGGACATGAATCTGGAAGGCCAGTTATTAATGTCATCACAGGAGGACCCCACCCAGCAGGCAGAAGCTGGGGTGAAATGGAGAGGTACACTCGAGCTCTGAAACATGTGCCAACTGAAGAGAATGTCTTTGTTTTAGAGGACTCTACACCCCTGAAACAACAAAGGACTTTTAATGATGATATTGTGTTCAGGGCTAGAGATTCCACGGGCATTGAGGCCCCTACTTTGGACCCGTTAGTCATCTCGGCCGGTATTGGACCGGCTATTGTCAGAAGAGTTCTTATTGACTGCGGCGCATCTTGCAACATCCTCTTCAAGAAAACGTTTGACCAGATGAAAATCCCGATGGCGGATGTGCAAGCCTCATCTCAGAAGATTGTTGGCTTCACTGGGGAGCCAAAGCAACCAGTTGGGACCATTGATCTACCCGTTGAACTTGGAGAAGGAGAAAGGAAAGTGGTCCGCAGACAAACTTTTGTGATCGTCGATGAATATTCTGCTTATAATGCTTTTCTTGGCCGTCCAACACTCGCAGCATTCAAGGCTATCCTAGCCCCGTGGTGCCTCACTATTAAATTTCCTACTGACAATGGAGTAGGAGTTATAAAAGGGGATCAAAATGTCGCGCGAGAATGTTATTGGACAGAGCTGCGAGAGTCAAGAAAAAGAGAAATGGGAAAAGATGCGGCAACCCCAATCCGCATCAAAATTCCAACCCTATAGCAACTACAGGGCGGACCCTGCACTGGCGAGCATAGCGGGGCACGAAAAGTGATGGATCCTAGAAAGGCCAGTGCGGGGGAGAGTAGGGTGGTACCAGCAGAAACAACGATACCGGTGCCCGTTGATCTGAAGGACCCAAACAAGATGCTGAATGTGGGTTCACAACTTAATGTGTCAATTCAGAATGCCTTGATATCTTTTTTGAAAGCAAACCTGGATGTTTTCGCTTGGACCCATGCCGATATGTGCGGAATATCCCCAGAAGTTGCGGTACATGCTCTGAATATTGACCCAAAGTTCACGCCAGTAAAGCAGAAAAGAAGAATCCAAGGTACAGAAAGGTCGACAGCATTGAAAGAGGAAGTTGACCGGCTCATGGAGAATAATTTCATCAGAGAATCTACCTATCCAAATTGGGTTTCAAATCCAGTGCTGGTTAAGAAGGCCAATGGTAAATGGAAAGTGTGCATCGACTTTTCAGATCTAAACAAGGCCTGTCCCAAAGACAGCTTCCCATTACCCAGGATCGATCAACTGGTAGATGGAACAGCGGGTCATGAATTGTTGTCTTTTATGGATGCCTACTCCGGATATAATCAGATCATGATGCATGAGCCAGATCAGGAGGACACAAGCTTTATCACCGATGTCGGTCTTTACTGTTACAGAGTTATGCCCTTTGGGTTGAAGAATGCGGGGGCAACATACCAAAGACTGGTCAATGCTATGTTCAAACCGCAGTTGGGAAAGACTATGGAAGTTTACGTTGATGACATGCTAGTAAAATCTAAGAAAGCAGTGGATCACATCGAACACTTAGCAGAAATGTTCGCAATTCTCCGAAGATACGGAATGAAGCTTAACCCTTTAAAATGTTCTTTCGGGGTAGAATCTGGGAAGTTCTTGGGTTTCATCGTGAGCGCTAGGGGCATTGAAGCTAGTCCATCTCAAATCACTGCTCTAAAAGAAGTCAAAGCTCCTAAAACAAAGAGGGAATTGCAAAGTCTCAATGGAAAAATTGCCGCCTTAAGTCGGTTCATATCCAAAGCTACTGATAAATGCATTCCATTTTTCGACGCTCTAAAGAAAGGAAAGAAAAACTTTGACTGGACTCCCGAATGCCAGAAAGCTTTTGAAGAATTGATTCAACATATGGAAACGCCTCCAATACTTTCTAGGCCCGGCGATGGCGAGGATCTTCTTATATACTTGGCAGTTTCATCTCATGCTTTAAGTGCAGCGCTGGTACGGGAAGACAAAAGGATTCAACATCCAGTTTACTATATCAGCAAAAGACTCACTGGGGCAGAAATGAATTACTCCAAGTTGGAAAAACTCGCCTATTGTCTATTGATTGCCTCAAGAAAGTTGAGGCAATATTTCCAGGCTCATCCTATCAAAGTCCTCACTGATCAACCTTTAAAGCAAGTCTTGTTTCGCCCTGAAACTTCGGGCCGCCTTTTAAAGTGGAATATTGAATTGAGCCAATATGACATCACTTATCATCCTAGAAAAGCGATCAACGGACAAGCTTTGGCAGATTTTATTGCAGAATTTACAGACAAGGGTAACAGCGAGGAAGAAACAATCGAGAACTCCCCAACCCAATGGAAGTTATTTGTAGATGGCGCAAGAAATGATTACTGTTCAGGTGCTGGAATTGTTCTTGAAACTCCTGAAGGCCGGTCATTATGCTATGCGCTAAGATTAGAATTTCCTTCAACAAACAATGAAGCAGAATATGAAGCTCTGATCGCTGGTTTGAAAATTGCTAAAGAACTAAACATTCGAGCGTTACAGATCTTCAGTGATTCTCAGCTTATAGTATGCCAAGTCAAGAAGGAGTTTCAAACGAAAGGAGGAAATCTGCCCGCTTATGTGTCAAAGGCTTGGGAACTTTTATGTGAATTCGACCATTACACGATAAGTCATATTCCTCGAGAAGAAAACATGAAAGCAGATTCTCTCGCAAAATACTCAAGTTCTGGCGAAGCCCAATCCTTAGGGTTAGTTCCAGTGGAAGTTTTGTCAAATCCGAGCATTGATGAAATGGATATCGATTGGGTTATGAGTATGTCGCAAGAGCAAGAATCATGGATGACTCCAATAACAAAGTATCTACTCAATGGCTCTTTACCAGAAAACTCTAAAGAACGACAAAAGCTACTGAGAAAAGCTTCTCGATATATAATCCAGGATGGTCAATTATACAGACGAGGATTCTCAATGCCATTGCTTCGATGTGTATCCCGGGAAGAGTCCAAAACAATCCTAACTGAAGTGCATGGAGGAGAATGCGGTGATCATTCAGGTGGTCAAACATTAGCAAAGAAAATTCTCCGATACGGATATTTTTGGCCAGAAATTAATCGGGATGCCGCAGATTACTCCCGAAAATGTGACAAGTGCCAAAGATATGCCAAAATTCCTAGAGCACCTTCTACCGAACTCACACAGATGATCAGTCCATGGCCATTTGCAATTTGGGGAATGGATCTCATTGGGCCGCTACCAACTGCTAAATCAGGGATTAAATATGCTATTGTTGCGGTTGATTATTTTACTAAGTGGGCTGAAGCTGAACCATTGGCTACTATCACTTCTAAGAAAGTGATAAGCTTTGTGACCAAGAATATCATTTGCAGATACGGTGTGCCTCAAAAAATAATCACAGACAATGGTACTCAGTTTGAAAGTGAGGAATTCCAGGATTTTTGCAAACGATTCAAAATCCAGAAAAGCTTTTCGGCAGTAGCTCATCCGCAGGCAAACGGGCAAGTGGAAGCAGTGAACAAGATCATCAAATCAACCATCAAAAAGCAACTCGAAAGAGCAAAAGGTGGTTGGGTCGATAAACTACCACTTGCACTATGGGCATACAGAACTACTCACAAAACTGCAACTGGGCATACTCCTTTTTCGTTAGCATACGGATCGGAAGCAATGATCCCGGTTGAAACAGAGGTCCCTTCACACAGAAGAATCCATTTCAATCAAGCAGAAAATGAAAAGCTGCAACTTGAAGCGCTGGATCTCCTTGATGAAAAAAGAGATGAAGCTAACCTCAGAGTTGCAGCTCATCAGCAAAGGATAGCCAGACATTTCAATTCCAAAGTTCGTCAACGCAGCTTTGAAATTGGAGATCTAGTCCTGAAAAGAATTATGACCGCGACAGGTGTGTTTGGACCAAATTGGGAAGGACCATATGTAATAGGTCAGAAGCTTCTCGACGGCACATTCAAGCTCACCACTGTTGATGGAGATCAAATTCCAAGGGCATGGAACAGCAACCACTTGCGTCCATACTTTACTTGAAAATTTTGTTGAAACATTGTAAAAAGGATTATGAATGTATGATTCTTGTAATTGAAAGCAATTGTGAAACTGATGCAAGTAAATAATGAAAGAATATAAAGTGGATGTAGGCCCAATTTCATGGCCGAACCACTATAAATCTTGTGTTCCATATTATCATTATATGTTTGCTTTGTTTTCGATATAAAAATACATAAAATGTATTGCTGAAATGTCAATTTAAATTTTTGCAGACAATGGAAATGAAACTTGCGCATAATAAGACCGAGTGATTCTCACCATCATTCAGCAAACAAATTTCAAGTCATAAAGGCCCCGAATTCAAATCCTAGATAGGAAATGCTTCAATTGAACGGCTTGTGATTTCGATAGAAACGAGCCCTTGTTAATAAATTGAGATTGTTTGAACGAACAAACATCCAATTAGGGAGCTAGTGCCCGTTCTCACGAACTTGCCTGACAATGAAGTACACTTCCTTGGATTAAACAAGCCACTTGTGAGAGAAAGGGGAATGAAAACTTGAAAAAAAAAAAAAAAAAAAAAAAAAAAGAGGATCGCTGAAAAGGCATAAGCAAGTGAACAGAGGAGCAACCAAAGCTACCATCAGCGGCACAAGTCCTCTTCGGAGGCGCAACTCTTCGGAGGATAAAAAGACCTCTAATGGGTCATACGCCACAAAAAAGAAAGTTCTCTACTCAACAAAAAAAGATTGGAGGAGTCATGACCCTCCAACCATGAGAGAGTAACTTCCAGGCGATGAAAACCCTCTCTGAGGCACATTTCACCAGGAGTTGAAGTGTTATAACCGCTCTTCGGGATTTCACTTCACCAGAGTTGAAATGTAAACAAAATAAAAGCCCTCTTCGAAGGCCCATTTCACCAGGAGTTGAAGTGTTATAACCGCTCTTCGGGATTTCACTTCACCAGAGTTGAAATGTAAACAAAATAAAAGCCCTCTTCGGAGGCCCATTTCGCCAGGAGTTGAAGTGTAGCAACCGCTCTTCGGAATTTCACTTCACCAAAGTTGAAATGCAAAAACAAAGACCTTCTTGAAAGCACACGTTTCACCGAGATTGAAATAAAACTTCCAAGTGTTGAAACGTGAAAAGGCTTTCTTCAAAGGCACAACTCTTTGGGGGTACACGTTTCACCAAGATTGAAATAAAACTTCCAAGTGTTGGAACGTGAGAAATCCCTCCTCAGAGGTACAACCCCCTCCCGGGAACACAATTAAAAAGAAAGACCTCTTTGGAAACCCACGTTTCACCGAGATTGAAATAAAACTTCCAAGTGTTGAAACGTGAAAAGGATTTCTAAAGCATAACTCTTTGGAGGTACACGTTTCACCGAGATTGAAATAAAACTTCCAAGTGTTGAAACGTGAAAAAATCCCTCCTCAGAGGTACAACTTTCTATAAAAAAAAAAAAAAAAAATCCTCATCAAAAGCGTACTTTAACTTTCAAAGGAAAAGTAATTTGCCTACTATGGGAAATGATCGTAAAAAGAAAAGAAGTTAAAGTACCCTTCAGAGGTCCGCTTTACCACATAGAGGAATTCACTTGATGAAATATGCACATAAGCAAAAGAAAAAAGTGATTTCTTCGAACGACCAAGCGTAAAAACTTATACGAAGGGAGTTGTACTCTATACAAATTTTCTTTAAAGAATAAAATAATTATTCTTTAGCAAATAAGAGTGCAAGTCCCCTCGAAGTATAAAATATTGCAGCAAGCTTAAGGTATGGGGGCAACATGGTATAGTAGTATAGATGCATCAGTAGAGTAATACTCAAGCAACATACCATAAGCCCGCTGCAACACTATATAAACAAACTTGTGCAAAAATAAATAGTAAATGCATTTTCAAATTCAAACAGAAGTTTGTACAAACGAAGAATCATTTTATTCAACTATAATGCAGATACAGGTTCTCAAAATAAAAGCGGGGGCCGATACCCGCACAACTCTCGGCCAGTTCATACAAAAGACAAAAAGCTAAAGTCTTCACTTCTTTTTACTGCCTTTGGACCCTTTACCCGACCGAATGACCAGCTTTTCAGGTCGGCCAGTGGGTATAAGGGAGGAAGGAGAGGTAGGCGCAGCTGGCCCAACTTCTGGCTCCTCTTCAGTGGCAGTGATTATCTTCCCTCTCCTCCTTGATGCTCCTTGCTTCCTTCTCCTCTTTGAGGAAGACTCACTTCCTGGAGTGACGAGTTTAGATAAAGTTATATCGTCAGAAGGAGTCCGCTCCGGAGATATGTCACCTCCCTCAAGTCCCTCATCTTTTTGCTCTTGCGAAGCAATGGGATCATCCAGGCCATGGAGAGCCTCTATTTGTTCTTCTTGTGACCCAGGTTGCGAGGCAGAAGAAGGCGCCACTTGAAGAGATGGAGGAAGGATCACCGGGGGAGAAGAAGCTTGAGTTTGACTCGTTGCTTTCTCTACAAAGGAGAAAAAACTTAAAATATCAGTATCTTTCGAAAAAAGAGGGGATGACGGCTCGTCAAAAGCCGGGAATTCATTGACATTTGAGGAATAATCAAAAGTCGGGAATTCATTGACATTTGAAAAATAATCAAGAAGATCGTCAAGTTCACAAGGAGCGAACGAGCAGTTCACCACTTGGGCTGGTCCGGTGTCAAGTTTACCTGGGGCAGTTGGATCTCTGAGGCTGATTTCATATCGCTGTGCTTCGTTGCTTTCACCACCTTCATCCCCGCCTTGTGCACTTGTAGTTTCAGTTACTGTCTTAGTTGTAGGCGGAGTAGAGGAGCTAGAACCCGTGATGTCAACCACCGGAGAAACTGGAGGTTGGACAGAGGAAGTAAGCGTTAATTCCTTTCCAGAACGTTCCTCTTCCGCCATTCCAGTTCTCATCCTGGCAAGTTGTTCTCGCCCCTTCGCAAGAGCAGCGCGAGCTCCCTCATCCAGGTAACGCGCCTCAAAATCTTCATCGCCATACCCGGCGTCTTTAAACATGTTAAGAGCAGCTTCCCACACCTCGGCCAGGGTGATTTCATACTTAGGACCAAGAAAAGAGAGGCTGCCGCGTCCCAAGACACAGTGTAAATAAAAATCGAATAAAGTCGAATTGATATCGGTTTCCATGGTCTGAGCAGTTTCTTCGGCTGCAATTTTGCCAGCCATGGCCTCATCTCGATCTTTTTCGGTCTGAGCAAGTTGGGCTTTAAGCGCTTCTATCTCCATGTCCCGGGCGCTCAGTTTATTCTGCAACTGGGTGACATCAGTGCGGTGGTTCTCTACAGCTTGTTCTAACCTCTCAGCTTTAGCTTCAGCGTCCCTCTGGCTGGCGTGCGCATCTCGCACTTGTTTTTGCAATACCTCTTCTCTTTGGGTGTAAGTATTAGTAGAAGAGACAAGATCATCTTTGAGCTGCTTTACTTCAGCTTCGAGTTTTTCATTGTATTCGGCTATCTCCTTCATCTCAGCGTTGTGTTGATCAAGAATCTTCTGCCATTCTGATTTGTCATTTTCCATGGTCAGCATTGCTTCGATGTTAGCCCGATTAACTCTTTGAAGTTCATCAACCAACTTTTGCCATCCAGACATTCTATCGATATCAAGCTTGACAGCATCGAGATTTCTGTACATAGCTTCTTTGTCGATGGGGACCAAATCGAGGTCGAAGCGTACCCCCCTCAAACACCAGTTCGGGAATCGGCTCTGCAATGTCGGGGGGCCCCTTTCAACATGGTACGAAGGCCTGTTGAGAAGTGTTTGGATGGCACTTCCTTCAAGAGCAGGAGATTTGGAAGGGACGTCAATAGAAACTGAGGCACCAGGCCTCTCAGATGTCACGGGCACGTGCTCCTCGCCAAGTTTGGTCCGCTTTCTCGAATCCTCAATATGGCTCTTCCCCCTATCATCGTGCGTTTTACGTTTATGGGAATCATCATCCCTTGGGAAGGATTCATGTCGCGTGCCCGCTCCCTCATGACGTTCTTCATACCTTCTCCTCTCTTCAGCTTTTCGCGCAGCTCTCTGCTCATTGGTCTCTCTGGGATCGGTATAGTATTGCTTGTAATCATAGCTGCCGCGCCCTCCATAGCGTCGAAAGTCTTTGTAATAAGAACCGCTGCCGCTGCGCCCCATAGAGGAATCTGAAAAGGCAAAAATAGCAAGTCTTAGAAACTTCCGGAGAAAAGAAGTTAAATGTGAACAAATGCCAAAAGATCCTAAGTGTTGTGTGATGTGCAAGCTACGCGCATTAAGCTACAAACCACTCATTGGTGTAGAGGTGATGATAGCTTGGGTATGAGGAGTTGGTGTTTGTGTTGGTGTTAGTCGAAGAAGGGACGTCGCCTCAACTATAGGAGAGATAGTTTTAGACACGTCATCTCTAAAAAGCTCCTGTGAGGTCACTATTATGTCGCTCAACCCATCATAAACATCGTCACCATCATGCTCGGTGAGACTTGTTTTCTCAGTTCCTACATCAGCTAATCCCCCGAGAGGCTGTGAAGGTTCTTCTTCTTCCTCAATCGGGGCAAGTGCCGTCTTACTAGATGACCCCATAATGTCGGTAGGGGTGGAACATTTCACCAATAAAGCTTCGATGTTAGACTCTTTTGATGAGGGTTGTTCGATAGTAACGGGGGCATCCGATGCTTCAGTCGGGGAATCGGGAACTTCAGTCGGAGCTTCACAAAGCTGAGTATAGCGAGAAGGGTGGAGAAGTCCGTATTGATGTAGAAATTCGTCGCTTAGTAGAAACTTGATACTTCTCTCTTCTGCGGCTACAGCGCTCAGTCTATCAAAAGTCTGCCTATGTATCGGATCTCTAGAGGGAAGGGGAAGTGCTAAAAAAAGCAAAGAATGAGATTAGCAATTTGGACCCCGAAAAGAGTTAAAAAAGAAAGTGGAAAGACGGAAATAAATGATCTTACTTCCTACTCTCCAAGAAGCATAAAACTCTGGGGGACTGCGGGCAAAGAAAAATTGGTTTAAAAATCCATGGACACTTTCAGTAAGATCAAGAATGAGCTTGCGGTTTCTTGCACTTCTCACAATGATAAGAGAAGGATGGTCTTTGCTCTTTGCAAACGAGCATAAGTAGCGAATTTCTTCGAAGCTCGGCAGTCGGTCAAGATTTCTTCTGAACAAAACACCCAACCCCATCAAGATAGCGTAACCATTAGGATGAAGTTGGAACGGAGAAATTGACATCCGAAGAAGAAGAATTCGAAGAAAGTCATTGAAAGGTGGGATCGCCCCACTTAAGCACATATGACGATTAACCGCGACAAAACCATAGGGAGGTCTGTCAGCAGTATCATTCGGTCCAGGAAATATGACATCATCTTCAGCAAAGCCGAATTGAGTACGCAACTGAATAAATGTTCTCGAAGATAGAATAGTCGAAGTTCTTTCCGGAGGATTCTCTATAGGAACAGCTATCGGGAAAGTTTCTTCTTCTTGACTTGCTGCTTCTTCTCCTTGATGGGAAGTCATTCTACACAAGCAATTGGATATTCAAACATGAAGGTGCACGTTTCCTAAAGTGTGTGAAGTGTTGTACAAGTATCAATCAAACAATAAGCAAAGGTAACTGGAATAAAACCTAGCAAACATTTGTTAGTTATAAAAACCAGGAATCTTTGTTTTGAATTTGAATATGCAAATACAATGTTGATGCAAACAAATCAGTTCAAATTGTTGATACTTTGCATTAATATTTTACTATAATCAATTAATTCACAGCATTTCATGCAATATATTCATGTCTCTCATCTTGTCTTGACTAATCTGTCATTCGATACGGGCAGTCAATGGCAGTATATGCGCCTTGGTTTTCTTTGTTTGTTTGTTATTCTCGACAGGTTTACAGCTTAAAAATGAGAATGATCTGTAAAATAACACAATGGAATTCAAGCAAACTTGAAGCTAGGACAGTTCAAAATGTTCAAAATGTAAACAACTTAGTCGGAAGTCCGGGTCAAAATACTTGAAGAAGGCCTATGTTTCTAAGTGTCAATACGTCCAGAGCCCAAGTGTTAGCTCGGCTACGGTTCAAAAAATCCCACGAGATAAAACTAAGACGGTAAGAGATCAGATGCTTAAGTCCTAACTAAGCGATATGATTCGGCTACTCAGGTTAGATGCTCAAGTGTTAACCCGGTCACGACCTAAGGATCTCTTACAAGTTAAAGCCGGTTTGTTAGTTCCCTAACTCGGCAGTCATCTAAGTTGCAAGCGACAGATAGGGATCTCTCCAAGTATTAACACGGCCGCGATTCAAAGGCTCAGGTCGGCAAGTTCCAACGAGCGATTAACTCGGCTTCGATTCAAGTTTTAAAGTTTAAGTCGGCAAAAATTTGAGTCACTCAAATTCCCTGAAAACCACCATCTCACAACATTAAACCCGATAACCCTGTAGCCATTCCTTCAACACCCACTTCTACTCATGCTGCCGAATCACCCAATTGAACAATTCGGAATCGAGCTTAAGATGATAAACCATCTTCATCGCCTCAACGACCAATCTGAAGCCAAAACTTCATAACCTAAGTTTCATCAACTATGAATGCGATGGGGTTCATAATGAAGCGTCGTGCAAGAAGGCGATTCGGTGCAAGGAGGCGATTCGAGTTCGAACAAACGAGAAATGTGAATCGGCAATAAATTACAATCAGGAAAACCACTTACACGATGCGTAGCAGAGATTATTTGTGATCGATTGAATAAAGTTGCCTTTAAGATCTGAGGGTGCTTTAATGGCGGAATTGAGCAGGGGTTTGAATGAAGGAAAAGGAGGAAGGGGGCTAATTTATATCTCATGGTGAAGGAATGTTAAACAACACTAACTGGTAAGTCGTACGCGATCTACCGACCTAAGAGAAGCCGAGCTAAGATATTTCGAAGCACACGACTTAAGTCTAAGGCGTATACTTCGAGGGGCAGATGTTAACCCTATCTCGGTTACGACTCAGCAGGTCTAGTGTGTGGAGATGGCGCCGACCCAAGAGATGCCGACCTAACTGAGTAAGAATTGTGCAGGGTCTGCCGATCTAAAGGACATACCGACCTAACAGCTCAGGACTTAATTCGATGCCGACCTAACCAATTAACAAGGTGGCCGACTTAGTTCGGTGCCGACCTAATTAGTTAAGAAACGCGCCGATCCAATGCTTTCCCATAGATACCGACTTAAGGCATGAAGAAATACCAACCTAAGGAATGAAGAAATTCCGACCTAAGGCTTGAAGGGATGCCGGTCTAACGAGGCTATGCCGACCTAAGGCATGAAGAAATTCCGACCTAAGGCTTGAAGGGATGCCGGTCTAACGAGGCTATGCCGACCTAAGGAAAGTTCCGACCTAGTATGGAAGCCGACCTAGTGTATGTTCCGATCTAGCAACTCGAGGACTTTACCGACTTATAGTAAGTCGTAACCGATCTAAGGGTGTAAAGGATGGAGTAGCGGGGCAGTTTAGCATGTGACATACTAACTCGGTAGCGATCTAGCTTGTTTCCATTAAGTCGTAGGGCTTGACTCGTTAGATCGGCGAAGGGATAAGATAAGTCGGTCGCGACCTAGCTTGACCCGGTAACGACTTTGGACTTGTGCAAATTCAACGAAGGAAGATCAACACAGCTTGATCATATAAGGGCTCCTATAAGCCGGCTGCGACTTAACTGGGTCGGTGAGGAGTTAAGACCGAGCCTAAGTCCATAATCTTTGCCTATAAATACCAACCTACCTCCAACATTCAAAGGACTTTTTGGGCTCATTCTCTTCAAGCGCCATTACTCTGTCGAATTCCAGACTACTTCAAAGCTTTTTAGATCCAACAAACTTCTAAAGGAACTCCACGAAGGAATCATCCACATTCGCCATGGATTTGAAGATGATTGTCAACATCAAAGCTTGAGCTACTTGTTTCACATGTCCTATCACTTGAAGTGTGTTGTAATTGAAAGATCTTGTAAAGAATTGTAATCAAACTAGTGATAAAAAGATTAAAGTGGACGTAGGCTGGATTATAAGCCGAACCACTATAAATATTGTGTCTCTTACTGTTTTTCTGCATACTTTCTGCTTATTTCTGTTTCCCGTACGAACGGGTGGTGCTTTCACAATCACATCTTATACACCAGGGTGCTAGCGTTTAAATTTGAGCGTTAACAGATGAAATAATAAATCACATTTAAATTACAATTTAAACCCAAGAAAACATTAAACCAAAATGTTTTGAAAATCTAAATTACCTAAACATGCAGGAAACAAAAATCACGAGTACTACACTCTAGTTCTAACGAGATTCCGCCTTCGTTCGACGAGTGCATCACCATCGCCACTGCTCGAATCGACAAGCCCACCCACCCCACCTGCCACCAACTCAAGACGACATTAGTGATAGCCCCCTCACGTCGCTCTGCCCATCGGCATGCAATCGAGCTAAGCTCCGACTTGAATTTGGAAAGGAGAGTGGCCATTGAACGACACGAAGGCCTCTTTTTTTTCAAACGATATTTCATTAAAGAATTCTATTATCCCCCCTTAATCTATAAGTCGATTTGATTTGAACTCAGAGGAAAGAAACAAGCCTTTATTTTCAATTTTGAACGAGACGAAGTATATTTCTGATTTGCAAACGAATTTGAATTCTTTCGATTTAAAGTCAGAGTGATGAAAAGGATAGGGAGGCTACAATTTTTTGTTCTTCATTTTATTTTATTTTTTTAAATGGCTACGTGAAATATAAAGGAGGTAAGGATTTGATTTTTGCATGTACAGGTGTTGCTGCATGTATGAGGGATACTACAGTGATTGAACAGAAGGCCAAAAAGCTTTTATGTGAAAGAAATACAGTTGAAAGTAGGCTAGAATATAAAAATATATTTTTAAATTAAATTCAAATTCTCTCGATAAATGCGACTCAAAATCTTGACCTCCTATTGAATAATGCCGCTGGTTTTCATAATATTATATCCCTATTCCGAACACAACGGAAAAGGTTTCGAGTCCTAATTCGATCGTATGGAGAAGATATCTTTTTCGATCCAGTTATTATATTGAATTTTCGATATAAATTTTAGCGCGTATTATCCCGTACGACCACACGATAACTCCAAAAGTTTAGAAATCTGAAATTCGATAACAATCCACTATTAAGGAATGGAACTGGTTTGTCGAATTTCGAGACTATGCTCCCGTATGCTATTTTTAAACGTCGATTTAAACGATATATTTTTCAAAATGAACAAATAACTTTCAAATTCAATTTTAAAGTTCTGTTATCTTCAGTATTATAAATATAAATTTTATAAGACTTTGAAATATTTTTAACAAGTTTATAACCCAAGATTCACTATTTTAACCAATTTCCAATTATTTAGTTCAATAATTAAATCATCTAATAAATAGTAATATTTGAAACTCAAGTTAAAAATTAACTTTCAAATATTTAAAATCAATTAAATATTCCAATTTCAAATATCTAAAATTCCGGGACGTTACATAAGCGGAACCGTTCATTTTAAATTCTTTTGTTAATATGTTCAAATGATTAATAAAGTATTTTAAAAATGATTTTAATGATCTAAGGAATGGTTAAATATTAAATGATTTAGAGTCGATCAAATTTATGGGTGTCAGAGAGATAGTGTCTAGCCTTGAGTTTGGAAAACTAGTTTTCTGCTCTCTAGTTATCCGGACTGGCCTAATGGATAGGATTATAAATTCGATTTACTCGGATCAAAATTTTCCGAAGTTAAAGGATATAATTCTCCAAATATAAATAACTTGAATTATATGTGGATAATCTTCTTGTACTCGGTGTAAAAGCCCAAAGAGGGAACGCATACTATTCGTGGAATTTAAAGCGTGCTTTCGCCGTTATTCCACCCATAGTATTTGTTGAACACTGGAATTGATATTGAGTAGAATTAGATTATTTCTATAGATTTTGCTCACTTAACATTTACTGGTTTTGGATTAGCATCCTAGATAACATGCTTCTAATTGAATGAAAATGAATTTTGAATTAGGAAATCTTTATCAAGATTTAAATGAAAGGAATTGGAAAAAAAATTCTATGTAAAATATAAAAGGGTTTGGAATTAATCCATGATTTAAAAAATGTTTAAATTAACCAAAAAGATTGGATAAATGAGGCTTGATGATTCCATATTCTTTGAGAAAGTTAAAGAAAATTTTCAATGAATATATCTCTAAGATATACCTATGAATGAATAGAAATATGGCTTTAATTGAATGATGATTAATAATAAAATATGAACTTAGCACACTTTTAATCGATGATTGGGTCGAAGGAATCAGGTGGATTTGAGTAATTCCTATCTAAAGACCACTTCGAACCAATTTATGTATTCGAAGTGAAGACATGGATATGACATTAAGGATTTTCGTAATGAACGACTGTTATTGATCATTTCGAGATAAACTCCAAATACACATATAGTAGCAGTAGTCTCTTCGTTATGAAATATCCAATGCAAGGACTAATCGCTACTAATCCTAGGAGTAACTCCCGACTGGATGTCGTAGGAGAGTGCCTTCGGTTTTCCAATTCCTAGACAACTTCTATAGACGAATGTCTGACGTTGCGATTGTAGTTACATTAGTTGATTTCTATGAATGTATATCTGATTGGTGGTGAAGAAAGCAACTTCTCTTAGCTTAACACCATTTTCTAAGACATACGAGCTTAGAAGTAATACGTTTGTAGAAATTAGTTCTGTGATTATGGATTGGCAATGTGGCATTCAAAGTGGAATGTGCTATGAGTAAGGTAATCGTTACCTCGAGCCTCACCATCCGAAAATGAAAAAAAAAGGGTAGACGTGGCAGAGCTAAGTGGATCGCTCCCATTAGGGTATAGTCATCACCTTTCTAGATATATTTATTCCAGCTATGATGTCGGGTTTTAAATTAACGTGTTGTATGCAAAAGAGCTCTTGGGTAGGTCGAGAACAACCGGGATGATGACATATTCGGTGTTAATGCTGAAATTTGAACGCTAACACCCCGGTGTATGAAGTGAAATTGTGAAAGCACCACCCGATAGCTCGGGAACAGATTATAAGCAGATAACAGTGAAAAAGTAGTAGACAACAGCAGTTTTATAGTGGTTCGGCTTAAGAGAGAGCCTATGTCCACTTTGAATAGCTTTATTGACGATTCGATTACAAATCAATGCAGTTACACTTTGATTACAACACACTTTGAATTTCAAGTGACTTAGAACAAGTAGTTTAAACTTCAATGTTGATCCGGATCTTTGAACACAGGTTAGACATGTTTCATTTCTTCGTGAAGTTCCTTGAAGGTGTTGAAGTAGTTCAGAATGCAGCAGAGTAACGGCGCTTGAAATGAAAAAGCAGAAAAGCCCCTTGAATGTTGGTGGTGGCCATGTATTTATAGGCAAATTTCTGGGCTGGAATTGTTAAGTCATGAGTCGTGACCGACTCAGGATGAGTCGTAAGTCGTGGCCGACTCAGGATGAGTCGTAAGTCGTGGCCGACTTAAATATCACGAGTCAGCAGGCAGCGACGTAAGGGAAGCGGCATTGAGTTTGCTTCTTGTTTGCTTAGGTCGCCAGCGACTTAACAATAGGTCATTAGACATCTTAAGTTTACTCGAGTCACTGGAAAACTTAGGTCGGTCTGCCACATGAGTTGTTAACTCCATGAGTCGTTAACCCATTGAGTCGGCCGTTACCTTTGAGTCGCTTAAGTTATAACCCGGTGAGTCGTTGTAGTCGTTGAGTCGTAACCTTTCAAGGCTGTTGAGTCGGTAACTTCTTAAGGATGTTGAGTCGGACTATTCTCTTAAGCTGCTAAGATTGCTAAGTCGTTTGCCTGTTGAGTAGTGGGTCCCTTCTGAACCGTTATGGACCTTAAGTCGTGAGTCAGCCAAGACCTTGACTCGTTGCCTAAACGGAGTTAACATTTTCCCCTCGAAGTTCACGCCTAAGTCGTAGGTCGTGTACTTCGACTCATCTTAACTCGTGTGCCGATTCAACTGCCATTGCTCAAAGCTATAAAAGACTTGAGTCGTTCCCCTTACTTCCTTCTTCTCATTTCTTATCCTTTGAACCGTGTCTGCCATTAACGCATCTTCGAGCTCCCAAAGACGATTCCAACCTGATCTATTTTCGATCATCTTTAGCATCACACCGTGTAAGAGATTTTGCATCTTTTTTCAATTGCTGATGATTGCCGATCTCCGCCTCTGTTTTTCCCCCTTGATCCTTGCGAATATTATTACATCGGACATTGATGGATTAAAGGCAGGCGGTTTGATCTTACTTGTAACGATTCGAGATTTGAGGCGACCTAGTGGTGCGATGGAACTGGGGTTAACCATCTCGAGGTTATTGGGTTATCGGGTTATGGATTAGATGGTTAATGGGTTAGGAGTTAGATGGTTAATGGGTCAGATTGATTCGAATATTGCCGTAGGTTTGATTCGGCTATTTTTGTACGATCCAGCGACCTTTGCGATTTAACCATGATACGACTCAACATGCTCCACGACCTAAGCCTTGAGTTGTTGCCGAGATAAAACCCTTGAGTCGTGACCGAGATAAAACCCTTGAGCCGTGGCCGAGATAAGACTTGAGCTTCTTTAACATACTCCACGACCTAAACCTTGAGTCGTGGCCGAGATAAGACTTGGAGATAATCTCCTTATTTCTACGACTCAAGGCTTAGGGTGCTGCCGACTCAGAACTTTTGAACCGTTGACGAGTTATGACTTGTGTGAATTCTGTTTGAACTTTGGACCATTGCATTAATTTTGAACTGTTGAATTTTATTGCATTCATTCACAGGTTATTTTGACTTGCAGGCTAACAACCTGTTCAATACATCATTCACGGAAAACTGGGACGAATATACTGTCATTGATTGCCCATATCAAATGACAGATTAGTTAATAACAGACAATTAACTTAAACAAATCGTGTGAACGAAGTGCTATCGATTTCAAGTAGAATATTAAAGCAACACTGAAACAATCAATTGAAACTGACCAGCCTGCACTAATATTATGCTTGAACTCTAAATTAACAAGTTCTGAAATTACCATAGTCGATCAATCGTCAACCAGTTTAATTCCAGTTATATTTACTTGTTATTTTCATTAGTTCTGCACAACACTTCACACTTTTAGGAAACGTGCACCTTCGCATTTGAACACCAGTTGCTTGTGTAGAATGACATCTCAACAAGAAGAACCGATGGGCCAGGCTGAGGATGTCTTCCCAGTAGCCAACTTGTTGGATAATCCTCCGGAGAGAACTCCCACCACTCTGAATCAGCGGGTGTTTAATCAATTGCTCACCCAATTTGGCATTGCCGAAGCCGATGCCTTACTGCCGGGGCCAAATGATACTGCAGATAGGCCCCCTTCTGGCTTTATTGCTGTAAACCGCCAAATGTGCTTGAGCGGTGCCATACCACCTTTCAATGACTTCCTTCGGCAGTTCTTGCTTCGATTATCTATCTCTCCATTCCAATTGCACCCCAATGGTCATGCCATTCTGATGGGGCTATGTGTGCTATTTAACAGAGTTCTGGGCCGATTACCGAGCTTCGAGGAAGTCTGCTACTTTTGCTCATTCACAAAAATTAAAGATCATCCCTCTATCGTAGTTATAAGGAGTGCTCGAAACCGCAAGCTCATCACCGACCTCCCTGAAAGTGTTCATGGATTTCTAAACCAGTATTTCTTTGTTCGTTGCCCTCCAAGGTTTTATGCCATCTGGAGAGTAGGAAGTAAGATTTTCCTGTTTTTATTTCTCCATTCTTGGGCTTTTCGAAATCTGAGTTGCTAACTGCTAACTTGGCTTCTTTATTTTTTCCTGTTTTAGCGCTTCCTCCTCCCTCTAGAGATCCATGCTATAAACAAATTTTCGAGAGATTGAACGCCGTGACGGCAGAAGAGAGGAGTATCAAGTTTTTGTTAAATGATGAACTTCTACATCAATACGGGCTTCTTCATTCCTCTCGCTTTACTCAACTTCGTGAAGTTCCAACTGAAATTCCTGACTCTCCGGTGGAAACTCCTGATGCCCCGGTCTCTATTAAAGAGCACATGCAGGGAGGAACCTCTATAGAAACTCCACTGGTGAGATGTTCAATTCCGAAGGATGTTGCGGGGCCGTTTGATAAGTCTGCACTTGCCCCAGTTGTCGAAGAGGAAGAAACCCCACGATCTTCCGGAAGATCTGCCGACGAAGGGGTTGAAAAAGCCAGTCCCAAAAAACATGATGGTGATGATGTTTTCGAGGGGTTGAGCGATTTAATTGTGACTTCTCAGGAACTTTTCAAAGATGATGTTTCCAAAACTGTCTCTTCTGTAATTGAGGCGACATCTTCTCTACAACAAATGTCAACTCCTCCTACTCAAGTTATCACTACATCTATTCCACATAGTGGTCTGTAACTTGATGCGTGTAGTTTACACGTTACACAACACTTAGGATTTTTCATCACTTCTACGCGTTTATCTTCTTGTACTTTAAAGATTTCTAAAGCTTATTATTTTTATTCCAGATTCTCCTATGGGGCGCAGCGGCTCGTACTATGATGATTTCCAGCGCTACGGGAGGCGTAGCCAGTATGATTACAGGCGTTACCTCCCTTCTTACAGAGAATCGGATAAAGAGAGGGCCATCAGGAAAGCCGACGAGAGACGAGCATATGAAGAACGTCACCGAAGGGAACAAGAAAGACATGACCCTCCCCACAGAGATGATG
This sequence comes from Allium cepa, assembly GCA_030765085.1. Classification (NCBI taxonomy): domain Eukaryota; kingdom Viridiplantae; phylum Streptophyta; class Magnoliopsida; order Asparagales; family Amaryllidaceae; genus Allium; species Allium cepa. Next base: position 881,180,294 of record CM060931.1, on the reverse strand, counting down.
ATACTCAAAAGAGAAAAGCTCACGATGAGAGAGGTAAAGGTCACATAGACGATTCTTCTAGCAAGCGGGCTAGACTTACCGAAGAAACAATGCCGACAGCTTCTGAACATGTTCCTGCTCAATCTCCTGCTCCCGTTCGCTCCGACATTCAAGCAATCATCAACCGGCCCGCATACCAAGTCGGGCAAGGTCCTCCCACTCTTCAAAGTCGATTTCCGCAGTGGTGCTTGAGAGGGGTTCGATTTGATCTCGACTTGGTTCCTCTCGACAAACCGGCTATGCTGCGAAATCTTGATGCTGTCAGGACCGATATTAAAAGAATGTCGAACTGGCAAAAACTTGTCGACGAACTTCAGAGGGTTAACCGAGCCAATCTCGAGGCCATGCTCACAATGGAGAACGATAAGGCTGAGTGGCAGAAGACTCTCGAACAACATGACGCCGAAATGAGAAGTATTGCTTCCTATAATGAAAAGCTGGAAGCGGAAGTAGAAAAGCTTAAGGAAGAATTAGCTACTTCATCTACTTTTCATTCTCAAAAGGAGAGCATGCTTCAGCAACAAGTACGAGATGCGCATGCCAGTCAAAGGGCAATCGAAGATAAGCTTACACACCAAGAGAAGGTCATAGAAGAATATCATGCTGAAACTTTACAGCTGTGAGAACAGGCCGGTTCTCAAAGCTTGGAGATAGAGATGCTAAAAGCTCGACTTGCTATAGCTGAAACGGAGCGTGATGAGGCTGTTGCTGGTAAACTCGCGGCCGAAGAGGCCCATCATACAACCAAAGCTGATATTAGCTCCACATTATTTGATTTCTATCTGCATAGCATTTTGGGGCGTGGCAGCCTTGCCTTTCTAGGCCCTAAATACGAAATTACATTAGCTGAAGTCTGGGAGGCAGCACTTGACATGCTAGGTGGTAAAGGTGCTGGCTACGCTGAGACAGCTCTTGAAGAGCATTATCTCGATGATGATGCCCACGCCGCTCTTGCCAAGGAAAAAGAGCAACTCGCCAAGGTACGGGCCGGAATGGCGGAAGGGGAACGTTCTGAGAAAGAAATACCGCCTACCTCTTCTGAACGCCCTTTAGTTTCTCCCTAAGTGGACATTACAGGCTCTAGTGCTCATTCGCTGCCTCCTATAAGAACCGGGGTAATCACCCCTACTGATGATGAGGCTTTGGAGGATATCGGGGCTCAGAATTATGAGATTGAACTTACAAAGCAAACATCTTCAGGTAATTTTGATATTGGTCCGATTCAGGTGGACCGCTTGCTTACTCCTCAAAAGTTTGATGAGCTTCTCGATTACTTCTTAAATCTCGACGAACCCATATCTCCCTTCTTTCGGGGAGATACTAATATTTTTAATTTCTCTTCTTCTGCAGTTGAAACGCCAAGTGTTGTGCAGACTTCACTTCCTCCGGTTCTCCCTCCTCCGTCTCTTCAGGTGACTCCTCCTTCTGCTTCACAACCCGGGTGACAAGAGGAACAGATTGAGGCTCTTCATGGCTTGGATGACCCTATTGCTTCGCAAGAGCAGAAGAACGAGGGACTTGAAGGAGGCGAGATCTCTCCGGAGCGGACTCCTTCTGATGACGTAGTTTTGTCCGCTCTTGTTACTCCAGGGAGTGAGTCTTCTTCGAAGAGAAGAAAGAAGCACGGAACATCGAAGAGAAGGGGGAAGAAAATCATCACTACTGAAGAGGAACCGGAAGTTGCACCGGTTGCACCTCCCTCTCCTTCTTCTCTTATGCCTATAGGTAGACCTGAAAAATTAATCATTCAGCCAGGCAAAGGGTCCAAAGGTGGCAAGAAGAAGTGAAGAGTCGGACTTCGGGCTTTTTGACTCCTTTTTTGTGTAATGGTCGGATGTTGTGCAGGCACCGGCCCCTGCTCTTTTTTTTTTATTTTGAAACCTGTATCTGCAATTGAATAAAATGATCCTTTATTCGCACAGACTCTTGTTTGAATTTGAGAATGCATTTATTATTCATTTTTGCACAAGTTTATTTGCATGATATTGCGGTGAGCTTGTGGTATTTTGTATGTAACTATACCGTGTTGCCCCTATACCATAAGCTTGCTGCAATATTTTATACTTTGAGGAGACTTGCACTCTTACTTTCTGTAGAATGACTATTTCATTCGTGAAGAAATTTTTCATAGAGTACAACTCCTTTCATATAAGTTTTTACGCTTTGTCCTTCGAAGAAATCAATTTTTCCTTTTGCGTATGTACACATTTTGCCAAGTGAATTCTTCTATGTGGTAAAGCGGACCTCTGAATGTACTTAAACTTTCTTCCCTCTTTTTTTTTTAGAATAGGTAAATTACTCTTCCTTTGAAAGTTAAAGTATGCTTCTTGATGAGGATTTTTCTTCTAAATAGAAATTTGTACCTCTGAGGAGGGATTTTTTCACGTTTCAACACTTGGAAGTTTTATTTCAATCTTGGTGAAACGTGTACCTCCAAAGAGTTGTGCCTTTGAAGAAAGCCTTTTCACGTTTCAACACTTGGAAGTTTTATTTCGATCTCGGTGAAACGTGGGCTTCTGAAGAGGTCTTTCTTTTTAATTGTGTCTCCGGGAGGGGGTTGTACCTCTGAGGAGGGATTTTTCACGTTTCAACACTTGGAAGTTTTATTTCAATCTCGGTGAAACGTGTACCTCCAAAGAGTTGTGCCTTCGAAGAAAGCCTTTTCACGTTTCAACACTTGGAAGTTTTATTTCGATCTCGGTGAAACGTGGGCTTCCAGGAAGGTCTTTATTTTGTTTTGCATTTCAACTTTGGTGAAGTGAAATTCCGAAGAGCGGTTGTTACACTTCAACTCCTGGTGAAATGTGCCTCCGAAGAGGTCTTTATTTTGTTTGCATTTCAACTCTGGTGAAGTGAAATTCCGAAGAGCGGTCGTAACACTTCAACTCCTGGTGAAATGTGCCTCCGAAGAGGTCTTTTATTTTGTTTTCATTTCAACTCTGGTGAAGTGAAATTCCGAAGAGCGGTCGTTACACTTCAACTCCTGGTGAAATGTGCCTCAGAGAGGGTTTTCATCGCCTGGAAGTTACTCTCTCATGGTTGGAGGGTCATGACTCCTCCAATCTTTTTTGTTGAGTAGAGAACTTTCTTTTTTGTGCCGTATGACCCATTAGAGGTCTTTATCCTCCGAAGAGTTGTGCCTCCGAAGAGGACTTGTGCTGCCGATGATGGCTTTGGTTGTTCCTCTGTCCACTTGCTTATGCCTTTTCAATGATCCTCTGCCCTCTTTTTTTTTTTTTTTTACAAGTAACTTGTTTAATCCAAGGAGGTGTGCTTCATTGTCAGGCAATTTCGTGAGAACGAGCATTAGCTTCTTAATTGGATGTTTGTTTGTTCAAACGATCTCAATTTATTAGCAAAGACCCGTTTCTGTCGAAATCATAGGCCGTTCAATTGAAGTACCTCCTATCTAGGATTTGAATTCGGGGCTTTTTTGAAATTTGGCGAGGATCACTTGGTCTTTTTATGTGCAAGTTTCACTTCCATTGTCTGCAAAAATTTAAATTGACATTTCAGTAATACATTCTATGTACTTTTTATATCGAAAATAAAGCAAACATGTAATAATAATAAGGAACACAAGATTTATAGTGGTTCGGCCAGGAAATTGGGCCTACATCCACTTTATATTCTTTCATTATTTACTTGCATCAGTTTTACAATTGCCTTCAATTACAAGAATCATACATTCATAATTCTTTTTACAATATTTCAACAAAATTTTCAAGTATAGTATGGACGCAAATGGTTGCTGTTCCATGCCCTTGGAACTTGATCTCCTTCAACAGTGGTGAGTTTGAATGTGCCGTCAAGAAGCTTCAGACCTATGACATATGGTCCTTCCCAATTTGGCCCAAACACACTTGTCGCTGTCATAATTCTCTTCAGGACTAGGTCTCCAATCTCAAAGGTGCGTTGGCGAACTTTGGAATTGAAATGTCTGGCTATTCTTTGCTAATGAGCTGCAATTCTGAGATTAGCCTCATCCCTTTTTTCATCAAGGAGATCTAGCGCTTCAAGCTGTAGCTTTTCGTTTTCTGCTTGATTGAAATGGATTCTTCTGTGTGAAGGGACCTCTATTTCTACCGGAATCATTGCCTCAGACCCGTATGCCAATGAAAACGGGGTGTGCCCAGTCGCAGTTTTGTGAGTGGTTCTGTATGCCCATAGTGCCAGTGGTAGCTTATCGACCCAACCACCTTTTGCTCTTTCAAGTTGCTTCTTGATGGTTGACTTAATAATTTTGTTCACGGCTTCCACTTGCCCGTTTGCCTGAGGATGAGCCACTGCTGAGAAGCTTTTCCGGATTTTGAATCGCTTGCAAAAATCTTGGAATTCTTCACTTTCAAACTGAGTTCCGTTGTCTGTAATTATTTTTTGAGGCACACCGTATCTGCAAATGATGTTTTTAGTCACAAAACTTATCATCTTTTTTGAGGTGATAGTAGCCAGTGGTTCAGCTTCTGCCCACTTAGTAAAATAATCTACAGCAACAATGGCGTATTTAATTCCAGATTTGGCAGTTGGCAACGGTCCTACAAGGTCTATTCCCCATATTGCAAACGGCCATGGACTGACCATCTGTGTGAGTTCAGTGGAAGGAGCTCTAGGAATTTTGGTGAACCTTTGACATCTGTCACATTTTCGGGAATACTCTGCTGCATCTCGATTAATTTCTGGCCAAAAATATCCGTATCGGAGAATTTTCTTTGCTAATGTTTGGCCACCTGAATGATCACCACATTCTCCTCCGTGTACCTCTGCTAGGATTGCTTTAGACTCTTCCCTGGATACACATCGAAGTAATGGCATTGAGAATCCCCGTCTGTATAATCGGCCATCCTGGATTATGTATCGAGAGGCTTTTCTCAGTAACTTTTGTCGTTCTTTTGAGTTCCCTGGTAAGGATCCATTGAGCAGATATTCTGTTATCGGAGCCATCCATGATTCTTGCTCCTGAGACATGCTCATGATCCAATCAATGTCCATCTCATCAATGCTAGGAGTCGACAGGACCTCCACTGGAGTTAGCCCCAGAAATTGAGCTTCACCTGTGCTAGAATACTTTGCGAGAGAATCTGCTTTCGTGTTTTCCTCTCGAGGAATGTGACTTATCATGTAATGATCGAAATCACCCAGGAGCTCCCAAGCCTTTGACAAGTAGGCGGGCAGATTCCCCCATTTTGCTTGGAATTCCTTTTTGACTTGGCATACAATAAGCTGAGAATCAATGAATATTTGTAATGCTCGGATGTTTAATTCTTTAGCAATCCTTAAACCAGCGATAAGGGCTTCGTATTCTGCTTCGTTGTTTGTTAAAGGAAATTCCAATCTTAGTGCATAGCATAATGATCGGCCTTCTGGGGTCTCAAGTACGACTCCGGCTCCAGAACAGTAGTCGTTTTTCGCACCATCGACATATAACTTCCATTGGATTGGGGAATCGTCGACTGTTTCCTCCTCACTGTTACCCTTATCTGTGAATTCTGCAATGAAATCTGCTAAAGCTTGTCCATTGATTGCTTTTCGGGGATGATAAGTGATGTCATACTGACTGAGTTCAATATTCTTTTAGAAGACGACCCGAAGTTTCAGGGCGACACAGGACTTGCTTTAAAGGTTGATCAGTGAGGACTTTGATAGGATGAGCTTGAAAATATTGCCTCAACTTCCTAGACGCAATTAGTAAGCAATAGGCGAGTTTTTCCAACTTAGAGTAATTCATCTCTTCCCCAGTGAGTCTTTTGCTGATATAGTAAACTGGATGTTGAATCCTTTTGTCTTCCCGTATCAGCGCTGCACTTAAAGCATGAGATGATACTGCCAAGTATATAAGAAGATCCTCGCCATCGCCAGGCCTAGAAAGTATTGGAGGCGTCTCCATATGGCGAATCAATTCATCGAAGGCTTTTTGGCATTCGGGAGTCCAATCGAAGTTTTTCTTTCCTTTCTTTAGGGCGTCAAAGAATGGGATGCATTTATTTGTGGCTTTGGAAATGAACCGACTCAAGGCGGCGACTTTTCCATTAACACTTTGCAATTCCTTCTTTGTTCTAGGGGCTTTGACTTCTTTCAATGCAGTAATTTGAGCTGGACTGGCCTCAATGCCCCTAGCGCTCACGATGAAACCTAAAAACTTGCCGGATTCCACTCCAAATGAACATTTCAAAGGATTGAGCTTCATTCCGTATCTTCGGAGGACTGCGAACATGTCTGCTAAGTGTTCTATTTGATCCACCGCTTTCTAAGACTTTACTAACATGTCATCGACGTAGACTTCCATAGTCTTGCCCAGTTGCCGTTTGAACATAGCATTAACGAGTCTTTGGTATGTCGCCCCTGCGTTCTTCAACCCGAAGGGCATAACTCTGTAGCAGTAAAGACCAGTATCGGTGATAAAGCTCGTGTCCTCCTGATCTGGCTCATGCATCATGATCTGGTTATATCCGGAGTAAGCATCCATAAAAGATAACAATTCGTGTCCCGCTGTTCCGTCTACCAGTTGGTCGATTCTGGGTAATGGGAAGCAGTCTTTGGGGCAGGCCTTGTTTAGATCTGAAAAATCGATGCATACTCTCCATTTTCCGTTGGCTTTCTTAACCAGCACTGGGTTTGAAACCCAATTCGGATAGGTAGATTCTTTGATAAAATTATTCTCCATGAGTCGGTCAACTTCTTCTTTTAATGCCGCTGACCTTTCTGGACCTTGAGTTCTCATTTTCTGCTTCACAGGTGTAAATTTTGGATCAATATTTAGAGCATGCACTGCAACTTCTGGAGATATTCCGCACATATCGGCATGAGTCCAAGCAAAAACATCCTGATTTGCCTTTAAAAAAGATATTAAGATATTCTGAATTGACGCATTAAGTTGTGAACCCACATTCAACACTTTGTTTGGGTCCTTTGGGTCAACAGGTATTGGAATTGTCGTTTCCACCGGTACCACTCTATTTTCCCCTGCACTGACTTTTCTAGGGTCCATCTCTTTGCTTGCTCCGCTGTGCTCGCCAGTGCAGGGTCCGCCCTGTAATTGCTACAAGGCTGGTTCTTTGATGCGGACTGGGGCTGCCGCATTCTTTCCCATCTCTCTTTTTATGGTTTCTCGTAGCTCTGTCAGATAACACTCTCGCCCAGCATTTTGATCCCCTTTTATAACTCCTACTCCATTGTCTGTAGGGAATTTAATGGTGAGGCACCACGGGGCAAGAACAGCTTTGAACGCTGCCAGAGTTGGACGACCAAGGAAAGCATTGTAAGCAGAAAATTCGTCGACAATCACAAAAGTTTGCTTGCGGACCATTTTTCTCTCTCCTTCTCCAAGTTCCACAAACAAATCAATGGTTCCTACTGGCTGTTTTGGCTCCCCAGTGAAGCCAGCAATTTTATGCGATGAAGCTTGCACATCAGCCATAGGGATCTTCATTTGGTCGAATGTTTTCTTGAAGAGGATATTGCCGGATGCGCCACAATCAATGAGAACTCTTCTGACAATAGCTGGCCCGATACCAGCCGAGATGACTAAGGGATCCAAGGTAGGAGCTTCAATACCTGCGGAATCCCTAGCTTTGAATACAATATCATCATCGAAAGTTCTTTGTTGCTTCAAGGGCGTAGCACCTTCCAAAACAAATACATCTTCCTCAGTCGGTACATACTTTAAAGCTCGGGTATACCTTTCCATCTCGCCCCAGCTTCTGCCTGCTGGGTGAGGTCCTCCTGTAATGACATTAATAATGGGCCTCCCAGATTCATGCCCAGCAGCCTTCTCAATCGTCCTAGGCTGTTGAGTAGGAGCTTGTTGCCCCTGACTAGATGAAGCAGGATTGTTGCTATTCTTTTTCACAAATTGCTGCAGTTTGTTTTCCCTTAGCAACTCTTCAATCAGATTTTTCAACTGGCGGCATTCGTCGGTTTCGTGACCGGGTTGATTATGGAAGCGGCAGAACTTCCCACTCTGTATAGCTTTTTTCCCGGTCCTTAGAGGAGGAGGTTTAGGAAAGTCAACAGAATCTTTAACGGCAAGGTAGATACGCTCCGGCGTATCTGATAAAGGAGTATACTCTGATGGCTTGAAGGATCGGGGCTTCTTCAGATTACTCTGCTTCTTCCCATTGTTATTTTCCCTTTTTTGCCCTACAGATTCATTCTTGCGTGGAGCAACAGTGTTATCTTCAGCTTTTTCCAACACTGCCTTTACCGGTACGGGACGGCTTTCTAAGCGTATGAATTCATCTGCTTTTTTATAGAATTTTTCAAGGGAATTTGGTTTCTTCATGTTTAGCCATTTCCCAAATTCGCTCGACTTGTCAATACCCTTCATCAGATAAGTCAATATCATTCGCGGTTCTGCATTGTCCACCTCAGCTAACGCTATATTAAAGCGGTTCAAGAAGGATCTGATAGTCTCTCCTGGATTCTGTTCCAAACTTGACAGTGACATGATATCCTTGGCTTTTGAGGCATATAGTCTGAACTACTCCTTGAACTTCCGGGTTAAGTCAGAAAACTGATCGATAGATCGGACTGGCAGCTTGGTGAACCATAGCAGAGCTACGCCTTCGAGATACACAGGGAAATATCGACACTTTATTTCATCAGAGGCTCTGGCACCTGTCATGTGCCAATCATATTTGTATAGGAATTCGTTCGGATCACTTATCCCATTGTAAGCTGGAATGGTTGGAGGGACAAACTTCCTTGGGAATTCAGCCTTCAAGATTTTCTCAGTAAATGGAGTCTTACTTGGGGCGAAACCCCATTCTTTCTCGTCTTCAACCCTCTGCATACTCTCTTTCATGATTTGTCGGACCATTCCAGAAAGATACTCCTCATCATGTCGAGTTCTAGATCCACCAACCTCTGGAAGTGTTTGTTCAAAGGGGCTAGCAGCCCTTTCAGGAGCATTTCTTTCTTCAGCATCATGAAGGTTGCCAGCAAAATTCCTCTCATTACCTGCTTGTTGACGGTTTGCCACAAGCAAATCGTTCAACCTATTTAGAATTAGGGCATTCTGGGCATTTTGAGCCTCGAGTTGTGCATTTTGGGCATTGATCTGTTGGTTCAGCCCTAAAATTGCAGCATCCAGCTCTGCCTTTGTAACTCCGACAGCTGGAGTGGCTTGATTCGATATAGGGGAAGCGGAGGTTCCCTCTTGAATATTCCCAGATCTGACAGATCTACTCTTCCTTCCAGGAGCCATAATCTCGGATAGACTTCTGGTTTTCAAGGAAATTCTCTCTACAAACCTCTGTGAAGCAATGATGATAACTCGCCTGAGTTCAATTCTCGGTGAAAGCACCAAAAATGTTAACGCTGAAATTTGAACGCTAACACCCCGGTGTATGAAGTGAAATTGTGAAAGCACCACCCGATAGCTCGGGAACAGATTATAAGCAGATAACAGTGAAAAAGTAGTAGACAACAGCAGTTTTATAGTGGTTCGGCTTAAGAGAGAGCCTACGTCCACTTTGAATAGCTTTATTGACGATTCGATTACAAATCAATGCAGATACACTTTGATTACAACACACTTTGAATTTCAAGTGACTTAGAACAAGTAGTTTAAACTTCAATGTTGATCCGGATCTTTGAACACAGGTTAGACATGTTTCATTTCTTCGTGAAGTTCCTTGAAGGTGTTGAAGTAGTTCAGAATGCAGCAGAGTAACGGCGCTTGAAATGAAAAAGCAGAAAAGCCCCTTGAATGTTGGTGGTGGCCATGTATTTATAGGCAAATTTCTGGGCTGGAATTGTTAAGTCATGAGTCGTGACCGACTCAGGATGAGTCGTAAGTCGTGGCCGACTCAGGATGAGTCGTAAGTCGTGGCCGACTTAAATATCACGAGTCAGCAGGCAGCGACATAAGGGAAGCGGCATTGAGTTTGCTTCTTGTTTGCTTAGGTCGCCAGCGACTTAACAATAGGTCATTAGACATCTTAAGTTTACTCGAGTCACTGGAAAACTTAGGTCGGTCTGCCACATGAGTTGTTAACTCCATGAGTCGTTAACCCGTTGAGTCGGCCGTTACCTTTGAGTCGCTTAAGTTATAACCCGGTGAGTCGTTGTAGTCGTTGAGTCGTAACCTTTCAAGGCTGTTGAGTCGGTAACTTCTTAAGGATGTTGAGTCGGACTATTCTCTTAAGCTGCTAAGATTGCTAAGTCGTTTTCCTATTGAGTAGTGGGTCCCTTCTGAACCGTTAAGGACCTTAAGTCGTGAGTCGGCCAAGACCTTGACTCGTTGCCTAAACGGAGTTAACATTTGCCCCTCGAAGTTCACGCCTAAGTCGTAGGTCGTGTACTTCGACTCATCTTAAGTTAACATTCGGTACTATCTACGGTAAATGTAGGCCAGTTCTGTGTCGGTAGAGGTTGGAGCCTTAGGTGCATTTTTCTAGAGATGTACTGTCGGAAGGTAGTCCCTTACCTTGTCATTGTATGGAAATCCATTCTCCAATAAGTGCCTTCGAATTTGATTATAAAGCCTAGTATGCTGGAAGTTAATAGTGTAACAATTTCGGCAAAGATTATGTATACTTACTTGAAAAGTGGCTTCAAATGAATGTCACTAAAAATAATATCCACATATTCTTCGTAGCAATGTTTTTTATCATATGAAAAAACCTGTTTTGTGTTTATGTGCAGTGTGGTCTTATAGGGTGCCTTTTGTTTTCAAAATTGTATTTTGAGTTTCTCACACCAGTCCCATGACTGATCTGGAGTTTATTTTCTTTTCCCCTTAAACTCTGGGTGCCCTTTTTTCCTGGGCAGCTAACTAGTTAGGTAAGCTTGGAGCATTTTGGAATAGAGCATGGAGCATGGAGCATTTTGGGTTTTTTTGTTGAAGTCATCTGTCGCTTTCCGCTGTGTCTGTATTATGTATTCGTATTTACCAGCACTGCAAGGATAGGTCGTTATAACTATCCTAGTCGGGTTTGTACCTGTCATAACTTTGATGGAACTTGAAGTAATTGCATGTACTACTCATTGTATAATTATGTGTTGAATACGATGTGAGATTCTATAATTGTCTATCTTCTATCTCTATTCATTTACCCCATAATAATCTTCCTCTCTGACACTTGGATTTACGGCACATGAATACCGAGGATGTATTAGTGTCAATTTCTAAGGGTCGAGGAGGTGGGTTGTCCCATTTGGTATCATAGCTTATGATTGAGCGAATACCTAATCCTATATGGGGTCAACTCATTAGAGATAAGGTTAGTATTACCCTAGAATGAGTTTAGTCTGAGAGAGCACATATTTGAAAATTTTAACCGAATAAGTTTATTCAAATTTATACTAATTCCCAAAAATAATTTCATCTATATTCTTAAAACATATTCCTTTACAATGTGCAGATAGTAGGTTATGAGTAAAAGAAGAGGACGAAGGGGAGGTAGCAACACTACGACCACTAATGGTCGATCAAATGCAACAGTAATGGAGGAAGCGGTAATTCTCATGCCACCTCAAGTTAACTTTGTCACTCTTTGTAAAGATTATACCAGCTTAGGAGGAAAGCCATTTCGAGGCATGGAATCTAATATTGAAGTTCAGGCCTGGCTTAGATCCCGTAAAAAAACCTTTAAAGGATTAGACATTGATGATAATCGAAAGAGGTTCATGGCCTCCTAGCAATTGAAGGATGGGGCTCTAGCTTGGTGGGAGTCCGTTATTCTTAATGACTGAAGATAATTTCTCTTAGGCAAGATTTAAAGAAGTTTTTGAAGAGCAATACATGCCCGTCGCTGGAAAATCCAGCCTCTTTTGAAGTTTCATGGATCTAAAGCAAGAAGCGATGTCTGTGGAAAAGTATTTGCACAAATTCAATGAATTGTCTCGCTTTGGGCCTGGATTGATAGATACGCCTCTGAAGAAAAATGAGTTGTTGATTTCTGGGATGAAGGAGAAGTATTAGGATAGATGACCACCCATGTTAAAGGAACTTTATGGATTTAATGGATATGGGTTTTCGTTATGAAGCTTTGGATAAGAGGTTTCCAGTCGCAACCCAAAACAACAACAACAAGAGGAAGTTCAATAACAATGAAAAGAAGCCATGGTAAGGAAAGCCTAGAAGAGGATCTCAGGAAAATTATTTTAAAGATGTTGAATGTTTTAATTATGGAAAAAAGGACAATATTCGAAGTACTGCAGGAGTCCTAAGGTTCAAAGGCACCAGCAAGGAACCGTTACTCTTATGATGAAGAAAAGCCTCTGCCATAACTGCCATCATCCCGGCCATTGGAAGAACAGGTGCCCGTTAATGAAGAAAGGAGAGCTGGTTAAGGTCAATGTTATCAAAGACGAGCCATCAACCTCTACTGATGTAAAAGGCAAGGGAGTTCTTGAAGGTAGTATTTATTTTAGTGATAATTTAGTTAAAGTATTATTTGACATTGGGGCTTCGCATAGTTTTATTGCTAAAGGACTGGTTGATAGATTAAAACTGATCACAAAAATAATAGATACCCCTATTTTCATGTCAAATCCTATAGGTGGTACAATTAATCTTCATATGATTTGTGAAAATATCGGAGTTCCTCACCTCTCCCAAAAAAATTAATATGACCTATTTGTTCTTGACTTTATTGGGTTTGAAGTTTTGCTCGGTGTGGATTGGTTATCTAAGAATAAAGTTGTCCTTGATTGTGTTAAAAGGACGGTAACTTTGTGGTCCAACTTTGGGAAGTTTATAGAAATATCTTATAAAGACCCTAGTCCGATATGGGATAGTTTCATGTATGCACTAGACTCGTCTCAAAATATTTGGAGACAATACCAATTGTCAAGGAATTTCCGGATGTTTTTGAGGAAGTTAAAAGTTTGCCCCCGCATTAGGAAATTGAGTTTCGAATAAACTTAATTCCTGGTGCAAGACCCTTTATGCACCTTATTCGAAGGATGGCTCGAAGGAAAAGATTGAGTTGGCAAACCAAACTGAAGAGTTGTAAAAAAAGGACTAACTAAACCTATTCGCTCAAGTTAGGGTGCAGCAGTAGTTTTTGTAACTAACCCGATGGCTCCCTAAGGCTTTTTGTTGACTATCAAGACCTAAATAAGAAAACGATTAAAAATAAGTATCCTCTACCCAAATTAGGTGACTTATTTGATCAACTTCTTGATGCCCAAGTATTCTCACAAATGGATTTAGCCATAGGATTCCATCAACTAGGAATAGCTGAGGATGGCATTCCGTTAACTGCATTTAGCGGTCCAGACTGTTTTTACAAATGGTTAGTTATGCCTTTTGGGTTGACTAATGCACCCGTCTATTTCGTAGACCTTATGAACAGAGTATTCGAAGATGTGCTAAGTAAATTTGTGTTGGTTTTTATTGATGATATTCTTATCTATTCCAAAACCAAGGAAGAACATGAAAGGCATTTGGAGATTGTGTTGGAAATATTGCGGAGAAATGTACTTAAAGCTAAATTCTCGTAATGTCACTTTTGGGAGGAAGAAATAAGATTCCTTGGGCATATTTTGTTAGGAGAAGGGATCTTAGCAGATCTAGAAAAGATTTTAGCTATACAAGATTGGAAGCAACCACAAACCCCGAAGGACATCCGCGGCTTATTAGGATTGGTTGGATATTATCGGAGATTCATTCAAGATTTCTCCAAAATTTTCTCTCATCTAACAAAATTGACTATGAAGGATGTTAAATTTGAATGGACACTAAAATGTGAAGATGCATTCAAGGAACTCAAGAAAAGGATAATTACTGCTCCTGTCCTACCCATTTTTGATGAAGGCGGCGGTTTAACTGTATATACTAATGCTTGTGGGGAAGGAGTAGGTGTTGTTCTAATGCAGCATGGAAAGGTCATCTCTTATGAAACCAGACAACTAAAGGCTCATGAGAGGAATTATGCAACACATGACTTAGAATTATTATCCGTTGTGTTCACATTAAAAAAATGGAGGCATTATCTACTAGGTGAAAACTTTGAGCTCTTCACGGATCACAAATATTTAAAGTATCCTTTCACTCAGAAGGACTTAAATATGAGACAACAATGTTGGTTAGAATTTCTTACATCATATGATCTTGATATCTTATGCACACTTGGGAAAGCCAGTGTAGTGGCAGATGTGCTAAGTAGAAGGTATGTCGTTATAGCTTATTTAGTGGTACATCCAACCTTGACTAATCGTATAAAAGAGAATCGGCTCAAGGATTCAATCATTTCAAGAATAGCTAGGGAAGTAGAGGAGAATATAATACCAGGAATATGGATAGGATTCAAAGTAGACAAGCAGGGAATCTTAAGAATGAATGGAAGGATATGTGTTCCCAGTGTCAATGGGATAAGGCAAGAAGTTTTAATAGAATGTCATAATTCTCGAATTTTTGTACATCCCCGAGTTACTAAAATGTATCGAGATATGAAGAGAACTTTTTGGTGGGATGGCATGAATAGATATCTCTACCCGCATTAGCAGATGTGCAAATTATCAATAGATCAAAAGTGATCATCAAAAGACCACTACATGACTCCAATCTTTTGAAATTCCGACTTGGAAATGGTACCAAATATCTTGGATTTCATCGATGCCTTACCTTGATCAAGAAAGGGAAATGAAGGCATTAGGGTTATCATAGATCGATTATCCAAGAGCGCACATTTTCCCCAGTAAAACCAACGAGAACTACTGCAAGTATGGCAGAAATATTCATGAGGGAAGTAGTACGATTGCATGGTGTCTCTAGTCGTATAGTTAGTGATCGAGACCCTATCTTTACTAGTAATTTCTGGGAGGCATTGCAAAAAACATTAGGAACTAAGCTAAACATAAGCATTGCATATCGCCCCCGGACCGATGGACAAACTGAGAGAGTAAATCGAGTGTTGGAAGATCTTCTAAGAGCATGCATCTTACATTTTGGAGGTTCATGGAAAAGCTAACTTCATCTGATAGAATTCTCTTACAATAGTAGTTATCGGGCTAGTATTGCCATGGCCTCGTATAAAGCTTTGTATAGTCGTCCTTGTAGATTCCCAACATGTTGAATCGAGATCGAAGATCGATTAGTACTCGGTCCTGACATGATTAGAGAAGCTTCAGAAAAGGTTGACATAATTATAAAAAAATGAAAGAAGCCCAGAGTAGGGAGAAAAGCTATGCTGACCAAAGGCAAAGAAATTTAGAGTTCTCGGTTGGAGATTATGTATTCCTATAAGATTCTCCAATGAGAGGAGTGGTAAGATTTGGTCGGGCAGGGAAGTTAGCACCTCGATTAATTGTACCTTTTCCTATATTTGAAAGGATTGGCCCATTATATTATCGTATGGAACTTCCCAAAAGGTTATCTGCTGTACACAATTTCTTTCACGTATCTCACATACGGAAATATGTGCATGATCCGGAGCAAATTATAAAAACAGCTATTCAAGAAGATTTAGAAGGTTAACCTAATTTAGCATTTATCAAGTGACTAATGCGAATCATAAATCATGAAGAGAAGTGATTAAGGAGGAAGGTTGTAAGACTGCTTAAAGTTTAATGGAGTGGTGACACCGCAGACTGCATATGGGAGGCAGGGGAAAGAATGCGCAAAGCCTACCCTGAGTTTAGAATGGATACATAGTTGTATGTGTATGGTGTACTCATCGGATTATGGTGATGTCACTTGCTGTATCTTTTACATGTGTACTACTTCGTTATATATATATATATATATATATATATATATATATATATATATATATATATTTGTCTTCGAGTTATCTTGTTCTTATCCTTAATTTCGAGGACGAAATTCTTTTAGGGGGGGTATGTAACAACCTGTAATTTTACCACTTTGAGAATGGAATATATAATTAATTTTGAATATAGCCTTATAAGATAAATGAACTTGTTTTAATTACTTAAAGATGATAAGAAATTTATTTTCAAGTTTTTTTATATAGATAAATTGTTTGAATTAAAAACTGAAAATATAACCAGAAATTGGATCCCGAAATCTCAACGGGTTGACAAATGGAAATTATCTTAAGTTGTTCCAACATCGTTTGTACATGCACATAAATACACATATACACACATATGTGTATCACTATTAGTCAAATCATAGCTGAAGAAAATATCTAAGATATTATTACGAAAATTAAGCAAAAAAGGTAACATCTAATCGCCATTAAAAGATGGAAAGCAAACATCAAATCCACCATAAATGCAAGTCATTCCATCTTAAGATATTTTTGCAATATGTCTTATCACATTACATCTCATTAATGCATACACTTGAGTATGGGGACAAGGATTTGATGTTGAAGTTATGTTGTGTAAGAGATATTTTGACAATATCTAAGGGTAATTTAGTAATTTGCCACATTTTCCTACGGCTATAAATAAAACCCTAAAGATTCACGAATTCACACATCTCATTCCATCTTCTTCTTCTTCACCTCCACTTTAATGGTTTCCATCACCTCCATCCTCTTATCCATAGGCCGAGACATTTAGAAGCAATAATGTGACGACCTGAACTCGATGCACGAAAATCGACATCGAAATCCGTATTGCCGGAGCCTATAACAGCATTAGATAATAAACAAACAGATACAACATCATCACAATATTTGATTACAACAATTCAACACCAACATCAGAGTGCTATGCACATGATACAATAACAAACAATAACACCACAGCGGAAAGACAATAGAGCTATAATAACTCCAATAGAGTCTTCAAATGAAAGAGAGCAATAACGAGAATCCATCATAAGCACCTTCAAAAGCAAACTAGAAAGACTTCAAAAAATTTCCAACCAAAAGCTTTACAAAATCCGTTAGTTTCCAAAAGACTTCTAAATTCAAGCTAGCTCCAAAATATGGATAACATGTTTCTAGGCTACCCGTGTGGAAAATTACGGACACCCAGAGTTTAGGAGGGGAACAATAAACTCAGGGTTAGTCATGGGACTGGTATGAGTAAACAAAAATAGTTGTTTTGAACAAAACAATTTAAAAAGAAATTTGTAATGCTTTTTGTAAAATGAAACTACCATAAGACCTCCCGCCACAAACACAATGCAATCGCACAATTGGAGGAGATTTCTTCTTGTGATAGTCAAACATGCTTGATACGAGAAAACTCTTTGATATTATTACTAGTGCATAGCGTAGAAAATATTTCGAAAATATAATATTAATCTTAGCCAGCAAGCACCATTATGGTATACCTACTATAGCTACCATCTAAATAGTGGGTCACCAACATAAGTAAATGGCAGGTTGTACAACTAAAACCGTAAAGGGCTCTATTGAATGATTGGATTTCCAACAATGGCCAGGCTAAGGAACTTCCTATACCGAATGGAACTCCTCTAGAGGAACGCCCCTAAGAAACAAACCGGATCTCTACCAACATAGGGTCGGGTTACCTACCTTTATCCCTAAGAACAATAGGTAACACCTACAGGTAAGCCATCACCGATCGTTACCGACCTTTATCCCAGGATTCACCAACAAATAGCAACAACCACATAAGTTAAATATCAAGGCTCCATACCTAATACCACTTTTTATCTAGAAGAAAATGGACATACCCTAGGGGGTGACCCCTAAAAACATTGTCGCAACTTCCCTTTTTCGGCCATTTTCGGGTTGTGAGGTTCGACGAAGTCTCGTCCACAAAGCTACGCTTTTCACAAAAGCCATGCTTTGATCAATACATGATCAGCAGCATTTCATATGCCACATTACCAAATTGGGAATGTATCACTAGTAACCATTAACTACATGACCTCTAAGCTCGAACGTCTCAGAGAAGGGTGTTAAGCTAAGAGAATAAATTCTCCGCCACTAAACAAAAATGTATTTGATAGAAACAGTTTTCATCTCAAAGTGTAACGTCAGAAAACATCCATACAAGTCTGTTCTTGGTCCGAACAAAACCGAAGGCACTTCCCAAGAAGCCCATGCAAATCCAGGTACCCTCAATCCCGACCGAACTCCCCATCACATATGGAGATCTCTATATCGGAGTAACTCAGTGTAGAGACAATCGACAGGTTATCCTATCATTCTCGAGATTACCCAATCTTCATGACTGTCTTCAAATGCAATCCACATGTCATATCACTATTCTGGATGGGTTTTATGACATAAAGTCCTCTCCCGGCTAAACCGAATAGTGAGCTCTTAATTTTCAAAACACGTGGATTCAAACACAATCATATTTTCAAGTTTAATATTCGATGTGGGTTTCGGATAACCAACTGGAATTTGACTCCCTGTCGCATCGAAATTTAAATGTCGTTTTACAGGACAAAAGGTTTTTAATTTACACAGAACATATCATAGATATCACAGCTCAGCACAAAGCAATTCATATCACAAAACATCACAATCACATAACAGGGGTATCTAATCAGCTCAAGGCAATTAATAATAATCAGTCATATACAAATAAGATGAATTAATCATGTGATTAGAATTAATTAATCACATAATTATTTTCATTAATTATCCTTAATTAATGATTAATTATTCTTAATTTTAAATAATTATTCCTTAATTATTAATAAATTAATCCTTAATTATTAATTAATTAAATCTTAATTACATCAATTAATTAATTATTCGTTAATTAATTAATTAATTATTAGTTACAAATTAATTAGCCTTAATTATTAATTTGATTAACTCTTTATATTAAGAAATTAATTAAGTAATTTTACTTTAAATAATTATATTAACAAATGATTAATTACTTAATAAATCAAAAGATAAACCATT
Source organism: Allium cepa (assembly GCA_030765085.1). NCBI lineage: Eukaryota > Viridiplantae > Streptophyta > Magnoliopsida > Asparagales > Amaryllidaceae > Allium > Allium cepa. The sequence goes on along the minus strand of CM060931.1, from coordinate 881,161,497 downwards.
TTATCTTTACTAATTACTTTAATTATCATTTAGACCTTGTTTAATAAATCATCATTATCACATTAGTTAATTTAAGATCTTAAATTAGATAAATGTTTAGAAAACACTTCATTTTTTTAACAATTGTTTACTTTTACAATAATTAAGTTTATTTAAAATAAACATTTAAAATTAAGGTCGTATATGCATTAAACACTTTAGCTTAGCTTAACCAAAACCGAAATAAGTTAAGAAAATCATTTGAATTAAAACATGATTTTTAAACCCGAGCCACACCCGAGTAACACCCGAGAAAACATGTTGATTGCTCCGAGTTTCACCCGTATCAAACCCCAAACTTCATTTTTAACTTAGATTTTATTTTTTGTTTAAGTTTTGTTGTACTCGGTACTTACTTGCAAATGCTCTATCCCAATCACGAGCCCGCACACGAACTACTCGAAGACTACTTCGAGACATCCAACCTTCCTTCCTCTTCCAGGCTACTAGTACAAACGGGGCGTCATGCATATGCACAGGCCGAATGGCCACCTTCGACCCAAACTCCGGCCATCATCAAGTTATTGACAACCCGACCTAACCTCCAGACCCCCATCCCCCGAAACCATAAACAACGAGGAATTCGCAAATAAGCAATCTAACCCAACCTGGAACAAAATTTCAATCACCCAATCTTCCTCGTGCTTCCACCTTCGACCATCAAAGGTAATGCGACCCCGGTCAGAACAACGTCGAAACCCTACGCTTTGAATCCCATCGGGGCGAACAACCTCGGTTCATCGACGATGACGCAGCAATCCAAATTCCGAGCATGACCAAATATGGTTTTCAAACCCTATTTCGATCTCATTCACCATCTACGATGAATTATAAAATCATTGTGTATTTTTCAGATGATCTCTAAACTCCAACCATGCTTCGACTTCGATCGTGAGACTAATCGTTACTCATATCACCAGGATTTTATCAAAACCCATTTAACGTTCATCTCACAAATCCTCGCAATTTTTTAGGTTAAAAATCATGAATTTCTTATCAAAAATCATGGTTTACTAAGACGAACAGAATCATGAAAACAAAACACAAATTTTTATCAATTAAATTTTTGAACAAAATCGATTTGGCTGTGTTTTAAAATTTTCTAGAAAACACATTTATTTTTAGTACTTAAAAATATTTTTAGAATGGAAATCTTGTCAATTCTAACATATTTTCTTTAGAAATCAAAATCAATAGAGGATCAGAGGATGAGTTTTCGATTTTCAAACAGGTTTGAACCTGTCATGCTTAGAACAGAGACCAATGTTTGTTCTCAGGCATGCAAAGCTATATCCACACATATATACACAAATTTATACACATGCAAGTAATTTTTCAACCTACTTTAAACATGTTTTCAAACAACAGATCTAAATCCAGAATAAAAAGGGTTTACTCACCGGTTAAAAGAAGAAACAGAAATCTTTTTAAACTCCTGGAAGATGTATTTTCTTTTGAAAACTGGGAACTGGAAGTTGATTGTTTGAAAACTAGATTCTTGATTTTTCTGTGAATTCTGGAATGTTTTGCTTCAGGTTATTGTTGAAGATAATCTTTACTTTGAAATCTTGCTTCAAGTCGAAATGCTGATGTTGTTAAATTTGATTCCCTTTGATTTCTTTTCTACGATTTCCTTACTTCTCAAATTTGAGTTACTTTATAGGTTTCAATATTTTTCTTTGATCTAGTTTTAGAGTTTTTCAGGTTTTGATTTGTAAATGAAAAAGGAAAAGCGAAAATGAGAGAAGCCTTGAATCTATTTTAATTAACTATCTCAAAACTAAAAACAAAAGTGACACTTGTTAATTATTTACTAAAATTCTTACACTTGTAATTTTTCAATGTTATGTGTTTACATTTGTAACTTGCATGGTTTTAACGTATTTCATATTATTCTATATTTTTTATTGTATTTTCTATTTTATAAACACATTTTCTTTACACACACACACACACACACACAAACAATTTAAAAGAAAATGGTTTCAAAACTAATTACACATTAAATAAACCATATATGCATTATTTTATAGTTAAATTATTTTACTAGGATATTTATTTAAATTTTAAATTCAAATTCAAATTCAAATTTGAATTACAATCTATTCAGATATATATAAAATCATACATTTATTCAATTTGTTTGAAAATTTTAATTCAATTTCAAATTAAATTCCGAAAATTCATATTAATTACTAATTTTAAATCTGATAGAAATTAGGAAGTTACAGATCCCCCCTCTTATGAAAATTTCATCCTCGAAATTTGAAAGGGTGAGAAAGACAAACAAAGAATATAAGAACATAGAAAAAGATAGAGAAATGGCTTACCAGATCAAGCCGAGATTTCCACTCTGCAATTGGGATAGGACTTCTGCATGCTATCCTCGGTTTCCTAAGTACAATCATCTGGATCACCATTCCATTGCACTTTTACTTATCTCACCACTTTATTCCTCAATTGCTTTTCATTTCGATCGATGATCATCAATGGTTCTCTTTTTACAGCTAAGTTGGGAGTGATTTCTAAATCTTGCTGCGTAGCTTCCTCAATAATACAGTCTGGATCATGCATATGTTTTCGAAGATGTGAAACATGAAACACATTGTGTACACCAGATAACCAGCTAGGTAACTACACTCGATATGCCAAAGGACCGATCCTCTCCAGTATAGGAAGAGGACCAATATAACATGGTGCCAGCTTACCAGTTTTCCTAAGTCTCAGCACTCCTTGCATTGGAGATACTTTTAAGAAGACAGAATCTCCAACTTGAAACTCTAAAGCTCCCCTTCTGAGATCAGCATAACCTTTTTGACGACTTTGAGCAGTTTTCAACTTCTTTCGAATAAAATCAACTTTTTCAGTAGCTTCCTTAATCATATCTGGTCCAAGAACAAGCCTATCACATGACTCGATCCAACATGCAGGTGATCGACACGGACGACTATATAATGCTTCAAAAGGAGCCATTTCGATATTGTCCTGAAGTTATTATTATATGAGAATCAACCAGATGCAAATGGTCCTTCCATGAACTACCAAAGTTAAGAATACAAGCACGCAAGAGGTCTTCTAAGATTTATCCTTTCAGTCTGCCCATCAGACATCGGATGGTAAGCAGTACTGAAGTTTAGTTTAGTTCCTAATGCGGCTTGAAATGCTTTCCAAAATCTGCTGGTGAAGATCGGGTCAAGATCACTCACTATACTGCTTGGTATACAGTAGAGACGAATAATTTCTTTCACATACAATTCGGCCAAACTCGCTGCTGTCTGGGTTGATTTTACTGGAACAAAGTGGGCGGTCTTAGTCAAACGGTTCACAATAATCCAAATTGCTTCATGACCCCTGTGAGTATGTGGCAACCCATCTATGAAATCCATAGATGCTTGATCCCATTTCCATTTAGGTACCTTCAATGATTAGAGTAAACCCGCCATCTTCTTCTGATCACTTTTGATTTGTTGACAGGTTGCACGACGACTCACATAAATAGATATACCCATTATCATTGTTTTCCACCAGAAAGTCCTTTTAATGTCTCGATACATCTTCTTAACTCCTGGATGGATACTGAGTTTAGACTTGTGACACTCGTCCAAAACTTCACGTTTTAGATCTGAGATATCAAGGACACACAACCTGCTCTTCAGTCTTATAATTCCTCTATTATCGACTTCAAATCTACAATCTTTACCTTGACATGTTCTTCTATAGATTTCTTGAAGAAACTTATCTTCTGCCTACTTTCTTGCGATCCTCTTAAGAAGAGTAGGAGTGACAACAAGATGAGAAAGAATAGCATGTTTTCTACGCAGAGCATCGGCTACCTCGTTGGCTTTTCTGGGCGTATACAGAATATCAAGGTCATATGATGCTAGAAATTCCAACCAACGTTGTTTCCTCAGATTTAAATCCTTCTGGGTGAAGAGATACTTCAGAGATTTGTGGTCGGTGAATAATTTGAATTTTTCACCTAAATAAGAAAGATTTATTAAGTATATATATTTAGTTAAGTTAATCTTTAAACTTTTAAGAAGGCTGAAAGAGATTATTACCCAGAAGATAGCGACGACATATTTTTAAAGCAAAAACAACAGCCAGAAGCTCGAGATCATGCGTTGGGTAATTCTTCTCGTGTGGTCGTAATTGTCTACTTGCATAGGCAATCACTTTCCCATTCTTCATTATCACCACACCCGCACTATCATCGCATGTGTCGGTATAAACAGATAAGCCTTGATTCCCGTTAATAATGGCGAGAATGGGAGCGGTAGTCAATCTCTTCTTCAACTCATGGAATGCTTCATCACACCTCCGGGTCAAATCAAACTTAGCATTCTTCATGGTCATCTTAGTCAGCGGACTGGCCAACTTGAAGTAATCTTGTACAAACTTCCGATATATCCAGCTAAACACAGAAAACTTCTAACTTCTTTTGGAGTAGTGGGTTGTCTCCGGACTAGAATAGCATAAATCTTGCCCGAATCTATAGAAATTCCCTCTTCATTTAGAATGTGCCTGAGAAATCTAACTTCCTTCACCCAAAAATGGCACTTAGAAAATTTGGCGAATAGAATGTTCCTCCTCGGTATTTCCAAAACAATTCTCAAATGCTCGGCATGTTCTTCTTCGATTTTGGAGTAGATTAGGATATCGTCCATAAATACAAGAACGAATTTATTCAACACTTCTCGGAATACTCTAGTCATTAATTCTACGAAGTATGCGGAAGCATTGGTTAGTCCGTAAGGCATGACTAACCATTCGTAGAATATGTCCGGTCCCTTGAAAGCTGTTAAGTGAACACATTCTTCAACAATTCTTAGCTGATGGAATCCCTGAGCCAAATCCATCTTTGAAAAGAATTGAGCGACGTGCAACTGATCGAACAAGTCGTAGATTCTAGGCAAAGGAATTTTGTTTTTGAGAGTGAATTTATTTAGATCACGGTAATCCATGCATAGTCTCAAAGATTCGTCAGACTTGGCCACAAAGACAACATGTGAACCCCAACTGGAAAAACAAGAACGTATTAACCCTTCCTCTAGCAAATCTCGAGTTTGCTTGACTAATTCTATTCATTCCCTGGGCGCCATCCTGCGGCCTGCATCAGGATGAGAGTTTGGGACTAAATCGATTTTGAATTCAATTTCTCTGTACGAAGGTAAAGATTAAACCTCTTCGAATACATCTAGAAATTCCTAAACAATAGGTATAGATTCCAGACTAGGTTTGGGATATCCCAAAGTATACATCAGCTTATCTCTTTTAGGACTCGGATCCTCACAAGAAATTTTAATACAATCATCAAATTTGGTTCTGATAAAAAACGTTCAATAATTACAATCTAATTTGGCTTCGTATTTCGTTAGCCAATCCATTCCGAGTAAGATTTCAAATTCATTAAAATCGAGGACAAAGAGACTGATAGGGAATTGATGACGAGAATACGAGATAGGAAATTCTCTACATCGTAGGCAAAGATTTGCAGGACTACCAACCGGATTATTCACGCAAATGGGCTCATCAACAAATTCAGTCTTAAGTTTTAATTCATTTACGGTTCGTTGGGAGACAAAGTTGTGTGTAGCTCCCGTGTCGAACAAAACTCTAACAACTCTATCATAAACAGAAAGGTTTCCTTCTAAAACTCCTTCTCTTTTGTCCGCCTTTAAAGTTAAGGGGTCGTCTTTTATCGTGCACATTTTCGCTACTTGTACTTGCTTCTTTTTCGAGCAATTTTTAGCTTCGTGACCTGGCTTGTGACAATAAAAGCATTCCGTGGTTCTTTGACTGGTCTTCACAGGTTGATCTTTCTTTACTTGTTTCTTTGGCTTCTTATAGTCGTTAGAATAATGGCCTTTCTCTTGACAGTTGTAACAAGTAATATCCTTCGCCAATTTTTCCTGATTACTCTTCTTCTCCTTTCCTTGATCCGGTTTCTTCCCTCCGAACTTCCTTTTCTTCCAATTTGGATTGCTCGAACTTCCTTTATTCTCCGAAACTTCCTGCTTATCCTAGGTAGCATATCTAAAATCCATATCGATCAATTCAAAGAAAGATTCTTTTAAGTGGGTCGTCATCCTCTCGTGGTACTTCTTGTTCATTCCTCGAATAAATTTTTCATTCTTCTTCAAAGGTGTATTCACCAATTCCGGACCAAACCGAGATAATTCGTTGAACTTATTCAAATACTCCTCAAACGATAAACTTCCCTGCTTCAAGTCTATGAACTCCTGGTACATTCTGGAGATACCAGCAGATGACATATAACGTTGTTTAAACACCTCTTTGAACCGACTCCAAGTGAACTCATCTTACGACTCATCCACTGTAACAGTCTCCCATAGGCTAAAGCTTCCTCTCGGAGTTGCCAAGAAGCAATCAATCGCATTTGATCTTCTTACAATTTCAATCCTCTGAAAATTCTTTCGCACGATCGAATCCAGGCTAGTGTTTCGACGACAGACTACTTGCCAGTAAATGGCTTTCCACCAAGCCTTGAGAAACTTCGATATAGATCAGCCAGATTCGGCAGAGGTTGAATGGCAATAGCTACTGTTGTAGGGACTTGACCAGCTGTAATGGTACTTCCCCATCCCCTACTTTGTCCTCTTCTCCCACTCATTCTCACTATCTATAAATAGCAAGAAAACTTGATTTAGGCATACAGACAAGATATCTTAGGGAATGACAATAGTTAAAGAAAATAAACCAAGAAATTTTAGGTCTTCGATCTCCCAGGTTATACCCATTCTAGGTTATACTTCACCCTATCTCTAATGAGCCATCTAATACTCCGTGGCCAAAGTTCTTACTCAACCTTTAGCACTGATAGCACTTACGACGACCCAAACTCGATGCCCAAAAATCGACATCGAAATCCGTTTCGCCGGAGCTTATAACAACATTAGATAATAAACAAAATAGATACAATATCATCACAATATTTGATTACAACAATTCAATACCAACATCAGAGTGCTATACACATGATACAATAACAACCGATAACACTACAGTGGAAAAGACAACAGAGCTATAATAACTCCAATAGAGTCTTCAAATAAAAGAGAGCGATAGCGAGAATCTAGCATAAGCATCCTCAAAAGCAAACTCCGAAGACTTCAAAAGATTTCCAACCAAAAGCTTCCCAAAATCCGATACTTTCCAAAAGACTTCTAAATCCAAGGTAGCTCCAAAATTCGGATAACCTGTTTCTAGGCTGCCTGTGTGGAAAATTATGAGCAACCGGAGTTTAGGAAGGGAACAATAAACTCAGGGTCAGTCATCGGACTGGTATGAGTAAACAAAAAATAGTTATTTTGAACAAAAATATTTAAAAACAAATTCTCAATGCTTTTTGGAAAATGAAACAACCATAAGACCTCCCGCCACATACTCAATGCAATCACACAATTGGAGGAGATTTCTTCTTATGATAGTCAAACATACTTGATACGGGAAAACTCTTTGATATTATTACTAGTGCATAGCATAGAAAATCTTTCGAAAGTACAATATTAATCTTAGCCAGCATACCACCATCATGGTATACCTACTATAGCTATCATCTAAAAATGGATCACCACCATAAGTAAATGGCAAGTTGTACAACTAAAACTGTATAGGGCATGTATTGAATGATTGGATTTCCAACAATGGCCAGGCTAAGGAACATCCTATACCGAATGGGCCGCCTCTGGAGGGACGGCGCCAAGAACCAAACCAGATCTCTACCAACACAAGACCGGGTTACCTCTGTAATAGGTAACACCTACATGTAAGCCATCCGTGCTCGTTACCGACTTTTATCCCTAGAATCATCAACAAACAGCAACAACCACATAAGTTAAATATCAGGGCTCCATACCTGGTACCACATTTTATCCAGAAGAAAATGGACATACCCTAGGAGCGCGACCCCTAAAAACTTTGCCGCAACTTTCCTGTTTTGGTCGTTTCTAGGTTGTGAGGTTCGGCGAAGTCTCATCCATAAAGCTACACTTTTCACAAAAGCCATGCTTTGATCAATACATGATCAGCGGCACTACATATGCCACATTACCAAATTGGGAATGTATCACTAGTAACCATTAACTACATAACCTCTGAGCTCGTACGTCTCAAAGAAGGGTGTTAAGCTAAGAGAATAAATTCTCCACCACCAAACAAAAATGTATTTGATAGAAACCAGCTTTACATCTCAAAGTGTAACGTCAGACATACATCTATACAAGTCTGTTCTGGGTCCGAACAAAACCGAAGGCACTTCCTAAGAAGCCCTTGCAAATCCAGGTATCCTCAATCCCAACCGGACTCCCCATCACATATGGAGATCTCTATACCAAAGAAACTCAGTGCAAAGACAATTGACAGGTTATTTTGTCGTCTCGAGAATAACCGGTCTTCACCACCGTCTTTAAATGTAGTCTATATGTCATATCACTATTCGGGATGGGTTATATGACATAAAGTCCACTCCCAGCTAAACCGAATAGTGAGCATTTAATTTTCAAAACACGTGGATTCAAACAAAATCATATTTCCAAGTTTATGATTCGATGTGGGTTTTGGGTAACCAACTGGAATCCGGCTTCCTGTCGCATCAAAATTTAAATCTCGTTTTACGGGCTAAAGGGTTTTCAATTTACACAGAACAAATCACAGATATCACAGCTCAGCAAAAATAAATTCATATCACAAAACATCACAATCACATAACAGGGGTATCTAATCAGCTCAAGGCATTTAATAATAATCAGTCATCTACAAACAAGATGAATTAATCGTGTGATTACAATTAATTAATCAAATAATTATTTTCATTAATTATCCTTAATTAATGATTAAGTATTCTTAATTTTAAATTAATTTGTCCTTTATTAATAAATTAATCCTTAATTGTTAATTAATTAAATCTTAATTACATTCATTAACAATTTATTCCTTAATTAATTAATTCTTAATTACCAGTTAATTAGCCTTAATTATTAATTTGATTAACTCTTAATATTAGTAATTAATTAAGTAATTTTACTTTAAATAATTATATTAACAAATGATTAATTACTTAATAAATAAAAAGATAAACCATTTTATCTTTACTAATGTCTTTAATTATCATTTAGACCTTGTTTAATAAACCATCATTATCACATTAGTTAATTTAAGATCTTAAAGTTGGATAAATGTTTAGAAAACACTTTATTTTTTATAATTGTTTACTTAATTACAATAATTAAGTTTACTTAAAATAAACATTTAAAATTAAGGTTATTTGTGTATGAAACACTTTAGCTTAACTTGACAAAAACCTTAATTATTTTAAGAGAAATAAGTTAAGAAAATCATTTGATTTGAAACTTAATTAGTTTTAAAATTTAAAAACTCGGCCTTTCACAAAATTTATAGACCCGAGCCTCACCTGAGTCACACTCGAGAAAACAGGTTGATTTCTCCAAGTTTCCACCGTATCAAACCCCAGACTTCATTTTTAACTTAGATTTTTTTTGTTTAAGTTCTGTTATACCCGGTACTTACTTGCAAATGCTCGATCCCAATCACGAGCCAGCACACAACTACTCAAAGTCTACTTCGAGACATCCACCCTTCCTTCCTCTTCCAGGATAATTATACAAACGGGGCCTCATGCACATGCACAGGCGGAACGACCACCTCCAACCCAAACTCTGGCCATCATCAAGTCATCAACAACCCAACCTAACCTCCAGACCCCCAGAAACCATAAACTACGATGAATTCGCAAATAAGCAATCTGACCCAACCTGGAACACAAGTTCAATCACCCAATCTTCCTCGTGCTTCCACCTCCGACCATCAGAGGTCACACGACCCTGGCCAGAACAACGTCGAAACCCTACGCTTCAAATCCCACTGTTGCGAATAGCCCCGGTCCATCGACGATGATGCAGCAATCCCAATTCCGACCATGGCCAAATATGGACTTCAAACCCTACTTTGATCTCATTCACCATCAACGGTGAATTATAAAAACATTGGGTATTTTTCAGATGATCTCTAACCTCCAACCTTGCTTCGACTTTGATCGTGAGATTAATCATTACTCCGATCGCCAAGATTTTATCAAAACCCATTTAACGTTCATCTCACAAATTCTCGCAATTTACTACGTTAAAAACCATGAATTTCTTATCAAAAATTGTGGTTTACTAAGACGAACAGAATCATGAAAACAAAACTCAAATTTTTATCAATTAAATATTTGAACAAAATTGATTTGGCTATGTTTTAATATTTTCCAAAAATCCATTTACTTTAGTAGTTTAAATTATTTTCGAATGGAAATATTGTCAATTCTAACATATGTTCTTTAGACATCAAAATCAGTAGAGGATCAGAGGATGAGTTTTCGATTTTCAAACAGGTTTGAACCCTGTAATGCTTAGAACAGAGACCAATGTCTATTCTCAAGCATGCAAAGCTATATCCACACATATATACACAAATTTATACACATGCAAGTAATTTTTCAACCTACTTTAAACATGTTATCAAACAATAGATCTAAATCTAGAATAAAAAGGGTTTACACAATTATTAAAAGAAGAAACATGGAGCGTTTTAAACTCCTGGAAGATTTATTTGCTTTTGAGAACTGGGAAATGGAAGTTGATTGTTTGAAAACTAGATTCTTGATTTTGCTTTGAATTCTGGAATGTTTTGCTTCAAGTTGTTGTTGAAGATGATCTTTACTTTGAAATCTTACCTCAAGTTGAAATGCTGATGTTGTTAAATTTCATTCCCTTTGATTTCTTTTCTCTGATTTCCTTAATTCTCAGATTTGAGTTGTTCTATCGCTTTTTATACTTTTCTTTGATCTGGTTTTAGAGTTTTTCAAGTTTTGGTTTGTAAATGAAAAAGAAAACGAGAAAATGAGAGTAGCCTTGAACCTATTTTAATTAACTATCTCAAAACTGAAAACAAAAGTGACACTTGTTAATTATTTACTAAAATTCTAACACTTGTAATTTTCCCATGTTATATGTTTACATTTGTAACTTGCATGGTTTTAATGTCTTTCGTATTATTCTATATTTTTTTATTGTATTTCCTATTTTAGAAATACATTTTCTTTGTGTGTATATATATATATACACAATTTAAAAGAAAATGGTTTCAAAACTAATTACACGTTAAATAAACCATCTACGTATTATTTTAAATCCAAATTATTTTACTTGGATATTTATTTAAATTGAAATTCAAATTCTAATTCCAATTTGAATTACAATCTATTCAGATGTATATAAAATCACACATTTGTTCAATTTGTTTGAAAATTTCAATTCAATTTCAAATTAAATTCCAGAAATTCATATTAATTACTAATTTTACATTTGATAAAAATTGGGATGTTACAAATAATCCAAGTGATCGTGAGCTAAGAGTTCGAGTTAGCAAATCTATAGCCAATTTTTAGTTAGTAGTTCAAACCCGAGGTAAGTAAACTCCTAGACTATCATTTTATATGTTATCGGATGTTATATATGATTAATTATGATTATTGATGATGAGTCTTTAATATGAATGTTATATATATATATATATGCATGTCACGGAAATACACGTCGATAAGCACAAAGTAAAGCACTTTCCTTTATTTAATGAATCAATGTATATGGAATGTTAATCCTCTTTAAAATTGTTTAAAATATGAAATAAATTATAAAAATATTTTAAAATGTTTTATAGGTGACTAGAGTTAAAAAATTAGTTTTCAAATGATAAAAAAAGTCATTTTGATCAATATAGTTTAAAAAGCACTTTCCACGGCACTTTCCGTAGCACTTTTCTATAACTTTTGAAATGTAGTTTTAAACGCACCCGTTCATTTCAAAATCTTCTATAAATATTTTCAAATGTTTAATAAAGTATTTTAAAGATGATTTAATGATTTATGGAATGGTTAAATATTAAATGATTTAGAGTCGATCAAATTACTTGACCGCCTTATGGGTATCAAAGAGATAGTGTCTAGCCTTGAGTTTGGAAAATCTGTTTCCTGCTCTCTCTCGGTATCCGGACTGGCCCGATGGATGGGATTGTAAATTTTGGTTTACAAGGATCAAAATTTTTTGAAGATAAAGGATTTATCTCTCCAAATATAAATAACTTGAATTTTATAGAGTTAATCTTCTTGTACACGGTGTTAAATCCCGAAGAGGGAACTCATACAATTCATGGAATTTAAAGGGTGTATTCGCCATTGTTCCACCTATAGTATTTCTTGAATACGGGAATTGGTATTGAGTAGAATTAGATTATTTCTATATATTTTGCTCACTTAACATTTATTGGTTTTGGATTAACATCCTAGATAACATGCTTTTAACTGAATTAAATTATGATTTTCGAATTAGGAAATCTTTATCAAGATTTAAATGAAATGAATTTGAAATATTTTTTTAAGTAAAATATGAAAGGGTTTGGAATTATTCCATGATTTAAAAAAGGTTTAAACTAACCAAAGGGATTTGATAAATGACGCTTGATGATTCCATATTCTTTGAGAAAGACAAAGAATTTTTTCAATGAATATATCTTTAAGATATATCTATGAATGAATAGAAATATGAATTAAATTTAATGATGATTGATAATCACATATGAACTTAACATCTTTGTAGTCGATGATTGGTTTGGACGAACTGGGGTTGGATTCGAGTAATTCCTATCCGAAAACCACTTCAAACCAATTTACATATATGAAGTAAAGACTTGGATATGTTATTAAGGATATTCGTAATGAAGAACTGTTGTTGATCATTTGGGGATAAACTCCCAATATATATACAGTAGCAGTAGTCTCTTTGTTATGAAATATCCAATGCAAGGACTAATTGCTACTAATCCTAGGAGTAACTCCCAACAGGATGTTGTAGGAGAGTGCCTTCGGTTTGTTCTGTTCCTAGACAACTTTAATGGACGGATGTTTGACGTTGCAATTGTAGTTACATTGGTTGATTTCTATGAACGTATATCTGATTGGTGGCGGAGAAAGCAACTTCTCTTAGCTAACACCCTTTTCTGAGACATACAAGCTCAAAAATTATACGTTTGTAGAAATCAGTTCTGTGATTGTGGATTGGCAATGTGGCATTCAAAGTGGAATGTTCTATGAGTAAGTTAATCGTTACCTCGAGCCTCACCATCCGAAAATGATAAAAACAGGGTAGATGCGGTAGAGCTAAGTGGGTCGCTCCCATTGGGGTATAGTGATCACCTTTTTAGATATTTATTCTGGCTATGATGTCGGGTTTTAAATTAACGTGGTGTATGCAAAGAGCGCTCTCGGGTAGGTCGAGAACGACCGAGGTGATGACATATTCGGTACTATCTATGGTAAAGGTAGGTCGGTTCTGTGTTGGTAGAGGTTGGAGCATCAGGTGCATTTTTCTAGAGATGTACTGTCGGAAGGTAGTCCCTTACCTTTTCATTGTATGGAAATCCATTCTCCAATAAGTGCCTTCGGGTTTGATTGTATAGCGTAGTATGCTAGAATATAATAATGCAATAGTTTCGGCTAGGAATATGTATACTTACTTGAGAAGGTTTTTCAAAAGAATGTCATTAAAAATAATATCCACATATTCTGCGTAGAAAATGTTTTGGTTGTCATAAAGAAAAAATCCATCCCGTGTTTATGTACGGCGTGGTCTTATGAGATACCTTTTGTTTTCAAACATTGAATTTTGAGTTTCTCAAACTAGTCCCATGACTGACCTGGAGTTTAATTTATTTTCCCCTTAAACTTTGGGTGCCCTATTTTCCTGGGCAGCCAACTAATTAGGTGAGCTTAGAGCATTTTGGGTCTTTTGTTGAAGTCATCTTTCACTTTCCACTGTGTCTGTATTATGTATTAATATTTACCAGCACTATGAGGATATGTCACTATAACTATCCTAGTTAGGTTAGTACCTATCATAACTTTGATGAAACAACTTAGAGCATTTGCATGTACTACTCATATGTATAATTATGTGTTGACGATGATGTAAGATTATATTATTGTATATCTTCTATCTTTATTTCTTTACCCCATGATGATCATCCTCTTCGACACTTGGATTTACGGCACGTGAATATCGAGGATGTATTAATGTCAATTTCTAAGGGTCGAAGAGGCGGTTCATCATACTCAGCACCACCGCCTTTCAACTGGTGAAGTTGTAGCCTTCACAACAACATTCTCTGATCACCTCTAACCATGTGCGCTGCCACCCCATAACTAGCCTTTCAAAACCCTAATGCCATTTTCCGGTCGCCTTAGGCCATCTAGGCCAAACGATCACCAGCCCATGAATCCACACGATAAACTCTACAAAACCCATAAATCAATTTCGTCGACTGATGTACAGGTTAAAAACTACCAATTCATCTTTGACCGTGATTTGTAGTTGACTCGATCACTATTCTAGAAAACGAACACCAGACGTCGACTCGATTCGTCGAGATCTTCGAAACCGTATATAGTTTGACATAGTTTAATGAGTTGGAATTTATATTTCATTTTGATTTGCAATTGAATCTAAGAATTAGGGCTTCTGCCATTTGAGAAGGAGGAACAGACAGATGGAATTGTACATAGAGTGGAACTGAAAGACTGCTAGGGTTTGAAAAACAAACCTATTTATATAAACAGTTCTCGATAAGAAAGAACAACATATCAAATTGATCTGAAACAACAATAACGATCCAAAAAAGCCTGTTCCATCTCCGAAACGAAAGTGGGTCATCCATATATCAAAATAGATGTTTTTGATATTTTCATATTCAACGGAATAGGTTTCGATTCCCAATCTCATCAGATAAAGAAGTTAACTTTTAAAATCAGCTTATTTATATTGATTTCATTAAATTGTTTTCTATGCATTTCGAGCCCACACGATCAAACGACAAGTGTGAATGCTACAAAACTCGAAAACCTACAACAATTCACTATTACGGATCCGATGAAACTAGTTTTGTCGAACTCCAAGATAGTGGCCAAAATGACCATTTTCACGTTAAATAAATAAATTCTTATTATGATAATTAAATCGCCTTTTAAATCTATTTTTAAAAGTTAACAATTTTTATCATTTCCTTTTCTGATTAGCTAGACACTTATAAACTTTTAAAACAAATTTCCATGTCCAATTCAATGTTAAATATTACACTAATTGCAGTATTCAATTTCAACTGCAATAAATTAATTAATTATAATTTTAAGTTCCAATAAATTCATTTATTTTGATTTACATCTTATTATTCAATCCATTATTACTTTATGGATATAATTAACATTTGTTTACATTTTATTACACCAATCTTCTATAATTACCATCTTAATTTACATTAATTACAACATTTAATTATATTAATTTCAGTTAAGTTACAATTTAAGTGGATTAATTCAAAGTGGTTTTCAATTCAATTTAAACGAATCAAATACAGAATGACAATTTAAGAAATTATTATTCATTCATAATTCAAACATATTTCCAAGTCTATTGTTTACAACAAAAGCAAATGAATTCACATATTGATTAATAATTCTATATTAACCAATTTTAGTAAATTTCATACAATTTCTTTTTTTTATTACAACACTTAGTTTATTTACTATTTACAATTTATAGCCAGTTATAACTTTAGAATTATTTCAATTACTTGAGATACTTTCAAGTAGTCATCAATTACCTTAAATTAACATTATTAAATTCCATTCGAGTTATTATTCTTATTAATAAATCATAAATTATAATTTTTTTCAATATTAAATCACAAAAACTTATTAAATTCATTATTTTTAATTATCAGAAATTACGGGTCATTACACTGGGATACTCACTTGAATTTTTACAAATAGTTATTATGTCAATATGATATAAAAAATTCATTTTTTTGAGTTGAAGGAAAATGTTCAGATATTCTCGATGTTGTAATTTGAACTTTATGTGAAAGACAACAAATAGCAAACACTACTATGGATTTGGAACAAAAATAAATTGTAGTTCATACTTGGCAATATAGTTGCACAGAAGTAGAAACTCAATACATGTCTAATTATGGTAATATTATAAAAGAAGAAAGAGTAAACTCGTATCATATTATCATATATTTTATATTAAGTAGAAGATGAAAGTACAAGTACAAACAACTCAAGGTTCAATATGTTAAGTTACATTACAAATGGAACGGTATTGAAAAAGTAATAATATATATTTCCAAATTGTAGACTGCAAAAAAACACAGATAATTATATAATCAATAAGATTAAATAACCTAGGCATAAACATATTAGAAATAAAATATACATGTTAAACAAATCATATATATTACAAGACATAATCAATAATTGGTATTAAAAACTTTGAAGATTGGTTTCTTTGACTCACGGAAATCGACATAAATACATCCTTGGTATTCACATGTTGCAAATCTAAGTGCCGGAGAAGTGAATTCTCAAGGGTAAGGAAGAAAAAAAAAGAAAATTAGAAATTCACATATATTATTTCAACAAATAATATTTACAGGGGAAATTTAAATTCAATAATCAGTGCTAAATTATGGACGATTATAAATTTTCATCCTTACAAATGTAAAATACTATAACACTAGAGTGTGGTGGAAATAAATAAAATCTTCAGAAGAATCTTCTAACTCCATGTTTCGAGCTCCATCCAAATTTCTTCTAAACTAAACCAGACTACTAGGCTGCCGGGGAAAATTCGGGCAACGGAGTTTAAGGAAAGGGAAAAATAAACTCCAGGTCATTCATGGGACTGGTGTGAGAATTCAAATCATGCACGTTTGAAAAGAAAAATGTATCTCTTAAGACCACGCGGCACATAAACATGAAACGGGTTTTTACCTTATGATAATCAAATCATTTTACGTAAAAATACTTGATATTATTTTTAGTAACATATCTTTGAAAACATTTGCATAGCTAAAATTGTTACGTTATTAAATTCTGGATACTAATCACAAATGCGGGTTCTACAAAAAAATGGCAGGCACTTATTGGAGATTGGTTTTTCATACAAATGACCATGTGATTGGACTACCTTCCGACAGTACATCTCTAGAGGAATGTACCGAGGCCCAACAGGTGGTCCTCTACCAACACAAGACCATCCTACCTCTTCCTAGATAGTACCGACAACTTCATCACTCTAGTTGTTAGCGACCTATCCGAGCGCACTTTAGCATACACCACATTAATTTAAACTCGAACGTCATAGTGGGTAAAAATATATCTAGAAGGGGACGATCATAACCTAATGGTTGCGAACCACATAGCCTTGCCGCTCTACCCTGTTTCGGTCATTTTCGGGTGTGAGGTTATAACAACCCGGAATTTTCGATCCCGAAAATTCCAAATAGTTAGGAAAAGAAGAAAAGAGTTAGAAGAAGAAACAAAAACAAGTCATAGAATCTCACATTCATAGCGGATCAAAATATAATATCAAATAATATCAGTTATACAAAAGAAAAGCTGTATCAGTAAATTTACATTTTAATACATCAGAGTTACAACCATTACACAAATACTGGACAGTTAAAATCAACATGTCATAGATAATCATCTAATACACAGTGGAATATTCCATATGTTCCTGCCATCCAACTCGCCTCCTGAGCTACAGAACGTCCTTACTTGAAATTCTGTAATACTCGGTCTGACCCGAGCATTACAACACCCGGGTCAGGCTGGAAACCACCGTGAGTAAACCCATATGATATGAAATACCAAATAATATAATTTATAAGAATTTTCAGGGTAACTCTTACTTTTCTACGAATTCTAATCTTATTTAAGTCAATCGTTTATGTCAAAACAATATACAAGAATCATTATCCCATTTAAATATCCATGATAATTAACTTATTTCTTTCCAGCGTGTTTACTTCTATATCAAATTTAGAAAGAATTTAGATTACAAAACATAGTGGTTTTGGGTATTTACTGACACCCGACCCGGTTTCTTCGAAATCAATGTTATCTCTAATCCATGTTGTTAAGTTTTAAAACAATACAATTCATATTCAGGATATCATACCACACAACAATTAACTCGGATTGGTAACCCATATTACCACAGTTCAACCTATTCATATCATAGCACATCTCGATCGCCCATCAGAGACATCAACAATCCAAGTCATCCAACATCATTCAATCATCCACAAGCAAGATTTATTAGATATATAATACCAAATTAATTTAATTTATCTCCAACTGAATTAATTACTAAATTTAATTACTTGGATTACCTTAATCCTGCATACTTAACATTAATTAATTGCAAATTAATTAATCATTCTTTAGTTAATTATCCTTAAGTTTCAATAAGTAATTAACCTTGACATAGATTAATTAGCCTTAGCCCTTCACATTAATCAACCTTTATTTAATCTCATTAATTACATTTGAATTAATCACATTAATTAATTATTTAATTAATTACACCAAGTAATTAATCCTTAATTACTTCCACTGAAGTAATTATTCACTAATTACTTCATTAAGTGATTTCACTTTAATTAATTACATTCAGTAATTAGACCTCAATTAATCACATTCAGTTATTATCCATTAATTACTTCACTAGGTAATTACATTAAGTAATTATACTTAACCAATTTCCACAAATAATTATCCTTAATTAATTAGTCTAATTAATTATCTTAATTAATTATCTCATAATCATTAGTTAATGATCCTTTAAACATATTCATTGACTATTCCTTAATTTCTTATACTGAGTAACTATCCCTTTGACTATTAATCATTAATTAATTAACTCTTGTTAATTTTAATAAGTGATTAACTTTTAATTAATTTCAGTGATTAATTATCTTTAATAAACCTCATCCTTAATTAAAGATAATTTATTTATCTTCATTTATTTACTTGTTAAACTTCATTAGAAAATATTTAGAAATCAATTTCATATTTAAGAATATATGATCTACTTTAAAATAAAACAATTTAACATTTAATTTCAATATTTAAAATCTTTGAAAACTTTTCAAACTTGTTAAATAAATTCTTATTCATAAAAACTTAATTATTATCTTTTAAAAACTTGTCTACTTTAAATATATTTTGAAAACTTTGTTAAACCATTACCTTTGAAAACAAATTATTTCCATAACTTTAAAACTTGTTTTTAACTTTTCTTTTAAACTTTGAACTTGACTTCTTTTACAAAATTTTGAAACCAGATTCAAACAAAAAAAAACAGGTCCTACCATGTCTCTTTCCCGAGTGAAACATGGGAACTGTTCGTACAACATCTACTCCGAGTCGAACCACAATTTGCTCGTGCTTAACACCAAGAACCCCAAACACAAATGCATAGCCAAACTTCAACCTGACACATTATGCACGTGTGCGCGTACGCCGACGATCCATCACCCTTCGACCCTTCCTCCGACCATTGGGCAGTCATCGATAGCCTCGTCGTCCCTCACGTGAACCCAGATTGCCACATCCACCAACGAAACAAAAGTCGAACCCACAACTCAAAAGTCCCTGAGCCACCCCATCTAAAATCCTCCAATCACCGATGAACCTGGCGCTGATAAACCCTACCGTCCTCACCATCGAATCGCCTCGACCTCCAGCACAGATCCCCCCTATCGCAATCGTGTTCGGTCTCCCATCCACGTCGAACAAGCGTCGACAACTAACTTTGATTGTGTGTTGAGATTGTGTGTTGAGATTGACAATTTCAATTTCAGTCATCTTTTATTCACAAATCAAAATCTAACTTTGATTGTGTGTTGAGATTCTGAATTTATAAGTGATCAAAGCCTGTAAACACCTAGAGCATACAATACATATAAACACGGTCAATTTACAGGCTTATCATCCTTATATACTTACATGCATTCATCTTCACAAACATTTGCAAACTATATTACTGCATAAATCATCACAAATATCCAGATACAATGACAGGTTAAAATATGTTTTTAGACAAAATTTGCTCGCCTTTTTAAAAGAACAGAGTCCTAGAACCAGGAAAGAAAATTTGAAACTGGAAATTGCTTTATGGTCTGAAGCTTTGATTTAGTTATTGAAATGATCTTGTTTAAAATCTTAGATGATCTTATTTATTTTCTTTTGAAGTTGGAATCTTGCTTGATCAAGTTGAAAAGTTTTTGCTTTGGTTTAATTTCTGATTTGCAAATGTTTACAAGTTCTTTTTTTTCTCTTTTGGGTTTTGAAATTGAAGAGATAAAAGAAATGAAAGAGAGGGATGGAGATGTTTATATAACCTATTTTCTCTTTTATTAATCATTTTGAAAAATAAAAAGAAACCAAAGACACTTGTTAATTGTATGATGAGGTTTGTTTACACTTGCCATTACGTGAATTCCTAACCTTACATTTGTTAAATTGTATATATACTTATCTTACACTTGTAATTAATATGTATTTATAAAATAATCTCAATTTAGTTTTATTTTTATTAATGTCTTATGTCTTTATATGTCCTTAATATATATATGATATTTTCGACTTTAGTTTTGTATATATTAATATTTTATGTTTTATATTTAAACTTTTCTTTTGTTTATCTATAAATAACTTAAAAGAAAATGTTATAAAAATCCAATTATACATTTATAAATAAATTTATACAAATATAATAGTATATATATTCTTTATTTAGACTTATAAAATCTTTTAATGAAAATGTTGTAAAACTAATTACATGCTAACAAAATCATATATATATATATATATATATATATATATATATATATATATATATATAATTTTTAAATCCAACTTACTTAAGATATTTATCTTTTGAATCTCAAATTAAAATTAAAATTCCATTTAAAATCAACTCATATAAATACATATATTTAAACAGACACATATTTAATTTGTTTCTAAAAGGATAATTTGCCAATTTTAAATAATTATATAAGGAAGATTATCAATCCAATATTTATCCAGATATATATATATATATATGTATATTATCATAATTATTTATTTAACATATAATTAGTATTTCTACTAATTTAACCCAGCTAATTTATCAATTAACAGATGTCCAAAAATCCCGATTATCACATTCGTCCCCCCTTAGAATCTTTTCGTCTTCGAAAAGGAACGAAGCCAGAATTTATTAAAATACTTATATCAGATAAATTACTTTTTGAACATTTTTAAACTATGAACTCCCTTTTTATTAAGAATTTTTTAAAACACTTTTAAAATCTACATAGTATTACAAAAATATTTTTACAAAAATACTTTTTATAACTCGATGTTTCAACAAGTCCATCCTCATTCTCACAGAAATTCGGTTATACATTGATCGGGCGTACGACTGGAAATCTATAAGTACTTGGTAAACCAATTTTCAACAACCAGTGAAAAATTCTTGGGAAATAATCTGTTGAAAATATAGAAAACATTTTTGAAAATAGAGGGAACATCTTTGGTGAGAATGCTCTGGAAATCATCACCCCCTCCATGGTCGCAGTTAACCCGATGATTACGTCGCCATCACGACAAAACCATATATAATTGTAGGCCTCCGCACCCTTCGATTACACCATGGAACCCACTCGCAACTACGCTCCGGGCTACGTTGCCATCACGACAAAAACCCATGTAACTACAGGCATCAGGGCCCTCGAATTCCGCTGCCAAAAATGAAACTTTTCCACTCTACCATAGATCACAGTCTACCAATGTTATGTTGCCATCCCAACAAAATCAAACGTAGACCGTTGACACTCACCTCCACACAGTTTCCGCTATGGCCCACAGTAGATCGCAAAGACATCGAGTTACACTGTCGTCACAGCCCTCGACTTTCGCTACCCAATAATCCTCAGGACCTTTAGTTTGTCCGGACTTCCCCCCAGGATCCACTTTAAAGCCTTCCTCTTGGGGCTCAAGGCAGTACCAACCTACGGTACTCCTAAGAAGTTCATTCAAGGGAGCGCCTTTTTCCCCAAAGCCATTCTCAAAACACTTTATACTATACACATATTTTATTTTCCGAATCGTACACCTAGTATGAATCTCATATGAATCTCCTTTTCTCAAAATCAATTATCCCAAAATCGATAATTCTCAAACTAGGCTTTCCAAATATCCAAAATTGATTTTTTCCAAAAATCAAAAGCCTTTCCAAATCCAAAGGTTCGAAAAACCTTTTCTCAAAATCATTCTCATAAAATCCTTTATATATATATATATAGCCTTGGGAAATCTTTGAATCACTTCATACTTGTATAAATTCCCTTTTCATACTTCAAATACTTTCAAAAACCCTTTTCTTCTGTCAATAGATTCAAAAAGGGGAGTTTATCGATTATATATACATAATTTTATTTATGCCAAATCAGTATTCAAATTTGATTCCTCTTTAAAGTCACTTACCATATTACTTACTTCCATAAAGTAAATTTCTACAATAGAAATATCCAATTTCCACTTTATTTCATTGTATATCTCACAAATATACTCTTCATTTCATAATCATTTTATATTTTTTATCCAATATCAATTTCATTCAAACCCGTACGATGTACTCATATCATCCGTACACTATATCAATTTGATCGCTCACTCGATCACACAATTTCACTTCTGAACTAGTATCGTCCACCAAACTTCCTAGTACGGACTCCGATCTGGTTTCTTGATCAAAAACCATCATACTCCTTGCGTAGCCATAACTATGATAGAGAACTTCCAGAATCAACCAAAAATCCATACACAGGTTCGCCGTCGAAAATAAAGTGAAAAATCCCAACTCAGATCGATATACTATCTCGAAATTTTGTGTTCGAATCTGGATCAAATCGTTATGCGAATAGAAGAATATATGTACATCGTACGTATCTATCCTCATTGATTATTAGCCAAATCAATCCTCTATATTCACCTTCACATTTGATTTCTATTCACTTATTCACATTTTTCTCAATCCCTATTTGGATTATCACTTTAATTCCTATCTCAAATAAATATTTAATCATAAACAGTTTGAACTCTGTCCAGCTTAAATTTAGAAAATAGCTTGAAAAGTTTAAAATAGATAAGTAGTTGAAAAATAATTACGAGTTGTAAAATATTTGTAAAATAGTTACGTAGTTATAAAATAGTTAGATAATTGAAAAATAGTTTTAAAATAGTAATTAGTTATAAGTAGTTGAAAAATAGTAATTAGTTTATAAAACAGTTGTAAAATTATTAAATAGTTCCAACAATAATTGTAAAATAAGTATAGAAAGTTTGGGTTTTAAAAAGAAAGATTGTATAGCGAATAGATAGGTTGAAATAGATTTAAGAAAGTTTAAAATAAAACAATTTATTTTAAAAATAGTCCAGAGCCAAACTGTTCA
Organism: Allium cepa; assembly: GCA_030765085.1. NCBI lineage: Eukaryota > Viridiplantae > Streptophyta > Magnoliopsida > Asparagales > Amaryllidaceae > Allium > Allium cepa. The sequence continues at coordinate 881,138,031 of CM060931.1, read as the reverse complement.
ACTTCCCAATCTCCATTTCCATCAATTCAATTTAAATTTCCACTTCCATTTAAATTGATTCAATACCAATTCAGGTTGAATTAATCTCAGTTTCTTTCCAAATTCAAATCAAATTCCATTTGAATTTAAACCTATCCATCTTTAAATCATAATTCCAAATTATTTAAATCAAATTTCAATTTGAACCAACTTCAGAATTCAATCTCACTTTAAACCATCTCGAATTATATAAATTCGAGTTAAATTTTCAAATGTTGGTTTAACCAAATTAACTTTTATTTTTTTAAAGTCTTTAAACAATTTAATTCTTAATCGAAATTTTAGAATTCCATTTTAAATTACCTTTACTTCTTCATAAGATATTTCTCGATTCAAATCATAGTTCATATCCTTTTTAAACAAATTAATTTTTGAAATCCAATTTATTACCCAATTTCAATTTTGAAACCAATTCTTAACAATTTAAATTTCCAAGTTCCTTTTGAACTTTTAAATCTTAAGTTCAAAGTGATTTCATTTTCCATTTATATCAGCAATGGATATATATTATTCCAATCCATTTCTTAATTCATTTATATCAAATCAATTCACAGTTTCATAAATTATTGATAATAACAGGATGATGTTTGGATAAATAAACATCCAACTTATTTAAAACATCCATCATCCACTACCTATTCCTAGATCCCAACCTTGTTTGAGACACATATAATCCCCTACCAAATCAACCCATTGTTAACTCCGCCTCGGTTTAGACTCTACGACTCAAGGAGATGCCGACCTAAGGCTCAACAGGGGTGCCGACCTAACGCCTAATGGTTATGCCGACCTAACTGCCTTATCAGGGAGACCGACTTAAGATTCAAAGGGTTACCGACCTAGTAGGATTGAGAGGCATACCGACTTAAGAAATACCGAGTCAAGGCTAAAACAGTTGCCGACCTAACGTGGGTACTGGCCTAAGACTCAGAGGATGCCGACTTAATAAGAAGGCCGACCTAAGGTCTAAAAAAGATACCGACTCAGTAACTTGACCGAGTTACCGATCTAATGCCTTACCAAGCTGGCGACCTAGAATAGTTGCTGACCCAAGTCACAACCGATCCAGCTCCCCAGTTATCTCGATTACGATCCAGGACTTATCATTTGGACCGTGACTTGCGACTTACCAAGTTAACTCGTCCACGACCTAATATAAGCCCGATGCCATGTTACTGAGAAGAGGTGGTGTTGACTCGGAGGTAACCTTAGACCGGTCACGACTCACCTTAAGTCGGCTACGGCTTAACTTGAGTCGGCCACGGTTTAGGACTTGGCAAAAATTTCAGACCAGAACTCTCTATAAATAGGCAACCACCTCCAACATTCAAAGGACTTTTGGCACATTCTCTTCATACACCGTTACCTTGCTGCATTGAGAACTTCATCAACACTTAGAGCTTTCAAGATTAGAGGAATACATCAAAGAACTTCACGAAGAAACCACACATCTTCAACATGAATTTAAGGACTTTAATCGACATTGAAGCTTAAGACTTGTTCCAAATCACTTGTAACTTGAAGTATATTGTACTTGAGAAGAATTGTATCAGCTTGTAACGGGATTATTAATAAAAGTACTTAGAGTGGACGTAGGCTATACCCTTAAGCCGAACCACTATAAAATTGTTGTTGTTTACTGCTTTTTCGCTATTACTTGCTTGTAATTCTTTCCCGATCTATCGGGTGGTGCTTTCACAACTACACTTCACACACCGGGGTGTTAGCGTTCACATTTTAGCGTTAACATTTTTGGTGCTTTCACTGAGAATTGAACTCAGGAAAACTATCATCATTGCTTCACAGAGATTTGTAGAAAGAATTTCCTTAAAAACCAGAAGTCTATCTGAGATTATGGCTCCTGGAAGGAAAAGTAGATCTGTCAGATCTGGAAACATTCAAGAGGGAACCTCCGCTTCCCCTGTACCTAATCAACCCACTCCGTCAGTTGGAGTTACGAAAGCGGAGTTGGATGCTGTGATTCTAGGGCTAAACCAGCAGATAAACGCCCAAAATGCACAATTAGAGGCTCAGAGTGCCCAAAATGCTCTAATTCTAAATAAGTTGAATGATTTGCTCGGGGCAAACAATCAACCGGCTGGTAATGAAAGGAATTATGCTGGAAACATTCATAATGCTAACGAAAGGAATGCTCCTGAAAGGGCTGCTAGTCCCTTTGAGCAAACGCTTCCTGAGGTTGGTGGATCTGGAACTCGACATGATGAGGAGTATCTTTCTGGAATGGTCCGGCAAATCATGAGAGAAAGTATGCAAAGGGTTGAAGATGAGAAAGAATGGGGTTTCGCCCCAAGTAAAACTCCATTTACTGAGAAAATCTTAAAGGCGGAGTTTCCAAGGAAGTTTGTCCCTCCAACTATCCCAGCTTACAAAGGGACAAGTGATCCGAATGAATTCTTGTATAAATATGATTGGCACATGACAGGTGCCAGAGCCTCTGACGAAATAAAGTGTCGATATTTCCACGTATACCTGGAAGGTGTGGCTCTACTATGGTTCACCAAGTTGCCAGTCCGATCTATCGATCAGTTTTCAGACTTGACCAGAAAATTCAAGGAGCAGTTTAGACTATATGCTTCGAAGGCCAAGGACATCATGTCACTGTCGAGTTTAGAGCAGAATCCTGGTGAGTCTATCAGATCTTTCTTGAACCGCTTTAATATAGCGCTGGCTGAGGTGGACAATGCTGAACCACGAATGATATTGACTTATTTGATGAGGGCTATTGATAAGTCAAGCGAATTTGGGAAATGGTTAAATATGAAGGAGCCAACCTCTCTCGAAAAGTTCTACAAAAAAGCAGATGAATTCATTCGCTTGGAAAGCTGTCCTTTACCAGTAAAGACAGTGTTGGAGAAAGCAGAAGACAACACTGTCGCTCCACGCAAGAATGAATCGGTGGGGCAAAAAAGGGAGAATAATAATGGGAAGAAACAGGGTAATCTGAAGAAGCCCCGATCCTTCAAGCCATCAGAATATACTCCATTATCACATACGCCGGAGCACATCTACCTTGCCACTAAAGATTCCGTCGATTTCCCTAAACCTATCCCTTTGAGAACCGGGAAAAAAGCCATACAGAGTGGGAAATTCTGCCGCTTCCACAATCAACCCGGTCATGAGACTGATGAATGCCGCCAGTTGAAAATTTTGATTGAAGAGTTGCTAAGAGAAAACAAACTGCAGCAATTTGTGAAGAAGAATAGCAACAATCCTGCATCGTCAAGTCAGGGGCAACAGGTTCCTGTTCATCAGCCTAGGACAGGTGAGAAAGCTACAGGACATGAATCTGGAAGGCCCGTTATCAATGTCATTACAGGAGGGCCTCACCCAGCTGGCAAGAGCTGGGGTGAGATGGAGAGATATTCCAGGGCTTTGAAATATGCTCCAGCCGAAGAAGACGTCTTTGTTTTAGAAGACACTACGCCCCTGAAACAACAGAAAACTTTCAGCGATGATATTGTTTTCAGAGCCAGAGATTCCACAGGTATAGAAGCTCCTACCCTAGATCCCTTGGTCATCTCGGCTGGTATTGGACCGGCCATTGTCAGAAGAGTCCTCATTGACTGCGGAGCATCATGTAATATCCTCTTCAAGAAGACATTTGACCAGATGAAAATCCCTATGATCGATGTACAAGCCTCATCACAGAAGATCGCTGGCTTCACTGGGGAGCCAAAGCAACCAATTGGGACCATCGATCTTCTTGTAGAACTTGGGGAAGCAGAAAGGAAAGTGGTCCGCAAGCAAACATTTGTGATTGTCGATGAGTTTTCTGCTTATAATGCTTTTCTTGGCCGTCCAACACTCGCAGCATTCAAAGCTATCCTAGCCTCGTGGTGCCTCACTATTAAATTCCCTACTGACAATGGAGTAGGAGTTATAAAAGGGGATCAAAATGATGCGCGAGAGTGCTATTTGACAGAACTGCGAGAGTCAAGAAAAAGAGAAATGTGAAAGGATGCGGCAACCCCAGTCCGCATCAAGGAACCAGCCTTGTAGCAATTACGGGGCGGACCCTGCACTGGCGAGCACAGCGGGGCACGGAAAGAAATGGATCCCAGAAAAGCCAGTGCAGGGGAGAATAGAGTGGTACCGGTGGAAACGACAGTTCCGGTACCTGTTGACCCGAAGGACCCAAATAAGGTGTTGAATGTGGGTTCACAGCTTAATGTGTCAATTCAGAATATCTTGATATCTTTCCTGAAGGCAAATCTGGATGTCTTTGCTTGGACTCATGCCGATATGTGTGGAATATCTCCAGAAGTTGCAGTACACGCTCTGAATATTGACCCAAAGTTTACGCCAGTTAAACAGAAAAGAAGAACCCAAGGTCCAGAAAGGTCAGCAGCATTAAAAGAAGAAGTTGATCGACTCATGGAAAATAACTTCATCAAAGAATCTACATATCCGAATTGGGTTTCAAATCCTGTGCTGGTCAAGAAAGCTAATGGAAAATGGAGAGTGTGCATCGATTTTTCTGATCTAAACAAGGCGTGCCCCAAAGATTGCTTCCCTTTACCCAGGATCGACCAACTGGTAGATGGAACAGCGGGGCATGAGTTGTTGTCTTTCATGGATGCCTACTCCGGATACAACCAGATCATGATGCATGAACCTGATCAGGAGGACACGAGCTTTATCATCGATGTTGGTCTTTATTGCTACAGAGTTATGCCCTTCGGATTGAAAAATGCAGGGGCAACCTACCAAAGACTTGTTAATGCTATGTTCAAACCGCAATTGGGCAAAACTATGGAAGTCTACGTCGACGACATGTTAGTGAAGTCTAAGAAAGCAGCGGATCACATTGAACACTTAGCAGAAATGTTCGCAGTCCTCCGGAAATACAAAATGAAGCTTAACCCTCTGAAATGTACATTTGGGGTCGAGTCCGGAAAGTTCTTAGGTTTCATTGTTAGTGCTAGGGGCATTGAGGCTAGTCCAGCTCAAATTACTGCCTTAAAAGAAGTTAAAGCTCCTAGAACGAAGAAGGAATTGCAGAGTCTCAACGGAAAGGTCGCCGCCCTGAGTCGGTTCATTTCCAAAGCCACTGATAAATGCATCCCATTCTTTGACGCCCTGAAGAAAGGAAAGAAGAATTTTGAATGGACTTCCGAATGCCAAAAAGCCTTCGATGAGTTGATCCGTCATATGGAAACGCCTCCAATACTTTCTAGGCCAGGCAATGGTGAGGATCTTCTTATATACTTGGCAGTATCATCTCATGCTCTAAGTGCAGCGCTGATACGGGAAGACAAAAGGATTCAACATCCGGTTTACTATATCAGCAAAAGACTCACTAGGGCAGAGCTGAATTACTCCAAGTTGGAAAAACTCGCCTATTGCCTACTAGTTGCATCAAGGAAACTGAGGCAATATTTCCAAGCTCATCCTATCAGAGTACTCACTGATCAACCTCTAAAGCAAGTCCTATTTCGCCCTGAAACTTCGGGTCGCCTTCTAAAATGGAACATTGAACTCAGTCAATATGACATCACTTATCACCCCCGAAAAGCAATCAACGGACAAGCTTTAGCTGATTTCATTGCAGAATTCACAGAGAAAGATAATGGTGAGGAAGAAACGATCAGTGATTCCCCAATCCAGTGGAAGATGTATGTTGATGGCGCAAGAAATGACTACTGTTCTGGAGCCGGAGTGGTACTTGAAACTCCTGAAGGTCGATCATTATGTTATGCACTAAGATTGGAATTTCCTTCAACAAACAATGAAGCAGAATATGAAGCTCTTATTGCAGGTCTGAAAATCGCTAAAGAGCTAAACATTCGAGCATTACAGATCTTCAGTGATTCTCAGCTTATTGTATGCCAAGTCAAGAAGGAATTTCAAACAAAAGGTGGAAACTTGCCTTCCTACTTGTCAAAAGCTTGGGAACTTCTATGTGAACTCGATCATTATTCAATAAGCCATATTCCCCGGGAAGAGAATACAAAGGCAGATTCCCTCGCAAAGTATTCAAGTTCTGGTGAAGCTCAACTATTGGGATTGGTTCCCGTAGAAGTCCTCTCAGCACCAAGTATAGACGAGATGGATATAGACTGGATTATGAATGTATCTCAAGAACAAGAATCGTGGATGACTCCAATATTAGATTACCTACTCAACGGCTCTCTGCCAGAAAATGCGAGAGAGAGACAAAAGCTACTAAGGAAAACCTCTCGCTATGTAATTCAGGATGGCCGATTGTACAGACGGGGATTCTTAATGCCTTTACTTCGATGTGTATCCAAGGAAGAGTCCAAAACAATCCTAGCTGAGGTACATGGAGGCGAATGTGGTGATCATTCAGGTGGCCAAACATTAGCAAAGAAAATTCTCCGATACGGATATTTTTGGCCAGAAATTAATCGAGATGCTGCAGATTACACCCGAAAATGTGACAGATGCCAAAGATTTGCCAAATTCCTAGAGCACCTTCTACCGAACTCACACAGATGGTCAGTCCATGGCCGTTTGCGATTTGGGGAATGGATCTCATTGGGCCGCTACCAACTGCCAAATCAGGGATTAAATATGTTATTGTTGCAGTTGATTACTTTACTAAATGGGCTGAAGCTGAACCATTGGCTACTATCACTTCTAAGAAAATGATAAGCTTTGTGACCAAGAATATCATTTGCAGATACGGTGTGCCTCAGAAAATAATCACAGACAATGGTACTCAGTTTGAAAGCGAGGAATTCCAGGATTTTTGCAAACGATTCAAAATCCAGAAAAGCTTTTCGGCAGTAGCTCATCCGCAGGCAAACGGGCAAGTGGAAGCAGTGAACAAGATCATCAAATCAACCATCAAAAAACAACTCGAAAGAGCAAAAGGTGGTTGGGTCGATAAACTACCACTTGCACTATGGGCATACAGAACTACTCACAAAACTGCGACTGGGCATACTCCTTTTTCGTTAGCATACGGATCGGAAGCAATGATCCCGGTTGAAACAGAGGTCCCTTCACATAGAAGAATCCATTTCAATCAAGCAGAAAATGAAAAGCTACAACTTGAAGCGCTGGATCTCCTTGATGAAAAAAGAGATGAAGCTAACCTCAGAGTTGCAGCTCATCAGCAAAGGATAGCCAGACATTTCAATTCCAAAGTTCGTCAACGCAGCTTTGAAATTGGAGATCTAGTCCTGAAAAGAATTATGACCGCGACAGGTGTGTTTGGGCCCAATTGGGAAGGACCATATGTGATAGGTCAGAAGCTTCTTGACGGCACATTCAAACTCACTACTGTTGAAGGAGTTCAAATTCCAAGGGCATGGAACAGCAATCACTTGCGTCCATATTTTACTTGAAAATTTTATTGAAATAATGTAAAAGAGTTGTGAATGTATGATTCTTGTAATTGAGAGCAATTGTAAAACTGATGCAAGTGAATAATGAATGAATATAAAGTGGATGTAGGCCCAAATTTCTGGCCGAACCACTATAAATCTTGTGTTCCTTATTATTATTACATGTTTGCTTTATTTTCGATATAAAAGTACATAAAATGTATTGCTGAAATGTCGATTTAAATTTTTGCAGACAATGGAAATAAAACTTGCGCATAATAAGACCGAGTGATTCTCACCATCATTCAACAAACAAATTTCAAGTCATAAAGGCCCCGAATTCAAATCCTAGATAGGAAATACTTCAATTGAACGGCTTATGATTTCGATAGAAACGAGCCCTTGCTAATAAATTGAGATTGTTTGAACGAACAAACATCCAATTAGGAAGCTAGTGCCCGTTCTCACGAACTTGCCTGACAATGAAGTACACTTCCTTGGATTAAACAAGCTACTTGCGAGAAGAGGGGAATGAAAACTTGAAAAAGAAAAAAAAAGGATCGCTGAAAAGGCATAAGCAAGAAGACAAGAATACAACCAAAAACCATCATTGGCGGCACAAGTCCTCTTCGGAGGCACAACTCTTCGGAGGATAAAGACCTCTAATGGGTCATATGCCACAAAAAAGAAAGTTCTCTACTCAACAAAAAAGATTGGAGGAGTCATGACCCTCCAACCATGAGAGAGTAACTTCCAGGCAATGAAAACCCTCTTTGAGGCACATTTCACCAGGAGTTGAAGTGTAACAGCCGCTCTTCGGAATTTCACTTCACCAGAGTTGAAATGCAGACAAAAGAAAGACCTCTTCGGAGGCACATTTCACCAGGAGTTGAAGTGTAACAGCCGCTCTTCGGAATTTCACTTCACCAGAGTTGAAATGCAAACAAAAGAAAGACCTCTTCGGAGGCACATTTCACCAGGAGTTGAAGTGTAACAGCCGCTCTTCGGAATTTCACTTCACCAGAGTTGAAATGCAGACAAAAGAAAGACCTCTTCGGAGGCACATTTCACCAGGAGTTGAAGTGTAACAGCCGCTCTTCGGAATTTCACTTCACCAGAGTTGAAATGCAAACAAAAGAAAGACCTCTTCGGAGGCACATTTCACCAGGAGTTGAAGTGTAACAGCCGCTCTTCGGAATTTCACTTCACCAAAGTTGAAATGCAAACAAAAGAAAGACCTCTTCGGAGGCACATTTCACCAGGAGTTGAAGTGTAACAGCCGCTCTTCGGAATTTCACTTCACCAGAGTTGAAATGCAAACAAAAGAAAGACCTCTTCGGAGGCACATTTCACCAGGAGTTGAAGTGTAACAGCCGCTCTTCGAAATTTCACTTCACCAGAGTTGAAATGCAAACAAAATAAAGACCTCTTCGGAGGCGCAATTAAGAAGAAAGACCTCTTCGGAAACCTACGTTTCACCGAGATTGAAATAAAACTTCCAAGTGTTGAAACGTGAAAAGGATTTCTAAGGCATAACTCTTTGGAGGTACACGTTTCACCGAGATTGAAATAAAACTTCCAAGTGTTGAAACGTGAAAAATCCCTCCTCAGAGGTACAACTTTCTATATATATAAAAAAAAGATCCTCATCAAGAGCATACTTTAACTTCCAAAGGAAGAGTAATTTACCTATTATGGAGAATGATCTTCCTCAAAAAAAAAAGGGGGGGGGGTTAAAGTACCCTTCAGAGGTCCGCTTTACCGCATAAAAGAATTCACTTGGTAAAATATGTACGTAAGCAAAAGAAAGAAGTGATTTCTTCAAAGGACAAAGCGTAAACACTTATACGAAGGGAGTTGTACTCTACAAAAATTTTCTGTAAAAGAATAAAATAATTATTCTTTAGCAAATAAGAGTGCAAGTCCCCTCGAAGTATGAAATGTTGCAGCAAGCTTAAAGTATGGGGGCAACATGGTATAATTACATGCAAAATGGTATAGCTGCATCAGTAAAGTAATACTCAAACGACATACCATAAGCCCGCTGCAATATCATATAAATAAACTTGTGCAAAAATGAATAATAAATGCATTCTCAAATTCAAACAAAAGTCTGTACAAATAAAGAATCATTTTATTCAATTGCAGATATTGCAGATACAGGTTTCAAAATAAAAAGCAGGGGCCGGTGCCTGCACAGCATCCGACCATTACACAAAAAAGGAATCAAAAAGCTCAACTCTTCATTTCTTCTTGCCGCCTTTAGACCCTTTACCCGGCCGAGTGGTTAGCTTTTCAGGTCTTTCAGGTTGGACTGAAGGCATAAGGGAAGAAGGGGAGGGAGGTGCAACCGGTGCAATTTCCGGTTCCTCTTTAGTGGTGATAATTTTCTTCCCCCTCCTCTTCGATGTCCCATGCTTCTTCCTTTTCTTTGAGGAAGACTCACTTCCTGGAGTGGCAAGTTTAGATAAAGTTATGTCATCAGAAGGGGTCCGCTCCGGGGATATCTCACCTCCCACAAGTCCCTCGTCTCTATGCTCCTGCGAAGCGATGGGATCGTCTAAACCATGGAGGGCTTCTATTTGTTCCTCTTGCGACCCGGGCTGAGAAGCAGAAGGAGGAGCCACCTGGAGAGACGGAGGAGGGATAACTAGAGGAGGAGAAATCTGAGCGGTGCTTGATACTTTCTCTGTAGAAGAAAAGAGGTTAAAGTCAGTAAAGAGAGGAGATGAAGGCTCATCAAAGTTGAGAAAATAGTCAAGGAGCTCATTAAACCCATGTGAAGTAAATGAGCAATCCACTTGAGCGAAATTTACAGTGGAGTTACCTGCAGAAGTTGTCTTTATTACATCAATTTCATAGTCCGGGGCTTCAGCACTCTCTTGCGATTCATCTGTAACTTGAATAGTTTTGGTCCCGGTATCAGTTTGAGCAGGGATCGGTACATAAGAGCTAGAGCCAATAATGCCAGCATCGACCGAAGTTGAAGGAGGGACAGGAACAGTCAAATTTGTTTCTTTTTCTTGATGCTCTTCCCCCACTATTTCAACCCGCGATCTGGCGAGTTGCTCTTTCCCTCTGGCAAGGGCTACGCGAGCCTCAAAGTCTAAGTAGTGCACCTCCAACTCCTCTTCAGTGTACCCGGCCCCTTTAAACATATCTAGTGCGGCCTCCCACACTTCGGCCAGGGTAATCTCATACTTGGGGCCCAGGAATGCAAGACTGCCACGCCCTAATATACATTGCAAGTAGAAATCAAATAGTGTCGAGCCAATATCAGCTTTGGTAGCTTCATGGGCCTCTTCAGCTGCAATTCTACCCGCAACGGCCTCATCCCGCTCTCTCTCGACTTTGGATAACTGGGCTTTCAATTTTTCAATCTCTGCAGCCTGAAGGCCAGTTTGTCCTCGCAACTGAGTGATTTCAGTACGGTTGCTCTCTATAATTTGCTCCAACCCATCAGCCTTAGCCTCAGCATCCCTTTGCGCGGCATGAGCATCCCGCACCTGTTGAAGAAGCACACTCTCCCTTTGAGAATAAGAGGTGGAAGAAGTAGTGAGCTCTTCTTTAAGTTTCCCAACTTCTGCCTCGAGTTTCTCATTGTAATCAGCAATACTCCTCATTTCTGCATCATGCTGCTTGAGGATCTTTTGCCATTCAGTTTTGTCGTTCTCCATGGTAAGCATAGCTTCAAGATTGGCCCTATTCACCCTTTGGAGCTCATCAACGAGTTTCTGCCAAGATGACATCCTCTCAATATCGGTTCTGACCGCATCAAGGTTCCGTAGCATAGCATTTTTATCTATCGGAACCAGATCGAGGTCGAAGCGAACTCCTTTTAAACACCAATTAGGAAATCGGCGTTGAAGAGTGGCTGGACCTGGTCCAACTTGGTAAGATGGCCTATTAATGATTGCTTGGATATCAGTAGGGGAAGGGGCAGGAGATTGAGAAGAAGTAGGAGCAGTAATCTTCTCTGAAGGCACAGGCATTGGCTCCTCAATAACTTTGGCTCGTTTGCTCGAGTCATCAGTTGTGTGACTTCCGTTGGAACTTCATGAGCATGCATAGAGCGAGAAGCGTGTAGAAGCCCATGTTGATGTAAAAATTCATCCCTCAATAGAAATTTTATGCTCCTCTCTTCTGCGGCCACGGCACTCAACCTCTCAAAAACTTGCTTATGAATTGGATCTCTAGAAGGGAGAGGAAGTGCTGAAAGGAACAAAGAATGAAATTAGCAACTGAAAGTTCGGATCTCGAAAAGGTTTCAAAACGGAAGAAATAAAACACTAATCTTACTTCCTACTCTCCAGATGGCGTAAAATCCTGGGGGACAGCGGGCAAAGAAAAACTGGTTCAAAAATCCATGAACGCTTTCAGTAAGATCGGAGATGAGCTTGCGGTTTCTAGCACTTCTCACAATAATAAGGGAAGGATGATCTTTACTCTTTGCAAACGAGCACAGATAACGGATTTCTTCAAAACTCGGTAGGCGATCGAGAGTTCTTCTGAACAAAACACACAACCCCATCAAGATGGCATAGCCATTAGGATGAAGTTGGAACGGAGAGATCGTCAACCGAAGGAGAAGAATTCGAAGGAAGTCGTTAAAAGGAGGAATCGCCCCACTTAAGCACATTTGGCGGTTGACTGCAACAAAACCATGGGGAGGATTGTCAGCAGTATCACTTGGCCCAGGGAGTTGGACATCACTTTCAGCAAAGCCAAATTGAGTGCGCAGCTGAATAAACGCTCTCAAAGATAGAATAGTCGAGGTTCTCTCCGGAGGATTCTCTATGGGAACAGCTATCGGGAAAGTTTCTTCCTCTTGAGTCACCACTTCTTCTTCTCGGTGGGAAGTCATTCTACATAAACAACTGGGTATTCAAACATGAAGGTGCACGTTTCCTAAAGTGTGTGAAGTGTTGTGTAAAATCAATCAAGCAGTAAACAAATATAACTGGAATGAAAACTAGCAAGCATTTGTTAGTTATGAAATTCAGGGACTATTGTTTTAAGCCTAAATATGCAAGTAAGATGTTGATGCAGATAAATCAGTTCAGATTATTGATACTTTGCATTAATGTTTAACTCTAATTGATTGATTCACAAACACTTCATGCAATATAATTAAGTTGCCTGTCTTATTTTGACTAATCTGTCATCTGACGTGGGCAGTCAATGGCAGTATTTTCGCCTTGGTTTTCTTTGTTTGTTATTTTCAGCAGGTTAGCAGCTTATAAGTTAATGCGATCTGTGAAATAATACAATGAGATTCAAGCAAATTTAAAAGTTGGGGCAGTTCAAAATTTAGGCAACTTAGTTTGGCAGTTCAAGTCAGAAGCTCAAAGTGGATCTATGCTCTCAAAAAGTCAGCATGCCCAAAGCTTAAGTGTTAACTCGGCAGCGGTTTAAGAGCCAACTCGGTCACGCTTTAAGGGCTTAACTCGGCCGCGACTTAGGGGTTAATTTGGCCGCGGTTCAAGGTTAAATCAGTAGAAGGTTAAATCGGCAGATTTCCCCAAGAATTAACTCGGCTACGATTCAAAAGGGGGGGGGGTAAAATTCCCCCAAGGGTCAACTCGGTTGCAGTTTAAAGGTTGGGTCAGCAGAAGTTGGCAATTTTCTTCAAGGGTTAACTCGGCCGCGACTTAGAGTTTAGACCACTTCACTTAAGGGCTAGGTCGGCCGAAGACTAGTTCATCCAATTTCACTGACTCGTTCCCGAATCAACATCCCACGGCCATCGACCCGATAACCCAATAACTGTTCCATCAACCACAATCTTCGTTTCATTCAAGCTATCGGATCGTCCCACCAAGTAGTTCGAAACTTCCGCGAGTTCAACACCTTACAACCCTAGCACGAATCAAATTCAACTAGCTTGAATCATCTTCATCATCGGTCAGTTAAAATCGAACATAACAACATAAACTCCATCGGCCATGGGTGCAATGGAATTCATGATGAAGCATTATGCGAGGTGGTGGTTTAGGTGTGAATAATGGAGTTCGTGGACCAACAATGACCTATGATTGAGGAAAATTCACTTACGTAATAATTATCGGTGGTTGATGGAGCAAAATCGCCTTTTTTAAGCTTGGAGAAATTTTTCAATGGCGGGATCGAGAGAGCAAGTAATGAGAGAGAAGAAGGGGTTGTGATTTATATCTTGCAATGAAGGGATCTGGAGCGGCGCATGCGACTTAACTATTAGCTCGCATACGACCTACCGACCTAAGAGGGGACGGGTCAAGGACTATCGAAGCACACGACCTAACCAGTAGGCGTATACTTCGAGGGGCAATTGTTAACTCCGCCTCGGTTTAGACTCTACGACTCAAGGAGATGCCGACCTAAGGCTCAACAGGGGTGCCGACCTAACGCCTAATGGTTATGCCGACCTAACTGCCTTATCAGGGAGACCGACTTAAGATTCAAAGGGTTACCGACCTAGTAGGATTGAGAGGCATACCGACTTAAGAAATACCGAGTCAAGGCTAAAACAGTTGCCGACCTAACGTGGGTACTGGCCTAAGACTCAGAGGATGCCGACTTAATAAGAAGGCCGACCTAAGGTCTAAAAAAGATACCGACTCAGTAACTTGACCGAGTTACCGATCTAATGCCTTACCAAGCTGGCGACCTAGAATATGTGCCGACCCAAGTCACAACCGATCCAGCTCCCCAGTTATCTCGATTACGATCCAGGACTTATCATTTGGACCGTGACTTGCGACTTACCAAGTTAACTCTTCCACGACCTAATATAAGCCCGATGCCATGTTACTGAGAAGAGGTGGTGTTGACTCGGAGGTAACCTTAGACCGGTCACGACTCACCTTAAGTCGGCTACGGCTTAACTTGAGTCGGCCACGGTTTAGGACTTGGCAAAAATTTCAGACCAGAACTCTCTATAAATAGGCAACCACCTCCAACATTCAAAGGACTTTTGGCACATTCTCTTCATACACCGTTACCTTGCTGCATTGAGAACTTCATCAACACTTAGAGCTTTCAAGATTAGAGGAATACATCAAAGAACTTCACGAAGAAACCACACATCTTCAACATGAATTTAAGGACTTTAATCGACATTGAAGCTTAAGACTTGTTCCAAATCACTTGTAACTTGAAGTATATTGTACTTGAGAAGAATTGTATCAGCTTGTAACGGGATTATTAATAAAAGTACTTAGAGTGGACGTAGGCTATACCCTTAAGCCGAACCACTATAAAATTGTTGTTGTTTACTTCTTTTCCGCTATTACTTGCTTGTAATTCTTTCCCGATCTATCGGGTGGTGCTTTCACAACTACACTTCACACACCGGGGTGTTAGCGTTCACATTTTAGCGTTAACACCCATTTAACTTCCCTAAGTTAAATCTAAATTTCATCTTGAAATTTTCCAATTTAGATTGTTCATTCCAAACTTATTTAACTTCCTTTAAGTTAAATTCAATTCATTCATTCAGTCAACCTCACCTAAATTTGAATTCCCGCTTAAAATTTCAAATTTATCTATATTCTTTCTTACTTATAAGTTCAAAAACTTATGTCTCTTTGGGTTTTTAGATCACACTTCAGGGAAAATCAAAAAATCAACACTTTAGAGTTTGTTTCAAATAATCTTTGATATTATGTACATCCACACATATATACATATTTATTTCATTGCTCACCAAGTTATACCTTAATTTTTAATCCACCTTTGGTTTTTAGTTCAAAACAAATTTCCTAAAATTTTTCAAACCACTTTTTTTTTAAAAAAATAAGATCACATTCAAAAATAGTCTGAATAATATTTTTTTTTTTTTCTTTTAACACTTTGAAACAATTCAAATGTTTCTAGACTTAGGTTTTAAAACTCCACTATTTAAATTCATTCTAATTTACAAGTTATTCTCATCTAATGGTTACTTCCTTAAAAATATCATTTTTCTTTATTAAAAACATCTCATTATTTGACACAATAACCATTCCATTTTATGGTCTAAAACATTTTAATTCATCTTATTTGTATAGTTTATATTATCCTTGCTATTTGGATATATATATATATGTATGTATGTATGTATGTATGTGTATCACTTAATTCTTATTCAATTTCAATATTCAAAAACCAATTATTGCTTTATATATAAAATATAAGGTTTTATGAAAATCATTCATTAAAATCATTTTTAAAACCTTTATATAAGAAAATTACAAGTACGCTCTCATATATATACACTCAAATCATCCTAGGGTACAACTGACCTTATTTTTTATGAGTAAACCCACAAGAGCCAAGGTTCTTTCTTAAACTTTAGCTCTGATACCAACTGTAACGACCCGGAATTTTCCATCTCAAAATTTCCGGATAGTTAGGAAAAGAAGAAAAGAGCTAGAAGAAGAAAACAGAAACAAGTCACAGAATCTCACATTCACAGCGGATCAAAATATAATATCAAATAATATTAGTTATATAAAAGAAAATCTGTATCAGTAAATTTACATTTTAATACATCAGAGTTACAACCATTACACAAATACTGGACAGTTAAAATCAACATGTCACAGATAATCACTCTAATACACAACGGAATATTCCATACGTTCCTACCATCCAGCTTACCTCCTGAGCTCCAGAATGTCCTTACCTGAAATTTTGTAACAATCGGTCTGGACCGAGCATTACAACAAAGTAAGACCCGGGTCAGGGTGGAAACTAGTGTGAGTAAACTCATATGATATGTAATACCAAGCTATATAATTTATGAGAATTTCTTGGGTAACTCGTACTTTTCTACGAGTTCTAATCTTATTTAAGTCAATCATTTATCTCAAAACAATATCCAAGAATCATTATCCTATTTAAATATCCATGATACTTAACTTATTACATCCAGCCTATTTACTTTTAAATCAAATTTAGAAAGAATTTAGATTACAAAACGAAGTGGTTTCGGCTGTTTACTGATACCCGACCCCGGTCTCTTCGAAATCAGTGTTATCTCTAATCCAGGTTGTTAAGTTTTAAAACAATACAATTCGTATTCAGGATAACATACCACACAACAATTAACTCAGATAGGTAACCAATACTATCACAGTTCAACCCATTCATATCATAACACATCTCAATCGCAAATTAGAGACATCAACAATCCAAGTCATCTAATATCATTCAACCATCCATAAGCAAGATTTATTAGGTATATAATTCCTAATTAATTTAATTTATCTCCAATTAAATTAATTACTAACTTTAATTACTTGGATTACCTTAATCATGCTTACTTAACATTAATTAATTGCAAATTAATTAATCATTCTTTAGTTATCCATCTAAAAAATCATCCCTGATTAATTATCCTTAAATATCAATAAGTAATTAAACTTCACATAGACTAATTAGCCTTAACCCTTCACATTAATCAACTTTAATTAATCTCATTAACTACATTTGAATTAATCACATTAATTAATTCTTTAATTAATTACACCAAGTAATTAATCCTTAATTACTTCCATTGAAGTAATTATTTACTAATTACTTAATTAAGTGATTTCACTTTAACTAATTGCATTCAGTAATTATCCCTCAACCAATCACATTCGGTAGTTATCCATTAATTACTTCACTAGGTAATTACATTAAGTAATTATACTTAACCAATTTCAACAAATGATTATCCTCAATTAAATAATCTAATTAATTATCTTAAATTAATTATCTTAATTAATTATCTCATAATCATTTGTTAATGATCCTTTAAACACATTCATTAACTTTTCCTTAATTACTTATACTAAGTAATTATCCCTTTGATTATTAATCATTAATTAATTAACTCTTGTTAGTTGTTAATAAGTGATTAACTTTTAATTAATTTCACTAGTTAATTATCTTTAATAAACCTCATCCTTAATTAAAGATAATTTCTTTATCGTCATTTATTTACTTGTTAAACTTCATTAGAAAATATTTAGAACTCAATTTCATATTTGAGAATATATGATCTACTTTAAAACAAAACAATTTAACATTTAATTTCAACATTCAAAATCTTTGAAAACTTTTTAAACTTGTTTAAATCAATTCTTATTCTTAAAAACTTAATTACAATATCTTTCAAAAGATTATCTACTTTAAATATATTTTAAAAACTTTGTTAAACCTTTACCTTTGAAAACTAATTATTTCCATAACTTTAAAACTTGTTTTTAACTTTGCTTTTAAACTTTGAACTTCATTTCTTTTACAAGATTTTGAAACCAGATTCAAACAAAAACAAACCCGATCCTACCATGCCTCTTTCCCGAGCGAAACATTGGAATTATTCGTACCTCATCTACTCCGAGTCGAACCTCAATTTGCTTGAGCTTAACACCGAGAACACCAAACTCAAATGCACAACTAAACTTCAACCTGACACATCGTGCACGTGTGCACGTATGCCAACGATCATCACCCTTCGACCCTTCCTCGGACCATCGGCCAGTCGTTGATAGCCTCACCGTCCCTCACGTGAACCCAGATTGCCACATCCATTAACAAAACGAAAATCGAACCCATGACTCAAAAGTCCCTAAACCACCCCATCGGAAATCCTCCAATCGTCGACAAACTCGATGCTGATAAACACCGTCGACCTCACCATCGAATCGCCTCGACCTCCAGCACAGATCCCACCTACTGCGATCGTGTCCAATCTCCCATCCACGTCAAACAAGCGTCGACAACACCGACGACATAAACCCACCGCTAAGCCCTAATTTGACTCAGGTTCGCCGCCTCGATCATCAATAAAATTCACAGCCATTTTTCCAGTGATCCTTAACCCACTAGCCACCTCTAGTTGTGACGCCCCACCTCTATACCCACGCTAGCCAAGGACACTACAGGGTAATGCCGTCAACTAATACAGAGAATAAGGCTGGATAGGAGCGACCATCTATAGCCTTGCTTTAACTATCTATTGTATACATCGACAATAAACATACCAAGCAGGTCGACATACCTAATGAATACTTAAAAACAAAACCATAGGTGGTTGGATCTATCAGAACAGAATATAGCAACTCAAATGTAATATACATCACAGAACAGTAAATCATCATATACATATATACAGATACATAACAGAGTATACAAACTAATACATGTCAAGTGGTATAGCAAACCACCATATACAGACGAGTCAAAAGAATACATATCAGAGTTACTACAAAATAGGACTACACAAAAGCTATAACAAAAAGGAACAAGTTGAATAGTCCATGCGGAAGCAAAATAGGCTAAGTCCAAAAGCACCTAACCTGAAAAAACTCGGACTGACCCGAGTATGAAATACACAGGTCAGTCTAGCTAAACAAATCAGTTAGATAAACTGAACAACAATAAACCTGCAAGGTTACAAAGAATAATAGATATCTCTAAAAGAGATAACACAATCATCTAACGAAAGATGAATCATATAGAACAAGCCTCTTATCATCGGCAACATATAGAAACAAAGGATAAGAATATCCCAAAGCAAGCCAAAAGGCAATAACAAATACCGATAAGGTATACAAGTTCCACAAGGTAAACGCTACGCATCATGCGGCTCATAATGACCAACATCGAAGGGCGATACCTAGGGAATATACATATGAATGAAACATCAGAAAATTTGCTCGAGCTCATTACTGTACAAACAAGGATCCATGAGCCCGAAGACTCCAAACCCAATATCACCCATGCGGCTCATAACGACCAACATCGGAAGCGATACTAAAAGGCAACCTAATATCACCCATACAGCTCATAATGACCAACATCGGAAGCGATACTAAAGGGCAACAAACCCGAAGGCACAAACCCGAAGGCACATACCCGAAGGCAACAAACCGTAGTGGTGAAGGTCGAAGACCCAGTACTGGACACCACTAACTGGCGGAATGTGTCATAACTCTCAAAAAGGAATCCGAAAAGTGGTAACGTGAGTTCCATAACCACTCGATCGCACTAAACGGTTTACTATACTTTAGTTAATTTCATACTCAAAGCAGTACAAAGTTCACCACATATCATCGGTAAACCAAACCAAAGGTGAAAACGTTCAAACGAATAGATTGGGAATTAACTGAAAAGATGAACGCACGTGTTCATTGCACGCGTTTTATCCAATCATTTAATTCTCCTCCCACATCGCTTGGAGTGCGAAGATGTGTGTGTTTTAATTAGAATTAATAAATTGGAGAAGGGAGCTTTTAATATAATTCGAAAGATTATTTTATAAAAACCCGTGAATGAAGTCAAGGATAAGATATCAAAGCCAAAGAAGCAATAACAACCACTAAGAACCAACATGAATCGATAAAATCCGGAAAACCAATCAAAACGAGCATAAATAGGCAAAACAGGAAAACAGGAGCAGGTCAGTCGACTGAAATCCCTGTTCAGTCGACTGAAAATTGTCCAGAAAAATTTCGGGCTTCAGCTCAGTCGACTGAACAGAGGATCCAGTCGACTAAACCCAATTTCCTGCATTTCCTACTTATAACCAATGAAGTGCAAACTCAACCAACTTTTAATCGGACGAGCACGGACGCTAGGGATTTACGCCAAGCGGCTACCCGGCCCTATAAGCACTTCGATTCATCACCAAAAACATGATCAAAACATCAAAGTTAGGATTTCAAAGAATTGAACCCAAACACTAAAAATTCGGATATTCACCAATTCAATCCAAACTAAAAGCAAGTGCATATGAACAAGTGCTAGGAATTCATACCCAACATCAATGAAATCAAGAGAAGTAGACGTGAGTTCAAAACTCACCTTTAACCAAAAAACAAGAAGATGGAGCTCAATGACAAGGAGAAGACCAACCAAACACTACTTCAACTCAACAAGCTTCAATCTAAGAATAAAACACATACTTCCCAATTTAGGTTTAGGAAATTTTCTGAAATTGAAGAGGAGAAGAGTTGAAGAAGATGAAGAAGTGCTTATCAATGGATTCTCTTTGATTTTGGAGCAAGCTTCAAGTTTACAAGAAGAAACTAGGGCTTGCAATTTCTATTTCCTCTTCCCTTCCACCATTTTCAGTTCTAGCTTAAGAAATGAAATGAAATGAGGATGAATGAAGAGAAGGGGTTGGGTTAGGGTATTAGTTAAACTAGTGGGCTGAACGCAAGCCCAAAACCCAATAGAAAAAGAGTCAAAATTTCACAAACTCCAAACATATCAAATATTATACTCAAAAAGATCGCAAAAGCCATTAGGAACCAATGGAGGTAGTTTCGAGTTCCAATTCGGCCATTTGCAGAAAGTAGCGTTTCAGACCCAAAAATCAAACTAACGATGTCATATTTAAATTAAACATTTAATATCAAATTGTTAAATATGCGGGTTGTTACAGATCTCCCCTCCTTACAAAATTGCATCCCCGCAATTCCTAGAGACGATATTTGTAACAACTACATACATATAATCAATCAAAAGAAAAGGAAATAAGCTCGAGATGAAAAGACATACTCACCATTTCAAAGCGAAGAAAGAAAACCCGGATAAGAACGCTCGACAAACTCTCTGGTTTCCCAAGTACAGTCATTGGGATTAGCGGACCATTGAACTTTAACGAGCGGCACGTCCTTGTTTCGATGGTGTCGCACCTCCGTGTCAAGCACGCGAATAGGTTGCTATACAACAGATAAGTCCGGTGAAACCTCAAGCTCTTGCAAATCAGGAGAAGCAATAACAGAATCCAACTCCCGAAGACACTTCTGAAGTTGCGAGACGTGAAACACCTCATGAATGCCAGATAAATGAGCTGGAAGTGAAACTCTATAAGCCACAGGGCCAATACGTTCAGTAATAGAAAATGGTCCTATAAAGCGAGGAGCCAATTTCCCAGTCGTACTGAAACGCATAACCCCTTTCAAAGGAGAAACACGAATAAAAACAAGATCACCAATTGAGAATTCGAGAGGCTTCCTACGGTTGTCCGCGTAGGATTTCTGGCGACTTTGTGCCTCTTTCATTCTCAACCGGATAAGATCAATCTTCTCGGAAGAATCACGAACAAAAGATGGACCAAGAATAAGCTTCTGTCCAAATTCCAACTAATAAGAAGGTGATCGACATGGCCTTCCATATAAGTCTTCGAAAGGAGCCATACCGATCCTAGATTGAAAACTATTGTTGTAGGAGAACTCTACAAGAGGTAGGTGATCCTCCCAACTACCACCGAAATCGAAAATACAAATACGGAGGAGATCTTCCAAGATACGATTCACCCGTTCAGTCTGTCCGTCAGACTGCGGATGATAAGCTGTAGAAAAATTAAGCTTCGCTCCCAAAGCTTGCTGAAGACTCTTCCAAAAATGACTCGTGAATAAAGGATCACGATCACTCACAATAGATCTAGGAACACCATGAAGTCTCACGATTTCCTTGACATATAACTTGGCCAAATGCGAAGCAGTCCTATTAGACTTAATAGGGACAAAATGAGAAGACTTAGTGAGGCGATCAACAATAACCCAAATACTAGAATGACCCGATCTCGAACGAGGTAGGCCGTCAATGAAATCCATAAAAATCTGATCCCATTTCCACAATGGAATCTCAAGAGGCTGAAGAAGACCCGAAGGACGCTGATGCTCGGCCTTAAAACGCTGACAAGTTATGCAATTGCTCACATAACTCGCCACATCGCGTTTCATGCCTTCCCAATTATAAAGACGATGCATATAGGCATACATCTTGCTACTACCAGGATGAATGGTATACTTAGAACGGTGATAGTCATCAAGAATGTCATGCCTAAGTGCAAGATCAGAAAGCACAAAAAGGCGGTTCTTCTTACGAAGATACCCATGAGAATCAATGCTAAAATTTTGCAACGCCTCATCACAAGATCCGGACTCACAAAGCTAAAAAAAAATGCAACAAATCAGGATCATGCTGTTGAGCATCGGCAATACGATCCAACAAAATAGGTCAAGCTCCCAAACTAAATAATAGAATAGGAGAATCAGAAGATGAACCTCGATTCTGAATTTCATAAAAAGATAGAGTCTCAAGAATATCCCATTCGGCAAGCATCATAGAAATAACAGCCGAATGTTTGGGACTAAGCGCATCTGCAACACGATTACCTTTACCAGGGGTATACTGGATATCAAAGTCATAGGAAGCAAGAAACTCGAGCCAACGTTGTTGTCTCATATTGAGTTCCTTTTGAGTGAACAAATACTTCAAAGATTTATGATCGGTATAGAGAATGAAGCGCTCGCCCAATAAATAGTGTCGCCAAATCTTCAAGGCAAAGACAATGGTGGCTAACTCAAGATCATGAGTGGCATAGCAGACTTCATTTGGACGCAGTTTCCCAGAAGCATAAGCAACTACCCGATCCTTCTGCATAAGAATAGCACTGAGACCACTACCACAAGCTTCGGTGTAGACAACAAGATCATGATTCCCATCGGGAACCACAAGAATAGGAGCATTAGTGAGAAGTTCCTTTAATGACATAAAGGAAGCTTCACACTTGTCGGACCAAATAAAACGAATTCCTTTCCAAGTAAGGCAAGTAAGAGGAAGCACAACACGGGAAAAATCCTTAATGAACCGACGGTAATAACCTGCCAATCCAAGAAAACTACGAATCTCATGTACATTCTCAGGCCTCTTCCAATTCTGGATGGCTTCGATCTTTGAGGGATCGACAGAAATGCCATCGGAAGACACAACATGGCTTAAGAACTTAACCCTATTCTCCCAAAAATGGCACTTGGAGAATTTGGCTCTAAGCTGATGATGACGGAGGGTACTCAAGATAATTCTCAAGTGATTAACATGCTCAGCTTTAGACTTAGAATAAATAAGGATATCATCAATGAACACAAGGATGAACTTATCGAGATATTCCTGGAATATTCGATTCATGAGATCAACAAAGAAAGCAGGAGCGTTCGTCAAACCGAACGGCATAACAAGCCACTCAAAAGAACCATAACGAGTGCGGAAAGCGGTAAGCGGTATGCTATCCTCCGCGACTCGTAATTGATGAAAACCTGTGGCAAGGTCTAACTGAGAAAAGACCTAAGCACCACTCAATAGATCGAACATATCATCGATCCTAGGCAATGGATACCTATTTCTGATGGTTAACTCGTTAAGCTTGCGATAGTCAATGCAAAGCTTAAGAGTTCCATTGGACTTCTTCACGAAGACGACCGCGGATACCCACAGAGAAAAAATGGACCGAATCAACTGCTTGGACTCAAGCTCTAAAAGCTGCTTTTTGAGTTCCTCATTTTCCTTTGTAGACATCCTCGTGGGAGGACGACTAACTGGCTGTGCGCCTGGAATTAGATCAATGCGGAACTCAATTGCCCTCTTAGGTGGTAAACCCGAGACAGGCTCAAAAACATCAGAAAAGTCACAAGCAATAGGAATTATCCACATCCCGAAGAACAAGAGATAATTGAGTGGGCGAATCCGGATGTCGAAGATACAAAATTCTCTCCGAACAAATAATCCTGGCATCATATCTCACTAGCCAGTCCATAACCAAAGTCAAATCAAATCCCCGACAAGAAATAACGTGCAGATTCGCACGAAAAGAAAAACCACATAAAACAATCTCAACATCATCACACAGCAAACTAAGGGTCGCGGATCCCCCAATAGGATTCGCAATCCTTAAAGAAGTAACCATACAAGAAACATCCAAAGATAAATCATCAACGAGCTTCTTCGATACGAAAGAATGTGAAGCACCCGTATCGAAAAGAACTCATATACTATGGTCATAAAATAAAATAGAAGCTTCTAAAATGAATGGAGATATACCTTTGGGCTGAGAGGGACCTTTAGAAGCCTTGGTAGCATAAAGATTGCCAGACTTAGCACCAACCGGAACAGTAAGGCAAGCTGAAACATGATGACCTTCCTTCTTGCAATAACGACAGAAGAGAGGTTTAGGACAAGCCCGAATAATATGATCCGGAGAACCACAATTAAAACACTTTCGAACGAAAGGTGTTCCGGAAGACTGAGGCTGAGAACTAGGACCACCAGCCTTCTTCTTCTTAGAAGGAAAAGGCCTGGACTTCTGAATTGGAAACGGCCTCTTGTTGGGGTTCTTGGAAACCTCAACATCAACATCACTATCACACTCCTTCTCGACGGTCTCGAGATGAAGTGCCGAATCAACCAACTCCTCAAAAGAAATTTTAAGTTGGAGCAACAAAGATTTCTTAAGATATTTCTTAAGACCAGAGACAAACTTCAGATTCTTCTTATAAGAAGTGCTGATGAATTCAAGACCATACTGAGATAAAGCCTCGAATGAAGCAACATACTCAGAAACAGAAGATTTCCCTTGCTTCAACTCAAGGAAGCGACGGGTCAATAAAACTTTTTCAGATTCAGGAACGAACTTGAGTTCAAATCGTCCCCGAAACTGAGTACAAGAAAGAGTAGACTCATCAATCTCGCCTACAAGAAGCTCATACCAATTAAGAGCACGCTCTTGTAATAAGCTAGAAGTTACAAGAACTCTATCATGGTCAGAAATATCCATGCAAGAGAAAACACGCTCGCACGTGCGAAGCCAAGCTTGGACTTCAATAACAGACTCAGAGCCCTTAAACAGCTTTCCTCCAAGATGAGAAAAATCACTGCACTGACGTGCAAAGGCAGACTTGCGAGGTGGAGATACTCGAGGAGGAACTGGAGGCTGAGTGCTCCTAAACAATACCAAAAACTGATCAATAGACATATAAACGCCATCCGGATGTGTGCTACTGGTTTGCCCAGCATCCGAACGTCGTCCCCTGCCTCTTCCAGCCACGCTTAAAGTAAGATAAGAACAAGATTATTCACAAGGTAGATACTTCATTACGGAATACTACAGAATAAAATGCATTCCTAGACGTATTCCCCAAATTCTATCTAACCCTGATGGAATAAAGAGACACGATGATTCAAAGGTTTCTATCACTTGTATACTTTGATGTACTGTAATATGTGCTCTATTCTGTGTTTGTTCATACTTTGTTCTAAACTCGGCTCTGATACCACGCAGTGACGCCCCACCTCTATACTCACGCTAGCCAAGGACACTACAGGGTAATGCCGTCAACTAACACGGAGAATATGGCTAGATAGGAGCGACCATCTATAGCCTTGCTCTAACTATCTATTGAATACATCGACAATAAACATACCAAGCAGGTCGACATAACCAATGAATACTTAAAAACAAAACCATAGGTGGTTGGATCTATCAGAACAGAATATAACAACTCAAATGTAATATACATCACGGAATAGTAAATCATCATATACATATATACAGATACATAACAGAGTATACAAACTAATGCAGGTCAGTCTAGCTAAAAAATCAGTCAGATAAACTGAACAACAATAAACCTGCAAGGTTACAAAGCATAATAGATATCTCTAAAAGAGATAACACAATCATCTAACGAAAGATGAATCATATAGAACAAGCCTTATATCATCGGCAACATATAGAAACAAAGGATAAGAATATCCCAAAGCAAGCCAAAAGGCAATAACAAATACCGATAAGGTATACAAGTTCCACAAGGTAAACGCTACGCATCGTGCGGCTCATAATGACCAACATCGAAGGGCGATACCTAGGGAATATACATATGAATGAAACATCAGAAAATTTGCTCGAGCTCAGTACTGTACAAACAAGGATCCATTAGCTCAAAGACTCCAAATCCAATATCACTAATGCGGCTCATAACGACCAACATCGGAAGCGATACTAAAGGGCAACCCAATATCACCCATGCGGCTCATAACGACCAACATCGGAAGCGATACTAAAGGGCAACAAACCCGAAGGCACATACCCGAAGGCAACAAACCGTAGTGGTGAAGGTCGAAGACCCAGTACTGGACACCATTAACTGGCGGAATGTGTCATAACTCTCAAAAAGGAATCCGAAAAGTGGTATGAGTCCCATAACCACTCGTTCGCACTAAACGGTTTACTACCTGTTAGTTAATTTCACACTCAAAGTAGTACAAAGTTCACCTCATATCATCGGCAAACCAAACCAAAGGTCAAAACGTTCAAAAGAATAGATTGGGAATTAACTGAAAAGATGAACGCACGTGTTCATTGCACGCGTTTTATCCAATCATTTAATTCTCCTCCCACATCGCTCGGAGTGCGAAGATGTGTGTTTTTAATTAGAGTTAATAAATTGGAGAAGGGAGCTTTTAATATAATTCGAAAGATTATTTTATAAAAACCCGTGAATGAACTCAAGGATAAGTTATCAAAGCCAAAGAAGTAATAACAACCACTAAGAACCAACATGAATCGATAAAATCTGAAAAACCAATCAAAACGAGCATAAATAGGCAAAACAGGAGAACAGGAGCAGGTCAGTGGACGGAAATCCCTGTTCAGTCAACTGAAAATTGTCCAGAAAAATTTTGGGCTTCAGCTCAGTCGACTGAACAGAGGATCCAGTTGACTGAACCCAATTTCCTGCATTCCCTACTTATTACCAATGAAGTGCAAACTCTCCCAACTTTAAATTGGACGAGCACGGACGCTAGGGATTTACGCCAAGCGGCTACCCGGCCCTATAAGCACTTCGATTCATCACCAAAAACATGATCAAAACATCAAAGTTAGGATTTCAAAGAATTGAACCCAAACACTAAAAATTCGGATATTCACCAATTCAATCCAAACTAAAAGAAAGTGCATATGAACAAGTTCTAGGAATTCATACCCAACATCAATGAAATCAAGAGAAGTAGATGTGAGTTCAAAACTCACCTTTAACCCAAAAAGAAGAAGATGGAGCTCAATAACAAGGAGAAGACCAACCAAACACTACTTCAACTCAACAAGCTTTAATCTAAGAATAAAACACATATTTCCCAATTTAGGTTTAGGAAATTTTCTGAAATTGAAGAGGAGAAGAGTTGGAGAAGATGAAGAAGAGCTTACCAATGGATTCTCTTTGATTTTGGAGCAAGAATCAAGTTTACAAGAAGAAACTAGGGCTTGCAATTTCTATTTCCTCTTCCCTTCCATCATTTTCAGTTCTAGCTTAAGAAATGAAATGAAATGAGGATGAATGAAGAGAAGGGGTTGGGTTAGGGTATTAGCTAAACTAGTGGGTTGAACCCAAACCCAAAACCCAATAGAAAAAGGGTAAAAATTTCACAAACTCCAAACATATCAAAGATTATACTCAAAAAGATCGCAAACGCCATTTTGGAACCGATGGAGGTAGTTTCGAGTTCCAATTCGGCCATTTGCAGAAAGTAGCTTTTCGGACCCAAAAATTCGAATAACGACGTTATATTTAAATTAAACATTTAAATAACAAATCGTTAAATATGCGGGTTGTTACACTAGTCAAAACCCCAACCTCCAAATCACCGCCGATCAACGGCAATGAACCAAAATGCCCAAATCATTCAACTCGATTCATCCTAATACACACTGACTTACAAATCCAGATTTATTTACCAAAATTCATCATTTGCTTAACATTTCAGTTTATATGATCAAAATTTGAAATTAGCCTAATTAATTTTTAATATATATAAAGATCATCACTGATATTATCATATTTGAAGATAAATGCTAAATATAAATTCTCGAAATTAAATTAAAAAAAAAGAATTTAAATTTAAAAAAAAAGTTTCACAATTTCAGTCATCTTTTATTCACAAACCAAAATCTAACTTTGATTGTGTGTTGAGATTCTAAATTTATAAGTGATCAAAGCCTGTAAACCATCCTTATACACTTACATGCATTCATCTTCACATACATTTGCAAACTATGTTAGTGCATAAATCATCACAAATATCCAGGTATAATCACAGGTTTAAATCTGTTTTTAGAAAAAATATACTCACCTTTTTAAAAGAACAGAGGCCTGGAACCTGGAATGAAAATTTGAAATTGGAAATTGCTTTATGGTCTGTAGCTTTCATTTAGTTGTTGAAATGATCTTGTTTAAACTCTAAGACGATCTTGTTCGATTTGCTTTTGAAGTTGGAATTTTGCATGATCAAGTTGAAAAGGTTGTTGCTTTGGTTTAATTTCTGATTTGAAAATGTTTACACGTTCTTTTTTTCTCTTCTGTGTTTTGAAATTGAAGAGATAAAAGAAATGAAAGAAAGGGATGGAAATGTTTATATAACCTATTTTCTCTTTTATTAATTATTTTGAAAAATAAAAAGAAACCGGAGACACTTGCTAATTGTATGATGAGGTTTCTTTACACTTGAAATTACACGAATTCCTAAGCTTACATTTGTTAAATTGTATATATACTTATCTTACCCTTGTAATTAAAATGTATTTATAAAATAATCTCAATTTAGTTTTATTTTTATTAATGTCTTATGTATTTATATGTCCTTAATATATATATATATATATATATATGTGTGTGATATTCTCAACTTTAGTTTTGTATTTATTAATATTTTATGTTTTGTTTTAAACTTTTCTTTTGTTTATTTATAAATAACTTAAAATAAAATGTTATAAAAACCCAATTATACATTTATAAATAAATTTATACAAATATAATAGTATATATATTCTTTATTTATTCTTATACAATCTTTTAAAGAAAATGTTATAAAACTAATTATATACTAAATAAAATCATATATATATATATATATATATATATATTATTTTTAAATCCAATTTACTTTAGATATTTATCTTTTGAATTTCAAATTCAAATTCGATTAAAATCAACTCACATAAAGATATGTATTTAAACAAACACATATTTAATTTGTTTTTAAAAGGATAATTTGCCAATTTTAAATAATATATTAGGGAGATTATAAAACCAATATTTATCCAGATATATATTTTTTATTATCAGAATTATTTATTTAACACATAAATTAGTATTTCTACTAATTTAATCCAGCTAATTTATCAATTAACAGATGTCCAAAAATCCGGGTTATCACGGAGGACTATGGTCACGATTACCTTTCATATAGCACATCATCTTCCTTTGATTGCCATGCTGCCATTCCATTGATCCGTATTGACTTCCACACACAAACGTGTTTTATTAAATTCAATGATGAAATCTCAAGAATGTAATGTCATACATCCATCCATACAAGTTCATTCTGGGACTGAACAAAACATAAGGCATTCTCCTACCACATCATGCCGAGAATTAACCCTAGGATCAGTAGCAAGAAGTCCTTGCGACACAAAGAATTTTAGAAATGAAGGGACCACTGCTACTTAGTATTTGGGTAATAATTAGAATTATCAACAAGCAGTCCTTTCATCCAAAAAAAATCCCTGGGATTCATACTTCATTCTCTCTATCAGGACATTATTTTTCGAACACATAATTAGTTCGAAGTGGTTTTCGGATAGGAATTACCCGAGATCTGACTCCAATTCCTTCAACCAATCGTCGATAAAAAAAAGGTTTTCTAAATAGGGAATCACTCTAAATTTATTAAGTTCCTTTTATCAAAATTTCTTCTGGGACATATATTTCTAAAACATTCTTTCTGGTATATATGGGATTATTAACCTCACTTATCAAAACATTTGATTACTAAAAACCTTTCTAAATCTCGGAATAATTCTTAATCATTTCATTTTTCACTTAGAAAAATATTTTCAAATCATTGCATTTAAATTTTAGGAATATTTTTTTAATTAAAAAACTCATAATTTTGATCGAGTTAAAACCATGTTACATAGGATGTTAATCTAAAACTAGTAATTATTAAGTGAAAGGAATCTATAGAAATCATCCAATTCTACCTGATATCAATTCCCATATTTAACAAATACTATGGGTGGAATAGCGGTGAAATCACCTTTTAAATTCCACGAACAGTATAAGTTCCCTCTTCGGGCTTTAACACCGAGTACAAGAAGATCATCTCCATAAAGTCCAAATTATTTAAATATGGAAAATATTTTTTCTTAATTCTTTATCAAATTTCAATCTGAGTCAATCAAATTTAGTATTCCCTTCATCGAGCTGGTTCGGATAGCTAGGAAGAGGTGGAAACTTGTTTTCCAAACCCAAGCCTAAACAGTATCTCTCTGACACCCATAAGGCGATCAAGTTATTTGATCGACTCTATACCATTAAAACATTTTACCATTTCGTAAATCCTTCAATTCATCTTTTAAACACTTTATTAATCATTTAAAAACATTTATAAAATAGGTGGAAAAGTATTGTTAAGTTTAAAACAATATTTCAAACATGATAGAAAAGTGCTGTGGAAAAGTGCTATGGAAAGTGTTTTTAAGCTATACTAATCAAAACAACTTTTAGTTATTTGAAAATTCATTTTTAATGCTCAAATCATTTTTAAAACCTTTATGAGATCTATTCCATAGTTTAAAAATTTTTAAACATTATTTTCAAAGAAATCTAGTTTTGGTTTCCGAACTGCAAAATGGGGATTTTTCAAAAAGCTTGTTTTACTCATATTTCGAAATCTACTTATCAGAATCTTGATTTTCTTTCTTCGTTGAAAAAATATGGACATAATAGTTCAAAAATTGTTATCTCATAGAACTCTGAGCTATATTTCAAATTTTATGCTTGTTTCACGTTTATTGCGTGAAATCACGAACTACCGTTACGAGACGCGTTTATTTTAAACTAAATTTTCCATTTCTTTTCAAACATCACCAAAGCACTTTTAAATGTTTATACGACGTATCAAATACATTTTGAACCATTTTTAAGAGGATTAACAATTCATATACACCATTTCATTAATTCAAGGAAAGTGATTTCATTTATGCTTATCGACGTGTATATTCATGACTTGCATACATACATACATACATACATACATATGTATATATATACACACATATATATATATATATATATTTAAAATTCATATGAAAACAATCAAACTTTACGATCAAAGCATATTAAACGTCCATTGCAAACATCATATCATCATCTAAAAAATAATAATAATAGTTTAGGAGTTCTCACAATGATTTTCTATTGGGAAAAGGCTATGGCTTCACCAACTCGCGATCCAAGCTTACGAACCACTACACCTTGCACCCTAGTGTGCTCGGCCATTCCACACCAAAAGCGGTGCTCTGTCAAGCATGGGAAATGAGGTTATTACTTTGTATTATTATAAAATTTACCGAAAACTAGACAGGTATGGTTCGTTTTCTCTCGGGATTTTGGATTATTATTGGATTTACCGAAAACTAGACCTAAAAATAAGTAATTTTCTCTTAGGACTTTGGAAACTCAACTCTCAGAATTTCGAAATGTGGTCAACATGAATGTTGAAGGAAATTATTTTCCCTGTGGTATTAGAAAAAGAATCATCTAATTTAAACTAGTTATGGTCAAGAGAAGAATAGGTATTCTCGAATTTGTAAAAACAAAGCCGGAAAATCCACTGTAAAAAAGTGGTATTTGACATAGTTAGACTCAAAACATGTAGAAATGATAAACATGAAAGTTGTACCCACTGGAATTTTAATAGTTTGAAAAAAAAGAATTACCTCATTTAGCTCAGTTTTGGAGGAGTTATACACGAATGAAAATGAGGTATTTTCGGCCATCAAAACTAGGCTCGAAAAAGCTTTAGAAAGAACGGCGTTTTGAGCGTAGCTAATTTAAAATGGAAAGAAGTGGTCAACTAGAAAGTTGTAGCCAGTAAAATTTTGAATGGTTTCATAAAGATAATTTCCTTACTTAAGTCCGATATGAGGAAGTTGGCTAGAGTGAAGAAGGTGAAAAATAGTGATGACAGGATGGGCTATTTATAGCCAATGAAAGAGTGTAAAAGTATCCATACATGAACCATCACTTCATGGCTTCTGCAATACACCTTCCCCCTCCTAAGTCCAGTAAAATCCTTCACACCATGTGCCCATCACTTCCATCCACTTCATGTATGCATAAGTTGACTTATTTGAGCTTAAGGAGGAAGCTTACTTAAAATATCTTTAGATTTTGTAATATATATATCTGTGTGTGTGTTTAAGATTAAATATACACATGTATATGTTTATGTGTATGTTAGGGTGTGAATTTATGTGTTATATATGTGTACATGACATATAAATAACGTTGAATTGATTCCGAACAACTTTTGTTAGATAAACCATTGCCAATCCGAGAACCGATCCCCGATCACATTTTCACTTATACTTTAACTTACATATATATGTAAAAAAAATTAAACATAAATTTCTAATCAATATTAATAAATTAAAATGATCACTTTTCATTTATAAAATCATATAAATTAATAATAAAAATTATTTGCGATAATTGCTATTATACCGATAAAGCAATATCGATTTTTCCTTATATTTTCAAATCAAATATCTATGTTTATAAAACTATTATAAATGATTTATTATCACTTTATAACTTTTCAAAATAAATTATCATCATTTAAACTAATTATTTGAATAACTAAAAAAATTCTTAAATCATTAAAATCTCAATTTAAATTTAAGTAAATCAATTATTATATTTAAGGGCATTATTTACAATGTGAAAAACACGTTTCATTTTCAAAAACAAATCAATTGATTTTATTTCATATTCTTATTTAATTATAAAAACATGTGTATGTATCCAGCTCCATGCATGACATTTTACAATTATAGAGTTGTTTACTGGTAAAACAGTTTTCGGTCTTTTTATCGATATAGATTTCAAGGAAAATAATTTGTAAATATTTATTCAAAATAAGATTGCCATTACTTATTATCACTCAAAATAATATTATTTGTGTTATCAACCTTTTATTTCAATAAATTTAAAAATAGATATAATTTATCAAAGTGATAAATTTGCGGGTCGCTACAAAAACCAATAAATTAAGGCCTAATGCCCAATTATTATTAGTACATATATTTCTACATTCAAATATCATTTTAATTTATAATTTTGGATAGATGAAAATCAATAATTATTGTACCGCTTACTCACACGTTATATATTAAAAAAAAGCATAAATGTAAAGAACATGGATAAATTTTCCTAATAACCGAATTTACTACTAGTTGAGAAATGTATTAAAATTTAGTGATAAGCGCGTTATTATTTTTAGAAGCAACTTTGATGATGGTGAAGAATTGACTTTTGCTCATAATAATATGGAAAGCCTAGTATAAAAACATGTAAGTATTGGTGCACAACATTTTAGAAGCGACATTAAGAGGTGTTTAATCCAGCTTCCTTATTAAGAAGTTAATATAATAATTTATGGATAAATATCACCAATATCTAAATTAATCAATAAAAACAATTGGTATAGTCATTTCAAATACTAACAGTTAGTCAAAGATTAAAGTTTTTAACTATGGTGAAATAAAGTAATTTCTAAGTGGAACATGGTGCATAGTTAAAGATCATATAATGGGTCTATACGTAACCAAAATAGAAAGAATCCTAATTATAAAATGTAATAACATGTGAGTTGAAATTTTTACCATAAAGGAATTACTTAAAATAAAACCAATGGTAGGTAAGTTCATACCTCAACCTATAAAAAAAACAAAGTTCTCCACATTAGAAAATAGAAATAAGGATAGGTAGGGTTTTTACTTTTTAAGAATTATCGATTTGAGCTTTGATTTTGAGAATAACTAAAAATAGGTAAGCACCATTGTCCTAGTAGTTAAGTGCTTTGACTTGGTGCAAGAGCTATGTTTGAAACATACGCAGCATGATTCAAATGTATATTGCCATGTAATATGTTGTATACTACCGAAGACTTATGGTACTAATACGTGTTATTATCTAATTACCCAATTTAAAAAAAAAAGAGTATATGCTAAGAATTTGATATAAGAAATATTAAATTAGTTGGCTAAACAATCCCCCTGTCTTTGGTTAAAGCATATGTTTAGAGGCTAGTTATATAACATGTTGCACGATGGTACTCTTCAATATACTCATCATCATTTATTATTGT
The DNA here is from genome assembly GCA_030765085.1 of Allium cepa. NCBI lineage: Eukaryota > Viridiplantae > Streptophyta > Magnoliopsida > Asparagales > Amaryllidaceae > Allium > Allium cepa. Next base: position 881,103,673 of record CM060931.1, on the reverse strand, counting down.
TTTTTCTTGGAATTTCCTACTAATTATGGAATATTCTTTTGGCTTGCGTTTTTAGTTTTTATACTGTATATATAAGTGTTTATATAACGACCCGTAATTTTATCATTTTAAATAGGAATATTCAATTAATTTTAAATATTAAAATGATTAGATTGTGGAATTTAATAGCTTATAATTCAAATACAGAGGATGTTTAAATATTTGAATTATGAATTGAATGTCAATTAAATGGATTTAATAATTTTGTTTAACTCCTTTTAATTAATAAATTATATTGTTGAATTCAATTTGTAAATTTATTTATAAAAATAAAAATAGATAGATCGGATAAATATAGATAATTGGGTCAAAATTATAAAATGATATTTTTATAAAGTTGAAACTCCGAGGCACTGTCTCAGATTTCATTGAGACCAGGTTCATTTAATTCGCAATTATGAATTATAACATGTCATCGAATTACATGATGATCAGATATATCTTTTGGTCATGCAAGTTTGAAACGCATTAAAATTAATTTTGTAAATTTATAATATGATTGGGTTTGAAAAGCTTACTTCTGTATATTATCGAACTAAGTCTCGAGACTAGTTCCATCATGTTTGGAATAGGGGTATAACATGTAGAATGTCATGCGGCATGCCCCTTTTGGGGTTTGAGATTTTTTGAGTGCATCGAGCTAGATATTTTTGAATATAAAAATATATATCCTATTTTATATGTCTATACCCTATCAACTCAGCCCATACTTCATCACATTCCCTATACCTTCACACATTTATGCCATACTCCTCGTCTCTATAAATATACATTCCAGTAGAATGCAAATGAGAATATTTCCCATTTTAAAAATCCAAAAAACATTCATTTCTCCACTATAAATCATCGATTTTGATCCATTGAACTTGTTTAAGTACAAGCTTCGATTTTATACCCTCTTTTTTGGTTTCATTAGAGAGGGGGCCATGGTTGTTCATGGAGGAGGAGCTAGGGCTTAGGATTTTAGGAAATTGGAAGGGAATTAGCAAAAATGAAGTGCGGATTCGTGTTTTTGGTGTTGAGGCGTGTCATTGATCACGTTTTGGTGAGGGACGGCTCACGTTTGGAGATAATGATAGGAGAAGTATCGACAAGATATAGGTGCAAGTTGCATTTTTGTGAGGTGCCTTTGGGCATGGATTTTGGGCACGGGCGAGTCGAATTGGTGAAGATGGACTTGAATTTCATCAATCAAATCTCTGTGTCACTACAAAATTGTGCATGGCCATGTTGGGTTCGATAATAGTTGTGTATGTTTGGGTAAGGGGAGGAAGATGATTAGTTTGGGTTAAGTAATTAAGAAATGTAATTAGTAAACTAATTATATTACTTAATTTCCAAAAACTTATATTTTGAATAACTTTTGCATACAAGGTCGAATTCAGACCGTTCGTTGCGTTGAATTCATATGGACGTTGTCGTTTCAATGGAGTTAGTTTGGTTGGAATTCGGCTAGTGGAATTTTTGGCAAAAATCGAACGCTCGTTTGGTTTCAGTTCAAAACGGAATGTTTCAGCGAAAACCAAAAATTAATGTGATTTTTAACTCACATTCAATTTTACTACATCGTATCTATGATGCTAAATTATTATGGTTTACTTAGATGTTAGTTTTAATTGAATATTTGCTTGGATTTCTGTTTCGAAAATTAATGACATATTAATTTGATTGTTATAAACCCATATGATTATATATAATATCCGTAACCATTGCTTTATAGGAAAATTTATAGAACGACCTAAGGGGTTTCCTTATGCGATTATATTGATGTTTAATTGAAATAAATCTTAATATCCCATTGTTTAAATGTCGTTATAGCGACTTCGCTATACTGTCGTTTATTGACTTTCATCCCTAAAACCCTGTTATATGTTTTTAAACTGCGCATGTGTTTGCACTAAACAGAATTTTGTAATTCATCAATCATTTTTGATAAACGATAATTTAAAGTAATTAATCATTTAAACTAATGGTTTTGAAATTAATTAATTAATTTCTTTAATGATGTTTAAAATTGGTTTATCTTTTATTTAAATGAAATTGGATTTAATTAATCATTTAACTAATGATTATTTGAGTTTAATGTGTTATTTGAGTTATTGAAAATGGAGTTTAAATAATCATTTTAACTAATGATATTTGAAATTAATATTCATTTTAACTAACAATATTTAAATGTGATTAATCATATTAATTAATGAAATTCGATTTTAATTAATCATCCAAAATTTTTTATATTTGAATGGAACTAATCATTTTAATTAATGATTATTTAAATTTAATAAACTATTTTAACTAATGATGTTTAAAGTTAACTAATCATGTTAATTAATGATTTGGAAATTAATTAATTACTTTAATTAATGATGTTTTAAATTTTATTAATCTATTTAATAATGAGATTTGAATTTAATTATATTAATTTAATTAATGATTTTAAACTTTATTTAGTCATTTTAATTAATGATTGTTTAAATTTAATAAATTGTTTTAACTAATGATATTTGAAATTTAGTTAATCATTTTAATTAATGATGTTTTATAGTTAATTAATAATTTTAGCAAATGATGTTTTAAATTTATCATTTTAACTAATTATCTTTGAAACTAATTAATCCAATTAATTAACAATCTTTGGAACCTAAGTAATTTTTTTTAGTTAATGGTATTTAAAATTTACTAATCAATTTAATTAGTGATATTTGAGATTAAGTATTCATTTTAGTTAATGGTTTTTTTGAATTCATAAATCATTTTAATTAATGATATTTAAAGTAATTATCTAATTTAATGGAAGTGTTTTAAAGTTAATAAACTAATTTAATAAAGATTTTAAAGTTAATTTACCGATGATATATAAGTGGTTGGAAATAATTAACCATTTTATTAAAGATAACGGGGTTTAAAAGAGATTATAAATGTGATCAATTATCTTTCGTGATAATTAATACTTTTTTAATTTATAAAAGTATTTAAATTATTTTATTTTTATTTGGGATAATAAATATTGTTATAAATTTACAAATGATGGATTTAAATGAGAAAATCTTTTAAAAGGAACTGTTTATAAAAAAAGCTAAATAAAAATCGTTTTTGGCTTATAGTAAACAATATTTTAATAACATATGTTTCTAACCTTGTTTTAATAATACACTTAGTATTATAAATTTTGTCTTACAAAGGACATTTTGAAATCCTAATGTGTTTACCAATATCGTAGTATGGAAATCAAGCACGTGTTCAGTTTTTAAAAAGTAAAGTTCGATTCGGCCATGGAAAATTAATTTCGTAAACGATTTCGCTTATATGGAAAGGATTTAGTCATACTTTAAGGCTGAATGTTGAAGCTTGGACTCATTACTATCTTGAAAGTTAAAATTGTTTTCAAGGCGATGCCGAGAGGTAACCCTGCCTCAACTTTCCTGGCTTAATTTTCAGTCAAGGGATAACACTTGTTTGGAATCATCGAGTAGTGTTGTATATATGATATTTAATTTCCATATACGATCATTATAATTATCTTCGATAGTTGATTTATTTGCTATCAGATCCAGCTTCTTCGTAGTGTATCGTTGCCTTAAAAACGATTTGGTGCTTTTTTGAGATTTGTTATCCTTTGTTGGTAAATGACTGAACCCAAAGCGTGAAAGGATACCTAGCTGTTGTAACAACCCGCTTATTTATCGATTTTATATTTAAATATTTTATTTAAATATTTTGTCGTTAATCAGATATTGGTCCAAAAAGTAACTTTTTGCAAACAGTCAAATTAGGATTCGAGACTACTTCCATTGAGTTCGAAATGCCGTTTACAACCTTTTTAAGTATAAACATTGATAGGTTTGGAGTTAGTGGAATTTCACTAACTTTTCCTGCTTTGAACTTTGGGTTAGTTTAGCTTATTAAGCCCAAGTTCCAACCCCCTTCTCCTCACTCTTCATAAATTTCCTAACTAACAACCAAGCTTTTGCATTAATGGTGAGTGGAAGAGGAAATTAAAACTCTAAGCTTAGGTTTCAACTTTAAATCCATCATTCAACTCCAAAATCAAAGTGAAGACATTGGATTGTAGCTTGTAGTTGCTTCTCCATTGTTTCAAGCTCCTTCTTCATTAAATTTGTGCAAAGGTGAGATTTTTATCTCACAATTCTAGCCTATAACTATATTGGACTGTTGGGAATGATTCGCTATCACTTTTGCATGCATATTAGCATTTGATTTGGATTGGATTAGCGGAAAACTCCAATTTTTAGCGTTTTGGTGAATTTTCTGCACTTAGGTCGTTCTGGCCATTTTTGGTGCTCGGAGTTAGGTCGCTCGCGACCTAACCCTTGGGTCGCTCGCGAGTTTGCACCATAGGTTGCTGGGCCATCTAAATGCTTGTTCGGTGTTAGGTCGTTCGGGCTTAGGTCGTATGGACCCTAGGTCGTAGGTCGTTCTGGCCATTTCTAACGTCTTTAATTTGGCAGGCTATTACCGTCGTTTTATTAAGGACTTTTCTAAGATTGTCGTGCCTCTTACTGGCTTGACTAAGAAGGGAGTTAAATACATTTGGTCGGACAAATGTGAAGCTCTTTTCAGAAATTGAAAGAACTCCTTTCCGACGCTCATATTCTTGTTATTCCTGAAGGGAATCAAGATTTTGTTGTCTATACCGATGCTAGTCACGTTGGTTTGGGTGCTATTCTTATACAAAATGAATGTGTTATTGCTTATGCTTCTAGGCAATTGAACCCGGCCGAGACTAGATATGCCACACATGATCTAGAACTCGCGGCTATTGTTTTCGCCCTTCGAACTTGGCGACATTATCTATTGGGAGAGAAATTTATTCTTTACACAGATCATAAGTCTTTGAAATATTTATTCTCTCGAAAGGAACTTAATTTACATCAACAGCGTTGGCTCGAGTTCCTGGCACCTTATGACCTTGATATTCTTTATACCCTCGGTAAGGGTAATCGTGTCGCCGATGCTCTTAGCCGTAAACAGCAAGCAGTTGTTTCTATGATGAAATCCGAATGGAATGATCTCGAGATTTTATCCACTTGTGAGATTCGAGAGCGCGTATCCGATTTATGCTCATCGCTTGTTTAATGTAGCCTTGAGGCTCATCCTTCTCTTTTAGACCGCATTCTTGAAGCTCAAGGGCTAGATCCTGAATTGGCTCTTCTTGGCCAAAATGTTAAGGATAAAATTGATATTAAAGGTTGGAAAGACTTTGATATTGATTCTCATGGCGGCATTCGAAAATTTGGTAGACTTATCGTACCAAATATTGGAGATCTTCGTAAAGATATTCTAGAAGATTCCCATAGTTCTAAATTCACCATTCATCCCGGTAGTAGTAAAATGTACGCTGATATGAAGCGACTTTATTATTGGGAGGGAATGAAATCTGATATTGCTAATTTTGTTAAGTGTTGCATGACTTGCCAACTTGTCAAGGCCGAACATCAAAGGCCTGGTGGGTTATTGGAACCTTTAGAAATTCCAATTTGGAAGTGGGATCAAATTTCCATGGACTTTATAGATGGCCTTCCCCGTTCTCGTTCGGGTCATGATATCTTATGGTGATTGTTGATAGACTTACTAAATTAGCCCATTTTATTCCGGTACGGTCTAACCGAACCGTTCCTCTTTTGGCCAAACTATTTGTCAAGGAAATTGTAAAATTGCATGGAGTTCCTACTTCTATTGTTAGCGATCGTGATCCATTGTTTACTAGTGGATTTTGGAAGAGTCTTCGAAAAGCTTTAGGAACGAAGCTTAATTTTAGCACCGTTTATCACCCCCAGTACGATGGACAAACCGAGCGTGTGAATCGAACTCTTGAAGATCTTCTTCGTGCTTGTGTGCTTGATTTTGGTGGAAGTTGGGAAGATCATATTTCGCTTTTTGAATTTTCCTATAATAATAGCTTCCAATCTAGTATTGGTATGGCACCTTTTGAGGCACTCTACGGTAGGCCATGCCGATCTCCTTCTTGTTGGTTTGAGGCCGGTGAGAAGCTGGTTTTAGGTCCAGACTTTATCCGTGATTCCACCGAAAAGATTGAACTTATTCGACATAGGATGAAAGAAGCCCAGAGTAGACAAAAATCCTATGCCGATAATCGAAGATGGAAATTAGAATTTTCTGTTGGGGATCCTGTTTTTATTCGTGTTTCACCTTTGAAGGATTTTGTACATTTCAGTCAATCGGGGAAGTTAGCGCCTCGATATATTAGGCCATTTCCTATCACTGAACGTATTGGTTCCATGGCTTATCGCCTTGCATTTCCGGCTCAGTTTTCTGCTATGCATGATGTTTTTCACGTTTCTCAATTACGGAAATGCCTTCGGGATTCCGATTCTATTCTTGAGCCTGCTGTTGTGGAAGAAATTGAAGTTTCGCCGAATTTAACTTATGAGCAGCATCCTATTCGAATTATAGCTTCTGAGATTAAACGACTTCGAAATAAAGATGTTCCGCTTGTGAAGGTTCAGTGGTCCTCAAATCCTAAGGATTGCTCTTGGAATTCAGAGAATTCATCGAGCGAACACATCCGGACTTGCTTACTCCTGCTCTTTGAGGTGAACTTCTTATTTCAAATTTCTTTTGTGTTAATATGCTTTTATGGTTGTTACTTGTTATTTCCATCTTATATATTGCGAGGACGCAATTTCTTTAAGGAGGGGAGTCTGTAACAACCCGCATATTTATCGATTTTATATTTAAATATTGTATTTAAATATTTTGTCGTTAATCGGATATTGGTCCAAAAAGCTACTTTTTGCAAACGTTCAAATTAGGATCCGAGACCACTTCCATTGAGTTCAAAATGCCATTTACAACCTTTTTAAGTATAAACATTGATAGGTTTGGAGTTAGTGGAATTTTACTAACTTTTCCCGCTTTGGACTTTGGGTTAGTTTAGCCTATTAAGCCCAAGTTCCAACCCCCTTCTCCTCACTCTTCATAAATTTCCTAACTAACAACCAAGCATTTGCATTAATGGTGAGTGGAAGAGGAAATTAACACTCCAAGCTTAGGTTTCAACTTTAAATCCATCATTCAACTCCAAAATCAAAGTGAAGACATTGGATTCTAGCTTGTAGTTGCTTCTCCATTGTTTCAAGCTCCTTCTTCATTGAATTTGTGCAAAGGTGAGACTTTTATCTCACAATTCTAGCCTATAACTATATTGGACTGTTGGGAATGATTCCCTATCACTTTTGCATGCATATTAGCATTTGATTTGGATTGGATTGGCGAAAAACTCCAATTTTTAGCGTTTTGGTGAATTTTCTGCACTTAGGTCGTTCTGGCCATTTTTGGTCCTTGGTGTTAGGTCGCTCGCGACCTAACCCTTGGGTCGCTCGCGAGTTAGCACCATAGGTCGCTGGGCCATCTAAATGCTTGTTCGGTGTTAGGTCGTTCGGGCTTAGGTCGTAGGTCGTATGGACCCTAGGTCGTAGGTCGTTCTGGCCATTTCTAACGTCTTCGGAGTTAGGTCGTATGGACCATAGGTCGTAGGTCGTATAGACCTTAGGTTGTAGGTCGTATTGACCTAGGTCGTAGGTCGCTAGACCCTGTCTCCTTAGGTCGCAAGACCTTGTAAACCGTTAGCTCGCGTGACCTATCTCCCATAGGTCGTTGACCCTCTTAAGTCGTTAACTCGTTAACACGTACAGCTCTTAACCATTTTAGGTCGCGTGACCTTGTACTTGACTTAGGTTGTTAGGTCGTAAGACCCTAAGCCGTTTTCCATTAGGTCGCTAGTTCTCATACCGATAGGTCGCTGGACCTTAGGTCGTCCAACATTAGGTCGTTGCTGGCCTTAGGTCGCGTGACCTTGTTTAGACCGTAGGTCGTTAGGTCGTAAGACCTTAGGTCGCCTTACCACTTAGGTCGCTCGACCTATTCAAATGTTAGGTCGCGAGTTCCTTAAGTCGCTCGTCTCTCTTAGGTCGTTAGACCTCATTTTGTCTTCACTAGGTCGTACCGTTTTGGACGGGGCGCTGCCCCGCACCCCGCCGGAGGCGCTGCCCCTTGGACCCCCACGACCTGACGGGCAGGTCGAACCCCGTAAGCGGTGGTGTTGCCCCCGCACCCCCACCTTGGGGGGTTGCCACCCCCCCCCCCCCCCCCGGACCCCCCCTCCGTAGGGGATCTTATCTGAAAAACATTGAGCTGATTTACTTGGATTTTATTCACATCTCCGTATGCGATCTTTGTGACTGATTGTTTCTACAATTGCTTCTGTGTTTTGTCACTTTATAATATAAAGGTTTCAATACTAGTAGTAAATATCAAAACTCTTTTAACAAACAATTTCAACTCTATTTTTAATAACAAAGCTCTTTTCTTAAACTGTTTTCCAATCTATTAGTATATACAAATCTTTACCTCACTCGGATGAGAAATCTAATTAAACGACTTAGTAAAACAAGTGGTATGAAACGTTTGCGTTCACTTCGTCGGTTAATTCTTGGACTTGTTCGATTGAACCTCTTTTGACAATTTTATTAGTGAAGATTTACAGTTTGTTCGTAAATATTTAAGTTAAGCAAGTGGTTATAGGACATGAAGCTAAACTTCTATATTTACTAGCTTAGTGTAATTGACACTTCTTGTTGATCATGACGATCATTCTGATGATTTAGACTAGCAACTGTGTGATGTCTCTTGTTGCGAGGTTAGACTAGACACCACTTGTGTGATTCCACTCACACATACCTTTTTGCTTTTTGGTTAGTCTGGACCTTAATCTGTGTGATTCCATTCACACATGTGGGGTAGCTCCCATTGGTCTTCGGACCGTCATGTGATAGGCCTCTTTCTCTTTTCTATGATTTTTGGACTTCCTGCATTGATTTCTAGAATTTATGTCATTGACTTGTTATGAGTACAAGTTTGGGGTATGATGCCCTTTTCGAATCTTTGAGAAGATTCTTGTGATATTGATTATCTCTTATGATTGATCTTCTGATGATCATTATTTACATACTTATAGTGGTATGTCATTATGGATATTTTATGTTTATGCCATATCTTTTATGTTATATCATGTCATCTGATATTTATAGCTAGACTGACCCGTTTATTATTTTCTTAAATAATACTCGGGTCATACCGAGATGTTACAGGTGCTTCTGCTTGACTTCTTCCCAGGGATTCATCACTCTGACTTTTGGCTAACTGTTTAGATTAGCAGTTTTTGTTGTATACACTTGAGATATAGACTCATAGTTGTATTCTTTTGTATAGCACGTGTTGCTATTCTTTTGTATTATCGTGGATCTTACTGACCACTACTCTGATGTACACTTTCATGTGTTAGTTATATATTCATATCTTCTTCCGCCTTTGTGATATGGATATCTGTGACTGATTTGTGTTATGATTATTTCTATGTTTGTTTCCGAAATTATTTATAGCCACCGTGTGATAAGCAATTACATGGATGGTCGCTCCTCAACAGCCTTATTCTCCATGCTAGTTGACAGCACTACACCGTAGTGTTCTTGGCTAGTGTGGGTATTGAGGTGGGGCGTCAAAGCTGTGTAGGGTTTCTCCCATTAGGGTATTCTCAAATCTCATCCAGATTTTGGTATATATCACGTTAAAATGGTTAGGATTTAGAAGTGAATATTAGGATTCTCCATAAGGTTCCACGTGGTTCGGCTAGTACATTTCCAAGAAATGTCACTGAGTATATGAGCGTCTCAGAAGTATATTACTACAGGCATACTTCAAGGGTGGTTCACCATCCTAGTCATTTATTGGAAATTTTCCTTTCATTACTTTATTCGAACCTTGAAATTTGTTTTTCTATAATTTTAATGGGAAGAGTCAACAACTCTTCATGGTTTTTAATTTTTGGGTTTTTTTTTCCATTTTATTAAGTTTGGGTTGTTACCTTATTTTGTCCATTCAATCAAGTTTGAATTGTTATCTTGTTTTATCCATTCTTTCCAGTTTGGATTTTACTCAGGTTATTTTCATTCTTTCAAGTTTGGTTTTTAATACTATTTATGCCCATTCTAATTTGGATTTGTTTCCTAATGTTTATTTGTGCTCTTGTCTGTATGGTTGTTATTCTTGTGAGGTAAAAACTCATTCCGCATTATCAGCGTAGCCTCGTAGAACTTTAATATGTTCCCTATTATTTGAGTTTTCTCACGCTTGTATTTCCAAACTAATCTGTGTGTTATTTTATTATAATGCTTAGGTCAGACCGAGTATTTTTATAGGTTATCTCCGGTGTTATGGAGATCTTGGAGAGGAGCTAGAGGTTCACATATCATTGTGATATCCCGAAAATTTTGGCAATATCATTTTAATAATCTGTATCTAAAATTAAATTGATTTGATAAACTTTGTTTATAAAATTTGATTGGATTTAATAATCCAAGTAAATAGATATTTAATTGGTGAATTTTATCTTTTAAAAGCTAATAAAATGCTTTCTATTTACAATGTGTGTATATATATTTATATATATTGTAAATATATAAATTTTGATTTGAAGTTTAATAAACAAATAAAATCTTGTTTTTGAATTCTAAAATACATTTTGATAATTTGGAAATTATTATTTTATTTAATATATAACTATTCAAAACAATTTAATAAATAACTATATGGTTTTAAGATACTTAAGGAAAAATGTTTCAAATTGTTTAAATTATATTTTAAGCATAAGTTTAAAATTTTAAATAAGATAAACAGAAGTTTATTTTATTTCCTTTTTGAATATAGCTTGATAAATATGATTTGAAATTTTGTATGAAAGTTTAAAATACCATTTACATAAAATATTTATTCATTTAAATAAGGTAAGGGATAAGTAATTTATAATTTCTTTATAAATTATTTAAATTGATAAATGTGTTATTTTCAAATAATAATTATATAAATATAGATAGGTTTTAAAAGACAATATTATTGTTATTTTTAAATTAAATATGTTGATATAAATTAGCTTTAAATTGGATTTAAATTTATGATTGGATTTGAATTTGAATTAATTTTGAATTCAAAAGAATAAACATTTTTAAATTATTTGGATAAGCTTTCATTTTTATATAATTTGTTTTATTTCATTTTCTTTAAAAAAAGAAAAATACACATACATTTACAAATGAAAGTAATATATATATATATATATATATATATATATATAAGTATTTAACAAATAAAGAAAAAAGGGTTTTATTTACTTTTAAATTAAATAAAAAATCAGTAAAATATGTATATAAAAGGTGTTAATATCTTAAGTAACTAATGAGACAAATGTAAACTAATAATCTACTCTAATTGAAAAATGTAAAGATTTTGTATAAGTGTCATATTTTTTTTTTGATTTTTCTTTTAATTTTTAAATAAATCATTTTATCTTATATAAACACATACTTCATTCCCTCATTTTCTTTTTAACCTTCATTTTCAAAAGCTAAAAAAATTTCAACCGAACCAAATTTGAAAATAAATCAGTAACCAAACTCTCAAAACCAAAAATCATGTTCAAATTTAATTTTCAGTTCTCAAACTCCTCACTAGAACCAGAATTTTAATTCAAGCATGCAAACCCTTCTTCAATCAAAAGCTTACCATCATTTTCAATTCTGTTCATCTTCAAAATCAAACCAGTAACCATCTTCAAATTAATTATCTGAAATTCAATTTTTTTTTTTGCAAATCATGTTCAAGATGTTCAGGCCTGCATGCTTTATTCTTGAGCATCTGCATTTTTTTTCAAATCTGAGAAACAACTAAAGCATGCAAAGCATTTTCTTTTCCACCTCAGTTTTTAAGCAAGCAAGTAAAGTATGAAGCAAGAGCAAGCATGCATGCAAATCTAAACAACAGCAATTCAAGCTTAAAACAAAGGCACTCCGGTTTTTAAATTCAAATCAAAAGCTTTTTAGAAAATCTGGTGCTCTGATCATCACTGTTTTCAGGTGAGTAACATCACTAATTAAAAGATTAAGTATATGATTCTATTGCATTCTTTCCCTCTGAAATAAGTATGTTTTGTGTGAAGGTATATTGATTAATTTCTATGCATTTTGGATGTATAATATATGCATGTATGTGAATGTCAGTAAACATTCTCTGTTCCCGGTTTTTAAGAATAGAAAAAAAACTCAATCTTTGATTTAAAATTCTTATCTATGGATCTAGTCACTGTTAGGATTTGTGTTATAAACAAAGATTGTATGTTTAATCTTAAAACAAAGTTTAGAAATTTATTTGAGTCAAAATAAATTGGATATTGCACATGAAACTAAAATGAGCAGGGAGGTTTAAGTTTTGGGAAAAATTCAAACTCTCGAATTCATTAATTCAGGATTAAAATCTGAATGCTAATACAAAATCATGATTTTTAAAAATGAAATCACAATTTTTAATAGAAAATTGAATGAGCAGTTCTGGTTTTACTAAAAATTTGTATTTGAGGGTTTGCTGATGTTCTCGAAGGTCAGGGAGGTCGAAGTTTCTTCTGGTGATAGTGGGAGGATCAGTGATGATGGGAAAATTGTTAGGGTGGTGATCAAGGAATGGTGGCGACGGCAGCGAATGTTTTAAATTTCTAAACCTAGTTTGGGGTGCTCTTGAAATTTTGATCATCACGGTCTCTCTGAGTGATCGAGTGCTTAGGATTCGAGGGATTGTTAGCAGGAGCATTGACGTAGTCGTGGCCGGAGTTGCAGTCGACATGGTGGTCGGAGTTAAGGAAACGAGCAGTTTCCAGGTTTGGTAGTGGTGTTCCAGTGTGTTTCCAGGTTTTGGATTTGGCACACTCGAATTTGATTTCGAGTGGATGGTGAGATTATGATGGTCGTGATGTGTTTGAAGGTTGATCGTCGTCGTGTTCGAAGTCTAGGTGGTGACCGGAGGTGGTCAGAGCCGCCGTGCATATGCTCGATGCAGTGATTTGTCTAGTGAAGTTTTGGCTTTGCCGTGAAGTTTGGTCTCGAGTAACTCTCGAGTAATTCAGGTGCTGGAGTCGAAGTTATTTGGTATTTTACTCGAAGCATTTTATTTAGTGACTCGGGTTGAATGTTTGGTTATATGTTTAAAACCTGATATGTTTTTAAAGTGTAAATTTGAATTTTAAAAATGTAAAGGTTTCAATAAGTTTTAAACCTAAATTTAAGTCTGATTTAATTTTTAATTTGAATCTCAGTTCAAAAACAAAATGAAGTTTTTTTATTTTAAATTATTTTAACAACCTTAAATTGTTTAAGTAATTTGAATTTAAAAACGAAGGTTTAAAATGTAAATGAGTTTTAAATCTGAGTTTAATGTGGAATTAAATTTAAATTTGTATAAGAGTTTTGAAATAAAAGAAAGTTTTAAAAATTAAATTGTTTTAAACAACTTTAAATTGTTTTAAACAACTTTAAATTGTTTAACATGTATTTTAAAGGGTAAGAAATTTAAAAGTAAATTGGGTTTAAATTCTTAAATCTCTTTTATAAGATGGGTATTTCTTCAACATATGATTTTTGAGTTTGTAAACGGTTTTAAAATTTGTTAAGTTAAAGTTGTTTTCGTTTTAAATTTTAAATTTGAAATGAAATTTGAAAGAAGAAAGTAAAATGTTTACAAATGTGTTTATCAATGATAATTGGATCATTAATAAGGAAATGTGTTACCTTAAAGTTAATTAAGACTTAGTGATTTGGAATAAATTGAATTATTTAGGGTAATTAAAGAATAATTAATTAATATAATTATTTATATGATTTGGATTAATTAATTAATTAAGGTTGAAGTTAATTAATTAAGATTAATTAATTTGAAAATAAGATCATTAATTAGATAAGTTAAGATTCTAATTAATGATTAGAAATTAATTATCAAGAGATTAAGACTAATTAATTTAAAAACTTAATTAATTAAACAATTAGTGATTAATTAAATGATTATTAAAGACTAATAAATTTTTAATTAATAATGATTAATCTAAGTTAATTACTTAAGAAAGGTAATTAAAGAATTGTTGATAAGTTAATGAAGATGATTAACTTGAGATTATTTAATAATTAATTAATGTGATTAATTTTGTTAATTAATTGAATTAATTAATTTAGATAATCATTTATGGAGTTTGGTTAAGTATGATTACTTTATGAAAGTAATTAAAGGTATTAATTACCCATTGTAAATAATTAATTAAGTTGATTTGTTTAAGTTAATTAATTAAGTTTAATTAATCATTTGATGGGTTGATAAGTAATTAATGATGAATAATTACTTAGAGAAGTAATTAAGATAAGTAATTTACTAGAGGTAATTAATTGATGTTTGGAAGAGTTTTTGAATTAATTGCTCGTGTAATTAATATAAAGGATAATTACTTAGTGAAAGTAATTAACAATTAAGTACTTAGTGTAATTAATTTAAGCATTGATTAATTAAGTCATTTGAAAATAATTAAGTGATGTAATTAATTAAGGGTAATTAATTACTAATGAGATTAATCAAGGATGATTAATAAATATAATTAACTATTAAATGTAATTAATTTAGGAGTAATTAATTTACTCAATGAAGTAATTAAGGGTAGTTAATTACTGAATGTGATTAATCAAGAGTGATTAATAATTTCGGTTTAATTAAGATTAATTACTTAATGTAATTAATTTAAATGAAGTAATTAATTAAAAATGTAATTAAAGATCATTAATTAATACAATTAATGATGTAATTAAGGTTGATTAATTTAGAATTAATTAATCAATATTAAGTGATAAAAGATTAATTAATTAATGTAATTAATTAAGGATTAATGTAATTAATTAATGAAATAATTAAAGGTTAATTACTGTTTTTGGTTAAGGATAATTAATTTGTGAAATTAATTAAAGGATAATTACTTGAATGTAACTAAAGGATAATTAATCAAGGGTGATTAATTAAAGGGATTAATTAGGGGTTAATTAATCGATTAATTTGTAATTAATAAATGGTTATATAAGCAGGATTTATAGAATGAAGTAATTAAATTAATTTACTTTAAATTAATTAGTGATGGAATAATTAATTTAATTTAGTCTAAATTAATTATAAAGGGTGTGATTATTAATCCTTGTTTATATATGGATGGTATAGATTTCCTTGAATGGTTTGAATCTCAGATATGAGATAAATAATGTTCTGTGATATGGATGCTTTGGTTGCATTGTGATGATAATATGAATTATCTATTGGTGATGATAATGTAGATTATCAATTTGTGATGATAATGTGGATTATCTATTTATGATGATAATGTTGATTATCTATCGTGGTGATGTGAATTATCTATCTGTGTGTATATAGATAATTAAATTGAATTGTTTTAAATTTAAAACAACTTGGACCTAAAAGATACGTTTTGGATTCAGTGAGACCGGGATCAGGTTTCCATATTTTGATATCCGAAAACCACATCGATCCAGATTAACGATAGGTCGAGAATCTCCAGCGAAAATGAAGATTCAGAGTGCAAGGGTTATTGTCGTTAACTCTGTGGGTGATTCCAAAATGAGTGTAACGAGATAATGCCTTCAGTTTCGTTCGAACCTGGAACGAACTAGTATGGATTGAATGCTTTCAAAACATCGTTAGGTGGACGATGAGCATTCTAAGATAGATGTGCTCTCTAAAGGTAATCGTTGCCTTAAGCCTCATCAGCCGAGAATGGCTAAAACAGGGGAGGTGCAGCAAGGCTAAGTGGGTCATGCCCAAGTAGGACGAGATTTTCCCCTGTCTAAATGTCCCTTTTTATTCGGCTGTGTGGGAAGTAGGGTCATCGCCAACTGCGGGGTTGTCTTATTCGGGACTGTCCAGTAAGGGATGGTTCCGGTCTTGTGTTGCAGGGGATTGGAAGTAATCCTCGGTACGGTGATCTAGGCCCCTTATTGCGATGGGCGGTACCCTAGTAGCCCTGCCATTGTATGGAATCCAAAAATCCAATAAGTGCCAACAGTTTTGATTGTATTACCCACTTTTGTGGCTAGTAGCTGAAATTTAATAAATGTAACAATTTCGGCTACTTCATATTTACTTGAAAACCCCGACCTATTATAATATCACCAGATTTTCTATCTAATGTTTTGGTTAGCGTAAGGTAAAAACTTTTCCATGTTTATGTGTGAGAAGTCTTACGTGATATCTTTCTTTCCAAAGGTTTTTCAAAAGTTAAGCAACTTTAACCTATTACTCACACCAGACCCATGTCTGACCCGGAGTTTATCTTCTGTTTTTCTTAAACTCTTGGGTACTCAAATTTTTACGAGTAGCCCAGGGATTCAGGTTAGCTTTGACGAATTGTGGAGGAGCAATGGAGCAGGAGGCTTCTATGTTGTAGTTATCTAGTATTCCGCTGTGTTGGTTTCTCTGAGTAGTTTCCTTGTATTGTATTGAGTTGTAATAACTAGACAAGTGTTTATAACTGTCTACTATGTGATGTATAATCTGTGTAACTCTAATAATGGTTGTATAGTATGTAATACTTATGATATTAATGTAACTGATTCGTTCCGCTGTTGAGATTCTGATATTGTTTCTTCTTTCTTGTCTGCCTTTTCTCTTTCTATCCCTTTCTTTCTTAATTCATGATGCGTCTTTCTGGGATGTTGAAGATGGGTCGTGACAGTTTGGTATCAGAGCGCAAGGTTGAGTGAATACCTAGGCTTTGGAGTCTTTCTTTCTTGAGAGAGCGTATTTGTAATTTTGATATATATATATATATATATATATATATATATATATATATTTCTACCTATTTGTTGGGTTGCCTGTTTGGGTTTTCCAATATAGATTATACGCGTAGATAAGGTAGTGGTGTGTGTAACACGACTACTACCATTGGTTGGAGTTTGAATGTTTGAGGCTGGAAGTGTAGCTGTCGAGACTGTATACCCAGTACCGTCTCGAGTGAGCTTTGCTGTGGTGAAAGGATTTCATCGATCTTTGAAGGAAATCTGTTAAGGTTCGGAGTCTATATTTGAAGATGGATAAGTAAGGTTGGATCTGTTAGTTGGCAGAAGCGAGTAATGGTATCTTGATACCTCAGGAAGTAGTAACTGTGTGATGAGATGCAGTAACTATGGATGTCCCCGAAGATGTTTTCTTTTGAAGCAAGTTTTAGGAAGTGTGTCTGCTCTGGTGTTCTGGCTGGGTTCAGCAGGATGTGGTGGTTGGCTTTGAGGTCCGAGTTTCTCGAAGAACTTTGGATTAGGAAGTCATTGGCATTGGTGTCAGCAGTGTAGCTCGGAGTGTTCTGTAGGCCGGCAAGGAAGTTTTCTGGCTTAGCAGTTTTTTTCTTCTGAGGTGGAGTTCAGAAGCAACAGAGTGGATCCATTTCTTCGATGGATTGGTTAGATAAGCATAAGATGTTCTGATTGGTAAAGAGAGAACAGTTTTCTTTGGATATTAGTCTGGTTGATCGCAAAAGTGACTTGCGATAGCTAAGTATTCTTTTGAGTTATTGAAGATTTTTCTGGATGTCTTCCGGAAAGATAGAGGCTTGTCTGTATCTGGAGATTGAGTTTCTTATCGACTAGTATTCCAGGATTGGTGCCGGTGGTTCAGCTAGTAGAAGGATGGTTCCTAGAGAGAGGATTTGGTATAGCAGCTTAGGTTGTTGGTGGAATTTCTGAGTTTTCTTTATGGATCTGTTGAACCATATTTTTAGAATGTGTTGTCCAGTCTGTGCTGGTGTTCTTCATCATTATTTTCATCTATTTCAGATCAGAGTTATGCAGCGGAAGCAGTTTGGGAGTGCATCTGTTTTGTCTTTTCCGGATAGGAGAAGTAAGTTCAATCTTCTGTTGTTTATGGAGTAGAGTTGTGTTCTTGGTTGATGGTTGATCTTGAGAGGATCATTTTGATGGGTTGTTTCTGGTCTAATTTGTTTCTAGAGGCATCAGCAACGGTTGAGCTGAGCATGGAGGATATGGGTAGCCTAGGATCGTCCGAAGAGTTTCGTGGATAAGAGATGGAGGAATTTGGATTCCGGAATCGGAGATTTGACTTTGAGTAAGTTTTCTCCGATCCAATGAGCTATAAGTTTTGATAAGTCTGGGAAGCTAGCTCCAAGGTATTTTGGATCTCTTCTGTGTTTTGGTTGGATAAGTGTTTGGTCCTCTGAGTTGAATTGCCAGTTTAGGGTAACTGAGATTCGATGCATTTCACGTATCTCTGAAGGAGTACGTGTATCTCTGGTTGTGGAATCAACGGTTCAGGAAGGTATGGTTGTTGATTCAGACTCGTCTGTAGTCTGATATCCTGTTTAGTTTTGTGGATCTAGATGAGTAGGAGCTATGTAGCTTCGTAGTTTTGATTGTTTGGATTCTGTAGAGCGAATATCCCGGTATATATATACATAGGAAACTCGAGAAAATTTTATCCAGAATTTTGTCTGGATAGTTAGATTTGTTTGATTGAACAAATTGGTTGTAATGGTTGTTAGCATATGATTGATATATGCTTGTGTTTTAAAATTAAACCTTTAATGAGATTATTAAATTACCTTTGCTTTTAAATTTCGGGGACGAAATTCTTTCAAGGGGGAGGAATGTGATATCCCGGAAATTTTGGCAATATCAATTTAATAATCTGTATTTAAAATTAAATTGATTTGATAAATTTCGTTAACAAAATTTGATTTGATTTAATAATCTAAGTAAATAGATATTTAATAGGTGAATTTTATCTTTTAAAAGCTAATAATATGTTTTCTATTTATAATGTATGTATATATATTTATATATATTGTAAATGGATAAGTTTTTATTTGAAGTTTAATAAACAAATAAAATCTTGTTTTTAAATTCTAATATACATTTTGATAATTTGGAAATTATTATTTTATTTAATATATAACTATTCAAAACTATTTAATAAATAAGTATATGGTTTTAAGATACTTAAGGGAAAATGTTTTAAATTTTTTAAATTAAATTTTAAGCATAAGTTTAAAATTTTAAATAAGATAAAAAAAAGTTTATTTTATTTCCTTTTTGAATATAGCTCGATAAATATGATTTAGAAATTTTATATGAAAGTTTAAAATACCATTTATATAAAATATTTATTCATTTAAATAAGATAAGTCATAAGTAATTTATAATTTCTTTATAAATTATTTAAATTGATAAATGTGTTATTTTCAAATAATAAATATATAAATATAGATAGGTTTTAAAAGACAACATTATTGTTATTTTTAAATTAAATATGTTGATATAAATTAGCTTTAAATTGGAATTTGAAATTTATGATTGGATTTGAATTTGAATTAATTTTGAATTCAAAAGAATAAACATTTTTAAATTATTTGGACAAGCTTTCATTTTTATATAATTTGTTTTATTTCATTTTCTTTATAAAAAAAGAAATGTACATATACATTTACATATGAAAGTAATTTATATATATAAGTATTTAACAAATAAAGAAAAAAGGGTTTTATTCACTTTTCAACTAAATAAAAAAATTAGTAAAATATGTATATAACAAGTCTTAATATGTTAAGTAACTAATGAGACAAATGTAAACTAATAATCTACTCTAATTGACAAATGTAAAGATTTTGTACAAGTGTCGTATTTGTTTTTTATTTTTCTTTTAATTTTTAAGTAAATCATTTTATCTTATATAAACACATACTTCATTCCCTCATTTTCTTTTTAATCTTCATTTTCAAAAGCTAAGAAAATTTCAGCTGAACCAAATTTGAAAATAAATCTGTAGCCAAACTCTTAATACCAAAAATCATGTTCAAATTTGATTTTCAATTCTGAAACTCCTCACTAAAACCAGAATTTTAATTCAAGCATGCAAACCCTTCTTCAATCAAAAGCTTACCGGCATTTTTTAGTTCTGTTCATCTTCAAAATCAAACCAGTAACCATCTTCAAAATCAAACCAGTAAACATCTTCAAATCAATTACTTGAAATTCATTTTTTTTTTTTGCAAATCATTTTCAAGATGTTCAGGCCTACATGCTTTATTCCTGAGCATCTGCATTTTTTTTCAAATCTGAGAAACAACTAAATCATGCAAAGCATTTTCTTTTCCACCTAAGTTTTTAAGCAAGCAAGTATGAAGCAAGAGCAAGCCTGCATGCAAATCTAAACAACAACAATTCAAGTTTAAAGCAAAGACACTCTGGTTTTTAAATTCAAAACCAAAGCTTTTCAGAAAATCTGGTCATCTAATCATCACTATTTTCAGGTGAGTAACATCACTAATTAAAAGATTAAGTATATGATTCTGTTGCATGCTTTCCCTCTGAAATAAGTATGTTTTGTGTGAAGGTATATTGATGAATTTCTGTGCATTTTGGATGTATAATATATGCATGTATGTGAATAACAGTAGACATTCTCTATTCCCAATTTTTAGAAGTGAAAAAAAACTCAAGCTTTGATTTAAAATTCTTATCTCTGGATCTAGCCACCGTTAGGATTTGTGTTATAAACAAAGATTGTATGTTTAATCTTAAAACAAAGTTTATAAATTTATTTGAGTCAAAATAAATTGGATATTGCACATGAAACCAAAATGAGCAAGGAGGTTTAAGTTTTGGGAAAAATTCAAACTATCGAATTCATTAATTCAGTATTAAAATCAGATTGCTTATACAAAATCATGATTTTTAAAAATGAAATCACAATTTTTAATAGTAAATTGAATGAGCGGTTCTGGTTTTACTAAAAATTGGTATTTGAGGGTTTGATGATGTTATCGATGGTCATGTAGGTCGAAGTTTCTTTTGGAGATAGTGGGAGGATTAGTGATGATGGGAAAATTGTCAGGGTGGTGATCAAGGAACGGTGACGGCGGCGGCGACTGTTTTAAATTTCTAAACCAAGTTTGGGGTGCTCTTGAAATTTTGATCGTAACGGTCTCTCTGAGTGATCGAGTGCTTTGGGATTCAAGGGGTTATTAGCAGGAGCATTGACGTAGTCGTGGCCGGAGTTGCAGCCGACACGGTGGTCGGAGTTAAGGAAACGAGCAGTTTCCAGGTTTGGTAGTGGTGTTCCAGTGTGTTTCCAGGTTTTGGATTTGGCATACTCAAATTTGATTTTGAGTGGATGGTGAGTTATGATGGTCGTGATGTGTTTCAGGGTTGATCGTCGTCATGCTCGAAGTCTAGGTAGTGACCGGGGGTGGTCAGAACCACCGTGCATATGCACGGTGCAGTGATTTGTCTGATGAAGTTTTAGTGTTGCGGTGATGTTTGGTCTTGAGTAACTCTCGAGTAATTCAAGTGCTGGACTCGAAGTTGTTTGGTATTTGACTCGAAGCATTTTATTTAGTGACTCGGGTTGAATATTTGGTTACAGGTTTAAAACCTGATATGTTTTTAAAGTGTAAATATGAGTTTTAAAAATGTAAAGGTATAAACAAGTTTTAAACCTAAATTTAAGTCTGATTTAAGTTTTAATGTGAATCTCAGTTCAAAAATAAAATGAAGTTTTTTTTTAATTTTAAATTGTTTTAACAACCTTAAATTGTTTAAGTAATTTGAATTTAAAAATGAAGGTTTAAAATGTATGTGAGTTTTTAAAGCTGAGTTTAATAGGGAATTAAATTTAAATCTGTACAAGAGTTTTGAAATAAAAGAAAGTTTTATAAGTTAAATTTTTTTAAACAACTTCAAATTGTTTAACAAGTATTTTAAAGGGTAAGAAATTTAAAAGTAAATTGGGTTTAAATTATTAAAGCTCTTTTATAAGATGAGTATTTCTTCAATATATGATTTTTAAAGTTTGTAAATGGTTTTAAACTTTGTTAAGCTAAATTGTTTTCATTTTATATTTTAAATTTCAATTGAAATTTGAAAGAAGAAAGTAAAATGTTTACAAATGTGTTTTTGAATGATAATTGGATCATTAATAAGGAAATGTGTTACCTAATGGTTAATTAAGACTTAGTGATTTGGAATAAATTGAATTATTTAGGGTAATTAAAGAATAATTAATTAATTTAATTATTTATATGATTTGGATTATTTAATTAATTATGGTTGAAGTTAATTAACTAAGATTAATTAATTTGAAAATAAGATCATTAATTAGATAAGTTAAGATTCTAGTTAATGATTAGAAATTAATTTATCAAGAGATTAAGATTAATTAAGTTAAAAACTTAATTAACTAAACAATTAGTGATTAATTAAATGATTATTAAAGATTAATAAATTTGTAATTAATAATGATTAATCTAAGTTAATTACTTAAGAAAGGTAATTAAAGAATTGTTGATAAGTTAATGAAGGTCATTAACTTGAGATTATTTAATAATTAATTAATGTGATTAATTTTTTAATTAATTGGATTAATTAATTTAGATAACCATTTATGGAATTTGGTTAAGTATGATTACTTTATGAAAGTAACTAAAGGTATTAATTACTCATTTAAATAGTTAATTAATTTGATTAGTTTAAGTTAATTAATTAATTTTAATTAATCACCGGATGGGTTGATAAGTAATTAATGATGAACAATTACTTAGAGAAGTAATTAATGATGAACAATTACTTAGAGAAGTAATTAATTGAAGTGTGGAAGAGTTTTGGGATTAATTGCTTGTGTAGTTAATATGAAGGATAATTACTTAGTGAAAGTAATTAACAATTAATTACTTAGTGTAATTAATATAAGCATTGATTAATTAAGTCATTTGAAAATAATTAATTGATGTAATTAATTAAGGGTAATTAATTACTAATGAGATTAATTAAGGATGATTAATAAATATAATTATTATTAAATGTAATTAATTTAGGAGTAATTAATTTACTCAATGAAGTAATTAAGGGTAGTTAATTACTGAATGTGATTAATCAAGAAGGATTAATAATTTTTGTTTAATTAAGATTAATTACTTAATGTAATTAATTTAAATGAAGTAATTATCATTAATTAATACAATTAATGATGTAATTAAGGTTGATTAATTAAGAATTAATTAATCAATAATAAGTGATAAAAGAGTAATTAATTAATGTAATTAAATAAGGATTAATGTAATTAATTAATGAAGTAATTAAAGATTAATTACTTTTTTTGGTTAAGGATAATTAATTTGTGAAATTAATTAAAGGATAATTACTTGAATGTAACTAAAGGATAATTAATCAAGGGTGATTAATTAAGGCGATTAATTGGAGGTTAATTAATTGATTGATTTGTAATAATAAATGGTTATATAAGCAGGATTTATAGAATGAAGTAATTAAATTAATTTACTTTAAATTAATTAGTGATGGAATAATTAATTTAATTTACTTTGAATTAATTATAAAGGGTGTGATTATTAATCCTTGTTTATATATGGATGATATAGATTTCCTTTAATGGTTTGAATCTCAGATATGAGATAAATAATGCTGTGTGATATGGATGCTTTGGTTGCATTGTGATGACAATATGAATTATCAATTGGTGATGATAATGTGGATTATCAATTTGTGATGATAATATGGATTATCTGTTTATAATGATAATGCTGATTATCTATTGTGATGATGTGAATTATATATCTTTGTGTATATAGATAATTAAATTGAATTGTTTTAAACTTCAAACAACTTGGTGCTAAAAGTTACGTTTTGGTTCGGTGAGGCCAGGATCGGGTTTCCATATTTGGATATCCAAAAACAACATCGATCCAAATTAACGATAGGTCGAGAATCTCAAGTGAAGATGAAGATTCAGAGTGCAAGGGTTATCGTCGTTAACTCTTAGTGTGATTCCAAAATGAGTGTAACGTGATAAAGCCTTCGTTTCGTTCGAACCCGGAATGAACTTGTTTGGATTGAATGCTTTCAGAACATCGTCAGGTGGACGATGAGCGTTCTAAGATAGATGTGTTCTCTAAAGGTAACCGTAGCCTCAAGCCTCATCAACCGGGAATGGCTAAAACAGAAGAGGTGCAGCAAGGCTAAGTGGGTCATGCCCAAGTAGGACGAGATTTTCCCCTGTCTACAAGTCCCTTTTTATTCGGTTGTATGGGCAGTTGGGTCGTGGATAACTACGGGGTTGTCTTGTTCGGACTGTCCAGTAAGGGATAGTTCCGGCCTTGTGTTGCAGGGGATTGGGAGTAATCCTCGGTACGGTGATCTAGGCCCCGTACTGCGGCGGGCAGTACCCCAGTAGCCCTGCCATTATGTGGAATCAAAAAATCCAATAACTGCCAACGGTTTTGATTGTATTACCCACTTTTGTGGCTAGTAGCTGGAATTTAATAAATGTAACAATTTCGGCTATTTCATATTTACTTGAAAACCCTAGACCTATTATAATAACACTAGATTTTCTATCTAACGTTTTGGTTAGCGTAAGGTAAAAACTTTTCCATGTTTATGTGTGAGATGCCTTACGTGATATCTTTCTTTCCAAAGGTTTTTCAAAAGTTAAGCAACTTTAACCTGTTACTCACACCAGACCCATGTCTGACCCGGAGTTTATCTTCTGTTTTTCTTAAACTCTTGGGTACTCAAATTTTTACGAGTAGCCAACGGATTCAGGTTAGCTTTGACGAATTATGGAGGAGCAATGGAGCAGGAGGCTTCTGCGTTGTAGTTATCTAGTATTCCGTTGTGTTGGTTTCTCTGAGTAGTTTCCTTGTATTGTATTGAGTTGTAATAACAAGAAAGGTGTTTATAACTGTCTAGATGTGATGTATAATCTGTGTAACTCTAATAATTGTTGTATACTATGTAATACTTATGATATTAATATAATTGATTCGTTCCGCTGCTGAGATTCTGATATTGTTTCTTCTTTCTTCTCTATCTTTTCTCTTTCTATCTCTTTCTTTCTTAATTCATGATGCGTCTTTCTGGGCTGTGGAAGACGGGTCGTGACAATCATAGTGTTTTATTTTCCTTCATATTATATAGTATCCCCACCAGCAATTGTAAGGTCAGAATTTTATAATTTTCCAACTGATAAGGTTGTTTTTAACTCTAATATACACTATATTTTTGAATTGACAGTTTTTACTGCCCTTGTTTTATTATATATTGTCGATTCTACTATGATATTCTAATTTTCTCCTTTCTTTATTCTTTTCTTTTTATTTACCCTAAAAATCAGCCCTTTTGTCGATTGGATGCTCGACATTTGAACAATAGTGGTTTCAGTGTCCACTTTCGTTGGTTAAAAAGGTAGGTCGTTACAGCATCGTATCAGTGTGCAAGGTTTAGCGAGAACCTTGGCTTAGGTAGGACCTGGCTCATTAGAGGTAGAGTAAGCGACAACCTAGAATGAGTTTGAGAGTATTAATATACTAGAGCATAATTGTTAATGTAATAAAACATATTATGTTAATTGGTCTATTGAGTTTTTATGAATTCTGGTCGAGATGTAGGACAGCACGATATCGATAGGGATTTCTAAACACACGACCAAGGCCAAAGGACATGATATTGATTTTTGAAATTTTGGAAAATTAATTTTTTTTCCTAGAATTATGTCATATATATAAAGGAATAGTTTTCAAAACTTTATATGGTTACAGAGTGTGTTTGTTTGAATGTGATAATATTTATTTATAATCACTATTATTTAATCAGTTATGCTTAATTAAATTAAAAGCATTGACTGTTGTTTGTTATTTGTCATATTTAACCTCAGTTTATTTAGGAGCATTCATCTCTTTGATTTCAAATGAACCTTTGTGAATTAAATTTTGTAATCTGACTATAAGGTATTCAAAGAAAATGTTAAGTTAAAATTCACCTTCTAGTAATGGTGAGTTAAGGACTATACTTTAATAAAAGTTATTTAACATAATCTAAATGGTGGGATAAGACCTTCAGAGCATAAATATATGAGAAAATTCTATTGGAACAAAAAAAGTTACTATAATATAAGATGATTTTATTTAAAGGAAATTTTATATAAATTTATTCTATAAAATGTGTTTAAAAGGGCTTTTTGAATCTTAATCCTGGAATTTTTGAACATAATTTCTAAAGGATTATAAGAAATGAAATAGTAGTATTTTTGAAAGTAATTGAAAGAAAAAATATTTTGGGAAGTAGAATTTTAAATGGAATGCATTTTCTTTCGAAAAATTAGAAGGAAATCATTTCAATTAGTTTTGTAATAATTTAAATAATCTTCTAAGTGACAATCAGATGTTCGCTTAGGTGAACATGGTGGAATACTTAGTAGGTTGTTCTCTTTATCATTGTGTGATCAAAATGAGTAAAAATCTGAATGAACACAAAGTGAGTTTTCATAAATAAATTGTTCGAAGTTGTTATATATAAAGATATATATAGTATGCTTTTGAAGATGTGTTTTGAGATTAAAAAACCGAATATTTAATTTTTAAATTCCCTAAAAGGGAATTGGTTTCGAAATAAAACGTATTTTTAATAAGAGATTTTTTTGATAAATGAGTTAAATTGGATGGGAAAGTTATTTTTTTGTTAAAACCATATATTTGATTTTAAAAATCTACATAGTTTAAACTATTTGTTGACTGGACCACCCATAAATATCATTCATTTTAACACTCTAAATTAAAGAGGCCAAGAAGTTGACTCGGTTTTAAGTGGGCCAACTTTTGATTAGAATCTCACCTAAATTGTGAAAAGTAAAACAAAATTTTTATTTGTATATACTCTTAGGATATATAGGTGTATTATACAAGTAAATAAAGTGGAACAAGTTATTACTTGATGTTTTCTAAAGAAATGGCTTTATAAAATATTTTAAAACTTGGGTGAATATTTATGAAATAATTGTTAAATAATTTTAGTATTGAATAAAATACTAAGTGGTAAATATAAGTGATTAAGAATAATTGGTGTACTTAAGATATTAATAATTTTAGAGTATATCTTTCCATTTTGTCTAAGTGAGTTTGGATAATCCTTTAAGATATAAGAAAAGGCAAATGAGAAAAATAGTACGCTTAGATAATCATCGGTATTTTTTTGACAATCAAGGAAGTTTGAACCTACGTTAAGATTTGTTTATTAGTCATTTGAAATTTTGAATCAATATTAAGTGATAGGTTTTCCCCTATGGAATTGGGTCGGTTGATCGATAGTGTTAGTTTATTCCTTTAGGTGATTGATTTGATTTGCTTGAATTATTGAGTGATTTTAAAATTTTCGTTTTAACCAATGATCTTTGAATTTAATTAATCCAATTAATTAACGATCTTTTGAACCTAATTATTTTCCTTTAATTAATGGTATTTAAAATTTATTAATCAATTTGATTAATGATGTTGGAGATTAACTATTCATTTTAATTAATGTTTTTCGATTCAATAATTCATTTTAATTAACGATATTTAAAGTAATTAACTAATTAAATAGAAGTGTTTTAAAGTTAATAAACTAATTTAATAAAAAATTTAAAGTTAATTTAACGATGTATAAAAGTGTTTGGAAATAATTAACCATTTTATCAAAAATAACAGAGTTTAAAAGAGATTATAAATGTAATCAATTATTATTCGAGATAATTAATACTTTTTTAAATTTATAAAAGTATATAAATTATTTTATTTTCATTTTAGATAATAAATATTCTTTTAAATTTAAAAATGGTGGATTTAAATGTGAAATTTTTTAAAAGGAATTTTTTGTAAATAAAGCTAAGTAAAAATCATTTTGGGTTTATAGTAGACAGTATTTTAACAACATTTGTTTCCGATCCTTGTTTTAATACACTTAGTGTTATAAATTTTTTCTTATAAAAGAACATTTTGAGACCCCAAAGTCTTTTTACCAATATCGTAGTATGGAAATCAAGCACATGCTCAGTTTTTAGAAAGTAAAATTCAATTTGGTTATGGAAAAATAATTCTGTAAACGATATCGCTTATATGGAAAGGATTTAGTCATACTTTAACGCTGAATATTGAGGCTTGGACTCATTACTATCTTGAAGGTTAAAATTATCGTCAAGGCGATGCCTAGAGGTAACCTTACCTCAACTTGCCTGGCTTCATTTTCAGTCGAGGGATGGTACTTGTTTAGAATCGACGAGTAGTATATGATATATGATATTTTATTTCCATATACGATCATTATAATTATCTCTGATAGTTGACTTATTTACTACAGGATCCAGCTTCTTCATCGTGTATCGACGCCTTAAAAACGGTCTGCTGCTTTTTTTAGCTTTGTTATCCTTTGTCGGTGAATGACTAAACCCAAAGCATGAAAGGACGCCCAGCTATGTGGGGTTGCTCCCATTAGGGTATTCTCAAATCTTATCCAAATTTGGGTGTAATGTAACACCCCACCCCGAGACCCACATTAACAAAGAGTATTACTCGACAATACTATCTGCTAATGCAGAGAATAAGGCTGGATAAGAGCGGCCATCTATAACCTCGTCTTAAATATCTATTGAATACGTCGATAAATGCTCTATATGTTTTTCAAGTGGATTGACATATCCAATAAATACTAAATACAAAGTGAATTTCTAGAATTTTTGGGGATCTTTACTAAGTGATTTAGTATTGAAATTAAATTATTTTGAAAGAAGACCTAAATGATTTAATTAATTTGTTAATAGGAAGGGCTTATTTGTTAAAAGGTTAACTGGTTATAGATCTGAGAAATGCGGAAAATTTTAGTAAAATAATTTGAAAGTTTATTGTGACCAATTAAGAGTTTACATGTGGGCAAGTTATTTATAAAAAGTTTACTTTATTTGGTAGAAACAACATTTTGTATAGAAAAAGGGGATCCGCTTCTTTTGAAAGACGTTTCGACCCAGAGCTTTCGCCTGCAAACTAGTCGAAAACGGTAAACCAATACACATGGTATCCTTTAAATGATGTGTAGTGGATTGCAGATAAGAGAATGTAGGGTGTCGAAACAGCTTTCGAAAGTGTTGAGTCCATTGTTTTGTTTTAAAGGAAAATACAATTGTCTAATTATAATGGCGGTTTCGACATAGACGAAACCTATGGTTGCGAAAGGTATTTTAAAAGAAGCTTTCGAAAGAGAGCTGCTGCCTTTGTTTTAAAGAAGTAGATTCTGGAGGAGTTACTTTGGTTTTACTTAAAGCTTTCAGAAGGGGTAATTTCGACCAAGTCGAAACCCTTCTGTGAAATGATGCCTTTCGACTGTATTGAAGACTATCGAAAAGTACTCTGGTTTTATAAACACAAGCCACTTCCTAATGCTGCCAAAAGGGGTTAGGAGTTTCGTAGGGGATGCGTCAAAAGTTTCGATGCCGACCTTCAATTATTTTACCCAGATGTTTTAATGCTTTCGAAAAAATGGTTTCGACACCATCACTCTCCCCGATACTTTTTGAAATAAAGAATGGTTTCGAAAGAGGTGCTTTCGCTTATGTTCATTTTGACCAAAAAATATTATTTTAAATATAAACCCAATGGTTTCGAAAGGTATTGATCTCGGAGGGTAACCTTCAATGGTTTTGAAAAGGGTTCTTTCAATGGTTTCAGAAGGTATATTTCCAATGGTTTCGTAAGGGGGTGTTTTCATTTGGTTTCGAAGGTTTGCTTCTAAAGTTAAAGGTTAATGCTTTAATACAATCGATAGGTATCGAAAAGGTATGTTTTAAAGTATTTGAAAGGAAGAAGCCTAATACTTTAAAGAAAGAATTTTATGCTTTCGAAGGAGGTTATCCAACGAAGTCAAAAGCTAGGTTACAAAGGTGTCGAAAGGCTTTTAAATCCAAACTCATTTTTAAAAGGAAAAACCTTTGGCTAAATGAAGGAGTTTTGGAAGGATTTCAAAGTATGTAAATTTGAAAAAGTATTTCAAGGATCTGAAATCCACTGAAGTGGTATTATTTGGTTATTATGTTTATTTTTCCAATATAAATATATCCATATGATAGGTAAAAGAACCAGCTAGGTTAACCTAGTAGTTAATATAAATTGATTAAACTCTTAAATGAGTTGAATTGCATCTAGGGAGTCAGGGAGACTGGAATAAAGGATGTTTAAACTTTGAAGTTTTCCGAGAGATAGGTTCATAGTAAACACATGAAAACTATTATTAGGAAGTTATTGGGGTAACCAATAGGTTCATAGTAAACTCATGCAAACTATGTATAAAGGATGGTTGGTAGGGGCAATTGGTTTGTAGTGAACCCAAGAAAACTATATCTGGATTAAGTATTGACATCAATCAAATGGTTCCTTGTAAACCCATGAAAACTAGGATGAGGAAGTAGAAGGTTCCTTGTCAATCCATGAAAACTAGGTTAAAATGGAAGTTACTAGAATGATCTATAGGTTCCTAGTAAACCCATGAAAACTAGGAAAAAAGGGAGCTACGGAAGAGGAAAATAGGTTCTGGGGAACCTATGAATTGATTAAGCTAATTGGCAGTGGCCTATAGGTTCTTAGTGATCCCATGAAAACTCAGGAATAGGACAGGCTGTCCATGAATTGTAAAAAGGTTATTAGTAAATCCTGAAAATTAATCGGTTAAAAGTGATCCTAGAAAATATGATTATGACAGGGTGTCAGTTAAACCGGGGATGAGAAAACCAAATTGTTTATATGTATGCATATCATCATAATTGTGACGACCCATCCTTCTCGACCCTCGAAAATCGACACAAAATACACCACTATATTTATGCCGATGCTCGAGTGTCGGAAAAGACAGATTGTTGAAGGAAAAGAAAGAAGATAGAAGAAAGAAGGAACTAAACAATAACAAAATCTCACAGATCGCAGCGGAACAAAATATAATAGTAAATAACATATCTTTACACAAAATGAAAACTATACCTTATATATATATATATATATATATATATATATATTACATCATCAGAGTATCACAAACAAACAAGAATTACCAGCCTAACAATTTCAAACAATCACGGCAATGGATATAAACAAGTACGAGTAATACGTCACGGACTCCAGCTCCTCTCTTGAGCTCCACATCATCCTTTCCTCAACATATAATACTGGTCTGACCTGAGCATTATAATGGAATAACACCCGAGTCATTCTGGAATACCAGCTGATAAAAATACACCCAAATTGATTATTAAAGTTTCAAAATCCTTTGAAAATCAAAAGCATCTCGTAAGACCATGCCACAAATAAACATGTCGGGTTTTTACCTTACGATAGCTAAAACATTTCTTATAAAGTCCTCTGATATTATAATAGTGTCTATATACAAATATTATTAAAATAGCCGAAATTGTTACATGATTGAATTCCACCTACTAGCCACAAAGTGGGTAATACAAACAAAACTCGTAAAAGGCTCGTAGGGAGAATGGATTTCCAACAAATGACTAGGCACTAGGGTACCACTTGTCACAATACGTGGCTTAGATCACCGTACAGAGGATTACTCCCAATCCTCTGCAATACAAGACCGGGACTATCCCATACTGGATTATCCTGAGTAAAATCACCCCAGGGTTGGGATCAGCGATCGCACTACTAATTCGTATAAAAAGGGACATCTAGACAGGGATGACCTCACCCTAATGGGTGCTACCCACATAGCCTTGCTGCATAACCCCTGATTTTCAGTCATTCCCGGTTGATGAGGCTTGAGGCTAAGCGTTACCTTTTTAGAACGTTTCACTTAGAATTCCCATCGTCTACCTGATGATGTTCCGAAAGCATTCATCCATACAAGTCCGTCCCAGGTTCGAACGGAATCGAAGGCACTACTCCATCTACATCCATTTTGGAATCATCCTCAAGATTAGTAGTGATTAGCCCTTGCACTTCACTGCTACATCTTCAACTCCAAACTCGTTTCTCCACGAAAACGTACAAACCCGATCGAAGTGGTTTTTGTGAAATAAATCTCGATCTCGGTATCTTCGGAACTATCAATGCATTAGCCAATATTGATAGTTGGTGATTTAACTATCAATTAACATTCACAGACAACCATCAAACACTAAATAATTTCTCCAAATTATTTATTAACCTCAAAATATCTTCACAAAATATATTTCCATTGTCAATCCCTTGAAAACAGTTCAAACCACATACTCCTTATGGAACGAGTTTCCAAATATTGATTTCCACTGAAAAAACATCCAAGCCAAATACTTTAGATTTATAATATTTAAATTAAAGTTATTTACATACTTTATTTGAAATATATATACATATTTTTTTAAATGTTTCAAATAAAACTTCTTTATAAAATACAAACTATTTTTCTTCAAAAATAAAGTTAAGTCATGCTAAATTTTAAAATAAGGTTATGAAATTGTTAGGTCCTCTTTTCCACGACTCAGGGACCTAACGAGTTAATAATGGCAGCGACCTAATGACCTAAAGAATGAGCGAGCTAACACAGATGCGACCTAACGACCTAAAGAATGAGCGAGCTAACATAGATGCGACTTAGCGACCTAAAGCGTAGAGCAGTTCAACGCGGCACAACTTAACGACCTAACAAATTAAGGAGCCAAGCGACCTAACGGGTCAAAACACAAGCGACCTAACGAGGATGAAGTTCTACAACGAGTTAACATGTGACGACCTTAACGACCTAGCACTCAGCGACCTAGTGACCTAGTAACTAAAGGACCTATGCGACCTAGCGAGTTAACAACCTAGCAAGTTAACGGCCTAGCAAGTTAACGACCTAGCGAGTTAACGACCTAGCGAGTTAACGACCTAGCGAGCTACAAGCTTCATATCATTATGTCGCTTATTTATAGGTTGAAGCAGCACTAGATTGCTGCTACCATTACGACCAAAATAAGCCGCTCCATTAGGTACTTTGACCTGATTAAGTCGCCAATCATTCTCCCCTAGGTCGCACACGACATACGACCTACCAGTCTGTTCAAGTGATCAAGTTCCATGATAAGCCGTAACCTGTGCTCCCTAGGTCGTTCACGACCTACGACCTACCCCCAGGTCGATCACGACCTATGACCTATCTTCAGGTTTTCCCTATAAATACCTCTCCTGCTCCAACTGAAAGGGGACTTTTGGAACATTTATGGAATGCCTATACATTGCTGTTTTCTCAACTCCTTCAACACTTCAAACACCGAAGATGCTTCAACGAACTTTGGGAAAGATCTAACTCATTCAATATGAATTCGAAGAGCCTTTCTACATCGAAGTTCTAGCTACTCATCTTGATTGGGTTGTAATCAAAGATCATTGTAAAAGTTGTAATCGAATCAGCAATAAAGAGGACATAGGCTTGACATTAAGCCGAACCACTATAAAAACTGTTGTCTCTTTACTGTTTCTCTATTATTTTCTGCTTATCTCTAATTCCCGTACCAATGGGTGGTGCTTTCACATTTTCACTACTTACACTGGGGTGTTAGCGTCCAATTTTCGAGTTAACATTTTTGGTGCTTTCATTGAGAAATTGAACTCAGGGTGCTTTCATCATTGCTTCGCAAAAGTTCGTTGAAAGAATCTCTCTCAAAACTAGAAGTCTATCAGAGATTATGGCTCCTGGAAGAAAGCGCAGAACTACTGGACCCGGTGATGTCCATGAAAATACCGCCACTTCTCCTTCGTTAAGTCAAGCAGCTCCAAGTGTTGGAATTACACGGGCAGAGTTAGATGCTGTAGTGTCTAGGTTATATCAGCAAATGGAAGCCCAAAACACTTTAATGCTTGACAAGTCGAATGCTTTGCTCGGAGCTAACCATCAACCAACGAATAATAAAGAAAACTTTGCTGGTGATGTTCATAATCCTGAAGGGAGGAATATTCCTCAAAGGGCAGCTGGCCCCACCGAAGGGGCACCTCCCCAAGCAGGAGGATCAAGGCCGCAGCCGACTCTCCGCGAACGTTTGTCCAGGCAAACTTTTGAGAAAATGGCTGACGTCTGTCCCGTGGAGCCTCTAAACGATGAGGAATACCTCTCGGGAATGGTTCGACAAATTATGAAAGAAAGTATGCAAAAGGAAGAAGATGAAAAGAATGGGGGTTAGCTCCAAGCAAGACTCCGTTCACCGAAAGAATTCTGAAGGAGAAATTTCCATGGAAGTTTATTCCCCCCACCATTCCGGCTTATCGGGGAACAAGCGACCCTAACCAATTTTTATATAAGTATGACTGGCACATGACTGGTGCCAGAGCATCAGATAAGATCAAATGCTGGTACTTTCCGGTATACTTGGAAGGAGTGGCTCTACTCTGGTTTACAAAGCTACCAGTCCGATCTGTAGACCAGTTCCCCGATTTAACTTGGAAGTTTAAAGAAAAATTCAGGTTGTATGCTTCAAAGGCGAAGGACATAATGTCACTGTCCAGCCTGGAACAGAATCTCGGAGAATCTATTAGATCTTTCTTAAACCGCTTCAACATAGCCTTGGCTGAAGTCGACAATGCAGAGCCACGAATGATTTTGACCTACTTGATGAGGGCTATCGACAAATCGAGTGAGTTTGGAAAATGGCTGAAGATGAAGGAGCCAAACTCGCTTGAGAAATTCTACAAGAAAGCTGACGAGTTCATGCGCTTGGAAAGTCTTCCTGTGCCGGCAAAAGTGGTATTGACGGAGGTTGAGAATAACACCGCTGCTCCTACCAAAAAGGAATCCGGAGGTCATAAGAGGGAGAATAACGGTGGGAAGAAGCAGAAGGATATGAAGAAACCTCGCTTCTTCAAACCTTCAGATCTCACTCCTTTAACTGATACTCTGGAGAATATCTTTTTCGCTACCAAAGATGCCGTTGAATATCCTAAACCACCTGTGTTGAAGCTTGGGAAAAATGCTGCTCAAAATGCGAGATTTTGTCGGTTTCATAATCAACCCGGCCATGATACTAGCGAATGTCGCCATTTGAAGAGTTTGATTGAAGAACTGCTAAGACAGAACAAGCTGCAACAATTTGTTAAGAGAAATAGGAATGACCCAACTTCATCCACTGAGGGTCTACAACTTCCTGCTCATCCATCTAGTTCAGGTGAAAGGACTACCATGCATGAATCAGAAAGGCTGTTATTAATGTAATCACGGGAGGTCCTCACCCAGCAGGAAGAAGCTGGGGTGAGATGGAAAGATATGCTCGTGCTTTGAAATATGCCCCAGCGGAAGAAAATGTTTTTGTGTTGGAAGATGCTGCACCTTTGAAGCAGCAAAGAACTTTTAATGATGACATTGTGTTCAGGGCCAGGGACTTTATGGGTGTTGAAGATCCCACCGTGGATACTTTGGTAATCTCCGCAGGTATCGGGCCGGCTATTGTAAGAAGGTTGCTTGTTGACTGCGGCTCCTCTTGCAATATCCTCTTCAAAAAGACATTCGATCAAATGGAGATTCCTATGGCTGATGCTCAAGCTTCATCGCAGAAGATTGTTGTGTTTACTGGAGAACCAAAGCAGCCAATTGGAACTATTGTCTTATTCATGGAGCATGGAAAGGGGCAGAAAAAGGTAGTTCGAAAGCAGACTTTTGTGATTGTTAACGGATATTCTGCTTACAATGCCTTCCTGGGCCGGCCAACTCTTGCAGCATTCAAGGCAATTCTCGCCCCGTGGTGCCTTACTATGAACTTCCATACGGATAATGGCGTCGGTCTTATTAAAGGGGATTAGAATATCGGGCGAGAATGTTATGTTATAGAGTTGCGGGAAGCAAGGAAGAGAGAGATGGGAAAGGATGCGGCAGCTCCACTCCGCATCAAAGAACCAACCTTGTAGCAATTACAGGATGGACCCTGCATTGGCGAGCATAGTGGTGCACGAAAAGAAATGGATCGAAGAAAATCCAGTACAGGGGAGAATAGAGTGGCGCCGGTCGAAGTAACGGTGCCGGTACCTGTTGATCTGAAAGATCCAAACAAGGTGCTGAATGTGGGTTCGCAACTTAGTGTGACGGTTCAAAATATTTTGATATCATTCTTGAAAGCAAATCTGGATGTGTTTGCTTGGAGTCATGCCGATATGTGTGGGATATCTCCAGAAAATCGCAGTACATACTCTAAATATTGATTCGAAATTTACAGCCGTGAAGCAGAAAAGAAGAACCCAGGGTCCAGAAAGGTCAGCAGCATTAAAAGAAGAAGTAGATCATCTCATGGAGAATGGCTTCATCAGAGAGTCCACTTATCCGAATTGGGTTTCTAATCCAGTGCTGGTTAAAAAAGAAAATGGAAAGTGGAGAGTATGCATCGACTTTTCAGATTTAAACAAAGCCTGGCCCAAAGACTGCTTCCCGTTACCCAGGATTGTTTAGTTGGTGGATGGAACAGCCGTGCACGAATTGTTGTATTTTATGGATGCTTACTCCGGATATAACCAAATCATGATGCATGAGCCAGATCAGGAGGACACAGCTTCATCACCGATGTTGGTCTGTACTGCTATAGAGTCATGCCCGTCGGATTGAAAAACGCAGGGGCAACGTACCGAAGACTTGTTAATGTTATGTTCAAACCATAGATTCGCAAGACTATGGAAGTTTATGTTGATGATATGTTGGTGAAATCAAAGAAGGCAGTGGACCATATGGATCACTTGGCCGAAATGTTCGTTGTCCTCCAAAAGTATGGAATGAATCTTAATCCTTTGAAATGTTCATTCGGGGTAGAGTCTGGGAAACTCTTAGGTTTCATTGTGAGTGCTAGGGGCATCGAAGCTAATCCTGCTCAAATTACTGCTCTGAGAGAAGTCAAAGCCCCTAGGACAAAGAAGGAATTGTAGAGCCTCAATGGGAAAGTCGCTGCTTTGAGTAGGTTTATTTCCAAGGCCATAGATAAATGCATTCCATTCTTTGACGCTCTAAAGAAAGGATAGAAAAACTTTGAATGGACTTCGGAATGTCAGAAAGCTTTCAATGAACTTATTTGTCACATGGAAGCGCCTCCAATACTTTCTAAGCCCAACAACGGTGAAGATCTTTTTATATATTTAGCAGTTTCATCTCACGCTCTCAGTGCAGCATTAGTACGGAAAGATGCAAAAGTTCAGCGCCCGGTCTATTACATCAGCAAAAGATTCACTGGGGCAGAGATGAATTATTCAAAGCTTGAAAAGCTCGCCTATTGCCTACTGATAGCTTCCAGAAAGTTGAGGCTGTATTTTCAAGCTCATCCTATCAAAGTCCTCACTGATAAGCCTCTAAAGCAAGTCCTATTTCGCCTTGAGATTTTGGGACGTCTTCTGAAGTGGAATATTGAACTCAGCCAGTATGGTATCACCTACCATCCCCGAAGAGCAATCAATGGACAAGATTTAGCAGATTTCATTGCAGAATACACAGATAAAGGTGACAGCAAGGAAGAAGTTAGTGACGACATCCCGACCCGATGGAAATTATATGTTGATGGCGCAAGAAACGACTATTGTTCTGGAGCTGGGGTCGTGCTTGAAACCCCCGAAGGGCGATCATTGTGCTGCACATTGAGATTGGAATTTCCTTCGACAAATAATGAAGCAGAATATGAAGCTTTACTGCTGGCTTGAAGATTGCTAAAGAACTGAACATCAAAGTGTTGCAAATCTTCAGTGATTCCCAGCTTATTGTATGCCAAGTCAAGAAAGAGTTTTAAGCTAAAGGAGGAAATCTTCCTGCTTACTTGTCAAGGGCCTGGGAGCTTCTCAATGATTTCGATCATTATACGATAAGTCATATACCCCGGGAAAAGAACATGAAGGCGGATTCTCTTGCAAAGTATTCAAGCTCTGGCGAAGCTCCATTGTTGGGATTGGTCCCTGTAGAAGTCTTGTCGGCCCCAAGTATTGATTAAATGGAGACTGACTGGATCATGACTGCTTCTCAAGAGCAGGAGTCGTGCATGACTCCGATCAAGGAAATCTACTTAACGACTTCCTTCTAGAAAATTCAAAGGAGCGTCAGAAACTATTAAGGAAAGCATCAAGATATGTAATTCAAGACGGTCGGCTGTACAGACGGGGATTCTCGATGCCGTTACTCCGATGTGTAACCAAGGAAGAGGCTAAGACAATTTTAGCTGAAGTCACGGAGGAGAGTGTGGGGATCATTCAGGTGGTCAAACTCTAGAAAAGAAAATTTTCCACTATGGGTGTTTTTGGCCAGACATTAATCGAGATGCTGCTAGCTACTCCCGAAAGTGTGACAGATGCCAGAGATTTGCAAATATCCCAATAGCACCTTCCACCGAGCTAACGCAGATGGTCAGTCCATCGCCATTTGTCATTTGGGGAATAGATCTCATCGGGCATTTGCCAATTGCCAAGTCCGGAATCAGATATGCTATTGTTGCTATTGATTATTTCACTAAATAGGCTGAATCTGAACCATTAGCTACTATTACCTCTAAAAAGATGATAAACTTTGTGACTAAGAATATCATTTGCAGGTATGGTGTGCCTCAAAAGATAATCACAGACAATGGTACTCAATTCGAAAGCGAAGAGTTCCAGGATTTTTACAAGCGATTCAAGATCCAAAAAAGCTTCTCAACAGTGGCTCATCTGTAGGCAAACGGGCAAGTGGAAGTAGTAAACAAAATTATCAAATCAACCACCAAAAAACAGCTGGAAAAGGCAAAAGGCAGTTGGGTCGATAAGCTACCACTAGCACTATGGGCACACAGAACTACCCACAAAACTACGACTGGGCACACTCCATTCTCATTAGCGTATGGATCAAAGCAATAATTCCAGTCGAAATAGAGGTCCACTCACACAGAAGAATTCAATTCGACCTTGCTGAAAATGAAAAGCTGCAACTTGAAGCACTTGACTTCCTTGATGAAAGAAGGGAAGAGGCTCAGCTCGGAATTGCAGCCCATCAGCAAAGGATTGCCAGGCACTTCAACTCCAAAGTTTGCCAACGCAGCTTTGAAATTGGGGATCCAGTCTTGAAAAGGATCATGACAGCAACAGGAATGTTTGCGCTAAACTGGGAAGGGTCGTATGTCATAAGCAAAAAACTTCCTGATGGCACTATCACACTGACAACTGTCGAAGGAGATCCAATTCCAAGAGCTTGGAACAACAATCACTTGCGTCCATATTTTACTTAAAAGCTTTGCTTAAATTTGTAAAATGATTACGGATGTATGAT
Organism: Allium cepa; assembly: GCA_030765085.1. Taxonomy (NCBI): domain Eukaryota; kingdom Viridiplantae; phylum Streptophyta; class Magnoliopsida; order Asparagales; family Amaryllidaceae; genus Allium; species Allium cepa. Next base: position 881,064,644 of record CM060931.1, on the reverse strand, counting down.
TCTTGTATTGTAAGCCATTGTAAAATCAGTGCAAATAAATAATAAGAACTGTAAAGTGGATGTAGGCCCAGTTCTTGGTCGAACCACTATAAATCTTGTGTTCTCTACTATTATAAAATGCCCGTTTTATTTCGATTTGTAAATACCTTAAATGTATTGCTAAAATATCGATTTAATATTGCAAGCCATTAAAACAAAGCTTACCTATCACAAGGCCAAGTGATTCCTAAAACCACTCAATAAGAAAAAGACAAGCTGCAAAAATTCCAGATTCAAACCCAAGTAAGAAGTGCTTCATGCAAAAAGTTAGTGATTCCGCCGGAGGGGCACCTCCCTAACGTGAAGGTTCCAGGCCATTGCTAATTGATTGTGATCGTTGTGCAAACGGACATCCGGTTAGATAGCTTGCGTCTGCTCCATGGACTTGCTTAACAAAGAAGTATACTTCCTTGGAAAAAACAAACTACTTGCAAAAGAAAGGAACATGTGCTTGGAAATGATAACAGGGAATGGCTGATGAGAAAATGACAAACAGACAAGGGAGAGGAGACAGAAAATAGCCAAAAAGTAGTCTTGCCTCTCAACAAAAAGGTTGGTGGAACCATCGAAGGGGCACCTTCCCAAAGTGAAGGCACCAGGCCCTTGCTAACTTATTGCGATCGTTTGTGCAAACAAACATCCGGTTGGATAGATTGCGTCTGCCCCGTGATCCACTTAACCATGAGACGCAACCTTCATGGCGAACCAACCACTCAAAGCCCTCTTCGGAGGCACAAGCCCTCGGAGGATAAAGCCCTCTAACAAGGCACGCCGAAAAATGAAAGTGCTTTTCTCAATCAATAAGATTGGTGGAATCACCGGAGGGGCACCTTCCCAAGTGGAAGGCACAGGGCCCTTGTTAACTGGTTGCGATCCTTTGTGCAAACGAACATCCAATTAAGTAACTTGCGTCTGCCCCGTGAGTCCATTTAACCGTGATAAAGTAACTTCCAAGTAATCAAATAAGACCTTTTCGGAGGCACAAGCCCTCTTCGGAGGTACATGACCTCTTCGGAGGCAAAAGCCCTCTCCCGAGGTACCCCAAGCCCTCTTCAGTGGCACGAGCCTTCTCCAACGGCACACCTGCCCTCTTTGGAGGCAGAAGACCTCTCCCGAGGCACCACAAGACCACTTCGGAGGCACAAGACCTCTTCGGAGGCACAAGACTTCTTTGAAGGCACGTCCCAAGAAGAGATGCTTTTCTCAACCAACAAGGTTGATGGAACCACCGGAGGGGCACCTTCCCAAGATATAAGGCACGGGGCCCTTGTTAACTGGCTGCGATCGTTCATGCAAACGGACATCCAACTAAGTAACTTGTGTCCGCCTCGTGGATCCATTAATTGTGAGAAAGCACTTTCAAGAGAACAAAGAAAAAAAGCCCTCCAATGAGGCACAACAAAAATAAAAAAAAATAAAAAGAAAAAAGAAAGCCCTCTTCGGAGGCACACTGCAGCTCTCAAGGGAAGATGAATTTCCCCATTTTGAAAATATTCTTCCTCAGAAGTTGGAGTGCCAATTCAAAGCCTTCTTTGGAAACCCTCTTCATCGCGTAGGAGAATCCACTACTCAAAAAAGTGATCATCTCTGAAAGTTGAAGTGTACAAATTTTCTCTAAGAAAAAGAGAAGACTTCTCCAATACAAGGCACGCTCTACTAGAGTAGAATAATATTTCCTCAAAATGGAAAAATTATTCTCTAAAGTAAGAGTGCAAGCCTTCTCAAAATGGAAGAGTTGTTCTCCAAGTTAAGAGTACAAGTCTTCTCGAAACAGAAGAATTGTTTCCAAAGTCTTACCAAATGAAAGAAATTGCAATAAGTCATGGTATGGGGGCAATACAATACAATATAGATACATTAATAAAAGCAACGCTCAAGCAACATACCACAAACTTATTGCAACATCACACAGAAAATGAAGAAAATTGTGCGAAAATAAGGAATAAATGCATTCACAAATAAAGTCAAAAGATTGTACAAGTAAAAAGAATCATTTTATTCCATACTATAAATTTTTTTATACATGTGCAGGTTTCAAAAGAGCGGGGATCGGTACCCGCACAATCTCCGGTCAATACAAGCCTTTATATACAAGCAAAAGGCAAAGCAACAAGGGTAAAGCGAGACTTGTTATTTCTTCTTCCCGCCACCTTTAAAGCCCTCGTATGGCCTAATGGTTAAATTTGGGAGCCGGCAACTGGGTCTACTTCTGTTTTCTCTTCGCTAGAAGAAGTGCTTTTCTTTTTCTTCTTCGAAGTTGTGCGATTCCCCTTCTTCCTTGAAGAAGATTCGCTGCCCGTAGTGATAAGTTCAAACAACTTTGTGTCATCATGAAATTTCTCCGTAGTACTTTCACCTTCTTCAAGTTCCTCAGCTTTCTACTCTTGTGAAGGGGCCGGGTCATCCAAGCCTTAAAGAGATTCTATTAATTCTTCTTGCGACTCCGTTTGAGAAGCAGAAGGAGGAATAATTTGAAGAGATGGAGGTGGAACAGCTGGAAGAGGAGAAGTCTGTGCAACACTTTGTGTTTTCACTACAGAAGAAGAGAAGTCAAAATCAGTATTCCTCGTGAAGAGAGGAGATAGTGGCACGTTAAGGCTTAAGTAATAATCAAAAATATCATTAAGCTCATGTGAAGTGAACAAGTAGTCCACTTGAGCCAAATCATTGTTGAAGTTACCTGGAGAAGTGGGCTCTATCAAGACGATTTCGATATCTTGGGCTTCAATGTTTTCCTAGGACTCGGTGTGGGCGGTTGTAATTCCGGTCTCGGTTTTGGCTGGAGGCAGAGAATGAGAGCTAGTGCCAATAATATGACGTCAACCGAAGCTGAAGGAAGAGTCTGGTCGGTCAAAAGTGCCTTCCCTGAATGCTCTCCTTCCGTCGCTTCGGCTCGTGCTTGGGCGAGTTGTTCTTTCCCTTTGGCAAGGGCGGCTCGACTCTCATCATCCAGATAATGCGCCTCAAGATCCACCTCATCATAACCGGCGCCTCTAAGCATTTCAACCGCTGCTTCCCATACTTCCGCCAGGGTAATTTCATACTTAGGCCCCAAGAATAAGAGACTGCCATGCCCCAAGGCACTATGAATGTAAAATTCAAATAAGGTAGAGCTGATGTTGGCATTAGTTGCCTCATGAGATTCTTCGGCTGCTGTTTTGCCGGCAATGGCTTCATCGCGCTCTTTTTCAACTTTAGAAAGCCGAGCTTTTAACATTTCAATCTCCATGTCCTGAGAGCTAGTCTTTTCCCGCAACTGAGCAATATCAGTGCTGTAGCTTTCCACAAGTCTCTGCTATGCCTTAAGTCTAGCCTCAGCATCTCGTTGACTAGCATGAGCATCTCTAACTTGCTTTTTAAGCACTTCTTCCTTTTGAGTAAAAGAAGTGGAAGAGGTAGAAACTTCAACTTTAAGTTGCTCAACTTCAACTTCGAGTTTCTTATTATATGCAGTAATGTTTTTCATCACCGTGTCGTGCTGGTCGAGAACTTTTTTCCATTCAGACTTGTCACTCTCCATGGTTAGCATAGCTTCGAGATTTAAACGGTTCACTCGTTGAAGCTCATCGACTAGCTTCTGCCACCTGGACATTCTTTCGATGTCAAGCCTAACAGCATCAAGATTTCTTAACATACCTGTTTATCGATGGGGATCAAGTCCAAGTCAAAGCGTACTCCTTTTAAACACCAGTTTGGAAACCGGCTTTGGAGTGCAGGCGGGCATTCTCAACTGATATGCAGGCCTATCAATGATTGTCTGAATCTCAGTTATTTTGAAGGCATGGGACCTAGAAGGGATGTCCAGAGAAATAGAAGTAGCGGGCACTTTGGAAATTTCAGATGAAGATTTTTTGCTAGGCTTGGCCCGCTTGCTGGACCCTTCAGCTTCAAGACTCTTCCTCTTGCCATCGTGTGACTTTCTTTAAAGGGAGTCATCGTCCCTTTGGTGAGAGTCATGGCATTCATCTCTTCTTCCATATCGCTCCTCGTAAGCCTTACTCTCGCGAGCTTTTCTGGCAGTTCTCTCGTCATCGGTTTCTCTGGGGGCAGGGAGATAATGCCTGTGGTCGTAGGAATCGTGCCTCCCATAGCGTTGAAAGTCGTCGTAGTACGAACCACTGCGTCCCATTGGAGAACCTGAAAGTGAAAAAGAGACAAGTTCAGAAACCTTCGAAGTAAATAAGCTAAGTGCACATAATTGCCAAAAATCCTAAGTGTGTGCATGATGTGCGTACTACACGCGTCGAGCTATAAACCACTCTTCAGCTTGGGGGTAATGTCGACTTTTGCAATAGGCGTCAACTCTTGGGTCGACAAAGTTGGTCGTAAGGTGGAAGTCACTTCGACTGTTGGAGAAAAAAGTTTAGAAGTAGTGGTATCATCTTTAAGAGCTCATGTGAAGTCACCGCTAGATCGCTCAGCCCTCCGAAAATGTCATCACCATCATGCCTAGCAGAACTCTCTTTCTCAGCTCCCTCATCAGCAGCCTTCCCGGAATGTTGAGGAAGTTCCTCTTCTTCGATAACCAGAGGAAGTGTAAGCTTGCGAGATGACCCCGCACCGTCAACGGGGGTAGAATATTTCACCAATGAGGCCTCTACAACAGGTTCCTTTGGTGCAAGTTCTTTTGCGGAAACCGGGGCATCTGACATCTCTGCTTGAGAACCGGGGGCATCACGAAGCTGAGTGAAACGAGAGGGGTGCAGAACTCCGAATTGATGCAAAAATTCGTCCTTCGGTAAGAACTTAATGCTTCTCTCCTCAACGGACACAGTACTTAGTCTTTCAAAAGTTGAATTGTGGCTAGAATCTTTAGAAAGAGGAGGAAGTGCTATAAAAGTAAAGAACGAAGTTAGCACTTGACAACTTGGATTTTGAAAAGCTCAGAAATAAAAAGAACGGAGATAGGTAATCTTACTTCCTACTCGCCAGATACCGTAAAATCCCGGGAGGGCAGCGAACAAAGAAAAATTGGTTCAAAACCCCATGGGCGCTTTCAGGAAGATCAGTGATCAGTTTATGGTTCCTTGCGCTTCTCACAAGTATGATAGAAGGATGATCTTTGTTCTTCGCAAATGTGCACGGATAGCAAATCTATTCAAAGCTCAGAAGACGGTCGAGTGTCCTCCTGAACAGTACACACAGTCCCATCAAGATGGCGTAGCCATTGGGGTTCACCTGAAAGAGAGAGATAGTTAATCGGAGTAGGAGCTGTCGATGAAAATCTTTAAAGGGAGGAACAGCTCCACTCAAGCACATCTGATGGTTAACTGCGATAAAACCAAAAGGTGGCATGTCAGTAGTATCGTTTACCCCAGGAAGCAAAGCGTCTGCTTCAGCAATGCCGAACTGAATACATAATTGATTGAACACCCGTTGATTCAGAGTAGTTGAAGTTCTTTTCGGGGGATTATCCAAAAGGTTAGCTATTGCGAAGACCTCTCCAGCTTGCCCTACTATCTCTGCTTGTTGAGAAGTCATTCTACACAAGGAACTGGATGTTCAAATATGAAGGTGCACGTTTTCTAAAAGTGTGTGAAGTGTTGTGCAAAACTACTGAAATAACAAGTAAATGAAATAAAACTTGAAATAGTAATGATTGATGCATGTCAATTCAGGAAGTTTCGAGGCTTGTTATTAAACCAAAGTTAAGTGTATTATCAATGCAGATGATACATAGCAATAAGTAGCTATAGTTGTGTGCATTTTGCATTGATGCTTCATTTAAATTAGTTGATTCACATCACTTCATCTGTAATCAGAATCATACTATTTTACTTAAGTAAAATATCATTTCTTTGATCTAATCCATCACTTGATGTAGACAGTCGATGATGAGTATATTTGTCCCATTTTTCTGCAAATGTTGTGTTTAACAAGCTGTTAGCGTTAAATTTAATATAATCTATAAATAAGTGCAACAAGTTCAGGTAGGTAACTCAACAGTTCAAGTTGAAAATTCAGTTAAGTACTGTCCAATTTTTACAAGCAATCAAGCTCAAATGACTTAGCACAGGTCGAAGCTTCCTTAAGTCACACTGTTCAAGTCAAAAAGTTCAGCAGTATCATGTTCCCACGAGTTAAAAAGATATGATGCAGATTAAAGCTTCAAGTCAAGGCAGCGCATATTTGTCTATGTGTTAGGTCGTTCAGATATACTCGCGACCTAAAGCTTATGTCGCAAAAAGTTAGGTCGCTGGTTCGTTAAGCCGTTTGGCTTTCCTTAGGTCGAAAGGGCTACTAGGTCAATCAAATTCATTAGGTCGCTCCTAAAGTATCTCGACAGCATAACACTATCTCCTATCAACAAACCCTAAGGCCTGCCCACCACTTACATGCTGCCACGCATCCACTGCCTCGCATCACCAGGAACGCCACAGCTCAACCTAGAACCCACTAACCCGTTAACCAAAGATCTCCTCGTCTCCTCCAAACTCACAAACCAGCTAACCTGAGACCCAATAACCCATCATCATCTCCCCACATTGCCAAAATCACCTAAAACCGAATCAAATCACCTCAAGTCCATCATAAATCCGATGCACTACTATGTTCATTGCAATGGTAACGTAACCAATGATGATCAGAAATCGATCGTAATATGATTCATGGTGAAACACAGCATGTGAAATTGGGTTAGAGACGGAAATGTGAATTCATGATTCGATGATGATAGTGGATTGGATAATAAAAGGATTCGCTTACGTGACGAGATAATGAAGATGATCGGCGACCAGTTAGTTCGAATTCGTCTTTGAATGTTCAGAGGTTCTTCAATGGCGGTTTTGAGAGTTGGAGTAAGTAAAGAGAAGGAGTGTTATGCGACTTATATACAGGGGCAGAGGAATTTGAATCGGTGCACACGACCTAACTCCCTCATTAAGTCGCTCACGACCTCATGACTCAGCAAGGCACGATGTTAACGTAAAAATCGGACGCTAACACCTCGATGTAGATTGAAGTCGAGCGAAAGCACCACCCGTGAACACGGGAACTAAAAACTGGTAGAAAAATCATAGAGAAAGCAGAAAAGACAACAGCTTTTATAGTGGTTCGGCTTAGGGTAAGACTACGTCCACTTTAACTCTCTTTATCACTGAATTGATTACAACTTTTACAACAAGCTTCAATTACAATTCTTATGAGACAAACAACTAGAACTTTGATGTAGGAGAATTCTTTGAATCCATGTAGATTGCGTTAGATTTCCTCTCGAAGTTAGTTGAGATGCCTTTCGTACTTGAAGTGTCGAGTGAGTCGAGAATTCAGAAGAGTATCCGTGCTTAAAGAGATCAGCCAAAAAGTCCCTTTCATGTTTGAGGTAGGTTGGTATTTATAGGAAAATTCTCCGCTTAGGTCGTAAGTCGTGACCGGTCTAAGGTAAGTCGTGGCCGGCTCATCTGGCCCCTCCATGGTTTCACAAAGGTTTGTTTGTATAAGTCTCAGGTCGCCCCCGAGTCAGCACGACCTTGTATCAGTAGTACGGCATCGGGCTTACATTTAGTAGCTTTAGGTCGTGGACGACTCAAGCTAGGTCGTGAGTCGTGAACGAGTTAACTGGCAAGTCGCAAGTCACGGCTTAACTGGTAAGTCCTGGATCAGGTACGAGTTAAGAGGCCAATGTGCCAAGTAGCTGCATTGAACTTGCCTTCCTTTGCTTGGGTCGTGAACGACTTAACATAGGTCATAGGTCGGTGGCGACTTAGGTCGGTAGCTATCTTAGGTCGGTAGCTATCTTAGGTCGCTAGCAATCTTAGGTCGGTAGCTATCTTAGGTCAGCAACCTTGTTAAAGCATTAGGTCGGTAACCTTGTTAAAGTATTAGGTCGGCATCCTTCTTAGCCTGTTAAAGTGTTAGGTCGGCAACTGTTCAGCCTTAAGTCGGTCAAATCTCTTAAACTGTTAAGTCGTTAAGCCCTTTAGTCATCCAACTCTCTAATTCGCTGAGAATCTTAAGCCGTTAGGTCGTCCATCTTTAGGTCGTTGGAAAAGAGGAATTAACACTTGCCCCTCGAAGTACACGCCTAGGTCGTAGGTCGTGTGCTTCGACCAAACTTTACTAAGTCGTAGGCGACCTAAGAGATGGCTTAATCTGCACATCTATTTGCTTCTGCCCTATATAAGCGTTAGCTCGTTTTCTTCCTTCTCATCAACTGCTCCCACATCCTTTTCTGCCATTGAAGACTTTTCGAGTTCCCAAAGGCGAATCCAAGTTAATCGACCAACAATCCATTTTACTATAATCCCACGTAAGTGAATTTAGTCCCTTATTCAATCGCGACTATTATTGAAACACGAACCTTTACCTTCTAACCCCAAATCACCTTTGCACGCCTTGCATGGATCTCGAGTTAAGTTGCGATTGATTTCAATCGTTATTGGCGATGTCGTCATTTCGATTCATAGGATTATAGCATTGTGCTAGGTTTATGGAAGCTCTGTGGTGATTTGGATCAGTTTTTGGGTTTTTCTTGAGAAGATGGTGGATTCTGTTGTTACTGGAAGTTAATGGGTTATCGGGTTGAGTGGAGTGAGATACTGCCTTAGATGCGACCCAATGATTTTGGGTGACCTAACCTTTGGCTGACCTAATCCTTAAATCGTGGCCGAGTTAACCCTTGGGGGAAAAACTGCCGACCTAATCTTCTGCCGATCCAACCCTTAAACCGTGGCCGAGTTAACCCTTGGGGGGAAAGCTGCAGACCTAGTCTTCTGCCGATCCAACCCTTAAACCGTGGCCGAGTTAACCTTTAAACCGTGGCCGAGTTAACCCTTGGGGAATTTCGTACCACTTTTTTGAACTGGAGCCTTCTTCCTTACTACTCCTCATGACTTAAAGAACCACCGATTTAAGGAATTGGAAACTTTAATCTTAACTCGCGAGAGATTCCTTGAGTCGCAGCCGAGTTAACACTTGGATGCCCAACTTGAATTCTCACTTAAAAGCATAGTTCCAATTTGAATTCTTAACTTGATCTATTGTACTGAACTGCTTAAATTCTGGATTGTTTCAACTTTGCTGCCTCATTTCGCATACAACATTAACTCATGGGCTAACAACCTGCTGAAAACAACAATCACAAATAACCAAGGCGAATATACTGCCATTGACTGCCCATATCAAATGACAGATTAGTCGACATAAAGTAATCAACTTAAACACATTGTATGAAATGCTGTGAACCAATCAACTAAAGTGAAGTGTTAATGCAAAGCATCGCTAACTTGAACTGATTTGTTTGCATCAGCATTACACTTGCATATTAAAACAACGTACCCTGGACTTTATAACTGACAAATACTTGCTAGTTTTTAATCCAGTTACATTTGCTCATTGCTTGATTGCTTTTACACAACACTCCACACACTTTAGGAAACGTGCACCTTCATGTTTGAATATCCAGTTGTTTGTGTAGAATGACCTCCCATCAAGAAGAAGAAGGGGTAGCTCAAGCTGAAGAGACCTTTCCGATAGCTATTCCCGTAGAGAACCCTCCAGAGAGAACTTCGACTATCCTAATTCCGAGAGCGTTTATTCAGCTACGTACTCAATTTGGTTTTGCTGAAAATGATGCCATACTTCCCGGGCCAAATGATACTGCCGACAGTCCTCCCCACGGTTTCGTCATAGTCAATCGTCAAATGTGTTTAAGCGGGGCGATTCCTCCCTTTAACGATTTCCTTCGAATCCTTCTCCTTCTGTTGACAATCTCTCCATTCCAACTTCATCCGAATGGCTATGCCATCTTGATGGGGTTGTGTGTCTTGTTCAGGAGGACTTTTGATCGCTTGCCAAGTTTTGAAGAAATTCACAACTTATGCTCGTTTACAAAGAGTAAAGACCATCCTTCCCTTATTATTGTGAGAAGTGCTAGAAACCGCAAGCTTATTTCTGATCTTACCGAGAGTGTTCATGGATTTTTGAACCAGTTTTTCTTTGCTCGCTGCCCCCTAGGGTTTTATGCCATCTGGAGAGTAGGAAGTAAGATTGCCTGTATCTATTTTCTCCATTTTCAAACTCTTTCGAGATCCGAACTTTCAATTGCTAATTTCATTCTTCGCTCTTTTCAGCACTTCCTCTCCCCTCTAGAGATCCAAGCCATAAGCAAATTTTTGAAAGATTGAGTGCCGTGGCCGTAGAAGAGAGAAGTATAAAAATTTTGTTGAGGGATGAATTTTTGCATCAGTATGGACTTTTGCACGCTTCTCTCTCTACGCACCCCCATGAGGTTCCAGACTCCCCGCCTAAAGCATTAGATGCCCCAGTTTCCACTGACGAACCCTTACTAAAAGAAACTGCCTCCGAAGCTTCTCTGGTGAAGTGTTCTACCACTGTCGATGTTGCGGGGTCATCTGGCAAATTCACACTTGCCCCAGTCATTGAGGAAGAAGAGCCTCAGGGATCTCCCCGACATTCATAGAAGTCTAGTGAAGAAGTCGGGAAAACAAGCCCTGTCAAGCATAGCGGGGTCGACACTTTCGAAGGGTTGAGCGACCTCTTTGTCACCTCACAGGAGCTCTTTAAAGATGATCCTGTCGCTACTAGGGTTTCTTCTTTAGCGGTGGAAGCGACTTCTTCTCTGCAACATGCTCCGTCGACCCAAGAGTTGACGTTAACTACTGCCCCTACGATTACTCCGCAATCAAAGAGTGGTTCGTAGTTTGATGCGCGTAGTTTGCACATCACACACACTTAGAATCTTTTGGCACTTTCATGCATCTAACTCTTTGTACTTTGAAGATTCTAAAGTTACACTTCTTTTTTCTGAAGACTTTTAAGACTTGTCTTTTTTATTTCAGATTCTCCGATGGGACACAGCGGCTCTTACTATGACGACTTTCAGCGCTACAGGAGGCGTAGTCAATATGATTATAGGCGCTACCTTCCCGTTTACATAGAAACCGATGAAGAGAGAGCCGCCCGAAAGGCTCAGGAGAGGAGGGCTCAAGAAGAGCGTTATGAGAGAAAAGAAAGGGTGGAGCACCATGATTCTTCCCAGAGAGGTGACGACTCTCACAAGAGAAAGTCGCATGATGATCGGGGAAAAAGCCATATGGTTGAGGACCCAAGCAAGCGTGCCCGGCACGGTGAGAAGCATACATCTACAACTCCTGAAAAGGCCACTGCCCCCGTCTCACTTGACATTCCTTCTGGCTCTCCTGCTCTTGGGAAGACAGACATTCAAGCAATAGTTAACAGGCCTAAATTTCAAATTGGACCAGGCCCAGCCACTTTGTAAAGCCGGTTTCCACAGTGGTCCCTGAAGGGAGTGCGGTTCGATCTTGACTTAGTCCATATTGACAAGCCCGCCATGCTGCGAAATCTTGATGCCATCAGACATGATATTGAAAGAATGTCAAACTGGAAAAAGCTTGTTGACGAGCTTCAAAGGGTAAACTGTGCGAATCTTGAGGCCATTATTACTATGGAAAATGACAAAGATGAATGGCAGAAAGTTCTTGAGCAGCATGATACCGAGATAAGGAGCATTGCTACTTACAATGAAGACCTTTAAGCGAAGGTCGAGAAGCTTAAAGAAGAACTCGCCACTTCTTCTACTTCTTACACTCAAAAAGAAGAGGTGCTTCAGAAACAAGTGAGAGATGCTCATGCCGGCCAAAAAGACGCCGAAGACAGGCTCGAAGTACAAAACAGAATCAATGAGGGCTGTGTTGCTGATATTGCAGAGCTTCGGAAGAAAACTGACTCTCAAGAGGCAGAGATCGAAATGCTTAAGCTTCAACTCTCCAAAGCCAAAAGAGAGCGCGATGAGGCCGTTGCCGGTAAAATTGTAGCTGAAGAATCTCATGAGACAACGAAGACCAGCATCAGCTCGATATTATTTGACTTCTACCTGCATAGCGTCTTGGGGCGCGGTAGCCTCGCCTTCCTAGGTCCCAAATACGAAATTACTCTAGCTGAAGTATGGGAGGCCGCACTTGACATGCTTGGCGGTAAAGGTGCTGGCTATGCCGAATCAGCTCTTGAGGAGCATTACTTGGATGGCGACGCTCGCGCCGCTCTCGCCAAGGGAAAAGAACAACTTGCAAAATTAAGAGCCGAGATGGCCGAAGGGGAACGTTTAGGAAAAAACTACTTCAACTATTCCAGTCCAGCCTTCACCTTCGGCCGAAATCGACATTGTCGGCTCCAGTTCTCATTCTCCATCCCTGGTCAAAGCTACAACTGAGATTACAAGTACACAGGGTGGAGATGAAGGCGAAGAGAGCGCCTAAGCACAGGCTTATGAGGTTGATATCAGGAAGCCGACTTCTCCAGGTAAGTCTACTGTTAATCTTTCCCAAGTAGACTGCTCATTTGCTTCTTATGAGTTCGATGAGCTTCTCAACTATTTCCTGAACCTCAATGAGCCTTTATCTCCTCTCTTTACTGACTTTAACTTCTTTTCTTCTGTAGAGAAAGTGTCGAGCATCGTTCAGACTCCTCCTCCTTCAATTATTCCTCCTCCGCCTCTCCAGGTCACTCCTCCATCCGCCTCTCAACCCAGGTCGCAAGAGGAGCAAATAGAGGCTCTTCATGGCTTAGATGATCCTATTGCTTCTCAAGACCACGGGGGAGAAGGGCTTGGAGAAGGCAATGAGTCTCTGGAGCGAACCACTTCTAATAACATAAAATTATCTTCTCTTGTTACTCTGGGAAGTGAGTCTTCTTCAAGGAGAAGGAGGAAGCGTGCCACTTACAAGAAGAGAAGGAAAGACATTCTTGTTTCTGAAGAAGAAAACGAAAGTTGATCCGGCAGTAACCCTCTCTCCTTCATCCCCGACTCACCCAAGCCATCCTGAAAAGCTGCCTATTAGGTCAGGTGAAAGCTCTAAGGGTGGTGGCAGGAAGAAGTAAGGGGTCCTGCTTCGATTTATCTTTACTTTTTGCTTTTTGCATATACTGGACGGAGATTGTGCGGGTTCCGGCCTCCGCTTTTCTTTTTATTTTGAAACCTGTACCTGTACAAAATTTTGACAGTATTGAATAAAATGATTCTTTTTGTTTGTACAAACTTCTGTCTGTATTTAAGAATGCATTTACTATTCATTTTTTTGTACAAATTTCTTCATATGATATTGTAGTGAGCTTGTGGTATGTTGTTCGCGTGTAATTTTTACCAATGTAGCTATACCATGTTGCCCCTATATCACAAGCTCGTTGCAATATTTTATACTTGGAGGGAACTTGTACTCTTATTTCTTGGAGAATAACTATTCCATACTTGGAGGAACACTATTCTGCTCAAAGTAGAGTACAGCTCACTCCATATGAGTTTCTACGCTTCATCCTTCGAAGATATCACTTTTTCTTTTGTGCTTTCACACATATTTACCAAGTGAATTCTTCTATGTGGTAAAGCGGGTCTCTGAAGGGCACTTTAACTTCTTTTTGAGGAAGAGTATTTTCAAGAATAGAAGAACCAGTCTTCCTTTGAAAGCTAAAGTGTGCCTTTGAAGAGGGCTTTTTTTTATTACGCCTCGGTGAAGGGCTTTTGATCTTTGTTTTGCATTTCTGGTGAAATGCTTCTTTGAAAAGTTGTACCTCTGAGGAGAGCTTTTTCACGTTTCAACACTTGGAAGTTTTATTTCAATCTTGTTGAAACGTGTGCCTTCGAAGAGTTGTGCCTCCGAGGAAGGCTTTCCACGTTTCAACACTTGGAAGTTTTATTTCAATCTCGGTGAAACGTGTGCCTCCGAAGAGGTCTTTCTGTTTGATTGCACCTCCGGGAAGAGGTTTTTTGTTTGATTGTGCCCCGGGGAAGGGGTCTTTTGGTTTGATTATGCCCCTGGGAAGGGGTCTTTTTGTTTCTGCCCCTTGGGAGAGGCTTTTATTTTTCCCTGTTCGCTGGGAAGCGGGCCTCCGAAGAGTGCTTTCCACATTTCATCTCATGGGAGTGTATCACCGATCACGGTGAAATGTGTGCCTCTGAGTAGGGTTTTTGCCTGGAAGTTTGGAGTTTCTTTCTCTCGGTTGGACGGATTCACGGGAGTGTATCGACCGATCAGTCCGCAACTTTCGAGAAAGATCTCTCTTTTTCTGGTTTAGCCCGCTCGAGGTCTTTTAGCATTTCAACTGTGGTGAAATGGGCCTCCAAAGAGGGCTTTTCACGTTTCAATACTTGGAAGTTTTATTTCAATCTCGATGAAACGTGTGCCTCTGAGTAGGGCTTTTGCCTGGAAGTTTGGAGTTTCTTTCTCTCGGTTGGACGGATTCACGGGAGTGTATCGACCGATCAGTCCGCAACTTTGTATCGAGAAAGATCTCTCTTTTTCTGGCTAAGCTCGCTCGAGGTCTTTATCCTCTGAAGAGTTGTGCCTCTGAAGAGGGCTTGTGCCCTCGAAGAGGTCTTTTGCTGTTTGATGCTTGCTCGCCCATGTCTCTTTGCCATCTATTCATGTCAGCGATCCCCGTTATCTTTTGCAAGTGTCATCCCTTTTTTAGTTGCCAATAATTTCCCTTATCCCAAGAAATATACTTCATAGTTAAGCGAGTTGGTGGTGGTAGACACAGGCTATTTAACTGGTTGTTTGTTTGTACAAACATTTGCAGTTAGTTAGAAATGGTCCACTTTCATCCACATCGTTAACTTTTGTTCGAAGCACTTCTTTTGTAGGATTTGAGTATGGAAATTTTGAATGGTTTAGCATTTGCTTGCTGGGTGAAGTCAGAGATCGCTTGGTCTTGCGATGGGCAGGCTTTGTTTTTATGGCCTGCATTATTAAATCGACATTTTAGTAACAGAGTTAACGTATTTCATATGTCGAAATAAAACAAAGCAGTTTATAATAGTAGAGAACACAAGGTTTATAGTGGTTCGGCCAAAAACTGGGCCTACATCCACTTTATAGCTTTTCATTATTCACTTGCTTTACAATTGCTTTCAATACAAGAACCATATATTCATAATTCTTTTACAACATTTCAGCAAAGCTTTTAAGTAAAATATGGACGCAAATGATTGCTGTTCCAAGCTCTTGGGATTGGTTCTCCTTCGACGGTTGTGAGTTTGAATGTTCCATCAAGAAGTTTTGCGCCAATAACATATGGCCCTTGCCAGTTTGGCCCAAACGCACCTATGGCTGTCATAATCCTCTTCAGGACTAAGTCCCCAACTTCAAAGCTGCGCTGACGAACTTTGGAATTGAAGTGCCTGGCTATTCTTTGCTGGTGAGCTGCAATTCAAAGTCTTGCCTCTTCTCTTCTTTCATCGAGGAGGTCAAGTGCTTCCAATTGCAATTTTTCATTCTCATTTTGATCAAAATGGATCCTTCTGTGTAAGGGGACTTCAGTTTCCACTGGAATCATCGTTTCCGATCCGTATGCCAATGAAAATGGAGTATGCCCAGTCGCAGTTTTGTGTGTGGTTCTGTATGCCCAAAGTGCAAGCGACAACTTATCGACCCAACCACCTTTTGCTTTTTCCAGTTGCTTTTTGATGGTTGATTTAATGATTTTGTTTACTGCTTCCACTTGCCCGTTTGCCTGCGGATGGGCCACTGCTGAGAAGCTTTTTCGGATCTTGAATCGTTTGTAGAAATCTTGGAACTCCTCACTTTCAAACTGAGTACCATTGTCTGTGATTATCTTCTGAGGCACACCATACCTGCAAATGATATTTTTAGTCAGAAAACTTATCATTTTCTTAGAGGTAATAGTAGCCAATGGTTCGGCTTCAGCCCATTTAGTGAAGTAATCAACAGCAACGATAGCATATTTAATTCCCGATTTGGCAGTCGGCAAAGGCCCAATGAGATCTATTCCCCAGATAGCAAACGGCCATGGACTGACCATATGTGTTAGCTCAGTGGAAGGTGCCCTAGGAATTTTTAGCGAATCTCTGGCATTTATCACACTTTCGGGAATAGTCAGCAGCATCCTGATTAATTTCTGGCCAAAAGTATCCATAATGGTGGATTTTCTTTGCTAAAGTTTGACTGCATGTGTGATCCCCACATTCTCCCCCGTGTACTTCAGTTAGAATTCTCTTTGCTTCTTCCTTTGTCACGCATCGGAGTAATGGCATAGAAAATCCTCGTCTGTACAAACGATCATCTTGAACTATATATCTGGAGGCTTTCCTCATCAGCTTTTGTCGTTCTTTTGAACTTTCTGGCAAAGAACCATTGAGAAAATATTCAAGTATCGGAGTCATCCATGATTCTTGACCTTGGGATACATTCATAATCCAATCAACATCCATTTCATCTGTGCTTGGAGCTGACAAGACTTCGACGGGAATTAATCCCAATAGTTGAGCTTCACCAGTACTTGAATACTTTGCGAGAGAATCCACCTTCATGTTCTCTTCTCGGGGTATATGGTTTATTGAATAATGGTCAAAATCTTGAAGGAGCTTCCAGGCTTTTGATAAATAGACGGGTAGATTCCCTCCTCTAGCTTGAAATTCCTTCCTGACTTGGCAAACAATAAGTTGAGAATCACTGAAGATCTGTAGTTCCTTGATGTTTAGTTCTTTAGCGATCCTTAAACCAGTGATGAGAGCTTCATATTCGGCTTCATTGTTTGCCAAAGGGAATTCTAGTCTCAGCGCATAACATAGAGATCGCACTTCTGGGGTTTCAAGGACAACCCCTGCTCCGGAACAGTAATCATTCCTTGCGCCATCGACATACAATTTCCAATGGATTGGGACGCTATCAGTGACTTTGTCCTCACTATCACCCTTATCCGTACATTCTGCGATGAAATCTGCTAAAGCTTGTCCATTGATTGCTTTTCGGGGATGGTAGGTGATATCATATTGGCTGAGTTCAATATTCCATTTCAAAAGACGCCCCGAAGTCTCAGGACGGAATAGGACTTGCTTTAGAGGTTGATCAGTGAGGACTTTGATGGGATGAGCTTGGAAATACGGCCTCAATTTTCTTGATGCGATCAACAAATAATAGGCGAGCTTTTCTAATCTTGAATAGTTCATCTCTGCCCCAGTGAATCTTTTGCTGATATAATAGACTGGGCATTGAATCCTTGCGTCTTCCCATACCAACACTGCACTGAGAGCATGAGACGAAATCGCCAAATATATGAAGAGATCTTCACCACTGTCAAGCTTTGAAAGTATCGGAGGCACTTCCATATGACGAACCAACTCATCAAATGATTTCTGACATTCAGGAGTCCACTCAAAGTTTTTTCTTCCTTTCTTCAGAGCATCAAAGAATGGAATGCATTTGTCAGTAGATTTGGAAATGAACCGACTCAAAGCAGCAACCTTTCCATTGAGACTTTGCAATTCCTCCTTCATTCTAGGAGCCTTGACCTCTCTCAGGGCAGTGATCTGAGCTGGATTGGCTTCAATACCCCTAGCGCTCACAATGAAACCCAAAAACTTTCCGGACTCCACTCCAAATGAACATTTCAGGGGATTAAGCTTCATTCTGTACTTACGGAGTACTGCAAACATCTCTGCCAAGTGATCCATGTGGTCCACTGCTTTCTTAGACTTTACTAGCATATCATCAACATAAACTTCCATTGTCTTGCCAATCTGTGGTTTAAACATGGCATTGACAAGCCTTTGGTAAGTTGCCCCTGCATTCTTGAGTCCGAAAGGCATGACCTTGTAGCAGTAGAGACCAACATCTGTGATGAAGCTCGTATCCTCTTGATCTGGCTCATGCATCATAATCTGGTTATATCCGGAGTATGCATCCATAAAAGATAACAATTCATGTCTTGTCGTCACATCCACCAACTGATCGATCCTGGGCAGCGGGAAACAGTCTTTGGGGCAGGCTTTATTCAAATCTAAAAAGTCAATGCATACTCTCCACTATCCGTTAGCCTTTTTCACCAGCACTGGATTTGATACCCAATTTGGATAAGTAGATCCTCTGATGAAACCGTTCTCCATGAGACGATCCACTTCTTCTTTTAACGCTGTCGTTCTCTCAGGACCCTTGGTTCTTCTCTTCTGTTTCACAGCTGTAAACTTTGGATCAATGTTCAGAGTGTGTACTGCAATCTCTGGGGATATTCCACACATGTCAGCATGAGTCCAAGCGAACACATCCAAATTAGCCTTCAAAAATGAAATCAGAACATTCTGAACTGTTGTATTGAGTTGTGAACCCACATTAAGCACTTTGTTTGGGTCCTTTGGGTCAACGGGCACCGGCACTGTTACCTCTACTGGTACTACCCTATTCTCCTCTGCATTGGCTTTCCTTGGATCTATCTCTCTTCGTGCGGCACTACATTCACCAGTGCAGGGTCCACCCTATAATTGCCACAAGGCTTGTTCCTTGGTGCGGACTGGAGTAGCCGCACCTTTTCCCATTTCTCTTTTCCTTGATTCTCGCAACTCTGCAAAGTAACATTCTCGCCCCGCATCTTGGTCTCCTTAATCACACCAACTCCGTTATCTGTGGGGAATTTTAGAGTTAGACACCATGGGGCAAGAACAGCTTTGAATGCAGCTAGAGTTGGTCGGCCTAAAAAGGCGTTGTAGGCAGAGAATTCTTCAACAATTATAAAGGTTTGCTTTCGAGCCACCTTCCTCAGTCCCTTTCCGAGTTCTTCAAACAAATCTATGGTCCCAATCGGCTGTTTGGGTTCTCCAGCAAACCCAGCAATCTTAAATGATGAAGCTTGAACGTCAGCCATTGGAATCTTCATTTGATCAAAGGTTCTCTTGATGAGAATGTTGCAAGAAGCTCCGCAATCAACTAGAACTCTTCTCACAGTAGCCGGCCCAATACCAGCGGATATGACCAGAGGATCTATGGTAGGAGCCTCGATACCCAAGGATTCTCTGGCACTAAATACCATATCATCTGTGGAAGTCTTTTGCTGCTTTAAAGGCGCATCATTCTCTAAAACAAAAACATTCTCTTCAACTGGTACATGCCTCAAGGCCTGGGCATACCTTTCCATCTTGCCCCAGCTTTTGTATGCTGGGTGAGGTCCTCCAGTTATTATATCGATAAAAGGTCTTTCCGATTCATGCTCTACGGCCTTCTCACTCGAGGTAGGACGGTGAACGGGAACTTGTTGTCCTTGAGTTGACGAAGCTGGGGCATTTCTGTTCCTTTTCACATACTGCTGTAGTTTGTTTTCCTTCAAGAGTTGTTCAATTACCTCTTTCAACTGACGGCATTTGTTGGTGTCATGGCCTGGCTGGTGGTGGAACCGGCAGAACCTTCCACTTTTTTCCATCCTAATCCCAACTCTCATTTTAGGTGGTGTCGGATAATTGACATCATCCTTGGTTGCAAAAAAGATGTTCTCAGGGGTATCGGTCAAGGGTGTGAAATTGAAAGGACGGCCTTTCTTAGCATCTCCCTGTTTCTTTCCACCATCATTTCCCTTTTCTGAGTGTTAGGTTCTTTCTTGTTCGAAGTAGCACCATTGTTCCCGGCTTCCGCTGATACCACCTTAGCCGGTGTTTGGAGACTCTCCAAGCGCATGAATTCAGTCGCTTTCTTGTAGAATTTGTCAAGTGAGTTTGGTTCCTTCATTTTCAACCATTTTCCAAATTCACTCGATTTGTCAATCGCCCTCATCAAGTATGTTAGGACCATGCGTGGCTCAGCATTATCTACCTCGGCCAAAGCTATGTTAAATCGATTCAAAAATGACCTGATGGATTCTCCCGGATTTTGCTCTAGACTTGACAGTGACATTATATCCTTTGCTTTAGAAGCATACAATCGAAATTGCTCCTTCAATTTCTGGGTCAAATCAGAGAACTGATCGATGGACCTAACTGCCAGTTTTGTAAACCATAATAGAGCCACACCTTCGAGATATACCGGGAAACATCGACATTTAATTTCATCAGATGCCCTGGCACCAGTCATATGCCAGTCGTACTTATACAGAAACTCGTTAGGATCACTCGTCCCCTTGTAAGCCGGAATAGTAGGGGGAACGAATTTCCTTGTGAACTCTGCCTTCAAGATCTTTTCAGTAAATGGAGTTTTGCTTGGAGCAAAACCCCATTCTTTCTCATCTTCATCTCTCCGCATATTTTCCTTCATGATTTGACGAACCATACTCGAAAAATACTCTTCATCATTCAGAGACTCTGGAGGGCACACATCAGCCACTCTCCCTGAATTCTGCCTTGACAATCGTTCACGGAGGGTCGGCTGCGGCCCTGATCCTCTAGCTTGAGGAGGAGTACTTTCTACAGGGCCTGCGGCTCTTTGAGAAATGTTCCCTTCAACATCCTGAACTCCCACAGTAGGGTTCCTATCATTATTAACCGGTTGACGATTTGCCCCTAGCAGATCATTCAACTTACTCAAGATAAGGGCATTCTGGGCATTCTGGGCTTCCAACTGCGCATTTTGAGCATTCAATTGTTGATTCAGCGCCAAAACTACGGCGTCCAATTCTGCTCGCGTAACTCCAACAGTTGGAGCTGCTTGACTTGAAGGAGGAGATGTAGCAGTATTCTCTTGGACATTGTCGAATCTTACAGAACTTCGTTTTCTCCCAGGAGCCATTATTTCCAATAAACTTCTGGTTTTAAAAGAAGTCCTTTCAGCAGATCTTTGCGGAGAAATGGTGGAAGTTTCCTGAGTTGAATTCTCAGTGAAAGCACCAAAAACCACACAATCTCCGGTCAGTACATACAAAAAGCAAAAAGTAAAGATAAATCGAAGCAGGACCCCTTACTTCTTCCTGCCACTACCCTTAGAGCTTTCACCTGACCTAATAGGAAGCTTTTCAGGATGGCTTGGGAGAGTCGAGGATGAAGGATAGAGGGTTACTGCCGGATCAACTTTCGTTTCCTCTTCAGAAATAAGAATGTCCTTCCTTCTCTTCTTGGAAGTGGCATGCTTCCTCCTTCTCCTTGAAGAAGACTCACTTCCCAGAGTAACAAGAGCATATCCGCTGGTATTGGGCCGGCTACTGTGAGAAGAGTTCTAGTTGATTGCGGAGCTTCTTGCAACATTCTCTTCAAGAGAACCTTTGATCAAATGAAGATTCCAATGGCTGACGTTCAAGCTTCATCACTTAAGATTGCTGGGTTTGCTGGAGAACAGAAATAGCCGATTGGGACCATAGATTTGTTTGTAGAACTCGGAAAGGGACTGAGGAAGGTGGCTCGAAAGCAAACCTTTATAATTGTTGAAGAATTCTCTGCCTACAACGCCTTTTTAGGCTGACCAACTCTAACTGCATTCAAAGCTGTTCTTGCCTCATGGTGTCTAACTCTAAAATTCCCCACAGATAACGGTGTTGGTGTGATTGAGGGAGACCAAGATGCGGGGTGAGAATATTACTTTGCAGAGTTGCGAGATTCAAGGAAAAGAGAAATGGGAAAAGGTGCAGCGACTCCAGTCCGCACCAAGGAACAAGCCTTGTAGCAATTACAGGGTGGACCCTGCACTGGTGAATGTAGTGCCGCACGAAGAGAGATGGATCCAAGGAAAGCCAGTGCAGGGAAGAATAGGGTAGTACCAGTAGAGGTAACAGTGCCGGTGCCCGTTGACCCAAAGGACCCAAACAAAGTGCTTAATGTGGGTTCACAACTCAATACAACAGTTCAGAATGTTCTGATTTCATTTTTGAAGGCTAATTTGGATGTGTTCGTTTGGACTCATGCTGACATGTGTGGAATATCCCTAGAGATTGCAGTACACACTCTGAACATTGATCCAAAGTTTACACCTGTGAAACAGAAGAGAAGAACCCAGGGTCCTGAGAGAACGGCAGCGTTAAAAGAAGAAGTGGATCGGCTCATGGAGAACGGTTTCATCAGAGGATCTACTTATCCAAATTGGGTATCAAATCCAGTGCTGGTGAAAAAGGCTAACGGAAAGTGGAGAGTATGCATTGACTTTTCAGATTTGAATAAAGCCTGCCCCAAAGACTGTTTCCCGCTGCCCAGGATCGATCAGTTGGTGGATGGGACGACAGGACATGAATTGTTATCTTTTATGGATGCATACTCCGGATATAACCAGATTATGATGCATGAGCCAGATCAAGAGGATACGAGCTTCATCACAGATGTTGGTCTCTACTGCTACAAGGTCATGCCTTTCGGACTCAAGAATGCAGGGGCAACTTACCAAAGGCTTGTCAATGCCATGTTTAAACCACAGATTGGCAAGACAATGGAAGTTTATGTTGATGATATGCTAGTAAAGTCTAAGAAAGCAGTGGACCACATGGATCACTTGGCAGAGATGTTTGCAGTACTCCGTAAGTACAAAATGAAGGTTATTCCCCTGAAATGTTCATTTGGAGTGGAGTCCGGAAAGTTTTTGGGTTCATTATGAGCGCTAGGGGTATTGAAGCCAATCTGTGGTTTAAACACACGAGTTAAGAAGTATCGAAGCACACGACCTAGTCTCTAGGCGTATACTTCGAGGGGAAAGTGTTAACTCCTCTTTTCCATGACTCAGGGACCTAACGAGTTAATAATGGCAGCGACCTAATGACCTCAAGAATGAGCGAGCTAACATAGATGCGACCTAACGACCTAAAGACCGAGCGAGCTAACATAGAAGCGACTTAGCGACCTAAAGAATAGAGCAGTTCAATGCAGCACAACCTAACGACCTAACAAATTAAGAAGCCAAGCGACCTAACAGGTCAACACACAAGCGACCTAACGAGGATGAAGTTCTACACCGGGTTAACATGTGACGACCTAACCGACCTAGCACTCATCGACTTAGTGACCTAGTAACTAAAGGACCTATGCGACTTAGCGAGTTAACGACCTAGCGAGTTAACGACATAGCAATTTAACGACCTAGCAAGTTAACGACCTAGCGAGTTAACGACCAAGCAAGTTGACGACCTAGCGAGCCACAAGCTTCATATTGTTATGTCGCTTAGTTATAGGTCGAACCAGCACTAGATTGCTGCTACCCCTACGACCAGCCTAAGTCGCTCCACTAGGTATTTTGACATGATTAAGTTGCCAATCATTCTCCCTTAGGTCGCACACGACATACGACCTACCGGTCTGTTCAAGTGATCAAGTTCCATGATAAGCCGTAACCTGTGATCCCTAGGTCGTTCATGACCTACGACGTACCTCTAGGTCGCTCAAAACCTACGACCTATCTTCAGGTTTTGCCTATAAATACCTCACCTGCTCCAACTGAAAGGGGACTTTTGGATCATTTTTGGAACGCCTATACTTTGCTGTTTTCTCAACTCCTTCAACACTTCAAACACCGAAGACGCTTCAACGAACTTTGGGAAAGATCTAACTCATTCAATATGAATTCAAATAGCTTTTCTACATCAAAATTCTAGCTACTCGTCTTGATTGTGTTGTAATCAAAGATCGTTGTAAAAGTTGTAATCGAATCAGCAATAAAGAGGACTAAAGTGGACGTAGGCTTGACATTAAGCCGAACCACTATAAAAATTGTTGTCTCTTTACTGTTTCTCTGTTATTTTCTGCTTATTTCTAGTTCCCGTACCAACGGGTGGTGCTTTCACATTTTCACTACGTACACTGGGGTGTTAGCGTCCAATTTTAGCGTTAAAAGAAATCCTATACAAGTTTTTCAAATAAAACTTTAACCAAACTATCTTTGCAATAAAACTAGTTTGCAAAATATAAATATTAATGATATTCTTTTAAAGCATATACCAATTAACCCCTTTAAAATAATTACTACTATAACTGATTTAGTAAATATTTACTTTTGAAATCTTTACAACTTAATTAAGAATTTTCTTAAAAACATTCTTTTAAAATCAAATTTAAAACTTTTAACTTTTACTTGAAATCTTCTTTAAAACGTACTTGGCTTTTCAGGAAACTACACTCCCATTTTTAGAATAAACCAACGAACCTTTTATAAATCCTACATGATTTATCTCAATCCAAATTTACTTTTAAATCCCGTAAATTCCTCCGAAGCTTTAAAAATAAATCCTCTTTTATTTTTAAACACATTCCCATCTCCTGGAAAACCACCTAAAAAATATATGCTTAAAAATATTTAAAATAAAGCTACTAAAAATTACTCAATTAAAAAAATACTTAAGGAAATATATTGAGGTTTCCAAAGTAAATTAAGCAAAATTTAAATTTTAAAATAAAGTTATTAAATCAAGTATTTATATTAAAATTTCCTTTTGAAAACTTAATACTACATTACCTTTAAGATAATTAAATACCATAATCTCTTAAATAAATATTACTTACTCTTTAAACAATTAAAATAATATTTTCATTCTAAAATATTCTAAAACACATTTTAAACTGCCCAATTATATTTTGAAAGCTTTTCTTTAAAACGTACTAAAATTTCCAGGAGAAAGTACACTTCCCATCCTTAAAAAACAATCCTACTGTTATTTTTAACCAATTTGCACTTCTTATAGAAATTCCCACCGGAAACCTGTACTTTCAATATTTATCCCCGATAAATATTTCACTTTATTTATAAACTAAGTTTATAAATTTTCATTTCACATTTCCTTTTAAATCAAAATTTCAAAAACACTTCAAATTCCAAACCAATTTCTTGAATTTAATTTCCTTAAATTCATTACTTAAAATTCTTATTTTTTTTTTTTGACTCCCATCTCAATTTATTGATATTTTAAAATACCAAATTATATTATCCAACCATAACATAGCATAACAAAATTCCAAATTAATCTATCACGGGATATCAATGAAATATATCACAGAATATAAATAAAATTTCTATTTGTGAGGAATTCAATTGGATCCCTCCAACCTATTTCCCTGCATCCATAGATATTAGCACAAACAATAAATTTCATATCCAAACTGATAATAATATCTACATTCAACCAATCAATCATTCATTTAAATTTTAACTATTTAAATTAACTGGAAATTCCAAATGTCAGTGAGATTAACTCACCTTGCATTTTCGACAAGCGTTCAAATTTTAAATTATATCGAACGGCGTTCGATTTAACCTAAGTTTTACTTGCTCAGAATGATCCCAGAAATGCACCATAGTGGGCTGCTCATCGCTGCGATTCCGGCTCTACCAATTCGTTGGAATCTGATACTGTATGCGAAAGTTATGAATTTTTTTATAGTTTGAACTATAATTTAAAACAATTTCTTATTATTATCATACCAACAAGATCTTCGCTGCACAACCTTGGAGTAAATCGTGGCCGCACACAAGCATCTCCTACATCGCGACCAGGTTTAAAACAAAAGAACCCATAGCCGCCAAAATCCAGCAATTTACACGACCAAACCGTAGCCCTAAGAGATGATCGAAGACTGCCATAACGAAGAGCATCTTGAACTCCACCATCGATCAGAGTATCATCGCACTCGGTCACTTCTACGTGACACGTCATCCTTTCATACGTGTATCGAACGAGGCGGCGTCCTGTCCTCCATGCTTCACAAATCTCGATCGCAACCATATGAATTTAAAGCCCTCGTCAAGCTCTCCAATCTTCCAGTTGATGACTTTCGAAGAAAGTCGGTGGATAGAGAGATATGGAGGGGGAAAGGTCATACGTTTTCGGCCATTAGTTTGTTTTGGTGGTGGCTTGGAGATGAATTAGGGTTTTTGGCTGCAAACAACTATATACGTATTTACATACTAATTTAATAATATTTTATTATAAATTCACACCGGTATACAAGATTTTCAAACGAACTTCGAATCAGACATGCCGCCAGGCGATTATAATATTTTACACGCGGTTCGAATATAAGGAACATGTTTCGGAGGCTAATTTGATCGTATATGGAAGATAGCTTTTTAATCGAGTTTAAATATTAAATTATCGATTTAAATTTCAACGCGTTTCACACCCGTACGAGCAAACGGTAACTCCAAACACTACGAAAATTGAAATCCGATAATAATTAACTATTACGGATCCAATGGAACTTCTTTTGCCAAATTCCGAGACTGTCTCCCGGAAGGCTATTTTAACTCGTCGATAAATTCGAGCGATTTCCAAAATCTTCGAAATCACTTAAAATTTGACTTTTAAAATTTTACTAACTCAATAATAAAACCTATAGAATTTATAATCACATTAGAAATTATTCTGATTCATGCCGAACCAAAATCTGATTATTTACATTATTATATTATTAAATTCCATTATTAAATTAATGTAAAATTCCCAAATTTTACTTATCGACTTTTGATTCCATATAAAAGTCCAATATCGCTATTATAACGACCCGTAAATCCGTACCCCTTGAGTCAACACTATTTTACAACAATCAACACAAGTTGCACAGAAATACAAACCATTTGGGTTAAAGAAGAAGAAGTAGTAGAAGAGAATAGAAAACAACATCAGAATCTAACCATCGCAGCGGAATAAAATATAATAGATAATAAACGATCTTTACTCAAATCAAATATATCTCTATTTATAAACTACATTATCAGAGTACATCAATCACAGCTCAAACTCAATAACATACAACTGGTTACACAACTAAACAACACAGCGGAACATTTATATAAACAAATACGGGAGTACGTATCGTCATCCAGCTCGTCTCCTGAGCTCTACAATATCAAAATCCTGTATTCTATAATACTCGGTCTGACCCGAGCATTACAGTTAAATAATACCCGAGTCGGTCTGGAATACCTGCGTGAGAAAATCACACTCAATTGATTATTAACGTTTCAAAAATCCTTTGAAAACAAAAACATCTCGTAAGACCACGCCACAAATAAACATGTCGGGTTTTTACCTTACGATAGCTAAAACAATTCTATTAAAATCCTCTGATATTATAATAGTGTCTATAGAAAGTAAAATAGAATCTAGCTGAAATGCTTGCATCTCACGTTTCAGCAATAGTTGGGCACAATCAAAACCGTACGGGCGTGTAGGGAAAATGGATTCCAACTAATGGCTAGGCACTGGGGTACCACCTATCACAGTACCTGGTCTAGATCAGCGTACCGAGGAGCCACCCTAACTCCCCTGCAACACAAGACTGGAACCATCCCTTACTGGACAGTCCCGAGCAAGATCACCCCACGGTTGGGATCAGCAACCGCCCACTAAGCCGAAATAAAAGGGACATCTAGACAGGGACGACCTCACCCTCCAGTGGGGGCTACCCACGAAGCCTTGCTGCATAACCCTTGATTTTCAGCCATTCCCATTTGATGAGGCTTGAGGCTAGGCGTTACCGTTTTAGAACATATCTCTTAGAATGCCCATCGTCCACCAGACGATGTTTCGTAAGCATTCAACTGTACAAGTCCGTCTCGGGTTCGAACGAAACCGAAGGCACTCTTCCTACTACATACGTTTTGGAAATATCCTTCGGATTAGTAGCGACTAGCCTTTGAACTTGTAAAAACCCGCATATTTATCGATTTTATATTTAAATATTTTATTTAAATATTTTATCGTTCGTCGGATTTTGGTCCGAAAAGCTACTTTTTGCAAACAGCCGAATTAGGACTCGAGACCAACCCCATTGAGATCAAAATGCCGTTTGCGACCTTTTTGAGTATAAGCTTCAATATGTTTGGAGAAAGTTGAATTTTGCTACTTTTCACTTAGGGTTTTGGTTTGGGCTGAGCCCACTTATGTATTCAGTCCCAACCCTTCTCCTCTTCATAACTTGCCCTCTTTGCTTAAACACTCAAGCTTTAGCAACAATGGTGGAAGAGAATGGGAAATAGAAATTCCCAAGCCCTAGCTTGCTTAGCAAATCCTTCTTCTTTCTCCAAACTCAAGTGAACCCATTGGTAAGCTTTTCCTTCTTCTTCTCCAACTCTTTCTCTCCTTGATTTCAGAAAATTCCTAAACCTAACTTAGGAAATGTTCTTCTTTTAAGCTTAGATTCAAGCTTCTAGTGTTGAGATTGAAGAGGAAATTATCTTAGCTTGTTCTTAAAGCTTCTTCTTCATTGATTTGGGTTCAAAGGTGAGATTTTTATCCCACATCTATGCTTATATTTATCTTCGATTGTTAGGTATGAATTCCTAACACTTATTCGTGTGCATTTGCTTTTGGTTTGGATTGATTTGGTGAATATTCCAATTTTTAGTATTTTGGGTTCAAATCTTTAAAAATCCTAACTTTGATGTTTGAATGTGTTTTTGATTGTGCATCGAAGAGCTTTTAGGGCCGGGTAGTCGATAGGCATAAACCCTTAGCGCCGTTGCTCGAGCGAATGCAATTTGATCGAGTTTGCACCTCCTTTGAATTAGGGCAGGGGAGTGCTGGCAATAGGTTCGGCCGACCGAGCCCCTGGGCCGGTCGACCGACCTACTATCCAGGCACTTCCTGCCTCTGTTTGGAAGTGCCGTTTACAGGCCTCGGCCGACCGAGCCCCTGGGCCGGTCGACCGACCTGGTGCCCCAGGCTCTTTCAACCCTTGGTTCGGTCAACCGACTCAGGGAGTCCGGTCGACCGACCTGCTCCTATTTGCAAGTTTTGCCTATTTGCTTGAGAATTCCAGCTTCTATCGATTCGTGTTGATTCCCTTTTGTTATTATCACTTATTATCGACTTTGATGACATTTTCTTCGTGATTTATGGGAATATCCATTTTGATGGATTCAGTATCAATTTCTTTTGATTTTATTCACGTCTTTGAATGTGAATCTTTATGAGTTGATTGTTTCTACAATCACTTCTATGATTTGTCACTTAAAAATGTAAAGGTTTTCTATACTAGTAGTAAATATCAAAACTCTTTCCTCAAACGATTTCAATACTATTTTAATACCAAATTCGTTTATAAAACCGTTTTCCAATCTATTAGTATATACAAGCCTTTGCCTCACTCGTATGAGAAATCTAATTAAACGACTTAGTAAAACAAGTGGTATGAAACGCTTGCGTTCACTTCGTCGGTTAATTCTTGGACTTGTCTGATTGAATCCCTTGTGACAATTTTCTAGTGGAGACCTACAATTTGTTCGTAGATATTTAAGTAAACTAGTGGTTATGGGACATGAAGCTAAGCTAATATATTTACTAGCTTACTGTAATCGACACTTCTCGTTGATCATGATGATCATCTTTGTGATTTAGACTAGCAATGTGCGATGTCTCTTTGTCTATGTGGAGGACTGTTCCTCATTTTATTGAGCTTCGTATCATTTCTTACATGGGTCATACCTATTTAGGTGCGTCGATGTTTGTTTACACATGGGTCGTATCTTTCTAGGTGCGTCGATGTTCGTCTATGCATGGGGCGTATCTTTCTAGGTGCGTCGATGTTCGACTTTGCATGGGGTGTATCTTTCTAGGTGCATCGATGTTAGACATTACATGGGGTGTATCTTTCTACATGCATCGATGTTTATTTATGCATGCGATGAATCTTTCTAGGTGCATCGATGTTTATTTGTGCATGGGGCGTATCTTTCTAGGTGCGTCGATGCTAAAGCATGGGGCGTATCTTTCTAGGTGCGTCGCTGTTCGACTTTGCATGGGGTGTATCTTTCTAGGTGCATCGATGTTAGACATTACATGGGGTGTATCTTTCTAGGTGCATCGATGTTTATTTATGCATGGGATGTATCTTTCTAGGTGCATCGATGTTTATTTGTGCATGGGGCGTATCTTTCTAGGTGCGTCGATGCTAGAGCATGGGGCGTCTCTTTCTAGGTGCGTCGATGTTCGACTGTGCATGGGGCGTGTCTTTCTAGGTGCGTCGATGTCCAGTTTATGGGATTGGCCATCATTTTATTGTGATTTCTGGATTTCTATTTGATGATTTCTGGAATTTATGTTTCACCAACTTTTACGATGGGCATTGATATATATGTCATTTATTGTGGCTTGGTGAATGAAATTAGGAGTATGACGTTCCTTTTTATCTTGAGTAGATTATTATGATATTGATTAATCTCTTGTTGATTTTCAATTACTTATTTATCACAGCTTGGCATTGTGATTATTATATGTTTATGTCATATCTCTTATTATATATCACTTCATCTGATATTTTTAGCTAGACTGATCCGTTTATTATTTTCTTCTTAAATAATACTCGGGTCAGACTGAGATTTTACAGGTGCTTCTGCTTGACTCCTTATCGGACTTTCATCTGATCTTTTGGCTAACTACTTAAGTTTAGTAGTTTTTGTTGTATACATTTGAGATACAGACTCTATGATGTATACTTATTCTTTTGTCTTGCACTTGTATCTATTCTTTTTGATATTGTGGATCTTGTTTGACCACTAATCTGATGTACACTTTCATGTGTAATATTCATATCTATTTCCTCCTTTGTGATATGAATTATCTGTGACTGATTTATGTTATGTTTATTTCTATATTTGTTTTTGAAGATATTATAGACACTGTGTAGTAGCTTTGTGTTTGTGTCGGTGTGTCGGATTTCCTCTTGAAATCAAAATGCATGTTATACTATCTGACATATCGGTGCTCGCGCAATGCAATTACACGGATGGTCGCTCCTCAACAGCCTTATTCTCCGTGCTAGTTGACAGCATTACACCGTAGTGTTCTTGGCTAGCGTGGGTATAGAGGTAGGGCGTCACAGCTTGGTATCGGAGCCAAACTTCGAAACAATATGGAATAATTTAGCAAGGATCATGTCCTAAGTCTTTCTTAGGAGTTGTGCTTTAGGATTTTATTCGGGTCTTCGTACCGTTCTTTCCTACTTTCTTTTATGATTCCTTGTTTTATCTATCAAGATTGCTTGATATTTATTTTGAGAGTAACTTTTTCCTCTTCTTTCTTTCTTTCTTAAAGTAGAGAAATGGTTAGACCAGGCCGTCCCAGCGCCGGTCAATCTAGTTCTACTC
Source organism: Allium cepa (assembly GCA_030765085.1). Classification (NCBI taxonomy): domain Eukaryota; kingdom Viridiplantae; phylum Streptophyta; class Magnoliopsida; order Asparagales; family Amaryllidaceae; genus Allium; species Allium cepa. The sequence goes on along the minus strand of CM060931.1, from coordinate 881,033,868 downwards.
CCCAGGATGGAGTATTTATGTCTGCCCAGTAACTTCTTGATCTAGTAAAGAACGCTCAAGCAGCCGGTCCCAATCCAGAGCCTACTCATCCTAGATCCGGTTTTGCACGCTTGTGCAGAGACTACACCGATTTGGGTGGAAGGCCATTCAGGGGATCCGAGAGTGTTATAGAAATTTAAGCTTGGCTCAAATCATGCGATCGCATCTTTTCTCGCATGAACCTTATTGACCTTCATCGAGTCCAAGTGGCTTCTAGCATGCTCCAAGAAAGAGCATTAGATTGGTATGAGCTTTTAATTTCTGAAATCGTTGAAGCGGATCTCACTTGGGAGCAATTCCGGGAAAGATTCGAATCAAAATTTGTGCCGGAGGCTGAAAAAGTAACTTTAGCCCGGCGTTTCATAGACCTTGTTCAAGGTGAATCTTCTGTGACAGACTATGTCACATCTTTCGAATCTCTATCCAAATACGGGGTTGAATACATTAACGCCCCATTGAAGAAAAATCAGAGATTTGTCTATGGCTTGAATAAGAATCTTAAGAAGTCATTACTCCTGAAACTTGAGGTCTCATTTGATCAGCTTATTGATATCACTCTTCGTTTTGAAGAGGCCGATAGAGAAATTGATGTCGAGGTTGGGAGTGCCAAACCGAACTCCAACAACAACAAGAAGAGGCATCCTTTTATTAGGTTTGAAAGTCCTAATCCTAACAAGAGGGCGAAACAAGAGACTTCTATAGCAAATGCTCCCATCCCTAATCACGGAGAATGCTACAATTGTGGTTCCACAGACCACCATGCAAGGGAGTGTCCGAGACCCCTCTTTTGTCGCTATTGCAAAAATTCGGGTCACCATATTACTGCATGTCCCGTACTTCAAAGTAAGAAGGAGGGAGAGCTCAATGTAGTGCAAGCGCCTGGTAACACTTCTCGTGGTCAAGGTATTTCTCATTTAATCCTTGACTACATTTATTTCGTGAACTTTCTATTTGAGTTCCTTTTGATTTGGCTAACTATTTTATATCAAAAGAACTTGTCGATTCTTTTCTTTGAAAATATTTTGTGCTTGATGACTTCTTTGAGGATTGCGAATCCAGATGGTAGATCTGCAACACTCAATTCGCTTTTATTTGATGTTGAAATTATTTTATGTGATTTATCTTTCCGAGCCGATATTTTTACTTAGGCTTCGGAATTGATTTTTGTAAGGATTGGCTTAAGAGTTGTGAAGCTCATATCCTATTTTTCGTGTGGACTATTCATCTTCGACATTTTCTATCTGTTAAACAGATTTCTATTTTTCCTTTATGTTTTTGATTTCAACTTGATGGCATCATTTTATTCCTTAAGCCCACTTATAAGGAAAGTGTTATTTCTGTCATTCATTTAGTTAGAGAAATTTTTCGGTATTTTTGAGCTTGTCTTAGGATTGTCACCTAAGTAATCTTTTGTGTGGTCCTAAGGTCTTTTCAGTTTGACCTTGCCACCGATTTTCATTTGGCTACGAGTCGCGTGAGTTAGCATTCCACTTACGCACTCCGCACTCGTTATGATTCTAATGAATGACTTATTTTTCATCCAATTTGTCCAGCTTATTTCATCCATTTTATAAATCGAATATTCTATGAATATTTCGATGAGACCATTCTTGTATTTATTGATTTTGGATGAAAATAGTAACTTAAAATTTTGCAAATCTTTTCCATAAGATTTATTTATAAGAAAATTTGGATTTTGTTCTTGAAATGAGCGAAGAATGTTCTTAAAAGTTTTTAAGAAACATGTTTATTACCTAGAAGATGATTTTGTGATTGTATTGCCCATTTAGTGTTTTAAGAATTTTGGTCGATGCGCTTGATCAACGTTATCGATAGAAATTTCCTAAACGCTTTGATGAGACAATCAGACACGATATATTGACTTGTAAAATGTAATTTTTTCTAGAAATATATTTACATTGAGATAATTGAGATTTTGAAAGTTTTAGCTTTTCGGGAAAGAGAATTATTTAAAAGAAGTTCTTTCTTTCGATACTCTTATTCTTGTGATTCCTGGAGGGGAACCAAGACTTTGATATTTGTACCGGTACTAGTCGTATTGGTTTGGATGCCATTCTCTTGCAAAGGAGAACGTGCTATCACTTGTGCTTCAAATCACTATAGCCTATCGAGACTAGATATACCACTCATGATCTAGTGCTCGCGGTTATTGTTTCTACTTTTAGAGTTTTGCATCATCATTTTTAGGGGAGAAATTTGTTCTCTACCTCGATCATAAATCTTTGGAATAATTATTTTCTCATATGGAACTCCATGTTGACTCGAGTTCCTGACATCTTATGATCTTGATATTCTTTTTATTCCCGGAAGGGAAATTGTGTTGCCAATGCACTTTGTCGTAGGCAACAAGTGGTTGATTCTTTGATGATGTCTGAAGGGAAGTATCTCTTTATCAAGTTCATCGAACGTTTTAATGTACTTCGTTTTATTGAGTTTTATCTCATTCCTTTTATGGACTAGTGTCCGGTGTTCTTTTATGGTGTTCGGTTCATCGGATGTACTATCATTATACTACATCGTTGTTCCGGTTTATCGGTTCATTGGACGTACCGTTTTTGTACTACGTCGGTGTTCCAAATTATTCGAGTTTCTAGTTTCTCGGGCGTACCGTTTCTGTACTACGCCGTTGCACTGGCTCAATTTTCTGCTATTCTTGACGTTTTCTGCGTCTTTTAACTATGGAAATGCTTTTAGGTTTCCTATTTTTATTCTCGAGCTGGTGTTATGAATGAAATTGAAGTCTCACCAGTTTTGACTTACGAGCAACATTCCATTCGCATCATTACTTCGGAGGTTGAGCGCCTTCGGAATAAAGATGTTCTTTTTGTGATAGTTCAATGATTCTCAAATCCTAAGGATTGCTCTTGGGAATCCAGAGAATTCATTGAGCGATCCCGTTCAGGCTTACTCATTCATGCTCCTTATGGTGAACTTCCTATTTCAAATTTTCTTTTGTGTTGATGTGCTTCTATGGTTGTTACTTCTTATTTTCTTCTTAAGTATTGCGAGGACGCAATTTCTTTAAGGAGGGGAGTCTGTAACAACCCGAATATTTATTCATTTTATATTTAAATATTTTATCGTTCGTCGGATTTTGGTCCGAAAAGCTACTTTTTGCAAACAGCCGAATTAGGACTCGAGACCACCCCCATTGAGTTCAAAATGCTGTTTGAGACCTTTTTGAGTATAAGCTTCGATATGTTTGGAGAAAGTTGAATTTTGCTACTTTTCACTTAGGGTTTTGGTTTGGGCTGAGCCCACTTATGTATTCAGTCCCAACCCTTCTCTTTTTCATAACTTCTCCTCTTTGCTTAAACACTCAAGCTTTAGCAACAATGGTGGAAGAGAATGGGAAATAGAAATTCCTAAGCCCTAGCTAGCTTAGCAAATCCATCTTCTTGCTCCAAACTCAAGTGAACCCATTGGTAAGCTTTTCCTTCTTCTTCTCCAACTCTTTCTCTCCTTGATTTCAGAAATTTCCTAAACCTAACTTAGGGAATGTTCTTCTTTTAAGCTTAGATTCAATCTTCTAGTGTTGAGATTGAAGAGGAATTGATCTTAGCTTGTTGTTAAAGCTTCTTCTTCATTGATTTGGGTTCAAAGGTGAGATTTTTATCTCACATCTTTGCTTGTATTTATCATCGATTGTTAGGTATGAATTCCTAACACTTATTCGCGTGCATTTGCTTTTGGTTTGGATTGATTTGGTGAATATTCCAATTTTTAGTGTTTTGGGTTCAAAACTTTGAAAATCCTAACTTTGATGTTTGAATGTGTTTTTGATTGTGCATCGAAGAGCTTTTAGGGCCGGGTAGTCGATAGGCATAAACCCTTAGCGTCGTTGCTCGAGCGAATGCAATTTGATCGATTTTGCACCTCCTTTGAATTAGGGCAGGGGAGTGCTGGCAACAGGTTCGGCCGACCGAGCCCCTGGGCCGGTCGACCGACCTGCTATCCAGGCACTTCCTGCCTCTGTTTGGAAGTGCCGTTTACATGCCTCGGCCGACCGAGCCCCTGGGTCGATCGACCGACCTGGTGCCCCTGGCACTTTCAACCCTTGGTTCGGTCAACCGACTCAGGGAGTCCGGTCGACCGACCTGCTCCTATTTGCAAGTTTTTCCTATTTGCTTGAGAATTCCATCTTCTATCGATTCGTGTTGATTCACTTTTGTTATTATCACTTATTATCTACTTTGATGACATTTTCTTCGTGATTTATGGGAATATCCATTTTGATGGATTCGGTATCGATTTCTTTGGATTTTATTCACGTCTTTGAATGTGAATCTTTATGAGTTGATTGTTTCTACAATCACTTCTATGATTTGTCACTTAAAAATATAAAGGTTTTCTATACTAGTAGTAAATATCAAAACTCTTTCCTCAAACGATTTCAATACTATTTTAATACCAAATTTGTTTATAAAACCGTTTTCCAATCTATTAGTATATACAGGCCTTTACCTCACTCGTATGAGAAATCTAACTAAACGACTTAGTAAAACAAGTGGTATGAAACGGTTGCGTTCACTTCGTCGGTTAATTCTTGGACATGTTCGATCGAATCTCTTGTGACAATTTTCTAGTGGAGACCTACAATTTGTTCGTAAATATTTAAGTTAAGCTAGTGGTTATGGGACATGAAGCTAAGCTCATATATTTACTAGCTTACTGTAATTGACACTTCTCGTTGATCATGACGATCATCTTTGTGATTCAGACTAGCAATGTGCGATGTCTCTTTGTCTATGTGGAGGACTGTTCCTCATTTTATTGAGCTTCGTCTCATTTCTTACATGGGTCGTACCTATTTAGGTGCGTCGATGTTTGTTTATACATGGGTCGTATCTTTCTAGGTGCGTCGATGTTCGTCTATGCATGGGGCGTATCTTTCTAGGTGCGTCGATGTTCGACTTTGCATGGGGTGTATCTTTCTAGGTGCATCGATGTTAGACATTACATGGGGTGTATCTTTCTACATGCATCGATGTTTATTTATGCATGCGATGAATCTTTCTAGGTGCATCGATGTTTATTTGTGCATGGGGCGTATCTTTCTAGGTGCGTCGATGCTAAAGCATAGGGCGTATCTTTCTAGGTGCGTCGATGTTCGACTTTGCATGGGGTGTATCTTTCTAGGTGCATCGATGTTAGACATTACATGGGGTGTATCTTTCTAGGTGCATCGATGTTTATTTATGCATGGGATGTATCTTTCTAGGTGCATCGATGTTTATTTGTGCATGGGGCGAACTTTTCTAGGTGCGTCGATGCTAGAGCATGGCGCGTATCTTTCTAGGTGCGTCGATGTTCGACTGTGCATGGGGCGTGTCTTTCTAGGTGCGTCGATGTCCAGTTTATGGGATTGGCCATCCTTTTATTGTGATTTCTGGATTTCTATTTGATGATTTCTGGAATTTATGTTTCACCAACTTTTACGATGGGCATTGATATATATGTCATTTATTGTGGCTTGGTAAATGAAATTAGGAGTATGACATTCCTTTTTATCTTGAGTACATTATTGTGATATTGACTAATCACTTGTTGATTTTCAATTACTTATTTATCACAGCTTGGCATTGTGATTATTATATGTTTATGTCATTTCTCTTATTATATCACTTCATCTGATATTTTTAGCTAGACTGATCCGTTTATTATTTTCTTCTTAAATAATACTCGGGTCAGACTGATATTTTACAAGTGCTTCTGCTTGACTCCTTATCGGACTTTCATCTGATCTTTTGGCTAACTACTTAAGTTTAGTAGTTTTTGTTGTATACATTTGAGATACAGACTCTATGATGTATACTTATTCTTTTGTCTTGCACTTGTATCTATTCTTTTTGATATTGTGGATCTTGTTTGACCACTACTCTGATGTACACTTTCATGTGTAATATTCATATCTATTTCCGCCTTTGTGATATGAATTATCTGTGACTGATTTATGTTATGTTTATTTCTATATTTGTTTCTGAAGATATTATAGCCACTGTGTAGTAGCTTTGTGTTTGTGTCGGTGTGTCGGATTTCCTCTTGAAATCAAAATGCATGTTATACTATCTGACATATCGGTGCTCGCGCAAAGCAATTACACGGATGGTCGCTGCTCAACAGCCTTATTCTCCGTGCTAGTTGACAGCATTACACCGTTGTTTTCTTAGCTAGCGTGGGTATAGAGGTGGGGCGTCACAGCTCTTCACTTCTCCATCTTCGAATCCAAACTCGTTTTCACGAAACGTACAAACCGGATCGAAGTGGTTTTCGAGAAATAAATCTCGATCTCGGTCTCTTCGAAACAATCAACGCATTTGTCCAATATTGATAGTCGGCGATTTAACTATCAATTTATATTCACAAACATCCATCAAACAATAAATAATTTCCCAAATTATTTATTTATCTCAAAATATCTTCATAAGATATATTTTCACTATTCAAATTCCTTTGAAAACAGTTTTCATAACTATCTTCCTTCTCAGATTAAATTCCAAGTATTTTTATTTCCTCTGGAATCTCCAAGCACAAAACTTTAGATTTTAAAATAATTTAAAAGCACTTTATTGTAAAATATATTTAACATTCGATATAGCATAATTACTTTAGAACTTAATTTAAAATAATACTCTAGAAATAACTACAATAAGATTACATTATAACCATACATTAGATTTCTTCCTTAAACAAAATTCCAAGTCATTCTTTAACTAATTACTACAATAATAGATTAACAAATTACTTACTTTAGAATTTACTTTAAAATATTTAAATTAAAACTACTTCAATAATTGATTTAAAATATATACTATATGAATATCTGGAAATAAGGTTACTTTATAAATATAAATTCGGTTTTTACCTTTAAAACAGAATTACTAAGTCACTCTTTATAAATTATTACTACGGTAATAGATTTAAATAAATATTTGCTCTATAATTTAAACATTTAGAAATAATAAATTTCCAAGAACATACTTTGTAAAGCAACATTAAAACCTTTATTTCATTTTGAAAACTTACTTTGAAAATGTACTTGGCTATCTGGAGAAATATACTTCTCTTCACAACCTTTAAAAAAATAAATCACTATATATTTTTAAACAATTTTTCTCATTCCTTTAATAAATTTCCACTTTGAATTTATTCTTCCAAATATCCAATTTCAAACACTTAAATCAATTCCCAAATTGATTTCCAATTTACTTCATTCATTCAAAATCCTTTATTTCAGATTTTATTCCTTAATTATGGCTTAAGATACTTTTAATTGAAATACCAATTTAGATTCCTTAGTTTACTTCTGATTCCTTTAAATAAATTTAAAACTTTAAGTTTTAAAATAATTCTTTATTCATTTAAATTAATATCACATAATTTTATAATTCATTAATTGATGTTTATTCAAACCCCTTTCTTTTCATACTCGAAGTTATTTTTAGTATTTAACATACTTCCATTTCTTTTTCAATTCATTCTTAATTTATTAAATTCTCTAAGATTATTTCGTTTACAAATTTACTTCCATTATTTTCTTTCTAAAGTCCAATTTATATATTTTTGGTAATTCATTATACCCAAATATATCCGATCAAATCATAACATTCAATATTCTAATATGTTCATAGAATATCAAATAATTACAACAGAGAATATTAAATAACAAACAATCAATAATAAATGTTGAGGGGTCCAGTTGGATCCCTCCAACCTGTTTTCCATGCATCCACAGATGTTAGCACAATAATATGCCAATTCCAGAATATACCATACTATAGCACATAATTCAATTTCAACCATCCAAATAATTATTTAAATTTAATCATTTAAATTTAAATTTAAATTATTTGAGTGAGATTAACTCACATTTTATTTGTTTTGCAATCCGCGTCAATCCCGCCTTGATTCATGGTTTTTGACCTTGAATAAATAATTCAAGATTTATTGACATTTGAATTAACCAAAACAACTTATTACTATTGAATTAACCGAACAATTAATTTCAATTTACTTATCTAATTCTCAACTAATAATTTCCTATAAAAATCTCTTGGTACCCAAAGTAATTAAAATAAGTCAATTACTCTAGTTAATCTCCTTAATATATTATTAACAATAACTAGTTGGTGATATGATCTTACATTTATATATATATATATATATATATATATCTTTAAAACTCATCCACTTAAAACAAAAATTCATTTATATAGATTTAAAAATCTAATTTTTTATAAATTCTTTTTAACATTTAAATTCTTATCTATTTTTTTTCAAAATCATCTTCATATTCATGTTTCCTGTTTTATGTATAATTTAAACATGAATGCATATTTGTTTTCTGTAAATAACATAAATAGAAATTTTATCTATCCGTTAACACATGATTACTCAAACAGTATACTTCATTTACAAAAATCGTTCTCAAACCAGACAAAGTTTTTCTACTTTATACTTTACCTAAACTTTAAACATTTTTAAATTCCTATATATTCTCAACATTTTATATATATATCTATTCGCTGCTTATCCAACATATATATAGGTATGAATCTTTAAATTGAAAAATAATTACCAAATATTCCTTTCTAACCTATATATACATGTAATTTAAATCAAATTCTATTTTAAAATTAAATTGTTAACATATACCTTACTTCCAAACACTCCTCAATCATCGCGAGCAGGCCTCCTTCTGCCACGTCACTGGATCGAGATCCAGGAGAGCCTTTAACGCCTCCTTACTGTTCAGACGAACCCTGCCTCCTAAAGTGTGCCACCATCGTCACCGAATCGAGCTTGCAGCCCAAGGCCCACGCATCCCCTCCCAGTTACAACTCCCGGTGCCCCATAGTTGCCAACATCCACGTGTACGTTCGCAAGTACACGAGTCCCCCCATCTCGACCACGAAATCAGCATCCTCCCAGAGTCGCGCCGCACAAGAATGACCTCGCGACAAGGTCGCGATTCCCCCTTTCAACTCGTCGATGTCAGGATTTGATAGTGTGGTTTGGCTTCGGAATTTTGGAAATGAATTCGATTCGAATTAGAGGGGAGGAGTGGAATGGATCTCGTGACATTATAGAAAAGGGGATAGTCGGTTTACGCCATTTTTTTTATTGCTTTGATTTGTTAAGCTTCGGCTATTCTTAACTTCGATTTTTAATTGAAGAGAAAGGGAAAAAAAATTCTCTGAACGACTGATATTGATAAGAAGTGGAGGGAAGAAAAAAAAGCCCGAAGGAGAAAAAAGTGAGGCGGGATGTACGTATTGTCGGTTTTAAAAAAAATGAATATATTTTAGTTAAATTTAAATTTGTTTCAAAACATAGTCCAACGCGTTTATATATCATAAGCTCACACAACTGCTCCGACTACTACGAAATTTGAAATCCGATAATAATACAATATTGCGGATCCAATGGAACCGGTTTCATCGAATTCCGAGACCGTGCCTCGGAAGGCTATTTTTAAATTCAATTCAAACTATAAAAATTTAAAACTGAACAACCCACTATTAATTCCAATTTTACAACTTCTATTATTTTTTGTGTTATCAATATAAATTTTACAAGCCTATAAATTATTTTTAATAGACTTGGAATTCCAGATTCAATATTTAATCCAACTTCAAATTATTTAATTCAATAATTAAATTACTGAATAGATGGTTATATTAAAAAGTCAAGTTAAAAGTTTTTCTTTTAAATATTTCAAATCAATTAAATATGCCAATTTAAATTGCTTAAAAACTCGGGCCGTCACATTCCTCCCCCCTTAAAAGAATTTCGTCCCCGAAATTACTAGTTAGGAATAATGTTCCAATACCCGTTTACTTATCCCCAAAACCAAACAACTTAACATTTTACCAACTTTCTTCTTATAAAAGAATCATTATTATTTCTTATTAACTTCCCAAACTTTTCCACGGTTTCCAAACAACTCTAGTTATACAATCATTCAAATTTAAATTCAATCCAAATTTTAAATTATAAAATTTTCTCAAAAATTTTCTAACTCTCTAAATTTCCGAAAAATTTCGCCAGCGTTCCTTTGCGCGGCTAGCTCGGTACAACTATAAAATGGCTATACGGCCTCTCATATCCAAAAAGAAAACAAAAAGCCAAGTGGCTAGATCCAAAAACCCAATCAAATTCTATACAGAAATTTAAACACATACCTTTTTAGTCGGGCAATTCAATTTATCTTCTGACTCAAAAACAATTTTCCTTTTCCTTTATAGTACCCGTGAATCCTATTTAGCAATAATATCCAATCATAATATTCAAATTCATTTCATTGACTTCTTTTACACATTTCAATATTCGTTTTACTTAAGCCCGTACGACGCACAGATATCATCCATACGCAATACCAAATCTGATCGCTCACTCGATCACACAATTTCACCTCTGAACTAGTGTCGCCCACCCAACTTCCAAGTGCGAACTTGGATCTGGTTTCCTAATCAGAAACCGTCATTCTCCTTATATAGCTGTAAACTATGATAGAGAATATACAGAATCAATCAAAACTCCATATCCAGGTTCGCCGTCGAAAATCGAGTGAATATTCCTAACTTGGATCGATATTACCATCTCGAAATTCTGTGCCCGAATCTGGATCAAATAGTTATGCGAATAAAATAATATACGTACATCCTATGTATTTGCCCCAATTGATTATCAATTATATCAATTTCCTTTTTATTCACATTTATTTTGATTGTTATTCCCTTATTCACAATTCCCACAGCCACAAATATCAGTTTCAACCTTAATTCAATTATTCACTTAGAATACTTTCAATACCAAATTTACTTAAGAATTCATTATCCTCTTCTTAAGTTCAATATAAATATTTTACACACTTCTTACATTTATTTTCACTTTACCATTGATGTTTATATTCATTACCATTCACTTTGCCCTTACAATTCCATTTAAATTCAATTTGACTTCCACTTTGAATATCGAATTAGTTTCACTTACTAATTAATTTAAATCTCACACTAAATGTTTATTTGCAAACTTTACTTTCTTCTAATTTCTTTGAACAATTCTTCAGTTCATCTTACTTATACAATTTAAATTAAATTTCAAAATTCAGTTAAAATTCTATTTCCTTAACAAATTTTAATTCATTCGACGTCAGTGAAAATTTTCAAAAGATTCAAAAAAATTCTAACTCCCAAAAATTTTGAAAACTTTTGGCAGAGTCTCCTTTGTACAGAGGAGCTTTTGCAATTTATCAAGAGATAAAAATATATATACATCGACCCACACGGTCGAAAAACAGAAAAACAGTTCATATTTCCTATTTGTATTGCATAGGCCTACCTTATTTAGCATTTTTAAGCAAGCAGCTATTTATTTAAGCAATTAGCGCCGTCAAAACCAGTCCAATGGCTTCCAAAAACTTGTACTAACTCAATTTAAACAGGTAAATGACAAATATACAAAGTTCATTAACATTTCACTTTATTTCAATAGCTAAACACATGCATAAAATAAGCCATACCTGCCAAACAACACTTATAGGTAATTTATAAAGTTTTCAACCACCAATTCAATTGTTTTCACTCGCTTCCAACCAATTTTAATGCCATGTCATTCAATTCCAAGGGTTTACAATACAATTTCTTACATTCGGTTCATTTTAATCCAAACGAACTCATATTCATTACGATTGACTCAAAAATCAGTTTATTTATATTAACTCATAAATTTTAATACAATCTCATTTACATCAAACGACAATTACTTTTAGGCAATTTTAATGATATTTACTCAATAGAATATCCATTCTATTTTATAACTACTTAAAATTAATACCAATTCAATTTATACCTTAGTCTGTTCACTTTAATTTATTCCATACAATTTATTTCACATTCCATATCCACATTCGCTTTATTTGAATCCATTTATAAATCTTGGAACAATTCATATTGATTACATCAATTTCTCATTACATAATCTATTTTGAAACCAAACATTTATCACTACAATTTGGTATTCAACTTGCATTTAACTAATTCGAGTTCCATCTCCATATTTCATTTATCAATTAATTATCAATTCGTTTTGTTAAATGTTATACCCCATATTTGGGTTCTATTCCAAAAACACCCTTACTATTTACGGGAGTTTAATATACTTTATAATTATCCAAATTACAAAACAATTTTATTTGGCTTATTTATTCCATTTCAAAATTTTATAAATCACATTTTATTTATATCCACACTTTCATCTATCCACAATCAATCCCATTTTATTTAGTTAAGTATGTATTTTTATTAATCTACAAACATTTTAAATAAGTTTCCAAAGCTTAAACAATTTCCCAAAATTTCAAAATTACCTTCGGAATCAACCATATCCAAAATCCTTTGGTAAATTCAATTATCTCTTTGAATTTCAAAACCAAGCCCAGTTCGCAAACCATTTCCAAATTAAAACAATTTGGTAACTGTTAACCCCACTGAAGCTTGGGCCGACTCATCAGATAAAGCATTAAGCGACTCAGAAGATTTACGACTCACCATGAGTCGTTAGCGGTTCAAGTGTGCAAATCAGAAAGCCAAGTACAATTAACTCGCGTACGACTCAATGACCGAAGAGGGAACTCACCGACTCATATGATCTAGGTCCGACTCATCAAAGACCGACTCAGCTAGTCTCTGACTCAACTGTTGTGCGACTTATGGAAGTTTCTGACTCAGCGACTCATGACTCAGCGACTCATGACTCAGCGACTCATGACACAACGACTCATGGTTCAACGACTCAACAGGTTCGCGACTCATCCTAAGGAACGACCTAAGGAATGTCACGACTTATGGATACCTACGGCTTATGATAAGTCGAGTACGACACATGCTAATATGAGAGGAGTTATGATAAGTTGACTCGGGAACGACTTATCTCTTGGGACCAAGCCAGCAGTTCGACCTTGAGTTAACATGGGGCGACTCACCATGACTCGTCCACGACTCAAAATCGTTGAGTCGTAACCCATCGACACAATGCCTAGGAAAATTGACTCGGACACGACTCAAGACTTGTCATGAAATCCAGCAGAGGAATAAGCCATGAAGAGGGGAAAGGTTGGTTTTATAAGTCAACCACGACTTAGCCTGACTCGGGGACGACTTAGCTTGAGTCGGTCACGACTCAGGACTTATGCGCAGAATTCATGTCCAAGCTTGCCTATAAATACATAGCCACCTCCAACATTCAAAGGACTTTTGGAACATTCTCTTGAGAGACCGTTACCTTGCTGCATTGAGAACTCCATCAACACTTAGAGCTTTCGAGATCAAAGGAATACTTCGAAGAACTTCACGAAGAAACTACACATCTTCAATTTGAATTCAAGGACTTTAATCGACATAGAAGCTTGAGCTACTTGTTCCAAATCTCTTGTAACTTGAAATATATTGTACTTGAGAAGAATTGTATCAGCTTGTAACGAGATCATTAATAAAAGTACTTAAAGTGGACGTAGGCTATACCCTTAAGCCGAACCACTATAAAATTGTTGTCGTTTGCTGCTTTTCTACTGTTTTCTGCTTATAATCTGTTCCCGAGCTTTCGGGTGGTGCTTTCACAACTATAATTCATACACCGGGGTGTTAGCGTTCAAATTTTAGCGTTAACATTTTTGGTGCTTTCACTGAGAACTGAACTCAGGAAAACTGTCATCATTGCTTCACAGAGATTTGAAGAAAGAATTTCCTTAAAAACCAGAAGTCTATCTGAGATTATGGCTCCTGGAAGGAAAAGTAGATCTGTCAGATCTGGAAACATTCAAGAGGGAACCTCTGCTTCCCCTGTACCTAATCAACCCACTCCGTCTGTTGGAGTTACGAAAGCGGAGTTGGATGCTGTGATTCTAGGGCTAAACCAACAGATAAACGCCCAAAATGCACAATTAGAGGCTCAAAGTGCCCAGAATGCTCTGATTCTGAATAAGTTAAACAACTTACTTGGGGCAAACAATCAACCGGCTGGTAATGAAAGGAACTATGCTGGCAACGTTCATGATGTTAATGAAAGGAATGCTCCTGAAAGGGCTACTAGTCCCTTTGAGCAGGCAGTTCCTGAGGCTGGTGGATCTAGAACTCGGCATGATGAGGAATATCTTTCTGGAATGGTCCGGCAGATCATGAAAGAAAGTATGCAAAGGGTTGAAGATGAGAAGGAATGGGGTTTCGCCCCAAGTAAAACTCCGTTTACTGAAAGAATCTTAAAGGCGGAATTTCCAAGGAAGTTTGTCCCTCCGACTATCCCAGCTTACAAAGGGACAAGTGATCCGAATGAATTCTTGTATAAATATGATTGGCACATGACAGGTGCCAGAGCCTCTGACGAAATAAAGTGCCGATATTTCCGCGTATACCTGGAAGGTGTGGCTCTACTATGGTTCACCAAGTTGCCAGTCCGATCTATTGATCAGTTTTCAGACTTGACCAGAAAATTCAAGGAGCAGTTTAGACTATATGCTTCAAAGGCCAAGGACATCATGTCACTGTCGAGTTTAGAGCAGAATCCTGGTGAGTCTATCAGATCTTTCTTGAACCGCTTTAATATAGCGCTGGCCGAGGTGGATAATGCTGAACCACGAATGATATTAACTTATCTGATGAGAGCTATTGATAAGTCAAGCGAATTTGGGAAATGGCTGAACATGAAGGAGCCAACCTCTCTCGAAAAGTTCTACAAAAAAGCAGATGAATTCATTCGCTTGGAAAGCCGTCCTTTACCAGTAAAAACAGTGTTGGAGAAAGCAGAAGACAACACTGTCGCTCCACGCAAGAATGAATCGGTGGGGCAAAAAAGGGAGAATAATAATGGGAAGAAACAGGGTAATCTGAAGAAGCCCCGATCCTTCAAGACATCAGAATATACTCCATTATCACATACGCCGGAGCACATCTACCTTGCCACTAAAGATTCCGTCGATTTCCCTAAACCTATCACTTTGAGAACCGGGAAAAAAGCCATACAGAGTGGGAAATTCTGCCGCTTCCACAATCAACCCGGTCATGAGACTGATGAATGCCGCCAGTTGAAAAACCTGATTGAAGAGTTGCTAAGAGAAAACAAACTGCAGCAATTTGTGAAGAAGAATAGCAACAATCCTGCATCGTCAAGTCAGGGGCAACAGGTTCCTGTTCATCAGCCTAGGACAGGTGAGAAAGCTACGGGACATGAATCTGGAAAGCCCGTTATCAATGTCATTACAGGAGGGCCTCACCCAGCTGGCAAGAGCTGGGGTGAGATGGAGAGATATTCCAGGGCTTTGAAATATGCTCCAGCTGAAGAAGACGTCTTTGTTTTAGAAGACACTACGCCCCTGAAACAACAGAAAACTTTCAGCGATGATATTGTTTTCAGAGCCAGAGAATCCACAGGTATAGAAGCTCCTACCCTAGATCCCTTGGTCATCTCGGCTGGTATTGGACCGGCCATTGTCAGAAGAGTCCTCATTGACTGCGGAGCATCATGTAATATTCTCTTCAAGAAGACATTTGACCAGATGAAAATCCCTATGATCGATGTACAAGCCTCATCACAGAAGATCGCTGGCTTCACTGGGGAGCCAAAACAACCAATTGGGACCATCGATCTGCTTGTAGAACTTGGGGAAGAAGAAAGGAAAGTGGTCCGCAAGCAAACATTTGTGATTGTCAATGAGTTTTCTGCTTATAATGCTTTTCTTGGCCGTCCAACACTCGCAGCATTCAAAGCTATCCTAGCCCCGTGATGCCTCACTATTAAATTCCCTACTGACAATGGAGTAGGAGTTATAAAAGGTGATCAAAATGCTGCGCGAGAATGCTATTTGACAGAGCTGCGAGAGTCAAGAAAAAGAGAACTGGGGAAGGATGCGGCAACCCCAGTCCGCATCAAGGAACCAGCCTTGTAGCAATTACGGGGCGGACCCTGCACTGGCGAGCACAGCGGGGCACGGAAAGAAATGGATCCCAGAAAAGCCAGTGCAGGGGAGAATAGAGTGGTACCGGTGGAAACGACAGTTCCGGTACCTGTTGACCCGAAGGACCCAAATAAGGTGTTAAATGTGGGTTCACAGCTTAATGTGTCAATTCATAATATCTTGATATCTTTCCTGAAAGCAAATCTGGATGTCTTTGCTTGGACTCATGCCGATATGTGTGGAATATCTCCAGAAGTTGCAGTACACGCTCTGAATATTGACCCAAAGTTTACGCCAGTTAAACAGAAAAGAAGAACCCAAGGTCCAGAAAGGTCAGCAGCATTAAAAGAAGAAGTTGATCGACTCATGGAAAATAACTTCATCAAAGAATCTACATATCCGAATTGGGTTTCAAATCCTGTGCTGGTCAAGAAAGCTAATGGAAAATGGAGAGTGTGCATCGATTTTTCTGATCTAAACAAGGCTTGCCCCAAAGATTGCTTCCCGTTACCCAGGATCTATCAACTGGTAGACGGAACCGCGGGACATGAATTGTTATCTTTCATGGATGCCTACTCCGGTTATAACCAAATCATGATGCACGAGCCGGATCAGGAGGATACAAGCTTTATCACAGATGTTGGACTTTATTGCTACAGAGTTATGCCCTTCGGATTGAAAAATGCAGGGGCAACCTACCAAAGACTTGTTAATGCTATGTTCAAACCGCAATTGGGCAAAACTATGGAAGTCTACGTCGACGACATGTTAGTGAAGTCCAGGAAAGCAGCGGATCACATTGAACACTTAGCAGAAATGTTCGCAGTCCTTCGGAAATACAGAATGAAACTTAACCCTCTGAAATGTACATTTGGGGTCGAGTCCGGAAAGTTCTTAGGTTTCATCGTCAGTGCTAGGGGCATTGAGGCTAGTCCAGCTCAAATTACTGCCTTGAAAGAAGTTAAAGCTCCTAGAACGAAGAAGGAATTGCAGAGTCTCAACGGAAAGGTCGCCGCCCTGAGTCGGTTCATTTCCAAAGCCACTGATAAATGCATCCCATTCTTTGACGCCCTGAAGAAAGGAAAGAAGAATTTTGAATGGACTTCCGAATGCCAAAAAGCCTTCGATGAGTTGATCCGTCATATGGAAACGCCTCCAATACTTTCTAGGCCAGGCAATGGTGAGGATCTTCTTATATACTTGGCAGTATCATCTCATGCTCTAAGTGCAGCGCTGATACGGGAAGACAAAAGGATTCAACATCCGGTTTACTATATCAGCAAAAGACTCACTGGGGCAGAGCTGAATTACTCCAAGTTGGAAAAACTCGCCTATTGCCTACTAGTTGCATCAAGGAAACTGAGGCAATATTTCCAAGCTCATCCTATCAAAGTACTCACTGATCAACCTCTAAAGCAAGTCCTATTTCGCCCTGAAACTTCGGGTCGCCTTCTAAAATGGAACATTGAACTCAGTCAGTATGACATCACTTATCATCCCCGAAAAGCAATCAACGGACAAGCTTTAGCTGATTTCATTGCAGAATTCACAGAGAAAGATAATGGTGAGGAAGAAGCGATCAATGATTCCCCAATCCAGTGGAAGATGTATGTTGATGGCGCAAGAAATGACTACTGTTCTGGAGCCGGAGTGGTACTTGAAACTCTTGAAGGTCGATCATTATGTTATGCACTAAGACTGGAATTTCCTTCAACAAACAATGAAGCAGAATATGAAGCTCTTATTGCAGGTCTGAAAATCGCTAAAGAGCTAAACATTCGAGCATTACAAATCTTCAATGATTCTCAGCTTATTGTATGCCAAGTCAAGAAGTAATTTCAAACAAAAGGTGGAAACTTGCCTTCCTACTTGTCAAAGGCTTGGGAACTCCTATGTGAACTCGATCATTATTCAATAAGCCATATTCCCCGGGAAGAGAATACGAAGGCAGATTCCCTCGCAAAGTATTCAAGTTCTGGTGAAGCTCAACTATTGGGATTGGTTCCCGTAGAAGTCCTCTCAGCACCAAGTATAGACGAGATGGATATAGATTGGATTATGAATGTATCTCAAGAACAAGAGTCGTGGATGACTCCAATATTAGATTACCTACTCAGAGGTTCTCTGCCAGAAAATTCGATAGAAAGACGAAAGCTACTAAGGAAAGCCTCTCGCTATGTAATTCAGGATGGCCGATTGTACAGACGGGGATTCTCAACGCCATTGCTTCGATGTGTATCCCGGGAAGAGTCCAAAACAATCCTAGCTGAGGTGCATGGAGGAGAATGTGGTGATCATTCAGGTGGTCAAACATTAGCAAAGAAAATTCTCCGATACGGATATTTTTGGCCAGAAATTAATCGAGATGCTGCAGATTACTCCCGAAGATGTGACAGATGCCAAAGATTTGCCAAAATTCCTAGAGCACCTTCTACCGAACTCACACAGATGGTCAGTCCATGGCCGTTTGCGATTTGGGGAATGGATCTCATTGGGCCGCTACCAACTGCCAAATCAGGGATTAAATATGCTATTGTTGCAGTTGATTACTTTACTAAATGGGCTGAAGCTGAACCATTGGCTACTATCACTTCTAAGAAAATGATAAGCTTTGTGACCAAGAATATCATTTGCAGATACGGTGTGCCTCAGAAAATAATCACAGACAATGGTACTCAGTTTGAAAGCGAGGAATTCCAGGATTTTTGCAAACGATTCAAAATCCAGAAAAGCTTTTCGGCAGTAGCTCATCCGCAGGCAAACGGGCAAGTGGAAGCAGTGAACAAGATCATCAAATCAACCATCAAAAAGCAACTCGAAAGAGCAAAAGGTGGTTGGGTCGATAAACTACCACTTGCACTATGGGCATACAGAACTACTCACAAAACTGCGACTGGGCATACTCCTTTTTCGTTAGCATACGGATCGGAAGCAATGATTCCGGTTGAAGCAGAGGTCCCTTCACACAGAACCATTTCAATCAGGCAGAAAATGAAAAGCTACAACTTGAAGCGCTAGATCTCCTTGATGAAAAAAGAGACGAAGCTAATCTCAGAGTTGCAGCTCATCAGCAAAGGATAGCCAGACATTTCAATTCCAAAGTTCGTCAACGCAGCTTTGAAATTGGAGATCTAGTCCTGAAAAGAATTATGACCGCGACAGGTGTGTTTGGGCCCAATTGGGAAGGACCATATGTGATAGGTCAGAAGCTTCTTGACGGCACATTCAAACTCACTACTGTTGAAGGAGTTCAAATTCCAAGGGCATGGAACAGCAATCACTTGCGTCCATATTTTACTTGAAAATTTTGTTGAAATAATATAAAAGAGTTGTGGATGCATGATTCTTGTAATTGAAAGCAATTGTAAAACTGATGCAAGTGATTAATGAAAGAATATAAAGTGGATGTAGGCCCAAATTCTTGGCCGAACCACTATAAATCTTGTGTTCCTTATTTTTATTACATGTTTGCTTTATTTTCGATATAAAAGTACATAAAATGTATTGCTGAAATGTCGATTTAAATATTTGCAGACAATGGAAATAAAACTTGCGCATGATAAGACCGAGCGATTCTCACCATCATTCAACAAACAAATTTCAAGTCACAAAGACCCCGAATTCAAATCCTAGATAGGAAATACTTCAATTGAACGGCTAATGATTTCGATAGAAACGAGCCCTTGCTGATAAATTGAGATTGTTTGAACAAACAAACATCCAATTAGGAAGCTAGTGCCCGTTCTCACGAACTTGCCTGACAATGAAGTACACTTCCTTGGATTAAACAAGCTACTTGCAAGAAAAGGGGAATGAAAACTTGAAAAGAGAAAAAAAAAAGGATCGGTGAAAAGGCATAAGCAAGAAGACAAGGAAACAACCAAAATCCATCATCGGCAGCACAAGTCCTCTTCAGAGGCACAACTCTTCGGAGGATAAAAGACCTCTAATGGGTCATATGCCACAAAAAAGAAAGTTCTCTACTCAACAAAAAAGATTGGAGGAGTCATGACCCTCCAACCATGAGAGAGTAACTTCCAGGCAATGAAAACCCTTTCTGAGGCACATTTCACCAGGAGTTGAAGTGAAATAGCCGCTCTTTGGAATTTCACTTCACCAGAGTTGAAATGCAAACAAAGAAAAAGACCTCTTCGGAGGCACATTTCACCAGGAGTCGGAGTAGTTACTCTTCGGAGTTTCACTTCGCCAAAGTTGAAATGCAAACAAAATAAAAGCCCTCTTCGGAGGCCCATTTCACCAGGAGTTGAAGTGTTATGACCGCTCTTCGGATTTCACTTCACCAGAGTTGAAATGCAAATAAAATAAAGACCTCTTCGGAGGCATATTTCACCAGGAGTTGAAGTGTAACGGCCGCTCTTCGGAATTTCACTTCACCAGAGTTGAAAGACGAACAAAATAAAGACCTCTTCGGAGGCACAATCAAGAAGAAAGACCTCTTCGGAAGCCCACGTTTCGCCGAGATTGAAATAAAACTTCCAAGTGTTGAAATGTGAAAAGGCTTTCTAAGGCAAAACTCTTTGGAGGTACACGTTTCACCGAGATTGAAATAAAACTTCCGAGTGTTGAAACGTAAAAAATCCCTCCTCAGAGGTACAACTTTCTATATAAAAAAAAAAAATCCTCATCAGGGGCATACTTTAACTTCCGAAGAAAGAGTAATTTACCTATTCTGGGGAATAATCTTCCTCGAAAAAAAAAGAAGAGAGAAAAAGAGAGAGAGGGAGTTAAAGTACCCTTCAGAGGTCCGCTTTACCGCATAAAAGAATTCACTTGGTAAAAAATGTACTTAAGCAAAATAAAGAAGAGATTTCTTCAAAGGTCAAAGCGCAGAAACTTATACGAAGAGGGTTGTACTTTGCAAAAATTTTCTTTAAAGAATAAAATAATTATTCTTTAGCAAATATGAGTGCAAGTCCCCTCGAAGTATAGAATATTGCAGCAAACTTATGGAATGGGGGCAATATAGTATAATTACACACAATATGGTATAGCCAAACCAGCAAAAGGTAACGCTCAAGTAACATGCCATAAGCTCGCTGCAATATCGTGTAAATAAACTTGTGCAAAAAATAAATAGTAAATGCATTCTCAAATTCAAACAGAAGTTTGTACAAACGAAGAATCATTTTATTCAACTATAATGCAGATACAGGTTTCAAAATAAAAGCGGGGGCCGGTACCAGCACAACTCTCGGCCAGTTCATACAAAAGACAAAAAGCTAAAGTCTTCACTTCTTTTTATTGCCTTTGGACCCTTTACCCGGCCGAATGACCAGCTTTTCAGGTCGGCCAGTGGGTATAAGGGAGGAAGGAGAGGTAGGCGCAGCTGGCCCAACTTCTGGCTCCTCTTCAGTGGCAGTGATTATCTTCCCTCTCCTCCTTGATGCTCCTTGCTTCTTTCTCCTCTTTGAGGAAGACTCACTTCCTGGAGTGACAAGTTTAGATAGAGTTATGTCGTCAGAAGGAGTCCGCTCCGGAGATATGTCGCCTCCCTCAAGTCTCTCATCTTTCTGCTCTTGCGAAGCAATGGGATCATCCAGGCCATGGAGAGCCTCTATTTGTTCCTCCTGTGATCCAGGCTGCGAAGCAGAAGGAGGAGCCACCTGAAGAGATGGAGGAGGGATTACCGGAGAAGTACAGATTTGAGCAGTGCTTGATACTTTTTCTACAGAAGAAAAGAGGTTAAAGTCAGTAAAGAGAGGAGATGAAGGTTCACCAATAAAGTCAGTAAAGAGAGGAGATGAAGGCTCATCAAGGTTGAGAAAATAGCCAAGGAGCTCATGAAACTCATGCGAAATAAATGAGTAACCCGCTTGAGCAGAATTGACAGTAGCGAGATTAACAGTGAAGTTACCTGGAGAAGCTGGTTTCCTGATATCGACTTCATAAGCTTGCGCATCAGCGCTCTCATCACCCTCATCTCCACCTGGTATGCTTGTAATCTCAGTGGTAACTTTGGTGGGAGATGCAAGATGGGAACTGGAACCAATAATGTTGACTTCAGACGAAGAAGGTGGCTGGACTAGAGTAGTTGAAGTGGTTTTTTCCAGCTGGTCCCCTTCCGTCACTTCAGTTCTTAATTTGGCAAGTTGTTTCTTTCCCTTGGCGAGGGCAGCGCGAGTGTCATCATCAAAGTAATGCCTTTCCAGGGCTGATTCGTCATAACCAGCACCTTCAGCACCAAGCATCTCAAGGGCGGCCTCCCACACTTCAGCTAAAGTGATCTCATACTTGGGACCTAGAAAAGCAAGGCTTCCACGCCCCAAGACGCTATGCAAGTAGAAGTCGAATAATGTTGAGCCGAAGCTGTTTTTGGTCGCCTCATGAGATTCTTCAGCTGCGATTCTGCCGGCGACAGCCTCATCACGTTCCCTTTCAGTTTTGGCAAGCTGAAGCTTAAGCATTTGTATCTCCGCCTCCTGGGAGTTGTTTTTCTTTCGGAGCTCGGCAATATCAGTAGCATAGCCTTCACTGATTCTTTTTTGTACTTCGAGCCTGTCTTCGGCATCCCTTTGGCTAGCGTGAGCGTCTCTCACTTGTTTCAGGAGCACTTCTTCTTTTTGAGAATAGGAAGTAGAGGAAGCAGCAAGCTCATGTTTCAATTCCTCGACTTTTGCTTCAAGCTCCTCATTGTAAGAAGCAATGCTCCTCATTTCGGTGTCGTGTTGCTCAACGACCTTTTGCCATTCGGCCTTATCGTTTTCCATAGTAAGCATGGCCTCTATGTTGGCACGGTTAACCCTTTGAAGCTCGTCAACAAGTTTTTGCCAGTTCGACATCCTCTCAATATCGAGCTTGACGGCATCAAGATTGCGCAACATGGCAGACTTGTCGATGGGGACCAAGTCTAGGTCGAACCTCACTCCCTTAAGGCAACATTGAGGAAACCGGCTCTGCTGAGTGGCAGGACCCGGTCCAACTTGAAATTTGGGCCTGCTAATTATCGTTTGAAAGTCTGATTTCCCAAGAGCGGGAGAGTCAGAAGGAATGTCGAGCGAGGCAGGAGTAGTAACTTTCTCAGGAGTAGTAGAAGCCTGCTTTTCACTATGACGGGCTCGTTTGCTTAAGTCTTCACCCATGTGACCTTTTCCTCGATCGTCATGAGTTTTTCTCTTGTGGGAGTCATCGCCTTTTTGCCAAGAATCATGGCGCTCTTCTCTCTCCCTTCTTTCACGACGTTCTTCTTCAGTCCTCCTTTCATGAGCCTTTCGGGCAGCCCTTTCTTCATCAGATTCTCTGTAGGAGGAAAAATAACGCCTGTAATCATATTGACCACGCCCCCCGTAGCGTTGGAAATCCTGATAATATGATCCGCCGCGTGTCATTGAAGGATCTGAAATAAGAAAAGATAAGCTTTAGAAATCTTTAAAGTATGAGAAGATAAGTGCATAAATGTGCTGGAAAATCCTTAGTTGTGTGTGAAGTGCAAACTACTCGCGTTGGACTAACGAACCACTCCTCAGTTGGGGGGAAGTAATAGGTCCCACTGTCGGTGACAATTCTTGGGATAAAGGAGTTGGAGTCTGTTGGAGGGCAGATGTCGCTTCAATCATCGGGGGTACAGTTTTACCACAGGCAGGGTCATCTTTAAAGAGCTCTTGGGAAGTGACGATTATGTCACTTAAATCCCCAAAGACGTCATCACCATCATGCCCAACCTGATTCCCTCCATCAGCTCCTTTGTCGGCACTCTTCCTGGTTTGGGAAAGGGGTTCCTCTTCTTCTTCAATTATGGGAGCAAGTGCGGGCTTTTCGGAGGGTCCCGCATCATCTCTTGGAGTAGAGCACTTTACTAGTAAGGTTTCTGCAAAAATTTCTCCTCGCATGTGCTCTTTAGTGGAGATCGGAAGATCAGGAGTTTACACCGGAGAATCAGGAACCTCCGTTGGAGCTTCATGAGGCTGAGTAAAGCGAGAAGGATGGAGGAGTCCGTATTGATGTAAAAATTCATCGTTTAGCAGAAACTTTATGCTCCTCTCTTCTACCGGCACGGCATTTAATCTTTCAAAAATTTGCTTAAGACTTGGGTCCCTAGCAGGGGGTGGAAGTGCTAAAACAGGAAAAGAATGAAATTAGCAACTGAGAGTTCAGATCTCGAGAAAGTTTCAAAACGGAAAAAGTAAAGACAGGAAATCTTACTTCCCACTCTCCAGATGGCATAAAACCCTGGAGGGCAGCGAACAAAGAAAAACTGATTCAAAAATCCGTGAGCGCTTTCGGAGAGATCAGTAATAAGTTTGCGGTTTCGAGCGCTTCTTATACCCACGATGGAGGGATGGTCTTTAATTTTCGTGAATGAGCAAAAATAGCAGATCTCCCCGAAGCTTGGTAATCGATCCAAAACTCTCCTAAATAGAACACATAACCCCATCAGAATGGCGTAGCCATTGGGGTGTAATTGGAATGGAGAGATAGACAACCGAAGCAGGAACTGTTGAAGAAAGTCATTAAAAGGAGGAATAGCGCCGTTCAAGCACATTTGGCGATTAACAGCAACAAAGCCAAGAGGGGGCCTATCCGCGGTGTCATTTGGCCCCGGAAGTAAGACGTCAGCATCATCAATGCCAAACTGGACGCGCAGTTGGTTAAACACCCGCTGATTCAAAGTTGTGGATGTTCTCTCCGGAGGGTTATCTACAGGGATAGCTACTGGGAAGACATCTTCAGCCTGGCCCATCGGCTCTTCTTGATGAGAGGTCATTCTACACAAGCAACTGGATGTTCAAATGCGAAGGTGCGCGTTTCCTAAAAAGTGTGAAGTGTTGTGCAAGACTAATAAAAAGTGACAAGTATATTTAACTGGAATTATATTGATCGATGCTTGATCGATTGTAAACATTTCAGAACTTGTTAATCTAAAGCTCAAGCATAATATTAGTGCAAGCGGGTCGATTTCAATTGACTATTTCAGCATTGCTTTGGTATTTTGTTTGAAATTGATAAGTTAAAGGCACTTCATACACACAATTTATTCAAGTTAATCATCTATTGTTAACTAATCTGTCATTCGATGTGGGCAGTCAATGACAAGTATATTCGTCCCAGTTTTCTGTGGATGTTGTATTGAACAGGTTATTAGCCTGCAAGTCAAAATAACCTGTGAATGAGTGCAATAAAATTCAATAGTTCGAAGTTAATGCAATGGTCCAATGTTCAAACAGAATTTACACAAGTCATAACCCATCAACGGTTCAAAAGTTCTGAGTCGGCAGTGCCCTAAGCCATGAGTCGTGGAGATAAGGAGATTATCTCCAAGTCTTATCTCGGCAACGACTCAAGGCTAAGTCTTATCTCGGCAACGACTCAGGGCTTAGGTCGTGGAGTATGTTAAAGGAGCTCTGGGTCAAAATAATAAGGAAATCTCTAAGTTTTATCTCGGCCGCGACTCAAAGGTTTTATCTCGGCCACAATTCAGGGGTTCTGTCTCGGTCGCGACTCAAGGTTCAAGTCGAGGAGCATGATGAGCCGTACCATGATTAAATCGTGAGGGTCACTGGGTCATACGAAAGGAGCCGAGTCAAACCTACAGCAGCATTCGAATCAACCATCTGACCCATTAACCCAATAAACCCTCATTCTACAACCCTAGTCTTATCGCGTCAAGTAGATCGCCTCGAGTCGCAGATCATTGGATCAGACAATCCTCAATCCATCAATGATTAGGGCAACCTAACTCGCAAAGCTCAAGGGGATAAATTGAAGATAAGGACGGTGCGCACAGGGAAATGATGATCGACAATCAGAAAGGAGGCGAAATTGCTTACGTGGTGTGATGTCAGAGATGATCGGAGGAGATTTTGAGTTGAAATTGCTTTTGGGAGCTTGGAGATGTGTTAATGGCGGAAAACGACTCACGAGATTGGTAAAAGAAGAAGAAGATAAGAATGACGATTCATGCTATTTATATACCAAGGTAGTAGGATATGAGTCGGCACACGCGGGGTAAGATAAGTCGAAGCACGCGACCTATGACTTAGGCGTGTGCTTCGAGGGGCAAATGTTAACCCCACTGAAGCTTGGGCCGACTCATCAGATAAAGCATTAAGCGACTCAGAAGATTTACGACTCACCATGAGTCGTTAGCGTTTCAAGTGTGCAAATCAGAAAGCCAAGTACAATTAACTCGCGTACGACTCAATGACCGAAGAGGGAACTCACCGACTCATATGATCTAGGTCCGACTCATCAAAGACCAACTCAGCTAGTCTCTGACTCAACTGTTGTGCGACTTATGGAAGTTTCTGACTCAGCGACTCATGACTCAGCGACTCATGACTCAGCGACTCATGACTCAACGACTCATGGTTCAACGACTCAACAGGTTCGCGACTCATCCTAAGGAACGACCTAAGGAATGTCACGACTTATGGATACCTACGGCTTATGATAAGTCGAGTACGACACATGCTAATATGAGAGGAGTTATGATAAGTTGACTCGGGAACGACTTATCTCTTGGGACCAAGCCAGCAGTTCGACCTTGAGTTAACATGGGGCGACTCACCATGACTCGTCCACGACTCAAAATCGTTGAGTCGTAACCCATCGACACAATGCCTAGGAAAATTGACTCGGACACGACTCAAGACTTGTCATGAAATCCAGCAGAGGAATAAGCCATGAAGAGGGGAAAGGTTGGTTTTATAAGTCAACCACGACTTAGCCTGACTCGGGGACGACTTAGCTTGAGTCGGTCACGACTCAGGACTTATGCGCAGAATTCATGTCCAAGCTTGCCTATAAATACATAGCCACCTCCAACATTCAAAGGACTTTTGGCACATTCTCTTGAGAGACCGTTACCTTGCTGCATTGAGAACTCCATCAACACTTAGAGCTTTCGAGATCAAAGGAATACTTCGAAGAACTTCACGAAGAAACTACACATCTTCAATTTGAATTCAAGGACTTTAATCGCATAGAAGCTTGAGCTACTTGTTCCAAATCTCTTGTAACTTGAAATATATTGTACTTGAGAAGAATTGTATCAGCTTGTAACGAGATCATTAATAAAAGTACTTAAAGTGGACGTAGGCTATACCCTTAAGCCGAACCACTATAAAATTGTTGTCGTTTGCTACTTTTCTACTGTTTTCTGCTTATAATCTGTTCCCGAGCTTTCGGGTGGTGCTTTCACAACTATAACTCATACACCGGGGTGTTAGCGTTCAAATTTTAGCGTTAACAGTAACAATTTCTCTTTTGGAACTCGAAAATGAACATCGATGGTGCTTCAGTCATCACCGACGTTATTTTCCAGCAACCGAAAGATAATTAGATGTTTTTATCACTTTAAAATCTCTTTCAAATATTTTTAAATTCCAAATCTCTCCATATTCAATTCCAATTCAAAAATATTTTCGAAATAATACCATTATTATTTCTCCAAAGCTTTTGAAAACCATTTCCAAATCTAAAGGAATTTAAACCTTTTCCCCCAAAATTCCAACCTTACTCTGGAACTTTCATCATAATTTATTTTCAAACATTCTCTGGAATTCTACTTCAAAATTATAATCTCATTTATATATCATGTTTATTTCAATTTACAAATTATATTTATCATTTACCTTTATAGATCTCAATTTTTTTTTTTGAATTTATTTCTCATTCAATTATAAATCACCCTTGCTAATCTCATTTATTTTATTAACTTATTCTTTAATCTTTGGGTATAATTCCCATTTCTTATTCAATTTCTACACAATAGTGTTAATAATTTAATATTATCATTCCTTAGCAATCAAGTATCCAAATACAAATACTTTACAAAAATTATATTTTTTATATACAAAAATAATTTGGGTAAAATTATTTCACTTACCCCACTTTAAAACAATACTGTGTCGAATTGTTCTATTCAAGTGTTTGGAGATCCCTATCAATAACGTTAATTACTCGTATTGACCAGAATACATAAATTACTCAATAAACCAAACATCACAATATAAAATCATTTTATATTCACTAACAAATACGCGCTCATATTTATTTATTAATACGCTCAAACTCATTCTAGATTACTATTGACTCTATTTTAATGAGTAATTCCCACCAGAGCCAAGGTTATCGCCAGCCTAAGCTCCGATACTAAGTGTAACGACCCGCAAATCCATATCTCTTTAGTCAACACTATTCTACAACAATCAACTCAAGTTGCACAAAAATACGAACTATTTGGGTTAAAGAAGAAGAGGTAGAAGAAGAGAATAGAAAACAACATCAGAATCTAACCATCGCAGCGGAATAAAATATAATAGATAATAAATGATATTTACTCAAATCAAATATATCTCTGTTTATAAATTACATTGTCAGAGTACATCAATCATGGCTCAAACTCGATAACATACAACTGGTTACACAACTAAACAACACAGCAGAACATTTATATAAACAAATACAGGAGTACGTATCGTCATCCAACTCGTCTCCTGAGATCTACAGCATCAAAATTCTGTATTCTATAATACTCGGTCTTACCCGAGCATTACAGTTAAGTAATACCCGAGTCAGTCTGGAATACCAGCGTGAGAAAATCACACTCAATTGATTATTAACGTTTCAAAAATCCTTTGAAAACAAAAGCATCTCGTAAGACCACGCCACAAATAAACATGTCGGATTTTGACCTTACGATAGCTAAAACATTTTTATTAAAATCCTCTGATATTATAATAGTGTCTATAGAAAGTAAAATAGAATCTAGCTAAAATGATTGCATCTCACGTTTCAGCAATAGTTGGGTACAATCAAAACCATAGGGGCGCGTAGGGAAAATGGATTCCAACTAATGTCTAGGCATTGGGGTACCACCTGTCACAGTACGTGGTCTAGATCAGCGTACCGAGGAGTCACCGTAACTCCCCTGCAACACAACGCCGGAACCATCCCTTACTGGATAGTCCCGAGCAAGATCACCCCACGGTTGGGATCAGCAACCACCCACTAAGCCAAAATAAAAGGGACATCCAGACAGGGACGACCTCACCCTCCAGTGTGGGCTACCCACGAAGCCTTACTGCATAACCCTTGATTTTCAGCCATTCCCATTTGATGAGGCTTGAGGCTAGGCATTACCTTTTTAGAACATTTCCCTTAGAATGCCTATCGTCCTCCAGACGATGTTTCGCAAGCATTCATCCATACAAGTCCGTCCTGGGTTCGAACGGAACCGAAGGCACTATTCCTACTACATCCATTTTGGAAATATCCTCTGGATTAGTAGCGACTAGCCCTTGCACTTCACTTCTCCATCTTCGAATGCAAACTCGTTTTCACGAAACGTAAAAACCGGATCGAAGTGGTTTTCGAGAAATAAATCTCAATCCCGGTCTCTTCGAAATAATCAAAGCATTTGTCCAATATTGATAATCGGTGATTTAACTATCAATTTATATTCACAAACATCCATCAAACAATAAATAATTTCACAAATTATTTATTTATCTCAAAAATATCTTCACAAGATATATTCTCACTTTTCAAATTCCTTTGAAAACAGTTTTCATATGCCTTGTTAGAATAAATTCCAAGTATTTTTATTTCCTATGGAATCTCCGAGCACAAAACTTTAGATTTTAAAATAATTTAAAAGCACTTTATTGTAAAATATATTTAACATTCGATATAGGAAAATTACTTTAGAACTTAATTTAAAATAATACTCTAGAAATAACTAAAATAAGGTTACCTTATAACCATACATTAGATTTTTTCCTTAAACAAAATTCCAAGTCATTCTTTAAATAATTATTACGATAATAGATTAACAAATTACTTACTTTAGAATTTACTTTAAAATATTTAAATTAAAACTACTTCAATAATTGATTTAAAATATATACTATATGAATATTTGGAAATAAGGTTACTTTATAAATATAAACTAGGTTTTTACCTTTAAAACAGAATTACTAAGTCACTCTTTATAAATTATTACAACGGTAATAGATTTAAATAAATATTTACTCAAGAATTTAAACATTTAGAAATAATAAATTTCCAAGAACATACTTTGTAAAGCAACATTAAAACCTTTATTTCATTTTGAAAACTTACTTTGAAAAATGTACTTGGCTATCCGGAGAAATATTCTTCTCTTCACAACCTTTAAAAAAATAAATCACTATTTATTTTTAAAAAAAATTTCTCATTCCTTTAATAAATTTCCACCTTGAATTTATTCTTCCAAATATTCAATTTCAAACACTTAAATCAATTCCCAAATTGATTTCCAATTTACTTCATTCATTAAAAATCCTTTATTTCAGATTTTATTCCTTAATTATGACTTAAGATACTTTTAATTGAAATACCAATTTAGATTCCTTAGCTTACTTCTGATTCCTTTAAATAAATTTAAAACTTTAAGTTTTAAAATAATTCTTTATTCATTTAAATTAATATCACATAATTTTATAATTCATTAATTACTGTTTATTCAAACCCCTTTCTTTTCATACTCGAAGTTATTTTTAGTATTTAACATACTTCCATTTCTTTTTCAATTCATTCTTAATTTATTAAATTCTCTAAGATTATTTCATTTACAAATTTACTTCCATTATTTTCTTTCTAAAGTCCAATTTATATATTTTTGGTAATTCTTTATACCCAAATATATCCAACCAAATCATAACATTCAATATTCTAATATGTTTATCACAGAATATCAAGTAATTACAACAGAGAATATTAAATAATAAATAATCAATAATAGATGTTGAGGGGTCCAGTTGGATCCCTCCAACCTGTTTTCCCTACATCCACAGATGTTAGCACAATAATATGCCAATTCCAGAATATACCATACTATAGCACATAAATCAATTTCAACCATCCAAACAATTATTTAAATTTAATCATTTAAATTTAAATGAACTGAGTGAGATTAACTCACATTTTATTTGTTAAGCAATCCGCGTCAATCCCGCCTTGATTCATGGTTTTTGACCTTGAATAAATAATTCAAGATTTATTGACATTTGAATTAACCAAAACAACTTATTATTATTGAATTAACCAAATAATTAATTTCCATTTATTTATCTAATTCTCAACTAATAATTTATTATAAAAATCTCTTGGTACCCAAAGTAATTAAAATAAGTCAATGACTCTAGTTAATCTCCTTAATATATTATTAACAATAACTTATTGGTGATATGATCTTACATTTATATATATATATATATATATATATAACTCATCCACTTAAAACAAAAATTCATTTACATAGATTTAAAAATCTAATTTTTTATAAATTCTTTTTAACATTTAAATTCTTATCTATTTTTTTTCAAAATCTTCTTTATATTCATATTTCCTATTTTATCTATAATTTAAACATGAATGCATATTTCTTTTCTGTAAATAACATAAATAGAAATTTTATCTATCCGTTAACACATGATTACTCAAACAGTATACTTCATTTACAAAAATCGTTCTCAAACAAGACAAAGTTTTTCTACTTTACACTTTACATAAAATTTAAACATTTTTAAATTCCTATATATTCTCAACACTTTATATATATATCTATTCGCTGCTTATCCTACATATATATAGGTATGTATCTTTAAATTGAAAAATAATTACCAAATGTTCCTTCCTAACCTATATATGCATGTAATTTATATCAAATTCAAATTTAAAATTAAATTGTTAACATATACCTTACTGCCAAACACCACTCAACCATCGCGAGCAGGCTTCCTTCCACCACGTCGCTGGATCGAGATCCAGGCGAGCCTTCCACACCAACTTACTATTCAGACGAACCCTGCCTGCTAAAGTGTGCCACCATCGTCGTCGAATCGAGCCTGCAGCCAAAGGCCCACGTGTCCCCTCCCAGTTACGACTCCTGGTGCCCCACGGTTGCCAACATCCATGCGTACGTTCGTAAGTGCACGAGTCCCCCCATCTCGACCACGAAATCGGCATCCTCCCAGAGTCGCGCCGCACAAGAATAACCTCGCAACAAGGTCGCGATTCCCCCCTTCAACTCGTCGATGTCAGGATTTGATAGTGGGGTTTGGCTTTGGAATTTTGGAAATGAATTCGATTCGAATTAGAGGGGAGGAGAGGAATGGATCTCGTGACATTATAGAAAAGGGGATAGTTGGTTAACGCCAATTTTTTTATTACTTTGATTTGTTGAAGTTTCGGCTATTCTGAACTTCGATTTTTAATTGAAAAGAAAGGGAAAAGATTTTTCTCTCTGAACAACGTTATATTGATAAGAAGGTGAGGGAAGAAAACAAAGTACGAAGGAGAAAAAAATGAGGCGGGATGTACGTATTGTCAGTTTTAAAAAAATGAATATATTTTATTTAAATTTAAATTTGTTTCAAAACAAATCCAACGTGTTTATATATCGTACGCTCACACAACTGCTCCAACTACTACGAAATTTGAAATCCGATAATAATACAATATTACGGATCCAATGGAACTGGTTTCATCGAATTTCGAGACCGTGCCTCGGAAGGCTATTTTTAAATTCAATTCAAACTATAAAACTTTAAAACTGAACAACCCACTGTTAATTCCAATTTTACAACTTCTATTATCTTCATTGTTATCAATATAAATTTTACAAGCCTTCAAATTATTTTTAATAGGCTTAGAATTTGAGATTCAATATTTAATCCAACTTCAAATTATTTAATTCAATAATTAAATTACTGAATAGATGATGATATTAAAAATTCAAGTTAAATGTTTTTCTTTTAAATATTTCAAATCAATTAAATATGCCAATTTAAATTGCTTAAAAATTCGGGCCGTCACAGCTATTTAGATCCAAATAGACTTAAAATAAATTTTAGAAACCAATTCCGTATCTATTTACCTCCGGACTCACAAATTATCCCAATTTCCAAATATTAAATTATTATTATTCAAATCCAATTAAATTACCGTATTTAAAATTTAACTAATTCTATTAATTTAACCAAAATCTTCTTACTTCAAAATCAATTCAAAATCCACATTTAACATTTAAAATGAATTAAATGTTCAAAAGCTAACGTCCAAAATTCCGGGTTGTTACAATAATAGTTTGAAATGTATGTTTTAACCATTGTGGATGTAGGAGCATAGTATATGGTTGAAAAAAGTTTGGGGATACTGGTGCGGGGAAAACTCGTTCCGCTAAGCGGCGTGGTCTCACTAGATATCTAAATGATTTGAGATTGTAGAAAATTATTTATACCAGGCTTTATGTCTGACTCGAAGTTTTAGTTTTTCCCCTTAAACTCTCAGGTGCTCAATTGATTTGAGTAGTTTGAGATTTAAGGTTACCAGGTTCTCTTCTTAGACGTGCGGGAGGCAGTTAGTTATTTAGAGTTATCTTTTCTGTAGTGTATTTTTGAATGTAAAGGCTGACTTTTAGCCTTATTATATACTCTGATCAACCGAAGCGGCATCTTCCTATGTCGCTCTTGGCATATGTGTAATAATTATATTTTTCTAAAGGTCGTTTTTGCTTTAGGAATTATGTAATGAACATGAAATATTTTGAATGGAATGTTGAATTGTGTTTTTAGTTTGTTAAATTTTTCCATATTCTTGTGATCTGTGTGTCAAGGTATTTAACACCACCGCATTTGGTCATTGAGGAATAATAACTATGGATGACTACAGCATCCATAGCCGTTGGTTTTGGGCCTCCAAGAAGGGGGATGTTGCAAGTTGGTATCAAAGCATAGGTTTATGAAACTTTAAAGGAAAATTGAAAACCTAAAATCTTTTTCAAACATAATCCATTGAATTTGAAAATATGATTGGGGTTTGGGTTAGCGCTATAATAGCGTACTTGTATTTAATATATAGGTATATATCTAAGTATGTGTTCTCCTCCCACTTAGACAGTTCTTCTATATCTTACTAAGTCTTGTATGCAGATTTACGAGAAAGAGGATTTGGAAGCAGGAAACAGAAGAGGAAATTTAGGTAGAGGAAGCACCACAACAAACGGTAATTCTCGGCCTAACACCAGGAGGAATCATGGTCGATAGGCTAATGCTAATCCAAATGCTAAGGCCAATGTAGGTGCTGGAAATCAGCCAGTAGATGTCGGGATGGTGTATCAGTTGTTGGCTAATCTTTTGCAAGCAGGAGTCGCTGGTAATGTTGGAGGAGCTAATCTTATAGCTCCAAATGGATGTAATTACGCCATGCTGAGCAGAGACTACACTAGTTTGGGAGAAAAACCGTTTATGGGAATGGAGGATGTTGTTGAGTTTGAGAATTGTCTGCTAAGCAGTGAGAGGGCTTTTACTAATCTAGTCTTAGAGGATAGGGAGAAGAGAAGGCTAGCCTCAAGACAGTTGCAAGGGATAGCGCTTCGTTGGTGGAACACTATTACTGTCGGGTTCGTAAGGAAGAGCTGACATGGGCTGAATTCAGAAGGAGGTTTGAGCAAAGGTTCTTATCGGAGGTTTTCAAGTTGGCATTGATGAGGAAGTTCATTGATCTAGTTCAAGGAGAGATGCTAGTGGTCGAGCATGCTGTTAAGTTTGATGAGCTATCTCGATATGGTTATGGTTAAGTTGACACTGATGTTAGAAAAAATGAAAGGTCATTGGAGGACTGAGCCTGAGCTTGCTAGAATGACCATGACCCGTATCCGAGAACCTAGTAATCTGGCGGTGGAGATGGTTATTCGCCATGAAGAGTAGCTTGTTGTTTCTGCTACGAAGAAGCCAGATTAATCCCATGGTCCTCAGGGAAAGAAAAGGGAATTCTTTACGAAGGAATCCCAAAAAAGGAAGGCTACCAAGAAGGAAAAGGGTGATATGGTGTGCTTCAAGTGTGATAGGAAGGGGCACTACGCTCACGAGTGTAGAACGGGCAAGTGGAAGAAGCCTGTAGAGAAGTAGAATGTTAAATGCTTCAACTGTGACCAAGTTGGACATTACAATAACCACTGTCCAGAGCCAGTCAGGGCAGACAGATGGAAGGTTTTTGCTATTGGACCACCTTCTTCTTTTGGACCTACTACAATAGAGAAAGGGAAAATTGTGACGGAAGGTACGCTTTTGATTTAGTGCATTCAAGTTAGGGTACTGTTTGATAGCAGTGCATCAAATTCATCTATATCACAGTATTTGGTTTATAGGTTATGCATAGAACCCATAAACCTTATTACTTCCATAACGGTTGTGAATCTAATAGGAGGATATGCAAATCTGGGGATGAGATGTGACCAGTTAGAACTGGATTTGTTAGGTCATATGTTTGCATGTAGTCGGCATGTTTGTGATTTCGTAGATTTTGGAATCATTTTGGGCATGTATTGGTTAAGGAGTTATGAGGCTAGGATATTTTGCTAAGATAGGAAGATATCTTTGGGACACTGTAATGGTCATAACCAAATTATATTATCAGTAGAGAACTCTCACTGAAATAGTCGCGCTTTATGAAGTGCTATGGAGGTAGAAGAAGAGTTAAGTCAGGTTCGAGTGGCAAGGGAATTTGAAAGTGTTTTTGAGCCAGTCACAGGACTACCACCGAAATTAGCTGTTGAGTTTCAAATAGATCTTACGCCAGGATTTGAACCTATGAGTAGGCCACCTAGTAGGATGACAAAGATAGAGATGAAGGAATTGAATGTGCAGCTAGTGGATCTATAAGGAATAAATTTTATAAGACCAAGCAATTCGCCTTGGGGAGCGGCCAGTGTTCGTGAAGAAGCAAGATGGGTCATTAAGGATGTGCATCGACTATCATAAGCTAACGAAAGGATGATCAAGAATAAGTATCTTTTGTCGAGAATTGATGATCTGTTTGATCAGTTCAATGGAGCTAAAGTGGTTTCCCAATTGGACTTAGCAATGGGGTTCCATCAATTGAGTGTGGCGGACTATAGTATTTCATTGACTGCATTTTGAACTAGGTATGGTTCGTATGAGTGGTTAGTGATGTCATTTGGATTGACAAATGCACATGTTATCTTTATATATTTTATGAAGCGAGTCTTCCTAGAGTATTTGCATAGATTTGTATTGGTGTTTATAGTTGACATTTTGGTATACTCTAAGGATGAGAGAGAGCATGAAGATCATCTTAGAGTTATGCTACAGACGCTGAGGTAGAATTAGCTGATTGTCAATTGATCTAGGTAAGATCGAAGCTATGAACAATTGGAAGAGACTGGAGACAGTGACCGAGATCAGGAGTTTTCTTAGGCTTGCTGGCTATTACCGGAGATTCATTAAGGACTTCTAGCGGATAGCAGCACTTTTGACGAATTTGACCAGGAAAGATGTGAAATTTGTTTGGTTCAGAAAATATGAGGAAGGTTTCCTTAAGTTAAAGCATTTGTTGACCAATGCTCCAGTGTTGGTAGTTCCAAATGGAAACCAAGGGTTAGTAGTATACACCAATGCATGTGGGAATGGATTGGGAGCAGTGTTGATGTAGAGGGGAAAAGTAATTACTTACGCATCTAGGTAGCTTAGACCGCATGAAGTAAGATACCCTACTCATGACATGGATTTGGGTGCGATGAATTTTACCTTGAAGATTTGGAGGCACTATCTCCTCGGGGAGAGATTTCAGTTGTATACCGATCATAAGTATTTGGGATATTTATTCTCTCAGAAGGAGTTGAATATGAGATGGTAGGTATGGCTGGAGTTTTTGGCTGCTTATGATTTTGGTGTAGAGTATACTCCTAAGAAAGGAAATAAGGTGGCTAATGCTCTTAGTAGAAAACATCAGAATTTGGTGTTACCGATGTTAGCATAATGGAAGGAGCTATAAGACTTAGCCAGTTGCAGTGTGCAGTTGAGATCTACTGCTAGTTCTAGTTAGGATACTACCATGTTGTCTTGTTTAGAAGTATGACCAGTGCTGATCGAGAAGATAACCTCTAAGTAGAGGGAAGATCCGGTTTTAGCCAAGGAGATTAGAAGGATTGAGGTAGGGTCAGCGATCGATGATTTGAAAGATTTTTGTCTAGACCAAAGGGGATGGTTGAGAAAGAAGGGACTGCTATGTTTACCAGAGGTAGAGAACTTAAGGAGGGAAGTTCTAGAAGAACGCCATCGATCAAAGTTCACGATTCAGCCTGGAGGGACCAAGATGTATCAAGATATGAAAAAGAGCTTCTATTGGGAAGGCATGAAGAGGGATGTCGGCTTGTGGATTAGGCAGTGCGTCAATTGTCAATAAATAAAAGGTCGAATATCAAAAGCCGAGTAGGTTGCTTCAGTCTCTAGATATTCCAATTTGGAAATAGGATTCGACATCCATGGATTTTATAGATGGTTTGCCTAGGTCAAGGAGAGGAAATGAGAGTATATGGGTTATTGTGGGCAGGTTAACCAAGAGTGCCCATTTCATTCTAGTAAAGTCGACCAGGATGGCACCTGTTTTGGCGAAATTGTTCATGAAGAACATAATTAGACTTCTTCGAATTCCTACTAGCATAGTCGGAGACACGGATGCTTTATTTAATAACGAATTCTAGAAGAGTCTATAAGATGTTTTAGGCACTAAGCTCAAGATGAGTATCGCATATCACCCACAAATGGATGGACAGACACAGAGAGTCAATAAGATGCTCGAGAATTTGTTAAGAGCTTGTGTATTGGACTTTAGTGGATCCTGGGAGGATCACCTACATTTGGTTTAGTTTTACTATAATAATAGTTATCATACTAGCATAGGAATAATGTCTTTTGAAGCTTTGTATGGAAGGTCATGCAAATCCTTTGCATGTTGGTTGGAGACTGGTGACAGATTGGTCTTAGATCTATATTTGGTTAAGGAGTTGTTAGTCCTTGATATGATGGTTTTGATGACAACAAACTTATAATAAGATTATAAAATATAAATACTAACATTGTAGTTTAGATATATATGTATATGCAGGATTTAACCATCCAGGTACCAAGAATGAATACTGTACAATATAGAGATTTAAGATATCAAGATTGAAGACTCATGAGTATCAAGAATATCAAGATTATCAAGAGTTTAAGATTTCAAGAATAAGTAATTTTAACTAGGAATTTTATTAGAACTTTTAGAAAAGCATTGGCATCTTAAAATCCAATTTATTGGTGGAATGAAATCCACTTCGAGCCCGTTAAAGGGATGGAACCCTAAGTAGGATGGAACCAACGAAAAATCTAGTGGAACATTGTTTTGTATCCGCTAACTTTTATTCAAATGATTTTTCAAAATTATCTTGTTTTCTTAAATGTTTTCAAAACCTTCCTTTTAAAAAAGAATCAAAACATCTATCTTGATTTTAAATGTTTTAGCCTCAAAATGATCTCTATTTTCAATATCAAATTGTTAACGTAAAAATTGGACGCTAACACCCCGCCGCAAAGAGAGATTAAGTGAAAGCACCACCCGTTGGTACGGTAACAAAGTATAAGCAGAGAAATCACAGAAAAGTAGTAAAAGACAACAGTTTTATAGTAGTTCGGTTTAAGATCGAGCCTACGTCCACTTTAAATTCCTTTATTGATGATTAGATTACAATTCTTTACAATGCACTTCGATTACAACACACTTTTGACTAGTAGATCAAACTTCGATGTAGAAGAATCTTTTGAGTTCATGTTGAATGATCCAGATCTTCCCTTGAAGTTTGTTATAGCGTCTTTGGTGTTTGGAGTGCTTGAAGTGTTGTTTGAGTCGAGAGAATGACAGAGTATCGGCGCTTTGAAGAATGAGCCCCCAAGAAGTCCCCTCAATGTTGGAGCTTAGGCCGTATTTATAGGGAATTCTGGACAGGCCCTTAAGTCGTGAGCGACTTAAAGTAAGTCGTAAGTCGTAGGATACGACCTAAGATAGGTCGTAGGTCGTCAGCAAGTTAAGGAGATATGAGTTACGACCTAGCTAGTTCGCACTTGGCCATCTGAACTAACTGGTAGGTTCTAACGACTTAGGGGAAAGTGGCATAGTTTAATCACTAAGTGCTAAGTCGTGAACGACTTAAAGTAAGTCGTGAAAGCATTAGGTCGCTGCCGCTTTAACTCTTTAGGTTGTGAAGTACTTAAGTCGTTAAATTGTCCACCTCTTAAGTCGTTAAGCAGTTAGGTTGTATCCTTTTATCCTTCTAGGCCGCTAACTCCATTAACCCTTTAGGTCGTTACTCCGCTTCATCAGTTAGGTCGCTAGGTCATCCCACTTTTAGGTCGTTAGGTCGTTCCACTTCTTAAGTCATTAAATCGTGGCTTCCCGTAGGTTGCTTGAGTTGTTTCATTCCTTAGGTCGTTAACTCGGTAGGTCGTAGGTCGTTGAACCACTGAGTCGCCTAGTCTTCAGATAGTTAGGTCGCTGTGCCACCTTAGGTCGCTGGAACCACTAGGTTGTAGGTCGCTCCATCCTTTAAGTCGTATACCGTTTTGGACGGGGCGCTGCCTCCTGGACCCCTGCGACCTGACCGGGCAGGTCGAACAACGTAGCGGTGGCGTTGCCCCCGCACCCCCACCTTGGGGGGTTGGCACCCCCTCGGACCCCCCCTCTGTAGGGGATCTTATCTGAAAAACCATTCAATAGAACTTGCTTTGTTGAGATGTTGAGTTGACTATTCTTCGAGACGAACTATCATTGGCTTCTCGGTCGATTTTTTGATATCACGGCCTTGCTGAAAAAGTGGAGTTAACACTTGCCCCTCGAAGTATACGCCTAGGGACTAGGTCGTGTGCTTCGATTCTTCTTAACTCGTGCTTTACTGAGTTGCTAGGTCGAGAGCGATTGACGACCTAACCTCTTGCGGCTTAATTTTTAGGTCGCTGCTAAGCTCGTACGTAGGCAAACTTGCTTTGTTTTGACCTGAAGACTTTTGAACTTGACCAGTGCGACTTAATGGAACTTTGTCCAGAACTTGTTGCATCTCTTTACAGATTATTTTAACAACCTGTTAAATGCAACATTTACGGGAAAATGGGGCGAATATACTCATCACTGATTGCCCATATCGAGTGATGGATTAGATCAAAGAACTGATATTTTACTGTAAGTAAATTAGCATGGATTTGATGAAGTGTTGCGAATCAACTATCTTGAATGAAATATCAACACAAAATTTACACAGTTATAACTGCTATCTGCATTGATACTGCACTTATTTTGAAATAACAAGCCTCGAATTTTTCTGAATTGACGTATTTGCCAACCGGTATTATTTCGAGTATTACTTTATTTACTTATTATTTAAGTAGCTTTGCACAACACTTCACACGCTTTTAGGAAACGTGCACCTTTACTTTCGAATATTCAGTTCTTTATGTAGAATGTCTTCTTAATAAGAAGAAATAGTGGAGCAAGCTGGATTTTTTCATTTCTGAGATTTTCAGAATCCGAGTTGCTGAGTGCTAATTTCGTTCTTTACTTTGCAGCATCCCCTCTCTTTCTGAATATTCCAGTCATAAGTCAAATTTTAAAAGACTAAGTGCTGTGGCGGTTAAGGAGAGGAGCGTTAAGTTTCTGCTGAAAGACGAATTTCTGCACTTAATTCGGACTTTTGCCCTCTTTTAATTGACTCAGCTTTATGATGCCCCAGATTTCCAAGCAGAGACTTCAGGTTCCCCAGCTCCCGCAAAGGAACTTGCATCTA
The DNA here is from genome assembly GCA_030765085.1 of Allium cepa. NCBI lineage: Eukaryota > Viridiplantae > Streptophyta > Magnoliopsida > Asparagales > Amaryllidaceae > Allium > Allium cepa. The sequence continues at coordinate 880,993,246 of CM060931.1, read as the reverse complement.
GGGGACCTGCACATGTATGAAATTTTTTATAGTACAGAATGAGATGATTCTTCCTACTTGTACAGACTTTTGTCTGTATTTGAGAACGTATTTATCCCTCATTTTCATACAAGTTTTTTTATTTTTCTCTGCATGATACTGTAGTGAGCTTGTGGTGTATTGCTTGGGTACTGCTTTTTACTAATGTAGCAATATTATATTGCCCCGACACCACACTCATTGTAATATTCTCCATTTTGTGGAGACTTTGGGGAACAATTCTTCTGCTTTAAGAAGACTTGTACTCTTATTTTAGAGAATAATTCTTCCATTTCGAGAAGGCTTGCACTCTTGCTTTAGAGAATAATTTTTCCATTTTTGAGGAAATGTTATTCTGCTTTAGTAGAGTGTGCCTTGTATTTGGGAAGTTTTTTCTCTTTATTCTTTTACACTTCATCCTTCAGAGATGGTCACTTTTGTTTTTTGAGAAGTGGATTCTCTTGCGCGGTGAAGCGGGCTTCCAAAGAAGGCTTTGGCGCTTCAAATTTGGTGATGTGGGCCTCATTAGAGGGTTTTTTTTACAAACATAGGGAATGTGCCTCATTGGAGGAATTTAATTTGCACTTCAAACTTGGGAAGTGTGCCTCATTGTAGGGCTTTAATTTGCACTTCAAACTTGGGAAGTGTGCCTCATTGGACGACTTTGATTTGCACTTCAAACTTGGGAAGTGTGCCTCATTGCAGAACTTTAATTTGCACTTCAAACTTGGGAAGTGTGCCTCATTGGAGGACTTTAATTTGCACTTCAAACTTGGAAAGTGTGCCTCATTGGAGGACTTTGATTTGCACTTCAAACTTGGGAAGTGTGCCTCATTGTAGGACTTTGATTTGCACTTCAAACTTGGGAAGTGTGCCTCATTGGAGGACTTTAATTTGCACTTCAAACTTGGGAAGTGTGCCTCATTGGAGGACTTTAATTTGCACTTCAAACTTGGGAAGTGTGCCTCATTGGTGGACTTTTTCCTCCGAAGAGTTGTGCCTCCGAAGAGGGCTTATGCCTCCGAAGAGGGCCCGTGCCTCCGAAGAGGTCTTTATTTGGCATTTCAGCTCTGGTGCATTGTGCCTCCGAAGAGGTCTTATGTGTTTTCTGTCTGCTTGATCATGCCTCTTCACCATTTTCTCCTCAGCGATTCCTCGTTATCATTTCCAAACCCATGTTCTTTTCTTTGCCATTTATTTGTTTCTTTTCCAGAGAAGAGCTCTTCATTGTTAAGTGAATCCATAAGGAAGACCCAAACTACCCAACTAGATGTCTGTTTGCACAAACGATCTCCGTCGGTTAGCAAGGTCCTGGAACCTTCGCGTTGGGAAGGTACCCTTTTGGTAGAATCAACTGTTTGTGAGGAGCACTTCTTATGCAGGAATTGAAATTGGAACTTTTCTGGCTTGGCATTTATTTGCTGAACGATTTATAGGAATCGCTTAGCTTTGTAATGTGCTGACTAGGTAAGCTTTGCTTTGATTGCCTGCAATATTAAATCGACATTTTAGCAATATATTCAAGATATTTGCATATCGAAATGAAACAGGCATTTTATAGTAATAGAAAACACAAGATTTATAGTTCCTATATCTCATTTGCAATGTTTTTACAATGGCTTTTAGTACGAGAATGATACATCCATCATTCTTTTACAAATTTGTAACAAAGCCTTAAAGTAAAATATGGATGCAAGTTATTGCTGTCCCAAGCTAACGGAATTGATTCTCCAGTGTGAGGGGACTAGATGGCAGCATCTTTCAGAACAGGAACCTAAAAGGGGTACCGACCTAACGACTTAAAAGGTTACGACCTAACGACTTAAAAGGTTACCGACCTAACGACTTAAAAGGTAACGACTTAAAAGGTTACCGACCTAACGACTTAAAAGGTTAGCGACCTAACGACTTAAAGATAACGACTTAAAAGGTTACCGACCTAACGACTTAAAAGGTTAGCGACCTAACGACTTAAAATTACCAACCTAACGACTTAAAAGGTTACCGCCTAACAACTTAAAGGGTTGCCGACCTAGGGATCTAAGAAGAATAACAACCTAGCAACTCATGACAGGAAAAACTCAAAGCAACCACACTTAAGTCGCAACCGACTTACGACCTATGTTAGATCGTAAGCGACCTAGGCAAACGAAGACAAATCCAATACAGCGTCACTTAAGCCGCGGCCTGTTAAGTCGTCTGCGACTTGGGACTTGTGATATGAATCCAGAAGAACATGCTTATCCCAGTTAAGCCGTGAGCCATGCATGAGAGATTGAGCGCGACCTACGACCTATCTTAGGTCGGCTACCATCCACGACCTATTTTAGGTCGGTTACTACTTACGACCTGGCATGGAAATTCCTCTATAAATACAGCGCTATCTCCAACTTGGATGGGACTTTTTCGACCATTTTCTTCAAAGCATCGAGACTCTGCCATCTTCAAGCCGAGCCTTACTCCAACATTCGAAACTCACAAGAAGCTTCAGTCAACTTCAAACAGGGATTCAACATATTCAACCATGAATTCGGAGAACTCTCTTGCATCGAAGTTTTTCTAGCTACTTGTCTTTTGAAGTGAATTGTAATTGAAGGAAATTGTAAAGGATTGTAATCATATAAGCAATAAAAACGGATTGAAGTGGACGTAGGCTTGATTATATGCCGAATCACTATAAACTCTGTGTCTCTTACTGCTTTTTCAGTGAATTACTGCTTTTTCTAATTCCCGTGTTAACGGGTGGTGCTTTCATTCAATATCTATTTTCATCGGGGTGTTAGCGTCTGACTTTTTACGTTAACACAAATTATCCTTGATTTTAAATTATCTTTCAACTATTATATTTGAATTTTAAATATTTATACTTAGATTTAAATATAAAATTGTAGTAAAAAGTTTATATATATTATTCTCTATATTTACTAAAGTATTTTAAATATAGTCAAGTATATTCATAAAGTTTGAAATAGTTTAAATAAAAGGTTAAAGTTATTTTCAGAGAAAAAAAACATCAAAATTTCTTTTGGGATGTCGACATTCCCTAGTACCCCATGTCAACATAGTGTCAGTTAGATTCAAAAATTTGAATTTCAAAAGAAGTGTCTATTCGTCATAACCTTTCACGGATGGACATAGCTGTTGTTCTTCTATAAATAGAGGTTAGTTTCAACGAATTTTTATTCAGATTTTCTAGTTTTTCACTTCTCTTCTTCTTCCACATTTATTATATACATTTTTACCATTACTCTGCCAAAATCAACATTGAATCTAACTAGATCATCTCTGATTTGATTCTCTATCATTATCTCAACAAGATCCCTAGTGTTATTCAGAGTTATAGATTTCTTTGTAATCAATCTAGCGAGAAACGATGTGAATGTATGTAACGACCCGTATTTTACGTGTCGATAAATCGTAGAATTTACAAGTCGTTAGTGTTGTTTGTGTTATCTCTAGCCTGAGTCGGTTAGGAAGTTACCTCGTGATTGAGTAAGCAAGGCTTTGAGTCGTTAACGGGTCATGGGAGTTTGAGTTTTGAGTTGTAGACGACTCATAGGGGACCGACTCAAGGAATTTAGGCGACTCATAGGGTGGCCGACTCATAGAGGTAGCGGCTTAAGGTGTTGGCCGAGATAAGTGATGACCGACCTAAGAGATAGTAACGACTTAAGGGTTAGAATGGTATAGCAGTTGCCGACTTAAGGTATGGCCGAGTCATGGGAGTAGCCAACTCATAACATGACCGACTCAAGGAGTGAATGGGTCATAGGAGTGTTTGATTTAGGAGCTAACGACCTAAAAGGTTGTCGAGTTAAGGTTTGGGCCGACTCAGTGGTAAACGACTTATAGGATAGTAAGTTGAGACGTATGGTCGAAGTCATAGGTCGTAAGGTGTTTTGAGTCGTGTATGCTATGAGTCGTAAGTCGTTAGGTTGCTGGGGCGATGAGTCGCATACTAGTTAGGTCGTTGAACGACTCATGGTAAGTCGCTGAGTCGTATGAACGACTTAGGGATAGGTTGTGGCTTCGTTGAGTCGGTAGAGGCTTAGGTCGGCTAGGGGTTAGGTCGGCCATAAGAGTGAGTTGTTGGGTCGGAGTCTCTGTTGAGTCGTGAGTCGGCATTATAGCTGAGTCGTGTGTGTATTGTTGAGTCGGCTATTGGTAGGTCGTACACGGGTTAAGGATGTTGAGTCGTGTCTGGGGTGGGTCGGCAACGACCTAAGGGGCGACGACTCATAGTGGTTTCAGCCTATAAATAGAGGGGTTTGGCTCACTTTTTGGCACCGGTTTTTGAAGCGACGAAGTGCTGCCATTTTGGGAACTCGACTACAACATTTCTTCATCTTCTTTTGTCCATTCCAATCTAGTTCTAACATCCATCCAAGATCGAAGATCAAGATCGAAGATCCAAGAGCCAAAGTTGAAGATCTTCATCCGTTGGAGCTAGATTTCATCGATTGAAGCGAGATGTTGCCGGATCAAGCCTTGATCCCCGCTGTCCAGATCTGAAGTGTTTAGTTTTTGAGGTGTTTGGGTGATTTGGTGAGTGGTGGTTATCTCTCACGCGCACCCAAAGGAGTATATTGGATTGGTGGTTTGTTGGAGTGTTGTAGATAGTGATTTTGTGCATTTTCTTAGATCCAAGTGTAGATCCATTGTTTGTGAAGATGTTCACCTATGCAAGTTCATTTATTAAGTTATAGAAACAAAACCCATGTTTTATATTTGCTAGATCTATGCTAAAAACCCATGATTCATGTATGTTAGTTCTATGCTCATTTATTTACGAAATTGCCATTGTAGTTATAAATGCCTAATTAGATCTTGATTGAATACTTATTTGTTTGGATTAATGTTTTCCTTGATTGATTGTTGTGAATGAGCTATCTAGTTGATAGATTTGGACAAGTATGGTCAAAAATGATTCAAAAGCTACAGAAGAGGCTCTTGAATGGTGAAAGCTGCTAAAGGCATATGTGGCGGATGTGGAAGCTCATATGTATGGATTGAATGATGTTGAGATGGAACTTTGCCATGATGCGATGAGGCAAACCATGTTGTTGAGTTGAGACTTTGCTATGGTGTAATAAAGTGAAGTATGATGTGATGTAGACTTGGCATAATCCAGGCAGGGATCATTCCAAGCATGTTGATAACTCGAGGGATGGTTCGAGTTGGTTGATAATGGATTTGCTCGAGAGGTAGCTTGAGCTAGTATGAGGATAGTCGTCAAGGAGGATGACTAGGAGGCTTGGATCTCATCGTTGTTGAAGGTTCTAGCATGCTCAAAAGCAAGAGTACATGGGGCGCCCATAACGACTGCAGGTAGGTAGTCGGGACAACCAAAAGACTACAGGTAGGTAGTCGAGTACTCTGGGCAAAGTAGATAAGTCCTAGGCACAAGGCAGTGTGCGGAGTTATGTCTGGAACCGGGGTTACCATTAGCCCTTGACGGATGGTCATTCAATCAAAGGTAAAATCGAAGCAAGGATAACAGTGATAGCCAGAGTCATGGATGTTTGGACGTTTGGTTGTTTCATCATTCGGTCTCAAGAGCAGTATTTTCTAGGTGCTTATCTGATCTTGGTTTAGGCCTTGGGGGTTTGTATTTGGAAAACATCGCCCTTGACTCGAGTGATTATTGCTTTACCTTAATTGTCTGGTGTGTTATGCTTACTTCTCCTTGGCGTGTGTCTGGAGGCTATCACTGTAGAAAGAGGTGGAGTGGGATGGTTTGGTTCCTATTCCTTTTATCCTTTATGCTCTTTTGGTATGTTTGATAGTTGATTTACTGCTCACTAAGACTTTGTCTGACTCAAGGTTTTATGTCTCCTCTTATTACCTTGGGCTGTTCATCCATGTTGGGATGGGCAGACTAGGTAGCAGGTGACAGGTGCTGTTCTTAGAGATCTACGCTGATGATGACGAAGACGAGCAGGAGGCTTTACATGCTAGTTTTCTTACTATATGTACTGGGTGTTCCGCTGTTATATCTGATTGAGTGTTGTAGTGAGGCTTTGATGTATGGATGATTCATGTTTGTATAAATCTACTTACGATGCTTATATGATGATTTTTCTGTTTTGGAGCTTCACTATATATATTTCTCTATTGTATTTTATCCACGCTCTGTGAGTTGTACGATAGAGTTTGCTGTTTTATTTTACCCTGACTATCGTCCATGGCTACCTGGCACGCCTTTCAGCGCACTATTCCATTGTTTTGGTGCGGGAGTCATGGGCGGTCGTCACATTTGGTATCAGAGCTTTGGTTAATCGATTTTAGCCAACGCTCGCTGACGTAACTACGTATGAGAGACGTAATTGTATTTTGATGGATAATTACTATATATAATATAGTAGCTTAGAAGGATTTGAACTCCTTATGCAGTTGTTTCTTAAGGTGTTCTAATCATTCTTGTTACAGATATTAAGGATGAGTCGAAGAGGGAGACCAGCTGCAAGGGAAAGTCGTGCTGATGAAGGAGCTGTTGATTATGGAACTATGTTCGAAGCGATGATGACTTCGATCATGAGAAGGATACCAGCTTCAGGATCATCAGTGGATGTGGGAGTTCAAGTTCAAGCTCCGAGACCGGTGGATTTTGCTAAGCTTTGCAAGGATTATACTTCTCTTGGAGGAAAAGCTTTCTTGGGGACGAAGTCGACTATTGAGGTGCAGAGATGGATTGATGCATGTCGAAGGATCTTTGGTGACTTAGGGATTGAGGATGCAACTAAGAGAAAGCTTGCATCGAGACAGCTTCAGGGAAGAGCTGCTGATTGGTGGAATTCTATCACCATTGATACCCCAGAAGAAGAGATCACTTGGGAGCAATTCCAAGTTAGATTTGAAGCCAAGTTCATCTCTACGGCTCAGAAGTCTGTTTTGTTCAAGAGGTTTGTAGAGCTCAAGCAAGGTGGGAGACCAGTTCTTGAGTATATTTCTGAGTTCGAAGCTTTGTCCAAGTATGCTAGATCGTATATTGATTCTCCTTATCAGAAGAATGAGAAGTTTGTGACTGGTTTGGATGCTTATCTTGGGAGGCAGTTAGTGGATCATTTGGACGATCCATTTGAGAAGCTTGTGGAGAAAGCCCTTAGGCATGAGAGTTTGTTTCCTAAGGAAAGTTCTGTTGTTGCTGTAACCAGGGAAGGATCTAAACCACACCAGAGTGGCAATAAGAGGAGGATGCAGCAGCAGCAGAAGGGTAAGGATGGCCAGAAGAAGCCGAAAGGCGAAGTGACTTGTTATAACTGCCAACAGAAGGGCCATCTTTACAAAGATTGTAAGAATCCCAAGGTGCCGGGAAAGTGTTATAACTGTGATAAGCTGGGACATATCAAGAAGGATTGCCCAGAGCCGAGGAAAGATAGGCAAATTGTGCAAGCTTATGCTTTGGGAGTTGTGCCGTCATCTTCAAAAGCTCCTACTGCTGAAGAGAAGGGGAAGAGTGTGGTGGTTCAAGGTTCTCTTTCTATCTGTGGTGTTCCAGTTAGAGTGTTGTTTGATACTGGAGCGTCGCATTCTTTTGTTTGTAATGATTTGGTAGGCCGGTTAGGTTTGAAACCGGATATTGTTGATAGGCCATTGGTTGTGACTAATCCGGTTGGGGGTTCGTCATGTTTGTGTATGATATGCCGTGGTCTGGTTGTGTCGAGTCATGATTGCTCGTTTGATTGTGATTGCTTTGTTCTGAACTTTGCGGGGTTCGGAATTATTTTGGGTATGGACTGGCTCAAGAAGTATGCGGCAAGGATTGATTGTGAGAGGCTTGAGGTGACAGTCGGGAATGTGGAAGGGCGAAAGGTTGTGATACGATGTAAGCATGAGGAAGGCGTCTTCATGAGCTTCATGTATTCGCTGGTTGTTCCACGGGATGGACTGTCATCAGTGCCTATTGTGAATGGATTTGAGGATGTCTTTGACGAAGTCAAAGGGTTACCGCCGCATAGGGAGATCGAGTTTCGTATCGATCTAGTTGAGGGAGCCAGACCTGTTGTGATGCCTCTTAGGCGGATGGCGCCTAGGGAGCAGTTAGAGTTGAAGGTGCAGGTTGATGACCTTTTGCAGAAAGGATTCATTCGGAGAAGTGTGTCCGAATGGGGTGCACCAGTTGTGTTCGCAACCAAAGCGGATGGATCGTTGAGGTTGTGTGTGGATTATCGTGAGCTAAATAAGTTGACTAAGAAGAACAAGTATCCATTGCCGAGAATAGATGACTTGTTTGATCAACTTCACGAGGCTAAGGTGTTTTCCCAGATGGATTTGGCAACGGGATTTCACCAGTTGAGAGTGGCGAAGGATAGTGTGCCGAAGACTACTTTCAGGACACCATCCGGTTTTTATGAGTGGCTGGTAATGCCGTTTGGATTGACTAACGCGCCAGCATATTTTGTGGATCTTATGAATAGAGTGTTCAGAGATCAGTTGAATAAGTTCGTGCTTGTGTTCGTGGATGATATTTTGGTTTACTCCAGAACTGAGGAAGAGCACAAGACGCACTTGAGAATTGTTTTGGAAATCTTGCGGAAACATCAGCTGAAGGCTAAGTTTTCAAAGTGTCACTTCTGGAAGAATTAAGTGAGATTCTTAGGCCATGTTATTTCTGGAAATGGAATAGCGGTTGATCCCGCTAAGGTGGCAGCAATCCAGGATTGGGTTAGACCTAAGAATGCATCTGATATGAGGAGTTTTCTTGGATTAGCAGGATATTATCGTCGGTTTATCAAAGACTTTTCCAAGATAGCTGCACCGTTGACAGGATTGACGAAGAAGAACCAAGTGTTCAGATGGGATGACAAGTGTGAGCAAGCTTTCGTAATCCTGAAAGAGCAACTGACAAGTGCTCCTGTTTTGACTATTCCAAGTGGGAATGAAGAGATGGTGGTTTACACCGATGCATGTGGCATTGGACTTGGAGCAGCGCTAATGCAGAAGGATAAAGTTGTTGCGTATGCAAGTCGACAACTGAAGCCGCATGAAAGGAATTATCCGACTCATGATTTGGAGTTAGCGGCGATTGTGTTTGCTTTGAAGATGTGGAGACATTATCTATTGGGAGTTAGATTCGAGTTGTTTACAGATCATAAGTCGTTGAAGTATCTGTTCTCCCAAAAGGATTTGAATCTTCGACAGCAACGGTGGCTAGAGTTTCTGGCATCTTATGATTTTGGTATAGCCTATACTCCGGGAAAAGGTAACGCAGTGGCTGATGCGTTAAGTCGAAGACATGCAGGTTTGGGAGCCATGTTTTCAGAATGGAAGAGTCTCGAGTATTTGGCTGGATTTGACTTCAGGCCTAGATGTGAATTGGAACCTGAGATGTTGGCAAACTTATCGATAAGACCTACTCTTGTGGAAAGGATTGGCGAGAGCCAAAAGAGAGATGATAAGCTTGTCAAGATTATCCGAGATTTGGAATCCGGATTGGACCCAGAGAAGGATAAGAGATTCGAGGTCGATCGAGAGGGTTGGCTTCGGAAGCAAGGACGATTGGTTGTTCCCGACATTGATGGATTGAGAGATGAAGTTCTGAGGGAAGGTCATCACTCGAAGTTGACAATTCATCCAGGTGGAAATAAGATGTATCGGGATATGAAGAGAACTTACTACTGGGAAGGCATGAAGAAAGATGTTGGAAATTTTATTTCCAAGTGTATGAACTGCCAGTTGGTGAAAGCTGAGCAGAAGAAGCCCAGTGGATTACTTCAGCCGTTAGAGGTTCCTACATGGAAGTGGGAGCAAGTGTCGATGGATTTTATCGATGGTCTACCTAGAACCAGGGCAGGGAATGAAGGGATTTGGGTCATAGTAGATCGTTTGACAAAGAGTGCAAGGTTCATTCCTGTTCGATCAACTAGGACTGCATCGAAGTTGGCTGAATTGTATGTTAAGTGGATAGTTCGATTCCATGGTATTCCGAAGAGTATAGTGAGCGATCGAGACCCATTGTTCACTAGTAGATTTTGGAAGAGCTTCCAGGATGTTTTGGGAACTGAGTTGTGTTTGAGTACAGCTTATCACCCTCAAACAGATGGTCAGACTGAGAGAGTTAACCGAGTTTTGGAAGATCTTCTCAGAGCTTGTGTTTTGGACTTCGGAGGATCATGGGAAGATCATCTTCATTTGGTGGAGTTTGCATATAATAACAGTTATCAGTCGAGTATTGGTATGGCACCATATGAGGCATTATATGGAAGACCGTGTAACTCTCCGACATGTTGGTTGGAAACCGGAGAAAAACTGATACTTGGGCCAGAGATGATTCGACAGACTTCGGATTGTATAGAGATCATTCGGCAACGAATGAAGGCAGCCCAAGATCGTCAGAAAAGTTATGCCGATAATCATCGTAAGGATTTGGAATTCGACCTAGGTGAGATGGTTTTTGTGAAGATTTCTCCATTGAAGAGTGCTATTAGATTCGGGAGGAAAGGAAAGTTAACTCCGAGATTTGTTGGACCATTCCCGATTATCGAGCGAATTGGAAAGCTCGCTTATAGATTGGAGTTACCAGAAAAGATGGCGGGTGTGCACAATGTTTTTCATGTATCTTATCTACGGAAGTATGTGCATGACCGAACTACGGTGGTTTCTGCTGATAGCTGTGAAGACTTGAAGGTTGATCCAGTGTTTAGAAGACCTCGTAAGCCGCTTCGTATTGTTGAAACCGATACGAAACAGCTTAGGAGGAAGACGATTACGCTGCTCAAGGTACAATGGAGTGATGATGTTAACGACTGTACGTGGGAGGAGGAAGAGAGGATGATGGCAGCTCATCCCGGACTCTTCAAGGTATGGCCCTAAAGTGTCGTGACATCTCATGAATTTGTAGCTTGTTCTAAGTCTTAGAATTCTGCACGCTAGGCTAGAATTGGTTGCATGATTCCTTGGTTGCTATGGATGATAGGCATGCGGAATAATTTTGATTGCTGTTGATTGCTTGGAATTTCGGGGGCGAAATTCCTAAGGGGGAGAGAATGTAACGACCCGTATTTTACGTGTCGATAAATCGTAGAATTTACAAGTCGTTAGTGTTGTTTGTGTTATCTCTAGCCTGAGTCGGTTAGGAAGTTACCTCGTGATTGAGTAAGCAAGGCTTTGAGTCGTTAACGGGTCATGGGAGTTTGAGTTTTGAGTTGTAGACGACTCATAGGGGACCGACTCAAGGAATTTAGGCGACTCATAGGGTGGCCGACTCATAGAGGTAGCGGCTTAAGGTGTTGGCCGAGATAAGTGATGACCGACCTAAGAGATAGTAACGACTTAAGGGTTAGAATGGTATAGCAGTTGCCGACGTAAGGTATGGCCGAGTCATGGGAGTAGCCGACTCATAACATGACCGACTCAAGGAGTGAATGGGTCATAGGAGTGTTTGATTTAGGAGCTAACGACCTAAAAGGTTGCCGAGTTAAGGTTTGGGCCGACTCAGTGGTAAACGACTTATAGGATAGTAAGTTGAGACGTATGGTCGAAGTCATAGGTCGTAAGGTGTTTTGAGTCGTGTATGCTATGAGTCGTAAGTCGTTAGGTAGCTGGGGCGATGAGTCGCATACTAGTTAGGTCGTTGAACGACTCATGGTAAGTCGCTGAGTCGTATGAACGACTTAGGGATAGGTTGTGGCTTCGTTGAGTCGGTAGAGGCTTAGGTCGGCTAGGGGTTAGGTCGGCCATAAGAGTGAGTTGTTGGGTCGGAGTCTCTGTTGAGTCGTGAGTCGGCATTATAGCTGAGTCGTGTGTGTATTGTTGAGTCGGCTATTGGTAGGTCGTACACGGGTTAAGGATGTTGAGTCGTGTCTGGGGTGGGTCGGCAACGACCTAAGGGGCGACGACTCATAGTGGTTTCAACCTATAAATAGAGGGGTTTGGCTCACTTTTTGGCACCGGTTTTTGAAGCGACGAAGTGCTGCCATTTTGGGAACTCGACTACAACATTTCTTCATCTTCTTTTCTCCATTCCAATCTAGTTCTAACATCCATCCAAGATCGAAGATCAAGATCGAAGATCCAAGAGCCAAAGTTGAAGATCTTCATCCGTTGGAGCTAGATTTCATCGATTGAAGCGAGATGTTGCCGGATCAAGCCTTGATCCCCGCTGTCCAGATCTGAAGTGTTTAGTTTTTGAGGTGTTTGGGTGATTTGGTGAGTGGTGGTTATCTCTCACGCGGACCCAAAGGAGTATATTGGATTGGTGGTTTGTTGGAGTGTTGTAGATAGTGATTTTGTGCATTTTCTTAGATCCAAGTGTAGATCCATTGTTTGTGAAGATGTTTACCTATGCAAGTTCATTTATTAAGTTATAGAAACAAAACCCATGTTTTATATTTGCTAGATCTATGCTAAAAACCCATGATTCATGTATGTTAGTTCTATGCTCATTTATTTACGAAATTGCCATTGTAGTTATAAATGCCTAATTAGATCTTGATTGAATACTTATTTGTTTGGATTAATGTTTGCCTTGATTGATTGTTGTGAATGAGCTATCTAGTTGATAGATTTGGACAAGTATGGTCAAAGATGATTCAAAAGCTACAGAAGAGGCTCTTGAATGGTGAAAGCTGCTAAAGGCATATGTGGCGGATGTGGAAGCTCATATGTATGGATTGAATGATGTTGAGATGGAACTTTGCCATGACGCGATGAGGCAAACCATGTTGTTGAGTTGAGACTTTGCTATGGTGTAATAAAGTGAAGTATGATGTGATGTAGACTTGGCGTAATCCAGGCAGGGATCATTCCAAGCATGTTGATAACTCGAGGGATGGTTCGAGTTGGTTGATAATGGATTTGCTCGAGAGGTAGCTTGAGCTAGTATGAGGATAGTCGTCAAGGAGGATGACTAGGAGGCTTGGATCTCATCGTTGTTGAAGGTTCTAGCATGCTCAAAAGCAAGAGTACATGGGGCGCCCATAACGACTACAGGTAGGTAGTCGGGACAACCAAAAGACTACAGGTAGGTAGTCGAGTACTCTGGGCAAAGTAGATAAGTCCTAGGCACAAGGCAGTGTGCGGAGTTATGTCTGGAACCGGGGTTACCATTAGCCCTTGACGGATGGTCATTCAATCAACGGTAAAATCGAAGCAAGGATAACAGTGATAGCCAGAGTCATGGATGTTTGGACGTTTGGTTGTATCATCATTCGGTCTCAAGAGCGGTATTTTCTAGGTGCTTATCTGATCTTGGTTTAGGCCTTGGGGGTTTGTATTTGGAAAACATCGCCCTTGACTCGAGTGATTATTGCTTTACCTTAATTGTCTGCTGTGTTATGCTTACTTCTCCTTGGCGTGTGTCTGGGGGCTATCACTGTAGAAAGAGGTGGAGTGGGATGGTTTGGTTCCTATTCCTTTTATCCTTTATGCTCTTTTGGTATGTTTGATAGTTGATTTACTGCTCACTAAGACTTTGTCTGACTCAAGGTTTTATGTCTCCTCTTATTACCTTGGGCTGTTCATCCATGTTGGGATGGGCAGACTAGGTAGCAGGTGACAGGTGCTGTTCTTAGAGATCTACGCTGATGATGACGAAGACGAGCAGGAGGCTTTACATACTAGTTTTCTTACTATATGTACTGGGTGTTCCGCTGTTATATCTGATTGAGAGTTGTAGTGAGGCTTTGATGTATGGATGATTCATGTTTGTATAAATCTACTTACGATGCTTATATGATGATTTTTCTGTTATGGAGCTTCACTATATATATTTCTCTATTGTATTTTATCCATGCGCTGTGAGTTGTACGATAGAGTTTGCTGTTTTATTTTACCCTGACTATCGTCCATGGCTACCTGGCACGCCTTTCAGCGCACTATTCCATTGTTTTGGTGCGGGAGTCATGGGCGGTCGTCACAATGTAGCCTTGGAAATCAATCAAGCGAGAGAAGGTGTGATTGTAGCCTTGAGAAATCAATTGGGTGAACTTGTTGCCTGGAAATCAAGTATCTCTACCCAGAGGATTGTGATTCTGGAGGGTGTACCTCGTGGCCTTGAAATCGAGGGTTGTAATTGTTGAATTGCTTTTGAAAAGAAATCCGTACTTAGTTGTGCGGGACTGGACGTAGGGTAACTCCGAACTAGTATAAAATCTGGTGTGTTCTTTCCATTACTGCTTTTACTTTATTTTTGCATCTATGTTTTATTCTGTGATCATATTTATGTCTGAATATTGCATACATCTGCGTTCATATTAACAAAAACTCAAAAAGATTTAGTAATTCTTTAAAACACTATTCACCCCCTTCTAGTGTTAATCCTAGCCTTAAGATCCGTAATCCGCATTCCTCACAGGAGCGTCAAAGAAGATTGAGTTGATTCGAGAATGGATGAAGAAACTCAATCCAAATAGAAGAGTTACGTAGATAAAAGGCGTAAAGACCTAGAGTTCTTGGTGGGAGACTGAGTTTTCATTAAAGTATCCCCGATGAAGGGAGTGGTACGATTTGGGAAATCGGCAAAGTTGGCCCCGAGATATGTTGATCCATTCCAGATTTTAGAAAGGATTGGAAAGCTCGCGTACAGAGTTGAGTTGCCGAGCAGTATGGCAGGTGTTCACAATGTATTCCATGTGTCTCGCCTTCACAAGTATGTATATGATCCAGAGGCTACTATTCCTCAGACAAATTTGGAGGACTTAGTAGTAGAGCCTAATTTGACCTTTGTTAGACAACTATTTCGGGATGTGGCGAGAGATGAGAAAAGATTGAGAACGAAGGCAGTCAAGTTGGTGAAAGTTCAATGGAGCAACAACGAGAAGGACTGTACTTAGGAGACAGAGGACAAGATTCGAGTGGCTTATCTGATCTGCTTTGATGGTATTTTATATATAGATTTATATAGATTAGTTGCTAGTCAAGTATACTAGTATGGATGTCAATATTATATTTATCCAGAAGGTATATTTCCAATGGTTTCGGAAGGGGGTGTCTTCACTTTATTTTGAACCTATGCTTCCAAAGTTAAAGGTTAATTCTTTAATAATATCAAAAGGTTTCGAAAGGGATTTTTTAAAGTAGTCGAAAAGCAGAAGCATAATGGTTTAAAGATAGAATTTTATGCTTTCGAAGGAGGTTATCCAATGAAGTCGAAAGCTAGGTTTTGAAGGTGTCAAAAGGCTTTAAACCCGAACTTGTTTTTAAAAGAAAAATCGTAGGCTAAATAAAGGAGTTTTGAAAGGATTTTAAGTATGTAAATTTGAAAAGGTATTTTAAGGATCTAAAATCCATAGAAGTGGTGTTGTATGGTCATTATGTTTACTTTTTCAAATATAAATATGTTCACATGATAAAGGGGTAGAAGAACCAGTTAGGTTAACCCAGTAGTTAATATAAATTGATTAAACTTCTAAATGAGTAGAATTGCATCAAGGGAATCGGGAAGACCAGAATATAGGATGTTTTAACTTTAGAGTTGTCCGGGAGATAGGGGTTCATAGTAAATCCATGAAAACTATGATTATGAAGTTATTGGAGTAACCAAGAGGTTCATAGTAAACCCATAAAAACTATGTATAAAGGATGGTTGCTAGGGGCCTATTGGTTTACGGTGAACCGAAGAAAACTATATTCGAATTAAGTATTGACATCAGTCAAATGGTTCCTAGTAAACCCATGAAAACTAGGATAAGGAACTAGTAGGTTCCTAGTCAACCCATGAAAACTAGACTAAAAAGGGAGTTACTAGAATGATCCCTAGGTTCCTAATCGATCCATTAAAGCTAGGAAAAATGGGAGTTATGGGAGAGACAAATAGGTTTAGGGGAACCCGTAAACTGATTAATTTAATTGGAAGGCGCCTATAGGATTTTAGTGATACCATGAAAACTCTAGAATAGGACAGGGTGTCCATGAATTATAAAAGGTTATTAGTAAACCCATGAACACTAATAGGTTAAAAGTGATCCAAGAAACTATAATTATGATAGGGAGTCAGTTAAATCGGGGATGGGATACCCAAGTTGTTTATAAGTATGCATGTCATCACAATAATTTGACATGTATGTTTTAACAATTGTGGATGTAGGAGCATAGTATATGGTTTTGACAAAGGTTTTGGGATACTGGTGAGGGAAAAACTCGTTTCGCTAAGTGGCATGGTCTCACTAGATATCCAAATCATCTGAGATGGTCGATTATTATTTATACCAGGTTTTATGTCTGACTCGAAGTTTTTGTTTTTTCCCTTTAAACTCTTGGGTGCTCAATTGATTTTGAGTAGTTTGAGATTTAAGGTTTTTAGGTTCTCCATAGACGAATAAAGCTTTCAGAGGTCTGTGAAAGGCAGCTTGTTGTTTAGAGTTATCTTTTACGCTGTGTATTTTTGAATGTAAAGGCAAACTTTTAGCCTTATTATATACTCTGATTAACCAATGAGGCGTCTTCATATGTCGCTCTTGGCATATGTATAATTATTATTGTAACGACCCAGAATTTTTAGTAATTAAAATTTGAATATTTAATTATTTTTAAATATTAATAAGTGAAATTTATAAGTCGAATAAATTTTTATTTGAATAATTGGATTTAATTGGATAATTAAATCGATAATTTAATATGCTAAATTATGGAAATAATTGAAAATTGGGTTAAATATGATTGAAAATGATTTGTAAAATTTTATTTTATCATATTAGAGTTAGAATGATATTTTAGAACTTTTAAAATCGAATTAAAAGTTAATTTGTGAAAATCGAATATTTTAATATTTAATCGACTAGTGAAATTAGTCAATTTTTGAACAGTCTCAGAATTGGACGAAACTAGTTCCATTGGATCCGTAATAGTTAGTTATTACCGGATTTCAATTTTCGTAGCAATCAGAGTTATCGTTTGATCGTGGCAGCTCGAAACGCATCGAATTGTTTTTAATATTAATTTGGCGAGTTAAAATAGCCATTTTTCAAACAGTCTCGAATTTCGACGAAACCAGTTTCATCGGATCCGTAATGTGATATTATTGTATGGTTTCAAATTTTGTGTCAATTGGATTTACAGTTTGTTCGGTACAAATTAAAACGCCTAGAAAATCGTTTAAATCGGTTTAATTTAAATCGATCGTTTGTTGCCATAACTTGCACAGATGATCGAATTAGCTTCCGAAACCTGTTCCATTGTGTGCGTAACGCGGGATAAACCCTAGGAACGTCAGTTTCGGTGCGTAAATCGGAGTTCGGAATTTCCGGATGAATAGTGTTCATCGATTTCCTATAAATAGACCACCTCCCTTCATAAATTAAAAAAAAATCAACAAACTCTAAACCCTAACCCTAGCCGCCATCTCTTCAATCTATGGCCAGAAAACTCCTATTTTCTCCCCTCAATTTCTCTAAATCTGTAGATAATTAGAAGAAGTGTTTAACATGAAAGTGGTTAAGCGTCTTGAGCTCGTTAGATCTATATGGTGATGATGGGTTTTGGAGCAACGTAGGGGGAGGAAAGTGAGGCCGACACTAGCAAGTTGCGCATGCAAATTGATGTACATATGGTGGCCGAGCTCAGAGCCTTTGAGGCCGAGCATGGAGGGGATGGAGGCGCTTCCATTGGCGTTCCCTGATCGAAGTATCATCAAGTGTGGAGGTTGCATAAATTAAACCTAATTTTCGTGCTATGGGTTCATTTTCTGGAACGTGATAACGTGAGGGAGAGGGAGAAGGAGGGTGCGGCTGTAATGAAGGGGGATGTGGATCTAACGGCTATGATAGTTGTAGGTTATAAAAATTTTAAATTTATGTTGTAAATATTAGTTTAAATTGTGTAAACTTATAAAATGCATAACTTTCTCATACGAGGTCGAAAACGCGTGAAACCAGTTGCGTTGGAATCGTATGGACGAGCTCTTCGCAATGCAGCTGGATTGGAAACGATTGGAGTTAGTGAAAATTTCGGGTAAAATTAAACGTCCGTTTAATTTTAATCGAAATAAATCGCTAAAACGAAATTGAAATCAAGGTGAGAACTTCTCACTCAATCGAATCAGTTTCGATTTTATTTTAAATAGTTAGATTTAAAATATTTGAATGCATGTTTGAATGATGATTGTTATCTATTGATTGTTAAAATAGACATTATGCGCCGTTAGTAAGCGGACATTATTTATTAAAAACATATACCGCGAATATTTCATAAACAGTGAAATTGGTATTATATATAATAGCAATATATATATATATATATATATATTGGCATATGTATATATTGGAGTTATTGATTTCCCGCATTTGTATAGCGGATGAGACCCTATTGCGCCGTCTATTAAGCGGATAATATTTTAAATCCCAAATACCGCGATAATTTCGTACTGGAGCGAAATTGGTATTGTGCTAATGTTTGTGGATGCAGGAAAACAGGTTGGCGGGATCCAACTGGATTCCTCAACAGTTTTTATTTGAATTCAGATATTTTGATATTTGATGGATTATCATATCGATATATGATATCGTTGTTGTCGTGATTGACTATTTGGTGTGTAGCATCATTGAACCAAATTTTGGGATTTTAAAATGATTTTAAAGTGATTTTTGAAAGTATACATTTATAAAATATTTTTGGAATTGATCCATTTTAAATAAATAAACGTTATAATTTTTAATGATATAAAGATTATGAATTTTTGAGAAATATAGTAAAAGGCTGATTTTTGAAAATATGGGGTTAATGGTTTTATAAAATAGTTTAATCAGGATTTTTGAAATTATTATAAAGAGTTGAAAATATAGGATTTATGAAATTCAATTATTTTATAAATCAGAATGATGAAATTATAAAGGAGATTAAATATGTTTTAAAAAAATAATATAAATTGATTTATATAAGAGATTTATAAATTGATAATTTGTAAATTAAAAATATTTGAATTATAAAACGAGTTTTTATAAGTGTTAGAATGAATTGTAAATGAATTCCATAAATGAATGAAATTTATAGAATTACAAACGGTGAAGTTATAAATGAAATTTTATAAGCAGTAGGTTTATAAAATTCATAAAGTTATTAAAAGAATAGGTTTGGATAAATAAACGAATCTTATAAGTTATAAGATTTATAATTATGAAGTTCAAAGGAATGATTTTGCAAACAAATAAGTTATAAGTATTTAACTTATAATATGAACCTTTGTTTTATAATTGAGTTATAAATTGAATAGGTTAATAAAGGAATTTATAAAAGGAGTTGTTATAAAATAAATAGAAATGGAGTTTATAAACGTTGTTTTATAAATCCGCAAACGACTTATTTTGATAAGTAAATTGTTGAAACCTATTAATGGAGTTATATGCAAGTTTTTGACTGTGAATAATCCTTTGGAATAAAATGAATAGAAATGATGAAATTTGTTAACAAGTATATTCACGTTTTTGAATAGTGAATATTATGTTAAAGAAAATGTTTAGAATGTGATATTTTAAATAGAATTAAAACGATCTAACGATGTTTTTAATTGTGTTGAGATTCGAAACCATAGATTTCAACATTTATTGTTGAAATAGACGTTTTCGAGAAATAGAAGGAAATGGTGGACTATAACACTGTTGTTATAGTAAATGATTTCCGAAAGGAAATGTTTTGTATAGTATTGGGATTTATATATCTATTTTAATTTCGAATCCCTATACTAGTGATTTTGGGTTGTCGTAACGATGTTTTACGTAACATTCGTTTTGACCCAGATAAATATGGTTAAGATAATGATTTCCTTAAAGAATGAAATATATACTTAATTCCGATTTAAGTATATTGAATATTTTCCAAGTGTTGAAAATAAATAAAAGATTTGTGAATTACTTATTAAATAAGTATGGAAATGTTTTCCAATATAAAGTGAATATCTTAAGCATTTATCTTTTTGAAGATAAATTGAAATGAATAATTGAAATCGTATATGCATGGATATCTTGAAATATAAATTCATTATGGAATTTATAAATGAAATTGGAAAATGGGTTTAAAAATAAATATTGATTTATTTTGGAAGTATTGAAAATTTTATATCTTGTAAAGCTACTTTTGGAAAATAAATAATTTGGAAAATTATTTGGAATCTGGTGATGTTGTGCATATCCATTGATAGTTCAATAACCGACTATCAATATTTCCCTTTGAATGGGTAATTGATGTGATTTGTTGGAATTTGAATGCTACAGTTATTTTTAAATTATTGCGCTCGTTATTCGGATTACCCATTCCGAATAGTGATACGACGTAATGGATAGCATTGAAGACTGGTGTTGAAGACCGAGTATTTGCAAGAAAGATAGTATGACCTATCGATTGTCTCTGCACTGAGTTGCAACGGTATAGAGACTCCCTAAGTGATGGGAAATCCGATCGGGATTGTGAATATCCGGATTGCAAGGACTTCTTTGTAAGTGCCTTCGGTTCACTTCGAGCCCGGAATAGACTTGTATGGATTGTATGTCTGACATTACAAATTGAGATACAAAGCAGATTTCTTTCAAATATATTTCTGTTGGTGGCGGAGAATTTATTCTTTTAGCTTAACACACTTCTCTGAGACGTACGAGCTCAGAGGTTATGTAGTTGAATGTTATCAGCGATATATTCCCAATTTGGTAATGTGACATGCTGAGTGTTGCTGTGAAATGATCATTGTGTTGATTATTTGTGATAGGATCATTTAATTGATCGTCTATCCTGGTGATCATTTCTATGATCATTTGTTGACCCAAAGCATGGCTTTTATATAAAGTATGTTTTTGTGGACGTGACTTCGTCGAGCCTCACACCTCGGGAATGGTCAAAACAGGAAAGATGCGGCAAGGTTATGAGGGGTAGCGCCCTTTAGGATATGTGCATTTCCTTCTGGAAAAGGGTGGTATCATGGTATAGAGACCAGATACTTACTCATGTTGAAAACACTTTATGATTGTGTGAATTGATTGCGAGCGCTCGGTGAAAGGTCCCAAAGGACCGGGGGATGGCATATTCGGTCAGTTGTTACTCAGTTAGGGGTAACCCGGCCTTGTGTTGGTAGAGATCCGGTTTGGTTCTCGGGGATGTCCATCCAGAGGCATTCTCATGTGGCAATGGGAAGTTCCTTGGCCTGATCATTCGTTGGAACTCCAAAGAAACAATACGAGACTTGTACGGTTTTAGTTGTATAACCTGCTATGGAATGTGGCGGTAACCTGCTATTGAACATAGTTAGCTATAGTAGGCATACGATAATGGTCGTATGCTGGCTAAGATTTATATTCTACTTTCGAAATAAATTTTTCCTACACTATGCACTAATAATAATATCAAATGTTCTTTCTAAATGCGTATCAAGCATCTTTGACTATCATAAGGAGAAATCTCCTCCGATTCTGCTTTTGCATTGTGTGTGTGTGCGGGAGGCCTTATGGTAGTCTCATTTTTAAAAGCATTGCGAATTGACTTTAAAAATATTCCTCTATTTTTTTTTCAAAGATAAATAAACTGTTTTGAGTTCTCACACCAGTCACATGACTGACTCGGAGTTTATTTTTTTCCTTCCTAAACTCTGGGTGCCCACCAATTTCTACACGGGCAGTCAAGAGTTAGGTTTATCAGGATATTCTGGATATTCTGGAGTTGCTGGAGGCAAGCTGGATGGCATGGCGTATTATTAGTATATAGTATTTCTTTTTCCGCTGCACTGTTTGATGTTGTTTGTTGTTGTACACTCTGATGATATGATGTAATGAAATGTAATGTATAAAATGTAATAACTGATATAGTTCTTTGTATAAAGATTATTCATTTATTATTATATGTTGTTCCGCTGCGAATTGTGAGATTCTGATGTTGTTCTGTTGTTTTTTTCTGTTCCGTTCTATTTTCTATTTTCTTTTCTCTCCATTTTCCATCTTCTTCTTCTACCTCTTTCCTTTTCTTAAAACCCTAAGTGTTCGATTTTCCGTCGTTCGATTGCGCGGCAGTCGATAAAGTGAGTATCGATGCTGAATTTCCGAAAGACGAAGAATCAGGTCCTTACATCTGGTATCAGAGCATATGGTTAAGCGACAACCATGGTTCTGTTGGGTATTACTCATTAGAGATAGAGTCGGTAGTACTCTAGAATGAGTTTGAGTGTAATAATAGATATGAGAGCGTATTTGTAGTGAATATAAAATTGTTTTATATTGTGATGATTGGTTTATTGAGTGGCATATGAACCTTCGTCAGCACGGTCTGCAAAACTATGCCGAAGGGGTTTCTAAACACTTGAATAGAACAATTCGACACGATATTGTTTTAAATTGGGTAAATGAAATAATTTTACCTTGATTATATTTTATATATGAAGGGATAATTTTTCAGAATTATTAAAGTGTATATAAATTGATTGTTTAGATGTTTGAATAATCTAAATTGAAGACTAATTGTATAAGCAAAAGAATTATAGGAATTGAATTATAATTAATGTGATTTACAATCGTGAAATAAACTTATATATATAACAAGTGAAACTATATGAATATAACTCAAGTGATGTTGAATGAAGTTGATATGGGTATCAAAGTAAATTATTAAAGTTAAGTGATAGATATGAACTTGAGTTATGTAAATGAAATTCAACTTTTGTAATTGAATTGAATTAATGGATTGAATGTTAATCAATTGAATGTGAATTTAGTTGATATGAAATAATGAATGTAAGTGTAATTCATTAAAATGTAATGTTATTGGAAGTTGAATAATTGAATGAAAATAAATTTATTAAACCAATTGATAAGCAAAGGAATTTGGTTGCAATTAATATACATTGGTTGTTATATGATTGTTAGTTGATTGTATGTAATTCATTAAGTATTAATGAAATTGAAAGCCAAAGTAATTGAAATTCAATTGGAAGTTGAATGAATCTTGAATAGAATTGAATTTGAATTGGAAGTGAACCAACTTGAATATGAATTAGTAAATATAAACTAATTGAAAATGGATGTTAGTAAAATCATCCACTGTTAATAAATCAAATGTGATTAAATTGAAAACCCAATTCATTGAATATTAATGAGAATATGAATGAATATTTATTGGTTATGGATGATAGTTGGTTGATGTTTGCATTTGTTGCTTTAGTTGCATTTGCTATGTTAACATATATAGTTATTATGTTGCTATATGATGTATATCGTTACTATTATCTATATGCATGATTCTCATGTTGTTTGTTGAGTGTTTAGTAGGTGCGGATCGCGTTTGCTTCGCATTTGGAGCTCGCTTTCGCGCTATATGAGCCGTATGTGCTCGCTAATAAAATATAAGGTACATATCTCGGATTAAATATCGTACTTTTATACTTTTTTCCCTTCGGGATGCCACATTACTTGATGAGATGTATATTTGTGATATATATACTGTCATTTTTTTTCGGATCGAGCCGCGCAAAGGAGACTATGGCGAATTTTTCCGGAAATTTAAGGCGTTAGAAAAAATTTGAGAAAATTGGAAAATTTTGAAAACTTAAACTTTGATTAGGAATTGAAAGTTAAACAATAGTAGTTGTTTTTGAAAAGATAACTAAGTATGCTTTGGAAACTTAGTAAAGTATTATAAGAAGTTTAACTATGGATTTTGGGAAAGTTAATAAATTCTATAACTTTTCTTACTTAGTAATTTCGAGGACGAAATTCTTTTAAGGGGGGAAGATTGTAACGACCCAGGATTTTTAGTAACTAAAATTTGAATATTTAATTATTTTTAAATATTAATAAGTGAAATTTATAAGTCGAATAAATTTTTATTTGAATAATTGGATTTAATTGGATAATTAAATCGATAATTTAATATGTTAAATTATGGAAATAATTGAAAATTGGGTTAAATATGATTGAAAATGATTTGTAAAATTTTATTTTATCATATTAGAGTTAGAATGATATTTTAGAACTTTTAAAATCGAATTAAAAGTTAGTTTGTGAAAATCGAATATTTAAATATTTAATCGA
The DNA here is from genome assembly GCA_030765085.1 of Allium cepa. Classification (NCBI taxonomy): domain Eukaryota; kingdom Viridiplantae; phylum Streptophyta; class Magnoliopsida; order Asparagales; family Amaryllidaceae; genus Allium; species Allium cepa. The sequence goes on along the minus strand of CM060931.1, from coordinate 880,969,295 downwards.
CTAGTGAAATTAGTCAATTTTTGAACAGTCTCAGAATTGGACGAAACTAGTTCCATTGGATCCGTAATAGTTAGTTATTACCGGATTTCAATTTTCGTAGCAATCGAAGTTATCGTTTGATCGTGGCAGCTCGAAACGCATCGAATTGTTTTTAATATTAATTTGGCGAGTTAAAATAGCCATTTTTCAAACAGTCTCGTATTTCGACGAAACCAGTTTCATCGGATCCGTAATGTGATATTATTGTATGATTTCAAATTTTGTGTCAATTGGATTTACCGTCTGTCCGATACAAATTAAAACGCCTAGAAAATCGTTAAAATTGGTTTAATTTAAATCGATCGTTTGTTGCCATAACTTGCACAGATGATCGAATTAGCTTCCGAAACCTGTTCCATTGTGTCCGGAACGCGGGATAAACCCTAGGAACTTCTGTTTCGGCGCGTAAATCGGAGTTCGGAATTTCCGGATGAATAGTATTCATCGATTTCCTATAAATAGACCACCTCCCTTCATAAATTAAAAAAAAAATAAACAAACTCTAAACCCTAACCCTAGCCGCCATCTCTTCAATCTATGGCCAGAAAACTCCTATTTTCTCCCCTCAATTTCTCTAAATCTGTAGATAATTAGAAGAAGTGTTTAACATGAAAGTTGTTAAGCGTCTTGAGCTGGTTAGATCTATATGGTGATGATGGGTGTTGGAGCGACGTAGGGGGAGGAAAGTGAGGCCGACACTAGCAAGTTGCGCACGCAAATTGATGTACATATGGTGGCCGAGCTCAGAGCCTTTGAGGCCGAGCATGGAGGGGATGGAGGCGCTTCCATTGGCGTTCCCTGATCGAAGTATCATCAAGTGTGGAGGTTGCATAAATTAAACCTAATTTTCGTGCTATGGGTTCATTTTCTGGAACGTGATAACGTGAGGGAGATGGACAAGGAGGGTGCGGCTGTGATGAAGGGGGATGTGGATCTAACGGCTATGATAGTTGTAGGTTATAAAATTTTTAAATTTATGTTGTAAATATTAGTTTAAATTGTGTAAACTTATAAAATGCATAACTTTCTCATACTAGGTCAAAAACGCGCGAAACCAGTTGCGTTGGAATCGTATGGACGAGCTCTTCGCAATGCAGCTGGATTAGAAACGATTGGAGTTAGTGAAAATTTCGGGTAAAATTAAACGTCCGTTTAATTTTATTCGAAATAAATCGCTAAAACGAAATTGAAATCAAGGTGAGAACTTCTCACTCAATCGAATCAGTTTCGATTTTATTTTAAATAGTTAGATTTAAAATATTTGAATGCATGTTTGAATGATGATTGTTATCTATTAATTGTTAAAATAGACATTATGCGCCGTTAGTAAGCGGATGTTATTTATTAAAAACATATACCGCGAATATTTGATAAACAGTGAAATTGGTATTATATATAATAGCAATATATATATATTGGCATATGTATATATTGGATTTATTGATTTCCCGCATTTGTATAGCGGATGCGACCCTATTGCGCCGTCTATTAAGCGGATAATATTTTAAATCCCATATACCGCGATAATTTCATACTGGAGCGAAATTGGTATTGTGCTAATGTTTGTGGATGTAGGAAAACAGGTTGGAGGGATCCAACTGGATTCCTCAATAGTTTTTATTTGAATTCAGATATTTTGATATTCGATGGATTATCATATCGATATATGATATCGTTGTTGTCGTAATTGACTATTTAGTGTGTAGCATCATTGAACCAAATTTTGGGATTTTAAAATGATTTTAAAGTGATTTTTGAAAGTATACATTTATAAAATATTTTTGGAATTGATCCATTTTAAATAAACAAACGTTATAATTTTTAATGTTATAAAGATTATGAATTTTTGAGAAATATAGTAAAAGGCTAATTTTTGAAAATATGGGGTTAATGGTTTTATAAAATAGTTTAATCAGGATTTTTGAAATTATTATAAAGAGTTGAAAATATAGGATTTATGAAATTTAATTATTTTATAAATCAGAATGATGAAATTATAAAGGAGATTAAAGATGTTTTAAAAAAATAATATAAATTGATTTATATAAGAGATTTATAAATTGATAATTTGTAAATTAAAAATATTTGAATTATAAAACGAGTTTTTATAAGTGTTAGAATGAATTGTAAATGAATTCCTTAAATCAATGAAATTTATAGAATTATAAACGGTGAAGTTATAAATGGAATTTTATAAGCAGTAGGTTTATAAAATTCATAAAGTTATTAAAAGAATAGGTTTGGATAAATAAACGAATCTTATAAGTTATAAGATTTATAATTATGAAGTTCAAAGGAACGATTTTGCAAACAAATAAGTTATAAGTATTTAACTTATAATATGAACCTTTGTTTTATAATTGAGTTATAAATTGAATAGGTTAATAAAGGAATTTATAAAAGGAGTTGTTATAAAATAAATAGAAATGGAGTTTATAAACGTTGTTTTATAAATCCGCAAACGACTTATTTTGATAAGTAAATTGTTGAAACTTATTAATGGAGTTATATGCACGTTTTTGACTGTGAATAATCCTTTGAAATAAAATGAATAGAAATGATGAAATTTGTTAACAAAGTATATTCACGTTTTTGAATAGTGAATATTATGTTAAAGAAAATGTTTAGAATGTGATATTTTAAATAGAATTAAAACGATCTAACAATGTTTTTAATTGTGTTGAGATTCGAAACCATAGATTTCAACATTTATTGTTGAAATAGACGTTTTCGAGAAATAGAAGGAAATGGTGGACTATAACACTGTTGTTATAGTAAATGATTTCCGAAAGGAAATGTTTTGTATAGTATTGGGATTTATATATCTATTTTAATTTCGAATCCCTATACTAGTGATTTTGTGTTGTCGTAACGATGTTTTACGTAACATTCGTTTTGACCCAGATAAATATGGTTAAGAGAATGATTTCCTTAAAGAATGAAATATATACTTAATTTCGGTTTAAGTATATTGAATATTTTCCAAGTGTTGAAAATAAATAAAAGATTTGTGAATTACTTATTAAATAAGTATGAAAATGTTTTCCAATATAAAGTGAATATCTTAAGAATTTATCTTTTTGAAGATAAATTGAAATGAATAATTGAAATCGTATATGCATGGATATCTTGAAATATAAATTCATTATGGAATTTATAAATGAAATTGGAAAATGGGTTTAAAAATAAATATTGATTTATTTTTGAAGTATTGAAAATTTTATATCTTGTAAAGATATTTTTGGAAAATAAATAATTTGGAAAATTATTTGAAATCTGGTGATGTTGTGCATATCCATTGATAGTTCAATAACCGACTATCAATATTTCCCTTTGAATGGGTAATTGATGTGATTTGTTTGAATTTGAATGCTACACTAATTTTTAAATTATTGCGCTCGTTATTCGGATTACCCATTCCGAATAGTGATACGACGTAATGGATAGCATTGAAGACCGGTGTTGAAGACCGGGTATTTGCAAGAACGATAGTATGACCTATCGATTGTCTCTGCACTGAGTTGCAACGGTATAGAGACTCCCTAAGTGATGGGAAATCCGATCGGGATTGTGAATATCCGGATTGCAAGGACTTCTTTGTAAGTGCCTTCGGTTCTGTTCGAGCCCGGAACAGACTTGTATGGATTGCATGTCTGACATTACAAATTGAGATACAAAGCGGATTTCTTTCAAATATATTTCTGTTGGTGGCGGAGAATTTATTCTTTTAGCTTAACACCCTTCTCTGAGACGTACGAGCTCAGAGGTTATGTAGTTGAATGTTATTAGCGATATATTCCCAATTTGGTAATGTGACATGCTGAGTGTTGCTGTGAAATGATCATTGTGTTGATTATTTGTGATAGGATCATTTATTTGATCGTCTATCCTGGTGATCATTTCTATGATCATTTGTTGACCCAAAGCATGGCTTTTGTATAAAGTATGTTTTTGTGGACGTGACTTCGTCGAGCCTCACACCTCGGGAACGGTCAAAACAGGAAAGATGCGGCAAGGTTATGAGGGGTAGCGCCCTTTAGGATATGTGCATTTCCTTCTGGAAAAGGGTGGTATCATGGTATGGAGCCCAGATACTTACTCATGTTGAAAACACTTTATGATTGTGTGAATTGATTGCGAGCGCTCGGTGAAAGGTCCCAAAGGACCGGGGGATGGCATATTCGGTCAGTTGTTACTCAGTTAGGGGTAACCCGGCCTTGTGTTGGTAGAGATCCGGTTTGGTTCTCGGGGATGTCCATCCAGAGGCATTCTCATGTGGCAATGGGAAGTTCCTTGGCCTGATCATTCGTTGGAAATCCAAAGAAACAATACGAGACTTGTACGGTTTTAGTTGTATAACCTGCTATGGAATGTGGCGGTAACCTGCTATTGAACATAGTTAGCTATAGTAGGCATACGATAATGGTCGTATGTTGGCTAAGATTTATATTCTACTTTCGAAATAAATTTTTCCTACACTATGCACTAATAATAATATCAAATGTTCTTTCTAAATGCGTATCAAGCATCTTTGACTATCATAAGGAAAAATCTCCTCCGATTCTGCTTTTGCATTGTGTGTGTGTGCGGGAGGCCTTATGGTAGTCTCATTTTTAAAAGCATTGCGAATTGACTTTAAAAATATTCCTCTATTTTTTTTTCAAAGATAAATAAACTGTTTTGAGTTCTCACACCAGTCACATGACTGACTCGGAGTTTATTTTTTTCCTTCCTAAACTCTGGGTGCCCACCAATTTCTACACGGGCAGTCAAGAGTTAGGTTTATCAGGATATTCTGGATATTCTGGAGTGGCTGGAGGCAAGCTGGATGGCATGGTGTATTATTAGTATATAGTATTTCTTTTTCCGTTGCACTGTTTGATGTTGTTTGTTGTTGTACACTCTGATGATATGATGTAATGAAATGTAATGTATAAAATGTAATAACTGATATAGTTCTTTGTATAAAGATTATTCATTTATTATTATATGTTGTTCCGCTGCGAATTGTGAGATTCTGATGTTGTTCTGTTGTTTTTTTCTGTTCCGTTCTATTTTCTATTTTCTTTTCTCTCCATTTTCCATCTTCTTCTTCTACCTCTTTCCTTTTCTTAAAACCCTAAGTGTTCGGTTTTCCGTCGTTCGATTGCTCGGCAGTCGATAAAGTGAGTATCGATGCTGAATTTTCGAAAGACGAAGAATCGGGTCCTTACATCTGGTATCAGAGCATATGGTTAAGCGACAACCATGGTTCTGTTGGGTATTACTCAATAGAGATAGAGGTAGTAGTACTCTAGAATGAGTTTGAGTGTAATAATAGATATGAGAGCGTATTTGTAGTGAATATAAAATTGTTTTATATTGTGATGATTGGTTTATTGAGTGGCATATGAACCTTCGTCAGCACGGTCTGCAAAACTATGCCGAAGGGGTTTCTAAACACTTGAATAGAACAATTCGACACGATATTGTTTTAAATTGGGTAAATGAAATAATTTTACCTTGATTATATTTTATATATGAAGGGATAATTTTTCAGAATTATTAAAGTGTATATAAATTGATTGTTTAGATGTTTGAATAATCTAAATTGAAGACTAATTGTATAAGCAAAAGAATTATAGGAATTGAATTATAATTAATGTGATTTACAATCGTGAAATAAACTTATATATATAACAAGTGAAACTATATGAATATAACTCAAGTGATGTTGAATGAAGTTGATATGGGTATCAAAGTAAATTATTAAAGTTAAGTGATAGATATGAACTTGAGTTATGTAAATGAAATTCAACTTTTGTAATTGAATTGAATTAATGGATTGAATGTTAATCAATTGAATGTGAATTTAGTTGATATGAAATAATGAATGTAAGTGTAATTCATTAAAATGTAATGTTATTGGAAGTTGAATAATTGAATGAAAATAAATTTATTAAACCAATTGATAAGCAAAGGAATTTGGTTGCAATTAATATACATTGGTTGTTATATGATTGTTAGTTGATTGTATGTAATTCATTAAGTATTAATGAAATTGAAAGCCAAAGTAATTGAAATTCAATTGGAAGTTGAATGAATCTTGAATAGAATTGAATTTGAATTGGAAGTGAACCAACTTGAATATGAATTAGTAAATATAAACTAATTGAAAATGGATGTTAGTAAAATCATCCACTGTTAATAAATCAAATGTGATTAAATTGAAAACCCAATTCATTGAATATTAATGAGAATATGAATGAATATTTATTGGTTATGGATGATAGTTGGTTGATGTTTGCATTTGTTGCTTTAGTTGCATTTGCTATGTTAACATATATAGTTATTATGTTGCTATATGATGTATATCGATACTATTATCTATATGCATGATTCTCATGTTGTTTGTTGAGTGTTTAGTAGGTGCGGATCGCGTTTGCTTCGCATTTGGAGCTCGCTTTCGCGCTATATGAGCCGTATATGCTCGCTAATAAAATATAAGGTACATATCTTGGATTAAATATCGTACTTTTATACTTTTTTTCCCTTCGGGATGCCACATCACTTGATGAGATGTATATTTGTGATATATATACTGTCATTTTTTTTTTCGGATCGAGCCACGCAAAGGAGACTATGGCGAATTTTTCCGAAAATTTAAGGCGTTAGAAAAAATTTGAGAAAATTGGAAAATTTTGAAAACTTGAACTTTGATTAGGAATTAAAAGTTAAACAATAGTAGTTGTTTTTGAAAAGATAACTAAGTATGATTTGGAAACTTAGTAAAGTGTTATAAGAAGTTTAACTATGGATTTTGGGAAAGTTAATAAATTCTATAACTTTTCTTACTTAGTAATTTCGAGGACGAAATTCTTTTAAGGGGGGAAGATTGTAACGACCCAGGATTTTTAGTAATTAAAATTTGAATATTTAATTATTTTTAAATATTAATAAGTGAAATTTATAAGTCGAATAAATTTTTATTTGAATAATTGGATTTAATTGGATAATTAAATCGATAATTTAATATGTTAAATTATGGAAATAATTGAAAATTGGGTTAAATATGATTGAAAATGATTTGTAAAATTTTATTTTATCATATTAGAGTTAGAATGATATTTTAGAACTTTTAAAATCGAACTAAAAGTTAATTTGTGAAAATCGAATATTTAAATATTTAATCGACTAGTGAAATTAGTCAATTTTTGAACAGTCTCAGAATTGGACGAAACTAGTTCCATTGGATCCGTAATAGTTAGTTATTACCGGATTTCAATTTTCGTAGCAATCGGAGTTATCGTTTGATCGTGGCAGCTCGAAACGCATCGAATTGTTTTTAATATTAATTTGGCGAGTTAAAATAGCCATTTTTCAAACTGTCTCGGATTTCGACGAAACCAGTTTCATCAGATTCGTAATGTGATATTATTTTATGGTTTCAAATTTCGTGTCAATTGGATTTACCGTTTGTCCGGTACAAATTAAAACGCCTAGAAAATCGTTTAAATTGGTTTATTTTAAATCGATCGTTTGTTGCCATAACTTGCATAGATGATCGAATTAGCTTTCGAAACCTGTTCCATTGTGTCCGGAACGCGGGATAAACCCTAGGAACTTCAGTTTCGGCGCGTAAATCGGAGATCGGAATTTCCGGATGAATAGTGTTCATCGATTTCCTATAAATAGACCACCCCCCTTCATAAATTAAAAAATAAATAAAAAAACTCTAAACCCTAACCCTAGCCGCCATCTCTTCAATCTATGGCCAGAAAACTCCTATTTTCTCCCCTCAATTTCTCTAAATCTGTAGATAATTAGAAGAAGTGTTTAACATGAAAGTTGTTAAGCGTCTTGAGCTCGTTAGATCTATATGGTGATGATGGGTGTTGGAGCAACGTAGGGGGAGGAAAGTGCGGCCGACACTAGCAAGTTGCGCACGCAAATTGATGTACATATGGTGGCCGAGCTCAGAGCCTTTGAGGCCGAGCATGGAGGGGATGGAGGCGCTTCCATTGGCGTTCCCTGATCGAAGTATCATCAAGTGTGGAGGTTGCATAAATCAAACCTAATTTTCGTGCTATGGGTTCATTTTCTGGAACGTGATAACGTGAGGGAGAGGGAGAAGGAGGGTGCGGCTGTGATGAAGGGGGATGTGGATCTAATGGCTATGATAGTTGTAGGTTATAAAAATTTTAAATTTATGTTGTAAATATTAGTTTAAATTGTGTAAACTTATAAAATGCATAACTTTCTCATACGAGGTCAAAAACGCGCGAAACCAGTTGCGTTGGAATCGTATGGACGAGCTCTTCGCAATGCATCTGGATTGGAAATGATTGGAGTTAGTGAAAATTTCGGGTAAAATTAAATGTCCGTTTAATTTTATTCGAAATAAATCGCTAAAACGAAATTGAAATCAAGGTGAGAACTTCTCACTCAATCGAATCAGTTTCGATTTTATTTTAAATAGTAAGATTTAAAATATTTGAATGCATGTTTGAATGATGATTGTTATCTATTGATTGTTAAAATAGACATTATGCGCCGTTAGTAAGCGGATGTTATTTATTAAAAACATATACCGCGAATATTTCATAAACAGTGAAATTGGTATTATATATAATAGCAATATATATATATATATATATATTGGCATATGTATATATTGGAGTTATTGATTTCCCGCATTTGTATAGCGGATGAGACCCTATTGCGCTGTCTATTAAGCGGATAATATTTTAAATCCCATATACCGCGATAATTTCGTACTGGAGCGAAATTGGTATTGTGCTAATGTTTGTGGATGCAGGAAAACTGGTTGGAGGGATCCAACTGGATTCCTTAATAGTTTTTATTTGAATTCAGATATTTTGACATTCGATGGATTATCATATCGATATATGATATCGTTGTTGTCGTGATTGACTATTTGGTGTGTAGCATCATTGAACCAAATTTTGGGATTTTAAAATGATTTTAAAGTGATTTTTGAAAGTATACATTTATAAAATATTTTTGGAATTGATCCATTTTAAATAAATAAACGTTATAATTTTTAATGTTATAAAGATTATGAATTTTTGAGAAATATAGTAAAAGGCTAATTTTTGAAAATATGGGGTTAATGGTTTTATAAAATAGTTTAATCAGGATTTTTGAAATTATTATAAAGAGTTGAAAATATAGGATTTATGAAATTTAATTATTTTATAAATCAGAATGATGAAATTATAAAGGAGATTAAAGATGTTTTAAAAAAATAATATAAATTGATTTATATAAGAGATTTATAAATTGATAATTTGTAAATTAAAAATATTTGAATTATAAAACGAGTTTTTATAAGTGTTAGAATGAATTGCAAATGAATTCCATAAATGAATGAAATTTATAGAATTATAAACGGTGAAGTTATAAATGGAATTTTATAAGCAGTAGGTTTATAAAATTCATAAAGTTATTAAAAGAATAGGTTTGGATAAATAAACGAATCTTATAAGTTATAAGATTTATAATTATGAAGTTCAAAGGAACGATTTTGCAAACAAATAAGTTATAAATATTTAACTTATAATATGAACCTTTGTTTTATAATTGAGTTATAAATTGAATAGGTTAATAAAGGAATTTATAAAAGGAGTTGTTATAAAATAAATAGAAATGGAGTTTATAAACGTTGTTTTATAAATCCGCAAACGACTTATTTTGATAAGTAAATTGTTGAAACCTATTAATGGAGTTATATGCACGTTTTTGACTGTGAATAATCCTTTGAAATAAAATGAATAGAAATGATGAAATTTGTTAACAAAGTATATTCACGTTTTTGAATAGTGAATATTATGTTAAAGAAAATGTTTAGAATGTGATATTTTAAATAGAATTAAAACGATCTAACGATGTTTTTAATTGTGTTGAGATTCGAAACCATAGATTTCAACATTTATTGTTGAAATAGACGTTTTCGAGAAATAGAAGGAAATGGTGGACTATAACACTGTTGTTATAGTAAATGATTTCCGAAAGGAAATGTTTTGTATAGTATTGGGATTTATATATCTATTTTAATTTCGAATCCCTATACTAGTGATTTTGGGTTGTCGTAACGATGTTTTACGTAACATTCGTTTTGACCCAGATAAATATGGTTAAGAGAATGATTTCCTTAAAGAATGAAATATATACTTAATTTCGGTTTAAGTATATTGAATATTTTCCAAGTGTTGAAAATAAATAAAAGATTTGTGAATTACTTAATAAATAAGTATGGAAATGTTTTCCAATATAAAGTGAATATCTTAAGAATTTATCTTTTTGAAGATAAATTGAAATGAATAATTGAAATCGTATATGCATGGATATCTTGAAATATAAATTCATTATGGAATTTATAAATGAAATTGGAAAATGGGTTTAAAAAATAAATATTGATTTTTTTTTGAAGTATTGAAAATTTTATATCTCGTAAAGATATTTTTGGAAAATAAATAATTTGGAAAATTATTTGGAATCTGGTGATGTTGTGCATATCCATTGATAGTTCAATAACCGACTATCAATATTTCCCTTTGAATGGGTAATTGATGTGATTTGTTTGAATTTGAATGCTACACTTATTTTTAAATTATTGCGCTCGTTATTCGGATTACCCATTCCGAATAGTGATACGACGTAATGGATAGCATTGAAGACCGGTGTTGAAGACCGGGTATTTGCAAGAACGATAGTATGACCTATCGATTGTCTCTGCACTGAGTTGCAACGGTATAGAGACTCCCTAAGTGATGGGAAATCCGATCGGGATTGTGAATATCCGGATTGCAAGGACTTCTTTGTAAGTGCCTTCGGTTCTGTTCGAGCCCGGAACAGACTTGTATGGATTGCATGTCTGACATTACAAATTGAGATACAAAGCAGATTTCTTTCAATTATATTTCTGTTGGTGGCGGAGAATTTATTCTTTTAGCTTAACACCCTTCTCTGAGACGTACGAGCTCAGAGGTTATGTAGTTGAATGTTATCAGCGATATATTCCCAATTTGGTAATGTGACATGCTGAGTGTTGCTGTGAAATGATCATTGTGTTGATTATTTGTGATAGGATCATTTATTTGATCGTCTATCCTGGTGATCATTTCTATGATCATTTGTTGACCCAAAGCATGGCTTTTGTATAAAGTATGTTTTTATGGACGTGACTTCGTCGAGCCTCACACCTCGGGAATGGTCAAAACAGGAAAGATGCGGCAAGGTTATGAGGGGTAGCGCCCTTTAGGATATGTGCATTTCCTTCTGGAAAAGGGTGGTATCATGGTATGGAGCCCAGATACTTACTCATGTTGAAAACACTTTATGATTGTGTGAATTGATTGCGAGCGCTCGGTGAAAGGTCCCAAAGGACCGGGGGATATCATATTCGGTCAGCTGTTACTCAGTTAGGGGTAACCCGACCTTGTGTTGGTAGAGATCCGGTTTGGTTCTCGGGGATGTCCATCAAGAGGCATTCTCATGTGGCAATGGGAAGTTCCTTGGCCTGATCATTCGTTGGAAATCCAAAGAAACAATACGAGACTTGTACGGTTTTAGTTGTATAACCTGCTATGGAATGTGGCGGTAACCTGCTATTGAACATAGTTAGCTATAGTAGGCATACGATAATGGTCGTATGCTGGCTAAGATTTATATTCTACTTTCGAAATAAATTTTTCCTACACTATGCACTAATAATAATATCAAATGTTCTTTTTAAATGCGTATCAAGCATCTTTGACTATCATAAGGAGAAATCTCCTCCGATTCTGCGTTTGCATTGTGTGTGTGTGCGGGAGGCCTTATGGTAGTCTCATTTTTAAAAGCATTGCGAATTGACTTTAAAAATATTCCTCTATTTTTTTTTCAAAGATAAATAAACTGTTTTGAGTTCTCACACCAGTCACATGACTGACTCGGAGTTTATTTTTTTCCTGCCTAAACTCTGGGTGCCCACCAATTTCTACACGGGCAGTCAAGAGTTAGGTTTATCAGGATATTCTGGATATTCTGGAGTGGCTGGAGGCAAGCTGGATGGCATGGCGTATTATTAGTATATAGTATTTCTTTTTCCGCTGCACTGTTTGATGTTGTTTGTTGTTGTACACTCTAATGATATGATGTAATGAAATGTAATGTATAAAATGTAATAACTGATATAGTTCTTTGTATAAAGATTATTCATTTATTATTATATGTTGTTCCGCTGCGAATTGTGAGATTCTGATGTTGTTCTGTTGTTTTTTCTGTTCCGTTCTATTTTCTATTTTCTTTTCTCTCCATTTTCCATCTTCTTCTTCTACCTCTTTCCTTTTCTTAAAACCCTAAGTGTTCGGTTTTCCGTCGTTCGATTGCTCGGCAGTCGATAAAGTGAGTATCGATGCTGAATTTTCGAAAGACGAATGTTAACTCCGCCTTAACCATGACTCACCGATCTAGTGCATCAAGAGGTTCCGACCTAACAGTTAGAAGCATGCCGACTTAAAGCTCAACAGGGGGTGCCGACCTAAGGCTCAACAGGGGGTGCCGACCTAAGGCTCAACAGGGGTGCCGACCTAAGGCCTAAGGGTTATGCCGACTTAACACTTCAACAAGTATGCCGACTCAACATAAATACCGACCCAACAGCCTTAGCTCATTGCCGACCTAAAATGAATGACGACTCAATGGTTACCGACTTAATGACTCAGAAGGGACAGCGACTCAAGGTACTTCACGACTCAATGCCTTTACAAAGTTCCCGACCTAAGGCCTTAAATGGATAACGACCTAATGCCTTAAAGGATGCCGACTTGGGAAGTCTACCAACCTAAATTAAGTACCGATTTAATTACCTAAGGAAGTTGCCGACCTAATTGATCAGGACATGGAAAGGTGCACGACCTATACTTAAGTCGCAACCGACTTACGACGTATGCTAAGCCGTTCACGACCCAGGCAAATGAAGGCAAATCCTATACAGCTACTTGACACGCGCATGTTAACTCGGCAACGACCTAAGACTTATGATATGAGTTCAGACAAGCTTACTTCTGTTAAGCCGAAGACTTGACACGGTAAGTCGACCACGACTTACGTTAAGTCGGCCACGACTTATGCTAGGTCGGCCACGACTTATACCTTGGTAGTAATTCCAGCCCAGAATTCACTATAAATAGGCGACCACTTCCAACTTCAAGAGGACTTTTGGCACATTCTCTTCATACACCGTTACCTTGCTGCATTGAGAACTTCATCAACACTTAGAGCTTTCAAGATTAGAGGAATACATCAAAGAACTTCACGAAGAAACCACACATCTTCAACATGAATTTAAGGACTTTAATCGACATTGAAGCTTAAGCTACTTGTTCCAAATCACTTGTAACTTGAAGTATATTGTACTTGAGAAGAATTGTATCAGCTTGTAACGGGATTATTAATAAAAGTACTTAGAGTGGACGTAGGCTATACCCTTAAGCCGAACCACTATAAAATTGTTGTTGTTTACTGCTTTTCCGCTATTACTTGCTTGTAATTCTTTCCCGATCTACCGGGTGGTGCTTTCACAACTACACTTCACACACCGGGGTGTTAGCGTTCACATTTTAGCGTTAACATTTTTGGTGCTTTCACTGAGAACCCAACTCAGGAAAACTGTCATCATTGCTTCACAGAGATTTGTAGAAAGAATTTCCTTAAAAACCAGAAGTCTATCTGAGATTATGGCTCCTGGAAGGAAAAGTAGATCTGTCAGATCTGGAAATATTCAAGAGGGAACCTCCGCTTCCCCTGTACCTAATCAACCCATTCCGTCTGCTGGGGTTACGAAAGCAGAGTTGGATGCTGTAATATTAGGACTGAACCAGCAGATAAACGCCCAGAATGCACAATTAGAAGCTCAGAGTGCCCAAAATGCTCTAATTCTGAATAAGTTGAATGATTTGCTCGGGGCAAATAATCAACCGACTGGTAATGGAAGGAATTATACTGGAAACATTCATGATGCTAATGAGAGGAATGCTCCAGAAAGGGCTGCCAGTCCCTTTGAGCAAACACTTCCTGAGGTTGGTGGATCTGGAACTCGACATGATGAGGAGTATCTTTCTGGGATGGTCCGGCAAATCATGAGAGAAAGTATGCAGAGGGTTGAAGATGAGAAAGAATGGGGTTTCGCCCCAAGTAAAACTCCGTTTACTGAGAAAATCTTAAAGGCGGAGTTTCCAAGGAAGTTTGTCCCTCCAACTATCCCAGCTTACAAAGGGACAAGTGATCCGAATGAATTCTTGTATAAATATGATTGGCACATGACAGGTGCCAGGGCCTCAGACGAGATAAAGTGCCGATATTTCCCCGTATACCTTGAAGGTGTGGCTCTACTGTGGTTCACCAAGTTGCCAGTCCGATCTATTGATCAGTTTTCAGACCTGACCCGAAAGTTCAAGGAACAGTTTAGACTATATGCTTCAAAGGCCAAAGACATCATGTCATTGTCAAGTATAGAACAGAATCCTGGTGAATCTATCAGATCTTTCTTGAACCGCTTTAATATAGCGCTGGCAGAGGTGGACAATGCTGAACCGCGAATGATATTGACTTATCTGATGAGGGCTATTGATAAGTCGAGCGAATTTGGGAAATGGTTAAACATGAAGGAGCCAACCTCCCTCGAAAAGTTCTGCAAAAAGGCAGACGAATTCATACGCCTGGAAAGCCGTCCTGTACCGGTGAAGGCAGTGTCAGAAAAAGCTGAAGATAACACTGTTGCACCACGCAGGGCAAAAAAGGGAAAATAACAATGGGAAGAAACAGAGTAATCTGAAGAAGCCCCGATCCTTCAAGCCATCAGAGTATACTCCTTTATCAGACACGCCGGAGCATATCTTCCTTGCCATTAAAGATTCTGTTGACCTCCCTAAACCTATCCCTTTGAGGACCGGAAAAAAGGCTATACAAAGTGGGAAGTTCTGCCGCTTCCATAATCAACCCGGTCATGAGACTGATGAGTGCCGCCAGTTGAAAAATCCGATTGAAGAATTGCTAAGAGAAAACAAGCTGCAGCAATTTGTGAAAAAGAATAGCAACAATCCTGCATCGTCAAGTCAGGGGCAACAGGCTCCTGTTCATCAGCCTAGGATAGGTGAGAAAGCTACGGGACATGAATCTGGAAGGCCCATTATTAATGTCATTACAGGAGGGCCTCACCCAGCTGGCAAGAGCTGGGGAGAGATGGAGAGATATTCCAGGGCTTTGAAATATGCTCCAGCCGAAGAAGACGTCTTTGTTTTAGAAGACACTACGCCCCTGAAACAACAGAAAACTTTCAGTGATGATATTGTTTTCAGAGCCAGAGATTCCACAGGTATAGAAGCTCCTACCCTAGATCCCTTGGTCATCTCGGCTGGTATTGGGCCGGCCATTGTCAGAAGAGTCCTCATTGACTGCGGAGCATCATGTAATATCCTCTTCAAGAAGACATTTGACCAGATGAAAATCCCTATGATCGATGTACAAGCCTCATCACAGAAGATCGCTGGCTTCACTGGGGAGCCAAAGCAACCAATTGGGACCATCGATCTGCTTGTAGAACTTGGGGAAGCAGAAAGGAAAGTGGTCCGCAAGCAAACATTTGTGATTGTCGATGAGTTTTCTGCTTATAATGCTTTTCTTGGCCGTCCAACACTCGCAGCATTCAAAGCTATCCTAGCCCCGTGGTGCCTCGCTATTAAATTCCCTACTGACAATGGAGTAGGAGTTATAAAAGGGGATCAAAATGCTGCGCGAGAGTGCTATTTGACAGAGCTGCGAGAGTCAAGAAAAAGAGAAATGGGAAAGGATGCGGCAACCCCAGTCCGCATCAAGGAACCAGCCTTGTAGCAATTACGGGGCGGACCCTGCACTGGCGAGCACAGCGGGGCACGGAAAGAAATGGATCCCAGAAAAGCCAGTGCAGGGGAGAATAGAGTGGTACCGGTGGAAACGACAGTTCCGGTACCTGTTGACCCGAAGGACCCAAATAAGGTGTTGAATGTGGGTTCACAGCTTAATGTGTCAATTCAGAATATCTTGATATCTTTCCTGAAAGCAAATCTGGATGTCTTTGCTTGGACTCATGCCGATATGTGTGGAATATCTCCAGAAGTTGCAGTACATGCTCTGAATATTGACCCAAAGTTTACGCCAGTTAAACAGAAAAGAAGAACCCAAGGTCCAGAAAGGTCAGCAGCATTAAAAGAAGAAGTTGATCGACTCATGGAAAATAACTTCATCAAAGAATCTAATTATCCGAATTGGGTTTCAAATCCTGTGCTGGTCAAGAAAGCTAATGGAAAATGGAGAGTGTGCATCGATTTTTCTGATCTAAACAAGGCTTGCCCCAAAGATTGCTTCCCGTTACCCAGGATCGATCAACTGGTAGACGGAACTGCGGGACATGAATTGTTATCTTTCATGGATGCCTACTCCGGTTATAACCAAATCATGATGCACGAGCCGGATCAGGAGGATACAAGCTTTATCACAGATGTTGGACTTTATTGCTACAGAGTTATGCCCTTCGGATTGAAAAATGCAGGGGCAACCTACCAAAGACTTGTTAATGCTATGTTCAAACCGCAATTGGGCAAGACTATGGAAGTCTACGTCGACGACATGTTAGTGAAGTCCAGGAAAGCAGCGGATCACATTGAACACTTAGCAGAAATGTTCGCAGTCCTTCGGAAATACAGAATGAAACTTAACCCTCTGAAATGTACATTTTGGGTCGAGTCCGGAAAGTTCTTAGGTTTCATCGTCAGTGCTAGGGGCATTGAGGCTAGTCCAGCTCAAATTACTGGCTTGAAAGAAGTTAAAGCTCCTAGAACGAAGAAGGAATTGCAGAGTCTCAACGGAAAGGTCGCCGCCCTGAGTCGGTTCATTTCCAAAGCCACTGATAAATGCATCCCATTCTTTGACGCCCTGAAGAAAGGAAAGAAGAATTTTGAATGGACTTCCGAATGCCAAAAAGCCTTCGATGAGTTGATCCGTCATATGGAAACGCCTCGAATACTTTCTAGGCCAGGCAATGGTGAGGATCTTCTTATATACTTGGCAGTATCATCTCATGCTCTAAGTGCAGCGCTGATACGGGAAGACAAAAGGATTCAACATCCGGTTTACTATATCAGCAAAAGACTCACTGGGGCAGAGCTGAATTACTCCAAGTTGGAAAAACTCGCCTATTGCCTACTAGTTGCATCAAGGAAACTGAGGCAATATTTCCAAGCTCATCCTATCAGAGTACTCATTGATCAACCTCTAAAGCAAGTCCTATTTCGCCCTGAAACTTCGGGTCGCCTTCTAAAATGGAACATTGAACTCAGTCAATATGACATCACTTATCACCCCCGAAAAGCAATCAACGGACAAGCTTTAGCTGATTTCTTTGCAGAATTCACAGAGAAAGATAATGGTGAGGAAGAAGCAATCAATGATTCCCCAATCCAGTGGAAGATGTATGTTGATGGCGCAAGAAATGACTACTGTTCTGGAGCCGGAGTGGTACTTGAAACTCCTGAAGGTCGATCATTATGTTATGCACTAAGATTGGAATTTCCTTCAACAAACAATGAAGCAGAATATGAAGCTCTTATTGCAGGTCTGAAAATCGCTAAAGAGCTAAACATTCGAGCATTACAGATCTTCAGTGATTCTCAGCTTATTGTATGCCAAGTCAAGAAGGAATTTCAAACAAAAGGTGGAAACTTGCCTTCCTACTTGTCAAAGGCTTGGGAACTCCTATGTGAACTCGATCACTATTCAATAAGCCACATTCCTCGGGAAGAGAATATGAAGGCAGATTCCCTCGCAAAGTATTCAAGTTCTGGTGAAGCTCAACTATTGGGATTGGTCCCTGTAGAAGTCCTTTCAGCACCAAGTATAGACGAGATGGATATTGACTGGATTATGAATGTATCTCAAGAACAAGAGTCATGGATGACTCCAATACTGGACTACCTACTCAGAGGTTCTCTGCCAGAAAATTCGATAGAAAGACGAAAGCTACTAAGGAAAGCCTCTCGCTATATAATTCAGGATGGCCGATTATATAGACGGGGATTCTCAATGCCATTGCTTCGATGTGTATCCCGGGAAGAGTCCAAAACAATACTAGCTGAGGTGCATGGAGGAGAATGTGGTGATCATTCAGGTGGTCAAACATTAGCAAAGAAAATTCTCCGATACGGATATTTTTGGCCAGAAATTAATCATGATGCTGCAAGCTATTCCCGAAAGTGTGACAAATGCCAAAGATTCGCCAAAATTCCTAGAGCACCTTCAACTGAACTCACACAAATGGTCAGTCCATGGCCATTTGCAATTTGGGGAATGGATCTCATTGGGCCGCTACCGACTGCCAAATCAGGGATTAGATATGCTATTGTTGCAGTTTATTATTTTACGAAATGGGCTGAGGCTGAACCATTGGCTACTATCACCTCTAAGAAGATGATAAGTTTCATGACCAAGAATATCATTTGCAGGTATGGTGTGCCTCAGAAAATAATCACAGACAATGGCACTCAGTTTGAAAGCGAGGAATTCCAAGATTTTTGCAGGCGATTCAAAATCCAGAAAAGCTTTTCAGCAGTTTCTCATCCGCAGGCAAACGGGCAAGTGGAAGCAGTAAACAAGATCATCAAATCAACCATCAAAAAGCAACTCGAAAGAGCAAAAGGTGGTTGGGTCGATAAGCTACCACTTGCACTATGGGCATACAGAACCACTCACAAAACTGCGACTGGGCACACTCCTTTCTCATTAGCATACGGGTCGGAAGCAATGATCCCGATAGAAACAGAGGTTCCTTCACACAGAAGGATCCATTTCAACGAAGCAGAAAATGAAAGGCTACAGCTTGAAGCGCTAGATTTCCTTGATGAAAAAAGAGATGAGGCCAATCTCAGAATTGCAGCTCATCAGCAAAGAATAGCCAGACATTTTAATTCCAAAGTTCGCCAACGCAGCTTTGAGATTGGAGACCTAGTCCTGAAGAGAATTATGACAGCGACAGGTGTGTTTGGGCCAAATTGGGAAGGACCGTATGTAATAGGTCAGAAGCTTCTTGACGGCACATTCAAACTCACCACTGTTGATGGAGATCAAATTCCAAGGGCATGGAACAGCAACCATTTGCGTCCATACTTTACTTGAAAATTTTGTTGAAACATTGTAAAAAGAATTATGAATGTATGATTCTTGTAATTGAAAGCAATTGTAAAACTGATGCAAGTAAATAATGAAAGAATATAAAGTGGACGTAGGTCCAATTTCATGGCCGAACCACTATAAATCTTGTGTTCCTTATTATTATTACATGTTTGCTTTATTCTCGATATAAAAGGTACATAGAATGTATTGCTGAAATGTCGATTTGAATTTTTGCAGACAATGGAAGTGAAACTTGCACATAAAAAGACCAAGTGATTCTCGCCTAATTTCAAGTCACAAGAGCCCCGAATTCAAATCCTAGATAGGAAGTACTTCAATTGAACAGCCTATAATTTCGACAGAAACGGGTCTTTGCTAATAAATTGGGATCGTTTGAACAAACAAGCATCCAATTAAAAAGCTAGTGCTCGTTCTCACGAAATTGCCTGACAATGAAGCACACTTCCTTGGACTAAACAAGTTACTTGTAAAAAAAAAAAAAAAAGGGGGGGGGTGGGGCAGAGGATCATTGAAAAGGCATAAGAAAGTGAACAGAGGAACAACCAAAGCTATCATCGGCAGCACAAGTCCTCTTCGGAGGCATGACTCTTCGGAGGATAAAGACCTCTAATGGGTCATACGCCACAAAAAAAAAGTTCTCTACTCAACAAAAAAGATTGGATGAGTCATGACCCTCCAACCATGAGAGAGTAACTTCCAAGCGATGAAAACCCTCTCTGAGGCACATTTCACCAGGAGTTGAAGTGTTATGACCGCTCTTCGGAATTTCACTTCACCAGAGTTGAAATGCAAACAAAATAAAAGCCCTCTTCGGAGGCCCATTTCACCAGGAGTTGAAGTGTTATGACCGCTCTTCGGAATTTCACTTCACCAAAGTTGAAATGTAAACAAAATAAAAGCCCTCTTCGGAGGCCCATTTCACCAGGAGTTGAAGTGTTATGACCGCTCTTCGGAATTTCACTTCACCAGAGTTGAAATGTAAACAAAATAAAAGCCCTCTTCGGAGGCCCATTTCACCAGGAGTTGAAGTGTTATGACCGCTCTTCGGAATTACACTTCACTAGAGTTGAAATGCAAACAAAATAAAAGCCCTCTTCGGAGGCCCATTTCACCAGGAGTTGAAGTGTCGTAACCGCTCTTCGGAATTTCACTTCACCAAAGTTGAAATGCAAAACAAGATAAAGACCTTCCTGGAAGCCCACGTTTCACCGAGATTGAAATAAAACTTCCAAGTGTTGAAACGTGAAAAGGCTTTCTTCGAAGGCACAACTCTTTGGAGGTACATGTTTCACCAAGATTGAAATAAAACTTCCAAGTGTTGAAACGTGAGAAATCCCTCCTCAGAGGTACAACCCCCTCCCGGGGACACAATTAAAAAGAAAGACCTCTTCAGAAGCCCACGTTTCACCGAGATTGAAATAAAACTTCCAAGTGCTGAAATGTGAAAAGGCTTTCTTCAAAGGCACAACTCTTTGGAGGAACACGTTTCACCAAGATTGAAATAAAACTTCCAAGTGTTGAAACGTGAAAAAATCTCTCCTCAGAGGCACAAATTTTTATTAAAAGGAAAAAAGAAAAATCCTCATCAAGAGCGTACTTTAACTTTCAAAGGAAGAGCGATTTACCTATTCTGAAAAAAAAAAAAAAAAAGAAGGGGGGAAGAAAGTTAAAGTACATTCAGAGGTCCGCTTTACCACGTAGAAGAATTCACTTGGAAAAATATATACATACGCAAAAGGAAAGAGTGATTTCTTCGAAGGACAAAGCGTAAAAACTTATATAAAGGAAGTTTCACTCTACGAAAATTCTCTTCGAGAATGAAGTAATTATTCTTTAGAAAACGAGAGTGCAAGTCCCCTCAAAGTATACGATATTGCAGTAAGCTCATGGTATAGGGGCAACATGGTATAGTTACATACAAAGCGGTATAACTATGTCGGTAAAGTACGCTCAAACAACATACCACAAGCTCACCGCAACATCGTATAAATGAACTTGTGCAAAAATGAATAATAAATGCATTCTCAAATTCAAACAAAAGTCTGTACAAATAAAGAATCATTTTATTCAATTGCAGATATTGCAGATACAGGTTTCAAAATAAAAAGCAGGGGCCGGTGCCTGCACAACATCCGACCATTACACAAAAAAGGAATCAAAAAGCTCAACTCTTCATTTCTTCTTGCCGCCTTTAGACCCTTTACCCGGTCGAGTGGTTAGCTTTTCAGGTCTTTTAGGTTGGTCTGAAGGCATAAGGGAAGAAGGGGAGGGAGGTGCAACTGGTGCAATTTCCGGTTCCTCTTCAGTGGTGATAATTTTCTTCCCCCTCCTCTTCGATGTCCCATGCTTCTTTCTTTTCTTCGAGGAAGACTCACTCCCCGGAGTAACGAGAGCGGATAAAACTACGTCGTCAGAAGGAGTCCGCTCCGGAGAGATCTCGCCTCCTTCGAGTCCCTCATCTTTTTGCTCCTGCGAAGCAATAGGGTCATCCAAACCATGAAGAGCCTCAATTTTCTCCTCTTGTGACCCAGGTTGTGAAGCAGAAGGAGGAGTCACCTGAAGAGATGGAGGAGGAATAACCAGAGAAGGCGAAGTCTACACGGCACTTGTTGTTTCAACTGCAGAAGAAGAAAAATTGAAAATGTTAGTATCTTCCCGAAAGAAGGGAGATATGGGTTCATCGAGATTCAAGAGGTAATCGAGAAGCTCATCAAATTTTTGAGGAATAAGCAGGTAATCCACCTAAATCGGACCAATGTCGAAATTACCTGAAGATGTTGGCTTCGCCAGTTCAATCTCATAATTCTGAGCCCCAATGTCCTCCAAAGCCTCTTCATCAGTAGGGGTAATTACCCCGGTTCTTGTAGGAGGCGGCGAATGAGCACTAGAGCCTGTAATGTCCACCTCGGGAGAAACTAGAGGACGTTCAGAGGTAGTAGGCGGTACTTCTTTTTTAGAACGCTCCTCTTCCGCCATCCCGGCCCGCGCTCTGGCAAGCTGCTCCTTTCCCTTGGCAAGAGCGGCACGGGCTTCATCATCAAGATAACGCTCTTCAAGGGCTGACTCAGCATATCCAGCACCTTTACCACCGAGCATATCAAGTGCTGCCTCCCAAACTTCAGCCAGTGTGATTTCATACTTGGGGCCTAGAAAGGCAAGGCTGCCACGTCCCAAAATGCTGTGCAGATAAAAATCGAATAATGTGGAGCTAATGTCAGCTTTGGTTGCTTGATGAGCCTCTTCGGCCGCAAGTTTACCAGCAACAGCCTCGTCGCGCTCCTTTTCGGCCATAGCAAGTCGAGTTTTTAACAACTCTATCTCCAAGCTTTGAGAGCCGGTCTGTTCTCGCAGTTGTACAGTTTCAGCACGATATTCTTCTATGACCTTTTCCTTGTATGCAAGCTTATCTTCGACTGCTCTTTGACTGGCATGCGCATCTCGTACTTGTTGCTAAAGCATGCTCTCCTTTTGTGAATGGAAAGTAGATGAAGTAGCTAATTCTTCCTTAAGTTTTTCTACTTCCGCTTCCAGCTTTTCATTGTAGGAAGCAATACTTCTCATTTCGGCGTCATGCTGTTCGAGAGTCTTCTGCCACTCAGCCTTATCAT
Source organism: Allium cepa (assembly GCA_030765085.1). Classification (NCBI taxonomy): domain Eukaryota; kingdom Viridiplantae; phylum Streptophyta; class Magnoliopsida; order Asparagales; family Amaryllidaceae; genus Allium; species Allium cepa. Next base: position 880,946,442 of record CM060931.1, on the reverse strand, counting down.
TCTCCATTGTTAGCATGGCCTCGAGATTGGCTCGGTTAACCCTCTGAAGTTCGTCGACGAGTTTTTGCCAATTCGACATTCTTTCGATATCGGTCCTGACAGCATCAAGATTTCGCAGCATAGCCGATTTGTCGAGAGGAACCAAGTCGAGATCAAATCGAACCCCTCTCAGGCACCACTGAGGAAATCGACTTTGAAGAGTGGGAGGACCTTGCCCGACTTGGTATGCGGGCCGGTTGATGATTGCTTGAATGTCGGAGCGAACGGGAGCAGGAGATTGAGCAGGGACATGTTCAGAAGCTGAAGGAGTTGTTTCTTCAGTAAGTCTAGCCCGCTTGCTAGAAGAATCGTCTATGTGACTCTTTCCTCTCTCATCATGAGCTTTTCTCTTTTGGGTATCATCATCTCTGTGGGGAAGATCATGTCTTTCTTGTTCTCTTCGGCGACGTTCTTCATATGCTCGTCTCTCGTCGGCTTTCCTGATGACCCTCTCTTCATCCGACTCTCTGTAAGAAGGAAGGTAACGCCTGTAATCATACTGGCTACGCCTCCCGTAGCGCTGGAAATCATCATAGTACGAGCCGCTGCGCCCCATAGGAGAATCTGGAATTAAAATAATAAGCTTTAGAAATCTTTAAAGTACAAGAAGATAAGTGCATAGAAGTGATGAGAAATCCAAAGTGTCGTGTAACGTGTAAACTACGCGCATCGAGTTACAAACCACTCTGTGGAATAGAGGTAGTGATAACTTGAGTAGGAGGAGTTGACATCTGTTGAAAAGAAGATGTCGCCTCGATTACAGAAGAAATAGTTTTAGAAACATCATCTTTGAAAAGTTCTTGAGATGTCACAATTAAATCGCTCAACCCCTCAAAAACATCATCGCCATCTTGTTTTTTGGAGCTTGCTTTCTTAACTCCTTCACTAGTAGATCGAGGGGGTTCTTCCTCTTCGATAACCGGGGCAAGTTTATCAGATGGCCCCGCAACATCAACAGAAGTGGAGCACTTCACTAGCGAAGACTCAGGAGTCTTTATCCGAGAATCAGGGACTTCCGTTGGAACTTCATGAGCATGCATAGAGCGAGAAGCATGTAGAAGCCCATGTTGATGTAAAAATTCATCCCTCGATAGAAATTTTATGCTCCTCTCTTCTGCGGCCACGGCACTCAACCTCTCAAAAACTTGCTTATGAATTGGATCTCTAGAAGGGAGAGGAAGTGCTGAAAGGAACAAAGAATGAAATTAGCAACTGAAAGTTCGGATCTCGAAAAGGTTTCAAAACGGAAAAAATAGAAACCCTAATCTTACTTCCTACTCTCCAGATGGCATAAAACCCTGGGGGACAGCGAGCAAAGAAAAACTGATTCAAAAATCCATGAACACTTTCAGTAAGATCGTAAATGAGCTTGCGGTTTCTGGCACTTCTCACAATAATGAGGGAAGGATGATCTTTACTCTTTGCAAACGAGCACAGATAACGAATTTCTTCAAAACTCGGTAGGCGATCAAGAGTTCTTCGGAACAAAACACACAACCCCGTCAAGATGGCGTAGCCATTAGGATGAAGTTGAAACGGAGAGATTGTCAACCGAAGGAGAAGAGTTCGAAGGAAGTCGTTAAAAGGAGGAATCGCCCCACTTAAGCACATTTGGCGGTTGACTGCAACAAAACTATGGGGAGGATTGTCGGCGGTATCACTTGGCCCAGGGAGTAGAACATCACTTTCAGCAAAGCCAAATTGAGTGCGCAGCTGGATAAACGCTCTCGAAGTTAGAATAGTTAAGGTTCTCTCCGGAGGATTCTCTATGGGAACAGTTGTCGGAAAAGTTTCTTCCTCTTGAGTTACCACTTCTTCTTCTCGGTGGGAAGTCATTCTACATAAACAACTGGGTATTCAAACATGAAGGTGCACGTTTCCTAAAGTGTGTGAAGTGTTGTGTAAAATCAATCAAGCAGTAAACAAATATAACTGGAATGAAAATTAGCAAGCATTTGTTAGTTATGAAATTCAGGGACTATTGTTTTAAGCCTAAATATGCAAGTAAGATGTTGATGCAGATAAATCAGTTCAGATTATTGATACTTTGCATTAATGTTTAACTCTAATTGATTGATTCACAAACATTTCATGCAATATAATTAAGTTGCTTGTCTTGTTTTGACTAATCTGTCATCTGACGTGGGCAGTCAATGGCAGTATTTTCGCCTTGGTTTTCTTTCTTTGTTATTTTCAGCAGGTTAGCAGCTTATAAGTTAATGCGATCTGTGAAATAATACAGTGAGATTCAAGCAAATTTAAAGTTGGGGCAGTTCAAAATTTAGGCAACTTAGTTTGGCAGTTCAAGTTAGAAACTCAAAGTGGATCTATGCTCTCAAAAAGTCAGCATGCCCAAAGCTTAAGTGTTAACTCGGCAGCGGTTTAAGAGCCAACTCGGTCACGGTTTAAGGGTTTAACTCGGCCACGACTTAGGGATTAACTTGGCCGCGGTTCAAGGTTAAATCAGTAGAAGGTTAAATCGGCAGATTTCCCCAAGAATTAATTTGGCTACGATCTAAGGGTAAGGTCGGCCAAATGTTAAGCTACCCAAATTCACTGAGTCGCTTCCGAGCTAACATCTCACTACATTCAACCCGTTAACCCAATAACCATTCCATCAGCAGCCGCCTTCATTCACATAATCCAATAACCCAATAAAACAATTTGAAATTGTCACAGATCTGATGTCCTGCCATCAAAGACCATCGAGCCTGAGGCGATAAACCCCCTTCATTGTATCAACAATCATCTCAAGCAACCTAAACTTCATCAATTACGAAAATGATGGTATTCTTGATGGAGCATCACACAAAGAGGCGATTCGTGTTTGAGCGACAGGATTCATGAATCGACAAGTAATCTACGATCGAAAGAGAAATAGAATCACTTACGCAATGGATGGTAGAGGTTATCGGTGATTAGTTGGAAGGAAATTGCTTCTAGGAATTTGAGAATACTTTAATGGCGGAATCAGGCAAAAGAGTAAGTGACGAAGAAAGAGGAAGAAAGTTAACTTATACCCTGCAGTGGAAAATTTGGAGCAACACATACGGTTTAACTGTTAGGTCGCATACGACCTACCGACCTAAGAGGGGACGGGTTAAGAGCTATCGAAGCACACGACCTAACATTTAGGCGTATACTTCGAGGGGCAAATGTTAACTCCGCCTTAACCATGACTCACCGATCTAGTGCATCAAGAGGTTCCGACCTAACAGTTAGAAGCATGCCGACTTAAAGCTCAACAGGGGGTGCCGACCTAAGGCTCAACAGGGGGTGCCGACCTAAGGCTCAACAGGGGTGCCGACCTAAGGCCTAAGGGTTATGCCGACTTAACACTTCAACAAGTATGCCGACTCAACATAAATACCGACCCAACAGCCTTAGCTCATTGCCGACCTAAAATGAATGACGACTCAATGGTTACCGACTTAATGACTCAGAAGGGACAGCGACTCAAGGTACTTCACGACTCAATGCCTTTACAAAGTTCCCGACCTAAGGCCTTAAATGGATAACGACCTAATGCCTTAAAGGATGCCGACTTAGGAAGGCTACCAACCTAACTTAAGTACCGATTTAATTACCTAAGGAAGTTGCCGACCTAATTGATCAGGACATGGAAAGGTGCACGACCTATACTTAAGTCGCAACCGACTTATGACGTATGCTAAGCCGTTCACGACCCAGGCAAATGAAGGCAAATCCTATACAGCTACTTGACACGCGCATGTTAACTCGGCAACGACCTAAGACTTATGATATGAGTTCAGACAAGCTTACTTCTGTTAAGCCGAAGACTTGACACGGTAAGTCGACCACGACTTACGTTAAGTCGGCCACGACTTATGCTAGGTCGGCCACGACTTATACCTTGGTAGTAATTCCAGCCCAGAATTCACTATAAATAGGCAACCACTTCCAACTTCAAGAGGACTTTTGGCACATTCTCTTCATACACCGTTACCTTGCTGCATTGAGAACTTCATCAGCACTTAGAGCTTTCAAGATTAGAGGAATACATCAAAGAACTTCACGAAGAAACCACACATCTTCAACATGAATTTAAGGACTTTAATCGACATTGAAGCTTAAGCTACTTGTTCCAAATCACTTGTAACTTGAAGTATATTGTACTTGAGAAGAATTGTATCAGCTTGTAATGGGATTATTAATAAAAGTACTTAGAGTGGACGTAGGCTATACCCTTAAGCCGAACCACTATAAAATTGTTGTTGTTTACTGCTTTTCCGCTATTACTTGCTTGTAATTCTTTCCCGATCTACCGGGTGGTGCTTTCACAACTACACTTCACACACCGGGGTGTTAGCGTTCACATTTTAGCGTTAACAACGAAGAATCGGGTCCTTACAATTATATTTTTCTGAATGTGATTTACGCTTTTGGGATTATGCAATGAACATAAAATGTTTTGAATGGAATGTGCAATTGTGTTTTTAATTTGTTAAACTTTTTTCATATCCTTGATCTGCGTATCAATATATATATATATATATATATATATATATATATATATATATATATATATATTACTGCCCTATTTGGCTGCTGACGATTAATAACTATGGATGAATGCAGCATCCGTAGCCATTAGTTTTGTGCCTCCAAGTAGGGAGATGTTACATATTTTAATAGTATTTCTATTTCCAATTTGAAAGAAATTATGACTTAATGTATTTTCCTATTTGAAAATGGTTTTTACGATTTTACCTTCAATAATGTTTACTACTTGTGTATAATCTATTTGGGTAGTATTGCGTCTGATATCGCTTAAAGATAATGCCCAAGCTTGGATCATATGAGCTGGTTTAAAAGGTTCATTCCATGTCGATGTAGATGTGTAATATTATGATTTGTTATGATCAACTATGATATATTGTGATGAGCATTCATTTTATGAATTTATTTATTTAAACTTGATTTGGTGAAACCATAATATATTTTGAAATCAAGTTTTTGAAGAAATTATCAAATATTTTGGAACTGTTTTTAAGAAATTAAAGGTAATTGTTTTAAACAAATAAAGGGGAAGTATTATTTTGCATGATGATTGGAATGATATTTTATTTGAAAATTGATTTGAAAAATATATTGGAAAGATTGGTTTTATAGAAATTGGGAAATAAACTAATAAACTATTTGTAACTAAAATCAGTATTTTGACATCCTTTGCAAAGAAGACCTCCAGTATATGAATTCTGAATATATGGAATTTTCAAAAAGGAAATAATTTTATAGAAGTGATTCGAAAATTTATTCTGAAGTGATTTTGAGCAAATGATTCGAAAGAGAAGGAATTTGATATCTGATTTTAAATGGTATTAAGTACAAAGTTTCCTGAAGGTATTTATTGTGTTGACTATATTAAAATTTGTGTTTATAACCGAGTAGAGTTATATTTAAACCCGCCACACTTATTGTGTTATAATTTGAGCATGGTTACACTCATATCTAGATTTTTAGCCTAACTTGGTGTTTATTATTTGTTTGACAACTTCAGGACAGTCGGAGATTAATTTAAGGGTCAATATAATGACTATATATATTTTGTAGATTATGTGGAGTATGAGAAGATGATGATGGTGAATATTTACTCTATTTGTTCATATATTGAATTTCATTGTATTGGATGACATAATATAATTTTGTGATGAATTGTATATAGACTGAGATAGAGTATCAAATTTCCATGTGGTATAAAATTCATCATTTTTATCTACTTAGATTGTGAGTGAGAAATTTTTATACCATATTATTCAATTCTAAAGCACGTGTGCATTGCCTTGTGTCGAGATGAGATAATTATTATTTTAGATGTACTCAAGTGTTCTAACGTATCCTTGTTGATCGAAAGTAGTGTATATGAGAGATCGCTTCTTCCATGTCTACCAATCTGAGTTATCCAATGGTAAACTCCCTTTGATATTTCAGTCACTAGACCTGGGACATTACATTAAACACTAGAAACCGGCATAAATATATCACATTACATAAAGGTGGACCAAAACTTACATGTAACAATAACGAGATTCGGTAAGAGTTTGAATATTTTTTAAAGGAAAGTCTATTTGGAAACAATTTGGTGACACAACGGATCTTCACCATTAGATTGTCCCCTTAATTCGACCTCTATATGTGGGAAAAAAGATCCAATGGTTTAGATCCTTTTTGTCATCATCTATGTTTTATTTTGTGTCCAAATAGCTGGCTCCATTTTTTATTTATAATTAGTTACAATGAACTACCAACCTATTTATCCATTTTTATCATTAGTTCAAAGATAAAAATTGTTAGGCAGTTATTAGACCTTATATTACTGTGTTTTCTAAACCTAAAAACCAGCTTACTTTTTTCTTTTCTTAAAGAAATTTTGTCTCATATCTATAAAATTATTGATTTGATTTGTATAGATATAGGTAATAATTTACTGTTTTATGTTTTGGGTAATTTAATTAAAAGGAAGTTTTGACAAACTTCAATTTAGTTTGTTAGTTCCACTTTTTTTGAAATGTGATTAGCTCAGGTTACTAAACTATAAATCCTATTACTTCCTTTTGTTAAACTCGAACATTTCATCTTTTTTTGAACTAATTCCAATATAATATTGAGAAATGTAAACTCATTCCATGTCTAAATCTGGCATTTCAAAATCATGCTCAAACTTCAAAGCTGCTAAGGAATATGAGGTAGGCATATTTACGCTGAATAGAATGGATTCTTAAGCGATTGATCAATCCTCAATTAATATACTGCCCTTGCTACCTAATTAGTAGATATTTCGAAAGGAGTAGGATTAACTAGTTGGTGCTTGTTTCAGTATGCCTGGGTCCTGGTTGATCTTGCCTTTACGAAGGAGCTTTCTTCTTCGAATGTGAATCAGATTGGCTACTAGGTTCTCCTCTCACTTCACTAATTTCCAAAAACTACATTATAAGGATCCAAAAACATGAAAAAGCTCCTCCATCTCCTCATGTACTATCCCCAATTGGACAAGATTGTTCAAAACTGGAACTCACAGCCATCAATCAACTTCTTATAATTCCACACAATAGGGATGACGAAGGAACTTATGAGGTAGCACAAAACACCATTTTTCTAATATTTCGTTTTTACCTCCACTGATGCAAACTTCCATAATCGACCTTTAGTTCCTGATTTTCATGTCTACCGATTGTAGTTTGAGATAACTATTTGTAATTCACTGATTGCTTTACTCATGTTGAAATTTTATTATTAGTTATCATTCTTGCAGTGGACGCAACAAATGAAGAATCTGCTTGAAGCAAGGTAACATGGGGACTTTACATTCCATTATAAAGATGTTAAGATAGCAATTAACTGGTATAGATAGGTCTATTTCTTCTAGCTAACGAACTAAACATATTGAGTCCCGTCTTTAGTTTTTAGCATCATGGTATGCCTCAACGCATCAGAAACCTGAAGAGCATATAGTTCATATAGTAATGTTCGTAATATAGAAGATATTACTATATCCATGATTTTGTGAAATTATCTTTTAGTAATAGATAAAAGATGATATATACCTATATATGTGATTTTGTGACATTACCTTATAATGCAATTTTTGAGAAAATGGTCTCTACGAGCCAAGTTTGAGTAGGAGGAGACTGGATTTCATAGGTTTGAACATATAGGGAGAGAGGATCATCTAAAAACTTAGTTTAAGGACAATTACACGGAGAATGGGTAAAGATGGATAAATTACACAAGTAAACGCAAGGACTCAAGTTAAGCCTTAAATGAAGCAAAGATGCCCCTCTGTTGTTAGACATTCTGATTCTCATCCGTCGCATTTAGTTAGTATTCAAGTTTGTATTTACTTTTAATTTCATTTTCAAATTTTATTATTGTAATTAAGATTAGTTTGCATGTATAAATTTGAAATTTTTTGATTATGAGATTTTAAAAATGGAATTGACGCTGTATATGAAATAATTGATCATGCTTTGGCTTGCAACTACAATGTGTTAAGAATGATTCAACACTATTTTTACTACTTCGGACCATATTTCGTAGTTTATAATGAGGTATCCTAAGATGTTGATTTGTTGAAATAGTGTATTTGCACAAAGTAGGATTTAATTGAAAGTAATATATAACATAGAAATTAATTAGAGTCATTGATAAATTCACCTATGCTACATCATGAGCTTATGAAAGGTTAAAAAGGGCAACGATTTACTGGTAAAATAGATGATGAATTTGTAACCAACTTGTTGGTATATCATGATGAATATATGATGTTTTTGCTAGATCTAAATTCATTATAGATAATGAAAGCTATCGCATATTTATTGGTAAGGGCTGACATTTTTTAGCTAAATAATCGGGAAATAACGTGAAAACGTTATTGAAGCTCTACTGGTTGATGTTTTATTTTCATCGATAACGTCATCGACTGTTCATTTTATCAACAATATACAGACGCCTTCGAGATTCGGAAAATATTGATTTTTGTGTAATGTTATCATTTAGACATTAATTATCTTAAACCAATACACATATACACATATACATACATACACGAAAATTGTTTTACTATAGAATTTATCATTAAATACTATTTAACTTGATAATAAATTATCTGTTAAATATTTTTCGCATAAATAGTAACATTGAAATTAAAAAAAGCACTATTAATATAATGGTAATGATAATAGGAGATAGGCCAAATTCAAACCGAAGTCATCTAATGAATATCAAAGTTGATTTAATATTATCTACATTATTTATTATAACATCATAAATGATCAAGCGCATACTAAATTAAGGAAGTAATTTTTTAAATAACCTCGTTTTACCCCACTGTCTAATGTGTCTAATTGAATAAAAACAACCAACCATATAACCAACATAATGGTAAGAAATTCAGTATTGGCAATAAATTTTTTCCTATAAAACTTTCGCTTCAACTGCAACAAAAATTTCACTACAACAAAAGTACCTTATTGCAACGCCCTTTTTACAATGGGCATTAGCTGCCCGTTGTAATAGAAGGCTATTATAACGGTCCATTAAGGACCGTTGTAACAGATGCCCTATACAACACCCTTTTTACAACAGGCATTTGCTGCCCGTTGTAATAGAAGGCTATTACAACGGTCCATTCAGGACTGTTGTAATAGATGCCATATACAACCCCCATTTTACAACGGGCAATTGCTGCCCGTTGTAATAGAATACTATTACAACAGTCCATTCAGGACCGTTGTAATAGATGCCCTATACAACACCCTTTTTAAAATGGTTTAATGATATTAAATAATAATAATGATCTACTAAAATTAATTTATAATAATTACTAATTAATAAAAAAAACTAATAGCAAATAATAATTACATATATAACACTTAAAAAATTATTGGTAACCTGTATATATAGTAATTAAATTTTAATAATTTATATTCAATTACAACTAAGAAGTAATATAGTAATAATTAATAATAATTAAGACGCAATGTTAAATATTTTAATAAAAATTAATTTGCAAGAAATTCATGTTATATTTAATATAAATTTCGCTTATTATATCTAACTTATAATATATATTTTACAAATTTCGACAAAAATTTAATAATTAATAATTAACATTTAATAATTAATAATCAATTACAAATAAACAGTAATAAGTAATAATTAGTTATTAATATATAAAAATTAATACATAGTAATTTGAAATTAATAATTACTATTAAATGATTAATAATTAATAATTACGATTATTATTTAATATTTAATAATTAACATGTAATATTTAAGAATCAAGAATTTACCTTTTAGCATTCAATATTTAATTATATTTAATGTTTCAAATAAAAATTAAATTGTTAAATTTTTTTAAAATAAATTTATAAATATTCACAGAATTAATTTTTTGAAAAGGATTTTTCTAAAATTCAAAAATATAAGTTTATGGTAATATTTATTTCTGTTCTTATTTTGGTTAGCAAGCCACTTTTGCTCCCTTGCCTTCCAAAATTTTCATTTCCTGCTTTCCCCTTTTTAATAACCATAGATTTTAATTTCCATGGCATTTTCCTCCCCACAGCTTCACCGCCTCATCGAGTCCTCCACTCTTCCTCCTAAATCTCATATTTCTTCTACTACTAAAATATTCACTACTTCCAAATCAATAATACAGTAGCCCGAAAAATACTACTGCCACTGCCTTCTATAGTGCTCGGATGTCAGAGATGTCGCCGCCGATATCTGGATTTGGAGCCTTAAGTCTTTGTTTTCATTCAATCCAATCTTGACCTTGCCACATAATTGCAGAAGAAGAACCATGAAACAGAACTGTCGTGGTCGATGTTTCGGAAGTCACCATCGACGATGAGCCAGTCATTGCCCCGAACCCTGACGTTCGCATCAAAGATGGCCTCTCCAGTTTGAACAGGCTTTTCTCGATTCTCTTCCCTCTGCTCATATCGTCTATTAGAAAGAAACACGTTGTCATTCTATCTAGCTTAGATTCTAGTAAACGGAAAGTAATCTATGAGAGCAGGTACTAAATTTAATCAGCGATCCTACTATAAAAAGTTTCTGTCTGATTTTTTGTTCCTCGGCGTAATCTGGATTAGTAGGAGGCCGTTTGACTTCCAACTAAAGAAGAACCCATCATCTATAATCGTTGGTATTTAAAAATTTTACATTCCTAATTAGCTAAAGCAAGATGTAGCCCATAAGTATGTAAGTTAGGTGTTTATTGTACTAGTGTAAATTCGAATATATCATCTTGGGTCGAGCCTAGGTGTGACTTGAAATCAGAGTAATAACTAAGATATTGTTCTTCTTTTGAGGTAAAAATTAAAATAAATTAAACATGAAAATGATTTTCAGCTCGTAGCAGGTACGCTTTCAAAATAGAGTGAGAACTAAGAAGTAGTTAGCTATAACACCAACTGATCGTTGCACTTTATTTGCTCACCAAATTAGCTGAGTTAAAACAAAAAATATGTTCGCTAACTCTGCTTTTCGTTCAATAGCAACATGCCTATGCATATACAGTAGTTGGCCAATCCAATATCATGTTATTTTTATTTTGTATTTGTCCTTAGTGGTAACAAATCTACGTAGTTATCCTAGAATCAGCAAATTGTATAACTTCTTTTTAATATAGTAATATACCCTTGGAGTTAGAGGAAACAGAACTCTCATGGGTTTTGACACAACTTCCATTAAGCATTTTTTTTTGCTCCCCCCCCCACACACACACAAAACCCCACACACACACCAATTGAAATAAACTAGCAGTAGTTGTCGAGTTGCTAAAAATTCTTCAAGAGTAGGAGAAGTGAATGTGTGAATAATTTATCGTACTAACTAAATGGTGATTGCACTGGTGGTTTGACAGAGACATCCTGCAACCGTGTTTACAGTGCACGCTTTCACAAAGAATCCAGAAGAGTTAACAAGAAAAGCTGATATGATGATCTCAGCGGCTAGAGTAAACAACATTGTCAATATTGTTCGCCTACATGAGGTATAATCTGAGGCCATTGCTAAGATATTATTTTATTGCATCTGGCCTTACATCATGTTATGCACATTGTCAAAAAACATTGTTTGTTATTATAAGAAAACATTCAAGTCACATTTGAAATGTGTCAAGTTAGGCACGTTTCTTTGTCATGACTACGTATGCCCCATTCTTAAAATATTTTACTTTTTTCAAGTAATGGGGAGTAGAACAAATATATTTATTGTTCTTGAATATGTTACAGGAGGAGAGCTGTTTGACAATATTGTAAGCTACCAATTCTAAAACAAGTTACTCCCTATCATTTTTAAGAGAGAGTAAAATGTATAACGTAACAGAAAATTATTTTCCAACCATGTAGATTAATCATGGCCGAATGAATGAGGATGAAGCTCGGAGGTATTTTCACCAACTAATAAATGCAATTGATTTTTGCCATGGCAGAGGAGTGTATCATCGTGATTTAAAGGTGAAAATTGTGCCAAATGTTCGGTTTTATTATATAAATGTAGGAATGCATAATTAAGTTTATTTTACTTTTTTTGTAGCCTGAAAACTTACTACTCGACGCATATGGTATTCTCAAAATTTTGGATTTTGGGCTTAGTGCACTTTCTCATCAAGTCAGGGTAATAATTCAAGTAAACTTAAGTTACAATTCAACATATTCCTCTCTCTTTTACCATAAAGTTTATGTATGCAACTATCTTTTTTATATAGGAAGACGGCCTTCTCCATACTTCATGTGGCACACCAAATTATGTTGCTCCTGAAGTGCTTAATTATGGAGGTTGTGATGGAGCAGCTACAGATTTACGGTCTTGTGGTGTTATTTTACATGTATTACTCACCGGTTGCTTGCCTTTTGATGATTCTACCATCATGAGATTGTATGAGAAGGTGAGAAATAATGCATGTTTGAAGCATTTAGTCTTAGTTCCTTCTTTTAAAATAGTTAGCTTACGAATTTCATTACAACATGCAGATTTCAAATGCAAAGTTTACGATCCCTTCTTGGTTTTCTAGTGGAGCAGGAAACTTGCTTAAGAGAATTTTAGATCCTAATCCAATGACGGTCAATATCCTACATATATCTGGAATATTTCCCATTTTAGCCTATTTCAGAAAAATTATACATTTAAAATACTTTGTAAACCATTTTTAAAAAAATCAACTTTTGTAAATGTCGTAATTTTAGTGAGTTAAAGATGGTGCTAAGACATGATCTTTATTTTTGGAAAAAGTTACTGATATTATTTGAAACACACGAGACTATATATATATATATATATATATATATATATATAACCCTGATATGAAACGTTACTTTTGTTATGCAGGAAAAAATAACATGTTTTGGTTTAAATATGAAATATGTTTTCGAAAGAGGTCGAAATGAGTAAAATGTCTCCTATACCTCTATGTGCATGCTATGTGTTTTTTTCCCATACCATTGTCATTAAAATTCTTACTATTGTATGCAGAGAATTACCATTGGGGAAATATTGCAGGATAAGTGGTTTAAGAAAGGTTACAAACGCCCTGCTTTTGACAACAAGTACAATACAAACCTGGATGATGTAGCTGCTACTTTCAAGGACTCGGAAGTGAGTCGTATTTTGTTATTTTTTTTTTGAAAATGGGTTCTAACTTTACTATAAAAACTATAAGCAAAGAGTTTACACATGCCAAAAGGCAAGTTCACAACAACACTAAGCCAACTACAAAACATTCACAACAGGCCCAACATCATATACGTTTTAATATTCCGAAACAAAAGCCCAATATCAGAAGCTTCGAGAGAACGCTCTAAGCATATTAGGCAAAACGACACTTCCATCTACTTCATTTACTCATCTCCGAAATAAAATGATAAAAAAGCATTAATGGAAGCATGAGAGTAGAAATGAAATTCTTTTCATGTTACACTTCGTAAACAACTGAACCCCTACTCTTCATCTTCTACTTCCAGTTCGAGACAAATTATAGACAAGGATAAGACCAGAGAAAGAAAATCTAAAAGCTCGTAATCCCTTCAAGTCAAGCAACGCAGATCTAATCAAGATAAGTCACTAACATCCAAAAGATAAAGTCTTTAAACTTTATTAGAGAAAACTAACTAAGTTTCTTTGCAGTTTTGTTTCTCGAGGCTACAACAGAGCAGCGGAGGAGTATCTCTTCAGAATATTCAAAGTTTCAACTTCTTTATGTAGATCTGAACTAATTCCATACCTTAGAAAGAAATAACAACAGCAGATCGAAGGTCTTAGATCCAGAAAGATGAAAGGTCAGTAGAGAAAACATAGATATTAGCTAGATAAGTCTCTTACACCCAAAAAGACGATGTCTTTATATTTTATATAGGATCTAATTAAGTTTATTTCCGTTTAGGGTGCTCGAGACTACTCCAGAGCAGCAGAGAAACTCTTCAAAGTCAAATGTAACTCAAAGCTCCAACTTCTACTACCAGTTCTAGACAAATAACGTATCCAAAACCAGAAACCATAACCTCCTCAAGAAAAGCAAAACCTTCGCAAGATAAGTCTCTGACACCTAGAACAATAAACTGGATATGAGAAACTAACTAAATTTCCTTGTGTTTAGATTGCTCTAGACAACAACAAGGAAGAAGAAACATTAACAACAAGCCAGCATAGATCCAGAAGAAGCTGTAATCTAAGCTATAATCTGCAACTTACCAAACTAGATCAATAAGTATTGTAGATTGTAATTGTAATGTAAATTATAAGAGAGAAGGAGAGGACAATGTAAATAATACAGGTATAGGATAACCTAAACAAAGAAAACGAGATGCAAGAAGATCGGAGGAGAACGAAACATATGATTATGCAGATGATGCCCCAATTCAGCGTTAGGAGGTATATCCCCATTTCTTTGCTATTATTTCATTCATGCCAGTAATGTTCTTAAATTGCTTAGATTTGGCCATTCTTATGTTCATAGTCTGATAATTTTTTTTACAAATCTGTGTGTTTTCTATAAAACGATTTTGAAAAATCCTATCGTTTCTTTCTCTCCATATATGCCAAACACAAACTGAGAGTGAGAGTTGAAACAAATCTGAATTGAGACTTTTATCTCTTGAGTAAGAAACGATGTTTTGTAAATCTTCCTTCAGAGTAAATGAGAGCAAACTTTTTGGCGATTTAAATTTTTTTTACAGCTCCAAAGCCATACATTTTCTGTATAATTACATTGAAAAAATAGGTGGTCTATAGTTTCAATGTGATTTTTACAAAAAACACTGAAGGGATCCACAACTATCTGCTTCTGAAGTAATCTTTCTTTTGTCAGTAGATAATCATTGATGGCTTTAAAAAGGCATACCGCCATTTTTGGAACGTGTATTTTATTCCAGACCAAAGACGACCAATATTTGATTTCAAAACTGGTTCTAATCGTGTTCCAAACTTTTTTAAACTGGTATAAACCGTCCTTAGTACACTTCTAAGACGAAAAGTCCCGTTCTTTATCATTGTGAATCTTGAAGCCTTCTATTTCTGCATGAATTTGAAATAAAAAACTATACGAGTCCCACTTCCACTCACCATTCTTTAAAATCCTGCTGGGAGACAAATTTTCCGTACCAGTTCTAAAAGCAGTGTCTCTGCCAATACGTTCCATGGTTGAACTTCCGTTCAACCATGGATCATACCATAGAGAAGTAGTTTTACCATCGGCAATGTTGAGAGAGAAGCATTTCAAAGCTTCATGTCTATTTTTCAAAATGAATTTCCACCCTCCCGAGTCGTCCGATCGCTGATTAAGTTCCCAAAAACTTTTATGACCGATATATTTACAATGCATGAGATCCTCCCAAATTCCTTCAACATTAATTATTTTACATTTCAATTTAGTAGATAACGCTCAATTCAACTCTTTTAGATTTCTCAACCTATTCCACCTTCTTCTTTTTGTCTACATAAAATTTCCAAGGGAATCTTACTACTACGACTTTTCCAAAGAAAGTTAAGAATAAAATATTTAATTTTCTGAACAGTAGAGACTGGGAGACAAAAGCATTGCATCCAGAATTGCATTATGGGGAAAATGGTAGATTTTATGAGTTGAAGTCTTCCAGCTAAGCTAAGCATTCTAGTTTCCCATCCTCCAAATCTTAGCTTGATCTTCTCAATCAAAAGAGAACAATCCTTATCCCTCAAATTAGCACCAGACAAGGGAATGCCCAAATACCTTATTGGGAAATCTGATTGCTGAATATTGAGGATAGTACTAATATCAGTGCAATGATCTACCCCTTTTCCAGAGAAAACATAGGATTTCTCACAACTTAGTTCCAAGCCGGTAACTCTCTTCATGGTTTGAAAGACATCACTAATAGCAATTGCAGTTTGTGCATTAGCTTTAGTAAAAACAATAATATCATCGGCGTAAATAAGGTGGTTATCTTATTATCATAGTCTGTGATTGGAGAAATTAGACCATCCCTGACTTTTTCTTCCGTCAATAGCATAAAATATTCCATGACCAAAGTAAATAAAATATGGGAAAGTGGGTCGCCTTGTCTAAGGCCATTAGAACTCTTGAAATAACCGTGTGATTCCCCGTTTGCAATGATAGAAAACACTGGAGTCATTATGATGTTTTCAATAATTTTCACCCATTTGTCTGGGAACCCAGGCTTACTAACATGTGTGTAACAAAAGCTCGATTAATCGAATCATATGCTTTCATTAAATCAACTTTTATACACATGTATTTATTATCCTTTCATCCAAGGCCTCTGATAATTTCATGAGCAAACAAAATTCCGTCCCCTATTGATCTTCCTTTAATAAATGCCGTCTGATTCGTGGACACCAACTTATCCAAAAAAGGGATCAGTCTGTTACAAAGAATTTTGGTGAAAACCTTATATAAAGTGTTACATCCGGCTATGGGTCTAAAATCTTGAATATTAATGGAATGGACTTTTTTAGGGATCAAGTGCAAGAAAGTATGGTTCTACTCTTTGATTATTAAACCCTTTTGAAAAATATCATTTAAAGCTTTGAAAATAAGGTCTTTCGAAAGATTCCAATGGGTTTTGAAAAACTTAGAGTTAAAACTGTCTCGACCTGGAGAAGAAGTATCTTTGATGTCCCATAGTGCAAATTTAATTTCTTCCAAAGATATTCCATCATTCAAGAAATTAACACCATATTCAGAAATGATAGATTTACAGATAACTTTTGGGAACTGATCACATACGGGATGGTTAAAGATTTGTTTATAGAAATAATAGCCGATTCAGCAAATGAATCTTCTGAAATCGCCTTGCCGTCTGCTACAATGTTAGTCAAACACTTCCTACTTCTTCTGCTAGACATTTTAGCATAAAAGAAAGAAGAAGCCTCATCCCCCATCGTTAACCAATCACATTTAGCCTTTTGCTTGGTATCCAGAAATTCTTTTTTAAGAGCCATTTCCAGTTTAATTTTGGCATTTTGAAATTCCATTACTAAATTGTGATCATTTGATTTTTCCATAAGTTTCTGAAGTCTAGAACAATTCTCACACTGAACTTTAACCTCTTGTTTGGTATTCTGTATTTTAGCACTCCAAATCTTAAGTTCTCTCTTAATATTCTTGAGAATATTCATGATCTGATATAGAGGTCGGTCTTCATTATTAGAAATCCATAATTTCTCAATCAGAGGAAAGTATTGTTCACATAGAGGCCAATGATTCATAAACCTAAAAGGTCTATTCTTGTCCTTAGATTTAAGAAAAAGAGAGATAAGAACTGCATTATGGTCGCTCACAGAAGGTGGCAAATATTCGGCCGATAAATCTGTAGATAAATTGATCCAGTCTTGGTTAGCGAAGACCCTGTCAATTTTAGAAAATATGTTGCGACTTGGACCAGACCTCCAAGAAAATTCATAACCTTTAATATTGATCTCTTTATAGCCTGTGTTGTTAGACATATCATCTAGTTCGAACAGGTTTCCAAATGATACTGGATTACCTCCCTTTCTTTCTGAGGGACTACGAATACAATTGAAGTCCCCGAAAACCAACTATGGTCTGTAAATACTAATAGCGTCCTCCTATAAATTCTTCCACAACCTTTCCCTTAGTTTAGCAAAATTCTGAGCATAGACAAAGGTTAAATTACATTTGAATTTCAAGTTGTTGATCAGTTCGATAGTAATATGTTGGTCACTCATACTTATGTATTTGAAATCCCAAGAATTTCCTACGATGAGGACGAATATTCTGCATTTAAAATAACAAGAGACATTACTTATTATTTTCCATCTGTCATCCAAAACTTTTTCCAAATTAATAATATCCGAGAACAACAGCTTATTTTCCAAAACACCGTAACAACTTATTTTGTACATGTCAATGAGTTTTCTCACTTCTTTCATCCTGTTTGGGTTATGAACCCCTCTAACATTCCAACATGCAAACGACATTATGTAACCTTTTTGTTACGAGTCCTCTGCAACCTACTACTAGAGGACTCCCCTTTGTCTTTCGTAGGAATGCCTAACATCTGAACCCATTTGGGATTCTTACGAACAAGCTTATCCTTCTGAATGTTCTCAAATTCTATATCCTGAGGCTTTGGAATAGACTACTCCTCCTGAGCTGGATTTGCATAATCATAGTATTTCGTTCCTCTACCACTTATGTCGTTCCTGTATCCTGACCTCGATTTTCTAGTACATGTATATCAATACAAGGTTCAGTGCCT
The DNA here is from genome assembly GCA_030765085.1 of Allium cepa. NCBI lineage: Eukaryota > Viridiplantae > Streptophyta > Magnoliopsida > Asparagales > Amaryllidaceae > Allium > Allium cepa. The sequence continues at coordinate 880,928,155 of CM060931.1, read as the reverse complement.
CTCCTAAAATTAACATTATTAATTATACAATCATCAATACAAATATCATTAGAAAGTAAAGTATTAGAAGATGGAAGGGTATCTGATGATGACGAAGGGCGTTTGAGAATAGTTATGTGGGACGGGGGTGACTTCGGAGATGATGAGCTTGAATCTCTAGCTCCAGGGGTAGACGGTCTCACAGAGATGGTCATCTCACTGCTTCCTAGATCAAAAAGGACATCTTTTCTGACCATTGGGTTTTGTTCTCCACTGATTTCTGTATCCATCGTTTTAGAAGCTATCTGATTTCTTTCCTGCGACCTGTCAATAAGAGAGCAGTTAACATTTAGTTCTATGTCTTCTTGATACTCTTGAGGTTGAACCTCTCCACAAGATACCTCCTTCACGTTATTCCTAGTTTCTTCATCAGTTAAATGACCAACGTTCGTTAGCTCAATATTTAGGGATTCAGTGGGATTTCCATTATTCACCTGTTTTCCCGGATCATTAGTAATGTCATTTCCGCCTTCCTCCCTTACTATTTTCGAACAGTCGACAGGACTCAGGTCCGCAGTGTTTTCCTTATCAGAGTCACTTACTTGAGTCTGTTTAGGAACCCAAGACTTGGTCCTTGGGCATTCGTCAGTTACATGGCCAAAACACACACACTTGCCACATATGGGAGGGGGGGTTCTCATATTCCACTTCCTGAATGAAACTCCTCCCTTTGTCATCCATACCTTCGATAGTGTTAGGCATACCATTTGTAGCGTTAACCTCGACCAAAACTCTGGCGTAGGCTAATCTAGATTTGTTTTTCGTTGCCTCGTCCATCTTTATAGGGACTCCTATAGTACTTGTTAGGGACCTAATTGCCTTATTGCCCCACAACCTAAAACTTAAACCAGGAAGTCTAACCCACAAAGGCAAAGATGTAACTAGATCTCTATCTGTTTTCATGTACGGGGTCAGACGCTTCATGATAATCAGGTTCCGGTCCATGAACCAGGGACCTGATTTCAAGATCTTGTTGCAATCCTCTTCCGTACCAAATCTCACCACAAAGAATCCGTTATTCCTTATGTGGACTGAAAACGGCTTCTGTGTAGACCATACGCTGTTGGCATAACCTTCAAAAATTTTAAGCCATGGTTTATAACCAACCACATACAGTAATATACATAAGTCCCAGCCACCCTCCGCTTCTTTGATAGCTTCAGATGAAAGGGTACCTATTCTTTTACCATCAGCTATTTTAGGCTCAATAAATTCGAGATCTAGATTTCCTCAATCTGCAACCGCTCCTATTTTAACGGCCTCACTATATGAATTTTTTTTAGCGTTCTCTGAGGCAGTGAATTTAATTTTCAAATTGTTTCCTGACTGAAAGGCGTTTTTCTTAGGTGTTTTCGAAACTATTGTTGATGTCCATCCAGCATTAGCCACCTAAACCCTTCTCCCCGAATACCGTTCTGGAATAGCCCCACTTCTGTTCGATCTGTGTCCTCCTAGACTAAGCCTTGTTTCAGGTCCCGAAGGAGCTAGAGCCTTGCCCCTTTTCCTTCTCACCTCCTCCCAGCCATCTTCATCCCGCAGAGAACTCATGTGATAGCGTTGACATCCAGCTTTGAGGAGAAAGAATTGAAGACAAATAATAGAAGAAAAAAACTCAAGAGAATCAGAAAAAATAGGAGAAAAAGGGAGAAACCCTAATATCCAGATCTCCATTGTTGAAAAAAACTCAGGAGAATTTTTTTGTTATTAACATTGCTTACTTTTATAGTTTTGGTTGTAGTAAGTCTTTCAGTATTAATTTTAAGTTCTTTGTTAGGATTCTACTTCGAATGTCGAAGATGCAAAACCTGCAAGTATGAATGCGTTTGAATTGATCTACTCAATGTCCAAAGGAATGGACTTGGGAAACTTGTTCGAAATGAAATAGGTATAATCAAAATTTTCATAATGGGGTTCAAGTTGTAGATAGTAAAGTTTCAAAATTTTAATTTATTTGAATCTTAGATCTTAGATTTAAAATATTTATATATTAATGAGCATCATATATGTGTACTGGAAAGTTTGCTCTATGTAGGTTATTAGATGGCATTAAAGCATGTGAAAACAAAGATTGTTTTCCTATATGAATAATTTATATGTTAAATTGATTTTTACGATTGAGCATGTGCATGTAAATCTAAAATCATGTAAATCCAAAAATATTGCATACAAAATCTCTAGTCATCTTCAGCAAGTGTACTTGTTATGATATAATACGTCCGATATATGCGTTCATGGGCTTCCCATTTACAGTCCATTTTTCATTTGTTGCAGGAATTTAAAATAGAGATGAAATTCACATCAAAGTATTCTGCCAATGAAATTACAAGCAAGATCGAGGAGGCTGCAATGCCACTTGGTTTTGATATTCAGAAGAAAAACTACAAAGTAGGAAATACGCCTTAACACTTTATAAGATGATACACACATATTTGATACATTGTTGCCTACTGTATTGCTGACCTTACCATTTCTTTTTCTTGGTAGATGAACTGCAAAATTCTACTGAAGGGAGGAAAGGAAATCTTAATGTTGCAACTGAGGTATGCACAAAACTTTTTCTTTTTCTTTTCAAAATGTGAGCACAAACAAATTTGAATGTGTGAACAGTTCTTACCACAGATTCAAATTTACTTCAGAACTATGCAGATAATACATCATTTTATGAACTGCAACCTTTTTTGAAACATGCAGATACGTCAAGTGGCATCTTCTTTTCATATGGTTGAGCTTAAGAAATCTATGGGAGACACCCTAGAGTTCCAAAATGTATTTTTGCTAATTCTTTTTGCCAAATCTGTATACTTCATTTCAACAGTAATACATATGGTTCGGTAAATGATCTTGTAAATTATTCTTTTGCAGTTTTACCAGAAGCTATCTGCTGGCCTGAAGGATGTAGTGTGGAAAACCGAGGAGGGCATGGAACACTACGCCATAGATGGCCTGTTGCAACGAAAATACAAGATGTTGTTAGCTACAATGTAACGATAACTATGCTGATTTTTGTCTATTACAACGTTAGCTTCAGGATGTTAGCAAAGATATCAACAATATGTTGTAGTTGCTATAGACTAATAAAAATATTATAAAAAATGAGTGCGGGCTGGAAAAAAATGGGCTGATATAATTTTTAACGGGGGAAGCAAAAACAAAGCGGAAAAAATTAACAAAATATTGAAGGGTTTCACTCAAATACTTAACAAAAAACGTACTCCGCCGCTCAACCTCTCAAACACTCTGCGATTTCAATTAGGGCTAAAAGTTTTAAATTTACAAGCTTAATTGGGGTTCCATTAGGGCGAGTTCGAGTTCGAGTTCGAGTTCGATCTCCCTTCTCTCCTCTTCAGTCGCTAATACTTCTTTCGATTACTGCAGTAAGTTCTCAAACTTATATAATTTGGGATTTCCTTGCTATTTAGCTTTTTCAGACTATTTTAGCGGTTAATGTTTATAACATGGTTTTGGTAATCTTAGAAATTGATGATGTTCCGTCAATTGGTAAGCTTCGATGCCTTGATTTTAGTCCAATAGGAAAATTGTATGTAAATGTTTGAGGTTTTGGTAGAATGGATCTGGATATAACTGGAAACAAATACTAGCAAGTCTTGAAACACTTAGCTATATGGATTTTTTAGTACATGGTAGATAGGCAATTTATTAGATTTTTCCTAAATGTAGTCAACGTTTGTACCATTTTCTTCCAATATAAGAGCATCTCTAGTAGGTGATTTGGTGGAATTGGGGGAAAACTCCCTTTTTTGATTCCTCACGCTCCAGCTGAGTTGATTTGAGTGCGGGTTAAAGGAAAAGTGTGAGTTTCTCCCATTTTTGAACGTGATTTCATGAATGGTTTGCTAAAAAATGTTTAAGAAAGCAATTTTGTAAAAATTGCGAGAGAAATTTTGTAGAACCCCTGAATTCCAAACTTTACTAGGATAAAATTGTTTCTTTCTCTTACTTAAACTTTTGGTCATTATAGAATGATTATTATACTCTTAAAAAATTTATTCTTTTTGAGCATATTTAATTGAGGCCCATGGAGTTTGATTCCAACGCGCATCTAGAGGCATATCACTCTAACAGGAGCACACCCTATATGTCAGAATTTTCATTTCAACTCTATTATAATATATTTTCTTTCGATTATGAAAAGAAAATCAATAAAGGTGCATTTGTCGAAATGTTCCTTAATTTAGTTGCATTAAAAGCCGTCTACTATTCAAATGCAGATGGACCCTTAATGATGAAGTTTTGTATGATTGCTAATATCATATGATGCATGTAGGAAACCAAATTATCCTGTTAAGATAAGTGGAACAGAGATTCACCCTGATCCTATTATAGGTGGACAGCCTGCACAATTTAAAATTTTAGCAAATGCAGGTAAATAAACAGCTATTATTTTCATTTCCTTACATTTGGGGCTTGCATTGCCATGAAATTGTTTTTATAAAGCATTGCTTCAATTGCCGATTTGTAATATGCACACTAATTGCTCTAGCCTACATGCAATAATCTTTTAGAACCTACAAATATTCAGTAAGTTAATCTTACAATATGACATGCATGTATTCAGAAGCATCTATGATATTAGCCACTTTGCATAATCTACACGTAATTTATGTTACATGTTGGTAGTATCACAGAGTTTTTCATAAAAGAAGAAAATAAGAACGGAAAAGAAGAAAATAAGAATTGAGTCATACAGCTGTTGATTATGCTTTTACGGTTAGGATTCCCTACTAGTCTATCCAGATCACTGTTGATCATTACCCATTGTTTTAATCTTCAAATCATTATTTATCCTGTGTTACTTTGTTCATATTAATAACAAAGTTTTCTCCCTGGTTAAATATAAAATAATTGATTTTAGTCATTCATAATAGTAGATATATGTAGAAGTTTACTTCTTGAATGAAAGGCATACAAAATTGAATCGGTGATGATTATAGTTGTATTATGCTTTGGTATTTTACACCAATATAGTTAGATTCAGTCTATCTCTGTTGATTCATGGTTTACGAATAAGAATTACTAAACAAAAGAAGTGAAAATTAGTAAACATCTAATATTTGTGCATCACGGTTTTTAAATTAGAACTGATTGAGATTTTTATTTTTATTTAAAAAAAAAGAGAAAAAAGGAAAAGTTAACTTCCGAGGTTTCTTTTTTCTTGTTACATATACAATGATTAGCTTTAGTCTTCTGCATTAATGGACACATGTATTGTAATCATAGTTTGGTTAACCTTCTTGATTTTTTCTCCCTCTAGGTAAATATGGATTAACTGATTTGTTTTCTACAATGGTGGATATATGTGTTGTTACATTAACAATTTTCGATTTTGTTTTAGAAGCTTCAAATGCTTATTTTAATTATAGCTTCCTTTTTTGTAAAACTAGATTTCAATTATTAATGCTTCTGGTTGGTAAGAAATCGCATAAACTTTAGGTTCACGTTTGGAACAAGCTAGGAACACCGAAGAAGAATGTTCCACTTACTTACAAGTCTTGGTTTGATATTCCTTCAAGTTTGAAAGACACGCTGTGGAACTATGTCAAGGTAATTTGCAAACTTAGCTGAATTTTACTTAAATATATGAAACTTGTCACAAAAGTAGCACGACTGTTCTTTTTAATGTTTGATTTGTATTTAAGCAACGGTATATTATTCCGGATGAATGTGAATATTGGGTTTTGAAGTCAATTCATGACTCATGGAGGGGGTACAAGAGTCGTATCAAAAAGGCACATTATACGGCTTATGAAACTGATGAAGAGAGGCTTGAAAATAGGTCGGACGAAATTCCACTTGCGGATTTCATAGTACTCTTGATGTATTAGGGAGATGAAAAAAATCAGGTATAATTTTAAATTTTATCACAGAATATTTTTCCGTTTTTATTCATTCAAATCAGGCAGATAAACATCTTTATTTCATGTTTTTATAGTTCACGGCCCTTACAAATTGTGCAAGTCGAAAATCGTATACAGACACACACACTACTGGTCCAAATCTTTTTTCCCAATTCGGCATAAGATGGTATGTATTTTGCTTATTTTTATGGTTGGCTGGGGGTATGCATTTTATTTTATCTGAAATTCCTCTCCTTATTTAGCAAAGCGATATATGTTCCAAAATTAAAATTAAAATAACTACATATATGTTTCAAAATAAAATATCACCTCACTCAAACAAATAAGAACAATTAATATTAGTGATATATGTTCTGTTTATGATATAGAAGTTTGTAACTAAAAGAATAACAAGCAGGCTATACAATCTGATCTGTCACATTAATCATCCAACAAATGTTTTTATTTCAATTTTTATGATGCGAAGGTGAACCAAAAAGTTTGGGAGAACTTGACATGGGTGTAGGCGAAGCAAACCCTGACATGCAAATTGATATTGGGGATCTTTGTGCGACCGTATGCAGCGATGGCACTAGAGGCACTGGAGGCACTGATGGCACTGAAGGCTCGCAAATATGAATGTATTGCTAATATGTAGAATTTAGTATGTACTGGCTGTAACTATGAATACACTGGCTATGTTTTTAAGTATGTTTGTTATTTTTTACTTGACTAAGTAAAACTTGTGTTTCTGGTTATTCTGAAAAGAAATTTCTTTGTTGTAGTGTAATGTTGCCATTAGATATGATATAATGTTGCAGTATAATTTTGCCACAGATATGATATAATGTTGCAGTAGTTTAATGTTGCAGTACATTTACAATTTAATTGCAAAAGGTGTTTCCATAGATATGATATGTTGTTGCAGTATGTGATGTTAAATGTGGTAATAAACTGGCAAAGTATAGCCATTGGATGGTAAAAGTGTTACCATAGATTAATGAATATGGGCCCCACAACAGGGTTCCGTAAAGGTGGGCACAGAATTAGTGGGCCACACAATGTGGGCTCACATGTTGGGGCCCAGATTATGGGCCCACTTTTTAGTAAATTTGGTACCTGTAGCAACAACAGAACCGATATTGCCCTAGGCCGCAAAGATGTTGCCTTTGACTCTAGGGCAACGCGGCAAAATGCATCACCGAGAAAGTGTTGTCTTTGTCCTTTTCTAGCCTACAACAACATTTTTTGGCACTTCCTGCATCACTTCTTGGTGTTGCAGTATGCAATCTGTGGAGTAGTAGCTCATTTTCATGAAAGATGAGTTAAGGCTTTAGAATGAGCTCATTTTCATAATGTCTAATTTTTTTGGAGTGTTAGAATTCTATGACTTTACCTTTAGTCTTTTCGTATGTGATTTTAATTATTTTACGACAATATTTAGTATTAGTACGGATGTATTGCATGGATGCTGCTGTAATTTCTTTCTTAAATTTGCATTTATTTTGCAACGGGCAATGTGCGTTGTTATATGAGCTTTTTACAACGGTCAATGCATGTTGTGAAACATGCTATGCAACTAGTGTGGTTAGTCTATTGCAACGTGTTTTGGCCGTTGTATTATAATCTATTACAACGGTCATAACCCGTTATAAAAAGGTATACTGCAACTGTTTTTACAACGTGTTTTGCCCGTTGTAAAATGTGGTGAATCTATTACAACGATGCCTATTACAACGGGCACTTGCCCGTTACGAAAACCATATTACAACGGGCATTGCCTGTTGCAAAAAGACCGTTTGGTTGTAGTGTTTCTATCATGCCCACCAATGTCGGTATAGGAAGGTTTGTTATTGCTAACTGATGAAACCATCGACCCAAATCCGCTTGAAACTGATGCCACCGAACCAGAAGACCACCCCCACAATGGACGACGAGCATCAGTTGGTAATAGATGAAATCCTCCACCACTTCTTGGTTTGCACCGCAAATTCAAAGCCCTATGGTCATCACTAAATGTAAATAGATGGCTGATTTCTACTCTCATCGACACGAACAACACCTGCAATTATTTACGGCTAAGAACTACAAAAACATCATGGTTCGAAGTTAATAAATCATGTCAATTTATGGTAATGGTCAAGAACGAAGAGAAATTATGGAGTATGGGTATTCCTCGTAGAGTGAAAGTTGAAATTAAGCATGTAATGTTCAAATTTGATTTTCAATGGTTGCACTTTAGTGGAGCAGATCAAATTTTGGATAGTCGGTGGCTTGAAATACTAGGCCCAATCACCATAAAGCATAAATCTTTAACCATGAATTTTTACCACAACAACCAACTCATTACCCTGGGCCTTCAAATCTCTTATGGTCCAACATAAATTTCACTAGCCTGTTTGGGATGACTTAACGATACCTTCTCCATTGCCTATTTCCTTCTCCTTGAACTCGACACATCCGACAAACTACCACCATTACTATGTACCAATATACACCTAAAACTTAAGCATATCCTTGATAATTAGATAACCTTGTTTTCCCCATCAATCGAATTTCCTCTTATCGTTACATTGAGCACCACGTCACCATTATACAAAATACTTCACCTATCAATATTAAACAATATTGCTAACCACATCCAAGAAAAACAAAAACAAAAACAAAAACAAGTTCTGTGAAGGCTCCGCTGAAATATTATACAACCTTCCACTAACCTATTTTGCTCCCCAATCTTACTAGCCAAAAAGAAAGATAGAATATGACGTTTTGTGTTAAAGAAGATGGAATATGACGTTTTGTGTTGATTACCGAGCACTAAAAATTAACACCATCAAAGATCGATTTTCAATTCCGATCATGGATGAGATTTTAGATGAACTCGATGGCATCGCCTATTTCACCAAATTAGATTTAAGAAGTGGACATTCCCAAATCAGTGTACATCCTATGAGCATCACCAAAATGGCATTTCATAATCATGAAGGGAATTATGATTTTGTGGTTATGCCCTTTTCTTTAACCAATGCACCCTCCACTTTTCTCACTTTTCAGGCTACAATGAATATCATTTTCTTGGCTCCACTTAGCCATTTAATCTAGGTATCATTTGATGACATGCTTATTATTAGCCCATTACTAACCTCCGACATTCTTCACTTAAAAACCATTGTCCAAATCTTAACTCATCGAAATTTTTTATCGGTTTATCAAAATATGCCTTTGCATCAACCGAAATTGATTACACATAATTTCGAGTCAATGAGTCAATGAGTAACATTTCCTTCGAGCGGTCTAAATGTTGACAAGGAATGGCTTCAGGCCACAGTCCATGAATTTTAAAGTCTTGGTGCGCTTTGTCCAGACTACAGGGTGGTGATTTTGTAAGGCAATAGGATATCGGATGCTGGATTGCTAGCTTATAATAGCGGATCTTGCCAAAGTTTGGAGGTGGAGGTGGAGGGGAAGGCGAGGCTACACTCTTACAATGTATAGCAATGATCATAATTATAATGCTCATATACGTACTAGACATTGGTTCCTTTCTTCTTCTTCTTATTATAATTATTTTAAATAAAACAAGTAAAGATAATGGAATGAAATGGAATGGTGTATATATAGTGAGTGATTGCTGCTGCTACTGTAAGTACTTCAGACTTTGTAACCTTGACCCTTAACTCTTACTCCTTGACCCTTGACCCTTAACCCTTGTTCCTTCAACTACTACTATCAAACATAGTAACATTAGCACTTAAGTCTTCAACTACTACTGTAATGTAATCAGACTTAGTAGCCTTAATACTCAATTCTTCAACTACTACTGTAAGGCAATCAAACTTAGTAACCTTCCAACAACTAGGAGTGATTTATTTGGTGACTTCATTATAAATGATACGGAGAATAAGTAAAAATTAAAAATGTACTTACCCATAAAATAAATTGATTGGTTGAAGATATTTTTTAGGCTTTTTTGTTTGAAATTAATGAATGACAACATTTCTATCCTCTACCACTATCACGTGGGCTGAAATATAAGATAAAACCTAGTGTCTTGTTTAGCCTGAATCAAAATTGCAAATTAATTGAAGATGTAAAAATGGAATAAATAAGATCAAGTAGCATGTGAATTGCACACATAACAATTCGACAACTAATAGTTATCTGAGGAAAAATAGAATAAAAATTGTGAACTAAATATGATCATAAGTTATCTTAATTTTGAGTTATGATATCTCTGTGTAAATTAGAGAACCAAATAAATAGAATTAGATCAACTTCAGCATATAGAGCATATTGATGCAGCCCAGACTGATGATACTTTAGGTCTCTCAAGCGAGCTACGAACTTGCAATGGTAACGAGTTAACGACTCAGCCTAGTGAAGGTCGCTCACAACCTAACGAGTCATGAGTTATGGACTTACGACCTAACAAGGAGCTGTAAAGAGGAATTTAAGCAGGGCAAAGTATGAAGCGACCTAGTGCTATACGACCTTCTTAAGTCACTGGAGCCATGAGATCTCTTTAAGTCGCTGAGGATTAGGTCGCTAAAACATTTCTGGAGCCGAGCTACTTCTAAGTCGTAGGTCGTTGAGCCGTTCGTTGTGTTGTATTGTTTTGTTTTAAGCCGTATGTCGCTTTGTCTGTTAAGTCGCGTGAGTTGTATTTAGGTCGCTACTTGTTGAGTCGCTCACTGTTAGGTCGTGTATGTGGTTGTGTCGTTTACTGTTGTAAATATGTGTTGTGTTTTTCTGTTGATGGCTCGTAAGTCGTAGGTCGCGACCTATGATAGGTCGTGGGACGTGTTGAGTAAGTCGCGTGTTGTAAGGTCGTGAACGACCTAGTGTGCTGTTTTGTTGAGTTGTACTCTATAATTAGAGGGGTTAGGTCATTTGTAATTTGGTTGTTGATTTTGAATGAAACTTTGTTTGAGTGCTTTGTCCCTCTTTTGAAATTGGTAGTTGAGTGTGATCTCCTATCTCCACTTTCGGTATTCAAGTGCGCTCGAATCAACGATTGTTGAAGCCAATTCACGGTATCAAGTGCGCTTGATCAACGTTCGAAGAATTGTAGATCTTCTCTCATGGTATCGTGCGCGATCAACGTGTGGAAGATAGTTAGAATTCGATATCTTATGAAGATCAACGAATTTGGGCATTCGGTATCTTTCAATCCATCGATTTATATTACTTCATCTATTCGTTCTTCGATTAGTTTGACACGAAATCTTCATTTCGTCATCATCGTATTATTTCCGCTGCATCATTTGGTATCAAAGATAGAATTAGCCAATCATAGCTAAGCCGAGTCTTGGAGCCAAGGAGAAGTATCTGAAGTTTAGAGATTAGGTTTGCATTGTTGAGAAGTTCGGTGTTCATCGTATTCATCGTGAAGTTGCAACAAGTTGGGAGTTTCGATCCATATCATTTTGGATCAAAGTTCGAAAAGTGTGTAATTATTCTCATTGGAATTTTTGTGTGCCAATGAGAAGCTTGACTTAGGCCGAGCCGAGCTAGTTGGAGTTTGAGCCGTGCATCAAGTGTTCAAGCCGAGAGTTCAAGTGTCGAAGCCGTGCATTGTTTTGTTCAAAGTAGATCAAGGCCGAAGTTGTATTTATTGAAGTTCTACAATGCCGCTGAGAAGAGCTAATAGCCATCAGAATGTTGAAGATTTGTACAAGAGAGAAGATGCTGAACAGATGGAACAACGCATTAGCAATAAATTCAATGAAAAGTTGGATGAAGGCATTGGTGGTTTGGAGATTGATGATAGATATGAATCAAAGGAGAAGGTCGCCAGTCTCGAACCATGGAGGAAATAGGGTTTCACCATCGGTTACGGAAGCGAGGAGGGTGTTGCCACAATCTTTTAGAGAAAGAAGAGAAACATCAATTTCATCAAGAAGAGATCACCATGAATATAGATATGAGGAGAAAAGAACTCCACGTGAGTTTGAAGATGAGCTATATCGAGATGAAGAAAGACATAGTAGAAGAGACATGTGTGATCAAAGGGATGTTGGTGGTCGAGATTGATATATACGTACATTTAATTTTGATGAAGAGGGTGATAGAGCTAGCATTCATTATCGAGATCGAGACCAAGTTTGAAATTCGTACCGAGATATAGAAGATGACTGACGATGGGAGTCGGGGATGAAGACATAAATTCCGAAATTCAAAGGTGGAATAGCAGCAGAAGAATTTTTGGATGGGTTGTCTAATGTTGAGGAAATTTTTGACTTCAAAGAAGTTCCTGAGCATAGAAGAGTTAAGTTATTTGCTACAAGGTTGAGAGGGAGAGCTTTAGCATGGTGGCAGCAAACTAAACTTACACGGGAGAGAATGGGGAAATCAAAGATTGAGTCATGGGAAAAGATGAAGAAACTGATGAAGGCTACATTCTTGCCTTACAATTATCAATCACTAATGTATCAGAGGTTGCAGAATCTGAGGCAAGGGACAAAGTCAGTTAATGATTATGCTGATGAGTTTTATCAACTGATTGCTCGAAATGACATTATGGAGACGGAAGAACAGTTGACCAATAGATTTGTTGGGGGTTGAGGATCCGATTCAGGACATGGTAAATATGTTTGACCCTAGATCTGTGGCTGAAGCGCACCAGAAAGCGATGGCTTGGGAGAAGCAAGGAAGACGAGGAGGTGGTGTGCTTACAATTTCCAACAATCAAGTGAAGGGAGCTAGTAGCAATGCTAATGTTTCCAAGGCTATCAGTAAACCAGTTGTGAATGAGGTTGCGAAGGCAAAGGTCAATAGTGGTATCAAGTGCTTTAATTGTCAAGAGTTTGGCCATAAGAGCAATGAATGTCTAAAGCCGAAGAAGCTGGTAATGATTGCTGAGATTGAAGATGAGGACGCTGATGAATGTTATTCTAGTCCAGTTGAGGAGGATGAACAGGATGTCGCGTCGGGAGATGAAGGATGTAACTTAATAATGAGGAGATTATTTTTGACACCGAAGCAGGAAGAAGATGCTAGTTGGTTGAGGAGTAATATCTTTCAGTCGACATGCACTATATTGGGAAAGGTTTGTAAATTTTTGATTGACGCGGGAAGTTGTGACAATATCATTTCTACCGAAGCTGTGAGAAAGTTGATGTTGAAGACGGAGAAGCATCCAAATCCATACAAGTTAGCGTGGTTAAGGAAAGGAGGAGAGGTGAAGGTGGATAGGCGAGTTCATTTTCCATTTTCTATTGGGAAGAAGCATAAAGATGAGATATGGTGTGATGTGGTGGAGATGGATGTTTGTCACTTGCTTTTGGGAAGACCATGGCAATATGACCGAGCAGTGCAACATGATGGTCGAACCAATAGCTACAGCTTTATGTTTGAAGGTGTTAAGATCATTTTAGTTCCAAAGAAGAGACAGCAAGAAGAGAGCAAGTCAGAAGAGATTGAGGAGCTGAAGACTTTGTTGACTTTGAAGGAGTTTTTTGTAGAAGTAGAGGAGAGTCCAGAGGTGTTCTTGTTGATTGGACATGAAGCTACTGAATCTGTTGAAATTCCTAAAGAAGTAAAGCCGGTGTTGGAAGAGTTTGAAGATGTATTTCCATAAGAGATGCCAAAGGAGTTACCACCATTGCGAGACATACAACATCAAATAGATCTTGTTCCAGGAGCCGTATTGCCGCATCAACCACACTACAGGATGAGTCCTAAGGAGCATGAGGAACTGAGAAGGCAGGTGGAGGAGTTGTTAGAACAAGGGCGTGTTCAGAAGAGCTTGAGTCCTTGTGCAGTGCTAGCTTTATTGGTACCGAAGAAGGATAGGACTTGGCAGATGTGTACGGACAGTGGGGCTCTAAACAAGATTACTGTGAGATACAAGTTTCCTATGCCATGGTTCGACGATTTGATTGATCAGTTGAGTGGAGCTGTTGTGTTCTCAAAGATTGACTTGAAGAGTGGATACCATCAGATTCGTATTAGACTGGGTGATGAGTGGAAGACTGCTTTTAAAACTAGGGAAGGTCTATACCAATGGCTGGTTATGCTATTTGGTTATCAAATGCACCTAGTACTTTTATGAGAGAAATGAACCAGATTTTCAGACCATTCATTGGGAAGTTTGTAGTAGTTTACTTTGACGATATTTTGATCTATAGTGGTATGGAAGAGCATGTCCGGCATTTGCGAGAAGTATTTTTTATTCTACGATAGGAGCAATTCTATGCAGCAGCAAAGAAATGTGTGTTCATGACGCCCAGTGTTTTGTTTCTGGGATATGTTGTGTCAAAGGAGGGTATACAAATGGATGAAAGCAAAGTGGAAGCTGTCAGGAGTTTGCCATAACCCAAGACCATTACTGAAGTGAGAAGTTTTCATGGGTTGGTATCTTTTTATCGAAGATTCATTCCATATTTTAGCAGTGTGATGGCACCTGTGACCGATTGCATGAAAGGAAAGAAGTTCATGTGGACAGAGGAAGCAGAGTTAGCTTTTGAGAAGATCAAGACACTTTTGACGATAGCACCAATTCTAGTATTGCCGGATTTTCAGTTGTTGTTTGAGTTACATACTGATGCTTCGAAGGTTGGGATTGGTGGAGCATTGAGTCAGAGTGGAAGACCAGTTGCTTATTTTAGTGAGAAGTTGTCGGGAGCCAAGTTGAAGTATAGCACTTATGACGTGGAATTTTACACGATTGTTCAAGCTGTGAAGCACTGGAGACATTATCTGTTTCAGAAGGAGTTTGTCCTTTATACGGATCACGAAGCTTTGAAACATTTGCAAGGGCAGGAAAAAATTTCAGCTAGACATGCTTCATGGGTCGCGTATCTACAGCAGTTTACTTTTGTTGTAAAGCACAAATCAGGGGTGACGAATCATGTAGCAGATGCCTTGAGCAGGAGGAATCATTTGTTAACGACAATGAAGGTTGAAGTGACAGGATTTGAACTATTGCCAGAGTTGTTTGAGGAGGATTCTTACTTTACGAAGATTGTTGAGAAAGTCAAGGATGGGAGTGCTGATGAGTTTGTATTGGTAGATGGATTCTAATTCAAGGGAAATCGATTGTGCGTACCAAATTGCAGCTTGAGAATGAAAATTGTAAAAGAGTTGCATGAAAAAGGACATGTTGGTCGGGACCATACTTTGCAGTTGATTTCAAGGTCTTATTTTTTGCCGTCAATGAGAAAAGAAGTTGAAAAGTTTGTTCAGATATGTCATGTTTGTCAAGTTTCGAAGGGGACAGCTACAAATGCGGGATTGTATATGCCTTTACCTGTTCCTACAAAACCGTGGGTAGATATAAGCATGGATTTCGTGTTGGGTTTGCCAAGGACTCAACGGGGAAATGACTCTATATATGTTGTGGTGGACCATTTCTCGAAGACGGTACATTTTGTTCCTTGTAAAAAGACGGCAGATGCAGTCCATGTAGCACAGTTGTTCTTTAGAGAAATCTATCGCTTGCATGGTTTACCAGAGTCTATAGTTTCCGACAGGGATACCAAATTTCTGAGTCATTTTTAGCTAAGATGGTGGGAACGAAGCTGAATTTCAGTAGTGCTTATCATCCGCAGTCGGATGGACAAACTGAGGTCGTGAACAGATCGCTGGGAAATTTATTACGGTGTCTCGTGAAGGATAATCTGAAGAGCTGAGATGTGAAGTTATGTCAAGAAGAGTTTTCTCATAGTCCTGCTATCAATCGTAGTATGGGTTTCAATCCATTTCAGATTGTATATTCAAGCTTGCCAAAGGGACCGTTGGATTTAATGATGGTACCACAACCGAAGGGGACAGTTAAGTGGGCTGCTGATTTCATTGATGGGTTGATAGAATGCCATAGAATCATTCAGGAACGATTGGAGAAGACAAATGAGAAATATAAAGGATCTGCAGATCTGAAGCGAAGAAGTTTTGAATTTAATGAAGGAAATTTAGTATATGTCGTACTAACGAGGGATCGTTTTCCTGTGGGAACATATAATAAACTTAAAGCTCGAAAGATTGGTCCTGTAAAGATTTACGGATCAATGAAAATGCTTATAGGTTAAAGCTGTCGTAGGATGTGTACACTTCTGACGTGTTTAATGTTAAACATCTTATACCTTATTATGGGGATGAACAATCCAATGGGGAAGAACTTTTAAATTCAAGGACGACTTTTTCTCAACCAGGGGAGGATGATGCAGCCCAGACTGATGATACTTTAGGTCGCTCAAGCGAGCTACGACTTAGCAATGGTAATGAGTTAACGACTCAGCCTAGTGAAGGTCTCTCACGACCTAACGAGTCACGAGTTATGGACTTACGACCTAACAAGGAGCTGCAAAGAGGAATTAAAGCGGGGCAAAGTATGAAGCGACTTAGTGATATACGACCTACTTAAGTCACTGGAGCCATGAGACCTCTTTAAGTCGCTGAGGATTAGGTCGCTAAAACATTTCTAGAGCCGTGCTACTTCTAAGTCATAGGTCGTTGAGCCGTTCATTGTGTTGTATTGTTTTGTTTTAAGCCGTATGTCGCTTTATCTGTTAAGTCGCGTGAGTTGTATTTAGGTCGTTACTTGTTGAGTCGCTCGCTGTTAGGTCGTGTATGTGGTTATGTCGTTTACTGTTGTAAATATGTGTTGTGTTTTTCTGTTGATGGATCGTAAGTCATAGGTCGCGACCTATGATAGGTCGTGGGACGTGTTGAGTAGGTTGCGTGTTGTAAGGTCGTGAACGACCTAGTATGTTGTTGTGTCGAGTTGTACTCTATAAATAGAGGGGTCGGGTCATTTGTAATTTGGTTGTTGATTTTGAATGAAACTTTGTTTGAGTGTTTTGTGCATCTTTTGAAATTGGTAGTTGAGTGTGATCTCCTATCTCCACTCTCGGTATTCGAGTGCGCTCGAATCAACGATTGTTGAAGCCAATTCACGGTATCAAGTGCGCTTGATCAACGTTCGAAGAATTGTAGATCTTCTCTCACAGTATCGTGCGCGATCAACATGTCAAAGATAGCTAGAATTCAGTATCTTTTGAAGATCAACAAATTTGGCATTCAGTATCTTTCAATCCATCGATTTATATTACTTCATCTATTCGTTCTTCGATTAGTTTGACACGAAATCTTCATTTCGTCGTCATCGTATTATTTCCGCTGCATCACATATGAATCAGAAATCATAAATTAACCGTTGACAAATTTGCATTGCGCCAGACTAACTGACGTCAAGAATCAATTTTGTTTTTGCTTATATACTTTTCCATAACAAATTTGAATTTTCTTTAAAACCCATACAAAATTCACTAATTTTTGGCACCAATGAAAGGTTAAGTAGGTGGAATTATCACTGTACTTTGTAAAATATATTGAAACGGAAAAATAAATCATTTGAGCTACAATATGTAGCTCCAACTATAACTTTATTCTATGGTATATTGGTCTCTAAAATATTGAAAAATGTGACATGAACTTGGTTTAATATAAACGGTTCATGGAAAGACAATGAGTGGCCACCATTTGTATTAATTTGACACATATTATGTCTAAGTTGTCCCAAAGTTACATAGTCCATTATTCCCTTTTGTGAAATAGTTACATAAAGGTCAATTCTACTTCTTATTATTTAACTAATTACAGGATTAAGTTACCCTTCTTCTTAACTGTATTTTTAGTCTTTTTTTAACTCACCAAATTAAAACATTAAAATTATTGATATCTGATCAAATATATATGTTTTTAGTAAAGTTAATGAAACATAAAATATCAATTATGGGAACCTTCACAACAAATTACTCTAGTTTAAAAGTATTCAATTTTTTTCTTCTAAAATTAAAGTTTTTTTTTTAAATTTAGAATTCTTTGGTTTTTTTAAAGATGTTACAATAATGGTGCCAAAAAATAAAGTTCATTTTTGGATTTTCACTTAATATAGTATTAGGGATTTCTAGTTTAGTATAAACGAGTTTTAAGTTTCAAAGGGGAAAGATGATGAAGATGAACAATGTTAGTTTTGTAAATGAGACGATGTATACCAATTTATTGTATTTTGTGGTCTGTAATAAGACATTACTGGTATATGAATAGAGTTAGCCTTATTCTTTTGATTTACTAAACAATTACGTTAAAATAAAAACGTGCTTTCTAAATGCGGGATTTTGACCTACAACCTCACAAAAAGATAAATATATTTTTGTCAAGAATGGGATTCAAAGTCGCGGCCATTATAAACACGTTGGGACTCTTCAAAAGTTCACGTTTACAAAAAAACGTGACACCAAAGTTATTATAACCGCACTAAACAGAAAAGGTACGCAATGCAAGGCAATCTGATTTGTATAAACATGCTCTACATGTGCAAAGTAATATAATTAGAACAAATGGCACATGCACTATGCTAAAGCAAAAATAATCAGTATAAACCATACCTAGTAGGGGTGAGCATTATATTGGTTAAATCAAATGGCGCATTCATCTTTTCATTTCCAGAAACTTCCCATTTAAATTTTAAAATGTAAGCTTCCTGAAAAAAATGGCACGTCTTGTGTTTATTAAATTAAAAGGATTTTGAGTATTCAATGTTCTTTAATTGCAATAGCATCCGTGTAAATGATAATCAATCATGTTTAACTTTAGTTCATTCTTTGGCATCTGATCCTACGCTTTTTGAATCAAGGTCCATTTTGCTTCAATTTTCGTTACCTCTCGACTTTTCTATTTACAGTTTTCATTTTACAACCTTTGATTTAAAGTTTTTCATTTTATGTTACGCTATGTAGCACAATATTATCTTGGATCTAGTATTGCAAACTCCTATTCATGTCTTTAACCATATATTCATATTACAGTAACAAACTTAATTATATAAAAAATATTTGTTTTGATGATTGCAAAACAATATCATTTTAATCCGCTGATACATGTTTAATGTGTCAACCCTTTTCCTATATTCATATTGGGTATAAAAATAAAATATTACTCAAAAAAAAAAAATTCCATTATATATTGGTTTATTTATTAGTACATAATACATTTAAGTATTAAAGCATGAAAAAATGATATAAATAATTTTTTCATTATCAAAAAAGGTGTAGATCACTGATCTTAAGTCCCATTGCAAGTATGCATATTTAATTTTATCCAACACCAAAATAATATAAACAATTTCAGGACATTATAAGAAGGTCAAATAAATAAACAAGTTCTGGTTTTATAAATTATGTCAAATGTGTGCCTTGGTAAAATACTTCTTCCGGTGCTTGGAGAAGACCGTCTACTCTTTGCTTGTATAATCAAACTTATTTCATTGGCCATGCTTTACTTCATTGAAGCTACCTGCATCACAATAAATATATAATATAAGATATAAGATAACTACTAGAAAAGGCATTGTAGAACACAATTGTATGGTATCTAAACTTAGAACCTACTGCAATAATTATCTGAAACATTTTTATCTTTTTACCAGTGCACTAACACAGGTTTTAAAACTGTAAGTAGCTGTAACGACCCAGAATTTCTGTCATTTGAAATTCATATATTTAATTGATTTTAAATATTAACAAGTAAAATTTGTAAGTCGAGTAAATTTTATTTCGAATATCTTGATTTAATTGAATAATTAAATCGATAATTTAATATTTGAAATTTCTGAAATAATTGGAAATTGGGTTTAATGTGATTAAAATTGATTTGCAAAGTTGTATTAAATCATATTGGAGTTCGAATGATGTTATAGAACTTTTACAATTGAATTAAAAGTTAATTTGTGGAAATTGAATATTTTAATATTTAATAGACGAGTAAAAATAGACATTTTCAAACAGTCACGGCTTTCGACGAAATCAGTTTCATCGGATCCGTAATGTTATATTATTATAAGTTTTCAAATTCCGTGTCAATCGGACTTATGGTTTGTCCGGGGCAAGCTAAAACGCGTAGAAATCGATTTGAGTGAATTTTAAATTTAAATAATTCGATTGGAAAACTTATCTTTCAAATTTGATCGAATTGGCTCCCGATATATATTCCATTGTGTTCGAAATAGGGGTAAAACATTATAAACACCAGGCGGCACGCTTCGTTTGGAGTTTGAAAAATTTTCTGATGAATAGTGTTTGAGAATTTTCTGTAAAAGGACCTAGATTTATTCTTTTTGCACAAAACCTAATTGAACTAGGTCAGCCGCCACTTAGAGTTTTAATGGCCAAAAATTCATCCTCTTTCTCCCGCATTCTCTTCAAATCCACAAATCAATTCGACAAACTTCCTTAATGAAAGTTGTAGAGCACGTTACGAACTACAAGTTCAACGGTTGTGATCGAAAACGAGGCGGTGGATCAATGGGAAATTGGCCGCGTTCGTATGGTGTTTGGGTTCGGTTTTCTAGGCATTGGAGGCGCCGAGCTTTATGGTGCGCTGGGTGGTGGTGCCATGCACGAAGGGCTTCGAGGTGGTGTCGTTCGATCGTGGTGTAGGCAAGTGTGGTAGTCGCGGCGTGTAGGGTTTCTTGACGGCTAGTATGGGTTCGATCGTGCGTGGAAAG
The DNA here is from genome assembly GCA_030765085.1 of Allium cepa. NCBI lineage: Eukaryota > Viridiplantae > Streptophyta > Magnoliopsida > Asparagales > Amaryllidaceae > Allium > Allium cepa. Next base: position 880,907,755 of record CM060931.1, on the reverse strand, counting down.
GACCTGGGAACATTTTGGGGAAGAAATGAAAGTGCGGCTCTGATCAAGGACGGTGAAATGAACGGCCCTGATTAGGGTGAGGGTTAAAGATAAAAGAAAATTGTAAATTTATATTATATAAATTCGTTCAAGCTTTGTAACGTTATAACTTGTCCATACGAGGTCGAAAACTGACGAAACGAATTGCATTAGGTTCGTATGGACGAACATTACGCGATGGAGCTGGATTGGAGTTGATTGGAGCTAGTGAAATTTTTGGATAAAATTAAACGCGCGTTTAATTTTATTCGAAATAAAACACTGCAACGGTTATTGGAAGCAAGGTGAGAACTTCTCACTCAATCGAAATTGTTTCGATTTAAACTTTGAATACTTAGATTTAAAATTCCTTGATTATGTGATTGAATGATAAATTGCGATATGTTGTATTGAAATAGACCCTATACGCCATATATTAAGCGGATGGTATTTATTAAACACATACACAGCGATATTTCACCTTAAATGGAATTGGTATTATATATGTACTTGGAGTTGATTTTCCCGCATTATATAGCTGTTGAGATCCTATTGCACCGCATAATAGCGGATAATATTTCATATAAACCCATGTACCACGATATCCCGTATTGAAACGGGATTGGTATTGTGCTAACATCTGTGGATGCAGAGTAACAGGTTGGAGGGATCCTACTGGATTCCTCATCCGTATTGATTTATTTACAGATATTGCGATATATTCTGTTATCATATTGATATATGATGTTTTGGATGCCGTGGTTGATTTATTGCTGCTGTTGCAACATTGGGCCTATTTTTGGAGTTTTGAAAATGTTAAAATAATGATTTTCAAATTTAAAAGGATTTTAAAGTGATTTTCGAAAGTATACATTTTTATTGAATTTTGGAATTGATTCATTTTAAATAAATAAACGTTATAATTTTAATGTTATAAAAATTATGATTTTTGAGAAATATGGTTGAAAAATGATTTTTGAAATATGGAGTTAATGATTTTATAAAATAGTTTAAAATTGAGATTTTGAATTTATTATAAAAACTTTATATATATGATTTATAAAATTTGATTTTTACAAATCAAAGTGATGAAATTATGAAGGAGTTTTAAAAATATTTTAAAATGATGTTAAAATGGGTTCTATAAAAAAATAGAATATACAATTTTGAAGTTATAAAAAGAATGAATTTGTAAATAGAGAATTACAAGTAATTTGCTTATAATTTGGATTTTGGCGTGCAAATGGGATATGGATAGAATCTGTTAATAAAGTGCTTTTATAAGTTGAAGTAGTTATAAAATATAAATGGAATTTATAAACCTTGTTTTATAAATCCGAAATCGACTTATTTTGATAAGTTAATTATTATAGCTTATTAAAGGAGATATATCCACGATTTTCGACAATGGATAATCCTTTAAATAAAATGTGTAGAAATGTTAAATTTGGTTAACGATTCATATTCACGATTTTGAACGGTGAATAATATATTAAAGAAATGTTTTAGGAAGTGATCTTTTAAATAGAATTAAATTATTTGAAGTTGTTTTGAAATGTGTTAAGGATCGAAACCATAGATTTCAACATTCATTGTTGAAATAACGTTTTCGAGAAATAAGGAAATGGTGGACTATAACACTGTTGTTATAGTAAATGATTTTCGAATGGAAATGTTTTATATAGTATTGGGATTTATATGTCTATCATAATTTCGAATCCCTATACTAGTGATTTTGAGTTATCGTAACGATGTTTTATGCAACATTCGTTTTGACTCAAATAAATGTGTTTAAGAGAATGTTTTCCTTAATGAATAAAATATATACTTAATTGTGATTTAAGTATATTGAATATTTTCCAAATGTTGAAAATAAATAGATTTGTGAATTACTTATTATTAAATAAGTATGGAAATGTTTTTCAATATGAAGTGAAAGGGTTTGAGATTAAATCTTTTAAAAGATAAATTGGAAGTGAATATTTGAAATTGATTTGAAAATCATATATCGGTGGATATTTGGAAATTTAAATTCGCCATGGAATTTATAAAGGAAAGGGAAATTGTTTTAAAAATAAACATTGATTTATTTTTGAAGTGTAGAAATAAATTTACGGATTTGGAATGTAAATTTAAAGTAAATCGGTAAGGATTTATTTGATTGGTTTAAATGAATCATTTTGAAGTGAAAATGAGTAAATATTTGGAAGTGTTTCCACATAAGGAAAACGATTTGAAATTTGTTTTCAAAAGTTGTAAAGGTGAAAAGTGATTTGAAATTTATTTTCAAATAGCTGAAGTGTGGAAAAATATATCTTGTAAAGATATTTTTGGAAAATAAATAATTTGGAAAATTATTTGGAATCTGGTGATGTTATGCATATCTATTGATAGTTAAATAACCGACTATCAATATTTACCTTTAAATGGGCATTTGTTGTGATTTGCTCGAATTTGAATGCTACACTTAATTTAAAAATAAGCGTTCGTTATTCGGTTTAGCCGGGAGAGGACCTTTGGGTCATAAGTCCCATTCCGAATAGTGACATGTCGTAATGGATAGCATTTGAATACTGGTGTTGAAGACTGGATATTTTTGAAAATGGAAGAATTACCGTCGAATGACTCTCATCGGCTGATCTCCGATATAGAGATTTTATCACCCTTTGTGATGGGCATTCCGGATGTGATTAGTGAACATCCGGATTGCAAGGGCTTCTTTTGGAAGTGCCTTCGGTTCCGTTCGATCCCAGAACGGATTTGTATGGATGTGTGTCTGACGTTACAATTTGAGATGTAAAGCTGGTTTCTATCAAATCATTTCTGTTGGTGGCGAAGAATTTATTCTCTTAGCTTAACACCCTTCTCTGAGACGTACGAGCTCACAGGTTATGTAGTTGATGGTTACCAGTGATACATTCCCAATTTGGTAATGTGGCATATGAAGTGTTGCTGATCATTTGTTGATCAAAGCACAACTTTTGTATAAAGCGTAGCTTTGTGGACGAGACTTCGTCGGACCTCACACCCCGGCAATGGTCAAAACAGGAAAGATGCAGCAAGGTTATTAAGGGATAGTGCCCCCTTAGTGTATGTCATTTCCTTCTGGATAAAGGTGGTATCATGGTATGGAGCCTAAATACTTAACCTATGTTGTTGCTGCAAACTTATTATTTTGTGGTTGTTGGTGAATCCCAGGATTTAGGTCGGTTACGACCGGGGGATGGCATACTCGTGTCAGTTGTTACCCAGCTAGGAGTAACCTGGCCTTGTGTTGGCAGAGATCCGGTTAAGTTCTCGAGACGTCTTTCTAGAGGCGTACCCATGTGGCAATGGGAAGTTCCTTGGCCTGACCATTTGTTGGAAAATCCAAAGAAACAATACGAGCCTTATATAGTTTTAGTTGTATGACCTGCTATTGAACATGGTAGATATAGTAGGCATAAGTGCAAAATGTCTATGCTGGCTAAGATTTATATCATATTTTCAAAATGTTTTCCTACACCTTGCACTTATAGTAATAATATCAAAGAAAATTTACGTATCAAGCATGTTTGACTATCATAAGGAGAAATCTCCTCCGATTCTTTGTTTGCATTGTGTGTGTGTACGGGAGGCCTTATGGTAGTCTCATTTTCTAAAAAGCATTGCGAAGCTAATTTAAAATAATTCTTTGTTTGTTTTTAAAGAGAAAGTGTATTATATTCTCACACCAATCTGATGACTGAGCTGGAGTTTAATGTTCGCTTCCTAAACTCTGGGTGTCCATCAATTTTCACACGGACAGTGTAGAGTCAGGTTATCAGGTTATTCTTGAATTCAGGAGTTGCTGTATAGATCAGGAGCAAGCTGGATGGCATGGCGTATCAACTAGTATATAGTATTTCTTTTCGCTATTTGTTGTACACTTTGATAATGTAATGTGATGTAATGTAATAAAAGATATGATTCTTTGTTTTAAAGATTATTCATTGATATATTATATGTTGTTTTGCTGCGAAATGTGAGATTCTGTTATTTTTTTATGTTGCTTCTTCTTTCTTTCTTCTTCTACCTCTTCTTCTTTAACCCCAACAATTCGGTTTTCCGGGCTTCGATTGCTCGGCGGTTGATACAGTGGATGTATTAATGTCGACTTTCGGACATCGAAAAATCTCGTCGTTATAGTAGCCATCAGTCTGGCTAAAAGCTTCAAATTGAAAGTTAACTTCTTGTTTAATTTTTCATTAGTTTCCATATTGAGCTAATCATGTTAGTAAATAATGGAGTTTTTAAAATATGAAAAATGCTAACATTGATTCCTAATTTAGGGACAACACCTATTACCCTGTACCCGTAGTTATAAGCCAAATCTCTTATATGTGATATACAAGGTATAATATGAACTTACTTTAGGTTTCGGTGAATAATATGGTAAAAAGTTAGTATTTAATCTAACTGAGATTTTTGATACTCAACTGGATAAGATTGTACATCGGTATATATTTTATACAATTGTCTTCATATGGCATTGCAAATCTTATCTTAAGGTAGACAATGTAACAATAAAAAAATAGTGCATTATACTGGTAACAAATGGATACATTATTATACGCAAGATGTGCTACACTTCATCTTGCTATAAATGTACATTTCTTGTAATAAAAACAGCGTATGAATGATCTGAGGTTACAAATTAGCATTATTAATTATTTAGACATACCGGTTTTATAGAAATATTCTTCATTGTTGGTGTCTACTAATAAATAAAACAACAGCAGCACTATAATAACTGTGGGTTCAAGCACAAGTCATTTTGTATGGAAAATGAAGCACACTGAAGATGTCCCTACTCTCTATCAGTTTCAAATTGGTTTTCCTATTAAACAGGACAAATTGTATGACTAAAAGAAACTCCATGAAGGATTACAGGCATATATATATATATATATATATATATATATATTGGTATACACATATATACATACAGGCCTGCGAAATTAAAACGTCACAAACTTTTGTAATATTTTTTTCTTGAAAATTACAACTTCAAAAATATAAGACTAATATAGGTTACGATGATATATTCTCAAAAATTACATGTATAATATAGGCTTAAGAATACGTACATACACAACAATCAGTTCTATAAATTGGAAGATAGAGGAGTTTCAAGAAGGGGAACATTACAAACCTGTTAAATAGTTTTAATATGGCTGGTACAAAATAAATAAAAACCATTAACATTGAAGTTTCTAACTTTAAAAACTATTTCTTGCAGTTTCATCTTTCAATCTACGATGCAATTCAGTGGCAATTTATAGTACAAAACTGATATGTTTCCAGATAGAAATCACTGGAATGCTTGCATGAAAATGAATTGGGCTATTGAAGATTCGAAATACGAAAAAGAAAAGCGTGAAAATGGTTATGAATGTTGAGAAAACAGTGTGCGTTGATGCAAAGAGAGGCATTGGTTATTTGTGTTAATGCTTGGATGGATATAGAGGGAACCTTTATCTTAATGGCTCAATTTGATGTCAAGGTGGGCTCAATATGTATGTTTTGCAGGTGTCGAGGTTGGACTAAAAACATACATGTTGAAATGCTTGTCTATATTTCAAGGATAGACACATGTTATGTAGGGTTTATATTCTGTGCCATTAATTTTGAAAACATTTGCTATCATACTTGCAGATATCGATGAACGCAGTGAGTTTCCCACAATCTTTGTGCACCAGAAGCAAAATGTATAATAAAAAACCAGGATATACCTACCAATGTCCGCTTGGTAGTTCAGGAAATGGATTTCCAGTTCAGGGCTGCCACAAACGCCTTCAAGTGATCCTCATTCATGTTCTGTAGGGTTTATATTCTGTGCCATTCGTTTTGAAAACATTTTGCTATCATACTTGCAGATATCGATGAATGCAGTGAGTTGTCCTACAATCTATGTGCACCAAAAGCAAAATGTATAATAAAAAACCAGGATATACCTGCCAATGCCCGCTTGGTAGTTCAGGAAATGGATTTCCAGGTCAAGGCTACCACAAACGCCTTCAGACGATCCTCATTGAAAGAACCATATATGGTGTTTTGATGATAACAACCATACATCAATACTACTAATATGTTTTAGGACTCAAACCCAGTTGGGCTGAGAGATAAGAACATGTCTTTACTACTGAACTAAGGAAGCTTGACATTTCTGGTTTTATAAATACCCAAACCAACGCATCACTTCATCTACAATTGCATCTCTTCGCTCCTGCAGTTGCTTCTCTTCATCAATGGAGAATTTAGAAGGTTGCACCAATACATTGACATCCTTACAACAATTACATAATTCCCTAACCATTCCTAAACCAATATACATTGAAACATAACTCTATGCTTTAATTTTCATTCTTAAACTCTGAATTTCTAAAGCAATTCTCCGAGTTCAAAGAAATTCATCTGATTCAGAGATTTTGCCAAATTTTTTTCATCTCCATGTCTCATTCTCTAGTCTGATAAACTCCTTAGCCTCTAAACCTCCACTGAATATCATTTGGTTTTGTTATATGAGTTACCATGCATCAAAGCGACATTCTGTATATCAAGATACGTTGGGTCAGAAAGTAACATTTGTTACATTGCTTGTAATTGTTGTTGAAGTCGTGTTCGGTTGTTCAGGCGGAGTTTGTAAGCATGTTCCTCCGAATGAAGTGAGGGTGGTTAGTTAAAGGAAATTCCGAAGGGAAGCTTCGGGACGGAAGGTTCGAACCAGTACAAAATCGACTGTGTCATCTACTGTTATACTATTCTTCTACATTTACATTGTTAATTATTGTTGGTCTTCTTAGATCCAGTGCACAGTGATTAACAAGAGGTTTAAAGCCTTGAATTCTATCGATCGTTAAAATAATGGCCAGAATGAGAAGATCCAAACAAAGCTCAAAGATAGTCGAGAAAAAACAACAATCTATAGAATCAAGGTACTAGTGTTATGTGACTAATCTCAGATTAAAATCAGTACGCTTAGATCCTATATATAGTGATCTTTTACAAACGCATGAGAAGCTATTAAAAGTTTCTAAAGCATAGCAAAATGTCAACTCTATTGCTTTAGCTAAATTAGATGACTGTGGGCGAAAAATTAGTATTTTTAACAGAAGAAAGTAAGTTTTTAATAAAACAAACTGAAGTTTATGAAAATACTTTGGGAGAATTTGTTTTACAAAAAGATTTTCTATTAAAAAAATGAGCGGTTAAACAATAAAAATACTAATCTTTTAAAGGAAATTGAAGTTTGCAAAATAAGAAAATATTTTTGAAAAATTCTTTAAATGATTCTAATTCTAAACTTTTGTCTCTTGAAAAAGAGAACAGGACATTAAATGATAAGAATCTAGAATTAATTAAAGAATGCAATTTTTTAATAAAAAATTATTGTTTTACTAAAAGAAATATGTGATTCCAAAGATGTTTTTGATAAATTAAATAAGAAAATCACAAATTCTAATATAGAAAAAGATGATTTATCCTACAATTGTAAAAAAAGTACCGGATATACATTAATGTATACATATTTTAATGTTAGTGAAAAAGTAGAGATAGTTCTAAAATCAATTCGTGCCATGATAATATTATGCTTAGAAATAGAAAAAAAATCCTTTGAATATTAAATCAATGACAACTAATATTAATATACGGGTTCCTGCTAATCTAATAGATCGTGATAGACAATCATACATTAGCAATTATTATAAAACTGCAATTAAAAATTAAAATTATATTTTTAAGGGAACCACATCCAACTAGATATGATTCCCTAAGTCATAAGCCTTATATTTTTTGTAAAATGAGTATCATTTTGCTTACATTTGACATATATATTAAATATTCATCACTTTGCATTAATAATAAATTATTTAACTTATCTATGATACTTCCTATCTCTTTTTATAAAGGAGGAGAAAAATTATATACTTTTATAGGACAAGTACATAAAATCATTTCTTAAGAATATTTAGGGGGGTTTTTTATAATATAATATGCTTATGCATTTATTCTTTTTTGTTGATGACAAAGTAGAAGAAGAACGTGTGCTTCATATATTTATATTGGCATCTATATAGAGTTGAGGAAAATGAACTTATTATACATAAAATATATTTAGAGTAAGTTATTATTTTATATTATAAATTTGTGTGGTTGTCATCATCAAAAAGGAAAAAAAATGAAAGAACCATATAGGGTGTTTTGATGATAACAACCGTACAACATTGCTACTAAAATGTTTATTAATTTATTTCATGTCAAAACGATGATGGAAAAAACTGAAAATAAATTGGCTAAAAATATGCCAAGATAGGACTCAAATTTTACTTATTCCATCGACTAAAATTTACCACTGAACTAAGCAAGCTTTTGGAAATTATGCTTATTCCATCGACTAAAATTCTTGCTCGGTCGACTAAACCAGCCGATGTTGACTATGATTCTTTTTTCAATAGACTACGACGAACTATAAGTTTGGAACCAAAAACGCCTACTTCAATCGATTGAAGTTAGAGCTCATTCTACCGAATCGTGCATTTTTGGTTTTTTAATCACCCAAATGGACGTATCTTTTCATCCACAATTACATCTCTTCGCTCCTGCAGTTGCTTCTCTTCGTCGATGTTGAATTTACATGGTTGCACCCTTACATTGACATCCTACAAAAATTATATAATCCTCCAACCATTCCTGAATCAATATACACTGAAACACAACTCTATACTTTAATTTCCACTCCTAAACCCTCAATTCCTAAAGCAATTCTCCGAGTTTCAAAAAATTCATCCGATTCAAAGATTTCGACTAGTTTTGCTTCATCTCCATATCTCATACTCTAGTCCAATAAACTTCTTGGCCTCCACACTTCCACTGATTATCAGAGTATTAAAACTTAAATTTCCGTAAGAATGGAGGATTCTTGATGAACAGACATTTCAGTGGAACTAATCACAGACATTTCAGTGGAACTAACCACGTAAAGTTAGCAAGAATCTTCACTGCATCAGAGCTAAAAAAAGAAACAAAAAACTTCTGCAGCAAAAGAGTTATTGGAAATGGAGGTAATGGCATAGTCTTCGAAGGCATTCTACCCAGTCGCATAGTAGTAGCAACCAAAAAGTCTCAAGAGAGACAAAATCCATATTGATCGGTACATAAATGAATTGGTTATACAAGCACATATCAGTCACAAAAACATTGTGAAGTTACTTGGTTGTTGTATGGAAACAGAGGTTCCTTTGCTTGTCTACGAATACATTCGCAATCTATTAAATAATAGTAAAGCAGAAGATTTTCGAGCTCTCTCTTTGATTTTAGGAATTTTCTCTTTTCTCCTTAATTCTCTCTTTAGATATTTTATTTTCAAAATCTTTAATTTATTACTTTACACTTATTTTACTAATTATCTTTTGTTATTTTACATTTTGGTACATGTATCCTAAAGTTTATATAATCTTTTACATATAATTTATCAGCTCCCTTCTAATATTTTATATTTAAATCGGCACATTTAGGTTAATAAAATAATCCAAAATTTAAGCTATTTAGATAAATTCATTTAAAATTTCTTATAAATACCAAAGAATGATAATTTAAATATGTATAACACTTAAACAACTAAACCATGATATTAATCTGTCATTCAACTATAACGATATATAAATTACATAAACCAATAATAAAAGACTGTAGTTAATTTATTTTAATGAATTAATCATACATGTCATTGTAAATTCTACTTTAAGTTCAAATACCTACTTTTAAGATTACCATAATTATTCACAAAATTTACCTCACTTTTCTTCTAGTATTTTACTTTTCACCTATGTATCCATTAATTATGTGATCTAAATTTAAACTCATTAAATAAATCCAACTAACTAATATTCGTTTAATAATTTATGAAAATATCAATATATACACCATATTCATGTTAAAATTTTTTAAAAAAATGATTAATGTAAAGATACCTAAGTTATATAACTTAAAAACATAAAGTGAATACATAAATAATAATAATAAATCCTTTTTTCATGTTTCTCTCAATAAATTTGTCATGAAATGCATTACAAAATTATATTTTTTGTACTCTGCATACCTACATTATAAATTATCTACAATCATTTATAGCCTCCCCTCAATTCCTTTACAATATTTTACATTTAAGGTCATATATTGTAATCAATTACATAACTTCAAAACTATTTAAATAATTTCACTATGCAATTTTTCACCGATTTGTCAAATAAGTATAATCAATATGAACCATATTCATATTAACAAAAATGACGAAAAAATTCATCCAAATATATAAATACATCAATCACATAGCATAAATTATATTCATAAATATTAATTACAAGTTTAAATTTTTATTTATTTATATCAATATATGTATCATGCATTACATTGTAAAACCTTTTTTAACGTCAAAAACCTACATTTGGAATTTATCCTATTAGTTACAAAACATTTCACAATATCACCTACCATTGCGTACTAAACTCGATATTTTCAAATTACTTATGTGATCTTGAATTTAAATTATTTAAATAAATTCAATTAATAAATTTTGTAATTCATCTAATAAATGCTAAGATATAACGGTTTCAATATGTATACCATATTCATATCGGGCGCAAAGGTGATAAAATTAGTTTTTCATTTAAATACAAAGATATACAAGTCACCTAATATAAACAATATGCATAAGCAATATTTCCATATCTAATATATTATTCATATATCTATATTTTTTATATTGTATTACATTGAAAAATTCTGTTTTTAGCTTCAAATACGTACATTTTAATATTTTTACAATTATTTCCTAAACCGCCGTCAATTATTATCTATTATTTTATATTTAAATCCGTGTATCCAAACTACTTATGAAATCTCAAATTTAAATAATTTCAATGAATAGTTAATTTATTCTTCTAATGAATCATAAAAATATATGTCAATTTTAACACACACACGCTCACATTATGGAAAATTGTAAGACTACTTTTTTTATTCAACTATAAAGATATATAAATCACATAACATAAAATATGTACATAGACATCATGACAAATTAATTTGTAAATAAGTTATAATTCCTTTATATTAAGAATTTATCATACATTATATTACAAAATTATGTTTTAGCTTCAATATATCAACATCGAAACTATACAATTTTTTACAAAATTCCTCTCGATTCTTCCTATTGTTTATTTTCAAGTCCATGCATGTAAACTGTTATCCCATTTTTTGGACAAAACTGGAATATCAATGTTGAGCGCGTCTCCACCACGATCGAGCTAAGAAGAAGCAACCAGCAAGCGTACCTAAGTCCAGAGTTCCACTCAAGATCCGAATACAAAATCCATTCGGCCTTATACTCTCATATTCATTCGGCTATGCAAGCATACGGACTCATTCGGCAATCCATGCCTAAGGTCATTCGGCACTCCTAATATATGACTCATTCGGCAATCCATGCCTAAGGCCATTCGGCACTCCTAATATACAAGCTCATTCGGCATAGCGTCCATCCGGTCCAACACCACACAACCAATGCCGGACCAAAATGCCGAGTATAGCCTCACCGGATCAACCATCCTCCACCAAACAACCGAACCAGGTGACCACCGGACCACCATTCAACCTACCACCGGACCGACACTCTCCTTCCACCGATCCAACCTTCTCCAAGCATGGCCGAACCAAAGCTTCGCCGAACCAGAAAGTTGCCAGGCCAGATTGCTTCAGCCCAAGCCCACCAGCAGCTATAAACATCCAAGATCCCTGCCCCCAGCCTCACTCTATAAATAGAGGGGCAGGGGTACAACAATGGGGGAGAAGTTTTGAGACAAGTTTGAGAGCTCAAGCCTGGAAGGAACTCTCAAACAACTTTAGATACTTGTAATCAAAGCTTTGTACTTGTAATCTAAAGAAAAAAGGAGAATAACATATAAAGTGGACGTAGGCACGTTCTGGCCGAACCACTATAAATCTGTGTGTCTTTTACAGTTTAGTCCCTGCTTTTTATATATTTGCATAAATCACCCAAATCACTAAATACAACATAAAATCAACCTACTCATACGACTTTGGGTGTTTGCGGCCATTTTTTACACAAACATTTTGGTGCTTTCACTGAGAAGAACTAGCTCCCGCTACATCGGATAGAAGTTGAATTTGAAAATCTAAGAGTTCAGATCTAAGAGTTATGACGAGACAAACAAGTAGAAGGCAAAGGCCAGAGAGAAGTGAGCACCAAGGAAGTCAAGAGGCTTCCTCAGGAGGGAATCAAGCGTCGATCTTCATCACTAGGGATGAGATGGAGGCCATGATGAGAAGACAAGAAGAGATGATCCAGAACTTACTTCAACAAATTGGGCAAATTGGAGCACAAATCCAAGGAGCAACTGGGGTTCAGAATGGGGCAGGACCATCTGGTGCAGCACCAGAGCATGGGGGCACTCACGCAGAGCATGTTGATCCGACCCCGGGAAGTGAGATGGGGGCATCCGAACCACCTGGTAGCAATAGAGGAATGAACGTTCAGCCAGGGAGGCATACACATGAAAACTCCCGCGGACTTGGGGGGCAGGTCGAAGACAGTGAACGAGAACTACAGCTTGGAGACAATGACAGATTAGCAGAGATGGTTAGAAGAGCTATGAGAGGCGGTTTAGTAAACAGAGACTTGGAAGATGTAAACAGGAGTCCTTTTTCTTCTGCGATTAGGATGGCTAGAAACCCACCAGAATTCAAGCTACCATCATTGGACATGTACAACGGGAAAACAGACCCCACGGTCCACCTAACGAAGTATATGAGACATATGGAAGTGCTGGGGGCATCGGAGGAGGTTATGGCCCGGTGCTTTCCACTGTATTTGACGGACATTGCAGCGTTATGGTTTAGGCAACTGGAGAGCGGCTCCATAGGAACATGGGCAGATTTAACTGAGAGATTCATGAGGCAATTCAGGGTTCATATTGCGAGACCCAAGAATGTGATGACTTTGGCAACCTTGAAACAGAAAACTGGAGAGACTTTGAGGAGCTTTCTAACGCGATTTAATGCGGCGGCAGCATCAGTGGATCGACCAGATCCATCTATGGTCATGATGGCGGCTGTATCTGGAATAGCTGGTAATACAGAGTTCAAGAATTCATTAACCAAGGACCCGCCTATGTATCTGGGAGAGTTCTATCATGAGGTTGAAAAGTTTCTGCGTTTGGAAGATGCTAGTGCGGAAAGAGAGGAAGAAGATGACGTTTACGTAATCAAGAGCGGGAACCCACCTGGAAAGGGTGCGGAGACTAGCAAAGGAAAAAGAAAGGCTGAGGATAATGATGACAGGACAAAGTGGCTACGAAGAGAACCACGCTTCACCACCTATTCAGAGCTGAATGAGAGTTTGGAACGGATTTATCAGGATACCAAGGGGCAGGTTCCGTATCGTAGACCAATGCGAAGGGATCCAACCTCTGACGAAAGAAAATCAGATAAGTTTTGTGTATTTCATGAATTGAATGGTCATTACACTAATGATTGTAGGCATTTGAAGGACGAGGTAGAAGGGCATATCAGGAACGGTATGCTCCTTCAGTATGTGAGGAGGCGAACTCCAGCGGTGGAGCCAGAGCGATCGCCCTCTACGTCAGCTAGAGGTGACCTTGGATCAAGGCACCATTTGATTATCCATTGATTGCTTGATTAAAATAACGATGAACAGGTCGTAAGCTTCCACTAACGCAATTAAATCGTTTACACATGTACGAGATCGTGAACGATCTCCAGGCATGCTCTGAATGATCATTGACTGCTTCGGAATGGGAACTTACACTTTGACATCCTTGCTTTGCTTTTGTTTCGATTTGAACATTTGAATTCTTCCTGTTTGGACATTTCTGCTGTAAGGTACTATTGCTTTAACATTTACAATTCTATGAAAAAATTATTTACTTGTATGCCCGTTGGATCGCGAACGGTCCACGAGCACCTATTGCATGGCAACGAACTGCCAAAGCCTTTGATTCGAAAAATTCCCCCAAATAATGACTCCAACACTGATAATATTAAGTCCCCCCCGGGCACACTCATTCGCCTCGAACGGCACCCGACTTCGAACAGTCACAATTCGCCTCGAACGGCACCCGACTTCGAACAGTCACAATTCGCCTCGAACGGCACCCGATCGCGAACGGTCACAAATCACCTTGAACGGAACATGATCGCGAACGGTCACAACTCGCCCCAAACGGCACAACTCGCCTCGAACGGCACAACTCGCCTTACCTCAAATGGCTCGATCGCGAACGGTCGTCATTTGAGGTCCGCCGCCTGATCACTGACTGTTACACCTTACCTCAAATGGCTTGATCGCGTACGGTCGTCATTTGAGGACCACCACTTGACCGCGCACTGTCGCACTTTACCTCGAATGACTCGATCACGAACGATCGTCATTTGAAGTTAAGCGCTTGACCTTGAACGGTCCCCACTCGACCGCGCACTGTCGCACTTTACCTCGAATGACTCGATCACGAACGATCGTCATTTGAAGTTAAGCGCTTGACCTTGAACGGTCCCCACTCGACCGCGCACTGTCGCACTTTACCTCGAATGACTCGATCCCGAACGGTCGTCATTTGAAGTAAAGCGCTTGACCTTGAACGGTCACATTTCACTGCAGATGACTCGATCCCGAACGATCGACGCACGGATTTATGCGCTTGACCGCGCACGGTCGCACTTCACCTCAAATGACTTGATCACGAACGATCGTCATTTGAAGTTAGGCGCTTGACCATGAACGGCCGCGCTTCATCCCAAATAGCTCGATCCCGAACGGTCGTCATTTGGGGCCATATAAAATATCAAGCTCTTTACAGGTTGTCAATAGGATACGAACATCCAGCTCATGGCATTACAAAACACGCCTTTCTACCGCAAGGCATATTTTGGGGGGCAAAGTGTTATCCCATTTTTTGGACAAAACTGGAATATCAATGTTGAGCGCGTCTCCACCACGATCGAGCTAAGAAGAAGCAACCAGCAAGCGTACCTAAGTCCAGAGTTCCACTCAAGATCCGAATACAAAATCCATTCGGCCTTATACTCTCATATTCATTCGGCTATGCAAGCATACGGACTCATTCGGCAATCCATGCCTAAGGTCATTCGGCACTCCTAATATATGACTCATTCGGCAATCCATGCCTAAGGCCATTCGGCACTCCTAATATACAAGCTCATTCGGCATAGCGTCCATCCAGTCCAACACCACACAACCAATGCCGGACCAAAATGCCGAGTATAGCCTCACCGGATCAACCATCCTCCACCAAACAACCGAACCAGGTGACCACCGGACCACCATTCAACCTACCACCGGACCGACACTCTCCTTCCACCGATCCAACCTTCTCCAAGCATGGCCGAACCAAAGCTTCGCCGAACCAGAAAGTTGCCAGGCCAGATTGCTTCAGCCCAAGCCCACCAGCAGCTATAAACATCCAAGACCCCTGCCCCCAGCCTCACTCTATAAATAGAGGGGCAGGGGTACAACAATGGGGGAGAAGTTTTGAGACAAGTTTGAGAGCTCAAGCCTGGAAGGAACTCTCAAACAACTTTAGATACTTGTAATCAAAGCTTTGTACTTGTAATCTAAAGAAAAAAGGAGAATAACATATAAAGTGGACGTAGGCACGTTCTGGCCGAACCACTATAAATCTGTGTGTCTTTTACAGTTTAGTCCCTGCTTTTTATATATTTGCATAAATCACCCAAATCACTAAATACAACATAAAATCAACCTACTCATACGACTTTGGGTGTTTGCGGCCATTTTTTACGCAAACATAAACTAATTAAATAATTTTATATTTGATTTATTTAAACAAATTTCATTAAATAATATTTTTCAGATCATTTAAAAAATTACTAACATACGCCAATTTCAACATGTATGTTATATCCATATTAACAAAATTGAATAAATTACTTTATTATTATATATATGTGTGTGCGCACGTGCGCTATACAACATAAATTATACACAAACGTAATACAAGTTTGAATTTATAGTTTATTTATTTCACTAAATTTATCATACATTATATAACAAAGTTCTCATTTTAACATTAAAGATATAATATTATATTTTACAATATTACCGTGTGCAACGCACGGGTTACACACTAGTGGAACATTATGTCAAATACCTCACGAACTCAATGTCAATCAATCTATGATAGAGAACATTCCTATCGTAATATGTAAAAAATATAACAAAATAAGCCTTCCTTTTTTTGCTAAAATAAAAAATGATTATTTACTTTATGTACATAGAAGTAAAATCAAGCTTAGTTTTCATGGGCCGACAGATTAAGTAAAAAATGAGTGGACGATGGGCCGATTTAAGCTTCATAACCGCTTTAAACTCTAGACTCGCCGATTGAGAACACTGATTTAGTTTATTCGTTCCTTAACAAACTAGTTTTTTTCTTTTACATTATCACCAAAAGTAAGCAGAGAAAAAACATTTTGCAGCACTACAAATTCCACCATTAGGTTAATTTTGCTAATTCTTTTTAGAAAACAAATGCTAACACCATTACTTATGAATCAGACAAAGATGTGTGCGCAAATCAGCATGCTTGCTTCGATTTTGTAGCGTAGTGATTCATGTGCTCCGCTTCTATTATCAGATCTATGCCCTTCAGAAAGTACTTGTATCTTGTTCTTCGTAACTAGGATATGTAGCATAAGAATCTTCTAAATCAGTTTTACACCTAAAGTCACGTTGATTTCTTTGAATCTCCTGATTCCAAACCTTTCTTTATTTACGCACTATATCCGAAGACAATTCCCAACGCTCCTTTCCAAAGAATTTTAACAGATGCGCACAATTTTTCTATCGTCACTATGGGATTTAAGGTAGTATATCCATAATTGGACCATGCGATACACCATAGAAGGATAATATCTATGAACTCAAGTAAATATTTGATGCAGCGCACTCTGATTGTGTTAGGTCATTTGGCTTGAGTCGTTCTCGACCTAGACTTAGCGAGCTATGGGATAGCGAGTCAAGAGAGAAGGGAGATGCAACGCTACATGCCAGCGACCTATGCTTTGAGTCGTGTAACGAGTTACGACCTAACGAGCTAACTCTAGCAAGTATGCTGCGCAGCAACGTAACAAGTTGAAATGCAGCAACCTAATGAGTTAAGTCTTAAGTCGCATGAAGGGGTTAGGTCGCTCAGGTTTATGTCGCTCAGTTTTCTTAGGTCGCTCCATATGTTAAGGCGCAAGTCGCGTGAAGTTGATTTCCTTGTGCCACTTGAAGTTATGTCGTTGATGTTCTATACCGCATTCTCTTAAGTAACTGGGTCTTAAGCCGCGTTGAGGTGCAACTTGTTAAGCCGTATGTTGTATTTTTCTTATGTCGTATGTCATGTTGTATATGTTAAGTCGTTGTTGTGTTGTAACTCTGTTATGTCGCCTGTACACTGTAAGTCGTAAGTCGTGTGATGTATAACTTGTAAATTTTAAGTCGTGTGTCGTGATTGTTAGGTCGTGAACGACCTATATTGTGTCGTGCTCTGTTTGTCGTTAACGACCTGTGTTAGGTCGTGTGCTGCGGTGTGTAAATCCTATAAATAGCAGGTGAGTTGTATCATTTAAAGAGGACTGATTTTGAATAAACTTTTGTTTGAGTGCTTTGTGTCTCTTTTAAAATTGGAAGATGAGTGTTATCTCCTTTCTCCATTTTCGGTTATTCGAGTGCGCTCGAATCAACGATTTTGAAGCCGGTTCACGGAATCTCGTGCGCGAGATCAGCGTCGAAGAATCGTAGATCTTCTAACACGGTATCGTGCACGATCAACGTGTTAAAGATAGTTAGAATCCGTTATCTTGCGAGATCAACGGATTTGTGCATTTATCTTGGGTATTATCAATCCATCGATTCATCATTGTATCGTTCCATCGTTGTTTGTTGTTGTTGCGTCATTTGGCGACAACTTGTTGTTATTCCGCTGCGTCAAATTGGTACCAAAGCTAGACTTAGCCAATCATAGCTAAGCCGAGCCTATTGGGAGCCGAACTGAAGTGTTGGAGTTTGAGCCGAGTATAGAAGCTAAGTGTAGGCCGAGAGAAGTCTAGTTCAGAATTGAGTTAAAGTTGTGCTAGTTGAAGTGTGTGTTTGGATTTGTTGAAGATTCGACAATGCCTCTGAGACGTGCTAATCGATTTCAAAACGTTGAAGATGTGTATAGAAGACAAGAAGCCGAGCAAATGGAACAACGTATCAATGAAAGGTTTGATGAAGGTATTGGGAAGTTAGAGAAATTGATGAATGACATGAATCAAAGTCAAAGGAGAAGGTCACCAATCTCGAACCATGGAGGAAACAAGGTTTCGCCATCGGCTTCGAAAGCGAGGAGGGTGTCACCACAATCCCATCGAGATCGAAGAGAATCATCAGTTTCTATGAGGCAAGAACATCATGAGTATTGAGATGAAGAGAGAAGAACTTATCATGGATTTGAAGATAATCCGTATCGTGATGCGGAAAGCCATGATAGAAGGGACATCCATAATCGTAGATATGTAGATGGACGAGATCGGTATCAACATACATATGATTTTGAGGAATATGGTCATAGAGGAAGTATTCATGATCGGGATCGAGGCCAAGTGCGAAATCGATATATTGATTCAGAGAATGATTGTAAATGGGAGTGGGGAATGAAAACAGAGATTCCAGAATTCAAAGGGGGAATGATAGAGGTAGAGTTTCTGGATTGGTTATCAAATGTTGAAATTTTTGACTTCAAGGAAGTACCCGAGCATCGTAGAGTTAAGTTGGTTGCTACGCGATTGAGGGAAAGAGCTATGGCATGGTGGCAACAATCTAAACTTACACGGGAGAGAATGGGAAAGTCGAAGAATGTTTCATAGGAGAAGATGAAGAAGTTGATGAAGGCTACTTTCCTGCCATATTATTATCAGTCTCTTATGAATCAACGCTTATGGAACTTGAGACAAGGGACAAAGTCGGTAAATGATTATGCAGATGAATTTTATCAACCGATTGCTAGAAATGATATCATGGAGATAGAGGAATAGTTGACAGCTAGATTTGTTGGAGGATTGAGAATGCAAATTCAGGATATGGTGAATATATTCGATCCAAGATCCGTTGCTGAAGCACACCAGAAGGCTCTAGCTTGGGAGAAGCAAGGCAGAAGAGGAGGTGGTATGCTTACAAGTTCGATCAATCAGGTGAAAGGGGCTAGTAGCAATACTAATGTTTCCAAGGCTGCTACTAAACCGGTTGTCAGTGAAATTGCTAAGACCAAGGTCAACAACAATTTCAAGTGTTATAATTGTCAGGAGTTTGGTCATAAGAGCAATGAATGCCCGAAGCCTAAGAAGCGAGCGATGGTTGCTGAGCTTGAGGATGAGGATGCAGAAATATAATGTTCCAATTCACCACAAGTTGAGGAGGAAGAAGAATTATTGGCGGGAGACGAAGGATATTCTTTAATGATGAGGAGATCTTGCTTGACGCCAAAGCTGGAAGAGGAGACTAGTTGGTTGAGGAGTAACATCTTTCAATCAACGTGCACTATTTTAGGAAGAGATTGTAAGTTTGTTATCGATGCAGGAAGTTGTGGTAATATCATCTCTACAGAAGCTGTAAAGAAGTTAGCGTTAAAGATGGAGAAACATCCCAAACCCTACAAATTAGCTTGGTTAAGGAAAGGCGGGGAAGTGAAGGTTAGTCAAAGAGCTTGTGGGACTTTTTCCATTGGAAAGAAGTATAAGGATGAAATTTGGTGTGACGTGGTAGACATGGACGTATGTCATTTGTTGTTGGGGAGACCGTGGCAATTCAATAGAGGTGTGCAACATGATGGAAGGACCAACTACTATAGTTTCATGTTCGAGGGCACTAGAACCACTTTAGTTCCTAAAAAGCGACAACAAAGTGAAAGCAAGTTGGAGGAAATCGAGGAGCTAAAGACTCTGTTATCTTTGAAGGAATTTTTCAAAGAAGTAGAGGTTGGACCTGAAGTATTTCTGTTGATTGGACGTGAAAGTAGTGAAACAGTTGAAATTCCTGAGGAATTTTAGCCAGTGTTGAAGGAATTTGAAAATGTATTTCCTGATGAATTAGCAAAAGAGTTACCGCCGTTGAGAGACATACAACATCAGATTGATCTTGTTCCAGGAGCTGTGTTTCCACATAGACCACATTATAGAATGAGTCCAAAGGAGCATGAAGAGTTGAGAAGGAAGGTGGAGGAGTTACTTGAACAAGGGCGCGTACAAGAAAGTTTAAGTCCTTGTGTAGTACCAGCTTTGTTAGTGCCAAAGAAGGATGGAACTTGGAGAATGTGTGCAGATAGTCGCGCGCTAAACAAGATTACAGTAAGGTACAGATTTCCAATGCCAAGATTGGATGACTTGTTAGATCAGCTGAGTGGAGCTGCTATCTTTTCAAAGATTGATCTGAAGAGTGAGTATCGTCAGATTCGAATTCGACCAGGGGATGAATGGAAGATGACATTCAAGACACGGGAAGGGTTGTATGAGTGGCTGGTCATGCCGTTTGGTCTTTCGAATTCACCTAGTACTTTTATGCGAGTGATGAATCAGATCTTTCGACCGTTTATTGGAAAGTTCATGATGGTATACTTTGATGATATATTGATATACAGTGGAAGCACAAAAGAACATCTACAACACTTGTGGGAAGTGTTGATACTTCTTTAGGAGCAGTTTTACGCGGCAACAAAGAAGTGCGTATTCATGACATACAGTGTTTTGTTTTTGGGGCATGTGTTATCCAAGGAAGGAATCCATGTGGATCAAAGTAAAGTTGAAGGAATCAAGGATTGGCCACAACCCAGAACTGTAACTGAAGTGAGAAGTATTCATGGGTTAGCATCATTCTACCGAAGGTTTATTCCACATTTCAGTAGCGTGATGGCACCAATGATAGATTGTATGAAAGGAAAGCAATTTGTGTGGGCTGAAGAGGTTGATTCTGCTTTCCAACAGATCAAGACACTCTTGACTACAACACCGATTCTTAGATACCCGGATTTTCAGTTGCTTTTTGAGCTAGATACGAATGCATCTAAGATTGGAATTGGTGGAGTATTAAGTCAGAAGGGTCTTCCAATTGCTTATTTTAGTGAGAAACTTTCTGGAGCCAAGACAAGATACAGTACCTATGACTTGGATTTCTACGCTATTGTCCAAGCCATAAAGCAATGGAGACACTATTTGTTTCATAAAGAGTTTGTGTTGTATACTGATCATGAAGCGTTGAAGCATTTGCAGGGACAGGATAAGATTGCAGCCAGGCATGCTTCATGGATTGCATACTTGCAATAGTTTACATTTGTTGTAAAGCATAAGTCAGGAGTTACAAATCGGGTGGCAGATGCATTGAGTAGAAGAAATCATTTGTTGACTATGATGAGAGTTGAAGTGACGGGGTTTGATGTACTTCTAGAATTGTTTGTTAAGGATCCTTACTTTGCTAAGATTATAGATGAAGTCGAGAAAGGGAAGAAGGATGAGTATGTGTTAGTAGAGGGCTTTCTATTCAAAGGAAATCGGCTGTGTATACTAGAGTGCAGTCTACGAATGAAGATTGTGAAGGAATTGCATGAAGAAGGTCATGTGGGAAGAGACCGTATCTTGCAGTTGATTTCTCAATCATATTTTTGGCCTTCCATGAGGAAAGAAGTTGAAAGATTTGTGAAGAAATGTCACATATGTCAAGTTTCTAAAGGGACAGCTACGAATGTAGGATTGTATATGCCATTGCCCGTGCCTACTAGACCATGGGTTGATATTAGCATGGATTTTGTTTAGGGTTTACCAAGAACTCAACGAGGGAACGATTCTATATATATTGTGGTGGATAGATTTTTGAAGATGGCATATTTCATAGCTTGTAAAAAGACTGCCGATGCAGTCCGTGTTGCTTAATTGTTCTTTAAAGAGGTTTATCGACTACATGGACTACCTGAGACCATTGTTTTCGACCGGGATACTCGATTTCGAAGTCATTTTTGGTTGAGTCTGTGGAAGATGGTTGGGAATAAGCTGAATTTTAGTAGCGCCTATCATCCATAAACGGATGGGCAAATAGAAGTGGTGAACAGATCTTTGGGAAACTTGTTGAGATTTCTTGTGAAGGATAATTTGAAGAGTTGGGATGTGAAGTTGTGTCAGGCAGAGTTCGCACATAATCATGCTGTTAATCGTAGTACTGGATTCAGTCCATTTCAAGTAGTATATTCAGCAATTCCGAAAAGACCGTTGGATTTGTCGATAGTTGCACGTCAGAAAGGGGTTGTTAAACGAACTTGTGATTTGGTGAATGAGTTGCAGGAGTGTCACAGGATTGTTCGTGAACGATTGCTCAAGTCAAATGAGAAGTATAAACAACTTACAGATAAGAAGCAAAAGAGTGTGGACTTCAAAGAAGGTTATTTTGTCTATGCAGTATTGACGAAAGATCGTTTTCCAGTTGGAACTTACAACAAATTGAAAGCTCGAAAGATTGGTCCAATAGAAATCTTAAAGAAGATCAATGATAATGCTTATCAGTTGAGATTGCCGGATCATATCCATATTGCCGACGGTTTTAACGTCAAACACATGATTCCATATCATGAGGATAAGCATCTTGAAGAAGAGGAAAGTGTGAATTCGGGGTCGAATTCTTGTCAACCGGGGGAGGATGATGCAGCGCACTATGATTGTGTTAGGTCGTTTGGCTTGAGTCGTTCTCGACCTAGGCTTAGCAAGCTATTGAATAGCGAGTCAAGAGAGAAGCGAGATGCAACGCTACATGCCAGCGACCTATGCTTTGAGTCGCGTAACGAGTTACGACCTAACGAGCTAACTCTAGCAAGTATGCCGCGCAACAACGTAACAAGATGAAACACGGCGACCTAACGAGTTAAGTCTTAAGTCGCGTGAAGGGTTTAGGTCGCTCAGGCCTTATGTCGCTATGTTTTCTTAGGTCGCTCCAGATGTTAAGGCGCAAGTCGCGTGAAGTTGATTTCCTTGTGCCGCTTGAAGTTATGCCGCTGATGTTCTATACCGCATTCTCTTAAGTAGGTGGGTCTTAAGCCGCGCTGAGGTGCAACTTTTTAAGTCGTATGTTGTATTTTTCTTATGTCGTGTGTCATGTTGTATATGTTAAGTCGTCGTTGTTGTGTTGTAACTCTGTTATGTCACATGTACACTGTAAGTCGTAAGTCGTGTGATGTATAACTTGTACGCATTAAGTCGTGTGTCGTGATTGTTAGGTCGTGAACGAACTATATTGTGTTGTGCTCTGTTTGTTTGGTCGTTAACGACCTGTGTTAGGTCGTGTGCTGTGGTTTGTAAATCCTATAAATAACGGGTGAGTTGTATCATTTAAAGAGGATTGATTTTGAATAAACTTCTGTTTGAGTGCTTTGAGCCTCTTTTAAAATTGGAAGTTGAGTGTTATCTCCTTTCTCCATTTTCGGTTATTAGAGTGTGCTCGAACAACGATTTTGAAGCCGGTTCACGGAATCCCGTGCGTGAGATCAACGTCGAAAAATCGTAGATCTTCTAACACGGTATCGTGCGCGATCAACGTGTTAAAGATAGCTAGAATCCGGTATCTCGCGAGATCAACGGATTTGTGAATTTATCTTGGGTATTATCAATCCATCGATTCATCATTGTATCGTTCAATCTTTGTTTGTGGTTGTCGCGTCATTTGGTGACAACTTGTTGTTATTCCGCTGCGTCAATATTCTTGAAGCTCGAGGAAGCTGGAGGGTTGCTGAAGCTCTTGAGAGGTTGAATCGACGGCAGAGTTGTGGCTCGAGGTTGCAGTGCGCACTTGTATTCTGGATATAGATGGTGGATTTAGGAGGGAGGAACAAGAGTTCGAGTTTTGATTGAATTTGGGATATGGATAGGTGGGGGAGAGAGAGAGGTCGATGTTGAGCTATTTTCACGAGAGGTGGCATATTTTTATTTTCCCGCTTCACATCTGCAGCAGCGTTTTCTAGAAATTGTTTTTCTTTTCTTTTCTTTTTTAAATAATTCCATCAAATAATCATGCTGCAAAACATATATTTTTATTGAATTGGTTTATGTCACCATGTGTAATTTAAAAAGTAATAATCCTAATTTTTTTTTTAAGAATGCTATAAAATTACTTTTATCATATTTAGTCTGTCACGTAGTCCCTTTCTTTTTTTAGTGATCATCTTTCTCTGCTCTATGTTTAAAATACATGGTCACCTCATCTTTAATGCAATATGTCACATAAAGGGATGGATATTTTATAACTTATAAGATAGATGTTATTGAACACGAATGAACTTTATTGATTAATTTAATACTTAGGTAATGGGCATTAACTTAACAGATATTGGACAAACATATATAGATTTTGAATTTTTTTGCCTAAATTTATTTTACTTTAGCCGAAAATCTAAGTTATTATTTTATCCTTTAAAATTTTATTTTCTTTGAAGATAAGAAGCTTATCATGATCTTTTTTATCTTAGTTGTTAATTTCGTTCCTATAGTTAAGATTTCAATATCCAAGCTTAGCTCATATGTAGCTCATTTATTTTTGTGTGTGACCAACCATCAAACAAAAATACTCAACATGCACAAGCTTTAGGTCTCCTTTTTATCTAGTCGTACATGCTAGTATGGCTACCTAACCATTTAGTTAATTACTTCATTATTAATGAGGAGAAATTGAAGAGAAATGTTAATGAAGTTTCTTAATTAAATAATTGATTAAGTGTTTATGGGAATAAAAGTAATTCTTTGAATATTGGAGGAGAAATCGGTAAAGGCGAAATAAAGAGCAAAGGTAAATTAAAAAAGTGGAAAATTTAATTAAAAGGACATTATTTCTTAATTAATAAAATAGTTTCAACTTAATTACTAAGGAACAAACTTTTGACTTAATTTGTCATTTGTCTTCATTTGTTATTTATTCCCTTTTATTGATTTCTCCTACAATATCCAAGAATTACTGTATTTTTTTCCATAACTGCATAAATAATTAATTATTAGTTAATAAACTTTTATAACATTTGCTCTTTAATTTTTCCTCCTTCAATAATTCACATTAAACCCAAAATGCATGGGGAAAATAAGAAAAGGTTCCCAAATATACTAACCGGTTGTGCTATGGTATGAAGTCTATTTAGAACTCAACCACTCTTATCGTTGATAATCCCGTTACAGATTCAAGAACATTTGCAAACTCTGAAACCATCAACATCTTATCAATCTCATCTTCCTTAGCCCTAAGAATAGCCAAGAAAATTCTCATCTTTTCCTTTGGTATATTTGATGCTACCATAATCCCCTCATCTCCACTTAGATGTACAGCGATCACTCTATCGGCACAATATAAGTCAATCCATATCTAGAGCAACCCAATAAACCACAAGTAAAACACATGGACTACAGGAATAAAATACACGTCCACATAAAAGAACTCTATGTTGGTTCACGTTAATCATGTAAGTACCACAGTATTGTTTTTGATGATAAATACCTTATAAATATGGGTGCTGATTATTTTTCAAGTAAGTGTATGATATAGTACAGAAAATACAGATCAATACAAGAAATTCAACATAATATGGGGTAGATCGAAGAGGAATCGAGGAGATTAAGAGGAATCGAGCAAATCAAGAAGTCAAGGAAATTAAAAGCGAAAGCTATAGAGGAAAAAGGTGTAACATCCACAAATTTTTTTCGAAGACTTATAAAAGAAATAAATATAAATATAGCAAAGGTAAAAATGCAATTATTAAAAATACCCTAATTTGGCTAGAAAATGAAACATTGCATTCGTTGTGATTTTCTGAATAAATATAGAGTTTTGAAAATTGAGTTCTTCTAAATAAGTTATTGAAGTTTAAAAGGATTGAAATTTAAATTAATTGAATTATATATATAAGAAAAAATATATAAAAAAGAAAGTTAACTAGTTGACACCTCGATGAAGATCGGTTAACCACAGCCCTTGAGCGCCCCAAGCCCACCGGTCAAGCATTGTCGGCTAGGTTTTCCTAAGCCGAACGGTTTGGATTTTATTCTAACCGTTTCACGTCAACTGAGGCGACCATAAGTAGAATGCTAATCTGACAATCATAACCCCAATCCATTTTGTACCTCCAAAACTGTATCTCCTCCAAAGCTTTTTATTTCTCCTCAAATCAGTCTATTATTTAAAAATAAAAATTCAAGAATTAAAATCAAAGATTACAAAGAAGAAAGGATAATAAAATTGAGGATAAGGATAAAGGAAAGGAGAGAGATTAACGAAGCGAAGCGAAGGAAATTCGAGGCAGATTAAGAGGTTAGAGGTTTCGTTATTATATATGTAATATAGTTTATTTATACACTTATCTGATCAAGTAATCGATCCAATTTATTATATGATACTATTAACTTGATTGACGTTTAAACCATATGAATATAAACCTATTACATTTATTTTTTATTAAAGTGAAAATTTGGATATAAGTTGATTTGGATTGATTTTAATTATAAAGATATACATTTTGCTCCCTTCGAATTGAACATAAAAGTTCATGTGTTTAAGACATGACACTAATATGGATGTCCGACATGGTACAATATGCGGCATTGCCAATGAGAGGTGAACACATATGTAGCAGACCCTAAGTCGTCTTTAACGCGAGTCAGCATTGCAGGCTCTTCCCAAGTGTCATTACCATTGAGAAGTGGAATCGATGCAACAGACCTTAAGTCGTTCTTGACGTGATTCAGCATTGCGGTGTACCCGTCGATGTATAAGTACAAAATGTTGAAGTAGTAATTCAAGCAATGTAGTTTCATATGTAATGTGTACCATCAAGAAGTGGATATAGATGTAGCAGATCCTAAGTCATCATTGATGCGAGTCGGCATTGCAGGCTCCCCTCATTGTGTAAGAACTACAGGTTTTTTTCTTAATTTTTGGTAATGAAGTCCTAAAAGTAATATAGAACGTGATCTTATGTTACAAGAAATTCCGGAGGTTATGAGTTCAATCCATCATTGATTTATGTTTCGATTAGTTATTCGAGCCTAAGTATAAATGTTCACAAGATGTTTGGATGTAGGTGCATTTAGAGCTTCCCTTTAGGTTAATGTGACCAACCCTAATAAGTAACACACAAACTCAAGCAGGACACCCTGGGTAAAATAGATTATAAATGAAGTCTTGCATATAAGCGCCATATATTATGTAATTTATTTACCAGACTTTTTCCTGACCCACTCCTTTTCTTTTTTCCCACGGTAGGAAGATATGGCAGCTAGTGATTTGCCTAGAGCTAGCATGTGTAGGAGTGAGTTTGGCATTGGCATTGCATATTACTTTCTATTGTTCTCCATGTAACATCAAATTTTGGCACTTATCATGCTTTATGCTATTATTTTGTAAACTCTGGATTTGAACTATGTACACTCTAAGACTGTTTTTTCGGGGATATTTTCCAAGATAATTATTCTCTATGTTTATATTTTCTTACCATCCGTTTTGAAATCTAAAAGCATTAATTGTCTTAGGCTTTTGCAACATCCCTTATCCATAGTCCAAAAGCTAAGCGCTACAGATGCTGCAGTCATCCACAGTATTAACTTCTGGTGATAAAATACAGTAATGCTAATGGTATTCAGAATATCAGAGGCATTTGAATATGAACAAAATCACAGATTTTAAAAACAACATTTCACTGGTTACATTTCAATTCATATCTAAGTTACATAATCTCGTAACGTTTCCCAAGTAACGATCAATTATAATCATTACAAAAACATGCCAAGAGTTACGCATGATGATGCCTCCCTAGTTGATCAGAGTCAATGTAGTCATATCTTACTTATATACATAGTAGAATAAAAAAACAACAATAATTCCTAATTAGCTATCCGACAAAACTTGCTCATCTATAGAAGCTTTACATGACAAAATTAAAAAAACCTAAAAACATCAACCCTCGACTTACTCAAATTAATTTTTGAGCACTGAGAGTTCTAGGGAAAACAAAAATTTCGAGTTGGACATAAATCCTAGTGTGAATAATATTGTCACATCTTGGATATTTTATATTAAGTGAGATCACACCACTTAGTGGAACAGGTTTCCCCTCACTAACATCCTTCTAAAACATACCTTATGCAAATCTTTTCCTGCAACTAAAACTGGATTAATCTGTAAAGCATTATTATGTAAACATACATAAACCTTAGGTACAAATGGACTACATAAACCTTAGGTACAAATGGACTATCTGTCCAAATAATATAGTTTTGTTTGGCTAACTACTAATCTTTTGATGACCCGGGCCTACCAGACAATATATCTAAATTTTATCTAACATCTGTTAGATACTCCTCTTCTAGGCGGTTTATCCATAACTATATGTTAAATACTTCTCTTCTGGATGGTATGTCCTTAGCTTATTATCTCCTAAGGTCACATGATTCTAATGGTTTTGCGGGCTCACACATAACCTATCTGCATACAAACATGTGTGTATTCATAATTTTAGTCTTACCTATGACAAGGCTGCAACGACTCATATTTTTAACTATTTGAAATTATTAAATTTAATATGATTATTAAAAAAAATGGTAAAAATAAAATTTAATGAATTATTAGGGTAATTTATTTGAATATGAACTTAAATACAAATTTTAAAAAACCAATTTCGAAGATTTGGCGATAACGAGTATTGAAATGAAATTCTATATATTGAACGTGTTTATAGTCAATAACTGGAATTTAATGATAACTGTTGGATTATTTAGATGGAAATAAAATAATGGTTGATAACATAAATTTAATTGAATGTTTGATTACTAATGTAATTTATTTGATAGTTAAATCGTTTAAATTAATACTGGAATTTTTTTAAATAATAGAATCTTGAATTAATGTGAATGAAAATGATATCAGAAATTGATTCAAAATTTATTTAAACAAGAATGAAAATGGTTAGCTTTTAAAATTGAACTAAAAAGTGGATAAATAAATTTTGGAAATTGCTCGTTTAAATTAACGAGTAAAATTAGCCATTTTGGCCACTATCTCGGATTTTGATGAAACTAGTTTCATCGGATTCGTAATAGTGAATTATTATAGGATTTCAAGTTTCATTACGATCACACTTATCGTTTGGCCGTGCGAGCTTGAAATGTAAGGAATTTAATTTTAGAGGTTAATTAAACAAATTGATTTTGAAAAGCTATCTTCTGCATACGATCGAATTAGGCTTCGAGACTGGTTCCATTGTGTTTGGAGTGAGAGTAAAACATTATAAATGCCAGATGGCACGCATTCGTTTGGAGTTCGGAATTTTCGTGGGCGTTTAGTTAGATATTTTCTAATGTATTATTTATATATTTACTTTTCCCTACTACATCTCGTTCAAAACGCCGCTTCTTCTGTTCCCTTTTTCTCTTCATTTTAAAAACTAGAGCTATAAAAAAACAACATTCATACAAAAAAGGAGGCAACGGATCGATCTAGAAAAAAGGAAAACAACGTATCACGATCGAATCGCGATGCCGGAGTGCGATTGAGGGTCAAAGGCGCTAACGAACGATGGTGGAGCGAGGGAAACGTTCGTGCGGCGATTAGGTTTTTGAGTTTGGGTTCTCGTGCATTCATTTACTGCGTGCACGATGGCCTAACCTCCACGGTAGCTTGGTGGGTCTGGTCGATGGCACGGCAGGGCGATCGCGTTTTGAAAAAAAAAAAGATGGTAATTGCGACTGGATGATGGGGATCACGAGCGTGTATAGTTTCCTAGAAGTGAAGCTCGACATTTGAACGAAGAGATGAAGGTAACATGTCTTTTTAATTTAATTTTGTTGTTATTTTGTTGATTAGTTTAAGTATAATCGTATATTAATAAACATTGTAACTTTTGCGTGAGAGGTCTGATTTGGACCAAATGAGTTGCAGTGGATTAGTATCGACGACATCTACGATATATGATCAAGTTGGAATTTATTTGAAGTACATATATTTTCAGTTTCAAATAGAAAGGTAAGTGTTTTATACGCTCATGATCGACCAGAGTCATTTTATGTTAGTTAAATTTGAAGTTATGATGTGATTTAAATTTATTGATTGTTGTTTGTTAAATTTAATTGATATTTAAATTGACATCTAAATTAATTGATAGAATTTGAACTGACAATTAAATTGAATTAAAATCAAACTGCCATTAAATCCCCGATTATCGATAATTGATTGATTTTTATGATTTTTGACTGTTTGGATGATTGATTGAGATGGATGTAATTGATTGATATTTTAGTTGATTTGGATGTTTACTTCTTTTGATATATTATGTTATCATCTTTTATATTATTTATAATATATAAAATTGTAAGCCAAATTATTTCGAATAAATTAAGAAATAAGTTGAAATGATATATACATATGACATTTATTTTGGATTGAAATGACATATATCCGTTCTTGAATTAAATTAGAGTAACTGATTCACTTGGTCATAGGATAGGAAATTATATACGGACACTGGATTGGTTAAATTAAATGACTTTAACATTTTGGTTTAAAATTATTTAAATTGATTTTGATTTTAAAAAATAAAATCGAATTTATGGAAATCAAAGTATTTTCGAACCGGAGCTCGAAATGTTGAAATTTAAATTTGGCAAACGAAATTGTTTAAATAATCGAAGTTGAGATTATAGAAGTTATAATCGAAATATGACGTGAATTTTAGAAATTGATTTGTTTTAAAAGATTGGAATTTTATTCGAACTTTGAATATTGCTAAGTAAAAGTGATATAAAACGATATTTCAAAATTGAGCTCCGAATTTAATTATATTTGAAGATTTGAATTTTTAATTGGATATTGAAGGAAATTTGGTTTAAATGTTTTGAATTAATATTTGGAAATCAAACTCGAAATCGATATAAATCCAAATGGTTTAAATTTGAGAATTGAGTTGAAATAAATTTGAATTGGAGCCGAAGTTAATTTGAAATTGAAATTTAAATTAATTCAGAATTGGAGTTGAAGTTAATTTGAAATTGAAATTGAAATTAATTTGAATTGGAGTTGAAATTATTTGGAATTGGAATTTAAATTAATTTGGAATTGATTTGAATTTAATTTGGAACTGAAATTTAAATTAATTTGGATTTGGAAATGAAACTAATTTGTAATTGAAATTGAAATTAATTTGGAATAAAATGAAAATTCGTCTTGAAATCAAAATTGAATCGATTAAATCGAAATCGAAATTGGAACTGATTTAAATTGAAAAATTTAGGAAGTGAACCGATTTGAGTTTGGAACAATTTTCAAATAAATTATTTTAGTATAAATTATTTAAAATATATCTTCTCAAATATTCAAATTATTATGATTTCGCAAACTATTTTACTATAAGCCATTTTCAGTACTCAAACTATTTTAACTGTTTAAGCTATTTTAAAACTATTCAAACTATTTTCTTAAAATTAAAACCGATCAAGGGTGGAATGTTTATATTCAAATTTTGGATCTAAATGCGAATGACGTTAAATTTAAGTTGTAACCTAATAGAAATTCTAAACAATTTTGGAAGCGAAATCGAGATATTAAGGCAAAAATGGTACGGTATATTTTGAGTAAATATGATGATTTCGAAGTGGATTTGATTTTTTAAAGAGAATATGATATTTGGATATCAAATATGACTAGTTTTCGAAATGTAAAAGAACCAACCGGCATGTAAAATGACGTTTGGTTGTTAAAAAGACCGGGGCCTCTTATTGGCGTACTCTCTACCAATATTGGAACCAATTTGACAACCGTGTACGCGGTGGATGATATCCCGAATGTAATGGTTAAATTAGCGAACGTTTACTGGAATGAAGTAAGAGATAGATGATGGATAACCTTGATACTTGTGTCATAATTAAAATGACTAAAACAGGAGCCTATGACTGGCCAATGAGGTTAGCAACCTCTTGCGCTGTTGATCACTCTACAACGACCTGGGTTTTTTACGCCTGTTAATGGGTAATTAACTGATTCAATTATTGAAATATTAATATTTATAAGTTGAATAAACAAATTCTCTTATATTGGAAATATATGAATGTATAAAATTTATTGAAAACTATGTTTAATTTTAAATTTTTGGATATGATAAATTCTATATATATATATATATATATATATATATGTTTACATGAATGTATAAAACTCCAGATGGCCAATTTCAAACTCATGAGTATATGTATAAGTGTGTATATATATATATTAAATAGTGAAATGTAAATATATGTGAGTAAAGAGGTATATTAAACTTATGATTAAAAAATGAAATAAATACATGCAAATTGCTTTGTGTATGTATGCAGATGGTGTATATGAAGTTATATATAGATGTATGTGTGTGTTTGTGTGTGTGTGTCTGTATATATATATATATATATATATATATATATATATATATATATATATATATATATATTCAAAAGCTTCATAATGATAAACTCCTAGCCTTTAATGTAAATATATATATATATGATGACGATAAATATATAAAGGTAAATGTATATGTATATATGTTAAAAAATAGTAAATAGGTACATGTATATATATGTTAATATAAATAGTGAATATGTAAATATATATATATATGTATGTATGTATGTATAAACGTCCAAGGGGACATCATGATGGAAAATATTAAATCAAGCACATAAAATAGCAAATCAACATTTTAAATCAAGTTAAGCCTTAAATCAAATCAGCATATAATATATCTAATCACCATTAGAAATCAAATCAGTAAGAAAAAAAAAATGAAAGTGAAAAAAATACCACGTACAAGTGCAAGCTTGTACTGCACACTTCCATTCTCCATCCCTATATATATATGTATGTATGTGTATGTATGTATGTATACATATGGCCGAATTTATCACTTGTTCACATCTGGACAAAAAATCTGCCATTAAAGAATTAAAGAAAGGAGATTAGTGTTTAAATCTTGGAAGAAGACTTGGAAACAAAACAGTTGTTTCTGGAACTATGATTAAAACCCATCTTTCTTACTTAACTGGAACCATGTATGCTTTGTGAAATTGGATAAACTTTTGTATTTTGGTATGTGTTCAGGTATTTAGATATTCAATGCTTATGTAGGTGAGATAAACATGTTTAAAAACACCTGTGACTCAAAAGCACAGGAACATCACTCTGTTATTCGAAAACAGCTAATACTTTGTAACTTCCAAAATTAAAATCTCCATATCCAGTTGGATTTAGTCCTTGGTTCTAAAAGGGAACTCATTTGTTTTTGAATGAAGATCATTATAAAATTGTCTTCATTTGACGTTGCTAAGCAAATAAGAAGAAATATCCATTTTACAGTAAATGACTTAGGTATGGTTGAATTTTGAACATCATAATTAAATGATTGGATTATAAAGAATTGTTTGTTATAGGAAAACATGATTTTTAAGTTTAGTTTCGTATTTTTTGTGTGACTTGAGGGTGGAATTTCATAGATGACCGCAGTTGGGTTTTTTGTGAAATTTTCATGGTGATTGGTGGGCTTGTCATTGGTTGTGGAGGTTGGTGGGGTGGCAGTGGCGGGTCGAGGTCGATGTAGGATTTTATCGCAGTTTAGTGTGGGCATCGGGTTCAAAGAAATGGCAGAGAGAAGGGAGAAAACGAGGGTACGATCTATCGCCATGGTGAAGCTTTTGGCAAGTTTTTGGCAATGGTTGGGGGATGTGGTGGTTGTGCCAAGACGTTAGAAGGGGATTTCTTCGGGCTTTAGTGAACTATCATTTTTTTTAAAATGGCGAGTTCACGTTCCAAGTGCATGATCATATGGGATGGTCGTGTGAAGCATGTGAGAGGGTTTGGCGGTGAGAGTGGTCGACTTGCGCACGTACATGCATGGGCTGGTTCTCAAATAAAGGAAGGGAAAAGAGAGGAGGAAGGGAAATAAGAGACTGGAAAGAGAGGGGGAAGAAGGAAGTCAGACCCTGTTTTTTTTGGACCGGTCCATTAAGTGAGGGCTTTTTTTTAAATATAACAAAGTAAATGTAAAGTTATTTAATAATGTTGTATGTTAATAATCTATTGAATTTTAAACATTTGTTTCTCATTAATGAAAATTTTCAATGGTCATGAAAGTCTTGGTGTTGTGATCCTCTCATCTAACATTATCATCCAAACTAAATATATTAATTAATATGGAACTCAATTAAAGTGAGTTATTAAATTAAAATTTACTAGATTAAATCTTTTGCAAATAAATAAGTAATTAGATTCTAAATTGTTTAAACTTAATTTAAATAATAAAAATTTGTTATTAGTTGGATTTGTAAATTTTAGGTAATTAAAAATAAATTGTTTCATAATTTATTAAATTATAAGAAAATTTAGATTAAAAATATAAGTAGATTCACTTAATGGAAAATAATTAATTCTGATTGGAAATTGTTTAAATATTAGTGTTAAGCGTTATTTAGTTATTGATCTATGTTTTAGTTTATCGTCCTTGAATATTTATCTAGGTTATTTTTGTCTGTACCATTAAGTAGCTAGATAAATTCAAATAATTAGAATAAAACGTTGACACATTTTATTAAAAGTAAACATGTGAAATAAATTTTCATATGTAAATACTGACTCTCGGAATATATATTATTGTTTTAAATAACTTGGACTTTTAATTTTTTAGCATGTGAGTTCGGAGGAAAGGGAATCAGATATCTGCATTATTCGGGACCATTTCGTAATCACCACGAACCTTTATGGCTTTTATTATAGAGTTTAATATATTGGAATTGGATAAATTTAATAAATTTGGCCATTTTAAATAAGGAATTCAACTTAGACATTTTTATAATATCAATGGGCTTCTGTAAAGGTGTTTTGGTTATAATCAGATAAAAACTCATATTGTACGAGTTACCTTAGATTTTCAAAAGATTTTATAACTTAAGTATTCCAAATTAAGTGGGTTTACTCATGTTGGTTTCATGCCCGACATGGGTGTTAATTTATTGTAATGCTTTGGTCAGACCTAATATTACATTTCAAGTTAGGACGCATTGGAGCTCCAAAGACGAGCTGGATGATAGAGACGTATTGCACATATTTGATTATATTCCGCTGTGTATTATTGGCTGCATAGTTAGCATTTGAGGACAAGTTATTACAACTATCCAGATTTATTGTTGATGATTGTACTCTGATAACTTGTATGTAGATTAATAGTTATAGATTTCTTTGTATAAAATGATGTTATTGTATATTATAGTTTATTCCACTGCAATTGTTTCTGTGCTGTTGTTTCTGTTTCTTATTCTATCTCTTTTTTTTATAACCCTAACAACCTAGTATTTCCGGCACCCGATCTCTCGGCACTCTATACAGTGGACGTATTAGTGTCAATTTTTGGGTGTCGAAAATCATCCGGTCGTTACAGTTGATACCAGAGCTGAAGATTAAGCGAGAACCTTAGCTCTAGTGGGAATTACTCATTAGAGAAAGGTCATTAGTACACTAGAATGAGTTGAGTGTATTATACATGAGGGCACGTTTATTATTTTCTTATATAATGATTTTAAAAATGATTTTTAAGAAAATATTTTTTATAAAAGAGCATATTTTGATATAATTTTTTTTTGAATTATTATAGTACGAGTATGGTGGCACGTCCGTTGGACGTGTGCCAAGAAGAAAGTGTGAAAATTTTACGTGTGCTACAGTTATATGGTGGTGATATATATACACACAGACACACAAACGTACATATGTACATAGATATATGTGTGTGTATGTGTGTGTCTGTTTTTTAAATTGTCCCTTCTTTTCTGTACAGTTGCGGTAGTGTACAACTATATATTAATTTTGGTCTAATTATATAGGCTGGCTAGCACCGAATAAGAAGTTTGAAGCAGCTAGGAAGTACATGATGCAGCAAGGAATGCAATAAAATGAACATTCATTTATTGATGCAGTATTTGAAGAAGAACAAAGACACACAAACAATGCATTTTTTAAACAATATTCATAGAGAATACTACTAACAATATTCAATATATATCATGGCCTATATCGACCCTTTTCTACTTGATACGCATACCTAAACAACTTAAGGCTTCAACCCATCTTGTTGCAACCAACCATATACTCCCTGAAATAAAAGGACCAATAGTGTATCCTATTGCTTCATTCATCGGGATAGTCTTTTTTTCCCAAGGAACTCTTTTAACTGTATTAAATCCAAGTCCATTATTTGTATACTTCCTATAATAACATGTCCTGTGGAAATTCTCCCCATCCCATATGAGCCATCCCTCTGGCCTTATCACATCTCCCACCCTCGATTGCATTAAGATCGTCCATGAGTACAATTTCCATGGCCTTCCATAAAATGATGGCACCATCAACCTGTCATAATAATAATCCAAACATATGTTTAGCTTTATTAGGTATAAATATGCTGCCTATATGGGTATTGGAGTCTTATTGTTTTCGTATTCTAATGCCCTGTCTTGCTTTCTTCATGTATAAATAAATTTAAACACTTTATTAAACTCTCCGCTCTTTTATCTAGTTTGTATATTGCGCAAGTCTTATTTCATTTCCTCAAGTACTATAGGTGCATGACTGTAGCTGTGATTGGAAAAAATTATACGACTTCGTGCGCGTGTAATTTTAAGTTGATAAGTGAATTGGTTAATAGACTATAGTTTTTTATGTAGACAAAAAAGGAAATTGCTTTATCCTTTGCAGTCTTTTATACGGATAGTACACAATGCTTCCCTTCTTTTCCATATGCGTCTATTTATGTTATGTAACTTACAGTCCATACATAATGTTTGTATAAAGCTGCTAATAATAAGTACAGAAGTTGATGGCTGAAGTACAGTTTCATCTTCATTATTATTCTTCTACTATCATGCTGCCATTCTACTGTCATGCTACCATCAGCCATGAACAGACCTATCAACAACTCATTCATCTGCACTCATACTCTAATTTTGCATAAGAAATTCAGAATTATAGTAACACACTTGATCAACTATCAGCATCAAAAGTTCTACAAATCATCTTCACTGATGCTTATCTTTTATTGAGCTGCCCTTTTGCTATGTTCTACAATTCATCTTAGCTCCATTATCATATCTGTCTTTTATTGCTTATCTCATCATCAGAACTGAACCTCTGCTCACTGTTATTTCTCTGCCTTCTACTTCCGTATCATTACTTTTAGCTCAAGCTCACTGTCTGCTCCCATTGTATAATGCACGTACATCATCAGTGACACCACCTGTACAACATGAATTGTAGCTAATCAATAATGCAATACTATGCTTCTATTCCCTCTACCATGCACTACTTGACATACGCGCATTTTGCTTCTTATTTACGTGATTTTCATAGTCATCTTCAAAACCATTCACTTATTTACTATACTTGTACTGCCAAGGTTTTTATAAATTATACTTCAATTGTACTTACTTTATAGTAGTCAAAGATAACTTTTCTAATAGATTATCGATCAGATGATCTTTTGGTTGTACGCTAACAATGTGTGCGATTGAAATTTAATTTTCGTGTACCATTAGTCATCAGTTTTTTGGTGGTATTTGATTCTTCACTAATATGTAATAAATGTGTTGCACATAAACCATGTAGAAAAGTTAAATGTAGAGGCTTGACTTAACCATATAAAAAACAGATCGTATCAAATTAGATTAATAAATAACAAATATATATTAAGAAAAATGTATATCTTGGTGAGTGCTATGTATGTTCTTAGCTTTTATATTGGCTTTAGTAAATAAGTGAATGGTTTTGAAGATGACTAAGAAAATTATAAGAAGTAATATAAATAAAGGGAAATTGAAATTTATATTAAAAGAATTCCAGTAGAGTGAATGTTAATTTTGAAGTATGAAAATTGGTCAAATTGATTACAAAATAAATTCCATGACAATAATTTTCTATCTAAGGTTGCTCATAAAACTAAAGCAAAACATATGATTATATTAGCGACAAACATGCAGTAAAAAATCATATTTATTGACCAAAAGAAAGAAAATGCTTTTGGGTTGTATTTTTTATTATGAACCGCAAGTGTCAATGTACTTTATTGGAAAATTTATTCGCTTATTAATTACATGTATATGTATAAAAATTCCCAAACATAATGATTTTTTTAGAGATGGAAAATAATATATATTTTTTCCAATATAGTTCCAATACCAAAAAATTGTTAGATCAGGTAATAAATGAATTTTGATAACAACAAAGCATATAAAAAATTAAATGTAGAGGTTTGACTTAACCATATAAAAAATATAATCATATCAAGTTAAATTAGTAGATGAAAAATATATAATAAGAAAAACGTATATGTAGGTGAGTGTGTATATATGTTCTTAGCTTTTATATTGGCAATTGGCTTTGGTAAATAAATGAATGGATTTGAAGTGATTCTCTCTTGTGCTTTTTCGATTTTTTACTTTTACATCACCATCAAACTCGCCCGTCAATTTTACAAATCAATTTGTGTCAAATGGCATGTAAAGTGCAGGATATCTCAAAAGAATCAAAACTATCTCAGTGAGAATTCACGTGTTGAAACAATTTTTGACATGTTATGCCACATGATAGATTTCAGTTACATGATTCCGATTGATTTGGTATTGCTAAGTATTATTATATTCAGAGCTGTCTTTTATTCAAATTTGTGTCAAAAATAATCGAGTTAGGTCATTTTGGATGAGACGTATGTTGTCCCACTCTTCTTATGAACCAAACTGAGTAGCAGTGCGAGACTAACATCCACTTTGCTTTTGAAAAGGATTTGTTGAGATATTGTAGATAATTTCCATTATAGATCAAACTTTTATGGACTTGGTTAAAATATTATCAAGGTAACAAACATGTATTTTGCAAAAATATCAAGTAGCATTCACCTTAATTAGAGAGAAATCATAGACAAAATATACTCCAGGAGGTGGTCTAGGGAAGGCATTGTCATCTTTGAAGTAATCACTATTGAATACCTGCATTGCATGGTACAAAAGTCAAATACCAATCCTTTGTTTCTTTTATATGCAAGGTTGTGAAAGAAAAAAATATATCAAATCTTCTTACCTAATTTGAGTGGATTTGCATCCTCTTTTATCAGTATATATAGTAGAATAGTCGTGCATTTCTGCCTATGCAACACATATTCCCTCTGGTTAAGGCACTTCTGGTTAGTTGCTTGCAATCATGTTTTTTTTTGCAACTAAGTCTTGCTGCAGTTTTTGCTGGGTTTGGGTGGTTCAAACTTTTGCTCCTATTGTGTGAGGCCTGAATCACATCTTTAGAGGTGCAAGTTTGTAAAGTGAGGCCTACTGGTGCTTCATGGCTAGTTGGGCCCAATGCCTTTGCATTTCTTAAAAAACTCGTTCACATTTTATACTTCTTGCCTGTGCATCTTCTTGCTTGTGCCTTTCTCTTACATGTGCATCTTCTTGCCTGTGCCTTTCTCTTGCATGTGAATCTTCTTGCCTACTTAGTATATGGCACCTTCGTACTTCAGCACTGAAACAACATCATAGCATCACCAGGGCATCTTTTACTTCCACACCTAAGCAAAAAATATGCATAATACAAATTCAGGTGCAATGAATATGTGATGAACTGTAGGTTACTAACTTAAAGAAGTATCACTGCCACTAAATTTAGTATAATTTATAAAAAGACATTATGGACTATATATAACCACTAAATTTATCATGCATATAAAAATGGCTTTATGACAACCTGATATCAATTTCTTCTTTTAACGATTCGAACGATTTTCAAGCAATACAACTTTTGATTACTGAATTGCAAAGGAATCCAATGTTAAAAGCATAGCATTCTACAGAAAAATAAATAAATTCAAATATACAAAATATAAGCATGCCGGCATGAAATCTTGAAAATGTTTGTCACGGAAATTATTTGCCTATTCAATCAATCAGCCAAGCCACAATAACAATGATGTGAAGGAACACGTTTAAGTATGAATACAGTTACATAGAATAGTACCAAACCTAAATTTAGATTTTCTAATGAGTAATAAGTAGTGGAGAAAAATGTTATTTAAAAAAGATGTAAAATACTTTCTTTATTACTGTGAGTTTTTATGTTAGTTAGATAGAACTACAAACTCTACGAATCACTATATATGTTTCAAAAATATGTGATAAATATCATGTACCCTTTTTGAGAACTTTGTGCTCCATTTGTGTGTTGGTCGTTTGTCGCTACTATTAGGTTTCTTCTCTATGTGCTCACTGTAGCACGGCCTGTTTCTAATATGCGAGCTGTAGTGTTTACTGCTCTTCATGTTCCACTCAAAGCTACACTGCCAACTGATACTATTTCGCTTGTTGTTTGGTATTCATTAGTGATAAAGCTGATCTTCCCCTTTCGAGTATCAGTTTGTATACAAATCTTCTTATTGTTCTGAACACACTTTGCTCAGGTTTTGCAATGTTCGTTACCAATCATATCTTGCTGTATGGTCTGTTGTGTTCCCCATAACTAAAATGTATCCCCTCATCTTTGATTGTTCAAAACTCTTTGCATTTTATACTGGTATGAAGATGAAACTTAAATGTGAAAAAGAGAGTGAGAAGACATAATAATTCAAAAAAAGAAACACTGCTTTTAATATAGTTCACACATGTAGGAAACATAGTCACCACCAAAACAAATATTACATCAAACAAAGCACTCTATGCTTGATATTCAAGAAAGTAGCTTCATCATGTCATGTTTTAAAATAAAGGTATCATAATATTGCGTAGAGGCTCTAACCTATTTTGTACACTAATACTGAAAAAAATTTCCAACAACAAAATTGAGGATGAAAAAAAAACTTACTACAAAGAAATGCAAAATCTAGGGGCATCAGTGAAATATGAAATATATCAACAAAATCAAAGCACCAGTGCATGTACTCATCATTCCAAATCTAGTTCTGATGTGAGATTTCAGTTTGCTGGGTTTCTATCCACTTAGCAAGCACCCTCAACCACCATTCATCAATCTAGAAATATGTTTCTCATAATATACCTTTAGATAAATAGAACCATGGACCAATCTCTAGTAAATGCTCATGCGCATGTGCATTCCAGTAATAAGCTTGACTCTAATGCAGCTTAATTTGTCTTTAGCCAACATGCAAGCAGCCACAATCATTGCCTCTGCCCCTTGTGTTTTTGTATACAACATTCATCCTCCATTTCACAATATACTATTCATTAAAAAACAATGTAGCATCACATTATTATCATCGAAAAATGGTAACAACCTAATTAAGAAAATCAATGCATTAATTAATTACTGAACAACAACAAAAATAATCTTTATTTCTGATAATAAGATAAAAGAAAGTTAGATAATGGGGTTAAATAAGTTATACCCAAATCTAGTATACAAAGTCTACCTGATCGTAGCTAGAACGAGTGACTTTCTTCTTAGTATCAAAATTCAAGTTATGGCCTTCATTTGATGTTTATATCACAATCTTGTGCCTCCAAATCATAGTTGTGATTTCTAAATTTGTTACCACTTGAAGGTAAGTAATGGGTGGTTAATAAACCTGTCAACACCTAATGATATATCAATGTAGTAATAGATTAGAAAAATTACAGTTTAAAGATGCTATTAATTCATCAAGGAAAACTAATGCAGAATAAAATCCTTGAGAAACAATATATGTACTTGATACACCCAAACTAAAATGTTAGTCCAGTACATAACAAAAACAATCGTGCATGAAATAAGATTGCTTTCGATGAGCAATCGTACTGTTTTAAATCTTGTAGAAACAAAGATAATGATTCCACTATCAAACTCGTACAATTCAAAATCATTTAGTTTTGGTATATTTTGTTCCCTT
The DNA here is from genome assembly GCA_030765085.1 of Allium cepa. Lineage (NCBI taxonomy): Eukaryota > Viridiplantae > Streptophyta > Magnoliopsida > Asparagales > Amaryllidaceae > Allium > Allium cepa. Next base: position 880,865,681 of record CM060931.1, on the reverse strand, counting down.
GATAATACTCCATAAGTCATCCTCATTCATTGTTATAATGACTATTCAAAACTTATTAGTCATTTCATTAAACACTTGGTCCGCATAAATTAAACATCATTGTTTCGCAACTTAAGGCATGTACAATGAAGCCGGTAAGTGATAATCAGTGGAAAACAAATAAAAATAGAAAATGCACAAAAGTGGGACGTTCAATTAGGGAGGGGATGATAAATCTGGTAAAATCAAAACATCAAAAGTGGGAGAGAGGTGGAGATCGTACCTTGGGAAATGAAGACCGTCGATGGTGGAAGGTGTGAACAGTAATCGCCCATGGAGATGGTGTCGGCGTTCGCTGCAGGTGGAAAGTGGATGTAACGCCGACGGACAATCGTGATGGCCGAGAGTAGGCGCGGCCGAATCGGCTTTGGCTGCAAACAGTAGAAGGGAAGGAGAAGGGGAAGTAAAGTAAGGTCAATATTGGGGTGGCGATTAGGGAACTAAAGGAGGGGAGTTGCCATTTTTTGTGGAAAATGGATTTGAAGGAAAGTAGATTTGAAGGTGTGCATGAGGGGAAAGTGGATTTGAAGGAAAGTGGAAAATGAAGAGGAAAAGAAGGGAAACAGAAGATGGTAGGTACGGAGACGTGTGAGAGAAACTGCTGGACAACGTGGGAGGTGTATGGGAAAAGACATAACTGCCCTGCTTGCGTTTGTTTCATTTTGGGCAGAAGATGGGGTAAAATGGGGACTGCCAAAAAGGCTTCACTTTGACCGCTTTGACCAAGGTTTTGCTTTATAGTATAGATATTAAGGTGATTGTTTCTTATTATAATCAAATAAGATTATAAGGTTTAAGTGGTTAAAAATGTGTATAACCAAATAGAAATTTAGGTAAGGATGAATTATACAAAGACTCCAACTAGAATTTTTAAATTTTGGGAATTTTGGAACTGTTTTTCAAAGTATTTTGAAATGAAATAAATTGAACCCTGGTTATATTTTAGATATATAGAAATAATTTTTTAGAAAATTATTATGGAAAATAAAGTATGTGTGGTTACTAGATATGATAGTATTGATTATTATCATAAATTGGTTGTTGTGTCTTAATAAAGGGTGTTTATTACGAAATAAGCAATGATTGAATAGAGTGAAATGTTTATGAAGTGAAATTATATAATCCAAATTTACAAATGTGACTTATAAATTAAAATGAAATTAATTGGGAAATTTTGAATCTAAGTCCTGAAAAATTTGAAAAGTATTTCAAAATGTTAAAAGAAATAATAAGTAATATTATTAGAATGTTTTTGATATAGGAATTTTTTGTTTAAAATAAGAGTTGTTTTGTAAAATTCCGAAGGAATTTGTTTTGGATAGAAAACAAGGTTGGTTTAAAACTTGAAGTGTGAATTAATATGTAAATAAGATATATATACACACATATATGCATATAAGTTATTTCAAAGTTGATTTGAAATAAATACCGAGTATTGAATTCCCCTGAAATGAGAAGTATAACCTAAAGAAAAGTAAATTTTTGAACTTATAAGTGGGAAGTGATATTAATAGAACTTAAATTTAGAATGTAAATTTTTTAATTAAGTAAGTTTAAAGGAATTGAATGAAATGGGAATGTAACGATTAGGAATTTTGGATATTTGAAGTTGAAATATTTAACTGATTTTAAATATTTAAAATATAATTTTTAACTTGAATTTCAAATATAACTACTTATTGGATAATTTAACTACTGAATTTAAAAATTAGGTAAATATTGAATCTGGAGTTTCAAGCTTGTTAAAAATAATTTAAAGGCTTTTAAAACTTTATATTAAGAATACTAAAGATAATAGAAGTTTAAATTTGAATTTTAGGGTGATTTGTTTAGCCTTAAAAATGTATTGTAGAAATTGACATTTAAAAATAGCCTTCCAAGACACAGTCTCGGAATTCGACGAAAACAGTTCCATTGGATCTGTAATATTATATTATTATCGAATTTCAATTTTCATAGCATTTGGAGGTATCGTGTGGTCATACGGTTTGTAAATGCGCTGAAATCTATATCGAAAATTCAATATAGTAATTGGGTATAAAAAGTTATCTTCACCATATGATCGAATTAGGAATCGAAACCTTTTCCATTGCATTCAGAATAGAGGATACAACATTATAAACTCCTTGCGGAACGCCTCGGTAGGAAGTCAAGATTTTAAGCTATGGACTCGAGACGATTTAAAAGTTTAATTAGTATATATATATATATATATATATATGTATGTATGAATGTATGTATGTATATATTCGATGGGACATAATATTCACATCAAAGCTTTTTCAGTACTTCAGATCACTATACACACACCTCTACACGCCAACGTATTGTTCTTTCCCTCCTCCTTTAAATTCACGTTATTCCTTTCAATCGAATTCAAAATGAAAAGAAATAAAACTTTTCAATACATATATATATATATACACACACACACACACGGCAAGGAGAATCATCGGCCTTCTTCATTTCTTTTCTTTCCAATTTAAATTTTTTAGCCATGGCCGATGCTTCGAAAATAAAAATAAAAAAACAAACAGGCAGACACAGTTTAAAAAGATAACTGACAGCTGAATAAAAATCATGTCTCTCCAAATCGAGTTAGTACACCGTACGTTGATCAATTCGCGAATCAGGTATTCCTAAATCAAACGAGCTTGCATTCGATCGAGGAGGTGACAACCTGGGCCCATGTAGGAAGGTGCAGCAGTGATCTCAAGTTGCATGAGAACCTGGGGAGGGAAACTGGAAGGCGCATGGACATAGAGGAAGGAATCGACGGTTTGAATCTCGAAGCGTGATCGAGCAGAGTTTCAAGTGGAGGTCGCGAATTAGAGCAAGGGCGACGATGTACGCGAGCGCACGACGGCGTGGAAGGCCGAAATCGATGGTGTAGTTGCTAGTCGAGGTGGTTCTGATAATTAATTTAGCCTAGATTATTTTTACCAAATGTATTTTTAGTCTAGAAAAAAAATAGGTGGTTAGTGAAAACAGATCGAGTCAAAAAAATATATAATATTTTAGTTCATAAAACTGTTTGATGAAAAAGAAAAAGATGAAATTAGCAAGAGTAAGTATGTATGTACACACACACACACACACACACACACACACACACACACACACACATATGCTAACTTGTAAATGGCATAAACTATGCATGCTAGGTCCAAAAGTCACGAAGTCAATCCCATAAAAGTCATAGATGCAAACTTACATTTCCGGAGGCGACTTGAAATTTTCAAAGTCCGTTGGGAATTTTTAAATTGAATCGAACGACGTTTGATTTGGTTTAAAAATCTAGCAGATTGGCAAATAAATTTAAGGCGAGTTCATCTCACTTAAATTTGGATTACTAGTGAATTTAAATAGTTAAAATTAATTTGGGATTGATTGTTGAATTGATAGGTATTTACCAGTTGAATGTGATATTATATATAATAGTGTGTGTGTGTGTGTATTGGAGTGATTGATATTCCCGCATTATATAGCGGATGAGACCTTATGCGCCCCGCATAATAGCTGGTGACCCTATATACAGCGATATTCCCTCGAAGTGAGATTGGTATTTTTATATTGTACTAACATCTGTTGATGCAAGGAAACAGGTTGGAGGGATCCAACTGGATTCCTCAAAAATATTGAAATTGATTTTAATATTCAGTTAAATGATTTATTGGACAATTTGTGATAGATTATATTGAAAATTGAAATTATTGAATGCTATGGTTTTACTGAATATATTTTGGGTATTTTAAGATATCAAAAATATAAAGATTGGATTTTTGAAGGAAAATAAAATGAAATTTTTTAGTAAAATATTTATAATGGAGTTTGATAAATTAAAAAGATGAATTTGGGAAAAAAGTAAATGGTTTGATTTTAAATTTCTATTAAATAAATTCTAAGTATGGAAAGAAAGATTTTGAATAAATGGGAATAAAAGAGTTTTGAGGGCTTAAGCGATATTGTTTAAAAATTAAAGGATTTATTTTTAAATTTAAGATTTAAATGAGCTGGGAAAAAAATAAAAGGAGAAATTTGGAAATAAAGCCGATGTTCCAGATTTAAATAAGATTCTAAACCATAATAAAGGAGTGAATCAGGAATTAATGGATTTTGGAATAAATTTGGGTAAATTAAGAAATAAATTTCAAAATGGAATTAATTCAAAAAATCGATTTGAAAGTAGATTAAGCATTTTGAAAACATTGATTAAAAGGAGAATAAGGCTATGAAATTTATAAATTGGGTTTACAAATAAAGTGAATATTTATCAGTGGATAATTTGGATTTATAAATTCATGGTGGGATTTATAAGGGGATGGTAATTCGTTTTAAAAATAATAGTGTTTTATTTTTAAAAATGAGGGAAAGGAAATTTACGGGATTGGGACGTAAATTAAACTAGAGATAAATCGAGATGGATTTATAAATGATTAGCCGGGCTATGTTGGAGTGGAAAGTGTATTTTTCTGAAAAGCTAAGTATACTTTCAAAGGAAGATTTTTAAGGATAAACTAGAAGTTTAAAAGATATTTTAAACTAATATTTTCTTGAAAAATTCATCATTTAGTTGTTTTAAAATTGTTAAAGTAAATATTATTAAATTAATTATAATATTTAATTAGTTTTAAAGGTTAGATTAGTATTATGATTTATTGGATAATTGTTGGATAGGTATATTTTATATAATAGCTTTATTTTAAAAGTAGAGTTGGCTAAAGTTTTACTTGGAAAATTATTATAGAATTCACAACTAGAATTTTGAATAAAGTGATTTAAGTTGCTTTATTTCAAATATTTTAAGTGTATATTTTTACATAAAGTGATTTAATTTATTTAAAATCTAAATTAAATAAGACTTGGTGTTTTTCAGTGGAAATAAAATAATTAGTTGAATGATTGTTTAATTTGATAGTTAAATAACCGACTATCAATCCAGACCCAAATGTAACTTTGTAAATATCAAGAAGAAGTACGGGAATTATATGGTACACTTACCGTTCGAGGTGTTGTACTGTACGTATAAACTCGTTTGTTCTTATAGGACATTTATAAGGAAATCTGTCAACTAACGGTTAGGAGGTGATCTCCGATCTTATTCTCATCTGTGTATTTCCTAAAGAATCGGGGTTGAGTTTACAGGGAAATATCGAACATTGTTTCGAAGAGACCGGGATTGAAGTTGTGATTCGAAAACCATTTCGACCCAACATGTATGTTTTCATGCTGAAGACAAGAGCTTGGAGTCGAAGATGGAGTAGTGAAGTGCAAGAGCTAATTGCTACTAATCCTAAGGGTGATTCCAAATGGATGTAGTAGGAATAGTGACTTCGGCTCCGTTTGGACGGGAATGGACTTGTATAGAGGAATGCTATCAGGACATTGTCATTGAAGGATAATGAGCATTCTAAGTGCATATTTCTAAAAAGGTAAGGCTAGCCTCGAACCTCATCAACCGGGAATGACTGAAAATCAGGGGATATGCTACAAGGCTAAGTGGGTAGCACCCAAGTAGGGTAAGGTTTCCCCTATCTAGAGTCCCTTTATTTTGGATGTGTGGCGGTTGTTGATCCCTACCGCGGCGTGATCTTATTCGGGCTATCCAGGTTAGGGGTAGTTCGATCTTGTATTGCAATGGATTGGGAGTGGTCCTCGGCAGGCTGATCTACATCAGCTACAGTGATAGGTGTTACCCCAATAGCTAGTCATTCTCTATCATAGTATAGTAGTGTTAAAGTAAATGGAATTCAATTTGACAACTGGTACCCCAGTATACCACATTGTCATGACTCGCTTTTCCATACGGATTTAAACTGACTTTTAACCACACTCGTCAGCCAAATCGCATGGAAAGACTGATAGTAAAAGAAAGAAAGTAGGTAGAAGATGGAAAGAAAATAGAACAATGCAAAATCTCACAGCGGAACGAATAATCTATAATATAAAACAACTCTTTTTATAAAATAAAGCTGTAGCTTTCAAAGACATATACAAACTTCAATAGAGTATACACCCATTTAACATGGACAGTAATAACAATCTGCCTTTACAATTTACTGATAAACACAACTAAATGCAACGGAATATTATCATTTATGTGGATACGTCTCTAACATCCTAGCTCCTCTCCTGAAGCTCCCAGTCCTCCACCTAAACCTGGAAATATGATCGGTCTGACCGGAGCATATAGGAAAAACCACGCCAGGGTCAGTCTAGTAAAACCAGCGTGAGAAACACACTCAATTGAATTATTAAAATTTAAAATCCTTTGAAAATTAAAGGTATCTTGTAAGACCACGCCACAAATAAACATGCCAGGTTTTTACCTTACGATAACCGAAAAATTTTATATCAAAATCCTCTGATATTATGATAATGTCTAAGTACAAATACTTATTCAAATAGCTGAAAATGCTTGCATCTCACGTTCCAGCATAGTTGGGCACAATCAAAACCTTATGGGCGCTTATTGGAGAATGGATTACATAAAATGGCAGGGCTGCTAGGGTACCGCCCATCACAGTACCTGGTCTAAACCAGCGTATCGAGAACCACTCCCTATCCCCTGCAACACAAGACCGAAGCTACCCCTTACTAGATAGTCCGAATAAGATCACCCTACAGTTGGGATCATCAACAGCCCATACAGCCGAGATCAAGGGTCTCTAGACAGGGGAAATCTTACCCTAATTGGGTGCTACCCACTTAGCCTTGCTGCACCTTCCCTATTTTAGCCGTTCCCGATTGATGAGGCTTGAGGCTACGATTGCCTTTTTAGCACACATTCACTTAGAATGCTCACCGTCCTCCAATGACGATGCACTGATAGCATTCATCCATACAAGTTCGTTCCCGGTCTGAACGAAACCGAAGGCACTCGCTTCACTATGCCCATTATGGAATTACCCTCAGGATCAGTAGCGATTAGCCTCTGCACTTCACTGCTCCTCTTCAACTCCAAGCTCTTGTATTCATCACGAAAACATACCCATTGGATCGAAGTGGTTTTCAGATTACAAATCCAATCCCAGTCTCTTGGAAACAACGTTCGCTATTCCCGGTAAACTCAACCCCGGTTCTTTAGGAAATACACCTACGAAAATAAGATCGAAGATCACCTCCTATCCGTTAGTTGTCGGATTTCCTTATCATCTTCCTAAAGAACGAACGAGTTTATACGTACAATATAGCACCTCAAATGGTAGCTGTACCATATAAATCCCGAGTTTCCTCTAGATATTCCCAAAGTTATATTGGGTCAAGATTTGATAGTTGGTTATTTAACTATCAAATATACAATCAATTCAACCAAAGTTTCATTCCTATTGCAAACGTTAAACCTTTTTTTAATTTAAAATCCCAATAAATTAAAATTACTTAATTAACAACATAAGCTTATCTCACTGAATAAGTATATTCACGAAACCATTCATTTTCAAGATATTTGAAAAGAAACCCTTTCAAAATGCAAATCTAGAAAGCACCACTGCGGTATCAAACCATGGATCGTAGCTCAATATCATACCATTACTTCCCGTAATCTTTATTTAATAACTTTCCAAAATAATAGTTATAAAGTTCCAATATAAATTTTCCAAGTTCCAATTTAAGTAAAATACTCTTTTAAAAAGTTTACTATATAATATATATCATTTTAAAACATCATCAATATTTAATAGATTTATCTTGAAATAAATATATTTTAATACTAATTTACACTAAAGTAAAAATTAACTTCTAAATTACCACTATAAATTTCCTTTTTAATTAATAGTTTTTATACTTGAAATAATTGAGATTATTAATAACTCTAACTAGAATTAATGCTTTTTATAAAGATTTTTAATAATAATTACTTAACTACTTTAAATCATTACCAAAATATTTACCAGTTAACTTTAAAACATCATTGATAAATAATAAACATTTTTAAACAAATCCTGGTTCAAAGTCAACCCAAATTGGAAAAAAGGCTTAATAATCCCAATGGTATTTAATCAAGCCACCATTCAATTTCCATCACAGTACAGGAAAACAAATACCGATATTCATATTAATCAGCTTTTAACAATTAATTCAACATCGCACTGTCCCATATAATTATCAGGCAAATAAATAGATGTCCATAAAAATAACAGATCGAGGTTTTTATTTCTGCTAGTAAATGTTCACAACAGACATATTCAGCAATAATGGAAAAACAGTGATCAATTCTACCATAAGGGGTTCAATTTATAATAATTAGCGAGATGGTGTTCTATTCGGCTAACTAGATGTCAAAACATCATAATTAAAATAAATTAACTCATCGTTGTATTTATCAGGCAAAACATGTCAATATACGAGTCATATAAGTCCCCACATCGATATTCATTTAAATTTATCATTTAAAAATCTGGTCCATTCTAAATTACCGGAAAGTTCCATTTAGAAAAATTGAGCAATGGTTCGTAAGACGTCTTAACATTCGTCGGTATAGAACCATTACAAGTCGTTTGCGTTGAACAGTTTGAGTATGCATTTACTATGCCATTTCAAAATTGCCTAAAGTATATATTGATATATATTAAAGCATTTTTAATTTTGAATTCCCTTTTAAAATTTATTTGGGCCGAAGCCTGAACCGGTCTAAACAAAACAATCGAACAACTTCCCAAAACCCTCTCTTCTCCATTCCTCTTTCCGCTTTCTTTTTCCTTCATTCCTATTATTTTCTTCTAGTCCCAACATAAGTACTCAAACCCAAACAAGGTTTCCAATACTTTAATTAAAATCTGCTAATATACCGATCATCTATCCACCCTCTTCTGGACCAGATCGAAGCTCATTCCTCAAGCCTATGCCTCCACACCTATCCCCATGCACACGCATGCACATTGTGCATGTGCATACTCGTTCCAACATCGAGATCACTACCACAACAACCCAAATCCATCCTATTCCACCGCTTGATCCCCATTCCTCCCACGTCGAAGCTCCAGCACCTCCAAGCCAAAATTCGAGCCTTCAACCGAACCCCCCAAAGAATTCCACCATAAAAATCCCTAAAACTACTCCCTCCCCTTCACTAATTCACTCACCGCTGCCGCCACGTGAAGCACCACTTCCATCACCTCCTTCCTACAAATATCCACAGACTTTGGTCATGCCTTCCTTTCCCATTCGACCGCGTCCCAAGCCCCAGAAAAACGAACCCCAAACCCTAAACTCATCATGCCACCGCAACCCTGGTGCCATCTTAAAAATTTACCGTGGTCAAACCCTTACTTTCACTTCCTCGATCATTCCGGTGCCAGTGGCCCGTCGCTTCGATCAACCTCAAATCTAAAATAAATTCTTAAAGGCAAAATGATCAAAGTAAAATTTCTCTAATTAAAAATCTTCATTTCTCCACTAAAATTCATGATTTCACCAACTGATCATAAGAAGGTTGGATTTTTGTCAAGTTATTGTTTCTTACCGTATATTCAACAACGTGCACGATATATAACTCGAGTCAAACTAAAACTATTTTTGATCGAAACTACACTCGAAAACAAATCTTTTGTTAGTTTATGATGTTGGAAAAATCAAACTAGATACGAAGGAAGAGATTTTAGAAAGTTGGATATGAAATATGTTTTCACTGTTAAAAACATAATAGAGCGGGTTTTAAACACTTCCAGTTGTTCTCAAATACAAGCTCTCACCTTCCACAAGCTTCGATATGTTGAAACTTCAAGTTGAAGCTTTAAATCTATAATCTGGAATCTTGAAATTTTGAAAGAACTGCATTTTCCTTTTGTTTGATTTTTAAACGGAGGATGTTTTCTTCCTCTTTTATTTTTATTTACATGTTTTAATTACAGTATATTTTTGTTTCACTGGTTCGTGAATACATATGGAACTATGCCTGCTTATAATACACGTTTATATGTATACATACCAGCTCTAGGCTTTGATTTGTACAAGAAGTTTTATGATGGATTGGAAGGAGCTTTTGGAGGCTGAATTTAATTTTTGCTTTTGGGATGAAAAGAAATTGAAAAGAACTTAAATCCTTGCTTTGGTTTTTGCCGTTTTGGATCAGGCAATGCTACCGCAATATATTTATAGTTATATTCCGTTTTACTCATTTGCTATATGTTTATTTTTTTATTTTTCTTACCAGCTTTATTTTACTGAGGTGGTATATATATATATATATATATATGTATGTATGTATGTATGTATGTATGTATGTATATATATATATGGTATATTAGCCTTTCCATGCCCTTTGCTTTGCTTGACAAACAAATGTATATTTCACTAGTTACTTTTGCTGCTTTATCTTTTTATTTTACACTTTACTTGATTTTTTTTCTTTCAGAGCCTACATTTACATATACATATGTGTTTTGGGACAAGGCTTATAAAAATGGTTTTAGACAAATGTTAATGTTTACACATTGTTATATACATAACTTTACACAATTCAAAGTAAAATGGAAACTTCGTTTCTTTATTTTAAGGGTATAAAAATACATTTTTAACAAATCATTACTTGTTAATGATTTTTCTTTTGAAATGCTTCTTTAGGTTTTCTGAAACGTACCATAGACATTTCCCTATATATTACACCTTCCATTTTTCAATATATAAACATATTATTACTTTTTAATAAACTATTTTTTATCTAGTTTATATATATATTACTTGCCTATTTATATTCTCATAATGCAATGTTATTGTTTTCAAAGTATTATATATTTGCCTTTTGAATTTATATCTACATATATACCTTCTTCCTAACCGATGTTTATATATATTTATTTTTAGCAAATTCCAATTTTAAAATCTTTTATTTAAAATATACTACATTGCCCATAAGCTCAAAATCATACTATTTAAAATATTTTCTTTTACGTTTTCATCTATAATTATTTTTTATGAATTTCTTTCCAATATATATACATACATATAGATTCTATTATTCTTATATGTAAAAATGTATACATAAGAAATTCCCAATTAAATCAATTCCCTATTCTTTCCTATATATATATATATATATATGTCATTTTTGTTGTCCTGGATATATTCATAAATATATAAGCAATTTCTATATAATCAGTCTCCAATATTAATTTAAAATTCCCATCCGTAGAATCAAGAGGAATTTATGAATTGAATTGGTGAATATTGGATTTTCTTAAAAATAGACTTTTGTTGAGCAAATAGAAATTGTTTTAAATAGAATTTTAAATTTTTCTATACTATATAATTTTTATAAACTATTACTTGGATCTAGAATATTATGAAGTTAGCTTTTACATACTTAATATTTATTGAAATAAATTATAATGTTATAAATGAGCTTTGTAAATTTATTACTAACTGGATATGAATTTTTGTGTTGATAATTAGTTTTACCTTAAACCATATTTTGAAAACAAACCATTTTTCTTATTCTATATATATATATATATATATATATATTTAAGTGTTTTAAATTCATTATAAGTTTATTTAATTGAATAAGATTTTAGAGGAAAGATCTTATTGTGATATTATGGGAACTTAAATAAATTTCCAAGCATAAGTTAAGTAAACTTCGAAAGGTGAAATAAAATTCACAAAGGAAGTAGAAGTGAAACTGGAATTTTAAATAAGCATAAATGGCTTTAGGAATATTAAAGAAATTAATTAAGAAATTCTTGGATTCATAGAATTCGTGTGAAACAAGTTGGGAATTTAAAAATAAAATTGTAAATGATTTTTAAGAAAAGAAATAGGAAGGAGGTAGCATGGCCTGAGCAATGAAGGGGGATTGCATGGGCACGAGGGATGATGAAAGTGGTGGTTTGAGGTCACGATGCCCTCGAATCATCTGCGCGTTGCACTAGGGTAATGACGTTGAAGGAGAAGGCGACGGCATGGACATGGGGATTGGGCATCTCGGGTTTAAGCTTGAGCATCTGTACCCCTTGAGTCGACACTATTCTCCATAAAATCAACTCAAGATGAACGGAAATACAAACCATTAGGGTTAAAGAAGAAGGAGTTAGAAGAAGAGAAACAAACAATAATAGAATCTAAACATCGCAGCGGAATAAAATATACTAGATAATAACCGATCTTTACACAAAAGAAAATCTGTTTTTACATTACATCATCAGAGTACACATAACACACAACTCAACAGTAATCATAACATGTTCTCACAAAACCGAATACATAGCAAATATACACAATAGAATATCTAAAACAAGTATGAAAGTACGTATCTCCATCCAGCTTGTCTCTTGAGCTCCACTTCATTCTTTCCTGAAATCTATAATATTCCGTCTGACCCAAGCATTATAGTTAAATAACACCCGAGTCAGTCTGGAATACCAACGTGAGAAAACCACACTCAAATTAATTATTAAAGTTTCAAAATACTTTGAAAACAAAAGCATCTCGTAAGACCATGCCACAAATTAACATATCGGATTTTTACCTTACGATAACCAAACACTTCTTATCAAAATCCTCTAATATTATAATAGTATCTATATACAATTACTTATTAAAATAGCTGAAATTGTTACATGATTAAATTCCCGCATACTAGCCACAAAGTGGGTTCTACAAACAAAAATCGTAAAGGCATGTAAGGGAATGGGTTCCCAACTAATGACTAGGCACTGGGGTACCACCTGTTATAGTACCTGGTCTAGATCAGCGTACCGAGGATCCCTCCCGATCCCCTGCAACACAAGACCGGGACTAACCCTTACTGGATAATCCCGAGTAAGATCACCCCACGGTTTGGATCAGCAACCGCACCACACAGCTGAAATAAAAAGGGACACCTAGACAGGGATGACCTCACCCTAATGGGTTCGACCCACTTAGCCTTGCTGCATGACCCTTGATTTTCAGTCATTCTCGGTTGATGAGGCTCGAGGCTAAGCGTTACCATTTTAAAACATTTCACTTAGAATGCCCACCATCCACCTGATGATGTTTCGAAAGCATTCATCCATAAAAGTCTGTTCCGGGTTCGAACGGAACCGAAGGCACTACTCCGACCACATCCATTTTGGAATCATCCTCAGGATTAGTAGCGACTAGCCCTTGCACTTGTCTGCTCCATCTTCCACTAAGAACTCGTTTTCCCCGCGAAAACGTACAAACCAAATCGAAGTGGTTTTCGACAAATTAATCCCGATCCTGGTCTCTTCGAAATGATCAGCGCGTTGTCTAATATTGATAGTCGGTTATTTAACTATCAATTAACATTCACAAACAATCATCAAACATAAATAATTTTCCAAATTATTTATTAACCTCAAAATATCGTCCCAAGATATATTTCTGCTTCCAAACCTTTTTGAAAACAGTTTCAAACCACATTCTTCTCATGGAATAAATCCCTAAATATTTATTTCCACTGAAAACACCTAGTACAAATACTTTAGATTTTAAAATAATTTAAAAACACTTTATTATAAATTACACTTTAAAATATTTAAATTAAAACTACTTTAATACTTTAATCAAAAACAAACTTTAAGAATATTTAAAATAAAACTACATTATAAAATATAAAACTAAATTTTTATCTTTTTAAAATATAATAGCAAGTCACCTTTAAATAATTACTACTATATTAAATTTGAAATATACTTACTTTAAAATTTTGAACATCTAAAAATAATAGATTTTCTAAAACATACTTTAAAACATTGTACTTATACTTAGAATTCTTTTTTTGAAAACGTACTTGGCTATCCAAGGAAATACCCTTCTCTTTCACATCTTTTAAAAAAAATTCACTATTTATTTTTAAACAAATTTACCCATTCCTTTAATAAATTCCCACCGTGAATTTATTCTTTCAAATATCTACTTCACTTTTATAAACCCAGATTATAAATTCCATAGTCTTATTTCCCTTTTGAAATTCCAATTTTTAAACACTTAAATCAATTTTCAAATTGATTTCCAAATTACTCCATTTTGAAATAAAATCCTTTACTTACCCAATTTATTTCAAATCCATTAACTTCAGCTTTTATTTCTTAATTATGACTAAAATCTTTTTAAGTGAAAATATTAATTTCATATATCCCAAATTCCTTCTTTATCCTTTTAAATAAATTTAACCCTTGATTTTTAAAATAAATTCTTTATTTTTTAAATAATACCACTTAAGTTTTAGAATTCATATTTCTCCGTTCATTCAAAATCCCCTTTTTCATACTCGAAATTTATTTATTAGAATTTTAAAATCACTTTTATTCTTTTCCAATTCATTCTTAAATTTATTCAAATTCTCTATAATTATTTTACTTAAAAATTCACTCTTTTTTTTTAAAACCAATTCTATAGATTTTGATAACTCAGTATACCAAAATATATTAAAGCAGCCTATAACATCCAATATTTCAGCTATTAATATAATTTATCTTAGATTATCAGTGATCAAATCATAGAATATTAAAACATTCTAAATAAATTTGAGGAATCCAGTTGGATCCCTCCAACCTTTTTTCGCTGCATCCACAGATGTTAGCATAATATAAAATACCAATTCCACTTCGAGGTGGAATATCGTGGTATACGGGATTTATACAATATCCTCCGCTATTATGCGGCGCATGGTGCCTCATCCGCTATATAATGGGGGAAATCAATCACTCCAAATATATACATAATACCAATTCCACTTTGAGGTGGAATATCGCGATATACGGATTTAATATAACATCATCCTCTATTATGCGGCGTATAGGGTCTATTTAATTTTAACTGATGACAATCATCATCCCAGCAAAACAACCAAAAATTTAAATTCAACTATTTAAATTTAACTATTTAAATTTAAATACTAATCCAGTTGAGTGAGACTAACTCACCTTGTTTCATTTGCAACCCATTTCCAAACAAGCTTGTTTCTTCATAATTCTTCACAATTTAAACTTTGTATAAACATTTACATTTTATTAATATTTGAACTAATCAAATAATCAATAACCATTTAATACATTAATTTTAAATTAACAATTTGGTTTTAACTGAATAAATTCTAATTTCAACCAATTTCCCCTAATAAATTATTTTTAGGAACTAATTAAATAATTTATTTAAACAAGTTAATTCCTATAATATTTCAATATCCAAAACTCACATATATATATATATATATATATATATATTATTTTATTTTTAATAAATAAAACGGTGGACATCTTCACAATATCTTCAAATTATAAATACATACATACATACATATATATATATTCTATTAATACATGAATAAATAAATAATTAAAAACCACTTTACTGCAAACACAAGGCCAACTCAAATCAATACGCGATCACTGCCGCTACTTCCGGAACGCTTGCTAGTTGCCGATGCCGCATGCTCCACTTCTAGATGGTCACAATTTTGAGCACTCGAAGGGGGCCGAAACCCTAATCTCGCGACTCCTGCCATGAACCATGTCCACGAACGAACACGACTCCGCTGTCTTCGATAACCACTCCACGGTCATGCGCCCTTCTCCTTGAAATGATCAAGAACAACTCGCGACCCACATCGCCACACGGTCCCCACGCCGTACGCTACCGCTACCAAATACGAAGCCCTAGGCTGTGCTCTCTTACTCGCGACGACGTCAATCTTAGATTCCTCAATCTCGATTTAATGGAGACGTCGGCCCCCTTTCTTTGATTAGATTTGAACGAAAGAGGATCGGCTGGCTTTGATTTTGTTTTAAACAAGCAATTAGGAGAAGAGAAGGGAAGAATGGAAGAACAGAAGAATGAGGAGTTCATCCATTTCTCATTGAACAATGGATTTGAAAATTGGAAGCTCGGCTATTTTAAAAGTTGAAGATGAAGAGAAAGGCTTGTGACTTTTGATTGAAAAAAAAGATAGGATCGTGACTTAAAGTAGTGGGTAGCGTGCACATTTCAAAAAGAAGTTGGCTGCAATTTGATTTTGAGTAGATTATATATATATATATATATAATTCCTCGTTACAGCAAGTTAAAATTTTAATCTCCTATCGAGGCATGGCACTAGGCTTTCATAATATTATACCCCTATTCCAAACGCAATGGAAAAGGTTTCGAGTCCTAATTCGATCGTATGGAGAAGATAGCTTTTTGGATCCAGTTATTTTATTGAATTTCGATATAAATTTCAACACGTTTATATACCGTATGCTCACAAAACAACTCCAAATACTATGAAATTTTAAATCCGATAACAATGCAATTTTACAGATCCAATGGAACTGGTTTCGTCGAATTCCGAGAATGTGCCTCGAAAGGCTATTTAAATATCAAATTTTAAACAATATAGTTTCAAAACTGAAAAAAACACTTCCAAATTCAAATTTAACACTTTTACTATCTTCAGTAGTATCAATATAATTTTTGCAAGCCTTCAAATTATTTTTAACAAGCTTAAAACTCCAGATTCAACGTTTTAACCAATTTCAAATAATTTAATTTATAATTAAATTAACCAATAAATAGTGATATTTGAATTCAAGTTAAAAATTACTTTTAAATATTTAAAATCAATTAAATATTCCAATTTCAATTGTCCAAAATTCCGTATCGTCACATTCCTCCCCCCTTAAAAGAATTTCGTCCTCGAAATTGCTAAGGCAGAAGAATGCTCCAATCCCACTAACTTATTGAAACATACTTAGTGAAAATCCCATATCTACATTTCTAATCCTCTAGTTTCAACTAAACAATTAGTTTCGACCAAAACAATTTGTCCTCAACTCCATTTCCAAAATTCTTTTATTTCAATTCCAATTTGAAATCTTTTTGTCGCTAATAAAAAAATTTCCAAAAATTTTCTAACTCCTAAAATTTTCGATTTTTTTTGGCAAAGTCTCCTTTGTACGGAGGAGCTTTTGCAATTTGACAAGAGATATAAATATATATATACATCGACCCACGCGGTCAGAAAAACAAAAACCAAAAATAGTTCATATTTCTTAACTTTTATTGCGTAGGCGTACCTCTATTTAGCATTTTTAAGCAAGCGGCTGTGTGGTTAATACCCCGCTATTACCCCGCTATAACCCCGCTATAACTCGTAGCGGGTTTCTACCACTACGATTTTTCTATGCAGCCCCAAAATATAGCCTTTCCGCTTTAAGCCCGCTATTTCCGCTATATCTCGTTATTCCCGCTATATTCCTCTATTTCCGCTATATCTTCTTTAATAAACTGAATTGAAAATTTGCATTATACATTATAAAAATGATGAAACTAATTTATTTGATTTAATTTTTGATATATTTTCATAAATGAAAATACTCTAATGTTCTACTAAATTCAATTATGTTATACAACAATTTTACGTTTATTTAAAGCATATCCGCACATGTTTTTATTTAAAACTATTTATGTATTAATTATAATTCAATTGAATGATAATTTTTCATTTAATTACTATTTATATATTTGTAAAAACATTAAGTACAAGTTTTATATGCTATTTTAGAGCCATGTGCTATATCCCGCTATATTCTCGCTGTGTCCCCGCTATGACTTTTTACACCTACACCGCTTTGAATCTGCCGAGCGCTTTAACTGCACAGGCAAGCGGCTTATTTATTTATCACTTTGCACGACCAAATGTAGCCATACGGCTTCCCTCTACCTGTACTTACTTAATTTAAACATGTAAGCATAGAATATATGCAATTCACTAACATTTACTTACTTTCAATAGTTAGACACACGCATTTGATATAAAATGTTTTGGGCTATCGTAAGGTAAAAACCCAACATGTTTATTTGCGGCATGGTCTTACGAGATACCTTTGATTTCAAAGGATTTTGAAAACTTTAATAATTCAGTTGAATGTGTTTTCTCATGCTGGTTTTTCAGGTTGACTCGGGTGTTATTTTGTTATAGTACTTGGGTCAGACCGAGTATTACAGATTTTGGATAGGATGCTGTGGAGCTCAGAAGATGAGTTGGATGGAGAGACATATCACACGTACTTGATGCACATTCTGTTGTGCAGTGTAAGCTGTATATCCAGCTTTGTGAGGACAAGTTATTATAACTGTCCAGTTTTGTGCTATTGATTGTGTTGTACTCTGATGATGTAATGTATAAAATAGTAATAATTCTTTTTGTATAAGGATCAATTGTTATATATTATATATTGTTCCGCTGCGATTGTGAGATTCTATGTTGTTATTTCTATCTTGTTCTTCTACCTCTTTCTTCTTTTCCTTACTGTAACTACCCTGTTTTTCGATGCCCGAAAGTCGACATTAATGCGTCCACCGTATCGAACGCCGGACAATCGAACGCCGGAAAACCAAACCGTTAGGGTTTAAGAAGAAAGAGGTAGTAGAAGAAGAACGGAAACAATAACAGAATCTCACATATCGCAGCGGAATAAATATAATAGATAAATAAATACCTTTAAACAGAATCACTATATCAGTTATTACATTACATCACATTACATTATTAGAGTGTACAACAAAAAACAGTGGAAAGAAATATTACATATATATAAGTGATACGCCTCACCATCCAGCTCCAACTCCTGATTTCCATAGCAACTTCTAGACTTCACTCCCGAATAACTGCTAACCTGACTCTAGGCTGCGCGTGTGGAAAATTATGGGCACCCAGAGCTTAGAAAGGGAAAAATAAACTTTAGGTCAGTCGTGGGACTGGTGTGAGATCTTAAAAACAGTTATTTTCACAAAGAAAATAAAAAAAATCCGCTATGCTTCTTGGAAAATGAAACTACCATAAGGCCTCCCGGCACACACACACACACACACAATGCAATCGCACACATAAGGGAGATTTCTCCTTATGATAGTCAAATATGCTTACTACGCAAAATTATTCTTTTATATTATTATTAGTGCATAGTGGAAAACATTTCGAAAGTATAATATTAATCTTAGCCAGTATAGGTACCATTATATTATGCCTGCTATAGCTACCATTTTAAATTGCCGGTTCTACAACTAAAACCTACAAGGCTCGTATTGTTTTGTTTGGATTTCCAACAAATGGTCAGGCTAAGGAACTTCCTACTGCCACATGGGTACGCCTCTGGAGGGACGTCCCGAGAACTTAACCAGCTCTCTGCCAACACAAGGCCGGGTTACCACTGTAACTAGGTAACTACTACACGAGTATGCCATCCCCCGGTCCTTTGGGACCTTTATCCGAGGATCCTCTACACCAACAACCACAAAGAAGAGTATTTGCAGTAACCACAAAGGTTAAATATCAGGACTCCATACCTGATACCACCCTTTTCCAGAAGGAAATGACATACCCTAAAGGGCGCGACCCTCATAACCTTGCCGCATCTTTCCTGTTTCGACCATTTTCGAGGTGTGAGGTCCGATGAGGTCTCCTCCATGAAGCTACACTTTTCACAAAGTCATGCTTTGATCAACAAATGATCAGCAACACTTCGTGTTCCACATTACCAAATTGGGAATGTATCATTAGTAACCATCAACTACATAACCTCTTAGCTCGTATGTCTCAGAGAAGGGCGTTAAGCTAAGAGAATAAATTCTCTGCCGCCAACAGAAATGTATTCGATAGAAACCAGCTTTACATCTCAAAGTCTAACGTCAGCCACACATCCATACAAGTCCGTTTCGGGATCGAACGGAACCGAAGGCACTTCGAAGAAGCTCTTGCAAATCCGGATATTCACTAATCACGTCCGGAATCCCCATCACAAAGGTTGATAGAATCTCTATACCAGAGCAACCTGGTGCAGAGACAATCGATAGGTGATCCTTTTGCTTTCGAAAATACCCGGTCTTCAACACCATCTTCAAATGCAATCCCATTTCGTCGTATCGTTATTCAGAATGGGTTTTATGACACAAGGTCCTATCCCGGCTAATCCGAATAACGAGCGCTTATTTTTAAAGATAAGTGTTCATCAGATTTTCAAAAAAATCACAACAAATTCCACGTTGATCTTTAAAATAAAAGATCCATCACAATCACAAAGGTTCGATGTGGTTTTCGGATATCCACTTGGAATCCGACACCCGGTCGCATCGAAGTTCAAATGCCATTAAAAAGGCCAATATTGATAGTCGGTTATTTAACTATCAATCAACATTTACAACAACCACTGGATTCCAAATAATTTTTCCCAATTATTATTTTCAAAATATCTTTGCAAAATACAATTTCACACTTCAACCATTTGAAAAAAAAATTCAAATCATTTTTCACTGGCGGAATAAGATTCCTAATATTATTTGTTTCCACTGAAGGTCTGCCGAGTTAAATAATTTTAAAATAATTTAAGTTACTTATCCAGACATATATACTTGGAAATATTTAAAATAAAACTATTTTAGAACACTTACTTAAATATTATTTGTGAAGATATTATATTAAAATCTTATATAAAATTCAAGTCCAAACTAATTTTAAAATAAAATTAGTAGATATGATATAACTATTTAAATATCCAATTTTTAAATCAAATACCAATTTAGTCTTTAAAATAATCCCATTCTTTTATAAAATTCTCATAGTGGATTTAAATTCCCATATATCCACTGATATATGATTTTTTTTATTCCAAGGATCGTATACAAACACCAAATCGATTTCCAGTTTGATTTCAAATTTTTGTTTTAAACAACAAATCAAATTCCAAATTAATTTCCCAAAGATTTATTCTTTTATCACCAACTCAATTTTCCGAATTTTATTTTTAAAATAAATTCCTTTATCACTTCCAAATTATTTAAAAACCGTATTTTTAAAATAAGTTCTACAACTTTTTAATATTATTACTTGGAATCCATTCATTAAACATTTTTATATGTTCGGCTAAATTTTTAGCCTTCAACGATTTCAATGACAATAAAATCACATGCAGATTTTAAATAAATCAACACACAATATATTGAAACAAATTCAAAGATTTGAGGAATCCAATTGGATCCCCCCAACCTGTTTTCTCTGCATCGACAGACGTTAGCACAACAATTAATTACCAATTCCACTTCGAGGTGAAATATCGCGGTATATGTGATTTATAAAAATATCATCCACTATTATGCGGCGTAATAGGGTCTCATCTGCTATATAATGCGGGAAATCAACAACTCCAAATACGTATACAATACCCATTCAACTTCTAGGTGGAATATCGCGACATATGGGTTTAATATAATAACCCCTGCTATTATGCGACGCATAGGGTCTATTTCAATACAATTGATAATAATTCATTATCCAAACACACAATCAATACAATCAATAATTTTAAATCTAACTATTTAAGATTAAATCAGAAAATTCTGATTGAGTGAGAAGATCTCACCTTAAATTCTAATTTGCAGTCCATTTCCATTCTAGTTTTTTTTCTTCATGATTTATAAACATTGCATAAACAATTATATGATTCATTAATATTCGAAAAAAATCAAACAATTAATTTCCCATTTACTAAATTTAATTACTAATGATTCAATTTAACTTAATGATTATATTTTTTTTCTTTTTCTTAAACAAATTTTCCAACTATAAATAATGTTTCTTTTTTTTCCTTTGAAACCTATATACATACCAAAATAATAACCTATATTGATTTCAAAACACTTCAATCTTTTTATATTCCAACTATTTTACTTTTATAACTATCTGAAACTAATTTTATGCTTGGATATATATATATATATATGTATGTATGTATATATATATATATATTTAAATTGAAACAAAGAATTCATTTCATATCCTCGACAAAAATATAAGTATCATATATATGTATATAAAAATTCTTGTTCATGTGTATATAAACATTAACTTAAATTAAATTAAGATAATACACCTCAGTGCAACTCGATGCATGCTCAAACTATACGCGACTGCTACCGCCGCCATCACCTGATCTTGAAGCTTTCCTTATCTTCACGAACCCTAAGGCAGCGCTCGATCTCGAAATACGCGCAACCGTACTCTCGTGCTCTCTAGAGCATCGCCGTAATTTTCCCTTCACTGCCCTAAATTGTGATGACCCATCTAGCTCCATCAAGACGCGAGCCGAACTAACGTCGCCTGCGTCGCTACGCCCTCCATAAGATCCCCTACTACATGCGAGCCCTCTCTCTCCATGACATCCATGCCGCTGCAATCAAATCACCATCGCACTTGAAATCGAGCCACCCAAAAATCGCGACGCATGACGCGCGGAGCTCGAGTTGCAGGAGAACGAACGACTTTGATTCCCTGGGAAGCAACGTGATTTCGATTTTTTTGAGATATCAGATTTTTTTCCTTGAACGAGCCCGGATCGATTCCTATTTATTTTGGAAAGGGGGAACGAGATGTTTTCTTATTTGAAGGTGCGGCCATTAAAGTTTATTTTCTTTGTTTCTGCTTTTGCAATGATTCATGTGAGATTTGTAAAGAAATGGGGAGACAAGGACGAGATGTTGGCGTATGGAGGAAGCCTGCAGTGCTTCAGAGAAAAGTTTTGACATTGAAAGAAAGTAGGCTGCTATGTTGACTTGGGGCACAAATATTTTTTAATTTAAATTCAAATTCAAATTATCTCGACAAAGACGACATGAAATTTTTGACTTCCTATCGAGGCGTGCCGCTAGGCATTTATAAGGTTTTATCCGCATTCCAAACACAATGGAACGTGTTTCGGTGGCTAATTCGATCATATGCGCAAATTACGGAAGTAAATGATAAATTTTAAATTGAATCGATTAAAATAGTTTCTATGTGTTTTGAGCTGCCAGGGTCAAACGAAAAATCTGATTTCTACGAAAATTGAAATTCGATAATAACTAATTGTTATGGATCAAATGGAACTGGTTTCGTCAAATTCCGAGACCGTGCCTTGGAAGGCTATCTTTAATTATCGATTTAAATCATATAATTTCAAAACTGCATAAAGTATCTCCAAATCGAATTCTTAAGCTTCCATTAACCTCAGTATTATCAATATAAATTTTCTAATCCCTTAATTATTTTTAATCAGCATCAAATTGAGGATTTTAAATTTTTATCCAACATTAATAAATTAAATTCAATAAATTAATTGCCAAATCCATAATTAAATTTGAAATTCAAGTTAAACAAACTTCCAAATATTTAAAATCAATTAAATATTCCA
Source organism: Allium cepa (assembly GCA_030765085.1). NCBI lineage: Eukaryota > Viridiplantae > Streptophyta > Magnoliopsida > Asparagales > Amaryllidaceae > Allium > Allium cepa. The sequence continues at coordinate 880,842,495 of CM060931.1, read as the reverse complement.
TTTTAAACATTGAAAAATTCTGGGTCGTCACATCCTTCCCCCCTTAAAAGAATTTCGTCCCGAAATTTCTAGTTAGGAAGAATGATCCTCAACCCGTTTGATATTTTCCAAACCAAACAGTTTTATCAATTTAACCAACCCAAATCTTTTTATTAAAGATTCATTTCAACTAACTTTCGAAGTTCAATTATAAGTTCCAAACTACATTGTTTTCTCAATAATTCAAACTTAAATTTAAATTCAAATTTCAAAATATCAAAATTTCTTAAAAAATTTTAACACCCTAAATTTTTGAAAAATTTCACCAGCGTCTCATTTCCGCGGCCAGCTTGGTACAACTACAAAATGGAAGCGCGGCCCTCAAATTCCAAAAGAAAACAAAAAGCCATGCGGCTGGACAAGAAAATCACCAAATTTCATACTGAAATTGAAATACATACCTTTTTTTCGAGCAATTCAAATTTATCTTCGAAAATCAAAATCCCAATTCCATTTCCTTTAACACACCTTTATATCCTGCTATCCATAATATCCAATTACAACATTCAAATTTATTTTGCACAATTCCTTGACAAAATCTTCAATATATACTTCTCATATCATTTTTACTTCACCATTGAAGTTATATATTCATTTTCATTCAACTTTACATTTTCAATTCTATTTGGATTCAACTTACCTTTTGAATATTGAATTTTATCTTTCAATTATAACTGATTTATATTATTATTTTAAATTAGTTTCATTCAATAATTTACTTCAATTTTCAATTTGAAATCGTTTGTCGCTAACGAATTTTTTTTCAAAACTTTTTTTCTATCTCCCAAAATTTTCGGAAAATTTTGGCATAGTCCCCTTTGTACGGAGGAGCTTTTGCAATTGGACAAAAGATATAAATATATATACATCGACCCAAAAAAAAAAAAATTGCAATCAGGTTAAATGAATTCTTAGTACAATTTGCAATTTTACTTCATATATATGAAATAAGTGAAATATTGTTAAACTTCATATATATGACGCTGACTTGTTTTAGTTGAGTAAGTATTGCGAATAAGTGAAATGTTGTTAAACTTCATATATATGATGCTGACATGTTTTAGTTGAGTAAGTACAGGTTCAGGGAAGTTTTTAGGCTGGATTTGATTACGCAAATTGCTAATTAAATAAGCCGCTTGCTTTAAAATGCAAAATAAGGTGAAATGAATTCTTAATCAAAATTTACTTTTAGAATTCATGTGTTTAACTATTGCAAATAAGTGAAAATTGAAAATTGATATAACCTGATTGCAATTGTTTTTGTTTTTGGATTTGACAAAAGATATATAACCTTCCCTTAATTATTAACCTGGTATATTCCCAATACAAAATTTACTTAAGAATTTCACACTTCATTTCTTAAGTTCAATGCAAATATTCTATTTACCTCTTATATTTATTTTTAATTCATCACTTTGGGTTATATTTACTTATATTAAACTGGATTCTAAATTCCATATGAATTTAATTTACCTTTCATTTACAAATGTTGAATTCAATTTATTTCAAACCATATTTCCTTTGTCATTCCAATTCATTTCACTTACTGATTTTTATAACAAATCGAATTCAATTCCAATTCAATTCTATTTGTTTACAAATTTGAAATGAATTTCAATATTCAATTTCACTTTCATTTGCTTGCAATTGCAAATTTATTCATTCATTCACAATTTATTTTCCACCTTAATAATTTTATTCCAATCATTTTAGTCCATTAGACTTCTCAAATTCACCTTTATTCAAACTAACCCAAGTTAATTTCAGTTTAAATCTGAATTTTCTAAGTTTTCAAACTTGCTTATTCCATAACAATTTTTTAATAAAATTCTAGGGTCTTTCCACTTTTTCCAAAACAATTATTGAAAACAATTCAAATTATCCTTTGAATTTCAAAACCAAACCCAGTTTTTCCAAACAACCTCCATTTCAAACAATTTGGCAGCAACTCCTCTTTTGGAAACACAAAAATGAATACCGATGATGTCGCGATCATCACCGAAATTATTTTCCAGTGACCGAAAAGAGTTTTGAGCTTTTATCCCTCCAAAGCATTTTTCCTGAAACCCTTGAAAATTATTTTCAAACCAAAAAGGGATTTGATTCCCAAACTTTTCCAAAATTTCAAATCCTTCCAAAACACTTCTCTGGAATTCTGTTCCAAATTATAAATTACATTCACATTTACGATTATCATTTGTATATATGGATTTTATTTTCTTAGCACTTTGTTATGGTTTCAATTCTTATTTAATTTCAGTGATAATAATTTAATATTATCACTTCCTAACAATCAAGCAACCATATACTATAATAATTCACAGGAAATTTATTTCTTTTATATACGAAAATATTTTGGGTAAAATTATTTCATTTACCCTACTTTAAAACGATATCGTGTCGAGTTTGTTCTGTACAAGTGTTTAGAGATCCCTATCATTAACGTTAATTACTCGTATTGACTACAATCCATATACCGCTCAACAAACCAATCACCATAATATAAAATAATTTAATATTCACTAACAAATACGCGCTCATATCTATTATTACACCCACACCCATTCTAGAGTACTGCTGACTCTATTTCTAATGAGTAACACCCAACAGAGCCAAGGTTGTCGCTAAACCAAATGCTCTGATACCAATCTGTAACGACCCTATTTTTCGGCGCTCGAAAGTCGACATTAATACATCCGCTGTATCAAATGCCGAACAATCGAACGCCCGAAAACCGAACCTTAGGGTTTAAGAAGAAAGGGTAGAAGAAGAAGAATGGAAACAATAACAGAATCTCACATATCGCAGCGGAACAAATATAATAGATAGATAAATACCTTTAAACAGAATACCTATATCAGTTATTACATTACATTATCAGAGTGTACAATAACAAATAGCGGAAAGAAATATTACATATATATAAGTGATACACCTCGCCATCCAGCTTCAACTCCTGATTTCCATAGCAACTTCTTGACTTCGCTCCCGAATAACTGCTAACCTGATTCTAGGCTGCCCGTGTGGAAAATTATGGACACCCAGAGTCTAGAAAGGGAACAATAAACTCCACGTCAGTCGTGGGACTGGTGTGAGATCTTAAAAATAGTTATTTTCAAAAAGAAAATAAAAAAATTCCGCTATGATTTTTGGAAAATGAAACTACCATAAGGCCTCCCGGCACACACACAATGCAATCGCATACATGGGAGAGATTTCTCCTTATGATAGTCAAATACGCTTACTACAGAAAATTCTTCTTTTATATTATTATTAGTGCATAGTGGAAAACATTTCGAAAGTATAATATTAATCTTAGCCAGCATAGGTACCATTATATTATGTCTGTTATAGCTACCATTTTAAATGGCAGGTTCTACAACTAAAACCGTACAAGGATCATATTATTTTTTTTGGATTTCCAACAAATGGTCAGGCTAAGGAACTCCCTACTACCACATGGGTGCGCCTCTAGAGGGACGTCCCGAGAACTTAATCAGCTCTCTGCCAACACAAGGTCGGGTTACCTCTGTAACTAGGTAACTACTACACGAGTATGCCATCCCCGGTCCTTTGGGACCTTTATCAGAGGATCCTCTACACCAACAACAACAAAGAAGAGTATTTGCAGTAACCGCAAAGGTTAAATATTAGGGCTCCATACCTGACACCACCCTTTTCCAGAAGGAAATGACATACCCTAAAGGGCGCGACCCTCATAACGTTGCCGCATCTTTCCTGTTTCGACCATTTTCGGGGTGTGAGGTCCATCGAGGTCTCGTCCGCAAAGCTACACTTTTCACAAAGTCATGCTTTGATCAACAAATGATCAACAGCATTTCGTGTGCCACATTACCAAATTGGGCATGGATCACTAGTAACCATCAACTACATAACCTCTAAGCTCGTACGTCTCAGAGAAGGGTGTTAAGCTAAGAGAATAAATTCTCCGCCACCAATAGAAATGTATTCGATAGAAACTAGCTTTACATCTCAAAGTGTAACGTCAGCCATACATCCATACAAGTCCGTTTCGAGATCGAACGGAACCGAAGGCAATTCAAAGAAGCCCTTGCAAGTCTTTAAAATAATCCCTTCCTTTTATAAAATTCTCATTGTGGATTTAAATTCCTAAATATCCACTGATATATGATTTTTTATTTTTGTTAACTCCTTTGCTCAAGCGACTCAAACTAGGCTCGCGACTCACAATGATTACCGACTCAACAGCCTTAACTCGTTGCCAACCTAAAATGAACGACGACCCAACTGATTGCCGACTTAACGACTCAGGAGGGATAGTGACTCACCGGGTTATAATCTTAATGCCTTAAAGGCGTTGGCCGACTCAGGGTACTTCACGACTCAAAAAGATACCGACTCAACAATTGAGGAGTTGCACGAGTTAAAGAATTGTGCGACTTACGACTTAAGGAGGTGAACGGTTTACAGCTTAAGGATTAAACGACTTAATGAGTTGACAGAATGAGCGACTCGCGACTCAGAGAAACCTACAACTTAAGGCCTCTGCGACTTAAGATATGTCATGTCTCAGGGGAGGTACACGAGTTAAGGAGTCTACGAGCTAAAGAGCCTGCGAGTTAAAAGCTTACGAGTTAAGGAGTTAACGACCTAACAGGATTAAGACCTAAGCGACTTAGGGAATGTCACGACTTAAAACCACAGAGCCAAGATTTTAGTGCTGCCTCACTTTAAACCGTGACCTCTTAACTCGCGAACGAGTTAGGACTTGTATCCAGATGAACGAGGAAAAGCTCAGAACCACCTCACTTACTCCACTGCCTACTGACTCTTGAACCTTGAGTCGAGTGCGACTTACGACTCTCCATGAGTCATACACGACTCATGACTTGCGAAAACCTCTACCTAGAATTCTCTATAAATAGAGGATTCACTCCAACATGAAGGGCGACTTTTGGCTCATTCTTTCCAAGCACCGATAATCTGCTGCATTCCAAACCGACTCGACACTCAAAGCTTTCAAGACACGTAGAACGCTACTAACAACTTCAAGAGGGAATCTCATACATCCGACATGGATTTGGAGACTTTCACTCACATTGAAGTTTAAGCGATTCGTTCAAAGTGTTTAGTAATTCAAAGTGTATTGTACTTGGGAAGAATTGTATCAGTCTGTAACGAATAAATCAATAAAGATATTCAAAGTGGACGTAGGCAAACTATTAAGCCGAACCACTATAAAATAGCTATTGTCTACTGTTTTTTCTGCAATTTTCTGCTTAAACTATGTTCCCGAATCATCAGGTGGTGCTTTCACAACTGCACTTTACACACCGGGGTGTTAGCGTTCAAATTTTAGCGTTAACATTTTTGGTGCTTTCACTGAGAATTGAACTCAGGAATATTGACATCATTGCTTCACTGAACTGTGAGGAAAGAATCTCCGTTAGGACCAGAAGTTTAACAGAAATTATGGCTCCTGGAAGGAAACGTTGATCTATCAGATCTGAAGATTTTCAAGAGAACATCGCCACTTCTCCTCCTCTGAGTCAGACAACTCCAACTGTGGGAGTTACACGGGTGGAATTAGACGCTGTGGTTTTGGGATTGAATCAACAGTTAAATGCTCAAAATGCACAATTAGAGGCCCAGAATGCCCAGAATGCCTTGATTATGGATAGGTTAAACGCCCTGCTTGAGGCAGGTCACCAACGACAGGATAATGAAACAATCCATGCTGAAGATGCCCATGACCCCCAAGGGAAAGATATTCCTCAAAGACCAGGCAACATCGCTGCAGGGGCACCTTCCCAAGCTGAAGGTTCAAGGCCACAACCAACCTTTCAAACTTTCGAAAAGGCAGCTAACTTCTTACAGGCAAAGTCTCAAAATGACGAGGAGTATCTATCAGGAATGGTTCGGTCAATCATGAGAGAAAGCATGCAGAGGCATGAGGATGAAAGCGATTGGGGATTCGCTCCGAGCAAAACTCCGTTCACTGAAAGGATTTCAAAGGCAGAATTTCCCAGGAAATTTGTACCTCCTACTATCCCGGCTTATCGAGGGACAAGTGACCCTAACCAATTTCTATACAGATACGATTGGCATATGACTGGGGCACGAGCATCAGATGAGATTAAATGTCGGTATTTTCCAGTATATTTAGAAGGGGTGGCTTTGCTTTGGTTCACTAAGCTACCGGTTCGATCCACAGATCAATTCTCTGATTTAACCCGAAAATTTAAAGAACAATTCAGATTGTATGCGTCAAAGGCAAAAGATATAATGTCATTGTCTAGCCTAGAACAAGCACCCGGAGAACCCATCAAGTCTTTTTTGAATCGTTTTAATATAGCTTTAGCTGAGGTGGACAACGCGGAACCCCGAATGATCTTAACATACTTAGTCCGGGCCATCGACGAGTCGAGTGAATTTGGGACGTGGCTCAAAATGAAGGAACCAAACTCACTCGAAAAGTTTTATAAAAAGGCCGACGAATTCATACGCCTAGAAAGCCTCTCGATGCCAGTAAAAGCAGTGGTTGCCGAAATCAAGAATAACGATGACATCATCAACAAGAATGGATCTAGAAACCAGAAAAGGGAGAGTGATGAAAGGGAATGGAAGGGAGATAAGAAAAAACCTCGACGTTTTAACCCTTCAAATTTCACCCCCTTAACTGATACACCGGAAAAGATCTTCTTGGCAACAAAAGATGCTGTCAAATACCCTAAACCACCTGAAATGGGGAGAGCTGCAGTGCAAAATGGGAAATTCTGTCGATTTCACAACCAACCCGGTCACGATACTGATCAATGTCGCCAGTTAAGGAATGTGATTGAAGAATTGCTGAAACAGAATAAACTTCAACAGTATGCGAAGAAAGACGGAATTGACCTAACCTCGTCCACTCAGGGGCAGCCATGTCTTGCTTATCGATCCAGCTCAGGCAACAAAACTACAGAGCAGGAATCCGAGAAGCTGGTCGTTGACTAACATATGAATCACAAAATCATGGAATAGCATTCATTTACATCCATATTTTACTTAATAGCATTGCTTAACTTTGTAAAATGATCATGGAAGTATAACTCCTGTGCTGTTAACCACTGTGAATTTGATGTGAATCAATAATGAGCAATTATAAACCTTGTATTCTTTAATACCATTGAAATGCCCATATCATTTTGATATGCAAATATTACTAAAAAATATCGATTTAGTATTGCAGGTTATCAGGATAAAGCTTGCTCATCCAACATACCACAGAGCAAAGTGATCCCTACAAATCACAGAGTAAACAAATGACAAGTGACAAATGTTCCGAATTCAAGTATTTCGAAAGGAGTGCAATTTGCAAACTATTTAGGATTCCACCAAAGAGGGCACCTTCCTAATAGGGAGACTTTGAGCCTTTGCTAACCGACCACGATCGTTTGTGTAAACGAACATATGGTGGAGCAACATGCTTCTGCCCCTTGGACCCACTCAGTAACAAGGCACCTTTCTCTAGCAAAGAACAAATGAAAAGAATGGGACATGTGCTTGATGTTATGGTGAGGGATTGCTAAAAAGCGCAGGAAATAAAAAACACAAGTGCCAATGCTACTCTTCGGAGTCCAATGCTACTCTTCGGAGTCCAATGCTACTCTTCGGAGTACAATGCTACTCTTCGGGGTCCAACGCTACTCTTCGGGGTCCAACGCTACTCTTCAGAGTCCAATGCTACTCTTCAGAGTCCAACGCTACTCTTCGGGGTCCAATGCTACTCTTCGGAGTCCAATGCTACTCTTTGGAGTCCAACGCTACTCTTCAGAGTCCAATGCTACTCTTCGGAGTCCAATGCTACTCTTTGGAGTCCAACGCTACTCTTCCGAGTCCAATGCTACTCTTTGGAGTCCAACACTACTCTTTGGAGTCCAACGCTACTCTTCAGAGTCCAGTGCTTCTCCTAAGAGACCCAACGCTACTCTTCAGAGTCCAAGCTACTCTTCAGAGTCCAAATCAGAGACCTCGAGTGGGTCCAACCAGAAAAATAGAGATCTTTCTGGATACAAAGTTGTGGAATGATCGGTCGATACACTCCCGTCAATCCGTCCAACCGAGAGAAAGAAACTCCAAACTTCTAGGCAGTAACCCAGCTCAGAGGCACACATTTCATCATCGGTCGATACACTCCCGTAAAATGAAATGTGAAAGACCCTCTTCGGAGGCCCGCTTCCCAACGGACAGGGAAAAATAAAAGCCTCTCTCATGGGGCGGAAACCAAAAAGCCCTCTTCGGAGGCACATTTCACCAAGAGTTGAAGTGCAACAGCCTCTCTTCAGAGTTTCACTTCACCAAAGCTGAAATACAAAAATAAAAGACCTCTTCCCAGAGGCAGAAATGAAAAGACCTCCTCCCGGAGGCACAATCAAGCAGAAAGACCTCTTCGGAGGCACACGTTTTACCGAGATTGAAATAAAACTTCCAAGTGTTGAAACGTGAAAAAGCCTTCTTCAGAGGTGCAACTTTTCAAAGAAACAAAAATCAAAAAGCCCTTTACTGTGGCGTAACAAAAAAGAAGCCCTCATCAAAGGCACACTTTAACTTCCAAAGGAAGAATAATTCACCTATTCTGGAAAGTACTCTTCCTCAAAAAGAAGTTATAGTATACTTCAGAGGCCTGCTTTACCACATAGAGGAATTCACTTGGTAATGTGTATATGCACAAAAGAAAAGGTGATATCTTCGAAGGATAAAGTGTAAAATTTACTTGGAGGGAGTTGTACTCTGATTTTTAACGAAATAATATTCCTCCAAGCATGGAATAATTATTCTCTGGAAAATAAAAAAACAAGTCCCCTCAAAATATAAAATATTGCAACGAGCTTACGGTATAGGGGCAACATGGTATAACTACATCGGTAAAATTACGCTCGAATAGTATACCACAAGCTCACTGCAATATCGTGTAAAGAAACTTGTACAAAAATAAAAAATAAAAATGCATTCGCAAATTCAAATAAGAGTTTGTACAAATAGAGGATCATTTTATTCAATTCTATTACAATTTCTTACAGATACAAGTTTCGGGATAAAAAAAAGAAAGAAAAAGAAGCTAAAAAACTGGAAGCTTAATTTCTTCTTGCCACCTTTGGACCCTTCACCTGGCCGGATGGTTAGCTTTTGGGGCCGATCTATAGGCATGAGGGAAGAAGGAGAGGGAGGTACAACTGGTTTAACTTCCGGTTCCTCCTCAGTAGCACTGATGCTCTTCCCTCTCCTTTTTGATGTTCCGCGCTTCTTTCTCCTCTTTGAAGAAGATTCACTTCTGGGAGTAACAAGTTTAGACCGAGTTATGCCATCAGAAGGAGTCCGCTCTGGAGATATCTCACCTCCCTCAAGTCCTTCTTCTTTTTGCTCTTGCGAAACAGCTGGGTCATCTAAGCCCCAAAGGGCACCTATTGTTTCTTCCTGTGATCCCAGATGAGGGGTAGGAGTGATTGGTGGAGGCAGAGTAACAGTAACTGGAGGTGGAGAAGTTTGAGTGGCGCTCGGTGCTTTCTCTACAAAGGAAAAGACAAAAGTGTCAGTATTTCCCGCAAAGAGAGGAGACAATGGCTCGTCGAGATTCAAGAGATAATCAAGAAGCTCGCCAAATCCGTAAGAAACTGGCAAGTTGTCCCCCTGAGCACTATTAGAATTACCTGGAGAAGTTGGTGGTATCACATCAATTTCGTAGTCTACAGCTTCAGCACTCTCTTGTGGTTCAACTACGGCTCGTGTAGTTATGACTTCGGTGGTAACTTTAGTAGGAGATGGAGAGTGGAAACTAGAACCGATTATATCAATTTCGACTGAAGGAGAAGGTTGAATCGGAGCAGTTGAGATAATTTTTCCTGAATATTCTCCTGCCACTGTTTCGGCCCTTAATTTTGCAAGCTGTTCTCTCCCCCTAGCGAGAGCGGCACGAGAATCATCATCAAGATAATGCTCCTCAAGAGCTGAATCAGCATAACCAGCGCCATTACCACCAAGCATATCGAGTGCGGCCTCCCAAACTTCAGCCAGAGTAATTTCGTACGTGGGGCCTAGAAAGGCGAGGCTACCGCGCCCCAAGATGCTATGCAGGTAGAAATCTAATAATGTTGAGCTGATGTTGGTCCTCGTTGCCTCGTGAGATTCTTCAGCTGCAATTTTGCCAGCAACGGCCTCATCACGCTCCCTTTCAGCTTTGGAAAGTTGAAGCTTAAGCATTTGAATCTCCGCCTCTTGGGAGCTGTTTTTCTTCCGAAGCTCTTCAATATCAGCAACATAGCCCTCACTAATTGATGTATTACGATCTACAGAAGTTCAGAGGTTAGATCATTCACAAAATAATGAAGCTTCGGTTCAATCTCTTAAGTCGTGCACGAGTCAAGAGGTTTCGGTTTTAACTCGTAAGTCGTGCACGAGTCAACTTAAGGAATCACGTGAGGAAGGAATACGAGCTAGTGAAGAGGGCATAAGTCGTCTATGACTTAATAAAGCTTGGAGGAAAGAGCTATGGCTTAACAAGAAAGAAGAGAAGGAGTTACGACTTAGCAGGAATTTGAAGTGTGCGAGTGAGATGAGTCGTACACGACTCAACGACTCATCCATAAGTCGTGTACGAGTTAACAAGAGCAGAGAAGTGGAAGAAGATGAGTCGTACGGAGTTGACTCAGTTGAAGGGATATACCGCAAGTAAGCTTGGGAGCTCGAGTCGTTGGAAGTATGATTGAGTCGTGACATTTGTTGAGTCGTATGTCGTACACATTGTGATTGTTTTGTTGAGTCGTAAGTCGTCCAGGGACATTATGTTCGTAAGCCGTTGTTCTTGAGTCGTTTGCTCTTGAGTCGTGTAAACTGTGTTGCTTGTTGATTCGTATCTTACTGAGTCGTCTGAGTTGTAATCTGTTTGTCTCGTTTATTTGATGAGTCGTATGTCATTTATATCTGATGAGTCGTGTCGTATGATAAGTCATGTGATGTACTTCGGTCTATTGTGTTGTTAAGTCGGTGACGACTAATGATGAGTCGGGGTTCATGAGTCGGCAACGGCTTATGGAGACAATTGTAAATGCTATAAATAGCTGTGTGTGTCATTTTGTAAGTGGTTGATTTTGGAATAAAATTTCTTGTTGATATCTGTGTGCTTTCTTCTTAAATTGGTAGTTGAGTGTAATCTCCTATCTCCTCTTTCGGTTAATCGAGTGCGCTCGATTCAACGATCGTAGAAGCCGATTCACGGAATCTAGTGCGCTAGATCAACGTACGAAGAATCGTAGATCTTTGACACGGTATAGTGCGCTATCAACGTGTTTGAGATAGCTAGAATCCGGTATCTTTGGATCAACGGATTTGGGCCTTGAAGTATTCTCAACTCACCGATTGCTACATTCCATCGATTGAAGTTTGTTTCGAATTATCCGCTGCGTCAGTTTTGGTATCAGGGCTTGTTTTAGCCAATCATAGCTAAATCGGGTCTTGGAGCCAAGTGTTGTAGTTTGAAGTTGTTCATCGCGTTCATATTGAAGTTGCAACAAGAGGGAGAACTTTCGATCCATTCCATTTTGGATCAAAGTGTTGAAAGTGTTTGAAATTGAAGGAGGCCGTGTATACTTGTGAAGTAGCCGAGCCTAGGAAGGATCATTGGAAGCTTGTTTCGAGCTAAGGAGTTAGGCCGAGCCTTGTGAAGTTGTATGTGAAGTTGAAGCATCACTTTGGTATTGATTTGTTGAAGTGTTTGTGAAGTTCAATCATGCCGCCTAGAAGAGCTAACCGACATCAAAACGTTGAAGCTTTGTATCGAAGAGAAGAAGCCGATCAAATGGAACAACGTATGCACGAGAAGATTGATGAAGGCATAGGAAGGTTGGAGAAGCTTATGATTGATATGAATCGAAGTAGAAGAAGAAATTCACCTGAATCCATCCATGGAGGAAGTAGAATTTCGCCACATTCAGAGCGGGAAAGGAGAGAGAGCCAAGATCATCGAAGTGTTGGTAATCGAAGTAGGAGGAATGTTGATGATCATGATAGACGGGATGTTGGTAGTAGGAGTGGTGGTAGAGATGTTGGGGGGCGTGAAAGACAACGTTATGCATCAGACTTTGATGAAGAGTTTGATGGTGAAAGAGGAAGTGTTCATTACAGAGATAGAGATCAAACACGACGTCAGTATCGAGATGTAGAGGATGATCGTCGTTGGGAATCGGGAATGAAGATGGAGATTCCAAAGTTTAAAGGTGGGATGGTAGCTGAGGAGTTCTTAGATTGGTTATCTAATGTGGAGGAAATCTTTGATTTCAAGGAGGTTCCGGAGAATCGAAGGGTGAAGTTAGTTGCTACAAGGCTGAGGGGAAGAGCTTTGGCATGGTGGCAGCAAACTAACTTACTCGTGAACGAATGCGGAAGTCAAAGATAGAATCTTGGGAGAAGATGAAGAAATTGATGAGAGATACATTTTTGCCATACAACTATCAATCGCTTATGTACCAGAGATTGCAGAATCTAAGGCAGGGGACGAAATCAGTAAATGACTATGCAGATGAATTTTACCAACTCATTGCCAGGAACGATATAATGGAGACAGAAGAACAGCTGACTACTAGGTTTGTTGGAGGGTTGAGAATGCAGATCCAGGATATGGTTAATATGTTCGATCCCAGATCTGTAGCGGAGGCACATCAAAAGGCGTTAGCTTGGGAAAAGCAAGGAAGGCGTGGAGGTGGTGTGTTTACTAATTCTAACAATCAAGCAAAGGGTGTCGGTGGAAGTTTAATGTTACTAAAGCTGTTGCCAAACCAGTTGTGAAGGAGGGTGAGAAGGCGAAGGTTAGCAATGGGTTCAAATGTTACAACTGCCAGGAGATGGGTCATAAAAGCAATGAATGTCCGAAGCCGAAGAAGAGAGCTATGATAGTTGAAGCTGAGGATGAGGAGGAAGAAGCTGAATGTTCTAATTCACCTTATGTTGAGGAGGAAGAAGAAGTGTCGGGAGACGAAGGTTGTAATCTGATGATGAGGAGGTCTTGTTTGACGCCAAAACAAGAGGAGGAAGATAGTTGGTTGAGGAATAACATATTTCAATCTACTTGCACTATTCTTGGTAAAGTTTGTAAATTTGTCATTGATGCTGGGAGTTGCGATAATATTATCTCTACAGACGCAGTGAGGAAATTGGAGTTGAAAACCGAGAAGCATCCTAAACCATACAAGTTAGCTTGGTTAAGGAAGGGTGGTGAAGTGAAAGTTGGGAGAAGAGCTTGCGTGAAATTTTCTATTGGGAAGAAATACAAAGATGAAATCTGGTGCGATGTAGTGGACATGGATGTGTGTTAACTGTTGTTGGGCAGACCGTGGCAGTTTGATCGAGCAGTGCAACACGATGGTCGGGCCAATAGCTATAGTTTCATGTTCGAGGGTACTAAAATCACTTTGGTTCCCAAGAAGCAACAACAGAAGGAGAGCAAGCTGGAGGAGATTGAGGAATTGAAAACTCTGTTGACTTTGAAGGAGTTTGTTAAGGAGGTTGAAGAGGAGCCTGAAGTATACTTGTTGATTGGGCGTGAGAGCAGTGAAGAGGTTGAAATTCCAGAAGAAGCGAAGCCTGTTTTGAAAGAATTTGAGGATGTATTTCCAGAGGAGTTGCCTAAAGAGTTACCGCCACCGAGAGACATTCAACATCAAATAGATCTTGTTCCGGGAGCAGTATTACCACATAAACCACATTATCGAATGAGTCTGAAGGAACATGAAGAGTTGAGGAGGCAGGTGGAAGAGTTGCTTGAACAGGGACGTGTATAGGAGAGTCTGAGTCCATGTGCTGTGCCAGCTTTATTGGTACCCAAAAAGGACGGGACGTGGAGGATGTGCACTGACAGTCGAGCATTGAATAAGATCACTGTGAGATATAGATTTCCAATGCCGAGGTTAGATGACTTACTGGATCAGTTGAGTGGGGCAACTATCTTTTCGAAGATTGATTTGAAGAGTGGTTATCACCAGATTCGAATTAGACCGGGAGACGAATGGAAAACAGCTTTCAAGACGAGAGAGGGGTTATACGAATGGTTGGTTATGCCATTTGGTTTATCAAATGCACCTAGTACATTCATGCGGGTGATGAATCAAATCTTTAGACCATTCATTGGGAAGTTCGTGGAGGTTTATTTCGATGATATTCTGATATATAGCAGGAGTATGGAGGAGCATGTTCTACATTTGACGGAAGTGTTGATTATTCTTCGTGAAGAACAATTTTATGCTGCTACGAAGAAATGTGTGTTTATGACAAGAAGTGTTTTATTTCTGGGTTATGTTGTTTCAGGAGAAGGTATTCAAGTTGATCAGAATAAAGTTGAAGCGGTCAGGAATTGGCCACAGCCAAAGACAATTACGGAAGTGAGAAGTTTTCATGGGCTAGCGTCATTCTACCGAAGATTCATTCCACACTTCAGTAGCATGATGGCTCCAGTTACTGATTGCATGAAGGGGAAGCAGTTTGTATGGTCAGAGGAAGCGAGAGTTGCTTTTGAACGAATCAAAGAACTGTTGACGACAGCGCCAATTCTTGTTTTACCTAATTTTCAGTTATTGTTTGAGCTACACACTGATGCATCAAAGGTTGGGATTGGAGGAGTGTTGAGTCAGCAGGGGAGACCTATTGCATATTTCAGTGAAAAGTTATCAGGGGCAAAGATGAGATACAATACATATGACGTTGAATTTTACGCTGTTGTGCAAGCTGTTAAGCATTAGAGACACTACCTGTTTCAGAAGGAATTTGTTCTTTATACTGATCATGAAGCTTTGAAGCATTTACAGGGGCAGGATAAGATTTCGGCAAGACATGCATCGTGGATTGCATATTTACAGCAGTTTACCTTTGTTGTTAAGCACAAATCGGGGGTGACGAACCGTGTGGCTGATGCTTTGAGTAGGCGGAGTCATTTGCTGACAACATTGAAAGTTGAAGTGACGGGGTTTGAATTACTGCCAGAGATGATTGAAGAAGATCCTTACTTTGTGAAATATGTTGAAAAGGTGAAGGATGGGAGTACCGATGAATTTATGTTGGTTGATGGATTCTTGTTTAAAGGAAATCAGTTATGTAATCCAGAGGGCAGCTTGAGAATGAAAATTATCAAGGAGTTGCATGAAGAAGGCCATGTGGGTAGAGATCGTACATTGCAGTTGATTTCTCAATCTTATTTTTGGCCGTCGATGAGAAAAGAAGTTGAAAGATTTGTGGAGAGATGCCATATTTGCCAGGTTTCAAAGGGAACAGCGACGAATGCAGGGTTGTATATGCCATTACCTGTACCGTCTAAGCCATGGGTTAATATCAGCATGGATTTCGTTTTGGGTTTGCCTAGAACTCAAAGGGGAAATGATTCGATATTTGTTGTAGTGGACAGATTTTCGAAGATGGCACATTTTATTGCCTGCAAGAAGACAGCGGATGCAGTTCGAGTGGCACAATTATTCTTTAAGGAGGTGTATCGATTGCATGGTTTACCAGAATCTATTGTTTCTGATCGGGATACTCGTTTTCTGAGTCACTTTTGGTTAAGTTTGTGGAAGATGGTGGGAACGAAGCTGAAATTTAGTAGTGCTTATCATCCGCAAACTGATGGACAGACAGAAGTTGTAAACAGGTCATTGGGAAATTTGTTGCGATGTCTTGTACAGGATAATTTGAGAAGTTGGGACATGAAATTATGCCAAGCAGAATTTGCTCATAATCATGCCATGAATCGCAGTACGGGATTCAGTCCATTTCAGATTGTATATTCAATTTTACCAAGGGGGCCATTGGATTTAGCAGTAGTACCACAACCGAACGGGACAGTTAAACGAGCTGCTGACTGTGTTGATGAGCTGACTGAATGTCATAAAATCGTTCAGGAACGATTGGAGAGATCGATTGAGAAATATAAGAAATCTGCAGATTTGAAACGACGAAATGTTGAATTTAACGAAGGCGATTTGATTTATGCAGTGTTGACAAAAGACTGTTTTCCGGTGGGAACATACAATAAATTGAAAGCGCGGAAAATTGGTCCAGTTGAAGTTTTAAAGAAAATCAATGAGAATGCTTATCGATTAAAGTTACCAGATGGTGTTTATACTTCTGATATTTTTAACGTTAAACATTTAATTCCATATCATGGAGGTGAGATTGTTAAGGAAGAATTTACAAATTCGAGGTCGAATTTTTCTCAACCAGGGGAGGATGATGTAGCACGATCTACAGAAGTTCAGAGGTTAGATCATTCACAAAATAATGAAGCTTCGGTTCAATCTCTTAAGTCGTGCACGAGTCAAGAGGTTTCGGTTTTAACTCGTAAGTCGTGCACGAGTCAACTTAAGGAATCACGTGAGGAAGGAATACGAGCTAGTGAAGAGGGCATAAGTCGTCTACGACTTAACAAAGCTTGGAGGAAAGAGCTACGGCTTAACAAGAAAGAAGAGAAGGAGTTACGACTTAGCAGGAATTTGAAGTGTGCGATTGAGATGAGTCGTACACGACTCAACGACTTATCCATAAGTCATGTACGAGTTAACAAGAGCAGAGAAGTGGAAGAAGATGAGTCGTACGGAGTTGACTCGGTTGAAGGGATATACCGCAAGTAAGCTTGGGAGCTTGAGTCGTTGGAAGTATGATTGAGTCATGACATTTGTTGAGTCGTATGTCGTACACATTGTGATTGTTTTGTTGAGTCGTAAGTCGTCCAGGGACATTATGTTCGTAAGCCGTTGTTCTTGAGTCGTTTGCTCTTGAGTCGTGTAAACTGTGTTGTTTGTTGAGTCGTATCTTACTGAGTCGTCTGAGTTGTAATCTGTTTGTCTCGTTTATTTGATGAGTCGTATGTCATTTATATCTGATGAGTCGTGTCGTATGATAAGTCGTGTGATATACTTCGGTCTGTTGTGTTGTTAAGTCGGTGACGACTAATGATGAGTCGGGGTTCATGAGTCGGCAACGGCTTATGGAGACAGCTGTAAATGCTATAAATAGTCGTGTGTGTCATTTTGTAAGTGGTTGATTTTTGAATAAAATTTCTTGTTGATTGCTGTGTGCTTTCTTCTTAAATTGGTAGTTGAGTGTAATCTCCTATCTCCTCTTTCGGTTAATCGAGTGCGCTCGATTCAACGATCATAGAAGCCGATTCACGGAATCTAGTGCGCTAGATCAACGTACGAAGAATCGTAGATCTTTGACACGGTATAGTGCGCTATCAACGTGTTTGAGATAGCTAGAATCCGGTATCTTTGGATCAACGGATTTGGGCCTTGCAGTATTCTCAACTCACCGATTGCTACATTCCATCGATTGAAGTTTGTTTCGAATTATCCACTACGTCACTAATTCTTTTCTGCACTTCAAGCCTGTCTTCGGCATCTCTTTGGCTGACATGAGCGTCCCTCACTTGATTTAGGAGCACTTCTTCTTTTTGAGAATAGGAAGTAGAGGAAGCAGCAAGCTCTTGTTTCAGTTCCTCAACTTTTGCTTCAAGCTCTTCATTGTAAGAAGCAATGCTCCTCATTTCAGTGTCATGTTGCTCAAGAACCTTTTGCCATTCGGCTTTATCATTTTTCATAGTGAGCATGGCCTCTATGTTTGCACGATTAACCCTTTGGAGCTCGTCAACAAGTTTTTGCCAGTTCGACATCCTCTCAATATCAAGCTTGACGGCATCAAGGTTTCGTAACATGGAAGACTTGTCAATGGGGACCAAGTCAAGGTCAAACCTTACTCCCTTCAGACACCACTGTGGAAACCGACTTTGCAAAGTGGCCGGGCCCGGTCCGACTTGGAATTTGGGCCTGCTAATTATTGTTTGGATGTCTGTCTTCCCGAGAGCGGGAGAGCTGGAAGGAATGTCAAGCGAGGCGGGGACTGTGACCTTTTCAGGAGTAGTAGAGGTATGCTTCTCACCATGTCGGGCTCGCTTGCTCGAATCTTCAACCATATGACTTTTTCCTCGGTCATCATGGGATTTTCTTTTATGGGAATCGTCGCCTCTATGCAAAGAATCGTGGCGCTCCTCCCTCTCTCTTCTTTCATAACGCTCCTCTTGAGCCCTCTTCTCTTGAGCCTTTCGGGCGGCTCTTTCTTCATCGGATTCTCTGTAAGAGGGGAGGTAACGCCTATAATCATATTGGCTTCGCCTCCCGTAGCGCTGGAAGTCATCATAGTAGGATCCGCTGCATCCCATCGGAAGATCTGAAATAAAAAGAGCTAAATTTTAGAATTCTTCAAAGTACAAAAAGTCAGGAGCATAAAAATGCCGGAAGATTCTAAGTGAGTGTAATGTGCAAACTACGCGCATCGAACTATGAACCACTCTTTAATTGTGGAGTAGTTATGGGAGTAGAAGTTAACATCAACTCTTGAATTGACGGAGTCTGTTGCAGAACAGAAGTCGCCTCGACTACTGAAGAAGAAACCCCGGTAGTAACAGGATCATCTTTAAAGATCTCTTGCGAGGTGGCAAAGAGGTCACTCAGTCCTTCGAAAGTGTCGTCCCTGCTCTGCTTAACAGGGCTGGTTTTCTTGACTTCTTCGTCATCAGACTTCTTTGGATGCGGAGGTGAATCCCAAGGCTCTTCTTCTTCGGTGACCGGGGCAAGTTTGCCAGATGCCCCCGCAACATCAACAGAAGTGGAGCACTTCACTAGAGAAGCCTCAGAAACAGATTCTTTCTTTATGGATGTATCAATAGTAACGGGGGCATCCGACGCTCGAGCCGGAGAGTCTGGAACTTTGTGGGGGTGTGTAGAGCGAGAGGTATGCAAAAGCCCGTATTGGTGCAGAAATTCATCCCTCAACAAGAATTTTGCACTTCTTTCTTCCGCGGCCACGGCGCTCAGTCTCTCAAAAACTTGCTTATGGCCTGGATCTCTGGATAGGGGAGGAAGCGCTGAAAATAAAAAAGAAGCGGAGTTAACACTTAGCAATTCAGTCTCGCAAAGTTGGATAACAAGCGTAGTAAGAATGGTTAATCTTACTTCCTTCCCTCCATACAGCATAAAACCCCGGGGGGCAACGAACATAGAAAAATTGAGTCAAGAAGCCATGAGCGCTGTTAGGAAGACCGATGATCAATCAACGATTTCGAGCACTTCTCACGACAGTAATAGAAGGATGATCTTTGGTCCGGGTAAAGGAACATAAGTAACTGATTTCATCAAAGCTCGGAAGTCGATCAAGCGTTCTCCTAAATAGCACACCCAACCCCATTAGAATGGCATAACTGTTGGGATGTAGCTGGGATGGAGCGATGGCCAATTGACGAAGGAGATGCTGGAGAAAGTTGTTGAAAGGAGGGATGGCCCCGCTCAGACACATTTGTCGGTTAACTGTCACAAAGCCAGGGGGTGCTATGTCAGCAGTGTTACTTCTCTCGGGGAGAATGGCATCTGATTCAGCAATGCCAAACTGAGCGCACAACTGGCGAAAAACTTTGTATGATAGAGTGGTAGGGGCTCTTTCGGGAGGATTGACCAGTGAAGCCGGAATAACAGTTGCCTCTCCAGCCTGAACTGTTGTATCTTCTTCCTGAGAAGTCATTCTACACAAGCAACTGGATATTCAAATGTGAAGGTGCACGTTTCCTAAAAAGTGTGAAGTGTTGTGCAAAACTAATAATAACAAGTAAATATAACTGAAGTTAAACTAATCGACAATTGATCGATTACTAAACTTCAGGACTTGTTAATTCCAACAAAAGATTCAAGTGCAGTATTGGTGCAAACCGGTCGGTTTCAATCGACTGTCTCAATGTTGCTCTAATATTTTACTTGAATTCATTGAATCGAAGCACTTCATTCACACAATCTGTTTAAGTTAATTACCTTCTGTCAACTAATCTGTCATTTGATGTAGGCAGTCAATGATAGTATATTCGCCTTGGTTTTCTGTAGTTGTTATTTTCAACAGGTAATTAGCTTATGAGTTAACAGGATCTGTGGAATAATGCAACAAAGTTCAAACAATTTAAAGTTTGGGCAATTCAGAGTTTAGGCAATTCAATCTGGTAATACAAGTTAAATAATCAAGTTAGAATTAAACTTTTAAGTGACAACTCATTCACGACCTAAGGGGTGTGCGGCGAGTTAAGTTAAGTTCTGTAAGTCGTAATGCGCATGAAGGAAAAAGCCTCAAATCAGAACAAAGAAAATTTCTCAAAGTCCTGTCTCGGCCGCGACTCAAAGCCTAGGTTCCTCCTACTTGAGTCGGTCAAGGGTTAAGCCACAAGAAACAACTCGGAATGGAAAATAGCCTAAGTGCTGAGTCGTTCACGACTTA
Source organism: Allium cepa (assembly GCA_030765085.1). Lineage (NCBI taxonomy): Eukaryota > Viridiplantae > Streptophyta > Magnoliopsida > Asparagales > Amaryllidaceae > Allium > Allium cepa. The sequence continues at coordinate 880,822,152 of CM060931.1, read as the reverse complement.
TGGCTTGAGACATTCACGGTCTAAAGAATAAGTTGTGGTAAGGATCTAAAGGGCTGAATCACTCGTACGACTTAAGTCCTAAATTGCCAGGAAATCAACACGAACCAAAAATTAGGTCGTGGACGGATGAGATTGCAAGGCATTCCTAAGTCGGTAGATCCAAAAAACCAACTAAGTCGTGAGAATTCTAAGTCATCTCCTCAACCAATTAACTCCTTTCTAACCCATTAACCCGCTAAGGACCTTCTCACCTCCTCCAAAATCACAAACCAGTTAATTCGAGACAATGTAACTCATCATCTTCTCCTCACATGGTTAGAAATCACCCAAAAAACCAATTCGAATCGCTTTAAGTTTGCAGCAAATCTGATGCACTGCTATGTTATCGCGAATGATAACAACAATACGGTCAATGGCAGTCGCATATCAATCAGAAACGTTGTTCGCAGTGGAACACGGCGTAGAAATGAATTGGAGTCAAAAAATGGGGAGTCCAGATTCGTGAGTCAATGGTGATCATGGATTGAACAGAAGGTGAATTCACTTACGCAATATAAAGATGAAGATGAGTTGATGTCTGATTAGCTTGGATTCGTCTCTGGAAGCTTGAAGGATCGTTAATGGTAGGATCAAATAAAACAGATAAGCAGTAAAGTGAGGAGGAAGGACCGACTCAACGGCTTATATGTGAAACATGGGGGAAGATGAAAGGACTAACGAGTCATGAGTCATGAGCCTCTTTGAGTCGTTTATGACTCATGCACTGGGTCGAAGCACACGACTTACGGTTTAAGCGTGTACTTCGAGGGGCAATGGTTAACTTCTCTGCTCAAGCGACTCAAACCAGGCTCGCGACTCACAATGATTACCGACTCAACAGCCTTAACTCATTGCCAACCTAAAATGAACGACGACCCAACTGATTGCCGACTTAACGACTCAGGAGGGACAGCGACTCACCGGGTTATAACCTTAATGCCTTAAAGGCGTTGGCCGACTCAGGGTACTTCACGACTCAACAAGATACCGACTCAACAATTGAGGAGTTGCACGAGTTAAAGAATTGTGCGACTACGACTTAAGGAGGTGAACGGTTTACGGCTTAAGGATTAAACGACTTAATGAGTTGACAGAATGAGCGACTCGCGACTCGGAGAAATCTACAACTTAAGGCCTCTGCGACTTAAGATATGTCATGTCTCAGGGGAGGTACACGAGTTAAGGAGTCTACGAGCTAAAGAGCCTGCGAGTTAAAAGCTTACGAGTTAAGGAGTTAACGACCTAACAGGATTAAGACCTAAGCGATTTAGGGAATGTCACGACTTAAAACCACAGAGCCAAGATTTTAGTGCTGCCTCACTTTAAACCGTGACCTCTTAACTCGCGAACGAGTTAGGACTTGTATCCAGATGAACGAGGAAAAGCTCAGAACCACTTCACTTACTCCACTGCCTGCTGACTCTTGAACCTTGAGTCGAGTGCGACTTACGACTCTCCATGAGTCGTACATGACTCATGACTTACGAAAACCACTACCTAGAATTCTCTACAAACAGAGGATTCACTCCAACATGAAGGGGGATTTTTGGCTCATTCTTTCCAAGCACCGATACTCTGCTGCATTCCAAACCGACTCGACACTCAAAGTTTTCAAGACACGTAGAACGCTACTAACAACTTCAAGAGGGAATCTCATACATCCGACATGGATTTGGAGACTTTCACTCACATTGAAGTTTAAGCGATTCGTTCAAAGTGTTTAGTAATTCAAAGTGTATTGTACTTGGGAAGAATTGTATCAATCTGTAACGAATTCATCAATAAAGGTATTCAAAGTGGACGTAGGCAAACTATTAAGCCGAACCACTATAAAATCGCTGTTGTTTACTGTTTTTTCTGCAATTTTCTACTTATACTCTGCTCCCGAATCATCGGGTGGTGCTTTCACAACTACACTTTACACACTGGGGTGTTAGCGTTCAAATTTTAGCGTTAACAATTTTTTATTTCAAGGATCGTATACAAACACCAAATTAATTTCCAATTTGATTTCAAATTATTGTTTTAAACACCAAATCAAATTTCAAATTGATTTCCCAAAGATTTATTCTTTTAACTCCAAATCAATTATTCGAATTTTATTTTTTAAAATAAATTCCTGTATCTCTTCCAGATTAATTAAAAATCGTATTTTTAAAATAAATTCTTCAACTTTTTAATATTATTACTTGGAATCCGTTCATTAAACATTTTTATATGTTCGGCTAAATTTTTAGCTTTCAACGATTTCAATGACAATAAAATCACACACAGATTTTAAATAAATCAACATACAATATATTGAAACAAATTCAAAGATTTGAGGAGTCCAATTGGATCCCTCCAACCTGTTTTCCCTGCATCCACAAATGCTAGTGAAAAAAGCCAATTGAAGCTACTATGGCTAGCTATTACTTAGGATCGTGTAATATGGAATATAATTAAATCTAAATGTGGAAACAGATGATAATTACAAAGTAAATAAAAATAAAATAAGCACACTAGGAATTTTATACTAGTTCGAAATTCCCGTTCTACGTCCAGTCCTAGTCTCCTTCTAGAATTTTAACTAAACAACCATTACCTAACCCGGAGGAATAGGTTTACACTGCCTGAGCAACCGAATAGGACTTCACCCGCCTGAGCAACCGAATAGGACTTCAATACAAAAGATATCTGACTCTAGTGTGTTCTTAAATAACACGGATAAGTCAACTGAGTACAATCTTCCTATAATCTTCTCCTTTATGATATATAGTGTGATATGTTTTGAGAATTGTGGAAGATAAAGTGATCAATGATCAAAATATGTAAGAATTTGAGTGCAGTTTGAAAACTTTGAGAATAAGAATTTAAGAATGCTAAAGGAAATTCGGTAATCTGTTTGTTGAATTCTATAATCTATATATAATATATGAAGAGTTGCATCTTTAAATGAAAAGTTATATGAAAAAGAATGGATGCAACTGTTGATTTAAAATGATGTTTCTCTTGGTGAAGAGAAGTGACTTTTCAAGAAAATAGCAGTTGAGGATATTCAGACGTCCGAATAAAAAAATTCAAACTTCTGAATTAGATTGAAGACGTAAACAACAAGGAAATAGTTCATTTTTGACCTCATTCAAAGTCTGAATATTTTAATTCAGATGTCTGAATATTATGAGAACAATATTCTCATTTCATTACTCAAACATCTGAATGAATAGATTCAGACGTTTGATTTTGCTGTTTTGTGCATGTATGAGCATGTGTGTGCATGTGTATGTATATGTTTATATATATATATATATATATCATTTAAGGAGTGATTTTAACAAATTTTCTTAGTAATATACAGACTCTAGAAACATAATATATTGCTATAAACATCTGTAGATGAATCTGCAATAAATCTCCTGCAAAGATGGTTTAAAATACACATAACATTTTATATAGGTTGTTATAATTAAAATCGAGAGTCTAACATTCTCCCCCTTTTTGATGATGACAACTATATAAAATTAATGGCCTAGATACTCCCCATGTCGATATGCACAATTTAAACTTCTCCCTCTTTGTCGTCGACAAAAAGAAGGAACATGAAAGATATTAGATAATCCATAAAAATAGAGAAAAAGTACATAATGTTATAGATAGTTCTCATACAACTAACATGAAGAAATAAAAGTGACAAGTTCTCATACAACTAACATAAATAATTAAAAGTGAGAAGTTCTCATACAACTAACATAAATAATTAAAAGGAAATCAATTGTGTATTCCAGATTAAAGTTTACGAATGAAAATCATCAAAGAATTGCATGAAGGACATGTGGGCCACGACCGTACTTTGAAGTTGATTGCAAAGTCTTATTTTTGGCCATCAATGAGAAAAGAAGTTGAAAGGTTTGTTCAGAGGTGCCATATTTGCCAAGTTTCAAAGGGGACCGCGACAAATGCAGGGTTATATTTGTCGTTGCCTGTACCTACTAAGCCATGGGTGGATGTTAACATGGACTTTGTATTGGGTTTGCCGAGAACGCAACGTGGCAATGATTCTATCTATGTGGTGGTTGATCGTTTTTAAAAAAATGGTACATTTCATCGCATGCAAGAAGATGGCAGATGGAGTTAATGTCGCACAGTTATACTTCAGAGAGATCTATCATCTTCATGGGTTGCTTGAATCTATTGTTTCAGATAGAGACACTCGTTTTCTGAGTCATTTTTGGATGAGTCTATGGAGAATGGTCGCGACAAAGCTGAAATTTAGTTGTGCTTATCATCTACAAACGGATGGAAAGACAGAAGTTGTGAACAGATCCCTGGGTAATCTACTGAGATGCCTCGTGAATGATAATTTGAAGAGTTGGGATTCCAAGCTGAGTTCACACACAACCATGCAGTCAATCGTAACACTAGGTTCAGTCCATTTCAAGTTGTTTATTCAACAATTCCTAACGAACCATTGGATTTATCTATAGTACCACAGCAGAAAGGAGTGATTAAACGAGCTAGTGATTTGTGAATGAGTTGCAAGAATGCCACAAGGTTGTGCAGGAATGATTGCTTAAGGCGAATGAGAAATATAAGCAATACGCAGATATCAAACGACAACGTGTTGAATTCAAAGAAGAAGATTTTGTATATGTAGTACTGACTATGGATCGATTTCCTATTGGTGCTTACAACAAGCTAGCTGCTAGAAAGATTGGTCCTTTGGAGATCGTAAAGAAGATTAATGAGAATGCTTATCAGTTGAGACTGTCGGATCATATCCATACTGCTGACGTTTTCAACGTCAAACACTTGATTCCATATCATGATAATAAGCATGTCGAAGAAGAGGAAAATGTGAATTCGGGGTCGAATTCTTTTCAACCAGGGGAGGATGATGCAGCGCACCAGGCCTTGAGTCGCGTGAGCGGCCTAACATATACTTTGAGTCACGTGAGCAACCTAACACTTGATTTGAGTCGTGTGAGCGACCTAACACCTTGCCTTGAGTCGCCCGAGCGACCTAACGAGCTAAGCGAGCGACCTAACACAACGCCTGAGTCACCTGAGCGACCTAGTGAGACCTAACACAACGCCTGAGTCACCTGAGCGACCTAGTGAGTTATACCAGCTACGGCTTATGCCACTATCTTCTTAAGTCGCTCCTTTTAAGTCGCTCAACCTTATGCCGAATTGATTTCTTAAGTCGTTCGCGAGCTAACCAACCTATGCCACATTCCTTAAGTCGCTACTGCCTTAAGTCGTTCCTTCCTTAAGTCGCTGATGCTTATGTCGCTGATCTTCTTATGTCGCATATGTGCTGTTTGTTCTTATGTCATACATGTTGTACTGTTAGGTCGTGTTTCGCATATGTTGTTAGGTCGTTATGTGGTTATGTCTTACTTGTTGCACTGGGTCGCAAGTAATGCTGTAATTCGTGTAATGCTGTGTTGTATGATGTTAAGTCGTAACTCGTATGTATGGAAAGTCGTATTATGTTATGTTGTTATGTCGCACATTTTAGGTCGTGTGTCGTATGTCGTGAATCGTATTTGATGGGTCGCGTGTGTGTTGTAAATCCCTATAAATAGGAGTGTTATGTCACTTGTAAAGGAGTTGATTTTTGAACAAAATTTGTTTGTGTGATTTTGCCACTTTTGTTGAAGTTGAGTGTGATCTCCTTCTTCTTCCATCTTCGGATATTCGAGTGCACTCGAATAAACGAATTTGAAGCCAATTCACGGAATCTCATGCGCGAGATCAACGTCGAAGAATCGTAGATCTTCTAACGTGGAATCGTGCGCGATCAATGTGTTGAAGATAGTTAGAATCCGGTATCTCGAGAGATCAACGAATTTGGAAATTTATCGTCCTATCAGGTTTACTTGACACGAATTCATTTCGTGAGGAAGAAAGCTGCGCCAAATTGATATCAAACATTATTAGCACGTCAAAGTTATATCCGCTGCGTCAGTAATGATGGCTTGCCTTGAAGAAGTATCCGGGCCAATTCCTTGAATGGTGTCAATATCCTCCTCTTCTACTTCATGATGGGTACGGGAAGAAGAAGCAATACTAGTGTCTCGATGTTGAGGAACACCTTGTTGAATATTTTTTGACCATTGTTGGAAGGAAATGATTTTGAGACGGGGCCGTATAGGTAGACCCATCAAAGCTAAAGTTTTAGCGCCTAATTCACTAATACTTGTAAAATTGGAATCAAGCATTGGTACTCCGATATTTAGGAGAATGCGCATAATATAGGCACCATAATGAATAGTTTTATATTTCCTTCGAATTGTGATATCTTGGAATTCATCCAAAATAATCTTTCCCCAATTTACTTGTTGATTAGAATATATAGAACAAAGTGCTTGAAAGTTTTCTTTATACACTTTTTCATAGCTACCCATTCTTGGTTGGAGAGATCGAATAAGAGCACGGTGAATTAGCCTAGCTTGTGGCCGTAAGTAGGTAGATTTTAAATTGCCCATATTTATAAGTTCATCGGATAAAAATTGATGTGAAACTTCATTACGATGTTCTATATCAACTTTAATTTCATTAATATAAATTCCTTGATAAGGACAATTTAAAATATGACCTAGTCTCTGTAAAGGTATGAAAATTCTTACGCCACAAACTAACGACCAAACACAATCTTGACGGTTTTGAGGATTTTGATGATCCAAATTTAAGTTTGCAAGAAAAAGTTTAATCATAAGATGATTAATTTTAACATTATTAGGAGTATACCCAATCAAGCCGTCGAAGTGAAATTGCTCTGCTAGTTCTCTAATACGATATGCTGCGAAGTCCGGGAATTTCATGAATGCTCCTTCAATGTTGTTGGATTTCTTCATGGAATTGAACCTAGAAACAACAACATCATTCCATTGCCAAATTTGGTCTTCGGATGGTCTGGAAGTTGATTCTCCTGTCTCTTTGATCTTGGTGTCAATGGTAAGTTAGAGGAAGAGTAAAAGCTTTGAGTGAGATGAAAATGGTGGCTAGGTTTCTGAAGTAAGAGGTAAAGAAGAGAAAAAGTTATTATATAGGTGATGAAAAGGTAGGGGTAAAAAGGTAATAAATATAGAATAAGAAAGGTAGAGGAAAAAGCTTTATATGGGATTCAGACGTCTGAGTAAACCAATTCAGACGTCTGAATTTGGTTAGTGTGCAACCCGCAAGGATTTAGTTCAAAATTAGGCTAATTCGGACGTCTGTTTTGCTTGATTCAGACGTCTGAATCTGGGGAAATTTTTTTTTAATGAATATTCAGATGTCTGTTTAAATCAATTCATACGTCTGAATTGTGCACAGAAGCATATATTTAGAAATGCTGAGAATAAAAGAATTATATTATTGAATAATTTTTAATATTACAAATAGAATAAGCAGAATTGAATGACAAAACAAATTATGTTTAAACAACAAGAAACGATTAAATAGATATTGAAGAAGATGATGGAGTATGATAGGATTCTTCTTCAATTTTGGTGTTTTCCACGTATGGTCGAAGCGGAGACCATTTGTTACCATGTTCCCAAGAATTTGGAGTTGTGGGTGGACATTGCGGTGATGGTTCCCAAGGATTGCGACGACTTGGAGAATGAACTGTAGATGGTTGAAAAAAAGAATCCTTTGATGAAGAACCACAGAACTTTAGCGCTACTTGTTCCAAAAAGCTTAGCCGTTTGGCATTAACTTTTTGCTCATAGTATAATTCACGTTGTAAGTCTAATGTTTATTTTTGATAATAATGAATATGATCAATCTTCTCTTTTATGGACGGTGATCCAAAAAAGAGAGACAGTCTTGTTTTCTTTGCTAGTGGAGTATATCCAGTATGATTAGAGGGTGGAACGATCGAAACTGGTTCATATATAGGAGTAGGAGTTGGTAGATACTCCGATTCCGATGAAGGAGAGGTGTAAGATAGCTTAGATGACACGGAGTTATTTGGAGATGACATGATTGAATCAACAAAAAATTATAGAAGAGAATCAAGAAATTATTGATGAAAAGAATTGTAAGAATGCAGCAATATATAGGAAGAGAGTTGTTTAAAAATAGAGGACAATGTGTGGTTAGAATGTTAGAGAAATAGTATCCATAGGAAAGGAAGGAGAGAAAGAAAGGTATACATATGAAGTTAATGACAACCTCATATTTCCGAAAACAATAGAGAGTGAAGTGGTAGTGTAGAGGACTACCGAGTATGAGGTCTTAAGTTCGAGTGTTAGAAGACACTTTTTATTTCTTTTGATAGAAACTATTTTTTATATATTTTTATAAAAGAATATATATATATATATACATAAAAAAATTGAACTTATAAATCTTTAAGAGAGACGATACCAAGTTCTCGTCTTAAATTAATGAAAGTATTTTCATTTAACAGTTTTGTAAAGATATCTGCCAATTGTTTGTCAGAGGATACATATTCCAGATTTATTAAATCTTTTTCAATATTATCACCAAGAAAATGATGATGAATGTCAATATGTTTTGTTCGTGAATGATTTATACGATTTTTTGATAATTTTATAGCACTAGAATTATCACAATAAATAGTTGATTTACTTAAACTAAACCCAAAATCTTGTAGTGTTTGCTGCATATAGATAACTTGAGCACATGCCAGAGCAGCAGAAATATATTCTGCTTCTCACGTTGACAATGAAACACAGTTTTGTTTCTTACTAAACTAAGATACAAGAGACCGTCCAATGAAGTGACAAGTCCCACTTGTACTTTTTCTATCTGTCCGGCTTCCTTCAAAACCAGCGTCACTATAGGACACTAATTCAAAAGGACATTCCTTTGGATAGAATAGTCCAAAGTCCATGGTTTTATTTAGATATCGTAGTATGCGTTTCACTGCTCGTAAATGTGATTCTTTGGGATCTGCTTGAAATCGTGCACACAAACAAACACTCATCATTATGTCAGGTCTACTAGCTGTTAAATATAGTAATGATCCAATCATACTTCGATATAATTTTTGATCATACTTTTACCATTTTCATCTTTATCAAGATGTATGGTTGTACTCATAGGAATTGGTTTGGTAGAAGTATTTTCCATACTAAAGCATTTAATTAGATTGTTACAATACTTTTCTTGATTAATAAAAGTACCCTTTTTTAGTTATTTTGTTGTAAGCCAAGAAAATAATTTAACTTGCCCATATGTGACATTTCGAAATCTTTAGTCATTATTTTAGAAAAATCTTAACAAAGTCTTTCATTTGTAGATCCAAAAATAATATCGTCAATATAGATTTAAACGATTAAAATATCTTGTTTATTTATTTTTATAAAAAGAGTTTGGTCAACCTTTCTAATTTCAAAACCAAAATCTATTAAATGTCTTTTAAGACGATCGTGCCAAGCACGGGGTGCTAGGTTCGAACCATATAAAGCCTTTTTAAGCTTATAGACATGATTAGGAAATTGTTCGTGTATGAATAATGGAGGTTGTTCAGTATAAACATTTTCTTTTATGAAACCATTTAAAAAGGCACTTTTGACATCCATTTGAAATAATTTAAAGTTATGAAACATGCAAATGCTAGTAAGATTCGTATAGCTTCTAGTCTAGCGACTGAAGCAAACGTTTCTTCATAGTCAATTCCTTCTTCCTGGTTATATCCTTGAGCAACTAATCTAGCTTTATTTCTAGTACTATTTCCTTGTTCATCTGCTTTATTATTAAAAACCCATTTTGTACCAATAACTGATTGATCACTAGGTCATGGGACTAAATCTCAAATGTCATTTCTTTCGAATTGGTTTAGCTCTTCTTGCATAGCTATTAACCAACTTTCATCGGTAGATGCTTCTTTAATACTTTTAGGTTCTATGTTAGAAATAAAAGCTACATGGCTCATTTCATTTAATTGACTTCTAGTTCTTACATTTGAATTAATTTCTCCAATAATATTTAAACAGCATGATCCCGTAATATTTTTGGTGGAGATCTTAATTCATCGTTATTATCAACAATGTTGTCGTCATTTTCAAAAATTGTTGATTCTGTATTTGTAATGTTATGTGGAAAATCTTCGTCATCTTCTACACTTGGTTTTTGCAGAAAGTTTTCATCGAAAGATGCATGTAACGTTTCTTCAACAACATTTGTTCTTTTATTAAATACGCGATAAGATTTGCTACGATCTGAATATCCTAGAAAGATTCCTTCGTCGGATTTCGCATAGAATTTTCCAAGCAGATCTTTTGTATTTAATATAAAACATTTTGAACCAAATACTTTAAAATAAGAAATCTTTGGTTTTCTTCCAGTAAAAAGTTCATAAGAAGTGTTTTTGTTAAAGGTCGAATAGAAACACTATTCAAAACATAACAAGCAGTTGCAACAGCTTCTTTCCAAAAATGTTTTGAAAGAGTGTTCCCATTTAACAAAGTTCGTGCACATTCTTGTAAAGTTTTGATTTTACGTTCTACAACCCCATTTTGTTGTGGAGTCCGAGGAAACGAAAAATTATGAAAAATTCCTTTCTTTCTAAAAAATAGTCAAAAACTTCGTTTTCAAATTCTTCTCCATGATCACTTCTTATATTCTTTATTTTCAAATCTTTTAAATTTTGAATTCGTTTGACAAAAATTTTAAAATGCTCAAATGTATCACTTTTGTTTTTCATAAAAATTGTCCAAATATATCTAGAAAAATCATCTACTATTACAAACACATATTTACTGTGTTTTAAGGATTGAACTTGAGTTGGCCCAAATAAATACATGTGTACTAATTCAAGTGGTTGTAATGTAGAGATAACTTTCTTAGATTTTTGGTTAATTTTCCTAATTGACATGCATCACAAATATTGTTGACTTTGAAGTTCACTTTTGGTAATCCTCTGACTAAATCATTTTTAGAAAGTTTGTTTATAGTTTTGAAGTTGATATGACAGAATCATTTGTGCCATAGCCAAGGATCATTTTCATTAGCTATTAAGCACATATATGAATTGTGTTTGATTTTCATATTAAAAACATAGATATTTCTGTCTCTATTTCCTTCAAATATAAGATTTTGTTTTTTATAAAAAATGCTTCACTTATTTTCATAAAAAGAGATTTTGAAACCTTTGTCACATAACTGGCTAATACTTAAAAATTTATGTTTTAAATTTTTGACTAGCAAGACATTAGAAATAAGAGGTAAATTAGATGTACCGACATTGCTTACGTCTCCTTTTCCAATGATATATCCTTTGGAAGTGTCCCCAAAAGTGATTAAACCTCCATCTGAGTAAGTAATGTTTGATAACATATTTCTGTCTCCAGTCATATGTTTTGAGCAACTGATGTCGAGTATCCATTTTCCTCTCTTTTTGAGTGGGCCCTGCAAAAATAATAATAACATTGGTACCCACTTTGTGATAGGGTCCTAAGAGTTAGGTCTTAGGAAACCAAACCCAAGTAGGTTCAGTATCCCCTTTAATAATATAATTTCGATTTTTATGAACAATTTAAAAAAGGAATTTATATATTTATTCCTAATCAAACTATTGTTTTTTTTAGGAACCCATATTTTTATGGTTTTAGAATTATTTTTCCATTTTGGATAAGTAATAGCATTAGAAATATTTCTCCTAATTTCCTTTTTAGGTGGCGATTTTGATTTCTTAGTGTATCCTAGTTCCTTCTTATTAGAAGTGGTTTGAGAATTTTTATTAAGTTTCGATAGATTTTCTCTGCCTTTATTAAAGTTAGAAACATTTCTAGTAATATTATCTAACTTGGTTTTGAGGCAAGTATTATCTAATTGTATTATATTGATCTTAGTTTTTAACTCGTGATTTTCAGAGACAAGAGAATCATTCTTTTCTTTTTGAGTATCAATTTCTTGACTCAATAAAGTAAGTTGAGAGTTACCATTAGAGAAGATATCTTGAAGTTTTCCAAGTTCTTCTTCTAATATTTTCTTTTCATCATTTAAGCGTATCTCTCTCAAATTCTGCTTTTCTCTGATTTTCTATAGCCTCTTTATATTTTCTTTTGATGCTTCTTAAGGTTTTTAGAAGTTCTGAGTTAATTTCAATCATATCATCAAAAGTAAGATCATTTACCTCATTTTCTGTAGCCATGAAACAAACAATTGCTTGTTATTTCTCACTATTGTTGTTGCTTTCTGAAGAAGAAGAGTCCGAGTCATCCCATGTTACTGAAAATGCTTTTCTTTTAGACTTTCCTTTCGATTCTTATTGTGATATGTTTTCTTTTGTTCTGGACAATCTTTTTGCATGTGTCCCTTCTTATGGCAGTTGAAACATTCTAGTATTGATGAAGATGGTTTATTGTTGTTGAAGTTTCTTTTTCCGTTGTTTCGATTTCCTTTTCTGTACTTCAATTTTTTTTTAAAGTTTTTAGCAATGAATGCTAGTCTTCTTTATCCAGGTCTGATTCCTCTTTTTCAGCATGAAGTGTCATATTCTTTTTGTCTTGTGCTTGTACTCTTTTAGCCTGCAAATTCACTTCATAGGACAGTAGATTACCTATTAACTCTTCTGGTTCCATAATAGAAAGATCATTAGCTTCTTCAACAGCTAAGACTTTTCTTTCCCATTCATCCATTAAAGAGTTAACTATTTTCAAAACAATATCAAAATCAGAATACTTTTCTCCAAGTCCTAGTAATGAGTGATATATATCTTGAAATCTAGAGTACATAGCATTATAGATTCATCTTGCTTCATTCTAAAATTTTGAAATCGACTTTTGATCATGTATATTTTTCTTTGTTTAATCTTGTTAGTCCCTTCGTGAGTAACTTTAAGTGTTCTCCATATTTCATAAGTAGTTGTGCACATGCTAACACGGTTAAACTCATTTCTATCTAAAGCACAAAATAACATATTCATAGCTTTGGCATTTGCAGTAGCATCTAGTTTTTGTGTGTTTGACCATGTAGAGTATTCTGTCGTAGGAAGGTTATACTCTGTTTGAGTGATATTCCATGAATCAAAACAACTTGCTTGCATATAAATACGCATTCGAGTTGCCCAATAGTTGTAATTCATGCTATTGAATAGTGGAGGTCATACAGTAGATTGATCTTCAATAAAACTAGTGTTCGTGACAGTGTTAGAGGTAGTGCTAGTGTTGTTTTCCATATGAACAAGATATCAGATAACTGTGTAGCGGTTATAAGATGCCTGCTTTGATACCATTTGAAAGAAGCCAATTGAAGCTACTATGGCTAGCTGTTACTTAGGATCGTGTAATATGGAATATAATTAAATCTAAATGCGGAAAAAGATGATAATAGCAAGGTAAATAAAAATAAAACAAGCACACCAGGAATTTTTATACTAGTTCGAACTTCTCGTTCTACATCCAGTCCCAGACTCCTTCTGGAATTTTAACTACAACAACCCTCACTTAACCCGGAGGAATAGGTTTACACTGCCTGAGCAACCGAACAGGACTTCACCTGCCTAAGCAATCGAATAGGACTTCAATACAAAAGATATCTGACTGTAGTGTGTTCTTAAATAACACTGATAAGTCAATTGAGTACAATCTTCCTCTAATCTTCTCCTTTATGATATATAGTGTGATATGTTTTGAGAATTGTGGAAGATAAAGTGATCAATGATCAAAATATGTAAGAATTTATGTGTAGTTTGAAAACTTTGAGAATAGATAAGAATTCAAGAATGCTAAATTAAATTCGGTAATCTTTTTGTTGAATTCTATAATCTATATATAGTATATGAAGAGTTGCATCTTTAAATGAAAAGTTATATGAAAAAGAATGGATGCAACTGTTGATTTAAAAAGGATGTTTCTCTTGGTGAAGAGAAGTGACTTTTCAAGAAAATAGCAGTTGAGGATATTCAGACGTCTGAATAAAAAAATTCAGACTTCTGAATTAGATTGAAAATGTAAATAGCAAGGAAATAGTTCATTTTTGACCTCATTCAAAAGTCTGAATATTTCGATTCAGATGTCTGAATATTGTGAGAACAATATTCTCATTTCAGTACTTAGAGTCTGAATGAATAGATTCAGACGTCTGATTTTGCTGTTTTGTGCATGTATGAGCATGTGTGTGTGCATGTGTATGTATATCTATGTATGTATATATATATATATATCATTTAAGGAGAGATTTTAACAAATTTTCTAAGTAATATACAAACTCTAGAAACATAAGACACAGCTATAAACATCTGTAGATGAATCTGCAATAAATCTCCTACAAAGATGGTTTAAAATACATATAACATTTTATATAGGTTGTTATAATCAAAATCGAGAGTCTAACTGCTAGCACAACAATTAAATACCAATTCCACTTTAAGGTGGAATATCGCGGTACACGGAATTTATAAAAATATCATCTGCTATTATGCGGCGCAATAGGGTCTCATCCGCTATATAATGCGGGAAATCAACAACTCCAAATACATATATAATAACAATTCCACTTCGAGGTGGAATATCGCGGTATATGGGTTTAATATAATAACCTCCGCTATTATGCGGCGCATAGGGTCTATTTCAATACAATTGATAATAATTCATTATCCAAACACACAATCAACACAATCAATAATTCTAAATCAAACTACTTAAAATTAAATCAGAAAAATATGATTGAGTGAGAAGATCCCACCTTAGATTCTAATTTGCAGTCCATTTCCATTCCAATTTGTTTTTTTTCACGATTTATAGACCTTGCATAAACAATTATATGATTCATTAATATTCGAAAAAAATCAAACAATTAATTTACCATTTACTAAATTTAATTACTAATGATTCAATTTAACTTAATGATTATATGTTTTTTCTTTTTCTTAAACAAATTTTCCAATTATAAATAATGTTTCTTTTTTTTTCTTTTGAAACCCATATACATACAAAAATAATAACCTATATTGATTTCAAAACTCTTCAATATTTTTAAATTCCAACTATTTTACTTTTATAACTGTCTGAAATTAATTTTCTGCTTATATATATATATGTATATATACAAATTTAAATTGAAACTAAAGAATTCATTTCATATCCTCTGCAAAAATATAAGTATATATATATGTATGTATGTATACAAAAATACTTGTTCCTGTGCATATAAACATTAACTTAAATTAAATTAAGATAATATACCTCACTGCAACTCGATGCATGCTCAAACAACACGCGACTGCTACAGCCGCCATCAGCTGAACTAGAAGCTTCCCCCATCTTCACGAACCCTAAGGCAGTGCTCGATCTCGAAATACGCGCAACCGTACTCTCGTGCTCTCTAGAGCATCGCCGCAATTTTCCCTTCACTGCCCTAAATTGCGACGACCCATCTAGCTCCATCAGGTCGCGAGCTAAACGAACGTCACTTGCGTCGCTACACCCTCCACGAGATCCCCAGCCGTGTGCGAGCCCTCTATCTCCATGACATCCATGCCGCTGCAATCAAATCACCATCGCACTTGAAATCGAGCCACCCTAAAATCGCGATGCGTGACACGTCGAGCTCGAGTTGAAGGAGAACAAACGACTTTGAATCCCTGGGAAGCAACGTGATTTCGATATTTTTAAGATATCAGATTTTTTTTCCTTAAACGAGCCTGGCTCGATTCCTATTTATTTTGGAAAGGGGGAACGAGATGTTTTCTTATTTGATGGTTCGGCCATTATAGTTTATTTTCTTTGTTTCTGCTTTTGAAATAATTCGAGTGAGATTTGTAAAGAAATTGGGAGATAAGGAAGAGACGTTGGCGTATGAAGGAAGACTGCAGTGCTTCAGAGAAAAGTTTTGATATTGAAAGAAAGTAGGCTGTTGTGTTGACTTAGGGTATAAATATTTTTTTAGTTTAAATTCAAATTCAAATTATCTCGACAAACACAACATGAAATTTTTGACTTCCTATCGAGGCGTCCCGTCGGGCGTTTAAAAGGTTTTGTCCGCATTTCAAACACAATGGAACGTGTTTCGGAGGCTAATTCGATCATATGCGCAAGTTACGGAAGTAAACGATAAATTTTAAATTGAATCGATTAAAATAGTTTCTATGCGTTTTGAGCCGCCAGGGTCAAACGACAATTCCGAATGCTACAAAAATTAGAATCCGATAATAACTAATTATTATGGATCAAATGGAACTGGTTTTGTCGAATTCCAAGACTGTGCCTCGAAAGGCTATCTTTAATTATCGATTTAAATCATATAATTTCAAAACTGAATAAAGTATTTCCAAATAAAATCTGAAGCTTCCATTAACCTCAGTATTATTATTATAAATTTTCTAAGCCTTCAAATTATTTTTAATCAGCATCAAATTGAGGATTTTAAATTATTATCCAACATTATCAATAACTTAATTGCCAAATCCATAATTAACTTTGAAATTCAAGTTAAACTAACTTCCAAATATTTAAATTCAATCACGTATTCCATTTTAAACGTTGAAAAATTCTGGGTCGTCACACTTATAGTATGGTATTTCCGGCATTCGATTGCTTGACATGTAATACAGTGAACGTATTGATGTTGATTTTCAAAGGTCGAAAAACTGGGCCATCATAGTTGGTTTAAGTAAAGACTTGGAATTTTAAAATGTTAAAGGTTTATATAAAATTAAATTTATTGAAATCTATAATTTATTTTTATAATTATGTATGTAGTTTCAAAAAGAAAATAAATATACATATACACATTTTTAACCTATTGTTTAATTTTACAATATGTACAATGGTAACTGAGATATATATATATATACACACACCTTGTTATAAAATTTATAATTTGGTGTGAAGAAAAGTAAATGTAAACTAGGTTAGTTTAGTTATTATTTAAAGTTAGCTAAGTAAATTTACTAAATGGTAATTTATTTTTAGATTATTTCAAATGTTAAAAAACCATATAATGTTTAAACAAGAACTAAAAATCGTGAAACCAAGTCGAGACTGAAGTGGATTTCAAATAAAAATAAAGCTAAGATTTTCCCACTCATTTGGATTTCCATAATTTAATTTAAATGTTAAAATTTAAATCATTGGATGTAGGGTTGAATTAAATAATTATTGCCAGCTGAATGTTATACACACACATATGTATTGCAGTGATCGATATTCCTGCATTATATAGCATATGAGACCTTTTGCGCCTCGCATAATAGTGGATGACCCTATATACCGCGATATCCCGCCTTGAAGTGGGATTGGTATTTTATTTGTTAACCAACATCTGTGGATGCAGGGAAAATGAGTTAGAGGGATCCAACAGGATTCCTCAAAATATTTATTGTTCGTATATATATACATATTGATGTAAGATATGATGGATAAATTAATATGGTTTGTGTGTAAATTGAATTATTAAATGTTAAGTAGCATGGGAATTAAGTGGAGTAAAAATATATTAACTAACTTGAGTTATACTCAACTATTTGAAAATTTGTTTAAGTACAGATTTGAAATTAAATTATATATTAAGGGCTTGACGAGATATTGGAATCGATAAATAGATTTGAAATAAAATTGAATTTTATTAAAGGGTAAAATTTTAAAATGGAATAGTGGAATATATTTCGAATGTGAGAAATGGTGATATAGTCAATGTGATACGAATCAAGAGGAATTTATGAATTGAATCAGTGGATATTGGATTTTCTAAAAATAGATTTTTTTTGAGTAAACTGGAATTATTTTAAAGCAGGATTTTAAATTACTATACTATTTAACTTTTAAACTATTATTTGGATTTGGAATATCCCGAAGTTAGCTATTATATACTTAGTGTAACATCCACTATTTTGGACTATTCAAATCGACAATAATCCACACATGTCAGGCTTGAATAATTCCAAATAATAGATTGTAATAAAATTTGGAGCAAATGAAATCAAACACAAAATCACAGACATAGAATATCAGAATAATCCGCACCAGAAATAAATACCATAGTAGTTCATGAAGCTACTATATACATACTCTCAAAATATATACGAAATATCATAGTTTAAAAATGGATACAATAGAAGTCTGGATACATAAATCACTAATGTAGAAGCAATACCGAATTGGAAATAACTGGATCAGGAATAGACGAATAGATAGTCAGATAAGCCTCAACAAATCTCTAGCTCTAGAAGGTGAATCCAAAGCTGTGATTCTCAGGCTGACCCGAGCGTAAAGTAAAACACAAACACTCGAGTCAGGACATACACTTATACAATGTAAACCAACTCAAGTGAACTATAATAGAATGCACAATAACTTAAAGGATGCTTGGGATTGCCCATCCTTTAAGGATCAGTCAAACCATCAATTAAGCACAAGTAAACAATATCATAGAAATGTCCATATTAAGGTAAACCATGCAACTAACAGTGTAAATGTGACTAGGGTAGCGCAGAGCTGCAGTAGTCGCTTACCTCTAGCCACACTCTTAAATCAAAGGTGTGCATTAAAACAATCACAAGGAGATCAAAACAATCACAAGTAGATCAAATGGCATGCAAAGAATTGTACCCGTGGTTTTAAATTTCAAAATGGTTTCTAATTCCGAATTAAAATAAGGTTTCTATTTCCGAATTAAAATCATTCATTAAAACCATTAAAAAGTGAAGTTATTATACTTACAAATCAAATATTCAATACCCAAAAATTTAACCTTTCCGAGCTCATTTTTTCAGTTAAGCACTTTAAAAACAATTAAATTTCAGCTTTTGTGGCACTTAGAAAATGCTGTTGTAAGTTACATTTCAAAACAATTAAATTTAGGAAAGCCAGCATTTAAAGACTACTGCAATAGTTCGGTTTTAGTTGAAAAATAGTTCAATTCAGCAAAGACAGCTTTACAAAACTGCTACAGTATTTCAGGGTTTAAATTTTAAAGATTTAGTTTAATTACATTCAAAATTTTCATTTCATCCAACTGTAGCACTTAACAAGTGCATAATAGCTTTGTTATTTGTTTCAGGTTTTATTTAGTTTCTACAATTACAGCACTTACAAAGTGCTGTAATCGCCCTTAGTTCATTTTAGCCTTTTATTTCACTTCTGAAACTAAAACACTTGCAAAGTGCTGCAGATTCTTATTAGTTCAGATTTTAGTAATTTTTCAAAAACGATAGCATTTCTGAAGTGCCATTAAAGACATTTCCAGTTTTACAATAGAATTTCAGCAACAAATAAAATTTAATTTAAACCATTTTTAACTTATAAAATTTCATATTTTTCACTTTAAAAATGGTCATTAAATACCCTTTAACTTATGATTTTTATAGAGTAAATTTCACAAAATATCCAATTTTACTTATTAAATTCAAGTGTACAATTTTCCCAATCTTTGATTTGTCTTAACACTTAAATTTAATTTACCATTTCACAAATAAAACTTAATTTCCATTTTATTTAATTTACTTAAACTTCCATTTTAAAAAAAAAATCACAAATTTCCAAATTAAGTTATATTCCAAATTTCCATTTTAAACATTCATTTGTTTAACATTTTAAACCAATTACATAAATTCATAAACATTGTATGTTGCTTAACTTAATTTCACAAATGGCTTGATATTTTCTTTTACTTTATATTTATCCGATTCATACAACAATTATATTAATTACCAAGTTAAGCTTATAATTCCATTTTTACTTAAATTCTCATTATTAAGTTAAATCAAACTTTCACACTACAACTCAAACCATCTATTAACTTATACCATTTAACCTTTTAGAAAATCATCGCTTAACCATTTTAAATCCAATATAAACAAAATTTCATAGTTTTTTCTTTCATTTACAATACATGAAATTTATAAGAAATCATATTTTGAAATCAAACACGGGTCTGGATAATATTTCACACCTAAATCAAGTGATACAGAAATTATCATTTAAATCCATATTCACTAAAATTTCTAGACTTTGATTATTTCAAACCCGTAATCTCAAGACATATACAAATAAATAAAAATCACCCAGGCCTATCATTTCCGCCCGTAATGATTTTTCCTACTTTAAAGTCCGTTCGGGTATGTATCATTTCAACCCTTAGTGATTCCATTCTACAGGGAACTTGCAGTGTGAGAAACAGAAATAAATACGCAGTATAATGGAATAAAACACAATAGATGATGAGACAAGTTTTTAACTGGGTTTAACATCATATAATTAACATCACAGGCAGGTATAACATGATATAACAATTCTTTACATTTGGTTGTTGTCACTTTACTAATTATATAAGTATAAATGTCATGAGTTAAAACTCACCTCTTTACGCTGGAGTTAGGAAACAACACACACAAATGAAAAATCCAATAAGCATGAAAGCATGACTTTCGATTTGAGTGGAGAGAGAGCCAAGAGTTAATCTTGTATTCAATAACAAAACTAAGCGAAATATAAACATAAATACAATACTAAAATTATTGGAACAAATGGAAATAGAGTTTACAAAAGACAACACCAAGTTTTCAATTGATTTTGCTTGACTACAAATCACATTTGCTCGGCCACAAAGCTATATAGGTTTGGCCATGGTGATGTTTTGGCTAGGGTATGGATCAGGTTTGGACTCATATAGGCACGACTACAAGTAATAGTGAAGGGGTAGAAGTTACTAGTGAAGGAAGATCAAAGGTTAAGGCAAAAAGAGGAGTTTTGGTGCACCACTTTGGCTTGGCTTGGTCACAATGGGCATGTCCATGCTTGGTATATGTCAGGTCAGATCTGAAGCTAATGGTCAGAGGTGATGTACATCAGGTGGTGGTAGCTAGGCCAAAGCAACATATGAAGGGGATGGTGGAAACTAGCTTGGCTATGCATGGTTTCAAGGGGATTTTTGCAAATTTTAGTGGTGTTTGCATCATGGAATGGTCATCGCCAGTTTGGCCCGAGGAGGAGGGTGTTAGGCCATGTATGGTGATGGGAAGGAGGTGATGTGGTGGTCGGTGAGGGTGGTGAGGGGTCTAGGCCGAGCAAAGCACATGAACATCAAGCAAAACAATGGAAAATTCAATAGAAAAGTAAAGAGAAATGTAGAAAAAAAAATGGAAGCCGTTACCCTTTTTCTCAGATCTGAAAATAGGCGTGAGAAATGAAAGAATGAGATGTTTTCTCATGTGAATTTCAAAATAAAACTGTAACGACCCATAAAATTTTAATAATTTTGAATGGTTTTATTCACGTATTTAATTGAATTTTTGAAAATTTTTAAATAATAATATTTTGAAATTAATTTTTTACATTTGGAATACGTATATTTAAATACAGCAGACGGTAAATTTTCAATTTATTTTATGGATGTTTATTTTTATTGTGTAATTCCATTTAAATTTAAATCAGTTAACTTTGATGGCTATAAAATATTTTCCCAACCTGAATATTTTACATAGGAAAATTGTAAATCATCTTCTGAGCAAGATGTCATATTTTGTTTCTCAAAATTTGGACTACTATTGCTCCGTCGACCTTATTTCTGGTAAAATAGCAGCATTTCTGGTACTGATTATCGACTTTTGATTGGATGATGGTACAACTGATATCTGTATACCGTTTTGATCTCCCCATCGTGCTGATCGCAGCGGTGTATTTATTTCTGTATTTTGAGGTCCGGTACGCGAAAGAAATGAAAAAAATGTGCGTCGTACCGTACCGAAATTTATGACTTCTAAGTTTCTGTTACTTTTCAAATTTGAAACGTATTAACTGCAAAAAACAATAAATTGCTTTAATAATTTATTTGCAGAATTCAAGGGCCAGCTGTTACCATTTTTATCATTTGCATTTATTGTACAATAGTTTTTTCCTCTGCCTTCTTTCGTACTGTTCCTTTCCAGTCGTTGGTATATTTTAGTTGATGCTATTCCACTTTTCATTTTTGGACGCCACCTCTCGTTTACTATATTATTCACTAAATTCCAGCCTTTGAAATCTCAGGGAAAGTTTAAACGTGTAAAGTTGTATACATTTTATAATTATTAAATTGAAGGCTCACCCCAAAATTTGCAAGGCATTATACTTTTTGCCTGTAACCATTTCTTCACGCACAGGCTACTTGGCCTCCCTTCCTCTCAAATTCTTTCTCCTCCTCTGTTTCTTTCCTCTCTCAATTTTCGTTTGCATAAAAAAAAAGTTAATTGAGCTTGTCTTTTGCTTGCGCGTCCATTCCTTCTCCGCACGCAACCCTACCTCCTCCGTCCAGCCTCGTCCTTCCCTAGCAAATGCTACAGCCCGAGCTGCCTCCTATCTCCGCCCATCCCACCTACTTCTCTAATACCATTCACTTCTCTCCATCTAGTGCCGAGCTCGGCCGAACACCCGTTAGCCGATGCTGCGACCTACAAGCCAGCGAGTTTCTTCTACGAGTTTATCTGTGTTCATATATTCGGGTATGTGTAATATATATTAGTTTGAATAAGTTATATCACTTGATTTCTATTGCAAAGAAAAAAACCCAGTTTTACAAAATCTTGGCCTATATACAGAAGTCATATAACTTGGTATTTTATTTCATTTTGATTTATACTGTTATATATATGTAGAATAAGTTTTGTACGAGCTTACAAATCTATTTGTTGTATTTGTTTATATAAGTTACTTAAGTTATGTAAAATATGTTGCATGCTTATATTTAAGTCAGGTTTGCATTTATACATGAGTTGCTATGCATCTTTGTTTTGTTATAATACATTATATACAATTTGTTTTGTCTAAGAATATAGGTTTATATAACTATATAGTACATATTTCCCCATTTTAGTTATAAGTATATTTTATATACTGTTAATTATATAGTTGATCACGTATAAATTAAAATTTGTATATGTTATTTGCTAATCCGACTGTTTATATATATAATACCGATGTTAATTTATATATATAGTGTCAGGATCCGATTCTTCGACTTTTGAAAATCGAGATTAATATGTCCACTGTACTAACTGCCGAACAATCGAATGCCGAAAAACTGAACCCTTAGGGTTTAAGAAGAAGAGGTAGAAGAAGAAAGAAAGAAAGAAAAAGCAACAGAACAATATCAGAATATCACAATCGCCGCGAAACAACATATAATAGATAAATGCATAATCTTTAAATCAAAAGAACTATACATTTTATACATTACATCATCAGAGTCAATATACAACACCACAAAATAATGGACAGTTATATAAACCTGTTCTCACAACTGTATACACAGCGGAAAAGATAATATCATATACAAGTGGTACGTTTCGCCAGCCAGCTCGCCTCCTGAGCTCGACAACACCTCCTGAATTCTGGAATGACCTGATAACCTCACTCTAGGTTGCCCGTGTAGAAAATGATGGTAACCCAGAGTTTAAGAAGGGAATAATAAACTCCAGGTCAGGCATGAGACTGGTGTGAGAAATTAAAACAGTTATTTGCACAAAGAAATAAAAAGAATCCGCAATGCTTTTGGAAAATGAAACTACCATAAGGCCTCCCGCCACACACACAATGCAAACGCAGAATTAGAGGAGATTTCTCCTTATGATAGTCAAAGATGCTTACTACTCTGAATCATTTGATTATTATTATTATTAGTGCATAGTTTAGAAAACATTTCGAAAGTATAATATAAATCTTAGCCAGCATAGGCATTTCGCACTATGCCTACTATAGCTACCATCTAAACAGTGGTGACTACCATAAGTAAATGGCATGTTCTACAAATAAAACCGTACAAGGCTCGTATTGGAGTTTGGATTTCCAACAAATGGTCAGGCCAAGGAACTTCCCATTGCCACATGGGTATGCCTCTGGAGGGACGCCCCGAGTACCTAACCGGATCTCTGCCAACACAAAGTCGGGTTACCTCTGAGCTAGGTAACTACTGACACGAGGATGCAATCCCCTGGTCGTAACCGACCTTTATCCCGAGATTCACCAACAACCACAAATAAATAAATTTGCAGCAACCACATAGGTTAAGTATCTGGGCTCCATAACATAATACCACCTCTATTTAGAAGGAAATGTACATACCTTATGGGGGCGCTATCCCCAAATAACCTTGCTGCATTCTTCTTGTTTTGACCATTACCGGGTTGTGAGGTTCGACGAAGTCTCGTCCACAAAGCTACGCTTTTCACAAAAGCCAGGCTTTGATCAACAAATGATCAGCAACACACAGCATGCCACATTACCAAATTGGGAATATACCACTAGTAACCATCAACTACATAACCTCTGAGCTCGTACGTCTCAGAGAAAGGTGTTAAGCTAAGAGAATAAATTCTCGGCCACCAACAGAAATGTATTTGATAGAACCCAGCTTTACATCTCAAATTGTAACGTCAGACACACATCCATACAAGTCCGTTCCGAGATAGAACAGAACCGAAGGCACTTCCAAAGAAGCCCTTGCAAATCCGGATATTCACTTATCATGCCCAGATATCCCATCACAACGGGTGATAAAATCTCTATATCGGGGATCAGCCGATGCAGAGACATTCTACGGTAATCATTCCTTTTTGAAAATATCCGGTGTTCAACACCGGTCTTCAAATGCTATCCATTACGACGTATCACTATTCGGAATGGGATTTATGACCCAAAGGACCTCTCCCGGCTAAACCGAATAATGAGCGCTTATCTTAAAATAAGTGTAGCATTCAAATTAAAGCAAATCACAACAAATACCCATTTAAAGGTAAATATTGATTGTCGGTTATTTAACTATCAACAGATATGCACAACATCACCTGATTCCAAATAATTTCCCAAATTATTTATTTTCCAAAAATATCTTTACAAGATATAATTTTTCCACACTTCAACCATTTGAAAAAAAAAATTCAAATCACCTTTCGCCTTTACAACTTTTGAAAACAAATTGGAAATCATTTTCCCTTATAAATTCCATGGTGAATTTAAATTTCCAAATATCCACTGATATACGATTTTCAAATCGGTTTCAAATATTCACTTTCAACAACAATTCAATTTTTCAATTGATTTCAAAAACAACCAAATCGAATTCCATATTGATTTTTTTCCAAGAAATTAAACACCACGTGAATTTCATTCAAATCTCAAATTGAAATCAATTTCTACTTAACCCCAATCAATTTTCAAATTGATTCCAAATTCTTTTCAAAACACCAAATAAATTTCCAAATGGATTTTCAAAAGATTTAAATTCAATCACAAAAAATCAATTCCCAAATTGATTTCAAATTTTATTTCCTTTTATATATAAATTCCTTTTAAAGAAAACAAATTCTTTTACTTTTCAAACTCTTTAAAAATCCGTATTTTGAATAAATTCTTCAAACTTTGAATAATATTACCCGAAATCCATTTATTAAAGTTTTTCCCATATTTTGAAATTTTATTCAATAAGGTTATAAATAAAATTTTATTGTTTTAGAATTCCTTCATTTAAATTTATCCAATTCTCAAAATAAATTTTAATATAAACTTTCAACCTAAATTTTCAAAAATCAAATTTTTATTTATTTCCGGAATCCAAAGATGCCAAAATTATATTCGGCTAAATTTTAGCCTTCAACGATTTAAATCACAAAGATAATCACACAGAGATTATAAATAATCAACACACAACAATGAAACAAATTCAATTATTTGAGGAATCCAGTTGGATCCCTCCAACCTATTCTCCTGCAACCACAGATGTTAGCACAATACCAATCTCGTTTCAAGACGGGACATCGCTGTACATGGATTTATATAAAATATTATCCGCTATTATGCGGCGCAATAGGGTCTCATCTGCTATATAATGTGGGAAATCATCTCCAAGTACATATATAATACCAATTCCACTTCGAGGTGGAATATCGCGGTGTATGTGTTTAATATAATAACCTCCGCTTAATATGCAGCGTATAGGGTCTATTTCAATACAAAAGATAGCAATTCATCGTCCAAGCATACAATCAACACAATCAAGCAATTTTAAATCTAACTATTTAAAATTTAAATCGAAACAAATTCGATTGAGTGAGAAGTTCTCACCTTGCTTCAAATAAAGGTGCAGTGTTTCGTTCCTGAATAAAATTAAACGAGCGTTTAATTTTACCCAAAATTCACTCTTGCTTCAATCAATCCCAATCCAGCTCCATCGCATAGTATTCGTCCGAATGATTCCAACGCAAGTCGTTTTGTCATAAAAGGACCTCGTATGACAAAGATATGCAGTTTTAAAGTTTATACGAATTTTATAAATACATAATTTACAAAATTATTTTATTTCACACCCAGGTTCATCTCGGTCTCACGTTTTAAAACCCTAGCATCCTGGACGTTGCCATCGTCTTCTTCCTCAACGCAAACGTTCGGCTCCAGTAAAAATCGAACCCATCGGCCGCATCTAGGGTTGCTAACCGCACCCACCGCGACGCTCAAAAACTTGATCAGAACCCACGACATCGAAGCCCCCTAGGCCACCTATCCATGGCCCAGATCCGACGAAGATCGGCAGCTCCACCACCTTGAAACACGTGCATGAACGTCCCTCCTTCCGTCACAATTTTCTTTAGCCATCAAACACTCGAAATGCCATCAAGTCCGTACGGATCTAAAGCCCTCACTGAGCTCGACGATATTCGTTTAGAAGACGAAGCGTAAAAGAAAGAGGATTAGGAGAAAAATGAGAGAAAAGGAAGGATGATTTCGGCCATTAAATTGTTGTAAGCGGCAGCCGAGAGAAGATGGCTAGGGTTTCTCTAAAAACGTGAATTTATAAGCGTTTATAAATATTATTTTAATATTAAATCCATTTTAAACAACTTTTTCACACGATCTCCAAATGACGCATACCGGCTGACGTTCCTAGGGTTTAACCCGTGTTTCGGACACAATGAAATAGGTATCGAGAGCCAATTCGATCATATATGAGAGTTACAGAAATAAACAATCAAATTTAGATTAAATCGGTTAAACTAATTTTTATGCGTTTTGGCTTGCCCCGGACAAACTATAAATCCGATTGACACGAAATTTGAAAACTTACAATAATTTAACATTATGGATCCAGTGAAACTAGTTTCGTTGAAATCTGAGAATGTTTGAAAAATGGCTATTTTCACTTGTTAATTAAATATTAAAATATTCGATTTCCACAAATTAACTTTTAATCCAATTTTAAAAGTTCTATAACATCATTATAACTCCAATATGATTTAATACAACTTTACAATTCAATTTTAATCACTTTAATCCCAATTTCCAATTATTTCTGTAAATTTCAAGTATTAAATTATCGATTTAATTATCCAATTAAATCTAGATATTTGAAATATAATTTATTCGACTTATAAATTTTACTTGTTAATATTAAAAATCAATTAAAAATACGAATTTCAAATGACAGGAATTCTGGGTCGTTACGAACTTCCCCCTTAAAAGAATTTCATCCTCGAAATTGCCAAGTAAGAAAAATCTTGAAATCCATTAACTTTTTTTCAAAAACAAACCGTTCCAACTCGATTTCGGATTCATTTTAATTTCTCAACTCTTCCAAAACCGATGGTTACACTTTTCTAGTTCAATTCCTACATTTTCATTTTAATTTAGAAATTAACTTTTCGTTAACAAAAATTTTCCAAAAATTTTCAAAAATTTTCTAACTCCTAAAATTTACGAAATTTTTTTGGCAGAGTCTCCCTTGTACGAGGTGCTTTTTCAATATTACAATAATATAAATATATATACATCGACCCATATGGTCGTAAAATAGAAAAACAGTTCATATTTCCTATTTTTATTGCATAGACGTACCTATTTAGCATTTTTAAGCAAAGCGGTTATTTATTAGCATTTTAGCGTGACCAAATCCTGCCAACTACAGCCCCGGTACCTATACTTACTCAATTTAAACATGTAAGTGACATATATAGGAAATTCATTTACATTTCACTAATTTTCAATAGAAAATACATAGTTTTCATAAGCAATGCAATCAAAATAATTCCCTTAAGCAATTTATAAGGTTTCGATACAAATTTTAATTGCTTACAACCAATTCACATTAGTTCACTTTCAATTCAAATTCAATTACATAGCTTTCCATTTATCAATTCAATTTCAGTAACACTTAATGAATTGTATATAATCAACTAACAATCATATAACAACCAAATCATAACCAACACAACCAAATTTGTTAAATTTACATTCAACAATTCATATTCACTTTGTCTAACTTCAATTTGGTTTAACACTTTTAATTTCCAATTGGTTTCATATCTAATTGACTTTTCTTTCAATTATTCATTTTTTTCAACTTCAATATCTTCTGATGAATTAACACTTACATTCATTATTCTATATCAATTCTTTTACATTCGATTGATTAATATTCAATCCATTTATTAATTCGATTGCTAATTCATTTTACAAATAAGGCTGAATTTCATTTATATAACTTAAGTTCATATTCATAACTTCACTTTATCAATTTACTTCGATACAAAATCAACTTCATTCAACATTACTTAAGTTATATTCCATTTCAAACATCATTTGTTTAACTTAACTTAAACTTCCACTTATAAATCCAATTCAGATTCCAATTCTATAGTAAATTCTATTTGACTTTTACCAAAGCCAAATTTCATCACTTATTCAAATTCATATTTCATTTTGCTTAACAAAAATTGTTTAATCATTTTATCATTTTGGTTTCACTTACATATACTACACTGGATTTCCAATTAATTTTAAACCTTATCCATTTAGTCATTCTTAAATTAGCTGCACTTACTAATTTTAGTTTAATACTTCACTTTATTTTTCACAAATCAAATTCAATCCCAATTTCAATTCTATTTACTTAAAAATTCGAAATGAATTTCAACATTCAATTTCATTTTCTTGCACATACAATTGCAAATTTTATTTATTCATTCACAATTTATTTTCCAACTTAATAATTGTATTCCAATCATTTAGTCTATTAGACTTCTAAAATTCACCTTTATTCCAATTAACTCAGGTTAATTTCAGTTTAAATCTAAATTTCCTAAGTCATCCAAACTTATTTATTATTCCATAAACATTTTATATAACATTCCAGAGTCTTTTCAATCTTTCAAAAATTATTTTTGAAATCTATTCAAATTATCTTCTGAATTTCCAAAACCAAACTCAATTTCACAAACATCTTCCATTTAATTGTAATTCGGCAGCAATTCCTCTCATGGAAACTCGAAGATGAACACCGATGATGTCGCGATCATCATTGGAATTATTTTCCAACGACCGAAAAGAGTTTAGTGCTTTCTTCCCTTCAAAACAATTTTCCAAAACCCTTGAAAATAATTTTCAAACACCAAAGAATTTAATTTTCCCAAATCTCAAAATTTCAACTTCTTTAAATTTGTTTTCAAACATTACTCTGGAATTCCATTTCAAATTATGAATCGCATTTACAATTTATATTCACAAATATCATTTATATATGAATTTATTTCTTAGCTTTTGATTATGATTTCAATTTCTTATTCAATAATCGATGATAATAATTTAATATTATCACTTTCTTACAACCAAGCAACCATAATAATTTTCGGAAAATCATTCCTTTTATTTACAAAATAGTCAGGGTAAAATTATTTCATTTACCCTATTTTAAAACAATACTGTGTCGGTTTATCTTGTTTAAGAGTTTAGAAACTCCTACCCACACAGTTAGCTAGACTGCACCGACTAGAATCTATAAACAATCAACCGATAAATCAACACAATATAAAACAATTTTAAATTCACTAACAAATACGCGCTCATATCTATTATTACACTCACACTCATTCTAGATTACTACTAACTCTATCTCTAATGAGTAATAACCAATAGAGCCAAGGTTGTCGCTTAACCAAATGCTCCGATACCAAATGTAAGAACCCGATTCTTTGACTTTCAAAAATCGACATTAATACGTCCACTGCATCAACTGTCGAACAATCGAATGCCGAAAAACTGAACCCTTAGGGTTTAAGAAGAAGAGGTAGAAGAAGAAAGAAAGAAAAAGCAACAGAACAATATTAGAATCTCACAATCGCCGCGGAACAACATATAATAGATAAATGAATAATCTTTAAATCAAAAGAACTGTACATTTTATACATTACATCATCAGAGTCAATATACAACACCACACAATAATAGACAGTTATATAAACCTGTTCTCACAACCGAATACACAGCGGAAAAGATAATATCATATACAAGTGATACGTTTCGCCAACCAGCTCGCCTCCTGAGCTCCACAGCACCTCCTGAATTCCAGAATGGCCTAATAACCTGACTCTAGGTTGCCTGTGTAGAAAATGATGGGCACCCAGAGTTTAGGAAGGAAACAATAAACTCCAGGTCAGTCATGGGACTAGTGTGAGAAATTATAACATTTATTTGCACAAAGAAATAAAAGAATCCGCAATTCTTTTGGAAAATGAAACTACCACAAGGCCTCCCGCCACACACACAATGCAAACGCAGAATTGGAGGAGATTTCTCCTTATGACAGTCAAAGATGCTTACTATGCAGAATCATTTGATTATTATTATTATTAGTGCATAGTGTAGAAAACATTTCAAAAGTATAATATAAATCTTAGCCAGCATAGGCATTTCGCACTATGCCTACGATAGCTACCATCTAAATAGTGGTGACCACCATAAGTAAATGGCAGGTTTTACAACTTAAACCATACAAGGCTCGTATTGGAGTTTGGATTTCCAACAAATGGTCAGCCCAAGGAACTTCCCATTGCCACATGGGTACTCCTCTGGAGGGACGCCCCGAGAACCTAACCTGATCTCTGCCAACACAAGGCCGGGTTAACTCCGAGCTAGGTAATTACTGACACGAGTATGCCATCCCCTGGTCGTAACCGACCTTTATCCCGGGATTCACCAACAACCACAAAGAAATAAATTTGGAGCAACCACATAGGTCAAGTATCTGGGCTCCATACCATAATACCACCTCTATCCAGAAGGAAATGTACATACCCTATGGGGGCGCTATCCCCAAATAAGCTTGCTGCGTTCTTCCTGTTTTGACCATTACCGGGTTGTCAGGTTCGACGAAGTCTCGTCCACAAAGATATGCTTTTCACGAAAGCCACGCTTTGATCAACAATTGATCAGCAGCACTCAACATGCCACATTACCAAATTGGGATATACCACTAGTAACCATCAACTACATAACCTTTGAGCTCGTACGTCTCGGAGAAATGTGTTAAGCTAAGGGAATAAATTCTCCGCCACCAATAGAAATGTGTTTGATAGAACCCAGGTTTACATCTCAAATTGTAACGTCAGACACACATCCATACAAGTCTATTCCGGGATCGAACAGAACCGAAGGCACTTCCAAAGAAACCCTTGCAAATCCGGATATTCACTAATCATGTTCGGACTTCCCATCACAAAGGTTGATAAAATCTCTATATCGGGGATCAGCCGATGTAGAGACGTTCGACGGTAATCCTCCCGTTTTCGAAAATATCCGGTCCTCCACACCGGTCTTCAAATGCTATCCGTTACGACGTATCACTATTCGGAATGGGATTTATGACCCAAAGGTCCTCTCCCGGCTAAACCAAATAACGAGCGCTTATTTTAAAATAAATGTAGCATTCAAATTCAAACAAATCACAACAAATACCCATTTAAAGGTAAATATTGATAGTCGGTTATTTAACTATCAATAGATATGCACAACATCACCAGATTCCAAATAATTTCCCAAATTATTTATTTCCAAAAATATCTTTACAAGATATAATTTGTCCACACTTCAACCATTTGAAAACAAATTTCAAATCACCTTTCACCTTTACAACTTTTGAAAACAAATTTCAAATCATTTTCCTTTATAAATTCCATGGTGAATTTAAAGTTCCAAATATCCACTGGTATACGATTTTCAAATCGATTTCAAATATTCACTTTCAACAACAATTCAATTTTCTAATTGATTTCAAAAACGACCAAATCAAATTCCATATTGATTTTTTTCCAAGAAATTAAACACCAAGTGAATTTCATTCAAATCTCAAATTAAAATCAATTTCTACTAAACCCCAAATCAATTTTCAAATTGATTCCAAATTCTTTTCAAATAAATTTCCAAATGGATTTTCAAAAAATTTAAATTCAATCACCAAAAATCAAATCCCAAATAGATTTCAAATTTTATTTCCTTTTAAAAATAAATTCCTTTTAAAGAAAATAAATTCTTTTATTTTTCAAACTCTTTAAAAATCCGTATTTTGAATAAATTCTTCAACCTTTGAATAATATTACCCGAAGTCCATTTATTAAAGTTTTTCCCATATTTTGAAATTTTATTCAATAAGATTATAAATAAAACTTTATTATTTTAGAATTCCTTCTTTTAAATTTATCCAATTCTCAAAATAAATTTTAATATAAACTTTCAACCTAGATTTTCGAAAATCAAATTTTTATTTATTTCCGGTATCCAACGATACCAAAATTATATTCGACAAAATTTTAGCCTTCAATGATTTCAATCACAAAGATAATCACACAGAAATTATAAATAATCAACACACAACATTGAAATAAATTTAATTATTTGAGGAATCCAGTTGGATCCCTCCAACCTGTTTTCCTGCATCCACAGATATTAGCACAATACCAACCCCGTTTCAAGACGGGATATCGTGGTACATGGGTTTATATAAAATATTATCCGCTATTATGCGGCGCAATCGGGTCTCATCCACTATATAATGCAGGAAATCAACTCCAAGTACATATGTAATACCAATTCCACTTCGAGGTGGAATATCGCGGTATATGTGTTTAATATAATAACCTCCGCTTAATATGAGGCATATAGGGTTTATTTCAATACAACAGAGGGCAATTTATCATCCAAGCATACAATAAACACTATCAAGCAATTTTAAATCTAACTATTTAAAATTTAAATCGAAACAAATTCGATTGAGTGAGAAGTTCTCACCTTGCTTCAAATATAGTTGCAGTGTTTCATTCCTGAATAAAATTAAACGAGCGTTTTATTTTATCGAAAATTCACACTCGCTCCAAACAATCCCAATCCAGCTCCATCGCGTAGTATTTATCCATTCGATTCCAACGCAAGTCGTTTCGTCAAAAACGGACCTCGATGACAAAGATATGCAGTTTTAAAGTTCATATGGATTTTATAAATACATAATTTACAAAATTATTTTATTTTCAAACCCAAATTCATCTCGACCGCACATTTTCAAACCCTAGCATCCTAGCCGTTGCCATCATCTTCTTCCTCAACGCAAACGTTTGTCTCCAGTAAAAATCGAACCCGTCGGCCGCATCTAGGGCTGCGAACCGCACCCACCACGACGCTCAAAAACTTGATAAGAACCCACGACATCGAAGCCCCCTAGGCCACCTACCGATGGCCCAGATCCGGCGAATCTCGGCAGCTCCACCACCTTGAAACATGTACGTGAACGTCCCTCCTTCCATCACAATTTCTGGCCATCCAACACTCGAAACGCCATCAAGTCCGTATGGATCTAAATCCCTCACTGAGCTCGATAATATTCATTTAGAAGTCGAAGCGTAAAAGCAAGAGATTTGACAGAAAAATGAGAGAGAACGAAGGATGATTTCGTCCATTGAATTGTTGTAAGTGGCGGCCGTGAGAAGATGGCTAAGGTTTCTCCAAAAATGTGAATTTATAAGCGTTTATAAATATTATTTTAATATTAAATCCATTTTAAACAACTTTTTCACACGATCTCCAAACGACGCATACTGGCTGACATTCCTAGGGTTTAACCAGCGTTCCGGACACAACGGAATAGGTATAGAGAGCCAATTCGATCATATGTACGAGTAACGGAAAATAAACGATCGAATTTAGATTAAATCGGTTAAACTAATTTCTATGCGCTTTGGCTTGCCTCGGACAAACTGTGAATCCGATTGACACGAAATTTGAAAACTTACAATAATTTAACATTACGGATCCAGTGAAACTAGTTTCGTCGAAATCCGATAGTATTTGAAAAATGGCTATTTTCACTTGTTAATTAATATAAAAATATTCAATTTCCACAAATTAACTTTTAATCCAATTTTAAAAGTTCTATAACATCATTCTAACACCAATATGATTTAATACTACTTTACAAATCAATTCTTATCACTTTAAACCCGATTTCCAATTATTTCTGTAAATTTCAAAGATTAAATTATCGATTTAATTATCCAATTAAATCTAGATATTCGAAATATAATTTATTCGACTTACAAATTTTACTTGTTAGTATTAAAAATCAATTGAAAATACGAATTTCAAATGACAGGAATTCTGGGTCGTTACATATAGTAAATTTTCTGGTCTACAAAGAAGGAATGGTATATATACATATTTTATTATAATGCCACGGACTCTTATCTATTTTTTTAAGAAAGAGGATGTCATATGTTAAATTTGCATAAATAATATTCTAGAAAGTGTACCATTAGTTTATATAAATGTAAACATATCGGTATGGATAAGCAGATATTAGTCTTATACCCTTTATCTTCGTCAATCCCATTCTGATTGATTTCGCCTATTCCTATTTATCAGCTCCGCTCATGGATTCGTGTCAATCTAACTTTACTTTGTAACTCGTGCCTGGATTTCGTACCTCCACTTTATTGTCTATCGCTCTAACCTCGAAAGGTGAGCATTCACTCACGATTAACGTTCTTTTATTTATTAAATTTGATTTCAATTGAAACGACAATTGAAATATGCTGTTGTTATAAATTTAATTGTTATATATGCTACTATCTATAACTGTTCATCTGTGGGATATAACACCATATCCTATTACATTGTTATTAATGATATATGTCTGTTATCTTATTATATTATATGTTATCACCTTACAAGTTTCCTGTTAGTATAGAATTCACTATGGGTTGAAATGATATATATCCGAACAAACTTAAGAATAGGAGAAAATCGTTATGGGTTGAAATGACAGACCCAAGCGATTTTCATTTGAATTGAATTGGGATTACGGTTCAAAATGATATTTACCCATATATATATTTAAATTACAGATTGAAATGATAAATACCCGTATCACTTAACCATATGATAGAAGTATATACAGACACCGTTGGTCCACACATAAATATTTTGAAAATAATATCTATGGTTTTGGGAGAGAAATATATGGGTTTAGTTAATATTGGAATATTTTATATAAATATGTTTAAGGTGAAGTAGATTTAATAATAAACTTTAATTTAATAAAGTTTGATTTAATTAATATAATATGTTTCAGTATTATATTTTAAATTGATTTCCCATGATTTGTATAAGTTAAGGGAGAAAAAGTTGAATTGATTGGACTGGTATTTAATTAAGAATTTTATTTAATATAATCAATTCAAAACTTACTGAATTTGAAAACTTAAAATATGATTTCATAACATGACTTTGATTTTTAACGATTTAATGAATATTTCACGTTTAAAGAAATTGAAGGAAAAATAAAATGAATTGTAATATAAGGTTATGTAAATAATATTGAGTGAATATTTCAAGAATAAATAATAACGAAGTTAAATCAAGACATATATGAAAGTGTTAGGTTTAGTTTGAAATGTTGAATATTAAAGCATTGAAAAATACGGGGATTTAAATGGTTAAATTGTGATCCAGATCAGTATTTAAAATCGATAAAATTGAAAGTTATTATTTAAAAAAAAACTAAAGTGAATGGGAACTGATAAATTGTGATTGAATTTAATTTGAACGGGAAGGTCAGGTTGATTTTGAAGCAATTTTTGTGAAATTTAAGGAAATTGTAAATACTTTACTTTCTAAATTATTTATTATATATATGTATTTTGAAAAATAGATATATTTAAAATGAAAATGATATTTTGGTTTTGAAGTATAAATTAATTTGAAATGACCGCGGTGTTATAGTGTATATTTCTACATTGTAGATAGTTCTATGGATCCTTAGAGGATGGTTATTCCAAACATCCTTTGGGTTACCTATATTTCAGTTGTTATTTCACTTGAGTTGGATTATTGATACAAGAATGTTAATCCTGACTCGAGTGTTTTGTGTTTTGCTTTACGCTCGGGTCAGACTGAGCGATATAGCATTTGAGATTCACCATTGGAGTTTGGAGCTTCGTTTGGAGATCTAACTATCGATTCAGCTTTCAGCTTTACCAGTTGATTGGTTCAGGGAAGTCATCTATTCCTACTGAAGACTTCACTGTATTTGAGATATTCCGATGTATTTTATTTCTAACTCTGATGACTATAGTAGCTTCATGAACTACTATTCTTTTATCTATTCCGCTGCATTCTATTATATTACTCCGTGTCTGTGATTCTGTGATTGATTTATTTACTGTATATGCTGTGTTTTGCTAAATTCAAACTAACAACCTGATATTTTGAGCAATTCAAGTCCGATGTGTGCGGATGCGAATGGTTGAAAATACCGGTTCGTTACAAAAACTCACGGCCATCAAGGAGAAGTTATGGTAGAAAATCAAGGGATGGAAAGATAAAGAGGTAATAAATCAAACGTAATTTATGCCTCCAATTAAAAATAGGTAACGTATCTTAATTGATGCGTTTCATATATATATCAAAGAAAGGTGTATACAAGAAGCTTTCACAACCTAATAAATACAGTAACGTTAAATAAATATATTTTAAAGATATGCCTTTTAAAGAAATAACGTGTGTATGTGTTTGTGTATATTTGAAATTTCTTTCCAAGAAATAGATAAGGATCTAAACACCTAACCATTTAATTAATAAATGAATGTTTAAATAGAAAAATAAGGTAGAGATAGGTATTATGAAAAATGAATAAATAGTTTTAGGAAAAGTAGGGAATAAATAAAGAAAATACTCTATTTAATGGAAATTAGGAATTAACAATTGTAAATAAAATTCAACTGACTTTGGAAAATTTCAACAACACTTCTAAACAAATAAAAGTCAAGTAAATAAAATAAATGCAGAACAAAATAAAGTTTAAATGGAAAAAATATGGTCTTAAAAAATAGAAAAATAAATAAAGAATTACTTTCATTAATTGAAAATAGAAATTAAAAATTGTAAACAAAATACGACTGTCAGTGGAAAATTTCAATTACACCTTTAAAATGTTTTTTAAAACTAAAATATACATCACATGTCATGTTACACATGTAAACATAAATTAGAAGATGACATGACAAACAAAACATTATTTATATCAATTAAAATAGAAAATTTTGTCAAATAAAACAATTTACACACAATATTGTAAAAAGCATAACTTTCACACTATAAATCCAATTTCAACGAAACGAAAAGCAGTATTCTTGAAATTAAATATATTTTCATAATAAAAGATAAAATTAAAAAAAATATTTAAATTTTAGGTTTAAAAGTCAATGTTTGACCATTTTGTCCAAAATCCAACTTTTTGGAAATATTCCATTCATCCAGGTTTGGATTATATTTTAAACAAAAATCAAAATTTATATTTAAAATACCAAAATTTATCCGTTTTAATAATTAAAATAAATTTTTAAATTAGGAATTTCAGTCAAAATAATTAAAATATACAAGTAAAATAATGAAAAAATACAGGGTTGTTACACTCTCCCCCCATTCAAATCTTTTCGTCCTCGAAAAGGAATGTAACGTCTTCGAGATTTTCGACTTTTGAAAATCGACATTAATATGTCCATTGTATCAACTGCCGAGTTCAAATACTTTATAATAATTTATAAAACTTATCTAAAATATATCGGGAAAACACTTTCAAATAAACTATTTTTCTTTAAACACTTTACTTAAAATATTAGTTATAAAAATATTATATACATAAAACATAAGTCCAAACTAATTTTCAAAATAAAATTAGTAGATAAAGTATAACTATTTAAATAACTATTTTCTAAAACAATTATTGGTTAAATCTTAGAAATAATCATTTCTATATCAACTTAATAAATCTTTACTTAAAGGCTTTAAAACAATTTAAGCGGTTAATTTCTCCAAAATATCCTTTTCAAAACCAATTCTAGAATTACATACATATATATGTATATATTTTTCAAAGTTATTTAGAAATTTTATTCGGGTTTCCAGGGACAACACACTTTCGTTTCAAAATGGTTCATTTAAACCAATTAAATAAATCCTTACTGATTTATTTTAAATTTACATTACAAATCCGTAAATTTAATTCCACACTTCAAAAATAATTCAATGTTCATTTTTAAACGAATTTCCCTTTCCTTTATAAATTCCATGGTGAATTTAAATTTCTAAATATCCAATGATATACGATTTTCAAATCGATTTCAAATATTCACTTTCAACAACAATTCAATTTTTTTCCAATTTATTTCAAAACCAAATCAAATTCCATATTGATTTCCCATGAAATTAAACACCAAGTGAATTTCATTCAAATCTCAATTTGAAATCAATTTCTACTAAACCCCAAATCAATTTTCAAATTGATTCCAAATTCTTTTCAAAACATCTAATAAATTTCCAAATGGATTTTCAAAATATTTAAATTCAATCACCAAAAACCAATTCCCAAATGGGTTTCAAATTTTATTTCTTTTTAAAAAAAAAAATCCTTTTAAAGAAAACACATTATTTAATTTTTCAAACTCTTTAAAATCCGTATTTTTAATAAATTCTTCATCCTTTGATAATATTACCCGAAATCCATTTATTAAAGCTTTTCCCATATTTTGAAATTTATTCAATAAGATTAAAAATAAAACTTTATTATTTTAGAATTCCTTCTTTTAAATTTATCCAATTCTCAAAAATAAATTTTAATATGTACTTTCAACCTAAATTTTCAAAAATAAAATTTTATTTATTTATTTTCGGTATCTAACAATACCTAAATTATATTCGGCTAAATTTTAGCCTTCAACGATCACTCACAAAGATAATCACATAGAGATTATAAATAATCAACACACAACATTGAAACAAATTCAATTATTTGAGGAATCCAATTGGATCCCTCCAACCTGTTTCCCTGCATCCACAGATGTTAGCACAATACTATTCCCTTTTGAAGACGGGATATCGCGGTACATGGGTTTATATAAAATATCATCCGCTATTATGCGGCCCAATAGGGTCTCATCCGCTATATAATGCGAGAAATCAACTCCAAGTACATATATAATACCAATTCCACTTTAAGGTGGAATATCGTGGTATATGTGTTTAATAAAATGATCTCCGCTTAATATGCGGCGTATTGGGTCTATTTCAATACAACAAATAGCAACCGTCATTCAACAATCAAGCAATTGTAATTTAACTATTTAAAATTTAAATCGAAACAAATTCGATTGAGTGAGAAGTTCTCACCTTGCTTCCAATAGCAGCTGAAGTGTTTCGTTCCGAATAAATTTAAACAGGCATTTAATTTTACCCAAAATTTCACTAGCACAAATAAATCCCAATCCAGCTCCATTGCGCTGTACTCGTCAATACGAACCCAACGCAAGTCGTTTCGTCAATTTTCGACCTCGTATGAACAAGTTATAGAGTTTTAAAGATTATACAAATTAATAAATATTTTGTTAACCCCGTTCCAGCTCACGAGTCAAAGAAACCAATGAGTTAAGGCCTAGGGTGAGCCACGACTTAAGATGTTTAACGGCTTAGGAAGGATCTACGACTCAGGAAGCCTCACGACTCATCGAGTCACCGACTCAACTGATTACCGACCTAAGATATGAACCGAATCAACGACCTATCTAGTTACGACTCAACAGGCAAACGACTTAGTAACCTTAGCAGCTTAAGAGAATAGTCCGACTCAACAAGCTACCGACTCAACAAGATAACGAGTTAAAACTTAAGGCGACTTGGAGGAGTGGAGCAACTCAAGGGATTAACGGTGTATGGGATAGACCGACTCAAGTTCTCTAACGACTTAGCGACCTAAGGTGTCAAATGACCTAACTGACTAAAATCCCAAAACAACAAAGGACCGACCTACGACTTATGGTAGGTCGTTCACGACCTAGCTTGAGTCGTCCACGACTTAAAGCTACTATGTAGAAATCCAATGCCACTTCATTTTGGACCACGACCTTTTAACTCGCAGACGAGTTAGGACTTGTGCTATATACAAAGGACCGGAGACGCTCTGATACGAAGTCTGAGCTCAACCAGTTGAGTCGCCCACGACTTACGACTCATCCTGAGTCGTTCGCGACTTACGACTCATCTTGAGTCGGTCACGACTCATGACTTGACAATTCCAGCGCCTAGAAATTCGCCTATAAATACGCAACCACCTCCAACGTTCAAAGGACGGGGGGCTGATTCTCTTCAAACGCCGTTACTCTGCTGCATTCCAAACCGATTCAACACTTAAAGCTCTCAAGACACGAAGAACGCTACAAACAACTTCGAGAAAAGATCACACACATCCAACATGGATTTGAAGACTCTAATCTCCATTGAAGTTTAAGCTATTTGTTCTAAGTGACTTGTAATTCAAAGTGTATTGTACTTGGAAAGAATTGTATCAGCTTGTAACGAGATCATCAATAAAAGTACTTAAAGTGGACGTAGGCTATTCCATTAAGCCGAACCACTATAAAATTGTTGTTGTTTACTGCTTTTCCGCTATCATCTGCTTGTAATCTGTTCCCGAGTTATCGGGTGGTGCTTTCACAACTACAACTCATACACCGGGGTGTTAGCGTTCAAATTTTAGCGTTAACATTTTTGGTGCTTTCACTGAGAATTGAACTCAGGAGAGTTATCATCATTGCTTCACAGAGGTTTGTAGAGAGAAATTCCTTGAAAACCAGAAGTATATCCAAGATTATGGCTCCTGGAAGGAAGAGTAGATCTGTCAGATCTGGGAATATTCAAGAGGGAACCTCCGCTTCCCCTATATCGAATCAAGCCACTCCAGCTGTCGGAGTTACAAAGGCAGAGCTGGATGCTGCAATCTTAGGGCTGAACCAGCAGATAAATGCCCAAAATGCACATTTCGAGGCTCAGAATGCCCAAAATGCCCTAATTCTGAATAGGTTGAACGATTTGCTTGGGGAAAACCGCC
This sequence comes from Allium cepa, assembly GCA_030765085.1. Classification (NCBI taxonomy): domain Eukaryota; kingdom Viridiplantae; phylum Streptophyta; class Magnoliopsida; order Asparagales; family Amaryllidaceae; genus Allium; species Allium cepa. The sequence continues at coordinate 880,781,013 of CM060931.1, read as the reverse complement.
AACCGGCAGATAATGAAAGGAATTTGGCTGGCAACATTCGTGATACTGAAGAAAGAAATGCTCCTGAAAGAGCTGCTAGCCCCTTTGAACGAGCACCTCCAGAGGTTGGTGGATCTAGAACTCGACATGATGAGGAGTATCTTTCTGGAATGGTCCGACAAATTATGAAAGAAAGTATGCAGAGGGTTGAAGACGAGAAAGAATGGGGTTTCGCCCCAAGTAAAACTCCATTTACCGAGAAAATCTTAAAGGCTGAATTCCCAAGGAAGTTTGTCCCACCAACCATTCCAGCTTACAGGGGGACGAGTGATCCGAACGAATTCTTATACAAGTATGATTGGCACATGACTGGTGCCAGAGCCTCTGATGAAATAAAGTGCCGGTATTTTCCTGTGTATCTCGAAGGTGTAGCTCTTCTTTGGTTCACCAAACTTCCAGTCCGATCTATCGATCAGTTTTCTGACTTAACTCGGAAGTTCAAGGAGCAGTTCAGACTATACGCCTCAAAAGCTAAGGATATCATGTCACTGTCAAGTTTGGAACAGAATCCAGGGGAAACTATCAGATCTTTCTTAAACCGCTTTAATATAGCGCTAGCTGAGGTGGACAATGCAGAACCGCGAATGATATTGACTTATCTGATGAAGGGTATTGACAAGTCAAGCGAGTTTGGGAAATGGCTAAACATGAAGGAACCAAATTCCCTTGAAAAATTCTATAAAAAAGCAGACGAATTCATACGCTTAGAAAGCCGTCCCGTACCGGTAAAGGCAGTGTTGGAAAAAGCTGAAGATAACACTGTTGTTCCACGCAAGAATGAATCTGTAGGGCAAAAAAGGGAAAATAACAATGGGAAGAAACAGAGTAATCTGAAGAAGCCCCGATCCTTCAAGCCATCAGAGTATACTCCTTTATCAGATACGCCGGAACGTATCTACCTTGCCATTAAAGATTCTGTTGACTTTCCTAAACCTCCTCCTCTAAGGACCGGGAAAAAGGCTATACAGAGTAGGAAGTTCTGCCGCTTCCATAATCAACCCGGTCACGAGACCGACGAATGCCGCCAGTTGAAAAATCTGATTGAAGAGTTGCTAAGGGAAAACAAACTGCAGCAATTTGTGAAAAAGAATAACAACAATCCTGCTTCATCTAGTCAGGGGCAACAGGCTCCTACTCAACAGCCTAGGACGATTGAGAAGGCTGCAGGGCATGAATCTGGAAGGCCCATTATTAATGTCATTACAGGAGGACCTCACCCAGCAGGCAGGAGCTGGGGTGAGATGGAAAGGTATACCCGAGCTTTAAAGTATGTACCGACCGAGGAAGATGTATTTGTTTTGGAAGGTGCTACGCCCTTGAAGCAACAAAGAACTTTCGATGATGATATTGTGTTCAGAGCTAGGGATTCCGCAGGTATTGAAGCTCCAACCTTGGATCCTCTAGTCATCTCGGCTGGTATCGGGCCAGCTATTGTCAGAAGAGTTCTCATTGATTGTGGCGCATCCTGCAATATTCTCTTTAAGAAAACATTCGACCAAATGAAGATCCCTATGGCTGATGTGCAAGCCTCATCGTAGAAAATTGCTGGTTTCACTAGGGAGCCAAAGCAGCCGGTAGGGACCATTGATTTGTTTGTGGAACTTGGAGAAGGAGAGAGAAAAGTGGTCCGCAAGCAAACTTTTGTGTTTGTCGACGAATTTTCTGCTTACAATGCTTTCCTTAGTCGTCCAACTCTGGCAGCGTTCAAAGCTGTTCTTGCCCCGTGGTGCCTCACTATTAAATTCCCTACAGACAATGGAGTAGGAGTTATAAAAGGTGATCAAAATGCTGGGCGAGAGTGCTATCTGACAGAACTACGAGAAACCAGAAAAAGAGAAACGGGAAAAAATGCGGCAGCCCCAGTCCACATCAAAGAACCAGCCTTGTAGCAATTACAGGGCGGACCCTGCACTGGCGAGCACAGCGGAGCAAGGAAAGAAATGGACCCTAGAAAAGTCAGTGCAGGGGAAAATAGAGTGGTACCGGTGGAAACGACAATACCAATACCTGTTGACCCAAAGGACCTAAACAAAGTGTTGAATGTGGGCTCACAACTTAATGCGTCAATTCAGAATATCTTAATATCTTTTTTAATGGCAAATCTGGATGTTTTTGCTTGGACTTACGCCGATATGTGCGGAATATCCCCAGAAGTTGCAGTGCATGCTCTAAATATTGATCCAAAATTTACACCTGTGAAGCAAAAAAGGAGAACTCAAGGTCCGGAAAGGTCAGCGGCATTAAAAGAAGAAGTTGATCGGCTCATGGAGAATAATTTTATCAAAGAATCTACATATCCGAATTGGGTTTCAAATCCAGTGCTGGTTAAGAAAGCCAATGGAAAATGGAGAGTATGCATCGATTTTTTAGATCTAAACAAGGCCTGCCCCAAAGACTGCTTCCCATTACCCAGAATCGATCAACTGGTAGACGGAACAGCGGGACATGAATTGTTATCTTTTATGGATGCTTACTCCGGATATAACCAGATCATGATGCATGAGCCAGATCAGGAGGACACGAGCTTTATCACCGACACCGGTCTTTACTGCTACAGAGTTATGCCCTTCGGATTGAAGAATGCAGGGGCAACATACCAAAGACTCGTTAATGCTATGTTCAAACCGCAGCTGGGCAAGGCTATGGACGTCTACGTCGAGGACATGTTAGTAAAGTCTAAGAAAGCACTGGATCACATAGAACACTTAGCAGACATGTTCGCTGTCCTCCGAAAATACGGAATGAAGCTCAATCCTTTAAAATGTTCATTTGGAGTGGAATCCGGCAAGTTTTTAGGTTTCATCGTGAGCGCTAGGGGTATTGAGGCCAGTCCAGCTCAAATTACTGCATTGAAAGAAGTCAAAGCTCCTAGAACAAAGAAGGAATTGCAAAGTCTCAATGGAAAAGTCGCCGCCTTGGGTCGGTTCATTTCCAAAGCCACAGATAAATGCATCCCATTCTTTGACGCCCTAAAGAAAGGAAAGAAAAACTTCGATTGGACTCCCGAATGCCAAAGAGCCTTTGATGAATTGATTCGCCATATGGAGACGCCTCCAATACTTTCTAGGCCTGGCGATGGCGAGGATCTTCTTATATACTTGGCAGTATCATCTCATGCTTTAAGTGCAGCGCTGATACGGGAAGACAAAAGGATTCAACATCCAGTTTACTATATCAGCAAAAGACTCACTGGGGCAGAGATGAATTACTCTAAGTTGGAAAAACTCGCCTATTGCTTACTAATTGCGTCTAGGAAGTTGAGGCAATATTTTCAAGCTCATCCTATCAAAGTCCTCACTGATCAACCTTTAAAGCAAGTCCTGTTTCGCCCTGAAACTTCGGGTCGTCTTCTAAAGTGGAATATTGAACTCAGTCAGTATGATATCACTTATCATCCCCGAAAAGCAATCAATGGACAAGCTTTAGCAGATTTCATTGCAGAATTCAAAGATAAGGGTAACAGTGAGGAGGAAACAGTCGACGATTCCCCCATCCAATGGAAGATATATGTCGATGGTGCGAAAAACGACTACTATTCTGGAGCCGGAGTCGTACTTGAGACCCCAGAGGGCCGATCATTATGCTATGCACTAAGATTGGAATTTCCTTCAACAAACAACGAAGTAGAATACGAAGCCCTTATCGCTGGTTTAAGGATTGCTAAAGAATTAAACACCCGAGCGTTACAGATATTCAGTGATTCTCAGCTTATCGTATGCCAAGTCAAAAAGGAATTCCAAGCGAAAGGGGGGAATCTGCCCGCCTACTTGTCAAAGGCTTGGGAGCTCCTGGGTGATTTCGATCATTACATGATAAGTCACATTCCTCGAGAGGAAAATACGAAAGCAGATTCTCTCGCAAAGTATTCTAGCACATGTGAAGCTCAATTTCTGGGGCTAACTCCAGTGGAGGTCCTGTCGACACCTAGCATTGATGAGATGGACATTGATTGGATCACGAGCATGTCTCAATAGCAAGAATCATGGATGACTCCGATAATAGAATATCTGCTCAATGGGTCCTTACCAGGGAACTCAAAAGAACGACAAAAGCTACTGAGAAAAGCCTCTCGATACATAATCCAGGATGGCCGGTTATACAGACGGGGATTCTCAATGCCATTACTTCGATGTGTATCCAGGGAAGAATCTAAAGCAATCCCAGCAGAGGTACACGGAGGAGAATGTGGTGATCATTCAGGTGGCCAAACATTAGCAAAGAAAATTCTCCGATACGGATATTTTTGGCCAGAAATTAATCGAGATGCAGCAGAGTATTCCCAAAAATGTGACAGATGTCAAAGATTCGCCAAAATTCCCAGAGCTCCTTCCACTGAACTCACACAGATGGTCAGTCCATGGCCGTTTGCAATATGGGGAATAGACCTTGTAGGACCGTTACCAACTGCCAAATCTGGAATTAAATATGCCATTGTTGCTGTAGATTATTTTACTAAGTGGGCAGAAGCTGAACCACTGGCTACTATCACCTCAAAGAAGATGATAAGTTTTGTGACTAAAAACATCATTTGCAGATATGGTGTGCCTCAAAAAATAATTACAGATAATGGGACTCAGTTTGAAAGTGAAGAATTCCAAGATTTTTGCGAGCGATTCAAAATCCGGAAAAGCTTCTCAGCAGTAGCTCATCCGCAGGCAAACGGGCAAGTGGAAGCCGTGAAAAAAATTATTAAGTCAACCATCAAGAAGCAACTTGAAAGAGCAAAAGGTGGTTGGGTCGATAAGCTACCACTGGCACTATGGGCATACAGAACCACTCACAAAACTGCGACTGGGCACACCCCGTTTTCGTTGGCATACGGGTCAGAGGCAATGATTCCGGTAGAAATAGAAGTCCCTTCACACAGAAGAATCCATTTCAATCAAGCAGAAAACGAAAAGCTACAACTCGAAGCGCTAGATCTCCTTGATGGAAAAAGAGATGAGGCTAATCTAAGAATTGCAGCTCATCAGCAAAGAATAGCCAGACATTTCAATTCCAAAGTTCGCCAACGCAGCTTTGAGATTGGAGACGTAGTCCTGAAGAGAATTATGACAGCGACAGGTGTGTTTGGGCCAAATTGGGAAGGAACATATGTCATAAGTCAGAAGCTTCTTGACGACACATTCAAACTCACCACTGTTGAAGGAGATCAAATTCCAAGGGCATGGAACAGCAACCATTTGCGTCCATACTTTACTTGAAAATTTTGTTGAAATATTGTAAAAAGAATTATAAATATATGATTCTTATAATTGAAGGCAATTGTAAAACTGATGCAAGTAAATAATGAAAGAATATAAAGTGGATGTAGGCCCAATCTCCTGGCCGAACCACTATAAATCTTGTGTTCCTTATTATTATTACATGTTTGCTTTATTTTCGATATACAAAGTGCATAGAATGTATTGCTGAAATGTCGATTCAAATTTTTGCAGACAATGGAAGTGAAACTTGCACATAATAAGACCCAGTGATTCTCGCCAAATTTCAAGTCACAAAAGCTCCAAATTCAAATCCTAGATAGGAAGTACTTCAATTGAACGGCCTATAATTTCGACAAAAATGAGCCTTTGCTAATAAATTGAGATCGTTTGAACAAACACACATCTAATTAAGAAGCTGATGCTCGTTCTCACGAACTTGCCTGACAATGAAGAACATTTCCTTGGATTAAACAAGTCACTTGTAAAAAAAAAAAAAAAAGGGGATCACTAAAAAGGCATAAGCAAGTGGACAAGGGAACAACCAAAGCCATCATCGGCAGCACAAATCCTCTTCGGAGGCACAACTATTCGGAGAATAAAGACCTCTAATGGGTCATACGCCACAAAAAAGAAAGTTCTCTACTCAACAAAAAAGATTGGAGGAGTCATGACCCTCCAACCATGATAGAGTAACTTCCAGGTGATGAAAACCCTCTCTGAGGCACATTTCACCAGGAGTTGAAGTGTAACAACCGCTCTTTGGAATTTCACTTCACCAGAGTTGAAATGTAAACAAAATAAAAGCCCTCTTCGGAGGCACATTTCACCAGGAGTTGAAGTGTAACAACCGCTCTTCGGAATTTCACTTCACCAGAGTTGAAATGTAAACAAAATAAACGCCCTCTTCGGAGGCCCATTTCACCAGGAGTTGAAGTGTTACGACCGCTCTTCGGAATTTCACTTCAACAAAGTTGAAATGCAAAACGAAATAAAGACCTTCCTGGAAGCCCACGTTTCACCAAGATTGAAATAAAACTTCCAAGTGTTGAAACGTGAAAAGGCTTTCTTCGAAGGCACAACGTTTTGGAGATACACGTTTCACCGAGATTGAAATAAAACTTCCAAGTGTTGAAACGTGAAAAATCCCTCCTTAGAGGTACAACCCCCTCCCGGGGACACAAAACAAAATAAAGACCTTCCTGGAAGCCCACGTTTCACCGAGATTGAAATAAAACTTCCAAGTGTTGAAACGTGAAAAGGCTTTCTTCGAAGGCACAACTCTTTGGAGATACACGTTTCACCGAGATTGAAATAAAACTTCCAAGTGTTGAAACGTGAAAAAATCCCTCCTCAGAGGCACAAATTTCTATTCTAAAAAAAAAAATCCTCATCAAGGGCATACTTTAACTTTCAAAAGAAGAATTAAAGTTAAAGTACCCTTAAGAGGCCCGCTTCACCACATAGAAGAATTCACTTGACAAGATGTATGCATACGCAAAAGGAAAAAGTGATTTCTTCGAAGGACAAAGCGTAAAAACTTATATGAAGGAAGTTGCACTCTACGAAAATTCTCTTCGAGAATGAAGTAATTATTCTTCAAAAAATGAGAGTGCAAGTCCCCTCAAAGTATACGATATTGCAGTAAGCTCATGGTATGGGGGCAACATGGTATAGTTGCATACAAAATGGTATAGCTACGTCGGTAAAAGTACGCTCAAACAACATACCACAAGCTCACCGCAATATCATATAAATAAACTTGTGCAAAAATGAATAATAAATGCATTCTCAAATTCAAACAAAAGCCTGTAGAAATAAAGGATCGTTTTATTCAATTGCAGATAAAGGTTTCAAAATAAAAAAAAAAGCAGGGGCCGGTGCCTGCACAACATCCGACCATTACACAAAAAAGGAGTCAAAAAAGCCCAAAGTCCGACTCTTCACTTCTTCTTGCCACCTTTGGACCCTTTGCCTGGCCGAATGCTCTTCACTTCTTCTTGCCACCTTTGGACCCTTTGCCTGGCCGAATGATTAATTTTTCAGGTCTACCTATAGGCATAAGAGAAGAAGGAGAGGGAGGTGCAACCGGTGCAACTTCCGGTTCCTCTTCAGTAGTGATGATTTTCTTCCCCCTCCTCTTCGATGTTCCGTGCTTCTTTCTTCTCTTCGAAGAAGACTCACCCCCTGGAGTAACAAGAGCGGACAAAACTACGTCATCAGAGGGAGTCCGCTCCGGAGAGATCTCGCCTCCTTCAAGTCCCTCGTCCTTCTGCTCTTGCGAAGCAATAGGGTCATCCAAGCCATGAAGAGCCTCAATCTGTTCCTCTTGTGACCCGGGTTGTGAAGCAGAAGGAGGAGTCACCTGAAGAGACGGAGGAGGGATAACCGGAGGAAGTGAAGTCTGCACAACACTTGGCGTTTCAACTGCAGAAGAAAAGAAATTAAAAATATTAGTATCTCCCCGAGAGAAGGGAGATATGGGTTCGTCGAGATTCAAGAAGTAATTGAGAAGCTCATCAAACTTTTGAGGAGTAAGCAAGCGATCCACCTGAATCGGACCAATATCAAAATTACCTGAAGATGTTTGCTTCGTAAGTTCAATCTCATAATTCTGAGCCCCGATATCTTCCAAAGCCTCATCATCAGTAGGGGTGATTACCCCGGTTCTTATAGGAGGCGGCGAATGAGCACTAGAGCCTGTAATGTCCACTTCGGAAGAAACTAAAGGGCGTTCAGAAGAGGTAGGCGGTATTTCTTTCTCAGAATGTTCCACTTCCGCCATTCCGGCCCGTACCTTGGCGAGTTGCTCTTTTCCCTTGGCAAGAGCGGCGCGGGCATCATCATCGAGATAATGCTCTTCAAGAGCTGTCTCAGCGTAGCCAGCACCTTTGCCACCTAGCATATCAAGTGCTGCCTCCCAGACTTCAGCTAATGTAATTTCGTATTTAGGGCCTAGGAAGGCAAGGCTGCCACGCCCCAAAATGCTGTGCAGATAAAAATCGAATAATGTGGAGCTAATGTCAGCTTTGGTTGCTTGATGAGCCTCTTCGGCCGCAAGTTTACCAGCAACAGCCTCATCACGCTCCTTTTCGGCCATAGCAAGTCGAGTTTTTAACAACTCTATCTCCAAGCTTTGAGAGCCGGTCTGTTCTCGCAGCTGTACGGTTTCAACACGATATTCTTCTATGACCTTTTCCTTGTGTGCAAGCTTATCCTCAACAGCCCTTTGACTGGCATGCGCATCTCGTACTTGTTGCTGAAGCATGCTCTCCTTTTGAGAATAGGAAGTTGATGAAGTAACTAATTCTTCCTTAAGCTTTTCCACTTCTGCTTCCAGCTTTTCATTATAGGAAGCAATACTTCTCATTTCGGCGTCATGCTGTTCGAGAGTCTTCTGCCACTCAGCCTTATCGTTCTCCATTGTGAGCATGGCCTCGAGATTGGCTCGGTTAACTATCTGAAGCTCATCGACAAGTTTTTGCCAGTTCGACATTCTTTCAATATCGGTCCTGACAGTATCAAGATTTCGCAGCATAGCCGATTTGTCGAGAGGAACCAAGTCGAGATCAAACCGAACCCCTCTCAGGCACCACTGAGAGAATCGACTTTGAAGAGTGGGAGGACATTGCCCAACTTGGTATGCGGGCCGGTTGATGATTGCCTGAATGTCGGAGCGAACGGGAGCAGGAGATTGAGCAGGAACATGTTCCGAAGCTGTCGGCATTGTTTCTTCGGTAAGTCTAGCCCGCTTGCTAGAAGAATCGTCTATGTGACCTTTACCTCTCTCATCGTGAGCTTTTCTCTTTTGAGTATCATCATCTCTGTGGGGAGGGTCATGTCTTTCTTGTTCCCTTCGATGACGTTCTTCATATGCTCGTCTCTCGTCGGCTTTCCTGATGGCCCTCTCTTCATCCGATTCTCTGTAAGAAGGGAGGTAACGCCTGTAATCATCTGGCTACGCCTCCCGTAGCGCTGGAAATCATCATAATACGAGCCGCTGCGCCCCATGGGAGAATCTGGAATAAAAATAATAAGCTTTAGAAATCTTTAAAGTACAAGAAGATAAACGCGTAGAAGTGATGAAAAATCCTAAGTGTTGTGTAACGCGTAAACTACGCGCATCAAGTTACAGACCACTCTGTGGAATAGATGTAGTGATAACTTGAGTAGGAGGAGTTGACATTTGTTGTAGAGAAGATGTCGCCTCAATCACAGAAGAAATAGTTTTGGAAACATCATCTTTGAAAAGTTCTTGAGAAGTCACAATTAAATCGCTCAACCCCTCGAAAACATCATCACCATCATGTTTCTTGGGACTGGCTTTTTCAACCCCTTCGTCGGCAGATCTTCCGGAGGATCGTGGAGTTTCTTCCTCTTCGATAACTGGGGCAAGCGCAGACTTATCAGACGGCCCGCAACGTCCTTCAGAATTGAACATCTCACTAGTGGAGTTTCTATAGAGGTTCCTCCCTGAATGTGCTCTTTAATAGGGACCGGGGCATCAGGAGTTTCCGTCGGAGAATCAGGAATTTCAGTTGGGACTTCACGAGACTGAGTGAAGCGAGAAGGATGAAGAAGCCCATATTGATGTAAAAATCCATCATTTAACAACAACTTTATACTCCTCTCTTCTGCCGCCACGTCGTTCAATCTCTCAAAAATTTGTTTATAGCATGGATCTCTAGAGGGAGGAGGAAGTGCTAAAACTGAGAAAAGAAGCAAAGTTAGCATTCAGCAACTCAAATTTTTCAAAATCCAAGATTGGAGAAATAAAAACAGGAAAATCTTACTTCCTACTCTCCAGATGGCATAAAACCCTGGAGGGCAACGAACAAAGAAATACTGATTTAGAAATCCATGAACGCTATCAGAAAGATCAGTGATGAGTTTTCGGTTTCGAGCACTCCTTATGATTACGATAGAGGGATGATCTTTAATCTTTGTGAATGAGCAGAGGTAGCAGATTTCCTCAAAGCTCGGTAATCTGTCCAAAACTTTACTAAAAAGCACACATAACCCCATCAGAATGGCATGGCCATTGGGGTGCAATTGGAATGGAGAGATAGATAATCGAAGCAGGAACTGCCGAAGGAAGTCATTAAAAGGTGGTATAGCACCGCTCAAGCACATTTGGCGGTTGACAGCAATAAAGCCAGAAGGAGGTCTATCTGCAGTATCATTTGGCCCCGGCAGTAAGGCATCAGCTTCGGCAATGCCAAACTGAGTGAGCAATTGAGTAAATACCAGCTGATTCAGAGTGGTGGGAGTTCTCTCCGGAGGATTATTCAACAAGTTGGCTACTGGGAAGACATCTTCAGCCTAGCCCATCGGTTCTTCTTGTTGAGATGTCATTCTACACAAGCAACTGGGTGTTCAAATGCGAAGGTGCACGTTTCCTAAAAGTGTGAAGTGTTGTGCAGAACTAATAAAAATAACAAGTAAATATAACTGGAATTAAACTGGTTGACGATTGATCGGCTATGGTAATTTCAGAACTTGTTAATTTAGAGTTCAAGCATAATATTAGTGCAGGCTGGTCAGTTTCGATTGATTGTTTCAGTGTTGCTTTAATATTCTACTCGAAATCGATAGCACTTCATTCACACGATTTGTTTAAGTTAATTATCTGTTATTAACTAATCTGTCATTTGATATGGGCAATCGATGACAGTATATTCGTCCCAGTTTTCTGTGAATGTTGAATTTAACAGGTTGTTAGCCTGCAAGTCAAAATAACCTGTGAATGAATGCAATAAAATTCAACAGTTCAAAGTTAATGCAATGGTCCAAAATTCAAATAGAATTCATGCAAGTCATAACTCGTCAACGGTTCAAAAGTTCTGAATCGGCAATGTCCTAAGTCATGAGTCGCAGAAATAAGGAGATTATCTCCAAGTCTTATCTCGGCAACGACTCAAGGCTTAGGTTGTGGAGTATGTTAAAGAAGTTCTGGTTCAAAATAACAAGAAAATCTCCAAGTCTTATCTCGGCTACGACTCAAAGGTGTTATCTCGGCCACGACTCAAGGGTCTTATCTCGGCCACGACTCAAAGGTTTTGTCTCGGCTGCGACTCAAGGCTTAGGTCGTGAAGCATGTTGAGTCGTATCATGGTTGAATCACGAGGGTCGCTGGATCATACAAAAATAGCCGAGTCAAACCTACGGCAATGTTCGAATCAGTCTGACCCATTAACCATCTAACTCCTAACCCATCAACCATCTAATCCATGACCCGATAACCCAATAACCTCGCAATGGTTAGCCCCAGTTCCATCACACCACTAGGTCGCCTCAAATCTCAAATCGTTACAAGTAAGATTAAACCGCCTGCCTTTAATCCATCAATGTCCGATGTAATAGTATTCGCAAGGATAAGGGGGAAAGACGGAAGCGGAGATCGGCAATCATCAGCAATTGAAAGAAGATGAAAAATCTCTTACACGGTGTGATGCTAAAGATGATCGAAGAAAAATCAGGTTGGAATCGCCTTTGAGAGCTTGAAGATGCGTTAATGGCAGACACGGTCCAAAGGATGAGAAATAAAAAGTGGGAGATAGGAGGAACGAGTCAAGCGCTTTATACCTGGAAGAGCTGGAACTTGAATCGGCTCGCCCGAGTTATGATAAGTCGAAGCACACGACTTACGACTTAAGCATGCGCTTCGAGGGGCAAATGTTAACCCCGTTCCAGCTCACGAGTCAAAGAAACCAACGAGTTAAGGCCTGGGGTGAGCCACAACTTAAGATGTTTAACGGCTCAGGATGGATCTACGACTCAGGAAGCCTCACGACTCATCGAGTCACCGACTCAACTGATTACCGACCTAAGATATGAACCGAATCAACGACCTATCTAGTTACGACTCAACAGGCAAACGACTTAGTAACCTTAGCAGCTTAAGAGAATAGTCCGACTCAACAAGCTACCGACTCAACAAGATAACGAGTTAAAACTTAAGGCGACTTGGAGGAGTGGAGCGACTCAAGGGATTAACGGTGTATGGGATAGACCGACTCAAGTTCTCTAACGACTTAGCGACCTAAGGTGTCAAATGACCTAACTGACTAAAATCCCAAAACAACAAAGGACCGACCTACGACTTATGGTAGGTCGTTCACGACCTAGCTTGAGTCGTCCACGACTTAAAGCTACTATGTAGAAATCCAATGCCACTTCATTTTGGACCACGACCTTTTAACTCGCAGACGAGTTAGGACTTGTGCTATATACAAAGGACCGGAGACGCTCTGATACGAAGTCTGAGCTCAACCAGTTGAGTCGCCTACGACTTACGACTCATCCTGAGTCGGTCACGACTTACGACTCATCTTGAGTCGGTCACGACTCATGACTTGACAATTCCAGCGCCTAGAAATTCGCCTATAAATACGCAACCACCTCCAACGTTCAAAGGACGGGGGGCTGATTCTCTTCAAACGCCGTTACTCTGCTGCATTCCAAACCGATTCAACACTTAAAGCTCTCAAGACACGAAGAACGCTACAAACAACTTCGAGAAAAGATCACACACATCCAACATGGATTTGAAGACTCTAATCTCCATTGAAGTTTAAGCTATTTGTTCTAAGTGACTTGTAATTCAAAGTGTATTGTACTTGGAAAGAATTGTATCAGCTTGTAACGAGATCATCAATAAAAGTACTTAAAGTGGACGTAGGCTATTCCATTAAGCCGAACCACTATAAAATTGTTGTTGTTTACTGCTTTTCCGCTATCATCTGCTTGTAATCTGTTCCCGAGTTATCGGGTGGTGCTTTCACAACTACAACTCATACACCGGGGTGTTAGCGTTCAAATTTTAGCGTTAACATATTTAATTTCAATTTTCTATTCTATTTTAAAACCCTAACCATCTCGGATGTTCACTATGCTTCTCCCTTCTTCTTTGTTTCGAACCGGGCAAGGGTCGCCTTCAACCTGTATTCGCACGCATATCCCACCGGCCACGTTCCGCCTACGACCATCTCCACGATCATCAAACACCACCACGCTGAAGCCCTCACGCACGTGCACCATCGTCCAGAGCTTGGTTGAACTCGATCGTCCCTAGCTCGTTAAAACCAAGCTCGACTTCCGTGTGTTCGAACCCTAACCGCCATCGATCCGCTCCACCTTAAACGACCACCACCATTAGATCGATAGTTCTCAACGTGCCCTATAATTTTGTAGTTGGAGATTTCCTGTAAAAGCTTACGGATTGGAAGAAAATTGAGGAAGATCAAAACAAAATTATAGCCATTGAAATATAGGGTGGTGGCTAGGGCTTAGAAACAAGGATTTGGTTGAAAATGTGAAAATAGGGGGCCTTATATGGAAAATTGCAAAACACTACTCATCTCGAAAATTTTCAAACTCCGATCGAAGCGTGCCAGCTGACGTTTCTAAGGTTTAACCTATGTTCCGGACACAGTGGAATAGGTATCGAGAGCAAATTTGATCGTATGTGTGAATTACGGAGATAAACGATCAAATTTAAATTAAATCGGTTAAACTAATTTCTACGCGTTTTGGCTTGCCTCGGACAAACCGTAAATCCGATTAACACGAAATTTGAAATCTTATAACAATTTAACATTACGGATCCAATGAAAGTAGAAACCAAGACTGTTTTAAAAAATGACTATTTTTACTCGTCAATTAAATATTAAAATATTCAATCTCCACAAATTAACTTTAAATTCAATTTTAAAAGTTCTATAACTTCATTCTAACTCCAATATGATTTAATACAACTTTACAAATCAATTTAAATCACATTAAACCCAATTTCCAATTATTTCTGTAATTTCAAATATTAAATTATCGATTTAATTATCAAATTAAATCTAGATATTCGAAATATAATTTATTCGACTTACAGATTTTACTTGTTAATATTTAAAATCAATTAAATATACGAATTTCAAATTACAGGAATTCTGGATCGTTACAAACTTCCTCGTTGAAATAATTTCGTCCTCGAAATTTCCAAGTAAGAAAACGTTATAGAATCCATTAACTTTTCAAAACCAAACCGCTCCAACTTGATTCCAGATTCATTTTAATTCCTTAACTTTCCAAAATTCGATGGTCACACTTTTCTAGTTCAATTCCTACATTTTCATTTCAATTTAGAAATTGACTTTTCATTAACAAAAAATTTTCAAAAATTTTCAAAATTTTTCTAACTCCCAAAATTTACGGAAAATTTTGCCAGTGTCTCCCTTGTACGGAGGAGCTTTTGCAATATCACAATATATATATCGACCCACACGGTCCGAAAACAGAAAAACAGTTCACATTTCCTATTTTTATTGCGTAGGCGTACCTTTTTAGCATTTTTAAGCAAAGTAGTTATTTATTAGCATTTTAGCGTGACCAAATCCAGCCAACTACTGCCCCGGTACCTATACTTACTCAATTTAAACATGTAAGTGACATATGTAGGAAATTCATTTGCATTTCACTAATTTTCTCTAGAAAACAGATAGTTTCCATAAGCAATGCAATCAAAAAAATTCCCATAAGCAATTTATAAGGTTTCGATACAAATTTTAATTGCTTACAACCAATTCACATTAGTTCACTTTCATTTCAAATTCAATTACATAGCTTTCCATTTATCAATTCAATTTCATTAACACTTAATAAATTATATACAATCAACTACAATCATATAACAACTAAATCATAACCAATATAACCAAATTTTTAAATTTACATTCAATTTGGTTTAACACTTTTAATTTCCAATTGGTTGGTATTAAATTGATTTTTCTTTCAATTATTCAAATTTTTTTCAACTTCATTAACTTCTTATGAATTAACACTTACATTCATTATTCTATATCAATTCTTTTACATTCGAATGATTAATATTCAATCCATTTATTAATTCGATTGCTGATTCATTTAACAAATAAGGTTGAATTTCAATTATATAACTCAAGTCCACATCCATTTAATTCACTTTATTATTATACTTCGATACCAAAACCAACTTCATTCAACATCACTTAAGTTATATTCCATTTCAATAGCTTATCTAATCCAAATCAATTTATTTAACCTTCGTTCAGTTAAATTTCAAATCATATGTTTTATTATGCCAATTCAAATTTATTTCAACTTTACCAAAGTAAAATATTTATTATTTCATATTATAAGTCCAAAATTTGATTACTTTTATTCAAAAATTACGACTTGGATTTTAATTTCAAATTTGTTTATCACAACAAAACTTCAATTTCCAATTTACTATGGTAGCAAATCCATCGCACAGAAACTCAAAAATGATACTGATGATGCTGTAGTCATCACCCTTATTATTTCCCAGCAATAGTAGTGAATTCAGTGCTTAATATTCTTTCAAAAAATTTCTTTTTACTTATAACTCACATTTATAAGGTTTTTTTTCTTATAGAATTTCACTATTCCACTTCGCTTACATTAGATTATTCCAAATTGATTTATCTTACTTAATAACATCTTTAACTTTGAAAAACAACTTTCAAAATAGACAAGATTCAAAACCTTCAACTTCATAGTCCAATTCATTTTTATTTACAGCTCATATTTATAGATATATTCATATAGTTTCACTTCTTATATAAAAGATTATTTCACAATTGTAAATCACATTAATTATAATTCCATACTTAATAATTCATTTGCTTATACAATTATTCTTTTACAATTGTTGTTTTTATTTAGATTATTCAAACATCTTTTAATTAACTTATATAAATTCTTGCATTTTCAACAACCAAAGAATCAATTTACATACACTTTAATAATTTCTGAAAAATTATTTCCTTTATATGTAAAATATAATCGAGGTAAAATTATTTCATTTACCCAATTTAAAATGATACTCTGTCGACTTGCCTCATTTAAGTGTTTAGAAATCCCTATCGATAATATGGCGTCCCTCATACTGACCAGAATTCACAAACAGCTCAATGGATAAGCAAACATAATATAAAACACTTTTATATTCACTAACAAATACGTGCTCATATCTATTATTACACTCACACTCATTCTAGAGTACCACTGACTCTATCTCTAATGAGTAATTCCCAACAAAGCCAAGGTTGTCGCTTAACCAAATGCCCTGATACCACATGTAACGTCTTCGAGATTTTCGACTTTCGAAAATAGACATTATTACGTCCACTGTATCAACTGCCGAGTTCAAATAATTTAAAATAATTTATAATACTTATCCAAAATATATCGGGAAAACACTTTGAAATAAACTATTTTTCTTTAAACACTTTACTTAAGATATTAATTATAAAAATATTATACCAATATTACATATAGCTTAAGTCCAAACTAATTTTCAAAATAAAATTAGTAGATAGAGTATAACTATTTAAATAACGATTTTGTAAAACAATTATTGGTTAAATCTTAGAAATAATCATTTCTATATCAACTTAATAAATCTTTACTTCAAGGATTTAAAACAATTTAAGAAGTTAATTTCTCCAAAGTATCCTTTTCAAAACCAATTCTAGAATTTCATACATATATATGTATATATTTTTCAAAGTTATTCAGAAATTTTATTCGGATTTCCAGGGAGAATACACTTTCCTTTCAAAATGGTTTATTTAAACCAATTAAATAAATCCTTACCATTTACTTTAAATTTACGTTCCAAATCCGTAAATTTATTTCCACACTTCAAAAATAAATCAATGTTCATTTTAAAACCAATTTCCCTTTCCTTTATAAATTTCATGGTGAATTTAAATTTCCAAATATCCACTGACATATGATTTTCAAATCGATTTCAAATATTCACTTTCAACATTAATTCAATTTTTTTCAATGGATTTCAAAAAACAACCAAATCAAATTCCATGTTGGTTTCTAAAGAAATTAAACACCATGTGAACTTCATTCAAATCTCAATTTGAAATGAATTTCTACTAAACCCCAAATCAATTTTCAAATGGATTCCAAATTCTTTTCAAAACACCTAATAAATTTCCAAATGGATTTTCAAAAGATTTAAATTCAATCACCAAAAATCAATTCCCAAATGGGTTTCAAATATTATTTCTTTTTAAAAATAAATTCCTTTTAAAGAAAATAAATTATTTTATTTTTCAAACTCTTTAAAATCCGTATTTTGAATAAATTCTTCAACCTTTGAATAATATTACCCGAAATCCATTTATTAAAGCTTTTCCCATATTTTGAAATTTTATTCAATAAGAAAAATTAAACTTTATTATTTTAGAATTCCTTCTTTTAAATTTATCCAATTCTCAAAAATAAATTTTAATATAAACTTTCAACCTAAATTTTCAAAAATCAAATTTTATTTATTTATTTCCGGTATCCAATGATACCAAAATTATATTCGGCTAAATTTTAGCCTTCAACGATTTCAATCACAAAGATAATCACATAAAGAATATAATTAATCAACACACAACATTGAAACAAATTCAATTATCTGAGGAATCCAGTTGGATCCCTCCAACCTGTTTCCCTGCTCCCACAAATGTTAGCATAATACCAATCCCGTTTCAAGACGGGATGCCGAGGTACGTGGGTTTATATAAAATATCAGCCACTATTATGCGGCGCAGTCGGGTCTTATCCGCTATATAATGTGGGAAATCAACTATAAGTACATATATAATACCAATTCCACTTTAAGGTGGAATATCGCGGTATATGTGTTTAATAAAATAACCTCTGCTTAACATGCGGCGTATATGGTCTATTTTAATACAACAAATAGCAACCATCATTCAATCAGACAATCAAGCAATTTTAAATTTAACTATTTAAAATTTAAATCGAAACAAATTCGATTGAGTGAGAAGTTCTCACCTTGCTTCCAATAGCATTTGCAGTGTCTCATTCCGAATAAAATTAAACATGCGTTTAATTTTACCCAAAATTCCACTAGCTCGAATAATTTCCAATCTAGCTCCATTGCGTAGTACTCATCAATACGGACCCAACGCAAGTCGTTTCGTCAATTTTCGACCCCGTATGAACAAGTTACAGAGTTTTAAAGATTATACAAATTAATAAATATTTAATTTCAATTTTCTATTCTATTTTAAAACCCTAACCATCTCGGCCGTTCACTATGCTTACTCCAATCCAGGCCATGATTAGCTTCTCCCTTCTTCGTTTCGAACCAAGCAAGGGTCGCCTTCAACCCGTATACGCACGTATATCCCATCGCCACGTTCCGCCTACGACCATCTCCACGATGATCAAACACCACCACGCCGAAGCCCTCACGCACGTGCACCATCGGCCAGAGCTTGGTTGAACTCGGTCGTCCCTAGCTCATGAAAACCAAGCTCGACTTCCGTGCGTTCGAACCCTAACCGCCATTGATCCGCTCCACTTTAAACGATCACCACCATTGGATCGATAGTTCTCAACGTGCTCTATAATTTTATAGTTGGAGATTTCTTGTTACGGATTGGAAGAAAATTGAGGAAGATCGAAACAAAATTCTGGCCACTAGAATATAGGGTGGCAGCTAGGGATAAGAAACTAGGGTTTGGTTGAAAATGTGAAAATAGGGGGACTTATATGGAAAATTGCAAAACACTATTCATCATGAAAATTTTCGAACTCCGATCGAAGCGTGCCGGCTGATGTTTCTAAGGTTTAACCCGCGTTCCGGACACAATGGAATAGGTATCGAGAGCTAGTTCGATCGTATGTGTGAGTTACGTTGATAAACGATCAAATTTAAATTAAACCGATTAAACTAATTTCTATGCGTTTTGGCTTGCCCCGGATAAACCGTAAATCCGATTGACACGAAATTTGAAATCTTACAATAATTTAACATTACGGATCCAATGAAACTAGAATCCAAGACTATTTGAAAAATGTCTATTTTTACTCGTCAATTAAATATTAAAATATTCAATCTCCAAAAATTAACTTTTAATTCAATTTTAAAAGTTCTATAACATCATTCTAACTCTAATATGATTTAATACAACTTTACAAATCAATTTAAATCACATTAAACCCAATTTCCAATTATTTCTGTAATTTCAAATATAAAATTATCGACTTAATTATCCAATTAAATATAGATATTTGAAATATAATTTATTCGACTTACAAATTTTACTTGTTAATATTTAAAATCAATTAAATATACGAATTTCAAATGTCTGGAATTCTGGGTCGTTACAAGGAATGAGGTACGGAAAACATAGAAAAATATGGAATGAAATAGGACTAAGATAAGATGACAAGAAGATTAAAATTATACGTGATAACTGTTGTTATAGGTAAGTTCAACAAGGTGGAGAATAGGAATAGCTAGTAGGGAAAATAGGTTGAGAGACAAGGATGAACCATTATTTTAAAACTATATATATTTGAATTAGAATTTTTAATATTTATAACAATTTAAACAATTTATAATTTGGTGAATAGTCATTTTCAAATTTGTTAGTTTGAAGTAAACAATATTAAAACATTTTAAGTTATCTAGAACGGTAAAATAAATGATCAAAATATCCTGTATATAGTACTTTATCAAAATACTTTTATAGCTCGATGTCTTAACAAGTTTATCCTCGTTCCTGCAGGCTCTGGCTATGCGTTGATCAGGCGCAGAGCTAGAATTCTCCAGGTACTTGGCAGACTTGTTTCAACACCCAGTGAAAATATTGGAAAAACCTTTAAAAACAGATATGGAAAGTACAATCCAAACAAAACAACCAAACCAAAATATGTCGATCATGGATCGCGGATACACAATGGTTATGCCTGGATCCCCAAGGAAACATCCGTACCCGTAGGCTGGCTACCGCAGCCCTGTGATCACGCCATGAAGACTGGTAGTACCGTAGATACACAATGGTTACGCCTAGATCCCCCAGGAAACATCTGTACTTGTAGGCTCTCGCAGCCCCTACTGATTACGCTACCAAGCCACCCAATAGATCGTAGATACACAATGGTTATGCCTGGATCATCCAGGAAACATCCATACCAGTAGGCTCTCACAGCCCATGCTAATTACGCTATGCAGTCGTGCCCATAAGGAAAAATCCGTGGGTTACGCCACTGTACGACATTCAAGTATCATATCCGGAAAACCAAAATCAGAGAGAATAGTATCGATAGAATGAACCCACAATGTGGCCAAAGAGCGGATATCAAGAAGAAGGCACTTCCCATATCTTTACTTCGAAAATATATATCATATGATACCTTTCAAATCAATTTCAAATATCATACTTATATAAAGTCCATTATATATAAGATTTCATTTTCAAATCGAATACCTTTTAAAATCAATAATACATCAAATCACTTCATACTTATACAAATCAAATTTTTATATAAGTTCGATAACTCGCAAATCATGTATTTAGCAACACCAGGTTCTCAAATTCCAATTTGTTTCAATATCAATTCAGTTCCAAAATCATATATGATTTCACCAAATCATCTCTTTCAAATTAATATCTTCAGTTTCAAAGTTTCCAAAATAATAGGTTTTTAGAAAATAATTCAAGATTCCATATCAGCAGAATTTTAGTCAAACATATTCATTTTTAAAAATCATCATATGAAATACTGGGTTTAAATTCCAATCTGTTTTCGAAACCAAATATTTTCTCAAAATCAATTATACCCAAAATGGTTACTAAGTTTGAAACCATCCCTCTTAAGACCTTTAAACTATATATTTCTTTATGAAAAATCCAATTGACATTGGAACGATTATTGTTCTATATATATCTACTTTATTCAAAACATTTCAAACCTATATTTCATACTAGTATAATTCAAAATAGTCTTATTCATTTACTTAATAAAGCAGTTTCAAACTTATTTAAATCGTATTAAAATATACAAAACTAGACTTATATACTTTATCAAATACCTTATACTTTTCAGAATTACTTAGCTTTGAAAAGTTAACCTTGATTTGGAAGTGCTCGAACTTTCAAAATAGTCAAAAAAATCATATTTTAAATCGAAGAGTTAGAAATCACCAACAAATCAGTATACCAATTCCAAAAGATAGGGTATATCAGACAACTCCGAAACTCAAGGACTGAACAACGGCTCATTTCAAATCGTTTCAAATATATATACTTATATCTTTCGAATATCAAACCATACAACGGAATTTGAAATCGTAACTGGTTTCATAAAATCACTCGCGTAGCAAGGCTATTAGAGTGGCCTCTCACCCACTCAGAAACTCAAAAATTAATGTCGATGATGCATGCATTCATCACCGAAATTATTTTCTAGCGACATATGAGGGTTCTAGACTTCTTTTGAAATTTCTTCGAAATCATTTGAAACTCATTAAAATCATTTGGAATTTTCTTATTTGGATAATACTATTCAAATCATATTATTATATATTTTCAAAATCTTAAAGCAATTAAAAAAAATTTGCCGAAGTTTCAAAACCAATAAAAATCCTTTTTATATAAACCAAATTCTTATATAATTTCAAAATTTTCAAATCCTTTCAAAGCTTCAAATTTTCATTTTAAAAAGGTATAAAATCCTTATCGAAAATATTTCACTTTTATATAAAAAATATGGTCATCCCTATCAAAATAATAATTTCGATGTATACTAAATTTCAGAATACAATCAATACAAAATTTTCAAGGGTTGATTCAAGGATGGATTTCAAACAGAACAGAGTTTCAAATTTAGAGGAACCCAAATCAAATAGAATCTTGATTCGGAGATAAGCTCGAACGAAGATGAGACAATTAAATTACCAAATAGAAGATGTATAAGCCTATTTAAGTCTCGAGCAACCCTAACCGGGTCAACCATGACTTCAGGAATATAATCAATGTGGAAATGTAAGGAAAATCGACATTCGAATGCCAGAGATAGACACCAGGTATAGCAGAAGATAGATAGCATCGTAAACCGAGGATACAGAAATCTCCGGTGAATCAATGTCAATTATAAAGGAGTTTCACCCCTTTACAAATCATTCAAATATTTTGCAGAACCGCCGATCTTTATGGAGGTCATTCAAAGTGGAGTTGTGGAATGCTCCAAAAATCAAAAGAATACAATTAGGGGAGATAGGAATGGATTTCAGAACAAGTGAGAGCGTTCCAACATTCAAAGGAATCCTAATCAAAGAAATCCCAACCAAAATAGAAGTTCTGAATTTTAAGGAAATCCCAATCAAATAAATTACTAACAAGGTGGATACGAGAGGGATAAAGTCCAGAAAATTTTTCCTTTAAAACAAGAAAATTTTATATCAAAATAATCTTTAAAAATCCTTGAAAATCATTTGAAAATCATTTTATACTTCGAAAATACGTTCTCTCACAAGGGAATGATTCTGAGACTGATGTCACTCATTCTAGAGTATTTCTACCCTATCTCTAATGAGTTTTTTCTCCATAGGCTAAGGTTTTTCCTAAAACCAAAGCTTTGATACCAAATGTAACATCCCACTATTTTGGACCATTCAAATCGACAATAATCCACACATGTTAGACTTGAATAATTCAAAATAACAGATTGTAATAAAATTTGGAGTAAATGAAATAAAACACAGAATCACAGACACAGTATATCAGAATAACTCGCAGCGGAAATAAATACCATAGTAGTTCATGAAGCTACTACATGCATACTCTCAAAACATATACAAAATAGCATAGTCTAAAAATTGATAAAATAGAAGTCTGGATACATAAATCACTAATGCAAAAGCAATACCGAATAGGAAATAACTGGGTCAGGAATAGACGAATAGACAATCAGATAAGCTTCAACAAATCTCTAGCTCCAGAAGGGGAATCCAAAGCTGTGATTCTCAGGCTGACCCCAGCGTAAAGTAAAACACAAACACTTGAGTCAGGACATACACTTATACAATGTTAACAAACTCAAGTGAACTGTACAAGCAATGCACAATAACTTAAAGGATGCTTGGGATCGCCCATCCTTTAAGGATCAGTCAAACCATCAATTAAGCAGAAATAAACACTATCATATAAATGTCCATATTATGGTAAACCATGTAACTAACAGTGTAAATGTGACTAGGGCAGCGCAGAGCTGCAGTAGTCGCTTACCTCTAGCCACACTCTTAAATCAAAGGTGTGCATCAAAACAATCACAAGGAGATCAAAACAATCACAAGGAGATCAAATGGCACGCAAAGAAATGTACCTTTGGTTATAAATTTCAAAATGGTTTCTAATTCTGAATTAAAATCATTCATTAAAACCATTAAAAAGTGAAGTTATTGTACTTACAAATCAAATATTCAATTCCCAAAAATTTAACCTTTCTGAGCTCATTATTCAGTTAAACACTTTAAAAACAATTAAATTTCATCTTTTGTGCGGCACTTAGAAATTTCTGCTGTAAGTTACATTTCAAAACAATTCAATTCAAAAAAGACAGCATTTAAAGACTGCTGCAATAGTTCAGTTTTAGTTGAAAAATAGTTCAATTCAACAAAGACAGCATTTACAAAACTTCTATTGTAGTCTAGGGTTTAAATTTAAAAGATTTAGTTCTATTACATTCTTCATTTCAGGCAACTGCAGCACTTAACAAGTGCTACAATAGCTCTGTTATTAGTTTCATGTTTTATTTAGTTTATGCAACTACAACACTTATAAAGTGCCGCAATAGCCCTTAGTTCATTTTAGCCTTTTATTTCACTTCTACAACTACAGCACTTGCAAAGTGCTGCAGATTCTTATTAGTTCAGATTTTAGTAATTTTTTAGAAACGATGGTATTTCTGAAGTGCTACTAAAGACATTACCAGTTTTACAATAGAATTTTAGCATAAAATAAACTTCAATTTAAACCATTTTTAACTTATAAAATTTCATATTTTTCACTTTAAAAATGGTCATTTAAATACACTTTAACTTATGATTTTTATAAAGTAAATTTCATAAATAAATATCAAATTTTTGCTTATTAAATTAAAGTGTACAATTTTCCCAATCTTTGCATTTTCTTAACACTTAAATTTAATTTACCATTTGGTAAATAAAACTTAATTTCCATTTTATTTATTTACTTAAACTTCCATTTTAAGACAAATCACAAATTTCCAAATTAAATTATTGTTAACTCCATCTCGGCCATGACTCACCGATCTAGCATATCATACAGTTAGCGACCCAACGTTCTGCCGACCCAAGGCACAAAGGGATGCCGACTTAGTATCTTAGCATGGAAGACCGACCTAACTGCATAAGGTTTAAGAGGGATACCGACCTAAGGGGCTTGAGAAGCAGACCGATCTAAGGCCTCAAAGAAAGTTCCGACCTAACGTCTTGGAGTAATGCCGACTTAAGGCTCAAAGGAAGTTCCGACTCAACTGCCTTAGCTTGTTGCCGACCTAACGTATGAACCGACTCAGAATGAGTGACGACTCAACTTATTGCCGACTTAACACGGACAGCGACTCACCGGGTTATAACCTTGATGCTTTAAAGATGTTGGCCGACTCATGGGGCAAACCGACCTAAGGCCTATGGTAGGTCGTTCACGACCTAAGCAAGCGAATCGGATACCTCATCATTTTATGTCATGGCCCCATAACTCGTACACGACTCATGACCTGGCCCCATAACTCGTTTACGACTTTGGACTTGCGTGAAATCAGGTAAGTCGGCTTAACTCTACTAGACCGTGGATTTGCCTCTATAGGTCGGCCGCGACTCAACTAAAGTCGGTCACGACTCAGGACTTGGGTGAAAAATTCTTACCCAGATTTGCCTATAAATAGAAAGCCATCTTCAACATTCGAGGGACTTTTGGATCATTCTCTTCGTGACATCAAGGCTCTACTATCTTCAAGACAATCTAAACTCCATCACTTCAAACTCACGTAAGATTTTTAGACCAAACTTCGCACAAAGATTCGACATATCCAATCATGGATTCAAAGAACTCTGCGGCATTGAAGTTCTTTCTAGTTACTTGTCTTTTTGAATTGAGTTGGATTGTAATTAAAAGAGATTGTAATAAGTTGTAATTCAGTCAGCAATAAAAAGGATTGAAGCGGACGTAGGCTTGATCATAAGCTAAACCACTATAAAACCGCCGTTGTTTACTGTTTTTTTTGCAGTTTTCTGCTTATACTCTGTTCCCGAATCATCGGGTGGTGCTTTCACAACTACACTTTACACACTGGGGTGTTAGCGTTCAAATTTTATCGTTAACATTTTTGGTGCTTTCACTGAGAATTGAACTCAGGAACATTGACATCATTGCTTCACCAAACTGTGAGGAAAGAATCTCCGATAGGACCAGAAATTTAAAAGAAATTATGGCTCCCGGAAGGAAACGTAGATCTGTCAGATCTGAAGATTTTCAAGAGAACATCGCCACTTCTCCTCCTCTGAGTCAGACAACTCCAAATGTGGGAGTTACACAGGCGGAATTAGACGCTGTGGTTTTGGGATTGAATCAACAGTTAAATGCTCAAAATACACAATTAGAGGCCCAGAATGCCTTGATTATGGATAGGTTAAACGCCCTGCTTGAGGCAAGTCACCAACGACAGGATAATGAAACAATCCATGCTGAAGATGCCCATGACCCCCAAGGGAAAGATATTCCTCAAAGACCAGGCAACACCGCTGCAGGGGCACCTTCCCAAGCTGAAGGGTCAAGGCCACAATCTACCTATCAAACTTTTGAAAGGGCAGCTAACTTCTTACGGGCAAAGTCTCAAAACGACGAGGAGTATCTATCAGGGATGGTTCGGTTAATCATGAGAGAAAGCATGCGGAGGCATGAGGATGAAAGCGATTGGGGATTCGCTCCGAGCAAAACTCCGTTCACTGAAAGGATTTTAAAGGCGGAATTTCCCAGGAAATTTGTACCTCCTACTATCCCGGCCTATCGAGGGACAAGTGACCCTAACCAATTTCTATACAGATCGATTGGCATATGACCGGGGCACGAGCATCGGATGGGATTAAATGTCGGTATTTTTCAGTATATTTAGAAGGGGTGGCTTTGCTTTGGTTCACCAAGCTACCGGTTTGATCCATAGATCAATTCTCCGATTTAACCCGGAAATTTAAAGAACAATTCAGATTGTATGCGTCTAAGGAAAAAGATATAATGTCATTGTCTAGCCTAGAACAAGCACCCGGAGAACCCATCATGTCTTTTTTGAACCTTTTTAATATAGCTTTAGCCGAGATGGACAACGCGGAACTCCGAATGATCTTAACATACTTAGTCCGGGCCATCGACAAGTCGAGTGAATTTGGGACGTGGCTCAAGATGAAGGAACCAAACTCACTCGAAAAGTTTTATAAAAAGGCTGACGAATTCATACGCCTAGAAAACCTCTCGATGCCAGTAAAAGCAGTGATAGCCGAAATCAAGAATAACGATGACATCACTAACGAGAAAGAATTTAGAAACCAGAAAAGGGAGGGCGATGAAAGGAAATGGCAGGGAGATAAGAAAAAACCTCGATGTTTTAACCCTTCAGACTTCACCCCCTTAACTGACACACCGGAGAAGATCTTCTTGGCAACAAAAGATGTTGTCAAATACCCTAAACCACCTGAAATGGGGAGAGGTGCAGTGCAAAATGGGAAATTGTGTCGATTTCACAACCAACCCGGTCACGATACTGATCAATGTCGCCAGTTAAGGAATGTGATTGAAGAATTGCTGAAACAGAATAAACTTCAACGGTATGCGAAGAAAGACGGAATTGACCCAACCTCGTCCACTCAGGGGTAGCCATGTCTTGCTTATCGATCAAGCTCAGGCAACAGAACTACAGAGCAGGAATCCGAGAAGCTGGTTATTGATTAACATATGAATCACAAAATCATGGAATAGCATTCATTTACATCCATATTTTACTTAATAGCATTGCTCAACTTTGTAAAATGATCATGGAAGTATAACTCCTGTGCTGTTAACCACTGTGAATTTGATGTGAATCAATAATGAGCAATTATAAACCTTGTATTCTTTAATACCATTGAAATGCCCGTATCATTTTGACATGCAAATATTGCTAAAAAATATCGATTTAGTATTGCAGGCTATCAGGATAAAGCTTGCTCATCCAACATATCACAGAGCGAAGTGATCCCTGCAAATCACGGAGTAAACAAATGACAAGTGACAAATGTTCTTAATTCAAGTAATTCGAAAGGAGTACAGTTTGCAAACTATTGAGGATTCCACCAAAGAGGGCACCTTCCTAATAAGAAGATTTTGAGCCTTTGCTAACCGACCACAATCGTTTGTGTAAACGAACATCTGGTAGAGCAACATGTATCTGCCCCATGGACCCACTCAGCAACAAGGCACATTTCTCTAGCAAAGGACAAATGAAAAGAATGGGACATGTGCCAACGCTACTCATCAGAGTCCAATGCTACTCTTTGGAGTCCAACTCTACTCTTTAGAGTCCAATGATACTCTTTGGAGTCCAATGCTACTCTTCAGAGTCCAACGCTACTCTTCAGAGTCCAATGCTACTCTTTGGAGTCCAACGCTACTCTTTGGAGTCCAACGCTACCCTTCAGAGTCCAATGATACTCTTTGGAGTCCAACGCTACTCTTCAGAGTCCAATGATACTCTTTGGAGTCCAATGCTACTCTTCAGAGTCCAATGCTACTCTTTGGAGTCCAACGCTACTCTTCAGGGTCCAATGCTACTCTTTGGAGTCCAATGCTACTCTTTGGAGTCCAACGCTACTCTTCGAAGGCAAAATGCTTCTCTACGGGGACAAAATGCTTCTCCTCAGAGACCAAAGCCCTCTTCGGAGGCACAAGCCCTCTTCGGAGGCACAACTCTTCGGAGGATAAAGACCTCTAACGAGGCATATGCCGCAAAAAATAAAGTTCTCTACTTAACAAAAAAGATTGGAGGAGTCATGAACCCCAACCATGAGAGAGTAACTTCCAGGCAATAAAAGCCCTCTTTAGAGGCACATTTCACCAGGAGTTGAAGTGCAACAGCCGCTCTTCGGAGTTTCACTTCACCAGAGTTGAAATGCAAAATAAAATAAAAAGACCTCTTCCCAGAGGCAGAAATGAAAAGACCCCCTCCCGGAGGCACAGTCAAGCAAAAAGACCTCTTCGGAGGCACATGTTTCACCGAGATTGAAATAAAACTTCCAAGTGTTGAAACGTGAAAAAGCCTTCCTCAGAGGCGCAACTTTTCAAAGAAACAAAAATCAAAAAGCCCTTTACTATGGCGTAACAAAAAAGAAGCCCTCATCAAAGGCTCACTTTAACTTCCAAAGGAAGAATAATTCACCTGTTCTAGAAAGTAATCTTCCTCAAAAAGAAGTTAAAGTATCCTTTAGAGGCCCACTTCACCACATAGAAGAATTCACTTGGTAATATGTATATGCACAAAAGAAAAGGTGATATCTTCGAAGGATGAAGTGTAAAAATTTACTTGGAGGGAGTTGTACTCTGATTTTTAACAAAACAATATTCCTCCAAGCATGGAATAATTATTCTCTGGAAAATAAAAGTACAAGTCCCCTCAAAATATAAAATATTGCAACGAGCTTATGGTATAGGGGCAACATGGTATAACTACATCGGTAAAATTACGCTCGAACAGTATACCACAAGCTCACTGCAATATCATGTAAAGAAACTTGTACAAAAATAAAAATGCATTCTCAAACTCAAACAAGAGTTTGTACAAATAAAGGATCATTTTATTCAATTCTATTACAATTTCTTACAAACACAAGTTTCGAGATTAAAAAAAAAAAGCTAAAAACTGGAAGCTTCATTTCTTCTTGCCACCTTTGGACCCTTCACCCGGCCGGATGGTTAGCTTTTGGGGCCGATCTATAGGCATGAGGGAAGAAGGAGAGGGAGGTACGACTGGTTCAACTTCCGGTTCCTCTTCAGTAGCAATGATGCTCTTCCTTCTCCTCTTTGATGTTCCGCGCTTCTTTCTCCTCTTTGAAGAAGATTCACTTCCGGGAGTAACAAGTTTAGACAAAATTATGTCATCAGAAGGAGTCCGCTCTAGTGATATCTCACCTCCCTCAAGTCCTTCGTCCTTTTGCTCTTGCGAAGCAGCTGGGTCATCTAAGCCCCGAAGGGCACCTATTGTTTCTTCCTGTGATCCCAGATGAGTGGAAAGAGTGATTGGGGGAGGCAGAGAAACAGTAATTAGAGGTGGAGAAGTTTGAGTAGCGCTCGGCGCTTTCTCTACAAAGGAAAAGATAAAAGTGTCAGTATTTCCCGCAAAAAGAGGAGAAAATGACTCGTCGAGATTCAAGAGATAATCAAGAAGCTCGCCAAATCCGTAAGAAACTAGCAAGTTGTCCCCCTGAGCATTATTAGGGTTACCTGGAGAAGTTGGTGGTATCACATCAATTTCGTAGTCTACAGCTTCAGCACTCTCTTATGGTTCAACTACGGCTCGTGTAATTATGGCTTCGGTGGTAACTTTAGTAGGAGATGGGGAGTGGGAACTGGAACCGATGATATCAATTTCGGCTGAAGGAGAAGGTTGAGTCGGAGCAGTTGAGATAATTTTCCTGAGTACTCTCCTGCCGCTGTTTCGGCCCTTAATTTTGCAAGTTGTTCTCTCCCCCCGGCAAGAGCGACGCGAGCATCATCATCAAGATAATGCTCCTCAAGAGCTGACTCAGCATAACCAGCGCCTTTACCGCCAAGCATATCGAGTGCGGCCTCCCAAACTTCAGACAGAGTAATTTCATACTTGCAGCCTAGAAAGGCGAGGCTACCGCGCCCCAAGATGCTATGCAGGTAGAAATCAAATAATGTTGATCTGATATTGGTCCTCGTTGCCTCGTGAGATTCTTCAGCTGCAATTTTGCCGGCAACGGCCTCATCACGCTCCCTTTCAGCTTTGGAAAGTTGAAGCTTAAGCATTTGAATCTCCGCCTCTTGGGAGCTGTTTTTCTTCCGAAGCTCTTCAATATTAACAACATAGCACTCACTAATTCTTTTTTGCACTTCAAGCCTGTCTTCGGCATCTCTTTGGCTGGCATGAGCATCCCTCACTTGTTTTAGGAGCACTTCTTCTTTTTGAGAATAGGAAGTAGAGGAAGCAGCAAGCTCTTGTTTCAGTTCCTCAACTTTTGCTTCAAGCTCTTCATTATAAGAAGCAATGCTCCTCATTTCAGTGTCATGTTGCTCAAGAACCTTTTGCCATTCGGCTTATCATTTTCCATAGTGAGCATGGCCTCTATGTTTGCACGATTAACCCTTTGGAGCTCTTCAACAAGTTTTTGCCAGTTCGACATCCTCTCAATATCAAGCTTGACGGCATCAAGGTTTCGTAACATGGCAGACTTGTCAATGGGGACCAAGTCAAGGTCAAACCTTACTCCCTTCAGACACCATTGTGGAAACCGACTTTGCAAAGTGGCCGGGCCCGGTCCGACTTGGAATTTGGGCCTGCTAATTATTGTTTGGATGTCTGTCTTCCCGAGAGCGGGAGAGCCGGAAGGAATGTCAAGCGAGGCAGGGGCAGTAACCTTTTCAGAAGTTGTAGAGGTGTGCTTCTCACCATGTCGGGCTCGCTTGCTCGAATCTTCAACCATATGACTTTTTCCTCGGCCATCATGGGATTTTCTTTTATGGGAATCGTCGCCTCTCTGCGAAGAATCGTGGCGCTCCTCCCTCTCTCTTCTTTCATAATGCTCCTCTTGAGCCCTCTTCTCTTGAGCCTTTCGGGTGGCTCTTTCTTCATCGGATTCTCTGTAAGAGGGGAGGTAACGCCTATAATCATATTGGCTACGCCTCCTGTAGCGCTGGAAGTCATCGTAGTATGAGCCTCTGCGTCCCATCGGAGAATCTGAAATAAAAAGAGATAAGTTTTAGAAGTCTTCAAAGTACAAAGAGTCAGAAGCATAAAAGTGCCGAAAATTTCTAAGTGTGTGTGATGTGCAAACTACGCGCATCAAACTACGAACCACTCTTTAATTGAGGAGTAGTTGTGGGTGTAATAGTTAGCGTCAACTCTTGAGTTGACGGAGTCTGTTGCAGAATAGAAGTCGCTTTAACTATTGAACGAGAAACCCCGGTAGTGATAGGATCATCTTTAAAGATCTCTTGCGAGGTGGCAAAGAGGTCACTCAGTCCTTCGAAAGTGTCGTCCCTGCTCTGCTTAACAGGGCTGGTTTTCTCGACTTCTTCGTCACCAGACTTCTTTGAATGCGGAGGAGAATCTCGAGGCTCTTCATCTTCGGTGACCGAGGAAAGTTTGCCAGATGCCCCCACGACCTCAACAGAAGTGGAGCACTTCACTAAAGAAGCCTCAGAAGCAGATTCTTTCGTTAAGGAGGTATCAATAGAAACGGGGGCACCCGACGCTCGAGCCGGAGAGTCTGGAACTTCGTGGGGGTGTGTAGAGCGAGAGGTATGCAAAAGCCCGTATTGGTGCAAAAATTCATCCCTCAACAAAAACTTGATGCTTTTCTCTGCTATGGCCACGGCACTCAATCTATCAAAAGTCTGCTTATGGACCGGATCTCTAGAGGGAAGAGGAAGTGCTGAAAAGAGCAAAGAATGAAATTAGCAATTGGTAATTCGGATCTCGAAAAAGCTTAAAAATGGAGACAGGTAATCTTACTTCCTACTCTCCAATTAGCATAAAACCCTGGGGGGCAGCGAGCAAAGAAAAATTGGTTCAAAAATCCATGAACGCTTTCGGTAAGATCAGAAATAAGTTTGCGGTTTCTAGCACTCCTCACAATTATAAGGGAAGGATGATCTCTACTCTTTGCAAACGAGCATAAGTAACGAATTTCTTCAAAACTTGGTAAGCGATCAAAAGTTCTTCTGAAAAAAACACACAACCCCATCAAGATGGCATAACCATTAGGATGAAGTTGGGACGGAGAGATTGACAACCGAAGGAGAAGAATTCAGAGAAAGTCATTAAAAGGAGGGATCGCCCCGCTTAAGCACATTTGACGATTGATTGCAATAAAGCCACGGGGAGGACTGTCGGCGGTATCACTTGGCCCAGGGAGTAGGACATCACTTTCAGTAAAACCAAATTGAGTGTGCAGCTGAGTAAATGCTCTCGGAGTTAGAATAGTTGGGGTTCTTTCTGGAGGGTCCTCTATAGGAAGAGCTATCGGAAAAGTTTCTTCCTCTTGAGCTGCCATTTCTTCTTGATGGGAAGTCAGTCTACATAAATAACTGGATATTCGAACATCAAGGTGCACGTTTCCTAAAATTTGTGAGGTGTTGTGTAAAATTAGCAAAGCAATAAACAAATATAACTGGAATGAAAACTAGCAAGCATTTGTTAGTTATGAAACCCAGGGACTATTGTTTTAAGCCTAAATATGCAAGTATAATGTTGATGCAGACAAATCAGTTCGGATTGTTGATATTTTGCATCAATGTTTAACTTTAGTTGATTGATTCACAAACATTTCATGCAATATATTTAAGTTGCTTGTCTCGTCCCGACTAATCTGTCATTTGATGTGGGCAGTCAATGGCGGTATTTTCGCTTTGGTTTCTTCGTTTGTTATTTTCAGCAGGTTGGCAGCTTATAAGTTAATGCGGTCTGTGAAAAAATACAATGAGATTCAAGCGAGTTTCAAGTTGGGGCAGTTCAAAATATAGGCAAAGTTAGTTCGGCAGTTTGAGTCAAATACTCAAAGTGGGACTATGATTCTAAATGACAACACGTCCAAAGCTCAAGTATTAGGTCGGCTATGATTTAAAAAGTCTTTCGCGAGATAAGGCTAGGTCGGTAGTGGGTCGGAGCCAGAGTTAGTTCGGCAGCTCAGTCCTCTAGGTCGTAAGGAAGAGATAAGAAAGTAAGCTCCGATCCAAAAAGGAAGGAACTTCTCCAAGTATTAACTCGGTCACGATTCAGGTTTTAAAGATTAAATCGGGAGGTTTCCTTCAAGTATTATCTCAGCCACGACTTAAGGTCACTAAGAGCCGGGTCGGCCAAGGCTAAGCCACCCAAATTCACTAACTCGCTCCCGAACCAACATCACACTCCATCGACCCATTAACCCAATAATCATTCCTTCAGCAGCCGCCTTCATTCATGACCAACCAGTCACCCAATAATATGATTCAAAATTGTCACAAGTTCGATGCCATGCCATCAGAAATCATTTAACTTGAGGTAGTAAACTGCCTTTGTTACATCAATGATCACCTCGAACAAACTACACCTTGCCGATTATAAGTATGATGAATTTCGTGATGGGGCGTCGTGCAAAGGAATGATTCGAGTTCGAGCAACAAGGTTTATGAATTGACGGTGTCCTACAATCAGAAGAGGAATGAGGTTACCTACACGATCAATGGTAGAGATTATCGGTGACCAGTTGGAATGAAATCGCCTTCAAAAGCTTGAGAAAATTTTAATGGCGGAATTGAGAAAGGGAACAAGTAATGAAAAAGAAGGAGATGGATGTTTTATACCTTACAGTAGGAATGACTGAAGCGGCAGATATAACTGTTGGGTCGCAACCGACCTAGTGGCGGACGAGTTAAAGGACATCGAAGCACACGACCTAACCATTAGGCGTGTACTTCGAGGGGCAAATGTTAACTCCATCTCGGCAATGAATCACCGATCTAGCATATCATACAGTTAGCGACCCAACGTTCTGCCGACCCAAGGCACAAAGGGATGCCGACTTAGTATCTTAGCATGGAAGACCGACCTAACTGCATAAGGTTTAAGAGGGATACCGACCTAAGGGGCTTGAGAAGCAGACCGATCTAAGGCCTCAAAGAAAGTTCTGACCTAACGTCTTGGAGTAATGCCGACTTAAGGCTCAAAGGAAGTTCCGACTCAACAGCCTTAGCTTGTTGCCGACCTAACGTATGAACCGACTCAGAATGAGTGACGACTCAACTTATTGCCGACTTAACAGGGACAGCGACTCACCGGGTTATAACCTTGATGCTTTAAAGATGTTGGCCGACTCATGGGGCAAACCGACCTAAGGCCTATGGTAGGTCGTTCACGACCTAAGCAAGCGAATCGGATACCTCATCATTTTATGTCATGGCCCCATAACTCGTACACGACTCATGACCTGGCCCCATAACTCGTTTACGACTTTGGACTTGCGTGAAATCAGGTAAGTAGGCTTAACTCTACTAGACCGTGGATTTGCCTCTATAGGTCGGCCGCGACTCAACTAAAGTCGGTCACGACTCAGGACTTGGGTGAAAAATTCTTACCCAAATTTGCCTATAAATAGAAAGCCATCTTCAACATTCGAGGGACTTTTGGATCATTCTCTTCGTGACATCAAGGCTCTACTATCTTCAAGACAATCTAAAATCCATCACTTCAAACTCACGCAAGATTTTTAGACCAAACTTCGCACAAAGATTCGACATATCCAATCATGGATTCAAAGAACTCTGTGGCATTGAAGTTCTTTCTAGTTACTTGTCTTTTTGAATTGAGTTGGATTGTAATTAAAAGAGATTGTAATAAGTTGTAATTCAGTCAGCAATAAAAAGGATTGAAGTGAACGTAGGCTTGATCATAAGCCAAACCACTATAAAACCGCTGTTGTTTATTGTTTTTTCTGCAGTTTTCTGCTTATACTCTGTTCCCGAATCATCGGGTGGTGCTTTCACAACTACACTTTACACACCGGGGTGATAGCATTCAAATTTTATCGTTAACAATTATATTCCAAATTTCCATTTTAAACATTCATTTGTTTAACATTTTAAACCAATTACATAAATTCAAAAATACTGTAAGTTTCTTAACTTATTTTACAAATGACTTGATATTTTCTTTTACTTTATATTTATCTAATTCATACATCAATTATATTAATTACCAAGTTAAGCTTATAATTCCATTTTTACTTAAATTCCCATTATTAAGTTAAATCAAACTTTCACACTATAACTCAAACCATCTATTAACTTATACCATTTAACCTTTTAGAAAATCACTACTTAACCATTTTAAATCCAATTTAAGTCAAATTTCAAATTTTTTTTTTCATTCATAATACATGAAATTTATAAGAAATCATATTTTGAAATCAAGCATGGGTCCGGATAATATTTCCCACCTAAATCAAGTGACACGAAAATTATCATTTAAATCCGTAATTAGTAAAATTTTAGAGTTTTGATTATTTCAAACCTAAGATCCCAAGACAAATACAAATAAATAAAAATCACCCAGGCCTATCATTTCAGGCCGTAATGATTTTTCCTATTCTAAAGTTCGTTCAGGTATGTATCATTTCAACCCATAGTGATTCTATTCTATAGGGAACTTGCAGTGCGAGAAATAGAAACAAATACACAGTATAGCAGAATAAAATATAACAGATGATGAGATTTAACAGGGTTTAACATCATATAATTAACATCATAGACAGGTATAACATGACATAACAATTCTACACATTCACTTGTTGTCAGTTCACTAATTATATAAGTATAAATGTCATGAGTGAAAACTCACCTCTTTACGCTGGAGTTAGGAAACAACACACACAAATGAAAAATCCAGAAAGCATGAAGGCACAACTTTTAATTTGAGTGGAGAGAGAGCCAAGAGTTAACCTTGTATTCAACAACAAAACAATGCGAAATATAAACATAAATACAATACCAAAATTATTGGAACAAACGGAAATAAAGTTTATAAAAGACAACACCAAGTTTTCAATTGATTTTGCTTGACCACAAATCACATTTGCTCGGCAACAGAGCTATATAGGTTTGGCCTTGTTGAGGTTTTGGCGAGGGTAAGGATCTGGTTTGGACTCATATAGGCATGGCTACAAGTAAAAGTGAAGGGGAAGAAGTTACTAGTGAAGGAAGATCAAAGGGTAAGGAAAAAAGAGGAGTTTTGGTGCACCACTTTAGCTCGGCTTGGTCACAAATGGGATCGGCCAGCTTGGGATATGTCAGGTCAGATTTAAAGCTGATGGTCAGAGGTGATATGCATCAGGTGGTGGCGGCTATGGTAGTTGCCAAAGCAACATATGAAGGGGATGGTGGGAACTAGCTTGGCTATGCTTGGTTTCAAGGGTTATTTGCAACTTTTAGTGGTGTTTGCATCATGGAATGTTCATCGCCAGTTTTGGTCAGAGGAGGAGAGTGTTAGGCTGTGTATGGTGATGGGAAGGAGGTGATGTGGTGGTCGGTGAGGGTGGTGAGGGGTTTAGGCCAAGCAAAGCACATGAAGATCAAGCAAAACAATGGAAAATTCAATAGAAAAGTAAAAAAAAAGGAATCCGTTATCTTTTTTCTTAGATCTGAAAATAGGCATGAGAAATGAAAGAATGAGATGTTTTCTCATGTGAATTTCAAAATAAAACTCACGGTATCGAGGAGAAGTTATGGTAGAAAATCAAGGGACGGAAAGATAAAGAGGTAATAAATCAAACGTAACGTATGCCTCCAATAAAAAATAGGTAACGTATCTTAATTGATGTGCTTCATATATATTAAAGAAAGGTGTATACAATAAGCTTTCACAACCCAATAAATACAATAATGTTAAATAAATACATTTTAAAGATATGCCTGTTAAAGCAATAACGTATGTGTGTGTGTGTCTATATATATATATATATTTGAAATTTCTTTCTAATAAATAAATAAGGATCTAAACAGTTAACCATTTAATTAATAAATGAATGTCTAAATAGGAAAATAAGGTAGAAATATGTATTATGAAAAATGAATAAATAGTTTTAGGAAAAGTAGGAAATAAATAAAGAAAATACTCTATTTAATAGAAACTAGAATTAACAATTGTAAATAAAATTCAACTGACTTTGGAAAATTTAAACAACACTTTTAAATAAATAAAAGTGAAGTAAATAAAATAAATGTAGAAAAAAATAAAGTTTAAATGGAAGTAAATAGGGTCTTAAGAAAATAGAAAAATAAATAAAGAATTACTTTAATAAATTGAAAATAGAAATTAAAAATTGTAAACAAAATACGGCTTCCATTGGAAAATTTCAATTACACCTTTAAAATGTTTTTTAAAATTAAAATATATACATCACATGTGACGCAGCAGTTTAAACTGATAGAACGATAAATGCCCAATTCCGTTGATCGTGACGATGCCGGAATCTAGCTATCTCCAACCCGTTGATGTCGCAGGATACCGTGTTGAAAGATCTACAATTCGATCGTTGATCACTCGCAAGTGATACCGAGAATTGGCTTCTACTTCGTTGATTCGCGTACGAATAACCCGAAGAAGGAAAGAAGAAGGAGATCACACTCAATTTCAACAATGGTGGCCAAAGCTCACACACAAATTTTATTCAAAAATCAACTCCCTTTACAATGACATCACGCCCCTATGTATAGGAATTTACAACATTCAGGCGACTCAACCTACCAGACGACTCACGACCTAACATCACACGTCCTAATGACATAAGGAAATTACAACATACAACTTAACTCAACATACGACTTACGACATACGACTTACAACATGCGACATAACAACACAACACACAAACGCGACTTAAGAACAATGCGGCATATAGCAAGCGACTTAAGAAACCACCGACCTATCATGGCTCGACATAAGAAGATAGAGGCATAGGGGAACGACTTTTATTTCTTAAACGGCATAAGTGAACGACTTAACGAATGAGCGACATAAGATGCAGGAACGACTTAAGCTTCATGAGAGACTTAGGCTTCAGAACGACTTAAGGGAACAATGCGGCATAGGTTGCTTGGCATAACTCGCTAGGTCGCTGGTTGGCATAACTCGTTCTTCATGGTGCGCTGATGTTTGGGACGGCTTTAGGTCATTGAGCGACCTATGTGGTTGCGTCTTAAGGAAATGCGACCTAAGGTCGTTGAACGACTTATCATGGTTGGGCGATTTAACATGGCGCGTTGCATCATCCTCCCCTGGTTGAAAAGAATTTACACATTCCTCTTCTTCGACATACTCATTCTCATGATATGGAATCAAGTGTTTGACGTTGAAAACGTCAGCAGTATGGATATGATCCGGCAATCTTAACTGATAAGCATTCTCATTAATCTTCTTTACGATTTCCAAAGGACCAATTCTTCTAGCAGCTAGCTTGTTGTAAGTACCAATAGTAAATCGATCCTTAGTCAGTACTGCATATACAAAATCTCCTTCTTTGAATTCAACATGTCGTCGTTTGATATCTACGGATTGCATATATTTCTCATTCGCTTTAAGCAATCGTTCCTGCTCGACCTTGTGGCATTCTTGCAATTCATTCACAAACTCACTTGCTCGCTTGATCACTCCTTTCTGCTGCAGTACTGTAGATAAATCAAATGGTCCTATAGGAATTGTTGAATAAACGACCTGGAATGGAATGAACCCAGTGCTATGATTAACTGCAAGATTGTGTGCAAACTCTGCTTGAAAACTCAACTCTTCAAATTATCATTCACGAGGCATCTCAATAGATTACCCAGGGATCTATTCACAACTTCTGTCTGTCCATTCGTCTGTGCATGATAAGCACTACTAAATTTTAGCTTTGCCCCGACCATTCTCCATAGACTCATCCAAAAATGACTCAGAAAACGAGTGTCTCTATCCGATACAATAGATTCAGTAAACTCGTGAAGACGATTGATCTCTCGGAAGTATAACTGTGCGACATTAACTGCATCTTCCGTCTTCTTCCATGTGATAAAATGTACCATTTTTGAAAATCGATCAACCACCATGTAGATGGAATCATTGCCACGTTGCATTATTCGGCAAGCCCAACACAAAGTCCATACTAACATCCATCCATGGTTTAGTAGGTATAGGCAACGGCATATATAAACCTGCATTTGTTGTTGTCCCCTATGAAACATGACAAATATGGCACCTCTGAACAAATTTTTCAACCTCCTTCCTCATTGACGGCCAAAAATAAGACTTTGAGATCAACTGCATAGTACGGTCGTGGCCCATGTTTCCTTCCTCACGTAATTCTTCGATGATTTCATTCGTAGAATGCAATCTGGAATACACAACTGATTTCCTTTAAATAGAAAACCATCAATCAACATATATCCATCCATGCTTCCCTTCTTGACTTTGTCTAGGATTTCGGAGAAATATGAATCTGAAATAAGAAGATCTGGAAGTAAGTCAAAACCCATCACCTCTACTCGCATGGTTGTTAGTGAATTCTTCCTCCGACTCAATGCATCGGCGACGCGATTAGTTACTCCAGACTTGTGCTTTACGACGAATGTAAATTGCTGCAAATAAGCTATCCACGATGCACGCCTGGCTGCAATTTTATTCTGCCCTTGTAAATGTTTCAACGCTTCATGGTCGTATACAAAACAAATTCTTTATGGAACAAGTAATGTCTCCAATGCTTCACAGCCTGCACAATAGCATCAAACTCCACATCATAGGTATTGTATCTCATCTTTGCTCCAGAAAGTTTTTCACTAAAAGAGGCAATTGGATGACCCTTCTGACTCAACACTCCTCCAATTCCAACTTTCGATGCATCCGTATGTCACTCAAATAGTAACTGAAAATCTGGCAACACTAGAATCGATGCTGAGGTTAAAAGTTCCTTGATCTGTTCAAAAGCAGATACTTCCTCTTTCATTCATGAAAACTGCTTTCCTTTCATACAATTAGTAACAGGAGCCATTATGCTACTAAAGTGCGGTATAAATCTTCGAAAAATGAAGCTAACCCATGGAAACTTCTGACTTCTGTTATAGCTGTGGCCAATTTCTGATTGCGGCTACTTTACTCTGGTCCACTTATATCCTTTCCTTAGTCACAACATAACCCAGAAATAAAACTCTTGACATCATGAACACGCATTACTTCATCGCTGCATAGAACTGTTCTTGACAAAGAATAGTTAACACCTTTCGCAAGTGTTGAATGTGCTCTTCTGTGCTAGCAATATATATCAAGATATCATCAAAGTAGACTACAACAAACTTTCCGATGTAATGTCTGAAAATTTGATTCATCGCCCTCATAAATGTACTTGGTGCATTAGATAGACCAAATGGCATGACCAGCCATTCACATAATCCTTCCCGAGTCTTGAATGTTGTCTTCTATTCATCACCTGGTCTTATGCGAATCTGATGATAACCACTCTTAAGATCGATCTTTGAAAAGATTACAGACCCGCTATGTTGATCTAATAGATCATCAAGTCTTGGCATAGGAAATGTGTATCTGACAGTTATTTTGTTGAGCGCCCTGCTGTCAGTACACATTCTCCATGAACCATCTTTCCTTGTTACCAACAAAGCTGGTACAGCACAAGGACTGAGACTCTCTCGAACACGCCCTTGCTCATGCAACTCCTCAACCTATCTCCTCAACTATTCATGCTCTTTCGAAATCATGTGATAATGTGGCCTACGCGATAAAACAACACCTGGCACTAGATCAATTTGATGTTGAATCTCCCTCAGTGGCGGTAATTCCTTGGGTAATTCCGCAGGAAAGTCATCTTCAAATTTATTTAACACCGGTCGAACTTCCACAGGAACTTCACGATCTTCACTTGTTTCATACCTAATCAACATAAACAATTCACCACTATCTTTAACTTCTTCAACAAATTTTCTTGAAGTTAATAGACTAGTTGATTCCACTTTCTTCTCTGACTTGCTTTCACTTTGTTCACGATTCTTAGGAACTAAGGTCATTTGTGTCCCTTCGAACATGAAACTATAGCTGTTGGTGCGACCATTATGTTGTATAGCTCTATCATATTACCATGGCCTTCCCAATAGTAGATGAAACACATCCATATCGACAACATCACACCATATATCATCATTGTACTTCTTCCCAATAGAAAATGTAACAAATGCTCATTTTTCCATTGTCACTTCTCCACCTTTCTTTAGCCATGCTAGTTTATAAGGTCTCTGGCGTTTTTCAGTCTTCAAACCTAACTCCTTGACGGCTTCTTCAGAAATAATGTTATCGCAGCTTCCCGCATCAATAACAAATCGACAAACCTTCCCCAAGATAGTACATGTAGACCGAAAGATATTGCTTCTCAGCCAACTAGAATCATTCTCATGCTTTGGCACTAAACAAGACCTCCTTATCATCAAATTACATCCTTCGTCTCTTGACACAACTTCTTCATCTTCATCAAACTTCGATGGTTGAGTATAATCAATTTCAGCTTCCACATCCTCATACTCACAATCCTCTGCAACTAATGCTCTCTTCTTTGGCTTTGTACATTCATTACTTTTATGGCCAAACTCCTGACAATTATAGCACTTGATACTATTAGTGATCATTGCTTTTGCTGCTTCATTGACAATTGGTTTATTGACTGCCTTGGAAACATTAACACTGCTATTAGTACCCTTATTCTGGTTGTTAGAACTCGCAAACACACCACTTCCTCGTCTCCCTTGTTTCTCCCAAGCTAGAGCTTTCTGATGTGCTTCAGCAACAGACATTGAATTAAACATATTAACCATGTCTTGAATTTGCATTCGTAGCCCTCCAACATATCTAGTCGTTAGCTGTTCCTCGGTTTCCATAATATCATTTCTTGCAATCAATTGATTGAATTCATCTGTATAGTCATTCACTGACTTCGTCCCTTGTCTCAAATTTTGTAAACGTTGATACATAAAAGATTGATAATTGTACGACAAGAAAGTCTCTTTCATCATCTTTCTCATCTTCTCCCAAGTGACAACTTTTGATTTTCCCATTCTCTCCTGAGTTAGTTTAGTTTGCTACCACCAAGCCATAGCTCTTCCCCTTAGCCTTGTAGCAACTAATTGGACTTTGCGATTCTCAGGCACCTCCTTGAATTTCAAAATTTCTTCAACACTTGACAACCAATCAATAAATTATTCTGCTTTCGTACCACCTTTGAATTCTGGAATTTCCATCCTCATACCTGACTCCCATTTACGATCACTTTCTGAATCCAGGTATTGATTTCGCACTTGGCCTCGATTTCGATAATGAATACTACCTCCATCACCATCTACATCCCTACGACCATACATGTCCCTTCTACCCTTTCTTTCAGCATCACGATAAGGTTCATTCTCAAACCCACGTTGATTTCGTCTCTCTTCATTTCGATACTCA
The DNA here is from genome assembly GCA_030765085.1 of Allium cepa. Classification (NCBI taxonomy): domain Eukaryota; kingdom Viridiplantae; phylum Streptophyta; class Magnoliopsida; order Asparagales; family Amaryllidaceae; genus Allium; species Allium cepa. Next base: position 880,738,654 of record CM060931.1, on the reverse strand, counting down.
TGGTGTTCTCGCCTCATTGAAACTGATATTCTCTCCTGTCTCGATAAGACTGGGGTGACATCCTCCTTTCTCCCGAAACCGATGGTGAAACCCTATTTCCACTTTGGTTTGAAACTAGTGACGTTCTCCTTTGATTGTGATTCATGTCTTTCATCAACTTCTATAATTTTGTAATACCCTCATTGAAATTTTCAGTGATATGCTGCTCCATCTGCTCTTCTTCTTGTCTTCTATACAAATCTTCAACATTTTGATGGTGATTAGCATGTCTCGGAGGCATGATCATTAAACAATCTCATTTCCGTCTCTGATCTAATTTAGATTGACTTGGCTCCGATCTAGCTTTGATATGGCTCGACTTAGCTCTGATATGGCTCGAATTAGCTTTAACTCGGATCTGATATGGCTCTGAATCTAGCTTTGAACTAGTTGGGATCTGATATGGCTCTGATATGGATTGATTAGGCTCCGATCTGATATGGCTCCGATACCAATTTGACGCAGCAGTTTAAACTGATAGAACGATAAATGCCCAATTTCGTTGATCGTGACGATGCCGGAATCTAGCTATCTCCAACCCGTTGATCTCGCAAGATACCGTGTTGAAAGATCTACAATTCGATCGTTGATCACTCGCAAGTCATACCGAGAATTGGCTTCTACTTCGTTGATTCGCGTACGAATAACCCGAAGAAGGAAAGAAGAAGGAGACCACACTCAACTTCAACAATGGTGGCCAAAGCTCACACACAAATTTTATTCAAAAATCAACTCCCTTTACAATGACATCACGACCCAATTTATAGGAATTTACAACACATGCAGGCAACTCAACACACCAGACAACTCACGAACTAACATCACACGTCTTAACGACATAAGGAAATTACAACATACGACTTAACTCAACATACGAGATACAACATACGAGTTACAACATGCGACATAACAACACAACACACACACGCGACTTAAGAACAATGCGGCATATAGCAAGCGACTTAAGGAACCAGCGACCTATCATGGCGCGACATAAGAAGATAGCGGCATATGGAACGATTTTGATTTCTTGAACGACATAAGTGAACGACTTAAGGAATGAGCGACATAAGATGCAGGAACGATTTAAGCTTCATGAGCGACTTAGCGACTTATGCGACTTAGGCTTCAGAATGACCTAAGGGAACAATGCGGGATAGGTTGCTTGGCATAACTCGCTAGGTCGCTGGTTGGCATAACTCGTTCTTCATGGTGTGCTGATGGTTGGAAAGGCTTTAGGTCGTTGAGCGACCTATGTGGTTGTGACTTAAGGAAATGCGACCTAAGGTCGTTGAACGACTTATCATGGTTGGGCGATTTAACATGGTGCGATGCATCAACATGTCATGTTACACATGCACACATAAATTAGAATATGACATGACAAACAAAATATTATTTATATCAATTAAAATAGAAAATTTTGTTAAATAAAACAATTTACACACAATATTGTAAAAAGCATAACTTTCACAGTAAATCCGATTTCAACAAAATTAAAAGCAGTACTCTTAAAATTAAATATATTTTCGTTATAAAAGATAAATTAAAAAATTCGAATATTTAAATTTTAGGTTTAAAAGTCAAAGTTTGACCATTTTGACCAGAATCCACTTTTTTGGAAATATTCCATTTATCCAGGTATGGCTTTATAATTTACAAAAAAACAAAATTTATATTTAAAATACCAAATTTTATCCATTTTAATAATTAAAATAAAGTTTTTAAATCAAAAATTTCAGTTAAAATAATTAAAATATACAATTAAAATATTCACAAAATGCAGGGTTGTTACACTTAGTATTTATTGAAATAAATTCTAACTTTATAAATTAGCTATGTAAATTAATTAGTGATTGAAATTGAACTTTTAATGCTTTTAAGATGTTGGTATTTTAGTTTTACCTAATACCATATTTCAAAAGTAAACCATTATTCTTATTTCATATATAAAAGTTTAAATGTCTAAAAATTCAATTATGAATCCACTCGAGATGGAAAGCGAAGTTAATTAAAATTGAATAAGGTTTTAGGCGTGGTGTTATGGAAATTTTAAGTAGATCTCTAAAGCATAAGATAAGCAAACTTCGTAAGGTGATATAAAATTCACAAGGGAAGTAGAAGTGAAATTGGAATTTTAAATGAGCATGAAAGGCTTTGGAAATATTAAAGGAAATTAACTAAGAAGTTCTGGAATTTATAGAAATTTGTGTGAAACAAGTTTGAAAATTTACAAATAAAGCTGTAAATGTTTCTTGAGAAAAGAAATAGGGAATAAAATGAATATTTTTCAAGTGTTGAGTAACTAATGAAGTGGGGAAAATATTCTAAGTATTGGGCAAAAGTTGAAATTTGTTCCGTGAGAATAAATGGGATTTGAAAAAAATATTTTCAAAGTGTTAAAGTTTAGAAATAATATCTCGTGTAGATATTTTGAGATAAATAATTTGAAAAATTATTTAAGACCCGATGGTTGCTTATGGATGTTATTTGATAGTTAAACAACCAACTATCAATATTGGCCAATGCGCTGACCATTTCGAAGAGATCGGGATTGGTTTTAACTATCCAAAAACAACTTCGATCTGGTTTAAACGTAACGAATGAATACCATGAAGATGATGAAGACGGTGATTCATTTTGTCCAGACCTAAGGCAAATTACATGGATGAATGCTATCAGAACATCGTCATTGGAAGACGATGAGCATTCTAAGGGTATGTGTTCTTTAAAAAGTAACTCTTAGCATCAAGCCTCATCAATTGGGAATGGATAAAACAAGGGCGGTGCAGCAAGGCTATGTAGGTAGCACCTAATTAAGTGAAGATTTCCCCTGTCTAGAGTCCCTTTATTTTGGCTATGTGGGCGGTTGTTAGCTCCAACAATAGGGTGATCATATTTGGACTATCCAGTAAGGGGTAGCTTCAATCATATGTTGCAGGGGATCGGGAATGGTCCTCGATATGCCGATCTAGACCAGTTACTGTGATGGGCGATACCCCAGTGCCCTGCCAATGCATGGAACCCATTCTCCAATAAGCACCCGTACGGTTTTGATTGGGCCCAACTATGTTGGAATGTGAGATGCATTTCAGCTATATTCTATTTTACTTTCTATAGACACAATTATAATAACAGACGGATTTGATCAAAATGTTTTGGTTATCAAAAGGTAAAAACCCGACATGTTTATTTGTGGCATTGTCTTATGAGATACCTTTTTTTCAAAGGATTTAAAAAAATATAATGATCCACTTGAGTGTGATTTTCTCACGTTGGTTTTCCAGACCGACTTGGTGTTTTGTTTTGATTCTCGGGCTAGACCGAGTTGAACAGATCCAGGATAATGTGCTATAGAGCTTAGGAGATGGGCTGGATGACAGAGACGTATCTCCGTACTTTAATTACTATTTCCGCTGTGTAAGAACAGATAATAAGTTGTCTAAAGTGAAAGATGATTGTTGTGCTCCGATAATGGTATGTATATATATAGCAGTACAAATTTATTATATTTAAAAGCTATTACTATATATTGTATTTTGTTCCGCTGCAATTGTGAGACAGTGATGTTGTTATTTTCTTCTTCTCCTTCTACTGCTTTCTTCTTTAACCCTAATTACTTGGTATTTTCGGCATTTGAATATTCGGTAGTTTATATAGTGAACGTAGAAACATCAATTTTCGAGAGTCAAAAATCCTCGGCCGTCACATTTGGTATCAGAGCTGAAGGTTAAGTGAGAACCTTGGCTCTGGTGGGGATTACCCATTAGAGATAGAGCCAGTAATACTCTAGAATGAGTTTGAGTGTAATAGTAGATATAAGCGCGTATTTATCAGTGAATATAAAATGGTTTTACATTGTGTTGACTAATTTATTGAGTGGCTTATGAACCTTGGTTGGAACAGTCCGTACAACTGCATCGAGGGGGTTTCTGAACACTTGAATAGAACAATTCGACATAGTATTGTTTTCGAAAGCCGTAAATGAAACAATTTTACCTAGGGTATATTATGATAGGAAGAAAATAATTTTATGAAATTATTACATGTGATCGGAATGTTTGGATGATAATATTATAGTCAAACAAGATTTAAAATTTGAAATAGTTCATATAACTAATATGGGAAAATTGTATAAGTATAAATTATGCAAAAGAAAAAAATGAATTTAACAAGGATTAAGTTGAAAAAAATTAAAATTTTGAAATTAAATTAGTGGTGATTTGAGAGAAATAAACTAGTGAAGTAGATTAGTTAAATGGATTAAATTTTAGTTAAATTGATAAAATTTTGTATGTGATTGAATTGGAAAATAAAAATTAAATTGGATTTGAGAAATAATAATTGAATTGATATTAACTTAAACTAAATGTAGTTGAGTTGAAATAGAATTAAATTGCAATAAAATTCAATTGAGTTGTAAACCGTTTAAATTGAATGAAGTGGTACAAAATTGGTTGAAAGCGATTAAAATGAATGTCGGAATCTTATAATTGCTTATGAGAATTGTTTAATATGTATTTCTTGTGAAATCCATGTGTTTAGCTATTTAAAATAAGTGAAAATGTTTGTGAATTTCATATATTTAGCACTTACATACTTAAATTGAGTAAGTACAGGTACCGGGAGGCCGTTTGGCTGGATTTTGCTTGCTCTAATTGCTAAATAAATAAGCCGCTTGCTTAAAAATCTAAATAGAGGTACGTCTACGCAATAAAAGAAGAAAAATATGAAATATTGTAGTTTATTTTTGTTTTCCTACCGTGTGGGTCGATGTATATATATTTATCTCTCTTGTCAAATTGCAAAAGCTTCTCCGTACAAGGAAGACTCTGCCAAAATTTCCGAAAAAATCAATGGTGTAGTTTCTAGTCAAGATGGTTCTCGTAATTAAATTAGTTTGGATTATTTTTACTAAATCTAATTTTAGTCTTTAAAAAATAATAGCTGGTTCGTGATACAAGGTCGAGTCGAAAAAATATATAATAGTTTATTTCATTAAACTGTTTTAAGAAAAAGGAAAAAAAGAAGAATAAATTAACAAGAGTACGTATGTATGTACACACACCCATATACATATACTTATACATATACATATACATATACATATACATATACATATACATATACATACATATATATATATACATATATATATTTGCTAACTTTTATGAGGCATAAACTATGCATGCTAGGTCCAAAAGTCACGAAGTCAATCCCATAAAAGTCATAGCCGCAAAATTACATTTCTGGAGGAGATTTGGATTTTTCAGAGTCCGTTGGGAATTTTTAAATTGAATCGAATGATGTTCGATTTGCTTTAGAAATCTAGCAGATTGGAAACTAAAATTCAACGTGAGTTCATCTCACTCAAATTTGGATTACTAGTAAATTTAAATAGTTAAAATTAATTTGGGATTGATTGTTGAATTGATAGGTATTTACCAGTTGAATGTGATATTATACATAATAATGTATATATATATTGAAGTGATTGATATTCCAGCGTTATATAGCGGATGAAACCCTATGTGCCCCGCATAATAGCGGATGACCATATATACCGTGATACCCCCCTTGAAGTGGGATTGGTATATTTATATTGTGCTAACATCTGTGGATGCAGGGAAACAGGTTGGAGGGATCCAACTGGATTCCTCAAAAATATTGAAATTATTTTCATATTCAACGATATGATTTATTTGATAATCTATGATAGATTATATTGAGAATTGAAACTATTGAATGCTATGGTTTTGTTGAATATATTTTGGGTATTTTAAGATATCAAAAATATAAAGATTGAATTTTTGAAGGAAAATAAAAAGAAAATTTTTAATAAAATATTTATAGTGAAGTTGGATAAATTAAAAGGATGAATTTGGGGAAAAAGTAAAAGGTTTGATTTTAAAGTCCTATTAAATAAATTCCACATATGGAAAGAAAGATTTTGAATAAATTGGAATAAAAGAGTTTTGAGAGCTTAAGCGATATTATTTAAGAATTAAAGGATTTATTTTTAAATTCAAGATTTAAATGAGTTGGGAAAAAAATGAGAAATTTGGAAATAAAGTTGATGTTTTAGGTTTAAATAGGATTTTAAATCATAATAAAGGAGTGAACTTAGAATTAATGGATTTTGGAATAAATTTTGGTAAATCAAGAAATAAATTTCAAAATGGAATTAATTCAGAAAATCAATTTGAAAATCGCTTATGTGTTTTGATAACTGTGATTAAAAGGAGAATGAGGCTATGGAATTTATAAACTAGGTTTATAAATAACGTGAGTATTTATCAGTGGATAATTTGGATTTATAAATTCACGGAGGGAGTTTATAAGGGGATGGTAATTCGTTATAAAAATAAATAGTGTTTTATTTTTAAAAATGAGGGAAAGGAAATTTACGGGATTAGGACACAAATTAATTTGGAGATAAATCGAGAAGGATTTATAAATGATTAGACGGGCTATGTTAGAGTGGAAAGTGTATTCTCCTAAAAAGCAAAGTATATTTTAAAAGGAAGATTTTTAAGGATAAATTAGAGCTTTAAATGTTTAAAATAATGTTTTCTAGAAAAATTCATTATTGAATTGTTTTAAAGTTGTTAAAGTAAATATTAATTAACTTAATTATAGTACTAAATTATTTTTAATGGTTAGATTTGTACTATGATTTAAAGGATAATTGTTCGATAGATATATTTTATATAATAGCTTTATTTTAAAAGTAGTATTGGCTAAAGTTTTACTTGGAAAATTATTATAGAATTTCATAGCTACTATTTTGAATAAAGTGATTTAAGTAGCTTTATTTTAAATATTTTAAGTATATATATTTGGGTAAAGTGATTTAATTTATTTAAAATCTAAATTAAATAAGACTTGGTATTTTTCAGTGGAAATAAAATAATTCGTTGAATGATTGTTTTATTTGATAGTTAAATAATCGACTATCAATCTGGACCCAAATGTAACTTTCGAAATATCGAAAAGAAGTACGAGAATTATATGGTACAGTTATCGTTCGAGGTGCTATGCTGTACGTATAAACTAATTCGCTCTTGTAGGACGTTTATAAGGAAATCCGTCCACTAACGGTTATGTGATGATCTCCAATCTTATTCTCGTATGTGTGTTTTCTAAAGAACCGGGGTTGAGTTTACGGGGAAATATCGAACGTTGCTTCGAAGAGACCGACATCAGCTTTGTGATCCAAAAACCATTTCGACCTAACATGTACGTTTTCGTGCAGAAGATAAGAGCTTGGAGTCGAATATGGAGCAGTGAAGTGCAAGGGCTAATCGCTACTAATCCTAAGGGTGATTCAAAAATGGATGTTGTAGGAATTGTGACTTCGGTTCCGTTTGGACCGGGAATGGACTTGTATGGAGGATTGCTATCAGTACATTGTCGTTGGAGGACAATGAGAATTTTAAGTGAATATTTCTAAAAAGGTAATGCCTTCTCTCGAGCCACATCAATCGATAATGACAAAAAATCCGGGGATATCCAGCAAGGCTAAGTGTGTAACACCCAAGTAGGGTAAGGTTTCCCCTGTGTAGAGTCCCTTTGTTTCGGCTGTGTGGTAGTTGTTGTTCCCAACCGTGAGGTGATCTTATTCGGGCTATCCAGGTTAGGGTAGTCTGGTCTTGTGTTGTAGGGGATCTGGAGTTGTCCTCCGTATGTTGATCTAGACCAGGTACCGTGACAGATGGTACCTCAGTACCCAGTCATTCAGTTGGGAATCCATTCTCCCTACGTGCCCTTTACATATTTGATTGTAGAGCCCAGTATTGCTGGAATTTAATGAATGTAACAATTTCAGCTATTTGATTTAAGTATTTTTACTTAGACACTATAATAATATCATAGGATTTTTGTAACGACCTGCTATTTTCAACCATTCGCATCCGCAGATGTCGGACTTGAATTGCTCAAAATATCAGATTGTTAATTAAAATTTGGCAAACCCAACATATACAGTAAATAAATCAAACACAGAATCACAGATACAGAGTAGTACAAAAATACGCAGCGGAATAAATAGATAGTAGTTCATGAAGTTACTATATACCTCAGAGTTAGAAATAAAATACAACCGAATTGTCCAAATGCCATGAAGTCTCCAATGCAACAGATGTCTTCTCTGAACCAATCAACTAGATGACTGAAGGGATAGATAGCTGGATCTTCAAGCAAAGCTCCAACTTCGAAGGTGAGTCTCAAATGCTGTATCTCTCAGTCTGACCCGAGCGTAAAGCAAAAACACAAAACACTCGAGTCGGGATTAACATTCTTATATCTATAAATCTAACTCAAGTGAAATATCAACTGAAATATAATTAACTTAAAGGACGTTTGGGATAACCATCCACTAAGGGTCCATGGAAGTATCTATAAGGTATAAATATACACTATAATACCGAGGTCATTTCAAATTAATTTATACTTCACAACAAAAATATCTTTTCATTATATATATATATATACACATAAATATTTAGAGTAGAATATTTGTAGTTTCCTCAACTTAACAAATCGTTTTCAAAATCAACCCGACCATCCCATTCAAATTTAATTCAATCTCAATTTATAAATTTTTATACAATTCAGTTTTTGATCAAACAAATTCAAATTATATTCATTTCAAATACAGAACTAAATCAAAATTTTACCGTTTAAATTCTACTATATTTCAACGCTTTAATATTCAACAACTCAAAGTTTGATTTAACAGTTTCATATAGATCTCGATTTAACCTTGTTGTTTAGTCTTGAAATGTTCACTAAATAAATTCAATATTTATTTAATAACCAAATTTACCTTTAAACTAAATTTTCCTTTCGATTTGTTTAAACTTGAAACCTCCATTTAATTATTTAAATCAAAATCAAGTTATAAATCGAATCTTAAATTTCAAATTCTTTGGTTCAAATAATCCAATTAAGTAAAATACTTAACTAAACACAATTTCAATTAATTCAACTTTATCTTCTCAACCTTAACTTATCCAAATTATTACAACAATCAATTTTGAAATATAAATTTAAATAAATACTTAAACATATTATATGGATTAAATCGATCTCCAAAATATTACTATTAAATCTATATATAAAATTTCTATTTTCATATAATATTTTAAGAATTAATATTTATTAAAACCGTATATTTATTTTCAACCCATAGAAATTATTTTCAAAATATTTATACATATGGACCAACGGTGTCTGTATATAATTTCATACCCTATGGTCAAGGGATACGGATTTCAATCCGAAATTTAAATATACGGGTAGATATCACTTCGACCCGTAATCCCAAATTCAATTTTTATTGAAAATCGCTTGGGTTTATCATTTCAACCCATAACGAAGTTCTCCTATTCTAAAGTCCGTTCGGGTATGTATCATTTCAACCCATATTGAATTCTAAACTACGGGGAACTTGCAGAGTGATAACAAGTAATAAAATAACAGACATATGCCATCAATAACAGTATAATATAACAATGGGATATGGTGTCATATCCCACAGGTGAACAAATTTGCAAACAACAAAATATATAGCAATGTAAATAACTAACAGTAGCATATTTCAATTGTCGTTTCAATTGGAATCAAATTTAATAAATAAAAGAACGTTAGTCGTGAGTGATTGCTCACCTTTCGTGGCTAGAGGGTACCGAAGGTGATACGGAAACACACACTGATACGGACATGGAAATTTGATTTACAAATCCAAGCAAAGCAAAATTGGCACGAATTTGATGAACAGAATCTGGTAACAGAAAACGACGGGAACGGATCAAAATAGCTTGATATAAAGTTTTGGACGAGACGCATATTATATTAATATTTCACTTAAACCCATTATTTTAAAATACATATTCATTTTAAATAAATCTCAATTTTTTTTTTATATATATATAACCAAAATCAATAAAATCTTTATAGCTTGTATATGCACTTTGACCTAATCATTTATACCCATATAAACTTGACAGTTTAGATATACAAATTAACACAGGCTATATAAATTTTGTTTTTATTACTGTTAACTAAAACAACTACTAATGTGTATACAACCGCTTATAAATAAAATATACTTTTTATATTAACTCACAATGCAGACTAAAAAAAATCTTGTAAACTTAAATATAAACAATTGCCTATACATATTAATATAATCTGGAAAAAAATTTAGAATAGAAAATGTGGGAATTCAAAATTCATGCAGTTGCAGCCTAAATCATAAAGGTAAATTCATATACAGGTGAACCTGCAGCTATATGTATAAGTAAATTATTGTAACCTTACCCAAATGAAAAGACTCAATACCAAATTTCCATAACCTATGTATTTAAAACTGACAACGTTTATATAAGTAATATAAACAAAATACTTTCCTTCTAGCGAATAAAACAATACTTCTAACAACACTTAAAACTTCATATATTTTTCTTAAAAAGTTACTTTATACATATATTATATTTAATTTAGACATGTAAAAAAAATAAAATTTAAAGTCCAACTTTATCTCCAACAGAAACAAAATCTTACAACTTATTCATATTTTTGCTTTTACATCAATTCAAAACATAAAAATTTAAAACTACATTTAATTTGAACCCAATATACTTAGTACACTGTAATATAATAATATCTGAAACCATACACTGCAAATACTACCCATAACATACGCACACCATGCAAAAGTTATAACCCAAAACATACGCACACCACACAAAGTTATACCAATATATATGTAAACTATATAACTAAAATATCTTATATAAACTATTTATAAACTTATACAACTATGCAGACAACCCATACAATCTGCCTATATACTAGACTCATATTATAACAGAAGCTAGACATATATATACAACAGTTATGAATCTATTACTTAATGTATATAAATAATTTACACAGAATACTATACTTATATTTAAGATACATATACTAACCTAAAAAGGAAGGAGAAAGGCCGAAGTTAGGGGTGGTGGGGAGCTCGGAGGGGAGCACGGCACTGCTTCATGCTTCGGCGTGGAAGAGGAGGGGAGACAAACGGAGAGGTGGATGGTGATGGCCTCGGTGGCGTGAGAGTGGATAGTACAAGAAGAAGGAGTGATGTAACGTTTGGTGAGTGGTTACGTGAAGGAGGAGGAAGTGGTTTATGAATGAGGAAGAAAGTGAAAAGGTAAAGGCAAATGGTTCAGATCTAAATATATAGGAATAAGGCAATGGATGCAACGTATCCAACATTTACATTTCAAAACTGGCGAAATTAAAGGTAGTCATCGATGCGTTGAGTGACGGGGTTTTAAGGCACGAAATAAATATGTGAGAAATGAGCTGGCTGCAATTTATTATGTACGTTATTATATGTACTATTTATTTTTGAAACGTAAGTATAGAAAAGGAAAAGGAAAAGTCAGAGCAATACGAGCCAGAAATAAATGGGAAATCAATATAACCAAAATGGTAACGGTCTAATTTCTTGATTTCAGCTGAAAATTATTTAAGCAATAAATTTATTGCTTGGCAAGCAAGGCTCAGGTTGAAAAGTGATGCAGCTAAGGCCAGAGAAGAAATTGTGCAAACTATAATTCCTGAAAACATGAGTTTGTGGTGTAGTGTGATGAGTCATTCACGACTCAGTGAAGGCATGAGTCGTTGCCAAGCTAAGGAAGGAGGGCCACGAGTCAACAAGCCAAGGGGGAAGGTAGTCCGACCTAAGAAAGCATGGTCACGACCTAACAACGGAGTTTTGGGTCGTCTCCGACCTAAGAAAACACAGGAAGAAGCATTCCGACCTAACAAGCTCCGATCTAATGATATTGAACGAGATAACTGTGCCGAGTTACGAGCTAGTGATGTTGAACAAGATAACTTCGCCGAGTTCCGATCTAAGCAAGCTGAACTGCCTTCTATTTTAGGTCGTAGGGGATTGGGTCGTGTTGTATTTTAGGTCGTTACCGACCTATGGGTTGTGTTGGGTGTTAAATCGTGAATCTTTGAGTCGTTATATGTTAAGTCGGTAACGAGTTAAGTCGTGTACATATGTTGTGTGTTGTATTGCTTAACTCGGTCATGAATGGGAAGTGTTAGGTCGCGTACGACCTATGATGAGTCGGTCGTGTTGAGTCAGGTGAGTTGGTCGTACTTGTTAAGTCGGCCAGGGGTTGAGTCGTTTACATTGGGCTGTATTGTAAAGGGGTTGAGTCGCGTGTGTTAAGTCGGTCACGACTTAAGTTGGGTCGTAAGTCGGCAACGACTTAGGGACTGGGTCGAAAACTCTATAAATAGGGGCGTGTGTTGTACATTTGAAGGAGTTGATTTTTGAATAAAATTCTCTTTTGTTAGCTTTGTGCTTTCATACCAATTGGTAGTTGAGTGTAATCTCCTATCTCCTCTTTCGGTTAATCGAGTGCGCTCGATTCAACGATCGTAGAAGCCGATTCACAGAATCTAGTGCGCTAGATCAACGTGCGAAGAATCGTAGATCTTTGAACACGGTATAGTGCGCTATCAACGTGTTTGAGATAGCTAGAGTTCGGTATCTTTGGATCAACGAACTTGGGCATTTTGGTATCTTCAACTCACCGATTTCTACATTTCATCGATTGAAGTTTTGTTTGATTAATCCGCTGCGTCATTATTTGGTATCAGAGCCATACTTAGCCAATCATAGCTAAGTTGATTCTTGGAGCCAAGTTTTTGAAGTTTTTGAAGTTTGAAGTTGTTCATCGTGTTCATATTGAAGTTGCATCAAGTTTGGAGTGTTTGATCCATTTCATTTTGGATCGAGGAGTTGGAAATTATTTGGATATATCTTGGGTTTTTGCGCGCCAAGGTTTGAAGTGTTTGAATTTGTAGCCGAGCTAAAGAGGTTGAGCCGAGTCAGATTAAGCCGACATTACTTGAGTCGTATACATACAAGCCGAGTTAAGTTCAAGGCCGAGCCTTGTGAAATTGTTGTTTGTGAAAGCTTTGGAGTTTTTGTTCGAATTGTTGAAGTTTTGTGAAATTTTCAATCATGCCACCAAGGAGAGCTAATCGTCATCAAAACGTTGAAGCTTTGTATCGTCGAGAAGAAGCTGAGCTTATGGAACAACTTATTAATGAGAAGTTTGATGAAGGCATTGGTAAATTGGAGAAATTGATGAATGATTTGAATCAAAGGAGGAGATCACCAAACTCGAACCATGGAGGAAACCGAGTTTCGCCATCGGTTACGGAAGCGAGGAGGGTATCGCCACATTCTTGTAGAGATAGAAGAGAAACATCAATTCCATCACGAAGAGATCATCATGACTATGCACATGAAGAGAGACGAAGTCAACGTGAATTTGATAATGAAGCATATAGAGATGAAGAGAGACATAGTCAAAGAAGTATGCATGAGCGAAGGGATGATAATGGTCGAGATCGATGTAGACGTACTTTTGATTTTGTTGAAGAAGGTGATAGAGCTAGTATTCATTATCGAGATCGGGATCAAGTTCGAAATTCTTATCGGGATATTGAAGATGATCGACGTTGGGAATCGGGAATGAAAATGGAGATTCCGGAGTTTAAAGGCGGGATGGTTGCTGAGGAGTTCTTAGATTGGGTTTCAAATGTTGAAGAGATCTTTGATTTCAAGGAGGTTCCTGAGCATATAAGGGTGAAGTTAGTTGCTACTAGGTTGAGGGGAAGAGCTTTGGCGTGGTGGCAGCAAACTAAACTTACAAGGGAGAGAATAGGAAAGTCAAAGATAGAATCATGGGATAAGATGAAGAAATTGATGAGATCTACCTTTTTACCTTACAACTATCAGTCACTTATGTACCAAAGGTTGCAGAATCTGAGGCAGGGGACAAAATCTGTTAGTGATTATGCTGATGAATTTTACCAACTCATTGCCAGGAATGATATTATGGAAACGGAAGAACAGCTAACTGCTAGATTCATTGGGGGATTGAGAATGCAGATCCAGGATATGGTTAATATGTTTGATCCTAGATCAGTTGCAGAGGCACATCAGAAAGCGTTAGCTTGGGAGAAACAAGGAAGACGTGGAGGTGGTGTGTTTACTAATTCCAATAATCAAGCAAGGGGTGTTGGTGGAAGTTCTAATGTTCCTAAACCTGTTTCAAAGCCAGTGGTGAAGGAGGCTGAGAAGGCGAAGGTTAGCAGTGGGTTCAAGTGTTATAATTGTCAGGAGTTGGGTCACAAAAGTAATGAATGTCCGAAGCCGAAGAAGAGAACCATGGTTGCAGAAGTTGAGGAGGATGATGGTGAGGAGGCAGAATGTTCAAATATACCTTATGTTGAGGAGGAAGAAGAATTGTTTGGAGATGAAGGTTGTAATCTTATGATGAGGAGGTCATGTCTTACACCAAAGCAAGAGGAGGATTGTAGTTGGTTGAGAAGCAATATTTTTCAGTCGACATGCACTATTCTGGGGAAAGTTTGCAAGTTCGTTATTGATGCGGGAAGTTGTGATAATATTATTTCTACAGAAGCAGTAAGAAAGTTGAATTTGAAGACCGAGAAGCATCCTAAACCGTACAAGCTAGCATGGTTAAGGAAGGGTGGTGAAGTGAAGGTGTGTCGAAGAGCTTGTGTTAATTTTTCTATTGGGAAGAAGTACAAAGATGAAATTTGGTGTGATGTTGTAGACATGGACGTGTGTCATCTGTTGTTGGGCAGACCATGGCAGTTTGATAGAGCAGTTCAACATGACGGTCGTGCCAATAGTTACAGTTTCATGTTCGAGGGTACTAAAATCACTTTGGTTCCTAAGAAGCAACAACAAAAGGAGAGCAAGCTAGAAGAGATTGAGGAATTGAAAACTCTGTTGACTTTGAAGGAGTTTGTCAAGGAAGTCGAAGAAGAACCAGAAGTGTTTTTGTTGATTGGGAGAGAGAGTAGTGAAGAAGTTGAAATTCCAGAAGCAGCAAAGCCAATTTTGAAAGAATTCGAAGATGTCTTTCCAGAGGAGTTGCCTAAGAAGTTACCACCACTTAGAGACAT
This sequence comes from Allium cepa, assembly GCA_030765085.1. Taxonomy (NCBI): domain Eukaryota; kingdom Viridiplantae; phylum Streptophyta; class Magnoliopsida; order Asparagales; family Amaryllidaceae; genus Allium; species Allium cepa. Next base: position 880,723,585 of record CM060931.1, on the reverse strand, counting down.
TCAACATCAAATTGATCTTGTTCCGGGAGCAGTGTTACCACATCAACCACATTATCGAATGAGTCCGAAGGAACATGAGGAGTTACGAAGGCAGGTAGAAGAGTTGTTGGAACAGGGACGTGTTCAGGAAAGCTTGAGTCCTTGTGCCGTGCCAGCATTGTTGGTGCCAAAGAAGGATGGAACATGGAGAATGTGTACAGATAGTAGAGCTTTGAATAAGATCACTGTCCGATATAGATTTCCTATGCCAAGGTTGGATGATTTGTTAGATCAATTGAGTGGGGCAACTATATTTTCAAAGATTGATTTGAAGAGTGGTTATCATCAAATTCGAATCAGACCTGGAGATGAATGGAAGACAGCTTTTAAGACGAGAGAAGGGTTATACGAATGGTTGGTTATGCCATTTGGTTTGTCAAATGCACCTAGTACATTCATGCGGGTGATGAATCAAATCTTTAGACCATTCATTGGGAAGTTCGTCGTGGTTTATTTCGATGATATTCTGATATATAGCAGGAGTATGGAGGAGCATGTTCTACATTTGAGGGAAGTGTTGATTATTCTTCGTGAAGAACAATTTTATGCTGCTACGAAGAAATGTGTGTTTATGACGCACAGTGTTTTATTTCTGGGTTATGTTGTTTCAGGAGAAGGTATTCAAGTTGACCAGAGTAAAGTTGAAGCAGTCAGGAATTGGCCACAGCCAAAGACGATTACGGAAGTGAGAAGTTTTCATGGGCTAGCGTCATTCTACCGAAGATTCATACCACACTTCAGTAGCGTGATGGCTCCAGTTACTGATTGCATGAAGGGGAAACAGTTTGTATGGTCAGAGGAAGCGGGGGTTGCTTTTGAGAAGATCAAGGAATTGTTGACGTCTGCACCAATTCTTGTTCTACCTAATTTTCAGTTATTGTTTGAATTGCATACTGATGCTTCGAAGGTTGGGATTGGAGGAGTGTTGAGTCAACAGGGGAGACCTATTGCATATTTCAATGAAAAGTTGTCAGGGGCAAAGATGAGATACAGTACATATGACGTTGAATTTTATGCTGTTGTACAAGCTGTTAAGCATTGGAGACACTATCTATTTCAGAAGGAATTTGTCCTTTATACAGATCATGAAGCATTGAAACATTTACAGGGGCAGGATAAGATTTCAGCGAGACATGCATCATGGATTGCATATTTACAGCAGTTTACTTTTGTCGTTAAGCACAAATCAGGGGTGACAAATCGGGTAGCTGATGCTTTGAGTAGGAGGAGTCATTTATTAACGACAATGAAGGTTGAAGTGACGGGGTTTGAATTACTGCCAGAAATGATTGAAAAAGATCCTTACTTCGTGAAATATATTGAGAAAGTAAAGGATGGGAGTACCGATGAATTTATGATAGTTGATGGTTTTCTGTTTAAGGGAAATCGTTTATGTATTCCGGATTGTAGTCTGAGGATGAAGATTGTGAAGGAGTTACACGAGGAAGGGCATGTGGGCCGTGATCGTACTTTGCAGTTGATTTCACAGTCTTATTTTTGGCCGTCGATAAGAAAAGAGGTTGAAAGATTCGTGGAGAGATGCCATATTTGCCAGGTGTCAAAGGGAACAGCGACGAATGCAGGGTTGTATATGCCGTTGCCTGTACCGTCTAAGCCATGGGTTGATATTAGCATGGATTTCGTTTTGGGTTTGCCTAGAACTCAAAGGGGAAATGATTCGATATTTGTTGTGGTGGACAGATTTTCGAAGATGGCACATTTTGTTGCTTGCAAGAAGACGGCGGATGCTGTTCGTGTTGCGCAATTATTTTTCCAAGAGATTTATCGACTTCATGGTTTACCAGAATCTATTGTTTCTGATCGAGATACTCGTTTTCTGAGTCATTTTTGGTTGAGTTTGTGGAAGATGGTGGGAACGAAACTGAAATTTAGTAGTGCTTATCATCCGCAAACTGACGGGCAGACAGAAGTTGTTAACAGGTCATTGGGAAATTTATTGCGATGTCTTGTACAGGATAATTTGAAAAGTTGGGACATGAAGTTATGCCAAGCTGAATTTGCACATAATCATGCAATGAATCGTAGCACGGGATTCAGTCCGTTTCGGATTGTTTATTCAAATTTACCCAGGGCACCGTTGGATTTGGCAGTAGTACCACAGTCGAAGGGGACAGTTAAACGAGCTGTTAATTTTGTTGATGAGCTGACTGAATTTCATAAAATCGTTCAGGAACGATTGGAGAAATCGAATGAGAAGTATAAGAAGTCTGCAGATTTGAAGAGACGAAATATTGAATTTAACGAAGGTGATTTAGTTTATGCTGTATTAACGAAGGATCGTTTTCCATAGGTGCTTATAATAAGTTGAAAGCCAGGAAAATTGGTCCTGTCGAAATTGTGAAACGAATTAATAACAATGCTTATAAGTTGAAGCTGCCGGAGGATATTTACACTTCTGATGTATTCAATATTAAGCATCTTGTGCCATATTATGGAGATGAACATTTTGATGAGAAAGAATTTGCAAATTCGAGGACGAATTTTCCTCAACCAGGGGAGGATGATGCAGCTAAGGCCAGAGAAGAAGTTGTGCAAACTATAATTCCTGAAAACATGAGTTTGTGGTGTAGTGTGATGAGTCATTCACGACTCAGTGAAGGCATGAGTCGTTGCCAAGCTAAGGAAGGAGGGCCACGAGTCAACAAGCCAAGGGGGAAGGTAGTCCGACCTAAGAAAGCATGGTCACGACCTAACAATGGAGTTTTGGGTCGTCTCCGACCTAAGAAAACACAGGAAGAAGCATTCCGACCTAACAAGCTCCGACCTAATGATATTGAACGAGATAACTGTGCCGAGTTACAAGCTAGTGATGTTGAACAAGATAACTTCGCCGAGTTCCGATCTAAGCAAGCTGAACTGCCTTCTATTTTAGGTCGTAGGGGATTGGGTCGTGTTGTATTTTAGGTCGTTATCGACCTATGGGTTGTGTTGGGTGTTAAATCGTGAATCTTTGAGTCGTTATATGTTAAGTCGGTAACAAGTTAAGTCGTGTACATATGTTGTGTGTTGTATTGCTTAACTCGGTCATGAATGGGAAGTGTTAGGTCGCGTACGACCTATGATGAGTCGGTCGTGTTGAGTCAGGTGAGTTGGTCGTACTTGTTAAGTCGGCCAGGGGTTGAGTCGTTTACATTGGGCTGTATTGTAAAGGGGTTGAGTCGCGTGTGTTAAGTCGGTCACGACTTAAGTTGGGTCGTAGGTCGGCAACGACTTAGGGACTGGGTCGAAAACTCTATAAATAGGGGCGTGTGTTGTACATTTGAAGGAGTTGATTTTTGAATAAAATTCTCTTTTGTTAGCTTTGTGCTTTCATACCAATTGGTAGTTGAGTGTAATCTCCTATCTCCTCTTTCGGTTAATCGAGTGCGCTCGATTCAACGATCGTAGAAGCCGATTCACGGAATCTAGTGCGCTAGATCAACGTGCGAAGAATCGTAGATCTTTGAACACGGTATAGTGCGCTATCAACGTGTTTGAGATAGCTAGAGTTCGGTATCTTTGGATCAATGAACTTGGGCATTTTGGTATCTTCAACTCACCGATTTCTACATTTCATCGATTGAAGTTTTGTTTGATTAATCCGCTGCGTCAAAAAGCAAAGGAAACAAAAGTCCCAATATAAAGTAAAGAGAGAGAAACGAAGTTAAAAAGGGAAAGAAAAATAAAGTGAATCGTTTTAAAATAATAATTACGACGTATACAAATGTATACGTTTGATTTTCGAAACTGCTAAACATAAATTCGGGAAAAATGGAAAGCAAATATATAATGATGTATGGGAAGAAAGAAAGTCACCGAAATCAATTGTAACGGTCACCTGCAATATTTTCTCCTAAACACATATATCCAATCAAAAGAAATGGTAACGCTCAAAAGCTTTGATTTAGGAAAAGGTTATTAAAACAAGTCACTGCTGGCTACAATCAAATATTTATGTTTTAAGGGAACAGTTTCTTACCTTTAAAAAGCAATGAAGACAGAGAGAAAATAACAGAGACGGCAACAAATCAATCAATCAAGTGAATGAAAAAGGCAACCGGGAAACGTATCAAATTAAATATTGGCAGTAACGGTTACCCATTTATTTAGCTGACAAATATTAAAGCTATAAAGGCGATTAACATATCAACCGTTCAAAAAGATAAATACAACGTATACAAAATTATACGCTTAATTTTTGAAATGATGGCAACGGCTAAAATTTAGCAACTGATGAAATAATTACTAAAGTAAAGGATAGTGGCTATTGCTTGATAATAAATTTATTATCAACAATTTTTAGCTTGAATTTAATAGAATTTCCCAATGAAATAATTTGTTTTAAAATAAATTGAAAATTAAAAATCTGCTATACTTAAATATACGTATTCTAAATATATAAACATTTTATTTAAAAATTCAATTATTATAAGATTTCACAAATATTTAATTAAATACGTTATAGAATCAATTAAAATTGTTAAAATTTTCCGGGTCGTTACACTCTCCCCCACTCAAAACTTTTCGTCCCCGAAAAGAAAGGAGGTAGGAGAATAAAACAACCAGAAAAAAAAAATAGATTGAAAGCCAAGATAAACAATAAATTTTAAAACTAAATAAATTTTATTTAAAATATTTATTTAAAAATTTCATTTGAAATTAAATTTAATATTTAATACTTCTCGAACTCCTTTGCAAACAATTATTTACATTATTACTTCTATTTACAAAGGCTATTGAAAATATTAAATCCAAAATTTATGAAATTTTTAATTTTTCTCAAGATACCTTTCAAATATTATCAATAAATTAATAATCATTTTCTTTAAAGATGTTTTATTTAATTTATAACTTCAAAAATATTTATAACGCTAAAATTTTATATAAAACAATGTAGTATACAAATAAGCAATATTTAAAAGATTTATTCAAAAAGGAAAGGAAGGTAGATTCCAAAAACGGAATATAGGTGAAAAATAAAGCTGAGCAGATGAAGTAGATTCAAAAGAATAGAATCGGGCACGAATAATTTATTTCAAACCATAAGAATTTAAATTTCAAATATTAATACAAAATTTCTTTGTTGAAAATACTTTTATAATAAAATACCTTTATAAATAAAATACTTTTATATCGAAACCAATTTTTCTTTCGAAAATACTTTTATAACTCGATGTTTTAACAAGTTTATCCTCGTTCTTGCAGACTCTGGCCATGCGTTGATCAAGCGCAAAGCTAGAGTTCTTCAAGTACTTAGTAGACCTGTTTCAAACCCAGTGAAAATATTTGAAAAACCTTTTAAAAACAGATATGGAAAGTACAATCCAAACAAATCAACCAAACCAAAACCTTTGTCCGATCATGGTTCGTAGATACACAATGGTTACGCCTGGGTCCCCCAGGAAACAATCCATATCCGTAAGCTTTCTCAGCCCTGCGAGTTACGCCATGATGACTAGTAGAGTGCAGGATACACAATGGTTACGCCTGGATCCCCCAGGAAACAATCCGTACCCCTAGGCAAGACTCAGCCAGGCACTTGCGCTACTATTCGCGACCTACACAGATTGCAGGATACACAATGGTTACGCCTGGATCCCCCAGGAAACAATCCGTACCCCTAGGCAAGACTCATCCAGGCAATTGCGCTATGCATTCACGAGAGAAAAAAAAACCATGGGTTATGCCACGGTGGGAACACTCGAGTATTACATCCGGAAAACCAAAAATCAGAGAGAATAATATCGATAGAACGAATCCACGATGTGGCCACAAAGCGGATATCAAGCAGAAGGCACTTTACATATCTTTACTTCGAAAATATATATCATATAGTACCTTTTCAAATCACTTTCAAATATCGTACTTATATAAAGTCCATATATATAGGATTTCATTTTTCCCAAATCGAATACTTTCCAAATCAATAGTAGATCAAATCATACTTATATAGACTTCGATTATATAAAATCTCTTTCCAAATTGAGTACCTTTCAAATCAATAGATTTCAAATCAACTTCATACTAATACAATCCATTTTATATAAGTTCGACCACTCCCAAATCAAGTGCTTAATAATATAAGGTTCTCAAATTTCAAATCATTTCAATACCAGTTTCAAAGTCATATATGATTTCACCATATTTTCTTCCAAATTAAATATATCAATTTCAAAGTTCCCATAATAATAGGTTTAGAAAATAATCCCAGTTTCCAAATTAAAATAATTCAAGTTAAACAAATTCATTTCCAAAATCACCATATAAGTACTGGTTTTAATTTCAATTAAATTTCAAAACCAAATATTTTCTCAAAATCAATTATACTAAAAATAGTTTCCAAATTTATAAGTATCCCTTTAAAACTTTTAAACTATCTATTTCTATTTGAAATATCCAATTTACCTTTCTGAAAACAATTATTCAAAACCATATTTTTTTCAAAACATTTCAAAACAAAATTTATATTCTTTATCAAACATTTTATACTCTTTGAAATTTTTTAGCTTTGAAAATTTAATCTCGATTTGGAAGTGTTCGAACATTCAAAATAGTCAGGGAAATCAAATTTTCAATTCAAGAGTTGAAAATCAACAATAAATCAATAAATTAAATCCGAAACTCGAGGACTGAATATCGGTTTCCTTTAAATCATTTTAAATATATATACATATATCTTTCGAACATTGAATTATTCTTCGGAATTTGAAAGCAAAATTTGTTTCAAATATATACTTATATCTTTCTAAAATATCAAATTATACTTCGGAAGTTGAAATCAAAACCGGCTTTACAAAATCACTTGCATAGCGAAGCTATTAAAGTAGCCACTCCCTCACTCTGAAACTCGAAAATCAATGTCGATGATGCGTGCACTCATCACCGAAATTATTTTCCAGCGACATAAGTGAGTTCTGGATTTCTATTTTCTTGAAAACTTCTTTGAAATTTCTTCAAAATTATTGGAATTCATTTGAACTCATTTGAAACATTTCTTATTCGGAAAAATACTTTTAAATCATATCATTTTTATATATTTTCCAAAATCTTAAAACCAGTTTCAAAATACCGGAATTCAATTCTCGAATTTCAAATTTAACCCTTCAGTTATAAATCATTGTTATATGAATCACTTTCTTATAAATTTTCGAAATTTCCAATCCTTTCAAAACTTTTATATATAGAATAACATTTCTTATTCGTTTTATATATAGGTATACAATCCTTATCGAAAACATTTTCACTTTTTATATAGAATAAAATCATAATTATCAAAATAATAATTTCGATATATAAAACAATTTCAAAAATGCAAATATACTCGATTTTCAAAGAATAATTTTAAGAATGGATTTCAAAACAAAGATAGAGATTTGAATTAGAGAAACTCCAATCAATAGAATTCTGATTCGAAGATAGACTCGATCAAAGATGAGATAATTAAATTACAAAATAGAAGATGGATATACTTCTATAAATCGCGGGCGACCTTAACCGGGTGAACCGTGAGTTCAGGAATATGATCGATGCGGAATTCTAAAAAAAATCGACATTCGATTGCCAGAGATGGAATTGGGCATATCAAGATATAGCAGCATCGTAAACCGAGGATACAAAAATCTTCGGTGAATCGATGCCAATTGTAAAGGTGTTTTCACCCCCTTTACAAAACATTCGGTGGAGTTATGGGATACTCCAGAATCAAACGAATATAAATAGGAAGCGACAAGAATGAATTTCGGAACCGAGGGACATTCTAAAACTCAAAGGAAATTGAGTCAAAAAGGAAGAGATTCAACTCGAACGAAAGTGATTCTGTAAATAAATTTACCATATATGCTAAGTTTTGCCTAGAGCCAAAGCTCTGATACCAACTGTAACGACCTGCTATTTTCAACCATTCGCATCCGCAGATGTCGGACTTGAATTGCTCAAAATATCAGATTGTTAATTAAAATTTGGCAAACCCAACATATACAGTAAATAAATCAAACACAGAATCACAGATACAGAGTAGTACAAAAATACGCAGCGGAATAAATAGATAGTAGTTCATGAAGCTACTATATACCTCAGAGTTAGAAATAAAATACAACCGAATTGTCCAAATGCCATGAAGTCTCCAATGCAACAGATGTCTTCTCTGAACCAATCAACTGGATGACAGAAGGGATAGATAGCTGGATCTTCAAGCAAAGCTCCAACTTCGAAGGTGAGTCTCAAATGCTGTATCTCTCAGTCTGACCCGAGCGTAAAGCAAAAACACAAAACACTCGAGTCAGGATTAACATTCTTATATCTATAAATCTAACTCAAGTGAAATATCAACTGAAATATAATTAACTTAAAGGACGTTTGGGATAACCATCCTCTAAGGGTCCATGGAACTATCTATAAGGTATAAATATACACTATAATACCGAGGTCATTTCAAATTAATTTATACTTCACAACAAAAATATCTTTTCATTATATATATATATATATATATATATATATACACATAAATATTTAGAGTAGAATATTTGTAGTTTCCTCAACTTAACAAATCGTTTTCAAAATCAACCCGACCATCCCATTCAAATTTAATTCAATCTTAATTTATAAATTTTTATACAATTCAGTTTTTGATCAAACAAATTCAAATTATATTCATTTCAAATACAGAACTAAATCAAAATTTTACCGTTTAAATTCTACTATATTTCAACGCTTTAATATTCAACAACTCAAAGTTTGATTTAACAGTTTCATATAGATCTCGATTTAACCTTGTTATTTAGTCTTGAAATGTTCACTAAATAAATTCAATATTTATTTAATAACCAAATTTACCTTTAAACTAAATTTTCCTTTCGATTTGTTTAAACTTGAAACCTCCATTTAATTATTTAAATCAAAATCAAGTTATAAATCGAATCTTAAATTTCAAATTCTTTGGTTCAAATAATCCAATTAAGTAAAATACTTAACTAAATACAATTTCAATTAATTCAACTTTATCTTCTCAACCTTAACTTATCCAAATTATTACAACAATCAATTTTGAAATATAAATTTAAATAAATACTTAAACATATTATATGGATTAAATCGATCTCCAAAATATTACTATTAAATCTATATATAAAATTTCTATTTTCATATAATATTTTAAGAATTAATATTTATTAAAACCGTATATTTATTTTCAACCCATAGAAATTATTTTCAAAATATTTATACATATGGACCAACGGTGTCTGTATATAATTTCATACCCTATGGTCAAGGGATACGGATTTCAATCCGAAATTTAAATATACAGGTAGATATCACTTCGACCCGTAATCCTAAATTCAATTTTTATTGAAAATCGCTTGGGTTTATCATTTCAACCCATAACGAAGTTCTCCTATTCTAAAGTCCGTTCGGGTATGTATCATTTCAACCCATATTGAATTCTAAACTACGGGGAACTTGCAGAGTGATAACAAGTAATAAAATAACAGACATATGCCATCAATAACAGTATAATATAACAATGGGATATGGTGTCATATCCCACAGGTGAACAAATTTGCAAACAACAAAATATATAGCAATGTAAATAACTAACAGTAGCATATTTCAATTGTCGTTTCAATTGGAATCAAATTTAATAAATAAAAGAACGTTAGTCGTGAGTGATTGCTCACCTTTCGTGGCTGGAGGGTACCGAAGGTGATACGGAAACACACACTGATACGGACATGGAAATTTGATTTACAAATCCAAGCAAAGCAAAATTTGCACGAATTTGATGAACAGAATCTGGTAACAGAAAACGTCGGGAACATATCAAAATAGCTTGATATAAAGTTTTGGACGAGACGCATATTATATTAATATTTCACTTAAACCCATTATTTTAAAATACATATTCATTTGAAATAAATCTCAATTTTTTTTTTTTATATATATAACCAAAATCAATAAAATCTTTATAGCTTGTATATGCACTTTGACCTAATCATTTATACCCATATAAACTTGACAGTTTAGATATACAAATTAACACAGGCTATATAAATTTTGTTTTTATTACTGTTAACTAAAACAACTACTAATGTGTATACAACCGCTTATAAATAAAATATACTTTTTATATTAACTCACAATGTAGACTAAAAAAAATCTTGTAAACTTAAATATAAACAATTGCCTATACATATTAATATAATCTGGAAAAAAATTTAGAATAGAAAACGTGGGAATTCAAAATTCATGCAGTTGCAGCCTAAATCATAAAGGTAAATTCATATACAGGTGAACCTGCAGCTATATGTATAAGTAAATTATTGTAACCTTACCCAAATGAAAAGACTCAATACCAAATTTCCATAACCTATGTATTTAAAACTGACAACGTTTATATAAGTAATATAAACAAAATACTTTCCTTCTAGCGAATAAAACAATACTTCTAACAACACTTAAAACTTCATATATTTTTCTTAAAAAGTTACTTTATACATATATTATATTTAATTTAGACATGTAAAAAAAATAAAATTTAAAGTCCAACTTTATCTCCAACAGAAACAAAATCTTACAACTTATTCATATTTTTGCTTTTACATCAATTCAAAACATAAAAATTTAAAACTACATTTAATTTGAACCCAATATACTTAGTACACTTTAATATAATAATATCTGAAACCATACACTGCAAATACTACCCATAACATACGCACACCATACAAAAGTTATAACCCAAAACATACGCACACCACACAAAGTTATACCAATATATATGTAAACTATATAACTAAAATATCTTATATAAACTATTTATAAACTTATACAACTATGCAGACAACCCATACAATCTGCCTATATACTAGACTCATATTATAACAGAAGCTAGACATATATATACAACAGTTATGAATCTATTACTTAATGTATATAAATAATTTACACAGAATACTATACTTATATTTAAGATACATATACTAACCCAAAAAGGAAGGAGAAAGGCCGAAGTCAGGGGTGGTGGGGAGCTCGGAGGGGAGCACGGCACTGCTTCATGCTTCGGCGTGGAAGAGGAGGGGAGACAAACGGAGAGGTGGATGGTGATGGCCTCGGTGGCGTGAGAGTGGATAGTACAAGAAGAAGGAGTGATGTAACGTTTGGTGAGTGGTTACGTGAAGGAGGAGGAAGTGGTTTATGAATGAGGAAGAAAGTGAAAAGGTAAAGGCAAATGGTTCATATCTAAATATATAGGAATAAGGCAATGGATGCAACGTATCCAACATTTACATTTCAAAACTGGCGAAATTAAACGTAGTCATCGATGCGTTGAGTGACGGGGTTTTAAGGCACGAAATAAATATGTGAGAAATGAGCTGGCTGCAATTTATTATGTACGTTATTATATGTACTATTTATTTTTGAAACGTAAGTATAGAAAAGGAAAAGGAAAAGTCAGAGCAATACGAGCCAGAAATAAATGGGAAATCAATATAACCAAAATGGTAACGGTCTAATTTCTTGATTTCAGCTGAAAATTATTTAAGCAATAAATTTATTGCTTGGCAAGCAAGGCTCAGGTTGAAAAGCAAAGGAAACAAAAGTCCCAATATAAAGTAAAGAGAGAGAAACGAAGTTAAAAAGGGAAAGAAAAATAAAGTGAATCGTTTTAAAATAATAATTACGACGTATACAAATGTATACGTTTGATTTTCGAAACTGCTAAACATAAATTCAGGAAAAATGGAAAGCAAATATATAATGATGTATGGGAAGAAAGAAAGTCACCGAAATCAATTGTAACGGTCACCTGCAATATTTTCTCCTAAACACATATATCCAATCAAAAGAAATGGTAACGCTCAAAAGCTTTGATTTAGGAAAAGGTTATTAAAACAAGTCACTGCTGGCTACAATCAAATATTTATGTTTTAAGGGAACAATTTCTTACCTTTAAAAAGCAATGAAGACAGAGAGAAAATAACAGAGACGGCAACAAATCAATCAATCAAGTGAATGAAAAAGGCAACCGGGAAACGTATCAAATTAAATATTGGCAGTAACGGTTACCCATTTATTTAGCTGATAAATATTAAAGCTATAAAGGCGATTAACATATCAACCATTCAAAAAGATAAATACAACGTATACAAAATTATACGCTTAATTTTTGAAATGATGGCAACGGCTAAAATTTAGCAACTGATGAAATAATTACTAAAGTAAAGGATAGTGGCTATTGCTTGATAATAAATTTATTATCAGCAATTTTTAGCTTGAATTTAATAGAATTTCCCAATGAAATAAATTTTGTTAAAATAAATTGAAAATTAAAAATCTGCTATACTTAAATATACGTATTCTAAATATATAAACATTTTATTTAAAAATTCAATTATTATAAGATTTCACAAATATTTAATTAAATACGTTATAGAAGCAATTAAAATTGTTAAAATTTTCCGGGTCGTTACAATTTTGATGTAAAATGTTTTGGTTATCGTAAGGTAAAAATAAGGCATGTTTATTTGTGGTATGGTCTTACGAGATACCTTTGATTTTCAAAGGATTTTGAAACTTTAATAATTCAATTGAGTATGTTTTCTCACGTTGGTTTTCTAGACTGATTTGGGTGTTATTTTATTATAATACTTGGGCCAGACCGAGTATTACAGATTCAAGATAGGGTGCTACGAAGCTCAGAAGACGAGCTGGCTGACGGAGACATATAGCACGTATCTGATTTATATTCCCCTGTGTATGGTATGTTGTATATTCAGTTTTTTGAGGACAAGTAATTATAACTGTCCAGTATTGTGTTATTGATTGTGTTGTACTCTGATGATGTAATGTATAAAAATAGTTATAGTTTCTTTTGAATAAAGATCCGTGTTATCTATTATATATATTATTCCGCTGCGATTGTGAGTTTCTCTATTGTTATTTCTTCTTCTTCTTCTACCTCTTACTTATTTCACTTGCGGTCTGGTATTTTCGGCATTCGATCGTTCGACATGTAATATAGTGGACGTATCGATGTGGATTTTCGTACGTCGAAAACCGAGTCTTGACATTTTGGTATCAGAGCTGAAGGTTAAGCGAGAACCTAAGTTCTTGTGGGGCTTACTCATTAGATATAGGGTCAGCAGCACCCTAGAATGGGTTTGAGTGTATTAATAGATATGAGCGCGTATTTTTAGTGAATGTAAAATTGTTTTACATGGTGTTGATTGGTTTGCTGAGTGGCTTATGAATTATTGTCAATACGAGTAATTAACGTTATTGATAGGGATCTCTAAACACTTAAATAGAACAATTTGACACAGTGTTGTTTAAATAGGGTAAATGAAATAATTTTACCCAAATTATTTTTATATGTGAAAGAAATAATTTTTCATAAATTATTATAAGTATATATGGATGCTTGGTTGTTAGGGAATGATAATATTAAATTATTATCATTGTTATGTGGATATTAAAATAAGAAAATAAGGTTATAACCAAAGTTAAGGAATTAACCTATATGACAGAATGGAATTTGTAAATGTGAATTGTAAATGTGATTTATAATTGAAATGGGATAAAATTCTAGAGTAATATTTTAATATTGACTGAAGGGATTTGAAATTCGAAAATTTAGGGAATTTATCTCCCTTTGAGTTTGAAAATGATTTTCAAAGGCTTTGGAGGAATAATAGTGATATTATTCGGAAATATTTCGAATTGGATGTGAAATTAGGTGAGGTTTGGAACTTAAAATATTAAAAATACTTTTTAAAGAAACTAAAGCACTGAACTCACTTAGGTTGCTGGAAAGTAATTTCGATGATGACTGCAACATCATCGATGTTCATTTTCGAGTTTTCAAGAGAGGAATTGCTACCTAAATGTTATGAAGTGAGTTTTGGTTTGGTAAAACTGATTCGATTTAAAATTCAAAGGATAATTTGTTATCCCAAAGGATTTTGATATATATGTTTTCAAAAATGATTTCAGAATACTTAAATGATTTTTTAAACTCTGGAATCTTATTTAAAAAGGTTTATGGGATATAAATAAGTTTGAAAACATATAAAAATTGAAATTTTTTAAGGATAAAATTTAATGTAACAGCCTGCAAATCCGTATCCCTTGAATCAACACTATTTTTCATCAATTAACTCAAGTGGAACAGAAGTACGAACCATTAGGGTTAAAGAAGAAGAGATAGAAGAAGAAGAAATAATTACACAATATCAGAATCTCACATTTGCAACGGAATAAAATATAATAGTAAATAACAGAGCTTTATACAAAATGAACTATATCTGTTTTATACACCATATCATCAGAGTATCTCATACAAACAATATTTACCAGTCAGACAACCATACAATCATAGCAGCGGATATACTAGTACGGATAATACGTCTCGGACTCCAGCTCCTCTCCTGCTCCATAGCATCCTGTCCTGAACATATAATACTCGGTCTGACCCGAGCATTATAATGAAATAGCACCCGAGTCAGTCTGGAATACCAGCTGATAATAATGCATATAAATTGATTATTAAAGTTTCAAAATTCCTTTGAAAACAAAAGCATCTCGTAAGACCATGCCACAAATAAACATGTTGGGTTTTTACCTTACGACAGTGAAACACTTTTATAGAAATCCTCTGGTATTATAATTAGGTCTATATACAAATACTTAAAAAATAACCGAAATTGTTACGTGATTAAATTCCAGCTACTAGCCACAGAGTGGGTAATACAAACAAATTCATAAAAGGCTCGTACGGATAATGGATTCCAATTAATGACTAGGCACTGGGGTACCACCTGTCACAGTACCTGGTCTAGATCAGTGTACCGAGGACCATGCCCAATCCTCTGCAACACAAGGCCCGGACTACCCGTTACTGGATAGTCCTGAGTAAGATCACCCCGCGGTTGGGATCAGCAACCGCACCACTAAGCCAAAATAAATTGACATCTAGACAGGAATGAACTTATCCAGAAATGGGTGCTGCCCACCAAGCCTTGCTGCATATCCCGTGATTTTCAGTCATTCCCAATTGATGAGGCTTGAGGCTAAGCATTACCTTTTAGAACGTTTCACTTAGAATGCCAATCGCGCACCTGACGATTCCGAAAGCATTCAACTATAAAAGTCCGTCCCGGGTTTGAACGGAACCGAAGGCCCTACTCCTACTACATCCATTTTGGAAATATCCTCAGCATTAATAGCGACTAGCCCTTGAACTTCAATGCTCCATCTTCGTCTCCGAACACGTTTTTCCATGAAACGTACAAACTGGATCGAAGTGGTTATTGAGAAATAAATCTCGATCCCGGTCTCTTCGAAACGATCAACGCATTTGTCCAATATTGGTAGTCAATGATTTAACTATCAATTAACACCCATAAACATCCATCACATAATAAATAATTCCCACATTATTTGTTTTCCTCAAAGATATCTTTACGAGATATAATCCAATTTCAAAATCCCTTTGAAACACTTTTCAAACCCAATTTCCTCATGGAATAGAATTTCTCAAATCCTTGCTTCCTTCGAAAACATCCAAGTACCAATATTTGAGGTTTAAAATAATTTAAATACTCTATTCTTGAAAGAAACATCAAAACATTCATACTAAAATTTCCTACATATTGATTTAAAATATATATATCCTTTAGAAATAACTTGAATAAAACTGCTTAATAAAATATAAACTATTATCTTTCAAATAAATTTAAGTCATACAAAATTTTAAAATAAAGTTATCAAACTTTATACGATTTCAAAATAATACATTGATTGATTATGTCACAAACCGGAAATTTTAACGAATTAAATTGGAATAATTGATCGATTTTAAAATATTTAAAAGTTAATTCTAACTTGAATTCAAGATATCAATATTTACTTGATAATGAAACCATTGAAATTGTATAGTTTAAATATTGATTTTAATAATTGAAAATTGGGTAAATTGTTGAATCTGATATTTCTAAGCCTATTTAAATAATTTGAAGGCTTACCAAATTTATAATAATGATACTGAAGATAATTGGATAATTGGAATTTAATTTAAATATAATTTCTTCAGTTTTGAAATTATATTGAACTTAAAATTAGCCTTCCGAGGCACAGTCTCGGAATTCGACAAAACCAGTTCCATTGGATCCGTAATAGCTAGTTATTATCGGATTTCAATTTTCGGAGCAATCAGAGTTGTCGTTTGACTCTGGTAGCTCGAAACGCTTAGATTTATTTTAATCGATTTAAATTAATATCGATCGTTTAATTCCGTAACTCGCACATACGACTAAATTAGCCTCAGGAACACGTGCCATTGTGTTCGGAACGTAGGTAAAACCTTATAATCGTCTAGCAGTATTCTTTAACAGGAGTTCGAAAGTTTAGTAGCAATTAACGGTCATGTTGGAAGCTTTACAATACAATAATAAAAAATTAAAACCCATGCTCGTACTCAAGAAGTTTCCCCAGGATTCTATTTCATTTCCGTTCCCCCTTATTTATTCTCGAAGCCAATGGAACTCGTCAAACGAAAAATAATATTTACAAGATATTTTCTTTTTCAAGTCGTGCTCAAGAAGCTTCCTACCCCCTCTATTTTATTTTGGTTCTCCTCCTTATTCTCGAATGTCTTCGTTCCTCTCTATTCAAAAAGAAGGTAAACGAAATCGATAAAAAAATAAAATAAGAGAAAGGCGGGAGCCATGTTCGATTGGTAACGCGAGAAGGGGGCAACGATTTGGAGCGTGTTCGATTTAGGGTTTCGTGGCGCGGACTCGGAGTTTTTGAGCAAGCTTCTGGAAACATCAGCGATCGAATCGAAGCAGGGGTGGGCGTTCGAATTCAGATATAGGGGAAAGGAGTTGAGCGGCGTGCTCATGGAGGGTCGCATGGTGACGTTGGAGGTCATGACGACGGCGCGACCCTGGATAGGGTTTGCAGGGCAGTTGCGTTCGATGGTGAGGACAGGGAAGTTTCGGCAGTCGCGTTCGTTAGGGATGGCGCGTTTCTGGGAGGAGACAGTTGGGTATATCGCAATCGATTGTGAGTAAATCTTTGACCCGTATAATCTGAGTTGCTATTATTTGGTTACTGTTATCTATCTTGTTGATTGGAAGAAAAACATTTCCAATTGTGTTTGATAATGATCATTAAATCGGTCGTAAAAATATTTGTCTTAAGTTAGTTAGAAATTTAATGATTGGAAATTCACAAATTAAATTTGTTAAGGAAAATGAAGAGTTAAATAAATAAGTTAATTAATTAATGGTATGGATTAATTTAGTTATTAAGGTTTCTAAATTAATGATTTGGATTAAAGTCATTAACTTAAGGTCAAAAAAAAATGTTAATTACATAAGTTGGGATTGTTAATCGATGATTAAAATTTAGTTAATCGAAAAATGAAGGATAAATGTAATTAAATTTTAGAAATTAATTACCTAATTAGAAATTAGATAATTTGTGATTGAGAATTAATGAATTAATTAATGTGTAATTTAATGATTAATCAAAGTTAAGTACTCAGAGAAGTAATTAAAGGATTGGCTAAAGAATATGGCTAATAAAAGATTATTAGTTAAGGATTATTAAATGATTTAATAATGTGATTAATTTAAGGTAATGAATTTTATAGATTTACTAAAGGAAATCAATTGTGAAATTTGGTAGGCATGATTACTAAATGTAAGTTATTAAGTAAGATTACTTGGGAAGGTAATTGGTGATACTCGAAATTAATAGATGTAATAAATTAATGGATGATTAATAAATGGAAGTAATTTAGATTTAAAATACTTGGTGAAATTGATAAGAAGGGTGAGTACTTAGTTGAAGCAATCGAAGGTAAATTTATCAGGAGATTAATTAGAGAAAAATTAACTATCCTTTAAAACAATTACATTGGTGATAAATTCAAGGTGGATATTTAGGGAAGGATAAGTTGATGGAGTGTAACTAATTATTGTTAAGTAAGCAAGATTAAAATGATTAATATCGAGGGCATAATTAATTAATATAATTAATTTAGATGTTTAATGATGTAATCAAAGACCAATTAATTAAAATTGATTAATCCATAATAATTAACTTGTAAGAAATAAATTAATATAAGTAGTTAAGGATTAACATAGTTAAAATAAATAATAATTCATGAAGCAATTTAGATTATTTATTGATTTGGTTAAGAAGAATTATATTGTGATGATTAATTAAAGATAATTTCTTGAATGAAATTGAAAGATAATTAAATCCAATGTGATTAATTAAGATGAATAATGAAGGGTTGATTTATTAATTGATTTGAAATCACTTAATATTGAATGAAGGAATCTGGGAAATGGTGTTAGTAATTCAATTAGGATTAATTTAATTAATCTTGGAAGTGATTAAGCTTTGCTTATGAATGATTGAATGGTATTGAATGCCTTGAATGAGTGGATATCACTGATATAAAATGTATGTGTTTTTCATTTGGATAGCTTGAGTTAGGATAACATGAGTTTTGAAGAGACCGGAGTCGGGTATTAGGAAATATCCGAAACCATTTTGAATTTTTAATAAATTGATTTTGTGAAAATCAATAAGGCCGGAATGAAATGATTAAGTAAATTGGATTATTTTACCTAAGTTTGATACTTAGCAATTGATGTGTGGAATAAGCGTTGTCTATAGCAAATTGCGAATTTGTTAAATTGATATATGTTACCACGGGTTATTATAAGTGTTTGCTTTGGTACTCCAAGTTAGTTGGGGTTACTCACGCTGGTTTCCAGCCTGACCCGGGTGTTACTTTGATGTAATGCTCGGGTCAGACCGAGTATTACAGATTTCAGGTAGGTACGTTCTGGAGCTCAGGAGGCGAGCTGGATGGCAAGAGCGTATAGAGTATTTTCGCTGTATTTATATTATTGTTAATCTGAGTCATGATAATTGTAAATATTCAGTGACTGTATATAATGTGAAACTCTGATGTATATTAAATGTAATCGACAAATGTAGTATTCTTCTGGAAACTGTTATTATTTATTATTATATTTTATCTGCTGCGTATGTGAGATGTTGGTGTTACTGTTCTTCTTCTCCTTCTATCTCTTTTTTTTTCATAACTATCTGGAATTTTTGGGTTTGAAAATTTCGAGTCGTTACAGTTGGTATAAGAGTTGAAGGTTAAGCGAGAACCTTGGCTCTGGTGGGGATTACTCATTAAATAGTGTTCGTAGAACTCTATAATGAGTTAAGTGTGTGTGTGTATATAAATATATATATATATATATGAGTGTGTACTTGTTATTCTCTTATATAAAGGTTTTAAATGATTTTATATAAAAGTATATTTTGATATATAAAGCAATATTTCCTTCTAATAAATATTTAGGTGATTGGTTGTTAAATTATTGGACTTAAGTTAAGAAGGACTATAAAATACGACCAAATTGAAACTTATAACCAAAGTTGAAGAATAAAGTTATATAACACAATGGAATTTGAAATATAGATTGTAAATGAAATTTATAAGTTGAAATAAACTTCATAAATAAACGAGATTATAATTTGAAATAGGATTCAAGAGAATATTTGAAATAAAGTGAGATGAAATTCCAGAGTTATGTGTAAATATGAATTGGATGGATTGGGAATTTGGAATTTTTGGGAAATTTAAAATTCCTTTGGATTTGAAAGTGGTTTCCAAAGGTTTTGGAGAAATAATAGTACTATTTCAAAAATATTTTGTGTTGAACTTGAAATCTGGAAGATTTGAAATTAAAAATGTATGGAAATGTTTTTAAAGAGATAAAAGCATTGAACTCTTTCGGTCACGGGAAATAGCGTCGGTGATGACTGCAGCATTATCGATGTTTATTTTCGAGTTTCTAAAAGAGAAATTGCTACCAAATTGTTTTAAATTAGGATTGTTTGTGAAATGGGTTTGGTTTTGAAATTCAAAGGGATAATTGAATTCGCCAAAGAATTTTTGATATAGTTGAATACTAAGGTGATATTGAAATTTTGGAAATTTGTTCAAACCCTGGAATCTTGATTAAATGTTTATGGAATAATAAAAAAAATATAAGTAGAGATAAGTTGAAATGAAGAATTGGACTCAAAAATTTGAGATTGTTTAAAAACTTTAAATAAAAGTTAATTTGGTTTAAAGGGTTAAATCAACCTTAGAGAATTTAACTCGAGGTAGTTTAAAATTCAAGATTGAAATTGAATTAGTTCAAAATTTAATTTGGGTTGAAGTAATTGGATTGGTGATTGAAAATATATAATTTTAAAAATTTTAAATGGTAAATTGAAATGGATTAAATTGAAGTGATTTGGATTCTGAAATTAAATTGATAATAATTCAAATTGATTGGAATAATATGAAACTATAGTTAAAATTGAATAGGATTGAAATCAATTAGAATTTGATTTAAATTTGGGAAGGAATCAAGATTGATTCAACTTGAATTGGGAATTAATCAAGTCAAATGGAATTTGGAGTTATTTGGATTGGAATTAGGTCACTTTAAATGGAAATTTAAATTGAATTGTTGGGGAAATGAAGAATTGGCTCTTGACTATTTTCAATATAAATTGTTTTGATATAAACTTATTTTCTAAGCTATTAAATATATACAGCCTTTCTTTTTAAAGCTAATTTATTATATATTTGTTTTACCATTATTTTTGGAGCTATTTAAATATTTTTCAATTGTTTCCCAAACTACTTACTATTTTTTCCACTACTTTACAAATAAATTACTATCTTTCAATTGTCTAAAAATCTCTGGAACTATTCAACTATTTTTCGACATTTTACAATTAGTTAACTATCTTACAATTATTTTGCAACTAATAATTATTTTTCAACAACTTACCTATTTTGTTTTTTAATTTTTCAAGCTATTTTTCTAAACTGGTCGGAGTTCAAACCATTATTGATTAAAGTACCCAACTGAGATAAGGATTGAAGTAATAATCCAAATGAGGAATAATGTAAAGGTGAATAAGGAATGTGAAATGGTTCTTTTGAACTGAAAGAATATTTTGAGAAATATGAAATGAATAAAGATGGAAATTGGATATTTCTATGGTTTTTGAGAGTGTTTGGAGTATAAAAGGGTTTTATACAAGAAAGTAAGGATCCAAAGTTTTAAAAATGTATATGTATATATATATATATATCTAAATATATATAAAGGATCTTATGAGGATTTTGGGAAAGGCTTTTGATTTTTCGGAAAAAAATCAATATTGAGTTTTGGAAAGCCTATTTTGAGAATTATCGATTTTGGGATAATCGATTTTGTGTAAAGAAGCTTTGTATGATATCATACTAGGTGTATGATTTGAAGATACTATATGTCTATAGTATAAAATATTTTGATGATGGCTCTGGGGAAAAAGGCGTCCCCTTGAAATGAACTTCTCAAGAGTGCCATTGGGTGGTGCTGCCTGGAGCCCGAGGGGGTTCTAAAGTTGATCCTGTGAGGAGTCCGGACAAAACTAGTTCCTAGGGATTATGAGTAGTGTATACCATAGCGGAAGTCATGTGTGCCGCGGAGAGCCAACAGTTTACGTTTGATTCTATATCGGTAGACTGCGACCTATGGTATAACATAGCGAAAGTCGTGTGTGCCGCTGAGAGCCAACAGTCTGTGTTTGAGTTTATCTCGGTAGACTGCGACCTATGTAAGAGTGGAGAAGTTTCATTTTGATAGCGAGATCAGAGGTCGCGGAGAGCCTGCAGTTACATGGACTTTTGTTGAGACTGCAACGTAACCCTGGATGTCACTGTGATCTGTTGTGTGGGTTCCATGGCGTAATCGAGAGTGCCGCGGAGAGCCTGCAGTTACATGGACTTTTGTTGTGACTACAACGTAACCCTGGTATGTAACTGTGACCATGGAATGGGGGTGATGATTTTCAGAGCATCCTCATTAAAAAAAAAATCCCTCTATTTTCAAATTTTTTTTCTATATTTCAATAAAATTGTTTTCCAAGTATTTTCACTGGGTGTTGAAAACGGGTTTACCAAGTACTTATAGATTTTCGGTCCTACGCCTGATCAACGTATGACTGAATTTCTGTGAGAACAAGGATGGACTAGTTGAGACATCAAGTTATAAGAGTATTTTTATTAAAAGCTATTTTAAATAGTATTATCTGAATTTAAAAGCATTTCTAGAATTTTAAAATAAAAAGGAAATCCAAATTGGGATTTTAATGAAGTGATTTTGTAAGTATAATCGAATAGTGATTTAGAAGTTGGAAATAAGCCAATTGGATATAAGAGAAGTGATTATAATAGAAATAGTTTGAGTTGTAAAGCAAAATCCAAGTGAATAGAAAAAAATTGAGATGGTCTTGTATTAATAAAATAAATTCGAAATAAACAAGTAAATTAAAAAAATTAATGGGAACACTAGAATTATATAATAAATGGATGAAGCCTGATGAATAAAAAAAATTAAATCAAACTTTAATTGGAATTGGATTATCAGACTGGACTTAAGTTCGGTGGCATATGTGCCTGGATATTGTTTTGATAAATTGAGAAGGTGGATTAAATTTACAATGAAGGAGATTTGCTAACTGAATTAAATGGAATTTGATTTAATGAGAATCAAATTTAATGGAAGTGAACTTAAGTTGAGGTGGGAATAAATTAAAGTAAATTAACTTAAGTTTAAAATTTATGGAAGCTCGGCTTCGAATAAGAGTGGAAACTCATTAAATAAAGGCTTGGATTGATTTAATCCAGGAATGGCTTGAAGTATACAAGAATGGAATGTGCCGAGCTAAATAAATGGTTGGTTAATAAATTAGAAATGAAAAGATATTAAATTCTATGAGATTGTTTCGCTTAAAATGAGTTGAATGCAAGTAATTGTGTGTAAACCATTAAAATTGAATGAAAATGCATATAAATTTGGTTGGAAACAATTAGATGTGCTTTAAACATATAAATTGCTTATTGGAAGTGTTTGGTGCTTGTTATTTATGTAATGTTTGTGTTTAGCTATTAAAAGTAAGTAGAATATTAATAAATTCTCTATATATGGCACTTACATATTTAAATTGAGTAAGTACAGGTACCTGAAGGCCGTTTGGCTGGATTTGGATTTCATTATTTGCTAGAATAATTAAGCCGCTTGCTTAAAATGCTAAATAAGGTACTCCTACGCAATACAAATAGGAAATATGAACTGTTTTTGTTTTTTCGACCGTGTCGGTCGATGTATATATATTTATATCTCTTGTCAAATTGCAAAAGCTCCTCCGTACAAAGGAGACTCTGCCAAAAAATTTCGAAAATTTTAGGAGCTAGAAAATTTTTTGAAAAAAAAATATATTTGGTTAACGACAAAACAATTTCAAAATTGGAAATTAAAGTAAATTAGTAGATGAAACTACTATGAATCAGTTATAAATGAAAAATAGAAATTCAATATTCAAAATAGAAAATAAATTTAATTCGTATGAAATGAGGGAAAACTAAATTGCATAAAAGTAAATGTGAAAACTTCTGTAAGGAAATGTATGAAAAGATTTTAAAAAGGCATGATTGGATATTGTTGTTAAGCAAGACATGCAGGTATTAAAAAGGGAAAAGAAAGTTGGATTTGATTACAAAAGATAAATTTGAATTGCCCGACAAAAAAGGTATGTATTTAAGTTTCTGTATGAAATTGGATTGGGTTTTGATGTAACCACTTGGCTTTTGTTTTCTTTTGGATTTGGGAGCCCATAGAGGCCTTTTGTAGTAGTACCGAGCTAGCCGTGCAAAGGAGACGCTGGCAAAAAATTTCGGGAATTTAGAGAGTTAGAAAAATTTTGAGAAAATTTTGATAATTCTAAAAGTTGGTTAAATTTAAATTTAAATGATTGAACAAAAGGGTAGTATTTGAAACTATAAATGGTTTTAGGAAGTTGGTTATGGTGATAGTGGGCCTTCAATAACAGATAATTGGTAGGATGTTGAATTGTGAGTTTTTGGAAAGGTAAACGGGTATTAGTCCATTCTTCCTAACTAATAATTTCGGGGATGAAATTCTTTTAAGGGGGGAGGAAATGTGACAACCCCGAAATTTTAACGAATTAAATTGGAATAATTAATCGATTTTAAAATATTTAAAAGTTAATTCTAACTTGAATTCAAGATATCAATATTTACTTGATAATGAAGCCATTGAAATTGTATAGTTTAAATATTGATTTTAATAATTGAAAATTGGGTAAATTGTTGAATCTGATATTTCTAAGCCTATTTAAATAATTTGAAGGCTTATCAAATTTATAATAATGATACTGAAGATAATTGGATAATTGGAATTTAATTTAAATATAATTTCTTCAGTTTTGAAACTATATTGAACTTAAAATTAGCCTTCCGAGGCACAGTCTCGGAATTCGACAAAACCAGTTCCATTAGATCTGTAATAGCTAGTTATTATTGGATTTCAATTTTCGGAGTAATCAGAGTTGTCGTTTGACCCTGGTAGCTCGAAACGCTTAGATTTATTTTAATCGATTTAAATTGATATCGATCGTTTAATTCCGTAACTAGCACATATGACTAAATTAGCCTCAAGAACACGTGCCATAGTGTTCGGAACGTAGGTAAAACCTTATAATCGTCTAGCAGTATTCTTTAACAGGAGTTCGAAAGTTTAGTAGCAATTAACGGTCATGTTGGAAGCTTTACAATACAATAATAAAAAATTAAAACCCATGCTCGTACTCAAGAAGTTTCCCTAGGATTCTAATTCATTTCCATTCCCCCTTCTTTATTCTCGAAGCCAATGGAACTCGTCAAACAAAAAATAATATTTACAAGATATTTTCATTTTCAAGTCGTGCTCAGGAAGTTCCTACCCCCTCTATTTTATTCTCGTTCTCCTCCTTATTCTCGAATGTCTTCGTTCCTCTCTATTCAAAAAGCAGGTAAACGAACTCGATTTAAAAAATAAAATAAGAGAAAGGCGGGAGCCATGTTCGATTGGTAAAGCGAGAAGGGGGGCAATGATTTGGAGCGTATTCGATTTAGGGTTTCGTGGCGTGGACTCGGAGTTTTTGAGCAAGCTTCTGGCAACATCAGCGATCGAATCGAAGGGGGGGGTGGGCGTTCGAATTCAGATATAGGGGAAAGGAGTTGAGCGGCGTGCTCATGGAGGGTCGCATGGTGACGTTGGGGGTCATGACGACGGCGCGACCCAGGATAGGGTTTGCAGGGCGGTTGCGTTTGATGGTGAGGACAGGGAAGTTTCGGCAGTCGCGTTCGTTAGGGATGGCGCGTTTCTGGGAGGAGACAGTTGGGTATATCGCAATCGATTGTGAGTAAATCTTCGACCCGTATAATCTGAGTTGCTATTATTTGGTTACTGTTATCTATCTTGTTGATTGGAAGAAAAACATTTCCAATTGTGTTTGATAATGATCATTAAATCGGTCGTAAAAATATTTGTCTTAAGTTAGTTAGAAATTTAATGATTGGAAATTCACAAATTAAATTTGTTAACGAAAATGAAGAGTTAAATAAATAAGTTAATTAATTAATGGTATGGATTAATTTAGTTATTAAGGTTTCTAAATTAATGATTTGGATTAAAGTCATTAACTTAAGGTCAAAAGAAAAATTGTTAATTACGTAAGTTGGGATTGTTAATTGATGATTAAAATTTAGTTAATCGGAAAATGAAGGATAAATGTAATTAAATTTTAGAAATTAATTACCTGATTAGAAATTAGATAATTTGTGATTGAGAATTAATGAATTAATTAATGTGTAATTTAGTGATTAATCAAAGTTAAGTACTCAGAGAAGTAATTAAAGGATCTGCTAAAGAATATAGCTAATAAAAGATTATTAGTTAAGGATTATTAAATGATTTAATAATGTGATTAATTTAAGGTAATGAATTTTATAGATTTACTAAAGGAAATCAATTGTGAAATTTGGTAGGCATGATTACTAAATGTAAGTTATTAAGTAAGATTACTTGGGAAGGTAATTGGTGATACTCGTAATTACTAGATGTAATAAATTAATGGATGTTTAATAAATGGAAATAATTTAGATTTAAAATACTTGGTGAAATTGATAAGAAGGGTGAGTACTTAGTTGAAGCAATCGAAGGTAAATTTATCAGGAGATTAATTAGAGAAAAATTAATTATCCTTTAAAACAATTACATTGGTGATAAATTCAAGGTGGATATTTAGTGAAGGATAAGTTGATGGAGTGTAACTAATTATTGTTAAGTAAGCAAGATTAAAATGATTAATATCGAGGGCATAATTAATTAATATAATTAATTTAGATGTTTAATGATGTAATCAAAGACCGATTAATTAAAATTGATTAATCCATAATAATTAACTTGTGAGAAATAAATTAATATAAGTAGTTAAGGATTAACATAGTTAAAATAGATAATAATTCATGAAGCAATTTAGATTATTTATTGATTTGGTTAAGAAGAATTATATTGTGATGATTAATTAAAGATAATTTCTTGAATGCAATTGAAAGTTAATTAAATCCAATGTGATTAATTAAGATGAATAATGAAGGGTTGATTTATTAATTGATTTGAAATCACTTAATATTAAATGAAGGAATCTGGGAAATGGTGTTAGTAATTCAATCAGGATTAATTTAATTAATCTTGGAAGTGATTACGCTTTGCTTATGAATGATTGAATGGTATTGAATGCCTTGAATGAGTGGATATTACTGATATGAAATGTATGTGTTTTTCATTTGGATAACTTGAGTTAGGATAACATGAGTTTTGAAGAGACCGGGGTCGGGTATTAGGAAATACCCGAAACCATTTCGAATTTTTAATAAATTGATTTTGTGAAAATCAATATGGCCGGAATGAAATGATTAAGTAAATTGGATTATTTTACCTGAGTTTGATACTTAGCAATTGATGTGTGGAATAAGCGTTGTCTATAGCAAATTGCGAATTTGTTAAATTGATATATGTTACCCCGGGTTATTATAAGTGTTTGCTTTGGTACTCCATGTTAGTTGGGTTTACTCACGCTGGTTTCCAGCCTGACCCGGGTGTTACTTTGATGTAATGCTCGGGTCAGACCGAGTATTACAGATTTCAGGTAGGTACTTTTGGAGCTCAGGAGGCGAGCTGGATGGCAAGAGCGTATAGAGTATTTCCGCTATATTTATATTATTGTTAATCTGAGTCATGATAATTGTAAATATTCAGTGACTGTGTATAATGTGAAACTCTGATGTATATTAAATGTAATCGACAAATGTAGTATTCTTTTGTAAACTGTTATTATTTATTATTATATTTTATCCGCTGCGAATGTGAGATGTTGGTGTTACTGTTCTTCTTCTCCTTCTATCTCTTTTTTTTTCATAACTATTTGGAATTTTCGGGTTCGAAAATTTCGGGTCGTTACAGATTATCTTTAAAACAAAACCATTTGTAAAGTATAAATAATAATAATATTCTTTGAAACATAATAAAACCATTTATAAAGTATAAATAATAATAATATTCTTTGAAACATAATTCTAATTATCCTTTAAAAATAATTACTTCTATAACTACTTCGATATATATTTACTTTTAAAATTCTTACAACTTAAATAATTTTCTTGAAACCGTTCTTTAATATAACTTCAAACTCTATCGTTTCAAAAATCTATTTTTAAAAACGTACTTGGTTTTCAGGGAAATACACTTCTATCTTAGAATAAGCAAAGAATTATTTTTATCAATCCAACACGATTTATCCCAATTCAATTTTACGTTCATCCCTAAAATCCTTTCCATACTTTAAAAATAGCTCTTTATTTTTAAAGGCATTGCTATTTCCTAGAAATCACTTCCAAATATGTGATTAAAATATTTAAAATAAGCTCTAGAAATTATTTAATTGAAAATAATACTTAAGGAAATATATAGGGTTTCCTAAGTATTTTAAATAAAATTTAACTTTTAAAATAAGGTCATTAAATCAAATATTATAATATAATTCCCTTTTGAAAACTTAATACTCCATTATTTTTTGTAAACATAATTAAATACCATAATTACTAAATCAAACATTTTCTTTCACTTAAAGCAATTTAAAATAATATCCCTTTCTAAAATATTCTAAACATATTTAAAATTCAAATTTATAATTTGAAAGCTTTCTTAAAAACAAAATAAAATTTCCGGGAGAAAGCACACTTCTCATTCTTTAAAATAAATCTCGCTATTATTTTAAACAATTCTCAATTCCTTTTCCATAACACAAATTCAAACACTTCAGATTATCAACCAATCATTTGAATTTAATTCCTTTTTAAATTTTTTATTTAAGAATTTCTTTAATTTTCCTTTAAACCCAATTTATTTATATTTAAATTTCCAGGTTATATTCACCAAATCAGAACACAACACAATTAAATATCCAATTTATCTACCACAGAAAATAAACAGAGCATAGCATAGCAGGATCTAAAACAATTTTATCCCAGAATATAAAGGTGATATATTACTGAATATAAATAAATTTCTTACGTGTGAAGGATCCAGTTGGATCCCTCCAACCTGTTTTCCCTGCAACCACAGATATTAGCACAAAAATATATATCAATTCAGTTTGACAATAATTATCATATTCAACCAATCAAACAATCATTCAATTATTGAATATTTAAATTAACTAATATTCCGGATGTGAGTGACTTAAACTCACCTT
Source organism: Allium cepa (assembly GCA_030765085.1). Taxonomy (NCBI): domain Eukaryota; kingdom Viridiplantae; phylum Streptophyta; class Magnoliopsida; order Asparagales; family Amaryllidaceae; genus Allium; species Allium cepa. Next base: position 880,694,803 of record CM060931.1, on the reverse strand, counting down.
GGGTTTTCGACGAGCGTTCAAATTTATATTAAATCGAACGGTGTTCGATTTAACTTAAATTCTTACTTGCTCAGAAAGATTCCAGAACTGCACCACTGCGTAGTACGCGTCTCTGCGATTCCGGCCCTTTTTATTTCGTTGAATTCTGACCATACATGACAAAGATATACTATAATTTAAAACAATTCCTTTTATTATTATAATATATATTATACCATAACAAAATCATGCCGATGATTTCACCATCCAAATCCAGGCCGCTAAAACAGCGTCTCCCTCTCATTTACAAACACGAACAACAAAATCATCGTCGCTTCCATCATCCATGTCGCGACAACCCACGGCCATCTCCACTTCGATCTGGACCCACCACGCGAAGCGCCAGACTCCACCTCACTTACAGCCGAAGACCGTACCCTCATACCCTCTTCCACGATGAACAATCTCCCACGGAACGACGCACCATCACGGCAAAAATCGAAACGATCAACAACACCGATTCAAATCTCCGCTGGTCGATTTCTAGATCTCAACAAGGTCTATGATTTTTTAGTTGGAGAGTTTTGCTAATAATTAGTAGATGAGAAGGAATTTGAAGAAAAAGATGGAAGCACATCGGCCATTGAACAAAAGAGTGGCTGATGAGAAAGAATGAACGAGGGTTTCGGCCCTAATGACTTATTTATCTAATTATTAAATTAAACCCACTTAAAACAATATTTTAAAACGAACTCTGAGTCAGACATGCCGCCAGGCGATTATAAGGTTTCACCCGCGTTCCAAACACAATGGAACATGTTTTGGAGCCCAATTCAGTCATATGTGGAAGATAGCTTATGAATCGAGTTTAAAATATTAAATTATCGATTTAAATTTCAACACGTTGCTCACCCGTACGAACAAACGGTAAATCCAAACGATACGAAATTTGAAATCCGATAATAATACACTATTACGGATCCAATAAAACTGGTTTCGTCAAATTCCGAGGTTGTGCCCCGGAAGGCTATTTTATCTCGTCGACTAAATCGAGCGATTTTCAAAATCGTCGAAATCACTTAAAATTTCATCTTTAAAATTTTACTAATTCTATTATAACTTGTATAAAATTTATATTCCCATTAGATATCATTCTGATTCAGTTTAAATCAAAATTTGATTATTTGCATTATTATATTATTAAATTCCATTATTAAATTAATATAAAATTCCAAATTCAATCTATCAACATATCATCCAATGATCCAATATTACTATTTAAATCAAAACAAAATTAAATAAATTTTTTGAAACCATTTTTATATTTATTTACACCCAGATTCACTCATTATCCCAATTCAAATATTAAGCTATTTATTATCCATATTTCAATTTCATTCTCGTATTTGAAATTTAACCAATTCTACTACTTTAATCAAAATCTTTTAATTTCAAAATTCAAGTTATAATACATATACGACACTTAAAATGAATTAAATGTTCAAATTTCCCGATCCAAAATTCCGGTCATTACATTCCTCCTCCCTTATAAAAATTTCGTCCCCGAAATTTGTTAAGGTCGAAAGAATGTTCCGAACTCAAAAGAAAAACTTACTTAGTGAAATCTCAATTTCACTTTGCTCAAATTCCTTAATTACAAATCGAAACTAGTTGTCTCAATTCCTATCCCAAAATCCTTTTTATTTTCAATTGTTATTTAAAATCAACTTTGTCATTAATGAAACATTTCAAATTTTTCAAAAATTTTCCAACTCCCAAAATTTCCGAATTTTTTTGGCAGAGTCTCCCCTGTACGGAGGAGCTTTTGCAATTTCACAATAGATATAAATATGTATACATCGACCCACATGGTCGGAAAAAGCAAAAATAGTTCATATTTCCTATTTTTATTGCGTAGGCGTACCTTTATTAGCATTTTAAAAGCAAGCAGCTAAAAAGTATCGCATATACGCACTCCAACTCTATCCAATGCCTCCCATACCTGAACTTATTTAAACAAACACATCAGTTTCCAATAATATGAGCATTTATCAACATTCTTTTCATTAAACTAGCCCAAACACATCAATTTCAAAGTTTAAACAAGCAAACTTCATAATTATGCATGTTAACTTCCTTTATATGCAATTTCACAATTTCAACATCATTTTAAATCCTCTTTACAAACCGAAACTTCGTTTTATCTCATTCGAACAATTTATATTCAATTTCACTATATACCCTTCATATTTATTACCACCGATTCATTTCCACTTCAACATGATTAACATATTCCTTCGTTACATCTCGTTTACTCCAATTCAATTCCAATTTGATTCACAACCAAATTTTACCTTCAATTTGAAGTATTTACAGTTCTTTGATGATCCATTTTCATTCATATGCAAAATCACTTAATAAAATTTTCAACTCATCCCAATTGATTCAATAACCCATTTCAATTTGTTTCTTTAAGTCAATTAATTTTTTTTTACAACAAAACGACCAATTTCTATGTAAATTTAAGTTTATCCAAGCAAGCGACCATCACTTAAGCTTATAACCATTAAAATTAATTTCCAACTTAGACTCATATTAATTTTATTCAACTTTGCATGGTTCACAATCGAAGCATTCTTATTCCATTGCAATTTTTAATTCAATTTCTTATTCTCACTTCAAGTTCATCATTTAAGTTTAAATTAATAACATCCCATTCTATATTATTTATAGCCCAAACATTCTTGCTTAATCACAATTATTGGATTAAATCTCCAATTTTACATTTGCAATTCATTATCCAAATAGGTTTATGTTAATATCATTCAATTCTTGGTTATATACGACTCATCCATTCTTATTTCATCTCAATAATTAATCAAAATTCTTTTCACTTGCATTTAAATCTTATTATCTAAACAAATTTCATTCAAGATCACTTATAAAGCTAAACCACAACTATTTTTCCAATTTGCTTAAGTTTTTTAAGTCATACAATATTTCCATTTATTCTTATATCAATTTTTATTTTATTTTCATTTGATTATCATCCAAATCAATTCCAATCCATTTACAAATTTTAATGCACTTTGTTTATCTATTCAATCCATTTTAGAGTTATTTTATTAACAATGAGATCACTTTGAATCATTTCACTCATTTGGATTCATTTACAATTCAAACCATCACTATTATAATCTAATTCCATCATTCATTCAAAATCTCAACTTTTATTGTCAAAATTAAATCCCATCCTAGAACTGGGTTTTTTTTTTCAAAATTCTCTTAACAAACGACCAAAATTATCTCCATGCCAATACAAATTTCCATTTTAATTTAGTTTACTCTAAATTCACCTTCAAGCTTCTTTTTATTTAATTTAACTTACGCTAAATTCATTCTCAAATAATTCCTTTGAATTTAGTTGAGTTAAAATTTATTCATATCATATCCTTCAATTCAATTCTTTTCCAAATTTAATTCAAGTTTAACTATATTTATTTAACCAACAGAAGTTCATGCTATTTCTTTTACTATTATAAATAAGAATTTAATTCTATTCATGATTATTTGTAACCCAACTGATTTTTTTTTTTATACAATCCAATTTTTAACTCAATTCCACTTAATCGAAGTTAAATCCAATTCAATCAAATTTTAATTCTCCATATACAAGTTCAAATTTATTTACCGACTTAAGTTCATCCACATCCTTTATATTTTATATTTTCATCATCTTATATCAATTCACATTTCATTTGAGATTAGGTATGAATTCACCATACCATTCAACTATTTCCCACTTGTGATCATAATCCCATTTTCTATTTATAAGTTCACCAACTTATTCATTTAAAAGCTTATATAGCTCATTCTAACCATTTACATCTTATAATCACAATTTCAAATTTTATATATATGTGCATCACTGAAGCTTTAAGGGTACAAATTTTCTTCCAATTTAATTCTTTTCACCATTTTAAATTCACAATTTCAGATTATAAGCATAACACTTAATAGCTCATGAGTTCAATTTATTACACAATGACCTACCATTACAAAGTCGTTTTACATTTCAATTTAATCCACTTCAATTTAATTCTAAGTCTAATTTATTTAACTCGTCCCAAATTAAATTCAAATTTTCTATTCACTTTAATATATTTCATTTACTTCCATTTACTGAAGTTAAATTTTAATTCCAAGATTAAAACTTTAATTCCTTCCTTATTAATATCAACTTTACTTAATAAGTTCAATAGTTGATTCATTTTAACTTTCAAATTATAAAAATAGAATTTTCCAGAATTCAATTACCCGGTTTTATTTCAAAACCATTTTGAAATAATAAATAACTCATACTTCCCTGGTATATCAAATCAAACTTCCCGATTTCTAAAACGATCTGTTTTATTTTTACCAAAGCAATTTCCCTTTTTGAAACTTCTAAAATAACTTGTATCCCAAACAAGTCCAACAAATATCACAATCACTCACATCGTAGCAATCCATCACCTTAGAAAGTCGAAAATAAATTCTAATGATGTGGCCAGCATCATCAGGATTATTTTCCAGCGACTGAAGTGAGTTCAGTGCTTCTTTACTTTCCCAAATTCATTTCAAAATAATTCCCATTCAAAAATACTTCCCCAAATAACGTTCCATTATTGTCTTCAAATACCTTTGGACAACATTCCCAAACATTTCCAAGATTTTAAATTTCCAAATTTTGTTTTCAATACATTTAAAATCTTTTTTTTTTTTCAAAATTCTCGGTATTTAAATTCTGGTTCAATTCAAATTTAGTTATTCCTCTTTTGCATAATTTATACTCATAGAATTTTATTTGATTATAACCATTTCAAATTTTAGATTCTTAGTTTATTAAGATAACCACATCCAAACAATCAAATATATATAATGTTTTCAGAAAATTATTTCTTTTATATCAAAATATAATTTTGGGCAAAATTATTTCATTTACCCACTTTAAAACAATACTATGTCGGTTTATCTTGTTTAAGAGTTTAGAAACCCCTATCGATACGGTTGTACTTCCCGCACCGACCAGAATTCATAAACACTCAACCAATAAGTCAACACAGTATAAAAACAATTTTACATTCACTAACAAGTATGCTCTTATATCTATTAATACACTCAGCTCATGATAGAGTACTATTGAGTCTGTTTAATGAGTAATTTCCCCACCAAAGCCTAGGTTGTCGCCAACCTGGCTCTGATACCAAGTGCAACAGCCCGCAAATCCGTACCCCTTGAATCAACACTATTTTTCATTAATTAACTTAAGTGGAACAGAAGTATGAACCATTAGGGTTAAAGAAGAAGACATAGAAGAAGAAGAAGAAGTAATTAAACAATATCAAAATCTCACAGTCGCATCGGAATAAAATATAATAGTAAATAATAGAGCTTTACACAAAATGAAACTATATCTGTTTTATACACCATATCATCAAAGTATCTCATACAAACAATATTTACCAGCCAGACAATCATACAATCATAGCAGCGGATATACTAGTATGGATAATACGTCTCAGACTCCAGCTCCTCTCCTGCTTCATAGCATCTTGTCCTGAAAATATAATACTCAGTCTGACCCGAGCATTATAATGAAATAACACCCGAGTCAGTCTGGAATACAAGCTGGTAATAATGCATCCAAATTGATTATTAAAGTTTCAAAATTCCTTTGAAAACAAAAGCATCTCGTAAGACCACGCCACAAATAAACATGTCGGGTTTTACCTTACGATAGCTAAAATACTTTTATAGAAATCCTCTGATATTATAATAGGGTCTATATGCAAATACTTATAAAATAGCCGAAATCTTACATGATTAAATTCCAGCTACTAGCCACAGAGTGGGTAATACAAACAAAACTCGTAAAAGGCTCGTAGGGAGAATGGATTCCAACTAATGACTAGGCACTGTGGTACCACCTGTCACTGTACCTGATCTAAATCAGTGTACCGAGGACCACGCCTGATCCCCTGCAACACAAGGCCCGGACTACCCCTTAATGGATAGTCCCAAGTAAGATCACCCCGCGGCTGGGATCAGCAACCGCGCCACTAAGCCGAAATAAAGGGACATCTAGACAGGAATGACCTTACCCGGAAATGGATGCTGCCCACCAAGACTTGTTGCATATCCCCTGATTTTCAGTCATTCCCGGTTGATGAGCTTGAGGCTAAGCATTACCTTTTAGAACGTTTCACTTAGAATGCCCATCGCCCACCTGACGATGTTCCGAAAGCGTTCAACCATACAAGTCCGTCCCGGGTTCTAACGGAACCGAAGTCCTTACTCTTACTACATCCATTTTGGAAATATCCTCAGGATCAGTAGAGACTGGCCCTTGCACTTCACTGCTCCATCTTCCTCTCCGAACACGTTTTTCCATGAAACGTACAAACCGGATCGAAGTGGTTTTCGACAAATAAATCTCGATCCCGGTCTCTTCGAAACGATCAACACATTTGTCCAATATTGATAGTCAGTGATGTAACTATCAAGTAACACCCACAAACATCCATCACACAATAAATTATTCCCACATTATTTATTTTCCTCAAAGATATCTTTACGAGATATAATTCCAATTTCAAAATCCCTTTGAAACACTTTTCAAACCCAATTTCCTCATGGAATAGAATTTCTCAAACACTTACTTCCTCTGAAAACATCCAAGTACCAATATTTAAGGTTTAAAATAATTTAAATACTCTATTCTTGAAAGAAACATTAAAACATTCATATCAAAATTTCCTACATATTGATTTAATATGTATATATATATATATATATATCCTTTAGAAATAAATTGAATAAAACTGCTTAATAAAGTATAAACTATTATCTTTAAAATAAAGTTAAGTCATACTAAATTTAAAATAAAGTTATGAAACTTTATACGATTTCAAAATAATACTTTGATTGATTATCTTTAAAATAAAACCATATATAAAGTATAAATAATAATAATATTCTTTAAAACATAATTCTAATTATCGTTTAAAAATAATTACTTCTATAACTACTTCGATATATATTTACTTCTAAAATTCTTACAACTTAAATAATTTTCTTGAAACCATTCTTTAATATAACTTCAAACTCTATCGTTTCAAAGATCTATTTTTAAAAACATACTTGGTTTTTAGGTGTTAACGCTAACATTTGAACGCTAACACCCCGGTGTATAAAGTGTAGTTGTGAAAGCACCACCCGATGATTCGGGAGCAGAGTATAAGCAAAAAATCACAGAAAAAACAGTGAATAACAACGATTTTATAGTGGTTCGGCTCAAGGCAAGCTTACGTCCACTTTAATTCTCTTTATAGCTAAACCGATTACAACTTTACAACAATCTTCAATTACAATTATGACGAGACAAACAACTAGAACTTTGGTAGAGAATAATTCTTCGAATCCATGTAGATGGCATTAGATTTTCCCTTGAAGTTAGTTGAAATGTCTTTCGAACTTGAAGTGTCGGGTGAGTTGAGAATTCAGCAGAGTATTGGCGCTTGAAATGATTGGCCAAAAGGTCCCCTTTCTGTTGGAGTTATGGGCGTATTTATAGGCATCTTCGGAGTTAGGTCGTAACTCGTGTACGACTCATGATGAGTCGTAACTCGTTTACGACTCATGATGAGTCGTAACTCATATACGACTCATGGTAGGTCGCGGCTGATTTACTGGGTTCATGGCTTGGCCCAGAGTTATGCACCCATCTGAATGAATGATACAAGTTCTAAGTCGTTCACGAGTTAACCAAATGCAGTTTCCTTTATGCTAGCATGAGTCGTACACAACTCATCATAGGTCGTAAGTCGTCAGCGATTCTTCTTACTACAGCGTGGTGTTGAACTTGTCTCCAAGTCTTAGGTCGTGAACAACTTATCTTTTGAGCCGTAGACTTCCTGTCGCGCCATCTTCTAACTCGTAAGATTGTTATCTCGTAGACTCTTTAACTCGTGGAGGCCTTAAGCCGTAGATCCTTATCTCGTAGACCTTTTAACTCGTAGAGTCTTTAACTCGTAGTGGCCATAACTCGTAGATCTTTTAACTCGTAGAGTCTTTAACTCGTAGATCCTTAACTCGTAGGTCGTTCAGCCCTTGAATTGCTAGGTTGTGAAGACCTTGAGTCGCACAGTTCTTGAGTCGTTGATCCACTGAGTCGGCCTGTCTCATGAACCTTTAAACCTCTTGAGTCGTGGCACTTCTTAGGTCGTCCAATCCTTGAGTCGTTAAGCTTATTGAGTCGTTAACCTTATTAAGTCGGCAACCTTATTAAGTCGGTAAGTCGTGCCACTTGTTAGCTCGTTAACCCGCTTCATCAGTTAGGTCGTTGACTTCGAGTAGAAGATAGGTCGCTCCATTCTCTAAGTCGTATACCGTTTTGGACGGGGCGCTGCCCCCTGGACCCCTGCGACCTGACCGGGCAGGTCGATCACCGTAGCGGTGGCGTTGCCCCCGCACCCCCACCTTGGGGGGTTGGCACCCCCCTGGACCCCCCCTCCGTAGGGGATCTTATCTGAAAAGCCATTCAACAGAACTTGCTTTGTTGGGATGCTGAGTTGACTATTCTTCGAGACGAACTATCATTGGTTTCTCGGTCGATTTTTGATATCACGGCCATGCTGAAAAAGTGGAGTTAACATTAGGGAAATACACTTCCATCTTAGAATAACCAAAGAATTCTTTTTATCAATCCAACACGTTTTATCCCAATTAAATTTTACGTCCATCCCGTAAAATCCCTTCCATACTTTAAAAATAGCTCCTTTTATTTTTAAAGGCGTTGTTATTTCCTGGAAATCACTTCCAAATATGTGATTAAAATATTTAAAATAAGCTCTAGAAATTATTTAATTGAAAATAATACTTAAGGAAATATATAGGGTTTCCTAAGAATTTTAAATAAAATTTAACTTTTAAAGTAAAGTCATTAAATCAAATATTTATAATATAATTCCCTTTTGTAAACTTAATACTATTTTATTTTTTTGTAAAAATAATTAAATACCATAATTACTAAATCATACATTTGCTTTCACTTAAAACAATTTAAAATGATATCCCTTTCTAAAATATTTTAAACATATTTAAAATTCAAATTTATAATTTGAAAGCTTTCTTAAAAACAAAATAAAATTTCCAGGAGAAAGCGCGCTTCTCATTCTTTAAAATAAATCTCGCTATTATATTAAACAATTCTCATTTCCTCTTCCAGAACACAAATTCAAACACTTCATATTATCAACCAATCACTGGAATTTAATTCCTTTTTAAATTCTTTATTATGAATTTCTTTAATTTTCCTTAAAACCCAATTTATTTATATTTAAATTTCCAGGTTATATTCACCAAATCAGAACACAACACAATTAAATCTCCAATTTATCTACCACAGAAAATAAACAGAGCATATCATAACATGATCTAAAATAATTGTATCACAGAATATAAATGTGATATATTACCGAATATAAATAAATTTCTTATATGTGAGGGATCCAGTTGGATCCCTCCAACCTGTTTTCCCTACATCCACAGATATTAGCACAACAATATATATCAATTCAGTTTGACAATAATTATCATATTCAACCACCAAACAATCATTCAATTATTGATTATTTAATTAACTAATATTCAAGATGTGAGTGAGTTAAACTCACCTTGGGTTTTCGGCGAGCGTTCAAATTTATATTAAATCAAATGGTGTTCGATTTAACTTAATTTCTTACTTGCTCGGAAAGATTCCAGAACTGCACCACTACGTAGTACGCGTCTCTGCGATTTCGGTGCTTTTCATTTCGTTGAATTCTGACCACACATTACAAAGATATGATTTTTTTTTATAGTTTAAACTAATTCCTTTTATTATAATAATATATATTATACCATAAAAAAATCATGCCGATGATTTCACCATCCAAATCCAGGCCGCTGAAATAGCGTCTCCCTCTCACGTACAAACACGAACAGCAAAATCATCATCGCTTCCTTCATCCACGTCGCGACAACCCACGGCCATCTCCACTTCGATCTGGACCCACCACGCGAAGCGCCAGACTCCACCTGACTTATAGCTGAAGACCGCACCCTCAACACTCTTCCACGATAAGCAATCTCCCACGGAACGATGCACCATCACAGCAATAATCGAAACGATCAACAACACCTATTCTAATCTTAACCGGTCGATTTCTAGATCTCAAAAAGATATATGATTTTTTAGTTGGAGAGTTTTGCTAATAATTAGTAGATGGAAAGGAATTTGAAGAAAAAGATGGAAGCACATCGACCATTGAACAAAAGTGTGGCGGCTGAGAAAGAATGAACGAGGGTTTCGGCCCTAATGACTTGTTTATCTAATTATTATAAATATTATTTTAATATTAAACCCACTTTAAACAATATTTTCAAACGAACTCCGAGTCAAACATGACGCCTGGCGATTATAAGGTTTTACCCGCGTTTCGAACACAATGTAACATGTTTCGGAGCCCAATTCAGTCATATGTGGAAGATAGCTTGTGAATCGAGTTTAAAATATTAAATTATCGATTTAAATTTCAACACGTTTCTCACCCGTATGAACAAACGGTAAATCAAAATGAAACGAAATTTGAAATCCGATAATAATACACTATTAAGAATCCAATGAAACTGGTTTCATCGAATTCCAAGGATGTGCCTCAAAAGGCTATTTTATCTCGTCGATTCGAGCGATTTTCAAAATCGTTGAAATCACTTAAAGTTTCACCTTTAAAGTTTTATTAATTCTATTTTAACTTGTATAAAATTTATATTCTCATTGGAAATCATTCTGATTCTGTTTAAATCAAAATTTGATTATTTGCGTTATTATATTACTAAATTCCATTATTAAATTAATATAAAATTCCAAATTCAATATATCGACTATAAATTTCATCCAATGGTCCAATATTACTATTTAAATCAAAATAAACTTAAACAATTTTTTAGAAACCATTTTTATGTTTATTTACACCCAGATTCACTCATTATCCCAATTCTAATATTAAGCTATATATTATCCATATTTCAATTTCGTTCTCGTATTTGAAATTTAACCAATTCTATTACTTTAATCAAAATCGTTTAATTTCAGAATTTAAATTATGATACATATTCGACACTGAAAATGAATTAAATGTTCAAATTTGGCGACCCAAAATTTCCGAGTCGTTACATTTAACCTAAGGAGAGTTAAATAAAAGTATGGGTGGCAATAAAAATAAAGTGGTAGGTAAACCATTTAAATGAAGTAAATTAAAGAGATTAGTTTATGGAATGTAAATAAGTTAGAAAACTTATAGAGATTTAAAACTTGAATTGAATTGGAATGTAACTGAATTAAGTTAAATAAAGTAGACAGAATAAAATAAAAGTTGGGAAAAAGATTTGATTGATAAATGAGATAAATTAGTGAATCAAATATAAAAATTCAATATTGAATTTGATTGGGAATAAATTGGTGAAGGGAAGGTAAATTGAATTCAAATGGAATTGAAAATGTAAACTGAATAAAAATGGATATAAACGAAGGCGATGAAGTGGAAACAAATTAAAATGTTTTATAATTTTTTTATAATAGGCTTAAGAAAGTAAATGGTGAAATTCTTAAGTAAAATTGGTATGGGGAAAATATACAAATTTAATATTTGAATGAAGATTAAGTAAAGTTGGTAAATGGGATAATTGTGAATAGGTATATGGAAAGCAAAATAAATGTGAATAAAATAGAATTGATATAGCTAATAATTAATTGAGATAAATATGTAGGTTGTACATATAATATTTTATTCTCATAGCAATTTGATCTTGATTCGAGCACAGAATTTCGAGATAGTTATATCAATCCGACTTAAGATTTTTCACTCGATTTTCAACGGCGAACCCAGGATATGGATTTTTGGTTGATTTTGGGAATTCTCTATCATACTATATGGCTATGCAATGAGAATGACGGTTTTTTATCAAGGGATCGGATCTGAGTCCGCACTACGGAGTCGGGTAAACGATACTAGTTCGGAAGTGAAATTGTGTGATCGAGTGAGCGATCGGATTTGATATTGCGTAAGGAGGATGTATGTGCATTGTACGAGCACAAGTAAAGCAAATATTGAATTTTTTAAGAGAAATGAATAAAATGATTTTGAATTCTATGATTGGATATTATTGCCAAGTGAGGTACAAGTAATTAAAACCAAAAAATAAATTAATGTTTCGAATTCAGATAAATTTGAATTGCCCGACATAAAGGTATGTATTTAAATCGTTGTATGAAATTTGATGATTTTCTGATTAAGCCACTTGGCTTTTGTTTTCTTTAAATAATTAGGCCCTATAGAGGCGTTTTTTAGTTATTTCGATCTAGCCATGCAAAAGAGACGCTGACCAAAAATTTCAAAAATTTAAGAAGTTAGAAAATTTTTGAAGAAATTTATGATAGTTTAAAATTTGGTTTTAAACAATAATTTGAATTATTGAGGGGATAATATTATTTGAAATCTATGGATGAGTTTGGGAATCTGAAAAGCGACAATGGGTTTCAATAAATTGTTTTGGGAAGTTGTTGAAACTGTTTGGCTTTGGGAAAATAGTTAACGAGTTATGGATCATTCTTCTTAATTAGCAATTTCTGGGACGAAATTCTTATAAGAGGGAGAATGTAACGACCCGGAATTTTGGATATTTGAAATTAGAATAATTAATTGATTTTAAATATTTAAAAGTTAATTTTTGACTTGAATTTCAAATATAACCATTTATTGGATAATTTAATTATTGAATTTAATAATTGGAAATCGGGTAAAATATTTAATTTGGAGTTTCAAGCTTGTTCAAAATTATTAAAGGCGTATAAAATTTATATTAATAATATTGAAGATAACATAAGTTTTAAATTTGAATTTGAAAGTGATTTGTTCAGTTTTAAAAATATATTGTTAAAATTGACATTTAAAAATAGTATTCCGAGGCATAGTCTCAATTTCCACAACAAGTTCCATTGGATCTGTAATATTGTATTATTATCGGATTTCAATTTTCGTCGCATTTGGAGGTATGGTGTGGTCATACGGTTTGTAAACGCGCTAAAATCTACATCGAAAATTCAATATAGTAATTGGGTCCAAAAAGCTATCTTTTCTATATGATCGAATTAGGACTCGAAACATTTTCCATTGCGATCGGAATAGGGGTATAACATTACAGACGCCTAACGGCACGCTGTGATAAGAAGTCAAGATTTAAAGCTACGGACTCGAGACGATTTAAAAGTTATATATATATATATATATTCGATGGGATATAATATTCACATCAGAGCTTTTTCAATACTTCAAATCACTGTGCACATACCTCTACACGCCAACGTCCTGTTCTTTCCCTCCTTCAAATTCACTTCATTCCTTTCAATCGAATTGAAAATGAAAAGAAATAATTTTAACACTCACACACACACGCACATACACACCGATGTCGGCAAGGAGAATCATCGGCATTCTTTATTTCTTTTCTTTCCCAGTTAAAATTTTTGGCCAAGGCCGATGCTTCTAAAATAAAAATAAAAAAGAAAAGTGCACGACACAGTTCAAAAAGAAAAATGGAAGCTGAATAAAAATGCGTCTCTCCAAATCGAGTTAGTATGCCATACATTGCTCAAGTCGCGAATCAAGTATTCCAAAATGGAACGAGCTCGCATTCGATCGAGGAGGCGACAACCTAGGGCCGCATGGGAAGGTGCGGCAGTGATCTCGAGTTGAATGAGAACCTAGGCAGGGAAATTGGAAGGCGTGTGGACACTGAGGAAGGAGGCGACAGTTTGGAGCTTGAAGGGTGATCGAGTAGAGTTTCAAGTGGAGGTCGCGAACTGGAGCAAAGGCGCCGATGTACGTGAGCGCGCGACGGTGTGGAAGGCCGGGATCGATGATGTAGTTGCTAGTCGAGGTGGTTCTGGTAATTAAATTAGCTTGGATTATTTTTACTAAATCTAATTTTAGTCTTAAAAATAAGCTGGTTAGTAAAGACAGGTCGAGTCGAAAAAATATATAATAATTTAGTTCATAAAATTGTTTTAAGAAAAAGAAAAAATAAGAAGAAGAAATTAGCAAGAGTACGATGTATGTACACACACATATATTTTTGCTAACTTATACGAGGCATAAACTATGCATGCTAGGTCCAAATGTCACGAAGTCAATCCCGTAAATGTCATAGCTGCAAATTTACATTTCTGGAGGTGATTTGAAATTTTCAGAGTCCGTTGGGAATTTTTAAATTGAATCGAACGATGTTCAATTCGGTTTAAAAATTTGGCAGATTGGCAACTAAAATTCAAGATGAGTTCATCTCACTCAAATTTGGGATTATTGGTAAATTTAAATAGTTTAAATTAATTTGGGATTGATTGTTGAATTGATAGATATTTGCCAGTTGAATGCGATATTATATATATATATATATATATATATATATTGGAGTGATTGATATTCCCATATTATGTAGCGGATGAGACCCTATGCGCCCGGCATAATAATAGATGACCCTATATACTACGATATCCCCTAGAAGTCGGATTGGTATTTTTATATTGTGCTAACATTTGTGATGTAGGGACACAGGTTGGAGGGTTCAACTAGATTCCTCAAAAATATTGAAATTTGTTTTCATATTCAGTGATATGCTTTGTTTGATAATCTATGACAGATTATATTGAAAATTGAAATTATTGAATGATATGGTTTTGCTGAATATATTTTGGGTATTTTAAGGTATCAAAAATATAAAGATCGAATTTTTGAAGGAAAATAAAAAGAAATTTTTTAGTAAAATATTTATAGTGAAGTTGGATAAATTAAAAGGATGAATTTGGGGAAAGAGTAAAAGGTTTGATTTTAAATTCCAATTAAATAAATTCTAAGTACGGAAAGAAAGATTTTGAATAAATGGGAAAAAAGAGTTTCGAGGGCCTGAGCGATATTGTTTAAGAATTAAAGGACTTATTTTTAAATTAAAGATTTAAATGAGTTGGGAAAAAAAAATAAAAGGAGAAATTTGGAAATAAAGTTGATGTTCCAGGTTTAAATAAGACTTTAAATCAAAATAAAGGAGTGAATATGGAATTAATGGATTTTGCATTAAATTTGGGTAAATCAAGAAATGAATTGGAAAATGGAATTAAATCAGAAAATCGATTAAGTGTTTTGAAAACGGTGATTAAAATGAGAATGAGGCTATGGAATTTTTAAACTGGGTTTATAAATAAAGTGAATATTTATTGGTGGATAATTTGGATTTATAAATTCATGGTGGGAATTTACAAGGGGATGGTAATTCGTTTTAAAAATAAATAGTGTTTTATTTTTAAAAATGAGGGAAAGGTGATTTACGTGATAGGGAGGTAAATTAAACTGGAGATAAATTGAGAAGGATTTATAAATGATTAGACGGGCTATGTTGGAGTGGAAAGTGTATTTTTCTGAAAAACTAATTATATTTTCTAAGGAAGATTTTTGAGGATAAATTAGAAGTTTTTAAGATGTTTTAAAAGAATGTTTTCTGGAAAAATTCATTATTTAATTATATTAAAATTGTTAAAGTAAATATAAATTAAATTAATCATAGTAGCAAATGATTTTTAATGGTTAGATTAGTATTATGATTTAAAGGATAATTGTTCGATAGGTATATTTTATATTATAACTTTATTTTGAAAGTAGTTCTGCTAAAGATTTACATGGAAAATTATTAAGAATTTCATAACTGTTATTTTGAATAATGTGATTTAAGTAGCTTTATTTTAAATATTTTAAGTGTATATTTTTGGATAAAATGATTTAATTTATTTAAAGTCAAAATTAGATAAGATTGGTGTTTTTTAGTGGAAATAAAATAATAGGTTGAATGATTGTTTAACTTGATAGTTAAATAACCGACTATCAATCGGAACCCAAATGTAACTTTGGAAATATCAAGAAGAAGTATGAGAATTATATGGTACAGTTACCGTTCGAGGTGCTATATTGTACGTATAAACTTGTTTGTTCTTGTAGGACATTTATAAGGAAATCCGTCCACTAACGGTTACGAGGTGATCTTTGATCTTATTCTCATCTGTGTATTTCCTGAAGAACTGGGGTTGAGTTTACCCGGAAATATCGAACGTTGTTTTGAAGAGACCGGGAACGAATTTGTGATTCGAAAACCACTTCGACCCAACATGTACATTTCATGCTTAAGTCAAGAGTTTGGAGTCGAAGATGTTGCAGTGAAGTGCAATGGCTAATCGCTACTAATCTTGAGGGTGATTTCAAAATGGATGTAGTAGGAATAGTGATTCGACTCCGTTCGTACGGGAACAGACTTGTATGGAGGAATGCTATCAGTACATTGTCATTGGATGACAATAAGCATTCTAAGTGCATATTTTAAAAAGGTAAGGCTTAGCCTCAAGCCTCATTAACCGAGAATGACTGTAAATCAAGGGATATGCAGCAAGGCTAAGTGGGTAGCACCCAAGTAGGGTATGGTTTCCCCTATCTAGAGTTTCTTTGTTTCGGCTATGTGGCGGTTACTGATCCCTACCACGGGGTGTTCTTATTCGGGCTATCCAAGTTAGTGGTAGTTAGATCTTGTGTTGTAGTGGATTGGAAGTGGTCCTCGGTATTCTGAGCTACACCAGGTACTGTGATAGGTGGTACCCCAATATCTAGTCATTCTCTATCATAGTATAGTAGTGTTAAAGTAAACGGAATTCAATTTGACAGATGGTACCCCAGTATACCATAATGTCACGACTCGCTTTTCCATACAAATTTAAACTGACTTTTTACCACACTCGTCAGCCAAATCGCACAGAAAGACTGACACTGAAAGAAAGAAAGCAGGCAGAAGATTGAAAGAAGATAGAAAGAAAATAGAACAACACAAAATCTCACAGCAGAACGAATAATCTATAATATAAAACAACTCTTTATATAAAACAAAGCTGTAGCTTTCAAAGGCATATACAAACTTCAATAAAGTATACACCCATTTAACATGGACAGTAATAACAATCAGCCTTTACAATTTACTGATAAACACAACCAAACGCAACGGAATATAATCATCTACGTGGATACGTCTCTGGCATCCCAGCTGCTCTCTCGAAGCTCCCAGTCCTCTAGCTAAACCTGGAAGTATGATCGGTCTGACCGAAGCATATAGGAAAAACCATGCCCGGGCCAGTCTAGTAAAACCTGCGTGAGAAACACACTCAATTTGAATTATTAAATTTTCAAAAACCTTTGAAAATTAAAGGTATCTCGTAAGACCACGCCAAAAATAAACATGCCGGGTTTTTACCTTACGATAACCAAAAAAATTTGTATCAAAATCCTCTGATATTATGATAATGTCTAAGTACAAATACTTATTCAAATAGCTGAAATGTTTGCATCTCATGTTCCGACATAGTTGGGGACAGGCAAAACCGTACGGGCGTTTATTGGAGGATGGATTCCATATAATTGCAGAGCTACTGGAGTACCGCCCGTCACAGTACCTAGTCTAGACCAGCATATCAAGGACCATTCCCTATCCCTTGCATGACAAGACCGAAGCTGCCCCTTACTAGATAGTCTGAATAAGATCACTCCGCGGTTGGGATAAGCAACTGCCCACACAGTGGAGACCAGGGGACTCTAGACAGGGGAAATCTTGCCCTAATTGGGTGCTATCCACTTAGCCTTGCCGCACCTTTCCTATTTTAGCCACTCCCGATTGATGAAGCTTGAGGCTACGATTGCCTTTTTATCACACATTTACTTAGAATGCTCACTGTCCTCCAATGACGATGTACTGATAGCATTCATCCATACAAGTCCGTTCCCGGTCCAAACAGAACCGAAGGCACTCGCTTCACTACACCCATTTTTGGATAAAGTGATTTAATTTTTTTAAAACCTAAATTAAATAAGACTTGGTGTTTCTCAGTGGAAATAAAATAATTGGTTGAATGATTGTTCAATTTAATAGTTAAATAACCGACTATCAATCCGGACCCAAATGTAACTTTAGAAATATCTAGAAAAAGTATGGGAATTATATGGTCGAGTTACCGTTCGAGGTGCTATACTATACATATAAACTCACTCGTTCTTCTAGGACGTTTATAAGGAAATCCATCAACTAATAGTGAGGAGGTGATCCTCGATCTTATTCTCGTCCGTGTATTTCCTAAAGAACCTTGGTTGAGTTTATCGAGAAATATCGAATGTTGTTTCGAAGAGACCGAGAACGGATTTGTGATCCGAAAACCACTTCGACCCGGCATCTATATTTTCATGCTGAAGAAAAGAGATTGGAGTTGAAGATGGATTAGTGAAGTGCAAGGGAAAATCGCTACTAATCCTGAGGGTGATTCCAAAACGGATGTAGTAGGAATAGTGACTTCGGTTCTGTTCGGACCGGGAACAGACTTGTATGGAGGAATGCCATCAGTGCATTGTCATTGGAGGACAATGAGCATTCTAAGCGAATATTTCTAAAAAGGTAACGCTTAGCCTCGAGCCTCATCAACCGGGAATGACTGAAAATCAATGTATATATAACAAGGCTATGTGGGTAGCACCCAAGTAGGGTAAGGTTTCCCCTGTTTAGACTCCCTTTATTTCGGCTGTATGGCGGTTGCTGATCCCAACCACGGGATGATCTTACTCGGGCTATCTAGGTTAGGGGTAGTCCGGTCTTGTGTTTCAGTGGATTGGGTGTGGTCCTCGGTGTGTTGTTCTAGATTAGGTATCGTGACAGGTGGTACCCCAGTACCTAGTCATTTAGTTGGAAATTCGTTCTCCCAGCATGCCCTTTACAGATTTGATTGTAGAGCCTAGTATTGCTGGAATTTAGTGAATGTAACAATTTCAACTATTTGAATTAAATATTTGTACTTAGACACTATAATAATATCAAAGGATTTTGACATAAAATGTTTTGGTTATCGTAAGGTAAAAACCCGACAAGTTTATTTGTTGCGTTGCCTTACGAGATACCTTTGACTTTCAGAGGATTTTGAAACTTTAATAATTCAATTGAGTGTGTTTTCTCATGTCGGTTTTCCAAACTGACTCGGATGTTATTTTATTATAGTGCTCGGGTTAGATTGAGTATTACAGATTCAGGATAGGATATTACGAAGCTCAGGAGACGAGCTGGATGACTGAGACGTATATCACGTATCTGATTTACATTCCGTTGTGTATGGTATGTTATATATTTAGCTTTGTGAGGACAAGTTATTATAACAGTCCAGTATTGTGTTTTTTGTTGTGTTGTCCTCTGATGATGTAATGTATAAAAACAGTTATAGTTTCATTTGAATAAAGATCTGTGTTATTTATTATATATATTATTTCGCTGCGATTGTGAGATTCTGTGTTGTTATTTCCTCTTCTTCGTCTACCTCTTTCTTCTTTCCCTTACGATCTGGTATTTTCAACATTTGATCATTCGGGATGTAATACAATGGACGTATTGATTATGATTTTCAAGCATAGAAAACCGGGCCATGACAGGGAATTTAACTTAGGCCAAGTTAAATAAGTTTTGAACTTATAACCTGAAATTGGAAATTTCAAGGTGAAATTTAAAATTAACTTAAGGAAGTTGAATAGGTTAAATTGTAAAAGAAAAAGTATGATTTGATAAAGATGCAAAAGAAATTAAGTATGTATAAATGATTTCAAAACAATTTTTGAAATAAAAACGTGTTTCGAATCCTAGAAATTTGTGGTGGTTGTATTGATCGATGTTTAGATAATTTGGATGTTTATTTATATATCCTGCTATCATTCTGTATGTTATTTACAGTATAGAGAACTGTAAATAGAATTGTTTATATTAAACTAAGAAATAGGTTGAAATGATATATATCCAACCCCGATTTGAATAGAAATAAAATTAAATTTATGAAAATGGAATCATTTTGAATTTATGTTTGGAATGTTAAAATGAACTTGTCAACTTAAATTGTTTAAAGAATCAGGTTTAAAACGTCGAAGTTATAAGTAGGAAATCAATTGAATTCTGAAAATTGATTTGTTTTAAAAGATTTTAACTCATGCTTGAAACCTGAAATATGTCCAAGTAAAAGTAGTTTAAATAAATAGTTCAAAATTTGGGTCGGAATTGGGATCCCAGAGAATGTCTGGACAAAACCCATGAGTTCCTGATGATCATTTATTGGGTAGCGTAAGTTGAGTGGTGCTGATGCCTACGGTTACATTGGGTTTTGTTGTTATGGCAACGTAACCTTTGTTAAACTGCGATCTATCACAGTTCCATAACATAAGTCGAGTAGCAGTGATTGCCTACAATGAACGTTTAATTTTGCTGGGATAATGACGTAACATCGGTAGGTTGCAATTTAAGTGGTTTAGTTCCATAGCGTAATTCAGGTGGTAGCGACTGCCTGTAGTCTACATTGGATTTCACTGAGATAATGACACAACCTTTGTGTAGTCTGTGATTTATGTGGTATAGTTTTGTTTGACAGCGCAATTCAAGGGGCAGTGATTGCCAACAGACTATTTACGGTTTTGCTGTAATAGCAACTCAACCTTGTTGTAGTTGCGATATGTGGTGTTCCCATGGCAAAAGTCAAGAGGTGTGGATGCCTATAGTTTTCTTATAGATTTCGTTGGGATGGCGAGTAAGGTTAACTATGATCCATGGTGGTGAAGGGGGTGATACTTTCCATAGCATTTTCTAAAAAGAAGTTTTTCAAGTATTTTCACTGGGTGTTGAAAACGGGTCTACTAAGTACTTACAGATTTTCAGTCCTACGCCTGATCAACGTAAGACTAAATTTCTGCGAGAACAAGAATGGACTTGTTTGGACATCGAGTTGTGAAAAATATTTTTATAAAAATAGTTTGGTAATACTATAGGATATAAAGTGTTTTAAAATGTATAATAAAAGAGTAAGGAGTTTAAAAACGTTAAAAAGACGATTATTTGATTATATACATAAAGATTCTAATTCTCGCTTCGTTCCTTTTCGAGGACGAAAGGTTCTAAGGGGGAAGGAATGTAACGACCTGGGTTTTTGACGATTGTTAATCGTTAATTAACTGATTTCAATTATTTAAATATTAATTTTTGTAAGTTGAATAAAAAAATTCTCTGATATTGGAAATATATGAATGTATAAAATTTATTGAAACTATGTTTAATTTTAAATTATAAATTTCTAGATATGATAAATTATATATATATGTACATGAATGTATAAAATTCCAGATGGCCAATTTCATATTCATGATCATATGTATAAGTTTGTGTGTGTATATATATATGTTTATATTAAATAGTGAAATGTAAATATACGTGAGTAAAGAGGTATACTAGACTTACGATAAAAAATGAAATAAGTACATGCAAATGGCTTTGTGTATGTGTGCATATGGTGCATATGAAGTTATACATAGAAGTATATGTGTTACATATGTTACATAAAACAGTAAATGTGTAACGACCCAGAATTTTTATTAATTAAAATTTGAATATTTAATTAATTTTAAATGTTAATAACTGAATTTATAAGTCGAATAAATTTTATTTCGAATAATTGGATTTAATTGAATAATTAAATCAATAATTTAATATGTGAAAATCCAGAAATAATTGAAAATTGGGTTAAATATGATTGAAAATGATTTGTAAAATTTTATTTTATCATGTTGGAGTAAGAATGATGTTTTATAACTTTTAAAATCGAATTAGGAGTTTATTTGTGAAAATTGAATATTTTAATATTTAATCGACTAGTGAAAATAGCCAATTTTCGAACAGTCTCAGAATTGAATGAAACTAGTTCCATTGGATCCGTAATAGTTAGTTATTATCGGATTTCAATTTTCGTAGCAATCGGATTACCGTTTGATCGTGGCAGCTCGAAACGCATCGAAATTGTTTTTAATATTAAATTGGCGAGTTAAAATAGCCATTTTTCAAACAGTGTCGGATTTCGACGAAACCAGTTTCATCGGATCCATAATATGATATTATTGTATGGTTTCAAATTTCGTGTCAATTGGATTTACTATTTGTCCGGTGCAAGCTAAAACGCCTAGAAAATCGTTTAAATCGGTTTAATTTAAATTGAACGTTTATTGCCATAACTCGCACAGATGTCCGAATTAGCTTCCGAAACCTGTTCCATTGTGTCCAGAACGCGGGGTAAACCCTAGAAATGTCGGTCACCGCGCGTAAATCGGAGTTTGGAAATTCCGGAATGAATAGTGTCGTTCAAACTCCTATAAATAGACCATCCTCTTCACAAAAAAAAAACTAAAACCCTAATCCTTTACCCTAGCCGCCAGAAATGAGACCAATGGCCGAAATCGTCCCATAATTTTCTTCTATTATCTCTTGCTCAAATCAATATTTTCGAAAACTTCCAACACGAGGATCGAAGGGCTCATCGAGACGATCGTATCCATACGGTTGAGATCGTGAACGAGTCGAGGTAGGGGCCTGAATTAGCTCGTGTAGGTGGTGCGTTTGTTCGAAATTTTCGAATGTACAAGGTGCCGAGCTTCACGGCGTTCAGGGTATGGGAGGAGCTCGGAGTGGCCGTTCGTTTGGCAGCACTTGATCGACGTCACGTCGCCGATAGGAGGTGCGGAAACGAGGGTTTGTTGCGTGAGGATGGGTTCGCATGCGTGTTCTGGGTATTGGGGAAAGATGAAGAAACGAGCGGTCTGATGTGAAGGTCTAAGGATCATGCGGCTATGATTTCAGTAGGTTTAAAATCATAAAGTAAATGTTGTAATTTATATATATATATATATATATATATATATATATATATATATATATATATATATATATATATAAATTCGTAAAACTTGTAAAATGCATATCTTTTTCATACGAGGTCGAAAACGCGAGAAACCAGTTGCGTTGGAATCGTATGGACGAGCACTATGTATGGAATTGGATTAGAGTCATTTGGACTTAGTGAAAATTTCGGTTAAAATTAAACGCGCGTTTAATTTTATTCGAAATAAATCGCTAAAACGAAATTGAAATTAAGGTGAGAACTTCTCACTCAATCGAATCGGTTTCGATTTTATTTTAGATAGTTAGATTTAAAATTCTTGAATGTATGTTTGAATGATGATTGATATCTATTGATTGTTAAAATAGACATTATGCGCCGTTAGTAAGCGGATGTTATTTATTAAAAACATATACCGCGAATATTTCATAAATAGTGAAATTGGTATTATATATAATAGCACTATATATATATTGCAGTTATTGATATCCCGCATTGTATAGCGGATGAGACCCTATTGCGCCGTCTATTAAGTGGATAATATTTTAAATCCCATATACCGCGATAATTCCGTACTGGAGCGGAATTGGTATTGTGCTAATGTTTGTGGATGCAGGAAAACAGGTTGGAGGGATCCAACTGGATTCCTCAACAGTATTTATTTGATTTCAGATATTTTGATAATTGATTGATTATCATATCGATATATGATGTCGTTGTTGTCGTGATTGACTATTTGGTATGTAGCATCATTGGACCA
Source organism: Allium cepa (assembly GCA_030765085.1). Lineage (NCBI taxonomy): Eukaryota > Viridiplantae > Streptophyta > Magnoliopsida > Asparagales > Amaryllidaceae > Allium > Allium cepa. The sequence goes on along the minus strand of CM060931.1, from coordinate 880,671,170 downwards.
AGTTTTGGAATTTTAAAAAGGTTTTCAAAGTGATTTTTGAAAATATACTATATTTTTGGAATTGATTCATTTTAAATAAATAAACGTTATAATTTTAATGTTATAAAAATTATGATTTTTGAGAAAAATAGTTAAAAGTTGATTTTTAAAAATATGAGGCTAATGATTTTATAAAATAGTTTAATAGGGATTTTTGAATTTATTATAAAAAAAAGTTGAAAAAATAGTATTTATAAAATTTAATTATTTTATAAAACAAAATGATGAAATTATAAAGGACTTTAAAGACGTTTTGAAACAATAATATAAATTGATTTATATAAAAGATTTATAAATTGATAATTTATAAATTAAAATATTTGAATTATAAAATGAGTTTTTATAAGTACTAGAATGAATTGTGAATGAATTTCACAAATGAATGAAATTGATAGAATTATAAACGGTGAAGTTATAAATGGAATTTTGTAAGCAGTAGGTTTATAAAATTTGTAAAGATATTTGAAGAATAGATTTGGGTAAATAAATGAATCTTATAAGTTATAAAATTTATAATTTGGGAAGTTTAAAGGAACGATCTTGCAAACAAATAAATTATAAGTGTTTAACTTATAATGTGGACTTTTGGTTTATAATTGAGTTATAAATTGAAATAGCTTTAATAAAGGAAATTTATAAAGGAAGTAGTTATAAAACAAATAGAAATAGAATTTATAAACGTTGTTTTATAAATTCGCAAACGACTTATTTTGATAAGTAAATTGTTGAAACCTATTAATGGAGTTATATTCACTTTTTAGACAGTGAATAATCCTTTAAAATAAAGTGTATAGAAAGGATGAAATTGGTTAACGAAGTATATTCACGTTTTTGAATAGTGAATAATGTGTTAAGGAAAATGTTTTGGATTAGGTGCTTTAAATAGAATTAAAACAATCTAACGATGTTTTTAAATGTGTTGAGATTCGAAACCATAGATTTCAACATTCATTGTTGAAATAGACATTTCGAGAAATAGAAGGAAATGGTGGACTATAACACTGTTGTTATAGTAAATGATTTCCGAAAGGAAATGTTTTGTATAGTATTGGGATTTATATATCTATTTTAATTTCGAATCCCTATAATAGTGATTTTGGGTTGTCGTAACGATGTTTTACGCAACATTCGTTTTGGCCCAAATAAATATGTTTAAGAGAATGATTTCCTTAAAGAATGAAATATATACTTAATTTCGATTTAAGTATATTGAATATTTTCCAAGTTTTGAAAATAAAAAGATTGTGAGTTACTTATTTAATAAGTATGGAAATGTTTTTCCAATGTGAAATGAAACGTTTTGAGGATTTATCTTTTTGAAGATAAACTGAAAATGAATAATTGAAATCGTATATGCATGGATATTTTGGAACATAAATTCACTATGGAATTTATAAAAGGAAGTGTAATTTGTTTAAAAATAAATATTGATTTATTTTTGAAGTGTGAAAATTATTTATCTTGTAAAGATATGAATTTTGGGAAATAAATAATTTGGAAAATTATTTGGAATCTGGTGATGTTGTGCATATCCATTGATAGTTCAATAACCGACTATCAATATTTACCTTCGAAAGGTATTTGTTGTGATTTGTTGAATTGGGATGCCACACTTATTTTTAAATTATTGCGCTCGTTATTAGGATTACCCATTCCGAATAGTGATACGGCGTAATGGATAGCACTGAAGATCGGTGTTGAAGACCGGGTATTTGCGAGAGCGATAGGATGACCTGTCGATTGACTCTGCACCGAGTTGCTCCGGTATAGAGTTCTCCATATGTGATGGGGAATCCGATCAGGATTGTGGATATCCGGATTGCAAGGACTTCTTTGTAAGTGCCTTCGGTTCTGTTCGAGCCCGGAACAGACTTGTATGGATTGTATGTCTGACGTTACAAATTGAGATATAAAGCTGATTTCTTTCAAATTTATTTCTGTTGGTGGCGGAGAATTTATTCTTTTAGCTTAACACCCTTCTCTGAGACGTACGAGCTCAGAGGTTATGTAGTTGATGGTTATCAGCGATATATTCCCAATTTGGTAATGTGACATGCTAAGTGATGCTGTGAAATGATCATCATTTTTGATAGGGTCATTTGTTTGATCGTTTATCTTTTTGATCATTTGTTGACCCAAAGCATGGCTTTTGTATAAAGTGTGTCTTTGTGGACGTGACTTCATCGAGCCTCACACCCCGGAATGGTCAAAACAGGAAAGATGCAGTAAGGTTATGAGGGGTAGCTCCCTTTAGGGTATGTGCATTTCCTTCTGGAAAAGGGTGGTATCATGGTATGGAGCCCAGATACTTACTCATGTTGAAACACTTTATTTATGATTGTGTGATGATGGCGACGAGCGCTCGGTTAAAGGTCCCAAAGGACCGGGGGATGGCATACTCGTGTCAGTTGTTACCCAGTTAGGGGTAACCCGGCCTTGTGTTGGCAGAGATCCGGTTTGGTTCTCGGGGACGTCCTTCCAGAGGCATTCTCATGTGGCAATGGGAAGTTCCTTGGCCTGGCCATTGGTTGGAAATCCGAAAAAACAATACGATCTTGTACGGTTTTAGTTGTATAACCTGCTATGGAATGTGGCGCTAACCTGCTATTGAACATGGTAGCTATAGTAGGCATAAGTGCGGAATGCCTATGCTGGCTAAGATTTATATCTTTATTTTCGAAATGATTTTCTCTACACTATGCACTAGTAATAATATCAAATGTTCTTTTTAATGCATATCAAACATCTTTGACTATCATAAGGAGAAATCTCCTCCGATTCTGCGTTTGCATTCTGTGTGTGTGTGAGAGGCCTTATGGTAGTCTCATTTTTAAAAGCATTGCGAAATGACTTTAAAAATATTCCTCTATTTTGATTTTAAAGATAAATAAACTGTTTTGAGTTCTCACACCAGTCACATGACTGACTCGGAGTTTATTGTTTTCCTTCCTAAACTCTGGGTGCCCACCAATTTCCACACGGGCAGTCAAGAGTTAGGTTTAACAGGGTATTCTGGAGTTGTTGGAGGCAAGCTGGATGGCATGGTGTATTACTAGTTTATATAGTATTTCTTTTCCGCTGGTTGATGTTGTTTGTTGTTGTACACTCTGATGATGATGTAATGTAATGTATAAAATGTAATAACTGATATAGTTCTTTGTTTAAAGATTATTCATATATCTATTATATGTGTTCCGCTGCGAATTGTGAGATTCTGATATTGTTCTGTTGTTTTCTTTCTGTTCCGTTCCGTTCTATTTTCTATCTTCTTATCTCTTCTTCAGTCTTTTTCTTTTTCCTAAACATTGAGAATTCGTATTTCTGTTCATCTTGAGTTAATCTATGGAGATTAGTGTATATTCAAGGAGTACGGATTTGCGGGTCTTCACAGGTGGTATCAGAGCGATGGTTAAGCGACAACCATGGTTCTGTTGGGTATTACTCATTAGAGATAGAGTCAGTAGTACTCTACAATGAGTTTGAGTGTAATAATAGCTATGAGAGTGTATTTGTTAGTAAATATAAATTATTTTGTATTGTGTTGACTTATCGGTTGATTGTTTATAGATTCCAGTCAACGTAGTCTAGCTAACTATCGTAGATAGGGGTTTCTAAACTCTTAAACAAGATAAACCGACACGATATTGTTTTAAATTGGGTAAATGAAATAATTTTACCTTAATTATATTTTATATATAAAGGAATAATTTTTAGAATTATTAAAGTGTATATAAGTTGATTGTTTAGTTGTTTGAATAATCTAAATAAAAGAATAATTGTATAAGAAAAAAATTATAAGTATAAAATTATAATTAATGTGATTTGCAATTGTGAAATAAACTTATATATATGAGTAGTGAAACTATATGAATATATTAATAAATATGAGTTGTGAATAAAAATGAGTTTGAATAAGTAATGAAATTTGACTTTGGTTAAAGTTAAATAAAAATTTACTTTAGAATTAGAATCTGAATTGATTTATAAGTGGGAATTTAAGTTAAGTAAAACCAAGTGGTGTTTATAAATGAAGTATAACTTAAGAAATGTTGAATGAAGTTGATATTGGTGTCAAAGTAAATTAATAAAGTTAAGTGATAAATGTGAACTTAAGTTATGTAAATGAAATTCAACTTTAGTAATTGAATTGAATGAATGGATTGAAAGTTAATCAATTGAATGTAAATTAAGCTGATATGAAATAATGAATGTAAGCGTAAGTGTAATTCATTAAAATCTAATGTTATTAGAAGTTGAATAATAGAATGAAAATCAATTTAATTAAACAAATTGAAAGCAAAGGAATTTGGTTGTGATTAATATACATTGGTTGTTATTTGATTGTTAGTTGATTGTATATAATTCATTAAGTGTTAATGAAATTGAAAGCTAAAGTAATTGAAATTCAATTGGAAGTTAAGTGAATCTTAAATAGAATTGAATTTGATTTGGAAGTAAACCAACTTGAATATGAATTAGTGAATATAAACTAATTGAAAATGAATGTTAGTAAGAACATCCACTGTTAATGAATCAAATATGATTTAAATTGAAAAACCATTTCATTAGATATTAATGAGAATATGAATGAATACTTATTGGTTATGAATGCTAGTTGTATGATAGTTGGTTGATGGTTGAATATATTGCTTTTGTTGCATTTGCTATGTTGGCATATATAGTTATTATGTTGCTATATGTTGTATATCGATACTATTGTCTATATACATGTTTCTCATGTTGTTTGTTGAGTGTTTAGTAGGTGCGGATCGCGTTTGCTTTGCATTTGGAGCTCGCTTTCGCGCTATATTAGCCGTATATGCTCGCTAATAAAATATAAGGTACATATCTCGGATTAAATATCGTACTTTTACATTTTTTTCCCTACGGGATGCCTCATTACTTGATGAGATGTATATTTGTGATATATATACTGTCATTTTTTTTCGGATCGAGCCGCGCAAAGGAGACCATGGCGAATTTTTCCGAAAATTTAAGGCGTTAGAATATTTTTGAGAAAATTTGAAATTTTTTGAAAACTTTAACTTTGATTTGGAATTGAAAGTTAAACAATCGTAGTTGTTTTTGAAAAGAAAACTAAGTATGATTTGAAAACTTAGTAAAGTTATTGTAAGAAGTTTAACTATGGATTTTGGGAAAATTAATACATTCTGTAACTTTTCTTGTTAATTTCGAGGACGAAATTCTTTTAAGGAGGAAAGTATGTAACGATCCAGAATTTTTATTAATTAAAATTTAAATATTTAATTAATTTCAAATATTAATAACTGAATTTATAAGTCGAATAAATTTTATTTCGAATAATTGGATTTAATTGAATAATTAAATCAATAATTTAATATGTGAAAATACAGAAATAATTGAAAATTGGGTTAAATATGATTGAAAATGATTTGTAAAATTTTATTTTATCAAGTTGGAGTTAGAATGATGTTTTAGAACTTTTAAAATCGAATTAGGAGTTTATTTGTGAAAATTGAATATTTTAATATTTAATCTACTAGTGAAAATAGCCAATTTTCGAATAGTCTTAGAATTGGATGAAACTAGTTCCATTAGATCCGTAATAGTCAATTATTATCGGATTTCAATTTTCGTAGCAATCGGAGTTATCGTTTGATCGTGGCAGCTCGAAACGCATCGAAATTGTTTTTAATATTAAATTGGCGAGTTAAAATAGCCATTTTTCAAACAGTGTCGGATTTCGACGAAACTAGTTTCATCGGATCCGTAATGTGATATTATTGTATGGATTCAAATTTCGTGCCAATTGGATTTACCGTTTGTCCGGTGCAAGCTAAAACGCCTAGAAAATCGTTTAAATCGGTTTAATTTAAATTGAACGTTTATTGCCATAACTCGGACAGATGTCCGAATTAGCTTCCGAAACCTGTTCCATTGTGTCCGGAACGCGGGATAAACCCTAGAAATGTCGGTCACCGCGCGTAAATCGGAGTTTGGAAATTCCGGAATGAATAGTGTCGTTCAAACTCCTATAAATAGACCATCCTCTTCACAAAATAAAAAAAATAAAAAAACTAAAACCCTAATCGTTTACCCTAGCCGCCAGAAATGAAACCTATGGCCGAAATCGTCCCATAATTTTCTTATACTATCTCTTGCTCAAATCAATATTTTCGAAAACTTCCAACACGAGGATCGAAGGGCTCATAGAGACGATCGTATCCGTACGGTTGAGATCGTGAAAGAGTCGAGGTAGGGGCCTGAATTAGCTCTTGTAGGTGGTGCGTTCGTTCGAAATTTTCGAATGCTACAAGGGGCCGAGCTTCACGGCGTTCAGGGTATGGGAGGAGCTCGGAGTGGCCGTTCGTTTGGCAGCACTTGATCGACGTCACGTCGCCGATAGGAGGTGCGACAACGAGGGTTTGTTGCATGAGGATGGGTTCGCGTGCTTGTTCTGGGTATTGGGGAAAGATGAAGAAACGAGCGGTCTGATGTGAAGGGCTAAGGATCATGCGGCTATGATTTTAGTAGGTTTAAAATTATAAAGTAAAAGTTGTAATATATATATATATATATATATATATATATATATATATATATATATATATATATATATAAATTCGTAAAACTTGTAAAATGCGTATCTTTTTCATACGAGGTCGAAAACGCGCGAAACCAGTTGCGTTGGAATCATATGGACGAGCACTACGCTATGGAATTGGATTGGAGTCGTTTGGAGTTAGTGAAAATTTCGGGTAAAATTAAACGCGCGTTTAATTTTATTCGAAATATATCGCTAAAACGAAATTGAAATCAAGGTGAGAACTTCTCACTCAATCGAATCGGTTTCGATTTTATTCTAAATAGTTAGATTTAAAATTCTTGAATGTATGTTTGAATGATGATTGATATCTATTGATTGTTAAAATAGACATTATTCGCCGTTAGTAAGCGGATGTTATTTATTAAAAACATATACCGCGAATATTTCATAAACAGTGAAATTGGTATTATATATAATAGCAATATATATATATATATATATATATTGGCATATGTATATATTGCAGTTATTGATTTCCCGCATTGTATAGCGGATGAGACCCTATTGTGCCGTCTATTAAGCGGATAATATTTTAAATCCCATATACCGCGATAATTCCGTACTAGAGCGGAATTGGTATTGTGCTAATGTTTATGGATGCAGGAAAACAGGTTGGAGGGATCCAACTGGATTCCTCAACAGTATTTATTTGATTTCAGATATTTTGATATTTGATTGATTATCATATCGATATATGATGTCGTTGTTGTCGTGATTGACTATTTGGTATGTAGCATCATTGGACCAAATTTTGGAATTTTAAAAAGTTTTTCAAAGTAATTTTTGAAAATATACTATATTTTTGGAATTGATTCATTTTTAATAAATAAACGTTATAATTTTAATGTTATAAAAATTAAGATTTTTGAGAAAAATAGTTAAAAGTTGATTTTTAAAAATATGAGGCTGATGATTTTATAAAATAGTTTAATCAGGATTTTTGAATTTATTATAAAAAAAAGTTGAAAAAATAGGATTTATAAAATTTAATTATTTTATAAAACAAAATGATGAAATTATAAAGGACTTTAAAGACGTTTTGAAATAATAATATAAATTGATTTATATAAAAGATTTATAAATTGATAATTTATAAATTAAAATATTTGAATTATAAAACGAGTTTTTATAAGTATTAGAATGAATTGTGAATGAATTTCACAAATGAATGAAATTGATAGAATTATAAACAGTGAAGTTATAAATGGAATTTTATAAGCAGTAGGTTTATAAAATTTGTAAAGATATTTGAAGAATAGATTTGGGTAAATAAATGAATCTTATAAGTTACAAGATTTATAATTTGGGAAGTTTAAAGGAACGATCTTGTAAACAAATAAATTATAAGTGTTTAACTTATAATGTGGACTTTTGGTTTATAGTTGAGTTATAAATTGAAATAGCTTTAATAAAGGAGATTTATAAAGGAAGTAGTTATAAAACAAATAGAAATAGAATTTATAAACGTTGTTTTATAAATTCGCAAATGACTTATTTTGATAAGTAAATTGTTGAAACCTATTAATGGAGTTATATTCACGTTTTAGACAGTGAATAATCCTTTAAAATAAAGTGTATAGAAAGGATGAAATTGGGTAACGAAGTATATTCACGTTTTTGAATAGTGAATAATATGAAAGAAAATTTTTCGGATTAGGTGTTTTAAATAGAATTAAAACAATCTAACGATTTTTTTAAATGTGTTGAGATTCGAAACCATAGATTTCAACATTCATTGTTGAAATAGACGTTTCGAGAAATAGAAGGAAATGGTGGACTATAACACTGTTGTTGTAGTAAATGGTTTCCGAAAGGAAATGTTTTGTATAGTATTGGGATTTATATATCTATTTTAATTTCGAATCCCTATACTAGTGATTTTGGGTTGTCGTAACGATGTTTTACGCAACATTCGTTTTGGCCCAAATAAATATGTTTAAGAGAATGATTTCCTTAATGAATGAAATATATACTTAATTTCGATTTAAGTATATTGAATATTTTCCAAGTGTTGAAAATAAAAAGATTGTGAATCACATATTTAATAAGTATGGAAATGTTTTTCCAATGTGAAATGAAACGTTTTGAGGATTTATCTTTTTGAAGATAAATTGAAAATGAATAATTGAAATCGTATATGCATGGATATTTTGGAATATAAATTCACTATGGAATTTATAAAAGGAAGTGGAATTTGTTTAAAAATAAATATTGATTTATTTTTGAAGTGTGAAAATTATTTATCTTGTAAAGATATGAATTTTGGGAAATAAATAATTTGGAAAATTATTTGGAATCTGGCGATGTTGTGCATGTCCATTGATAGTTCAATAACCGACTATCAATATTTACCTTTGAAAGGTATTTGTTGTGATTTGTTGAATTGGAATGCCACACTTATTTTTAAATTATTGCGCTCGTTATTCGGATTACCCATTCTGAATAGTGATACGACGTAATGGATAGCATTGAAGATTGGTGTTGAAGACCGGGTATTTGCGAGAGCGATAGGATGACCTGTCGATTGACTCTGCACCGAGTTGCTCCGGTATAGAGTTCTCCATATGTGATGGGGAATCCGATCAGGATTGTGGATATCCGGATTGTAAGGACTTCTTTGTAAGTGCCTTCGGTTCTGTTCGAGCCCGGAACAGACTTGTATGGATTGTATGTCTGACGTTACAAATTGAGATATAAAGCTGATTTCTTTCAAATATATTTCTGTTGGTGGCGGAGAATTTATTCTTTTAGCTTAACACCCTTCTCTGAGACATACGAGCTCAGAGGTTATGTAGTTAATGGTTATCAGCGATATATTCCCAATTTGGTAATGTGACATGCTGAGTGTTGCTGTGAAATGATCATTGTGTTGATCATTTGTGATAGGATCATTTGTTTGATCGTTTATCTTTGTGATCATTTCTATGATCATTTTTTGACCCAAAGCATGGCTTTTGTATAAAGTGTGTCTTTGTGGATGTGACTTCGTCGAGCCTCACACCCCGGAATGGTCAAAACAGGAAAGATGCAGCAAGGTTATTTGGGGTAGCTCCCTTTAGGGTATGTGCATTTCCTTCTGGAAAAGGGCGGTATCATGGTATGGAGCCCAGATACTTACTCATGTTGAAACACTTTATTTTTGATTGTGTGATGATGGCGACGAGCGCTCGGTTAAAGGTCCCAAAGGACCGGGGGATGACATACTCGTGTCAGTTGTTACCCGGTTAGGGGTAACCTGGCCTTTTATTGGCAGAGATCCGGTTTGGTTCTCGGGGACGTCCTTCCAGAGGCGTTCTCATGTGGCAATGGGAAGTTCCTTGGCCTGACCATTCGTTGGAAATCCAAGGAAACAATACGATCTTGTACGGTTTTAGTTGTATAACCAGCCATGGAATGTGGCGGTAACCTGCTATTGAACATGGTAGCTATAGTAGGCATAAGTGCGGAATGCCTATGCTGGCTAAGATTTATATCTTTATTTTCGAAATGATTTTCTCTGCACTATGCACTAGTAATAATATCAAATGTTTTTTTTAATGCGTATCAAGCATCTTTGACTATCATAAGGAGAAATCTCCTCCGATTCTGCATTTGCATTGTGTGTGTGTGCGGGAGGCCTTATGGTAGTCTCATTTTTAAAAGCATTGCGAATTAACTTTAAAAATATTCCTCTATTTTGATTTTAAAGATAAATAAACTGTTTTGAGTTCTCACACCAGTCACATGACTGACTCAGAGTTTATTGTTTTCCTTCCTAAACTCTGGGTGCCCACCAATTTCCACACGGGCAGTCAAGAGTTAGGTTTATCAGGATATTCTGCAGTTGTTGGAGGCAAGCTGGATGGCATGGCGTATTACTAGTTTATATAGTATTTCTTTTCCGCTAGTTGATGTTGTTTGTTGTTGTACACTCTGATGATGATGTAATGTAATGTATAAAATGTAATAACTGACATAGTTCTTTGTTTAAAGATTATTCATTTATCTATTATATGTGTTCCGCTGCGAATTGTGAGATTCTGATATTGTTTTGTTGTTTTCTTTCTGTTCCGTTCCGTTCTATTTTCTATCTTCTTATCTCTTCTTCTGTCTTTTTCTTTTTCTTAAACATTGAGATTTCGTATTTCTGTTCATCTTGAGTTAATCTATGGAGATTAGTGTATATTCAAGGAGTACGGATTTGCGGGTCTTCACAGGTGGTATCAAAGCGATGGTTAAGCGACAACCATGGTTCTGTTGGGTATTACTCATTAGAGATAGAGTCAGTAGTACTCTAGAATGAGTTTGAGTGTAATAATAGCTATGAGAGCGTATTTGTTAGTAAATATAAATTGTTTTGCATTGTGTTGACTTATCGGTTGATTGTTTATACATTCCAGTCAATGTAGTCTAGCTAACTATCGTAGATAGGGGTTTCTAAACTCTTAAACAAGATAAACCGACACGATATTGTTTTAAATTAGGTAAATGAAATAATTTTACCTTGATTATATTTTATATATAAAGGAATAATTTTTAGAATTATTAAAGTGTATATAAGTTGATTGTTTAGTTGTTTGAATAATCTAAATAAAAGAATAATTGTATAAGAAAAAGAATTATAAGTATGAAATTATAATTAACGTTGTTAACCCCACTGAAGCTTGGGCCGACTCATCAGATAAAGCATTAAGCGACTCAGAAGATTTACGACTCACCATGAGTCGTTAGCGGTTCAAGTGTGCAAATCAGAAAGCCAAGTACAATTAACTCGCGTACGACTCAATGACCGAAGAGGGAACTCACCGACTCATATGATCTAGGTCCGACTCATCAAAGACCGACTCAGCTAGTCTCCGACTCAACTGTTGTGCGACTTATGGAAGTTTCTGACTCAGCGACTCATGACTCAGCGACTCATGACTCAGCGACTCATGACTCAACGACTCATGGTTCAACGACTCAACAGGTTCGCGACTCATCCTAAGGAACGACCTAAGGAATGTCACGACTTATGGATACCTACGACTTATGATAAGTCGAGTACGACACATGCTAATATGAGAGGAGTTATGATAAGTTGGCTCGGGAACGACTTATCTCTTGGGACCAAGCCAGCAGTTCGACCTTGAGTTAACATGGGGCGACTCACCATGACTCGTCCACGACTCAAAATCGTTGAGTCGTAACCCATCGCCACAATGCCTAGGAAAATTGACTCGGACACGACTCAAGACTTGTCATGAAATCCAGCAGAGGAATAAGCCATAAAGAGGGGAAAGGTTGGTTTTATAAGTCAACCACGACTTAGCCTGACTCGGGGGCGACTTAGCTTGAGTCGGTCGCGACTCAGGACTTATGCGCAGAATTCATGTCCAAGCTTGCCTATAAATACATAGCCACCTCCAACATTCAGAGGACTTTTGGCACATTCTCTTGAGAGACCGTTACCTTGCTGCATTGAGAACTCCATCAGCACTTAGAGCTTTCGAGATCAAAGGAATACTTCGAAGAACTTCACGAAGAAACTACACATCTTCAATTTGAATTCAAGGACTTTAATCGACATAGAAGCTTGAGCTACTTGTTCCAAATCTCTTGTAACTTGAAATATATTGTACTTGAGAAGAATTGTATCAGCTTGTAACGAGATCATTAATAAAAGTACTTAAAGTGGACGTAGGCTATACCCTTAAGCCGAACCACTATAAAATTGTTGTCGTTTGCTGCTTTTCTACTGTTTTCTGCTTATAATCTGTTCCCGAGCTTTCGGGTGGTGCTTTCACAACTATAACTCATACACCGGGGTGTTAGCGTTCAAATTTTAGCGTTAACATTTTTGGTGCTTTCACTGAGAGTTGAACTCAGGAAAACTGTCATCATTGCTTCACAGAGATTTGAAGAAAGAATTTCCTTAAAAACCAGAAGTCTATCTGAGATTATGGCTCCTGGAAGGAAAAGTAGATCTGTCAGATCTGGAAACATTCAAGAGGGAACTTCCGCTTCCCCTGTGCCTAATCAACCCACTCCGTCTGTTGGAGTTACGAAAGCGGAGTTGGATGCTGTGATTCTAGGGCTAAACCAGCAGATAAACGCCCAAAATGCACAATTAGAGGCTCAAAGTGCCCAGAATGCTCTGATTCTGAATAAGTTAAACAACTTACTTGGGGCAAACAATCAATCGGCTGGTAATGAAAGGAACTATGCTGGCAACGTTCATGATGTTAATGAAAGGAATGCTCCTGAAAGGGCTACTAGTCCCTTTGAGCAGGCAGTACCTGAGGCCGGTGGATCTAGAACTCGGCATGATGAGGAATATCTTTCTGGAATGGTCCGGCAGATCATGAAAGAAAGTATGCAAAGGGTTGAAGATGAGAAGGAATGGGGTTTCGCCCCAAGTAAAACTCTGTTTACTGAAAGAATCTTAAAGGCGGAATTTCCAAGGAAGTTTGTCCCTCCGACTATCCCAGCTTACAAAGGGACAAGTGATCCGAATGAATTCTTGTATAAATATGATTGGCACATGACAGGTGCCAGAGCCTCTGACGAAATAAAGTGCCGATATTTCCCCGTATACCTGGAAGGTGTGGCTCTACTATGGTTCACCAAGTTGCCAGTCCGATCTATTGATCAGTTTCCAGACTTGACCAGAAAATTCAAGGAGCAGTTTAGACTATATGCTTCGAAGGCCAAGGACATCATGTCACTGTCGAGTTTAGAGCAGAATCCTGGTGAGTCTATCAGATCTTTCTTGAACCGCTTTAATATAGCGCTGGCCGAGGTGGATAATGCTGAACCACGAATGATATTGACTTATCTGATGAGAGCTATTGATAAGTCAAGCGAATTTGGGAAATGGCTGAACATGAAGGAGCCAACCTCTCTCGAAAAGTTCTACAAAAAAGCAGATGAATTCATTCGCTTGGAAAGCTGTCCTTTACCAGTAAAGACAGTGTTGGAGAAAGCAGAAGACAACACTGTCGCTCCACGCAAGAATGAATCGGTGGGGCAAAAAAGGGAGAATAATAATGGGAAGAAACAGGGTAATCTGAAGAAGCCCCGATCCTTCAAGCCATCAGAGTATACTCCATTATCACATACGCCGGAGCACATCTACCTTGCCACTAAAGATTCCGTCGATTTCCCTAAACCTATCCCTTTGAGAACCGGAAAAAAAGCCATACAGAGTGGGAAATTCTGCCGCTTCCACAATCAACCCGGTCATGAGACTGATGAATGCCGCCAGTTGAAAAACCTGATTGAAGAGTTGCTAAGAGAAAACAAACTGCAGCAATTTGTGAAGAAGAATAGCAACAATCCTGCATCGTCAAGTCAGGGGCAACAGGTTCCTGTTCATCAGCCTAGGACAGGTGAGAAAGCTACGGGACATGAATCTGGAAGGCCCGTTATCAATGTCATTACAGGAGGGCCTCACCCAGCTGGCAAGAGCTGGGGTGAGATGGAGAGATATTCCAGGGCTTTGAAATATGCTCCAGCCGTAGAAGACGTCTTTGTTTTAGAAGACAATACGCCCCTGAAACAACAGAAAACTTTCAGCGATGATATTGTTTTCAGAGCCAGAGATTCCACAGGTATAGAAGCTCCTACCCTAGATCCCTTGGTCATCTCGGCTGGTATTGGACCGGCCATTGTCAGAAGAGTCCTCATTGACTGCGGAGCATCATGTAATATCCTCTTCAAGAAGACATTTGACCAGATGAAAATCCCTATGATCGATGTACAAGCCTCATCACAGAAGATCGCTGGCTTCACTGGGGAGCCAAAACAACCAATTGGGACCATCGATCTGCTTGTAGAACTTGGGGAAGCAGAAAGGAAAGTGGTCCGCAAGCAAACATTTGTGATTGTCGATGAGTTTTCTGCTTATAATGCTTTTCTTGGCCGTCCAACACTCGCAGCATTCAAAGCTATCCTAGCCCCGTGGTGCCTCACTATTAAATTCCCTACTGACAATGGAGTAGGAGTTATAAAAGGGGATCAAAATGCTGCGCGAGAATGCTATTTGACAGAGCTGCGAGAGTCAAGAAAAAGAGAAATGGGGAAGGATGCGGCAACCCCAGTCCGCATCAAGGAACCAGCCTTGTAGCAATTACGGGGCGGACCCTGCACTGGCGAGCACAGCGGGGCACGGAAAGAAATGGATCCCAGAAAAGCCAGTGCAGGGGAGAATAGAGTGGTACCGGTGGAAACGACAGTTCCGGTACCTGTTGACCCGAAGGACCCAAATAAGGTGTTAAATGTGGGTTCACAGCTTAATGTGTCAATTCAGAATATCTTGATATCTTTCCTGAAAGCAAATCTGGATGTCTTTGCTTGGACTCATGCCGATATGTGTGGAATATCTCCAGAAGTTGCAGTACACGCTCTGAATATTGACCCAAAGTTTACGCCAGTTAAACAGAAAAGAAGAACCCAAGGTCCAGAAAGGTCAGCAGCATTAAAAGAAGAAGTTGATCGACTCATGGAAAATAACTTCATCAAAGAATCTACATATCCGAATTGGGTTTCAAATCCTGTGCTGGTCAAGAAAGCTAATGGAAAATGGAGAGTGTGCATCGATTTTTCTGATCTAAACAAGGCTTGCCCCAAAGATTGCTTCCCGTTACCCAGGATCGATCAACTGGTAGACGGAACTGCGGGACATGAATTGTTATCTTTCATGGATGCCTACTCCGGTTATAACCAAATCATGATGCACGAGCCGGATCAGGAGGATACAAGCTTTATCACAGATGTTGGACTTTATTGCTACAGAGTTATGCCCTTCGGATTGAAAAATGCAGGGGCAACCTACCAAAGACTTGTTAATGCTATGTTCAAACCGCAATTGGGCAAAACTATGGAACTCTACGTCGACGACATGTTAGTGAAGTCCAGGAAAGCAGCGGATCACATTGAACACTTAGCAGAAATGTTCGCAGTCCTTCGGAAATACAGAATGAAACTTAACCCTCTGAAATGTACATTTGGGGTCGAGTCCGGAAAGTTCTTAGGTTTCATCGTCAGTGCTAGGGGCATTGAGGCTAGTCCAGCTCAAATTACTGCCTTGAAAGAAGTTAAAGCTCCTAGAACGAAGAAGGAATTGCAGAGTCTCAACGGAAAGGTCGCCGCCCTGAGTCGGTTCATTTCCAAAGCCACTGATAAATGCATCCCATTCTTTGACGCCCTGAAGAAAGGAAAGAAGAATTTTGAATGGACTTCCGAATGCCAAAAAGCCTTCGATGAGTTGATCCGTCATATGGAAACGCCTCCAATACTTTCTAGGCCAGGCAATGGTGAGGATCTTCTTATATACTTGGCAGTATCATCTCATGCTCTAAGTGCAGCGCTGATACGGGAAGACAAAAGGATTCAACATCCGGTTTACTATATCAGCAAAAGACTCACTGGGGCAGAGCTGAATTACTCCAAGTTGGAAAAACTCGCCTATTGCCTACTAGTTGCATCAAGGAAACTGAGGCAATATTTCCAAGCTCATCCTATCAAAGTACTCACTGATCAACCTCTAAAGCAAGTCCTATTTCGCCCTGAAACTTCGGGTCGCCTTCTAAAATGGAACATTGAACTCAGTCAATATGACATCACTTATCATCCCCGAAAAGCAATCAACGGACAAGCTTTAGCTGATTTCATTGCAGAATTCACAGAGAAAGATAATGGTGAGGAAGAAGCGATCAATGATTCCCCAATCCAGTGGAAGATGTATGTTGATGGCGCAAGAAATGACTACTGTTCTGGAGCCGGAGTGGTACTTGAAACTCCTGAAGGTCGATCATTATGTTATGCACTAAGACTGGAATTTCCTTCAACAAACAATGAAGCAGAATATGAAGCTCTTATTGCAGGTCTGAAAATCGCTAAAGAGCTAAACATT
This sequence comes from Allium cepa, assembly GCA_030765085.1. Classification (NCBI taxonomy): domain Eukaryota; kingdom Viridiplantae; phylum Streptophyta; class Magnoliopsida; order Asparagales; family Amaryllidaceae; genus Allium; species Allium cepa. The sequence goes on along the minus strand of CM060931.1, from coordinate 880,654,668 downwards.
CGAGCATTACAAATCTTCAGTGATTCTCAGCTTATTGTATGCCAAGTCAAGAAGGAATTTCAAACAAAAGGTGGAAACTTGCCTTCCTACTTGTCAAAGGCTTGGGAACTCCTATGTGAACTCGATCATTATTCAATAAGTCATATTCCCCGGGAAGAGAATACGAAGGCAGATTCCCTCGCAAAGTATTCAAGTTCTGGTGAAGCTCAACTATTGGGATTGGTTCCCGTAGAAGTCCTCTCAGCACCAAGTATAGACGAGATGGATATAGATTGGATTATGAATGTATCTCAAGAACAAGAGTCGTGGATGACTCCAATATTAGATTACCTACTCAATGGTTCTTTGCCAGAAAATTCAAGAGAGAGACAGAAGCTACTAAGGAAAGCCTCTCGCTATGTAATTCAGGATGGCCGATTGTACAGACGGGGATTCTTAATGCCTTTACTTCGATGTGTATCCAGGGAAGAATCCAAAACGATCCTAGCCGAGGTACATGGAGGCGAATGTGGTGATCATTCAGGTGGCCAAGCATTGGCAAAGAAAATTCTCCGATATGGATATTTTTGGCCGGAAATTAATCGAGATGCTGCAGATTACTCCCGAAAATGTGACAGATGTCAAAGATTTGCCAAAATTCCTAGAGCACCTTCTACCGAACTCACACAGATGGTCAGTCCATGGCCGTTTGCGATTTGGGGAATGGATCTCATTGGGCCGCTACCAACTGCCAAGTCAGGGATTAAATATGCTATTGTTGCAGTTGACTACTTTACTAAATGGGCTGAAGCTGAACCATTGGCTACTATCACTTCTAAGAAAATGATAAGCTTTTTGACCAAGAATATCATCTGCAGATACGGTGTGCCTCAGAAAATAATCACAGACAATGGTACTCAGTTTGAAAGCGAGGAATTCCAGGATTTTTGCAAACGATTCAAAATCCAGAAAAGCTTTTCGGCAGTGGCTCATCCGCAGGCAAACGGGCAGGTGGAAGCAGTGAACAAGATCATCAAATCAACCATCAAAAAGCAACTCGAAAGAGCAAAAGGTGGTTGGGTCGATAAACTACCACTTGCACTATGGGCATACAGAACTACTCACAAAACTGCGACTGGGCATACTCCTTTTTCGTTAGCATACGGATCGGAAGCAATGATCCCGGTTGAAACAGAGGTCCCTTCACACAGAAGAATCCATTTCGATCAAGCAGAAAATGAAAAGCTACAACTTGAAGCGCTAGATCTCCTTGATGAAAAAAGGGATGAGGCTAGTCTCAGAATTGCAGCCCATCAGCAAAGGATAGCCAGACATTTCAATTCCAAAGTTCGTCAACGAAGCTTTGAAATCGGAGATCTAGTCCTGAAAAGAATTATGACAGCGACAGGTGTGTTTGGGCCAAATTGGGAAGGACCATATGTCATAGGTCAGAAGCTTCTTGACGGCACATTCAAACTCACTACTGTTGAAGGAGATCAAATTCCAAGGGCATGGAACAGCAATCACTTGCGTCCATACTTTACTTGAAAATTTTGTTGAAATATTGTAAAAAGAATTGTGAATGTATGATTCTTGTAATTGAAAGCAATTGTAAAACTGATGCAAGTGATTAATGAAAGAATATAAAGTGGATGTAGGCCCAAATTCTTGGCCGAACCACTATAAATCTTGTGTTCCTTATTTTTATTACATGTTTGCTTTATTTTCGATATAAAAGTACATAAAATATATTGCTGAAATGTCGATTTAAATTTTTGCAGACAATGGAAATAAAACTTGCGCATAATAAGACCGAGCGATTCTCACCATCATTCAACAAACAAATTTCAAGTCACAAAGACCCCGAATTCAAATCCTAGATAGGAAATACTTCAATTGAACGGCTAATGATTTCGATAGAAACGAGCCCTTGCTGATAAATTGAGATTGTTTGAACAAACAAACATCCAATTAGGAAGCTAGTGCCCGTTCTCACGAACTTGCCTGACAATGAAGTACACTTCCTTGGATTAAACAAGCTACTTGCAAGAAAAGGGGAATGAAAACTTGAAAAGAGAAAAAAAAAAAAAAAAAGAGGATCGGTGAAAAGGCATAAGCAAGAAGACAAGGAAACAACCAAAATCCATCATCGGCAGCACAAGTCCTCTTCAGAGGCACAACTCTTCGGAGGATAAAAGACCTCTAATGGGTCATATGCCACAAAAAAGAAAGTTCTCTACTCAACAAAAAAGATTGGAGGAGTCATGACCCTCCAACCATGAGAGAGTAACTTCCAGGCAATGAAAACCCTTTCTGAGGCACATTTCACCAGGAGTTGAAGTGAAATAGCCGCTCTTCGGAATTTCACTTCACCAGAGTTGAAATGCAAACAAAGAAAAAGACCTCTTCGGAGGCACATTTCACCAGGAGTCGGAGTAGTTACTCTTCGGAGTTTCACTTCGCCAAAGTTGAAATGCAAACAAAATAAAAGCCCTCTTCGGAGGCCCATTTCACCAGGAGTTGAAGTGTTATGACCGCTCTTCGGATTTCACTTCACCAGAGTTGAAATGCAAACAAAATAAAAGCCCTCTTCGGAGGCACATTTCGCCAGGAGTTGAAGTGTAACAACCGCTCTTCGGAATTTCACTTCACCAAAGTTGAAATACAAAACAAGATAAAGACCTTCCTGGAAGCCCATGTTTCACCGAGATTGAAATAAAACTTCCAAGTGTCGAAACGTGAAAAGGCTTTCCTCGAAGGCACAACTCTTTGGAGGTACACGTTTCACCAAGATTGAAATAAAACTTCCAAGTGTTGAAACGTGAGAAATCCCTCCTCAGAGGTACAACCCCCTCCCGGGGACACAATTAAGAAGAAAGACCTCTTCGGAAACCTACGTTTCACCGAGATTGAAATAAAACTTCCAAGTGTTGAAACGTGAAAAGGATTTCTAAGGCATAACTCTTTGGAGGTACACGTTTCACCGAGATTGAAATAAAACTTCCAAGTGTTGAAACGTGAAAAATCCCTCCTCAGCGGTACAACTTTCTATATATATATAAAAAAATCCTTATCAAGAGCATACTTTAACTTCCAAAGGAAGAGTAATTTACCTATTATGTAGAATGATCTTCCTCAAAAAAAAAAGGGGGGTTAAAGTACATTCAGAGGTCCGCTTTGCCACATAGAAGAATTCACTTGGCAAAATATGTACATACGCAAAAGGAGAAAGTGATTTCTTCGAAGGACAAAGCGTAGAAACTTATATGAAGGAAGTTGCACTCTACGAAAATTCTCTTCGAGAATGAAGTAATTATTCTTTAGAAAACGAGAGTGCAAGTCCCCTTAAAGTATACGATATTGCAGTAAGCTCATGGTATAGGGGCAACATGGTATAGTTACATACAAAGCGGTATAACTATGTCGGTAAAGTACGCCCAAACAACATACCACAAGCTCACCGCAACATCGTATAAATAAAACTTGTGCAAAAATGAACAATAAATGCATTCTCAAATTCAAACAGAAGTTTGTACAAACGAAGAATCATTTTATTCAACTATAATGCAGATACCGGTTTCAAAATAAAAGCGGGGGCCGGTACCCGCACAACTCTCGGCCAGTTCATACAAAAGACAAAAAGCTAAAGTCTTCACTTCTTTTTACTGCCTTTGGACCCTTTACCCGGCCGAATGACCAGCTTTTCAGGTCGGCCAGTGGGTATAAGGGAGGAAGGAGAGGTAGGCGCAGCTGGCCCAACTTCTGGCTCCTCTTCAGTGGCAGTGATTATCTTCCCTCTCCTCCTTGATGCTCCTTGCTTCTTTCTCCTCTTTGAGGAAGACTCACTTCCTGGAGTGACAAGTTTAGATAGAGTTATGTCGTCAGAAGGAGTCCGCTCCGGAGATATGTCGCCTCCCTCAAGTCTCTCATCTTTCTGCTCTTGCGAAGCAATGGGATCATCCAGGCCATGGAGAGCCTCTATTTGTTCCTCCTGTGATCCAGGCTGCGAAGCAGAAGGAGGAGCCACCTGAAGAGATGGAGGAGGGATTACCAGAGAAGTAGAGATTTGAGCAGTGCTTGATACTTTCTCTACAGAAGAAAAGAGGTTAAAGTCAGTAAAGAGAGGAGATGAAGGTTCACCAATAAAGTCAGTAAAGAGAGGAGATGAAGGCTCATCAAGATTGAGAAAGTAGCCAAGGAGCTCATGAAACTCATGCGAAATAAATGAGTAACCCGCTTGAGCAGAATTGACAGTAGCGAGATTAACAGTGAAGTTACCTGGAGAAGCTGGTTTTCTGATATCGACTTTATAAGCTTGCGCATCAGCGCTCTCATCACCCTCGTCTCCACCTTGTATGCTTGTAATCTCAGTGGTAACTTTGGTGGGAGATGCAAGGTGGGAACTGGAACCAATAATGTCGACTTCAGACGAAGAAGGTGGCTGGATTAGAGTAGTTGAAGTGGTTTTTCCCAGCTGGTCCCCTTCCATCACTTCAGTTCTTAATTTGGCAAGTTGTTCCTTTCCCTTGGCAAGGGCAGCGCGAGCGTCATCATCAAAATAATGCCTTTCCAGGGCTGATTCGTCATAACCAGCACCTTCAGCACCAAGCATATTAAGGGCGGCCTCCCACACCTCAGCTAAAGTGATTTCATACTTGGGACCTAGAAAAGCGAGGCTTCCACGCCCCAAGACGCTGTGCAAGTAGAAGTCGAATAATGTTGAGCTGATGCTGTTTTTGGTCGCCTCATGAGATTCTTCAGCTGAGATTCTGCCGGCGACAGCCTCATCACGCTCCCTTTCAGTTTTGGCAAGCTGAAGCTTAAGCATTTGTATCTCCGCCTCCTGGGAGTTGTTTTTCTTTCGGAGCTCAGCAATATCAGTAGCATAGCCTTCACTGATTCTTTTTTGTACTTCGAGCCTGTCTTCGGCATCCTTTTGGCTAGCGTGAGCGTCTCTCACTTGTTTCAGGAGCACTTCTTCTTTTTGAGAATAGGAAGTAGAGGAAGCAGCAAGCTCATGTTTCAATTCCTCGACTTTTGCTTCAAGCTCCTCATTGTAAGAAGCAATGCTCCTCATTTCGGTGTCGTGTTGCTCAACGACCTTTTGCCATTCGGCCTTATCGTTTTCCATAGTAAGCATGGCCTCTATGTTGGCACGGTTAACCCTTTGAAGCTCGTCAACAAGTTTTTGCCAGTTCGACATCCTCTCAATATCAAGCTTGACGGCATCAAGATTGTGCAACATGGCAGACTTGTCGATGGGGACCAAGTCTAGGTCGAACCTCACTCCCTTAAGGCACCATTGAGGAAACCGGCTCTGTAGAGTGGCAGGACCCGGTCCAACTTGAAATTTGGGCCTGCTAATTATCGTTTGAATGTCTGATTTCCCAAGAGCGGGAGAGTCAGAAGGAATGTCGAGCGAGGCAGGAGTAGTAACTTTCTCAGGAGTAGTAGAGGCCTGCTTTTCACTGTGACGGGCTCGTTTGCTTAAGTCTTCACCCATGTGACCTTTTCCTCGATCGTCATGAGATTTTCTCTTGTGGGAGTCATCGCCTTTTTGCCAAGAATCATGCCGCTCTTCTCTCTCCCTTCTTTCACGACGTTCTTCTTCAGTCCTCCTTTCATGAGCCTTTCGGGCAGCCCTTTCTACATCAGATTCTCTGTAGGAGGAAAAGTAACGCCTATAATCATATTGACCACGCCCCCCGTAGCGTTGGAAATCCTGATAATATGATCCGCCGCGTGTCATTGAAGGATCTGAAATAAGAAAAGATAAGCTTTAGAAATCTTTAAAGTATGAGAAGATAAGTGCATAAATGTGATGAAAATCCTTAGTTGTGTGTGAAGTGCAAACTACTCGCGTTGGACTAACGAACCACTCCTCGGTTGGGGGGAAGTAATAGGTCCCACTGTCGGTGACAATTCTTGGGATAAAGGAGTTGGAGTCTGTTGGAGGGCAGATGTCGCTTCAATCATCGGGGGTACAGTTTTACCACAGGCAGGGTCATCTTTAAAGAGCTCTTGGGAAGTGACGATTATGTCACTTAAATCCCCAAAGACGTCATCACCATCATGCCCAACCTGATTCCCTCCATCAGCTCCTTTGTCGGCACTCTTCCTGGTTTGGGAAAGGGGCTCCTCTTCTTCTTCAATTATGGGAGCAAGTGCGGGCTTTTCGGAGGGTCCCGCATCATCTCTTGGAGTAGAGCACTTTACTAGTAAGGTTTCTGCAGAAATTTCTCCTCGCATGTGCTCTTTAGTGGAGATCGGAAGATCAGGAGTTTTCACCGGAGAATCAGGAACCTCCGTTGGAGCTTCATGAGGCTGAGTAAAGCGAGAGGGATGGAGGAGTCCGTATTGATGTAAAAATTCATCGTTTAGCAGAAACTTTATGCTCCTCTCTTCTACCGGCACGGCATTTAATCTTTCAAAAATTTGCTTAAGACTTGGGTCCCTAGCAGGGGGTGGAAGTGCTAGAACAGGAAAAGAATGAAATTAGCAACTGAGAGTTCAGATCTCGAGAAAGTTTCAAAACGGAAAAAGTAAAGACAGGAAATCTTACTTCCCACTCTCCAGATGGCATAAAACCCTGGAGGGCAGCGAACAAAGAAAAACTGATTCAAAAATCCGTGAGCGCTTTCGGAGAGATCAGTAATAAGTTTGCGGTTTCGAGCGCTTCTTATAATCGCGATGGAGGGATGGTCTTTAATTTTCGTGAATGAGCAAAAATAGCAGATCTCCCCGAAGCTTGGTAATCGATCCTAAACTCTCCTAAATAGAACACATAACCCCATCAGAATGGCGTAGCCATTGGGGTGTAATTGGAATGGAGAGATAGACAACCGAAGCAGGAACTGTTGAAGAAAGTCATTAAAAGGAGGAATAGCGCCGTTCAAGCACATTTGGCGATTAACAGCAACAAAGCCAAGAGGGGGCCTATCCGCGGTGTCATTTGGCCCCGGAAGTAAGACGTCAGCATCATCAATGCCAAACTGGACGCGCAGTTGGTTAAACACCCGCTGATTCAAAGTTGTGGATGTTCTCTCCGGAGGGTTATCTACAGGGATAGCTACTGGGAAGACATCTTCAGCCTGGCCCATCGGCTCTTCTTGATGAGAGGTCATTCTACACAAGCAACTGGATGTTCAAATGCGAAGGTGCGCGTTTCCTAAAAAGTGTGAAGTGTTGTGCAAGACTAATAAAAAGTGACAAGTGTATTTAACTGGAATTATATTGATCGATGATTGATCGATTGTAAATATTTCAGAACTTGTTAATCTAAAGCTCAAGCATAATATTAGTGCAAGCGGGTCGATTTCAATTGACTATTTCAGCATTGCTTTGGTATTTTGTTTGAAATTGATAAGTTAAAGGCACTTCATACACACAATTTATTCAAGTTAATCATCTATTGTTAACTAATCTGTCATTCGATGTGGGCAGTCAATGACAAGTATATTCGTCCCAGTTTTCTGTGAATGTTGTATTGAACAGGTTATTAGCCTGCAAGTCAAAATAACCTGTGAATGAGTGCAATAAAATTCAATAGTTCGAAGTTAATGCAATGGTCCAATGTTCAAACAGAATTTACACAAGTCATAACCCATCAACGGTTCAAAAGTTCTGAGTCGGCAGTGCCCTAAGCCATGAGTCGTGGAGATAAGGAGATTATCTCCAAGTCTTATCTCGGCAACGACTCAAGGCTAAGTCTTATCTCGGCAACGACTCAGGGCTTAGGTCGTGGAGTATGTTAAAGGAGCTCTGGGTCAAAATAATAAGGAAATCTCTAAGTTTTATCTCGGCCGCGACTCAAAGGTTTTATCTCGGCCACAATTCAGGGGTTCTGTCTCGGTCGCGACTCAAGGCTCAAGTCGAGGAGCATGATGAGCCGTACCATGATTAAATCGTGAGGGTCACTGGGTCATACGAAAGGAGCCGAGTCAAACCTACAGCAGCATTCGAATCAACCATCTGACCCATTAACCCAATAAACCCTCATTCTACAACCCTAGTCTTATCGCGTCAAGTAGATCGCCTCGAGTCGCAGATCATTGGATCAGACAATCCTCAATCCATCAATGATTAGGACAACCTAACTCGCAAAGCTCAAGGGGATAAATTGAAGATAAGGACGGTGCGCACAGGGAAATGATGATCGACAATCAGAAAGGAGGCGAAATTGCTTACGTGGTGTGATGTCAGAGATGATCGGAGGAGATTTTGAGTTGAAATTGCTTTTGGGAGCTTGGAGATGTGTTAATGGCGGAAAACGACTCACGAGATTGGTAAAAGAAGAAGAAGATAAGAATGACGATTCATGCTATTTATATACCAAGGTAGTAGGATATGAGTCGGCACACGCGGGGTAAGATAAGTCGAAGCACGCGACCTACGACTTAGGCGTGTGCTTCGAGGGGCAAATGTTAACCCCACTGAAGCTTGGGCCGACTCATCAGATAAAGCATTAAGCGACTCAGAAGATTTACGACTCACCATGAGTCGTTAGCGGTTCAAGTGTGCAAATCAGAAAGCCAAGTACAATTAACTCGCGTACGACTCAATGACCGAAGAGGGAACTCACCGACTCATATGATCTAGGTCCGACTCATCAAAGACCGACTCAGCTAGTCTCCGACTCAACTGTTGTGCGACTTATGGAAGTTTCTGACTCAGCGACTCATGACTCAGCGACTCATGACTCAGCGACTCATGACTCAACGATTCATGGTTCAACGACTCAACAGGTTCGCGACTCATCCTTAGGAACGACCTAAGGAATGTCACGACTTATGGATACCTACGACTTATGATAAGTCGAGTACGACACATGCTAATATGAGAGGAGTTATGATAAGTTGGCTCGGGAATGACTTATCTCTTGGGACCAAGCCAGCAGTTCGACCTTGAGTTAACATGGGGCGACTCACCATGACTCGTCCACGACTCAAAATCGTTGAGTCGTAACCCATCGCCACAATGCCTAGGAAAATTGACTCGGACACGACTCAAGACTTGTCATGAAATCCAGCAGAGGAATAAGCCATGAAGAGGGTAAAGGTTGGTTTTATAAGTCAACCACGACTTAGCCTGACTCGGGGGCGACTTAGCTTGAGTCGGTCGCGACTCAGGACTTATGCGCAGAATTCATGTCCAAGCTTGCCTATAAATACATAGCCACCTCCAACATTCAGAGGACTTTTGGCACATTCTCTTGAGAGACCGTTACCTTGCTGCATTGAGAACTCCATCAGCACTTAGAGCTTTCGAGATCAAAGGAATACTTCGAAGAACTTCACGAAGAAACTACACATCTTCAATTTGAATTCAAGGACTTTAATCGACATAGAAGCTTGAGCTACTTGTTCCAAATCTCTTGTAACTTGAAATATATTGTACTTGAGAAGAATTGTATCAGCTTGTAACGAGATCATTAATAAAAGTACTTAAAGTGGACGTAGGCTATACCCTTAAGCCGAACCACTATAAAATTGTTGTCGTTTGCTGCTTTTCTACTGTTTTCTGCTTATAATCTGTTCCCGAGCTTTCGGGTGGTGCTTTCACAACTATAACTCATACACCGGGGTGTTAGCGTTCAAATTTTAGCGTTAACAAACGTGATTTGCAACTATGAAATAAACTTATATATATGAGTAGTGAAACTATATGAATATATTTATAAATATGAGTTGTGAATAAAAATGAGTTTGAATAAGCAATGAAATTTGACTTTGGTTAAAGTTAAATAAAAATTTACTTTAGAATTAGAATCTGAATTGATTTATAAGTGGGAATTTAAGTTAAGTAAAACCAAGTTGTGTTTATAAATGAAGTATAACTTAAGAAATGTTGAATGAAGTTGATATTGGTATCAAAGTAAATTAATAAAGTTAAGTGATAAATGTGAACTTAAGTTATGTAAATGAAATTCAACTTTAGTAATCGAATTGAATGAATTGATTGAAAGTTAATCAATTGAATGTAAATTAAGTTGATATGAAATAATGAATGTAAGCGTAAGTGTAATTCATTAAAATCTAATGTTATTAGAAGTTGAATATTAGAATGAAAATCAATTTAATTAAACAAATTGAAAGCAAAGGAATTTGGTTGTGATTAGTATATATTGGTTGTTATTTGATTGTTAGTTGATTGTATATAATTCATTAAGTGTTAATGAAATTGAAAGCTAAAGTAATTGAAATTCAATTGGAAGTTAAGTGAATCTTAAATAGAATTGAATTTGTTTTGGAAGTAAATCAACTTGAATATGAATTAGTGAATATAAAATAATTGAAAATGAATGTTAGTAAGAACATCCACTGTTAATGAATCAAATATGATTTAAATTGAAAAACCATTTCATTGGATATTAATGAGAATATGAATGAATACTTATTGGTTATGAATGCTAGTTGGATGATAGTTGGTTGATGGTTGAATATATTGCTTTTGTTGCATTTGCTATGTTGGCATATATAGTTATTATGTTGCTATATGTTGTATATCGATACTATTGTCTATATACATGTTTCTCATGTTGTTTGTTGAGTGTTTAGTAGGTGCGGATCGTGTTTGCTTTGCATTTTGAGCTCGCTTTCGCGCTATATTAGCCGTATATGCTCGCTAATAAAATATAAGGTACATATCTCGGATTAAATATCGTACTTTTACATTTTTTCCCCTACGTGATGCCTCGTTACTTGATGAGATGTATATTTGTGATATATATACTGTCATTTATTTTCGGATCGAGCCGCGCAAAGGAGACCATGGCGAATTTTTCCGAAAATTTAAGGCGTTAGAATATTTTTGAGAAAATTTGGAAAATTTTGAAAACTTTAACTTTGATTTGGAATTGAAAGTTAAACAATAGTAGTTTTTTTTGAAAAGAAAACTAAGTATGATTTGAAAACTTAGTAAAGTTATTGTAAGAAGTTTAACTATGGATTTTGGGAAAGTTGATAGATTCTGTAACATTTCTTACTTGTTAATTTCGAGGACGAAATTGTTTTAAGAGGGGAAGTATGTAATGACCCAGAATTTTTATTAATTAAATTTTGAATATTTATCTAATTTTAAATGTTAATAACTAAATTTATAAGTCGAATAAATTTTATTTCGAATAATTGGATTTAATTGAATAATTAAATCAATAATTTAATATGTGACAATACAGAAATAATTGAAAATTGGGTTAAATATGATTGAAAATGATTTGTAAAATTTTATTTTATCATGTTGGAGTTAGAATGAATTTTTAGAACTTTTAAAATTTAATTAGGAGTTTATTTGTGAAAATTGAATATTTTAATATTTAATCGACTAGTGAAAATAGCCAATTTTCGAACAGTCTCAGAATTGGACGGAACTAGTTCCATTGGATCCGTAATAGTTAGTTATTATCGGATTTCAATTTTCGTAGCAATCGGAGTTACCGTTTGATCGTGGCGGCTTGAAACGCATCGAAATTGTTTTTAATATTAAATTGGCAAGTTAAAATAGCCATTTTTCAAACAGTGTTGTATTTCGACGAAACTAGTTTCATCGGATCCGTAATATGATATTATTGTATGGTTTTAAATTTCGTGTCAATTGGATTTACCGTTTGTTCGGTGCAAGCTAAAACGCCTAGAAAATCATTTAAATCGGTTTAATTTAAATTGAACGTTTATTGCCCTAACTCGTACAGTTGTCCGAATTAGCTTCTGAAGCCTATTCCATTGTGTCCAGAACGCGGGGTAAACCCTAGAAACGTCGGTCACCGCGCGTAAGTCGGAGTTTGGAAATTCCGGAATGAATAGTGTCGTTCAAAGTCCTATAAATAGACCATCCTCTTCACAAAATAAAATATAAAAAAACTAAAACCCTAATCCTTTACCCAAGCCGCCAGAAATGAAAGCAATGGCCGAAATCATCCCATAATTTTCTTCTATTATCTCTTGCTCAAACCAATATTTTCGAAAACTTCCAACTCGAGGATCGAAGGGCTCATCGAGACGATCGTATCCATACGGTTGAGATCGTGAACGAGTCGAGGTAGGGGCCTGAATTAGCTCGTGTAGGTGGTGCGTTCATTCGAAATTTTCGAATGCTACAAGGGGCCGAGCTTCACGGCATTCAGGGTATGGGAGGAGCTCGGAGTGGCCGTTCGTTTGGCAGCACTTGATCGACGTCACGTCGCCGATAGGAGGTGCGGCAACGAGGGTTTGTTGCGTGAGGATGGGTTCGCGTGTGTGTTCTGGGTATTGGGGAAAGATGAAGAAACGAGCGGTCTGATGTGAAGGGCTAAGGATCATGCGGCTATGATTTCAGCAGGTTTAAAATTATAAAGTAAAAGTTGTAATATATATATATATATATATATATATATATATATATATATATATAAATTCGTAAAACTTGTAAAATGCATATCTTTTTCATACGAGGTCGAAAACGCGCGAAACCAGTTGCGTTGGAATAGTATGGACGAGCACTACGCTATGGAATTAGATTGGAGTCGTTTGGAGTTAGTGAAAATTTTGGGGAAAATTAAACGCGCGTTTAATTTTATTCGAAATAAATCGCTAAAACGAAATTGAAATCAAGGTGAGAACTTCTCACTCAATCGAATCGGTTTCGATTTTATTTTAAATAGTTAGATTTAAAATTCTTGAATGTATGTTTGAATGATGACTGATATCTGTTGATTTTTAAAATAGACATTATGCGCCGTTAGTAAGCGGATGTTATTTATTAAAAACATATACCGCGAATATTTCATAAACAGTGAAATTGGTATTATATATAATAGCAATATATATATATTGGCATATGTATATATTGCAGTTATTGATTTCCCGCATTGTATAGCGGATGAGACCCTATTGCGCCGTCTATTAAGCGGATAATATTTTAAATTCCATATACCGCGATAATTCCGTACTGGAGCGGAATTGGTATTGTGCTATTGTTTGTGGATGCAGGAAAACAGGTTGGAGGGATCCAACTTGATTCCTCAACAGTATTTATTTGATTTCAGATATTTTGATATTTGATTGATTATCATATCGATATATGATGTCGTTGTTGTCGCGATTGACTATTTGGTATGTAGCATCATTGGACCAAGTTTTGGAATTTTTAAAAGGTTTTCAAAGTGATTTTTGAAATTATACTATATTTTTGGAATTGATTCATTTTAAATAAATAAACGTTATAATTTTAATGTTATAAAATTCATAATTTTTGAGAAAAATAGTTAAAAGTTGATTTTTAAAAATATGAGGCTGATGATTTTATAAAGTAGTTTAATCGGGATTTTTGAATTTATTATAAAAAAAAGTTGAAAAAATAGGATTTATAAAATTTAATTATTTTATAATACAAAATGATGAAATTATAAAGGACTTTAAAGACGTTTTGAAATAATAATATAAATTGATTTATATAAAAGATTTAAAAATTGATAATTTATAAATTAAAATATTTGAATTACAAAACGAGTTTTTATAAGTATTAGAATGAATTGTGAATGAATTTCACAAATGAATGAAATTGATAGAATTATAAACAGTGAAGTTATAAATGGAATTTTATAAGCAGTAGGTTTATAAAATTTGTAAAGTTATTTAAAGAATAGATTTAGGTAAATAAATGAATCTTATAAGTTATAAGATTTATAATTTGGGAAGTTTAAAGGAACGATCTTATAAATAAATAAATTATAAGTGTTTAACTTATAACGTGGACTTTTGGTTTATAGTTGAGTTATAAATTGAAATAGCTTTAATAAAGGAGATTTATAAAGGAAGTAGTTATAAAACAAATAGAAATAGAATTTATAAACGTTGTTTTATAAATTCGCAAATGACTTATTTTGATAAGTAAATTGTTGAAACCTATTAATGGAGTTATATTCACGTTTTAGACAGTGAATAATCCTTTAAAATAAAGTGTATAGAAAGGATGAAATTGGTTAACGAAGTATATTCACGTTTTTGAATAGTGAATAATATGTTAAAGAAAATGTTTTGGATTAGGTGTTTTAAATAGAATTAAAACAATATAAAGATGTTTTTAAATGTGTTGAGATTCGAAACCATAGATTTCAACATTCATTGTTGAAATAGACGTTTCGAGAAATAGAAGGAAATGGTGGACTATAACATTGTTGTTATAGTAAATGATTTCCGAAAGGAAATGTTTTGTATAGTATTGGGATTTATATATCTATTTTAATTTCGAATCCCTATACCAGTGATTTTGGGTTGTCGTAACGATGTTTTACGCAACATTCGTTTTGGCCCAGATAAATATGTTTAAGAGAATGATTTCCTTAAAGAATGAAATATATACTAAATTTCGATTTAAGTATATTGAATATTTTCCAAGTGTTGAAAATAAAAAGATTGTGAATTACTTATTTAATAAGTATGGAAATGTTTTTCCAATGTGAAATGAAACGTTTTGAGGATTTATCTTTTTGAAGATAAATTGAAAATGAATAATTGAAATCGTATATGCATGGATATTTTGGAATATAAATTCACTATGGAATTTATAAAAGGAAGCGGAATTTGTTTAAAAATAAATATTGATTTATTTTTGAAGTGTGAAAATTATTTATCTTGTAAAGATATGAATTTTGGGAAATAAATAATTTGGAAAATTATTTGGAATCTGGTGATGTTGTGCATATCCATTGATAGTTTAATAACCGACTATCAATATTTACCTTTGAAAGGTATTTGTTGTGATTTGTTGAATTGGAATGCCACACTTATTTTTAAATTATTGCGCTCGTTATTCGGATTACCCATTCTGAATAGTGATACGATGTAATGGATAGCATTGAAGATCGGTGTTGAAGACCGGGTATTTGCGAGAGCGATAGGATGACATGTCGATTGACTATGCACCGAGTTGCTCCCGTATAGAGTTCTCCATATGTGATGGGGAGTCCGATCAGGATTGTGGATATCTGGATTGCAAGGACTTCTTTGTAAGTGCCTTCGGTTCTGTTCGAGCGCGAAACAGACTTGTATGGATTGTATGCCTGACGTTACAAATTGAGATATAAAGCTGATTTCTTTCAAATATATTTCTGTTGGTGGCAGAGAATTTATTCTTTTATCTTAACACCCTTCTCTGAGACGTACGAGCTAAGAGGTTATGTAGTTGATGGTTATCAGCGATATATTCCCAATTTGGTAATGTGACATGCTGAGTGTTGCTGTGAAATGATCATTGTGTTTATCATTTGTGATAGGATCATTTGTTTGATCGTTTGTCTTTGTGATCATTTCTATGATCATTTGTTGACCCAAAGCATGACTTTTGTATAAAGTGTGTCTTTGTGGACGTGACTTCGTCGACCCTCACACCCCGGAATGGTCAAAACAGGAAAGATGCAGCAAGGTTATGAGGGGTAGCTCCCTTTAGGGTATGTGCATTTCCTTCTGGAAAAGGGTGGTATCATGGTATGGAGCGCAGATACTTACTCATGTCGAAACACTTTATTTATGATTGTGTGATGATGGCGACGAGCGCTCGGTTAAAGGTCCCAAAGGATCGGGGGATGGCATACTCGTGTCAGTTGTTACCCAGTTAGGGGTAACCTGGCCTTGTGTTGGCAGAGATCCGGTTTGGTTCTCGGGGAAGTCCTTCCAGAGGCGTTCTCATGTGGTAATGGGAAGTTCCTTGGCCTGACCATTCGTTGGAAATCCAAAGAAACAATAGGATCTTGTACGGTTTTAGTTGTATAACCTGCCATGGAATGTGGCGGTAACCTGCTATTGAACATGGTAGCTATAGTAGGCATAAGTGCGGAATGTCTATGCTGGCTAAGATTTATATCTTTATTTTCGAAATGATTTTCTCTACACTATGCACTAGTAATAATATCAAATGTTCTTTTTAATGAGTATCAAGCATCTTTGACTATCATAAGGAGAAATCTCCTCCGATTCTGCGTTTACATTGTGTGTGCGTGCGGGAGGCCTTATGGTAGTCTCATTTTTAAAAGCATTGCGAATTGACTTTAAAAATATTCCTCTATTTTGATTTTAAAGATAAATAAACTGTTTTGAGTTCTCACACCAGTCACATGACTGACTCGGAGTTTATTGTTTTCCTTCCTAAACTCTGGGTGCCCACCAATTTCCACACGGGCAGTCAAGAGTCAGGTTTATTAGGATATTTTGGAGTTGTTGGAGGCAAGATGGATGGCATGGCGTATTACTAGTTTATATAGTATTTCTTTTCCGCTAGTTGATGTTGTTTGTTGTTGTACACTCTGATGATGATGTAATGTAATGTATAAAATGTAATAACTGACATAGTTCTTTGTTTAAAGATTATTTATTTATCTATTATATGTGTTCTGCTGCGAATTGTGAGATTCTGATATTGTTCTGTTGTTTTCTTTCTGTTCCGTTCCGTTCTATTTTCTATCTTCTTATCTCTTCTTCTGTCTTTTTATTTTTCTTAAACATTGAGAATTCGTATTTCTGTTCATCTTGAGTTAATCTATGGAGATTAGTGTATATTCAAGGAGTACGGATTTGCGGGTCTTCACAGGTGGTATCAGAGCGATGGTTAAGCGACAACCATGGTTCTGTTGGGTATTACTCATTAGAGATAGAGTCAGTAGTACTCTAGAATGAGTTTGAGTGTAATAATAGCTATGAGAGCGTATTTGTTAGTAAATATAAATTGTTTTGTATTGTGTTGACTTATCGGTTGATTGTTTATACATTCCAGTCAATGTAGTCTAGCTAACTATCGTAGATAGGGGTTTCTTAACTATTAAACAAGATAAACCGACACGATATTGTTTTAAATTGGGTAAATGAAATAATTTTACCTTGATTATATTTTATATATAAAGGAATAATTTTTAGAATTATTAAAGTGTATATAAGTTGATTGTTTAGTTGTTTGAATAATCTAAATAAAAGAATAATTGTATAAGCAAAAGAATTATAAGTATGAAATTATAATTAATGTGATTTGCAATTGTGAAATAAACTTATATATATGAGTAGTGAAACTATATGAATATATTTATAAATATGAGTTGTGAATAAAAATGAGTTTGAATAAGTAATGAAATTTGACTTTGGTTAAAGTTAAATAAAAATTTACTTTAGAATTAGAATCTGAATTGATTTATAAGTGGGAATTTAAGTTAAGTAAAACCAAGTGGTGTTTATAAATGAAGTATAACTTAAGAAATGTTGAATGAAGTTGATGTTGGTATCAAAGTAAATTAATAAAGTTAAGTGATAAATGTGAACTTAAGTTATGTAAATGAAATTCAACTTTAGTAATTGAATTGAATGAATGGATTGAAAGTTAATCAATTGAATGTAAATTAAGTTGATATGAAATAATGAATGTAAGCGTAAGTGTAATTCATTAAAATCTAATGTTATTAGAAGTTGAATAATAGAATGAAAATCAATTTAATTAAACAAATTGAAAGCAAAGGAATTTGGTTGTGATTAATATACATTGGTTGTTATTTGATTGTTAGTTGATTGTATATAATTCATTAAGTGTTAATGAAATTGAAAGCTAAAGTAATTGAAATTCAATTGAAAGTTAAGTGAATCTTAAATAGAATTGAATTTGATTTGGAAGTAAACCAACTTGAATATGAATTAGTGAATATAAACTAATTGAAAATGAATGTTAGTAAGAACATCCACTGTTAATGAATCAAATATGATTTAAATTGAAAAACCATTTCATTAGATATTAATGAGAATATGAATGAATACTTATTGGTTATGAATGCTAGTTGTATGATAGTTGGTTGATGGTTGAATATATTGCTTTTGTTGCATTTGCTATGTTGGCATATATAGTTATTATGTTGCTATATGTTGTATATCGATACTATTGTCTATATACATGTTTCTCATGTTGTTTGTTGAGTGTTTAGTAGGTGCGGATCGCGTTTGCTTTGCATTTGGAGCTCGCTTTCGCGCTATATTAGTCGTATATGCTCGCTAATAAAATATAAGGTACATATCTCGGATTAAATATCGTACTTTTACATTTTTTTCCCTACGTGATGCCTAATTACTTGATGAGATGTATATTTGTGATATATATACTGTCATTTATTTTTTGGATCGAGCCGCGCAAAGGAGACCATGGCGAATTTTTCCGAAAATTTAAGGCGTTAGAATATTTTTGAGAAAATTTGGAAAATTTTGAAAACTTTAACTTTGATTTGGAATTGAAAGTTAAACAATAGTAGTTGTTTTTGAAAAGAAAACTAAGTATGATTTGAAAACTTAGTAAAGTTACTGTAAGAAGTTTAACTATGGATTTTGGGAAAGTTAATAGATTCTGTAACTTTTCTTACTTGTTAATTTCGAGGACGAAATTCTTTTAAGGGGGGAAGTATATAACGACCCAGAATTTTTATTAATTAAAATTTGAATATTTATCTAATTTTAAATGTTAATAACTTAATTTATAAGTCGAATAAATTTTATTTCGAATAATTGGATTTAATTGAATAATTAAATCAATAATTCAATATGTGAAAATACAGAAATAATTGAAAATTGGGTTAAATATGATTGAAAATGATTTGTAAAATTTTATTTTATCATGTTGGAGTTATAATGATGTTTTAGAACTTTTAAATTTGAATTAGGAGTTTATTTGTGAAAATTGAATATTTTAATATTTAATCGACTAGTGAAAATAGCAAATTTTGGAACAGTCTCAGAATTGGACGAAACTAGTTCCATTGGATCCGTAATAGTTAGTTATTATCGGATTTCAATTTTCGTAGCAATCGGAGTTACCGTTTGATCGTGGCAGCTCGAAACGCATCGAAATTGTTTTTAATATTAAATTGGCGAGTTAAAATAGCCATTTTTCAAACAGTGTCGTATTTCGACGAAACTAGTTTGATCGGATCCGTAATGTGATATTATTGTATGGTTTCAAATTTCGTGTCAACTGGATTTACCATTTGTCCGGTGCGAGCTAAAACACCTAGAAAATCGTTTAAATCGGTTTAATTTAAATTGAACATTTATTGCCCTAACTCGCACAGATGTCCGAATTAGCTTCCGAAACCTGTTCCATTGTGTCCGGAACGCGGGGTAAACCATAGAAACGTCGGTCACCGCGCGTAAATCGGAATTTGGAAATTCCGGAATGAATAGTGTCGTTCAAACTCCTATAAATAGACCATCCTCTTCACAAAATAAAAAAAAAACTAAAACCCTAATCCTTTACCCTGGCTGCCAGAAATGAAACCAATGGCCGAAATCGTCCCATAAATTTCTTCTATTATCTCTTGCTCAAATCAATATTTTCGAAAACTTCCAACACGAGGATCGAAGGGCTCATCGAGATGATCGTATCCATACGGTTGAGATCGTGAACGAGTCGAGGTAGGGGCCAAAATTAGCTCGTGTAGGTGGTGCGTTCGTTCGAAATTTTCGAATGCTACAAGGGGCCGAGCTTCACGGCGTTCAGGGTATGGGAGGAGCTCGGAGTGGCCGTTCGTTTGGCAGCACTTGATCGACGTCACGTCGCCGGTAGGAGGTGCGGCAACGAGGGTTTGTTGCGTGAGGATGGGTTCGCGTGCGTGTTCTGGGTATTGGGGAAAGATGAAGAAACGAGCGGTCTGATGTGAAGGGCTAAGGATCATGCGGCTATGATTTCAGTAGGTTTAAAATTATAAAGTAAAAGTTGTAATTTATATATATATAAATTCGTAAAACATGTAAAATGCATATCTTTTTCATACGAGGTCGAAAACGCGCGAAACCGGTTGCGTTGGAATCGTATAGACGAGCACTACGCTATGGAATTGGATTGTAGTCGTTTGGAGTTAGTGAAAATTTCAGGGGAAATTAAACGCGCGTTTAATTTTATTCGAAATAAATCGCTAAAACGAAATTGAAATCAAGGTGGGAACTTCTCACTCAATCGAATCAGTTTCGATTTTATTTTAAATAGTTAGATTTAAAATTCTTGAATGTATGTTTGAATGATGTTTGATATCTATTGATTGTTAAAATAGACATTATGCGCCGTTAGTAAGCGGATGTTATTTATTAAAAACATATACCGCGAATATTTCATAAACAGTGAAATTGGTATTATATATAATAGCAAAATATATATATATATATATATATATATATTGGCATATGTATATATTGCAGTTATTGATTTCCCGCATTGTATAGCGGATGAGACCCTATTGCGCCGTCTATTAAGCGGATAATATTTTAAATCCCATATACCGCGATAATTCCGTACTGGAGCGGAATTGGTATTATGCTAATGTTTGTGGATGCAGGAAAACAGGGTGAAAGGATCCAACTGGATTCCTCAACAGTATTTATTTGATTTCAGATATTTTGATATTTGATTGATTATCATATCGATATATGATGTCGTTGTTTTCGTGATTGACTATTTGGTATGTAGCATCATTGGACCAAATTTTGGAATTTTAAAAAGGTTTTCAAAGTGATTTTTGAAAATATACTATATTTTTTGGAATTGATTCATTTTAAATGAATAAACGTTATAATTTTAATGTTATAAAAATTATGATTTTTGAGAAAAATAGTTAAAAGTTGATTTTTAAAAATATGAGGCTAATGATTTTATAAAATAGTTTAATCGGGATTTTTGAATTTATTATATAAAAAAGTTGAAAAAATAGGATTTATAAAATTTAATTATTTTATAAAACAAAATGATGAAATTATAAAGGACTTTAAAGACGTTTTGAAATAATAATATAAATTGATATATAAAAGATTTATAAATTGATAATTTATAAATTAAAATATTTGAATTATAAAACGAGTTTTTATAAGTATTAGAATGAATTGTGAATGAATTTCACAAATGAATGAAATTGATAGAATTATAAACAGTGAAGTTATAAATGGAATTTTATAAGCAGTAGGTTTATAAAATTTGTAAAGATATTTGAAGAATAGATTTGGGTAAATAAATGAATCTTATAAGTTATAAGATTTATAATTTGGGAAGTTTAAAGGAACGATCATGTAAACAAATAAATTATAAGTGTTTAACTTATAATGTGGACTTTTGGTTTATAATTGAGTTATAAATTGAAAGAGCTTTAATAAAGGAGATTTATAAAGGAAGTAGTTATAAAACAAATAGAAATAGAATTTATAAACGTTGTTTTATAAATTCGCAAACGACTTATTTTGATAAGTAATTTGCTGAAACCTATTAATGGATTTATATTCTCATTTAGACAGTGAATAATCGTTTAAAATAAAGTGTATAGAAAGGATGAAATTGGTTAACGAAGTATATTCACGTTTTTGAATAGTGAATAATATGTTAAAGAAAATGTTTTGGATTAGGTGTTTTAAATAGAATTAAAATAATCTAATGATGTTTTTAAATGTGTTGAGATTCGAAACCATAGATTTCAACATTCATTGTTGAAATAGACGTTTCGAGAAATAGACGGAAATGGTGGACTATAACGCTGTTGTTATAGTAAATGATTTCCGAAAGGAAATGTTTTATATAGTATTGGGATTTATATATCTATTTTAATTTCGAATCCCTATACTAGTGATTTTGGGTTGTCGTAACGATGTTTTACGCAACATTCGTTTTGGCCCAAATATATATGCTTAACAGAATGATTTCCTTAAAGAATGAAATATATACTTAATTTCGATTTAAGTATATTGAATATTTTCCAAGTGTTGAAAATAAAAAGATTGTGAATTACTTATTTAATAAGTATGGAAATGTTTTTCCAATGTGAAATGAAACGTTTTGAGGATTTATCTTTTTGAAGATAAATTGTAACGACCCAGAATTTTATTTAATTAAAATTTGAATATTTGATTTATTTTAAATATTAATAAGTGAATTTATAAGTCGAATAAATTTTTATTTGAATAATTGGATTTAATTGAATAATTAAATCGATAATTTAATATGTTAAATTATGGAAATAATTGAAAATTGAGTTAAATATGATTGAAAATGATTTGTAAAATTTTATTTTATCATATTGGAGTTAGAATGATATTTTAGAACTTTTAAATTCGAATTAAAAGTTAATTTGTGAAAATTGAATATTTTAATATTTAATCGACTAGTGAAATTAGCCAATTTTTGAACAGTCTCAGAATTGAACGAAACCAGATCCATTGGATCCGTAATAGTTAGTTATTACCGGATTTCAATTTTTGTGTCAATCGGAGCTATCGTTTGATCGTGGCAGCTCGAAACGCATCGAATTATTTTTAATTTTAATTTGGCGAGTTAAAATAGCCATTTTTCAAAAAGTCTCGGATTTCGACGAAACCAGTTTCATCGGATCCGTAATGTGATATTATTGTAAGGTTTCAAATTTCGTGTCAATTGGATTTACCGTTTGTCCGGTACAAATTAAAACGCCTAGCAAATCGTTTAAATCGGTTTAATTCAAATCGAACGTTTATTGCCATAACTCGCACAGATGTCCGAATTAGCTTCCGAAACCTGTTCCATTGTGTCCGGAACGCGGGGTAAACCCTAGAAACACTGGTTACGGCGCGTGAATCGGAGTTCGGAATTTCCGGAATGAATAGTGTTTCGTCGGTTCCTTATAAATAGCCCAACATTCACAAATAAAAAAAAAGAAAAAGAAATTAACCTAACCCTAAACGTTGCAGCCGCCTCCTCTATTTCAAAGGCCAGAAACGTTCGATCCTTCCTCCCTCAATTACTCCCAATCCATTCATCGATTCAACGAAGCTTCAACACGAGAATTGTAGATGGTCTTGAGTACTTTCAATCCATATGGTTACTTTGTCAAATCGTCAACCAGAGGGGGAGCTATGGGGGGCCGATGGCTGTAGCTTGCGCACGCATTTCCAAGCACTGGGTGGGGCCGAGATCACCATTGCTCAGGCCGAGGGTGGAGCCTTCAAGTGGCTTCGATTTGGGGGTCTTTGATCGTCATATAGTGCGTCGAGGAGGCTTGGAAATCAAAACCTAAATTGGAGCTCTATGGGTTCTTGTTGCGTGAGTGCCTGTCGATGAAAACGTGAAGAAGAGAAGGAGTTGGGGTCGGCCCAGATGCAAGCAAAGCAAGATCTACGGTGTATATTGATTTGGGTTTAAAAAAAATTATAAATTGTTGTAATTTAGTTAATTAAAATCGTGTAAAATTCATAAATTCATATCTTTTTCATACGAGGTAGAAAACGCGCGAAACCAGTTGCGTTGGAATCGTATGGACGAGCACTACGCGATGGAGTTGGATTGGAGTCGTTTGGAGTTAGTGAGAATTTTGGGTAAAATTAAACGCGCGTTTAATTTTATTCGAAATAAATCGCTAAAACGAAATTGAAATCAAGGTGAGAACTTCTCACTCAATCGAATCAGTTTCGATTTTATTTTAAATAGTTAGATTTAAAATATTTGAATGCATGTTTGAATGATGATTAATATCTATTGATTGTTAAAATAGACATTATGCGCCGTTAGTAAGCGGATGTTATTTATTAAAAACATATACCGCGAATATTTCATAAACAGTGAAATTGGTATTATATATAATAGCAATATATATATATATTGGCATATGTATATATTGGATTTATTGATTTCCCGCATTTGTTTAGCGGATGAGACCCTATTGCGCCGTCTATTAAGCGGATAATATTTTAAATCCCATATACCGCGATAATTTCGTACTGGAGCGAAATTGGTATTGTGCTAATGTTTGTGGATGCAGGAAAATAGGTTGGAGGGATCCAACTGGATTCCTCAACAGTATTTATTTGATTTTGAATATTTTGATATTCGTTGATTATCATATCGATATATGATATCGTTGTAGTCGTGATTGACTATTTGGTGTGTAGCATCATTGGACCAAATTTTGGAATTTTAAAAAGGGATTTCAAAATGATTTTTTTGAAAGTATGCGTTTATAAAATATTTTTGGAATTGATCCTTTTTAAATAAATAAACGTATAATTTTTAATGTTATAAAAATTATGATTTTTGAGAAACATAGTTAAAGGTTGATTTTTGAAAATATGGGTTAATAACTTTATAAAAAGAGTTTAATCGGGATTTTTGAATTTATTATAAAAAGTTGAAAATATAGGATTTATAAAATTTGATTATTTTATAAATCAAAATGATGAAGTTTTTAAAGGAGTTTAAAGACATTTTAAAATATTAATATAAATTGATTTATATAAGAGATTTATAAATTGATAATTTGTAAATTAAAATGTTTGAATTATAAAACGAGTTTTTATAAGTGTTAGAATGAATTGTGAATGAATTTCATAAATAAATGAAATTCATAGAATTATAAACGGTGAAGTTATAAATGGAATTTTATAAGCAGTAGGTTTATAAAATTTGAAAAGTTAATTGAAGAATGGATTTTTGATTAAATGAATCTTATAAGTTATAAGATTTATGAATTGAGATGTTTAAAAGAACGATTCTTGTAAACAAATAAATTATAAGTGTTTAACTTATAATGTGAACTTTTGTTTTATAATTGAGTTATAAATCGAATAGGTTAATAAAGGAATTTATAAAGGAAGTAGTTATAAAATAAATAGAAATGGAATTTATAAACGTTGTTTTATAAATTCGCAAACGACTTATTTTGATAAGTAAATTGTTGAAACCTATTAATGGAGTTATATTCACATTTTTGACTGTGAATAATCCTTTGAAATAAAATGAATAAAAGGATGAAATTTGTTAACATAGTATATTCACGTTTTTGAATAGTGAATAATATGTTGAAGAAATTGTTTTGAATGTGATGTTTTAAACAGAATTAAAACGATCTAACGATGTTTTAAAATGCGTTGAGATTCGAAACCATAGATTTCAACATCTATTGTTGAAATAGATGTTTTCGAGAAATAAAAGGGAATGGTGGACTATAACACTGTTGTTATAGTAAATGATTTCCGAAAGGAAATGTTTTGTATAGTATTGGGATTTATATATCTACTTTAATTTCAAATCCCTATACTAGTGATTTTGGGTTGTCGTAACGATGTTTTACGTAACATTCGTTTTGGCCCAAATAAATATGTTTAAGAGAATGATTTCCTTAAAGAATGAAATATATACTTAATCTCGATTTAAGTATATTGAATATTTTCCAAGTGTAGAAAATAAAAAGATTTGTGAACTACTTATTAAATAAGTATGGAAATGTTTTCCAATATAAAGTGAATATTTTGAGAATTTATCTTTTTGAAGATAAATTGAAAAGGAATATTGAAACCTATTGAAAAATCGTATATCAGTAGATATTGTGAAATATAAATTCACTATGGAATTTATAAAAGAAAGGGGAACTTGTTTAAAAATAAATATTGTTTTATTTTTTGAAGTGTGAAATTATATATCTAGTAAAGATATTTTGGAAAATAAATAATTTGGAAAATTATTTGGAATCTAGTGATGTTGTGCATATCCATTGATAGTTCAATAACCGACTTTCAATAATTTCCCTTTGAACGGGTAATTGATGTGATTTGTTTGAATTTGAATGCCACACTTATTTTTGAATAAGCGCTCACTATTCGGGTTAACCGGGAAAGGACCATGGGGTCGTATAACCCATTCCGAATAAGTGATACGTCGTTGTGAATAGCATTGAAGATCGGTGTTGAAGACCCGGTATTTGCGAGAGCGATAGGATGACCTATCGATTGACTCTGCACCGAGTTGCTCCGGTATAGAGTTCTCCATATGTGATGGTGAATCCGATCAGGATTGTGAATATCCGGATTGCAAGGACTTCTTTGTAAGTGCCTTCGGTTTTGTTCGATCCCGGAACAGACTTGTATGGATTGTATGTCTGACATTACAAATTGAGATATAAAGCCGATTTCATTCAAATATATTTCTGTTGGTGGCGGAGAATTTATTCTTTTAGCTTAAAACCCTTCTCTGAGACGTACGAGCTCAGAGGTTATGTAATTGAATGTTATCAGCGATATATTCCCAATTTGGTAATGTGACATGCTGAGTGTTGCTGCTAAATGATCATTGTGTTGATTATTTGTGATAGGATCATTTGTTTGATCATCTATCTTGGTGATCATTTCTATGATCATTTGTTGACCCAAAGCATGGCTTTTGTATAAAGTATGTTTTTGTGGACGTGACTTCGTCGAGCCTCACACCCCATGAATGGTCAAAACAGGAAAGAAGCAGCAAGGTTGTGAGGGGTAGCGCCCTTTAGGATGTGTGCATTTCCTTCTGGAAAAGGGTGGTATCATGGTATGGAGCCCAGATACTTACTCATGTTGAAAACACTTTGTTATGATTGTGTGAATTGATTACGAGCGCTTCGTTAAAGGTCCCAAAGGACCGGGGGATGGCATATTCGGTCAGTTGTTACTCAGTTAGGGGTAACCCGGCCTTGTGTTGGTAGAGATCCGGTTTGGTTCTCGGGGATGTCCATCCAGAGGCATTCTCATGTGGCAATGGGAAGTTCCTTGGCCTGATCATTCGTTGGAAATCCAAAGAAACAATACGAGACTTGTACGGTTTTAGTTGTATAACCTGCTATGGAATGTGGCGGTAACCTGCTATTGAACATAGTAGCTATAGTAGGCATAAGTGCGGAATGTCTATGCTGGCTAAGATTTATATTCTACTTTCGAAATAAATTTTTCCTACACTACGCACTAGTAATAATACCAAATGTTCTTTTTAATGCGTATCAAGCATCTTTGACTATCATAAGGAGAAATCTCCTCCGATTCTGCGTTTGCATTGTGTGTGTGTGCGGGAGGCCTTATGGTAGTCTCATTTTTAAAAGCATTGCGAATTGATTTAAAAATATTCCTCTATTTTGATTTTAAAGATAAATAAACTGTTTTGAGTTCTCACACCAGTCACATGACTGACTCGGAGTTTATTGTTTTCCTTCCTAAACTCTGGGTGTCCACCAATTTCTACACGGGCAGTCAAGAGTTAGGTTTATCAGGATATTCTGGATATTCAGGAGTTGCTGGAGGCAAGATGGATGGCACGGCGTATTACTACTATATAGTATTTCTTTTTCCGCTGCACTATTTGTTGTTGTTGTTGTACACTCTGATGTAATGTGATGTAATGTAATAACAGATATAGTTCTTTGTTTAAAGATTATTCATTTATTATTATATGTTGTTCCGCTGCGAATTGTGAGATTCTGTTATTGTTCTGTTGTGTTCTGTTCCGTTCTATTTTCTATTTTCTTTTCCCTCTATTCTCCTATTTTCTTTTCTCTCTCTATCTTTTCTATCTTTTTCTCTCTATCTTCTCTTCTTTTCTACTTTTTCTTTTTCTTAAACCCTAACTATTCGGTTTTTCGGCAACGAAAAATCGCAAAACGTTACATTTGGTATCAGAGCATATGGTTAAGCGACAACCATGGTTCTGTTGGGTGTTACTCATTAGAGATAGAGTCAGTAGTACTCTAGAATGAGTTGAGTGTAATAATAGCTATGAGAGCGTATTTGTTAGTGAATATATAATTGTTTTGTATTGTGTTGACTTATCGGTTGATTGTTTATAGATTTCGGTCGATGTAGTCTAGCTAACTATCATAGAAAGGGGTTTCTAAACTCTTAAACAAGATAAACCGACACGATATTGTTTTAAATTGGGTAAATGAAATAATTTTACCTTGATTATATTTTTATATATAAAGGAATAATTTTTCAGAATTATTAAAGTGTATATAAGTTGATTGTTAGGTTGTTTGAATAATCTAAATAAAGAATAATTGTATAAGTATAATGAATTATAAGAATTGAATTATAATTAAAGTGATTTACAATTATGAAATAAACTTATATATATGAGAAGTGAAACTATATGAATATATTTATGAATATGAGTTGTAAATATAAAAATGAATTAAGTTATATAAATGAAATTCAACTTTAGAAATTGAATTGAATTAATGGATTAAATGTTAATCAATTGAATGTAAATTAAATTGATATGAAATAATGAATGTAAGTGTAATTCATTAAAATCTAATGTTATTGAAAGTTGAATAGTTGAATAAAAATCAATTTAATTAAACCAATTGAAAGCAAACGGATTTGGTTGTAATTAATATACTTTGGTTGTTATATGATTATTGTTAGTTGATTGTATATAATTCATTAAGTGTTAATGAAATTAAGTTAATGAAATTGGAAGCTAAAGTAATTGAAATTCAATTGGAAGTTAAATGAATCTTAAATAAAATTGAATTTGATTTGGAAGTGAGCCAACTTGAATATGAATTAGTGAATATAAACTAATGGAAAATGAATGTTAGTAAACATCCACTATAAATGAATCAAATGTGATTAAATTGAAAAACCTATTTCATTGAATATTATGAGAATATGAATGAATATTTATTGGTTATGAATGTTAGTTGGTTGATGTTTGCATTTGTTGCCTTTACTACATTTGCTATGTTAACATATATAGTTATTATGTTGCTATATGTTGTATATCGATACTATTGTCATATATGCATGGTTCTCATGTTGTTTGTTGAGTGATTAGTAGGTGCGGATCGCGTTTGCTTTGCATTTGGAGCTCGCTTTCGCGCTATATTAGCCGTATATGCTCGCTAATAAAATATAAGGTACATATCTCGGATTAAATACCGTACTTTTATACTTTTTCCCTTCGGGATGCCTCATTACTTGATGAGATGTATATTTGTGATATATATATACTGTCATTTTTTTTCGGATCGAGCCGCGCAAAGGAGACTATGGCGAATTTTTCCGAAAATTTAAGGCGTTAGAAAAAATTTGAGAAAATTGGAAAATTTTGAAAACTATTAACTTTGATTGGAATTAAAAGTTAAACCATAGTAATTGTTTGAAAAGATAACTAAGTATGATTTGGAAACTTAGTAAAGTATTGTAAGAAATTTAATTATGAATTTTGGAAAATTAATAGATTCTGTAACTTTTCTTACTTGTTAATTTCGAGGACGAAATTCTTTTAAGGGGGGAGATTGTAACGACCCAGAATTTTATTTAATTAAAATTTGAATATTTAATTTATTTTAAATATTAATAAGTGAATTTATAAGTCGAATAAATTTTTATTTGAATAATTGGATTTAATTGAATAATTAAATCGATAATTTAATATGTTAAATTATGGAAATAATTGAAAATTGAGTTAAATATGATTGAAAATGATTTGTAAAATTTTATTTTATCATATAGGAGTCAGAATTATATTTTAGAACTTTTAAATTCTAATTAAAAGTTAATTTGTGAAAATTGAATATTTTAATATTTAATCGACTAGTGAAATTAGCCAATTTTTGAACAGTCTCAGAATTGAACGAAACCAGTTCCATTGGATCCGTAATAGTTAGTTGTTACCGGATTTCAATTTTTGTGTCAATCGGAGCTATCGTTTGATCGTGGCAGCTCGAAACGCATCGAATTATTTTTAATTTTAATTTGGCGAGTTAAAATAGCCATTTTTCAAAAAGTCTCGGATTTCGACGAAACCAGTTTCATCGGATCCGTAATGTGATATTATTGTAAGGTTTCAAATTTCGTGTCAATTGGATTTACCGTTTGTCCGGTACAAATTAAAACGCCTAGCAAATCGTTTAAATCGGTTTAATTCAAATCGAACGTTTATTGCCATAACTCGCACAGATGTCCGAATTAGCTTCCGAAACCTGTTCCATTGTGTCCGGAACGCGGGGTAAACCCTAGAAACGCTGGTTACGGCGCGTGAATCGGAGTTCGGAATTTCCGGAATGAATAGTGTTTCGTCGGTTCCTTATAAATAGCCCAACATTCACAAATAAAAAAAAAGAAAAAGAAATTAACCTAACCCTAAACGTTGCAGCCGCCTCCTCTATTTCAAAGGCCAGAAACGTTCGATCCTTCCTCCCTCAATTACTCCCAATCCATTCATCGATTCAACGAAGCTTCAACACGAGAATTGTAGATGGTCTTGAGTACTTTCAATCCATATGGTTACTTTGTCAAATCGTCAACCAGAGGGGGAGCTATGGGGGGCCGATGGCTGTAGCTTGCGCACGCATTTCCAAGCACTGGGTGGGGCCGAGTTCACCATTGCTTAGGCCGAGGGTGGAGCCTTCAAGTGGCTTCGATTTGGGGGTCTTTGATCGTCATATAGTGCGTCGAGGAGGCTTGGAAATCAAAACCTAAATTGGAGCTCTATGGGTTCTTGTTGCGTGAGTGCCTGTAGATGAAAACGTGAAGAAGAGAAGGAGTTGGGGTCAGCCCAGATGCAAGCAAAGCAAGATCTACGGTCTATATTGATTTGGGTTTAAAAAAAATTATAAATTGTTGTAATTTAGTTAATTAAAATCGTGTAAACTTCATAAATTCATATCTTTTTCATACGAGGTAGAAAACGCGTGAAACCAGTTGCGTTGGAATCGTATGGACGAGCATTACGCGATGGAGTTGGATTGGTGTCGTTTGGAGTTAGTGAGAATTTCGAATAAAATTAAACGCGCGTTTAATTTTATTCGAAATAAATCGCTAAAACGAAATTGAAATCAAGGTGAGAACTTCTCACTCAATCGAATCAGTTTCGATTTTATTTTAAATAGTTAGATTTAAAATATTTGAATGCATGTTTGAATGATGATTAATATCTATTGATTGTTAAAATAGACATCATGCGACGTTAGTAAGCGGATGTTATTTATTAAAAACATATACCGCGAATATTTCATAAACAGTGAAATTGGTATTATATATAATAGCAATATATATATATATTGGCATATGTATATATTGGAGTTATTGATTTCCCGCATTTGTTTAGCGGATGAGACCCTATTGCGCCGTCTATTAAGCTGATAATATTTTAGATCCCATATACCGCGATAATTTCGTACTGGAGCGAAATTGGTATTGTGCTAATGCTTGTGGATGCAGGAAAACTGGTTGGAGGGATCCAACTGGATTCCTCAACAGTATTTATTTGATTTTGAATATTTTGATATTCGTTGATTATCATATCGATATATGATATCGTTGTAGTCGTGATTGACTATTTGGTGTGTAGCATCATTGGACCAAATTTTGGAATTTTAAAAAGGGATTTCAAAGTGATTTTTTTTGAAAGTATGCGTTTATAAAATATTTTTGGAATTGATCCTTTTTAAATAAATAAACGTATAATTTTTAATGTTATAAAAATTATGATTTTTGAGAAACATAGTTAAAGGTTGATTTTTGAAAATATGGGTTAATAACTTTATAAAAAGAGTTTAATCGGGATTTTTGAATTTATTATAAAAAGTTGAAAATATAGGATTTATAAAATTTGATTATTTTATAAATCAAAATGATGAAGTTTTTAAAGGAGTTTAAAGACATTTTAAAATATTAATATAAATTGATTTATATATGAGATTTATAAATTGATAATTTGTAAATTAAAATGTTTGAATTATAAAACGAGTTTTTATAAGTGTTAGAATGAATTGTGAATGAATTTCATAAATAAATGAAATTCATAGAATTATAAACGGTGAAGTTATAAATGGAATTTTATAACCAGTAGGTTTATAAAATTTGGAAAGTTAATTGAAGAATGGATTTTTGATTAAATGAATCTTATAAGTTATAAGATTTGTGAATTGAGATGTTTAAAAGAACGATTCTTGTAAACAAATAAATTATAAGTGTTTAACTTATAATGTGAACTTTTGTTTTATAATTGAGTTATAAATCGAATAGGTTAATAAAGGAATTTATAAAGGAAGTAGTTATAAAATAAATAGAAATGGAATTTATAAACGTTGTTTTATAAATTCGCAAACGACTTATTTTGATAAGTAAATTGTTGAAACCTATTAATGGAGTTATATTCACATTTTTGACTTTGAATAATCCTTTGAAATAAAATGAATAAAAGGATGAAATTTGTTAACATAGTATATTCACGTTTTTGAATAGTGAATAATATGTTGAAGAAATTGTTTTGAATGTGATGTTTTAAACAGAATTAAAACGATCTAACGATGTTTTAAAATGCGTTGAGATTCGAAACCATAGATTTCAACATCTATTGTTGAAATAGACGTTTTCGAGAAATAAAAGGGAATGGTGGACTATAACACTGTTGTTATAGTAAATGATTTCCGAAAGGAAATGTTTTTGTATAGTATTGGGATTTATATATCTATTTTAATTTCAAATCCATATACTAGTGATTTTGGGTTGTCGTAATGATGTTTTACATAACATTCGTTTTGGCCCAAATAAATATGTTTAAGAGAATGATTTCCTTAAAGAAAGAAATATATACTTAATCTCGATTTAAGTATATTGAATATTTTCCAAGTGTAGAAAATAAAAAGATTTGTGAACTACTTATTAAATAAGTATGGAAATGTTTTCCAATATAAAGTGAATATTTTGAGAATTTATCTTTTTGAAGATAAATTGAAAAGGAATATTGAAACCTATTGAAAAATCGTATATCAGTAGATATTGTGAAATATAAATTCACTATGGAATTTATAAAAGAAAGGGGAACTTGTTTAAAAATAAATATTGATTTATTTTTGAAGTGTGAAATTATATATCTAGTAAAGATATTTTGGAAAATAAATTATTTGGAAAATTATTTGGAATCTAGTGATGTTGTGCATATCCATTGATAGTTCAATAACCGACTATCAATAATTTCCCTTTGAACGGGTAATTGATGTGATTTGTTTGAATTTGAATGCCACACTTATTTTTGAATAAGCGCTCACTATTCGGGTTAACCGGGAAAGGACCATGGGGTCGTATAACCCATTCCGAATATGTGATACGTCGTTGTGAATAGCATTGAAGATCGGTGTTGAAGACCCGGTATTTGCGAGAGCGATAGGATGACCTATCGATTGACTCTGCACCGAGTTGCTCCGGTATAGAGTTCTCCATATGTGATGGTGAATCCGATCAGGATTGTGAATATCCGGATTGCAAGGACTTCTTTGTAAGTGCCTTCGGTTTTGTTCGATCCCGGAACAGACTTGTATGGATTGTATGTCTGACATTACAAATTGAGATATAAAGCCGATTTCATTCAAATATATTTCTGTTGGTGGCGGAGAATTTATTCTTTTAGTTTAACACCCTTCTCTGAGACGTACGAGCTCAGAGGTTATGTAATTGAATGTTATCAGCGATATATTCCCAATTTGGTAATGTGACATGCTGAGTGTTGCTGTTAAATGATCATTGTGTTGATTATTTGTGATAGGATCATTTGTTTGATCATCTATCTTGGTGATCATTTCTATGATCATTTGTTGACCCAAAGCATGGCTTTTGTATAAAGTATGTTTTTGTGGACGTGACTTCGTCGAGCCTCACACCCCGTGAATGGTCAAAACAGGAAAGAAGCAGCAAGGTTATGAGGGGTAGCGCCCTTTAGGATGTGTGCATTTCCTTCTGGAAAAGGGTGGTATCATGGTATGGAGCCCAGATACTTACTCATGTTGAAAACACTTTGTTATGATTGTGTGAATTGATTACGAGCGCTCGGTTAAAGGTCCCAAAGGACCGGGGGATGACATATTCGGTCAGTTGTTACTCAGTTAGGGGTAACCCGGCCTTGTGTTGGTAGAGATCCGGTTTGGTTCTCGGGGATGTCCATCCAAAGGCATTCTCATGTGGCAATGGGAAGTTCCTTGGCCTGATCATTCGTTGGAAATCCAAAGAAACAATACGAGACTTGTACGGTTTTAGTTGTATAACCTGCTGTGGAATGTGGCGGTAACCTGCTATTGAACATAGTAGCTATAGTAGGCATAAGTGCGGAATGTCTATGCTGGCTAAGATTTATATTCTACTTTCGAAATAAATTTTTCCTACACTACG
Organism: Allium cepa; assembly: GCA_030765085.1. NCBI lineage: Eukaryota > Viridiplantae > Streptophyta > Magnoliopsida > Asparagales > Amaryllidaceae > Allium > Allium cepa. The sequence goes on along the minus strand of CM060931.1, from coordinate 880,620,781 downwards.
CACTAGTAATAATATCAAATGTTCTTTTTAATGCGTATCAAGCATCTTTGACTATCATAAGGAGAAATCTCCTCCGATTCTGCGTTTGCATTGTGTGTGTGTGCGGGAGGCCTTATGGTAGTCTCATTTTTAAAAGCATTGCGAATTGATTTAAAAATATTCCTCTATTTTGATTTTAAAGATAAATAAACTGTTTTGAGTTCTCACACCAGTCACATGACTGACTCGGAGTTTATTGTTTTCCTTCCTAAACTCTGGGTGTCCACCAATTTCTACATGGGCAGTCAAGAGTTAGGTTTATCAGGATATTCTGGATATTCAGGAGTTGCTGGAGGCAAGATGGATGGCACAGCGTATTACTACTATATAGTATTTCTTTTTCCGCTGCACTATTTGTTGTTGTTGTTGTACACTCTGATGTAATGTGATGTAATGTAATAACAGATATAGTTCTTTGTTTAAAGATTATTCATTTATTATTATATGTTGTTCCGCTGCGAATTGTGAGATTCTGTTATTGTTCTGTTGTGTTCTGTTCCGTTCTATTTTCTATTTTCTTTTCCCTCTATTCTCCTATTTTCTTTTCTCTCTCTATCTTTTCTATCTTTTTCTCTCTATCTTCTCTTCTTTTCTACTTTTTCTTTTTCTTAAACCCTAACTATTCGGTTTTTCGGCAACGAAAAATCGCAAAACGTTACATTTGGTATCAGAGCATATGGTTAAGCGACAACCATGGTTCTGTTGGGTGTTACTCATTAGAGATAGAGTCAGTAGTACTCTAGAATGAGTTGAGTGTAATAATAGCTATGAGAGCGTATTTGTTAGTGAATATATAATTGTTTTGTATTGTGTTGACTTATCGGTTGATTGTTTATAGATTTCGGTCGATGTAGTCTAGCTAACTATCATAGAAAGGGGTTTCTAAACTCTTAAACAAGATAAACCGACACGATATTGTTTTAAATTGGGTAAATGAAATAATTTTACCTTGATTATATTTTTATATATAAAGGAATAATTTTTCAGAATTATTAAAGTGTATATAAGTTGATTGTTAGGTTGTTTGAATAATCTAAATAAAGAATAATTGTATAAGTATAATGAATTATAAGAATTGAATTATAATTAAAGTGATTTACAATTATGAAATAAACTTATATATATGAGAAGTGAAACTATATGAATATATTTATGAATATGAGTTGTAAATATAAAAATGAATTAAGTTATATAAATGAAATTCAACTTTAGAAATTGAATTGAATTAATGGATTAAATGTTAATCAATTGAATGTAAATTAAATTGATATGAAATAATGAATGTAAGTGTAATTCATTAAAATCTAATGTTATTGAAAGTTGAATAGTTGAATAAAAATCAATTTAATTAAACCAATTGAAAGCAAACGGATTTGGTTGTAATTAATATACTTTGGTTGTTATATGATTATTGTTAGTTGATTGTATATAATTCATTAAGTGTTAATGAAATTAAGTTAATGAAATTGGAAGCTAAAGTAATTGAAATTCAATTGGAAGTTAAATGAATCTTAAATAAAATTGAATTTGATTTGGAAGTGAGCCAACTTGAATATGAATTAGTGAATATAAACTAATGGAAAATGAATGTTAGTAAACATCCACTATAAATGAATCAAATGTGATTAAATTGAAAAACCTATTTCATTGAATATTATGAGAATATGAATGAATATTTATTGGTTATGAATGTTAGTTGGTTGATGTTTGCATTTGTTGCCTTTACTACATTTGCTATGTTAACATATATAGTTATTATGTTGCTATATGTTGTATATCGATACTATTGTCATATATGCATGGTTCTCATGTTGTTTGTTGAGTGATTAGTAGGTGCGGATCGCGTTCGCTTTGCATTTGGAGCTCGCTTTCGCGCTATATTAGCCGTATATGCTCGCTAACAAAATATAAGGTACATATCTCGGATTAAATACCGTACTTTTATACTTTTTCCCTTCGGGATGCCTCATTACTTGATGAGATGTATATTTGTGATATATATATACTGTCATTTTTTTTCGGATCGAGCCGCGCAAAGGAGACTATGGCGAATTTTTCCGAAAATTTAAGGCGTTAGAAAAAATTTGAGAAAATTGGAAAATTTTGAAAACTATTAACTTTGATTGGAATTAAAAGTTAAACCATAGTAATTGTTTGAAAAGATAACTAAGTATGATTTGGAAACTTAGTAAAGTATTGTAAGAAATTTAATTATGAATTTTGGAAAATTAATAGATTCTGTAACTTTTCTTACTTGTTAATTTCGAGGACGAAATTCTTTTAAGGGGGGAAGATTGTAACGACCCAGAATTTTATTTAATTAAAATTTGAATATTTAATTTATTTTAAATATTAATAAGTGAATTTATAAGTTGAATAAATTTTTATTTGAATAATTGGATTTAATTGAATAATTAAATCGATAATTTAATATGTTAAATTATGGAAATAATTGAAAATTGAGTTAAATATGATTGAAAATGATTTGTAAAATTTTATTTTATCATATTGGAGTTAGAATGATATTTTAGAACTTTTAAATTCGAATTAAAAGTTAATTTGTGAAAATTGAATATTTTAATATTTAATCGACTAGTGAAATTAGCCAATTTTTGAACAGTCTCAGAATTGAACGAAACCAGTTCCATTGGATCCGTAATAGTTAGTTATTACCGGATTTCAATTTTTGTGTCAATCAGAGCTATCGTTTGATCGTGGCAGCTCGAAACGCATCGAATTATTTTTAATTTTAATTTGGCGAGTTAAAATAGCCATTTTTCAAAAAGTCTCGGATTTCGACGAAACCAGTTTCATCGGATCCGTAATGTGATATTATTGTAAGGTTTCAAATTTCGTGTCAATTGGATTTACCGTTTGTCCGGTACAAATTAAAACGCCTAGCAAATCGTTTAAATCGGTTTAATTCAAATCGAACGTTTATTGCCATAACTCGCACAGATGTCCGAATTAGCTTCCGTAACCTGTTCCATTGTGTCCGGAACGCGGGGTAAACCCTAGAAACGCTGGTTACGGCGCGTGAATTGGGGTTCGGAATTTCCGGAATGAATAGTGTTTCGTCGGTTCCTTATAAATAGCCCAACATTCACAAATAAAAAAAAAAGAAAAAGAAATTAACCTAACCCTAAATGTTGCAGCCGCCTCCTCTATTTCAAAGGCCAGAAACGTTCGATCCTTCCTCCCTCAATTACTCCCAATCCATTCATCGATTCAACGAAGCTTCAACACGAGAATTGTAGATGGTCTTGAGTACTTTCAATCCATACGGTTACTTTGTCAAATCGTCAACCAGAGGGGGAGCTATGGGGGGCCGATGGCTGTAGCTTGCGCACGCATTTCCAAGCACTGGGTGGGGCCGAGTTCACCATTTCTCAGGCCGAGGGTGGAGCCTTCAAGTGCCTTCGATTTGGGGGTCTTTGATCGTCATATAGTGCGTCGAGGAGGCTTGGAAATCAAAACCTAAATTGGAGCTCTATGGGTTCTTGTTGCGTGAGTGCCTGTAGATGAAAACGTGAAGAAGAGAAGGAGTTGGGGTCGGCCCATATGCAAGCAAAGCAAGATCTACGGTCTATATTGATTTGGGTTTAAAAAAAATTATAAATTGTTGTAATTTAGTTAATTAAAATCGTGTAAACTTCATAAATTCATATCTTTTTCATACGAGGTCGAAAACGCGCGAAACCAGTTGCGTTGGAATCGTATGGACGAGCACTACGCGATGGAGTTGGATTGGAGTCGTTTGGAGTTAGTGAGAATTTTGGGTAAAATTAAACGCGCGTTTAATTTTATTCGAAATAAATCGCTAAAACGAAATTGAAATCAAGGTGAGAACTTCTCACTCAATCGAATCAGTTTCGATTTTATTTTAAATAGTTAGATTTAAAATATTTGAATGCATGTTTGAATGATGATTAATATCTATTGATTGTTAAAATAGACATTATGCGCCGTTAGTAAGCGGATGTTATTTATTAAAAACATATACCGCGAATATTTCATAAACAGTGAAATTGGTATTATATACAATAGCAATATATATATATTGGCATATGTATATATTGGAGTTATTGATTTCCCGCATTTGTTTAGCGGATGAGACCCTATTGCGCCGTCTATTAAGCGGATAATATTTTAAATCCCATATGCCGCGATAATTTCGTACTGGAGCGAAATTGGTATTGTGCTAATGTTTGTGGATGCAGGAAAACAGGTTGGAGGGATCCAACTGGATTCCTCAACAGTATTTATTTGATTTTGAATATTTTGATATTCGTTGAATATCATATCGATATATGATATCGTTGTAGTCGTGATTGACTATTTGGTGTGTAGCATCATTGGACCAAATTTTAGAATTTTAAAAAGGGATTTCAAATTGATTTTTTTTGAAAGTATGCGTTTATAAAATATTTTTGGAATTGATCCTTTTTAAATAAATAAACGTATAATTTTTAATGTTATAAAAATTATGATTTTTGAGAAATATAGTTAAAGGTTGATTTTTGAAAATATGGGTTAATAACTTTATAAAAAGAGTTTAATCGGGATTTTTGAATTTATTATAAAAAGTTGAAAATATAGGATTTATAAAATTTGATTATTTTATAAATCAAAATGATGAAGTTTTTAAAGGAGTTTAAAGACATTTTAAAATATTAATATAAATTGATTTATATAAGAGATTTATAAATTGATAATTTGTAAATTAAAATGTTTGAATTAGAAAACGAGTTTTTATAAGTGTTAGAATGAATTGTGAATGAATTTCATAAATAAATGAAATTCATAGAATTATAAACAGTGAAGTTATAAATGGAATTTTATAAGCAGTAGGTTTATAAAATTTGAAAAGTTAATTGAAGAATGGAATTTTGATTAAATGAATCTTATAAGTTATAAGATTTATGAATTGAGATGTTTAAAAGAACGATTCTTGTAAACAAATAAATTATAAGTGTTTAACTTATAATGTGAACTTTTGTTTTATAATTGAGTTATAAATCGAATAGGTTAATAAAGGAATTTATAAAGGAAGTAGTAATAAAATAAATAGAAATGGAATTTATAAACGTTGTTTTATAAATTCGCAAACGACTTATTTTGATAAGTAAATTGTTGAAACCTATTAATGGAGTTATATTCACATTTTTGACTGTGAATAATCCTTTGAAATAAAATGAATAAAAGGATGAAATTTGTTAACATAGTATATTCACGTTTTTGAATAGTGAATAATATGTTGAAGAAATTGTTTTGAATGTGATGTTTTAAACAGAATTAAAACGATCTAACGATGTTTTATAATGCGTTGAGATTCGAAACCATAGATTTCAACATCTATTGTTGAAATAGACGTTTTCGAGTAATAAAAGGGAATGGTGGACTATAACACTGTTGTTATAGTAAATGATTTCCGAAAGGAAATGTTTTGTATAGTACTGGGATTTATATATCTATTTTAATTTCAAATCCCTATACTAGTGATTTTGGGTTGTCGTAACGATGCTTTACGTAACATTCGTTTTGGCCCAAATAAATATGTTTAAGAGAATGATTTCCTTAAAGAATGAAATATATACTTAATCTCGATTTAAGTATATTGAATATTTTCCAAGTGTAGAAAATAAAAAATTTGTGAACTACTTATTAAATAAGTATGGAAATGTTTTCCAATATAAAGTGAATATTTTGAGAATTTATCTTTTTGAAGATAAATTGAAAAGGAATATTGAAACCTATTGAAAAATGTATATCAGTAGATATTGTGAAATATAAATTCACTATGGAATTTATAAAAGAAAGGGGAACTTGTTTAAAAATAAATATTGATTTATTTTTGAAGTGTGAAATTATATATCTAGTAAAGATATTTTGGAAAATAAATAATTTGGAAAATTATTTGGAATCTAGTGATGTTGTGCATATCCATTGATAGTTCAATAACCGACTATCAATAATTTCCCTTTGAACGGGTAATTGATGTGATTTGTTTGAATTTGAATGCCACACTTATTTTTGAATAAGCGCTCACTATTCGGGTTAACCGGGAAAGGACCATGGGGTCGTACAACCCATTCCGAATATGTGATACGTCGTTGTGAATAGCATTGAAGATCGGTGTTTAAGACCCGGTATTTGCGAGAGCGATAGGATGACCTATCGATTGACTCTGCACCGAGTTGCTCCGGTATAGAGTTCTCCATATGTGATGGTGAATCCGATCAGGATTGTGAATATCCGGATTGCAAGGACTTCTTTGTAAGTGCCTTCGGTTTTGTTCGATCCCGGAACAGACTTGTTTGGATTGTATGTCTGACATTACAAATTGAGATATAAAGCCGATTTCATTCAAATATATTTCTGTTGGTGGCGGAGAATTTATTCTTTTAGCTTAACACCCTTCTCTGAGACGTATGAGCTCAGAGGTTATGTAATTGAATGTTATCAGCGATATATTCCCAATTTGGTAATGTGACATGCCGAGTGTTACTGTTAAATGATCATTGTGTTGATTATTTGTGATAGGATCATTTGTTTGATCATCTATCTTGGTGATCATTTCTATGATCATTTGTTGACCCAAAGCATGGCTTTTGTATAAATATGTTTTTGTGGACGTGACTTCGTCGAGCCTCACACCCCGTGAATGGTCAAAACAGGAAAGAAGCAGCAAGGTTATGAGGGGTAGCGCCCTTTAGGATGTGTGCATTTCCTTCTGGAAAAGGGTGGTATCATGGTATGGAGCCCAGATACTTACTCATGTTGAAAACACTTTGTTATGATTGTGTGAATTGATTACGAGCGTTCGGTTAAAGGTCCCAAAGGACCGGGGGATGGCATATTCGGTCAGTTGTTACTCAGTTAGGGGTAACCCGGCCTTGTGTTGGTAGAGATCCGGTTTGGTTCTCGGGGATGTCCATCCAGAGGCATTCTCATGTGGCAATGGGAAGTTCCTTGGCCTGATCATTCGTTGGAAATCCAAAGAAACAATACGAGACTTGTACGGTTTTAGTTGTATAACCTGCTATGGAATGTGGCGGTAACCTGCTATTGAACATAGTAGCTATAGTAGGCATAAGTGCGGAATGTCTATGCTGGCTAAGATTTATATTCTACTTTCGAAATAAATTTTTCCTACACTACGCACTAGTGATAATATCAAATGTTCTTTTTAATGCGTATCAAGCATCTTTGACTATGATAAGGAGAAATCTCCTCCGATTCTGCGTTTGCATTGTGTGTGTGTGCGGGAGGCCTTATGGTAGTCTCATTTTTAAAAGCATTGCGAATTGATTTAAAAATATTCCTCTATTTTGATTTTAAAGATAAATAAACTGTTTTGAGTTCTCACACCAGTCACATGACTGACTCGGAGTTTATTGTTTTCCTTCCTAAACTCTGGGTGTCCACCAATTTCTACACGGGCAGTCAAGAGTTAGGTTTATCAGGATATTCTGGATATTTAGGAGTTGCTGGAGGCAAGATGGATGGCATGGCGTATTACTACTATATAGTATTTCTTTTTCCGCTGCACTATTTGTTGTTGTTGTTGTACACTCTGATGTAATGTGATGTAATGTAATAACAGATATAGTTCTTTGTTTAAAGATTATTCATTTATTATTATATGTTGTTCCGCTGCGAATTGTGAGATTTTGTTATTGTTCTGTTGTGTTCTGTTCCGTTCTATTTTCTATTTTCTTTTCCCTCTATTCTCCTATTTTCTTTTCTCTCTCTATCTTTTCTATCTTTTTCTCTCTATCTTCTCTTCTTTTCTACTTTTTCTTTTTCTTAAACCCTAACTATTCGGTTTTTCGGCAACGAAAAATCGCAAAACGTTACATAAATTGAAAATGAATAATTGAAATCGTATATGCATGGATATTTTGGAATATAAATTTACTATGGAATTTATAAAAGGAAGTGGAATTTGTTTAAAAATAAATATTGGTTTATTTTTGAAGTCTGAAAATTATTTATCTTGTAAAGATATGAATTTTGGGAAATAAATAATTTGGAAAATTATTTGGAATCTGGGGATGTTGTGCATATCCATTGATAGTTCAATAACCGACTATCAATATTTACCTTTGAAAGGTATTTGTTGTGATTTGTTGAATTAGAATGCCACACTTATTTTTAAATTATTGCACTCGTTATTCGGATTACCTATTCTGAATAGTGATACGACGTAATGGATAGCAATGAAGATCGGGGTTGAAGACCGGGTATTTGCGAGAGCGATAGGATGACCTGTCGATTGACTCTGCACCGAGTTGCTCCGGTATAGAGTTCTCCATATGTGATGGGGAATCCAATAAGGATTGTGGATACCCGGATTGCAAGGGCTTCTTTGTAAGTGCCTTCGGTTCTGCTCGAGCCCGGAACAGACTTGTATGGATTGTATGTCTGACGTTACAATTTAAGATATAAAGCTGATTTATTTCAAATATATTTCTGTTGGTGGCGGAGAATTTATTCTTTTAGCTTAACACCCTTCTCTGAGACGTACGAGCTCAGGGGTTATGTAGTTGATGGTTATCAGCGATATATTCCCAATTTGGTAATGTGACATGCTGAGTGTTGCTGTGAAATGATCATTGTGTTGATCATTTGTGATAGGATCATTTGTTTGATCGTTTATCTTTGTGATCATTTCTATGATCATTTGTTGACCCAAAGCATGGCTTTTGTATAAAGTGTGTCTTTGTGGACATGACTTCGTCGAGCCTCACACCCCGTAATGGTCAAAACAGGAAAGATGCAGCAAGGTTATGAGGGGTAGCTCCCTTTAGGGTATGTGCATTTCCTTCTGGAAAAGGGTGGTATCATGGTATGGATCCCAGATACTTACTCATGTTGAAACACTTTATTTATGATTGTGTGATGATGGTTATGAGCGCTCGGTTAAAGGTCCCAAAGGACCGGGGGATGACATACTCGTGTCAATTGTTACCCAGTTAGGGGTAACCCGGCCTTGTGTTGGCAGAGATCCGGTTTGGTTCTCGGGGACGTCCTTCCAAAGGCGTTCTCATGTGGCAATGGGAAGTTCCTTGGCCTGACCATTCGTTGGAAATCCAAAAAAACAATACGATCTTTTACGGTTTTAGTTGTATAATCTGCCATGGAATGTGGCCGTAACCTGCTATTGAACATGGTAGCTATAGTAGGCATAAGTGCGGAATGCCTATGCTGGCTAAGATTTATATCTTTATTTTCGAAATGATTTTCTCTACACTATGCACTAGTAATAATATCAAATGTTCTTTTTAATGCGTATCAAGCATCTTTGACTATCATAAGGAGAAATCTCCTCCGATTCTGCGTTTGCATTGTGTGTGTGTGCGGGAGGCCTTATGGTAGTCTCATTTTTAAAAGCATTGCGAATTGACTTTAAAAATATTCCTCTATTTTGATTTTAAAGATAAATAAACTGTTTTGAGTTCTCACACCTGTCACATGACTGACTCGGAGTTTATTGTTTTCCTTCCTAAACTCTGGGTGCCCACCAATTTCCACACGGGAAGTCAAGAGTTAGGTTTATCAGGATATTCTGGAGTTGTTGGAGGAAAGCTGGATGGCATGGCGTATTACTAGTTTATATAGTATTTCTTTTCCGCTAGTTGATGTTGTTTGTTGTTGTACACTCTGATGATGATGTAATGTAATGTACAAAATGTAATAACTGACATAGTTCTTTGTGTAAAGATTATTCATTTATCTATTATATGTGTTCCGCTACGAATTGTGAGATTCTGATATTGTTCTGTTGTTTTCTTTCTGTTCCATTCCGTTCTATTTTCTATCTTATCTCGTCTTCTGTCTTTTTATTTTTCTTAAACATTGATAATTCGTATTTCTGTTCATCTTGAGTTAATCTATGGAGATTAGTGTATATTCAAGGAGTACGGATTTGCGGGTCTTCACAGGTGGTATCAGAGCGATGGTTAAGCGACAATCATGGTTCTGTTGGGTGTTACTCATTAGAGATAGAGTCAGTAGTACTCTAGAATGAGTTTGAGTGTAATAATAGCTATAAGAGCGTATTTGTTAGTAAATATAAATTGTTATGTATGGTGTTGACTTATCGGTTGATTGTTTATAGACTCCAGTCAATGTAGTCTAGCTAACTATCGTAGATAGGGGTTTCTAAACTCTTAAACAAGATAAACCGACACGATATTGTTTTAAATTTGGTAAATGAAATAATTTTACCTTGATTATATTTTATATATAAAGGAATAATTTTTAGAATTATTAAAGTGTATATAAGTTGATTGTTTAGTTGTTTGAATAATCTAAATAAAAGAATAATTGTATAAGCAAAAGACTTATAAGTATGAAATTATAACTAATGTGATTTGCAATTGTGAAATAAACTTATATATATGAGTAGTGAAACTATATGAATATATTTATAAATATGAGTTGTGAATAAAAATGAGTTTGAACAAGTAATGAAATTTGACTTTGGTTAAAGTTAAATAAAAATTTACTTTAGAATTAGAATCTGAATTGATTTATAAGTGGGAATTTAAGTTAAGTAAAACCAAGTGGTGTTTATAAATGAAGTATAACTTAAGAAATGTTGAATGAAGTTGATATTGGTATCAAAGTAAATTAATAAAGTTAAGTGATAAATGTGAACTTAAGTTATGTGAATGAAATTCAACTTTATTAATTGAATTGAATGAATGGATTGAAAGTTAATCAATTGAATGTAAATTAAGTTGATATGAAATAATGAATGTAAGCGTAAGTGTAATTCATTAAAATCTAATGTTATTAGAAGTTGAATAATAGAATGAAAATCAATTTAATTAAACAAATTGAAAGCAAAGGAATTTGGTTGTGATTAATATACATTGGTTGTTATTTGATTGTTAGTTGATTGTATATAATTCATTAAGTGTTAATGAAATTGAAAGCTAAAGTAATTGAAATTAAATTGGAAGTTAAGTGAATCTTAAATAGAATTGAATTTGATTTGGAAGTAAACCAACTTGAATATGAATTAGTGAATATAAACTAATTGAAAATGAATGTTAGTAAGAACATCCACTGTTAATGAATCAAATATGATTTAAATTGAAAAACCATTTCATTGGATATTAATGAGAATATGAATGAATACTTATTGGTTATGATTGCTAGTTGGATGATAGTTGGTTGATGGTTGAATATATTGCTTTTGTTGCATTTGCTATGTTGGCATATATAGTTATTATGTTGCTATATGTTGTATATCGATACTATTGTCTATATACATGTTTCTCATGTTGTTTGTTGAGTGTTTAGTAGGTGCGGATCGCGTTTGCTTTGCATTTGGAGCTCGCTTTCGCGCTATATTAGCCGTATATGCTCGCTAATAAAATATAAGGTACATATCTCGGATTAAATATCGTACTTTTACATTTTTTCCCCTACGTGATGCCTCATTACTTGATGAGATGTATATTTGTGATATATATACTGTCATTTTTTTCGGATCGAGCCGCGCAAAGGAGACCATGGCGAATTTTTTCGAAAATTTAAGGCGTTAGAATATTTTTGAGAAAATTTGGAAAATTTTGAAAACTTTAACTTTGATTTGGAATTGAAAGTTAAACAATAGTAGTTGTTTTTGAAAAGAAAACTAAGTATGATTTGAAAACTTAGTAAAGTTATTGTAAGAAGTTTAACTATGGATTTTGGGAAAGTTAATAGATTCTGTAACTTTTCTTACTTGTTAATTTCGAGGACGAAATTCTTTTAAGGGGGGAAGTATGTAATGACCCAGAATTTTTATTAATTAAAATTTGAATATTTATCTAATTTTAAATGTTAATAACTAAATTTATAGGTCGAATAAATTTTATTTCGAATAATTGGATTTAATTGAATAATTAAATCAATAATTTAATATGTGAAAATACAGAAATAATTGAAAATTGGGTTAAATATGATTGAAAATGATTTGTAAAATTTTATTTTATCATGTTGGATTTAGAATGATGTTTTAGAACTTTTAAAATTGAATTAGGAGTTTATTTGTGAAAATTGAATATTTTAATATTTAATCGACTAGTGAAAATAGCCAATTTTCGAACAGTCTCAGAATTGGACGAAACTAGTTCCATTGGATCCGTAATAGTTAGTTATTATCGGATTTCAATTTTCGTAGCAATCGGAGTTACCGTTTGATCGTGGCAGCTCGAAACGCATCGAAATTGTTTTTAATATTAAATTGGCGAGTTAAAATAGCCATTTTTCAAACAGTGTCGTATTTCGACGAAACTAGTTTGATCGGATCCGTAATGTGATATTATTGTATGGTTTCAAATTTCGTGTCAATTGGAGTTACCGTTTGTCCGGTGCAATCTAAATTGCCTAGAAAATCGTTTAAATCGGTTTAATTTAAATTAAACGTTTATTGCCCTAACTCGCACAGATGTCTGAATTAGCTTCCAAAACCTGTTCCATTGTGTCCGGAACGCGGGGTAAACCCTAGAAACGTCGGTCACCACGCGTAAATCGGAGTTTGGAAATTCCGGAACGAATAGTGTCGTTCAAACTCCTATAAATAGACCATCCTCTTCACAAAATAAAAAAAAACTAAAAGCCTAATCCTTTACCCTAGCCGCCAGAAATGAAACCAATGGCCGAAATCGTCCCATAATTTTCTTCTATTATCTCTTGCTCAAATCAATATTTTCAAAAACTTCCAACACGAGGATCGAAGGTCTCATCGAGACGATCGTATCCATACGTTTGAGATCGTGAACGAGTCGAGGTAGGGGACTGAATTAGCTCGTGTAGGTGGTGCGTTCGTTCGAAATTTTCGAATGCTACAAGGGGCCGAGCTTCACGGCGTTCAGGGTATGGGAGGAGCTCGGAGTGGCCGTTCGTTTGGCTGCACTTAATCGACGTCACGTCGCCGATAGGAGGTGCGGCAACGAGGGTTTGTTGCATGAGGATGGGTTCGCGTGCGTGTTCTGGGTATTGGGGAAAGATGAAGAAACGAGCGGTCTGATGTGAAGGGCTAAGGATCATGCGGCTATGATTTCAGTAGGTTTAAAATCATAAAGTAAAAGTTGTAATTTATATATATATAAATTCGTAAAACTTGTAAAATGCATATCTTTTTCATATGAGGTCGAAAATGCACGAAACCAGTTGCGTTGGAATCGTATGGACGAGCACTAAGCTATGGAATTGGATTGGAGTCGTTTGGAGTTAGTGAAAATTTCGGGGAAAATTAAACGCGCGTTTAATTTTATTTGAAATAAATCGCTAAAACGAAATTGAAATCAAGGTGAGAACTTCTCACTCAATCGAATCGGTTTCGATTTTATTTTCAATAGTTAGATTTAAAATTCTTGAATGTATGTTTGAATGATGATTGATATCTATTGATTGTTAAAATAGACATTATGCGCCGTTAGTAAGCGGATGTTATTTATTAAAAACATATACCGCGAATATTTCATAAACAGTGAAATTAATATTATATATAATAGAAATATATATATATATATATATATATTGGCATATGTATATATTGCAGTTATTGATTTCCCGCATTGTATAGCGGATGAGACCCTATTGCGCCGTCTATTAAGCGGATAATATTTTAAATCCCATATACCGCGATAATTCCGTACTGGAGCGGAATTGGTATTGTGCTAATGTTTGTGGATGCAGGAAAACAGGTTGGAGGGATCCAACTGGATTCCTCAACAGTATTTATTTGATTTCAGATATTTTGATATTTGATTGATTATCATATCGATATATGATGTTGTTGTTGTCATGATTGACTATTTGGTATGTAGCATCATTGGACCAAGTTTTGGAATTTTAAAAAGGTTTTCAAAGTGATTTTTGAAAATATACTATATTTTTGGAATTGATTCATTTTAAAAAAATAAACGTTATAATTTTAATGTTATAAAAATTATGATTTTTGGGAAAAATAGTTAAAAGTTGATTTTTAAAAATATGAGGCTAATGATTTTATAAAATAGTTTAATCGGGATTTTTGAATTTATTATAAAAAAAAGTTGAAAAAATAGGATTTATAAAATTTAATTATTTTATAAAACAAAATGATGAAATTATAAAGGACTTTAAAAACGTTTTGAAGTAATAATATAAATTGATTTATATAAAATATATATAAATTGATAATTTATAAATTAAAATATTTGAATTATAAAACGAGTTTTTATAAGTATTAGAATGAATTGTGAATGAATTTCACAAATGAATGAAATTGATAGAATTATAAACAGTGAAGTTATAAATGGAATTTTATAAGCAGTAGGTTTATAAAATTTGTAAAGATATTTGAAGAATAGATTTGGGTAAATAAATGAATCTTATAAGTTATAAGATTTATAATTTGGGAAGTTTAAAGGAACGATCTTGTAAGCAAATAAATTATAGGTGTTTAACTTATAATGTGGACTTTTGGTTTATAATTGAGTTATAAATTGAAATAGCTTTAATAAAGGAGATTTATAAAGGAAGTAGTTATAAAACAAATAGAAATAGAATTTATAAACGTTGTTTTATAAATTCGCAAACGACTTATTTTGATAAGTAAATTGTTGAAACCTATTAATGGAGTTATATTCACGTTTTAGACAGTGAATAATCCTTTAAAATAAAGTGTATAGAAAGGATGAAATTGGTTAATGAAGTATATTCACGTTTTTGAATAGTGAATAATATGTTAAAGAAAATGTTTTGGATTAGGTGTTTTAAATAGAATTAAAACAATCTACGATGTTTTTAAATGTGTTGAGATTCGAAACCATAGATTTCAACATTCATTGTTGAAATAGACGTTTCGAGAAATAGAAGGAAATGGTGGACTATAACACTATTGTTGATGCAGCACGAACTACGGAATCAACAAGTTTAAATGATTCAAGAACTTTAAGTCATTTGGACAAGGCTATGTTGTTGAGTCATTCAGGAAGTTTAAGTCGTCTACGACTTAATAAAGCTTGGAGGAAAGAGCTACGACTTAACAAGAATGAAGAGAAGGAGATACGAGTTAATGGGGACTTAAGTTGCTCAGATTTGAGGGGTCGTATACGACCTAACGACACAGCAGCTATGAGTCGTCCATGACCTAACTTGAGTCGTCCGCGACTTAAAAAGGAAGTTATAGGTCGTCTTCGACCTAATGAATCACGTAATAACAAGTCACGGGTTAACAACACCTTAAGTCGTGTGGAGGAAGCCTCGGATTTAAGTCGGCCACGAGTTAACAACGAGTTAAATAAACCGGAGAATGTTTTAGGTCGACCGCGACCTAAGGAGTCAAGTGAAAATACGCCACGACCAAATGAAGCCTCAAGTCACTCGGAGGAGTTAAGGCGCTGGGAGTTGAGTCGCTTAGAAGATAGGTCGTATACGGGTTAAGTGTTGTAATTTGTTGAGTCATTAAGTCATTGCATCGGCCAATTATGTTGGGATGAGTCGTTCAAATGTTGAGTCGGTAGAGCTTTGAACCGTTGGAAAGTCGTAGGTCAGTATGTTATTGAGTCGGTGTGTTGTGATGTAGCTGAGTTGTTGAGTCGTTGCATGCTTAAGTCGTGTATTTGTTGAGTCGCATTTGCTGATGAGTCGACGCCGACCTATGGGTAAGTCGTGAGTCGTGTACGACTTAAGGGTCACGGTCAAAACTTCTATAAATAGGGAGTGAGTTGTAACTTTTTGGGGTTGATTTTTGAATAAAATTTCTTGTTGATTGCTGTGTGCTTTCATATTAAATTGGTAGTTGAGTGTAATCTCCTATCTCCACCTTCGGTTATTGGAGTGCGCTCGAATCAACGATTGTTGAAGTTGATTCGCGGAATCAAGTGCGCTTGATCAACGCTTGAAGAATTGAAGATCTTCTTTCGCGGTATCGTGCGCGATCAACGTGTTAGAGATAGCTAGAATTCGGTATCTTCGAATCAACGAATTTGGGCATTTTGGTATTCATCAATCCACCGATTGCTACTTTCATCGATCCATATCGTTTTGTTAATTAATCCGCTGCGTCAGTTTTTGGTATCAGAGCTAGACTTAGCCAATCATAGCTAAGCCGAGACTTGGAGCCAATTTTTGAAGTTGAAGTTTGAAGTTGTTGTTCATCGTGTTCATCTTGAAGTTGCAACGAGTTGAAGATTTTGATCCATTTCATTTTGGATCTAGAGTTGGAGAAGTGTTTGAATTTGAAGTTGCTTGGAGACCTTGAGCTGAGCCAAGTTAAGCCGTGAAGGGTGAAGGCCGTGCGTCAGTTTGGTATCAGTCGTGAAGAGTTGAAGCCGACCTATTTTTGAGTCGTTGCTTGTTGTCGAGTTAGTGTTGAACCGAGCTAAGGAGTTGTGCGAGCTAGTGTGAGGCCGTGCATTGTTTGGCTTGTGTTGGAGAGTTTTGGAGATTTGTTGAAGTATTTGAGAAGTTTGAAGAGTTTGTGAAGTTTTCAATCATGCCACCAAGGAGAGCTAATCGTCATCATAATGTTGAAGCGTTGTCTCGAAGAGAAGAAGCCGAGCTTATGGAACAACGTATTAATGAGAAATTTGATGAAGGCATTGGAAAATTAGAGAAGTTGATGAATGACTTGAATCAAACTCAAAGGAGGAGATCACCAAACTCGAACCATGGGGGAAATCGAGTTTCGCCAACAGTTACGGAAGAGAGGAGGGTATCACCACATTCTTTTAGAGATAGAAGAGAAACATCAATTTCATCACGAAGAGATCATCATGACTATGGACATGAAGAGAGAAGAAGTCAACGTGAATTTGACAATGAGGCGTATAGAGATAAAGAGAGACATAGTCGAAGAAGCATGCATGAACGAAGGGATGATAATGGTCGAGATCGATATAGACGTACATTTGATTTTAATGAAGAGGGTGATAGAGCAAGCATTCATTATCGAGATCGAGACCAAGTTCGAAATTCTTATCGAGATGTTGAAGATGATCGTCGATGGGAGTCGGGAATGAAGATGGAAATTCCAGAATTTAAGGATTGAATGGTAGCAGAAGAATTTCTTGATTGGTTATCTAATGTTGAAGAGATCTTTGATTTCAAGGAGGTTCCGGAGAATCGAAGGGTGAAGTTGGTTGCTACTAGGTTGAGGGGGAGAGCTTTGGCATGGTGGCAGCAAACTAAACTTACAAGGGAGAGAATGGGAAAGTCAAAGATTGAATCTTGGGATAAGATGAAGAAGTTGATGAGAGCTACATTTTTACCTTACAATTATCAATCACTTATGTACCAGAGGTTGCAGAATCTGAGGCAAGGGACGAAGTCAGTTAGTGATTATGCTGATGAATTTTACCAACTCATTGCCAGGAATGATATTATGGAAACAGAAGAACAGCTAACTACTAGATTCATTGGGGGATTGAGAATGCAGATCCAGGATATGGTTAATATGTTTGATCCTAGGTCTGTTACAGAGGCACATCAGAAAGCGTTGGCTTGGGAGAAGCAAGGAAGGCGTGGAGGTGGTGTGTTTACTAATTCCAATAATCAAGCGAAGGGTGTTAGTGGAAGTTCTAATGTTCCTAAACCTGTTACAAAACCAGTGGAGAAGGAGGCTGAGAAGGCGAAGGTTAGCAGTGGTTTCAAATGTTACAATTGCCAGGAGTTGGGTCACAAAAGCAATGAATGTCCGAAGCCGAAGAAGAGAGCAATGGTTGCTGAGATTGAGGATGATGGTGAGGAGGCAGAATGTTCAAATGCACCTTATGTTGAGGAGGAAGAAGAATTGTCTGGGGATGAAGGTTGTATTCTTATGATGAGGAGGTCATGTCTTACACCAAAGCGAGAAGAGGATTCTAGTTGGTTGAGAAGCAATATTTTTCAGTCGACATGCACTATTCTAGGGAAAGTTTGCAAGTTCGTTATTGATGCTGGAAGCTGTGACAATATTATCTCTACGGAAGCAGTAAGGAAGTTGAACTTGAAAACTGAGAAGCATCCTAAACCGTACAAGTTAGCATGGTTGAGGAAGGGTGGTGAAGTGAAGGTGTGTCGAAGGGCTTGTGTGAATTTCTCAATTGGAAAGAAGTACAAAGATGAAATCTGGTGTGATGTTGTAGACATGGATGTGTGTCATCTGTTGTTGGGCAGACCATGGCAGTTTGATAGAGCAGTACAACATGATGGTTGTGCTAATAGTTACAGTTTTATGTTCGAAGGTACTAAAATCACTTTAGTTCCTAAGAAGCAACAACAGAAGGAGAGCAAGTTGGAGGAGATTGAAGAACTGAAAACTTTGCTATCTTTGAAGGAGTTTGTCAAGGAGGTTGAAGAGGAGCCTGAAGTCTTTTTGTTGATTGGGCGAGAGTGTAGTGAAGAGGTTGAAATTCCAGAAGAAGCGAAGCGAGTTTTGAAAGAATTTGAGGATGTATTTCCAGAAGAGTTGCCTAAGGAGTTACCGCCACTGAGATACATTCAATATGAAATTGATCTTGTTCCGGGAGCAGTATTACCGCATAGATCGCATTATCGAATGAGTCCGAAGGAACATGAGGAGTTACAAAGGCAAGTGGAAGAGTTGTTAGTCCAGGGACGTGTTCAGGAAAGCTTGAGTCCTTGTGCAGTACCAGCCTTGTTGGTGCCGAAGAAGGATGGAACATGGAGAATGTGTACCGATAGTAGAGCTTTGAACAAGATTACTGTTCGTTACAGGTTTCCTATGCCAAGGTTGGATGACTTGCTAGATCAGTTGAGTGGGGCTACTATCTTTTCGAAGATTGATTTGAAGAGTGGTTATCATCAGATTCGAATTAGACCGGGAGACGAATGGAAGACCGCGTTCAAGACAAGGGAAGGATTGTATGAATGGTTGGTTATGCCGTTTGGTCTATCGAATGCACCGAGTACATTTATGAGGGTGATGAATCAAATTTTCAGACCGTACATTGGGAAGTTTGTTGTAGTTTACTTTGATGATATTCGGATTTATAGTGCGAGCACAGAGGAGCATGTAAAGCATTTGAGAAAGGTGTTAATTATTCTTCGTGAGGAACAATTTTATGCAGCTACGAAGAAATGTGTGTTCATGACTCGAAGTGTATTATTTTTGGTATATGTTGTATCTGAGAAGGGAATCCAGGTGGACCAGAGTAAAGTTGAAGCTATTAGAAATTGGCCACAACCGAGAACTATAACTGAAGCTATAAGTTTTCATGGATTGGCATCATTCTACTGAAGATTCATTCCACACTTCAGTAGCGTTTGGCACCAGTTACCGATTGCATGAAGGGGAAACAATTTTCTTGGACAGAGGAAGCAGGAGTTGCTTTTGAACGAATCAAAGAACTGTTGACGACAACACCAATTCTTGTTTTACCAGATTTTCAGTTGTTGTTTGAGTTACACACTGATGCATCAAAGGTTGGGATTGGAGGAGTGTTGAGTCAGAGTGGAAGACCTATTGCATATTTCAGTGAGAAGTTATCAGGGGCTAAGATGAGATATAGTACATACGATGTTGAGTTTTATGCTGTTGTGCAAGCTGTTAAACATTGGAGGCATTAAGAATTTGTTTTGTACACTGATCATGAGGCGTTGAAGCATATGCAAGGGCAGGACAAGATTTCCGTGAGACATGCATCGTGGATTGCCTATTTACAGCAATTTACTTTTGTTGTCAAACACAAGTCTAGGGTGACAAACCGCGTAGCTGATGCTTTGAGTAGGCGGAATCACTTGTTGACAACGTTGAAGGTTGAAGTGGCAGGATTCGAATTATTGCCTGAGTTGTTTGAGGAGGATCCTTACTTTGCAAAGTTTGTTGAGAAAGTTAAGGATGGTGATACTGGTGAATTTGTGTTGGTTGATGGATTCTTGTTCAAGGGGAATCGATTATGTATACCAGACTGTAGCTTGAGAATGAAGATTGTTAAAGAATTACATGAAGAAAGCCATGTGGGTAGAGATCGTACCTTACAGTTAATTTCACAATCTTATTTTTGGCCGTCAATGAGAAAAGAGGTAGAGAGATTTGTGGAACGATGTCATATTTGCCAGATTTCGAAGGGAACAGCTACGAATGCGGGATTGTATATGCCGTTACCTATACCATCTAAACCGTGGGTTGATATCAGCATGGATTTCGTTTTGGGTTTGCCTAGAACTCAAAGGGGAAATGACTCTATATTTGTTGTGGTGGACAGATTTTTGAAGATGGCACATTTTATTGCCTGTAAGAAGACAGCGGATGCAGTTCGAGTGGCACAATTATTCTTTAAGGAGGTGTATCGATTGCATGGTTTACCAGGATCTATTGTTTCTGATCGGGATACTAGATTTTTGAGTCATTTTTGGCTTAGTTTGTGGAAGATGGTGGGAACAAAGTTGAACTTTAGCAGCGCTTATCATCCACAAACTGATCGGCAGACAGAAGTTGTTAACAGATCATTGGGAAAATTGTTGCGATGTCTTGTGAAAGATAATCTGAAGAGTTGGGATATGAAGTTATGCCAGGCAGAGTTTGCACATAATCATGCAGTAAATCGTAGTACGGGATTCAGTCCATTTCAGATTGTATATTCAAATCTACCCAGGGGACCATTGGACTTAGCAGTAGTGCCACAACCGAAGGAGACGGTTAAACGGGCTATAGACTTTGTTGAAGGGTTGACTGAATGTCATAAAATTGTTCAGGAACGATTAGAGAAGTCGAATGAGAAATACAAAAGGATTGCAGACTTGGAACGACGAAGTGTTGAATTCAAGGAAGGTGATTTGGTTTACGCTGTGTTAACGAAGGATCGTTTTCCAGTGGGCGCTTATAACAAGTTGTAAGCCAGAAAAATTGGTCCTGTCGAAGTGGTGAAACGGATTAATGACAATGCTTATAAGTTGAAGCTGCCAGAGAATGTGTACACCTCTGACGTGTTCAATGTTAAGCATCTTATGCCGTATCATGGAGATGAACAATCTGGTGTAGAGGAATTTACAAATTCGAGGACGAATTTTTCTCAACCAGGGGAGGATGATGCAGCGCGAACTACGGAATCAACAAGTTTAAATGATTCAAGAACTTTAAGTCATTTGGACAAGGCTATGTTGTTGAGTCACTCAGGAAGTTTAAGTCGTCTACGACTTAACAAAGCTTGGAGGAAAGAGCTACGACTTAACAAGAATGAAGAGAAGGAGATACGAGTTAATGGGGACTTAAGTTGCTCAGATTTGAGGGGTCGTATACGACCTAACGACACAGCAGCTATGAGTCGTCCACGACCTAACTTGAGTCGTCCGCGACTTAAAAAGGAAGTTATAGGTCGTCTCCGACCTAATGAATCACGTAATAACAAGTCACGGGTTAACAACACCTTAAGTCGTGTGGAGGAAGCCTCGGATTTGAGTCGGCCACGAGTTAACAACGAGTTAAATAAACCGGAGAATGTTCTAGGTCGGCCGCGACCTAAGGAGTCAAGTGAAAATACGCCACGACCTAATAAAGCCTCAAGTCACTCGGAGGAGTTAAGGCGCTGGGAGTTGAGTCGCTTGGAAGATAGGTCGTATACGGGTTAAGTGTTGTAATTTGTTGAGTCATTAAGTCATTGCATCGGCCAGTTATGTTGGGATGAGTCGTTCAAATGTTGAGTCGGTAGAGCTTTGAACTGTTGGAAAGTCGTAGGTTAGTATGTTATTGAGTCGGTGTGTTGTGATGTAGCTGAGTTGTTGAGTCGTTGCATGCTTAAGTCGTGTGTTTGTTGAGTCGCGTTTGCTGATGAGTCGACGCCGACCTATGGGTAAGTCGTGAGTCGTGTACGACTTAAGGGTTAGGGTCAAAACTTCTATAAATAGGGAGTGAGTTGTAACTTTTTGGGGTTGATTTTTGAATAAAATTTCTTGTTGATTGCTATGTGCTTTCATATTAAATTGGTAGTTGAGTGTAATATCCTATCTCCACCTTCGGTTATTCGAGTGCGCTCGAATCAACGATTGTTGAAGCCGATTCGCGGAATCAAGTGCGCTTGATCAACGCTTGAAGAATTGAAGATCTTCTTTCACGGTATCGTGCGCGATCAACGTGTTAGAGATAGCTAGAATTCGGTATCTTCGGATCAACGAATTTGGGCATTTTGGTATTCATCAATCCACCGATTGCTACTTTCATCGATCCATATCATTTTGTTAATTAATCCGCTGCGTCAGTTGTTATAGTAAATGATTTCCAAAAGGAAATGTTTTGTATAGTATTGGGATTTATATATCTATTTTAATTTCGAATCCCTATACTAGTGATTTTGGGTTGTCGTAACGATGTTTTACGCAACATTCGTTTTGGCCCAAATAAATATGTTTAAGAGAATGATTTCCTTAAAGAATGAAATATATACTTAATTTCGATTTAATTATATTGAATATTTTCCAAGTGTTGAAAATAAAAGGATTGTGAATTAGTTATTTAATAAGTATGGAAATGTTTTTCCAATGTGAAATGAAACGTTTTGAGGATTTATCTTTTTGAAGATAAATTGAAAATGAATAATTGAAATCGTATATGCATGGATATTTTGGAATATAAATTCACTATGGAATTGATAAAAGGAAGTGGAATTTGTTTAAAAATAAGTATTGATTTATTTTTGAAGTGTGAAAATTATTTATCTTGTAAAGATATGAATTTTGGGAAATAAATAATTTGGAAAATTATTTGGAATCTGGTGATGTTGTGCATATCCATTGATAGTTCAATAACCGACTATTAATATTTACCTTTGAAAGGTATTTGTTGTGATTTGTTGAATTGGAATGCCACACTTATTTTTAAATTATTGCGCTCGTTATTCGGATTACCCATTCCGAATAGTGATACGACGTAATGGATAGCATTGAAGATTGGTGTTGAAGACCGGGTATTTGCGAGAGTGATAGGATGACCTGTTGATTGACTCTGCACCGAGTTGCTCCGGTATAGAGTTCTCCATATGTGATGGGGAATCCGATCAGGATTGTGGATATCCGGATTGCAAGGACTTCTTTGTAAGTGCCTTCAATTATGTTCGAGCCCGGAACAGACTTGTATGGATTGTATGTCTGACCTTACAAATTGAGATATAAAGCTGATTTCTTTCAAATATATTTCTGTTGGTGGCGGAGAATTTATTCTTTTAGCTTAACACCCTTCTCTAAGACGTACGAGCTCAGAGGTTATGTAGTTGATGGTTATCAGCGATATATTCCCAATTTGGTAATGTGACATGCTGAGTGTTGCTGTGAAATGATCGTTGTGTTGATCATTTGTGATAGGATCATTTGTTTGATCGTTTATCTTTGTGATCATTTCTATGATCATTTATTGACCCAAAGCATGGCTTTTGTATAAAGTGTGTCTTTGTGGACGTGACTTCGTCGAGCCTCACACCCCGGAATGGCCAAAACAGGAAAGATGCAGCAAGGTTATGAGGGGTAGCTCCCTTTAGGGTATGTGCATTTCCTTCTGGAAAAGGGTGGTATCATGGTATGGAGCCCAAATACTTACTCTTGTTGAAACACTTTATTTATGATTGTGTGATGATGGTGACGAGAGCTCGGTTAAAGGTCCCAAAGGACCGGGGGATGGCATACTCGTGTCAGTTGTTACCCGGTTAGGGGTAACCCGGCCTTGTGTTGGCAGAGATCCGGTTTGGTTCTCAGGGACGTCCTTCCAGAGGCGTTCTTATGTGGAAATGGGAAGTTCCTTGGCCTGACCATTCGTTGGAAATCCAAAGAAACAACACGATCTTGTACAGTTTTAGTTGTATAACCTGCCATGGAATGTGGCGGTAACCTGCTATTGAACATGGTAGCTATAGTAGGCATAAGTGCGGAATGCCTATGCTGGCTAAGATTTATATCTTTATTTTTGAAATGATTTTCTCTACACTATGCACTAGTAATAATATCAAATGTTCTTTTTAATGCGTATCAAGCATCTTTGACTATCATAAGGAGAAATCTCCTTAGATTTTGCGTTTGCATTGTGTGTGTGTGTGTGTGTGTGTGTGTGTGTGTGCAGGAGGCCTTATGGTAGTCTCATTTTTAAAAGCATTGCGAATTGACTTTAAAAATATTCCTCTATTTTGATTTTAGAGATAAATAAACTGTTTTGAGTTCTCACACCAGTCACATGACTGACTCGGAGTTTATTGTTTTCCTTCCTAAACTCTGGGTGCCCACCAATTTCCACACGGGCAGTCAAGAGTTAGGTTTATCAGGATATTCTAGAGTTGTGGGAGGCAAGCTGGATGGCATGGCGTATTACTAGTTTATATAGTATTTCTTTTCCGCTGGTTGATGTTGTTTGTTGTTGTACACTCTGATGATGATGTAATGTAATGTATAAAATGTAATAACTGATATAGTTCTTTGATTAAAGATTATTCATTTATCTATTATATGTGTTCCGCTGTGAATTATGAGATTCTGATATTGTTCTGTTGTTTTCTTTCTGTTCCGTTCCGTTCTATTTTCTATCTTCTTATCTCTTCTTCTGTCTTTTTCTTTTTCTTAAACATTGAGAATTCGTATTTCTGTTCATCTTGAGTTAATCTATGGAGATTAGTATATTCAAGGAGTACAGATTTGCGGGTCTTCACAAAATGTATATGTACATATGTTACATAAAACAGTAAACAGGTGTATATATGTTAATATAAATAGTGTATATGTAAACCTCTCTCTATATATATGTATGTACACACATCTAAGGGGACATCATTGTGGCAAATATTAAACCAAGCACATAAAATAGTTAATCAACATTTTAAATCAATTCAAGCCTTAAATCAAATTATCATATAATATATCTAATTTCCATAAGAAATCAAATCAATAAGAAGAAAAGAAAAATAAAATAAAATGAAAGTGAAAAAATAGCCAGTATAAGTGCAAGCTTGTACTGCACACTTCCATTCTCTATCCCTATATATACATGTATACATATGTCCGCATTTATCACTTGTTCACTTGTTCACATCCAAAAAAAAATCTACCGTTAAAGAATTAAAGAAAGGAGGTTAGTGTTCAAAGCTTGGAAGCAGGCCTGGAAACAAAACAGTTGTTTGAGGAACTGTAAGTAAAATCCATCTTTCTTACTTAATTGGAATCATGTATGCATATGTAAACGTTTGTGATATTGGATAAACTATTGTATTTTGGTATGCGTTCAGGTATTGTAACAACCCATAGTTTTGTAAATATTTTTAGTTAAATTTTTATCTAAAAACATTGATTTTTAAATCATTTAAAAGTGAATTTTCAGAATTTTTCCAATGCAAGTTTGGAATTTGTTTCTAATTTATTTTCCAAATGCAATAAATATAAAATTTCTGAAAATTTTATATTTTTGTCAAAATTTGAATTTCAGTTTAAATTTGTTTAAATTAGAATTTTCAAATTTTATTCTTTTTCTATGTAGCAGAATATATGTATGATATCCGTTCTGCTTTTCGTTTCATTAAATTCTGATTTATACTTTTTAAATTGGATAAAATACAGCGTTTTAGACGCAATAAATTTTTGTATCTTTACTTTATTTTTTTCCTATATCCATCTATTGTTTTATTTCTCTATTTATTTGTCTAGACTTTTATTTTATTTATTAGAATTTATTTGTTCATATCCTTTATAAATGGCTGGAGAAAATTAAGGGGACACACATTACATTGTTTAAATGCTTGCCTTTTTAATTGCCTACTCTTATTTATTTTAGCCGTTTCCCACCTATACTAGCCGTGTATTCCCCTATCAATCACGCATAAAAATATCCTCAATATCTCATTTCCTCATTTGCTTTCTCCTGAAGAAAATTACATAAGTAACTTTTATTAAATAGGAAATAAAGCCCCTTCATTTCACTAGCCATTCAAACATTGATACCATGCCGTTTCTTCCTATTGAATAGCCGTGAAAATTACTCAAGTAATTATCAATTCACTTACAAATATTTCTCAAACATTTCCTTCCTCATTTGTATTATCCCAAGGAAAAAAATCTGTAAGTTTCCATGGCTTCTTCTCTCTCTCTTTTTCTTTTTCCTTTTTGTTTTCTTTGGTTTTTCTTCCTTCTATGCTCGGCCTCTACCTATTTTCCAACCATCTTCTCTTCTTCACCATCACCGTGGCCGAGCCAAACAAACCATAGGGCCGAACCAAAATTGTTGCAAGCCTTGACCTTTTACCTTCCTATCAATTGTAACTTTCCACCACTTCATTTCCATGGCCTTAGCCGAGCCTACATGTCATAGAAATCATCTTGGCCAAGCATACATGATGTGGTCTAGCCTAATAATGACATAGTCAAGTCCACTTGACCATGGTCGAGTCACTTGATTGATGTTAAGGCAAGTTATGTCATTTTATCTCTAATCTTTTCATTGTTTCAATCTATATTCTTTTATGTTTATTCTATGCTTATATTCGTTTGGTATTGTGTTGTTTACAAGTTTGGATCTTGGGTCTCTTTTCACTCAAAATATAATCGTGCTTTGTCGTGCTTTTTGGAATTTGAGCTATGTGCCTTGAATTTGACCTCTAGCTTTAAAAAGGTGAGTTTTATCACTCTAGACATATGTACTTATATTATTGTGAAATGATAAGTGAATTTGTTTAAATTGATATGTTATTCATACATGCCTGTGATATACTTACATGATGTTAAATGCTGTTTATATACATGTTACATTACCTGATATGCTATTATATGTTGTATTGTTCATTTTAATTACTGTATCTCACACTGCAAGTTCGCTATCACTATGGGTTGAAATGATACATACCTGAATGACATTAGAATAAGGAAAAATCACTATAAGCTGAAATGAAAAGCTCGAGTGATTTTATTGTTTTTGATTTACGTGGGATTGTGGGTTTGAAATAGTAGAACCCGGATTTTCATTTTAAATTATGGATTGAAATGATACGTATCCGTATCACTTGACCTAGGTTAGAAAATATTATATAGGCCCATGGTTATATTTTTAAATAATATTTTCCAAAAATTTATAAAGTATTTAAAAAAATTCTGAAAATTATTAAGTATTTCTGAAATTATAAATATATGAAATTTAACTTAAATTTGATTTAAGGCTTTAAATTATAAAGGTGTATTGTTTTTCTATAAGTAAAATTTTATAAGTTAATAATTAGTTTAAATGGAATTAAAGAATTTTATTTACGATAAATAACTTAATAATGAAATTTTGATTTAATATGGAATGTTAAATCTAACCTGGTAATTGTAATGAATTTTATTTTATGAAATGAACATGTTTTGTATAATAAAGAATGTGTTTTGAATTGATAATTAAAATACAATTTTTCTTGGACTTTTGTAATAAGATTTGTTTAACTGAAATTCATAGTTATTTGATGTCAAGTGAATATATTTATAAAGAAATTTGATTGTTATATTAGCAATGGTAAGATATTTCATTTATGAATATGTTTGTAAAATAAATAGTTAGGATTTAAATGGAAGGAAAATGTAATTTAAAATACGACTTAACTTGATAATTGGAAATTTGGTTTTAAATGAAATTGTTAAGTAAATAAAATGGGAATTTAGTTTTATTTATGAAGTGGGTATTTTAAAATAAAGTGTTAAATTATTTGTTGAAATAATAGTTAAGTAAAAGAATGTGATTTTGACTTAATAAATGAATTATATTCTAATTTGGAGATTTATTTACAAAAGTTTATTTTATTGAATCATAAGTTAAATGATATGAAAATGAATATTTTCTGAAGCGTAAGATGTAATTTTATAAGTTAAAAATGGCTAGAATTGAAGTTTTAATCTTTCTGAAAAGTTATAATAAAATATGGAATTTTATTGATAGCATTTCCAAAATGATGTGGTTTTACGATGGCATTTGTTAAGTGCTATCATTTCTGAAATTTAACTTAGTTTTGAAATAACTAAATACTTGTGACAGCATTTTTAAGTGTTGTTGTTTTGAAATTTAACTATGTTTGAAATAACTAAATATCTATTACGGCATTTTATAAATGCTATTGTTTCTGAACTGAACTGTTTGAAAACCAAATGCCTAACGTAGACTTTATAAATGTTGTTGTTTGCTGAAAATACAATGTTTTGGACAACTAATGATAAAATGAATGAACATAGAAATGTTACAACATTGAAATGAATATTGATATTGAATTTAAATGGTTTCAATGAATATTGTCCTGAGAAATATTAACGTTGAATTTAAATGGTCTAATGATTGTGTTTTGAAGTATCCAGATTTTTCTAAGTATTATGATTTCCAAACGACAATATTTCAAAGTATTATGGGTTCAAATGTTTGGTTTCAAAGGTGTAAAAGCTTTGAAAATACTATGGTTTTGGAAATGAATTTATTTGCAATTTATTTAATTAAGAATTGTCTTTGAATATATCAATTTGAAACCTTTTGAAATTGGAGATTTAAGAACATGACCTAATAACGAAGTTTTGGTTTAAGATGATTGAAGGAATATTTCAAACTTAAATTGATTAAAGGAAATATTTGAAATTTAGGTTTTATTTAAATGATATATTATAAATTAGTTTTGAAATGGAAATAATATATTATTGAATTGGTTTTGAAATGGAAATGATATATTATTGGTTTGGCTTTCAAATGGAAATGATATACTATTGATTTGATTTTTTTGAAATGGATATGATATTTGGGTTTGAAAGTATATACTATTTTGAATAAAGTATATGGTTTTGAGTGGATATGATAATTTGGTTTTCAAAGCATAAGCTATTTTGAAATAAATATCCATGGGTTATAAAACGGTTGGTTGGCAAGGAGACCGAGATCGGATATGGGCATACTCTCTGTCGATACCGAAAACCACTCTGACAACCGTGCACGCGGTGGAGATTTCAGAATGAAGTAGGATGGTGGTGATGATCCTATTGATGTATGAACGTGGACCCGACTCCCATGAGTTGGCATAAGGTGGCTAAAACAAAAGTGATCGACATGTTAAGTGAGGTAGCTCCTTAGATCAGACACACTTCTTCGATACCATTCTTTTACTTGTGATTGATTGGGTGAACCTTTGATTTTTTTTAGGAGTGTGGCTCGAGGTGGACGGTAGCTACGGCTATGCATTACCACCTAGCCGAAAGCGTAATTGGTATATCTACCCTAGCATTGCCTAGTTGTGCCATGTCACCTACCCTATCGCGTCTTGTACGAGTTTGGTTTTCTTCCGTAGCCTGCGAAGTATTTGGGGTAGTCCCTCGATTTGGAGATGCGCTGATACTGTATAGACTACTGGGACTACTTATGTGTTAAGGGGAATATTGGGTCACTCCTTAACGCTATTTTAAAGTAAGTTTATTTTACTGTAGACATTATTATAATAGCGAAATATTACTACATTGTAAATAGTTTAACGGATCCTTAGAGGATGGGTGGTCCCAAGCATCCTTTAAGTTATTTGTACATTATATTACAGTTCACTGGAGTTGGTTTATATTGTATAAGTATGTATGTCCTGACTCGAGTGTTTTTGTATTTGCTTTACTCTCGGGTCAGACCGAGTGATACAACATACGAGACTCACCTTCGGAGTTGGAGCTTTGCTTGAAGATCTAGCTATCTATTCTCTTCTAGTTATGCAATTTATTCTAGTGACGTATTCTGATTTATCTTTTGATTATTGTATTGAGACTTCTGTTGTGTCTTGTTTAACTTTGACGTATTTATATAGTAGCTTCATGAACTACTATTTCTTTACTTCCGCTGCATTATTATATACTCTGTGTCTGTGATATGTGATTTATTTACTATTTATGCCGTGATTGCCAAATTTAAAATTACAATTCGGTATTTTGAGCTATTCAAGTCCGACATGTGCGAATGCGAATGGTTGAAAATATCAGGTCGTTACAGTTGGTATCAGAGCTTTGGCTTTAGGCAAATTTAGCATGTATGGTAAATTTAATTGTGGAATCACTTTCGATCAAGCTTGAGTTCCTTCTCTTTGATTTGAATTTTCTTTGAATTTTGGAACATTCCCTACGGTTCCAAAATCCATTCTAATCTCTCCCTATTCGTCTTCTTCTGATTCTAGAGTATCCCAAAACTCCACTTCGAATTGACCTTTATAATGAATCGACGGTCGCGCCTATCTTCGAAGGATTTGTAAAGGGATGAAACTCCTTTACAATAGCATCAATTCACCAGAGATTTTTATATCCTCGGTTTAGATGCTAATATCTTTTGTTGTGCAGAATTCTATCTCTTGAGATAGAATGTCGATTTGTCTCAGAACTTATTCTTGGAGTCACGGTTGACCCGGTTACGGTTGCCCACGATTTATATAAGCTTATTCCTCTCCCTATTATATTATTTAATCATCTTATCTTTTGTTTCAAACTTATCTTCAAATCATTCTTGAAGTGTCTTTGTAAATCTATATTTAAAATGTTTATATATTGTGTTGTTTGAGTTGTTGATGTTGATTTGGGTTTCCAATCGATTCGTCTGATCAACGTTATCGATAGGATCTCCAAAACCCTGGAACAGAGCAAACTAACACAATATTTTTTCAAATTTAGTAATTGAAATAAATTTGGTACAATTATATCATATATATAAGTATAATTTTTTGAATTTTTGTTAGTTGATTGAATTGGTTGTTAAGAAATAATATTTGATTTTACATATAGCTTGTAACCATTGGTTTTTGTTTCACATATAAATGATTGGACTATAAAATACGGTTAAAAATTAATTTGGAAATTAAACGAATTTAAATCAAGAATTTGAGAATATAATTTTCGATGATTCGAACATTGGTTTTAAAGTTTTGAAAGATATATTATATAAAGTATTTTCCGAATAGAAATCATTTTCAAATTTTTTTAATGTTTTAAATCAGTGCTCTTCTCTTGTCATTGGAAAACAATTTTGGTGATGACTGCAGCATCATCGACACTCATTTTCAGATTTCGAAGTGAAGAGGCCATTCTGTAGCTTTGCTACAGTTTTGCTTTGGAGAATTAAATTGATTTGAATTTCTAAATTATGACTTGATTTATAATATATATATTGGTATATGATTTCAAATTTGATTTGATATGTATATGATGTGTATATAATTATTTATCTCTAAAATAGTTTGGATTTAATCGAAAATTTAAATTCTTAAAATTTTATCTTAAAGGATAATTTCAATTATAAAAGGAAATCAAAATTTTTGAATAAATTTTCA
Source organism: Allium cepa (assembly GCA_030765085.1). Taxonomy (NCBI): domain Eukaryota; kingdom Viridiplantae; phylum Streptophyta; class Magnoliopsida; order Asparagales; family Amaryllidaceae; genus Allium; species Allium cepa. The sequence goes on along the minus strand of CM060931.1, from coordinate 880,589,501 downwards.
AACTTGAGATAATTGAATTAGAAAGTTTTATTTGTATAATATCCAATTACGTTCCAATATAACTTACCTAAATTAGTAAAAGTTAACTATGTAATTTGATAATATACAATAACTTTATTTATAAATAATGTTTGAGTGGTTATAATAAATGTTATACACTTAAATTTTAGTTATAAAAGATTAATAGAGGTAAATAGAATAAAAAGTTAGTTGAATAATATACAATATAAAATTTAGTTAAAGGAATTTATAAATCTGAATAGTTATAATAAGTGTAAATATACTTAATATATGTGATTGGATATATTAAGTGTAATAAATTTAATAATAAATTAAGAAGAATTAAATTTATTGAATAAATTATGAGCATAATAAATGATTTTCAAATTCATCGACTTTATAAATTATTAATTTAAGATGATTGGAGGATAAGATAATGAAATTTGAAATAGTTAAGGTTTACTTAACTTAAGTGAAATCAAATGAATGAAATAAACCATCAATTTAATTTGAAATTTTCATGGTTTTAAATTTATTAGCTTATTTTGTTTTCTAGTCTATTTCTTTCTTTCAGTATGTTTCTATTCTCCTACATCCTAAGCGGCAAATAGAATTCTGAATTGATCTTATTCTTGAAGTTCGACCTGTAGTTCTTCCTCCAAGAAGAACTTATCTTTACCTGTCAGTTTTGAAAACTTTTCAAGAATCCTTGATACTCGTCTGAATTTGAGCACTGCTTACCATCCACGGACTGACAGTCAAATGGGAGGAGTGAATTAGATTCTAGAGGATCTTCTTTGTGCTTGTGTTCTTGATTAATGAGGATCTTGGGAAGATCATCTCCATTTACCCACAACAACAGTTATTAGGTATAATATCAATCTTCTATTTTCATCCTGTTTAATTATATTCTATCTTGTTTTTCTTGTTCTCCCTGTCTTGTTCCTTTTTGGGGACGAAAAGTTTTGAGTGGGGAGAACGTAAATTTTGTAAATATTTTTAATTAAATTTTTATTTGAAAACTTTGATTTTTAAATCATTTAAAAGTGAATTTTCAGAATTTTTCCAATGCAAGTTTGGAATTTGTTTGTAATTTATTTTCCAAATCAATAGACAAACATTTTTGAAAATTTTATATTTTTGTCAAAATTTGAATTTCAGTTTAAATTTTTAAAATTTTGAATTTTTAAATTTTAATCTTTTTCACTAAAGCAGAATATATTTATGATATCCGTTCTGCTTTTCGTTTCGTTAAATTCTGATTTATATGTTTTAAATTGGATAAAATACAGCGTTCTACGTGCAATAAATTCCTATATCTTTACTTTACATTTTTCCTATATCCATCTCTTGTTTCATTTATCTATTTATTTATCTAGACTTTTATTGTATTTGTTGAATTTATTTGTTCATATCTTTTATAAATGGCTGGAGAAAATCAAGGGGACACACGTTACATTGTTTAATGCTTGCCTTTGTAATTGCCTGCTTTTATTTTTTTTAGCTGTTTCCCACCTATACTAGCCGTGTATTCCTCTATCAATCACACATAAAAATCTCCTCAATATCTCATTTCATCATTTGCTTTCTCCTGAAGAAAATTACATAAGTTTCTTTTAGTAAATAGGAAATAAAGCCCCTTAATTTCAATAGCCATTCAAATATTGATACCATGTCGTTTCTTCCTATTGATTAGCCAGAAAACTCCTCAACTAATTATCAATTCATATACAAATATTTCCCAAACATTTCCTTTCTCATTTGTATTGTCCTTAAGAAAAAAAATCTGTAAGTTTCCATGGCTTCTTCTCTCTCTCTTTTTCCTTTTCCTTTTTGTGTTCTTTGGTTTTTCTTTCTTCTATGCTCGGCCTCTACCTATTTTTCTACCATCTCCTCTTCTCCACCATTACCATGGCCGAGGCAAACAAACCATAGGGCCGAACCAAAATTGTTGCAAGCCTTGTCCTTTTACCTTCCTATCAGTTGTAACTTGCCACCACTTCATTTCCATGGCCTTAGCCGAGCCTACATGTCATAGAAATCGTCTTGGCCGAGCATACATGATGTTATCTAGCCTAATAATGATGTGGTCAAGTCCACTTGACCACGATCGAGCTACTTGATTGATGTTAAGGAAAGTTATATCATTTTATCTCAAATCTTTTTTTATTGTTTCAATCTATATTCTTTTGTATTGAATCTATGCTTATAGTCGTTTGGTATTGTGTTGTTTACAAGTTTGGATCTTGGCTCTCTTTTCATTTAAAATATAATCGTGCTTTGTCGTGGTTTTCAGAGTTTGAGTTGTGTTCCTTGAATTTGATCACTCTAGACATATGTACTTATATTATTGTGAAATGATGACAAGTTAATCTGTATAAATTAATATCTTATTCTTACATAACTGTGATATATTTATATGATGTTAAATGCTGTTTGTATACCTGTTACATTACCTAATATGTTATTATATGTTATACTGTTCATTTTAGTTACTGTATCTCACACTGCTAGTTCTCTATCACTATGGGTTGAAATGATACATACCTAAATGTATATTAGAATATGGAAAAATCATTATGAGCTGAAATGATAAGCTCGAGTGGTTTTTATTGTTTGATTTACTTTGTATTGCAGGTTTGAAATGATAGAACCCGGATTTTCTTTTTAAATTATGGATTGAAATGATACATATCCGTATCACTTGACCTAGATTAGAAAATATTATACAGGCCCAAGATTATATTTTCAAATAATATTTTCCAAAAATTTATTAAATATTCAAATATTATTTGAAAATTATTAAGTATTTTGAAATTACAAATATATGAAATTTAACTTAAATTTGATTTAAGGCTTTAAATTATAAAGATGTATTGTTTTTCTATAAGTTAAATTTTATAAGTTAATAATTGGTTTAAATGGAATTTAAAGAATTTTATTTACGATAAATAACTTAATAATGAAATTTTGATTTAATATGGAATGTTAAATCTAACCCGGTAATTGTAATGTATCTTATTTTATGAAATGGACATGTTTTTTGTAATAAAGAATGTAATATGACTTGATAAATTAAAATACAATTTTTCTTGGACTTTCGTAATAAAATTTGTTTAACTGAAATTTATAGTTATTTGATGTCAAATGAATATATTTATAAAGAAATTTGATTGGTATATTAGCAATGGTAAGATATTTTATTTATGAATATGTTTGTAAAATGAATAATTAGGATTTAAATGGAAGGAAAATGTAACCTAAAATATGACTTATCTTGATAATTAGAAATTTGGTTTTAAATGAAATTGTTAAGTTAAGTAAATAAATAGGAATTTAGTTTTATTTATGAAGTGGGTATTTTAAAATAAAGTGTTATGTTATTTGTTGAAATAAAAGTTAAGTAAAAGAATGTGCTTTTGACTTAATAAATGAATTATAGTTTAATTTGGATATTTATTTATAAAAGTTTATTTTATGGAATCATAAGTTAAATGATATCCAAATGAATATTTTCTGAAGCGTAAGATGTAATTTTTTAAGATAAAAATGGCTAGGATTGAAGTTTTAATGTTTCTAAAAAGCTATAATAAAATCTAGAATTTTATTGATAGCATTTCCAAAATGCTGTAGTTTTACGATGGCATTTGTCAAATGCTATCATTTCTGAAATTTAACCAAGTTCTGAAATAACTAAATACTTATGAAAACATTTTTATGTGCTATTGTTTGAAATTTAACTATCTTTGAAATAACTAAATATCTATTACGACATTTTATAAATCCCCTTGTTTCTGAGCTGAACTGATTGAAAACTAAATGCCCACCGTAGCACTTTATAAATGTTGTTGTTGGCTGAAAATACAATGTTTTGGAAAATTTATGATAAAATGTATGAACTTAGAAATGTTACAACTTTGAAATGAATTTTGATATTGAATTTAAATGGTTTAAGTGAATATTGTCCTAAGAAATATTAACGTTGAATTTAAATGGTCTAATGAATGTGTTTTGAAGTATCATGATTTTTCTAAGTATTATGATTTCCAAATGACAATATTTCAAAGTATTATGGGTTCAAATGTTTGGTTTCGAAGGTGTAATAACTTTGAAAATACTATGGTTTTGGAAATGAATTTGTTTGAAATTTATTTAATTAAGAATTTTCTTTGGATATATCGATTTAAAACCTATTGAAACTGGAGATTTAAGAACATGACCTTATAACGAAGTTCTAGTTTAAGACGATTCAAGGAATATTTCAAGCTTAAATTGATTGAAGGAAATATTTGAAATTTGGGTTTTATTTAAATGATATATTATAAATTAGTTTTGAAATGGAAATAATATATTATTGAATTGGTTTTGAAATGGAAATGATAGATTATTGGTTTGGCTTTGAAATGGAAATGATATACTACTGATTTGGTTTTTCTGAAATGGATATGATATTTGGGTTTGAAAGCATATACTATTTTGAATAAAGGATATGGTTTTGAATGGATATGATAGTTTGGTTTTCAAAGAATAAGCTATTTTGAAATGAATATCATTGGTTATAATAACGGTGGTTGGCAAAGAGACGGGGATCAGATATGGGCATACTCTCTGTCGATACCGAAAACCACTTTGACAACCGTGTACGCATTGGAGATTCCAAAAAGAAGTAGGATGGTGGTGACGATCCTATAGAGGTATGAACGCAGACCCCACTCCTGTGAGTTGGCATAAGGTGGCTAAAACAGGAGCGTTCGAAGGGTTAAGTGAGGCTGTTCCCCAGATCGGACATACTTCTTCGATACCATTCTATTACTTTGTGATTGATTGGGTGCACCTTTGATTTTTTTTGGGAGTGTGGCTCAAGGGGGCGGTAGCTGCGGCTATGCGTTACCACCGATCCAGAATCGTAATTGGTATATCTACCCTGGCATTGCCTCGTTATGCCGTGTCACCTACGCTACCGCGTCTTGTACGAGTTTGGTTTTCTCTCGCAGCCTGTGAAGTATTTAGAGTATTCTCCCGATCTGGAGATGCGCTGGTGCTATATAGACTACTAGGACTATGTATGTGTTAAGTGGAATATTTGGTCACTCCTTAATGCTATTTTAAAGTAAGTTTATTTTACTATAGACATTATTATAATAGCGAAATATTGCTACATAATAAATAGTTTAATGGATCCTTAGAGGATGGGTGGTCCCAAGCACCTTTTCAGTTACATACATTATATTACAGTTCACTTAAGTTGGTTTACATTTTATAAGTATGTATGTCCTGACTCGAGTGTTTTGTGTACTTGCTTTATGCTCGGGTCAGACTGAGTGATACAACATTTCGAGACTCACCTTCGAAGTTGGAGCTTTGTTTGAAGATCTAGATATCTATTCTCTTCCAGTTATCTAGTTTATTCCAGTGATGTATTCTGTTTTATCCTTAATTATTTTACTAAGACTTCTGTTGTATCTTGTTTAACTCTGATGTATTTATATAGTAGCTTCATGAACAACTATTTCTTTACTTCCGCTGCATTATTATATACTATATGTCCGTGATCTGTGATTTATTTACTGTTTATGCTGTGTTTGCCAAATTTAAAATAACAATTCGGTATTTTGAGCAATTCACGTCCGATATCTGTGGATGCGAATGGTTGAAAATATTGGGTCGTTATAGGTATTAAGATATTCAATGATTATATAGGTGAGATAAACATGTTTTAAAACATCTGTGACTCAAAAGCACATGAAAATCACTCTGTTATATGAAAACAACTAATACTTTGTAACTTTCAAAATTAAAATCTCCTTATCCAGTTGGATTTAGTCCCAGGTTACAAAACAGAACTCATTTTTTATTGAATGAAGATCGTTATAAAATTGTTTTCGTTTGACATGGTTAAGTATAGAAGAAGAAATATCCATTTTACAGTAAATGAATTAGGTATGGTTGAATTTTGAACATCGTAATTAAATGATTGGATTATATTGAATTGTTCGTTATAGGAAAACATGATTTTTAAGTTTAGTTTGGGATTTTTTTGTGCGACCTAAAGGTAGAATTTCGTAGATGTCCAGAGTTGGGTTTTTTGTGAAATTCCGGCAGTCAAAGTGATGGATGGGCTTGTCATTGGCTGTGGAGGTCACTGGGGTGGCGTGGAGCGAGGAAAAATAGCACGGTATATTTTTATGAGTCGTGGTGGTGGGTCAAGGTCAATGTAGGGTTTAATGAAAGTTTAGGGTAGGTATCAGGTTTCAAGAAAATGGCAGAGACAAGGGAGAGAACGAGGGGTGCAGTCTATCGCCAATAGGTGGAAATGGATGTGGTGAAGCTTGTGGCAAGTTTTTGGCGATGGTCGGGGGATGTGGTGGCTGTGCCGAGGCGTTAGAAGAGGAGTTGTTTGCTCTGGACTTCAATGAAATGTCGTTTTTCTAATGATGGTTAGTTCGCAATGCAGGTGCGTGATCATGTAGGATGATTATGGGTGGCTTGTGAGAGGGTTCGGTGGTGAGAGTGGTCAGTTGGGATCAGTGTTCAGGTGCACACGTACATGCACGGGCTGGTTATCTAATAAAGGAATGGGAAAGAGAGGTGGAATGGGAATAAGAGACTGGAAAGAGAGGGGGAAGAAGAAAGTCGGACCCTGTTTTTTTTGGGCCGTTCTATTATGTATGGGTTGGTTGTTTAAATACAATAAAGTAAAGATAAAGTTATCTAATAATGTTGTATGTTGATAATCTATTTAATCTAAAACATTTGTTTCTCATTACTGAAAAATTTCGACGGTCATAGAAGTCTTGGTGTGCGACCCTCTCATCTAACCTTATCATCCAAACTGAATTTATTAATTAATATGGAACTCAATTAATTTTAATAATTAAAGCGAGTTATTAAATTATAACTTACTCGGTTAAATCTTTTTCAAATAAATAAGTAATTTGATTCTAAATTGTTTAAATCTTAAGTTAAATAATAAAAATTTGTAATTATTTGGATTAGTGAATTTCAGATAATTAAAAATAAATTATTTCATAATTTCTTAAATTATTAGTAAATTTGGATTAAAAATATAAGTAGATTCAATTAATGGAAAATAATTAATTCTGATTAGAAATTGTTCAAATATTAGTGTTAAGCGTTATTTAGTTAATATCTATGTTTTAGTTTATCATCCTTGATTATTTATCTAGATTATTCTTGTATGTACCATTAAGTGGCTAAATGCAAATAATTAGAATAAAACATTGACACGTTTTATTGAAAGTAGACATGTTAAATAAATTTTGATATGTAAATACTGACACTTGGAATATATATTGTTATCTTAAATAACTTGGATTTTTAAATTTTAGCGTGTGCGTTCGGAGGGACCGGAATTGAATATCTACATTATCCGAGACCATTTCGATCCAATAATCACCACAAATCTTTATGGCTTTTATTACAGAGTTTAATATGTTGGAATTGGATAAATTTAATAAATCTGACCATTTTAAATAAGTAATAATGCTTAGACATTTTTAAAATATTGGTAGGCTTATGTAAAGGTGTTTTGGTTATAATTAGATAAAAACTCATCGTGTTGTACAGTTACCTTGGATTTTCAAAACATTTTATAACTTAAGTATTTCAAATTAAGTGGGTTTGCCCACGCTGGTTTCCAGCCCGACTCGGGTGTTACTTTACTATAATGCTCGGGTCGGACTTGTGCAGTTAAAACACTCGGCAGATTAAATGCGGCGGAGGTGAAAAAAGTCATACTGGGGATACAATGAAGATATAGCGGGATATGTCGGATGACTCTAAAATAGCATACAAAACTCGCAGTTAATGTTTTTACAAATGTATAAATGGTAATTAAATGAAAAATCAATATTCAATTACATTATAATTAATACATAAATAATTTTAAATAAAAATATGTGCGAATATACTACAAGTAAATGTAAAATTGTAATTTAACATAATTGAATTTATTAGAATATTAGAGTAATTTCATTTTTGAAAACATATTAAAAATTCAAGTAAATAAATTAATTTCATAATTTTTATAATGTATAAATATCATTTTTTAATTCATTTCTTTTAAAAAAGATATAGCGGAAATAGCGAAACATATTGGGAATAACGGTATATAGCGGAAGTAACGGGGCTCAAAGCGGAAAGGCTATATTTGGGGCTATATGGAAAAGTCGTGTGGTAGAAATCCGCTATGAGATATAGCAAGGTTATAGCGTGGTAATAGCGGGGCATTAAATGCATAAGGTCAGACCGAGTATTACAGTTTTAGGTTAGGACGCATTGGAGCTCCAGAGACGAGCTGGATAGCAGAGACATGTTGCACGTGTTTGATTATATTCAGATGTGTATTACTGGCTGCATAGTCAGCATTTGAGGACAAGTTATTATAACTATCTAGATTTATTGTTGATGAATGTACTATGATAACTTGTAGGTATATTAACAGTTATAGATTTCTTTGTATAAAATGCTGTTATTGTATATTATAGTTTATTCCGCTGCGATTGTAAGATTCTATGATGCTATTTCTGTTTCTTATTCTATTTCCTTTCTTCTATAACCCTAACAACCTGGTATTTTTAGCACCCATTTTCTCGGCACTCTATACAGTGGATGTATTAATGTCGACTTTCGGGGCTCGAAAATTGCCCGGTCGTTACACATTCGTATTACTGTCATGATTTTGTACTCGATGGGTGAACTCTTTTTGTTCGGATTAATTGTCGCGATCAACCACAGATTGGTTATGACCAGCCAGAAAGGTTAAACTAGTAGAATAATACATTGGACATTGCCTCACATGCCATTTCATATTTATCATTATGCGAGCCTATTACGACTATGGTTTAGTACTATAAAAATATGTTAAGGTGAATCAATGTAAAGCCTTAGGCTATTTTGATATTTATTTTATTGATAGACATTACCTAATATAGCGTATAATATTATATATAAATAGTTTAATGAATCCTTACAAGATGGAAAATCCCTAACATCTCTTAAGTTATTGCATGCACGTTATACACTGGATATGAGATGTAAAATCCGTAAACATCTCTGACGCTGTTACATTCATTTTTCGTGATATTGGTTTGACTTACATAAGATTTTTTAGTCCTGACTTGATTGTTTTGTTTTCCATTATGCTCAGGTCATTCTTTAGTTTTTTTAACGTACTAACGATTATTCTCTGGAAGAGGAAGACAAAGAATTGGTATATTACTACTAGTATTATTATTCTCTACATCACATTGTTTGCTGCATTATTTTTATTTATCCCTGATGTATATATAACTCTGCTGTATGTGTATAGATTATAATCAAATGTACAGTAAACAGCTTCATAAACTATCTATTTGATTATTATATTTTGTCATTCCACTGTGAGATTCTATGTTTATTTTCTTCTTCTTTTCTTATTTTTCTTAATTAACCCATTGATTATCTACTTTCGGACTGTTTAAGTTGGACCTGTGTGGATTATTGTCGATTTAAACCTTCCGAAATGCAGGTCGTCACAAAAGCCCAACGCATTGGAATTTTGAACAAAATTAGTTGGGGATAATAGCTAACATATAGGGCCCGACCCTATACCAATCCCATCTGGTATATTAATGTCTGAGTCATTTACTTAGGGAATTCTTCCCAAAATGTTCCTTGAAAATCTTTTCTAAATGATTTAAAACCTTTAAATCAAACTCAAACAAGGAAATTACTAATCTCTATGCTTTACTTAAAAATCACCTTGACATTTATATGTATACTTTACCCAAATCATAGTAGATGAAAATATTTAAACTTTTGAAAGTCCCCCTTTTGAATGTATTGAATGTAACCTTTTCGAAACCATTAAAAGTACCTCTTTCTTAACTAAGTAAAATCCTTTATTTAACCTAGGCCGAAAGGCCAAAACCATCATTTCGAAACCATTCTCAAAACCCTTTCGAAATCAATAAAAAAACCTTCCATTCAAAAGCTTTAATATCTTTAGAAATCCTTCTTTTAAAACCTTTAAACATTGCCTTTCGAAACGTTTGGAAAGTCTTTCCTTTTAATCCTTTTAAAACAACCAGAAAAACTTTCCCTTTTGATTCCTTCGAAACCATTAGAAAACCTTTCTTTAAAACTATTCAAAATCATTGGGGAACCACCCCTTTAGAACCACCCTTTAGAACTTTTCTAAAGCATCAAACCTTGAAAAACAAAAACCTTTCAAAAGAATTTGAGTTCAATTTAAAACAATTATAAAAGCACCTTTCGAAACCATTTAACCATCTCTTCCAAAACCATTTGGGTTATACATCAATCAGAGAAAAATGGTCATTAAAACCATTTAAGTCGAAAGCCTATCTTTCGAAAGCATTCCTAATTAAAGAAATAATGGTGTCAAAACCCTCCCTTTGAAGGCATTGGAGATGCAGCGCACCATGTTAAGCCGCTCAATCTTAAGTCGCTCATCATAAGTTGCTCAACGACCTACCTTATAAGCTAATGACTCAAGTAAACATGGCCGCATTTCTTTAAGTCGCTCACCTATGTCGTTTCCCTTAAGTCGCTCACCTATGCCGCTTTCTTAAGTCTCTCACCTATGCCGCTTCTCTAAGTCGTTCCCTGAAGCCGCATTTCTCTTATGTCGCTATGTCCTTAAGTCGCTGATTCCTAAAGTCGCTTAAGCCTTGCCTGAAGCTGTGCTATGTTGTTAAGTCGCTGATGTTATGTCGCTTTTTTGTATTGTTAAGTCGTGTGTCGTAGGTCGTTTGTGGTGTTGATAAGTCGCATGTATATGTTGTGTTGTTAAGTCGCAAATGTGTTGTATGTTGTTAAGTCATGTAATGTTAACTCATATGTCGTAGGTCGCGTATTGTATTGTAAGTCTTATGATGTTATAATGATGTTAAGTCGTATGTCGTGTGCTGTGTTGTACTGAGTCGCGAGTGATGTTGAGTCGCAAGTTTGAGTCGTGTGTGTTGTAATTCCTATAAATAGGGGTGTGTTGTCATTTGAAAGGAGAGTTGTTTTTGAATAAAATTTGTGTGTGAGCTTTTTCCACCATTGTTGGAAGTTGAGTGTGATCTCCTTCTACTTTCCATCTTTGGGTTATTCGTGCGCAAATCAACGAAGTTGAAGCCAATTCTCGGTATCACTTGCGAGAGATCAACGATCGAATTGTAGATCTTTCAACATGGCATCTTGCAAGATCAACAGGTTGGAGATAGCTAGATTCCGGTATCATCACGATCAACGGAATTGGGCATTTAACGTTCTATCGGTTTATTTAACACGAAATCTTCATTTCGTGAGGAAGATCCTGGATAGGTTGTGAAAGTTTGAATCTAAACTGTTCAAGCCGACTCTAAGCTGCGTCAGTTGCTTCAAGCTGCGTCAATTGGTATCAGAGCAAGATTAGAGATGGAAACGAGATTTTTTGTTGATCATTCCTCCAAGACGTGCTAATCGCCATCATAATGTTGAAGATTTGTATAGAAGACAAGAAGCTGAGCAAATGGAGCAGCGTATCAATGAAATGTTCAATGAGGGTATTGAAAAATTAGAGAAGTTGATGAAGGACATGAATCAAAATCGAAGGAGAACGTTACCAGTTTTGAACCAGAGTGGAAATAGGGTTTCACCATCGGTTTCGGGAGAAAGGAGGATGTCACCCCAGTCTTATCGAGATAGGAGAGAATCATCAGTTTCAATGGTGCGAGACCACCATGGGTACCGAAATGAAGAGAGAAGAACTCAACGTGGGTTTGAAAATGAACCATATCGTGATGTTGAAAGATAGGGTAGAAGTGACATGCATGGTCGTAGGGAAGTAGACGGTCACGATCGATGTTGAAATACATCTGATTTTGAGGAAAATGGTGATGGAGGTAGTATTCATTATCAAAATCGAGGCCAAGTGCGAAATCAATATTCGGATTCAGAAAATGATCGTAAATGGGAGTCAGGTATGAGGATGGAAATTCCAGAATTCAAAGGTGGTATGCAAGCAGAAGAATTTATTGATTGGTTGTCGAGTGTTGAAGAAATTTTGAAATTCAAGGAAGTGCCTAAGAATCTCAAAGTCCAATTAGTTACTACAAGACTAAGGGGAAGAGCTATGGCTTGGTGGCAACAAACTAAACTAACTCGGGAGAGAATGGAAAAATCAAAAGTTGTCACTTGGGAGAAGTTGAGAAAGATGATGAAAGAGACATTCTTTTTACACAATTATCAATCTCTTATGTATCAACGTTTGCAGAATTTGAGACAAGGGACGAAGACAGTGAATGACTATGCAGATGAATTCTATCAATTGATTGCTAGGAATGATATTATGAAAACCGAGGAATAGCTAACAGCTAGTATGTTGGAGGCTTATGAATGTAAATTCAAGACATGGTTAATATGTTTAATCCAATGTCTGTTGCTGAAGCATATCAGAAAGCTCTAGCTTGGGAGAAACAAGGGAGACGAGGAAGTGGTTTGTTTGCGGGTTCTAACAACCAGAATAAGGGTGCTAGTAGCAGTGCTAATGTTTTCAAGGCAGTCAATAAACCAATTGTCAATAAAGATGCTAAATCAAAGGTCAATAACAGTATCAAGTGTTATAATTGTCAGGAGTTTGGCCATAGAAGTAATGAATGTACAAAGCCAAAGAAGAGATCATTAGTTGCAGAGGAATGTGTGTATGAGGATGTGGAAGCTGAAATTGATTATTCCCAACCATCGAAGTTTGATGAAGATGAAGAAGTCGTGTCAGGAGACGAAGGATGTAACTTGATGATAAGGAGGCCTTGTTTGTTGCCAAAGCATGAGAATGATTCTTGTTGGCTGGGAAGCAATATTTTTCAGTCTATATGTACTATCTTGGGAAAGGTTTGTCTATTTGTTATTGATGCGGGAAGCTGTGATAACGTTATTTATGAAGAAGCCATCACGAAGTTAGGGTTGAAGACTGAAAAACACACTAGACCTTATAAACTGGCATAGCTAAAGAAAGGTGGAGAAGTGACAGTGGGAAGACGAGCATTTGTTACATTTTCTATTGAGAAGAAGTACAAACATGATATATGCTGTGATGTTGTCGATATGGATGGTGTCATCTACTATTTGGAAGACCATGGCAATATGATAGAGTTGTACAACATAATGGTCGCACCAACAGCTACAGTTTCATGTTTGAAGGTACTCAAATTACTTTAGTTCCTAAGAAGCGTGAACAAAGTGAAAGCAAGTCAGAGAAGAAAGTGGAGTCAACTAGTCTATTATCTATGAGAGAATTTGTTGAAGAAGTGAAAGATAGTGCTGAAATGTTTATGTTGATTGGGTATGAAACAAGTGAAGATCGTGAAGTTCCTGCGGAAGTTAGACCGGTGTTAAATGAATTTGAAGATGTCTTTCCTGCGGAATTACCAAAGGAATTACCGCCACTGAGGGACATACAACATCAAATTGATCTAGTGCCAGGTGTTGTTTTACCGCATAGGCCACATTATCGTATGAGTCCAAAGGAACATGAAGAGTTGAGGAGACAGGTTGAGGAGTTGCTTGAGCAAGGGCGTGTTCGGGAGAGTCTCAGTCCTTGTGTTGTACCAGCTCCATTAGTACCGAAGAAAGATGGTTCATGGAGAATGTGTACCAACAATAGGTCACTCAACAAAATAACAGTCAGATACAGATTTCCTATGCCAAGACTTGATGATCTATTGGATCAACTTAGTAGGTCTATAATTTTTTCGAAGATTGATCTTAAGAGTGGTTATCATCAGCTTCGCATAAGAATAGGTGATGAATGGAATACAGCATTCTAGACTCGGGAAGGATTATATGAATGGCTGGTCATGCCATTTGGTCTATCTAATGCACCAAGTACGTTTATGAGGACGATGAATCAAATCTTCAGACCTTACATTGGGAAGTTTGTTGTAGTCTACTTTGATGATATCTTGATCTATAGTGCTAGCACAGAGGAACACATTCAACACTTGCGAAAGGTGTTAACTGTTCTTCGTCAAGAACAGTTCTATGTAGCAACGAAGAAATGCGTGCTCATGACGCCAAGTGTTTTATTTCTGGGATACATCATGTCTAAGAAAAGAATACAAGTGGACCAGAGTAAAGTAGCCGCAATCAGAAATTGGCCACAGCCCCAAACTATCACAGAAGTCAGAAGTTTCCATGGGTTAGATTCATTTTATCGAAGATTTATACCGCACTTTAGTAGCGTAATGGCTCCTGTTACTGATTGTATGAAAGGAAAGCAGTTTTCATGGACGAAAAAGGCAAGATATGCTTTTCAGCAAATCAAGGAACTTTTAACTTCAGCACCGATTCTAGTGTTGCCAGATTTTCAGTTACTATTTGAATTACATACAGGTGCGTCCAAAGTTGGGATTGGAAGAGTGTTGATTGAAAAGGGTCGTCGAATTGCCTATTTCAGTGAAAAACTTTCGGTAGCAACGATGCGATACAATACTTATGATGTGGAGTTTTATGCTATTGTGCAGGCTGTGAAGCATTGGAGACATTACTTGTTCCAAAAAGAATTCGTTTTGTATACGGACCATGAAGCGTTGAAACATTTACAAGGGCAGAATAAAATTGCATCTAGGCATGCATCGTGGATAGCTTATTTGCAACAATTTACATTCGTCTTAAACCACAAGTCTGGAGTAACTAATCGCGTAGTCGATGCATTGAGTCGGATGAAGAATTTACTAACAACCATGCGATTAGTGGTGATGGATTTTGACTTACTTCCAGATTTTCTTACTTCAGACTCATATTTTTCCAAAATCCTAGACAAAGTCAAACAGGGAAGCATGGATGGATATATGCTAGCTGAAGGTTTCCTATTCAAAGGAAATCAGCTGTCTATTCCAGATTGCAATCTACGAATGAAAATTACCAAAGAATGACATGAAGAAGGACATGTGGGCCGCGACTGTACTATGCAGTTGATCTCGAAGCCTTATTTTTTGCCGTCAATGAGGAAAGAATTTGAAAAGTTCGTTCAAAGGTGCCATATTTGTCAAGTTTCAAAGGGAACCGCAACAAATGCAGGTTTATATATGTCGTTGCCTATACCTACTAAACCATGGGTGGATGTTAGTATGGACTTTGTATTGGGCTTGCCGAGGATGCAACGTGGCAATGATTCTCTCTACGTGGTGGTTGATCGATTTTCAAAAATGGTACATTTTATCGCATGCAAGAAGACTGCAGATGCAGTTAATGTCGCACAGTTATACTTCAGAGATATCTATCGTCTTCACGGGTTTCCTCAATCTATTGTATCGGATAGAGACACTCGTTTTTTGAGTCATTTTGGATGATTCTATGGAGAATGGTCGGGACAAAGCCGAAATTTAGTAGTACTTATCATCCACAGACGGATGGACAGACATAAGTTGTGAATAGATCCCTAGGTAATCTATTAAGATGCCTCGTGAATGACAATTTGAAGAGTTGGGATTCCAAGCTGTGTCAAGCTGAGTTTGCACATAACCATGCGGTTAATCGTAGCACTGGGTTCAGTCCATTCCAGGTCGTTTACTCAAGAATTCCTAAGGGACCATTGGATTTATCTATAGTACCACAGCAGAAAGGAGTGATCAAACGAGCTATTGATTTTGTGAATGAATTGCAAGAGTGCCACATGGTTGTGTAGGAACGATTGCTTAAGGCGAATGAGAAATATAAGCAATCCGCAGATATTAAATGACGAAATGTTGAATTTAAAGAAGGAGATTTTGTATATGCAGTATTGACTAAGGATCGATTTTCTATTGGTACTTACAACAAACTAGCTGCTAGAAAGATTGGTCCTTTGGAAATCGTGAAAAAGGTTAATGAGAATGCTTATCAATTAAGATTGCCGGATCATATCCATACTACTGACGTTTTCAACGTCAAACACTTGATTCCATATCATGAGAATAAGTATGTCGAAGAAAAAGAGAGTGTAAATTCGGGGTCGAATTCTTTTCAACCAGGGGAGGATGATGCAGCGCACTATGTTAAGCCGCTCAATCTTAAGCCGCTCATCCATAAGTCGCTCAACGACCTACCTTATAAGCTAACGACTCAAGTAAACAAGGCTGCATTTCTTTAAGTCGCTCACCTATGCCATTTCTCTTAAGTCGCTCACCTATGCCGCTTTCATAAGTCTCTCACCTATGCCGCTTCTTTAAGTCGTTCCCTGAATCCTCATTTCTCTTATGTCGCTATGTCCTTAAGTCACTGATTCCTTAAGTCGCTTAAGCCTTGCCTCAAGCTCTGTTATGTTGTTAAGTCGTTGATGTTATGTCGCTTGTGTGTATTGTTAAGTCGTATGTCGTTAGGTCATTTGTAGTGTTGATAAGTCGCACGTATATGTTGTATTGTTAAGTCGCTAATGTGTTGTATGTTGTTAAGTCGTGTAATGTTATTTCGTATGTCGTAGGTCATGTATTGTATTGTAAGTCGTATGATGTTGTAATGATGTTAAGTCGTATGTCATGTGTTGTGTTGTACTAAGTCGCGAGTGATGTTGAGTCGCAAGTTTGAGTCGTGTGTGTTGTAATTCCTATAAATAGGGGTGTGTTGTCATTTGAAAGGAGAGTTGATTTTGAATAAAAAAATTGTGTGAGCTTTTGCCACCATTGCTGGATGTTGAGTGTGGTCTCCTTCTACTTTCCATCTTCGGGTTATTCGTGCGTGAATCAACGAAGTTGAAGCCAATTCTCGATACCACTTGCGAGTGATCAACGATCGAATTGTAGATCTTTCAACACGACATCTTGGGAGATCAATGGGTTGGAGTTAGCTAGATTCCGGTATCATCACGATCAACGGAATTGCGCATTTATCGTTCTACCAGTTTATTTGACACGAAATCTTCATTTCGTGAGGAAGATCCTGGATAGGTTGTGAAAGTTTGAATATAAACTGTTCAAGCCGAATCTAAGCTGCGTCAATTGCTTCAAACCGTGTCACTATCTTTCGAAATCATTCCTAAGTAAATAAATAATGGTGTCGAAACCCTCCCTTTGAAGGCATTGGAGAAGTGGCCAAATTTTAGAAAACAAAATAACCCTTTCGAATCCCTTAGGGTCAAAAGGTAAAGAGCGGTAGCTAAAGGTTTTGGCTTTGTCGAAAGTAATCATTTAAAACAAAGGCGCAACCCAATCGAAACCATTCCCTATTAAACCATTTAACCTAGTCGAAAGCCAATGAAGTCGAAAATAAGTAGGCTCATTTTCCTTTATAATCAAAGTAAAGCCTTAACCACTTCGGCAACCCTGGTTTCGACCAACTACATTTCGCCAACATCCAATTCACTATGTATCAATTCCCTGATACCATGTGCATTGGTTCCAACTGCATCAGAAGTGAAGGTAAAGAGGCGGAACCTAGTGCCGAAAGCATCAAACCAGTGGAAAACCTTTTTATTTGTCCTCTTAGACAATTTTTTTGTACCTAACCTTCCTTATTTGTCTAATTCTGATTGGCTGCCATTTTACTTTTTCAAAAGTGTTGCCAATTTCCTGAAATAACAAATATGAAATATTTGCAAAGAGCCATATCTCATTTTATAAGTATATAAACCTTTAAGTCCCGTACCATAAATAATTTTATATATCCATCAAAACACTTAGGAAAAATCTACAAAAATTCTAGAAAATATCTTTTAATATGTTTTCTACGTATAATTTTTTTAGACCCGAACCTTCTATTATTTATTCATAAATAATTTATAACCCAAAATAACATTTTTTTACTAGAAAATTCATATAAAATCCACATAAATTCAGTAAATTCTAAAAACTGAAACCCATCTCTAAAATATATTTATGTTCTATATAAAAATTCGCAAGGCATTTAGAGGTTCTTTAGTAGCATTTTTACCTTAAAACACATCATAAAATCAATATGAACATGCATAAATCATCAATAAGTAATATAATCATTCCATTGTTAAAAAACATGAAAAAAGTTACAAAACATTTCAAATTTCTCCTTAAAACCGAAAAAAAAATTGAGTGATGGAAACATTATTCACCTTAGCTATAGGGATTAAGGATATGATATTTGAATGAACTTGATGTTGATTAAGCTTCCCCTTTCTCTTTCTTTCTCTAGCTCTTGTTAATGCTGGCCGACCTTAGCTTTTAAAATTTTGGACATATAAAAATGAATATGTAGGAGTATGTATGGCTAAGGGATATAGATATAGGAATGACCTCTATCCTATTTTACCCCTCCATTATTTCTATAACAACCCGAGTTACAGTGCGTCCGGATTTCTCACAGAAATGCTAAAAGCCAAGTCCACAAACGCCTAAGTTGGATATTTTCTATCCTAAAAATAGGCGAAGATAAATATATCAGAGTTCAAATAAATATCTCATAGTGGAATTGAATAAAAAATAATATTAAGTAGATACTCACCAAGGTAATAACACTTTCTAAACAAGTGTCACAAAGCTGGAAAATCTCTGCCATCTATCTAACCTACGGAAAGATATGAGGAGGGGTTCAAAACTAAAGTTCTGGTGAATGGACAAATTATACACTTCTGAACATAATTCTACATATACCGTTTTATTTCCAATTTCTGTTATATTAGGTTTATAATACTCTCGCCTTTATGCATCAATCGTATCCATCTACTCCCTAGTAGATTAAGACCTAACAACCAATATATATATATATATATGTGTGTGTGTGTGCGCGCGTGTGTGTGTAGCTACATGCCCAAAGACCGCATTGGTCCTAGGTACTACCCATAGTACCTTCTGCATCCTCCTCAAAAAGGACTCCATCGTCTCGCTACTAGAGCATACTGTAGCTACATCTATAAAGGACAACTTCGTGAGGCCTACAATACAGATGTTCCATCATTTACTATGAAAACGTGAAGCTGCATCTGCACTAGCTTATACTAGTGCTCAAACATCCATAATGTACCACCAGTGCGTACTTTGAGGACTATACATAATCTTTCTGTCTACTCTTTGGATTCCGCCAACAAGGTCAACCTTATACAAAACTCGGTCGGGGTTTTCTATATCTGTAAAGTCCCGCTTCGTTTGGCCTACAATACAAATATTCTACTTGGTTAGTCTCTTTTCTCATCATGGCTATGGCCCCACGCAGCCCCCTCAACTTAATGAAAGACCTTTCAAGAGCTAAGTGGTTGTGCCCTACCGCAAACAATTTAAACATTCAATTGGTTGTGCCCCTCATCCAATGTCTCGATAGTGAAAGAATCATTGGCCTGTCGGTTTAACTCTAGTCTTTCCCGAACTCGCTCTGCCAGATGATGAATGATATCCTCATGCGACTAACGTTATGGGTCCTTCCCACTATAACCTACTCGAAAACCGAAGTATGGTGTCATACGAATATCCTACACCACCATCAACTTTTTGACTGCCTACAAAGGTCCGCTTCATTAGGTCTACAATGCACAAGCAGCAAAGGCATACTCTCTTGATGGAACACCTACAAACATGCCTCCGGGGGTGCAACTTCGTTGTGCCTACCCCAGAGGGCCATCCTTCAGTATCCTCACATCGCCTTGAAGTTTCATACTTCCTTTTAGCCCAAAATAACTAAGTTGGATGTGCTCTTTTTGTACTAGAAATCTATTATGAAGTGCTTTGTATATTGCTGTATTATATATTATTGTCACGGTTGACTCTATGATATCTGATATTTATCGTATATTTTACATTATCCTATCTTAGAGGCGCGCATGTTTATTGCTGTGTACCATACGTGAGATGTTTAATGTTGTTTTAGTATGTACCTATGTTAGTCCGAGGGAATATTCATGTGTGTACCCCATATAGTCCCATTCTCTTTTTTATCTGATTATATTACCTAGTAATATTCTTAGATAGTATGGGCACAGAGGTGGAGTATTTACATCCATTGACATCTCCCCTTGCTTTAAATGAATAAACTTCTCCAACTACATTCCTTCTTGAGCCCTTGATAGAAACTTCACCTCAAAATATCTCTTAAACTTCCCTATATAATCTCTTCCTCATCAATCTTAGCAACCACCACATTCTACTAATTCAAAGCCTTCCCCTATAAATGCCATGTGGCAAAATATCTCCTAACATAATCTCTAATTCCCTTCAATCTAGAAATCATCACACAAATCCGAATCCATGTTCTCGAATCTATACATGAATGCATCCAAAAATACAGCTTCCTTTCTAAGCTCACATAGTCCATACATAGTTTGACAAAGTTAGCGGCAAGTGGGTGGGCAAGAACTGCACTTGGAGCTTGCTACGTCGGTCCACTATTAGGTTTAAACTTGGTTTTCCCTTTTGCTTGAAGATATAGACGAAACAAAATTGGAATGTTCATGCTAAGAATCTCAGCTGCACGCCAAAGGCACGACCAATAGGACCGCTCATAGTTTGTACCTATGATTTTAATATTTTATTAGCAACTTATCTGCAGACAATATTAGCAATTGGAAGCATTATTTGTATTTACTTATATATATAACTTCATAAAAGCCTTTGTCTATATAAATTCACACACATACACTTTGAAACCCGTTTTGAAAACTCATGGAAAACATTTTTGAAGTCTTTTCCAAAATCTTTTCCTTCTAAAAGCTTTTCAAGTACATTCTCCCAGTATGCCCCTTATTCTTAAGGGATTTAAAAACTAAACTCTAATGCCAACTATGACAACTGCCCCTCTTGATACACCAATCCAAAGCCTAGGTTGACTTTCGAAAGTGCATCGATGGCAAGAAGTGTGAGTTGTTGAGGTTTTTAAACATTTCAAATACTACAGATATACATATGAAATTTAAGACATTCTGCACTTTTAGATCTCATAATAGAAGGTAGAAAAATACAAATGCCAAAGGTAGCCATCTTGGAAAATATCAAGACAGCAGTTTCAAAATAGCACGTAGTCAGATCCATAGTATGTAGAAATACATCAAATAGTCCAATAAAGTACTAAATATGATCAACAATGCATGAAGAGTAATAGGAAATAAAAAGAACTCTGATAGCAAGCTCGCCTCTCCAAGTACTATCGCTGGGTCTATAACTTGCTACATTATCCTTCTATGGTTAGGTAAAAAGAAAAGTAAATGGGTAGGTTAGAAAAAATCTAGTGAATGAGTACATTATTCATATATGGTGATCACATGCAGTTGACTTTAGTAATACTCTAAGTACCTAGAAAGTGTTCGTGAATTACTAGTTCTCTTTACTTAAGGAGTTTAACTCCGTACTCACATATTGTGTAGGCTTATACTTAGGGTCGAACAACTAATCAAATCTCAACATTACTAAGGATCAGCTAATAGCTACTAGAACAATTCCTCTTAAGTTTCTCTAAAAATTTCCACTATGAGACTCTATTTTCCCCAACTGCGACTACACGTTACTATTCCAACATAGGTTTCCTACAATTTCCACATAGCGTGAAGTTTCCTACAACCATAACTACATGTATCCCAATTAAGCACTGAGGGAGAGCCTACAATGTCGACTCATCGAAGTGTCTCATCGTTTGCATCAATGTCCACCTCTCAATGGTAGTATATGTTATTTATTGCAACATGTTAGGATTCAACAACAACACAATGTCATGTTGTGTCACCATGCATACCAAGGAACTCATATTGGCGTTGGGCCCCAACATTTCATCAAGCTTCATCATTGGTGTTGTTCATTCTTCATGGAACCTCATATGAGTGCAAATTTGCGATAGAATCACCCTCGATCAACATCGACCCCTATTGGATAAATTGCTTTTATCTAGTGCCACGAACGTCTTAGAGTCGCCACATAGGGAACTATATGCAATCATTTAATTAAAACTTAACTGACTCAACTCAAACCCATGTTTTCTTCTTCGAATTATGCTCAGGATCTACTCCATTTGCTAGCTCTCTACTTGATTTAATTTCTTTAATCTCTTTAATTTTTTCTATTTTTTTGAAAGTGTTTATGACTTGAGGAAGAGACTTAAATTTGACAAAATCTTGAAGTTCTACTCTAATTTTTATGAATTAAGGTTTGGGTTAGTGATTTATTTATATAGGTTCAAGCTAATACTGCCGTTCAAAATATATCATCAGATTCGTGTCATCGGCGTAATTAAATCCTTGTCTTTAAACATCTACCAGCTAACCGCTTTACCATAGGGTGGTCGATCGCCAGAGGATGATCGATCAAGGTGATGTTGATCAGTGGAACTTCCCAATTTTAGAATATTTATTCCCAATTTTTATTTAGATAACTATTTTAGATCTCAAAATTTAAAATATTTATAAATTGCTAGCAATGCAATAGTGCAAGTTTCATAGCCAGATTCGAATGTTGCAAAAATTCCACCGTTGCCCCTTATTATATTAATTTAACTATTCTAGTCAAATTTTCCATGAATTTTCAGTGTGTTACGTATATCAAACGCTATTAGAGGATCAACTTATTTATCTATGATTTGTAAGGGACTAAAATTGTTTGTCTTGGCGGTCAAGCTCGATGCGATGCTTTTCTCTTAGGATTTTCTTAGGTTTGGTTTTATTTTTGGTATAGACTGGATGACCTATATGGAGCAGCCTTAGATTGTGATATGTAGGTCGTTCGGTTTAGGTATTGGTAGTAAATGCAGTATTGTGGTTTACTGCAATCCCAAAAGTTTAGCTATGTTGAGTTACCTATATTCTTTAGACATATAACACGATGAGTTAGCTTTGGTTCTAGTAGTCCAATATTTCCTAGATGTCCTTTTCATAGTTACTATTCTGACCCTCAGAGGAAGATTGAGTTTCAGATTTATCTCAAGGAGAATGCCATATATGTTCCCTTACCCTTGAGGCATATGGCCCTAAACAATTATACCAGATAAGAAAGTAAATCAGTTGTTGGAGAAGGTCTTCATTAAGAGGATAATTTCAGAGTGGGGGCATCAAATGTCTTCTCTACCAAGGAAGATGGTTCTATAAGGGTTTATATCAATCATTGCTAGCTGAATAAGTTGATAAAGAAGATCCGTTACAGGTTTCCCTGCATAGACGATCTATTTGATCAATAAATAGGAGCAAATGTGTTCTCTCAATTTGACTTGGTTACCGAGTTCCACTATTTACGTGCAGTTGATGATAGCAATCAAAAACCGCTTTTCGTACACTTGGTAGACTTTATGAGTGGATAGCCATGCCCTTTTAACTGACCAACACACTTTCCTATTTGGATCAACCAATGCACCTGCCTATTTTATTGATCTGGTGAGTCGATCTTTTAGAAGATTCCTTAATAATTTTATGGTGGTATTTATTGACGACATATTGTTTTACTCGAAAAATGAGGAAGGGCACAATTTGCATTTTGGACAATTGCTTAATACTCTCCTTAAGCATAAGTTGATGGCAAAGTTTTTCAAGAGTCATTTTTAGTGTAATGTGTTCATTTTTTGGGACATATTATTTTTGAGCATGGGGTAGTGGTCAATCCTAATAAAGTAGCAACAATAAAGGATTGGCATGACTGAAGAATGCCACGGAGATAAGGAGTTTCCTTGGTTTAGTGGGCTACTATAGGAAGTTAATCATGGACTTCGCTAAGATTTCTATCACTGTTGCCCATTTTACCAAGAATAATTTGGTTTTCCTATGGACCTCAAAGCGTGAAGATGCTTTTTTTATGTTGAAAGAGTCGTTGATCAGTGTACATTTTGGAACTACCTGATGGTTCAAAGACATTTTACCTTATATATGAATGCTTGTGGCATAGGATTATAAGTAATCTTAAGTAAGAACGATAGTGGTGAGTTATGCTAGTCGATAGTTGAAAGTCTACGGGAGAAACTATCCCACCCATGATGTTGAGTCGACAACCACTATTTTACCCACAAGAATTGAAGGCATTATTTATTAAGAGTGGTTTGAGTAGTTCATGGATCAAAAGTCTTTAAATTATTTGTTCTCCCAAAAGGATTTGAATTTTAAGGCAGCAGAGATGGATGAAGTTCTTGGCATCATATGACTTTGATATTTCATACACTTTGGGCAAGGGCAATGTGGTAGCTGATGCCTTGAGTGGGAAACATGCGGTGTTGAGTTCTCAATTATTAGGGTGGAAGCATTTGGAGTTTATCTTTATATTTGAGTTTTTGACCTTCGCAGACATCACCTTAGGATTGTTAGTAGCTTTGGATGTGCAGCCTACACCTACGGACCGCATCGGGTCAAGTTAGAAGCTAGATACGGTGGATACTTTCGAAAAGCTTAGTAAAGGAGGACAGTTGAGTAACTTAAGGTACAGCACCAATGGTTCGTAGGGGTGGTTATGGAGGGATGGTAGATTATGTGTTCCTCTCATTACGAACTTTATTGACATTATATTAGCCGAGTCCCATTATACTGCAAAGACCATCCATCCCGATGATGAAAAAATATACTGCGATATAATGGTCTTTCATGGCCATGTATAAAGAAGCATGTGGCAGAGTATGTATATGACTGTATGGCTGTCTAAAAGGTAAGTTAAGAGAAAAAGAAGCCGAGTTGATTGGTGTAGCCATTAGATATTCAACATCGGAAGTGGTAAAGTATTTCTATGGATTTCACTGATTGACTACCTAAGAGTAGAAAGGGAAATGAAGGTATTTAAGTCATAATCGATCAAAAGACCAAATGCGCTCACTTTATTCCATTTAGGAGTATGTGAACCGCTACATCATGAGCAACTTATTATACGAAGTAGATATTTTGATTGCATGGAGTTTCTTAGAGCATCATGTGTGATGGATATCTGCTTTTCACTAGCGAGTTTTAAAGGAGTCTTCAAGAAGCTTTAAGCACCGACTTGAGTTTGGGCATTGCTTATCACCTACAGACAGATGGATAGATGGAGAGGGTGAATCGAGTACTGTAGGAATTGCTTCATATGTGGATTTTGGATTTTGATGGCTGTTGGGAGAATCACTTGGCACTAGTGGACTTTGCCTATAAAAATAGCTATTATGCTAGTATTGGGATGGAACCATTTGAGGCATTATATGGAAGATTTTATAGATCACCATCTTGTTCGTTGGACATATGGATCAGACCATTCTTGGACCTGACATGTGAGGGAAACTTCATGTAACACACATCTTTATACTGATACTATCAAAGAATAATACTTGGTAATATTGTCAGATAATACAAAGAATGAGGTTGTATGGGATACACATGTGAATATTCCCTTACGCTAACACTAGCTATCTCAAAATCATATAAACAACCAAACATATATCTGCATGGTATCAGCACAAAGCAATAAACACATGTGCCTCTAAGATAGAACAATACACAATATAAAACAAATCATAGAGATCATAGAGTCAATAACACAACGATAACAATAATATAAAGCATACACCAGTCCAATTGGTCTAATACCCACTATCAATAATAATATACATATCGTGTCCAACAATACATCTTGACAACATGTGAATACATATAGATAGAAATATAAAAACTATATACAAATACTCTATTGTCCATCTGTGCCCAACATCCACAAACGGATCAACTCGTCACTAGACCAAAAATGTCTCAGACTCACCCAAGTGTTATATAAATAACATGGGTTATACTATGTCTAGAATTTAGATGTAAATATAAATTAACATGCATTGTATAAACAAGTGCAACACAACTGGCACGTGCATATCCCAAGTGTCAATATATACCAAAACCATGTTGAATATGCGCTTATATGATTTTTGTTTGATGATAATAAACATATATACATTCGTTTAAATGTATTTGATAATATACTATTTTATTTTTCACAGATTAAATAAATATTTTCTGAATAAAATAAATAACACGGAATTTGAATTCAAACGAATATTTTATTCAAACAAATATTTATTACATCTTTGAATAGTACAATTTCAAGCTCTCACTATAACTATACAACTTTGATTACAATTACATCACATTTCACATTTACAATTCACCTCACTACAAATCACTCACACTCGTATTTATCTTCAACTTCCTTCCAGTTAGAATCCAGCATCTGAGCAATCTGCAAAAATATTCACTAACGCGGTAAAATTGAAAAAGAAATATTTTTACAATATAAAATAAAATATGGTTTTTGAAAATAATTTTTGCCTCAGTTATTTGGGTTGTTCGTCATAATTTAAATTTGAATTTATCATACACGAACAACTTGTGACATACACAGTGTATTACTGTATATGCCACAAGGCCGTGCACGCCGATATATACACTTGATTGATTTACAGGGACATGTGAGCACAGGTCAAACCCAAATGAAAAACCGGGTTCAACTCACATGCAATATATCACAACACGAGCACAAGGTCAAACCCGAGTTTTCGAAACTGGATTCAACACAAGGCAGTTAACATGTCAAAAAACAATCGCAACATGGATATTACAAGAAATGAAACACCAATCAGTAGCATGCTAATGAAGACTGCATCAAAATGCAAGCACAAAAGTGCACAGCAACCAGAAATGCATGCAAGTGCCAACCAGAATGAAGACCACAAGGAACAAAACTCGAGTGCAGCAATGAAACCAAAAGTGTACAACAATGCAAGTAAAGATGAAACAGACTCAAGAGAATGCAACAACATGACAAGAGCAATGAACACAATATCCACACCAAACCAACATAATGATAACACAGCAGCTCCAAAATCAAAGTGACACAACAGCAATAATGCAAACAAAAGTCACAGTGCAGACTCGACAATGTTCACAAATGCATACTCAAATGCCCATGCTACATGAAATACATGGAGACAAAGCAACTGCCACAAGACGACAATGCAGTATACATGAATACAATTACAGAGGCAACAAAGAATGGCTCAAGACAGTACAGCTACAACATGTTAATGCAACACTGCATACAACATGGTGCAGAACCAAAGCCAAGCATGATACAGTGGACCAAATCATGAATAAAAGTGCAGTGATACATGGAATCACATAAACAAGTTCGAACAACCAGTTACAACTACAGAAACCAGAGAAATACGCAGTGGAATGAAGTCAAGTGATGCACATGTAAAAATACTTGAAAGATACAGCATCAAGTAGACCAAGATTCATATGCAATGAAATGAACATCAATGCAATACACAGTATGAATGAATACAACAAGTCCAGATACAAGTTAGTTCCAGTGCCAACATATCCAACTCGAAGTGCAACTGCAAGTACAGAGAGCAACAACTCAAATGCAAGTATGCAAATGCAGACTCAAACACACTGATCAAATGAAGATATGAAGAACACAAGGGTCGAACTAATAAGTCCATCAGAAATTCACAAGCTAATATCTGTTGTGATCAAGTCAACAAAAGTCTGGTTTGAATCAAAGCATACTGAAGCAAAGCCAGCAGTAAAAATTTCACGAAATCAACATGGTCAAAGCAAATCAACGCAATTCAAGTGAGTATGAAAAATTGACCAAGTCACAAATCAACACCGTGATGAGCACGTCAATTCAAAGCCGTGGGGATCGAGCATCAGAAAAATACGATATTGAAAAAGTCAGAATTCATCGCAATCATCTCAAACGTCCAAGCATAATCAAGCGGCAGTACAAAGAATTTGACGAATTCAATCAAATTTATACGAACGCAAATATAGGAATTTGACGAATTCAATCAAATTTATACGAACGCAAATATAGGAATTCGACCTATATAAAAACCCTAATCATCATCGGCATTTCATCCATCGAATTCCAGAAAGCAAAAATCAATAAAGCAAAAAAAACAAATAATACCGATTCAAGGAGAGAATTTGATCAACGAAGCAGCCGCGTAAGGAACGAGGAATCAATCGATCAAGGCAACACGCAAAACATCACTGGATCGATCGAATTAAAGCCGGCGACTTCAAGCCCAAATATCCAGAGCAAGAGGAACGAAAGCCCCAAATTTTTCACAAGCCCTAATTCAGTTGCAAAGCCGCCATTTGTTCAAGCCAGAGAGAAGTATCGGGTCAACTAATAAAGAAAGGAAGGGCCGGCTTTGTTTATATTTATATTTATAGGGTTTTGATATAAAAAGGGGTTTTAGTTTATATTTATAGGTCTTTGTTTTTTTAAGTTATTTTGAAATCGTTTTTAAATTTGTATCTAAATTTCAAACTGCTAATTTTCTAGTCGTGTGACTAGGGGACAAACTACGGTGTGTAGTTTGGGAATTCACAACTCGGTGGTTGAGTTGTGGCTAGGGTTTTGAGCGTAGAGTTAGGATAGTCAATAGCGGGTATAGCGAGTTTACGTGTGTAAGCGAGGGACTTTCTAATTTCTAGTAGAAACCTTGGGGGCAGTACGTAGGCAGGGTTTTGCCAAAGCTGGGTAAATTCTGTGTTGTTCTGTCTGCATTTTATTATTCTACTATTTATTTCTGTGCTGGTAATATTCTGTGATCTGTGTTAATATTAATTTATTAGCTTCTGCAATTAATTTTTATAATTAACACTATCACCCTATTCACCCCCCTCTAGGGTGAAATCGATCCTACAAGTGGTATCAGAGCTAGGAATAGAAGTCAACATTTGTTTTAAAAATTCGATTTTTTTTGAAAAAATCAGTTTTTGTTTTAAAAATTTGAAATTTTAAAATGGCTTCTTTTAATAATGCTTTTGCAGAAGGTCAATCCATAGTTCGACCACCAATTTTCAATGGTGAATATGCTTTTTGGAAAAATAGGATGAAATTTTTTTTGAAAACCACTGACGCTTGGGATAATGTTGAGACAGGTTATAGAATACCAACTATAACTGTAGATGATCAGGAAATAGAGAAACCAAAGGAACAATGGACAAAACTAGAAAATAAATTACAGAATACTAATGCCAAAGCTATGAATTCTATTATCTGTTCATTAGATCAATTTGAATTTAATCGTGTCTCACATTGTCTAACTGCGCAGGAAATATGGCACATACTAGAAGTGACTCACGAAGGAACATCTCAAGTCAAAGAATCTCGCCTTGCCATGCTAAGCAGCGAATACGAGAACTTTACAATGGCGAAAGAAGAAAATGTCAAAGAGATGTACGGACGACTTTCCAATATCGTATACAAATCAAAAGCTCTCAGAAAAACATACACCGAATTGGAAATAGTCCGGAAAATCCTCAAAGTCCTTCCATGAAGCTTTGAAGCAAAAGTAACTGCCATTCAAGAATCGAAAGATTTAAAACAACTCAAAGTCGAAGAACTCATCGGAAATCTCACCACTTATGAGCTAGAAATGAAATTCAAGGAAGAGCGTGAAGGTGGAGATACTCGAAAGAAATCAATAGCTCTCAAAGGAACGACTGAAAGTGATGATGATAACGATGATGATGATGATGGAGCAGCAGAGCTGGCGCTACTAATAAAGAAATTCAAAATGTGGAATCGCAAATACGGAAATCCAGCTCGAAATCATGAATTGAAAAGCAGAAGAGGCAAAGCACTAGACAACCCAGAAGAACAGAAAATCATCTGTTATAAATGCAACAAACCCGGTCATATCAAGCCACAATGTCCTCAAAAACGATCAAATCAAGGAAAGAAACTAAAGAAGAAAAGCTTTGCGGCTACTTGGGATGAAACTGACGAAGATGAAAGTGATAACACCGAGAGTGAGAGTGAAAAAGCAAACATGTGCCTTCATGGTGAAGTTACAGACAGTGATGACGACGAGCCAAGCGAGGTATCAAAACTCACTCATTCTGAATTACTAATTTATTTCCATGAAGTAAATGGCTGTTATGAACGACTTAGGGAAAAATATGCTAAACTTGAATCTCAAAAGGATACTTTGATAGAATGCAATAAACAACTTGATCAATTAGTTAAGAACTATCAATGTAGAATCCCTAAGTGTGATAAGTGTCCAACATTCGAAGAAGAAATTAAAAAATCGGAAATCAATATAAAATCACTTGAAAATGAAATTCTGATTTTAAAAGAGAATGAAAATACTAGGAGAGAGATTTCTATTAAAAAGTGCACATAGTTGTTAAACGAAAATGAATCTCTCAAAACACAAGTCCAACAACTGTCAACGACCTTAGATAAATTTTCAAAAAGTGAAAAATCGTTGAATATGCTATTAGGAAAGCAAACTGTTAATATGGTTAGACAAGGACTTGGATATAATAATTCGAAAATTGTTGAAAGCAATATTAATCAAGCTAATTCTATGTGCACAATTTGTAGAAAATTTGGACACAATCACTATAATTGTTGGTATAGACCCAAACATATGAAAACTATACCGATTTGGGTTCCAAAAGGCACAAATATAAAATCTCTCAAAGTTAAACAAATTTGGGTGCCGAAGGGAACAATTATAAATAGTTTTGGGTCTCCACAAAATTATCGTTCTAAATATTTTGCCACTAACAATCATGGACCTATAAAAACAAATAGGTCACTAAACTCTCTTCTCGTGTAGGTATGCTGGCAGGCTAAGGAACAACAGCAATGGTACTTGGATTCTGGCTGTTCCAGGCACATGACAGGCGATAAATCGAAGTTCCTTAGCCTAGAAAAGTACAAAGGTGGCAGAGTCACAATGGGGAACAATGACAAGTGTAAAATTGTCGGTAAAGGTAAAGTAGGTAACAATACATTTACCTTGAATGACGTACTATATGTTGAAAATCTGCACCACAATTTGATATCAATCAGCCAGCTATGTGATAAAGGTATGAATGTTATCTTTGATTCTGACTTGTGCAAAATTGTTGACAAATCATCAAAAGAAATCTTATTTTCAGGAAAAAGGAAAGGTAATATATATTCTCTATCTTTTGACGATCTCATCCTCTCTAAATGTTTGGTAGCTAAGGATATAGAAGTGAATTTATGGCATAGACGTTTAGGGCATGCTAGTATGAACTTATTAAACAAATTAAAAAGGAAAAGTTTGGTAAGAGGGTTGCCATCACATGAGTTTGAAACTGAAAACATTTGTAAAGCATGTACTTTGGGAAAACTTAAAAAATCATCGTTTCATGCCAAAAACAATGTAAGCACTTCTAGAGTTCTTGAACTAGTTCATATGGATCTATTCAGACCTAATGACATTGCTAGCTTAGGAGGTAAGAAATATTGCTTTGTGTTAGTTGATGATTACTCAAGATAAAAGATGAGTTCGAAAAACCAAAAGAAACTGCTGATGCTAGAGAAACTACCACAACTCAAGAAGTCCGAAGAAATCTGGATCCAGAAAAGCTGAAATACAAAACAGACCATCCACCAGAATTGGTAATTGGAAACCCTATAGCAGGTATACAAACTCGTTCATCCTTTAAAAATCTATGTGATCTGTGCTTATATAGTGGATTTATTTCAGAAATAGAACCAAATAACATAGATTCAGCCCTTAATGATGAAAACTGGTTCATGGCCATGCAAGAAGAGCTAAATCAGTTTGAACGAAATAATGTTTGGAGTCTAGCACCTAGACCTAAGGATTATCCAGTTATAGGAACAAAATGGATTTTTAAAAATAAATATGATGAATCTGGAAATATAATTAGAAATAAAGCTAGACTAGTTGCTAAAGGATACAATCAAATTGAAGGAGTTGACTTTGATGAAACTTTTGCGCCTGTAGCTAGACTAGAATCAATTAGAATATTGTTAGCTTTTGCTTGTTACAAAGGATTTAAACTAAGACAAATGGACATTAAGAGTGCTCTTCTTAACGGAATTTTAAAAGAAGATGTGTTTGTTGAACAACCAGAAGGTTTTGAAAGTCATGAATATCCAAACCATGTATACAAACTAAAGAAGGCATTATATGGATTAAAACAAGATCCCAGAGCTTGGTATGAATGTCTTAGTTCTTATCTCCTTGAAAATGGGTTCAAAAAGGGATGTGTAGACACCACACTATTTCTGTTGCATGAAAACGATGATCTTTTGATTGTTCAAATATATGTTGATGACATCATTTATGGTGCTACTAACAAGTTATTGTATGAGAAATTTGAAAAAGTCATGCAGGAAAAATTTGAAATGAGCTTGGTTGGAGAGTTAAAATTCTTTTTAGGATTTCAAATCCAACAAAGCGATAAAGGCACATTCATTTCTCAAACAAAATATATTAGGGAACTTGTCAAAAAAATTGGATTGAAAGATGCTAAACCAGCAAGAACTCCCATGAGTACAACACTTAAACTTGAAAAGGATGAAAAAGGTAAGACAGTTGATCAAAAGCAGTACAGAGGTATGATTGGATCACTCCTTTATCTTACTGCCTCTAGACCTGACATCATGTTTTTTGTCTGCTTATGTGCGCGTTTTCAATCTAACCCAAAAGAATCTCATTTAAAAGCTGTTAAAAGAATTATAAGATATTTGTTGCACACCCCACGATTTGGTCTTTGGTATCCATCAAACGATAATTTTGAATTGAAAGGTTTTTCAGATGCTGATTATGCTGGAAATTTGGTTGATAGAAAAAGTACTAGTGGAGCATGTTTTATGTTAGGACATTCATTAGTTGCATGGTCGAGTAGAAAACAAAATTGTATTGCATTATCCACAACAGAGGCAGAGTATATTGCTTTGAGTGGTTGCTCTGCTCAAATCTTATGGATGATACAAACTTTGCATGACTATGGCCTAAATTTTAAACGTGTACCAGTAATGTGTGATAGCAAAAGCGCAATCGATCTCACAAATAATCCTGTACATCACTCGCGAACAAAACATATAGATGTTAGACATTATTTTATTAGAGATCATATTTCCAAAGAAAATATCAGCATAAATTTTATTTCAACTGATTCTCAATTGGCAGACATCTTTACAAAACCCCTACCAGAAAATAGTTTTTGTAAACTACGACTCAGTCTACGTGTTTTAGAAATTTGCTGAATATTTAACATTTTTTTTCTCCCTACAAATCATCGAAGAAATAAATAGTGATTGAAAAAGTGATGAGTATTGATATTTATCATATATTATTACTCGAGACGGTATAATTAGTAAATTTTTCAAATTAAACAAGAGTCATTAATTTGTTTTTGTTGGTAAAAAATTCCATGACCATCTCAATTTCTATCATATTTCTAGCGACCATCACTCATCAAAATTCTATATAATTTGTCGATGTGTGGTATTTTAAACAGGAATCGTTCGTTTTTCATTTTCACATTAAAAAAAAACCAATGTATTCACTCTCATTTAAAAGTCCTCACGGTTATGCATGGGTGAATTGCTTGGAATTTGTTATGTGCTTCAATGCTC
The DNA here is from genome assembly GCA_030765085.1 of Allium cepa. Taxonomy (NCBI): domain Eukaryota; kingdom Viridiplantae; phylum Streptophyta; class Magnoliopsida; order Asparagales; family Amaryllidaceae; genus Allium; species Allium cepa. Next base: position 880,556,208 of record CM060931.1, on the reverse strand, counting down.
ATTTAAAAGTCCTCATGGTTATGCATGTATGGAACGCATATCAAAAGTTGATTTTTTTAATAAACAAGTTGATTCTAATCCCATTTAAAAGTCCTCACGGTTATGCGTGGTTAGAAGATACTTGAATTCATTTTTTAAAATAAAATTGGAATACTACTAATCTCATTTAAAAGTCCTAACGGTTATGCATGGTTAGTAGATATTCAAATTCCTGATATAAATATGCCACGAATAGACACAACTGTATGGTTTTATATGATGACATCATTTCCATCATTCTAAAAGTGGAATATGTGTCTAACAAAATATTTATGATTTTTGTTTGATTTTTTTTAAATTTAATATTTATATTCAATTGAGTTTTAATATTAGATCAATATCAATTACTTTATCTCTATTTTCCCTAACACTATTATTCTTTTGCTGATAACAAAAGGGGGAGAGAAAAGTTAAGATTTTAGCAAATAAAAATTCATATATTTGCATATGCATATAGATTCATTTGCATATTTTTATTCTCAATGCATATATGTAGGGGGAGTATTGTATAGATAGGAAGCATTCAAATAGGGGGAGCAAATTGAACAATCAAATACATTTAATACATTCAAAATCTTAAATATATGTTTGTTATCATCAAAAGGGGGAGATTGTTGAATATGCGCTTATATGATTTTTGTTTGATGATAATAAACATATATACATTCGTTTAAATGTATTTGATAATATACTATTTTATTTTTCACAGATTAAATAAATATTTGCTGAATAAAATAAATAACATGGAATTTGAATTCAAACGAATATTTTATTCAAACAAATATTTATTACATCTTTGAATAGTACAATTTCAAGCTCTCATTATAACTATACAACTTTGATTACAATTACATCACATTTCACATTTACAATTCACCTCACTACATATCACTCACACTCGTATTTATCTTCAACTTCCTTCCAGTTAGAATCCAGCATCTGAGCAATCTGCAAAAATATTCACTAACGCAGTAAAATTGAAAAAGAATTTTTTTTTACAATATAAAATAAAATATGGTTTTTGAAAATAATTTTTGCCTCAGTTATTTGGGTTGTTCGTCATAATTTAAATTTGAATTTATCATACACGAACAACTTGTGACATACACAGTGTATTACTGTATATGCCACAAGGCCGTGCACGCCGATATATACACTTGATTGATTTACAGGGACAGGTGAGCACAGGTCAAACCCAAATGAAAAACCGGGTTCAACTCACATGCAATATGTCACAACACGAGCACAAGGTCAAACCTGAGTTTTTGAAACTGGATTCAACACAAGGCAGTTAACATGTCAAAAAACAGTCGCAACATGGATATCACAAGAAATGAAACACCAATCAGTAGCATGCTAATGAAGACTGCATCAAAATGCAAGCACAAAAGTGCACAGCAACCAGAAATGCATGCAAGTGCCAACCAGAATGAAGACCACAAGGAACAAAACTCGAGTGCAGCAATGAAACCAAAAGTGTACAACAATGCAAGTAAAGATGAAACAGACTCAAGAGAATGCAACAACATGACAACGGCAATGAACACAATATCCACACCAAACCAACATAATGATAACACAGCAGCTCCAAAATCAAAGTGACACAACAGCAATAATGCAAACAAAAGTCACAGTGCAGACTCGACAATGTTCACAAATGCATACTCAAATGCCCATGCTACATGAAATACATGGAGACAAAGCAACTGCCACAAGACGACAATGCAGTATACATGAACACAATTACAGAGGCAACAAAGAATGGATCAAGACAGTACAGCTACAACATGTCAATGCAACACTGCATACAACATGGTGCAGAACCAAAGCCAAACATGATACAGTGGACCAAATCATGAATAAAAGTGCAGTGATACATGGAATCACATAAACAAGTTCGAACAACCAGTTACAACTACAGAAACCAGAGAAATGCGCAGTGGAATGAAGTCAAGTGATGCACATGTAAAAATACTTGAAAGCTACAGCATCAAGTAGACCAAGATTCATATGCAATGAAATGAACATCAATACAATACACAGTATGAATGAATACAACAAGTCCAGATACAAGTTAGTTCCAGTGCCAACATATCCAACTCGAAGTGCAACTGCAAGTACAGAGAGCAACAACTCAAATGCAAGTATGCAAATGCAGACTCAAACACACTGATCAAATGAAGATATGAAGAACACAAGGGTCGAACTAATAAGTCCATCAGAAATTCACAAGCTAATATCTGTTGTGATCAAGTCAACAAAATTCTGGTTTGAATCAAAGCATACTGAAGCAAAGCCAGCAGTAAAAATTTCACGAAATAAACATGGTCAAAGCAAATCAACGCAATTCAAGTGAGTATGAAAAATTGACCAAGTCACAAATCAACACCGTGATGAGCACGTCAATTCAAAGCCGTGGGGATCGAGCATCAGAAAAATACAATATTGAAAAAGTCAGAATTCATCGCAATCATCTCAAACGTCCAAGCATAATCAAGCGGCAGTACAAAGAATTTGACGAATTCAATCAAATTTATACGAACGCAAATATAGGAATTCGACCTATATAAAAACCCTAATCATCATCGGCATTTCATCCATCGAATTCCAGAAAGCAAAAATCAATAAAGCAAAAAAAAAAACAAATAATACCGATTCAAGGAGAGAATTTGATCAACGAAGCAGCCGCGTAAGGAACGAGGAATCAATCGATCAAGGCAACACGCAAAACATCACTGGATCGATCGAATTAAAGCCGGCGATTTCAAGCCCAAATTTCCAGAGCAAGAGGAACGAAAGCCCCAAATTTTTCACAAGCCCTAATTCAGTTGCAAAGCCGCCATTTGTTCAAGCCAGAGAGAAGTATCGGGTCAACTAATAAAGAAAAGAAGGGCCGGCTTTGTTTATATTTATATTTATAGGGTTTTGATATAAAAAGGGGTTTTAGTTTATATTTATAGGACTTTGTTTTTTTAAGTTATTTTGAAATCGTTTTTAAATTTGTATCTAAATTTCAAACTGCTAATTTTCTAGTCGTGTGACTAGGGGACAAACTACGGTGTGTAGTTTGGGAATTCACAACTCGGTGGTTGAGTTGTGGCCAGGGTTTTGAGCGTAGAGTTAGGATAGTCAATAGCGGGTATAGCGAGTTTACGTGTGTAAGCGAGGGACTTTCTAATTTCTAGTAGAAACCTTGGGGGCAGCACGTAGGCAGGGTTTTGCCGAAGTTGGGTAAATTCTGTGTTGTTCTGTCTGCATTTTATTATTCTGCTATTTATTTCTGTGCTGGTAATATTCTGTGATCTGTGTTAATATTAATTTATTAGCTTCTGCAATTAATTTTTATAATTAACACTATCACCCTATTCACCCCCCCTCTAGGGTGAAATCGATCCTACAAACTATGCACACAAAAGATGACCCATTTCCAAGAAAATTCAGCCAACACAACAAAAAGGCATATAATCATGTGGGTTATACAAACAATCTTACTATCATCATGTGCCACTGTATTACACGACATGCTAAGCATGCCCTAGATTATCTCTCAGATAATCATAAAGTAGACATAACAGGGGTCTATCTTACTCAATATATCTGTAACATATAATTATTACCCAAATCCTACTCAATATATCTGTAACATATAATAATTACCCAAATCAAACATACATGAAATATAAACATGGCATACCCTCGGTAGCCTAAGTCATCTCTCGGATAATCATTTAAAAATAGGTATATGTCCAACTTCATGCTCTCAACATCTCTAGCTATCCTCGGTAGCTATATAATTGATATGTATGGGGTAACAGAAACTGCATGGACTCACAGTCTCATAGATAATCCAAGGGATCAATTATCGCCTAATCATCATCTAAACTTTCAACCTCACAGAATTCGACTTGGCTCTAATCTAATGAAATAATCATACATTCTCTCAAACCTCTTCTAATCGACTTGACTCTTAGTATCGTGATAATCATCGGGACTCTCAGTCCTTGTATTCTCACCATCATAAATATCTATTTCAGTATCAGTCTCTATACGTGATCAGATTAGCTTTTAACCATAAGTACAATGACCCGGTATAGGTGAATAAGTGGTGTCTACAACATCTCATCCTGTCTCATCAATAATAACCAGATAGGAGACTGCTAGCTCTTAGCTAGTTCTAAGAGCCTTCCTCACATGCTCTCAGCACACTCCTATAGTCTTAATTACCTTAATGACCATCTTGACCCAATATCCATCAAGTCCAAAACTATGCTATGCATTGCCAAGGACCCTGCAAGTGTCCTTAATGGAAATAAACTTTCGGCCTAAGTGAATTAAGGGCAATGGATCTTAGCCATATACATCAACAAGGGTGCCATAATTCAAGGAGCGACCACGCAAACATGTTGCTAGATGGATACTGGCTAGTTCGGTGTACTCCCCGACATATAATAGGAGTATACATAACATATAGATACTCTTATTGCTCTTAGCCTACACACTCTCAGTGTGCATCACCATAAATGTAATATCCCATATACTCGACCCTGTTAGAGTGAAATAACATAATCAAGAAAATATCAGCTTGGGCATCCCATACCACCTGGTGTTACTTGCATGTTTACTTGGTGCTCATAAATAGCATTCATTAGTGCATAATTATTCTATATAACAAGCCCAAAAAATAGTCAGATAAATACTACCAAAAGTCCAATACCAGATGGTACTATAACTCCATTTATTCTAATTCCTCGTTATGTAAAAATATAAATCAATCAGAATGCACAATTCTATTATTTATTGATTCGAAAGATTTTTAAAAATACATTTTTTTCCGAAATATTCAAAACAATTTCAAATATCAATTTTATTTCAAAAGAAAATTAATTTATAACATTTCCATTCTTTCCTCAAAATCCATTTTCCATTTCATATTAAATAGTTGAAAATCTCTTTCTCAATTACATGGAAGTCTATAAATTAAACTTCATCCAATTTCCAAATCATCTAAATTCCTTTTACAGAATTTAATATGTTTTAAAATCCTTCTCAAAAAATTAGAAATAGTAATATTAAATGAGTTTTATAGTATAAAGGTTTCCTTTTTCATTCAAAATAATGATAGTCAAATGCTATGCATATAACTTGTAGAATATTATTTACAAACTTCCAATTTATTAGATTTAAAAAAATTAATTCTTCACTCTAAAAATACAAATCGTAAACACCATTTTACAAAATCCTTTAAATATTTTTATAACCGTCAATATAAAGTCAAATAGAAATATTAAAAATTCGCTTATTTAAGCAAACATCAAAAATTATTTCTTACCAATAATTTCTATTCACATAATTCTATAAAATATTTCACTGTTATATTTTCTATCCCGAATGATATTTTCGATACTAAAAAAAGCCTATTACAAAATTTCACCATTTAGCGTAAATATTCTTGTTATATTCACAATTTACATTTCAATTCATTTACACCCTTCTAAACAATATCAAGTGTCATTCCCGGTTGCAAATAACCATTTATTTATTGTGCAACATTATGTAATGTGGTGTATTCGATAACCAACAAACATCGCACCATAACAAAAATTTAACAAAGATATACCAGTCAATTTCAATCAATCATTTTCCACCATAGTTCATCATCCAACAACCAAAGTAAAATCATGGAAAATAAATCTAAACATAGATGTGTGAGTTAAGCTTTAACTCAATGAAATATCAGTAGGAATTACCAAACTTTACCCTAGCTTCAACCATCAGCTAAGCCATCAACAAACACAGCACAAGGTTGATGTTTGTACTACTCGAAACCCTCGCGCATGCCTCCATAATCGTAGATATCAAATCTCTCACAACCCTAACTAAGGTTATTGTGCTTTCTGTCATGCTCGCATGCACAATGAGTCATGACATCCTTCGGTTGTGCACCATGCTTCATCGCCACCATCGTCATCCAACTAGCATGCCTATGACATAACGCCGCCAAGCATGCATACACGCATGGATGTTAAAGTACACCAAACTATAGCCGTCATTGATGCTTCCCCTCTATCGTGACCTACTTCTTCACCTCTGCCTTTAATGTCAACATCGTCGAAAGCCAATGTTACATCCTAGAATTTTGGTCATAGGATTATAAATATTTAATTAATTTTAAATATTGAAATAATTGGATTTTAGAATTTAATAACTTGAGTTCAAATATATTGATCGTTTAAATATTTGAACTTGTGAGTTAAATATTAATTAAATGGATTTAACAGTCTCATTTAACACCTTTTATTTAATAAATAATATTGATGAATTCAATTTGTAAATTTATTTCAATAATAATAGATTTAAAATATAAAATATTTAAATTACGAATTTAACATTCAAGGTACTATCTCAGATTTTGATGAAACTAGTGCCATTGGATTCGGGATAATGAATTGTTGTACGTCGATGAGTTTCGTGAGGATCGAACATACTGTGTGATCGTGCGAGCTCGAAATGCATAGCGATCAATTTCAAAAATTAATACATATTATGATTTTATTTTAATTTTTTTTTGTATACTTTGGATTTAGGTCATGATAATAGTTCCATTAAGTTCGGAATAGAGGTAATTAGCTAAGAACGCCAGTGAGCATGCCTCTATTGGAGTTCTTGATTTTCTAGGCATGAATAATGCCAAGTAGATTCCTATATAATGACCCTCACTCCTTATTTTTGTTCTCAAACCCTAAAAGAAAAATCAAGCCGCCAATTAACAGACCCTCATCCTATGTCCCGTTTCGATCGCGACCACTAGAGGTATTTTCATACCAGGACCTCAACTAAGAAAATATAAGTGGGGAGAAGGGGATGACGATGACCGATTGGATTGGCCGAAGTTGTCTTGTTATGTGGGAATTTTAAGATGATGCGGCCACTTTCTTTAGCTCATTCTCAAGCTACATTGTAACGTTCCACTAAATGGAGTCCTCAAAAATAACGACTACAGATGTTGTAGTCATCCATAGTTTATTAATCTTCGGGGACCAAATACGGTGATATTAGATCTATTTATACGCAGAAACACAGGAATATGGAAAAAAATTAGACAAAAAAAATCCCATATTCCATTTCAAAATATTCCAATTTGATTACATAATCCCAATTCGCAGATCAGGTTCAGATAACATATACTTATTACAAAATATGCCAAGAGTGGCATATGAAGATGCCCCTTGGATGATCAAAGAATATAAATAGGCACTAAAGTAATTTTGTCTTTACAAACAAACACACAGCGGAAATAAAAGAATTCAAATAATAAGCATGCCTCCTGCACATCTTCGTAAGCTTTATTCGGCTAAAAGAACACCTGAAAACCATAACTCTCAACCTACTCAAAATCAATTGAGTACCTGAGAGTTTAAGGGAAAAAAAAAAAAACTTTGAGTCAGACATAAAGCCTAGTATGAATAATAATTTACCATCTTAACCATTTAGATATCTAGTGAGACCACGCCGCTTTGTGGAACGCGTTTTCCCCTCACTAGTATCCTTAAACATTTATAAAACCATATACCGTTCTCCTGCATCCACAATGGTTAAAACATAGTATTTCAAAACTTTATGATGATATACAAAACATGTAAATAAAATCTGGTGTAAAGACCTGTATCTCTGTACCTCTTTGAGTCGATAATGATTCACATTAGTTCAACTCAAATTGAATGGAAGTACGGATCTTTAGGGGTGAAGAGGGAAAGGCGGAAGAAAAATATAACAACAGCACAGAATCTCAAAATCGCAGCGGAACAAAATATAATAACATATTTTTATACAAAAGGATCTGTAACTGTTTAATACTTACAATCATCAGAGTACAACAATCACTACATCAATCTCGACAGTTATAATAACTTGTCCTCATACATAACTCATACAACGGAAATAACCAAGTACGTGATATATGGCTTAAATCCTCCAACTCGTCTCCTGAGCTGCATAGCATTCTAACCTGAATCTGCAATATTCGGTCTGACCCGAGTATTACAGTAAAATAACACCCGAGTCAGTATGGAAAACCAGTGTGAGAAAACAAACTAAATTCGAATTATTATTATTTTAAAATCCTTTGAAAACAAAGTATATCGTAAGACCACGTCATTCATAAACACGATGGGTTTTTACCTTACGATAACCAAAACAATTTTATCGGATCTCTCCGGTATTATAATAGTGTCTAAACCAAATAAATAGGAAATAGCTAAAATGCTTGCATCGCACGTTTCATCATAGTTGGCATAATCAAAACCGTACGACGCTTATTGGAGAATGGATCCCATATAATGACTACGCCACTGGGGTACCACCCATCGCAGCACACCTCTAGCACAATATACCAAAGACCTTGCCGAGATCCCCTGTTACACAAGATCGACCTACCCCTAACCTGGATAGACTGAATATGTTATCACCCTGGGTGTTCCCTCGAACGCTACTTTCATGCATAACCATATAGGTTTTCGAGGATATCTAGAAAAGTGATAACATCCCTTAATTGGGTGCGATCCATTTAGCTTTGCCGCATCTTTCCTGTTTTAGTCATTCTCGGTTGATAAGGCTTGAGGCTAAGTGTTACCTTTCTAGAAAAAATTCTACTTAGAATGCTTATCGTCCTCCAATGACGATGTTCTGATAGCATTCGTCTACACAAGTTGTCCTGGGTCTGGTTAAACTGAACCACCACCATCATCATCTTCACGGTATTCATTTGTAATTTTCAAACCGGATCAAAGATTGTTTTGGATAATTAAATTTGATCCTGGTCTCTTCGAAATGATTAATGAAATTGGCTAATATTGATGGTTGTTATTTAACTATCAATATAACATCCATAAGTAATCACCAGGCCATTCTTTGTAATTTCATCCAAAATACTCATTTCAAAATATCTTTACAATGATATATGTTCATCTCTTTCAATACTTCAATATTTGAAAACGACAATTTCGAATAATTATATCCATAATAGGATAATTTCAAACCATCTCAATACTTAGAAATATTTTCTTTCAATTCCATTTATAATTCAATACTTTGAAATTATTTCTATAATGATATCCTCATAGTCAAAATATCTTCAATCCATCCCATCCAACACTTAGAAAATGTCCTTAAATATAACTTCCCAAAATAATTTAATTATTTTTCCAATACTTAGAAAATATTTTATTTATTTCCTATTTGTTGAAATCCCTTATAATTCATCCGTAAGTTCCCTATCTCCTTTCTTTTATGAATTCTATTTCATTTCCGAAGTTCACTTTTATGTAACTACTTCAAAAATTTTCTTACTTTTTTATCCAAATTCTATTCTGAGAACTCTCTTACAAATTCCATATACAGAATTACCCTACTTCTAGATTTTCAAGAAGATTTACAATAATTTATAAAACATCACAACACCCTATACATATATGTAAATAAAATAAGTATTTAAAAGAATGATAATAATTTATTTTTTAGACATTTCTAAATATTATCTAAAATATTGAAACACTCTTTATAACATCACTTTTCACAGCTGGTTTAAAAATTTAGGATTTATTAAAATAAATATTAAGTATTTAAAAAATTCACTTCTAATGTATTTCAATACCAATTAGCATTAAATTACATTGTTTAATAAATAAAATTTTCCCTTTTGAAATAAGACTCAACTTATCAAAATAAAATATATTTTAAATCTCAATAACCAAATTTTCAATTTATAAATCCCTCTCGATTTCGCTCACATTACTTCCATTTCGGTCTCCTTAACCATTTTCACTTAAAAAATAGTGTCCACTATGTTTCCGTTACTCTATTTCCATATATAAATTCTTCTTGTGAATTTATATTTTAAATTTATCATCTGATATCTATTTCCCTTCTCCACAAACGTCATTTTTAAATTTTTATAACTCCTTTGAGTTTCACTAAAAATTATCCCATTTATAAAATTCCATTTTATAAATTCAATTCCTTATAAATTCCATTTATTTTTTTGCCAATCTATTTTTAACACCTATCAACTTCTTTTATATTCTCTCCCGAATATCATTTTAAAATCCAGTCTTAAAACTTTTATCTAATTTATTTTAAAATCTCTATTTAAAAATATTTTGCCCGGATTATTTAGTAGGATCAAAAACGAATTATTACTTATTTGACTCTTTTAAATAATCCAAATTTTGATATACATACATTTATTTTCAAAACCTCCTTTTATTTCCTTAAAAATTCAAAATAATATTTATGGTATTTAATATACCAAAGTCAATTCACATACTATTATAGCATTTAAAAATTTACAGCACACAATAATCTAGCAGATTATTCATTCACATCATATATTTTTATATATATGAAAACACTACATATATTTCAGAAATCCAATTGGATCCCTCCAACCTGTTACCCTGCATCTATAAATGTTAGATAATAATAAAAATACCAATCGTCATCCGCTATTATGCGGGGCCCATGGGGTTTCATCGGCTGTAATGTGCAGGAATATCATTCGATCTACTACTCTATATATTGTACTATATATATGATCATCCAAAAAATAATTTATAAATTCAACCAACAATTAATAATAAACTTTAACTATTTAAAATTTAACTAGTGATCCAAAAATTAGTGAGAGTAGCCCACCTTGATTTGCGAAATTGCTAATCGTTCCAATTCTAAAATTTTCCATTACGCAGATCTCGTTACTGTGAAAGTAAAATGACAAAACAGATTCAATTCCAGCAATCAACGTAAAAAGGGGATTAGCCAAAAGATTTATATTTGTACTTATAGCTTCCAAAGCTTTCTTAAAGGGACTAACAGAGCACATAAGCATGGAGATATGAAAGGTACACAAAAAGCATGCACAACAGGCTTGAACAGGGGATTGCTGATGGCATGATTAGGGAAAAGGATGGTTTCTGGGACGAGCTTGTCAGCAATGTATTTAGAAAAAGAAACTAGCTTTGTTGAAGGAAAAGTATGTGAGGACGACATCACATGATCTGACAATGGAAAATCATAGGTAGGTGATCTGAAAGACTGACCAAAGGAGGAGGGCGCAAGATAATCAACACGCGATCGCTATCTCCTCCAATCGTCTACGCCGTATCCTCCTTAGAATCGTAGTTCTCAAAACGAACGCAACTCGGTGTTGGTCACACTTCGACAGTGCCATCACCGAACCACCACTTTGCCTGCCGACACTCCCACCAGGTTTCCAACTCGAGATCGAATTTGTCGAACTTCGACCGTCCCCTTTGGAAAACGCGACATCCAACTAATTTCGCCTCACGTCCCTTGACTTTGAGCCACAACTTCCCCGGTTGATCGCCATCGCGTGCAACAATCGAGTTAACCCTAACCTACCCTCATCGCTTCTAGGCTTAAAATCGCAACTCCGATCTCGATGTCGTCTTCCTTTTTTTTAAAAACTGAAATGAGATTTTCATTCGATTTGAATTTGTGATTTAATAAGCTGAAGGAAAGAAGCAAAGGCTTTTAGCTTTGATTTAGATGAATAAGACCGGGACGTGACTTAAAGGTAATAGGGCAGCGTATCACGGAAGGTAAAGTGACTTTGATTAGATTTACCTTTATTTTTATTTTTATTAAGATCTCAAATTTTCTACTACAAAATTATGAACTCCAATTGAGGCGTGCGTTTATAATGTTATACCCCTATTCCGAGTGCAAAGGAAAATGTTTCGACTCCTGATTCGATCATATAGAGAAGATAATTTTTCGGATCCAATTATTATATTGAATTTTTGATATTAAATTCAACACATTTATATACCGTACGACCAAAGGATTACCTCAAACGCTATGAAATTTTAAATCCGATTATAATACTCTATTATGGATCCAATGGAACTGGTTTGGTCGAATTCCGAGACTATGCCTCGGATCGCTATTTTATGCGTCAATTAAATTGATAATTCAAAAAAATTCAAAAATGTTTGAAATTTCAATTTCCAAAACTTTCTAACTCAATTATAATTCCAAATCCGATATATAAAACCATTTAAATATTCAAAATCAAATGACAAAAAATCCAGGTCGTTACATTTGGATTGCCCATCCATATTCATTTTGACCATCTGCCTTAATTATTAACATGTTAAATGTTAATGGACTATCTATACAGTTTCATAGTTTTCAAGGGATCACTAAGAACCTATTGGTAATTGCAATATGTTTCCCCTTATCCTGGTTATCATTGGCTAACTAGGAACCTGTTGACTAACTGTTAATATCTTAATCCAGATATTGTTTTCATGGGCTAACTACAAACACACTGGCCTCTACCAGTCTCAAATTATAGTTTTTCATGGGATGACTATGAATCTATTGGCTCCAGTCAATATCATATTGTTTTCATGGGCTTACTGTAAACCTATTGGCCTCTTCCAATATCATTAATTAAAATTTTAACATCAGTTAACTTATATATTCACTACTGGGTTCGCCTAACTGGTTATTTTGCCACTTTCCCCAAAATACAGTTACAGGTTAATAACAATGTGAATAAATATATAAAGAAATGAGTATAACAACAAAAGAATACCAATACATGTGGTTTATTATCCATGAAACCCCCTTTTTATAAATGTCTTGGTTAAACCCTTTAACCTTTTAAATCAAGTAAAATTTCTTCATTTCAAAACACTTTGTTTATTTATGACATGGTTATTTCTTTAAATTGAGATTGGATTTATGTTTTGAAATCATAAAAACATCTCTTTCGAAACCTCTGGATAGCTTCCTTCGAAAGAAAAAACCTCTTTTCAAAACATATAATACAAACCTTTCGAAAACCTTAATAAACATTCCTTTTCGAAGCCAATGTTACCTTTTGATAGTATCAAATTCTCTTCTAAAAATATAGGGCTTCAAAACAAATGAAAGTACCTCTTTCAACAGCATTGGGTTTACAGTTTAAAAATGTCATTTGGTTCAAAATGTTTATACATGAAAGTATCTCCTTTGAAACCAATCAATATAAATTTGGGGAAAAATTGTTGGTGTTGGAACCATCTTAGTCGAAATCAAAACCTTTAAAACCAAACTTTGGAAACAATGTCGAATCCCTTTTGTAAATTCTTAAAACAAAACTTTCGAAGTACAGAGTGGAAACCCCTTTCAACTCCTTCTCCTTTGAAAGCCCCAATCCTTTCGAAAGCAAATAGGATAAAGACTTAGTTTAAGGTAAAATAAGGGTAACCTTTCGATAGAATTACTGAACAATATAGTCGAAGGTGGAGTAGCGGCGAAGTCCCGACTAGGTCGAAACCTAACCTTTCAAAAGCAGTTATATAAAGGAAAAAGATACCCCTTCGAAAGTAAAAACTTTAACACAACATGAAAACTTCTTCAAAAGATTGGTATAAAACATTTTCGAAAGCATATGTTTCGACTGTGTCGAAAGCTTTAGGTCAAACTAGGCAAGAATGTTAACTTATGAAAACAAACGAGGTTTCAAACCCGATGGAAGCTACCCTTTCAACACTAAGGTTTCTGCTTACCTTCCAATCGACTACATAACATCTAAGTGATATCATGCATATTAGTTTTGACTATGGTGGCCTCGATTGAGATGAGGCAGAGTCATTGGAGTCTAAAGGTACTTGCCAATCAGAGGTAGAACCCCTTTTTCCGATTAAAGGCTGAATTATAGCAACTTTTATTAATTACTTTCTAACAACTTGCCATTTGTAAAATATTGAATGGTTGTCATGAAAACTTTTCAAATACTTTACCCTCATAATTACTGCATTTATACCATATTAAAACCATTAAAATGCAATGTTTTATCCCTTCCATATACCAAAATCAATTATTTTAGAAATGTCATTCTTTCAAATAATTTATTTTCTAGGAAAACCAATTAGAAAAACCTCCAAAAATCATAGAAATTCAATTTCATCATATAACCAAACATATTAAGATTTTAGTCCCAATTTCTTCCTGAAAATTCTCAAATTAATTCGAAACCCAATTATATCATACTTTTCTTTAAAAATTCATAGTTAAATTTCCATAGCTTGGAAAATTAAAAAAATTGAAACCCATCTCCAAAATCATGTTTTACTTAACATTATATTTTTCCATGGCAATCTAAAATAATATATTTTTAGTTTCATGTCAAAACTACGTAAATCATGAGCTTATGAATTAAAACAAGTCATCATAATATAACTCAAGCATATCATCATTTATTATATCACTAAAATGAATTTAAATCATAAATCTGAAACCATAAATCATAGAACAAAATAGAGATGGTAGAAGATTATTATTTTCCTTAAAATTGATAAGGAATTTGAGATTTGCTTTTGATTAATCATTCCTATCTTTTGACCCTTAGCTTAAAATTTAAATTTCTTCATTTCTTCCTTGCTAATGGCTGGATTTTTGATTTTGGTTTGCGTTTTATGAAAAATGAAGAATGTAACGTGAATGGACAAGAGAGAGATGTGTATAGCCAAATGGATATTCACTAATATGCCAACGTGTAGTTTAATTGACAAGTAACCCAATTTAAAGCACATTTATCTAGTTATTAAGCACGACCCTATATATTTATGTAATTTATTCAAATCCCAATCCTCTTACATCATTATTCTATTTAATTTGTCTAATTAAATTTTCTAAATAATGTTATCAAAAGTTAGGGACGTTACATGATCCCCCTTAAAGAATTTTTTCCTCGAAATTCAATAAGGACTAATTACTAAGCATAGCAATCATCTGTAACAACTCCTAACAACCATACTAGTCTGATTGACTAGCAACTATTTATACAAACTTAATATAAATATACCCTCAAAGAAGGTTAGGATAAGTATCTCTAGTCTCGTCTTCTATCTTCCAAGTACAGTCCTTCTCATTGTCGCTCCACTAAGCTTTCACCAACCTGAGTGTCTTGTTCCTTAACCTTTTCTCATATCTAGCTATGACTCGGACTGGTTGTCTAACAACAGTTTTATTAGGATCTACTACTAAATCTTCCAATCCTGTTTGAGGAATAGTAGTCTCTGTATCATGCACATATTTACCAAGATGAGACGCATGGAATACATTATGGACACCTGCTAAACTACACGGTAACTCTACCATATACGTGAACTTTCCAACCCTCTCTATAATTTGGAACGGACCTACATATCTCGAGGTTAACTTCCCTGACTTTCCAAATCGTATCATACCCTTCATTGGTAATACCTTAATGAAAACTTTATCTCTAACTGAGAATTCTAAGTCATTACGTCTCTTATCTTCATAACTTTTCTGTCTTGACTGATCTTCTTTTATCCTTTCTTGAATTAACTCAGTCTTCTCTGACGCCTCTCTAACCAAGTCTAGACAAAGACTAATCTGTCCCTAGTCTCCAACCAACATGTTGGTGATTTGCATGGTGTTCTATGCAAAGCTTCAAATGTCACCATTCCTATACTAGTCTGATAACTATTATTATAGGAAAACTCCACCAAATGTTGGTGATTTTTCCAAGATCCACAAAAGTTTCTATACACAAGTTCTTAATAAATTTTCGATTACCTTATTAAGTATCTTTGTCTGCCCATATGTATGAGGTAGATATGCAATACTCATATTAAGCTTGGTACTCATTACTTCCTATAGACTCTACTAGATTTCAGTAGTGAACAACGCATCTTTGTCACTGACTATACTACAAGGAACTCCATGTAGGTAAACTATGTTCTTCTTGAACAACTTAGCTAAAATAAGAGCCGTTCTGGTTGACTTAACTGGGATGAAATGGGCACTTTTGGTCAATCTGTCCACTATAACCCATATACGTTCATTACATCTATTTGACCTTGTCAACCCGTCTATAAAATCCATGGATATCAGATCCCATTTCAAACTGGAATCTCTAAAGGTTGAATAAGGAATCCAATCTCCAGTACTGAAGTTTCTTATGGATGTAGTAGGAATAGTGCCTTCGGTTCCGTTCGGACCAGAAACTGACTTGTATGGACGAATGCCATCAGACCATCGTCATCAGACCATCGTCATTGGAAGACGATGAACATTCTAAGTGAATGTGTGCTAAAAAGGTAATTGTAAACTTAAGCCTCATCAACCGAGAATAGCCAAAAGAGGGGTGGTGCAGCAAGGCTAAGTAGGTAGCACCCAAGTAGGGTAAGGTCATCCTTGTCTAGATTCCCTTGATCTCGGCTATGTGAAGGTTGCTGATCCCAACCGCGGTGTGATCTTATTCAGACTATCCAGTAAGGGGTAGCTCTGGTCTTATGTTGCAGCGGATCGAGAGTGGTCCTCGGTATGCTGATCTTGAACAGGTACTGTGACGGGCAGTACCCCAGTAGCCCTGCCATTGTATGGAATCCAATCTTAAATACTGAAGTTTTCTATCTTAGTTTATGGCTATGTAAGGAGAATAGATGTTTCTAATTGAGGTACCTGATCGAAGTCCACACTATGGAGGTCGAGTGAGCGATACTTGCCCGAAAGTAGAAGTCTTTGTATCCGAGGAAGTGACCAGATCAAATATAGCATACGGATGATTTATGTATATCATACGAGCTTGGGTATATAATTATATTTGGTGTGTGACTTAAGGAAGTGTGAGTCTAAGCAACATTATGAATCTTATTTGTTAGTCATTTGAAATTTTAAATACCGTTAAGTGTTAGATTTTTCCCTTATGGGATTTGATTAGTTGATAATGTTATTTTATAGACCAAGGTTTATAAAATTGTTATTTGCTAGTATTTAAATCCTAGTGCTTATGAAAAGGTGGTTTTGAGAAGAATTTTTGAAAAGAGATAGTAATAAAATTATTTTGAAAAGCTTTTGTAAAATATTATTATTTTAGTCGTATTTTCTACCCTAGCTGTTGTTTAGGAGAAACAAAAATTCCATTAGGTACTCTATGTTGTTTTGCTTCTAGAGTTATATCGTGCTTCGATAGGAGGAGACCCCTCCTTGTAATAGTTGACTTTGGTTTTTGATTTATTATTCTTTGAAGAAAATTTAAAAATATATTTTGAAAATAAAACCCAGGCATTTAGTTTTAAAACTTAACTTTTGAAACGATTGGATGCATAATATATTATTACAAGTTATCCTCCGTAATTTGGTTACATATGATTGTTATATTGCTTTTGGTTGCATATGTTTGTTATGTTGATTTAGGTTGCAAGTGGCTTTATACCATACTGGATTTTCATGTAGATTTATATCAGGCTAGTGAATGCAGAGTTGCGTCATTATTATTTGTTACATCATATTGCTCTTTTGTCAGCCTGATTCTCTTTTGGATTATTATAAGTATAGGAAAGCAAAAGATTGCTATTTGATTCTGATACACCCACATTTGCATGGAAGTAATAAATTGGTAGCAAAAATATAAATCAAACACAGAAGAGGTACATAGTTGATTTAGAAGTTTGCTATTTTGTTTGATTTGTGATTTTATGCCCCATATATGTGAGGCTACTTGGCGTTTAATTTTTTTTTTTTGGTCTGGAGCTGCAGTGGCAATTTGTGGTTTTTTCGATCGAGCAGCATAAAAGAGATGCTACCAAAATTTTCCATAATTTGTGGAACTTTAAGAGTTTAATAACTTATTTTAAATAATAGCTTTTAAACTTAAAGGATTAGAGGAAGTTTCCTACTTCGGGATTACAGGGACAAAATTTTGTTATGAAGGGAGAATATGACATCTAAGAAATTTTTGTAATGGGATTTCAAATATTTAATTAATTTTAAGTAATGAAATATTGGATTTTGTAACTTAATAACTTGAATTTAAATATAGCAATCATTAAATATTTAAACTTTTGAATTAAATATTAATTAAATAGATTTAATAGTCTTATTTAACTCTTTTTAATTAATAAATAATGTTGATGAATTAAATTTGTAAATTTGTTAACAGTAATAAATAAATCAAAAATATAAAATAATATTTAAATGCGCGAATTTAGCATTTTAGGGCATTGCCTCTAATTTTGATGAAACAGGTGCAATTGGATTCAGAATAATGAATTGTTGTACGTCGACGAGTTTCATGACGATCGGATGTACTGTATGGTCGTCCGAGCTCGATACGTGTAGCGATCAATTTCAGGAACTAACATATAATATGATTTGATTTTAAATCTAATATTTGTGTACTGTGGATTTAGGTCCTGCAAATAGTTTACCGAGTTCAAAATATGGGTAATTAGCTAGGAAAGCCAGTGAGCATGCCTCGATTGGAGTTCATGATTTTATGTGCGTGAATAGTGTCAGATAGATTCTTATATAAGGACCCTCATACCTTATTTCTTTCCCAAACCCTAAAAGAAAAACCTTGCTTCCATTTATGTATCCCCTCATCCTACTGCCCGCGTCGATCGCGGCCACTAGAGGTGTTTTCAAGCCTCAACCTCAACTAGAAAAAGATGCGTGGGGAGCAAGGGATGACGATGAAAGGTTGGATTAGCTGGAGTTGGCCTATAACATGGGAACTTTGAGATGATAGCGTTGATTTCCTTTATCTTATTCTCGAGCTACAGGGCATTATCGATGACGAGACTAGTTGCAGGGGTCGAGGTCGACCAGGGCTCTCGCATGTATAAGTGCGGCGGCGCTAGATCATCGGAAGCAGCGGTGGCAAGCGAGAATAGGTGAAGTTGGGTTTCGTTAGACGTAGCCAGGTCTAGAAAAGGGGATTAGGGCTTGGTTTTGATTAGTTAGGGTAATTAATTTTTTGATGAGTTAATAGTGATATTAATTAAATTGTAAATCTTCTAAAATCAATAAATTATTCATAAAAGGTCTAAAATCAGACGATATGAGTTGCATTGTACTTATGAAAGCATTATCTACATTTTGAAATTGGATCGGAGAAGTTTGGAGGTTGAAGAATTTTATGCTAAAATTGAGCGGCGTTCGATTTTAGTTCAGACCGAAGTACAAAAGCGCTAACCGGAATATTGGTGATTTTACTCACCTTGAATTTAACTATAGTATATCTATGATGCTATAGATTATTGTTGAATTTTTGGATTATAATTTATATTGTTGTTTGATTGATTGTTTGGACTGGATTCCCGTTTGGAAAGTGGATGACATGTTATCTGATTCATATGGAATTCGTATGACTATATATTATTGCTTGTTCCAGTCTAATGGCGTGTTAGCGCTGAAATTTGAACGCTAACACCCCGGTGTAAGAGTTGTAGTTGTGAAAGCACCACCCGATAGCTCGGGAACAGATTACAAGCAGATAGTAGCAGAAAAGCGGTAAACAACAACAATTTTATAGTGGTTCGGCTTAAGGGTATAGCCTACGTCCACTTTAAGTACTTTTATTAATAATCTCGTTACAAGCTGATACAATTCTTCCCAAGTACAATACACTTTGAATTACAAGAGACTTAGAACAAGTAGACTAAACTTCGATGAAGATGTGAGTTTTCGAATTCATGTTGGATGTATGTGATCTCTTCTTGAAGTTGTTTGTAGCGTTCTTAGTGTCTTGAGAGCTTCAAGTGTTAAAGTGGTTCGGAATGCAGCAGAGTATCCGCGCTTGAAGAGAGTTAGCCCAAAAGTCCCCAAAATGTTGGAAGTGGTCATGTATTTATAGGAGTCTTCGGCCTTGAGTCGTGAGTCGTACCCGACTCATCGTTAACTCGTAGCCGAGTCAGGTTGGGTCGTGGACGACTCAACAGGTTGAACCCCAGCTTCGTACCAGAGCGCCTTCGATCCTCTGAATATAGAACAAGTCTTAAGTCGTATACGAGTTATTCCTCTTTGATATAAGTGTCATGATAGCGGGCTACGACTTAGTAACTTGAGGTCGTGGACGAGTCATGGTGAGTCGTCTCATGTTAACACGTGGACGACCTACTGGGTTAGCTCACGGCTTGGTCCAAAGTGATAAGTCGTTCACGAGTTATCCAAACGCAACTTTCTTGATGCTAGCATGAGTCATACACGACTCATC
This sequence comes from Allium cepa, assembly GCA_030765085.1. Lineage (NCBI taxonomy): Eukaryota > Viridiplantae > Streptophyta > Magnoliopsida > Asparagales > Amaryllidaceae > Allium > Allium cepa. The sequence continues at coordinate 880,536,137 of CM060931.1, read as the reverse complement.
ATTGGTCGTAACTCGTCAACGAGTTATCTCATTTCAGCATGGTATTGAACTTGTCCCTGAAGTCTTAGGTCGTTCAACCGTAGCTGTAATTAGGTCGTATCATATTTAAAGTCGCACAACCTTTAAGTCGTAGGCTGTTCATTTTCTTAAGTCATATAGGCCTTAACCCGCTAGGTTTCTTAACTCGTAACAATCTTTCAGTTGCAGATCTTAGGTCGTAGGCTTCTTGAGTCGTAGAGGCTTTAAGTCGTACATATCCTTAACTCGTTAAGTCTTAACTCGTATCAGCTCCTTGAGTCGTACGTTTCTTAGGTCGTAGAGAATTAAGGGTTAACATTTGCCCCTCGAAGTACATGCCTATGTCATAGGTCGTGTGCTTCGACTCATCCTAACTCGTACGTACCGACTCAAGTTCTGCTGTCTCGAACTATAAAATGCTTGAGTCGTTTCTCTTTCTCATCACTTTATCCTTAAGCCATTTCTGCCACATTCTCTAAACCTTTAAAGATGATCTCGACCCAATTCATACCCAATCCTCTCCAGCAACACACAATCGTAAGCGATTTCTTCTTTCTCTTCGATCATTGATCATTATCACTTCACGCGCTTAATTCTCCGCCTCTGGTTCGCCCCTTCGAGCCCTATGAGTTTCGTTGGATTGATTGCTGATGAGCTTAGGTTTGTCTGATTTGACTTATGGCGATTCGCCATTCGAGACGATCCTGTAGTGTGATAGGGTTAAGGTTGTTGCTGTTGGAGAGGCCATTGGATTAATGGGTTAAGAGTTAGAGGGCGAAGCGGGTTGGCCGAATAGAGTAGGAGATTGCCCCATGTACGACTTAGCAACTTCCATGCGACCCAGTGGCCTTTTGCAATTAACTTTAATCCGACCTAGCAAGTTTTGCGACTTAAGTCATGAGCCGTGACCGAGTTAGAACTCAGAAGATTTCTTGTTGTTTTTGAACCGCAACCCTCCTTCTGTTCCTTGACTTACGACCTAGAGCATAGCCGACCTAATGCATTGACGACTTAAGATTGAAACGACTTAACTTTATTCGCCTCATAATTCCAAGGTTGTAGGCGAGTTAGTGCTTAAGTCGTCTACGACTTAGCAATTGGCACTGTTGTATGGATTTTGAACTGTTGAACTTTGCTGCGTTCTTTTATAGATTCCTTTAACTTGTAGGTTAACAATCTGTTTAATATGATATTTACAGAAAATCGGGACGAATATGCTGCCATCGACCGCCCACATCAAATGACAGATTAGTTAATAACAGATAATTAACTTGAATAAATTGTGTGAACGAAGTGCTATCGATTTCAAGTAGAATATTAAAGCAACACTGAAATAGTCAATTGAAACTAACCAGCCTGCACTAATATTATGCTTGAACTTTAAATTAACAAGTTCTGAAATTACCATAGTCGATCAATCGTCGACCAGTTTAATTCCAGTTATATTTACTTGTTATTTTTATCAGTTTTGCACGACACTTCACACTTTTAGGAAACGTGCACCTTCATATTTGAACATCCAGTTGCTTGTGTAGAATGACTTCTCAGGAAGAAGATGCAACAGTTCAGACTGGAGAGGCAACTGTTCTTCCGGCTCCACTAGTTAATCCTCCCGAAAGAGCCCCTACCACAATATCGTACAAAGTTTTTCGCCAGTTGTGTACTCAGTTTGGCATTGCTGAATCAGATGCCATTCTTCCTGAGAGAAATAATACTGCTGACATAGCACCTTCTGGCTTTGTGACAGTTAACCGACAATTGTGCCTAAGTGGGGGCGTTCCTCCTTTCAATGACTTTTTCCAACAACTTCTTCATCAATTGGCCATTGCTCCATCACAGCTACACCCCAACGGCTACGCCATTCTAATGGGGTTGTGTGTGCTATTCAGGAGAACACTTGATCGACTTCCGAGCTTTGATGAAATTTGTTACTTATGCTCCTTTACCCGGACCAAAGATCATCCTTCTATTACTGTTGTGAGAAGCGCCCGAAACCGCAAATTAATTGTTGGCCTTCCTGACACTTCTCATGGGTTTCTAACCCAGTTCTTCTTCGTTCGTTGCCCCCCGGGGTTTTATGCTGTGTGGAGGGAAGGAAGTAAGATCATCCATCCTTACTTCGTTTGTTATCTGGCCTTTGTGAGACTGTCCTGCTAAGTGTTAACTCTGCTACTTTTTATTTTCAGCGCTGCCTCCTCCCTCTAGGAATCCCAGTCACAAGTCGACTTTTGAGAGGCTTAAGGCCGTGCCGGTTGAGGAGAGAGATATTCAATTTATGTTAAAAGATGAATTTTTGCATCAGTACGGACTTTTGCATACTTCTCGTTCTACACGTCCTCATGAAATCCCAGACTCCCCAGCTAGAGCGTTGGATGCCTCAGTTTCTACTAGCACATCCATATCAAAAGGACCTGCTCCTGAGGCTTCGCTAGTGAAGTGTTCCACTTCTGTTGATGCTGCGGGGCCATCTGACAAACTTGCCCCGGTTATCGAGGAAGAAGAGCCTCAGGGATCTTCCCATCATTCACAAGAATCTGGTGAAAAAGCTGAGAAATCCAGTCCTGTTAAGCAGAGCAGGGATGATACTTTCGAAGGACTGAGCGACCTCTTTGCTACTTCACAAGAGATTTTTAAAGACGATCCTATCACTGCTGGGATTTCTTCTTCAGTAGTTGAAGCTACTTCTATTTTGCAACAGTCGCCGTCGACTCAAGAGTTGACGCTAACTATTACACCCACAACTACTCCCCAATTAAAGAGTGGTTCGTAGATTGATGCGCGTAGTTTGCACATCACACACACTTAGAATTCCTGGCACTTTTATGCTCTTTTTTTTTTTGATATTTGAAAAATTCTCAAGTTTTATTTCCTCTTTTTTTTTTATTTTAGGTTCTTCAATGAGGCGAGCCAGCTCGTACTATGATGACTTTCAGCGATATGGGAAACGCAGCCAGTATGGCTATCAATCCTATCCTCCTGTTCATAGAGAGACTGATGAAGAAAGGGCTACCTGGAAGGCTCGGGAAAGACGTGATTATGAAGAACGCTTTGGAAGACCAGATAATCGACATGATTCCTCCCACAGAGAGAGTGACTCCCTTAAACGCAAATCTCATGATGATAGAGGGAAGAGTCACACAACTGATGACTCGAGCAAACAGGCCAAAGTTATTGAGGAGCCAATGCCTGCGCCTTCAGAGAAGATTACTGCTCCTACTTCTTCTCAATCTCCTGCCCCTTCCCCCACTGATATCCAAGCAATCATCAATAGGCCATCTTACCAAGTTGGACCAGGTCCAGCCACTCTTCAACGCCGATTTCCTAATTGGTGTTTAAAAGGAGTTCGCTTTGACCTCGATCTGGTTCCCATAGATAAAAGTGCTATGTTACGGAACCTTGATGCAGTCAGAACCGATATTGAGAGGATGTCATCTTCGCAGAAACTCGTTGATGAGCTCCAAAGGATGAATAGGGCCAATCTCGAAGCTATGCTTACCATGGAGAACGACAAAACTGAATGGCAAAAGATCCTTAAACAGCATGATGCAGAAATGAGGAGTATTGCCGATTATAATGAGAAACTTGAGGCAGAAGTTGGGAAACTTAAAGAGGAGCTTGCTACTTCTTCCACTTCTTATTCTCAAAGGGAGAGTGTGCTTCTTCAACAGGTGCGGGATGCTCATGCCGCGCAAAGGGATGCTGAGGCCAAGGCTGATGGGTTGGAGCAGATTATAGAGGGCAACCCTACTGATATTACTCAGTTACGAGGACAAACTGGCCTTCAGGCTGCAGAGATTGAAAAATTGAAAGCCCAGTTATCCAAAGTCGAGAGAGAGCGGGATGAGGCTGTTGCGGGTAGAATTGCAGCTGAAGAGGCCCATGAAGCTACCAAAGCTGATATTGGCTCGACACTATTTGATTTCTACTTGCAGTGTATATTAGGGCGTGGCAGTCTTGCATTCCTGGGCCCCAAGTATGAGATTACCCTGGCCGAAGTGTGGGAGGCCGCACTAGATATGTTTAAAGGGGCCGGATACACTGAAGAGGAGTTGGAGGTGCACTACTTAGACTTTGAGGCTCGCGCAGCCCTTGCCAGTGGGAAGGAGCAACTTGCCAGATCGCGAGTTGAAATAGTGGGGGAAGAGCATCAAGAAGAAGAAACAAATTTGACTGCTCCTGTCCCTCCTTCAACTTCGGCCGATGCGGGCATTATTGGCTCTAGCTCTTATGTACCGATCCCTGCTCAAACTGATACCGGGGCCAAAATTACTCAAGCCACAGATGAATCGCAAGAGAGTGCTGAAGCTCCGGACTATGAAATTGACATAATAAAGACAACTTCTGCAGGTAATTCCACTGTAAATTTCGCTCAAGTGGATTGCTTATTTATTTCACATGGGTTTAATGAGCTCCTTGACTATTTTCTCAACCTTGATGAACCTTCATCTCCTCTCTTTACTGACTTTAACCTCTTTTCTTCTGTAGAGAAAGTATCAAGCACCGCTCAGATTTCTCCTCCTCCGGTTATCCCTCCTCCGTTTCCCCAGGTGGCTCCTCCTCCTGCTTCACAGCCCGGGTCGCAAGAGGAACAAATAGAGGCCCTTCATGGTTTAGACGATCCCATCGCTTCGCAAGAGCATAGAGACGAGGGACTTGAGGGAGGTGAGATATCTCCGGAGCGGACTCCTTCCGATGACATAACTTTGTCTAAACTTGTCACTCCGGGAAGTGAGTCTTCCTCAAAGAGGAGGAAAAAGCACGGAACGTCAAAGAGGAGGGGGAAGATAATCGCTGTTACTGAAGTGGAGCCAGAAGTTGGACCAGCTACGCCTACCCCTCCTCCTTCTTCCCTTGTGCCAACCGACCGACCTGAAAAGCTAATCATTCGACCGGGAAAATGGTCCAAAGGTAGTAAAAAGAAGTGAAGATTTTAGCTTTTTGCCTTTTGTATGTACTGGTCGAGAATTGTGCGGGTACCGGCCCCCGCTTTTCTTTATTTTGAAACCTGTACCTGCATTTCAATTGAATAAAATGATCCTTTGTTTGTACATACTTCTGTTTGAATTTGAGAATGCATTTATTATTCATTTTTGCACAAGTTTATTTATATGATATTGCAGCGGGCTTATGGTATGTTGTTTGAGTATTACTTTACTGATGCAGTTATACTATTATACCATGTTGCCCCCATACCTTAGGCTTGCTGTAATATTTTATACTTCGAGGGGACTTGCACTCTTATTTGCTAAAGAATAATTATTTTATTCTTTAAAGAAAATTTTTGTAGAGTACAACTCCCTTCGTATAAGTTTCTACGCTTTGTCGTTCGAAGAAATCACTTTCTTTTTTTCTTTTTTGCTTATGTGCATATTTTACCAAGTGAATTCTTCTATGTGGTAAAGCGGACCTCTGAAGGGTACTTTAACTTCTTTTATCTTTTTTTTTTTTTTTTTTAAGATCATTTTCCAGAGTAGGTAAATTACTCTTCCTTTGAAAGTTAAGCACGCTTTTGATGAGGATTTTTTTTTTATGTACAAAGTTGTACCTCTGAGGAGGGATTTTTCACGTTTCAACACTTGGAAGTTTTATTTCAATCTCGGCGAAACGTGTACCTCCAAAGAGTTATGCCTTTGAAGAAAGCCTTTTCACGTTTCAACACTTGGAAGTTTTATTTCAATCTTGGTGAAACGTGGGCTTCCGAAGAGGTCTTTCTTCTCGATTGTGCCTTCGAAGAGGTCTTTCCTTTGAATTGTGTCCCCGGGAGGGGGTTGTACCTCTAAGGAGGGATTTTTCACGTTTCAACACTTGGAAGTTTTATTTCAATCTTGGTGAAACGTGTACCTCCAAAGAGTTGTGCCTTCGAAGAAAGCCTTTTCACGTTTCAACACTTGGAAGTTTTATTTCAATCTCGGTGAAACGTGGGCTTTCAGGAAGGTCTTTATTTTGTTTTTGCATTTCAACTTTGGTGTGAAATTCCAAAGAGCGGTTGTTACACTCCAACTCCTGGCGAAATGTGCCTCCGAAGAGGGCTTTTGTTTTGTTTACATTTCAACTCTGGTGAAGTGAAATCCCGAAGAGCGGTCATAACACTTCAACTCTTGGTGAAATGGGCCTCCGAAGAGGGCTTTTATTTCGTTTGCATTTCAACTCTGGTGAAGTGAAATCCCGAAGAGCGGTCATAACACTTCAACTCCTGGTGAAATGTGCCTCAGAGAGGGTTTTCATCGCCCGGAAGTTACTCTCTCATGGTTGGAGGGTCATGACTCCTCCAATCTTTTTTGTTGAGTAGAGAACTTTCTTTTTTGTGGCGTATGACCCATTAGAGGTCTTTATCCTCCGAAGAGTTGTGTCTCCGAAGAGGACTTGTGCTGTCGATGATGGCTTTAGTTGTTCCCCTGTTCACTTGCTTATGCCTTTTCAATGATCCTCTGCCCCCTCCTTTTTTACAAGTAACTTGTTTAATCCAAGGAAGTGCGCTTCATTTTCAGGCAATTTCGTGAGAACGAGCACTAGCTTCTTAATTGGACGTTTGTTTGTTCAAACAATCTCAATTTATTAGCAAAGACCCGTTTCTGTCGAAATCATAGGCCGTTCAATTGAAGTACTTCCTATCTAGGATTTGAATTCAGGGCTTTTGTGACTTGAAATTTGGCGAGAATCACTCGGTCTTTTTATGTGCAAGTTTCACTTCCACTGTCTGCAAAAATTTAAATCGACATTTCAGCAGTACATTCTATGTACTTTTTATATCGAAAATAAAGCAAACATGTAATAATAATAAGGAACACAAGATTTATAGTGGTTCGGCCAGGAAATTGGGCCTACATCCACTTTACATTCTTTCATTATTTACTTGCATCAGTTTTACAATTGCTTTCAATTACAAGAATCATACATTCATAATTCTTTTTACAATATTTCAACAAAATTTTCAAGTAAAGTATGGACGCAAATGGTTGCTGTTCCATGCCCTTGGAATTTGATCTCCTTCAACAGTGGTGAGTTTGAATGTGCCGTCAAGAAGCTTCTGACCTATTACATATGGTCCTTCCCAATTTGGCCCAAACACACCTGTCGCTGTCATAATTCTTTTCAGGACTAGGTCTCCAATCTCAAAGCTGCGTTGGCGGACTTTGGAATTGAAATGTCTGGCTATTCTTTGCTGATGAGCTGCAATCCTGAGATTAGCCTCATCTCTTTTTTCATCAAGGAGATCTAGCGCTTCAAGCTGTAGCTTTTCGTTTTCTGCTTGATTGAAATGGATTCTTCTGTGTGAAGGGACTTCTATTTCTACCGGAATCATTGCCTCTGACCCGTATGCCAATGAAAACGGGGTGTGCCCAGTCGCAGTTTTGTGAGTGGTTCTGTATGCCCATAGTGCCAGTGGTAGCTTATCGACCCAACCACCTTTTGCTCTTTCAAGTTGCTTCTTGATGGTTGACTTAATAATTTTGTTCACGGCTTCCACCTGCCCGTTTGCCTGCGGATGAGCTACTGCTGAGAAGCTTTTCCGGATTTTGAATCGCTTGCAAAAATCTTGGAATTCTTCACTTTCAAACTGAGTTCCATTGTCTGTAATTATTTTTTGAGGTACACCGTATCTGCAAATGATGTTTTTAGTCACAAAACTTATCATCTTCTTTGAGGTGATAGTGGCCAGTGGTTCAGCATCTGCCCACTTAGTAAAATAATCTACAGCAACAATGGCATATTTAATTCCAGATTTGGCAGTTGGTAACGGTCCTACAAGGTCGATTCCCCATATCGCAAATGGCCATGGACTGACCATCTGTGTGAGTTCAGTGGAAGGAGCTCTAGGAATTTTGGCAAATCTTTGACATCTGTCACATTTTCGGGAATACTCCGCTGCATCTCGATTAACTTCTGGCCAAAAATATCCGTACCGGAGAATTTTCTTTGCTAATATTTGGCCACCTGAATGATCACCACATTCTCCTCCGTGTACCTCTGCTAAGATTGCTTTAGAATCTTCCCTGGATACACATCGAAGTAATGGCATTGAGAATCCCCGTCTGTATAACCGGCCATCCTGGATTACGTATCGAGAGGCTTTTCTCAGTAGCTTTTGTCGTTCTTTTGAGTTCCCTGGTAAGGATCCATTGAGCAGATATTCTATTATCGGAGTCATCCATGATTCTTGCTCTTGAGACATGCTCATGATCCAATCAATGTCCATCTCATCAATGCTAGGAGTCGACAGGACCTCCACTGGAGTTAGCCCCAGAAATTGAGCTTCGCCTGTGCTCGAATACTTCGCGAGAGAATCTGCTTTCATGTTTTCTTCTCGAGGAATGTGGCTTATCATGTAATGATCGAAATCACCCAGGAGTTCCCAAGCCTTTGACAAGTAGGCGGGCAGATTCCCCCCTTTTGCTTGGAATTCCTTTTTGACTTGGCATACAATAAGCTGAGAATCACTGAATATCTGTAGCGGTCGGATGTTTAATTCTTTAGCAATCCTTAAGCCGGCGATAAGGGCTTCGTATTCTGCTTCATTGTTTGTTGAAGGAAATTCCAAACTTAGTGCATAGCATAATGATCGACCTTCAGGAGTCTCAAGTACAACTCCGGCTCCAGAACAGTAGTCGTTTCTTGCACCATCGACATATAACTTCCACTGGATAGGGGAATTGTCGACCGTTTCTTCCTCACTGTTACCCTTATCTGTAAATTCTGCAATGAAATCCGCTAAAGCTTGTCCATTGATTGCTTTCCGGGGATGATAAGTGATGTCATACTGACTGAGTTCAATATTCCACTTTAGAAGACGACCCGAAGTTTCAGGGTGAAACAGGACTTGCTTTAAAGGTTGATCAGTGAGGACTCTGATAGGATGAGCTTGAAAATATTGCCTCAATTTCCTAGACGCAATTAGTAAGCAATAGGCGAGTTTTTCCAACTTAGAGTAATTCATCTCTGCCTCAGTGAGTCTTTTGCTGATATAGTAAACTGGATGTTGAATCCTTTTGTCTTCCCGTATCAGCGCTGCACTTAAAGCGTGAGATGATACTGCCAAGTATATAAGAAGATCCTCGCCATCACCAGGCCTAGAAAGTATTGGAGGCGTCTCCATATGGCGAATCAATTCATCAAAGGCTTTTTGGCATTCGGGAGTCCAATCGAAGTTTTTCTTTCCTTTCTTTAAGGCGTCAAAGAATGGGATGCATTTGTCTGTGGCTTTGGAAATGAACCGACTCAAGGCGGCAACTTTTCCATTGAGACTTTGCAATTCCTTCTTTGTTCTAGGAGCTTTGACTTCTTTCAAGGCAGTAATTTGAGCTGGACTACCCTCAATGCCCCTAGCGCTGACGATAAACCCTAAGAACTTTCCGGACTCGACCCCAAACGTGCATTTCAGAGGGTTAAGCTTCATTCTGTATTTCCGGAGGACTGCGAACATTTCTGCCAAGTGTTCAATGTGATCCGCTGCTTTCTTAGACTTTACTAACATGTCGTCGACGTAAACTTCCATAGTTTTGCCCAATTGTGGTTTGAACATAGCATTAACAAGTCTTTGGTAGGTTGCCCCTGCATTCTTCAATCCGAAGGGCATAACTCTGTAGCAATAAAGACCAACATCGGTGATAAAGCTCGTGTCCTCCTGATCCGGTTCATGCATCATGATCTGGTTATATCCGGAGTAGGCATCCATGAAAGATAACAATTCATGCCCCGCTGTTCCATCTACCAGTTGATCGATCCTGGGTAAAGGAAAGCAATCTTTGGGGCAGGCCTTGTTCAGATCTGAAAAATCGATGCACACTCTCCATTTTCCATTAGCTTTCTTAACCAGCACAGGATTTGAAACCCAATTCGGATATGTAGATTCTTTGATGAAGTTATTTTCCATGAGTCGATCAATTTCCTCTTTTAATGCTGCTGACCTTTCTGGACCTTGGGTTCTTCTTTTCTGTTTTACTGGTGTAAACTTTGGGTCAATATTCAGAGTGTGTACTGCAACTTCTGGAGATATTCCACACATATCAGCATGAGTCCAAGCGAAGACATCCAGATTTGCTTTCAGGAAAGATATCAAGATATTCTGAATTGACACATTAAGCTGTGAACCCACATTCAACACCTTATTCGGGTCTTTCGGGTCAACAGGTACCGGTACTGTCGTTTCAACCGGCACTACTCTATTCTCCCCTGCACTGGCTTTTCTGGGATCCATCTCTTTCTGTGCCCCGCTATGCTCGCCAGTGCAGGGTCCGCCCCGTAATTGCTACAAGGCTGGCTCTTTGATGCGGACCGGGGCGGCCGCATCCTTTCCCATTTCCCTTTTTCTTGACTCTCGCAACTCTGTCAAATAGCACTCTCGCGCAGCATTTTGATCCCCTTTTATAACTCCTACTCCATTGTCTATAGGGAATTTAATAGTGAGGCACCACGGGGCTAGGATAGCTTTGAACGCTGCGAGCGTTGGACGGCCAAGGAAAGCATTATAAGCAGAAAACTCATCGACAATCACAAATGTTTGCTTGCGGACTACTTTCCTTTCTCCTTCCCCAAGTTCTACAAGCAAATCGATGGTTCCTATTGGTTGCTTTGGCTCCCCAGTGAAGCCAGCGATCTTCAGCGATGAGGCTTGTACATCGACCATAGGGATTTTCATTTGGTTGAATGTCATCTTGAAGAGGATATTACATGATGCTCCGCAGTCAATGAGAACTCTTCTGACAATGGCCGGTCCGATACCAGCTGAGATGACCAAGGGATCTAGGGTAGGAGCTTCGATACCTGTGGAATCTCTGGCTCTGAAAATAATATCATCACTGAAAGTTTTCTGTTGTTTCAGGGGCGTAGTGTCTTCTAAAACAAAGACGTCTTCTTCGGCTGGAACATATTTCAAAGCCCTGGTATATCTCTCCATCTCACCCCATCTCTTGCCAGCTGGGTGAGGTCCTCCTGTAATGACATTGATAATGGGCCTTCCAGATTCATGCCCCGTAGCTTTCTCACCTATCCTAGGCTGATGAACAGGAGCCTGTTGCCCCTGACTTGACGATGCAGGATTGTTGCTATTCTTTTTCACAAATTGCTGCATCTTGTTTTCTCTTAGCAATTCTTCAATCAGATTTTTCAACTGGCGGCATTCATCGGTCTCATGACCGGGTTGATTATGGAAGCGGCAGAACTTCCCACTTTGTATAGCCTTTTTCTCGGTCCTCAAAGGGATAGGTTTAGGGAGGTCAACAGAATCTTTAATGGCAAGGTAGATACGCTCCGACGTATCTGATAAAGGAGTATACTCTGATGGCTTGACGGATCGGGGCTTTTTCAGATTACTCTGTTTCTTCCCATTGTTATTTTCCCTTTTTTGCCCTACAGATTCATTCTTGCGTGGAGCAACAGTGTTATCTTCAGCTTTTTCCGACACTGCCTTTACTGGTACAGGACGGCTTTCCAGGCGTATGAATTCATCTGCCTTTTTGTAGAACTTTTCGAGGGAGGTTGGCTCCTTCATGTTTAGCCATTTCCCAAATTCGCTCGACTTATCAATAGCCCTCATCAGATAAGTCAATATCATTCGCGGTTCAGCGTTGTCCACCTCTGCCAGCGCTATATTAAAGCGGTTCAAGAAAGATCTGATAGATTCACCAGGATTCTGTTCTATACTTGACAATGACATGATGTCCTTGGCCTTTGAAGCATATAGTCTGAACTGTTCTTTGAACTTTCGGGTCAAGTCTGAAAACTGATCAATAGATCGGACTGGCAACTTGGTGAACCACAGTAGAGCCACACCCTCAAGTTATACGGGGAAATATCGGCACTTTATCTCGTCAGAGGCTCTGGCACCTGTCATGTGCCAATCATATTTATACAAGAATTCATTCGGATCACTTGTCCCTTTGTAAGCTGGGATAGTTGGAGGGACAAACTTCCTTGGAAATTCCGCCTTTAAGATTTTCTCAGTAAATGGAGTTTTACTTGGGGCGAAACCCCATTCTTTCTCATCTTCAACCCTTTGCATACTTTCTTTCATGATTTGCCGGACCATTGCAGAAAGATACTCCTCATCATGTCGAGTTCCAGATCCACCAACCTCAGGAAGCGTTTGCTCAAAGGGACTGGCAGCCCTTTCTGGAGCATTCCTTTCATTAGCATCATGAATGTTGCCAGCATAATTCCTTCCATTACCAGCCGGTTGATTGTTTACCCCGAGAAAATCATTCAACTTATTCAGAATTAGAGCATTTTGGGCACTCTGAGCCTCTAATTGTGCATTCTGGGCGTTTATCTGCTGGTTCAGCCCTAATATTACAGCATCCAACTCCGCTTTCGTAACCCCAGCAGACGTAGTGGGTTGATTAGGTACAGGGGAAGCGGATGTTCCCTCTTGAACGTTCCCAGATCTGATAGATCTACTCTTCCTTCCAGGAGCCATAATTTCAGACAGACTTCTGGTTTTCAAGGAAATTCTCTCTACAAATCTCTGTGAAGCAATGATGATAATTTTTCCTGAGTTCAATTCTCAGTGAAAGCACCAAAAATGTTAGCGCTGAAATTTGAACGCTAACACCCTGGTGTAAGAGTTGTAGTTGTGAAAGCACCACCCGATAGCTCGGGAACAGATTACAAGCAGATAGTAGCAGAAAAGCGGTAAACAACAACAATTTTATAGTGGTTCGGCTTAAGGGTATAGCCTACGTCCACTTTAAGTACTTTTATTAATAATCTCATTACAAGCTAATACAATTCTTCCCAAGTACAATACACTTTGAATTACAAGAGACTTAGAACAAGTAGACTAAACTTCGATGAAGATGAGAGTTTTCGAATCCATGTTGGATGTATGTGATCTCTTCTTGAAGTTGTTTGTAGCGTTCTTAGTGTCTTGAGAGCTTCAAGTGTTAAAGTGGTTCGGAATGCAGCAGAGTATCCGCGCTTGAAGAGAGTTAGCCCAAAAGTCCCCAAAATGTTGGAAGTGGTCATGTATTTATAGGAGTCTTCGGCCTTGAGTCGTGAGTCGTACCCGACTCATCGTTAACTCGTAGCCGAGTCAGGTTGGGTCGTGGACGACTCAACAGGTTGAACCCCAGCTTCGTACCAGAGCGCCTTCGATCCTCTGAATATAGAACAAGTCTTAAGTCGTATACGAGTTATTCCTCTTTGATATAAGTGTCATGATAGCGGGCTACGACTTAGTAACTTTAGGTCGTGGACGAGTCATGGTGAGTCGTCTCATGTTAACACGTGGACGACCTACTGGGTTAGCTCACGGCTTGGTCCAAAGTGATAAGTCGTTCACGAGTTATCCAAACGCAACTTTCTTGATGCTAGCATGAGTCGTACACGACTCATCATTGGTCGTAACTCGTCAATGAGTTATCTCATTTCAGCATGGTATTGAACTTGTCCCTGAAGTCTTAGGTCGTTCAACCGTAGCTGTAATTAGGTCGTATCATATTTAAAGTCGCACAACCTTTAAGTCGTAGGCTGTTCATTTTCTTAAGTCATATAGGCCTTAACCCGCTAGGTTTCTTAACTCGTAACATTCTTTCAGTTGCAGATCTTAGGTCGTAGGCTTCTTGAGTCGTAGAGGCTTTAAGTCGTACATATCCTTAACTCGTTAAGTCTTAACTCGTATCAGCTCCTTGAGTCGTACGTTTCTTAGGTCGTAGAGAATTAAGGGTTAACATGGCGGATGACATAAATAACCTTTTTTTATAGGGGAAAAAAAGGAAAGGTCAGAGTGTCTTCATGGCGATAGGCCGCTATAGAGCACTTCGAAAAATACACATACATATGTGTGATTTGCATGGGACATTTGTAGAGAGACCAAGATGGGTTTCTTGCCGTTATTTATTTACTATTATACAAATCTTATTTATATTCTCTTATTTTTTATATTGATGTTTAGTTGAAATAATTGCAATCGTCTATTTGAATTATTTAAGTGTCGTTATAGTGGTTTTTCGCGGTATTGTCACTTATTGAATATCATTTCCCTAAAGCTTTGTGTGGTACATTTAAACTTATATTTCACAAAATAGATGTTTAAAATTCATTAATCATTTTGATTAATGATATTTTAATTTAATTAATCATTTAGTTAATGATATTTTGATTTAATTAAGAATTTTAATTAACGGTGTTTAAAAAGTTAATTAACTAATTTAATAAAAGAGTTTAAAGCAAATTAACCGATTCTGTAAAGGTGTTAAAAATTATTAACAGATTTAGTGTTTCCAAATTAATGAACTAATTTAACAAAGGTTTTTTCAAAGATAATTGATTAATTTATTAAAAAGATTATAAAGCTTGATTAATGATCCTTCGGGATGATTAACATTGTTTTAAATTTATAAAGGTATTTAAATTGATTTCCTATCTTTTAGGATAATAAGTGTTGCTTAAAAATTTATAAATGTTGGTTTATAAATGGGAAATTCTTTCAAAAGAAATTGTTTAAAAATAATGCTAAGTGTAAATTGTTTTGGTTTTATAGTAAATAATGTTTTAACGACATTTATTTTTAACCCTTGGTTTAATATACTCAGCATTATAATTTTATTTTTATTTTAAAAATTTCAAAGAGTTTTTTTAATGAGTTTTACAAATGTTTGAAAAGTGAAAATCAAGCGCAAGTGTAATTCAAATGTTTTGAAGTTTGACTCGTTTATTTACGGTAAGTATATGTGATTTAACTCCCCGTACACAAACCACTTTATTATTTCGGACAATCGATTTATCGATTATCAATTTCGATTTTTCTATCTTCTTCGTATTCATCACTCTGAGACGTTCTGTTGCGCTTTTGAGCTTTGATATCCTTTGTTGAAAATGTCTAAAACCAAAGAGCAGGTAATGGGGCGCACTCTCCAAGTCATTGTTGTGCTTAGTCACTCTAAGAAGATTTGTCGCTCATTTTGAGCATTGGTATTCAACACCATGGAAACTAAAACCAAATCACAAGTGGGAACCAATCCATGTGGGTCGCAACATCAGGGTATTTCACATTTATCTGGTGAGTCAGTAGCATGCATGTATGAATGTGAGTATATTTGAATGCTCGTATGAGGCGGTGGTCCAGCTTGAAAGTTCCCGAGAGTGATACATGTTTGGCACGGGCTCTCAAGCATATTTTGTCATGGCCCAACTTTTCAATCCCTAGAAACGGCACTTAAACACATCCTCGGTGTTCATGTGCCATTGCCCAAGCATCGAAAAGATGAATCATCGTGGGATAAAATAAAGAACTGAATAAACACCTCGCAGCAAAACTGCAAAATAAACCATAACGGTCAATACTTTATTAGGTTACTCCTTAAGTGGGAGTTATTAAAGCTACACAAAGCACTACAAACATCTTAGGTAGTTATAACATCCTGCCTTTACAAATGTTGAAAACAAAATACATACAAAAACTAGATAATATAGTGGAATAGATAACTAAGAAGATGAAAACCTCCTGCTTGGATACCTTCTTCAAAAGAGCCCACAAAAGACCTGCTACCCTTAGACTACTCAAATAAAACGAGCACCCGATAGTTTAGGGGAAACGAACAACTCAGGTCATACGATATGTCTGGTATGATTAAAACTTTTTAACAATAGGTGTGAAACTAAACACAAACATCTAAGAGTACGCCGCTGAACATGGAATGGGTTTACTCCTACATAAATCAACATCCAAACGTAAAGAATGGATAAATAATTAAATACCATGAAAAGTGGTTGACTCTTCTTAGTGCAGATAAGGGAATAAATTTGATTGTTTGAATCAAAAAAGAAAATGAAATCTCCAACAAATGACTAGGAAGGTGCACCACCCTTGAAGTACACCTCTGTTAATATACTTCCAAGAAGCTTATATACTCTGTGACACTTCACAGACAATACCAAGCTGGACCCCAACAAACGTTACAAAGCATCCAATATTTCACATCTAATAGAGCTACCAAATCCATATCTAGATGATACGTGAAAGTACGCTAATGGGAGCAACCCACTTAGATTGGCTTCCTCTCGCGCTTTGGATTTAGCCATTATCGACAAAGGATATTAGTGCTCAATGGAGTAACACATCATCTTCGAATGACGATAATAAAGAAGCTGAAATAATCGATAGCTAAAAAACTAACTATCAGGGATATAAAATGATAGTATATGGAAATTAAGTCTTGTATACTTATCACCACCCATCGAAGTAAAATTTATTTCTTGGTTAACATTATACCAGACAAGTCAAGATAGTGTTACCTCAATGTCATGTCTCACGATTATTCTTAACTTTTGAAATAGCGACAAGTCTACTTCTTCGATGTTTAGTGCTCATTATAAAAATAAATCGTTTCCATACTTAGCTTCACATTACAAGTATTAGACTTAAAACACTTTGTCAAAAGTGTTTACTAACTTTGAAGTATCTTTATAAAAATGGTTTAACAGCTTAAACATCCTTATTACATTGATTAATTTACTTTAAAACTTTGTTAACTAAGTTAATTAATTAACTTTAATAACCTTTGATTAAAAAGGGTAAACTCCTTTAAAACATCATTAATTAAATTAATTAATAATTTAATTAATTAATTAAATTAAATAATAATTAGATATCATCACATAAAAGTAATTAATAAATTTAAAACTATCTTTAAGGAAATATCTATTTATAGTTAAACCAAATAAATAAATTTTAAAAGTCATCAACTAAAAGATTTATTAATTTAAAAACATCATTAGTAAATTGATTATTTAACTTTAATCCCCCATTATTAAATGATTAATTAACCTTAAACATAATTAGATAAAATGATTAATTAATTTCAAAAAATATCATTAACCAAGGGATTAGTTAAATTTACAACTCATCATTAATAAGTTATTTAGCTAACCTTAATCTTTATTAATTAAATAATTAATTAATTTTAAAAATCATTAGTAAAATAATCAAATTTGAAATCATTATTGTTTTAAAAATACTTATTTAACTTGTAAACCCAAGCACGATTTGAGACCAAAAGGTTTCGATAAAGTGTGAAATTTTCGAAAGTGCTGATACAGTGACTATCGCTTTACGGGCAGTTCGACAAACTAATTCATGTCAGTTTTCATACATCGAGTCAGGACACAATATATAAGTAAGCAAATAAACATGGTATGTACATTTATACAACAACAAGGAAACATCATTTGCAAAATTTCAACTTTAGCTTACTAACTTGCCATGTTACTAATTGTCATCCAAAGTGTTAAATTATCGATGCATAAGTCAAGCCAACAACCACCATAACACGACATATATCCAATAAGCAATCACCAACAATAAAAATGAACTATATTTAAAGTTAAAAACTTGGAATTTGAAAGGTGAGAATTTTACTCACCAACGTACACTAAATCTATGCTACACTTCCACCGAACTTAAATACAATCCTAACACGTCATCCAGTCTTAAAAATATGGACTTTTGCGCTTGAGGAGGGCCAATTTAGGTTCAACCTAAGGCCTACGGGGCTTGGCCTAGATGGTTCAAGGGGACATGGGGTTTTGTTTTGGTGGAGGAGTGTTTCTATATGAATATATGAAGTTTTAGCTTGATTTTTATTAGTGTATTCACTACGTTTTGACTACGGAAATAATTTTAAAAGCCATGGATATTCGTAAACATGAAGAAAAGAGAAATGAATATGTAAAGAGAGAATGTGTGGAGATGGTGGGTATTTATAGGCAAAGTGGAGTATTAATTTAAATTAACTTAAACACTTAAATAATATAAATGTTGACATGCAACATAGAAGCCATGCCTCTCCACCATCAAAAGTGCACACGCATCCACCTTTTGTCTACCCTCTACTACACTTTGTGTACTAACCTAAGTCGCTTCGGTTATGGTGGTACATGAGAGGTTATTTTAGATTTTATTTTTACCTTTTATTTAGTCATAATGTGTCTTATCATGTTTATATTTAAATTAATCATGGTTTATTACTGTTAATACTTAGCTTACCGTATGACTTGTGTACATGTGTATGCATGTGTACATGAGCGATGAAAAAAGTTGCACAACATTTTCGATGACTTTCGAATGCCAAAAAGTCAAAATTTTGGAAAATGTTTTTTGGTCACATTTTCTATTTTTATTTGAATTAATTATTTTGGTAAACAAAATTTGAAAATGATTTTAATATCAGTAACTAATATTTAAAATATGTTTATTTGGTTATTAAAATCCATTACTTAAATATTTAAAAATTATTTAAATATTCAAATACAAAGCGATTAATTTATGGGTCGTTACATATTTTATCTAAAGGTATAATTTCAGTGTTGGGGGAGCACTCTGCTAGTTATGTCGGATAAATTCATTTTCCTTATTTCTATCTCAAACCTTGGAATTGATCTTTTCATATTTTGTGTTACGTCAATCGAAGACGATTTGTTGCTCATTTGAGTGTTTCCATCCTTTGTCGGAAACGACTAAAACCAAAGCGTGAATGAAAGCCAAGCTATGTGGGGTTGCTCCAATTAGGGCATTTTCACATCCACTCTAGACTGGAATCAGTTTGGTGCATTGTCATGTGAATTACTTAGATACTCGGTAACCGTTGGCAGCGTCCAGCTTGGAGGTCTTTGAGAGCCATCATAGTTCTCAAGTATATAATCTAGAGGTATATTTTCGATAAGTGGGAACACCCTCTTGGTCATTTTTTTGGAAAATTTCCTTTTCCTTATTTGGTTGAAATCTTTGAATTGTGTTTCTTAATTTTCATTGAGAATTGTCTGAAGCTATTCTCAAAGTTTAATTATTTTTATCCATTCTTTATTTTTGGATTTTGATCTTAATCTATGTACATCCTTACTTGTTTGGATTGTTGTTCTTATTTGTTTCCCATTTCTTCATATATGAATGTTCTTTTTGTAGGGTAGAAACTGGATCTACATTTAGTAGCATTGTCTCATAGAATTATTAAATGTTAGCCTTATTACTTGAGTTTTCTCATATGGTTTTTCAGACTGAACCATGTGTTTTTTAAAATAATGCTCAGGTCAGATCGAGTATTTTTCTAGGTTGTCATTGGTGAGACATGGAGCTCATGGGGTAGAGCTGGATGTTCACTTGTTGTACTATTTTATTTTTTGCTGATTAATATATATAATTATCATAAACTGTAAGGTAGGTAAATTTATAGCCATCAAGCCGATAAGGTTTTATTTTGAACTCTAATGATCTTATAGTTGGAGTGAGAGTCTATACTATCTTTGTTATGTTATATGTTGTCGTTTCTGCTATGAATTTCCATTTTCCCTTTTCTTTTATGTTGTTCTTTTTATTTACGATAGCAATCTTTTTTTCGATGAATGGATGTTCAAAATTTGAATACCGTGGATGTATTTGGTGTCGACTTTCGATGATCGAAAAGGCAAACGTTAGAGCAAATTGGCATACGTGCGATTTTTTTTATAATATCGCGATTTGATTTTTATTTGGAAAATTAGGGCATGGATTTTGATCAAAAAGGATAAATGGGATGTTCGGGCTTGTGAAACAAAACCAGGTAAATATCTAGAGTAGTGAATGAATTAGAAATGGGATTGGGATTTTAATTCTGTTTGGGCCCTTTAATTCACATTCAATCAATAATTATGGTTTCCAATCTCTTGTCCACCAACTAACATGAGTGCAGTAACTTATGAGATCTTTAAGATTCATATGTCCTAAGTATCCGTTAAACAATCTACTATGTAGTACGATATGCTATTATAATATGTCTACAGTAAAGTAAAAGTATTAAAATAGTATTAAGGGGTTACCCATATCCCCCTAACACAAATTATGATGCCATAGTCTATACAATACCGTAACACCTCCTAATTAGAGGGCTACCAGAAGACACTCCATAGGTACGACATAAAACAAACTCGTAGTGGTCTTGATATGGTAAGTGGCACGACACTACTAGAAATGCCAGGGTAGATATACCAATTACACTTCCAGATTGGTGGTAACGCATAACACCTACTACTGCCCACCTCAGAAGACACTCCTAAATCAAAATCAAGGGTGGCCACCAAATCAATCATAAAGTCAGAGTATAGTATCGAAGGAGTGCGCCCGATCAGAGGAATGACCTCAATTGGCCCGTCGATTGCTCCTATTTTAGCCACCTTAAGCTAACTCATGGGAGTCAGGTCCACGTATATACCTCATATAGGATCGTCACCAACCATCCTACTTCATTCTGGAATCCCCACTGCGTAAACAGTTGTTAAAGTGGTTTTCGGTATTGACAGAGAGTATGACAATGTTTGATCCCTGTCTCTTTAACAACCAATCACTTATTACACACCGGATGGTTCTTTTACATTTCCAAAATCATTTCATATTTTATATCAAAATATCATATTCAACTCAAATCATATCACTTTCGAAATCATTACTTACTTTGGAAATCATATTCACCTCTGAAATCATATCACACTTGAAATCATAGTTCCTTTCAAAAGTCATATTTCCAAAATAGATTAAACTATCATTTCAAAATTATCATATTAAACCTAATATGTTATTTAAATCCCAACTTAGAATATAATGTCACTTAACCACATTCACTTTAAAAATCAAGGATTTGGATATAAACACAAAATCTTTACATAGTTTGAATTTTTGAAAAATAGTTTAGGTAGTTATAATTGGTTTAAATAGGTTTTTGAATAGTTAAAATACTCTAATATATTTAAAATAGATTTAAAATATTTTTAAATTGATTAAGATAGTTAAATAGATTTTAAATTAGATTAAATATAATTAAAGTAGAATAAATAGCTTTAAAATAGATTAATTAGATTTAAAATGAATTAAAATGGTTTAATTAGTTTAGAATAAATTAAATTGGTTTAAAATAAATTAAATTAGATTAAATTAAATTAAAAATAGATTAAATAGCTATAAAATAGATTAATGCAGTTAATAAATAGTTAATAAATATAAGAATCTTAATAACTAAAAATTTTAAAATAATATATTTTTAAATTAGTTTATATTAAAATATGAAGTTGGAATTAATATCAAATTAAACTATTCATTACATTTCAACACATTTGGACCATTTTCAATTTCCAAATCAACAAACCAAATTCAAACCTTTCAATTTAACATTTTAATAAACTATTGACTTTCATATTGTTTCAATCCATGTTCAAAATATCAATTTGAATTACTCCAATTTCAAAATGTTTCAAAGTTATATTTCAAACAAATTCAACAGCTCAATTCCGATGGAATTTCATTTATACTTAAAAAGTTAACTTTAAACTTTAAACTTAATTTCCTAAAGCAATTCCGTTTAAATCAATTCACATTTCAACACAAAACTTGATTTTCCAATGATACTTCAAATTATATAAATCAAATTTTACTTCAAAATATCACTTAATTAAATTAAAAAATTAAGGATTTTAAAATCATTTAATTTAACCAATTCTGATGTCTGTATATAATTCTCTACCCTAGGATCAAGTAATATGGATACTTATCATTTCAATCCGCAAATTAAAATTTTATGGGTATATATCATTTCAAACCGCAATCCCAAATTAATAATAAAATCCATAAAATCGCTCGAGTCTATCATTTCAACCCATAATGATTTTTCCTTAATCTATAGATCATTCGGGTATGTATCAATTCAACCCATTGTGAACCTGTAGTTTTTAACGATATAAAATACAACTTCCATTCATCCAATACCAATAATCAAACATCCATCACAATCGTCATCGAAATCAATTAATAAACATCAATATATAATTAATAATCAATAACAAGTATTTAACTGCCAATTTAAATTCAATAATAAATCGAATAACAATTTAATTCGAATAAATTGAAACTAATTAAAATGACGATTAAAATATACCAAACAACCATTAATAAATTTCTAATCACATCATAAATTTAACTTAACTAACATAAATTTTTTTAGAAGTTGTGAGTGGGTTAAAATACTCACCTTTGAATTTCAATCGAATTTAATACAAATTAGGGCCCAAATTCATATAACTTCAGAATTCATCTGTACCCACGTCAAAATGTCCAGAATTTCGATATGATCCCAGCGTATCAAACCGTGCATAAACCGGACCTCATATGCAAAAGTTATATGAGTTATAATGTAACGGCCCGTAAATTTTCGATCATTAAAATAGCTAAATTTAATAAGATTTCGTGATTTAGTGTTAGAAAAAAATTGTAAGTCATTTGGAATAATAATAAGTAGAATGAAATGCAACAAATTTTATCTTAGTTAATTATTTATGAATTGAATGGAATCCCAAACTAATTGAAATAATATGTAGTCACAGGTAATCAAATGAATTTGTATTGTATAGGTAATTGTGACACTTGTTTGAAAATAATAAACTTATAGGAAATTAAAAGTTAACGGTGATAATTATTTAAGTCACCTATTCATTTAGTTAGTCGAATTGAATTTGTGAATCAATTGCAATTGAATTGAAGTTTATATATTAGTTGAGTGCATTATCTCTAACTGTAGTTAAATAATAATTTGGAAATTCATTTGATGTAATAGAGTAAATCGACTGACAATATAGTTTTATTTAAAAATCCAATATTGGAATCCGTCAAATATTGAAAAGTTAAATTGTATAAATTAAATATTTAAAACTTATTGAATAATTGAATAATTGTAAAATGAAAATAGGGTTCTAAGATGTGAATTGGTTTTAAAGGTTAAAATTTATAAGTTCGTTTTGAATATTTCAAAAGATAGTGATTTAAGAATAATCAAATTTGTTTAAAATGTTGAATAATTAAATTCCGAATTTGATATGATTAATTTGATATTGAAACTTAAAATATGAAAATAAAGTGAGTAATTGAAATTTGATTTAATATGATTCAAATTGGTTTCCAAAGTGAATGTAAGTTATATTGGGATTATAATAGAGTTAATAAGATTTTAAAATTGGAATTACTGGATAATTGAATAACGGGATTAATATGATTAAAAATGATTTGTAAAATTTTATTTTATCATAATAAAGTTAGAAGGATGTTGTAGAACTTTTAAAATCGAATTAAAAGTTAATTTGTGAAAATTGAATATTTTAATATTTAATTGACGAGTTAAAATAGCCATTTTTCAAACAGTCTCGGATCTCGACGAAACCAGTTTTATCGGATCCGTAACGTGATATTATTGTAAGATTTCAAATTTCAAGTCAATCGGATTTGTCGTTTGTCCGGGGTGAGCCAAAACGCCTAGAAATTCGTTTAATCGGTTTAATTTAAATTTGATCATTCCGTAACTCGCACAGATGATCGAATTAGCTTTCGAAACCTTTTCCATTGCGTCCGGAATAGGGGTATAACATTATGGAACGCCTGGCGGTATGCCCTGATCGAGGTTCGAGATTTCGAGTTGCGTAGATCGAGGTATTTTGAAATTTAAATAAATATTTTAATTAGTCAATCTCCCTTTCAGCTGCTATCCCATCCTTTCCCTGTACCTTTGACCCATTCAAACATGCAATAGCCTCTTCTTCCTTTTAATAACTGCACACGCAAGTTACAGTAAAGAAAATCCAAGCTTCAAAAGAAAAATTTTATCTCTCCTTCAATACTTGATGAAAAAATCTCCGACTAGTTTTAAAAAATCCTATTTCATCGTTTGCTTCGACCTGGTATGCTCATTTCTGGGTGCGGCCTTGGTTTATGAAGATGGACATGGAAGTTGTGAACTAGGGTTAGGATTTGTTGAGGATGTAGGCTTCGATTCGCGAAACGGAGCCTTGATTCGAGTTCACCATCGTAGATAACATCTACGGCTTGATTATTGGAGAGCTCGGTGGAGTTTGGAGGGGTGCGACATGCTCGCGTTCGTATAGGGGGTCTTTCGGTCATGTTTCACTGGGTGTAACGATCCGCAATTTTGGACTATTCGCATTCGCACATGTCGGACTTGAATAATTCAAAATACCGAATTGTTAATTTAAATTTGGCAAAACTCAGATATGCGGTAAATAAATAATCACAGAATCACGGACACAGAGTAATAATATGCAACGGAAGTAAAAGAGATAGTAGTTCATGAAGCTACTATATAATATATGAGATACATCAGAGTTAAACAAGTTACAACAGAAATCTCGAATACAATAGTCGAATACAATAATCAGAATACATCACTGGAATCAACTGAATGTCTGAAAGCTGGAAAGATAGCTGGATCTCCAAGCGAACCTCCAACTCCAAAGGTGAGCCTCGAAAGCTGGTACTCTCAGTCTGACCCGAGCGTAAAGCAAAACACAAACACTCGAGTCAGGATTAATATTCTTATATCAATAAATCCAACTCAAGTGAAATAGCAATCGAAATACATGTAACTCAAAAGATGTTGGAATCACCATCCTTTAAGGATCCGTTAAACTATCTACTAGGTAGTAGTGTACGCTAAATAGATAATGTCTATCAGTAATATAAAATATCAAAATAGTGTTAAGGCGTTACCATTATCCCCCTTAACACATTTTTATAAGCATCATAGTCTATACAGCACTGTAAACTCCACCGTAAACTGGTGGGATATCAGGGAGTACTCCATAGGTATAACACAAAACAATTTCGTAGTGGTCGCGTATATAGGGGTACAAGTATGACAAGGCACATGAGGCAATACCCAAGGTAGTGAAACTACCGTTCGCCTGATCCGGACTGGTGAGAACGCATCGCCGCAGCGATCGCAACACCGCGAAACAACACTCCTGAAATTCCGAGGGTGCACCAATTGATAACATATAATGAGTAGTAGTTACGAAGAAGTGTGTTCGCTCGAGGTGGCTAACCCCATTTGTCCCGGCACGGCTCCTGATTTTAGTCATTTCCAATTTGACACAAGTGCCAAGGCTATCCATTATCGTTCTCTTTCTTCAGTCATCACGGGCATCATTCCAACCACTTCGTTCTGGATCACACTCCGCGTATAGTTATTAAAGTGGTTTTCGGTTTAGATAGAGAGTATATCCATAACCGATTCCGGTTTCTTTGATAACTTTCGTAATTATTACACCAATTGGTCATTTAATAAATTTCAAAACCAAATCAATTTAAATTTCACATTCATAAACCAACATTTCATTTGTCTTTCTAAATCAATTTCCAAAATTTACGTCCAAATTTCCAAATTTCCATTTCAAAGTCTTACAATTCAATTTCAACTTTTATTTAAACAATTCAAATATTGATTCAAGTTCATATATAAATTTCATTCCGAAATCATTTAAATGGTTAAATTTTCATTCAAATCAATTTAAATTCATTTATCGATTTCATTCCATATTCATTAAGTAAATTTGTCATTCAAAACAAATTCTATTTAAATTCCAATTCATTTAAATCAATTGCTTACGTTCAACTTCATTATATCAAACATCAAATTGAAATAAATTAAATTCGTTAAATCAATTCTTTAAGTTACAAGTCTTACGTTAATTTCAATAAATCCTATTCATTTCAATAAACCACATTTTATTTCTTGTTAAAGAAATTCAATTTTCACTTATTTATTGACTTCGTTACAAATTTCAAACTCAATTAATAAAGAACTAAATTTCACATAATCGAGAAGTTTGGATTTCACTTATTAACTTACATAAGTATTTTTTTTCAAACTTCATAAATAAAGAAACCCCATTTCATTTATTAGCGAAGATCAAATTCACTTAAACAAAAGTTCGATTTTCTCTTATCAAGAATTCGAATTTTATCCAATTATCAAATAATTCAATCTTATACAATTATTTAATAATTTCAATCTTAATTATTAATAATTTCAAAATTTAATAATTACAACTTGATTATCAATTCAAACTTAATTATTAAATCATTTCCACTTAAATATGAATTCAACTTAATAATTTCAAACTTAATTATAATTCCACGCTTAATTATAATTTCAAATTTAATTATTAAATGATTTCAACTTAATAATTTCAAAACTCAATTATTACTAATTCCAAATTATTTATTAATAATTCCAAATTTAATTTATTAAATAATTAAATTTTAAACAACGTTCTTTCATCATTTATTACATTAATATTTTGATTCAGATTCCAATATTGACATCTTCCTTTCATCAAAATTTTCGTTCCAATTTTATTTCAAAACCTTATTATTCAAATAAAATCTTTATTTTATTTCAAATCAAATTATTGACCAATCGGTTTATTTAATTCTCTATCCTAAGTCAAGTTCATTTTGGGTATTTATCATTTCAACCCGATTCCAATTCAATTCACAAATCAAAGCATAGTAAAGGGAACTTGCAGTGTGATAACAGGGATGGTTTCAAAGTAAATAAACAAGCAATAACACAATCAATAACAATCCAATAATTAATTCAAATAATCCCGAAATAATCGTATTAATTCGCATTGTTATTTGTGCGAATTAATATAATTATCTCTAGAATCTACACTATCATTTCATGTAGATTAAAGATTACTACATTACGGTTTTTCACTTGTCAATTCTACAACAATTTATCCAATATACGTTCAAGGTTCAAAGTGTAATTTATCAAATTCTATGTGTCAATTAACTTAACAATTAAAAGGGGTCATATTATTCAAATTAACTAATCAAATTCACACATATGTCGATTCAAAATTTATAACTATCCTACGTCAATATCAATTGCATACTATTCATCACTTTTTTACATTTCAATTTAACATCCAATATAAACAACAAACAATCAATCAATTTCAACCAAACTGTATTATCATCGCATAATAATTAACAGATAATGGTGTCAGATGTCATAAGTGAACTGATATAGGTAATAACATATATAACAGTGTAAATAGCTAACAACAGTATATTTCAATTGTCATTTCAATTGAAATCAAATTTAATAAATAAAAGAATATTAATCGTGAGTGACTGCTCACCTTTCGAGGCTAGAGTGATTTGACAAAGGAATGAGCTACGAATTCCAAAGCAATGCTAGACAGATACGATTCGATGGTGAAAACAGGCCCGATGGACAAAGCTGATAACAGAAATCGACAGAATAAAATTTAGAGTTTTGTCGAGGAAGATAAATAGGATAAGTGAGCTATACATACAACTGTCTAACTATATATATATATATATATAGATAAAATGATGTTCAAAATTTAAATATATATATATATATTAAATGTATATATTTTCCAAAAATCATTAGTTTAAATAAACACACAAAAATTATACATATATTTAAACCAATATAACGGATCTTATCATATGTATATAATGCCCAGATCATTTACTTATGCAACTATGTATATAACCAAACACTGGTATACTTGTTATGTACAACTAGCAAAGAACCATCTATGAAACTAACAGACCAAACCAAAATATGATATAAACCACATAACTATCCCAATTTATATAAACTTCTATATTTACCAACAAAACTCATATCCAGATTAATATAACATATACTGCTCTTTAAACATACACGAAACTTATATTTTTTTCTCATATATTTAAAACACACGTACACATTAAAAATCAACTTATATACATTATTATCAATAGCGAAAATATATATATAAACTACATCACCCAGTAAACCATATAAGAAACTCTCATATATCATAAGAATTCATATGTGTTTATATGAAATTTCAAATACAACTTATATATTATAAGCGAACTCGTACCCTTGGAAAATATACCCAGTTACAAAGCTTTTGACACTATACTATATACATAACAGCAAACATCTAAATTATATAATTAATATAAAGCAAAACTATAAGGTAAGCGATATACATATACGTAAACTATATATTAAACCATAACTAGAACATGCTATTTTTATTTCATTCAAAACGTCATATACACAAAAAAAAATGACATGACTCATATAATAACATGTTGTAGCACATATGCCTGAGTACAAAACTTTATATATAAAGTCATACGCTCATACTTGTACTGATATAACTTATTTTATAGATGAATATGAATTATATACTTACTAAACTCACGCAACCCGTAAACAAAATTTAACATATACACGATTCAACAGGTTCCCCATATAAATATGCTAACCGCAATTTACTTTGAAAGCTATACTCACAAAAGTTTTAAAAATCGAAAACTGTTTGTAAATTTTATAAACTGACAAACTATGAACAAACTAATGTGTAGTGAATGTATAACATATATATATACTAATGCATACGCCTCAACTATATATACGTGTAATATGTAAATGAAAACTTGACTTGCAAATTATATGATATATAAACTGTTTATATAGATATGAAGTATGATACATTTACACCTCACCCTTACCCACAGCAGAAAAGATTAAATAAACCCATACTTACCATTTCATAGTATATATGTCAAGAAGGCTAGACACTTCTTTTATGTATACATGCACGAGCCAGGCATCGGTTAGGAGGAGGACGGGAAAGGGAAGAGGGTCGATCGGCGAAGCTTGGAGAGCGGAGGAAGGACGCACGCCTGGCCGAAGTGATGTGAGGGAGGGTGGAAGCCGATAGGGTGGTTGATGATGCTCGAATGCGAGCAAGTGTGAGGTACAAGAGAAAGAGGCGGAGAGGTGTTTGCGGTGGCGGAATCAGGTAGGTGTAGTGGCGCGGTTGACGGGAAAGTGGAGGAGATGCCGTTGTGGTGTTAGCATAGTGAATGGAAAGGAGACGGCTGCTCATGGTGGTTGCAATGGGAAGAAGGCGATGGTGGTCGTAGGTTTTTGATTGATTGAAGAGGGACGGACATGCCTTGGAAGTGGCTGAGTTGTCGGTGCTCGGAGGGAAAACGTGGAAGGCTAGGGAAAAGGCCATAGTTCGCGTGATGGGAGGAAGGCACGGTGAGGCTATTGGTTGAGGAAGGAGATCGTGTAGGGTGATGGAGCCTGAGAGATTTTTCCAGCGCATATATGCTTTCGCATATATTTAGTAAAGGAGGAGAGTTCGCATATATTTGGATCGTGAACGGTCGTCACGAGAGAGAGAGGAAGAGGAATGGGAGAGGTAAAGAGTGGGGAAGAAGAACGGTGCAGATCCAAATGCTACAGAATAAAATATAAGGCATGTATATAAAACGTGTATGTTGAAATGAAAGGACACAGAGACAACACAAATGAAGCGTACAGAGGTAAATATGAAGTGGTGGGTATCGTAACGTCAGCGCACGAAATTCAGGGGAATACTAAAAGCAACGACTGATTAAAATTTAAATGGACACAGGAAAATAAAATGGCTCAAACATACCGATACAGTAAACCATTTTACGGATTCCGTAATGTATCGGACTTCAAAACACAATAATAAATATATCGTAGAGATCAACACGATGAGACGATCAAAACGGTATACAAATACTAATGGTACGATTGGATTATAAAAATTCGAATTTCTACTAGCGGAAATGTAGAAAAACGCAGAAAAATAAGATCGACGGAGCTAAAGATGTCCAAATTTGAAAAAACGACAAACTGACAACTTGCTCAAAAGATGGTTTATAAATTTTCCATGTAAAAATATTTTGGTTTTGAAAATGCTTTATTTTCATCGCTTTTTAACTGATTAAATTGAAGTAATTTTACGCGCGAAATAAACTTTCATATTTTCGGACGAAAATTTACCAGTTGCTATGTTTAACTGAGCGCATTCCAAATATCAAATTTAAATTTCAAAATTTTATCGTTTAAATTCGCACAAAATTTTAATTAAATACGTTACTACAACCGTTAAAATTTACGGGTCGTTACACTCTCCCCCACTCAAAACTTTTCGTCCCCGAAAAGGAAGGAAGTAGGAGAATAGAAACAACCAAAAGAAATAAACTTGACTTACATTATAAACAATTAATTCAAATCATATGTATTTCAATTTTAATAATATTTATATTCGACAACTTGTCTTAAATTCAATGTTTCCATTAATTATTTTTTTTTCATTTATTACTGTTAGATACAAAAGGTTTCTTCCAAAACGAAATTAAATTTAAACTTAATTGATTCAAGATACTCCCTTAAGTTAATTTAATTCAATTTATTAACTTTCAATACAAATTTTCTTCTATTAATCATACCTATTATTTATCTAACTTGTTATTCTATTTATCTCCATAAACATTTTATAATTAAGATTTAGTGAATACCATTTATTATACACCCTCACTTTTTATTTATGAAGACAATTTATATTGTATATTATCCAATTTTCTTAAATTAACAATTTCAAAGATCATAAATTTGAATAGTCATTTATTATAATCATACCTTATTCGACAAATTTTATTCTTCTTTATTCCAAATTATTATTAAATTTATTCTACTTAATATATCCGATTACATGTATTAAGTATATTCACATTTATTATAACTACTCAAATTTATTTACAAACTTCTTTGATATCATTTATATTGTATAATATTCAATTACATAGCTAACTTCTAAGTAATTCGGTAAGTTATATATTTTGGAATGCAATTGAGTATTATACAAGTAAAATCTTCAATTCAATTATTCAAGTTTAAGTATTTATTAAAAATTTAGCTCTGTTTATAACTAAAATCATCATTTATCATAAATTCAAGAATTAGGTTTCTGATTCACTTCAAACCATATAGAGATAATTATGTATTTACTATATATATCAAATCAAATGAAATTTAAAATAATATATCTATATATATAAATCAAATCATACTTAAGAAATTTAAATCGATTCATACTTTACAGATTCAAATCAAATTCATTTCAAACAAAAGTGTAGCGAGCTACTGATGGTCTCTCCACTTCGAAACTCGAAAATAAATATCAATGATGCGGCCGTCATCACCGAAATTATTTTCCAGCGACAAAATAAGAGAGCGCTGATTTAAAACGTTTTATATTCTTTGAAACGTTTTCTATTTGAAAATATTTTAAATACTATACACCTTAAAACTTTCAAATCAAAGTTTGAAATCACCGGAAATTAAATTCTCAAATTCCTGATTTTCATTCACTTCAAATTCCAATCAAATTTATACCCAAGTTTACAAATTCATTTATTTATTATGAGATAGTCAATGGTTTATGAAACAATAACTGAAAATTAAATATTATCATTTTGGTCAAAATTTGTTAACAATTTAATTTCAGAATTTTTTTACTTGTATAATCAAATAAAATTATTTTATTTACCAAATTTGAAAACAATATTGTGTCAGTTTGCTCTGTTAAAGTGTTTTGGAAATCCTATCGACAGCGTTGATCAGACGAATCGATCGGAAACCCAAATCAACATCAACAACTCAAACAACACAATATATAAACATTTTAATATTTAATTTACAAACACAATTCTTCGTTCGACGATACAAAAATAGATTTCAAAACAAGGGTAGAGATTCAAATTTGATGGAAATCAAATCAAAGAGAATTTTGATTCGACAATAAATTCGAAACAGAAGATAAGACGATTCAATTAACAGAATTAGCAGATAGGTAAGCTTATTTAATTCATGGGCAGCCCTAACCGGATCGACCGTGGCTTCAAGAATAAGATCGATGCTGAATTCCGAGGTAAATCAACATTCGATCGCAAGAGATAGAATTCGGCATAGCAGGAAATAGATAGCATCGTAAACCGAGGATACAGAAATCTCCGGTAAATCGATGTCTACTGTAAAGGATTTTCACCCATTCACAAATAATTCGAGGATTGGTGAGACCACCGATTCATTATAAAGATCATTCAAAATGGAGTTATGGGATACTCCAGAATTGAAAGAATGCGAATAGTGAGGGACAGAATGAACTTCGGAACCGAGGGAACGTTCCAAAATTCAAAGGAATCGAGTCAAAAGAAAGAGATTGAAACTCGAATGAGAGTGATTCTGTAAATACATTTACCCTATATGCTAAGATTTGCCTAGAGCTACCAAAAGCTCTGATACCAACTGTAACGATCCGCAATTTTGGACTATTCGCATCCGCACATGTCGGACTTGAATAATTCAAAATACCGAATTGTTAATTTAAATTTGGCAAAACTCAGATATGCGGTAAATAAATAATCACAGAATCACAGACACAGAGTAATAATATGCAGCGGAAGTAAAAGAGATAGTAGTTCATGAAGCTACTATATAATATATGAGATACATCAGAGTTAAACAAGTTACAACAGAAATCTCGAATACAATAGTCGAATACAATAATCAGAATACATCACTGGAATCAACTGAATGTCTGAAAGCTGGAAAGATAGCTGGATCTCCAAGCGAACCTCCAACTCCAAAGGTGAGCCTCGAAAGCTGGTACTCTCAGTCTGACCCGAGCGTAAAGCAAAACACAAACACTCGAGTCAGGATTAATATTCTTATATCAATAAATCCAACTCAAGTGAAATAGCAATCGAAATACATGTAACTCAAAAGATGTTGGAATCACCATCCTTTAAGGATCCGTTAAACTATCTACTAGGTAGTAGTGTACGCTAAATAGATAATGTCTATCAGTAATATAAAATATCAAAATAGTGTTAAGGCGTTACCATTATCCCCCTTAACACATTTTTATAAGCATCATAGTCTATACAGCACTGTAAACTCCACCGTAAACTGGTGGGATATCAGGGAGTACTCCATAGGTATAACACAAAACAATTTCGTAGTGGTCGCGTATATAGGGGTACAAGTATGACAAGGCACATGAGGCAATACCCAAGGTAGTGAAACTACCGTTCGCCTGATCCGGACTGGTGAGAACGCATCGCCGCAGCGATCGCAACACCGCGAAACAACACTCCTGAAATTCCGAGGGTGCACCAATTGATAACATATAATGAGTAGTAGTTACGAAGAAGTGTGTTCGCTCGAGGTGGCTAACCCCATTTGTCCCGGCACGGCTCCTGATTTTAGTCATTTCCAATTTGACACAAGTGCCAAGGCTATCCATTATCGTTCTCTTTCTTCAGTCATCACGGGCATCATTCCAACCACTTCGTTCTGGATCACACTCCGCGTATAGTTATTAAAGTGGTTTTCGGTTTAGATAGAGAGTATATCCATAACCGATTCCGGTTTCTTTGATAACTTTCGTAATTATTACACCAATTGGTCATTTAATAAATTTCAAAACCAAATCAATTTAAATTTCACATTCATAAACCAACATTTCATTTGTCTTTCTAAATCAATTTCCAAAATTTACGTCCAAATTTCCAAATTTCCATTTCAAAGTCTTACAATTCAATTTCAACTTTTATTTAAACAATTCAAATATTGATTCAAGTTCATATATAAATTTCATTCCGAAATCATTTAAATGGTTAAATTTTCATTCAAATCAATTTAAATTCATTTATCGATTTCATTCCATATTCATTAAGTAAATTTGTCATTCAAAACAACTTCTATTTAAATTCCAATTCATTTAAATCAATTGCTTACGTTCAACTTCATTATATCAAACATCAAATTGAAATAAATTAAATTCATTAAATCAATTCTTTAAGTTACAAGTCTTACGTTAATTTCAATAAATCCTATTCATTTCAATAAACCACATTTTATTTCTTGTTAAAGAAATTCAATTTTCACTTATTTATTGACTTCGTTACAAATTTCAAACTCAATTAATAAAGAACTAAATTTCACATAATCGAGAAGTTTCGATTTCACTTATTAACTTACATAAGTATTTTTTTTCAAACTTCATAAATAAAGAAACCCCATTTCATTTATTAGCGAAGATCAAATTCACTTAAACAAAAGTTCGATTTTCTCTTATCAAGAATTCGAATTTTATCCAATTATCAAATAATTCAATCTTATACAATTATTTAATAATTTCAATCTTAATTATTAATAATTTCAAAATTTAATAATTACAACTTGATTATCAATTCAAACTTAATTATTAAATCATTTCCACTTAAATATGAATTCAACTTAATAATTTCAAACTTAATTATAATTCCACGCTTAATTATAATTTCAAATTTAATTATTAAATGATTTCAACTTAATAATTTCAAAACTCAATTATTACTAATTCCAAATTATTTATTAATAATTCCAAATTTAATTTATTAAATAATTAAATTTTAAACAACGTTCTTTCATCATTTATTACATTAATATTTTGATTCAGATTCCAATATTGACATCTTCCTTTCATCAAAATTTTCGTTCCAATTTTATTTCAAAACCTTATTATTCAAATAAAATCTTTATTTTATTTCAAATCAAATTATTGACCAATCGGTTTATTTAATTCTCTATCCTAAGTCAAGTTCATTTTGGGTATTTATCATTTCAACCCGATTCCAATTCAATTCACAAATCAAAGCATAGTAAAGGGAACTTGCAGTGTGATAACAGGGATGGTTTCAAAGTAAATAAACAAGCAATAACACAATCAATAACAATCCAATAATTAATTCAAATAATCCCGAAATAATCGTATTAATTCGCATTGTTATTTGTGCGAATTAATATAATTATCTCTAGAATCTACACTATCATTTCATGTAGATTAAAGATTACTACATTACGGTTTTTCACTTGTCAATTCTACAACAATTTATCCAATATACGTTCAAGGTTCAAAGTGTAATTTATCAAATTCTATGTGTCAATTAACTTAACAATTAAAAGGGGTCATATTATTCAAATTAACTAATCAAATTCACACATATGTCGATTCAAAATTTATAACTATCCTACGTCAATATCAATTGCATACTATTCATCACTTTTTTACATTTCAATTTAACATCCAATATAAACAACAAACAATCAATCAATTTCAACCAAACTGTATTATCATCGCATAATAATTAACAGATAATGGTGTCAGATGTCATAAGTGAACTGATATAGGTAATAACATATATAACAATGTAAATAGCTAACAACAGTATATTTCAATTGTCATTTCAATTGAAATCAAATTTAATAAATAAAAGAATATTAATCGTGAGTGACTGCTCACCTTTCGAGGCTAGAGTGATTTGACAAAGGAATGAGCTACGAATTCCAAAGCAATGCTAGACAGATACGATTCGATGGTGAAAACAGGCCCGATGGACAAAGCTGATAACAGAAATCGACAGAATAAAATTTAGAGTTGGGTCGAGGAAGATAAATAGGATAAGTGAGCTATACATACAACTGTCTAACTATATATATATATATATAGATAAAATGATGTTCAAAATTTAAATGTATATATATATTAAATGTATATATTTTCCAAAAATCATTAGTTTAAATAAACACACAAAAATTATACATATATTTAAACCAATATAACGGATCTTATCATATGTATATAATGCCCAGATCATTTACTTATGCAACTATGTATATAACCAAACACTGGTATACTTGTTATGTACAACTAGCAAAGAACCATCTACGAAACTAACAGACCAAACCAAAATATGATATAAACCACATAACTATCCCAATTTATATAAACTTCTGTATTTTCCAACAAAACTCATATCCAGATTAATATAACTTATACTGCTCTTTAAACATACACGAAACTTATATTTTTTTCTCATATATTTAAAACACACGTACACATTAAAAATCAACTTATATACATTATTATCAATAGCGAAAATATATATATAAACTACATCACCCAGTAAACCATATAAGAAACTCTCATATATCATAAGAATTCATATGTGTTTATATGAAATTTCAAATACAACTTATATATTATAAGCGAACTCGTACCCTTGGAAAATATACCCAGTTACAAAGCTTTTGACACTATACTATATACATAACAGCAAACATCTAAATTATATAATTAATATAAAGAAAAACTATAAGGTAAGCGATATACATATACGTAAACTATATATTAAACCATAACTAGAACATGCTATTTTTATTTCATTCAAAACGTCATATACACAAAAAAAATGACATGACTCATATAATAACATGTTGTAGCACATATGCCTGAGTACAAAACTTTATATATAAAGTCATACGCTCATACTTGTACTGATATAACTTATTTTATAGATGAATATGAATTATATACTTACTAAACTCACGCAACCCGTAAACAAAATTTAACATATACACGATTCAACAGGTTCCCCATATAAATATGCTAACCGCAATTTACTTTGAAAGCTATACTCACAAAAGTTTTAAAAATCGAAAACTGTTTGTAAATTTTATAAACTGACAAACTATGAACAAACTAATGTCTAGTGAATGTATAACATATATATATACTAATGCATACGCCTCAACTATATATACGTGTAATATGTAAATGAAAACTTGACTTGCAAATTATATGATATATAAACTGTTTATATAGATATGAAGTATGATACATTTACACCTCACCCTTACCCACAGCAGAAAAGATTAAATAAACCCATACTTACCATTTCATAGTATATATGTCAAGAAGGCTAGACACTTCTTTTATGTATACATGCACGAGCCAGGCATCGGTTAGGAGGAGGACGGGAAAGGGTAGAGGGTCGATCGGCAAAGCTTGAAGAGCGGAGGAAGGACGCACGCCTGGCCGAAGTGATGTGAGGGAGGGTGGAAGCCGATAGGGTGGTTGATGATGCTCGAATGCGAGCAAGTGTGAGGTACAAGAGAAAGAGGCGGAGAGGTGTTTGCGGTGGCGGAATCAGGTAGGTGTAGTGGCGCGGTTGACGGGAAAGTGGAGGAGATGCCGTTGTGGTGTTAGCATAGTGAATGGAAAGGAGACGGCTGCTCATGGTGGTTGCAATGGGAAGAAGGCGATGGTGGTCGTAGGTTTTTGATTGATTGAAGAGGGACGGACATGCCTTGGAAGTGGCTGAGTTGTCGGTGCTCGGAGGGAAAACGTGGAAGGCTAGGGAAAAGGCCATAGTTCGCGTGATGGGAGGAAGGCACGGTGAGGCTATTGGTTGAGGAAGGAGATCGTGTAGGGTGATGGAGCCTGAGAGATTTTTCCAGCGCATATATGCTTTCGCATATATTTAGTAAAGGAGGAGAGTTCGCATATATTTGGATCGTGAACGGTCGTCACGAGAGAGAGAGGAAGAGGAATGGGAGAGGTAAAGAGTGGGGAAGAAGAACGGTGCAGATCCAAATGCTACAGAATAAAATATAAGGCATGTATATAAAACGTGTATGTTGAAATGAAAGGACACAGAGACAACACAAATGAAGCGTACAGAGGTAAATATGAAGTGGTGGGTATCGTAACGTCAGCGCATGAAATTCAGGGGAATACTAAAAGCAACGACTGATTAAAATTTAAATGGACACAGGAAAATAAAATGGCTCAAACATACCGATACAGTAAACCATTTTACGGATTCCGTAATGTATCGGACTTCAAAACACAATAATAAATATACCGTAGAGATCAACACGATGAGACGATCAAAACGGTATACAAATACTAATGGTACGATTGGATTATAAAAATTCGAATTTCTACTAGCGGAAATGTAGAAAAACGCAGAAAAATAAGATCGACGGAGCTAAAGATGTCCAAATTTGAAAAAACGACAAACTGACAACTTGCTCAAAAGATGGTTTATAAATTTTCCATGTAAAAATATTTTGGTTTTGAAAATGCTTTATTTTCATCGTTTTTAACTGATTAAATTGAAGTAATTTTACGCGCGAAATAAACTTTCATATTTTCGGACGAAAATTTACCAGTTGCTATGTTTAACTGAGCGCATTCCAAATATCAAATTTAAATTTCAAAATTTTATCGTTTAAATTCGCACAAAATTTTAATTAAATACGTTACTACAACCGTTAAAATTTACGGGTCGTTACACTGGGGGTGGCCGAGCTTGCAATTTTGTGGTCGAGATGATGGAGACTTCGAACACAAGAAGAATGGCGAAGACGGATTCGAGTTTCGTAAACTGTAGCTCCGTGTCACTCGAAATGTTGCACGCGCGTGAATGGGTTTCTCTGTTTCGTGTACAGGCAATTGGCTTCAGGAGTTTGGGAGGGATGAAGTTTTATGGGCTGGGCCTTTTGGGTAATGTTTATTTTTTTAAAAAGAAATTAACTTGCTTTATAAATTCAAATGTCGATAGCTTATAAAATGTATAACTCTCACATACGAGGTCCGATTGAGACGAGACTTTTTGCGTTGCGATCGTGATGACGAGAGCTTCGAAATGAAATTCGTTTGGATGGATTTGGAGATAATTGAAATTTGGGCTAAAATTGGAAGTCGTCCGGTTTAGTTCCAAACTGGAATGCCTCGGTGACAACAGGAAAATCAAGGTGAGTGTTTATAACGCTCACAACGTACTGAATATCTTTATGCTAGTTAAATTTAACATTATGAAGTGTTATGAATTTTATTTGTCGTTGTTTGATAAATTTAATTTTCATATAGATTGTCATTTTAATTAACCGTTGAAATTAAACTGACAGTTAAATTTAAATTGAAATTGAATTGCGATAAAATTACCTGACATTGATAACTATGAAATTGCTATGAATTGTATTGTCTATTGGATGATTTATTTCGATGGATGCTATTTGTTGATATTTAAATGATTGGATGTTCACTGCTTATATATAACCTGTTATGCATACATATGACACAATGATTGATTTAAGTGATATATATTCATCCCTGACATTTAATTGAAATAAATAATTACTTGGCCATAGGATAGAAAATTATACACGGACACCGAATTGGCTAAATTAATAATTTTTAAAATCGTCAATTTGAAATTTATTTAAATGGTTTGATTTAAAAGTTATGAATAGAAATCAATTTATAGAAATCGAATTTATCGAAAAATTGAGTTTGGAGTGTTGAAATAAAAATTTTGGTTAAAAGAAATTGTTGAATAAATTTAAGTGGAGACTTTGAGATTTAAAATTTGGATATGATTGAATTTCGGAAATTTGTTTGTTTTAAAGATTGAACATTAAATTTGAGCTTTGAATATTACTATGTAAAAGTGACATAAAAATGATATTTTGAAATGAGCTTGGAATTGAATCATATTTGAAATTTGGATTTAAATTTGAATATTGAAGGATAATTTTGCTAAGTGTTATAAATTGATATTTTGAAAATCCAGCTCTAAATCGATATAGATTGAAATTGAATTAATTGAAAGTGAATATAAAACTGAATAAATTTGAAGTCAAAGTTGACATTGATTTGAATTGAAATCGAAATTGAATCGGTAGAATGGAAATTGAAATTGATTTGAATTTCGAAGTTATAAATTGAAATGGTTTGGTTTTGAAGTTGTTTTATTTTGTTTTCCAAATTTCTCGGTTATATAAACCATTTTTGAATACTTAAACTAATTTATCTATTTTAAATCCATTTGAAAGACTTTAAGTATTTTTGACTATTTTAATTATTTAAACTACTTAAAACTATTTTCAAAAAAAAAAATTCAAGCTGGATAATAAGGTAAATGTTTATGTTTAAATCTTGAATTTTAATACGAATTGGGTTAAATGAAGTTGCAACCCAAATTGAAATTCGGAATGATTTTGAAATCAAAATGAGATATTGAGACGAAAAATGATTTTTGAAAAGGAACCTTATATTTTGAATGGCTATGTCGATATTTGAAATGGATTTGATTTTGAAGTGAATATGATATTTTGATATTAATTATGAATCGATTGAAATGTTAAAGAGCCACCGGTGTAATAATACGTAGTTATTAAAGAGACCTGGATCGGATATGGACATACTCTCTGTCAATACCGAAAACCACTTTAATAACTATTATACGCGGAGTGTTGATCCAGAATAAAGTGGATGGTTTGGTGAACGCGTTGACTGAAGAAAGAGAACGATTATTGGATGACCCCTGACATGACTAAAACAGGAGCCGCGCCAGGCCATTGAGGTTCGCCACCTCTAACGGACACACTTCTTCGATACCATATCTATTACATTTGTGATGCGATTTGGGTGCACCCCTTGATTTGGGAGTGTTGTTTCACGGTGTCGGGGTAGGTGCTGGCTATGCTCAACATCAGTCCAGATCACGCAACTACTAGTATCCTAGTTGGTATCGCCTCATGTACCTTGTCATACTGATTATCCTATTCGCGACCACTACATTTTGTTTTGTGTTATACTTGTGGGGTACCCTCTGATAACCACCAGTTTACGGTGGGGCTTACGGTGCTGTATAGACTATGGCATTATAAAAATGTGTTAAAGGGGATTATGGTAACGCCTTAACGCTATTTTGATACTTTATATTACTGATAGGCATTATCTACTTAGCGTACATTACTACATAGTAGATAGTTCAATAGATCCTTAAGAGATGGAAAATCCCGTAACATCTCTTGAGTTATTGCACGCACGTTGACACTGGATATGAGATGTCAAACCCCGTAAACATCTCTGACGCGTTACACTCATATTTATTTACGATGGATTTGACTTTCATAAGGATATTTCTGTCCTGACTCGAGTGTTTTGTCTTTTCATTACGCTAGGGTCAGTCCTGAGTTTTTCAGATTTTGAAGATCTATTCTGGAGGGTGAAGAAGAAGATTTGGTATACTATTAGTATTATTACCCTTGCATCATGCTATCTGCTGCATTATTTTAATTGTTCTATTGTATATGTATAACTCTGATAAATGTTGTATAAGTAATTGTCAAAGTATAGTAAACAGCTTCATGAACTGTTTATTTGACTATTATATTTTATCGTTCCGCTGCGAGATTCTGTTTTGTTTCATTTCCTTTATTTCTCTTTCTTTTCTTTTCTTATTTACCCCAATAACCATCTTCCCTTCTGAATGGTTTGGAATCGACATGTGTATTTGATCGTCGGTTTAGACTGTCCTAAAAGGCGGGTCGTTACAGTTGGTATCAGAGCTTTGGTTTAGCGATAACCTTAGCTTTATCGGGTTTGACTCTTTATAAATAGGGTAGTTATACCCTATGATGAGTTGCTGAGTGTATATATATGAGAGAGCGTATTTGTTAGTGATATAAAATGTTTTATATTGTGTCGGTTGATTTGTTGAGTGGCTTACGGATTCTGGTCAATACGAGTAATTAACGTTATTGATAGGGATCTCTAAACACTTAAACAGAAGAATTCGGCATAGTATTATTTTAAATTGGGTAAATGAAATAATTTTTCTCTAATTATATTTTGTATATAAAGAATTTATTTCAAAATTTATTGTGATCTATCTAGCTTATTTGGTTGTTGGAAACGATAATATTGATTGTTATCATTAATTGGATATTGTGTTTTAATAAATAAGGCTTATTGAAAAATAAACAATAATAAAACAACTTGTGGAATGTTTTAAGAAAAAAAATCCTATAAGAATATTTTATAAAGGTGACTTATAAATTAAAATAGATTTAAATTCGAAAATATTGAATTTAAGACTGGGAGATTTTGGAAAATGGTTCTCAAAGTTTTGAAGAAATATATAGTAATATTAGTTGGAAAATATTTATGAGAAATATTTTGAAAGGATTTTAAGAAGGAATGAATTCAGTTCACCTCTCTTATGTCGCTGGAAAATAATTTCGGTGATGATTGCGCAGCATCATCGACGTTCATTTTCGAGTCTCAAAGTGTGGAAGACTTCTAAGAAGCTTTGCTTTTCTTCGAAATTATTTTGGGTTAATGGGTTTTGGTTTAAACTCCAAAGGTATGATTTTTTATATAGATATAAAAAAAGAAAGATATAGGTGTATATGTTTATTTCAAACGATTTGAAAAGAACCAGGCATTTAAATTTCTAAGTTATGATAATTGAATGAAATGCGAATAACCAAAATTTATAAAATAAGAGGATTAAGATATCTAAGATATTGTTTGGGAAAACTTTAAAGTTGAAAGGTAAAGACGATTTAAACAAATTAAATTTGTGAACATTCTAATTAAGTAAAATGAAATTCTATAAATTTGTATAATACCAAAATTACATTCTGATAACATATAACAAGACTTACCAAATTTTAAAAGTTAAAATGATGTTTTGGATATGTAATGAGATATTGTATAGATAAACAGAACTGAAAATTAATTGAAATATACAAGTGAGGAAAACTCAAATGGAATTAAATGTATACAAATGGAAAATATGGTTGTGAAAAAAAATTTATATATACTTAAATATAGCATGAAATGATGAATGGATAAATGGAACAAGTAAGTGAACTTAAGAAAGAAGATAAATGAATCGTATTATATCTTTGTAAATTGGTTATAGGAAATATAAATTGTAAAGGGATTGTAAAGATTTTTTTTTTTGAATTTGTAACATTTAAGATAACTGTAAACTAAGAAAAGTCATTTATGAGAGGTTAGACTTTTATAGGATGATTAATAAACTAAAGTGTTGGTTAATGAAATGTTCCATAAATAAATTTGTTATTAACTAAAATTATGAAATTGAAGTAAATATAAACAAAAGAATCTGGTATAGCTAAGAATCAATTGGAACATGAAATTGAATTTAATTAAATTATATAGAATGTTTGAAATGAACTTGAGTAAGCAAATTCTATGATATGATGGATAAGAAAAGATAACGTTAAAGAATATGCTATGTAAAGAAATGAATATACTAACTGAATAATGGATTGTGAGTAATTAAGTGAAAAATATAGAAGTCAATAAAAAAATTTAGTATAGATAAATTGGATAGAAATCTATTTTGTACATATATTATTTTATTCGCATAACGATTTGATCCAAATTCGAGCACAAAATTTCGAGATGATTTATATTGATCCAAGTTAGGATTTTTCACTCGATTTTCGACGGCGAACCCTGGATATGGATTTTTAATTTGATTATGGAATTCTCTATCATAGTATATGGCTATGCAAGGAGAGTAACAGTTTCCAATCAAGGAACCAAATCTGAGTCCACACTAGAGAGTCGTGTGAACGATACTAGTTTGGAAGTGAAGTTGTGTGATCGAATAAACGATTAGATTGATATTGCTCACGGATGATATATGTATGGCTTACGGACTTAATTAAAGTTAATATTGGAAATTTAAGATGCCGAATATAAAATGATTCTTTTAAAATTATATAACAGGATATATATATATATATAAAAGAGATAAACCAAATTGAATGTAAAATTAATAATTTGGTTATGTTGGGTATGATTTGGTTGTTAGTTGATTGTATATAATTCATTAAGTGTTAATGAAATTGAAAGCTATAAATCATTGAAATCAAATTGGAAGTTAAATGAATTTAAATAGAATTTAATTTGATTCACATCGGAAGTGAACTAATGAAAATATAAATTAGTGAATGTTAACTAATTGAATTGAGAATGAATGTTAGTAAAAATCCAACGTTAATGAATCAACTATGATTAAAATGGAAAACCAAGTAAATAGATATTAATGAGAAGTGAATTTATATTGATTGGTTATGGATTTGTTGGATGATAGTTGGATGATAATTGATTTGGTGGATGCATTTGTTGTTTGTTGCATTTGCTATGTTGGCACATGTAGTTGTTATGTTGCTATATGATGTATATTGATACTATTTTCATAAATGCATGATTCTCATTGTTTGTTGAGTGTTTAGTAGGTGCGAATTGCGCTTGCTTCGCATTTGGAACTCGCTTTCGCGCTATATTAGTCGTATATGCTCGTTAATAAAATATAAGGTACATGTTTATTTTGTCATTGGATTTGGTGATTTTTGATGAGCCACTTGGCTTTTGATTTTCTTGTGTTGGTTTGGGGCCCGTAGAGGCGTTTTGTAGCTGTACCGATCGAGCCGCGTAAAGGAAACTCTGCCGAAATTTTCCGTAAATCCTGGTGTTAGAAAATTTTTCAAGTTTTAAAATTTTTATAACTTGTTTTGATAACTAACTTTTAAGTTTAGAAAGCCGTTCGGAGTAAGTTAGTGGAAGTGTAGTAACGATTTGTAAATGGAATTTCATTGTTTTATAAGTGGACAATTTTGAATAAAATATATCAAAGGTTGAATTCTATACTTAGTTCCTTTTCCCTTCTTTTTCCTTTTCGGGACGAAAAGTTTTGAGTGGGGGAGAGTGTAACGACCCGTAAATTTTTGATCATTAAAATAGCTAAATTTAATAAGATTTCGTGACTTAGTGTTAGAAAAACATTGTAAGTCATTTGGAATAATAATAACTATAATGAAATGCAACAAATTTTATCTAAGTTAATTATTTATGAATTGAATGGAATCCCAAACTAATTGAAATAATATGTAGTCACAGGTAATTGAATGAATTTGTATTGTATAGGTAATTGTGACATTTGTTTGAAAATAATAAACTTATAGGAAATTAAAAGTTAACGGTGATAATTATTTAAGTCACCTATTCATTTAGTTAGCGAATTGAATTTGTGAATCAATTGCAATTGAAATAAAAGTTTATATATTAGTTGAGTGCATTATCTCTAACTGTAGTTAAATAATAATGTGCAAATTCATTTGATGTAACATAGTAAATCGACTGACAATGAAATTTTATTTAAAAATCCAATATTGAAATCCGTCGAATATTGAACAGTTAAATTGTTTAAATTAAATATTTAAAACTTATTGAATAATTGAATAACTGTAAAATGAAAATAGGGTTATAAGATGTGAATTGGTTTTAAAGGTTAAATTTTATAAGTTCGTTTTGAATATTTCAAAAGATAGTGATTTAAGAATAATCAAATTTGTTTAAAATGTTGAATAATTAAATTCCGAATTTGATATCATTACTTTGATATTGAAATTTAAAATATGAAAATAGAGTGAGTAATTGAAATTTGATTTAATATGATTCAAA
The DNA here is from genome assembly GCA_030765085.1 of Allium cepa. Classification (NCBI taxonomy): domain Eukaryota; kingdom Viridiplantae; phylum Streptophyta; class Magnoliopsida; order Asparagales; family Amaryllidaceae; genus Allium; species Allium cepa. The sequence goes on along the minus strand of CM060931.1, from coordinate 880,491,269 downwards.
TTGGTTTCCAAAGTGAATGTAAGTTATATTGGGATTATAATAGAGTTAATAAGATTTTAAAATTGGAATTATTGGATAATTGAATAACGGGTTTAATATGATTAAAAATGATTTGTAAAATTTTATTTTATCATAATAAAGTTAGAAGGATGTTGTAGAACTTTTAAAATCGAATAAAAATTTAATTTGCGAAAACTGAATATTTTAATATTTAATTGACGAGTTAAAATAGCCATTTTTCAAACAGTCTCGGATCTTGACGAAACCAGTTTCGTCGGATCCATAACGTGATATTATTGTATGATTTCAAATTTCAAGTCAATCGGATTTGTCGTTTGTCCGGGCGAGCCAAAACGCCTAGAAATTCGTTTAATCGGTTTAATTTAAATTTGATCATTTATTTCCGTAACTCGCACAGATGATCGAATTATCTTCCGAAACCTTTTCCATTGCGTCCGCAATAGAGGTATAATATTATGAATGCCTGGCGGCATGCCTTGATCGGGGTTCGAGATTTCGAGTTGCGTAGATCGAGGTATTTTGAAATTTAGATAAATATTTTAATTAGTCAATCTCCCTTTCAGCTGCTATCCCATCCTTTCACTGTACATTTGACCCATTCAAACATGCAATAGCCTCTTCTTCCTTTTAATAACTGCACACGCAAGTTACAGTAAAGAAAATCCAAGCTTCAAAAGAAAAAATTTATCTCTCCTTCAATACTTGATGAAAAATTCTCCGACTAGTTTTAAAAAAATCCTATTTCATCATTTGCTTCGACCCGGTATGCTCATTGCTGGGTGCAGCCTTGGTTTATGAAGATGGACGTGGATGTTGTGAACTAGGGTTAGGATCTGTTAAGGATGTAGGCTTCGATTCGCGAAACGGAGCCTTGATTCGCGTTCACCATTGTAGATAACATCTACGGCTTGATTTTTGGAGAGCTCGGAGGCGTTTGGAGGGGTGCGACCTGCTCGCGTTCGTACAGGGGGCTTTCGGTCACGCTTCACTGGGGGTGGCTGAGCTTGCAATTTTGTGGTCGAGATGATGGAGGCTTCGAAGAGAAGAAGATTGGCGAAGACGGATTCGAGTTTCGTAAACTGTAGCTCCGTGTCACTCGAAATGTTGCACGCGCGTGAATGGGTTTCTCTGTTTCGTGTACAGGCAATTGGCCTCAGGAGTTTGGGAGGGATGATGTTTTGTGGGCCGGGCCTTTTGGGTAATGTTTAGTTTTTTAAAAATAAATTAACTTGTTTTATAAATTCAAATGTCGATAACTTATAAAATGTATAACTCTCACATACGAGGTCCGTTTGAGACGAGACTTTCTGCGTTGCGATTGTGATGAGTAGAGCTTCGAAATGAAATTGGTTTGGATGGATTTGGAGATAATTGAAATTTGGGCTAAAATTGGAAGTCGTCTGGTTTAGTTCCAAACCGGAACGCCTCGGTGACAACAAGAAAATCAAGGTGAGTGTTTATAACGCTCACAACGTACTGAATATCTTTATGCTAGTTAAATTTGACATTATAAAGTGTTATGAATTTTATTTGTCGTTGTTTGATAAATTTAATTTTCATATAGATTGTCATTTGAATTAACCGTTGAAATTAAATTGACAGTTAAATTTAAATTGAAATTGAAATTGAATTGTGATAAAATTACCTGACATGATAACTATGAAATTGCTATGAATTGTATTGTCTATTGGATGATTTATTTCGATGGATGCTATTGGTTGATATTTAAATGATTGGATGTTTACTGATTATATATAACCTATTATGCATACATAGGACACTATGATTGATTTAAGTGATATATATTCATCCCTGACATTTAATTGAAATAAATAATTACTTGGCCATAGGATAGAAAATTATATATGGACATCAAGTTGGCTAAATTAATAATTTTTAAAATCGTCGATTTGAAATTTATTTAAATGGTTTGATTTAAAAGTTATGAATAGAAATCAATTTAGAGAAATCGAATTTATCGAAAAATTGAGTTTGGAATGTTGAAATAAAAATTTTGGTTAAAAGAAATTGTTGAATAAATTTAAGTGGAGACTTTGAGATTTAAAATTTGGATATGATTGAATTTTGGAATTTTTTTTTTAATGATTGAACACTAAATTTGAGCTTTGAATATTACTAAGTAAAAGTGACATAAAAATGATATTTTGAAATGAGCTTGGAATTGAATCATATTTGAAATTTGGATTTAAATTTGAATATTGAAGGATAATTTTGTTAAGTGTTATAAATTGATATTTTGAAAATCCAGCTCTAAATCGATATAGATTGAAATTGAATTAATTGAAAGTGAATATAAAATTGAATAAATTTGAAGTCAAAGTTGACATTGATTTGAATTGAAATCGAAATTGAATCGGTAGAATGGAAATTGAAATTGATTTGAATTGGGAAGTTATAAATTGAAATGGTTTGGTTTTGAAGCTGTTTTATTTTGTTTTCCAAATTTCTCAGTTATGTAAACCATTTTTGAATACTTAAAGTAATTTATCTATTTTAAATCCGTTTTAAAGACTTTAAGTATTTTTGACTATTTTAATTATTTAAACTACTTAAAACTATTTCCAAAAAAAAAAAATCAAGCTGGATAATAAGGTGAAATGTTTATGTTTAAATCTTGAATTTAAGTACGAATTGGGTTAAATGAAGTTGCAACCAAAATTGAAATTCGGAATGATTTTGAAATCAAAATGAGATATTGAGACGAAAAATGATTTTTTGAAAAAAAACCTTATATTTTGAATGGCTATGTCGATATTTGAAATGGATTTGATTTTGAAGTGAATTTGATATTTTGATATCAATTATGAATCGATTGAAATTTAAAAGAGCCATCGGTGTAATAATATGTAGTTATTAAAGAGACCGGGATCGGATTGGACATACTCCCTGTCGATACCGAAAACCACTTTAATAACTATTATACGCGGAGTGTTGATCCAGAATGAAGTGGATGGTTTGGTGAACGCGTTGACTGAAGAAAGAGAACGATTATTGGGTGACCCCTGACATGACTAAAACAGGAGCCGCGTCGGGCCATTGAGGTTCGCCACCTCTAGCGGACACACTTCTTCGATACCATATCTATTGCATTTGTGATGCGATTTAGGTGCACCCCTTGATTTGGGAGTGTTGTTTCGCGGTGTTGGGGTAGCTTCTGGCTATATGCTCAACATCAGATCGGATCACGCAACTACTAGTATCCTAGTTGGTATCGCCTCATGTACCTTGTCATACTGATTATCCTATTCGCGACCACTACGTTTTGTTTTGTGTTATACCTATGGGGTACCCTCTGATAACCACCAGTTTACGGTGGGGCTTACGGTGCTGTATAGATTATGGCATTATAAAAATGTGTTAAGGGGGATTATGGTAACGCCTTAACGCTATTTTGATACTTTATATTACTGATAGGAATTATCTACTTAGCGTACATTACTACATAGTAGATAGTTTAACGGATCCTTAAGAGATGGAAAATCTCGTAACATCTCTTGAGTTATTGCACGCACGTTGACATTGGAGATGAGATGTAAAACCCCGTAAACATCTCTGACGCCGTTACACTCATATTTACTTACGATGGATTTAACTTTCATAAGGATATTTTAGTACTGACTCGAGTGTTTTGTCTTTTCATTACGCTCGGGTCAGTCCTGAGTTTTTCAGATTTTGAAGATCTATTCTGGAGGATGAAGACGAAGATTTGGTATACTATTACTATTATTACCCTTGCTTCATGCTATCTGCTGCATTATTTTAATTGTTCTGTTGTATATGTATAACTCTGATAAATGTTGTATAAGTAATTGTCAAAGTATGGTAAACAGCTTCATGAACTGTTTATTTGACTATTATATTTTATCGTTCCACTGTGAGGTTCTGTGTTGTTTCATTTCCTTTATTTCTCTTTCTTTTCTTTTCTTATTTACCCCAATAACCATCTGCCCTTCTGAACGTTTTAGAATCGACATGTGTATTTGATCGTCGGTTTAGACTTTCTAAAAGGCGGGTCGTTACATATAAGTTATATGATTTAGATTAAAATTAAATAAAATAAAACGAACCAGTAAAACATCGCCACGTCGCCCCTCTGTAACATCTCATACCCTTGCACGAGCTCCTTCCAGTCAACATCGAACGTGCCCAAAACCCGGCCGTTGACCTCCAAAACCCGTCGCCTTCCGCCACCGGAGCGATGCCGATCACTGCTGCCTACCTCGCCATGACGTGGTGCACCCACCAGCACCACCCGCCCTACCCACGTCGCTTGAATCGCCGTGTGCCGACACCCCCTTATAAAATCCTAACCAACTATCGAGGCGCTTCCAACCATCAAACCACCAAGCGAACATCATAGATGAACTTCCCAAGCCGATCTCTACCCAACTATACCCTGCGTTCAACGATCCGACGAAGTTGATCGTGACACGATGAACGACCGAGGCTTAATAACCTAATTTCAACCACCTAGAAACCTAGATTAAAAAACATACAGCATAATTGACTTGTGCTCATCGAGAGCTTCAAATCGATATAAAATATGATATAGTTTGAGGAGTTTGAATTTTTCGATTTGATATTTGATTTGAAATTGAATTAGGAATTTGTATGTTTGCCATTGGAATGAGGAGTTGAGAAGGAAATGCACATACAGACAAATGAAATAAGAAAGAATTAGGGTTCATGATGAACAATTTATATGCAAAGATGGAAACAGAAAGAATGGACCAGATTGATTGAACGATACACGACCCAAAAATCCCGTTTCGACTCCGAAACAAAAATGGATCAACCCGTATATCAAAATAGATATTTTAGATAATTTTAAAATCAATGGAATAGGTTTCAAGCCCTAATTCCATCGTATGAAAAGGTTATGTTAAAATCATCTTATTTCAAATTGATTTCAATCGATTTCAATTAAATTGATTTCTAGGCGTTTCGAGTCTGTACGATTAAATGACAAGTCCGATCATCACGAAACTTGAAATCCTACAATAATTCATAGTTACAAATCCGATGAAACTAGTTTCATTGAAATCCAAGACAGTGGCCAAAATGGCTATTTTCACGTTAATCAAATAAATTAATATTAAATTAATTAAATCAAATTTCAATTCAAATTGTAATTATTTACAATTTCTATCTTTTCGGCCTACATAGTAATTTATAATCCTTTATGACAAATTTCCATATCAACTCAATGTTGCATATTTCACCAATTTCAATGTTTTAGTTTCAATTTCAACATATTTAGAAATTATAAATTAAATTTCCAATAAATCCAATTATTTAACTTTCAATATGGTCACTCAACCGATTATCATACCATGGCTATAATTAACATGGTCTATGTCTTATTACACTCATATTCTCCAATTTCATAAAACTTCAATTAATGTAAGATATAACTTCATTTTAATCACGGTTAATTTCCAATTTAATTTAATGGACTAAATAAATAGGTAACTTATAATAATCGTTACCATTAAATTTAATCACCCTTATTGGTTCATTATTTTCAAGCAAATGTATTAATTACTCGCCTAACACTTATTTTATTCAATTTTCATAAAATATATATTATCTCATTAATTAATTCAATATTTACCTTTGTTTTCATATATTCCATTTATAACCAAGTATAACATTTACATTATTTTATTTATTGGAATTTCATAGCAATTGTTAATAATTAACTTACATTAATATTGTTACAATTCATTATAGATATTATTTCATTACTAAATTACAATTTTTCATTTCTTTCAATATTAAATTACCTAAATCTCATTAGTTTAACAAAATTAAATTATCAAAAATTATGGGTCATTACAACATTTATAACAACCTATCCTCATAAATGCCGATTATACACATAAAGTAATATAGTGGAAATAAATACTACGTAGAACTACTCCAACTCTTCTCCAGAATCTTCAAAGCGTCCGAAGCTAAATTTGGAAACATACACGGGGCTGACTCGAGCATTATAAGAAAATAAAACCCAGATTGATCTGATAAGCCAACGTGGGAAAAACAGATCAAATAGGTTTTTAACATAATAAAAACCATCAAAAATAAAGGTATTGTATGACCATGCCACACATTGTATTGACCCATAAATTAATCGCTTTGTATTTGAATATTTAAATAATGGATTGTAATAACCAAATAAACTTGTTTTATGTATGAATTAATGATATTAAAATCATTTTCAAATTTAGTTTATTAAACTAGGTAGTTCTAATAAAAATAGAAAATTTGACAGAAGAACGTTTTCCAAAATTTCGACTTTTTGGCTTCAAAAGGTCGTCGAAAATGTTGTGCACGTTTTTGTATCAATCATATACACATGCATACACATGCACATCTGTCATGTGACAAATTAATCAATGTGTTAGAGTTAATAATCAATCTTAGTTTAAATACAAACCTTGACTTGACATAAAATGCACAAAATATATTAAATTACCTTAGGAAATTAATTAAAAAACCTAAACATCACATAAACTACTGACGCAGCGGATAATAACAAAACGATACAGATTGATGAAAGTAGCAAACGGTGGATTGAAGATACTGAAATGCCCAAATTTGTTGATCACAAAGATACCGAATTCTAGCTATCTTCTACACGTTGATCGTGCACGATACCGTGAAAGAAGATCTACAATTCTTCAAACGTTGATCAAGTGCACTTGATACCGTGAATTGGCTTCAACAATCGTTGAATCGAGCGCACTCGAATAACCGAAAGTGGAGATAGGAGATTACACTCAACTACCAATTTAGATGAAAGCACACAGCAATCAAACAAGAATTTTATTCCAAAAATCAACAACCACAAAATGCACAACTCACTCCCTATTTACAGTAGTTTCCAAACCCTGATCTTAAGCCATTGCCGACTTAAATCCCACGACTTACGACTCAACCTCCTTACAACGACTTACGACTTAACTAGGTCGTTTCCGACCTAACGACACCACACATCTCAAAACATTAAGCGACCTAACCAACACGACTCAAGACACAACGACTCACTCACATATGTACAACACAGCGACTCAACACTTAAGTCGTAGACGACTTAAACACACTGCTTAAAAAAGTACAGACTCATCTCAACACTTAGGTCGTATATGACCTAACGACTCACAACTCAACAGCAACGACTCAACAAATAACGACACACTATACAACATATTCAACACAAACGACTCAAAGCTTCACCGAGCTAACTCTTCTAATGACTTAACTCTTCAGCCATATTCCTTTAGGTCGCAACCGACCTAACACATGTTTAGGTTGTTGCCGACCTAAGTCTTCTTTCTTAGGTCGTTGCCGACCTAAAAACCTCTGACGACCTAAACCCGAAGCTTCCTCCTGCGACTTAAGGCCTTCCTCCCCTGCTTGACTCGTGAACGACTTAATACCTAAAACCGAAGCTTCCTTAACTCGAGAACGACCCAAGTCTTCCTCCTTAAGTCATGTACGACTTATCCCCTGAGCTGCATCATCCTCCCCTGGTTGAGAAAAATTCGTCCTCGAATTTGCAAATTCTTCCACATCAGATTGTTCATCTCCATAATATGGTACAAGATGCTTAACATTGAACACGTCAGAAGTGTACACATCCTCCGGCAGCTTTAACTTATAAGCATTTTCATTAATCCGTTTCACAATTTCTACAGGACCAATTTTCCTGGCTTTCAACTTGTTATAAGCGTCCACTGGAAAACGATCCTTTGTTAACACAGCATATACCATATCTCCTTCATTAAACTCAACATTTCTTCGCTTCAAATCTGCAGTCTGCTTATACTTCTCATTTGCTTTCTCCAATCGTTCCTGAACGATTTTATGACATACAGTCAACCCATCAACAAAGTCTACAACTCGTTTAACCGTCCCCTTCGGTTGTGGCACTACTGCTAAATTTAACGGTCCCCTGGGTAAATTTGAATATACAATCTGAAATGGGTTGAATCCTGTACTACGATTCACTGCATGATTATGTGCAAACTCTGCCTGACATAACTTCATGTCCCAACTCTTCAGATTGTCCTTCACAAGACATCGTAACAAATTTCCCAATGATCTGTTAACAACTTCGGTCTGTCCGTCTGTCTACGGATGATAAGCGCTGATAAATTTCAGCTTCGTTCCAAGCATCTTCCACAAACTTAGCCAAAAATGACTCAAAAATCTGGTATCCCTGTCTGAAACAATAGATTCTGGTAACCCATGTAAACGATAGATTTCTTTAAAGAACAACTGAGCGACACGAACAGCATCCGCCGTCTTCTTACAAGCAATAAAATATACCATCTTCGAGAAACGATCCACCACAACATATATAGAATCATTTCCCCTTTGAGTTCTAGGCAAACCCAAAATGAAATCCATGCTAATATCATTCCACGGTTTGGTCGGCACAGGTAACGGCATATACAATCCTGCATTTGTCGTTGTTCCCTTTGAAACCTGACAGATATGACATCTCTCCCCAAACCTTTCAACCTCTTTTCTCATTGACGACCAAAAGTAAGATTGAGAAATCAAATGCAGTGTACAATCACGGCCCACATGTCCTTCCTCGTGCAACTCCTTGATAATCTTCATTCTCAAACTGCTCTCTGGTATACATAATCGATTCCCTTTGAATAAGAAACCATCAACCAACAAAAATTCATCAGTATCTCCATCCTTAACTTTCTCAACGAACTTTGCAAAGTAAGGATCCTCCTCAAACAATTCTGGCAATAATTCAAATCTTGGCACCTCAATTTTCATTGTCGTTAATAAATAACTCCTCCTACTCAAAGCATCAGCCACACGATTCGTCACCCCTGACTTATGTTACACGACAAAAGTAAACTGCTGCAAATAGGCAATCCACGATGCATGTCTCGCTGAAATCTTATCCTGCCCTTGCAAATGCTTCAAAGCTTCATGATCCGTATAGAGAACAAACTCCTTCTGAAACAGGTAATGTCTCCAATGCTTCACTGCTTGAACAATTGCGTAAAACTCAACATCATAAGTGCTATATCTCAACATAGCTCCTGATAACTTCTCATTGAAATAAGCAACTGGTCTTCCTTTCTGACTCAAAACTCCACCAATTCCCACTTCAGATGCATCAGTATGTAATTCAAACAACAACTGAAAATCCGGTAAAACTAGAATTGGTGCTGTCGTCAATAGTATTTTGATCTTCTCAAAAGCAACCCCTGCTTCCTCTGACCACTCAAACTTCTTTCCTTTCATGCAATCGGTTACTGGTGCCATCACACTACTAAAATGTGGAATGAATCTTCGATAGAAAGATACCAATCCATGAAAACTCCTCGCTTCAGTAATTGTCTTTGGCTGTGGCCAACTCCTGACAGCTTCTACTTTACTTTCATCCACTTGAATTCCTTCTTTCGATAGAACATATCCAAGAAACAAAACACTGTCCGTCATAAACACACACTTCTTTGTTGCAGCATAAAATTTCTCCCGTCGTAGAATCAACAGTACTTCACGCAAATGCTGGACATGCTTTTCCATACTTCCACTGTAGATCAAAATATCATCAAAGTAAATTACCACAAACTTCCCAATGTATGGCCTGAAAATTTGATTCATCACTCTCATAAAAGTGCTCGGTGCATTCGATAAACCAAACGGCATAACCAACCATTCGTATAAACCTTCCCTGGTTTTGAAAGCAATCTTCCATTCATCACCTGGTCTAATATGAATTTGATGGTATCCACTCTTCAAGTCAATCTTTGAAAACACAACAGCTCCACTCAACTGGTCATTCAAATCATCAAACCTCGGCATAGGAAATCTGTATCTCACAGTAGTCTTGTTTAGAGCCCGACTGTCCGTACACATCCTCCACGAACCATCCTTCTTTGGCACCAATAAAGCTGGTACTGCACAAGGACTCAAGCTCTCCTGAACACGCCCTTGTTCTAACAGCTCCTCCACCTGCCTTCTCAGTTCCTCATGCTCCTTAGGACTCATCCTATAATGTGGCCTGTGTGGTAATACTGCCCCTGGTACAAGATCAATCTGATGTTGAATATCCCGCAATGGTGGTAACTCCGTCGGTAACTCTTCAGGAAACACATATCTGAATTCTTCCAATACTGGCTTTACTTCTTCTGGAACTTCTACAGATTCAGTGGCTTCATGTCCAATCAAAAAAAATACCTCTGGACTCTCCTCTACTTCTTAAATAAATTCTTTCAAAGTCAATAAAGTCTTCAGCTCCTCAATCTCTTCAGATTTACTCTCTTCCTGTTGTCTCTTCTTTGGAAACAAAATGATTTTAACACCTTCAAACATAAAACTGTAGCTATTGGTCCGACCGTCATGCTGCACTGCTCGATCATACTGCCATGGTCTTCCCACAAGTAAGTGACAAACATCCATTTCCACAACGTCACACCAAATCTTGTCTTTATATTTCTTCCCAATAGAAAATGGAACTCGAACTCGCCTGTCCACCTTCACTTCTCCTCCTTTTCTCAACCACGCTAACTTATAAGGATTTGGATGCTTCTCCGTTTTCAGCTTCAACTTTCTCACAACTTCAGTAGAAAGAAAATTTTCACAACTTCTTGCATCAATCACAAACTTATAAACCTTTCCCAGAATAGTACATGTTGACTGAAAGATGTTAATCCTCAACCAACTAGTTTCTTCTTCTTGCTTCGGTATTAAACAAGACCTCCTCATCATTAGATTACATCCTTCATCTCCCGACGCGATATCCTATTCATCCTCCTCAACTGGACTAGAATAACCTTCATCAACAACCTCACCTTCAACTTCAGCAATCATAGTTCGTTTCTTCGGCTTCGGACATTCATTACTCTTGTGACCCACTTCCTGACAATTGTAACACTTGAAACTGTTTTTGACCTTCGTTTTCGTAACTTCATTCACAACTGGTTTACTGATAGATTTAGAATCATTAGATCTCCCACTAACACCCTTCACTTGATTGTTGGAATTAGTAAACACACCACCTCCACGCCTTCCCTGCTTCTCCCAAGCCAACGCTTTCTGATGTGCTTCTGCTACGGATCTTGGATCAAACATATTGACCATATCCTGGATCTGTATCCTCAACCCTCCAACAAATCTAGCAGTCAGCTGTTCCTCTGTCTCCATAATGTCATTTCGAGCAATCAGTTGATAAAATTTGTCAGCATAATCATTAACAGTCTTCGACCCTAGCCTTAGATTTTGCAACCTCTGGTACATAAGTGATTGATAATTGTAAGGCAAGAATGTAGCCTTCATTAAATTCTTCATCTTCTCCCATGACTCAATCTTTGACTTTCCCATTCTCTCCCTTGTAAGTTTAGTTTGCTGCCACCATGCCATAGCTCTACCTCTCAAACGAGTACCAACCAACTTCACTCTTCGATTCTCGGGAACCTCCTTGAAATCAAAGATCTCTTCAACATTAGACAACCAATCCAAAAATTCTTCTCCTACCATTCCACATTTGAATTCTTAAATTTCCATCTTCATACCCGATTCCAAACGACGATCATCTTCAACATCCCGATATACATTTCATACTTGGTCTCGATCTCGATAGTGAATGCTAGCTCTATCACCCTCTTCATTAAAATCAAATGTATGTCTATATCGATCTCGACCATCAACATTCCTTCGATCACACATGTCTCTTCTACTATGTCTCTCTTCATCTCGATATGGCTCATCTTCAAACTCACGTGGAGTTCTTCTCTCTTCATGTCCATAGTAATGGTGATCTCTCCTCGATGAAATTAATGTTTCTCTTCTCTCTCTAAAAGATTGCGGTGATACCCTTCTCGCTTCCGTAACCGATGGCGAAACTCTGTTTCCTCCATGGTTCGAGATTGGTGATCTCCTCCTTTGATTTTGATTCAAATCATTCATCAATTTCTCTAACTTCCCAATACCTTCATCAAATTTCTCATTAATGCGTTGTTCCATCTGCTCGGCTTCTTCTCTTCTATACAACGCTTCAACATTCTGATGGCGGTTAGCTCTCCTCGGCGGCATGATTGAACTTCACAACACTTCAACAAATACTTCAAAAATCTTCAACACAAGTCCAACAAGCACGGCTCCAACTCGACTTGGCTCGGCCTCAACACCTTTCCAACTTTGATCCAAAATGAAATGGATCGAAAGCTTCTAACTTGTTGCAACTTCAAGATGAACACGATGAACACCAACTTCAAACTCCTTGGCTCCAAGACTCGGCTTAGCTATGATTGGCTAAGTCTAGCTCCGATACCAAAAACTGACGCAGCAGATAATAACAAAACGATATAGATCGATGAAAGTAGCAAACGGTGGATTGAAGATACTGAAATGCCCAAATTTGTTGATCACAAAGATACCAATTCTAGCTATCTTCTACACGTTGATCGCGCACGATACCGTGAAAGAAGATCTACAATTATTCAAACGTTGATCAAGCGCACTTGATACCGTGAATTGGCTTCAACAATCATTGAATCGAGCGCACTCGAATAACCAAAAGTGGAGATAGGAGATTACACTCAACTACCAATTTAGATGAAAGCACACATCAATCAAACAAGAATTTTATTCCAAAAATCAACAACCACAAAATGTACAACTCACGCCTTATTTATAGTAGTTTCCAAAACCTGATCTTAAGCCGTTGCCGACTTAAATCCCATGACTTACGACTCAACCTCCTTACAACGACTTACGACTTAACTAGGTCGTTGCCGACCAAACTGACACCACACATCTCAAAACAGTAAGCGACCTAACCAACACGACTCAAGACACAACGACTCACTCACATATGTACAACACAGCGACTCAACACTTAAGTCGTAAACGACTTAAACACACTGCTTAAAAAAGTACAGACTCATCTCAACACTTAGGTCGTATACGACCTAACGACTCACGACTCAACAGCAACGACTCAACAAATAACGACACACTGTACAACATATTCAACACAAACGACTCAAAGCTTCACCGAGCTAACTCTTCTAACGACTTAACTCTTCAGCCATATTACGTTAGGTCGCAACTGACCTAAGACATGTTTAGGTCATTGCCGACCTAAGTCTTCTTTCTTAGGTCGTTGCCGACCTAAAAACCTCTGACGATCTAAACCCGAAGCTTCCTTCTGCGACTTAAGGCCTTCCACCCCTGCTTGACTCGTGAACGACTTAAGACCTAAAACCGAAGCTTCCTTAACTCGAGAACGACCCAAGTCTTCCTCCTTAAGTCGTGTACAACTTATCCCCTGAGCTGTATCAACTACCTAGTATATAACCTAAAGTATGGTGTAGGTGGAACTAAGGGGAGGGGTAACATGTAAACTTGGTGGGTGGAGAGGTATGGCAAGCATGTAAAATGATAACATTTAAATGTTTAAGTTAATTAATTTAATATTCCACTTCTTTGCCTATAAATGCCTACCATCTCTACACCTTTTTCACTTTACACATTCATTTACATCTTCATTTATTATCTCTTCATGTTCATGAACATATTCATGGCTTCCAAGGAGATTAAAATAAAAAAACTAGCTTATACACTCTTAAAACCAAGTTAAAGCTTCATTTTTACACATACAAACACCCCTATACTTAAACCAAGGCCATTTCCACCTCAAAACTCAAAGGTCAAGCCTAAATATAGAGAAGGACGAACCTAACTCAGCCCATTAAGGGCCCAAAAATCCAAGTTAAGGTGTCATAGCGATAGTTCATGTGTTTGACAAATTGTCATAGCGATACGGTTAAGTTAGTAATCGCTTCGGTGAGTAAAGCTTCCACCTTTGAACCCAAAATTCTAAACTATATCCATGCCCATACTTGTAGGAATTCTCATAATATCGACATCCATGTCCATACTGTAAATCATCAGGTATTTATGCTCATACCTTTGTTATGTGATGTGTGGTTGTGTTATTATATGCTCGAATTTCAAACTGCCCATATAGCGATAGTCGCTATACTGGCACTTTCGAAAATTCACCTATTATCAAAACCGCTTGATTTCATTATCGTACTTGGAATTAATTTACAAGTTAAGCAAGTTTTTGATTAATGATTTTCCCAAAAATAACTAATTATTTTAATAATAATTATTTAATTTAATTTATTTTTATTAATTATTTAATTAATAAGAATTAAAGTTAACCAATTAATTTATTAATGCTGCATTTAAAGTTAACTAATCACTTGGTTAATGATGTTTTGAAATTAATTAATCATTTTATTTAATGATGTTTAAGGCTAATTAATCTTTGGATAATGACGGATTAAGATTAATTAATTTATCACTCAATGATATTTTAAAACCCTTTTTAATTAACAACTTTTAAAGGTTAATAAATCTATTTATCCTTAAATAAATATTTTCTTAAATAAATTTTAAATTAATTGATCACATTTAAATAATGATATTTTATTATCATTTAATTTAATTAATATTTTATTAATAAATTGAATTAATGATGATTTAAAAGGTAATTTACCATTTCAAATTAAATGGGCATTGAAGTGAATTTATCAACTTAATTAATGAAGTTTTAAGTTGATCAATAAATATAATAAGGATGTTTTAAGTTGTTAAATCCTTTTTATAGTGATGTTTCAAGATTATTAAACTCTTTTAACAAAGTGTTTTAAAGCTAACACTTTAAATGTGAAGACAAGTACGAATTCGTGTTTTTTTTTAAAAAAAAGTTTAAATTGTCATTGGAAATGAATTAATTTTCATAAAGCGATCACTCGTATGGAAACGATTTATTTGTATAATTAGCACTAAACATCAAGATGTAGATTTGTCGCTATTTAGGATGTTAAGAATAATCGTGAGACATGACTTTAAGGTAACACAACCTTGACTTGTCCGGTATTATTGTTAACCAAGAAATTATATAAGTTTGAATTTGATGAGTGGTGATAAGTTTACAATACTTAATTTCCATATATGATCATTTTATATGCTCGATAGTTAGTTCCTTAACTATCAGTTATTTAGGTTCTTTATTTTCATCATTCTAAGGCGAATATTGCTCCATCAAGCATTGATATCCTTTGTCGAAAATGATTAAAACTAAAATGCGAGAGGAGGCCAAGCTAAATGGAGTTACTCCCACTAGGATACTTTCACATCTCATCTAGATTGGATTTGGTAGCACTACTAGATGTGAAATATTCAGATTATTAGAAAGTTTTGGCGGGGTCCGACTTGGAGAGTTCCGAGAAGTGTCATATAGTAAATGAGCTTCTCAGAAGTATATTACTAGAGGTATATTTCAAGAGGGGTGCACCTTCCTAGTCATTTGTTGGAGATATTTCTTTTCTTATTTGGTTCAAACCTTCAAATTTATCTCTTTATTTGCACCTTCGTGGTGCTTTGTTATTTATCCATTCTTTACGTTTGGATGTTGTTCATGTGAGAGTAAACCTGTTCCATGTTCAACGGCATGGTCTCACATGTTTTTTGTTTAATTACATACCTTTGTTTAAAGTTTTACTCATACCAGACATATCGTCTGACCCAAGTAGTCTATTTCCATAAACTCTCGGGTACACATTTTATTTGAGTAGTCCGAGAGTAACAGGTCTTTGTTGGACACTTTTGAAAACAGCATTCTAGCTTAAGGCTTTTCATCTTCTTATTTATCTTTTCCACTGTATTATCTTGTTTGTGTAAGTGCATTTTGTTTCAGCATATGTAAAGGCTTGACGTTACATCTGCCTAAGCTGATTTGTAATAATTTTGTGTAGCTCTAATAAAACTCTGTTAAGGAGTAACCGATGTACTATTTATTGTTATGTTTATTTAGCAGTTTTGTTGCAAGATTTTCTATTCTTTTCTTTATTTCACCCCACGATGATTCATCTTTCCGCTGCTTGGGCAATGACACACGAACTCCGGGTATGTGTTAAGTGTCGTTCCTAGGGGTCATAAAGGTAGGTCGCTACACACATAAACATGGATGGTTTTTTGCCTCGTGATTACCAAATCTTTTATAGAAAATCAATTCTTATTATAATAATGTCTGAGGTTTATAGATAAATATTAAATATAGCTAAAATGGTTACATTCCATCATAGTAGGGTTACAGCCAAAATCGATGAAGAACGTTTGCATATTGGATTTTCCTTGGAGTTCTCCATGGGGAAGATGAATCCAAACTTCATGCACAAGGATCAGAAGATACCTACCGAGCATCATATATCTCAAGATCAAATATACCATAAGGAAAACACAAAGGCCTACGCCCGAACATAAACGTGAACCATGTGGGACAAAATAACATCAACTCCCACGTGTAACATCGATAAGCATAATTTAGATATGGTGTTGATAATACCCTATCGTAGGTTATCCAAACCCCAGATTGTGCTGCCTCCTTTATCTTTAGCCATTTTCGATGTCAAGGTTATGTTCGGCCTCTTTCGCATGTGTCTTTATTATCCAATAGAATGCGAATCCCAAACTGGACTCTAATATCCGGAACATATCACGATTCACAATATGGATTCGAGCACCTAGAACAGATCTCGAACCCTCGCATTGGTTCCCCACATAGGTCATCCGATGAATGCTAACGTTGTCCTCTCTCTCGGAGTACTCTCAAGATAGGTAGCCCCGCATGATAGCATCGTTTAAAATGTTAACGCTGACCTTTCCCTTAGGCTTAACCCTGGGATAGTCAGTTCAATTCCATAACATTCCACTTCACAACCGGTTCCAAAATATAGGTCATGTATATGGTTTTGAAGTATTTTTGGTTCAAGTTATCTCATATAAGTACATTTTTTCCACTTACCGGTCTATTCAAAACCAATGGATAAATTTTTGGTACACTCAACTCCAATTCTTTTGGAAGTAAACAGAAAATACATAGGAGTGGAGATCACCTCCTAATTGTTTAAGTGGATAGATTTCCTTATCATTTGTCTTAGAAGGGCAAGATGAATTTATACTTGTAGTATCTCATTTCTAAAGATAACTGTACCATATAGCACTCGTGTTTCTTCTAGATATTTCCAAAGTCATATTTAGTCAATTTCTTTAGTCGACTAATCGCTTATCTAGTATAATAAAGATGTTTGTAAATGGAAACCAAATCTAGTATACTTTCCATAAATAATTGAACATACAAAACACTAACAAGTCATAAAACACAGTCAAACCACACCAAGTTTGGTTTAGCTACTTAATCAATTTTAATTAATTCTTTCATTAATTAAAATCTCTTTATTAGTAAACAACATTTACCTATTTTCAAAAATATTCCATTTCCTATTATTTCCTTCAAAATGTCCATTTGAAGGATATAAATAGTTTCACAAATCCATTAAAATAGTTCGAGAATAATGTTAATAAAACACTATCATTACAAACTCAAAACCATTTCGCTTTTGCTTATCTTTAAATCATTCTTTTAAAGATCTATTACATTTCTACGTATAATAAAAAAGGACAAATGACAAATGTTATTCATTCATCATCACAAGAAACATAAACCATTTTCCTACTTGTTACTATCTTTACAAACCTTTGTTCTAAAGATCTAAGTTCATATTTAGTCAAGATCGATATTAGTCAAAACCACTGTTTATGCAAATCACGATTCGTACGCTTAACTTGTTTTCGACATTCTCAACTTAACCATTTCTCATTCAAGAGTGAAGCCAAGTAAATTTAGAAACTGGTTGCTCAAAGCCTTGCCTAGACACTTCATTCTTAAGTCTCATAAATGGATAAGTCCACTTATTGGCTTTTAGTGTTAAGTACAGTATTAAAGACTTCACTAAATAATAAGAAATCAACACGATTAACACATTTTCTACATTTTCCACTTACCTATTCCTCGGTTAAGAGGAAGCCATTATGTTAGAGCTTTATTGCTCTATCCCTACTTGACATCAATCTTAACTCTTACAAATCGATAAGATTACTTCATCAATTTATTATTGTTAAGCATACTTAATGTAACGACCTGGAATTTTGGTCGTTAGTTTTGAACATTAAATTTATTTTAAATGTTGAATTTGAATTTTTAATTGATTTTGAACATGGATATTTTGAAAGAATCAGTAAAATAGTTTAAGACTTCAAATATAACGATTAACTGGGTTTGGTAAATAGTAATTTAATTTTGGAAATTGGGTAAAAATGGGAATCTGGAGTTAGATATGAATAGAAATGATCCTAAGTTGATTTAAAATTCTATTTGGGTTAGAATTATAATATGGACTTTTGAATCAGATTAAAAAGTCGATAAGTCAAATTGGAGATTTATATATTAATTTAATAGTGAAATTTAATACACACACACATATATATATAGTAATAGTGTAAATAATTGAATTTTGATTTAATTTAAATCGGAGTGATTTCTAACATGAATATAAATTCTATTTGATTTATAATGGTGTTAATAAGTTTTAAAAATTGAAATTTTTAACGATTTCGATGATTTTGAAAATCGCTCGATTTAATCGACAAGTTAAAATAGCCTTCCGAGGCACAGTCTAGGAATTCGATGAAACTAGTTCTATTGGATCCATAATAGTGTATTATTATTGGATTTCAAATATTTTAGCTTTTGTAGTTACCGTTTGGTCGTACGGGATGGAAACGCATTGAAATAGACATCGAAAATTTAATAATTTAATTTGATTCGAAAAGTTATCTTCTGCATACTACCAAAGTAGACCCCGAAACATTTTCCATTATGTTCGGAATAAGGGTAAAACATTATAAACGCCAGGCGGCACGTTTCGTTTGGAGTTCGTTTGAAAAGGCTTGTAATTTTGGAAAATAATTTTAAAATAATAAATGTATACGAATATAAATACGTTGCACAGTGAAACCCTAGCAATAAATAAAGTAGTTGCTACATAAACATTTCACTAGCTGAAATGTGCCATGTTCTTCCTCGTTTTTCTCTCCATTCATGCAATTATAGCAGAAATCATCGACTGGGAAATCAAAGAGGGCAACAAGATCTTTAGATCCAACGGTCGAGATCATCGATGGTGGTGTGGATTCACCAGAAATTGCCAGGGAAGATGGTGCGTTCGAACGCATCTTCCGAGGTCATGGCACCACCGGGTTCGACGAGGTTTTGGGCGATGGTGAGGTTCGCGTAGACCGTTCGAATGGCAATCTCCGATCATCGGCTAAAGCATCGTGGAGGTCGTGGCGATGGTTTGTAAGGTGGCAGCTATGGGTTAGTTTTGAATAGGAGCGAACAAAGAAGAGAAAAACAAAGGGGCGGCCACGATATCTCAAACCAAAATATATGTCCAGGATGTTCTAGTGGTAAAATAAAAAGAAAATTTGCAAATTTATTTGTATAAATTATATTCTAGCCTTTAAAAATCTGTATCTTTGTCATACGAGATCAGATTCGGACGAAACTGGCGGTGTAACAACCCCTTATTTCGCGCCATTCGCATCCACACTTGTCGGACTTGAGTTGCTCAAAATACCGAATTGTTAATTTAAATTCAGCAAAACACAAAATATACAGTAAATAAATCACAGATCATAGACATAGAGTATATAATAATGCGGAAGCAAAAAGATAGTAGCTCATGAAGCTACTATATAAATACATCAAAGTTAAACAAGATACAACAAAAGCAGCAATATCATAATCAAGTACAAAGTTGAATACATCACTGGAATCAACTGGATAACTGGAAGAGAAATAAATGGCTGGTTCTTCAAGCAAAACTCTAACTCGAAAGGCGAGTCAAGAATGTTGTATCACTCAGCCTGACCCGAGCGTAAAGAAAAACACAAAACACTCAAGTCTGGACGTACATACATATATAATGTATACCAACTCAAGTGAACTGTAATACAAAGGTACAAGTGACTTAAAGAATGCTTCGGACAGCCGATCCTCTAAGATCCCTTAAACTATTTGCTATGTAGTAATATTACGCTGTTATAATAATGTCTACAGTAAAATAAACTTACTTTTAAATAGCTTTAAGGAGTTACCCAATATCCTCCTTAACATGTAATAGTACCAATAGTCTATACAGTACTAGCGCACCTCCAGATCGGGAGGTTACCCTAAGTACACCATTGGCTACAACACAAAACCAAACTCATACAAGGTGCGGTAGGGTAGGTGACACGACACAACTAGACAATGCCAGGGTAGATATAATCCGGGTCGGTGGTAATGCAAAGCCGCAACTGCCGCCCACCTCGATCAACACTCCTATAAAAAAATCCGAAGGGTGCACCCAATCAATCACAAAAGTAATAGAATGCTATCGAAGAAGTGTGTCCGATGGGAGGACCTACCTCACTTAACCCATCGATTGCTCCTGGTTTAGCTACTTACGCCAACTCACGGGAGTCGGGTCCATGTTCGTACCTCAATAGAATCGTCGCCACCATCCAACTTCATTCTGGAATCTCCACCGTGTATACGGTTGTCAAAGTGGTTTTTGGTATCGACAGAGAGTTTGCCCATATCCGATCCAGGTCTCTTTGCTAAACAACCGTTATTATAACCCATGGATATTTATTTCAAAATAGATTATGCTTCGAAAACCAAATTATCATATCCATTCAAAACCATATCCTTTATTCAAAATAGTATTTACTTTCAAACCCAAATATCATATCCATTTTGAAAACCAAACCAGTGGTATATCATTTCCATTTCAAAGCCAAACCAATAATATATCATTTCCATTTCAAAAAAAATTCAATAATATATTATTTCCATTTCAAAACTAGTTTATAATATATTATTCAAATAAAATCCAAATTTCAAATATTTCCTTCAATCAATTTAAGCTTGAAATATTCCTTGAATCATCTTAAACCAAAAATTCGTTATAAGGTCATGTTCTTAAATCTCCAATTTCAATAGGTTTCAAATCGATATATTCAAAGATAATTCTTAATTAAATAAATTTAAAATAAATTCATTTCCAAAACAATAGTATTTTCAAAGTTATTACACCTTCGAAACCAAACATTTGAACACATAATACTTTGAAATATTGTCATTTGGAAATCATAATACTTAGAAAAATCATGATACTTCAAAACACATTCATTAAACCATTTAAATTCAATGTTAATATCTCTCAAAACAATATTCATTTAAACCATTAAAATTAATATCAATATTCATTTCAAAGTTGTAACATTTCTAAGTTCATTCATTTTATCATAAATTTTCCAAAACATTGTATTTTCAGCCAACAACATCATTTATAATGTGCCATGGTAGGTATTTAGTTTTCAAACAGTTCAGTTCAGAAACAATAACATTTATAAAATGTCGTAATAGATATTTAATTATTTCTAACATAGTTTAATTTCAAAACAACATCACTTAAAAATGCCGTCATAAGTGTTTAGTTATTTTAGAACTTAGTTAAATTTCAGAAATGATCCGTCGTAAAACCACAGTATTTTGGAAATGATAGCAATAAAATTCCTATTTTAATATAACTTTTCAAAAACATTAAAACTTCAATTCTAGCCATTTTTAACTTATAAAATTACATCTTAAGCTTCCGAAAATATTCATTTGGATATCATTTAACTTACGATTCAATAAAATAAACTATTATAAATAAATATCCAAATTAAACTATAATTCATTTATTAAGTCAAAAGCACGTTCTTTTACTTAACTTTTATTTCAACAAATAACTTAACACTTTATTTTAAAACACCCCCTTCATAAATAAAATTAATTCCCATTTATTTACTTAACTTAACAATTTCATTTAAAACAAAATTTCCAATTATCAAGTTAATTCGTATTTTAAATTACATTTTCCTTCCATTTACATCTTAATTATTTATTTTACAAACATATTCATAAATAAAATATCTTACCATTGTTAATATAACAATCAAATTTCTTTATAAACATATTCATTTGATATCAAATAACTATGAATTTCAGTTAAACAAATTTTGTAACAAAAGTCCAAGCAAAACTGTATTTTAATTTATCAATTCAAAATACATTCTTTATTATACAAAACATGTCCATTTCATAAAATAAAATTCATTACAATTACCAGGTTAGATTTAACATTCAATATTGGATAAAAATTTCATTATTAAGTTATTTATCATAAATGAAATTCTTTAAATTCCATTTAAACCAATTAATAACTTATAAAATTGAACTTATAGAAAAACAATACACCTTCATAATTTAAAGCCTTAAATCAAATTTAAGTTAAATTTCATATATTTGTAATTTCAGAATACTTAATAATTTTAGAAAATATTTAAATACTTAACAAACTTTTGGAAAATAGTATTTAAAAATATAACCATGGGCCTATATAATATTTTCTAACCTAGATCAAGTGATACGGATATGGATCATTTCAGTCCATAATTTAAAAAGAAAATTCGGGTTCTATCATTTCAAACCCGCAATTCCAAGTAAATCAAATACAATAAAAGTCACTTGATCCTATCATTTCAGCTCACAATGATTTTTTTTATTCTAATGTCTGTTCGGGTATGTATCATTTCAACCCATAGAGATAGGGAGCTTGCAGTGTGAGGTACAACAATTAAAATGAACAATATAACATATAATAACATATCAAGTAATGTAACAGGTATATAAACAACATTTTACATCATATAAATATATCACAGGCATGTATGAATAACATATCAGTTTATACAGCTTCACCTGTTATCATTTCACAATAATAAAAGTACAAATGTCTATAGTGATAAAACTCACCTTTTTAAACTAGAATTGACAAATTCAGAATAAAAATCCAAACTTCACAAAGCATGAAAAGGCACGACAAAGCACAATGCAAACTTGAGTGGATGAAGAGTCAGATCCAAATCTTGTATGCAAACAAATATTACATACATAAGAATATGATTCAATACAAAAGAATAAAGGTTAAAACAATGGAAAAATAAATGAATCAAAGTGGCATAACTTGCCTTAATCAATCAATGGCTTGGCTACACCACATATGGGTTCAACCATCACCTTGTGTTGGTTGGTCATGATGGTTAGAGGTGTGCTAGGCTCAGCCAAAGGGGCCAGGCAATGGAAATAAGAAGAGGTGGAAGTTACATGTTTTGGAAGGCAAAAAGGTTAGGGTTTTAGGTCCAATTGGTTCGGCTATAGGGCTTGGTGCTCGGCCTTGGCTATGGCATGGGTCCAGGCACATCATAAGGCACGACTGAGGCATGTTGTATTTCATGGCATGGCAAGTAGATGGTAGAACAATTGGTGGCCGAGGATAATATGAAGGGGAGGGTGAAATTGTGGTGATTGGCTAGGTTATTCATCATGGGACGGTGATGTATTTCTCTTGGTGGTCACGGCCTTGCTTGTGTAGAGTGATGAAGTTGTGGAGGTAGTCTTGGTGGTGGAGATGGAGTAGTGGTCAGCTAAGGCTTGGTAGAGGCCAAGCAAGACAGGAACAAAACAAAGAAAAGGAAAAAGAAAAATAGAAAAGGAGAAGAGGAAGCCATGGATTTTGAAGCTTGTATATATTAATTCTTTTCACGCAAATGGAAATTGAGATATAGAGAAGATTTTTGCGCATGATTGGAGAGATCACGGCAAGAAAAAGGTAGGAAAACGGTTAGAAAAGGAGTAAATGCTAGGAAAACAAAAAGGAAAGAATTGAAGAGAAAGAAACTTATACATATTTTATTCTTAAATGAAAAAGAAAAATGAGAACATGATGGGAAATAAATTTTGTACATAAATGGAAAAAGTAAATACATGGCTATAGAAAAAAAAGAAATAGCTAAGGAGTTATGAATGCCAGGGAAACGGAAAGGCATAAGTTAAGGAGAAAGAAACGTGCAATATATTTTATTTTTAGATGCAAATGAAAATGAGAGATGGGAAATAAATTTTTGTGTGTGAATTTTCAACTTGATACTCATAGCTATGAATAGAGTAATTCAAGGCTAGGAATGAGGAGGACACGACTAGAAAACTAATAAAGAGGGTAGGTGAATAAAAAGGCAAGCATTTAAACAATGTAACGTGTGTCCCCTTGATTTTATCCAGCCATTTATAAAAATATATAAATAAATAAAAATCCTATAAATGATCAAAGTGCAAAACTAAAATAAAATAACATAACATAGAAAATAAAAATATAGAAATGAACATAGAAAAATAGAAATTGAAAATACATAAAATAACTATGTGGAAAACGCTATACTTTATCTAATTTAAAAAGTATAAATCAGAATTTAAAGAAAAGAAAAGCAGAACTATACCATATATATTCTGCTTCAAAGAAAATGATTATAATTTAGAAATTCAAATTTTTAAAAATTTAAACTGAAATTCAAATTTTGACAAAAAATATAATTTTTTTAGAGATTGTTTATTTATTGCATTTGGAAATTAAATTACAAACATATTCCGAACTTGCATTGGAAAAATTCTAATAATTCACTTTTAAATGATTTAAAAATCAAAGTTTCTAAATAAAAATATTTACAACATTATGAGCTATCACACTCTCCCCCACTCAAAACTTTTCTTCCTCGAAAAGAACGAGACAGTGAAAACAGGGAAAACAAGATATAATAGAATTAAAAAGGATGAAAATAGAAGATTGAAATTATAATTGATAACTGTTGTTATGGGTATATTTAACAAGATGGAATGACTTTCCCAAAATCTCAAAAATCAAAATACAGGCATGAAGAAGATCCTCTAGAATCTGATTCACTCTCTCCGTTTGACCGTTGATCAGTGGCTGGTACGCAGTGTTCAGATTTAGATGAGTACCAAAGATTCTGGAATGTTTCCAACTTAAATTAGAATTGATTTCATCCATTTGATTTCACCAAAGTTAAATAAATCTTAACTATTTCTAATTTCATTATTTTATCCTCCAATCATCTTAAATTAACAATTTATAAAGTCAATGAATTCAAAAATCATTTATTATGCTCATAATTTGTTCAATAGATTTAATTCTTCTTTATTCCAAATTATTATTAAATTTATTCCACTTAATATATCTAATCACATGTATTAAGTATATTTACATTAATTATAACCATTCCACTTTATTTATAAATTCTTTTAACATCATTTATACTGTACATTATTCAGTTAACCTTTATATTCTATTGATCCTTCATAACAAAAATTTAAGTGTATAACAATTATTATAACCGCTCAAATTTTATTTAAAAAATCCTTTTATATTGTAAGTTATCCAATTATATATGCAACTTCCGAATAATGTAGGTAAGTTATATTGGAATGTAACTGAGTATTATACGAATAAAATTTTCTAATTCAATTATTCAAGCTTAAGTATTTATTTGAAAATTTTGATTTTGATTTTTATAATTGAAATTATCCTTTAAGATAACATCTAAGTATTTAAATTTCTGACTAACTTCAAATAATTTCAGAGATAAATAAACATACATATTTAATGTATACCAAATCAAATTTAAAATCATATACCAATATATATTATAATCAAGTCAAACTTTACAGATTCAAATCAATTTACTTTTCAAAGTAAAACTATAGCAAAGCTACATAATAGTCTCTTCACTTCGAAAGTCGAAAATGAATGTCGATGATGCTGCAGTCATCAGCGAAATTATTTCCTAGCAACAAAGAAAAGAGCGCTGATTTAAAGCTTTAAAATTCTTTAGAAATGATTTCTATTCAAAAATACTTTAAATAATATGTACATATATATATATATCCTTTTTAAAAACATTTAAAAGCCAAAGTTTGAAATCATCGGAAACTAAATTCTCAAATTCTTGATTTAGATTCATTTAAATCTCCAAATTAATTTACAACCAAGATTTATAATGTAATTATGAAATAAAGCCAATGGTTACAAGATATATACAAAGTCAAATATTATTTCTTAACATCTAACTAAATTTATCAAGATTTAGAAAATTATACTTATTTTTAATATAATTATAGAAAATTTATTTATTTACAAATTTTGAAAACAATATTGTGTGAGTTTGCTCTGTTAAAGTGTTCGGAGATCCTATCGATAGCGTTGATTAGACGAATCGATCGGAAACCCAAATCAACATCAACAACTCAAACAACACAATATATAATATAACATTTTAGATATTAGCTTTACAAATACACTTCAAAATGACCTGAAGATAAGTTGGAAACAGAAGACAAGATGATTAAATAATAGAATAAGAAAATGAATAAGCTTATATAAATCACGGGCAACCTTAACCAGGTCAACCATGACTTAAATGGTAAGATCTATGCAGAATTCTGGGGCAAATCTACATTCGATCTCAAAAGATAGAATTCTGGATAACAAGAGATATCAACATCTAAACTAAGGATACGGAAATCTTCGGTGAATCAATGCCAATAGTAAAGGAGTTTCACCCCTTTACAAGTCATTCAAATATTGGCGAGACTGCCAACTCATTATAAAGATCATTCGAAGTGGAGTGATGGGATACTCCAAAATCAAAGGAAGACGAATAGGGAGAGACAAGAATGGATTTTGGGACCGCCGGAGACATTCCAAAATTCGAAGGAAAATGAGTCAAAAGGAAGAGATTCAAGCTTGAATGAAAGTGGTTTTGTAAATAAATTTACCATATATGCTAAGTTTTCCTAGAGCCAAAGCTCTGATACCAACTGTAACAACCCCGTATTTCGTTCCATTCGCATCCGCACATGTCGGACTTGAATTGCTCAAAATACCGAATTGTTAATTTAAATTTTGGAAAATAGAGAATATACAATAAATAAATCACAGACCACAGACATGTAGTATATAATAGTATGAAAGCAAAGAGATAGTAGTTCATGAAGCTACTATATAAATACATCAGAGTTAAACAAGATACAACAGAAGTAAAAATATTATAATCAAGTACAAAGTTGAATACGTCACTAGAATCAACTAGATAACTAGAAGTAAAATATATGGCTGGATCTTCAAGCAAAACTCCAGCTCCAAAGACGAGTCAAGAATGTTGTATCACTTAGTCTGATCCGAGCGTAAAGCAAAACACAAAACAGTCGAGTCAAAACATACATACTTATACAGTGTAAACCAACTCAAGTGAACTATAATATATATGTACAAGTAACTTAAAGGATGCTTGGGGCATCCCATCCTCTAAGGATCCGTTAAACTATTTACTATGCAGTAATATTTTGCTATTATAATAATGTCTATAGAAAATAAACTTACTTTTAAATAGCGTTAAGGAGTTACCCAATATCCCCCTTAACATGTAATAATACCAATAGTCTATACAGTACCAGCATACCTCCAGATCGAGAGGCTACCCTAAATACTCCGTAGGCTACAACACATAACCAAACTCGTACAAGGTGCGCTAGGGTAGGTGACACGACACAACTAGGCAATGCTAGGGTAGATATACCAATTACACTTTCGGGTCGGTGGTAACGCAAAGCAACATCTACCGCCCACCTCGAGCCACACACCCATAAAAAATTCGAAGGGTGCACCCAATCAATCACAAAAGTAATTGAATGGTATCGAAGAAGTTTGTCCGATGGGAGGAGCTACCTCACTTAACCCGTAGATTGCTTCTATTTCAGCCACCTTAAGCAACTGACAGGAGTCGTGTCCACGTTCATACCGCAATAGGATCGTCACCACCATCCTTCTTCATTCTGGAATCTCCACCGCGTACACGGTTGTCAAAGTGGTTTTTGGTATCGAAAGAGAGTATGCCCATATCCGATCCTGGTCTCTTTGTCAGCCAACCTTATTGTAACCCATGGATATTTATTTCAAAATAGATTATGCTTCAAAAACCAAATTATCATATCCATTCAAAACCATATCCATTATTCAAATTTGTATATACTTTCAAACCCAAATATCATATCCATTTCAACAACCAAATCATTAGCATATCATTTCCATTTCAAAGCCAAACCAATAATATATCATTTCCATTTCAAAAACAATTCAATAATATATTATTTCCATTTCAATACAATTTATAATATATCATTTAAATAAAACCCAAATTTCAAATATTTCCTTCAATCAATTTAAGCTTGAAATATTCCTTGAATCATCTTAAACCAAAACTTCGTTATAAGGTCATGTTCTTAAATCTTCAATTTCAATAGGTTTCAAATCGATATATTCAAAGACAATTCTAAACTAAATAAATTTCAAATAAATTCATTTCCAAAACCATAGTATTTTCAAAGTTATTACACCTTCGAAACCAAACATTTGAACCCATAATACTTTGAAATATTTTCATTTGGAAATCAAAATACTTATAAAAATCATGATACTTCAAAACATATTCATTAGACCATTTAAATTCAATGTTAATATCTCTCAGAAAATATTCATTTAAACCATATAAATTCAACATCAATATTCATTCCAAAGTTGTAACATTTCAAAGGCATTCATCTTATCATAAATTTTCCAAAACACTGCATTTACAGCCTATAATAGCATTTATAAAGTGCGACGGTATGTATATAGTTTTCAAACAATTCAGTTCAGAAACAACGGCATTTATAAAATTCCGTAATAGATATTTAGTGTGACGGCTCGGAATTTTGGGTGTTTGAAATTGAAATGTTTAATTGATTTTAAATATTTTGAAGTTAATTTTTTAACTTGAATTTCAAATATCACCATTTACTGGATAATTTAATTTTGAATTAAACTATTGGAAATCGGGTAAAATATGAAATCTGGGATTTTTAGCTTGTTCAAAACAATTTGAAGGCTTATAAATTTATATTAATAATACTGAAGGTGATAGAACTTTTAAAACTGAATTTAACAATGAATCGTTCAGTTTTAAAAATATATCGTTTAAATCGATATTTATAATAGCCTTTCGAGGCACAGTCTTGGATTTTGACGAAACCGGTTTCATTGGATCCATAATAGTGTTATATTATCGGATTTCAAATTTCGGAGTGTTTGGAGTTGTGGTGTGAGCGTACGATATATAAGCGTGCTGAAATTTATAACGAAAATATAATAAAATAACTGGTTCAAAAAGCTATCTTCTCCATACGATAAAATTAGGACTCGAAACCTTTTCCATTGTGCTCGGAATAGGGGTATAACATTATAAATGGCTAGCAGCATGCCTCCGTTGGAGTTCAAAATTTCAAGATATGTATAACGAGACATTTGGAAGTTTTATACTATAATAAAATTGGAAGTCAACTAGTCAAAAATATTTTTATAAATGGACATTCGTACTCAAGAAGCCATACCCAATTCATATTATATCTTCGACTCCCTCTCCAGTCTTCATACCGAAGCTTTCTCCAGTTCAAAAACAAAATCACAAAAATTAAATGGCGACAATCCTTTTCCTCTCTTTCCTCGTCTTAAAATCAAAGCCGAGCCTTTAAAAAAAATCGGCCAAGTTTCACTTCTCATTTAAATTGGTAGCCTCTAAAAATAAACAAACAGGCGATCGATTAAAATTATATAAAAAAACTAAACTCATCGAATCGCATACGTAAGGGGGTGATGGTCGCGAGTCCCTGTGATAAAGGTGCGCTTGCAGGAGCGATGGTGAAGGCGTTGGACTCGACTTCGAGATCGCCATGATTTGGAGGAGCAGGGGCGCGTGTTCACCATTAGGGTTTGGGCGCGAGGGGTTCGCGTGCGATGGTGGCTGGAGGCTGCGAGGCGTGACGCGGCGATAGTGGGAAGGGGCTGGTGCAGATGGTGATGGCGCAATATCCAGCAAAGATCTTGAAGCACGACCATCGCGATAGGTGGCGTCGGCAACTTTGGGCGATGGAGCGACAATGGGTGCCGCATCGGTTTCAAGCTATGAAAGATCGCGTCGGTAGAGGTGGATCTCATGAGTGGAAATTAGGGGATCAACAGCATTTGGAAGCGGCGGCTCGCTTGGGGGGCGAGCTGGCGAAGGAGTGGCTGCGAATCTTGTAGGCGATCAGGGTTGGCATCGATCTGGGTTAGCCGTGAGGTATTTTCTATTTATTTATAAATCATATATATAACATATTGTTGGAGGCAGAAAGAACAATTACAGTAGATGTTTGAAAACTATAGATTAATTGTTAGTATATGGGTTTCAAAAGAAAAGAAATAATGATTTATTATTGGAAAATTAGTTTGAATAAAATAATTGGTAAATCAAATTTTATTAAATGGTAATTGATAATTTTATTATTTCAAGTATTAATAAAACCCATAATGTTTATACAAGGTTTGAAAATCGTGGAATCAATCGAGAATGAAGTGGGCTGCAAAACAGGAATCAAAGGTGAGTTAATCTCACTCATCTGATTTTAACTTAAATTTAAATAGTTAAATTTAAATAATTTGTTGAACGATTGAATTGATTTGATGTGCTATATTATATATAGTAGAATATAGTATATATTGGAGTGATTGTTTCCCACATTATATAGTGGATGAGACCCTATGGTCGCATAATAGCAGATGATATTATACAAATCTCATAAACCGCGATATTCCACCTCGAAGTGGAATTGGTATTTTATATTGTGCTAACATCTATGGATGCAGGGAAACAGGTTGGTGGGATCCAACTAGATTCCTTAAAATTATTTAGCTTGTTTAATATTTCGTGCTATGAATATTTGATATTCTGTGATGAATTATATTGATAATTGGCATATTGAATGCTGTGGTTTGCTTGAATATATTCCGGTACACTAAGTTATCAAAATATATATATAATTGGATTTTTTAAAAGAAAATAAAGCAGTGAATTTTTAAGTAAAGTAATCATAGAGAATTTGAATAAACTTAGGAATGAATTTGAAAAGGTAAAAGTGATTTTAAAATTTTAATAAATAAATTCCATGTATGAAAAGGGGACTTGAATAAACAGGAAGATAATGAATTTAAAACTAAGAGTTATTATT
This sequence comes from Allium cepa, assembly GCA_030765085.1. Taxonomy (NCBI): domain Eukaryota; kingdom Viridiplantae; phylum Streptophyta; class Magnoliopsida; order Asparagales; family Amaryllidaceae; genus Allium; species Allium cepa. The sequence continues at coordinate 880,460,248 of CM060931.1, read as the reverse complement.
TAAAGAATAAATCATTTTTTCAAATTTAAGATTTAAATTATTGGAAAAGATAAAGAAGAGATTTGGTGTGACGCCCCACCTCTATACCCACGCTAGCCAAGAACACTACGGTGTAGTGCTGTCAACTAGCACGGAGAATAAGGCTGTTGAGGAGCGACCATCCATGTGATTGCTTATCACACGGTGGCTATAAATAATCTTCGGAAACAAACATAGAAATAAGTTTAACACAAATCAGTCACAGACATCCATATCACAAAGGCAGAAGAAGATATGAATATATAACTAACACATGAAAGTGTACATCAGAGTAGTTGTCAATAAGATCCACGATATTACAAAAGAATAGCAGCACGTGCTATACAAAAGAATACAACTATGAGTCTATATCTCAAGTGTATAAAACAAAAACTGCTAATCTAAATAGTTAGCCAAAAGTCAGAGTAGCAAATCCCAGGAAGAAGTCAAGCAGAAGCACCTGTAACATCTCGGTCTGACCCGAGTATTATTTAAGAAAATAATAAACGGATCAGTCTAGCTATAAATATCAGATGACATGGTATAAAATAAAAGATATGGAATAAACATAAAATATCCATGTTGACATACTACTATAAGTATGCAAATGATGATCAACTGAAGATCAATCAATAAGAGATAAATTGATATCACAAGAATCTTCTCAAAGATCCAAAGAGGGCATCATACCCTAAACTTGTACTCATAACAAGTCAATGACATAAATTCCAGAAATCAACACAAGAAATCCAGAAATCACAGAAAAAAGGAAAGAGGCCTACCACATGACGGTCCGAAGACCATGGGGAGCTACCCCATATGGATGAGTTGGAATCACCCAAATGAGGTCCAGGCTAACCAAAAAGCAAAAAGGTATGTGTGAATGGAATCACACAAATGGTGTCTAGCCTGACCTCGCAACAAAAAGGTATGTGTGAGTGGAATCACACAAATGGTATCTAGGCTAACCAAAAAGCAAAAAGGTATGTGTGAATGGATTCACACAAATGACGTCTAGCCTAACCAGGGAGCAAACAAAGAGACATCGCACATTTGCTAGCCTAAATCACAAAATGATCGTCATGATCAATGAGAAGTGCCAATTACACTAAGCTAGTAAATATAAAAGTTTAGCTTCATGTCCCATAACCACTTGCTTAACTCAAATATTTACGAACAAATTGTAGATCTTCACTAAAAAATTGTCACAAAAAGGTTCAGTCGAACAAGACCAAGAGTTAACCGATGAAGCAAACGCAAGCGTTTCATACCACTTGTTTTACTAAGCCGTTTAATTCAATTTCTCATACGAGTGAGGTAAAGGTTTGTATATACTAGTAGATTGGAAAACGGTTTAAGAAAAGAGCTTTGTTATTGAAAATAGAGTTGAAATCATTTTGTTGAAAGAGTTTTGATATTTACTACTAGTATTGAAACCTTCATATTTTAAAGTGACAAATCATAGAAGTGATTGTAGAAACAATCAATCAGAAAAATTCACATACGAAGACGTGAATAAAATCCAAAGAAACCGATAAAGAATCCATTGAAATAGATATTCAAAAATCCATAAAATCGACCGAGAAGCCCAAGATAGTTTGTCTCGAAGAATGGTCAACTCAGCATCTCAACAAAGAAAGCTCTATTGAATGCTTTTCAGATAAGATCACCTATGGAGGGGGGTCCAGGGGTGGCAGCCCCCAAGGTGGGGGTGCGGGGGCAACGCCCCTGCTATGGGGTTCGACCTGCCCGGTAAGGTCGCGGGGGTCCAGGGGGCAGCGCCCCATCCAAAACGATATGACCTAGTCATTAAAGGGGCACGACCTAGTGGTCCAGCGACCTAAAGGGTAAAGGTCATGCGGCCTAAAATGTGTTCGCGACCTAACACTCAAACGACCTAAAGATAATAAGGGGCCGAGCGACCTATAAGAAGCAGCGACTTAAATAGAATCGAGGTCCAACAACCTACGCGTTAGGTCATGCGAGTTAAGGAGGTCAACGACCTAACAGAGACACACAACCTAATAAAGGAATGCGACGTAAAGGCACGCGACCTAGCGACCTAAGCAGGAAACGCGACCTATGAGGGACAAGCGACTTAAGTGGGTCTACGACCTACGGAATATAGGTCATGCGACCTAACAGTTTACATGGACTTGCGACCTAACTTGAAACGTGGTCTAGCGACCTAGTGGTTTGAAGAAGATGGGTCACGCGACCTAAGGAGATAAGGCCTAGCGACCTACGAGCTAAAGGTTCAACGACCTAACAGGATGTAGGTCCAACGACCTAACAGGTAAGAAGATCACACGACCTAAAATGCCATAGGACCTAACGACCTAAGGTCATAGGACCTAGCGACCTAAAGCCATACGACCTAACGACCTAAGGTCATACGACCTAGCGACCTAAAGCCATACGACCTAGCGACCTAAGGTCCATACGACCTAACTCCGAAGATGTTAGAAATGGCCAGAACGACCTACGACCTAAGGTCCATACGACCTACGACCTAAGGTCCATTCGACCTAATGCCCAACGACTTAGCGACCTAAAACCAAACGACCTACGACCCAATTCCGAGTGCCGAGCGACCTAACGTTGTAGGCCATTTTAAGGTCGGAAGCGAGCTATTTTGAGCCGAGACTTTTCCACGCGAACGACCTAGCATAGGCAGAACGACCCAAGTGCAGTTTTTCACCAAAAACACTAAAATTTGGGGTTTTTCGCCAATCCAATCCAAAACAAATGCAAATGTACATGCAAACATGATAGAGATTCATTCCCAACAGTCCAAGATAGTTATAGGCTAGATTTGTGAGACAAAAATCTCACCTTTTCACCAAACTTATGAAGAAAAGCTTGAAAGCGATGGAGAAGTAATCACAAGCTTGATCCAATGTCTTCTTCTTGAATTTGGAATTGAATGTTGGATTTGCAAGAGAATTTGAGCTTGGAATTTTAATTTCTCTTTCCACTCACCATTAATGCTTAAGCTTGGTTGTTAGGAAATTTATGAAGAGTGAGGAGAAAGAGAGAAGTGGGTTTGCGTTATAGTGGCTAATCTAACCCAGAGTCCAAAGCGGGAAAAGTAAGTGAAATTCCACTAACTCCAAACCTATCAATGTTTATACTTAAAAAGGTTATAAACGGCATTTCGAACTCAATGGAAGTGGTCTCGAGTCCTAATTTGACCATTTGCAAAAAGTAGCTTTTAGGACCAATATCCGATTAACGACAAAATCTTTAAATAAAATATTTAAATATAAAATCGATAAATATGCGGGTTGTTACATTTGGGGAAATATGAAATTGGTACTTTCAGTTAAAAGGATTTTAAATCATAATTAAGGAATAATATCTGAAATTAATGGATTTTGAAATAAATTGAGTAAGTAAAGAAATTTATTTCAAATGGAGTAAATGCGAATCAATTTGGAAATTGATTTAAGTGTTTGAAATTGAAAATTTAAAGGAGAATGTGAGTATGAAATTATAAACTGGGTTTATAAAAGTAAAGTAATATATCGGTGGATATTTGAAAGAATAAATTCACTATGGGAAGTTATTAAAGGAATGGGAAAATTTGTTTAAAAATAAATTTTGATTTATTTTTAAATATAGAAAGAGAAGAGTATTTCTCAGGATAGCCAAGTACGTTTTCAACGTAAATTTTTAAATGTAAGTTATGTTGTTTATAAAAGCATGTTTTAGAAAATTTATTATGTCTAAATGTTTGAATTATGGAGTAAGTATTTTTCCAATCTATTATCATAGTAATTATTCAAGGGTGACTGGGTATTTTGTTTTAAAAGAGAAAATCTAATTTTATATTTTATAAAGTAGCCTCATTTTAAATATTCCTAAAGTATATATTTTAATAAAGTATTAAAGTAGTTTTCAATTTAAATGTTAAACTATATTTTATAATAAAGTGTTTTTAAATTGTTTTCAAAATCTAAAGTTTTTATGCTTGGTGTTTTCAGTGGAAATAAATATTTGGGAATTCATTCCATAAGAAGAGTAGGGTTGGAAAACTATTTCAAAAAGGATTGAAAATGGAAATATATCTTGCAAAGATATTTTGAGGTTAATAAATAATTCGGTGAAATTAATTATTATGGATGGTTGTTGTGAATGTTAATTGATAGTCAAATAACCAACTATTAATATTGGCCAATGCATTGATCGTTTCGAAGACACCAGGATCAAGATTAATTTCTCAAAAACCACTTCGATCCGGTTTGAACGTTTTCATGGAAAAACGAGTTTGGAGTTGAAGATGAAGCAGTGAAGTACAAGGGCTAGTCGGTACTAATCCTAAGGTGATTCCAAAATGGATGTAGTAGGAGTAGTTCCTTCGGTTCCGTTTGAACCCGGGACGGACTTGTATGGATGAATGCTTTCAGAATATCGTCAGGAGAACGATGAGCATTCTAAGGGATATGTTCTAAAAAGGTAACTCTTCGCCTCGAGCCTCATCAACTGGGAATGACTGAAAATTAGGGGTTATGCAGCAAGGCTAGGTGGGTAGGACCCATTAGGGAGAGGTCATCCCTGTCTAGATATCCCTTTTTATCCGGCTTAGTGGTGCAGTTGTTGATCCCAACCGTGGGGTGATCTTACTCGGGATTATTCAGCAAGGGGTAGTCCCAGTCTTGTGTTGCAGGGGATTAGGAATAATCCTCGGTATGGTGATCTAAGCCACGTACTATGACAGGTCGTACCCCAATGCCTAGTTATTAGTTGGAAATCCACTCTCCCTACGTGCCTTTTACGGTTTTGTTTTTATTACCCACGACTGTGGCTAGTAGCTAGAATTTAATTGATGTAACAATTTCGGCTATTTTAATAAGTATTTGTAGATAGACACTATTATAATATCAGAGATTTTAATAAAAAGTTTTTTGGTTATCATAAGGTAAAAACCCGACATGTTTAGTTGTGGCATGGTCTTACGACATGCTTTTTTTTAAAAGGATATTGAAACTTTAATAATCAATTTGAGTGTGGTTTTCTCATGCTGGTATTCCAGACTGACTCGGTTATTATTTAACTATAATGCTCGGGTTAGACCGAGTATTATAGAATACATGAGATGTTGCTGTGGAGCTCGACAGACGAGCTGGATGGCGATAAGTACTTTCGTACTTGTTTTAAATAGTCCGCTGTGTTGACTAATTGTGTATTCGGTTTTGTGAGGACATGTTATGATTATTATTTAGTTGGATGTGATGTGTAGTCTGATCATGTAATGTACAAACAGATTTGCTTTCGTTTAAAGATCAGGCATTCTCTATTATATTTTATTCCGCTGCGATGCTTAGATTCTGATGTTGTTTTGTTTCTCTTCTTCTACCTCTTCTTCTTTAACCCAAATGGTTCGTATTTCCGTTGATCTTGAGTTGAATGTTGAAGAATAGTGTCGACTCAAGAGGTACGGATTTGTGGGCCGTTACATTTAGTTAATTCAAACGTAGTTAAATTTCAAAACAACAGCACTTAAAAATGCTGTCATAAGTGTTTAGTTATTTCATAACTTAGTTAAATTTCATAAACGATAGCACTTAACAAATGCCATCATAAAACCACAACATTTTGGAAATGCTACCAATCAAATTCCAAATTTTATTATAACTTTTCAAAAACATTAAAACTTCAATTCTAGCCATTTTTAACTTATAAAACTACATCTTACGCTTCGAAAAATGTTCATTTGGATATCATTTAACTTATGATTCAATAAAATAAACTTTTATAAATAAATATCCAAATTAAACTATAATTCGTTTATTAAGTCCAAAGCATATTCTTTTACTTAACTTTTATTTCAACAAATAACTTAACGCTTTATTTTAAAACACCCGCTACATAAATAAAACTAAATTCCCATTTATTTACTTAACTTAACAATTTCAATTAAAACCAAATTTCCAATTATCAAGTTAAGTCGTATTTTAAATTACATTTTCCTTCCATTTAAATCTTAATTATTTATTTTACAAACATATTCATAAATAAAATATCTTACCATTGTTAATATAACAATTAAATTTATTTATAAACATATTCGTTTGACATCAAATAACTATGAATTTCAGTTAAACAGATTTTGTTACAAAAGTCCAAGCAAAACTGTATTTTAATTTATCAATTCAAAATACATTCTTTATTATACAAAGCATGTCCATTTCATAAAATAAAATTCATTACAATTACCAGGTTAGATTTAACATTCAATATTAAATAAAAATTTCATTATTAAGCTATTTATTATAAATAAAATTCTTTAAATTCCATTTAAACCAATTATTAACTTACAAAATTTAACTTATAGAAAAATAATACACCTTTATAATTTAAAGCCTTAAATCAAATTTACGTTAAATTTCATATGTCTATAATTTCAGAATACTTGATAATTATCAGAAAATATTTAAATACTTAATAAATTTTTGGAAAATAGTATTTAAAAATAAAACCATTGGTCTATATAATATTTTCTAACCTGGGTCAAATGATACGGATATGTATCATTTCAATCCGTAACTTAAAAAGAAAATCCGGGTTCTATCATTTCAATCCTGCAATCCTAAGTAAATCAAATACAATAAAAATCATTCGAGCCTATCATTTTAGCTTATAATGATTTTTTATTAATCTAATGTCCGTTTAGGTATGTATCATTTCAACCCATAGTGATAGGGAACTTGCGGTGTGAGATACAGTAATTAAAACGAACAGTATAACATATAATAACATATCAGGTAATGTAACAGATTTATAAACAGCATTTAACATCATATAAATATATCACAGGCATGCATGAATAACATATCAATTTATATAGATTCACTTATCATCCTTTCACAATAATATAAGTACATATGTTTAGAGTGATAAAAATCGCCTTTTTAAACTAGAATTGGCAAATTTAGAATAAAAATCCAAACTCCACAAAGCATGAAAAGGCACGACAAAGCACAATGCAAAATTGAGTGGATGAAGAGTCAGATCAAAATCTTGTATCAAAAAAATATTACATACATAATAATATGATTCAGTACAAAAGAATAGAGGTTAAAACAATGGAAAAATAAATGAATCAAAGTGGCCTAACTTGCCTTAATCAATCAATGGCTTGGCTGCACCACATATGGGTTCAACCATCATCGTGTGTTGGTTGGTCATGATGGTTAGACGTGTGCTAGGCTCGGCCAAAGGGGCTACGCAACGGAAATATGAAGAGGTGGATGTTACATATATTGGAAGGCAAAAAGGTCAAGGGGTTTGAGTCCAATTGGTTCGGCCATAGGGCTCGGTGCTCGGCCTTGGCTATGGCATGGGTCTAGGTATATCATACGTTCGACTGAGGCATATTGTAGGTCATGGCATGGCAAGTAGATGGTGGAACAATTGGTAGCCGAGGCTAATATGAAGGGAGGGTGAAATAGTGGTGGTTGGCTACGTTATTCATCATGGGATGGTGATGTATTACTCTTGGTGGTCATGGCCTCGCTTGTATAGAGGTGATGAGGTTGTGGAGGTGGTTTTGGTGGTGGTGGAGATGAAGTAATGTTCGGTTAAGGCATGGTGGAGACCGAGCAAGACATGAACAGAACAAAGAAAAGGAAAAAGAAAAATAGAAAAGGAAAAGAGGAAGCCATGGATTTTGAAGCTTGTATATATTAATTTTTTTCACGCAAATGGAAAGTGAGATATTGAGAAGATTTTTGTGCATGATTGGAGAGATTCACGACAAGAAAAAGGTGGGTAGACGGCTAGAAAAGGAGTAAATGCTAGGAAAACAAATTGTAACGACCCAGGATTTTGATAATTTGAATTTGAATATTTAATTTATTTTAAATATTAATAAGTGGAAATTTTTAAGTCGAATAATTTATTTATCGAATATTTGGATTTAACTGGACAATTAAATCGATAATTGAATAGTGAAAAATACGTAAATAATTGAAAATTGGGTTTAAATATGATTGAAATGATTTGGAAAATTTTATTTTATCATATTGAAGTTATAGTAACGTTATAGAACTTTTAAAATCGAGATTGAAATTAATTTGTGAAAATCGAATATTTTAATATTTAATTATCGACTGAAAAATAGCCAATTTTTGAACAGACTCAGAATTGGACGAAACGAGTTCCATTGGATCCGTAATAATTAGTTATTATCGGATTTCCATTTTCGTAGCAATCGGAGTTGTCGTTTGACCGTGGCAGCTCGAAACGCATCAAAATTGTTTTAATATTAATATAGCGAGTTAAAATAGTCATTTTTCAAACGGTCTCGGATTTCGACGAAAACAGTTTCATCGGATCCGTAATGTGATATTATTGTAAGATTTCAAATTTCAAGTCGATTGGATTTATCGTTTGTCCGGTGCAAGCCAAAACGCCTAGAAAATCGTTTAAATCGGTTTTAATTTAAATTGATCGTTTATAGCCGTATCTCGCACAGATGATCGAATTAGCTTCCCAAACCTGTTCCATTGTGTCCGGAACGCGGAAAAACCCCAAGATTGCCTGTCGGAACGCGTACTTTGGGGGTCGTTTGCATAATCTGTTCAATCGAGAGTTTTATTAATTAAATAATATAAAAACTATTATATTTATTCATTTTCTCCTAAACCCTAAGTATTATCTTCGTGGCCGCCAGTTATCATGTCAATGGCCGATAACCTTCCTCGTTCTTCCTCGAATTTCTTTCAATCCATCAGTAATTAGGGAAAACTCCTAACTAGAAAAATGTAGAGCACTCTGAGATCTCGAGATCCAACGATCGAGATTGGAAACGGTGTAACATTCGAAGCGCTATGGGGCCGCTTTCCCTGGGAGTTGCGCATGTTTTTTCTTGATGATGGTAGGGCCGAGCTTCATGAGGTGGTAGCCGAGTATGGGTCTTGGTCGTGGCTTCGAGGTGGGAGTGTTTGATCGAGTTCAAAATCGTTGTGGAGGCCGTTTGAATTAGGGTTTGTGGATGGAGATTGGTTTTGCGCGTGCGTGATTTCTACCTGGGAGTGGAATGCGAAAGAGAGAAGGAGAGGGGGAAGGTGCTTGCGGCCCTGATGCCTCCAAGCTGAGGTGAGCGGCTGTGATTGTTTCTAGGTTGTAAAAAAAAAATTCAAATTGAAAGTGGATTATATAATTATTCGTATAACTTTGTAATGTATTATCTCTTTCATGCGAGGTCCGATTTGGACGAAACCAGTTGCGTTGGAATCGTATCGTCGAGCACTTCTATATGCAACTAGTTTGGAGTCGATTGGAGCTAGCAAAAATTTCGGGTAAAATTAAACGTTCGTTTAATTTTATTCGAAACGAACGCTGAATCGGAAATAAAACCAAGGTGAGAACTCCTCACTCAATCAAACAGTTCGGTTTCAAATTTTAAATAGTTAATGTTGAATGATGATTGCTCTTTGATTGTGATATTAGATATAATATGATATATCTATATATAGAAATATATATATATTGGCATATGTATATATTGGAATTGATTTCCTGCCTTGTATAGCAGATGAGACCCTATTGCGCCGCCTATTAAGCGGATAATATTTTATAAAATCCCATATACCGCGATATTCCGTCTTTGTTATTGTGCTAACGTCTGTGGATGCAGGGTAACAGGTTGGAGGGATTCAACTGGATTCCTCACAAATATTTATTTGATTATAAATATTGTGATGATTGTTGACTATCATATCGATATATGATGTTTGTCCCCGTGATTGACTATTTGATGCTGTTGCATCATCGGATTCATTTTTAAAGTTAAAAATAACGATTTTGAATTTAAAAAGGGATTTTTTTAAAGTGATTTTTCAAAGTATATGTTTTTATTTAATTTTTGAATTGATTCATTTGAAATAAATTAAAATTTTAATTGTAAAGTTATAAAAAATTTATTTTTGTGAAAGATAACCAAGAGATGACTTTTATGAAAAATTAATTAATTTGTAAAATAATTTAAATTGGATTTCTGGATTATTATAAAGGATGAATATAAAAGATTTTATAAATTGATATTTTTAAATAAAAATATTGGAATTATAAAACGAGAGTTATAAGTATTATAAAATGAACGGTTTTGAAAATAAAAGATTTATAAGTAAATGGGAATTTTAGATTTATAAATAAATAATATGTAAAGGAATGGAGTTGTAAATAAATAGATTTTAAGCAACCTACTTATAAACTGGATTTTGACATATAAATGAAATATAAAGAGAATTGGTTAATAAAGGAGATTTACAACTCGAAGTTGTTATAAAATATAAAAGAAGCTAAAAGGTATTGAGATTTAAAAATTTGTGAAGTTTAAAGGAACGAGTTGGTAAATAAATAATATTATAAGTATTTAACTTATAATATAGATTTTGGTATATAATTGGGTTATGTAAATTGAATTGGCTTAATAAAAGAGATTTATAAATCGAAATTTATAAATAGGAATGAAATTTATAAACAGTGTTATAAATTCGGAAATAAATGGGATTTGATCAATTGAATATAGAATTTGTGAAAGGAGTTATACTCACTATTTTGAACGGTGAATATATTATTATATTAAATGGACAGGTTTTGGAAAAAGATGTTTAAATAGAATTTAAAACGATTTAAAGACGTTTTAAAATGCATTAAGTATCGAATACATAGATTTCAACATTCATTGTTGAAATAGACGTTTTCGAGAAATAGAAGGAAATGAATACGTAGATTTCAACATTCATTGTTGAAATAGGCGTTTTCGAGAAAATAAGGGAATGGTGGATTTTAACAAAGTTGTTATAGTAAATGATTTCCAAAAGGAAATATTTTATATAGTATTGGGATTTATATATCTATTTTAATTTTGAATCCCTATACTAGTGATTTTGGTTTGTCGTAACGATGTTTTAAGCAACATTCGTTTTGACCCAAATAAATGTGAATAAGAGAATGGTTTTCTTAAAAGAATAGAATATGCACTTAACTATGGGTTAAGTATATGGAATATTTTCAAATTGTTGAAAATAAATAAATTTGTGAATTTCTTATTATTAAATAAGTATGGAAATGCTTTTCCAATATGATATGGAACGATTTTGAGAATTTATCTTTTAAGGTGAATTGAAAGCGAATATTTTGAAAATCGATTTGAGAATCGTATAAAAGTAGATATTTGGGAATTTGAAATTCACTATGGGATTTATAAAGCAGGGGAAATTTGTTAAAAAAATAAATATTGATTTATTTTTGAAGTATGAAAATAAATTTACGAATTTGGAACGTCAGTTTAAAATAAATCGGTAAGGATTTATTTGATGATTCGGAATTGTTTTCAAAGGTTATAAAAGATGAAAAGTAATTTGAAATTGGTTTTCAAATGATTGAAGTGTGCAAATTTTACCTTGTAAAGATATTTTGGTAAAACAAATAATTTGGGCAATTATTTTGAAGGTGTATATATTAAATAATTTGGAAAATTATTTAGAATCTGATGATATTGCGCATCTCTATTGATAGTTAAATAACCGACTATCAGTAATTTACCCTTGGATGGTATTTGTTGTGATTGTTTGAAATTGAATGCTACACTTATTTTAAAATAAGCGCTCGCTATTCGGTTTAGCCGGGAGAGGACCTTTGTGTCGTATAACCCATTCCGAATATGTGATACGTCATTATGGATAGCATTCGAAGACCGGTGTTGAAGACCGGGTATTTGTGAAAACGATGGGATGACCTGTCGATTGTCTCCGCATAATTAGCTACGGTATAGAGATTTCCTTTGTGATGGGAAATTTTATCGGGATTGTGAATACCGGGATTGCAAGGGCTTCTTTGGAAGTGCCTTCGGTTCTGTTCGAACCCGGAACAGACTTGTATGGTTACGTGTCTGACATTACATTTTGAGATATAAAGAAGATTTCTTTTCAAATACATTTCTGTTGGTGGCGGAGAATTTATTCTCTTAGCTTAACACCCTTCTCTAAGACGTACGAGCTCAAAGGTTATGTAGTTGAAGGTTATCAGCGATATATTCCCAATCTGGTAATGTGACATGCTGAGTGTTGCTGTGTGATGATCATTGTTTGATCATTTGTGATATGATCATTTGTTTGATCATTTAACTTTGTGATCATTGCTTTGGTCATCTGTTGACCCAAAGCATGGCTTTGTGCCAAAGCGTAGCTTTGTGGACGAGACTTCGTCAGACCTCACTCCCCGGAAATGGTCGAAACAGGAATATGCGGCAAGGTTATGAGGTTCGCGCCCTTTAGGGTATGTCATTTCCTTCTGAAAAAGGGTGGTATCATGGTATGGAGCCCAGATACTTACTCATGTTGATACACTATATCTATTACTGTGTGGTGTTGTTGGAATCGAGCGCTCGGATAAAGGTCCCAAAGGACCGGGGGATGACATGGTCATGTAGTAGTTACCTAGTTACAAAGGTAACCCGGCCTTGTGTTGGCAGAGATCCAACCGTAACGTTAGTTTCTCGGGGCGTCCCGCCAGAGGCGATCCCATGTGCAGTAGGAAGTTCCTTAGCCTGACCATTTGTTGGAAATCCATTCTTCAATACGCGCCTTGTACGATTTTAGTTGTAAAACCTGCCATTTACTTATGGTGGTCACCACTGTTTAGATGGTAGCTATAGTAGGCATAGTTCGGAATGTCTATGCTGGCTAGGATTTATATTCTACTTTCGAAGTTGTTTTCTACACTATGCACTAATAATAATATCAAAAAAAAGATTTGATTTTTCATAGTAAGCATCTTTGACTATCATAAGGAGAAATCTCCTCCAATTCTGCGTTTGCATTGTGTGTGTGGCGGGAGGCCTTATGGTAGTTTCATTTTCAAAAAGCATTGCGAATTTACTTTAAAAATATTTCTTTGTTTGTTTTTAAAGATAAACTGTTTTGAGTTCTCACACCAGTCCCATGACTGACCTGGAGTTTATTGTTTCTTTCCTAAACTCTGGGTTCCCACCAATTTCCACACGGGCAGTCTAGAATTAGGTTATCAGGTTATTCTGGATTCGGGAGTTGCTGTAGCAATCTGGAGGCGAGTAGGATGGCGTAGTCTATTATCTATTGTATATAGTATTTCTTTCCGCTGTTTTGTTGTTGTACACTCTGATGATGTAATGTAATGTGATGAAATGTATAAAATGTATAGTTCTTTTGTTTTAATGATTATTCATCTATCTATTATATGTTGTTCCGCTGCGATTGTGAGATTCTGATATTGTTTCTGTTGCTGTTTCTGTTTCTCCCATTGTTTTCTCTCTCTTCTTCTACCTCTTTCTTCTTTTTAAACCCTAAAGATTCGGAAGTTCGTTCCTCTTTAGCTGGATTGTTGTGGAATGTTGCCAGCTCAAAGGAGTACGGATTTTCGGACCTTTACATTTGGTATCAGAGATGTGGTTAAGCGACAACCATGGCTCTGTTGGATATTACTCATTAGGGATAGAGTCAGCAGTTCTCTAGAATGAGTGTGAGTGTAATAATAGATATGAGCGCGTATTTGTTAGTGAATATAAAAATTGTTTTATATTGTGATGATTGGTTTGTTGAGTGGTATATGGATTCTGGTCGGTATAGTCTGTACAACTCTATCGATAGGGATCTCTAAACACTTATACAAAACATTTCGACACGATATTGATTTAAATTGGGTAAACGGAATAATTTTACCTTGATTATATTTTGTATATAAAGGAAATTATTTTTCAAGGATTATTAAGTGTATATAATTGATTGCTTGGTCGTTGTAAATAATATAAATATATAAGACAATCAAAGTTGTTTGAATGAGTTAAATAAAACATATTGTAAAAGAATAATTGTATAAGCCAATGAATTATAAGTATGAAGTTATAATTTGAATGATTTACAATTGTAAAATGATCCTATATATAAGAAGTGAAATTTTATAAGTAAGATTTATAAATAAAAGAAAACTTTTTGAAAGAATATTTAGCACTGATTTCACTATTGTCACTGGGAAATAATAAGGATGATGACTGCAGCATCATCAGTATCATTTTCGAGTTTCTATGTGATGGATTTGCTACAATAATGAATTTAAAATTGAAGTTTTGTTGTAATAAATAAATTTGAAATTAAAATTCAACTTGAAGTTGATAAATATAAGTGAAATAAGTTTTGAACTTATAATATGAGTTGGAGGTCAATAAAGAAGTTGTATAAATTATAGAATGGGAAAATGTAAGTAAAACCAATTATTGAAGTGGTTAAACAATTAAGTTAAGTAAAATGAAATATGAATTTGAATGTTGATATGAATTTGACTTAAGTAAAAGTTAAATAGAATTTACTTTAGAATTGAAATCCGAATTGGATTGATAAGTGAAAACTTAAGTTTAATTGGACAAATGATGTTTAATGGAGTATAACTTAAGTGAAGTAGAATAAAAATTGATTTGGTATCAAAGTAAAATAATCAAGTGAATTAAATGATGTGAACTTGAGTTATGTAAAGAAAATTCAACCTGAAATGTTAAGCAAGTTAGCGATTGAATTAAAGATTTGAGTGTTATTCAATCGAATGTGAACAAGTTGATATGAAATAATGAATATAAGTGTTAATTCATTAAAAACCAATGATATTGGAAGTTGGATAATTGAATGAAAACCAAATTAATGTAAAACCAATTGGAATCAAAAATGTTGAACCAAAACTAAATCTTGCAGATAAATTTAATAATTTGGTTGTGTTGAAAAATACATTGGTTGTTAACTTGTTGTTAGTTGATTGTATGTAAATTCACTAAGTGATAATGAAATTGAATTAGCGCGATTGAAAGTTATGTAATTGAATTCAAATTGAAAGTGAAGTAAATGAATTTGAATATGAACTGAATTTGATCCAATTTGGAAGTAAACTAATGTGAATTTAATTAGTGAATGTAAACTAATCGGAAACGAATGAAATTGAATACGCAACTTCAATAGTAAACTAAAAAAAAATGTATAAGAAGCATATGTTGAAAGGTTTTGTAATTGAATTGGCAAAATGATTTGAATGCTGGAATTGGATACTGCTATTAGCAGGATATACAGGTGTATAATGGAATTGGGATTTTGATTTTGAAGTTAAAAAATTGAATTGCTCGACAAAAAGGTACGTATTTCAATTTTATTATGAGATTTGATGATTTCCTTCTCCAGCCACTTGGCTTTCTCTTTTCTTTTTGATTCTGAGGGGCCGTAGTGCCAT
This sequence comes from Allium cepa, assembly GCA_030765085.1. NCBI lineage: Eukaryota > Viridiplantae > Streptophyta > Magnoliopsida > Asparagales > Amaryllidaceae > Allium > Allium cepa. Next base: position 880,444,975 of record CM060931.1, on the reverse strand, counting down.
TTTGTAGTTGTACCGAGCTAGCCGCGCAAAGGAGACGCTGGGGAATTTTTTTGAAAATTTCGGGTGTTAGAAAAATTTTGATTAATTTTGAAAGTTTGGAATTTGAATTTAAATTTAAATTTAAATTGTTAAGTAAACAATGTTGTTTGAAACCTATAATTGAAGTTGGAAAGCTAATTGAAATGATAGTGAATCTTTAATAAAAAGATTTGTGTTAAAAAGTTGATAAAACTAATGGGTTTTGGAAAAATAATAAACGGATTAGGATCGTTCTTCCTAACTCGCAATTTCGAGGATGAAATTTTTTTAAGGGGGAAGATTGTAACGACCCAGGATTTTTGATAATTTGAATTTGAATATTTAATTTATTTTAAATATTAATAAGTGGAAATTTTTAAGTCGAATAATTTATTTATCAAACATTTGGATTTAATTGGACAATTAAATCGATAATTGAATAGTGAAAAATACATAAATAATTGAAAATTGGGTTTAAATATGATTGAAATGATTTGGAAAATTTTATTTTATCATATTGAAGTTATAGTAACGTTATAGAACTTTTAAAATCGAGTTTGAAATTAATTTGTGAAAATCGAATATTTTAATATTTAATTATCGACTGAAAAATAGCCAATTTTTGAACAATCTCAGAATTGGACGAAACGAGTTCCATTGGATCCGTAATAGTTAGTTATTATCGGATTTCAATTTTCGTAGTAATCGAAGTTGTCGTTTGACCGTGGCAGCTCGAAACGCATCGAAATTGTTTTAATATTAATGTAGCGAGTTAAAATAGTCATTTTTCAAACGTTCTCGGATTTCGACGAAACCCATTTCATCAGATCCGTAATGTGATATTATTGTAAGATTTCAAATTTCAAGTCGATCGGATTTATCGTTTGTCCGGTGCAAGCCAAAACGCCTAGAAAATCATTTAAATCGGTTTTAATTTAAATTGATCGTTTATAGCCGTATGTCGCACAGATGATCGAATTAGCTTTTGAAACCTGTTCCATTGTGTCCGGAACGCGGAAAAACCCCAAAATTGCCTGTCGAAACGCGTAGTTTGGGGGTCGTTTGCATAATCTGTTCAATCGAGAGTTTTATTAATTAAATAATATAAAAACTATTATATTTATTCATTTTCTCCTAAACCCTAACTATTATCTTCGTGGCCGCCAGTTATAATGTCAATGGCCGAAAACCTTCATCGTTCTTTCTCGAATTTCTTTCAATCCATCAGTAATTAGGGAAAACTCCTAACTAGAAAAATGTAGAGCACTCTGAGATCTCGAGATCCAACGGTCGAGATTGGAAACGGTGTAACATTCGAAGCGCTATGGGGCCGCGTTCCCTGGGAGTTGCGCATGTTTTTTATTGATGATGGTAGGACCAAGCTTCATGAGGTGGTAGCTGAGTATGGGTCTTGGTCGTGGCTTCAAGGTGGGAGTGTTTGATCGAGTTCAAAATCGTTGTGGAGGCCGTTTGAATTAGGGTTTGTGGATGGAGATTGGGTTTGCGCGTGCGTGATTTCTACCTGGGAGTGGAACGCGAAAGAGAGAAGGAGAGGGGGAGGGTGCGTGCGGCCCTGATGCCTCCAAGCTGAGGTGAGGGCTGTGATTGTTTCTAGGTTGTAAAAAAAAAAATTCAAATTGAAAGTGAATTATATAATTATTCGTATAACTTTGTAATGTATTATCTCTTTCATGCGAGGTCCAATTTGGACGAAACCAGTTGCGTTGGAATCGTATCGTCGAGCACTTCCCTACGTAACCAGTTTGGAGTCGATTGGAGCTAGCAAAAATTTCGGATAAAATTAAACGTTCGTTTAATTTTATTCGAAACGAACGCTGAATCGGAAATAAAACTAAGGTGAGAACTCATCACTCAATCAAACAGTTCGGTTTAAAATTTTAAATAGTTTATGTTGAATGATGATTGCTATTTGATTGTGATATTAGATATAATAGGATATATCTATATATAGCAATATATATATATATATTGGCATATGTATATATTGGAATTGATTTCCCGCCTTGTATAGCGGATGAGACCCTATTGCGCCGCCTATTAAGCGGATAATATTTTATAAAATCCCATATACCGTGATATTCCGTCTTGAAACGGAATTGGTATTGTGCTAACGTCTGTTGATGCAGGGAAATAGGTTGGAGGGATCCAACTGGATTCCTCACAAATATTTATTTGATTACAAATATTGTGATGATTCTTGACTATCATATCGATATATGATGTTTGTCCCCGTGATTGACTATTTGATGTTGTTGCATCATCGGATTCATTTTTAAAGTTAAAAATAACGATTTTGAATTTAAAAAGGGGTTTTTTTTAAAGTGATTTTTCAAAGTATATGTTTTTATTTAATTTTTGAATTGATTCATTTGAAATAAATTAAAATTTTAATTGTAAAGTTATAAAAATTTTATTTTTGTGAAAGATAACCAAGAGATGACTTTTATGAAAAGTTAATTAATTTGTAAAATAACTTAAATTGGATTTCTGGATTATTATAAAGGATGAATATAAAAGATTTTATAAATTGATATTTTTAAATAAAAATATTGGAATTATAAAACGAGAGTTATAAGTATTATAAAATGAACGATTTTGAAAATAAAAGATTTATAAGTAAATGGGAATTTTAGATTTATAAATAAATAAGATTTAAAGGAATGGAGTTGTAAATAAATAGATTTTAAGCAACCTACTTATAAACTGGATTTTGACATATAAATGAAATATAAAGAGAATTGGTTAATAAAGGAGATTTACAACTCGAAGTTGTTATAAAATATATAAGAAGCTTAAAGGTATTGAGATTTAAAAATTTGTGAAGTTTAAAGGAACGAGTTGGTAAATAAATAATATTATAAGTATTTAACTTATAATATAGATTTTGGTATATAATTGGGTTATGTAAATTGAATTGGATTAATAAAAGAGATTTATAAATCGAAGTTTATAAATAGGAATGAAATTTACAAACAGTGTTATAAATTCGGAAATAAATGGGATTTGATAAATTGAATATAGAATTTGTGAAAGGAGTTATACTCACTATTTTGAACGGTGAATATATTATTATATTAAATGGACAGGTTTTGGAAATAGATGTTTAAATAGAATTTAAAACGATTTAAAGACGTTTTAAAATGCATTAAGTATCGAATACATAGATTTCAACATTCGTTGTTGAAATAGAAGTTTTCGAGAAATAGAAGGAAATGAATACGTAGATTTCAACATTCATTGTTGAAATAGACGTTTTCGAGAAAATAAGGGAATGGTGGATTTTAACACAGTTGTTATAGTAAATGATTTCCGAAAGGAAATATTTTATATAGTATTGGATTTATATATCTATTTTAATTTTGAATCCCTATACTAGTGATTTTGGGTTGTCGTAACGATGTTTTACGCAACATTCGTTTTGACCCAAATAAATGTGAATAAGAGAATGGTTTTCTTAAAAGAATAGAATATACACTTAACTATGGGTTAAGTATATGGAATATTTTCAAATTGCTGAAAATAAATAAATTTGTGAATTTCTTATTATTAAATAAGTATGGAAATGATTTTCCAATATGAAATGGAACAATTTTGAGACTTTATCTTTTAAGGTGAATTGAAAGCGAATATTTTGAAAATCGATTTGAGAATCGTATACAAGTAGATATTTGGGAATTTGAAATTCACTATGGGATTTATAAAGGAGGGGAAATTTGTTAAAAAAATAAATATTGATTTATTTTTGAAGTATGAAAATAAATTTACGAATTTGGAACGTCAGTTTAAAATAAATCGGTAAGGATTTATTTGATGATTCAGAATTGTTTTCAAAGGTATAAAAGATGAAAAGTAATTTGAAATTGGTTTTCAAATGATTGAAGTGTGGAAATTTTACCTTGTAAAGATATTTTGGTGAAACAAATAATTTGGGCAATTATTTGGAAGGTGTATGTATATATTAAATAATTTGGAAAATTATTTGGAATCTGATGATGTTGCGCATCTCTATTGATAGTTAAATAACCGACTATCAGTATTTTACCCGTGGATGGTATTTGTTGTGATTGTTTGAAATTGAATGCTACCCTTATTTTAAAATAAGCGCTCGCTATTCGGTTTAGCCGGGAGAGGACCTTTGTGTCGTATAACCCATTCCGAATATGTGATACGTCGTTATGGATAGCATTTGAAGACCGGTGTTGAAGACCGGGTATTTGTGAAAACGATGGGATGACCTGTCGATTGTCTCCGCACCGTTAGCTACAGTTTGGAGATTTCCTTTGTGATGGGAAATTTTATCGGGATTGTGAATACCCGGATTGCACGGGCTTCTTTGGAAGTGCCTTCGGTTCTGTTCGAACTCGGAACAGACTTGTATGGTTACGTGTCTGACATTACATTTTGAGATATAAAGCAGATTTCTTTTCAAATACATTTCTGTTGGTGGCGGAGAATTTATTCTCTTAGCTTAACACCCTTCTCTAAGATGTACGAGCTCAGAGGTTATGTAGTTGAAGGTTATCAGCGATATATTCCCAATCTGGTAATGTGACATGCTGAGTGTTGCTGTGTGATGATCATTGTTTGATCATTTGTGATATGATCATTTGTTTGATCATTTATCTTTGTGATCATTGCTTTGGTCATCTGTTGATCCAAAGCAAGGCTTTGTGCCAAAGCGTAGCTTTGTGCCAAAGCGTAGCTTTGTGGACGAGACTTCGTCAGACCTCACTCCCCGGAAATGGTCGAAACAGGAATATGCGGCAAGGTTATGAGGGTCGCGCCCTTTAGGGTATGTCATTTCCTTCTGAAAAAGGGTGGTATCATGGTATGTAGCCCAGATACTTACTCATGTTGATACACTATATCTATTACTGTGTGGTGTTGTTGGAATCGAGCGCTCGGATAAAGGTCCCAAAGGACCGGGGGATGACATGGTCATGTAGTAGTTACCTAGTTACAAAGGTAACCCGGCCTTGTGTTGGAAGAGATCCAACCGTAACGTTAGTTTCTCGGGGCGTCCCGCCAGAGGCGATCCCATGTGCAGTAGGAAGTTCCTTAGCCTGACCATTTGTTGGAAATCCATTCTTCAATACGCGCCTTGTACGGTTTTAGTTGTAGAACCTGCCATTTACTTATGGTGGTCACCACTGTTTAGATGGTAGCTATAGTAGGCATAGTTCGGAATGTCTATGCTGGCTAGGATTTATATTCTACTTTCGAAGTTGTTTTCTACACTATGCACTAATAATAATATCAAAAAAAATATTTGATTTTGCGTAGTAAGCAACTTTGACTATCATAAGGAGAAATCTCCTCCAATTCTGTGTCTGCATTGTGTGTGTGGCGGGAGGCCTTATGGTAGTTTCATTTTCAAAAAGCATTGCGAATTTACTTTAAAAATATTTCTTTGTTTGTTTTCAAAGATAAACTGTTTTGAGTTCTCACACCAGTCCCATGACTGACCTGGAGTTTATTGTTTCCTTCCTAAACTCTGGGTGCCCACCAATTTCCACACGGGTAGTCTAGAATTAGGTTATCAGGTTATTCTGGATTCGGGAGTTGCTGTAGCAATCTGGAGGCGAGTAGGATGGCGTAGTCTATTATCTATTGTGTATAGTATTTCTTTCCGCTGTTTTGTTGTTGTACACTCTGATGATGTAATGTAATGTGATGAAATGTATAGTTCTTTTGTTTTAATGATTATTCATATATTTATTATATGTTGTTCCGCTGCGATTGTGAGATTCTGATATTGTTTTTGTTGCTGTTTCTGTTTCTCCTATCGTTTTCTCTCTCTTCTTCTGCCTCTTTCTTCGTTTTAAACCCTAAAGATTCGGAAGTTCGTTCCTCTTTGGCTGGATTGTTGTGGAATGTTGCCAGCTCAAAGGAGTACGGATTTTCTTGCCTTTACATTTGGTATCAGAGCATGTGGTTAAGCGACAACCATGGCTCTGTTGGGTATTACTCATTTGAGATAGAGTCAGCAGTGCTCTAGAATGAGTGTGAGTGTAATAATAGATATGAGCGCATATTTGTTAGTGAATATAAAAATTGTTTTATATTGTGATGATTGGTTTGTCGAGTGGTATATGGATTCTGGTCGGTATAGTCTGTACAACTCTATCGATAGGGATCTCTAAACACTTATACAGAACATTTCGACACGATATTGATTTAAATTGGGTAAATGGAATAATTTTACCTTGATTATATTTTGTATATAAAGGAAATTATTTTTCAAGGATTATTAAGTGTATATAATTGATTGCTTGGTTGTTGTAAATAATATAAATATATAAGACAATCAAAGTTGTTTGAGTGAGTTAAATAAAACTTAATGTAAAAGAATAATTGTATAAGCCAATGAATTATAAGTATGAAGTTATAATTTGAATGATTTTCAATTGTAAAATGATCCTATATATAAGAAGTGAAATTTTATAAGTAAGATTTATAAATAAAAGAAAACTTTTTGAAAGAATATTTAGCACTGATTTCACTATTGTCACTGGGAAATAATAAGGATGATGACTGCAGCATCATCAGTATCATTTTCAAGTTTCTATGTGATGGATTTGCTACAATAATGAGTTTAAAATTGAAGTTTTGTTGTAATAAACAAATTTGAAATTAAAATTCAACTTGAAGTTGGCAAATATAAGTGAAATAAGTTTTGAACTTATAATATGAGTTGGAGGTTAATAAAGAAGTTGTATAAATTATAGAATGGAAAAATGTAAGTAAAACCAATTATTGAAGTGGTTAAACAATTAAGTTAAGTAAAATGAAATATGAATTTGAATGTTGATATGAATTTGACTTAAGTAAAAGTTAAATAGAATTTACTTTAGAATTGAAATCCGAATTGGATTGATAAGTGAAAACTTAAGTTTAATTGGACAAATGATGTTTAATGGAGTATAACTTAAGTGAAGTAGAATAAAAATTGATTTGGTATCAAAGTAAAATAATCAAGTGAATTAAATGATGTGAACTTGAGTTATGTAAAGAAAATTCAACTTGAAATGTTAAGCAAGTTAGCGATTGAATTAAAGAATTGAGTGTTATTCAATCGAATGTGAACAAGTTGATATGAAATAATGAATATAAGTGTTAATTCATTAAAAACCAATGATATTGGAAGTTGGATAATTGAATGAAAACCAAATTAATGTAAAACCAATTGGAATCAAAAATGTTGAACCAAAACTGAATCTTGCAGATAAATTTAATAATTTGGTTGTGTTGAAAAATACATTGGTTGTTAACTTGTTGTTAGTTGATTGTATGTAAATTCACTAAGTGATAATGAAATTGAATTAGCGCGATTGAAAGTTATGTAATTGAATTTAAATTGAAAGTGAAGTAAATGAATTTGAATATGAACTGAATTTGATCCAATTTGGAAGTAAACTAATGTGAATTTAATTAGTGAATGTAAACTAATCGGAAACGAATGAAATTGAATACGCAACTTCAATAGTAAACTAAAAAAAATGTATAAGAAGCATATGTTGAAAGGTTTTGTAATCGAATTGGCAAAATGATTTGAATGCTGGAATTGGATACTACTATTAGCAGGATATACAGGTGTATAATGGAACTGAGATTTTGATTTTGAAGTTAAAAAATTGAATTGCTCGACAAAAAGGTACGTATTTCAATTTTAGTATGAGATTTGATGATTTCCTTCTCCAGCCGCTTGGCTTTCTCTTTTCTTTTTGATTCTGAGGGGCCATAGTGCCATTTTGTAGTTGTACCGAGCTAGCCGCGCAAAGGAGACGCTGGCGAAATTTTTTGAAAATTTCGGGTGTTAGAAAAATTTTGATTAATTTTGAATGTTTGGAATTTGAATTTAAATTTAAATTTGAATTGTTAAGTAAACAATGTTGTTTGAAACCTATAATTGAAGTTGGAAAGCTAATTGAAATGATAGTGAATCTTTAATAAAAAGATTTGTGTTAAAAAGTTGATAAAACTAATGGGTTTTGGAAAAATAATAAACGGATTAGGATCGTTCTTCCTAACTCGCAATTTCGAGGACGAAATTCTTTTAAGGGGGAAGATTGTAACGACCCAGGATTTTTGATAATTTGAATTTGAATATTTAATTTATTTTAAATATTAATAAGTGGAAATTTTTAAGTCGAATAATTTATTTATCAAATATTTGGATTTAATTGGACAATTAAATCGATAATTGAATAGTGAAAAATACGTAAATAATTGAAAATTGGGTTTAAATATGATTGAAATGATTTGGAAAATTTTATTTTATCATATTGAAGTTATAGTAACGTTATAGAACTTTTAAAATCGAGTTTGAAATTAATTTGTGAAAATCGAATATTTTAATATTTAATTATCGACTTGAAAAATAGCCAATTTTTGAACAGTCTCAGAATTGGACAAAACGAGTTCCATTGGATCCGTAATAGTTAGTTATTATCGGATTTCAATTTTCGTAGTAATCGAAGTTGTCGTTTGACCGTGGCAGCTCGAAACGCATCGAAATTGTTTTAATATTAATATAGCGAGTTAAAATAGTCATTTTTCAAACGGTCTCGGATTTTTACGAAACCTGTTTCATCGGATCTGTAATGTGATATTATTGTAAGATTTCAAATTTCAAGTCGATCGGATTTATCGTTTGTCCGGTGCAAGCCAAAACGCCTAGAAAATCGTTTAAATCGGTTTTAATTTAAATTGAACGTTTATAGCCGTATCTCGCACAGATGATCGAATTAGCTTTTGAAACCTGTTCCATTGTGTCCGAAATGCGGAAAAACTCCAAGATTGCCTATCGAAACGCGTAGTTTGGGGGTCGTTTGCATAATCTGTTCAATCGAGAGTTTTATTAATTAAATAATATAAAAACTATTATATTTATTCATTTTCTCCTAAACCATAACTATTATCTTCGTGGCCGCCAGTTATAATGTCAATGGCCGAAAACCTTCCTCGTTCTTCCTCGAATTTCTTTCAATCCATCAGTAATTAGGGAAAACTCCTAACGAGAAAAATGTAGAGCACTCTGAGATCTCGAGATCCAACGGTCGAGATTGGAAACGGTGTAACATTCGAAGCGCTATGGGGCCGCGTTCCCTGGGAGTTGCGCACGTTTTTTCTTGATGATGGTAGGGCCGAGCTTCATGAGGTGGTAGCCGAGTATGGGTCTTGGTCGTGGCTTCGAGGTTGGAGTGTTTGATCGAGTTCAAAATCATTGTGGAGGCCGTTTGAATTAGGGTTTGTGGATGGAGATTGGGTTTGCGCGTGCGTGATTTCTACCTGGGAGTGGAACGCGAAAGAGAGAAGGAGAGGGGGAGGGTGCGTGAGGCCCTGATGCCTCCAAGCTGAGGTGAGCGGCTGTGATTGTTTCTAGGTTGAAAAAAAAATTCAAATTGAAAGTGAATTATATAATTATTCGTATAACTTTGTAATGTATTATCTCTTTCATGCGAGGTCCGATTTGGACGAAACCAGTTGCGTTGGAATCGTATCGTCGAGCACTTCGCTACGCAACCAGTTTGGAGTGGATTGGAGCTAGAAAAAATTTCGGATAAAATTAAACGTTCGTTTAATTTTATTCGAAACGAACGCTGAATCGGAAATAAAACCAAGGTGAGAACTCCTCACTCAATCAAACAGTTCGATTTTAAATTTTAAATAGTTAATGTTGAACGATGATTGCTGTTTGATTGTGATATTAGATATAATAGGATATATCTATATATAGCAATATATATATATATATATATATATATATATATATATATATATATATATATATTGGCATATGTATATATTGGAATTGATTTCCCGCCTTGTATAGCGGATGAGACCCTATTGCGCCGCCTATTAAGCGGATAATATTTTATAAAATCCCATATACCGCGATATTCCGTCTTGAAACGGAATTGGTATTGTGCTAACGTCTGTTGATGCAGGGAAACAGGTTGGAGGGATCCAACTGGATTCCTCACAAATATTTATTTGATTATAAATATTGTGATGATTCTTGACTATCATATCGATATATGATGTTTGTCCCCGTGATTGACTATTTGATGCTGTTGCATCATCGGATTCATTTTTAAAGTTAAAAATAAAGATTTTGAATTTAAAAAGGGATTTTTTTTAAGTGATTTTTAAAAGTATATGTTTTTATTTAATTTTTGAATTGATTCATTTGAAATAAATTAAAATTTTAATTGTAAAGTTATAAAAATTTTATTTTTGTGAAAGATAACCAAGAGATGACTTTTATGAAAAATTAATTAATTTGTAAAATAATTTAAATTGGATTTCTGGATTATTATAAAGGATGAATATAAAAGATTTTATAAATTGATATTTTTAAATAAAAATATTGGAATTATAAAACGAGAGTTATAAGTATTATAAAATGAACGATTTTGAAAATAAAAGATTTATAAGTAAATGGGAATTTTAGATTTATAAATAAAGAAGATGTAAAGGAATGGAGTTGTAAATAAATGGATTTTAAGTAACCTACGTATAAGCTGGATTTTAACATATAAATGAAATATAAAGAGAATTGGTTAATAAAGGAGATTTACAACTCGAAGTTGTTATAAAATATATAAGAAGCTTAAAGGTATTGAGATTTAAAAATTTGTGCAGTTTAAAGGAACGAGTTGGTAAATAAATAATATTATAAGTATTTAACTTATAATATAGATTTTGGTATATAATTGGGTTATGTAAATTGAATTGGATTAATAAAATAGATTTATAAATCAAAGTTTATAAATAGGAATGAAATTTATAAACAGTGTTATAAATTCGGAAATAAATGGGATTTGACAAATTGAATATAGAATTTGTGAAAGGAGTTATACTCACTATTTTGAACGGTGAATATATTATTATATTAAATGGACAGGTTTTGGAAAAAGATGTTTAAATAGAATTTAAAACGATTTAAAGACGTTTTAAAATGCATTAAGTATCGAATACATAGATTTCAACATTCATTGTTGAAATAGACATTTTCAAGAAATAGAAGGAAATGAATATGTAGATTTCAACATTCATTGTTAAAATAGACGTTTTCGAGAAAATAAGGGAATGGTGGATTTTAACACAGTTGTTATAGTAAATGATTTCCGAAAGGAAATATTTTATATAGTATTGGGATTTATATATCTATTTTAATTTTGAATCCCTATACTAGTGATTTTGGGTTGTCGTAACGATGTTTTACGCAACATTCGTTTTGACCCAAATAAATGTGAATAAGAGAATGGTTTTCTTAAAAGAATAGAATTTACACTTAACTATGGGTTAAGTATATGGAATATTTTCAAATTGTTGAAAATAAATAAATTTGTGAATTTCTTATTATTAAATAAGTATGGAAATTCTTTTCCAATATGAAATGGAACGATTTTGAGAATTTATCTTTTAAGGTGAATTGAAAGCGAATATTTTGAAAATCGATTTGAGAATCGTATACAAGTAGATATTTGGGAATTTGAAATTCACTATGGGATTTATAAAGGAGGGGAAATTTGTTAAAAAAATAAATATTGATTTATTTTTGAAGTATGAAAATTAATTTACGAATTTGGAACTTCAATTTAAAAAAATCGGTAAGGATTTATTTGATGATTCAGAACTGTTTTCAAAGGTTATAAAAGATGAAAAGTAATTTGAAATTGGTTTTCAAATGATTGAAGTGTGGAAATTTTACCTTGTAAAGATATTTTGGTAAAACAAATAATTTGGGCAATTATTTGGAAGGTGTATATATTAAATAATTTGTAAAATTATTTGGAATCTGATGATGTTGCGCATCTCTATTGATAGTTAAATAACCGACTATCAGTATTTTACCCTTGGATGGTATTTGTTGTGATTGTTTGAAATTGAACGCTACACTTATTTTAAAATAAGCGCTCGCTATTCGGTTTAGCTGGGAGAGGACCTTTGTGTCGTATAACCCATTCCGAATATGTGATACGTCGTTATGGATAGCATTTGAAGACCGGTGTTGAAGACCGGGTATTTGTGAAAACGATGGGATGACTTGTCGATTGTCTCCGCACCGTTAGCTACGGTATGGAGATTTCCTTTGTGATGGGAAATTTTATCGGGATTGTGAATACCCGGATTGCAAGGGCTTCTTTGGAAGTGCCTTAGGTTCTGTTCGAACCCGGAACAGACTTGTATGGTTACGTGTCTGACATTACATTTTGAGATATAAAGCAGATTTCTTTTCAAATACATTTCTGTTGGTGGCGGAGAATTTATCCTCTTAGCTTAACACCCTTCTCTGAGACGTACGAGCTCAGAGGTTATGTAGTTGAAGGTTATCAGCGATATTTTCCCAATCTGGTAATGTGACATGCTGTGTGTTGCTGTGTGATGATCATTGTTTGATCATTTGTGATATGATCATTTGTTTGATCATTTATCTTTGTGATCATTGCTTTGTTCATCTGTTGACCCAAAGCATGGCTTTGTGCCAAAGCGTAGCTTTGTGGACGAGACTTCGTCAGACCTCACTTCCCGAAAATGGTCGAAACAGGAATATGCGGCAAGGTTATGAGGGTCGCGCCCATTAGGGTATGTCATTTCCTTCTGGAAAAGGGTGGCATCATGGTATGGAGCCCAGATACTTACTCATGTTGATACACTATATCTATTACTGTGTGGTGTTGTTGGAATCGAGCACTCGGATAAAGGTCCCAAAGGACCGGGGGATGACATAGTCGTGTAGTAGTTACCTAGTTATAGAGGTAACCCGGCCTTGTGTTGGCAGAGATCTAACCGTAACGTTAGTTTCTCGGGACGTCCCACCAGAAGCGATCCCATGTGTCAGTAGGAAGTTCCTTAGCCTGACCATTTGTTGGAAATCCATTCTTCAATACGCGTCTTGTACAGTTTTAGTTATAGAACCTGCCATTTACTTATGGTGGTCACCACTGTTTAGATGGTAGCTATAGTAGGCATAGTTCGGAATGTCTATGCTGGTTAGGATTTATATTCTACTTTCGAAATTGTTTTCTACACTATGCATTAATAATAATATCAAAAAAAGATTTGATTTTGCATAGTAAGCATCTTTGACTATCATAAGGAGAAATCTCCTCCAATTCTGCGTTTGCATTGTGTGTGTGGCGGGAGGCCTTATGGTAGTTTCATTTTCAAAAAGCATTGTGAATTTACTTTAAAAATATTTCTTTGTTTGTTTTTAAAGATAAACTGTTTTGAGTTCTCACACCAGTCCCATGACTGACCTAGAGTTTATTGTTTCCTTCCTAAACTCTGGGTGCCCACCAATTTCCACACGGGCAGTCTAGAGTTAGGTTATCAGGTTATTCTGGATTCGGGAGTTGCTATAGCAATCTGGAGGCGAGTAGGATGGCGTAGTCTATTATCTATTGTATATAGTATTTCTTTCCGCTGTTTTGCTGTTGTACACTCTGATGATGTAATGTAATGTGATGAAATGTATAAAATGTATAGTTCTTTTGTTTTAATGATTATTCATCTATCTATTATATGTTGTTCCGCTGCGATTGTGAGATTCTGATATTGTTTTTGTTGCTGTTTCTGTTTCTCCTATCGTTTTCTCTCTCTTCTTCTACCTCTTTCTTCTTTTTCAACCCTAAAGATTCGGAAGTTCGTTCCTCTTTGGCTGGATTGTTGTGGAATGTTGCCAGCTCAAAGGAGTACGGATTTTCGGGCCTTTACACAAAAAGGAAAGAATTAAAGAGAAAGAAACTTATATATATTTTATTCTTAAATGCAAATGAAAAATGAGAATATAATGGGAAATAAATTTTGTACGTCAATGGCAAAAGGAAATACACAGATAAAGAAGAAAAAAGAAACAGCCAAGGAGTTATGAATGCTAGGGAAACAGAAAGGCATAAGTTAAGGAGAAAGAAACGTACAATATATTTTATTTTTAAATGCAATTGAAAAATGAAAGATGGGAAATAAATTTTTGTATATGAATTTTCAACTTGATATGCATGGCTATGAGTAGAGTAATTTATGGCTAGGAACGAGGAGGAAACAACTAGAAAATTAATAAATAGGGTAGGTGAATAAAAAGGAAAGTATTTAAACAATGTAACGTATGTCCCCTTGATTTTCTCCAGCCATTTATAAAAAGATATAAAGAAATAAAAATCCAATAAATGATCAAATTGCAAACTAAAATAAAATAACATAACATAGAAAATAAAAATATAGAAATGAACATAGAAAAATAGAAATTGAAATACAGAAAATAACTGCTTGTAAAACGCTGTACTTTATCTAATTTAGAAAGTATAAATCAGAATTTAACAAAACGAAAAGCAGAACAAATATCATATATATTTCTGCTTCAAAGAAAAAGATTAAAATTTAAAATGACGTTCAAATTTTGACAAAAAATTTAAAATTTTCAGAAATTGTTTATTTATTGCATTTGGAAAATAAATTACAGAAAATTCCATACTTGCATTGGGAAAATTATTAAAATTCACTTTTAAATTATTTAAAAATCAAAGTTTCTAAATAAAAATATTTACAATATTATGGGCTGTTACAGGCGACGTTCGAATTGCAGCGATGAATACTACGTGCTGGAATAGAATTGGAGATGAATGGAACAAGCAAAATTTTTAGGTTTAATCGAACGTATTCAATTTATTTAAAAATTGGAAAGTTTGGTAAATTAAAACTCAAGGTGAGTTAATCTTATTCAATTTTGGACTGCTAGCTTTAATTTTAAATAGTTAGAATTAAATGATTGATTGGTTGAATTGATGCATTTTTATCAGTTGAATATGGTATTATATATAGCAGAGTATATATATATATTGGAGTGATTGATATTCCTGCATATATATAGCGGATGAGAACCTATGCACCTCGTATAATAGTGGATGGTCCTATGTATATACCGTGATATTTCGCCCCGAAGAGGAATTGGTATTTTATGTTGTGCTAACATCCGTGGATGCAGGGAAACAGATTAGAGGGATCCAACTGGATTTCTCAAAAATATAAAATTTAATTTCATATATAGTGATATATGTTTTGGTTGAATAATCTGTGACAGTTTGTTGTGTGTTTTAAATTGATTGAATGATATGACTTTTTTAGCTGGATGTTGTTGTTTTTTAAATACTAATAAATTATAGTTTAAAATTGGTAAAGAATTGTAAACATGGAGTTTGAATTGAAATATTTACATAGAGTTTTGGATAAATTAATTGGATAAAATAAAAGTGTTTTGGAATTGTATTTAACTTTTTCACGATACCGTGGATAGGATTTTGGGAATAAAAGTATACAAAAGGATTTTTAAGTAATAAATCTTTAAATAGTACTTTGTCACATATAAAAGGTTTTTAAATCAAGATTTTAAATAATTTTAAAGGATAGAAGTGAATTTGGGAATAAATATAAAATTGGTTATACTGGACTCAAGTAAGGTTTCCAAATTTACGAGGTGAAATTAGAATTGAGGATTTGGGTTTGCTTTAAAAAGAGGATTTTAGTTATTAACTATGAGATTTTAAAAGTGTTAAAAATATTCTAGAAACTAGTGATCTAATTATTTTAAATTGTTAAAGCATATTCAATTATTAATTAGTCGCTTTATCATGATTGTAAAAGGTTTATTATTATTTAAGAACCAGTCGGCATTTTTGTTTTAAAGGATAAATTATTAAATATTAATATCGCTTTGTATAATAACTTTTATATAAGTATATTCTGCCTACATTAAACTTGATATTTATTTTTAGAAATTATTAGCCTTATTTTGAGATAAGCTTTAAATAATGTTTTCAGGAAGTAATGGGATACTCGCGTGGTGTAAATCGGAGGAAGTGAGTGCATGTAGTTAAGTTTTTGATTTCTCTAGGATAGGTACCTAACCATTGAGCTGTGATCCCTGGTTTGTTACCGCAATAATACTTTTCATATTATTTTCAAAAAGGGTTTTCAAATATTATTTAAAAAGGTAGTTTGTAAATTTACTAAATTCGATAAGATAAGCATGTATAATTTGGATAAAGGAATTTATTTATTTGAAATTAAATTAAAAAGAGACTTAGTGTTTATAGTGTAAAATGAAGTATTTGTTGAATCTATTGTTTATTTGATAATTAAATAACCGACTATCAAATCTGGACCTAAATATAAATTTAGGAATATCTAGGGGAAACATGGGGATTATATGGTACAGTTACCGTTCGAAGTGCTATACTGTAATTATAAATTCGTTTCGATCTTCTAGGACATTGATAAGGAAATTCGTCCACAAATGGTTAGGAGGCGATTTCCGATCTTATTTTCGTTTGTTTATTTCCTAAAGAACTGATGTTGAGTTTATCGGAAATAGCGAAAAATATTTCGTAGAGACCGAGATTGGATTTTTATCTGAAAACCACTTTGACCAAAAGAGTACGTATTCTAAATGAAGACAAAGAGCATGGAGTCAAATATGGGACTGTGAAATGCAAGGACTAATCGCTACTAATCCCGAGGGTGATTCCAAGTACCTAGTCATTCGGATGGAATCCATTCCCCAATAAGCGCCGTACGGTTTTGACTATGCCTAACTATGCTGAAACGTGAGATGCAAGCATTTCAGCTATGAATAAGTATTTGTACTTAGAAACTATTATAATATCAGATGATTTGGATTTGAAATGTTTTGGTTATTGTAAGGTAAAAACCCATCCCGTTTATGTGTGGCATGGTCTTACGAGATATATTTGATTTTCAAAGGATTTCGATAACTTTAATAATTCAGATTGCGTGTGTTTTCTCATGTCGGTTTTCCAAACTGACTCGGATGTTATTTTATTATAATGTTCCGGTCAAACCAAGTATTTCTGGTTCAGGTTAGGATGCTATGGAGCTCAGAAGATGAGCTGGAGACCAAGACGTATGCTTATACTTGTTTCTATTCCACTGTAGTGTTTTGTTTGAAAATACCAGCAATGTTGATGGCAGGTTGTTATAACTGTCCAGGGCTGGTAGTTATTGATTTGTGTACTATGATGTAAGATATGTATATTGCAACTTTGATTTGTGTTAAGAGCTATTGACATTATATATTATATAGTCCACTGTGATATTCTGTTTTGTTTAGTATCTTCTTCTTCTACCTATTTCTTTTCCCTCAACAATCTTTCTTTCCGACACTTGATCGTTTAGCATGTTATACGATGAGCGTATTTATGTCGATATTTGAGGATCGAGAAAGGCGGGTCGTCACATGTGGTATCAGAGCTTAGGTTGGCGATATACCTAGGCTTTGGTGGGGATTACTCATTTGAGATAGGGTCAG
Organism: Allium cepa; assembly: GCA_030765085.1. Taxonomy (NCBI): domain Eukaryota; kingdom Viridiplantae; phylum Streptophyta; class Magnoliopsida; order Asparagales; family Amaryllidaceae; genus Allium; species Allium cepa. The sequence continues at coordinate 880,427,604 of CM060931.1, read as the reverse complement.
TAGTACTCTTAAATGAGTTTGAGTGCATAAATAGATATAAGTTTGTATTTGTTAGTGAATATAAAATGTTTCTATATTGTGTTGACTAATCGGTTGACTATTTATTCGGTACGGAAAGTACAACTATATCGATAGGGGTTTCTAAACTCTTAACCAAGGTAAACTGACATAGTATTGTTTTAAAGTGGGTAAATGAAATAATCTTACCCAAAATTATATTTTGATATAATAGAAATAATTTTCTAAAATCATTATACTGTATATGATTGGAATGTTTGGTTGTTAATGTTATAATCAGAATAGATTATAAAATTTGAAACGGTTATATAAATATAACCAAATAGAAATTTATAAGTATGATTTGTACAAAGGAGTATAACTAAAAACTTGATTTAAACCAGAATTTAAATCTTTGAAATTTTGAGAAATGTGTTAAAACAAATTTGAACTAATGTTTGGGATTTTTAAAACTTGAGAATTTTAAAAATGTTTTCCAAAATTGTTTGCGAGGAATAGTGGAGTAGTATTTGAAAATGTCTTTAGAATAGAAATTTTTTTAGAATGAATTTTTAGAAGTAAGGTGTGGCGACCTGGAATTTTTTAGCACTTGCAATTGGAATATTTAATAGATTTTAAATATTTTAATGTGAATTATTAACTTGAATCTCAAATATCACAATTTATTGGATAATTTAATCTTGAATTAAACTATTGAAAATTTGGTGAAACACGAAATCTGAAATTTTTAGCTTGTTAAAAATAATTTGAAGGCTTATAAAATTTATATTGATAGTGCTGAAGATAATAAAAGTGTTGAGATTGAATTTGGAAGTATTTTGTTCAGTTTTGAAAATATATCATTGAAATTGATATTTAAAAAGGCCTTTCGAGGCACAGTCTCGAAATTTGACGAAATCAGTTTCATTGGATCTATAATAGTGTTTTATTATCGGAATTGAAATTTCATAGCGTTTGGAATTGTCGTGTGAACGTACGATATATAAACGCGTTGAAACCGTTATTGAAAATTTAATATAATAACTGAGTTCAAAAAGCTATCTTCTCCATACGATCGAATTTGGGCTCGAAACCTTTTCCATTGTGTTCGAAATAAGGGTATAACATTATAAACGCCTAGCGGCATGCCTCGATAGGAGATCAAAATTTTAAGCTACTAAAAACGAGATCTTTTCAATATTTGAAATTAATATTTATCAGGTCAGAATCAAGTCAAGCCGCCTTCAAACCATTCAAAACGTAATTTGTTTTCTCACGCATGGACTCAATATCCTGTCCCTTTTTTCCTATTTAAGCACGCTACCTCCATCCTTCTTGTTTATAAAAAAAGAAACTGTGGCCTTGCTTTCCTCATAAAAAAAAGGCCAAAAAGATATAGAAAAGAAATCGCGAATCCCCTTTTCAATTTCCCTTCTGTTCGAGCTTTTTGAAATCGAAGGAAAGGAATCGATTCGAACCATCATTGTTTCGTCAAGCTCAAGTGTCGCAATAGCACTGTGAGTTCGCATGATGACGGATTTCGAGCGCGCCAATGCTGGAAGTAGCAAGCTAGGCATATGAGGAGTCGCAGCGTTCTTCGATGTGTATGGTCGCGAAGCTTAGGGAGGTGTCGTGTGTTAACTCCGCTTTGATAATGACTCAGCGACTTAAAAGGGTACGACCTAACGACTTAAGATGTGGGGCGACTTAACTGTTCAACGACCTAATTACTTAAAGAAGTTTGCTACCTAATGAGTTCAGTGACCCGGGGGTCCGCGACTTAACGAGCTAAAGGTGGACGACCTAACTACCTAAAAGAATGGTCCGCGACTTAACTGCCTAAAGGTGGACGACTTAATTACCTAAAAGAATGGTCCGTGACTTAATGACCTAAAGTTGGACATCCTAACGGCTTAAGGGCTGGAGGACCTAACTTCTGAAGTGGAGTAGCGACTTAAGAAGGTTAGCTACTTAACAGGTAATGACTTAAAAGGTTACGACCTAACGACCTAAAAAGTACCGCGACCTAATGACTTAAGGGATGGAGTTATCTAACCTCCTACCTGTTGAATATGCGTTTATATGATTTTTGTTTGATGATAATAAACATATATACATTCGTTTAAATGTATTTGTTAACATACTATTTTAATCTTCACAGAATAAATAAATATTTGCTGAATAAAAATAAATAACACAGTTTTTGAATTCAAATGAATATTTTATTCAAACAAATATTTATTACAATTTTGATAGTACAATCTCAAGCTCTCACTATAACTATACAACTTTGATTACAATACACGACATTTCACATTTACATCACAACCTCACTACATATCACTCACACTCATATTTATCTTCAACTGCATTCCAATTTGAATCCAGCATCTGAGAAATCTGCAAAAATATTCACTAACGCAGTAAAATTGAAAATAAAATATTTTTGCAATTCAAAATAAAAGATGATTTTGAAAACATTGTTTGCCTCAGTTATTTGGGTTGTTCGTCATCATATTTTTGTATCTGTGCATATCAGTATTTTATTAGGGACAATAGTGGCTGCAGTACACTGTGTGCACTGCCTCGCCTACTCGTGTGTGCAAAACAAAATGCACAGCTAACAAATCAAGTACAAAGTCAAACCCACACAGGTTCAACTCAAGTGACCACAGTATAAAGCTCCAACAACGAGGCAACATGAACACAAACTACACAAACTGCAGTGGACAGCAAGCACTACCAAGACCACATGCATGTACAGTATCACACAATCAAACAGCAACAAAGAAACCAATATGATACTGTTCAATATCCAAGAGACAAGACTAAGGCAACATGAATTGGAACTGCACTAAAGGTTACAAGATGATCAAGAACCAGTGACACAAGGCATAGGACTGCAACAATTAAGAATATATAGAGAACAAGCTACCATGAGTCGAGTACATGCTACAGCAACATTGGACCCAACATCAAAGACAGGCCGCAGCAAACATACATATGAAGTAGTTCAAATACAAGTGCAGGTGAACAAATGTGCAATACTCAAGACCACACAGTGAAGACAGGCTGCAGCATCAAGATACCAAGACCACCAGTTACAATAGTTGATATCAAGGAATACAACTACAATATCAAAATTCAGTGGCAATCAAACATGAATGTAGACAGCAACTCTACATGAAGGCAAAGCTCAAACCAAAAGAAAGGCAAGGCAAAAATTTGTGCACCAAGCATCGAACCAGAAGGCCGGAGCCATACAATGACTTAACAGTATCAACCATATTATGGAGTGTATGCAACATGATGGAGGCATCACAGTGATACAAATACATACACAGTGAACAACTTCACAAACAAGGCAATGCACAAATACAAGATGACCAAGTGAAGTAAGTTCAGGTACACGAGCTAGTGAAGACCACAAAGGCTGTGAATCAGAATGATGCAGTGCATACACAAATCACAAATGTTCAAGACTAAGCAAGCAAACAGCATGTACTCAAGCATCTAAAGCAAGGATACAAATGCAATTCACAGTCTCAAATGAAGTAGCTATGAACAAAATAACCATGCATCAGTGAAATCACAGTGGACAGAGAAGAATACAACCAAGTGCAGCATCAAGCCGAACATGAAAGAATGTAAATTACAATATCAAGTAGCAGTTATGATATAAAGAACGGCCACAGAAACAAGCAACAATATGCATAGATCAGTATGAAAAGTCAAGTCAAGGCCGAAGGTGAATGAATCAAACTTCATCACAACGTCAAAAATCAAAGCCGAAGTCACAATTGAACAAGTCAACAGAGAAATGATCGGAGCAGTGATATATACGCATTTGAATTAGCCAAAAATTTATCACAATCATCCAAACAAAATCGTATGGTCGAAGCACAATTTTGAAAAAATCAGACGTACGCAAATTAAGGAAATCGAACGCGTATAAAACCCAAATCATCATCGGCAAAATGATCATCGAGTTCAAGCATTCAATCAGAGAATTAAAAGAGCAAAAAATCACTTACAGAAGCCATCTCGAACTCGAACAAATTCGAAGCAACCGAAGTGAGCAACAGCGATTCGATCGAACAAGGCTTCAGGCAATTAACCACTGATTCGATCAACTTAGAATCGGAGCTTCGAAATAGCCCTAAATCTCAGAGCCAAGCAAAGAGAACAAAGCCCTAAAAGAGGAACGGCCGCCATTACAACGAAAGGAATAGAAAAGAAAGGAGACGGGTTGAATAATAAAAGGGGCCGGCCTATTTACTTTTATTGTTTTATTATTAAGGGTTTTAAATTTTTAGATAGGGTTATTTTACTTTAAATTGTTTTTAGTTTGTATTTCTTTTTAAACCGTTTTAATTTTCTAGTCGTGTGACTAGGGTGCAAACTACGGTTTGTAGTTTGGGAATTTGCAACTCGGTAGTTGAGTTGTGGTCAAGGTTTTGAGCGTAGAGTTAGAATAGTCAATAGCGGGTATAGCGAGTTTACGTGTGTAAGCGAGGGACTTTCTAATTTCTAGTAGAAACCTTGGGGCAGCACGTAGGCAGGGTTTTGCCGAAGCTGGGTAAATTCTGTGTTGTTCTGTTCTGCATTTTATTATTCTGTTATTTATTTCTGTGCTGGTAATATTCTGTGATCCGTGTTAATATTAGTTTATAAGCTTCCGCAATTAATTTTTATAATTAACACTATCACCCTATTCACCACCCCTCTAGGGTGAAATCGATCCTACAAGTGGTATCAGAGCTAGGACAGGAATAGAAGTCAACATCTGTCTTAAAAATTCGATTTTTTTTGAAAAAAATCAGTTTTTGTTTTAAAAATTCGAATTTTTAAAATGGCTTCTTTTAATAATGCTTTTGCAGAAGGTCAATCCATAGTTAGACCACCAATGTTCAATGGTGAATATGCTTTTTGGAAAAATAGGATGAAATTTTTTTTGAAAACCATTGACGCTTGGGATATTGTTGAAACAGGTTATAGGATACCAACTATAACTGTAGATAATCAGGAAATAGAGAAACCAAAGGAACAATGGACAGAATTAGAAAATAAATTACAGAATACTAATGCCAAAGCTATGAATTCTATTATCTGTTCATTAGATCAATTTGAATTTAATCGTGTCTCACATTGTCTAACTGTGCAGGAAATATGGCACATACTAGAAGTGACTCACGAAGGAACATCTCAAGTCAAAGAATCTCGCCTTGCAATGCTAAGCAGCGAATACGATAACTTCAAAATGGCGAAGGAAGAAAATGTCAAAGAGATGTACGGACGACTCTCCAATATCGTATACAAATCAAAAGCTCTCGGAAAAACATACACCGAATTAGAAATAGTCCGGAAAATCCTCAGAGTCCTTCCACGAAGCTTTGAAGCAAAAGTTACTGCCATACAAGAATCGAAAGATTTAAAACAACTTAAAGTTGAGGAACTCATCGGAAATCTCACCACTTATGAGCTAGAAATGAACTTCAAAGAAGAGCGTGAAGGAGGTGACACTCAAAAGAAATCAATAGCTCTCAAAGGAACAACCGAAAGTGATGATGATAACGATGAAGATGATGGAGCAGCAGAATTGGAGCTGTTAATAAGGAAATTCAAAAAATGGAATCAAAAACATGGAAATTCAGCTCGAAATCAAAAAGCAAAAAGCAGAATAGCCAAAGCACTAGACTACTCAGAAGAACAAAAGTTTATTTGTTATAATTGCAACAAACCCGGCCATATCAAGCCCGATTGTCCACAAATTAAATCCAGCCACAGAAAGAAACAGAAAAAGAAAAGTTTTACAGCCACTTGGGATGAAATAGACGAGAATGATCAAAGCACTGGCAGTGAAAGCGAAAAGGCAGAATTATGTCTTCGAGGTGATACAACTGACAGTGACGATGACGAGCCAAGTGAGGTATCAAAACTTACCCATTCTGAGTTGCTTATATATTTTCATGAAGTAAACGGTTGTTTTGAACGACTTAGGGAAAAATACGCCAAACTTGAATCTCAAAAAGATACTTTGATAGAATGTAATAAACAACTTGATCAATTAGTTAAAACCTATCAAAGTAGGATCCCTAAGTGTGATAAGTGTCCAACATTTGATGAGGAAATTAAAAAATCAGAAATTAAAATAAAATCGCTTGAAAATGAAATTCTGATTTTAAAGGAAAATGAAAATACTAGGAGAGAGAATTCTATTAAAAAGTGCACACAGTTGTTAAACGAAAATGAATCTCTCAAATCACAAGTCCAACAATTGTCTACAACTTTAGATAAATTTTCAAAAAGTGAAAAATCGTTGAATATGCTATTAGGAAAGCAAACTGTTAATACGGTTAGACAAGGACTTGGATATAATAATTCGAAAATTGTTGAAAACAAGATTAATCAAGAAAATTCAATGTGCACGATTTGTAGAAAATTTGGACACGATCACAATAATTGTTGGTATAGACCCAAACATGTGAAACTATATCGATTTGGGTTCCTAAAGGCACAAATATAAAATCTCTCAAAGTTAAACAAATTTGGGTGCCAAAGGGAACAATTATAAATAGTTTTGGGTCTACACAAAATTATTTTTCAAAATTTTCTGCCACTAACAACCATGGACCTATAAAAACAAATAGGTCACATAAAATTTTCATCGTGTAGGTGTGGTGGCGGGCTAAGGAATAACAATAGTGTTCTCTGGATTTTGGCTGTTCCAGAAACACAACGGGCGACAAAACTAAGTTCCTTAGCCTAGTATAAAGGTGACAGAATCACAATGGACAACGACGAAAAATATCGTAAAGGTAAAGACAGGTAAAGGTACATTTATTTGTACGATATATTATTTGTGAAAATCTGCACCATTTTCTGAATAAAATCAGCCAATTATGCAATGATAATATGATGATGATTTAATGATGATTTTGATTCTGACTTTATTCAAAATAGTTAGCCAATTATATTCTTATGCCAAAAACACTATAAAATTCTCTAGAATAACTTGATATATAGGTTTGGGATAAAAATAGTGTTATGATTGGATAATACTTTTTGTTATAATATTTTTGGCTAAATCTAAATTCATGGTTTGACACGGCCTAAATTTAAAATCCTAATGAATTCTGTTTAAAATTATAAAAAGGATTTTAAGAAATTTTTGAAATTGTAAAAAGGATTTTAAGGATTTTTTTTTTTGAAATTCAAGAAATTGCTTGGAATAAAAATGAAGTTTGATGGATTGTAAAATTGACACTTTGATATATGTTTGATTGTTGACACAGTCTTCATTTCAAATCCAAGAAAATTTCATTCAAAATTTGTTGATAATAATCATGAGATAATTTGTTGAAATTTTTTGATGCACAATTCATGGTTTGGTCTATCAAATTCAACGAGTGAATATTGAGTGAAATTGAAATTCAGATGCAGATTACACTGGTAATATAGTTGTAGAAAAATTACTAGTGGAATGTGATTATTACTTGACACATTCATTTGCTGCATCGTTTTTCAAAGAAAATGTCTGCATATTTTTCATTTGAAATATTTTTTTAATAGCAGAAAATTTTCTTATAAAACCCCTTCTAGAAAAAAACATTTTTGATCTTGAATCGGATTAGTTATTTAAGAAAACTTGATTTTATAACTATTTTTGAAATCGATTTTAAATAACTATATTAACTAATCTGATTCCCCTAAAAATTATCGAGAAGATATATAGTGATTGAAAATAAGATGAGTGTTGATATTAATTATATATTATAACTCAAGACGGTATAATTAGTAAATTTTTTAGAAATTTAAACGAGAGTTATAAAATTTTTTTGTTGATAAATATTCCATGACCATTTCTATTTCTTTCATTTTTCTTTCGACCATCACTCATCAAAATTCAATATAGTAGGTCAATATGTGGTATTTTAAAACGGGAAATCATTTGTGCTTCAATTTATATCTTTAGCAATAAAAAAAAAAAAAATATCCAAAGTATTCACTCTCATTTAAAAGTCCTCACGGTTATGCATGGGTGAATTACTTGGATTTTTGATTATGTGCTTCCATGCTCATTTAAAAGTCCTCATGGTTATGCATGTATGGAACGCATATCAAAATTAATTGGTTAAATAGACAAGTTGATTCTAATCCCATTTAAAAGTCCTCACGGTTATGCGTGGTTAGAAGATACTTGAATTCATTTTTTAAAATAAAAATAAAAATTGTGAATACTACTAATCTCATTTAAAAGTCCTAACGGTTATGCATGGTTAGTAGATATTCAAATTTCCTGAAATAAATATACCACAAATAGACACGACTATATAGTTTTATTTGATGAAATCATTCATACCATTCTAAAGTGGAATATGCGTCAATTAAAGGATTTATGATTTTTGTTTGATTTTTTATCGAAATTTAATTTTTATATTCAATTGAGTTTTAATGTTGAATTAATGTCGATCACTATATCTCTACTTTTCTATTACTATTATTCTTTTGCTGATAACAAAAGGGGGAGAGAAAAGTTAAGATTTTGTAAAAAGGGAGAGAAAAGGTCAAAGAAGTTTTCAATATGCATATAGACTCATTTGCACATTTTATTTGTATGCATATATGTAGGGGGAGTCATATATGTAGGGGGAGTATCATATAGAAAGGAAGCATTCAAATAGGGGGAGCAAATGAAATTATCAAATACATTTAAATATTCAAAATCTTAAATATATGTTTGTTATCATCAAAAGGGGGAGATTGTTGATTATGCGTTTATATGATTTTTGTTTGATGATAATAAACATATATACATTCGTTTAAATGTATTTGTTAACATACTATTTTAATCTTCACAGAATAAATAAATATTTGCTGAATAAAAATAAATAACACAGTTTTTGAATTCAAATGAATATTTTATTCAAACAAATATTTATTACAATTTTGATAGTACAATCTCAAGCTCTCACTATAACTATACAACTTTGATTACAATACACGACATTTCACATTTACATCACAACCTCACTACATATCACTCACACTCATATTTATCTTCAACTGCATTCCAATTTGAATCCAGCATCTGAGAAATCTGCAAAAATATTCACTAACGCAGTAAAATTGAAAATAAAATATTTTTGCAATTCAAAATAAAAGATGATTTTGAAAACATTGTTTGCCTCAGTTATTTGGGTTGTTCGTCATCATATTTTTGTATCTGTGCATATCAGTATTTTATTAGGGACAATAGTGGCTGCAGTACACTGTGTGCACTGCCTCGCCTACTCGTGTGTGCAAAACAAAATGCACAGCTAACAAATCAAGTACAAAGTCAAACCCACACAGGTTCAACTCAAGTGACCACAGTATAAAGCTCCAACAACGAGGCAACATGAACACAAACTACACAAACTGCAGTGGACAGCAAGCACTACCAAGACCACATGCATGTACAGTATCACACAATCAAACAGCAACAAAGAAACCAATATGATACTGTTCAATATCCAAGAGACAAGACTAAGGCAACATGAATTGGAACTGCACTAAAGGTTACAAGATGATCAAGAACCAGTGACACAAGGCATAGGACTGCAACAATTAAGAATATATAGAGAACAAGCTACCATGAGTCGAGTACATGCTACAGCAACATTGGACCCAACATCAAAGACAGGCCGCAGCAAACATACATATGAAGTAGTTCAAATACAAGTGCAGGTGAACAAATGTGCAATACTCAAGACCACACAGTGAAGACAGGCTGCAGCATCAAGATACCAAGACCACCAGTTACAATAGTTGATATCAAGGAATACAACTACAATATCAAAATTCAGTGGCAATCAAACATGAATGTAGACAGCAACTCTACATGAAGGCAAAGCTCAAACCAAAAGAAAGGCAAGGCAAAAATTTGTGCACCAAGCATCGAACCAGAAGGCCGAAGCCATACAATGACTTAACAGTATCAACCATATTATGGAGTGTATGCAACATGATGGAGGCATCACAGTGATACAAATACATACACAGTGAACAACTTCACAAACAAGGCAATGCACAAATACAAGATGACCAAGTGAAGTAAGTTCAGGTACACGAGCTAGTGAAGACCACAAAGGCTGTGAATCAGAATGATGCAGTGCATACACAAATCACAAATGTTCAAGACTAAGCAAGCAAACAGCATGTACTCAAGCATCTAAAGCAAGGATACAAATGCAATTCACAGTCTCAAATGAAGTAGCTATGAACAAAATAACCATGCATCAGTGAAATCACAGTGGACAGAGAAGAATACAACCAAGTGCAGCATCAGGCCGAACATGAAAGAATGTAAATTACAATATCAAGTAGCAGTTATGATATAAAGAACGGCCACAGAAACAAGCAACAATATGCATAGATCAGTATGCAAAGTCAAGTCAAGGCCGAAGGTGAATGAATCAAACTTCATCACAACGTCAAAAATCAAAGCCGAAGTCACAATTGAACAAGTCAACAGAGAAATGATCGGAGCAGTGATATATACGCATTTGAATTAGCCAAAAATTTATCACAATCATCCAAACAAAATCGTATGGTCGAAGCACAATTTTGAAAAAATCAGACGTACGCAAATTAAGGAAATCGAACGCGTATAAAACCCAAATCATCATCGGCAAAATGATCATCGAGTTCAAGCATTCAATCAGAGAATTAAAAGAGCAAAAAATCACTTACAGAAGCCATCTCGAACTCGAACAAATTCGAAGCAACCGAAGTGAGCAACAGCGATTCGATCGAACAAGGCTTCAGGCAATTAACCACTGATTCGATCAACTTAGAATCGAAGCTTCGAAATAGCCCTAAATCTCAGAGCCAAGCAAAGAGAACAAAGCCCTAAAAGAGGAACGGCCGCCATTACAACGAAGGGAATAGAAAAGAAAGGAGACGGGTTGAATAATAAAAGGGGCCGGCCTATTTACTTTTATTGTTTTATTATTAAGGGTTTTAAATTTTTAGATAGGGTTATTTTACTTTAAATTGTTTTTAGTTTGTATTTCTTTTTAAACCGTTTTAATTTTCTAGTCGTGTGACTAGGGTGCAAACTACGGTTTGTAGTTTGGGAATTTGCAACTCGGTAGTTGAGTTGTGGTCAAGGTTTTGAGCGTAGAGTTAGAATAGTCAATAGCGGGTATAGCGAGTTTACGTGTGTAAGCGAGGGACTTTCTAATTTCTAGTAGAAACCTTGGGGCAGCACGTAGGCAGGGTTTTGCCGAAGCTGGGTAAATTCTGTGTTGTTCTGTTCTGCATTTTATTATTCTGTTATTTATTTCTGTGCTGGTAATATTCTGTGATCCGTGTTAATATTAGTTTATAAGCTTCCGCAATTAATTTTTATAATTAACACTATCACCCTATTCACCCCCCCTCTAGGGTGAAATCGATCCTACACTACCGACTCAACGACTTATAATACAAAGCGACCTAGCGACCTAAAAAGGGGAAGGACCAAACTATGTGCTCGACCTACAAAGTTCAGCGACTTAGCGACCTAAGGAATGGGGCGATCCACAATCTAACGAGTTAAGTGACAGTATGGTTTAACGATTTAGCTTAAGTCGCTAGATTGGTTGTCTCGGCATTGTGAAGTTACTGGCTACTCCCTTAGGTCGTCGCCGACTTACGACCTGCATTAGGTCGTTCACGATCTAGTACTTGGTAAATAAATGATGCTGCTCCCTCCTAAGTCGCTACGGCCTATCATCTAGTTCAGATGACAGTGGAAGGACCGGTTAAGTCGTAGCTTGCTTCCCCTTAACTCGCCAGCGACCTACGAACTATCTTAGGTCGTGCGCAACCTATACCTCACCTAGAAAACCTCCTATAAATACGACATATGCTCCAACCTGAGGGGGACTTTCCGATCATTTTCTTCAAAGCATCGATACTTTGCCATCTTCAAGCCGAGCCTTACTCCAACATTCAAAACACACAAGAAGCTTCAGTCAACTTCAAACAGGGATTCAACATATTCAATCATGAATTCGGAGAACTCTCTTGCATCGAAGTTTTTCTAGCTGCTTGTCTTTTGAAGTGAATTGTAATTGAAGGAAATTGTAAAGGATTGTAATCATATAAGAAATAAAAAAGGATTGAAGTGGACGTAGGCTTGATTATAAGCCGAACCACTATAAACTCTGTGTCTCTTACTGCTTTTTCAGTGAATTACTGCTTTTTCTGATTCCCGTGTTAATGGGTGGTGCTTTCATTCAATCTCTATTTGCATCGGGGTGTTAGCATCTGACTTTTTACGTTAACATTTTTGGTGCTTTCACTGAGAAACCAACTCAGGAGACAGTCGTCGTAGCTTCATAGAAATTTGTAGAAAGGATCTCTCTAAAAACCAGGAGTTTATCAGAAATAATGGCCCCTAGAAGAAAACGCAAGTCTATTAGATCTGACGATGTTCGCGAGACTACTGCCACTTCTCCTCCTTTAAGTCAAACAACCCCAACCGTCGAAGTTACAGGGGCAGAGCTGGATGCCGTGGTATCTGGGCTACATCGACAAATGGAAGCTCAAAATAACCTAATGATGGAAAGGTTGAATGCATTATTTGAGGCAAACCGCCAGCCGGCAACTAAGGAGGGAAACCTTGCCGATGAAGTGCAGAATGTGGAAGGAAGGAATATCCCTCAAAGGCCAGCTGACCCAGTGGAAAGGACACCTCCCCAAGCCGGAGGATCGGGGCCGCAACCAACCCTCCGTGAACGATTGTCAAGACAGAATTCGGAGAGAATGGCTGATGTTTGTCCCGCTGAGCCTCAAAATGATGAAGAGTATTTCTCAGGCATGGTTCGTCGGATTATGAAGGAAAGTATGCAGAGAAATGAAGATGAGAAAGAATGGGGTTTTTCTCCGAGCAAAACTCCATTCACTGAAAATATCCTGAAAGTAGAAATCCCAAGGAAGTTTGTCCCTCCAACTATTCCAGCTTACAAGGGAACGAGCGATCCTAATGAGTTTCTGTATAAGTATGCTTGGCACATGACGGGTGCCAGAGCCTCTGATGAAATCAAATGCCAGTATTTTCCAGTATACCTGGAAGGAGTTGCTTTACTTTGGTTCACAAAGCTTCCGGTCCGATCGATAGACCAATTTTCTGATTTGACTCGGAAATTCAAGGAACAGTTTCGATTGTATGCATCAAAGGCAAAGGATATAATGTCGTTATCCAGCTTGGAGCAGAATCCTAGAGAATCCATTAGAGCTTTCTTGAATCGCTTCAATATAGCTCTGGCTGAAGTGGACAATGCAGAGCCGAGAATGATTTTGGCGTACCTGATGAAGGCTATTGATAAGACAAGTGAGTTCGGGAGGTTGTTGAAAATGAAGGAACCAAATTCACTTGACAATTTTTATAAGAAAGCCGATGAATTCATGCGCCTGGAAAGCCTCCAAGCACCGGCTAAGGTGGTATCAACAGGGGCTGGAAATAGTAATGCTGCTCCAAATAAGAAGGAATGTGGCAATCAGAAGAGGGGGAACGATGCCCAAAAGAAGCAAGGAGATGCAAAGAAAGGACGTCGCTTCAACTTTACCCCTCTGACTGATACCCCGGAAAACGTCTACTTTGCAAACAAAGACATGGTCGAATTCCCCGCACTAGCTAAGCAAAGAGTTAATGGGAAAGCTGAGAAGAATGGAAGGTTTTTCCGGTTCCATAACCAACCCGGGCATGATACTAACGAGTGCCGTCACTTGAAGGAGGTAATTGAGGAACTATTGAAGGAAAACAAGCTCCAGCAATATGTAAAAAGGAATAAGAATGGCCCAACCTCGTCAACTCAAGGACAATAGGTTCCTGTTCATCGTCCTAGCTCATGTGAAAGTGCGGCAGCTCATGAATCGGAGAGGCCTGTTATAAATGTGGTCACAAGGGGCCCTCACCCAGCTGGTAGGAGTTGAGGTAAGATGGAAAGATACGCCCGTGCTTTGAAGTATGCACCGGCAGATGAAAGTGTCTTTGTGTTAGAAGATGCTACGCCCCTGAAGCAGGAGAAAACCTTTAATGACGACAATATATTCGGCACTAGGGATTCGATGGGTGTGGAAGCTCCTACCATTGATCCTTTGGTCATCTCCGTTGGCATTGGGCCAGCTACTATGAAAAGAGTTCTGGTTGATTGTGGAGCTTCGTGCAACATCCTCTTCAAGAACACTTTTGATCAGATGAAGATTCCAATGGTCGACGTTCCGGCTTCATCATTAAAGATTGCTGGTTTTACTGGGGAGCCGAAACAGCCAATTGGAACTATCGATTTGTTCGTAGAGCTTGGAGAGGGGCAGAGGAAAGTGGCTCGAAAACAGACCTTTGTTATTGTTAGAGAATTTTCTGCCTACAATGCCTTCCTAGGCCGACCAACTCTGGCAGCATTTAAAGCTATTCTTTCCCCATGGTGTCTGAGCATAAAATTCCGCACAGATAATGGAGTTGGTGTGGTGAAAGGGGATCAAAATGCTGGACGAGAATGTTATCTTACAGAGTTGCGTGAAACGAGGAGGAGAGAAATGGAAAAGATGCGGCGGCCCCAGTCCGCATCAAAGAATCAACCTTGTAGCAATTACAGGGTGGACCCTGCACAGGCGAACATTGCGGTGCACGAAGAGAGATGGATCCCTGAAAAGCCAGTGCAGGGGAGAATAGAGCGGTACGAGTCGAAGTGACAGTGTCGGTACCTGTTGACCCGAAAGACCCGAACAAAGTGTGGAATGTGGGTTCGCAGCTTAGTGCAACGGTTCAAAATGTTTTGATATCATTTTTGAAAGCAAATCTAGATGTATTCGCTTAGACTCATGCCGATATGTGTGGAATATCTCCAGAAATTGCAGTGCATACCTTGAATATTGATCCAAAGTTTACACCGGTTAAGCAGAAAAGAAGAACTCAAGGTCCTGAAAGGTCAGCAGCATTGAAAGAAGAGGTTGATTAGCTCATAGAGAATGGTTTTATCAGGGAACCTACTTATCCGAATTGGGTCTCAAATCCTGTACTGGTTAAAAAAGCTAATGGGAAATAGAGAGTGTGCATTGACTTTTCAGATCTAAACAAAGCCTGCACCAAAGATTGCTTCCCGTTACCAGGATTGACCAGTTGGTGGATGGAACGGCGGGGCATGAATTGCTATCTTTTATGGATGCCTACTCCGGATACAACCAGATCATAATGCATGAGCCAGATCAGGAGGACACGAGCTTTATCACCGATGTTGGTCTCTAATGCTACAGAGTCAAGCCTTTCGGACTTAAGAATGCAGGGGCAACTTACCAAAGACTTGTTAGTGCCATGTTTAAACCACAGATTGGCAAGACTATGGAAGTTTATGTCGATGATATGCTGGTAAAGTCAAAGAAAGCAGTGGACCACATGGATCACTTGGCAGAGATGTTCTCAATCCTCTGAAAGTACGGTATGAAGCTGAATCCTTTGAATTATTCATTTGGGGTAGAATCTGGAAAATTTCTGGGTTTCATAGTGAGTGCAAGGGGCATTGAAGCTAATCCTGCTCAGATAACTGCCTTAAGAGAAGTCAAAGCTCCTAGAATGAAGAAGGAATTGCAAAGTCTCAATGGAAAAGTTGCAGCCTTGAGTCGGTTCATTTCCAAAGCTACTGATAAATGCATCCCATTCTTTGATGCTCTAAAGAAAGGAAGAAAAAACTTTGATTGGACTTCTGAATGCCAGAAAGCTTTCGATGAGCTGATACGTCACATGGAAAAGCCTCCTATACTTTCTAAGCCTGACAATGGTGATGATCTTTTTGTATACTTGGCAATCTCGTCTCATGCCCTCAGCGCAGCTTTGGTACGGGAGGACGCGAAAATTCAGTACCCGATCTACTACATCAGCAAGAGATTCACTGGGGCAGAATTGAACTATTCGAAGTTGAAAAAGCTCGCCTATTGTCTACTGATTGCATTAAGAAAATTGAGGCCATATTTCGAAGCTCATCCCATCAAAGTCCTCACCGATCAGCCTTTGAAGCAAGTCATGTTTCGTCCTGAGACTTCGGGTCGTCTTTTGAAGTGGAATATTGAGCTCAGTCAATTGACATCACTTATCCTCCCCGGAGAGCAATCAACGGTCAAGCTTTGGCAGACTTCATCACAGAATGTACAGACAATGGTGATAGTGAGGAAGTAGTGATCGGTAATCCTTCAATCCGGTGGAAATTGTAGGTTGATGGCGCAAGAAACGATTACTGTTCTGGGGCCGGGGTTATGCTTGAAACCACTGAAGGACGGTCACTGTGTTATGCTTTAAGATTGGAATTCCCTTCGACAAACAATGAAGCAGATTATGAAGCTCTTATTGCCGGTTTGAGAATTGCTAAAGAATTAAACGTCAGGGCATTGCAGATCTTCAGTGATTCACAGCTTATTGTGTGTCAAGTCAAGAAAGAGATTCAAACCAAAGGGGGAAATCCACCCGCTTACTTGTCAAGAGCCTGGGAGCTTCTTGAGGACCTGGACTATTATACGATAAACCATATACCTCGAGAAGAAAACATGAAGGCAGATTCCCTCGCGATGTATGCAAGCACTGGTGAAGCTCAATTATTGGGATTAGTTCCTGTGGAGGTCCTGTCAACTCCAAGCATTGATGAAATGGATATAGACTGGATCATGACCATATCTCAAGAACAGGAATCATGGATGACTCCGATAAAGGATTATCTGCTCAACCGATCTGCGCCAGAAAGTTTAAAAGAGCATCAGAAACTGTTAAGAAAGGCTTCAAGGTATACAATTCAAGATGGCCGATTGTATAGGCGGGGATTCTCAATGCCATTACTCCGATGTGTGACCAAGGAAGAAGCTGAAACAATTCTAACTGAGGTACACGGAGGAGAGTGTGGAGACCATTCAGGAGGTCAAACTTTAGAAAAGAAAATTCTCCGTTATGGATATTTTTGGCCAGATATTAATCGTGATGCCGCGAGTTACGCTCGAAATTGTGACTGGTGCCAGAGATTTGCAAAAATCCCAAGAGCACCCTCCATTGAGATAACATAGATGGTCAGTCCGTGGCCATTTGCTATTTGGGGAATAGATCTCATCGGGCCTCTGCCAACTGCAAAATCCGGAATCAGATATGCTATTGTTGTTGTTGATTATTTTACTAAATGGGCTGAATCTGAACCCTTAGCTACTATTACCTCTAAGAAAATGATAAACTTTGTAACTAAGAATATCATTTGCAGGTATGGAGTGCCTCAAAAGATAATCACGGACAATGGAACCCAATTTGAACGTAAAGAGTTCCAAGATTTTTGCAAAAAATTCAAGATCCAGAAAAGTTTCTCAGCAGTGGCTCATCCGCAGGCAAACGGGAAAGTGGTAGCAGTAAACAAAATTATCAAATCAACCATCAAAAAACAGCTGGAAAAGGCAAAAGGTGGTTGGGTCGATAAACTTCCGCTAGCACTATGGGCATATAGAACTACACATAAAACTGCGACGGGGCACACTTCATTTTCATTGGCATATGGATTAGAGGCAATGATTTCGGTAGAAATAGGGGTCCCTTCACATAGAAGAATCCATTTCAATCAAGCCGAAAATGAAAAGCTACAACTTGAAGCCCTTGACTTCCTTGATGGAAAAAGGGATGAAGCTGAGCTCAGAATTGCGGCTCATCAGCAAAGAATAGCCAGGCACTTCAATTCCAAAGTTCGTCGATGCAACTTTGAAGTTGGGGATCTAATTTTAAAAAGAATTATGACACATACAGGTGTGCTTGGACCAAACTGGGAAGGGCCGTATGTTATAGGCCAAAAACTTCTTGATGGCACATTCAAACTTGTTACTGTCAAAGGAAACCCAATTCCAAGAGCTTGGAACAGCAACATTTGCGCCCATATTTCACTTAAAGGCTTTAATGAAATATTGTAAAAGAATGATGAATGTATGATTCTTGTATTGAAAGCCGTTGTAAAGTCAGTGCAAGTGAATAATAAGAACTATATAGTGGATGTAGGCCCAGTTCTTGGCCGAACCACTATAAATCTTGTGTTCTTTACTATTATAGACTGCTTTGCTTTATTTCGATATATAAAATACGTCAATTGTATTACTAAAATGTCGATTTAATAATGCAGGCCATAAAAACAAAGCTTACCCATCACAAGACCAAGCAATCCTTGATATCACCCAACAAGCAAACGCTAAGCCGTTCAAAATTTCCATACTCAAATCCTATGAAAGAAGTGCTTCGAACAAAAGTTAACGATTCAGCTGGAAGTGGGCCATTGCTAACTAATTGTGAATGTTTGTCCAAACGAGCATCCAGTTAAAAAGCCCGTGTTTGCCACCAACAACTCGCTTAACTATGAAGTATATTTCTTTGGATAAGGGAAATTGTTGGCAACTAAAAAGGGAATGGTATTTGGAAAAGATAACGGGGATCGCCGATACGAATAGATGGCAAAGAGACATGGGCAAGCAAGCATCAAACAGCAAAAGACCTCTCCGGAGGCACAAGCCCTCTTCGGAGGCACAACTCTTCGGAGGATAAAGACCTCAAACGGGGCATGCAAGAAGACTTTCTCGACAAAAAAGATTGCTATGGAATGACCGGGAGCACCTTCCCGACTGGAAGGCAAGGCGCTTGTTCACTAGCCGAGACAGTTTGCGCAGACAAGCGTCCAAGTAACTTGCATACGCCCCGTGAATCCATACAATGATCGGAGGCACCTTCCCAAGTGGAAGGCAAGGCGCTTGTTCACTAGTTGAGACAATCTGCACAAATAAGCGTCCAAGTAATTTGCGTCCGCCCCGTGAATCTAGCCAACCATGAGGAAGAAACTTCCAGGTAGACTCGGAGGCACGTATTCCACCGAGATTTGAAATAAAACTTCACAAGTGCTGGAATGTGAAAAGCCCTCTTCGGAGGCCCATTTCACCATAGTTGAAATGCTAAAAGACCTCGAGCGGGCCTCGTCAGAAAAAGAGAGTTCTTTCTCGACATAAAGTTGCGGACTAATCGGTGGCACAGAACACTTTGTGTCCGTCCCGTGAATCCATCCAACTAAGAGAAAGAAGCCCCAAACTTCCAGGAAAAAACCCTACTCAGAGGCACACATTTCACCGTGATCTGAAATAAAACTTCACACGAGTCGAAATGTGAAAAACCCTCTTCGGAGGCCCACTTTCGAGCGAACAGGGAAAAGATAAAAGCCTCTCCCAAGAGGCAGAAACAAAAAGACCTCTTCCCAGAGGCACAATCAAACAAAAAGACCTCTTCCCAGAGGCGCAACCAAACAAAAAGACCTCTTCCCAAAGGCACAATAAAATACTCTCTTCAGAGGCTCAAGCAGGTTGAAACCCCTTCTTCGAAAGGCCCACTGCACTATGAAGTGAAATTCACTTGCCAAAGCAAAAGTGACTTTTTTCAAAAGTGAAGTGTAAAAACTTTGCAACAAAAAAAAGAAGGAGAAAACTCCTCCAATATGAAGTGCATTCTACTAAGTTAGAAAAATATTTTCTTGAAACGGAAATATTATCCTATAAAGTACAAATGCAAACTTCCTTCAAATGGATGAGTTGTTCTCTAAAGGAAGAATACAAGTCTTCTTGAAATAGAAGAGTTGTTCTCCAAAACTTCGCCAATATGAAAAAAGATTGCAATAAACCTATGGTATGGGGGCAATACAGTATAGTCATCACAAAAATGAAGACAATCCTCAATAAACATACCATAGGTTTACTGTAACCTCGCATAAAGAGGATAAAGAAACTTTCATAAAAACAAAAAGTAAAAGCATTCTCAAATACAGACACAAATTTGTATAAGTAAAAGAACCATTTTATTCCATACTATGAGAATTTTATACATATGCAGGTTTCAAAGTAAAAGAAAGGGGGGACTGGTACCCGCACAATCTCCAGTCAACACAGGCTTATATACATGCAAAAAAGCAAAAAGTAAAGCAAAGAAGGGAAAGCGGGACTCCTCACTTCTTTCTCCCACCACCTTTAGAGCCTTCACCTGGCTTAATAAGTAATTTTTCAGCCCGGCTTGGTAGAGTTGGGGGAGAAGGAGAGAGAG
The DNA here is from genome assembly GCA_030765085.1 of Allium cepa. Lineage (NCBI taxonomy): Eukaryota > Viridiplantae > Streptophyta > Magnoliopsida > Asparagales > Amaryllidaceae > Allium > Allium cepa. Next base: position 880,407,500 of record CM060931.1, on the reverse strand, counting down.
CTAGTGCTGGATCAACTTCCGTTTCTTTTTCAGTAACAGAAATGCTTCTCCCTTTCTTCTTTGAAGTTGTACGCTTCCTCCTCCTCTTTGAAGAAGACTCACTCCCCGGAGTGACAAGAGCAGACAATTTTATGTCATCAGAAAGGGTTCGCTCTGGAGATTCTTCGCCTCCTTCAAGTCCTTCGGCCTTCTGCTCCTGCGAAGCTGTTGGATTGTCCAAGTCTGGAAGGGCTCCTATCAATTCTTCCTGCGATCCCGGCTGGGAAGTAGGAGTGATTTGAAAGGATGGAGGAGGAACAACTGGAGGAGCAGAAGTTTCTATGACACTAGGCGTTTTCGCTACAGAAGAAAAGTAAAAAATATTAGTATCTCCCGTGAAGAGAGGAGATAACGGCTCATTAAGTCTTAAGTAATAAGCAAGAATTTCATCAAGCTCGGCCGAAGCAAATGAGTAATCCGCTTGACCTGGTTCGACGTTAATAATATCTGGGGAAGTGGGCTTCCTAATGTCAACTTTATAAGCTTGTGCTTCAGTGCTTTCTTCGCCTTCATCTCTACCCTGTGCACTTGTAATATCAGTTATGACTTTAGCAGGGGACGGAGAATGGGAACCGGATCCTGTGATATCAACGTCGGCTGAAATTGGAGGAGTGACAGGGGCAACTAATGGTGCTTCTTTCTCTGGATGCTCCTCTCTCATTGTCCCAGAACGCTCTCTAGCGAACTGCTCTTTTCCTCTGGCAAGGGCTGCACGAGCTCCGTCATCCAGATAATGTGCATTGAGTTCTTCTTCGGCATACCCAGCATCTTTGAGCATATCAAGCACAGCTTCCCATACTTCAGCCAAAGTGATTTCGTATTTGGGGCCCAAAAATGCCAGACTGCCACGCCCTAGGACACTTTGCAAGTAGAAGTCAAATAATGTCGAACTGATATCGGCTTTAGTGGCTTGATGAGCTTCTTCAGCTGCAATTTTACCGGCAAAAGCCTCATCACGCTCTTTCTCAACTATAGCAAGTCGAGTTTTTAATGTCTCAATTTCGAGGTTCTGGGAGCTGGTCTGTTGTCGCAACTGTGCAACTTCAACGCGATTATCTTCTACAACCTTTTCCTGCCACTTGAGTTTATCTTCGGCATCTCGTTGGCTAGCATGAGCATCCCGCACTTGTTGCTGAAGCACACTTTCCCTCTGAGAGTAGGAAGTGGAGGAAGTAGCAAGCTCCTCTTTAAGTTTCCCAACTTTCGCTTCAAGCTTTTCATTATAAGCGGCAATGCTCCTCATCTCTGCATCATGTTGATCAAGAGTCTTTTGCCATTCGGATTTATCGATCTCCATGGTCAACATAGCCTTAAGGTTCGTGCGATTCACTCTCTAGAGTTCGTCAACAAGTTTCTACCAATTCGACGTTCTCTCAATATCAAGCTTGACAGCATCAAGATTTCGTAACATGGTTGGTTTGTCGATTGGAAGCAGATCAAGATCAAAGCGAACTCTCTTCAAGCACAGTTTGAAAATCGGCTTTGAAGAGTAGATGGGCCTGGTCCAACCTGATATGAGGGCCTGCCAATGATCGTCTGAATGTCGGTACGAGCGAGAGCGAGAGATTGAGGAGGCACCGAAGCAATGGGCTCTTTAAGAATGTCAGATGATGACTTTTCACCGTGCTTGGTCCGTTTTCTCGAATCTTCGGCAGCGTGGCTCTTTCCTTTGTTATCATGGGATTTTCGTTTGAGAGAATCACCCTCTCTGTGGGAAGATTCGTGACGTTCATCCCCTCTCCCGTACCGTTCTTCGTATGTTCTTCTCTCCTGAGCTTTTCGAGAAGCCCTCTCTTCATCAGTTTCCCTATGAGGGGGAAGATAGTGCCTGTAATCAAATTGAATGCGCCTTCCATACTGCTTAAAGTCATCATAATACGAGCCACTTCGCCCCATTGGAGAACTTGAAATTAAAAAAAAAGCATAACTTGAGAATCTTCAAATTGCAAGGAGTTAAGTGCATATAAGTGCTGAAAAATAATAAGTGTGTGCAACGTGCAGACTACGCGCGTTGAACTATAAACCACTCCTCGGTTGTGAAGGAATGATGGGTGTAGTAGCTAACATCAACTATTGAGTCGACGGGATCTGTTACAAAACAGAAGTTGCTCCAACACTGGAGAGGAAACCCTAGTGGCAACAGATCATCTTTGAAGAGTTCTTGTGAGGTGATAAACAGGTCGCTCAACCCTTCAAAAGTGTCGTCCCAGCTCTGCTTGGCAGGACTTGTTTTCCTGGCTCAGCCGTCACCAGACTTCCCTGAATGTTGGGGGGATTCTCGAGGCTCTTCTTCTTCAATGACCGGGGCAAGTGCAAATTTGCCAGATGACCCCGTGACATCAGTAGAAGTAGAGCATTTTACCAGAGAAACTTCAGGAGCAGGATCTTTCAGTGTAGGCTCCTCAACAGAAAATGGGGCATCCGGTGCCTCGGACGGAGAATCAGGAACTTTGTAAGGCTGAGTAGAGTGGGAAGGGTGTAAGATTCCGAATTGATGAAGGAACTCGTATCTTAGCAAATACTGGATACTTCTCTCCTCAGTCGCCATAGCGTTAAGCCTCTCAAAAGTCTGCTTGTGACTTGGATCACTACAAAGAGGAGGAAGGACTGCAAAAGTAGAAAGCGAGGTTAACATTTAGCAATTTGGATCTCGCAAAGTCAGAAGAGGAAAGAATGGGGATAAGTAAGCTTACCCCCTACTCTCCAGATAGCGTAGAATCCCTGGAGGCAACGGACAAAGAAGAACTGGTTTAGGAAACCATGAGCGCTATCAGGGAGATCGGTGATAAGCTTGTATTTCCTGGCGCTCCTCACATGTATAATGGAAGGATGGTCTTTGTTTCTCGCAAATGTGAACAAATAGAAAATTTCATCAAATCTTGGGAGGCGATCAAGCGTCCTTCTGAAGAGAACGCATAATCCCATCAAAATGGCATAGCCGTTAGGGTGCAATTGAAAATGAGAAATAGCCAATCGACGAAGGATTTGTTGGAGAAAACTGTTGAAAGGAGTAATGGCTCCACAAAGGCACATTTGGCGGTTAACGGCAAAACCCAAAGGGAGGACTGTCAGCATAATCATTTGGCCCAGGGAGAATAGCATATGCTTCTACAATCCCAAATTGGGCGCGTAACTGGTTAAACACCCGATAACTCAGGGAGGTGGAGTTCTTTCTGGTGGTTGACCAGTGGACCAGCCATCGAGAGGGCCTCTCCAGTTGGTACTGCTCCTTCTTCTTGATGAGAAGCCGTTCTACATAAGCAGCCGGATATTCAAATATGAAGGTGCACGTTTCCTAAATGTGTGAAGTGTTGAGCAAAACTAGTAGAGTGACAAGCAAACATGACTGAAATTAAATTAATAAACATGAAAAATTTCAGGACTTGTCTGAATACGAGTGCAGTATTGATGCAAAAAAAAATCAGCTCTAGTTGATTAATATCGCTTTACTACTTCACTTGAATTCGTTGATTCGCAGCATTTCATACGATTTCTTTAAGTTGATTATATTTTATCGACTAATCTGGCATTTGATGTGGGCGATCAGTGGCAGTATATTCACCCTAGTTTTCTGCAAATGTTATATTTAACAGGTTATTAGCGTCGAATTTGCTATAGTCTGTTAAGAAAGCATAGCAAAGTCATGCAAGTTGTCTTGGCAATTCAAATCTCAAACAATTCAAAGTTCAAACGATTCAAAGTTCAAGCAATTCAGAGTTTAGGCAATTCAGTCCGGCAGTTCAAGTTAAGCACTCAAGTTGAGATTATGCTTCTAAGTGCAAATTCGAGTTGAGCATCCAAGTACTAATCGTCCACGACCTAAAAGATTTCTTGCGAGTTAAGTTAAGTCGTTGGTTCTTTAAGTCGTTGGTCCTTTAAATCGTGAGGCATAGTAAGGAGAAATGGCTTCAGTTCAAAGTGACGTGAATTTCTCTAAGTCCTATCTCGGCCGCGACTCAAGGTTTATGTCGCGTCTAGTTAGGTCGGTCAAAAGTTAAGTCGCGATGGTTTATAGGTCACGAAGGCTTATATGTCTAAGATTTATAGGTCGCCCAAAAGTGCTGGATCGTGTCCAAGCTAATGACTTACTTCACTCAACCGACAAACCTCCAATCCAATCGGTAACTCGTCATTCCTTTGACCGTTAACCCGTTAGCCTCTCCACCAATAGAAGCCCTCGTTTTCTCATGCTCTCGAATCATCCAAAAAAATAATTCGAAATCGCCACAAATTCAGGCCCTGCCATTCTAACGCAAATTAAAAACCAGTTGGCCTGAAGCATCGCAACCCATCGCCATCGTCTCCTCAATCGTTCAAAGCCAAATCGAGCGAACTCAAGTTCATCGACTGTTGATGTAACGAGATTCGCGATGAAACATTGCGTAAGGAGGTGGGTTAAGATTGAAGAAAAAATGGAATTTATGAATCAATGATGATAAAGGATCGAGAAAAGAGCAGGTTCACTTAAGCGATGTAATATCAAGGATAATCGGTGATTGGTTGGATTGAGATCGCTTTGGGAGCTCGGGAAAATGTTAATGGCAGTAGGTAATGATAATAAAGAAGAGGATGAATGACTTATACGTTACAGTGGAGAAACCTTAAGCGGCACCTACGACCTAACCTTTAGGTCGCACACGACCTAGCGACCAGGGGGACGGGTTAAAAGATATCGAAGCATACGACCTAACCATTAGACGTGTACTTCTAGGGGAAAATGTTAACTCCGCTTTGATAATGACTCAGTAACATAAAAGGGTACGACCTAACGACTTAAGATGTGGGGCGACCTAACTGTTCAACGACCTAATTACTTAAAGAGGTTTGCGACCTAATGAGTTCAGTGACCCGGGGGTCCGCGACTTAACGAGCTAAAGGTGGACGACCTAACCACCTAAAAGAATGGTTCGTGACTTAACTGCCTAAAGGTGGACGACTTAATTACCTAAAAGAATGGTCCGCGACTTAACGACCTAAAGTTGGACGACCTAACGGCTTAAGTGCTGGAGGACCCAACTTTTGAAGTGGAGTAGCGACTTAAGAAGGTTAGCGACTTAACAGGTAACGATTTAAAAGGTTACGACCTAACGACCTAAAAAGTACCACGACCTAACGACTTAAGGGATGGAGTTATCTAACCTCCTACCGACTCAAAGACTTATAACACAAAGCGACCTAGCGACCTAAAGAGGGGAATGACCAAACTATGTGCTCGACCTGCAAAGTACAGCGACTTAGCGACCTAAGGAATGGGGCGATCCACGATCTAACGAGTTAAGTGACAGTATGGTTTAACGACTTAGCTTAAGTCTCTAGATTGGTTGTCTCAGCATTGTGAAGTTACTGGCTACTCCCTTAGGCCGCCGCCGACTTACGACCTGCATTAGGTCGTTCACGATCTAGTACTTGGTAAATAAATGATGTCGCTCCCTCCTGAGTCGCTATGGCCTATCAGCTAGTTCAGATGACAGTGGAAGGACCGGTTAAGTCGTAGCTTGGTTCCCCTTAACTCGCCAGTGACCTACGACCTATCTTAGGTTGTGTGCAACCTATACCTCACCCAGAAAATCTCCTATAAATACAGCATATGCTCCAACATGGTGGGGACTTTCCGATCATTTTCTTCAAAGCATCGATACTTTGCCATCTTCAAGCCTAGCCTTACTCCAACATTCGAAACTCACAAGAAGGTTCAGTCAACTTCAAACAGGGATTCAACATATTCAATCATGAATTCGAAGAACTCTCTTGCATCGAAGTTTTTCTAGCTGCTTGTCTTTTGAAGTGAATTGTAATTGAAGGAAATTGTAAAGGATTGTAATCATATAAGAAATAAAAAAGGATTGAAGTGGACGTAGGCTTGATTATAAGCCGAACCACTATAAACTCGGTGTCTCTTACTGCTTTTTCTGTGAATTACTGTTTTTTCTGATTCCCGTGTTAACGGGTAGTGCTTTCATTCAATCTCTATTTGCATCGGGGTGTTAGTGTCTGACTTTTTATGTTAACATCGTGATTAAGGGTTTGGCCATGGGTAGCTGTGTTCGATCTGTCAGAGGGAGGAGATGCGTGGTCACACGCGCTCGTGTGGTTCGATGGCGAGGGGTCGACGTCGTTCAAGTCGCGTACGTGCCGCTGCTTCGCGATGGTGGCAAATGCTCAATCGAGTCAGCGAGGTATCGAAATCTAGTTCTTTCAATTTTAAAGTTTATTTAACAAATACGTATATAAATGTATATTAGGAAGAAATTTGGTAGTAAAGTATAAACCTATTCTAGTTTTAATTCTGTGTATATATGTATATAAAGAGGATTATTGTGTTCATTAATTTTAGGAAAAATATATATATTACAATATATCCATTCTGAATTTAATATATATATATATGAAAATATAAGTTAGAAGGATATTTTACTTCATTAGGATTTTATAAATATATATGTATATATATATATATAAAAGGAAATAATATATATATAAAGATTTCAGAAATTAAGGGTTGTACTTAAAATTGGATTTTTTAGTTATATAAAAATCATTTTTATGTATGCATGTAACTTATTTCTTTTACTTTAAATATATATGTAGTAATATTTTGAAGTTATATAGGGAATTTAAAATATTTGAAGGTTTATATAAATTAGTTTTTTATGAAATCTATATAACTTATTTTTTTATAAAATATAAATGTAGTTCCAAAGTGGAAAAGAAATAAAGATGGATATTTTCAGCCACTAGTCTATTTTATAACAATGTATTATGGAGATTGACCTAATTATTTAGCTACTAAAAGTATTTATTATAAGAAGGTCAGTTTTAAACTAAATAATAATTAATTGCTTGATTTATTCAAATAGTAATAAAACATATAATGTTTATTCAAGGTCTGAAATCGGAAGAGACAAGCCGGTTTGGATCGGATTGCAAATTAAGGGCCAAAGGTGAGTTAATCTCACTCTTCTGGATCAATATTTAAATTTAAATAGTCAAATTTAAATTATTGGTTGTTTGGCTTGGATGATGATTGTCATTAGTTAAAATTAAATAAACCCTATATGCCGCATAATAGCGGAGATATTATGTATCTGAACCCATATACCGCGATATTACACCTCGAAGTGGATTGGTATTATATATATTGGAGTGATTGATTTCCCACATTATATGGCGGATGAGACCCTATGCACCACATAATAGTGGATGATATTATATTAATCCAATATACCGCGATATTCCACCTCGAAGTGGAATTGGTATTGTGCTAACATTTATGGATGTAGGGAAACAGGTTGGAGGGATCCAACTGGATTCTTCAAATATTTAGATTTGTTTATATATTCTGTGATATGACTATATTGATATCCTGTGATGAATTATATTGATAATTGGAATATTGGATGTTATGGCTTGTTTGAATATATTTGGGGTGTTCTGAGTTAACAAAATCTGTAGAATTGGATTTTTGAAAGGAAAATAAAAGAGGATTTTTTTAGTAAAATGATGATAGGAAACTTAAATAAAATGAAGAACGAATGGAGAGAAAAGATAAAAGTGGATTTTAAATCCAAATAAATAAATTCCGAGTATAGAAAAAGGGGATTTTGAATAAACAGAGAGATGATGAATTTTAAACTTAAGTGATATTATTTAAAGGAATAAAGAATTTATTTTAATTTAAGGGTTAAATTTATTTAAAAGGATAAGAAGAATTTAGGAGGTATGAAATTGGTATTTTCAGTTAAAGGATTTTAAAATCTTAAGTAAGAGTTAAAAATCTGAAGTAAATGGGTTTTGGGACAAATGAGTAAGTAAAGGAATTTATTTCAAATGAAGTAATTTCGATGTCAATATGAAAGTTGATTTAAGTGTTTGGAATTGGTATTTTAAAAGAGAAGTGAGACTTTGGAATTTATAAACTGGGTTTATAAAAGCAAAGGAATATATTAGTGGATATTTGGAAGAATAAAATTCCCGGGGGAGGAGGGGAATTTATTAAAGGAATGGGTAAGTTGGTTTAAAAGTAAATAGTGATTTATTTTTAAAGATGGGAAGAGAAGAGTATTTCCCTGAATAACCCAAGTACGTTTTTCCAAAGCAAAATTTTAAGTATAAATTAAACGTCTAAAAGTGATTTAAAGGTATGTTTTATAAAATTTATTATTTTTAAATGTTTAGATTTTGAAGCAAGTATTTTTCAAATTTATTATAGTTGTAATTATTTAAAGGTGACTTGGTATTTTGTTTTAAAAGGATAAAAATTTAGTTTTATATTTTCTAAAGTAGTTTTATTTAAATATTCTTAAAGTATATATTTTCGAATAAAGTATTAAGGTAGTTTTTGATTTAAATATTATAAGACGTATTTTATAATAAATTGTTTAAATCATTTTTAAATCTTAAGTTTTTGTACTTGGTGTTTCCAGTGGAAATAAATATCTGGGAATTTATTCCATGAGAAGAGTATGGTTTGGAAATTGTTTTCAAAAAGGTTTTAAAATGGAAAATATATCTTGTGAAGATATTTTGAGATTAATAAATAATTTGGGAAATGTTAACGCTAAAAGTTGAACGCTAACACCCCGGTGTGTAGAAGGTAATTGTGAAAGCACCACCCGTTGGTACGGGAACAAAATATAAGCAGAGAAATCACAAAGAAGCTATAAAAGACACAATATTTATAGTGGTTCGGCTTAAGATCTAGCCTACGTCCACTTTAAAGCTCTTTATTGCTAATTTGGTTACAATTCTTTATAACAATCTTCAATTACAACACACTTAGACAAATAGCTCAAACTCTGGTGTAGAAGAATCCTTCGAATGCATGGCGAATGAGTTAGATTTCCTCTCAAGATTTGTTGAAATGTCTTTGGTGATTGGAGTGATAGAAGTGTTGCTTGAACGTTGCTTGAAGTCGAGACAATGGCAGAGTAATGGCCTCTAGGAAGTCCGTCCAAAAAGAAGAAGTCCTTTTCTAGTTGGAGTTAGAGTCATATTTATAGGCATTTTTTAGAGTTAGGTCGTAGGTCGTGGCCGACCTAAGCAAGGTCGTAGGTCGTGACCGACCTAAGTATGGTTGTAGTCAACCTGAAGAGTATTGGTGCTTCCTTCCTTATGCTAATTTGCACAAGTCCTAGGTCGCAAGCGACCTATCCCCTTGCGGCATAGTATAGTTCAACTCCTTTACTCTGGCAGTTAGGTCGCTAACGACCTACCCTAGGTCGTGAGTAATTTCCTGCATTCATAGTTGATCTTAAATCGTTGAGTTCCTTAGGTTGCGACCTACCTTAGGTCGCGGAGCTTCATAGGTCGGTGGACAGTTAGGTCACATAAAATCTTTAGGTCGCTTGCTTGCTTATCTGGTTAGGTCGCGGCAATCCTTAGCTCGCCAGGTTACTTCAGTAATTAGATCGTCCCCTTTTTTAGGTTGCTTGTTCTTTTAGGTCGTGGCCTTTTTGGGTCGCTGCTGCCTTTAGGTCGAGACAGTCTTAGGTCGCAACACTTTAGGTCGCAGCTACTCTGTTAGGTCGCGAAGCTTGATAGGTCGCTCTCCTCTTTAGGTCGAGCCATCTTTAAGTCGCTAGACCATTCCTATAGCTTGGTCGTTCCATGTCTTTAGGTCTTAGGTCGCTAATGAAGGGGAGTTAACATTTGCCCCTCGAAGTATACGCCTAGGTCGTAGGTCGTGTGCTTCGACCTTCTTAACTCGTGCTCTGATGAGTTGTTAGGTCGCAAGCGACCTATTGAGGAAACTAGGTCATGCGTGTCGATTCACATTTTACTCCTCCGGGGTGTAAATAGCTTAGGTCATTCCGTCTTCATCTCATCTGTTTTAATATCTCATTCGGCCATTAACAGAATCTTGTGATTTCAAGAGCAATTCTGAGTTTAATCGTCCACCGATTCATTCCTGCTATCATATTGCGTAAGTATACTTAATCTTTATCCATCTCGCGATCATCATTGAACCACGAATTTCCATCTCCGAACCTCATAACAATTTTGTATGCCGCGTTTCATCTTTTGAGTCAAGTCGTGGTCGATTTTGATCGCCATTATTTGTAATTCATGAAAGCACAGTAGTGAGTTGAATTCGTGATTCCTATGAACGTGGTAGTATATCGGATTTGTGATGAGTTTGAGGCGATTTGGGTTGGATTCTTGGGTAATTCGTGACGATGTAGGAGGAAGATGGTGAATTATGGTGTTTCGAACTAATTGGCTTACAAATTTGGAGGAGATGAGGAAGGTTCCAACGGGTTAACGGGTTAATGGATTTTTAGCTACACGGGTAATGGAGGAGATGATGTGGCAGCGTGTGAGTGGAGGGTCGACTTTAGGGCGGTCTGCTTGAATATGAACCATGCGACCTAACTTCTTAGCGATCTAACCCTGTAATGACCTAATTTTTTGCGGCATTGGTTTTAGGTCGCGGCCGACCTTAGACTTAAATTCCTGTGACACAGAAGTTAGGTCACTGCCGACCTAGTACTTGGATGGTTTGCACATGGACTTTAAACCGAACGACTTAACAGCTTAGCAACTTATCACCTTTGAATGACTGCATAGGGACTTAACATATCAACGACCTATCTTTTGCGATATAAGCTTTAGGTCGCGGCCGAGTTAGGACTTGACCGATTCGCATCATTTTGACATAAAGCCTTGAACTCTTTTATTTGCACAATGCGTCCTAATGAAGCCCCGACCTATGCTAGGTCGCTGGACGACCTAAGACTTGTGAAATTTTGTGAGGACTTGGTTGAACTGTTTGAACTTTGAACTATATGGACTTGAATTCTGTTGCACTTTGTTTTAGGCTATCTCTAATGCTAATAACCTGTTAAACATAACATTTGCAGGAAACTGGGACGAATATACTGCCATTGACTGCCCACATCGAATGACAGATTAGTCGATAAAGAATAATCAATTTAAATGAACTGTGCGAATGAAATGCTGTGAACCAATGAATTCAAGTGAAGTGTTAAAGCAAAACTAAAATATCCAATTAAAGCTGATTCGTTCGCATTAACACTACACTTGAGATCTATATTAACAAGTTCTGAAATCTCATAGTCGACTAATTGTCAACTAGTTTGATTTCAGTTATGTTTGCTTTCCTCTTTTTTTTTAGTTCTGCACAACACTTCACACTTTTTAGGAAACGTGCACCTTCTCATCTGAACATCCAGTCGCTTATGTAGAATGATGTCTCAACAAGAAGAGATGATAGAACACGCTGAAGGGGTTTTCCCGATTGCTATTCCACTAGAGAATCCTCCGGAAAGAACTCCTACCCTTTTGAAACAGCGGGCGCTTAATCAATTATGCGTTCAATTTGGCATTGCCGAGGCAGAAGTTTTACTCCCTGGACCAAATGACTCTGCTGATAGACCACCTTACGGTTTTGTTGCCATTAATCGACAAATGTGCTTGGGTGGAGCAATTCCTCCTTTTAATGAATTTCTCCGGCAAATCCTACTTCGACTGACGATCTCTCCTTTTCAGCTGCACCCCAATGGCTATGCTATTTTGATGGGATTGTGTGTTCTGTTCAGGAGGACTCTTGATCGTCTTCCGAGTTTTGAGGAAATCTGTTACTTGTGCACTTTTGCGAAGAACAAGGACCATCCTTCAATTGTACTTGTAAGAGGTGCGAGGAACCGCAAACTTATTTTGGATTTGCCGGAGAGTGCACATGGATTCCTGAATCAATACTTCTACATTCGTTGCCCCGCAGAATTTTACGCAGACTGGAGAGTAGGAAGTGAGATCTTTTTTCTCTTTAATTTTATTCTAAGTTTTACTTGGTTCGTATTGCTAGATGCTGATTCCATTCCTTATTTTTCCAGCACTTCCTCCTCCTTCTAGAGATTCCAGCCATAAGTCAGTTTTTGAAAGGCTAAGCACTGTGGCTGCTGAAGAAAGAAGCGCAAAATTTCTATTGACAGAAGAACTTCTTCATCAGTTTGAGCTTCTACATCCTTCTCGTTCCACTCAAATACATGAAGTTCCAACGGAGGTTCCTGATTCTCCGACGAGTACTCCTGATGCCCCAGTCTCCACTAAAGAGCACTTGCAGGGAGGAACCTCTATAGAAACTTCACTAGTTAAGTGTTCAATTCCGAAAGATGTTGCGGGGCCATCTGACAAGTCTGTACTTGCCCCAGTTACTGAAGAGGAAGAACCCCCTCGATCTACTAGTGAAGGAGTTAAGAAAGCAAGCTCCAAAAAACAAGATGGCGATGATGTTTTTGAGGGGTTGAGCGATTTAATTGTGACATCTCAAGAACTTTTCAAAGATGATGTTTCTAAAACTGTCTCTTCTGTAATCGAGGCGACATCTTCTTTACAACAAATGTCAACTCCTCCTACTCAAGTTATCACTACCACTATTCCACAGAGTGGTTTGTAACTCGATGCGCGTAGTTTACACGTTACACGACACTTTGGATTTCTCATCACTTCTACGCACTTATCTTCTTGTACTTTAAAGATTTCTAAAGCTTATTATTTTTATTCCAGATTCTCCTATGGGGCGTAGCGGCTCGTACTATGATGATTTCCAATGCTACGGGAGGCGTAGCCAGTATGATTATAGGCGTTACCTCCCTTCTCACAGAGAATCGGATGAAGAGAGGGCCATCAGATAAGCCGACGAGAGACGAGCATATGAAGAACGTCGCCGAAGGGAAGAAGAAAGACATGATCTTCCCCACAGGGATGATGATACCCAAAAGAGAAAAGCTCATGATGAGAGAGGAAAGAGTCACATAGACGATTCTTCAAGCAAGCGGGCTAGACTTACTAAAGAAACAATGCCGATAGCTTCTGAACATGTTCCTGCTAAATCTCCTGCTCCCGTTTGCTCCGACATTCAAGCAATCATTAACCAGCCCGCATACCAAGTTGGGCAAGGTCCTCCCACTGTTCAAAGTCGATTCCCTCAGTGGTGCCTGAGAGGGGTTCGATTTGATCTCGACTTGGTTCCTCTCGACAAATCGGCTATGCTGCGAAATCTTGATACTGTCAGGACCGATATCGAAAGAATGTCAAACTGGCAAAAACTTGTCGATGAGCTTCAAAGAGTTAACCGAGCCAATCTCGAGGCCATGCTCACAATGGAGAACGATAAGGCTGAGTGGCAGAAGACTCTCGAACAGCATGACGCCGAAATGAGAAGTATTGCTTCTTATAACGAAAAGCTGGAAGCAGAAATGGAAAAGCTTAAGGAAGAATTAGTTACTTCATCAACTTCCTATTCCCAAAAGGAGAGCATGCTTCAGCAACAAGTACGAGATGCGCATGCTAGTCAAAGGGCAGTCGAAGATAAGCTTGCTTACAAGGAGAAGGTCATAGAAGAATATCGTGCTGAAACCGTACAGCTGCGGGAACAGACCGGCTCTCAAAACTTGGAGATAGAGTTGTTAAAAACTCGACTTGCTATGGCCGAAAAGGAGCGTGATGAGGCTGTTGCTGGTAAACTTGCGGCCGAAGAGGCCCATCAAACAACCAAGGCTGACATTAGCTCCACATTATTTGATTTTTATCTGCACAGCATTTTGGGGCGTGGCAGCCTTGCCTTTCTAGGCCCCAAGTATGAAATCACACTGGCTGAAGTTTGGGAGGCAGCACTTGATATGCTTGGTGGTAAGGGTGCTGGATATGCTGAGTCAGCCCTTGAAGAGCATTATCTTGACGATGAAGCCCGCGCCGCTCTTGCCAAGGGAAAAGAGCAACTTGCCAGAGCGCGGACTGGTATGGCGGAAGAGGAGCGTTCCGAAAAAGGAGCACCGCCTACTACCTCTGAACGTCCTCTAGTTTCTTCTGAAGTTGACATCGTAGGTTCCAGTGCTCATTCACTGCCTCCTACAAGAACCGGGGTAATTACCCCTACTGATGAAGAGGCTTTGGAGGACATTGGGGATCAAAATTACGAGATTGAACTGACGAAGCCAACATCTTCAGGTAATTTCGACATTGGTCCGATTCAGGTGGATTGCCTGCTTATTCCTCAAAAATTTGATGAGCTTCTCGATTACTTCTTGAATCTCGATGAACCCATATCTCCCTTCTTTTGGGAAGATACTAACATTTTCAATTTCTCTTCTTCTGCAGTTGAAACAACAAGTGTCGTGCAAAATTCGCCTTCTCTGGTTATTCCTCCTCCATCTCTTCAGGTGACTCCTCCTTCTGCTTCACAACCTGGGTCACAAGAGGAGAAAATTGAGGCTCTTCATGGCTTGGATGACCCTATTGCTTCGCAGGAGCAAAAAGATGAGGGACTCGAAGGAGGCGAGATCTCTCCAGAGCGGACTCCTTCTGACGACGTAGTTTTGTCTGCTCTCGTTACTCCAGGGAGTGAGTCTTCTTCGAAGAGAAGAAAGAAGCATGGGACATCGAAGAGGAGGGGGAAGAAAATTATCACCACTGAAGAGGAACCGAAAATTGCACCAGTTGCACCTCCCTCCCCTTCTTCCCTTATGCCTTCAGACCGACCTGAAAGACTTGAAAAGCTAATCATTCGGCCAGGTAAAGGGTCTAAAGGCGGCAAGAAGAAATGAAGAGTTGGGCTTTTTGATTCCTTTTTTGTGTAATGGTCGGATGTTGTGCAGGCACCGGCCCCTTCTTTTTTATTTTGAAACCTGTATCTGCAATATCTGCAATTGAATAAAATGATCCTTTATTTGTACAGACTTTTGTTTGAATCTGAGAATGCATTTATTATTCATTTTTGCACAAGTTTATTTATATGATATTGCGGTGAGCTTGTGATATGTTGTTTGAGCGTACTTTACTGACGTAGCTATACCATTTTGTATGTAACTATACCATGTTGCCCCCATAGCATGAGCTTACCGCAATATCATATACTTTGAGGGGACTTGCACTCTCATTTTCTGAAGAATAATTACTTCATTCTCGAAGAGAATTTTCGTAGAGTGCAACTCCCTTCATATGAGCTTTTACGCTTTGTCCTTCGAAGAAATCACTTTTTCCTTTTGCGTATGTATACATTTTGCCAAGTGAATTCTTCTATGTGGTGAAGCGGGCCTCTGAAGGGTACTTTAACTTTAATTCTTCCTTTGAAATTTAAAGTATGCCCTTGATGAGGATTTTTTTTTTTTTTAAGATAGAAATTTGTGCCTCTGAGGAAGGATTTCTTCACGTTTCAACACTTGGAAGTTTTATTTCAATCTTGGTGAAACGTGGGCTTCTGAAGAGGTCTTTCCTTTGAATTGTGTCCCCGGAAGGGGGTTGTACCTCTAAGGAGGGATTTTTCACGTTTCAACACTTGGAAGTTTTATTTCAATCTTGGTGAAACGTGTACCTCCAAAGAGTTGTGCCTTCGAAGAAAGCCTTTTCACGTTTCAACACTTGGAAGTTTTATTTCAATCTCAGTGAAACGTGGGCTTCCAGGAAGGTCTTTATCTTGTTTTGCATTTCAACTTTGGTGAAGTGAAATCCCGAAGAGCGGTCATGACACTTCAACTCCTGGTGAAATGGGCCTCCGAAGAGGGCTTTTATTTTGTTTGCATTTCAACTCTGGTGAAGTGTAATTCCGAAGAGCGGTCATAACACTTCAACTCCTGGTGAAATGGGCCTCCGAAGAGGGCTTTTATTTTGTTTGCATTTCAACTCTGGTGAAGTGTAATTCCGAAGAGCGGTCATAACACTTCAACTCCTGGTGAAATGGGCCTCCGAAGAGGGCTTTTATTTTGTTTGCATTTCAACTCTGGTGAAGTGAAATTCCGAAGAGCGGTCATAGCACTTCAACTCCTGGTGAAATGGGCCTCCGAAGAGGGCTTTTATTTTGTTTGCATTTCAACTCTGGTGAAGTGTAATTCCGAAGAGCGGTCATAACACTTCAACTCCTGGTGAAATGGGCCTCCGAAGAGGGGCTTTTATTTTGTTTGCATTTCAACTCTGGTGAAGTGAAATTCCGAAGAGCGGTCATAGCACTTCAACTCCTGGTGAAATGTGCCTCGGAGAGGGTTTTCATCGCCTGGAAGTTACTCTCTCATGGTTGGAGGGTCATGACTCCTCCAATCTTTTTTGTTGAGTAGAGAACTTTCTTTTTTGTGGCGTATGACCCATTAGAGGTCTTTATCCTCCGAAGAGTTGTGCCTCCGAAGAGGACTTGTGCTGCCGATGATGGCTTTGGTTGTTCCTCTGTTCACTTGCTTATGCCTTTTCAATGATCCTCTGCCCCTTTTTCTTTTTTTTTCTTTTTTTTTTACAAGTAACTTGTTTAATCCAAGGAAGTGTGCTTCATTGTCAGGCAATTTCGTGAGAACGAGCACTAGCTTCTTAATTGGATGTTTGTTTGTTCAAACGATCTTAATTTATTAGCAAAGACCCGTTTCTGTCGAAATCATAGGCCGTTCAATTGAAGTACTTCCTATCTAGGATTTGAATTCGGGGCTCTTGTGGCTTAAAATTTGGCGAGAATCACTTGGTCTTTTTATGTGCAAGTTTCACTTCCATTGTCTGCAAAAATTCAAATCGACATTTCAGCAATACATTTTATGTACTTTTTATATCGAAAATAAAGCAAACATGTAATAATAATAAGGAACACAAGATTTATAGTGGTTCGGCCAGGAAATTGGGCCTACATCCACTTTATATTCTTTCATTATTTACTTGCATCAGTTTTACAATTGCTTTCAATTACAAGAATCATACATTCATAATTCTTTTTACAATATTTCAACAAAATTTTCAAGTAAAGTATGGACGCAAATGGTTGCTGTTCCATGCCCTTGGAATTTGATCTCCTTCAATAGTGGTGAGTTTGAATGTGCCGTCAAGAAGCTTTTGACCAATGACATATGGTCCTTCCCAATTTGGCCCAAACACACCTGTCGCTGTCATAATTCTTTTCAGGACTAGGTCTCCAATCTCAAAGCTGCGTTGGCGAACTTTGGAATTGAAATGTCTGGCTATTCTTTGCTGATGAGCTGCAATTCTGAGATTAGCCTCATCTCTTTTTTCATCAAGGAGATCTAGCGGTTCAAGCTGTAGCTTTTCGTTTTCTGCTTGATTGAAATGGATTCTTCTGTGTGAAGGGACTTCTATTTCTACCGGAATCATTGCCTCTGATCCGTATGCCAATGAAAACGGGGTGTGCCCAGTCGCAGTTTTGTGAGTGGTTCTGTATGCCCATAGTGCCAGTGGTAGCTTATCGACCCAACCACCTTTTGCTCTTTCAAGTTGCTTCTTGATGGTTGACTTAATAATTTTGTTCACGGCTTCCACTTGCCCGTTTGCCTGCGGATGAGCTACTGCTGAGAAGCTTTTCCGGATTTTGAATCGCTTGCAAAAATCTTGGAATTCTTCACTTTCAAACTGAGTTCCATTGTCTGTAATTATTTTTTGAGGCACCCCGTATCTGCAAATGATGTTTTTAGTCACAAAACTTATCATCTTCTTTGAGGTGATAGTAGCCAGTGGTTCAGCTTCTGCCCACTTAGTAAAATAATCTACAGCAACAATGACATATTTAATTCCAGATTTGGCAGTTGGCAACGGTCCTACAAGGTCTATTCCCCATATCGCAAACGGCCATGGACTGACCATCTGTGTGAGTTCAGTGGAAGGAGCTCTAGGAATTTTGGCGAATCTTTGACATCTGTCATATTTTCGGGAATACTCTGCTGCATCTCGATTAATTTCTGGCCAAAAATATCCGTATCGGAGAATTTTCTTTGCTAATGTTTGGCCACCTGAATGATCACCACATTCTCCTCCATGTACCGCTGCTAGGATTGCTTTGGACTCTTCCCTGGATACACATCGAAGTAATGGCATTGAGAATCCCCGCCTGTATAACCGGCCATTCTGGATTACGTATCGAGAGGCTTTTTTCAGTAGCTTTTGTCGTTCTTTTGAGTTCTCTGGTAAGGATCCATTGAGCAGATATTCTATTATCAGAGTCATCCATGATTCTTGCTCTTGAGACATGCTCATGATCCAATCAATGTCCATCTCATCAATGCTAGGAGTCGACAGGACCTCCACTGGAGTTAGCCCCAGAAATTGAGCTTCGCCTGTGCTCGAATACTTCGCGAGAGAATCTGCTTTCATGTTTTCTTCTCGAGGAATGTGGCTTACCATGTAATGATCGAAATCACCCAGGAGTTCCCAAGCCTTTGACAAGTAGGCGGGCAGATTCCCCCCTTTTGCTTGGAATTCCTTTTTGACTTGGCATACAATAAGCTGAGAATCACTGAATATCTGTAGCGCTCGGATGTTTAATTCTTTAGCAATCCTTAAGCCAGCGATAAGGGCTTCGTATTCTGCTTCATTGTTTGTTGAAGGGAATTCCAATCTTAGTGCATAGCATAATGATCGACCTTCAGGAGTCTCAAGTACAACTCCGGCTCCAGAACTGTAGTCGTTTCTCGCACCATCGACATATAACTTCCACTGGATCGGGGAATTGTCGACCGTTTCTTCCTCACTGTTACCCTTATCTGTAAATTCTGCAATGAAATCCGCTAAAGCTTGTCCATTGATCACTTTCCGGGGATGATAAGTGATGTCATACTGACTGAGTTCAATATTCCACTTTAGAAGACGACCCGAAGTTTCAGGGCGAAACAGGACTTGCTTTAAAGGTTGATCAGTGAGGACTCTGATAGGATGAGCTTGAAAATATTGCCTCAACTTCCTACACGCAATTAGCAAGCAATAGGCGAGTTTTTCCAACTTAGAGTAATTCATCTCTGCCCCAGTGAGTCTTTTGCTGATATAGTAAACTGGATGTTGAATCCTTTTGTCTTCCCGTATCAGCGCTGCACTTAAAGCATGAGATGATACTGCCAAGTATATAAGAAGATCCTCGCCATCGCCAGGCCTAGAAAGTATTGGAGGCGTCTCCATATGGCGAATCAATTCATCAAAGGCTCTTTGGCATTCGGGAGTCCAATCGAAGTTTTTCTTTCCTTTCTTTAGGGCGTCAAAGAATGGGATGCATTTATCTGTGGCTTCGGAAATGAACCGACTCAAGGCGGCAACTTTTCCATTGAGACTTTGCAATTCCTTCTTTGTTCTAGGAGCTTTGACTTCTTTCAATGAAGTAATTTGAGCTGGACTGGCCTCAATGCCCCTAGCGCTCACGATGAAGCCTAAAAACTTGCCGGATTCCACTCCAAATGAACATTTTAAAGGATTGAGCTTCATTCCGTATTTTCGGAGGACAGCGAACATGTCTGCTAAGTGTTCTATGTGATCCAGTGCTTTCTTAGACTTTACTAACATGTCATCAACGTAAACTTCCATGGTTTTGCCCAGTTGCGGTTTGAACATAGCATTAACGAGTCTTTGGTATGTTGCCCCTGCATTCTTCAACCCGAAGGGCATAACTCTGTAGCAGTAAAGACCAGTGTCGGTGATAAAGCTCGTGTCCTCCTGATCTGGCTCATGCATCATGATCTGGTTATATCCGGAGTAAGCATCCATAAAAGATAACAATTCATGTCCCGCTGTTCCGTCTACCAGTTGATCGATTCTGGGTAATGGGAAGCAGTCTTTGGGGCAGGCCTTGTTTAGATCTGAAAAATCGATGCATACTCTCCATTTTCCGTTGGCTTTCTTGACCAGCACTGGATTTGAAACCCACTTCGGATATGTAGATTCTTTGATAAAATTATTCTCCATGAGCCGATCAACTTCTTCTTTTAATGCCGCTGACCTTTCCGGACCTTGAGTTCTCCTTTTCTGCTTTACTGGTGTAAATTTTGGATCAATATTTAGAGCGTGCACTGCAACTTCTGGGGATATTCCTCACATATCGGCATGAGTCCAAGCAAAAACATCCAGATTTGCCTTTAAAAAAGATATTAAGATATTCTGAATTGACGCATTAAGTTGTGAACCCACATTCAACACTTTGTTTGGGTCCTTTGGGTCTACAGGTATTGGTATTGTCGTTTCCACCGGTACCACTCTATTTTCCCCTGCACTGACTTTTCTAGGGTCCATCTCTTTCCTTGCTCCGCTGTGCTCGCCAGTGCAGGGTCCGCCCTGTAATTGCTACAAGGCTGGTTCTTTGATGCGGACTGGGGCTGCCGCATTCTTCCCCATTTCTCTTTTTCTGGTTTCTCGTAGCTCTGTCAGATAGCACTCTCGCCCAGCATTTTGATCACCTTTTATAACTCCTACTCCATTGTTTGTAGGGAATTTAATAGTGAGGCACCACGGGGCAAGAACAGCTTTGAACGCTGCCAGAGTTGGGCGACCAAGGAAAGCATTGTAAGCAGAAAATTCGTCGACAATCACAAAAGTTTGCTTGCGGACGACTTTTCTCTCCCCTTCTCCAAGTTCCACAAACAAATCAATGGTCCCTACCGGCTGCTTTGGCTCCCCAGTGAAACCAGCAATTTTCTGCGATGAGGCTTGCACATCAGCCATAGGGATCTTCATTTGGTCGAATGTTTTCTTAAAGAGAATATTGCAGGATGCGCCACAATCAATGAGAACTCTTCTGACAATAGCTGGTCCAATACCAACCGAGATGACTAGAGGATCCAAAGTAGGAGCTTCAATACCTGTGGAATCCCTGGCCCTGAACACAATATCATCATCGAAAGTTCTTTGTTGCTTCAAAGGCGTAGCACCTTCCAAAACAAATACATCTTCCTCAGTCGGCACATACTTTAAAGCTCTGGTATACCTTTCCATCTCACCCCAGCTTCTGCCTGCTGGGTGAGGTCCTCCTGTAATGACATTAATAATGGGCCTTCCAGATTCATGCCCTGCAGCCTTCTCGATCGTCCTAAGCTGTTGAGTAGGAGCCTGTTGCCCCTGACTAGATGAAGCAGGATTGTTGTTATTCTTTTTCACAAATTGCTGCAGTTTGTTTTCCCTTAGCAACTCTTCAATCAGATTTTTCAACTGGCGGCATTCGTCGGTCTTGTGGCCGGGTTGATTATGGAAGCGGCAGAACTTCCCACTCTGTATAGCTTTTTTCCCGGTCCTTAGAGGAGGAGGTTTAGGGAAGTCAACAGAATCTTTAATGGCAAGGTAGATACGCTCCGGCGTATCTGATAAAGGAGTGTACTCTGATGGCTTGAAGGATCGGGGCTTCTTCAGACTACTCTGTTTCTTCCCATTGTTATTTTCCCTTTTTTGCCATACAGATTCATTCTTGCGTGGAGCAACAGTGTTATCTTCAGCTTTTTCCAACACTACTTTTACCGGTACGGGATGGCTTTCTAAGCGTATGAATTCATCTGCTTTTTTATAGAATTTTTCAAGGGAATTTGGTTCCTTCATGTTTAGCCATTTCCCAAATTCGCTCGACTTGTCAATACCCTTCATCAGATAAGTCAATATCATTCGCGGTTCCGCATTGTCCACCTCAGCTAACGCTATATTAAAGCGGTTTAAGAAAGATCTGATAGTCTCTCCTGGACTCTGCTCCAAACTTGACAGTGACATGATATCTTTGGCTTTTGAGGCATATAGTCTGAACTGCTCCTTGAACTTCCGGGTCAAGTCAGAAAACTGATCGATAGATCGGACGGCCAGCTTGGTGAACCAAAGCAAAGCTACGCCTTCGAGATACACAGGGAAATATCGGCACTTAATTTCATCGGAGGCTCTGGCACCTGTCATGTGCCAATCATATTTGTATAGGAATTCATTCGGATCACTTGTCCCCTTATAAGCTGGAATGGTCGGAGGGACAAACTTCCTTGGGAATTCAGCCTTTAGGATTTTCTCAGTAAATGGAGTCTTACTTGGGGCGAAACCCCATTCTTTCTCGTCTTCGACCCTCTGCATACTCTCTTTCATAATTTGTCGGACCATTCCAGAAAGATACTCCTCATCATGTCGAGTTCTAGATCCACCAACCTCTGGAAGTGTTTGTTCAAAGGGGGTAGCAGCCCTTTCAGGAGCATTTCTTTCTTCAGCATCATGAAGGTTGCCAGCAAAATTCCTCTCATTACCTGCTGCTTGACGGTTTGGCCCAAGCAAATCGTTCAACCTATTTAGAATTAGGGCATTCTGGGCATTTTGAGCTTCGAGTTGTGCATTTTGGGCACTGATCTGTTGGTTCAGCCCTAAAATTGCAGCATCCAGCTCTGCCTTCGTAACTCCGACAGCGGGAGTGGCTTGATTCGATATAGGGGAAGTAGAGGTTCCCTCTTGAATATTCCCAGATCTGACAGACTTACTCTTCCTCCCAGGAGCCATAATCTCGGATAGACTTCTGGTTTTCAAGGAAATTCTCTCTACAAACCTCTGTGAAGCAATGATGATAACTCTCCTGAGTTCAATTCTCAGTGAAAGCACCAAAAATGTTAACGCTAAAAGTTGAACGCTAACACCCCGGTGTGTAGAAGGTAATTGTGAAAGCACCACCCGTTGGTACGGGAACAAAATATAAGCAGAGAAATCACAGAGAAGCTATAAAAGACACAATATTTATAGTGGTTCAGCTTAAGATCTAGCCTACGTCCACTTTAAAGCTCTTTATTGCTAATTTGGTTACAATTCTTTATAACAATCTTCAATTACAACACACTTAGACAAATAGCTCAAACTCTGGTGTAGAAGAATCCTTCGAATGCATGGCGAATGAGTTAGATTTCCTCTCAAGATTTGTTGAAATGTCTTTGGTGATTGGAGTGATAGAAGTGTTGCTTGAACGTTGCTTGAAGTCGAGAAAATGGCAGAGTAATGGCCTCTAGGAAGTCCGTCCAAAAAGAAGAAGTCCTTTTCTAGTTGGAGTTAGGGTCATATTTATAGGCATTTTTTAGAGTTAGGTCGTAGGTCGTGGCCGACCTAAGAAAGGTCGTAGGTCGTGACCGACCTAAGTATGGTTGTAGTCAACCTGAAGAGTATTGGTGTTTCCTTCCTTATGCTAATTTGCACAAGTCCTAGGTCGCAAGCGACCTATCCCCCTGCGGCATAGTATAGTTCAACTACTTTACTCTGGCAGTTAGGTCGCTAACGACCTACCCTAGGTCGTGAGTAATTTCCTGCATCCATAGTTGATCTTAAATCGTTGAGTTCCTTAGGTTGCGACCTTCCTTAGGTCGCGGAGCTTCATAGGTCGGTGGACAGTTAGGTCGCATAAAATCTTTAGGTCGCTTGCTTGCTTATCTGATTAGGTCGCGGCAATCCTTAGCTCGCCAGGTTACTTCAGTAATTAGATCGTCCCCTTTTTTAGGTTGCTTGTTCTTTTAGGTCGTGGCCTTTTTGGGTCGCTGCTGCCTTTAGGTCGAGACAGTCTTAGGTCGCAACACTTTAGGTCGCAGCTACTCTATTAGGTCGCGAAGCTTGATAGGTCGCTCTCCTCTTTAGGTCGAGCCATCTTTAAGTCGCTAGACCATTCCTATAGCTTGGTCGTTCCATGTCTTTAGGTCTTAGGTCGCTAATGAAGGGGAGTTAACAGGAAATTATTTATGTTTGATGGATGTTTGTGAATGTAAATTCATAGCGAAATAATCGACTATCAATATTGGACAATGCGCTGGTCGTTTCGAAGAGACCGGGATCGGGATTAATTTCTATAAAATCACTTCAATTTGGTTTTTACGTTTTCGTGGGAAAAACATGTTCGGAGTCGAAGATGGAGCAGTGAAGTGCAAGGGCTAATCGCTTCTAATCCTGAAGGTGATTCCAAAATGGATGTAGTAGGAGTAGTGCCTTCGGTTCCGTTCGAACCCCAAATGGACTTGTATGGATGAATGCTTTCGGAACATCGTCAAGTGGACGGTGGACATTCTAAATGATATCTTCTAAAAAGGTAACGGTTAGCCTCGAGCCTCATCAACCGGGAATGACTGAAAATCAAGGGTTATGCAGCAAGGCTAAGTGGGTCGCACTGTGTGGTGCGGTTGCCGATCCCAACCGTAGGGTGATCTTACTGTGGATTATCCAATAAGGGGTAGTCCCGGTCTTGTGTTGTAGGGGATTTAGGGTGGATCTTCGGTACGCTGATCTAGACCAGGTACTATGACAGGTGGTACCCCAGTGCCTAGTCATTAGTTGGAAATCCATTCTCCCTATGTGCCTTTTACAATTTTTATTTGCAGAACCCACGATTTTGGCTAGTACGCTGGAATCTAATCAAGTAATAATTTCATCTATGTTAACCCCTCTTTTGAGCGACCTAGCGACCTAAGGATGGAACGGTCTTAATGACCTAAAGATAGAACGGTCCTAGCGACCTAAAGATGGAACTGTGACGACCCGCCCTCCTACGCCTAGGAAGACGTATCGTGTTGAAGAAAGAAAGGGTTGAGAAAGTAGAAAAGATACACCCCGCAGTTGTTTGCAACCAACTGCCCACAAAGCCGAATAAAAAGGGACATCTAGACAGGGGAATATCCTTGTCCTGCTTGGGCATGACCCACCTAGCCTTGCTGCACCTCCCCTGTTTTAGCCATTCCCGGTTGATGAGGCTTGAGGCTGCGATTACCTTTAAAGAACATAATATCTTAGAATGCTCATCGCCCGCCTGACGATGTGTTGAAAGCATTCAATCCATACAAGTTCGTTCCGGGTTCGAACGAAACCGAAGGCATTATCTCGTTACACTCATTTTGGAATCACCCTTAGAGTTAACGACCATAACCCTTGCATTATGAATCTTCATCTTCACTTCAGATTAACGACCTGTCGTTAATTTGGAAACGATGTGGTTTTCGGATGTTCCTAATGTGGAAAACCGATCCCGGTCTCATCGAAATCCAAAGCGTGTCTTTTAAGGCCAAGTTGTCTATTTAGTCTTAATAGTTTAATTCAATATAATCAACATACACACAGAAGGATAGTTCATAATATCACAGCAAATAATCACAGATAATCTCATAAACAGATAATAAATATTATCATCCAAACAGATAATTACAATATTATCATACTTAAACCAAGCATCCATGACACATAGATATAATGTATGCCAGATCACATCATCAAATGAAATATCAATATCATTCATCCATAAGCAATGATTTATAATCATACCATTTATAATTAATTTAAAATGAATTAAATTAATTACTTCTATCTCTAATTAACTTAAAGTAAATTAAATTAATTACTTCATCTATAAATCCTGCTTATACAATCATTAATTAATTATAAATCAAATAAATTAATCATCCACTAAGGATTTATCTTGATTAATCACCATTGATTAATCATTCACTAATTACAATATGTAATTTGTTTCTAATTAATTTTACAAATTTATTACCCTAAATTATTCGTAGTAATTAACATTTAATTCCTTCATTTATTAATTAAATATAATTACTTACATTTATTCTTAGTTAATTACAATAATTAATCACTTCATTATCTATTATTACTTAATTAAACAATTCTTAATTATATCATTAATTACATTAATTAATGATCTCTAGTTTATATTTAAATTAAATTCCTTTATTTAAGTTAAACACAATTATTAATCCCCTTTGATTAATAACAATCCAGTAATTAACTACCCTTAATTACTTATTTAATAAATTAATTATCCCATAATTATTTATCTCCATAATAATCCCCTGATTAATTACAAAAGTAATTACCCAAATTACTTTACTTACAAATCATATTGTATTAATTACATTCAGTAATTATCATCTAATTACTCCCCTAAGTAATCCTGCTCCATTAATTATACCAAGTAATTTCATATATCAAACCATCAAATGATTTGCTTAAATTAATTAACTTAATTAAATCATATCCTCAAAATTAATTGCAATAAGTACTTAATCCTTTAATTACTTTTAATAAGTGGTTACTTAACCAATTTACAATGATTATCTAAATTAATTATTCTAATTAATTATTACCATTAATCACATTAATTAATTCTTAGTCAATTATCTAATAACATTTTCTTAATTTACTTCTTAATTAGTCTCTAATTATAAATTAACCTAAACTATTAATTTATAAATTAAATACATAAGTCATTCCTTAATTAACCTATTAATCTTAAGATAATTTATTTCTTTATTAATGACTTCATCAATATTACATTTAAATTTAAATTCAAATATCATTTGAATTTAAGATTCAAAATAATAATTATTTAGACATTATCAAATTTAAATTCAATTTATAATCTTGTAAATAACATTAACTACCTACATATTAAACTTATGTAAGAAAAGCCCCTTTTAAATTCAACTACCTAACTTTTATTTAAATTTAAATTTCCAAAATACACTAATGTTTTTAACTTGCAAGTTCAAATTATTTACTTTCCATTTAAAAACTTTTCTCAACAAATTTACTTTCAAAACTATTTTACCTAAACTTATTTTAAAATATTCATACTTAAAATCAGATTTAAATTCTCAGATTTGAATCCAAAGTATACTTGAATTCCATCAATTTATCTTTGTTTTAATCTTTGGTTTAAACTTCCTTTTTTTTTTAAAAAAACCTTGAATTTCAAAACTTGATTTTCAAATCCATATCCATTTTGAAAACCTTAAGATTCAAATGTTCATTTGAACTATACTTTAAATTTTTGGAATTTAAATCACAGTTTAAATTCTGTTTCAAAGTTTTAAATCAATTTAAAATCTGAACCTGTCAGATTTTTAAGACCTGAAACCCACCTTTAAACACTTGTACCTGATTTCATTTCAAATTTGATTTCCTAAATATAAATTTGAATCCAGGTTTCAAAACTGGATTTAAATTGTTTAAATCTAATATACAAATTTAAAGTTCATTTAAATTTGCTTTAAAAACTCCAGCACTTTGCTATCAGATTTAATAACAACTCACTGGAACAAGTTAAAACCATATAAAACTTGCTTCAGGTAACACCTCTGCACACAGAAAACTTCACTGCACTGCAATGGCACGGTGCACGTGCACCGAGGCCTGAGCCATCTCCGGTCACCCACCACAACTGCTAACCATCGGCAACCACCCCCAGATAACATCACAACCACCAGAACTCATCACCGCAACTCGAATCAAAATCGAGTTCTCATGTCCCAAACCTGGAACCACACACGCGCCCATACACGAAACCTGTCGACGTTTTACCCACGACGCTCCGACCACCAGAAAGACGACAGCTCCGGCTACTGCTTCGTCTACATCCTCTCCAGCGATCCCCAAACCCCCATTTAACTCGATGCCCCACGGAGTTCAAACGAGACCAAAATACGAACATAACAAAAACTAGGTTTAGGAAAAGAAACCCACCACCGCAACTTCTCTGATGATCTTCATCATCGTCCACTATTTTTCTCGGCCCCTCCGGTCACAACTCCACCCCCATGAAGAACCACAACCACTCAAATCCACTGTGTTGCCAGAGGCAACCCATAATTCCCAAATCAATGAAATCAGAAATGCCAAAACAATACTCAACTAAAAATTGTGAATTTACTCTTAAAAATCCTTATTTCAGATAAGTATTCAAGTTATGAACCTGAATTGATATTTCAAGATGCTTGAAATTATCACTTAATTTAACCCTTAACTGTTCTTAATGTTTTCAGAACAAACTCTACCTTGTTTAACTTAAATTTTAATTTTAAAATTTACTTTATGGACAAACAAACAAATTTTGTTTAGATACGAAGTCTTATCAACCAATAGATTAAGCCCTAATGATTTTTGAAAGTAAAACAGGAGCTTGAATTCAAAATACAGAGATGCCTAAAGGGGTTTCAATATACTGATATTCTTCTACACAATCACACAGAGATCAATGCACTTATAAATATTCACCCAAATAATTTAAGCATTCAAATATTTATCTGCAACATGTTTAAACTTAAGTTATTTTAAAAAAAATGTTACTCACAGATAAGTATTCAGCAGATTCAAACTTTTAGGTTTTAAAACAAAAGTTACTCACCTAGATTGAAGTAAAAGGAACAGAGCACCTATGTTTGAGAATTTGAAAGCCTTTAAAACTTGGAGTTGCATGCTGATCAAACTGAATTGCCAAGATTTCTTTGTTTTGATAAAGCTTGGATTACTTGTTATGCAGTACAATTCCAAATTGAAGAATGATGTACGAGCTTCAGTTTTAAACAAAATGTATGCAGGCTTGCTTGTTTAGTTGTAATGCTTCAGTTTTGTACAAAGAAAAAACGAAAGCTTGCAAATATTTCTACTAGTTTGCTATGCTTGAACGAACTAAAAATATAAGCAGACATATATAGATAGGAAAGGGTTTGTACAGGGAAGGTATTATCTGGGTTTAGGCTTTTCTTAGATAAGATTTGTTTTGTTTGTGTCAGGTAGGACATTTTCTTATGGAGGCTGAAAGATTTTTCACTATTTCGAATTGACTCTAGTTGTGCTGAGCTGATAAAACATTTAATGCAAATGTACTTCATGTCTCAACTTGCTTATTTTTTAGATGTTTTACTTTGTTTATACTTTGCTTTGTCTCTCTGCTATCTTTACTTTGCATCTCAAAACCCTACAGTCTACAATTTTGCTAATTTGCAGGCCTAGCTTGCATACATATGTTTATTGTTTTACTTGTTTTGCTTTGACTTTACAGGCATCATACCATGACTTTGCTTGCATTTGTATATTTTACTTTGTTTTATATTTCACTTGTCTGCATATTATATTTGGTATAGCTTATATGCTAATATTTATACTTTCCTTATTTACATTGCTTTTACATTACATTGTCTTGTTTTTATTTTAAATTTACAAATCACAGCTTCTTATGTAAATGTGTATATGTATTTAGACTTATGTTTAAATATGTATAAGATTTATTTTATTAGAAATATTCTTGAAAGACTTTATTTTAATATCCAAACCATGGTCTTCTTTCAAAATATACACATATAAAAATAACAACTTCTATTTATATTAAAACCCATTTTTAAAAATATTACAATATTGATATAGTTTAAATATAACTTGTTATTAAATTAATATAATTATAAAAGAAACAATCTCTTCCAAAAAATATAAATTACTTATTTTATAAAGCTAAATTAAGAAGAACAAAACAATTTTTTTATTTAAAATTTAAACCTAGGCTAGAATTTATTTTTAAACAAATTAAATTTATCTTGAGTATTTTTAAAATCATATTATTATTTATTCAATATTAAATTTCCAAATTATCATAAAGATTAGAATTTGAAAACATATCTTTATTTGTTATATTTTAAACAAAGATTAACTATTTAATATATATACAAATATATATACATTATAAATAGAGACAACTTATTAGCTTTTAAAAGATAAATTATCAGTTGAATATTTATTTAAAGGAAGATTATTAAATCAATTCAAATATTATTAACGAATATTACCAAATCAATTTAATTTTATCACAGATTATTAAATTGATATTGCCCCAAATTTCCGGGATGTCACATTCCTCCCCCCCTAAAAGAATTTCGTCCCCGAAATTTAAACAAAGGTAATTTAATAATCTAATTCAAGTTAATTTTTATAGCACAAACATATATCAATTGTATGCTATCAAACAAAGCAACCAATTCATCCAAACAACCAAATCTAATTATCCAGACTATATTCCGAATAGAATTTTCTCGAGTTTCCCCAAGTATAATACCGGGTTAATCGCTCTATAGAATCCAAACAAACTATACTACTAAGCTACAGCACTTCCATTCATCTAGATCTACAAAACAAGACGGAATATCAGACTACAGACAAGTCTGAACCAACAACCAAAACTCCCTGAACTGCTGATTCAATAACCAGAAATAAATCTTACACGTACTCCCTCAGAGATACGTGAAACACAACGAATTCTGACAATTCAATCCTAAAGACCAAACACTTATCCAAAATTAAATCTTCGACTTTGGAATCCAAATTCCTCCGTCTCTTATCCACAAAACTTCTCGGACGATCCTGGACTACCTACATCCTTACTGATCAGCTTACTCTTGCTGAACCAAAGACAATCCAACAAAATGATCTTCCCACGATCGACCAAAACTCAGAACACAAACTCTATACCAAAATCAGAAGACCGATCTCACTCTTCCTATCTAGAAGAGATAAAACAGATGCACTCCATTCTGGCTAAAGATCTTGAAAAATTTCCAGTAGAAAATCTTCCAATCCAAACACTACAACTTCCAGTTGCTACCACTTAGAAATAGCTGCCACCATGCTTTCACTGCGCAACTCTGATTGAGCAGATGAAAATGCTGATGATGAACTCAAACACAGACTGGACAACACATCCCAGAACTATGGTTCAACAGATCCAAAAATAAAACTCAAAAGTTTTCTCCAAAACCCGAGCTGCTTCACCAAACTCAAAAATGTTCTTATTACTAAGCTGAACCATCGGTATCACTTCTGGAATCCAGTCGATACCAAACTCAATCTCCAGATGCTGACTAAACTCTAACTTCCTGAAGATATCCAGAAAAATCTCTGACAACCCAAGAGAACACTCAGCTATCGCAAGTCACTTTTGCGATCAACCCAGCCTAATTCCAAATATATTGTTCTCTCTTTACCAAATAGAACAACTTACACCAATCCACCGAGGAAATGGAATCACTCTGCTGCTTCTGAATTCACTTCTAGAAAAAAACTGCCAAACCAGAAGACTTCCTTGACAGCACCTAGAACACTCCGAGCTGCCACTGCTGAATCAGATGCCAAAGAATTCCTAATCCAAGGCTCTTCGAGAAACTCGGTCCGCAGGCCAAACATAAACACCCTGTTGAACGCAGCCACAAAATCGAAGCAGACACACTTCCTAACTTGTTCCAAAGAAACATCTTCGGAGACATCCATAGTCACTGTGTCTCATCACACAGCTACTACATCCTGAGGTATCAAGATAACATTACTTGCTTCTGTCCAACCGGCAGATCCAAATTCTAGCTCATCCAAACTTACACTTGAAAATGAACTCCGAACCTTAACAGGTTTCCTTCAGAGAACACCGAAATCCTTACACCATCGAAAGTCTACTCGAGACGGTAATAGGTGTACAGTCTCGACAAATACACTTCCAACCTCAAACATGAAACTCCAACCATTGGTAGTCGTGCTACACACACCACTACCCAGTCTACCTTTATAATTCATTGGAAAACCCGAACAGGTAGCCCAACAATAGGTAGAAATATATATATAAATATATATATATATCAAAACTACAAATACGCTCTCTCAAGAAAGAAAACACTTTAGAGCCTAGGTATTCACTCAACCCAGCTCTCTGATACCAACTGTGACGACCCGCCCTCCTACGCCCAGGAAGACGTATCGTGTTGAAGAAAGAAAGGGGTGAGAAAGTAGAAAAGATAGAGAAGAAAGAACAACAACATCAGAATCTCACAGCGGAACGAATAAATTATATTAATCACATAAGTATTTACATAATATACAACATCAATCAGAGTTATACAGACAATACATCACATACTAGACAGTTATAAACACCGGTCTAGTTATACAACTCAACTCAATACAGAGATACCAACACAGCGGAACTATATATATGTATCTACAACGCTGAAGCCTCCTGCTCCATTGCTCCTCCAGAATTCGTCAAAAGCTACCCTGAATCCCTTGGCTACCCGTAAAAATTTGGGTATCCGAGAGTTTATGAAAAACAAAAATAAACTTCGGGTCAGACATGGGTCTGGTATGAGTAACAGGTTAAAGTTTCTTAACTTTAAAAATCTTTTGGAAACAAAAGGTATCACGTAAGACTTCCCACACATAAACATGGAAAATTTTTAACTTACGCTAACCAAAACATTTGATAGGAAATCCAGTGATATTATAATAGTGTCTAGGGTTTTCAAGTAAAATACAGAAATAGCTGAAATGCTTACATCTCACATTCCAACATAGTTGGGCACAACTAATTCGTACGGCACTTATTGGATTTTGGATTACATACAATGGCAGGGCTACTGGGGTACCGCCCGTCACAGTACGGGGCCTAGATCACCGTACCGAGGATTACTCCCTTCATCCCCTGCAACACAAGGCTGGAACCATTCCTTACTGAACAGTCCCGAACAAGATATACCCCGCAGTTGTTTGCAACCAACTGCCCACAAAGCCGAATAAAAAGGGACATCTAGACAGGGGAATATCCTTGTCCTGCTTGGGCATGACCCACCTAGCCTTGCTGCACCTCCCCTGTTTTAGCCATTCCCGGTTGATGAGGCTTGAGGCTGCGATTACCTTTAAAGAACATAATATCTTAGAATGCTCATCGCCCGCCTGACGATGTGTTGAAAGCATTCAATCCATACAAGTTCGTTCCGGGTTCGAACGAAACCGAAGGCATTATCTCGTTACACTCATTTTGGAATCACCCTCAGAGTTAACGACGATAACCCTTGCATTCTGAATCTTCATCTTCACTTCAGATTAACGACCTATCGTTAATTTGGAAACGATGTGGTTTTCGGATGTTCCTAATGTGGAAAACCGATCCCGGTCTCATCGAAATCCAAAGCGTGTCTTTTAAGGCCAAGTTGTCTATTTAGTCTTAATAGTTTAATTCAATATAATCAACATACACACAGAAGGATAGTTCATAATATCACAGCAAATAATCACAGATAATCTCATAAACAGATAATAAATATTATCATCCAAACAGATAATTAAAATATTATCATACTTAAACCAAGCATCCATGACACATAGATATAATGTATGCCAGATCACATCATCAAATGAAATATCAATATCATTCATCCATAAGCAATGATTTATAATCATACCATTTATAATTAATTTAAAATGAATTAAATTAATTACTTCTATCTCTAATTAACTTAAAGTAAATTAAATTAATTACTTCATCTATAAATCCTGCTTATACAATCATTAATTAATTATAAATCAAATAAATTAATCATCCACTAAGGATTTATCTTGATTAAT
Organism: Allium cepa; assembly: GCA_030765085.1. Classification (NCBI taxonomy): domain Eukaryota; kingdom Viridiplantae; phylum Streptophyta; class Magnoliopsida; order Asparagales; family Amaryllidaceae; genus Allium; species Allium cepa. The sequence goes on along the minus strand of CM060931.1, from coordinate 880,374,566 downwards.
CACCATTGATTAATCATTCACTAATTACAATATGTAATTTGTTTCTAATTAATTTTACAAATTTATTACCCTAAATTATTCGTAGTAATTAACATTTAATTCCTTCATTTATTAATTAAATATAATTACTTACATTTATTCTTAGTTAATTACAATAATTAATCACTTCATTATCTATTATTACTTAATTAAACAATTCTTAATTATATCATTAATTACATTAATTAATGATATCTAGTTTATATTTAAATTAAATTCCTTTATTTAAGTTAAACACAATTATTAATCCCCTTTGATTAATAACAATCCAGTAATTAACTACCCTTAATTACTTATTTAATAAATTAATTATCCCATAATTAATTATCTCCATAATTAATCCCCTGATTAATTACAAAAGTAATTACCCAAATTACTTTACTTACAAATCATATTGTATTAATTACATTCAGTAATTATCATCTAATTACTCCCCTAAGTAATCCTGCTCCATTAATTATACCAAGTAATTTCATATATCAAACCATCAAATGATTTTCTTAAATTAATTAAAATAAATTAATTAACTTAATTAAATCATATCCTCAAAATTAATTGCAATAAGTACTTAATCCTTTAATTACTTTTAATAAGTGGTTACTTAACCAATTTACAATGATTATCTAAATTAATTATTCTAATTAATTATTACCATTAATCACATTAATTAATTCTTAGTCAATTATCTAATAACATTTTCTTAATTTACTTCTTAATTTGTCTCTAATTATAATTAACCTAAACTATTAATTTATAAATTAAATACATAAGTCATTTCTTAATTAACCTATTAATCTTAAGATAATTTATTTCTTTATTAATGACTTCATCAATATTACATTTTAAATTTAAATTCAAATATCATTTGAATTTACGATTCAAAATAATTATTATTTAGACATTATCAAATTTAAATTCAATTTATAATCTTGTAAATAACATTAACTACCTACATATTAAACTTATGTAAGAAAAGCCCCTTCTAAATTCAACTACCTAACTTTTATTTAAATTTAAATTTCCAAAATACACTAATGTTTTTAACTTGCAAGTTCAAATTATTTACTTTCCATTTAAAAACTTTTCTCAACAAATGTACTTTCAAAACTATTTTACCTGAACTTATTTTAAAATATTCATACTTAAAATCAGATTTAAATTCTCAGATTTGAATCCAAAGTAAACTTGAATTCCATCAATTTATCTTTGTTTTAATCTTTGGTTTAAACTTCCTTTTTTTTAAAAAAAACCTTGAATTTCAAAACTTGATTTTCAAATCCATATCCATTTTGAAAACCTTAAGATTCAAATGTTCATTTGAACTATACTTTAAATTTTTGGAATTTAAATCACAGTTTAAATTCTGTTTCAAAGTTTTAAATCAATTTAAAATCTGAACCTGTCAGATTTTTAAGACCTGAAACCCACCTTTAAACACTTGTACCTGATTTCATTTCAAATTTGATTTCCTAAATATAAATTTGAATCCAGGTTTCAAAACTGGATTTAAATTGTTTAAATCTAATATACAAATTTAAAGTTCATTTAAATTTGCTTTAAAAACTCCATCACTTTGCTATCAGATTTAATAACAACTCACTGGAGCAAGTTAAAACCATATAAAACTTGCTTCAGGTAACACCTCTGCACACAGAAAACTTCACTGCATTGCAATGGCACGGTGCACGTGCACCGAGGCCTGAGCCATCTCCGGTCACCCACCACAACTGCTAACCATCGGCAACCATCCCCAGATAACATCACAACCACCTGAACTCATCACCACAACTCGAATCAAAATCGAGTTCTCATGTCCCAAACCTGGAACCACACACGCGCCCATACACGAAACCTGTCAACGTTTTCCCCACGACGCTCCGACCACCAGAAAGACGACTGCTTCGTCTACTGCTTCGTCTACATCCTCTCCAGCGATTCCCAAACCCCCATTTAACTCGATGCCCCATGGAGTTCAAACGAGACCAAAATACGAACATAACAAAAACTAGGTTTAGGAAAAGAAACCCACCACCGCAACTTCTCTGATGATCTTCATCATCGTCCACTATTTTTCTCGGCCTCTCCGGTCACAACTCCACCCCCATGAAGAACCACAACCACTCAAATCCACTGTGTTGCCAGAGGCAACCCATAATTCCCAAATCAATGAAATCAGAAATGCCAAAACAATACTCAACTAAAAATTGTGAATTTACTTTGAAAAATCCTTATTTCAGATAAGTATTCAAGTTATGAACCTGAATTGATATTTCAAGATGCTTGAAATTATCACTTAATTTAACCCTTAACTGTTCTTAATGTTTTCAGAACAAACTCTACCTTGTTTAACTTAAATTTTAATTTTAAAATTTACTTTATGGACAAACAAACACATTTTGTTTAGATACGAAGTCTTATCAACCAATAGATTAAGCCCTAATGATTTTTGAAAGTAAAACAGGAGCTTGAATTCAAAATACAGAGATGCCTACAGGGGTTTCAATATACTGATATTCTTCTACACAATCACACAGAGATCAATGCACTTATAAATATTCACCCAAATAATTTAAGCATTCAAATATTTATCTGCAACATGTTTAAACTTAAGTTATTTTTAAAAAAATGTTACTCACAGATAAGTATTCAGCAGATTCAAACTTTTAGGTTTTAAAACAAAAGTTACTCACCTAGATTGAAGAAAAAGGAACAGAGCACCTATGTTTGAGAATTTGAAAGCCTTTAAAACTTGGAGTTGCATGCTGATCAAACTGAATTGCCAAGAATTCTTTGTTTTGATAAAGCTTGGGTTACTTGTTATGCAGTACAATTCCAAATTGAAGAATGATGTACGAGCTTCAGTTTTAAAGAAAATGTATGCAGGCTTGCTTGTTTAGTTGTAATGCTTCAGTTTTGTACAAAGAAAAAACGAAAGCTTGCAAATATTTCTACTGGTTTTCTATGCTTGAACGAACTAAAAATATAAGCAGACATATATAGATAGGAAAGGGTTTGTACAGGGAAGGTATTATCTGGGTTTGGGCTTTTCTTAGATAAGATTTGTTTTGTTTGTGTCAGGTAGGACATTTTCTTATGGAGGCTGAAAGATTTTTCACTATTTCGAATTGACTCTAGTTGTGCTGAGCTGATAAAACATTCAATGCAAATGTACTTCATGTCTCAACTTGCTTATTTTTTAGATGTTTTACTTTGTTTATACTTTGCTTTGTCTCTCTGCTATCTTTACTTTGCATCTCAAAACCCTACAGTCTACAATTTTGCTAATTTGCAGGCCTAGCTTGCATACATATGTTTATTGTTTTACTTGTTTTGCTTTGTTTACTTTGTTCATTTGCATTATTACTTTACAGGCATCATACCATGACTTTGCTTGCATTTTTATATTTTACTTTGTTTTATATTTCACTTGTCTGCATATTATATTTGGTATAGCCTATATGCTAATATTTATACTTTCCTTATTTACATTGCTTTTACATTACATTGTCTTGTTTTTATTTTAAATTTACAAATCACAGCTTCTTATGTAAATGTGTATATGTATTTAGACTTATGTTTAAATATGTATAAGATTTATTTTATTAGAAATATTCTTGAAAGACTTTATTTTAATATCCAAACCATGGTCTTCTTTCAAAATATACACATATAAAAATAACAACTTCTATTTATATTAAAACCCATTTTTAAAAATATTACAATATTGATATAGTTTAAATATAACTTGTTATTAAATTAATATAATTATAAAAGAAACAATCTCTTCCAAAAAATATAAATTACTTATTTTATAAAGCTAAATTAAGAAGAACAAAACAATCTTTTTATTTAAAATTTAAACCTAGGCTAGAATTTATTTTTAAACAAATTAAATTTATCTTGAGTATTTTTAAAATCATATTATTATTTATTCAATATTAAATTTCCAAATTATCATAAAGATTAGAATTTGAAAACATATCTTTATTTGTTATATTTTAAACAAAGATTAACTATTTAATATATATACAAATATATATACATTATAAATAGAGACAACTTATTAGCTTTTAAAAGATAAATTATCAGTTGAATATTTATTTAAAGGAAGATTATTAAATCAATTCAAATATTATTAATGAATATTACCAAATCAATTTAATTTTATCACAGATTATTAAATTGATATTGCCCCAAATTTCCGGGATGTCACAGGAACGGTCTTAACGACCTAAGGATGAAACAATCTAGCACAGCAAGCATTACGACCTAACGAACTAATGGACCAACAGCGGGTTAATGACCTAAAGTATGAACGAGTTAACTTATGCGCGACCTTACAGGAATGAAGTTCTCTAACGACCTAGCGACCTAAGGACTCGACGACCTAATAAGGTAAAATGGGAACGACCTAGCGTGTTTAAAGCAGTGAAGGACTGCATGCAATTGGTCTCCTTCATTAGGTCGCTCATGAGTTATACAAAGCCAAAACAACTTCTTATGCGGCTACTCCTTATGTCGCTCCTCCCCTAGGTCGCCCACGACCTACCGACTTACTCAGAAGAAACCAAGTGCTACCCTGTTGAGTCGTATGCCATGTCCTCTAGGTAGCTCGCGACCTACGACCTACACTTAGGTCGTTCGCGACCTACGACCCAGTCCAGAATCTCCCCTATAAATACAACACTAGCTCCAACTGAAAGGGGATCTTTTTTGGCTCATTTCTGGAACACCGATACTCTGCTGAATTCTCAACTCACTCGACACTTCAAACACGAAAGACATCTCAACAAACTTCAAGAGGAAATCGAAGACAACCGACATGGATTCAACGACTTCTTCTACATCGGAGTTCTAGTTATTTGTCCCATCAGTGTTGTAATCGAAGAATGTTGTAATGTTGTAATTGATTCAGCAATAAAGAAGATTAAAGTGGACGTAGGCTTAACCTGAAGCCGAACCACTTAAAATTGAACGCTTAAAATTGAACGCTAACACCCCGATGTATGAAGAGTTTAAGTGAAAGCACCACCCGTGAACACGGGAATTAGAAACAAGTAGAAAAGTCACAGAGAAAGCAGTAAAAGACAATAGTTTTATAGTGGTTCGGCTTTAGGTTAAGCTTACGTCCACTTTAATTTTCTTTATTGTTGAATCAATTACTACTTTACAACAATCTTCGATTACAACACTGATGGGACAAATAACTAGAACTTCGATGTAGAAGAAGTCGTTGAATCCATGTCGGTTGTGTTAGATTTCCTCTTGAAGTTTGTTGAGATGTCTTTCGTGTTTGAAGTGTCAAGTGAGTTGAGAATTTAGCAGAGTATCGACGCTCCAGAAATGAGCCAAAAAAGATCCCCTTTCAGTTGAGCTAGTGCTGTATTTATAGGGGAGATTTTGGACTGGGTCGTAGGTCGCGAACGACCTAAGTGTAGGTCGTAGGTCGCGAGCGACCTAGAGGACATGACATACGGCTCAACAGGGTAGCACTTGGTTTCTTCTGAGCAAGTCGGTAGGTCGTGGGCGACCTAGGGGAGGAGCCACATAAGGAGTATCCGCATAAGAAGTTGTTTCGGCTTTGTATAACTCGTGAGCGACCTAATAAAGGAGACCAATTGAATGCAGTCCTTCACTGCTTTAAACATGATAGGTCGCTAGGTCATTCCCATTTTACCTTATTAGGTCGTCGAGTCCTTAGGTCGCTAGGTCGTTAGAGAACTTCATTCCTGTTAGGTCGCGTATAAGTTAACTCGTTCATACTTTAGGTCATTAACCCGCTGTTGGTCCATTAGTTCGTTAGGTCGTAATGCTTGCTGTGTTAGATTGTTTCATCCTTAGGTCGTTAAGACTGTTCCATCCTTAGGTCACTAGGACCGTTCTATCTTTAGGTCGTTAAGACCGTTCCATCCTTAGGTCGTTCGGTCACTCAAAAGAGGGTTTAACACTTGCCCCTCGAAGTACATGCCTATGTCATAGGTCGTGTGCTTCAATCTAATTCCGTTATGTCGTGAGCGACCTAAGACTTTTGCAAACTCACGAGCCCCTTCGTCTCCTTCTCCTTGCCCCATATAAATTGCTAACTCGTTTCTTCTTCCTCACTTAGTTGCTTACTTCCGTCTCCATTGCCGTTCTTGAGCTCGAAAAACTTTTGAAGCGAATCTACCTGTTGCTTTGATCATCATATCGTCACATTAAGTAAGTGGATTTGGTTGTTGTTCAACTATGTCCATCACCGACCTTCTAACCCTCCCATTTTCCGATTCCAAATCACTTTTTGTGCCGTGTTTCATCACGAACCATTTTTTGATTGATTTGTAACTGCCATCGATCGTGTTGTTGTTGTGATTTGAGATAAAACGGCAGTGTATTGGATTTGTGGTGATTCCGAGGTGATTCGAATTGCTTTTTCGGGTGATTCGACGGTATGGAGAGATGAGGGTTTTTGTTGGTGGAGAAACTAACGGGTTATCGGGTTAGGAATTAGGAGTTAGGCGAATCGACGCATTGAGGAGGAACGAGCAACCTAGGGCCTTAGCAGTTTGAACAAGAACCACGAGACTTAACTAGGCAAACAGCTTAAAGAATCGGCATGACTTAACTATAGGTCGCGTGAGCGACTTCGCACTTTCGACCCAACTTGTTAGGTCGTGAGCGACCTAGGACTTACATTCATACTGTCTTGCCTTGAACTCTTTAGCTTGAACCGGGTGACCTAGGACTTCTCGCGGTGTAACTTTTAGGTCGCACATATGCCCTAGCGACTTAGAACTTAAGCAAATTTGCTCTGCCTTGACTCAAAGCTTTAAGCCTTGAACTTCATGACTCGAATTGCGACTTAAGGACTAGAACAAAACTTGAAAGCTTCAAAATTTGACAGAACTTGATTGTATTTCCAACTTGAACTGCCAGAATGAACTGCTTGAACTTCGTTGCACTTATTTATAGATTATATTGACATGTAGGCTAACAACCTGCTGAACACAACATTTGCAGAAAACTAGGGCGAATATACTGCCATTGACTGCCCACATCGAATGACAGATTAGTCAATAAAAGATAATCAACTTATAGAAATTATATGAAATGCTGTGAATCAACAAACTCAAGTGAAGTATTAAAGCAAAGCAATGTTAATCAATTAGAACTGATTTTGTTTGCATCAATACTGCACTTGTATTTGGACTTAAAACAACAAACCCAGAAACTTTGTAATTAACAAATGCTTGTTTGTTTAATTTCAGTTATACTTGCTTGTCGTTTTATTAGTTTTGCACAACACTTCACACATTTAGGAAACGTGCACCTTCATATTTGAATATCCAGTTCCTTGTGTAGAATGTCTTCTCAAGATGATATAGTAGAGCAATCTGAAGGAGTCTTCCCGATAGCCAACCCATTGGATAATCCTCCGGAGAGAACTCCAACTACCCTGGTCAGTGGGCATTCAACCAATTACGTATTCAATTTGGTATTGCCGAAGCGGATGCCATACTTCCTGGGCGAAACGATACTGCTGACAACCCACCTCTCGGTTTTGTCACTGTTAATCGCCAGATGTGCCTGTGTGGTGCCATTCCTCCTTTCAATGAATTTCTTCAACAACTCCTTCTCCGACTAACCATCTCTCCCTTTCAACTACATCCCAATGGTTATGCCATCTTGATGGGATTGTGCGTTCTATTCAGGAGGACACTTAACCGTCTTCTGAGCTTCGAAGAAATTTGCTACTTATGCACATTCGCAAAGAATAAAGACCACCCCTCCATAATACTCGTGAGAAGTGCCTGAAACCGTAAACTTATCACCGATCTTTCCGAAAGTGCTCACGGTTTTCTGAATCAATTCTTCTTCGTTCGTTGCCCCCTAGGGATTTATGCCATTTGGAGAATAGGAAGTAAGATTGCTCATCCCCGTTCTTTCCATTTCTAAGTTTTCGAGATCCAAATTGCTAAGTGCTAATTTCATTCTTTTCTTTTACAGCGCTTCCTCCTTCCTCTAGAAACCCCAGTCACAAGACGACTTTTGAAAGATTAAGTGCCATGCCGGTTGAAGAAAGAAGTATTAATTTTTTGCTGAAAGATGAACTTGTTCACCAATACGGGCTTCTGCACCCTTCTCGTTCTACTCAACCTCATGAAGTCCCTGATTCTCCAGTAGAAACATCGAATGCCACGGTTTCCGTTGGAGAACTTACACCGAAAGAACATACTATTGAGGCTTCATTGGTGAAGTGTTCTTCTTCAATTGATGTTGCGGGGTCATCCGACAAACGTGCAATTGCCCCAGTCATCGAAGAAGAGGAACCTCCCCAACAACCCGAGAAATCTGGTGACGAAGGAACTGAGAGAACAAGTCCCGCTAGGCACAGCGGTGATGATACTTTTGAGGGGTTGAGCGACCTGATGATTACTTCACAGGAGCTTTTTAAAGATGATCCTATCACTGCTAGAGTTACTTCTCCAGTAGTTGAAGCGACATCCGTCCTACAACAAACTCCATCCGCCCAAGAGTTGACACTGGCTGTAAAATCCATCATCACCCCCCAATCAAGGAGTGGTTCGTAGTTTGACGCGGGTAGTTTGCACATTACACACACTTAGGACTTTTTAGCACTTATATGCATTCAACTTCCTTGCTTTGAAGAATTTTGAATTCGTATTATTTTTTATTTTCAGATTCTCCAACGGGACGAAGTGGCTCCTACTACGATGATTTTCAGCGTTATGGGAGGCGCGGCTCTTATGACCCCAAGAGGTATCTTCCCGCCTCCTGCGAAATTGACGAAGAAAGAGCTGTGGGGAAGGCTCGTGAAAAGCATGCTTATGAAGAACGCTACGGGAGACGGGACGAACGACATGATTCTTCTCAGAGAGAGGATGATTCCCACAAGCAAAAATCTCGTGATGACAAGGGAAAAAGCCATGTCACTGAGGACCCGAGTAAACGGGCCAAACTTGGTGAAAAACTGACATCTGAACTCTCTGAAAAGCCCGCTGCTCCCGTCTCTTTGGAAATTCCTTCCAGCTCTCCCCCTTCAAAGAACCGATTTTCAAACAGTCATAAGTAGGCCCCCCTATCAAGTTGGACAAGGTCCGGCTACTCTTCAAAGACGATTCCCGCACTGGTGCTTAAAGGGAGTATGCTTCGATCTTGACTTGGTCCCGATTGATAAGCAAGCCATGTTGCGAAATCTTGATGCCGTCAAACTCGATATCGAGAAAATGTCTGGCTGGCAGAAACTCGTTGACGAGCTTGAAAGAGTGAATCGCGCAAACCTTAAAGCCATGCTGACTATGGAAAATGACAAATCTGAGTGGCAGAAAACACTCGATCAACATGATGCCAAAATGAAGAGTATTGCCGCTTATAATGAGAAGCTGAAAGCGGAAGTTGAAAAACTTAAGGAAGAGCTCGCCACTTCTTCCACTTCCTATTCTCAGAAGGAAGAAGTGCTTCAAAAACAAGTGAGAGATACTCACGCGGCACAGAGAGATGCTGAAGCTAAATTTGAAGCACAGCAATAGGTTGTGGGTAGCTACCAAGCCAACGTTGCTCATCTACGAAAAAAGGCCAACTCCCAAAACTTGAAAATTGAATTGCTAAAAGCTCGACTTTCTAAAGATGAAAAGGAGCGTGATGAAGCTATTACCGGCAAAGCAATAGCCGAAGAATCTCATATGGCAACTAAAGCCGAAGTTAGCAACACTCTATTCGAGTTTTACATTCATAGTGTTCTAGGGCGCGGTAGCCTGAAATTTTTAGGACCGGAGTATGAAATCACTTTGGCCAAAGTGTGGGAGGCTGCACTTGATATGCTTGGTGGATCCGGATATGCTGAAGTAGATTTAATGGCACACTATCTAGATGATGATGCATGTGCCGCTCTTGCCAGGGGAAAGGAGTAACTTGCCAGAGAGAGAGCCAAAATGGCAGAAGGAGAACATTTAGGAAAGACTATCTCAACCGACCCAGTTCTACCTTCAGTTTCGGCCGACATCGATATTGTTGGCTCCACTTCCCATTCTCCTCCTCCTGCTAAAGCTGCTATTGAAAGTGCCACCGCCCGCGCTGGAGATGATGTCCAAGGAAGTACTGAGGCGCAGGACTTTGAAGTTAACATAGTAAAGCCTACCTCTCCAGGTAACCTTAATGCAGATCTTGCTCAAGAGGATTGCTTGTTTACTTCACATGAGCTTGATGAACTTTTTGATTATTACTTAAATCTTGACGCGCCACTTTCTCCTCTTTTTATAAGAGATACTGACTTTAACTTCTCTTCTCCTATGTGAAAGCGCCAAGTGTTATTCAGCCTTCCCCTCTTCCAGTTGTTTCCTCTCCGCCTATTCAGATTACTCCCCCTTCCGTTTCTCAACTGGGGTCACAAGAGGAGCAGATAGAAGCTCTTCAAGGCTTGGATGACCAGGTCGCTTCTTAAGAACAGAAAGCCGAGGAACCTGAAGAAGGCTAAAGAACCCCGGAGCAAAGTATTTCTGATGACATAAAGTTGTCTGCACTTTTCACTACGGGCAGTGAGCCTTCTTTAAGGTAGAAGGGGAAGCGTGTAGTGTCAAAGAAAAGGAGAGAAGCTTCTGCTGGCGAAGAAAAAGAAGAAGAAAGTCCAATTGCACCCCTTCCTCTTTCTTCCTCTACACTAACAAGCCGGCCCAAAAAGTTAATCATCCGGCCAGGCGAAGGCTCGAAAGGTGGCAGGAAGAAGAAGTGATGGGTTTGGGACTTATGCTTTTCGTCTCGCTTTTTTGCTTTTTTGCTTGTATATATAAAGACTTGTGTTGACCGGAGTTGTGCGGGTACCGGTCCCCGCCTTCTTTTGTTTTGGAACCTGCACATGTATAAAATTTTATAGTAAGGAATAAAATAATTCTTTTACTTGTACAAACTTTTGTCTGTATTTGAGAATGCATTTATTCTTCTTTTTCATACAAGTTTCTTTATTTTCTCTGTGTGATGTTGCAGTAAGCCTATGGTATGTTGCGTGAGCGTTGTTATTATTTTTGTAACTATATTATATTGCCCGAATACCATGGTTTATTGCAACCTCTTTCACATTGGCAAAATTGTGGAGAATAACTCTTCTATTTGAGAAGACTTGTACTCCTTCTTTAGAGAATAACTTTTCCAATCGAAGGAGGTTTGCATCTGTCCTTTATAGAATAATTTTTCCATTTTAAGGAAATATTTTTCTGATTTAGTAGAATGCGCCTCGTATTGGAGTAGTTTCTCTTTCTTTTTTTTCTTTTTTTTGTTGCGATGTCTTTACACTTCACTTTTGGAGAAAGTCATCGTGGTAAAGTGGGCCTCCGGAAAAGGGCTTCGACCTGCTTGTGCCTCCGAAGAGGGCTTTATGCCTTTGGGAAAAGGGCTTTTTTGTTTGATTGTGCCTCTGGGAAGATGGCTTTTTTGTGTGTGCCTCTGGGGAGAAGGCTTTTTTGTTTCTTCCTCTGGGGAGAGGCTTTTATTTTTTCCCTGTTCGTTGGGAAGTGGGCCTCCAAAGAGGGCTTTTCACATTTCGTCTCGTGTGAAGTTTTATTTCAGATCACGGTGAAATGTGTGCCTCCGAAGAGGTCTTTTAGTATTTCAACTTTGGTGAAATGGGCCTCTGAAGAGGGCTTTTAACATTCCAACACTTGTGAAGTTTTATTTCAGATCTCAGTGGAACGCGTGCCTCCGACGAGGTCTTTTCACCTTTCAACTCGTGTGAAGTTTTAATTCAGATCACGGTGAAATGTGTGCCTCCGAGTAGGGCTTTTGCCTGGAAGTTTCTTTCCCATGGTTGGATGGACTCACGGGGCGGACACAAGTTACTTGGATTGTTTGTTTGCACAAACGTTCTCAGCTAGTTAACGAGTGTCCTGTGCCACCGGTCATTCCACCAATCTTTTTGTTGAGAAAGAGAACTTTCTTTTTCTGGCAAGTCCCATTAGAGGTCTTTATCCTCCGAAGAGTTGTGCCTCCGAAGAGGGCTTGTGCCTCCGAAGAAGTGTTTTGCTGTTCGCTGCCTGCTCGCCCATGTCTTTTAGCCATTTGCTCATATCAGCGGTTTCCTGTTATCATTTTCAAGCACAGATTCCTTTCTTTTGCAAGTAGCTTATTTTATCCAAAGAAGTGTACTTCATTGTTAAATGAGTTCGCAGGGGCAGACACAGGCTAATTAATCGGATGTTTCTTTGCACAAACGATCACAATTAGTTAGGAAGGGTCTACCTCTGGTGGAACCACTAACTGTTTGCTTGAAGCACTTCTTATATAGGAATTGAATCTGGAATTTTTGTGGTTGAGCATTCATTTGTTGAGTGATATCAGGGATCGCTTGGTCTTATGATGGGTAAGCTTTGTTTTAATGGCCTGCAATATTAAATCGACATTTTAGCAATACAATTGAAGTACTTTATATAACGAAATAAAACAAGCAGTTTATAATAGTAGATAACACAAGATTTACAGTGGTTCGGCCAAGAACTGGGCCTACATCCCTTTATAGTTCTTATTATTCACTTGCACTTGCTTTACAATGGCTTTGAATACAAGAATCATACATTCATAAATCTTTTACAGTATCTCACTAAAGCTTTTTAAGTAAAATATGGGCGCAAGTGACTGCTGTTCCAAGCTCTTGGAACTGGATCTCCTTCGACAGTTGTCAGTTTGAAAGTGCCATCAAGAATTTTTTGGCCTATGACATATGGCCCTTCCCAGTTTGGCGCAAACACTCCTGTTGCTGTCATTACCCTTTTCAAGACTCGATCTCCAATCTCAAAGCTGCGTTGGCGAACTTTCGAATTGAAGTGCCTGGCAATTCTTTGCTGATGGGCTACAATTCTGAGCTGTGCCTCTTCCCTTTTCTCATCAAGGAAGTCAAGTGCTTCAAGTTGCAGCTCTTCTTTTTCAGCATGGTTGAAATGAATTCTTCTATGTGAAGGGACTTCTATTTCTACCGGAACCATTGCTTCTGATCCATATGCCAATGAAAATGGAATGTGCCCAGTCGCAGTTTTGTGGGTAGTTCTCTATGCCCATAGTGCTAGTAGAAGCTTATCGACCCAACCACCTTTCGCTTTTTCCAGCTGTTTTTTGATGGTTAATTTGATAATTTTGTTTACTGCCCCCACTTGCCCGTTTGCCTACGGATGAGCCACTGCTGAGAAGCTTTTTTGGATCTTGAATTGCTTGCAAAAATCTTGGAACTCTTCGCTTTCGAATTAGGTTCCATTATCTATGATTATCTTTTGAGGCACACCATACCTGCAAATGACATTCTTAGTTACAAAGTTTATCATCTTTTTAGAGGTAATAGTAGCTAATGGTTCAAATTCAGCCCATTTAGTAAATTAATCAACAACAACAATAGCATATCTGATTCCGGATTTGGCGATTGGCAAAGGCCCGATGAGAACTATTCCCCAAATAGCAAATGGCCACGGGCTGACCATCTGTGTTATCTCGGTGGAAGGTGCTCTTGGGATTTTTGCAAATCTCTGGCATCGGTCACATTGTCGGGCATAGCTTGCAGCATCATGATTAATATCTGGCCAAAAATACCCATAATGGAGAATTTTCTTTGCTACAGTTTGACTACATGAATGGTCTCTACACTCTCCTCCGTGTACTACAGCTAGAATTATCTTAGCTTCTTCGTTAGTCACACATCGGAGTAATGGCATTGAGAATCCCCGCCTATACAATCGGCCATCTTGAATTATATATCTAGAGGCTTTTCTTAGCAACTTCTACATTCTTTTAAATTTTCTGGTAGAGAACAGTTGAGCAGATATTCCATTATCGGATTCATCCATGATTCTTGCTCCTGATATATAGTCATGATCCAGCCGATATCCATCTCATCAGTGCGTGGAGCTGACAGGACTTCCATAGGAACTAATCCCAATAATTGAGCTTCACCAGTGCTTGCGTACTTTGCGAGAGAATCTGCCTTCATGTTCTCCCCTCAGGGTATATGATTTATCGCATAATGGTCAAGATCATCGAGAAGTTCCAAGGCTCTTGACAAGTAAGCAGGCAGATTTCCTCCTTTAGTTTGAAACTCTTTCTTGACTTGACATACAATAAGCTGTGAATCACTGAAGATCTGCAACACTTTGACATTCAATTCTTTAGCAATTTTCAAGCCGGCAATAAGAACTTCATATTCTGCTTCATTATTTGTCGAAGGGAATTCCAATCCAATGCATAGCACAATGACCGCCCTTCTGGGGTTTCAAGCACAACCCCAACTCCGGAATAGTAATCGTTTCTTGCACCATCAACATATTATTTCCATCTAATTGGGGTCGTTTCTTGCGCCATCAACATATAATTTCCATCTAACTGGGGTATTATCAGTCACTTCTTCCTCACTATCACCTTTATCTGTACATTCTGCGATGAAATCCGCTAAAGCTTGTCCATTAATTGCTCTCCGGGGATGATAAGCGATGTCGTATTGACTGAGTCCAATATTCCACTTCAAAAGATGACCCGAAGTCTCAGGACTTGCTTTAGAGGTTGATCAGTGAGGACTTTGATAGGATGAGCTTGGAAATATGGCCTTAATTTTCTTGATGCAATCAGTAGACAATAGGCGACCTTTTCCAACTTTGAATAATTCATCTCTGCCCCAGTGAATCTTTTGCTGATATAATAGACGGGGCGCTGAATTTTTGTGCCCTCCCGTAGCAACGCTGCACTGAGAGCATGAGATGAGATTGCCAAATATACGAAAAGATCTTCACCATTGTCCGGCTTACAAAGTATTGGAGGCGTTTCCATATGACGAATCAACTCATCGAAAGCTTTCTGGAATTTAGGAGTCCAGTCAAAAATTTTCCTTTCTTTCTTCAGAGCATCAAAGAATGGAATGCATTTATCAGTAGCTTTGGAAATGAATCGACTTAGGGCAGCGACTTTTCCATTAAGACTTTGCAGTTCCTTCTTCATTCTAGGGGCTTTGACTTCTCTTATGGAAGCAATTTGAACAGGATTAGCTTCAATGCCCCTAGCACTCACAATGAAACCCAAAAAGTTTCCGGACTCCACCCCAAACGAACATTTAAAAGGATTAAGTTTCATTGCGTAATTTCAGAGGATTGCAAACATTTCCGCCAATTGATCCATATGGTCTACTGCCTTCTTTGATTTCACCAACATATCGTCAACATAAACTTCCATAGTTTTGCCAATCTGCGGTTTGAACATAGCATTGACGAGTCTTTGGTAAGTTGCCCCTGCATTCTTAAGTCCAAAGGGCATGACTCTATAGCAATAGAGACCAACATCGGTGATGAAGCTCGTGTCCTCCTGGTCTGGCTCATGCATCATGATCTGGTTGTATCCGAAGTAAGCATCCATAAAAGATAACAATTCATGCCTTGCTGTTCCATCCACCAACTGATCTATCCTGGGTAACGGGAAACAAACTTTGGGGCAGGCTTTGTTTAATTCTGAGAAGTCGATGCATACTCTCCACTTTCCATTAGCTTTCTTAACCAGTACAGGATTTGAAACCCAATTCGGATAAGTAGACTCCCTAATGAAACCATTCTCCATGAGCCGGCTACCTCTTTCCTTCAACGCTTCTGACCTTTCAGGACCCTGGGTTCTTCTCTTCTGCTTTACCGGTGTAAACTTCAGGTCAATATTCAGAGTATGTACTGCAATTTCTGGGGATATTCCACACATATCAGCATGAGTCCAAGCGAATATGTCCAGATTTTCTTTCAAGAATGTTACCAAGGAATTTTGAACTGTCACACGAAGTTGCAAACCCACATTCACCCCTTTGTTCCGATCTTTTGGGTCAACAGGTACTGGCACCGTTACTTCCACTGGTACCACTCTATTTTCCCCTACACTAGCTTTTCTAGGATCCATATCTCTTCGTGCCTCGCTATGCTCGCCAATGCAGGGTCCACCCTGTAATTACTACAAGGTTGGTTCTCTGATGCGGACTGGGGCTGCCGCATCTTTTCCCGTCTCTCTCTTCCTTGCTTCACGCAACTCTATTAGATAACATTCTCGCCCAGCATTCTGATTGCTTTTAATAACTCCAACTCCATTTTCTGTGGGGAATTTCATAGTGAGGCACTATGGGCGAGAATTGCCTTAAAAGCCGCAAGAGTTGGTCGGCCTAGGAAGGCGTTGTAGGCAGAAAATTCATCAACAATTACAAAAGTCCGTTTTCGAACCACCTTTTTCTGCCCCTCTCTAAGCTCGACGAACAAGTCGATAGTTCCAATGGGCTGCTTCGGTTTCCCAGTAAACCCAACGATCTTCTGAGATGTAGGTCGAACGTCAACCATCGGAATTCTCATTTGGTCGAACGTCTTTTTGAAGAGAATATTGCAAGAAGCGCCGCAATCTACAAGCACTCTTCTCACAATAGCCGGCCCAATGCCTGCAGAGATGACCAAATGATCCATGGTTGGAGCTTCAATACCCATAGAGTCCCTGGCTTTGAACACAATACCATCATTGAAAGTTTTTTGCTGCTTCAAAGGTGTAGCATCTTCTAGCAACAAAACACTCTCTTCTGTTGGTGCATACTTCAAGGCACGGGCATATCTTTCCATCTCGCCCCAGCTTCTACCTGCTGGGTGAGGACCTCCTCTAATCACATTGATAACAGGCCTTTCTGATTCATGCATAGTATTCCTCTCACCCGAGCCAGATGGATGAGCAGGAAGTTGCTGGCCCTTAGTAGATGAAGTTGGATCATTTCTACTTCTCTTAACATATTGCTGCAACTTGTTCTCTCTCAGTAGTTCTTCAATTAAACTTTTCAGATGGTGACATTCATTGATATCATGACCGGGTTGATTATGAAACCGACAGAATCTCCCACTTTGAGCAGCTTTTTTGCTAACTCTCATCTCAGGTGGTTTAGGATATTCTACCGCATCTTTGGTAGAAAAAAACATATTCTCCAAGGTGTCAGTCAAAGGAGTGAAATCTGAAGGTTTTAAGAAGCGAGGTTTCTTCACATCTTTCTGTTTCTTCCCACCATTATTTTCCCTCTTCTTCCTTCCGGATTCCGTTTTTATAGGGGCAACAGTATTATCCTTAACCTCTGTCAATGCCACTTTAACTGGTGCCCGAAGGCTTTCCAAGCGCATGAATTCATCAGCTTTCTTATAGAATTTCTCAAGCGAATTCGGTTCTTTCATCTTTAGCCACTTCCCAAATTCGCTTGATTTGTCGATTGCCCATATTAGGTTTGTCAAGACCATTCGTGGCTCTGCATTGTCCACTTCAGCCAAAGCTATGTTGAAGCGACTCAAGAAAGACCTGATAGATTTCCCAGCATTCTGTTCTAGGCT
This sequence comes from Allium cepa, assembly GCA_030765085.1. NCBI lineage: Eukaryota > Viridiplantae > Streptophyta > Magnoliopsida > Asparagales > Amaryllidaceae > Allium > Allium cepa. The sequence goes on along the minus strand of CM060931.1, from coordinate 880,357,194 downwards.
TGACAGTGACATAATATCCTTTTCCTTTGAAGCCTAACCTGAATTGCTCTTTAAACTTCCGAGTCAAATCGTCAAACTGGTCTATGGATCGGACATGAAGCTTTGTGAACCAGAGCTGAGCCACTCCTTCCAAGTATACTGGAAAGTACCGGCATTTGATCTCATCAGACGCTCTAGCACCAGTCATGTGCGAATCATACTTATACAGGAATTCATTAGGGTCGCTTGTTCCCTTATAAGCCGGGATGGTAGGAGGAACAAACTTCCTTGGGAATTCCGCCTTTAGAATCCTTTGGGTAAACGGAGTTTTTCTCAGAGCGAATCCCCATTCCTTTTCATCTTCATCCCTCTGCATGCTTTCTTTAATGATTTGTCGCACCATGCCCGAAAGATATTCCTCATCATTTAAAGGATCTCCAGGACATACTTTGTCCATTTTCGCTTGATTTATCTACGAGGTTTTCTTCATTATTCACCGGTTGACAGTTAGCTCCGAGCAATGCATTTAACCTTTCAAGCATCAAAGCATCCTGGGTTTCCATATGTTGGTATAACCTCGATACTATAGCATCTAACTCCGCTAGTGTAATTCCGGCACTTGGTGCCGCTTGACTTGATGAAGGAGAAGTGGCAGTATTCTCATGGACATTGCTGGGTCTTGTAGATCTGTGCTTTTTTCCAGGAGCCATTATCTCTGACAGACTTCTGGTTTTGAGAGAGATTTTTTCAACAAACTTTTGCGAAGCAATGACGAAGATAGCCTGAGTTGGGTTCTCAGTGAAAGCACCAAAAATGTTAACGCTTAAAATTGAATGCTAACACCCCAGTGTATGTAGAGTTTAAGTGAAAGCACCACCCATGAATACGGGAATTAGAAATAAGTAGAAAAGTCACAGAGAAAGCAGTAAAAGACAACAGTTTTATAGTGGTTCGGCTTCAGGTTAAGCCTACGTCCACTTTAATCTTCTTTATTGCTGAATCAATTACAACTTTACAACAATCTTCGATTACAACACTGATGGGACAAATAACTAGAACTCCGATGTAGAAGAAGTCGTTGAATCCATGTCGGTTGTGTTAGATTTCCTCTTGAAGTTTGTTGAGATGTCTTTCGTGTTTGAAATGTCATGTGAGTTGAGAATTCAGCAGAGTATCAGCGTTCCAGAAATGAGCCAAAAAAGATCCCCTTTAAGTTGGAGCTAGTGCTGTATTTATAGGGGAGATTCTGGACTGGGTCGTAGGTCGCGAACGACCTAAGTGTAGGTCGTAGGTCGCGAGCGACCTAGAGGACACGGCATACGGCTCAACAGGGTAGCACTTGGTTTCTTTTGAGCAAGTGGGTAGGTCGTGGGCGACCTAGGGAGGAGAGACATAAGGAGTAGCCGCATAAGAAGTTGTTTCGGCTTTGTATAACTCATGAGCGACCTAATGAAGGAGACCAATTGCATGCAGTCCTTCATTGGTTTAAACACACTAGGTCGCTAGGTTGTTCCCATTTTACCCTATTAGGTCGTCGAGTCCTTAGGTGGCTAGGTCGTTAGAGAGCTTCATTCCTGTTAGGTCGCGTATAAGTTAACTCGTTCATAGTTTAGGTCATTAACCCGCTGTTGGTCCATTAGTTCGTTAGGTCGTAATGCTTGCTGTGTTAGATTGTTTCATCCTTAGGTCGTTAAGACCGTTCCATCCTTAGGTCGCTAGAACCGTTCTATCTTTAGGTCGTTAAGACTGTTCCATCCTTAGGTCGCTAGGTCGCTCAAAAGGGGGGTTAACAATTTATTTTGATAAGTATTTGTATATAGACACTACTATAATATCAGAGGATTTTGATAAAAAGAGTTTTGGCTATCATAAGGTAAAAACTCGACATATTTATTTGTGGCATGGTCTTACGAGATGCTTTTGATATCAAAGGATTTTTGAAAATTTAATAATCAATTTGAGTGTGGTTTTCTTACGCTGGTATTCTAGACTGACTCGGGTGTTATTTAACTATAATGCTCGGGTCAGACCGAGTATTATAGATTACATGAAAGGATGCTGTGGAGCAAGATGGCGATACGTACTTCCGTACATGTATGAAATATTCCGTTGTGTATTTAGTTTTGGAAGGACGAGATATTAAGACCGTCTTGAGTAGTGTTGTTGATTGTATTGAACTTTGATGTTGTACTCTAATGATGTATGTACAAACAGATGTATCTTCTTTTGTGTAAAGATCATTTATTATCTATTGTATTTTACTCTGCTGCGATAGATGTTCTTTTCTATTTTCTCCTTCTACCTCTTTCTTCTTAAACCCTAATGGTTTGTATTTCTGTTCACTTTGAGTTGATATGTTGGAGGATAGTGTCGACTCAAGGGGTATGGGTTTACGGGTCACCACAGTTGGTATCAGAGCTGAAGGCTAAGCGAGAACCTTGGCTTTGGTGGGAGTTACTCATTAGAGATAGAGTCAATAGTACTCTAAAATGAGTTTGAGTGTATTAGTAGATATGAGCGTGTATTTGTTAGTGAATATAAATTGTTTTAATATTGTGCTGACCTATTTGTTGGGCAGAATATTAATTTTGATCGGGTAAGTTGGCCGCTATTTGAGAAGAGTTTATAAACACCTGACACGATAAATTGACACAGTATTGTTTTAAAGGTGGGAGAGTGAAATAATTTTGCCCAAAATATATTTTGATATAAAAGAAATATTTTCTTAATTGTTATATAACTTGGATATTTGAATGATAATATTTAAAAAAAATAAGATTATAAAAATTGGAATGATTTGTATAATCAAATAGAAAAAATTGTATGAGCATAAATTATACAAGTGGGTTATAGTTAAAATTGGATTCAAACTAAATTTGGAAATTTAAATCCTGGAGATTTTGGAAGTGTTTTTTGAAGTGTTTTGAAGATAAATAATAGCGTTATTATTTTGGAGATATGTTTGAAAGAAAATGGTTTTAAATAGGTTTTGGAGATGTTATAGCACTGAAATCGCTTCAAGTCATTGGAAAATAATTCCGATGATGATCGTGACGTCATCGGTGTTCATTTTCGAGTTTCTAAGTAATGGATTGCTGTTGTGGTCATTGTTTTAGAATGTTTTGGAAAAACAAGTTTGTTTCTGAAAGTTTCGAAGGAAATTTGTTAGGAATAAAAAAACCAGGATTGGTTTAAAAATTTGAGAGGTGTGACTTTGAGATAATGGTGATTTCAAAATGATTTTAACCAAAAACCGGGTGTTTGAAATCCTGAATCCTCATTTGCATTGAAAGTCCTGATGAGACAAGTTATAAACTTGTAAGTTGAGATGATTTTTAAATAAGGAAGGAAAATATGAGCTTTGGATGCTAGAATTAAAATTTAAAAGTGAAAAAGTTAAATAAATTTAATTTGGAGAAATTAAATTGTGGAAAATTTAATTGATGGTGATTTGAAAGAAATGAAATTTAATTGACTTAAGTTAAATAGGTGGAGGAGAGTTGAATTGAAGTCAAGTTAAACTAAGCTTAATTATATTGGGTTGGGTTTAATCAAGCGAAAATAAAATTTAACCTGGAACAAAGTGAAGGATTTAAAGTTTGTAAACTTAAATAGATTGTAATTGAATGGGAAAACAAAAAAAATTAAGTTGGAATTGAATTGAAATTTACTGAAACCAAATGAAATTGAATTGGATTAAAATGAAAATAAAATTTAGTTGAATAAAAATTGGAATAGAAGTGAATTAAATAAAATTGAAATGAGTTGTAGATGATATTGAATGAATTAAATTCTTACCAAATAAATTTAAGAGAGAATGGAATGAAGTTGAATTTGCGTAAGCTAAGTTAAATAAAAATTGAAGTTTATGAAATAAAAAGATGCTTGGACTAAAAATAAATTAATAGTCTCGAGTTCAAATAGAATAGTTTAATATTTGGAAGATGAAAGAAAATCCAAACTAGAATAATAAAATAAAATGGAACTCAGGAAAAATTTAATGAAGTAATTTTTGAAATAAAATCGAATATTGATTTGAAAATTGGAAGTAAGCCAATTAGCTAAATAAATTATTTTATAGATTATGTTAATAAGATTTAAATTGGTTAAATAAAATGGATTGTAAGTTAATAATGAAGTTTGGAAATATTACCTAGAGATTTGACCAGGCAAATAGGCACTCGGCATTCACATACTGTTCGGCATCCTGAGAATTCGGCACAGCATACTGGGTCGGCTTCCGGAGTCGTTCGGCACAAATGGTTTGTTCGACACTCGAGTTCGATCAGCATCTATGGGACGTTCGGCATGCAAGAGCGTTCAACATTGAGAGCCGTTCGGTATTGTATATCGTTCGGCATTAAGTGCTGTTTGGCATCTATGGACGTTCGGCATGGCAGAGTCGTTCGGCATTCCATACTGCTCAGCATCCAGACCTTGTTCGGCACATCACTTCGTTTGGCATAAATCTCGATCGGCATTCGAGATCGTTCGACATCCAGCGGTGTTCGGAATTTATCCAATCTTAACTAGCTTCGATTATTGCTCGTCCTGCACTCTCCACTTAGCACATCACTTCGTTTGGCATGAAGATATCGTTCCGCATCACTTCGTTCGGCATGAAGATATCGTTTGGCATCACTTCGTTCGGCATGAGGATATCGTTCAGCATTCATGCGCCGTTCGGCATTTTGTCGTTCGGCATCTATGGATCGGCACACAAAGCTCACTCTTTTTGGGCCGAGCTACTTGGCTACCTGGCCCATCAGGGAAGTCCAACCCATCTTCGTCTATAAATAGAAAGGCAGGGGAATAGTAAAATGCACCTTTTTTTGAGAATATCGGGGAGACTCTGGCGCATTCAAGACTCATTCAAGACTTGTCTTTTTTGCTTGGCAACTGTATTCAAGTAATTGGAATACGAATTGTATCTGAATTCGATTATGGAGAAAAGAAATAAAGATTAAAATCAAAGTGGACGTAGGCAATTACGCCGAACCACTATAAATCTGGTGTTCATATTTCTGCATTTAAATTTGTGTACTGTTCTCTGTTTAATTTTACTTTCTTCATTAATCTCTCTGTACAATCTCTCCGGATGTTAGTGACTAATTCTATTGCGAACATTTTGGTTCTTTCACCGAGAATCGAATTCTCAGGATGATAGGATCTACTTTTATAGCTACTAGATTGAAAAATCCCCTAAAGGAGATCCAAATCATTCGCAAGACATCTGTTGATTCTACTCAGAGTTACAACCGACAACTCTACCATGGGAAGACCACGAACTAGATCGACCTCTCACAACGCAGATGTCAATGAAGCTGCTAGTGTACAACATATATGACCTAGCAACCAACTAGCAATTCAAGGCGCAGGAACCTCCACCTAGAACCAAGCGGAGGTCGTTTCCCGAATAGAGTATAACGACTTGATAAGAGAACCACCCACAACTGAGCAGATCGAAGCCAATACTAATCTCATGACTCATCTTTCCCAGCAATAGCATTAGAATGCAGGAAGTAGTCCTGCTGCTTATTCTTCATCTGATAGTTCGACCTCAACTGACAAACCTCCTGGGCGTAGACGTCGCAGGACAGAAGCTGCACAAGTAGGTGCTACTGATCGATCCGCCAGGGATCGGCACGTGAAGAGACCAGACGCCAGACTCATCAAGACCCAAATCATGCTGGCCTTCAGGACGCACGTTTGGCTGACCGTCAACAGGCGAGACATCAACCCGCACGGTCCCGTGGAGCGGAGACGTGCCTTCCACCCTCCATACACACCCCAGATTTATCAGCCATGGTCAAGCAGTTAATGAAAGAGAACCAAGGCCTAACCAACGAAGATTGGGGAGTGTCCAGGAGTCATACTCCCTTCACAGACATTATCTTGCAGGCCGAGTACCCCAAGAAATTCAATATGCCGACTATCGCAGCCTACGAAGGGAAGACTAACCCTAGGCAACACATGATGAGGTACGAATGGATGATGGATTCGGCAAGGGCGAATAAGCGACTATGTTTATGTGCTTCCCAATCACTCTGTCCGGGATCGCCACTATGTGGTTTACTCGACTTCCTCCGCGGTCTATATCCAGCTTCGACGAGTTAGCGATGAAAATAGTTGAACAATTTAGGATACAAGAGATTTCTTGTTGCCGCCACTAAAGTTAGTAACCCTAACGACCATGCAATTCTGATAGCGGTAATGCAAGGTGTAGATCTAGACTCAGAGTTTGGAGATTGGTTGGCGGGAAAGGCCCCAACTACATTGGAACCGTTCTATTCCAAAGCTCACTGGTTCATACGGGGAGAGGAAGCTCGATGGACGAGATGAGATAAGGCATCAGGGCTTGATCAGGAGACTGTGAAAATTAACATCGCCATGAAGTAGTCCAGGATAGTTTGGGAAAAGTTCAAGTTAACGTCCAGAACAAGCCTGGGCAGTCCAAAGGATCCGGAAGTAGAAATCCCAGAAAGAAAAAAGAAGCAGGGAAATGGAAGCCAAGGATTCCGACCTACAATGAATACACCCCGCTGAATACTTCTCTTGAAACATTTTATCTATCTACCTGTAACACCTTTGAATACAGAAAGCCACACCCAAAGGAGTCCAACAAAGAACAAAAATGGACAGGGAAGTACTGCCGCTTGCATGAGACCCATGGGCACAATATTGAGGAGTGTAGACACCTCCATGACGCCATAGAAAGGTTGATCAGGCAGAAAAAGCTGTATGAGTTTGTTAAGAACCCACGGGGGGGTAGGCAAGGAACGACAGGCCTGGACACGGGCCGGCTCCACGCCACCTAGAGGAAGCTGCCTGGACAGTAAGTAGGTTGATCATAAACACTATAGTTGGAGGACCTCACCCTGCAGACAAGAATTGGCAGGACATGGAACGATATGCTACCTCCCCGAGGCATGCAAATTATGAATGTTGTTCGAACGTGGAAGAAGGAACCCCCGCAAAACTACAACGCATGATGACTGATGATATAGTCTTTAGGAGTCGAGACGTGGACAGGGTGGAGGCTCCTACTATCGACCGATGGTTATATCTACAACAATCAGGCCAGCTTACGTGAAAAGAATTTTGATTGATTTTGGAAGATCTGTCAACATCATCTTCAAGATGGCTTATGATCAAATGAAGATGGAGAAAAAAGATTTGAAACCATGGAAAGCCCGTATCCACGGCTTTAACGGTGCTGCAACCGACGCAATGGGATATATAGAGCTTCTGGTTGAACTGGGGGAAGGTGAGCGTAGGACAGTGCGAGTCTTACCATTCGTAGTAATGGATGTTGACTCTCCATACAATGTATTTTTGGGTCATCCAGCCCAGGCAGAGTTTAGGGCTGCTCTGGCCACATGGTGTTTGACATTAAAATTTTTGACAGACAAAGGAGTAGGTGTAGTACATGGCGATTAGGCGACCAGTCGTGCGTGTTATGTGGCTGATCTGATGGAGGCTCAGCGTAGAGAGAAAGGATAGGTTACGGACAGCTTTGTCCGCATCCAAAATGCTGATGATTAACAAGTAATGCCCAAGCCCTGGATCGGGCGACATTCTCGGATCCATAGAGACATAGATCCGAGAGATGATGATGGGGAACCCAGGGAAACGAATGCAGCACTGGCTGGAATGACAACTGACATCCCAGTTAGCCAGGATGACCCATCACGGGTTCTTAAAATTCGATCACAATTAGATCCCTTGGTGGCCGAGGACCTTACCGATTTCCTACGAGCGAATCTTGATGTTTTTGCTTGGACACATTTTGATATGTATGGGATTCCTCCTGCAATTGCAAGTCATATGTTGAATATAGACCCGAAACACGTTCCCGTAAAACAGAAAAGGAGAGATATGGACCCGGAGAGGTCCACGGTTCTCAAAGAGGGGGTGGACAAACTCAAAGCCAATGGGTTCGTTCGCAATGCCCTCTGCCCTGAATGGGTATCTAACCTAGTGCTAGTGAAGAAAGCGAATGGAAAGTGGAGAACTTATGTTGATTACTCTGATCAGAATAAAGCATGCCCGAAGGATAGCTTCCCTTTACCTAGAATCGACCAGCTCGTCGACTCTGTCGCCGGACACGAATTATTGTCATTTATGGATGCATATTCAGGATACAATCAGATCCCGATGCATAATCTAGACCAAGAACACACCAGTTTTGTCACAAATATGGGGCTATATTACTATGTAGTCATGATTTTTTGATTGAAATACTAGGAGCAACTTATCAGCATCTGGTAAATTGAATGTTTAAAGACCATATTGGTAGAACGATGGAAGTCTATGTGGATGACATGCTCGTGAAGTCACGATAGTCAAGCGACCACATCTAAGACTTATCGGAGATGTTTGATATACTCAGGCATTACGAAATGAAGATCAATCCCTTGAAGTGTCCATTTGGCGTAGCATCGGGAAAGTTTCAAGGTTTCATTGTGAATGCGTGGGGAATCGAAGCTAGCCCAGAGAAAATTGAAGCTATCCGAGATATACAAGTGCCCATAACCATAATGCAGGTGCAAAGCTTGAATGGAAAAGTGGTTGCGCTGAGTCGATTCATATCCAGAGCTACAGACAAGTGTATTCCTTTCTTCGACGTGATAAAGAAAGGAAAGAGAAATTTCGAGTGGACATCCGACTGTGAGGAAGCATTTCGAGCTCTGATAAGGCACTTAGAAGGTCCCCCGGTACTGTTAAAACCGATAGACCATGAAATGTTATATGTGTACCTGGCCGTATCCTAGCATGCTATAAATACAGCTTTGGTTCGAGAGAAGGACCGGGTTCAAAAGCTAGTTTACTATGTTCGTAAATGCTTGACGGGGTGGAAAGAAATTATCCAAAGATTGAGAAACTAGCCTATTGCTTGGTGATTGCATCACGGAAGCTTCGTCCATATTTTCAGGTACACTCAATCAGTGTTTACACTGATCAACCCTTGCGACAGGTACTCCAACGATCGGAAACTTTTGGAAGGATGTTAAAGTGGAATATCGAATTAAGTCAATTCGATATTACCTATCTGCCGTGAAAGGACGTACATGGACAGGCACTAGCTGACTTCATTGCTGAATTTACTATGTTAGACGAATCAAACTGCCACAATGTCATACCTCCCGTTCGATGGAAGATGTACACCGATGTGGCATCTAACGACCGTTGTCCAGCGGCTGGCATAGTTCTAGAGACTCCTGAAACCAATCAATGTGCTATGCTTTGAAGCTCGAATTTACTTGTAAAGAATAACGGAGCCAAGTATGAAGTGTTGATTGCCGGCTTAAGACTCGTCAAAGAATTGGGAGCAAGATCGGTTGAAATCTTTAGCGACTCGCAGCTGGTAGTGTACTAAGCGCGGGAGACTACCAAGGAAGGAGGCAAAGACTTGCCCCATATTTTGTCCGAGTTCAGGAGCCGCTAGCGAATCTCGAGTATTATAATATTTCACATGTCCCGCGTGAGCAAAACAGAGCAGCCGATTCATTGGCAAAATTCACAACCACTAGTGATGCGCAACAGATGGGATTGTTTCCCATCGAAACCTTGCATGTTTCGAGCATAAATATGATGGAGGTAGATTTCGTGCTAGAAATAGAAATTGAAAAGGTGTCATGGATGACCCCATTCAAGCAGTACTTGTTACACGGGGTCTTGCCCGAAAGAAGAAGCGAAAGACGAAAAGTCATTCATAAGGCTTCGCGTTATGTGATGCAAGGTGGGGTAATGTATCAGAGGGGATTCTCGACCCCCTTACTTCGGTGCATTTCCCTTGATGAGATAAAACGAGTCCTGAAGGAAGTCCATGAAGGTGAATATGGCGACCATACCGGAGGGCAGACGTTAGCAAAGAAAATCCTCCGCTATGGATACTATTGGCCAACTATAAATTGAGATGCCGCAGACTACGTGAGAAGATGTGATAAATGTCAGAAGTATGCGAAAATCCCAAGAGCTCCGCCGACGGAACTCACATAAATGGTTAGTTCTTGGCCATTTGCAATGTGGGGAATCGACATAGTCGGTTCCTTACCTCCATCCAAAGGTGGTGCAAAATACGCAATAGGTGCAGTCCATTACTTTACCAAATGGGCAGAAGCAAAACCTTTGGCCACTATCACTACCAAAAAGGTCATTAATTTCGTTGTACGAAATATTATATGCCGTTCTAGCCTTCCACGAACCATCGTCACAGAAAACGGGACTCAGTTTGAAAGGAAAGAGTTCAAGGAATTTTGCCAAAAATATGGTATTGAGAAGAAATTAGCAGCAGTTTCTCACCCGAAAGCTAATGGACAAGTGGAAGCCGTAAACAAGATAATCAAATCCATATTGAAAAAACGTTTAGAAAAGTCTAGAGGCAAGTGGGTGGATGAGCTTCCAACAGCGCTTTGGGCTTACAGAACCACCCACAAGTCCGCGACTGGCCACACTCCATTCGCATTGGCATATGGCATGGAAGCTGTAATACCTGTGGAACTTGAAGTTCGAGCACATCGAGTAACTTATTATGACCTTGTGTCAAATCAAGATCACTTGCTGGAATCATTGAACTTCATTGACGAAAAGTGCGAAGAAGCGAATTAAGAGCGGCCACGTATGGGCACCGAGTCGCTCAATGTTACAATGAAAAAGTCCGACCGAGAATCTTTGGCGTGGGTGATCTCATTTTGAAACGAGTTTTCCCAGTTCCATCACAAATGAACCCCGCATGGGAAGGTCCATACGTCATTGAACGGAAGCTTGGTGAAGGAACTTTCAAGCTAGCGATCGTTGATGGTGCGACACTCCCCCAAGCATGGAATAGTGAACATTTGCGGCATTATTACACTTAGTTCATTTCTATCAAATTTTAGTTGCATTTATTTACAGCAAGTTTTTATTCCTAGTTTACGGCATGTAAAAAGACAATATAGCTTATTTGCATTAATAAAGGCTTGAAGCCATTTCCCTTTCCCATAAATTGTCGATGTTTCTGTGTATGATAACGCTATAACAAATGACTAAAAGATGCGTTACTCCATCTTACATACGAACGCGTATAAACGGTTTAAAACCTCCAAGCCACCGGAGTGCAGACTGGAGTACCCTAAGTCCCTAGAGTGCAGACTCGAGTATAAGCGATTTAAAACCTCTAAGCCCCGGAGTGCGGACCGGGGTACTCTAAGTCTCCAGAGTGCAGACTAGAGTGTAAACGACTTAAAATCTCCAAGTCCCCGGAGTCCAGCCTGGAGTACTCTAAGTCCCTAGAGTGCGGACCAGAGTATAAACGACACAAAATCTCCAAGTCTATAGAGTGCGGACTAGAGTACTCTGAGTCCCCGGAGTGCGGACCATAGTATAAACGAATTAAAATCTCCAAGCCCCTAGAGTGCGGATTGGAGTACTCTGAGTCCCTAGAGTGCGGACCAGAGTATAAACGAATTAAAATATCCAAGTCCTCGGAGTGCGGACTGGAGTACTCTGAGTCCCCAGAGCGCGGATCAGAGTATAGACGACTTAAAATCTCCAAGTCCCCGGAGTGCGGGATGAAATATTCTAAGTCCTCGGAGTGCGGATTAGAGTGTAAACGACTTGAAATCTCTAAGTCCCCGGAGTGTGGACTGGAGTACTCTGAGTCCCCGAAGTGCGGACTAGAGTATAAATGAATTAAAATCTCCAATTCCCCGGAGTGTGGACTGGAGTACTTTGAATCCCTAGAGTGCGGATCAGAGTATAAACGAATTAAAGTCTCCAAGTCCCCAGAGTGTGGATTGGATTACTCTGAGTCCTCGGAGTGCGGACCAGAGTATAAACAAATTAAAATCTCCAAGTCCATGGAATGCAGACTGGAGTACTCTAAGTCTCCAGAGTGTGGACCAGAGTATAAACGAATTAAAATCTCCAAGTCCCCAAAGTGTGGATTGGAGTACTCTGAGTCCTCGGAGTGCGGACCAGAGAACAAACGAATTAAAATCTCCAAGTCCATGGAGTGTGTACTGGAGCACTCTGAGTCCCCAGAGCGCGGACCAGAGTATAGACGACTTAAAATCTCTAAGTCCCTGGAGTGCGGACTAGAGTACTTCGAGTCCCCAGAGTGCGGACTAGAGTGTAAACGACTTGAAATCTCTACGTCCCCGGAGTGCGGACTGGAGTACTCCGAGTCCTCGGAGTGTGGACTAGAGTCTAAACGAATTCAAATCTTCAAGTCCCCATAGTGCGGACTGGAGTACTCTGAGTCCCCGGAGTGCGGAGCAGAGTATAAACGAATTAAAATCTCCAAGTCCCCTAAGTGCGGACTGGAGTACTCTGAGTCCCCGGAGTGGGGACCAGAGGATGAACGAATTAAAATCTCAAAATCCCCAAAGTGCGGACTGGAGTACTCTGAGTCCCCGGAGTGCTGTCCAGAGTATAAACGAATTAAAATCTCCAAGTCCCCAGAGTGCGGACTGGAGATCTCTGAGTCTCCGGAGTGCAGACCAGAGTATAAACGAATTAAAATCTCCAAGTCCCTGAAGTACGGACTGGAGTACTCTGAGTCCCAGGAGTGCGGACCAAAGTATAAACGAATTAAAATCTCCAAGTCCTCGGAGTGAAGATTGGAGTACTCTGAGTCCCTGGAGTGCGGACTCAAGTATAAATGACTCAAATCTCCGAGTCCTTAGAGTGAGGACTGGAGTACTCTAAGTCCTAGAGTGCGGACTCGAGTTTAAACGACTCAAACCTTCAAGTCCCCTGAGTGCAGGCTGGAGTACTCTAAGTCCCCAAAGTGTGGATTCGAGTATAAGCGATTCAAATCCCCAAGTTCCCTGAGTGTGAACTAGGACACAAATGACTTGAATTTATCAAGTCGCCGATGTACGGACTAAAAAACATTTGAGCGTGAAATAAAGAATCTGCAATGCCAAAAAGTTGTCAACTTGTTTGAAGATGAATCGAGAAGTTCGTGTAACTCGCATTAGCTCGGGTTTTGACCACGGTTATACAAAAATCCAAACAATAATAGTCCTCTGAGAGGCAAAAGAACAAAGTTTTATTCATCAGAAATAATTTTATTTACATGAACTATGAAAATAGAAAATAATTACATAATCTAAACTAACTCTCGTTGAACGAGAGCGAAGACTACTTCTTCAACTTCTTCGATTTTTTACCAGACGACTCCTCCCCACTGCGTTTACCCTTGATAGCTTTATTTGACAGGGGCGTGACAGCTGAAAAAGTATGAGGGACTTCCATGGGTTTGGACTCACCTGGGAGGATGACATTCAACGGCTTATTCAAATGATCGTCTAGGTCCACATCTTGGGATTCGACCTTGATCTTGACCGTCTTTTCCTTCTCTTTCTCAAGTTGATCCTTCATTCTCAGTTCAGATGTGTGTTCAGAGGCGCATGTAATTTCAACTTCATAAGTCCCATCGATGGGAGAGGAAGTCTCAGATTTCTCCTCATCAAGCGCTCCAATCACCTCAGCATTTGGACCGGGAGCCTCTCCTGCGTGAGTGGCTTCACTCATTTTTTCCTTCCCCTCTTGGCGACATCACTCCTCAGAGTGGGCTCAAGATCAGAACGGCCTGCACGAAATCACGAAAGAGAAGTATTAAAATACGATAGCTCCTGGTGAAAAACGATGACTTTTGGAATATTAAAGTGAAGTATCTACCAGGTTCTGGCTGGCTCTCAGCCGCTAGAGGAGTCTCACCTTTCGGAATTGGAGACAAAATGTGAACGCCGAGGCCGGGATCCTCCGGATCATAACCAACATGTTGCTTAAAGTGATCAAGTATTGGCCGACTGGCCGGCTGAGTAGGCACACGAGCTGGAGACTTGATCCCGGATGGACCGGCAATAACCTCTTTCCCTTTCGTTGAGGGAGAGCCTTTACAGTAACTGGTTTTTGCCGCTTACAGGTCTGAACGCTCGTTTCCCTTAAGGAATTATTTTATTAAAGCTCCCTCGTTAACCTCCTTGGTACCTTGTTCGGCCTTCCTGATTTCTATTAAGCTCTCCCACGCTTCGGCTAAAGATTCGAGATAGCCCTCGCCCAGAAAAGTTAAGTCTCGGTGCATGAGAACGCGGGCATTGAATTCGGCAATAAGCGGGTCGAACATGCTTTTGACCTCTTCCCCACCTTCTTCCTTAGCCGCATCAAGATGGGAGTTGATCTCTGCAGATGCTATCTTTTTACCCTCTTCACGGGCTTCATTCTTCAATGCCTCAACTTTAGAAAGCTCGTCCTCAAGATTCTCCATTAGGAGTCGTGTAGCAACGATCTCGTCGCAATGCCGTTGCGACTCTTCTTGGACAGCAATCTTCTCTTCCTTCTCTTTGCGGAGTCTCTCCTCAAGTTCTTTGACTCAGAGGCCGAATGCATCCCTCTTTTTTTTGCACCGAGTCTTTCTCTAGAGCTAAGGCCCCACAACGTTTGACCGCCTCGTTGGTTTATTTTTTATGGGTTGATTCCAAACGAGTTATGGCTTCGGTGGTATCTTCGGCGCTTTACTGTGCGGTCTCAAGCAGAGATTTGTAAGACGCAAGCTCTTGGTCCCGAGCTTTGACAATGTCTTTGTCATGGATAGCCTCAAGCTTCAGGCGATCAATCTCATGCTGGCGCTCTATGGAGACTTCGGAAACTTTCTCATCAAAATGAACAAACGCGTCATGTTGAACATAGATGTCATTAGTACAGGCGATAGCACTCTATTTGACATCTCTAGGAATACGATGAATTGCCCGGAGAAACTTCAGACCATCAAAGCAAATTTTTGGAAATTTAGCTTTAAGCTCGGCCAGTCTATTTGATACTGTTGGATCTATTGCAAGAATAGGAGGAGACGGCTTTGAAAGTTCAACTATCCTGTAAGGATCTCGAGACCGTCGTATGGAAAAGTAATTGGAGTGTTGATCACGGAGGACATCGGATTGCGACCCCTTATTGACGTGCTTATCTTTGCTTTTCTCCAAGTGAGAAGAGGGATGTTGGTGGTATTTGGGCTGATAATATGTTTTCTTTCGAGATGATGAGTTGCGGGAGTGATAATCCCTATCGCCATCACCGTCACTATCCCGATGTCTTTCGGAACTTTAGTCCTGTCTAAAGTGATGGAAGATGGACGACCCATGGAGATGATCAATTCCATGTGTACGCTGCACGTCACCTACATAGAATTTAAATAACAACGAATTAGCAAAGAGTAGTGTGACGACGGAAATTTAAGTGCAAGGTGAAGTGCATGTGTTTGTGTGTGTCCTAGTGTTTCCCCCCGACGGATCAGTTTCTCTACTAATGGGAGGTTTTTCTCCCTGAGTTTGGGCTTGAACGCCTACATCGCCTTTGATGGGCGAGTAAGTGCCTCTAGATCGTCAAAATCATAACTGAGTAGATCATCGGGTATGGAGAGGCTCGATTGGCCTTTTAAAGAACATTCTAAATGCTGAGAGGAAGCCTCTTTCTCCGTTGGAATAAGGGTAATTTTATAAGTTCCGCCAACATTTTTTCTTATCATGTACGTAGTCTCTTTTTCCACTGCGAAGAGGAAGATGATGTTTCGATGTCGTGAACTTCGAATGTCGTGTCCTGAGTGGGACCAATGTTCTCATCTTGTAGTTCGGGTGTTTCGGTTTCTTTTATTTCTCCCTCTTCTAGTGCATCAGGAGCGTTATGTGCTGAAGACTCGGCTTTTTTCCCTTTGGCAGCGGTAGACCTGGGTATGGCAATGCCCTGTGGGAGGCTTATCCAACGACCATCCGCCAATAGCCCAAACCTTGAAAGTGACTCATTCGAAATGATGGTTCTGATGTCTCGTTCTTCAGCAGGAAGGGCTCGAATAGCTTCGACTGCTTCAGAATATCCACGCCCTCGAGACGTGGTTTAATATCTGAAAAGATGGAAAAAGTTAGAAAAGGTACAGCTTCGACCAAACATGAGCGTTAGTCCAAAGAAAAGACTTACTTCCTTCCACCCATCTCCTCACGAAACCCGAAGGGAAACGCACATAAAACCATTCCTGTTTGTACAGGGAAAACTTGCTCCATGCCCAATTAAGAATTGACATTTTTGGTGCGGCTCCAGAAACATGAAAGAGGGGCTATCTCTCCTCTTCTTGATGCAATATATATATGATATTGCCTGGGGTTGGAAGAATGGAGAGAACATTCATGAAAAGAATGTAGGTACCATAGATGAATGCGTGGCTGTTCGGGTGCAGTTGCGGGGGGCAATGTCGATGTATTGCAGCACGTCCCAAAGAAATGAGTTGAACGGTGGCATGCTGCCAACCCAGCGCATAAATTTATTAGAAGCTGTGCATCCAACAAGGGGCAAGTGTGGACGATCGTGCCTCGATCGAATTAACACGTCGTCGAAGGGGATTCCGTGGACAGAGCATATCCTATGGAGCGCACTTTCATTAATCTTCGAAGCCTGTGAATCAACTGGGTTGTCCAAGAAAATTGATGCTTCCAAAGCGTCGAGAGCTAGGTTATGAGTAGGCGAAGCCGACGGGTTTGAAGTATCTACGACTTCTTGTCCAGAAGACAGCCCAGGTCTGTCTGAGATCGTGGCCGAGCTAGATTTCCTAGACATCTTTAATGAAGATTTAATCTAGCAAAGTATCTGTTTGAACTATACTTGAAAAATAATCTATGTTAGATTTAACAACATAAATATCCCCCCGTGTGGTGTGTACTAGTGTGGTAATTCAAATATAAGTGCTGAGAAATTGGAAGTCACGGAGTTGATGGTATAAAGTTGAGCTTTGAATTGTTGCCTACGAAGACCGTCATCGCTGACCGTCTCCGTAAGCCTGTCCTATGATGTTTTCAATTTTGGGCTCGGACAGTGGCACTATATGTTAAAGGCAATTATCCGTTTTTGTCAATTTAAGTTCAGGCTTGTGATTATTAAAACTGGGGAGTTATCAGTCTAGATTGGTTCGATATGCTAGTTTGCTTAGGTCCTTGTCCTTGTTTTTGTCATATGATTAGGCAAAGTGAATAGGTGTTCGGCCCAAGTATCGTTCGGCCAAAATATTGTTCGGCATAGAATCATTCCGCCAAAATATCATTCGGCCTAAGCATTGTTCGGCCAAAATATCATTCGGCCTAAGTGTTATTCGGCCAAAATATCGATCGACATTTCTGCCGTTCGGCCTAAGTGCTGTTTGGCCAAAATTTCGATCGGGATCCTTTCCATTCCCCGCTTCCTTTCATTTTTTCCACTCCAACCTCATTCGGCATAGGGAGGTCCATGTCGATCCACACCAATAGGCATGATCTCTAACTCCATTCTCATGCTACTATAGGACCACTCAGCATTAAAAGATCATGCCGAGCCACTACGGTGCATCTTCCACCTTTCTCTTGTCCAATCCGTCCACCTCAAAATCACCTGAGAGCATACCAAGTTCCAGCCCTAGAATGCGTACGAACCTCAATCCATCACCCTCATTCACACGCACCCCACTTTCTACGATCTATGAAGGATTCACAAGGTCGAGTAATATGTAATGCTCCCTAATTTGAGAGAATGATCGAAAGGTTCTTACCGAAGAGTACGGTGGGAGCTCAGGGTCTGTGAGTTTGGGATTGGAGGTTGTTCGAACTTAACCTACGAAGGGCATGATGGATTCTAGGTAGGAAGGGAAGATCGAAGAAGTGAACGAGATTCAAGGGAGTTAAGTTACACGTTCTTGGAAAGTCATGGAGGTAAAAAGTGAAAAAGTGAAGAAGAAGGGGAATGCCTGCCTTTATAGGCAAGAAGAGGAACTCGAAGAGACAATGACCGGTAGAACCGTTCAAAACGACATCGTTCGGAATCGGCTATGTCGTTCGGCATCCAGGCGCTCGACATCGGCTATGTTGTTCGGGATTCAGAGAACTGAGCAGAGGCTCGACGCAAAGCACGGAGAACTCATGATTCAAAGCGCACCACGTTCGACCACGTGATGCACTTTGGGAGGCAAGTGTTACCTGGAGATTTGACCAGGCAACTAGGCACTCGGCATTGCATACTGTTTGTCATCCCGAGCGTTCGGCACAACATACTGGGTTGGCTTCCAGGGTCGTTCGCCATAAATGGTTCGATCGACATCTATGGGACGATCGGCATGCAAGAGCGTTCGGCATTGAGAGCCATGTGGTATTGTATATCGTTCGGCATCAAGTGCCTATCAGCATCTATGGAAGTTCGGCATGGTAGAGTCGTTCGGCATTCCATACTGCTCGGCATCCAGACCTTGTTTGGCATATCACTTCTTTCGACATAAATCTCGATCGGCATTTGAGATCGTTCGGCATCCAGAGGTGTTCGACATCCATCCAATCTTGTCGGCTTCGATTACTGCTCGGCCTGTACTCTCCACTTAGCGCATCACATCGTTCGGCACGAAGATATCGTTCTACATCACTTTGTTTGGCATGAAGATATCGTTCGGCATCACTTCGTTTCGCATGAGGATATCGTTCGGCATTCATACCTCATTCGGCATTTTTCCGTTCGGCATCTACGGATCGGCACCCAGAGCTCACTCTTTTTGGGCCGAGCTACGGGGCTACCTAGCCCGCCAGGGAAGTCCAACCCATCTTCGCCTATAAATAGAGAGGCAGGGGCACAGTGAAAGGGACCATTTTCCAAGAATACCGGGGAGACTCTGCTGCATTCAAGACTCATTCAAGACTTATCATTTTTTCTTAGCAATTGTATTCAAGTAATTGGAATATGAATTTTATCTGTAATCGATTATCGAGAAAAGAAATAAAGATTAACCTCAAAGTGGACATAGGCAATTACGCCGAACCACTATAAATCTGGTGTTCGTATTTTCTGCATTTAAATTTGTGTACTATTCTCTGTTTAATTTTACTTTCTTCGTTAATCTCTCTACACAATCTCTCATAAGGGTGTTAGTGACCAAGCAGGAAATAAACTCAAATTATAAATAGAATTCGACTTGCATTGATAATGAATTAAAATAAGCGGAGATGTTGTGAAAATAAAATGGGATTGGATTAATGTGGTAATAGTTTGTATTGCAAATAAAATCCAAGTGACCAGAAATAAATTGGAAATGGCCTTGTTATTAATAAAATAAAATCGGGCTGAATTGAGCATGGAAATTAAAATTCATAATGGATTGAGTGAATAAACTAATTATACTGAATAAATAAATGGATGGAATTTGATTAAATAAGAATCAAATGAAAGATGGAAATAGAACTTGTTGTAAAAAGAAATGGAAGTTGGTTGAATGAAATAAACATATGCTATAATGTTAAAAATGGAATATTTTTAGTCGCAACAAGTTAAGAAGAAATGAAATTGTTAAGGAGTTGGAATAACTTAAAGAAAGAGGTATGGAATGTTTTCAAACTTAATAGAATGGTTCCAAATGAAATGAATGCGGATAAGAAATGAAACACAAATGAATGGATTGTGAATAAAATTGAAATGGAATAAAATTAAAATGGAAGGAATTGAGTATAAATTGAGTTCGAATCAATTTAAAATGGTTATAAGCTTAAGTAATTATTTATTTACATGAATATAGACGAATTGCATAAAAATAAATTGCCGTTTGACAAAACAAGATTAAATAAAATTCTATGAATTGATAGAAGTGAAATAAAATTGATTTTGAAGTCAACTGAATTGAATATGAGCTTGTTTGGATTAACAATAAATTGAATGTGAGAAATTTGAATTGTAAACCATTAAAATTGAACGAAATGGCATATGAATTGGTTGGAAGCAATTGAATTAGTTTTGAAATCATATAAATTGCTCATGGAAAGTGTTTGGTGCTTATGAAATGCATGTGTTTAGCTATTGAAAGTAAGCGAGATGTTAATTAATTTCACATATTTAGTACTTACATGTTTGAATTGAGTTAGTGAGGTACCGGGAAGCCTTTTGGCTGGATTGGATCGCGCAAAATGCTAAAGTAATAAGCCGCTCGCTTAAAAATGCTAAATGAAGGTACGCTTACGCAGCAAAAGTAAGGAAATATGAACTGTTGTTTGTTTTTCCGACCATGTGGGTCGATGTATATATATTTATATCTCTTGTCAAATTGCAAAAGCTCCTCCGTACAAAGGAGACTCTGCCAAAACGATTTCAATTTGGAATTGAATAAGGGATTTTTGAATTGGGAATTGAAAGTAATTGTTTAGTTGGAACTAAATAATTAGAAAAGTGAATACAGGATTTTCACTAAGGGTGTTTTAGTAAGTAAGTGGGTTTGGGGTATTCGTCTGACTTAGTAATTTCGGGGATGAAATTCTTTTAAGGGGGAGGAATATGACGATCCAAATTTTTGAGCATTTGCAATTGGAATATTTAATTGATTTCAAATATTTAAAAGTGAATTATTAACTTTAATTTCAAATATCACCATTTATTGGATAAATTAATCTTGAATTAAACTATTGGAAATTGGGTGAAATATGAAATATGAAATCTGGAATTTTTAGCTTGTTAAATAATTTGTAGGCTTATAAAATTTATATTGATTGTACTGAAGATAGTAGAAGTGTTAAAATTGAATTTGGAAGTATTTTGTTCAGCTTTGAAAATATATCGTTTAAATTGATATTTAAAAATGCTTTCTGAGGCATAGTCTTGGAATTTGACAAAACCAGTTCTATTGGATCCATAATGTGTTTTATTATCGAATTTCAAATTTCGTAGCGTTTGGAATTGACGTGTGAACGTACAATATATAAACGCGCAGAAACCTGTGTTGAAAATTTAATATAATAACTGAGTCCAAAAAGCTATCTTCTCCATACGATCGAATTATGACTCGAAACCTTTTCCATTGTGTTCGAAATAGGGGTATAACATTATAGACGCCTAGCGGCATGCCTCGATAGGATATCAAAATTTTAAGCTGCTAAAAACGAGATCTTTTCAATATTTAAAATTAATATTTATCAAGTCAGAATCAAGTCAAGCCACCTTCCGTCCTTTGAAAACCTAATTTGCTTTCACACGCAAGGAATCAAAATCCTATCCCCTTTTTCTTATTTAAGCACGCTACCTCCATCCTTCTCGTTTATAAAAAAGAAATCGTGGCCTTGCTTTCCTCATCAAAAAATGGCGGAACAGATATAGAAAAGAAATCGCGTATCCCTTTTCAATTTCCCTTCTGTTCGAATTTTTTGAAATCGAAGGAAAGGAACCGATTCGAACCATTATCGTTTCATCGAGCTAGAGTGTCGCGGTAGCATTGTGAGTTCGCATGATGGCAGATTTCGAGCGAGCCAATGCCTGGAAGCAGCAAGCTAGGGCATACGAGGAGTCGCAGCGTTCTTCGACGGGCATGGTCGCGAAGCTTTGGGGAGTGTCATGACTGAGGGTTTGGCTGTGGGTAGTTACGTTCGATCTGTCCGAAGGAGGAGATGCATGGTCGCACGCGCTCGTGGAGTTCGACGGCGAGGGGTCAACATCGTTCAAGTCGCGTGCGTGCAACTGCTTCGTGATGGTGGTAGATGCTCGATCGAGTCAACGAGGTATCGAAATCTAGTTCTTTCAATTTGAATTTTATTTAACAAATACATATATAAATATATATTAGGAAGAAATTTTACAGTAAAGTATAAACCTATTCTAATTTTAATTCTATGTATATATGTATATAAAGAGGATTGCTGTTTTCGTTAATTTCAGGAAAAATATATATATTACAGTATATCCATTCCGAATTTAATATATATATATAAATATTGTGACGACCCGGAATTTTGAGCAATATCAATTTAATAATCTTTGATAATAATTAAATTGATTTGATCATTTTACATTATAAATTGACAAGTTAAATTTATTTTAAAGATAAATGATAATAAATTGTTAATATCTATCAATAAGTTTCTTGACTATATGAATTGGCAAGATTAAATTCTTTTGAAATTTATAATAATCTGATTTGGAATTATTTATTTTGGTAAATAAGAAGTTTTAATGTAATAAAACTTTGTATTCAAATTATGATATATATGAATGTATATATTGTGATTTGATATTTGTTTTTAAAATTTAATTTGGAAATTAATAAATTTAAGGTTTGAATGTTCTATTTGAAATGTGTATATATTTGTATATATATATTTGAAATAGGAATTGCATTAATTTGAATTTAATAATAGTTTTCAAACTAGGATATATTTAGTTTTGAATTAAAAATGTAAATTACTTGATTTCATATGAATATTTATTAAAGTATAAGTGTGTACATTTTATATTACATAAATACATTTAATAAATTGTTAAAGATAAATAAGATTTAAAAGAAAACATTAACAAAATATATAAATAATACTTATATAACATATGTAAGGATATTAATTTACATTAAAGACATTTGTAAATTATTAGGCATAGGTGTAAGTAAATTAGATCTTGAAGGTGACAAATGTCATTTTCTTTAATAATTATTTAAAATTAAATTGTAGATAGAGATAGTTTACTTCCAGCTAAAAACATTTTTTTTTCTCTTCAAACTTAAAACTGAATACAAAAGGAAAATACAAAGATCATAAAAGTACAAATCAAATCAAAGTTCAAATAACCAAAATCTGTAAATCTGAAACAAGAAGGAGTTGAGAGGCATTTGCAAATCTGGAAAATCAACATGCAATACTGGAATCAAGAAGTAAAACATTATCATACAGATGGAATTCACAAGCATACAAATTTATTCAAGCAATTCAAGATTAAAATCAACATGCAGTGAATTCAAATGCCTGGAAACAATCATGCAGATCTTCTCTCTGTTTTCTGGAAATTTTCAGGTGAGTAAATGGAACTTTTAAAAACAGTTTTAATTCTGGGATTCAACTGTTTTTAAATAACTTGATGATATTTGCAATATTTCAATTAAAATTTGATGCATATGTGAATATGATGTTTGATTGCCTGTTGAGTGTGGATGAAGTTCCTGTGTGATGAAACAGGTTGCAATTTTCTTAATAAATTCAACAACTTCCTGTTGAATTCAATTTTGTTTAAGATATGTAAACAAAAGATGTTTATAATCATGCAACTTCTCATCTAAAAATACTTGTAAGTTTTAAAAGTAAATAATTAGTATTCTTTTTAAAATTTACAGTAAAATACAATATTTGGTCAAAATTTGATGAAATCAATTTCAAGTTTTGATTTCATGATTGGATTGTAAATGGTAAATGATGATTTTAGAAGCTGGAATCACAATTTTTAATGGAGTAATTTGTGAGCAATTTGGGATTTAATGATTTGGGAACTTTTGCCAAATCACGGCAAACTACGGCGAGGTTGACATCGCAGTTGAACTCGGAGATGGAGTAGACTTCTATGAGCACACGAAAAATGGTCCATGAATTTTCTGTTGAGCGTGATGGCCGTGATTCGATCATATAGGGTTTATCACTTGTTCTTTTTGCCGTTGTGTTCATCTTGACCTCGCGACTTCGTGGGTGTTCTGGAGGCTATCGCGAGGGGTTAGAAAGTTGATGGGAAGTGAGATGAAGCCACGGTGGTGAAGGCGTGGTCTACGGTGAAGGGGATGGTCGGCGTTGATAGTTTTTTTGGCTGCTGTGTTTTGAATTTGATGGGTTCGAGCGTGATATTTTCGTGTGTGATTCGAATTTGATTTCTGGGTTGAGCATTGGAATGGAGGGGTTGAACGTGACTTGTGGTGGTCGGAATAGTGGCCGTTGGCGATGGGGAACTCGGTGCACGTTGCACGGTGGGGTGGTATCAGTTGCTGTTGGGTTGAATGGGAGAAGATGGTGAAGAACTCGAAGCAGGCACCGTGTTTTGTGATGTGGAACTCGAAGCAAAGGGTAGGCAGGGGAGACTCGTGATGTTACTGGGTGTTTTGTTGGGTTACTCGAGTCAAAGCTTGGTTACTCGAGTATTTAAATATCCAGACTTTAGGACTTGATGTTTAAGTTGTAACTCAAAGAATTTGTTTTTAGGAATAAGGTTTTTAAACGAAATGGGTTAAACAAGTTTCAGATTAAATTTGTTTTCAAAGTTATGTCTTAAAAACACGATTATATATATATTTTAAATATGGAAATTTTAAAATAAAATAGGTGGGTTTGAAATAAAGTTTACGTTAAACTTTATTTAAATAAATTTGGAAAAGATTTAAAGATTTAAAAGTTCAATTTAAAATATGTTTAAATTATAATTGATTTCTAAATATTATATTATTTTAAATAAAGTTTAATGATTTAGAATTTGATAATCAATTGTAATAAAGATTATCTTTAATTATTTTGAATTTTGATTTAATTAAAGATAATTAAGTTTAGAAAGATAATTAAGATAATTAGATTTTTAACTGATGAAGGTTATTGGTTAATATAACAATTTAATTAAGACAATGTTTTCTTAATTAAGAATTTTATAATTTTAAAAGTTAAGAATCATTTAATTAATTTTAAATGATTTAGTTAAATAGTTAATTAAATAATAAATTTGTGATTAATTAAGATAATCACTTATGAGTTAATTTAATGTAATTACTGGGAAAGTAATTAAGTAATTAAGTGATTAATTACAAGAGGTCATTAAGTAAAGGATAATCACTTTATTAAAAGTAATTATGTAAATGTGATTAAGAGTTAATCACTTTAGTTATTAATTAAAGAATTAATTAATAATTGATTAAAGGTTTAAATTATTTGATTAATGATTAATTAATTGAAGTATTAAGAGTAATTAATTAAGTCCTTAATTACTTGTTAAAGTAATTAATTAAGATAGAATTTAATTAATGATATAATCATTAATTAATGGAAATAATTAATTAATTGTTAATTAATAATTTAAGAGCAATTAATTTATAATTTAGTTTTAATTACTAAATGTAATTAAAGTAATTAATCAAAGGTGATTAATTAAAAGTAATTAATTAAGTATGATTAATTAAAAGTAATTAATCAGTGTGATTAATTAAAAATGATTAATCAAGTGTAATTGATTAAAGGTAATTAAGGAATAATTACCAGAATAATTAGAGAATAATTAATCAAGGTTGATTAATTTAGAAAGTAATTAAGAGGTAATTACTTAGTATAATTTGGAAGTAATTAATCAGGATGATTAATTAATTTGGTAATTAAGTAATAATTACTTAAAGTAATTAAGTGATAATTAATCAGGAAAGATTAATTGAAATGGATAATTAAGTGATGTTAATTAATTAATTTGTAATTAATTAATAAATAGTATTGGATTGGAGATAATCCAAGTATTTAATTAAGGATTAATTTAATTTAAGGATTAATTAAATTAATCAAGGTTGAATCAAATTTGTTTATGAATGGTTAATGATTGGATGATTTATATATCATTGGATGAGTTAATGATATTGATTGTTGTTGGATGATATTGATAGATGTGATGATGTGATTATGCTATATGTGATTGTGACATATATGCTGCTTTGTGATATGTATAGATGCATGTTATAATAGATGCTTATCTATCTGTGTTGTGAATACATCCATTTATGTTAAGTGATACTTCTGAATATCTATTGTTTAAATCCCTTAAGTACAACTTGGACATTAAAATGGCGTTTGGTTTCGATGAGACCGGGATCGGGTTTCCATATTTGGAATCCGAAAACCACATCGATTCCAATTAAACGTTAGGTCGTTAATCCAAATGGAGCAAGTGAAGACTCGAGGTGTAAGGGCTATACGTCAGTATAACTCTGTGGGTGATTCCGTAATGAGTTTGACGGAATAGTGCTTATAGATTCGAGATGGTGAATTAGAGTGCAAGGGCTATGGTCGTTGACTCTGAGGGTGATTCCAAAATGAGTGCAACGAGATAGTGCCTTCGGTTTCGTTCGAACCCGGAACGAACTTGTATGGATTGAATGCTTTCAGTACATCGTCAGGCGGACGATGAGCATTCTAAGATAATTGGTCCTATAAAGGTAATCGCAGCCTCAAGCCTCATCAACCGGGAATGGCTAAAACAGGGGAGGTGCAGCAAGGCTTCGTGGGTCGCGCCCACTGGAGGGCAAGATACATCCCTGTCTAGAGGTCCCTTTATATTTCGGCTGTGTGGGCAGTTGGTCTGCAGCCAACTGCGGGGTGGTCTTGTTCGGGACTGTTCAGTAAGGAATGGTCCCGGTCTTGTGTTGCAGGGGATGAAGGGAGTAATCCTCGGTACGGTGATCTAGGCCACGTACTGTGACGGGCGGTACCCCAGTAGCCCTGCCATTGTTGGAAACCCATTTTCCCTACGAGACCCTACGGTTTTGTTTGTATTACCCACTTTTGTGGCTAGTAGCTGGAATTTAATCATGTAACAATTTCGGCTATTTCATATTTATTTGAAAACCCTAGACACTATTATAATATCACTGGATTTCCTATCAAATGTTTTGGTTAGCGTAAGGTAAAAACTTTTCCATGTTTATGTGTGGGAAGTCTTACGTGATACCTTTTCTTTTCAAAGGATTTTCTAAAGTTAAGCAATCTTAAACCGTTTACTCACACCAGACCCCTGTCTGACCCGAGTGTTTATTTTCTGTTTTATTAAACTCTTGGGTACTCATATTATATATGAGTAGTCAAGTGATTCAGGTTATCTCTTGACGAATTCTGGAGGAGCTTTGGAGCAGGAGGCTTCAGCGTGTAGATATATGGTTAGAGTTTCCGCTGTGTGTTTTTCTGTGTGTTGTCTTGTATTGTATTAGACAGAAATGTTATAACTGTCTAATTTGAGATGTTTAGTTGTGTACTCTGATGTATATGAACTATGTATATGTTCTATATTATATTTAAATCGTTCCGCTGTGAGATTCTGATGTGTTGTTTTCTCTTTCTTCTCTTTCTTTTCTTCTTCTATCCCTTTCTTTCTTAATTAGTGATGCGATTTTCCGGGAGTGGAAAGTTCGGGTCGCTACAAATATAATTAGAAGGATATTTTATTTGATTAGGATATACATACATATATATATATATATATTTGAAAAACAGGAAATAATATATATATCGAGATTTCTGAAATTAAGGGTTGTACTTAAAATTGGATTTTTGAGTTATATAAAAATCATTTTTATTTATGCATGTAACTTATTTCTCTTACTTTAAATATATATACAGTAATATTTTGAAGTTATATAGAAAATTTAAAATATTTGAAGGTTTATATAAAATAGATTTTTATGAAATCTATATAACTTTTTTTTATAAAATATAAATGTAATTCCAAAGTGGAAAAGAAATAAAGATGGATATTTTCAATCACCGATCTATTTTATAACAATGTATTATGGAGATTGACCTATTTAATTATTTAGCTACTAAAAGTACTTATTATAAGAAGGTCAGTTTTAAACTAAATAATAATTAGTTGCTTGATTTATTTAAATAGTAATAAAACATGTAATGTTTATTCAAGGTTTGAAATCGGGAAGAGACAAGCCGGTTTGGATCGGATTGCAAATTAAGGGTCAAAGGTGAGTTAATCTCAGTCTTCTGGATTAATATTTTAATTTAAATAGTTAAATTCAAATTACTGGATGTTTAGCTTGGATGATGATTGTCATTAGCTAAAATTAAATAGACCCTATACACCGCATAATAGCGGATGATATCATACATCTAAACCCATATACTACGATATTCCACCTTGAAGTGGGATTGGTATTATATATATTGGAGTGATTGATTTCCTGCATTATATAGCGGATGAGACTATATTGTAATGGCCCTGAATTTTTAACAATTTAAATTGAAAATATTTAATTAATTTTAAATATTTGAATGATGATTTAAATTGAATTCCCAATGCTATATAAAACATTTCTGTGAATTTGGCGATTAAATATTAAAATTTAATCTATACAAAGTTGAATAAAAATTTAAATTTGACTTTGGAGTTGAAATTGAATATTGAATTTGTATTTTTAATACAAACTAATGACTTAGTAAAATAATATTGGATACAAGGATTTTTATTTATGTAAATTTATAAATGGGTGGTTAGTTTTAAATAACATTTTTCTTTTCTTTAAAATAAAAAGGAATAAAATTTTAATCAATACAAATTAGATAAAGAAATACACAGTTAAAAATTCAAACAACAAAATTTACAAAACCAATTGAAATTCAAAATAAAAATATAAAAGGAAAATTTGTTAATTGTTGTTTGGGCTTTGAAAATTTTGGTTGGCCCACGTTTGATATTGGTGCCGTGATTAAGTATACCCGTCCCTCTTTACCTTCTCATTCGAAAAACCTAAACAAAAAAAAAAGAGTAAAAATGGCGGCGGCCTGTTCCTCTCTTCCTTCGATCTGAAAAATTAGGGCTTGCGATCCAATTTGAGGCTTCGATTTTTTCTTCGATTGTGCTCATAACTCACCCCGGCTGTTTCGATTCGTGATAAGGTGAGTTTTTCTCACGATTAATTTTAATCAAGTTTTTAAATTTGTTTGAATTGGGTGCTTGGTTGCATGTTATGATTTGGTGTTATTGGCTTCCATTTGCTCGGTTAATTTGCTTTTAAACTGATAAGAACATATACTATTAAAAAAAAAATTTCTTTTAAACTGATAAGAACAGATGCTATTAAAACTTTGCTTTTAAACTGATAAGAACAGATGCTATCAAAAAAAACTTTGCTTGTTTTGTTTTTGCTGCATGTGATGGATCTTTGGATATGGTTGTGGAAAATTTTGTTTACATGTGATGATCATTGATGATGAATATAAGTTATGGATTGCATGTGTGTATATGTGATGATATATGCAGGTTTGTACCTATGTACTAGTTTGTTCAAAGTTTCAGGTCATTAAACCTGTCTGTATGCAGTTTTAAGCTAGGATTTTAAATTGAATGGGATTTAAAAGTTAAGGGAGTTTCGAGCAAGTATGTAAAATTGCAAGATTAAGTTGAATTTGAATCCAAAAGTTTTTTTTTGGAAACTTTAAATTTAAGCAAGAATTTTGATACATGATGTGTAGTTGACTGTGCATGATGATGTTTCGAAATACTAGATACTGTAAAGCTTCAGGGAAATTAAGTATATTTCAAAGCTTACACTGTGCTTTAGAGCTAAAATTTAATCTCTGGTTCACAAAATAAACCATCTACAACTACAACTTCTTCTACCTTCCCCTTGCTTCTGAAATGAAAAGAAAATAACGTGTTGTTTAAACCTATGTTTTATTCAGTTCTTTGTGTTTGAATGCATGTATAATTATGAATAACTTTTGCATGTGAATGAATGGCTATGCTTGTGTTTATATTTGCTTGGAAATGTTGTTCCCAGTTTTTCGGTTTCCTGTAACACTTTGGTTTACAGTGTAAACCATACTAAATTTAAAACTTTTTTTTTCTATTGCTATTGAAGTTGGATGATGTAGGAAAGTATAGTTTGAGTTGCATGCTAGTATATTGAAATGATCAAATATTGCATATGTTTATAATTAACTGTCTGATGTGTAATTGTAGTTGTATACATGCTGTAAATTGCTTTGTTCTGTTTTCGTTTTCCCTGGCACAAGTTTTTATTAAAATCATATTCCTTTAATTAGTTTCTGTTAGAAGGAAGGATTAATCAAGACATCTTTGTTGACTTAAAACATTAAGATTTTAAAATTTTATTTAAGTTAAAATTTAATAGGAATTTACTGGAAATTTATGTGTTTAATTGACAACTATGTCAGTGCTTGCATGGATGTTTTAGCATAAATATGGCTTGAATTGATATTTAAATTGTGAATACCCCTGTACATATCAGTATCCTATACATTTCAAACATAAAGCAAAACTGCATCATTTTTTTTGTTCTGTAAATCTGGAAAGTTGGTTTTGCAAACAAACTTTATTTTCAAGGCAACTCAGGATCCTAAAATTCAAAGTATTAAAAGTATTTCAGTTTTATTTAAAGAGTTCAAAATATCAAACGGGCAATTGCAATTTTTAAAAGTTTCAAATGAAAGATTGAAAATCAAAGGCCTAATTTTTATTTTATTTTATTTTATTTTATTTTATTTTTTTTCAAACTGGAGTCAACTTAGCAAACCAAAACTTTTTCTCTGTTTCCCTGTAAATAAATAACTTAAGTCTATTATATGTTGTGATGCTTGTTTTGGTACCTGGAATTGTTTTGTATAAGTGATGATGTACAGGCATGACTGTGTACATACCTATGTGCTTTTCTGTTGTTTAACAGACAAAAGTTCATCACAGTGATAGAATTTATAAACATGAAGTAAACCATATCTCAAATTATAAACTTGATTAAGTGATAGAATTTAAATAAAAATTTGTCCCAGTGATGAAGTATAGATAAGAAAAATGACTTCAAATGAATCTATCAGATTTTCTCTTATAAAATGATAAATGGCAGTAAAATTTTTAAAAATATGTTAAAAATAAACATTCTTGGTCACTAGTTTTTAAGAAGAAGAAAATAAATAATAGGATTCAAACTTTGTTTTAAAATTCTTTATCTCTGGATTTAGAGGATTTGTGTTTATAAACAAAAATTTGATACTTATTGATCTCTGCTTGTGGTGTTCTTTGTTGTTTGCTGTGTATTATGCTTGCATGCCATATATGAATGATTCCAAGCTTAAACCAATGCTTTGATGAATCTGATGCATTGCTATAATCTTTTCCCTCTGTTTTCTATTTGACCTGTGTGATGAACTCTGGTTGGTCATACATGATGTTTCAGTTAATAAGTTGGGTCCTTTTGTTTAAACTTACCTCATGTCCCAGTAATAAATCAAGAACAAGCCTCATGAATGATTGCATGTCAATATGCTTGAATATTTGTGCCTGTATGTATCTATATGTAGTAGTACGCCTGTATGTGCCTGTAGATAAATGATGATATCATTTACATTTGATTTTAAGCTTAAGCACGTAAATGAAAAAGGTTTCTGGTTCACAAAAAAAAATGAAACCATGCTAGATCCAACATTTTTTCTCTGTTCCCCTCTAAAATTTTGCTTAATTGTTGACCTTGTTGCCTCATTTACTTATTGCCATGACTTTTGTAAACTGTATGGTTGTATGAAAATGTGTTCACTCGAGTTGCTCATGTGTTTTGCTACCTTACACCTGAAATTTAATATGATCATCTCTAGGTTGTTTTGTAACACTGATTTCCCAGTTCTTCTGGGGCTGTCTCACACTTATGTTCTCAAACTGTCTTGGGCACATTTTTTCACTTGTTTTGGGTTAAGTTGCTATTCACTGCCATGCGTTGATATATGTGTTGCTTTCCCTATGAGTTGGGCACACTTATTTTTTCCTATGAGTTGTTGCCCAGATTTGTACTTGCTGGGTTGATATATGTGTACTCCTGTACACTTCTTATGCTCATTTGTGGGCATTTACATTATTTAAACTATTTGTTGATCCAATTTGTTTTGTTATCTTTGTTGCCTGTACTGCACTATTAACCCTGTTTGGGCTGTTACCATTTTATTTCTGTTCATTGCAAATTTATTTACTTGAATTAAGATTAATCCTGACTCGAGTGTTTTTGTGTTTTGCATAAAACGCTCAGGTCAGACCAAGTATTTTTACAGCTTGAAGATTTTCGGGCAGCGAAGTTAGAGAGAGAGGGGAAAGCACTTCACTAAAGTTTTTCTGGAAAAAATTTCTTGTGCTTAATAATAAATAAATTGTTCCGCTGTATAAAATGTAATTCATTGTATAACTCTGATATTTGTATATAAAAGAAAAGTTCATTTATAAAATATATTTATTGTTCTGTGATTCTGTGACTGATTCTGTTTAAATGTAATAAACTAAATAACAATCCGTCATTTTGAACGTTTCTAGTTGGTTTAATTACCGACTAGAGGCGGTCAGAGCAGCGGGTCGTTACAAAAGTGGTATCAGAGCTTTGGTTCACACAAAGCTTAGTTTATGGCGTTTAATATGAATAGTTACTAGAATCACTTTAAAGAAAGTGTTTTCAAATCTAAAGAAGTTTAAAATTGTTTTCTTTAAAATAAAAGGTATTTCGAAAATTTGAATTTTTTTCCGGAAATTCCCCTCTCTAAATTTAGGTTTGCGATAGTTTCTATTCGGTGAGGTCTCCTTAGATTTGAGTTTCGATTGTTCGGAAACTCGTTATCGAATTGTTGAGATTTACGCAAAGTGAAATATAAGTTAAGTGAATTGATGAATTGGTTTAAACCGAATATTTTGAATATCTCCGAAATAATTGGGAAATGAAATGACATGTTAATTTGGTTATAACCAAGAGAATTGTTGAACTATAACTTGGAAATTTGATTCTGAATTCTTTTGAAAAATTGATTTCAAATGTTGTGAAGAACGATTTAGTAAATAAATGGATTATAAGTACTTAACTTATAAATGGACTTTTGCTATATAATTGAGTTATATAAATTGAATTGAACTAATGAAGGAGATTATAATCGAAGTTTTATAAATAGAAGTGGAATTGGTAAAGATTGTTTATAAATTTGAAACCAATTGAATTTGATAAATGAAACATAAAAGTTGTTAAAGGAGATATATTCGTAATTTTGGACAGTGAATATATTATTAAATAAATCGGTTATGTATTGGGAAAATGATTGAATGATCCGACCTTCGCTAATGAGGATTGCAAATTTTGATAGGAAATTTAATTGTCGACTTAACTGTATGAATAAAACAAGTTTTGATGTAAAGCTTATATTTCAAGTTTAGACTAATGTCTAAAATAGTTAATATGGAGATATAAATCTAATGGAACCAAGTCGATGAGTGGCTTACTAAAGAACTAGTTGATTATTTTGAAAATGAAAAGCAAACGCAAGGTTCAAATGGAATTTAGATTTCAAATTTGATGTTTGTCAACATGAAAATCCATAATAGATTTAATTGATTCAGTGATGAATTTGAATTTGAACATGCAGAAAATGAAGTTAATCCATTTCAAGTTGTTCTAAAATGTGTTAAGGATCGAAAGCATAGATTTCAACATTCGTTGTCGAAATAGACGTTTACGAGTGAAATAAAAGAAAGGAAATGTTTTTATATAGTATTGGGATTTATATATTTATCTTAAATTTGAATCCCTATACTAGTGATTTTGGGTCGTCGTAACGTTGTTTTACGCAACATTCGTTTTGACTCAAATTAATGTGTTTAAAAGAATGATTTCCTTTAAGAATGAAATATACTTGATTTTGGTTTAAGTATATTGAATATTTTCAAAGTGTTGAAAATAAATGGATTTGTGGATTACTTGTTATTAAGTAAGTATGGAAATGTTTTTCCAATATGAAGTGAATGTTTTGAGATTTTATCTTTTAAAGATAAATTGAAAATGAATATGTGAAATCGATTTGAAAATCGTATATTCATAGATATTTTGGAAATGTAAATTCACTATGGAATTTATAAAAGAAAGGGAAATTTGTTAAAAAAATAATAATATTGATTTACTTTTTAAATGTGGAAATAAATTTACAGATATGGAACGTAAGTTTAAAATAAATCGGTAAAGATTTATTTGATTGATTTAAATGAACCATTTTAAGTCTAAAATGGATAAATATTTGGAAATGTTTCCGTTTAAGGAAATTGATTTGAAATTTGTTTTCAAAGATTGAAAGGTGAAAAATGATTTGAAATTTGTTTTCAAATGGTTGAAGCGTGAAAAATATACCTTGTAAAGATATTATTTTTGGAAAATATGAACAATTAGTTCAACTTTGAATTTTGAATGGTTGATTGGATTGTATGTCTAACATTGTGAATTGACGACATAGCAGTTGATCTCTATTAAATATATATCTATTGGTGGCGGAGAATTTATTCTCTTAGCTTAACACCCTTCTCTGAGACATACGAGCTCAGAGGTTATATATCGGTAGACATCAATTATGTGTTGAGAATTTACGATGTCACGTGAAATCCAAATCGAGTGTGAAGTCGATAATAAATTGGATTATGAATGTGAATTAGGTTCGAGATAACCTTAAATTTCCAAATCGACTTAGAGGAAAATTTTAAATGGATAATGAAATGGAAAATTTGTGAATCCTCTATTTGTTATGGGTATGAGATATTGAGGTTTTCAGAACGTATATATGAGAATACGATAAATTCAAAAACCATTAGTTTGGAAAGAAATTGTTGCGGAAAACTTATGTAAGTACATGAGTACGATATGTACGAGTGAAATGAAATGTTATATATGTATGTATGATATTATGTTTTCCAAATTGAGGATATGGAAAAGTACCTTCCATTTAAAATTTGTGAAGGTTGTTGGAACTCGAGATGAGTGTCCATTTGAAGATTGTAGCTACGTAGAATTCCATTAGTTGGATTGACCATTTGATTTCCATTAGTTGGATTGGCCATTTGTTTTCCATTAGTTGGATTGGCCATTTGTTTTCCATTAGTTGGAGTGAGTAGCGTAATTTGAGGGGCGAGATGCCTACAGTTACAAGCGATTCCACTGGGATAGTGGCGTAACCGCCGAGTAAACTGCAATCTAGATGCCAAAGCGAAATTCGAGGGGCGAGATGCCTACGGTCACAAGCGATTCTACTGGGATAGTAGCATAACCGCCATGTGGACCGCGATCTATGGCAACAACCATGGCGAAATTCAAGAGATGAGAAATCTACAGTTACAAGCGATTCTACTGGGATAGTAGCGTAACCGCCGGGTAAACTGTGATCCATGGGGGAATGTGCTTTCCATATCCATTTTTAAAAAGATTTTTAAAGTATTTTCACTGGGAATTGAAGCAAGTATATTTAGTACTTGGAGATTTTTAGACTTGCGCCTGGCCAGCGTATGCCTAATGTCTTTAAGAACGACAATGGACTTGTAAAATTTCGAGTTAGCAAGTATTTTCAAACTTTAAATAGAAAATCAATAATCTGAAATTAAAGTAACATAAATTCCAACCCAATGAACTAAGGAAGAGGATTTTTGAAATGTTTTGAAAGTCCACAGCTTTGGAA
The DNA here is from genome assembly GCA_030765085.1 of Allium cepa. NCBI lineage: Eukaryota > Viridiplantae > Streptophyta > Magnoliopsida > Asparagales > Amaryllidaceae > Allium > Allium cepa. The sequence continues at coordinate 880,322,236 of CM060931.1, read as the reverse complement.
AAGTTATATTATGTAAATTTCTTAAATGAAGAATTTCAAATTTAAAAATTTGAGTTTTTAAGTTGAAAACTTTAGTAAAAGAATTTTGCATCTTGATTGTAGAAATCAATGAACAAAAAGAAATTAATGAACAAAGCTAATGAGATAAAACAAATTGAATGAATTCTATACTCATTTATTTTTAATAAGTTTTGAGCTTGGTAAAAAAAATTGTGTAGGGTATAAACATCAGTGAAATTTTAACAATCATTTTTCCTTACTTGTAATTTCCGGACGAAATTCTTTTAAGGAGGGGAGATTGTAACGGCCCTGAATTTTTAACAATTTAAATTGAAAATATTTAATTAATTTTAAATATTTGAATGATGATTTAAATTGAATTCCCAATGCTATATAAAACATTTCTGTGAATTTGGTGATTAAATATTAAAATTTAATCTATACAAAGTTGAATAAAAATTTAAATTTGACTTTGGAGTTGAAATTGAATATTGAATTTGTATTTTTAATTCAAACTAATGACTTAGTAAAATAATATTGGATACAAGGATTTTTATTTATGTAAATTTATAAATGGGTGGTTAGTTTTAAATAACATTTTTCTTTTCTTTAAAATAAAAAGGAATAAAATTTTAATCAATACAAATTAGATAAAGAAATACACAGTTAAAAATTCAAACAACAAAATTTACAAAACCAATTGAAATTCAAAATAAAAATATAAAAGGAAAATTTGTTAATTGTTGTTTGGGCTTTGAAAATTTTGGTTGGCCCACGTTTGATATTGGTGCTGTGATTAAGTATACCCGTCCCTCTTTACCTTCTCATTCGAAAAACCTAAACAAAAAAAAGAGAGTAAAAATGGCGGCGGCCTGTTCCTCTCTTCCTTCGATCTGAAAAATTAGGGCTTGCGATCCAATTTGGGGCTTCGATTTTTTCTTCGATTGTGCTCATAACTCACCCCGGCTGTTTCGATTCGTGATAAGGTGAGTTTTTCTCACGATTAATTTTAATCAAGTTTTTAAATTTGTTTGAATTGGGTGCTTGGTTGCATGCTATGATTTGGTGTTATTGGCTTCCATTTGCTCGGTTAATTTGCTTTTAAACTGATAAGAACATATACTATTAAAAAAAATTTGCTTTTAAACTGATAAGAACAAATGCTATTAAAACTTTGCTTTTAAACTGATAAGAACAGATGCTATCAAAAAAAACTTTGCTTGTTTTGTTTTTGCTGCATGTGATGGATCTTTGGATCTGGTTGTGGAAAATTTTGTTTACATGTGATGATCATTGATGGATGAATATAAGTTATGGATTGCATGTGTGTATATATGAAGATATATGCAGGTCTGTACCTATGTACTAGTTTGTTCAAAGTTTCAGGTCATTAAACCTGTCTGTATGCAGTTTTAAGCTAGGATTTTAAATTGAATAGGATTTAAAAGTTAAGGGAGTTTGGAGCAAGTATGTAAAATTGCAAGATTAAGTTGAATTTTATTCCAAAAGTTTTTTTTGGAAACTTTAAATTTAAGCAAGAATTTTGATACATGATGTGTAGTTGACTGTGCATGATGATGTTTCGAAATACTAGATACTGTAAAGCTTCGGGGAAATTAAGTATAGTTCAAAGCTTACACTGTGCTTTAGAGCTAAAATTTAATCTCTGGTTCACAAAATAAACCATCTACAACTACAACTTCTTCTACCTTCCCCTTGCTTCTGAAATGAAAAGAAAATAACGTGTTGTTTAAACCTATGTTTTATTCAGTTCTTTGTGTTTGAATGCATGTATAATTATGAATAACTTTTGCATGTGAATGAATGTCTATGCTTGTGTTTATATTTGCTTGGAAATGCTGTTCCCAGTTTTTTTGTTTCTTGTCACACTTTGGTTTACAGTGTAAACCATACTAAATTTAAAACTTTTTTTTCTATTGCTATTGAAGTTGGATGATGTAGGAAAGTATAGTTTGAGTTGCATGCTAGTATATTGAAATGATCAAATATTGCACATGTTTATAATTAACTGTCTGATGTGTAATTGTAGTTGTATACATGCTGTAAATTGCTTAGTTCTGTTTTCGTTTTCCCTGGCACAATTTTTTATTAAAATCATATTCCTTTAATTAGTTTCTGTTAGAAGGAAGGATTAATCAAGACAACTTTGTTGACTTAAAACATTAAGATTTTAAAATTTTATTTAAGTTAAAATTTAATAGGAATTTACTGGAAATTTATGTGTTTAATTGACAACTATGTCAGTGCTTGCATGGATGTTTTAGCATAAATATGGCTTGAATTGATATTTAAATTGTGAATACCCCTGTACATATCAGTATCCTATACATTTCAAACATAAAGCAAAACTGCATCATTTTTTTTTCTTCTGTAAATCTGGAAAGTTGGTTTTGCAAACAAACTTTATTTTCAAGGCAACTCAGGATCTTAAAATTCAAAGTATTAAAAGTATTTCAGTTTTATTGAAAGAGTTCAAAATATCAAACAGGCAATTGCAGTTTTTAAAAGTTTCAAATGAAAGATTGAAAATCAGAGGCCTAATTTATTTTTATTTTAATTTATTTTTTTTCAAACTGGAATCAACTTAGCAAACCAAAACTTTTTCTCTGTTTCCCTGTAAATAAATAACTTAAGTCTTTTATATGTTGTGATGCTTGTTTTGGTACCTGGAATTGTTTTGTATAAGTGATGATGTACAGGCATGACTGTGTACATACCTATGTGCTTTTCTGTTGTTTAACAGACAAAAGTTCATCACAGTGATAGAATTTATAAACATGAAGTAAACCATATCTCAGTTTATAAACTTGATTAAGTGATAGAATTTAAATAAAAATTTGTCCCAGTGATGAAGTATAGATAAGAAAAATGACTTCAAATGAATATATTAGATTTTCTCTTATAAAATGATAAATGGCAGTAAAATTTTTAAAAATATGTTAAAAATAAACATTCTTGGTCACTAGTTTTTAAGAAGAAGAAAATAAATAATAGGATTCAAACTTTGTTTTAAAATTCTTTATCTCTGGATTTAGAGGATTTGTGTTTATAAACAAAAATTTGATACTTATTGATCTCTGCTTGTGGTGTTCTTTGTTGTTTGTTGTGTATTATGCTTGCATGCCATATATGAATGATTCCAAGCTTAAACCAATGCTTTATGAATCTGATGCATTGCTATAATCTTTTCCCTCTGTTTTCTATTTGACCTGTGTGATGAACTCTGGTTGGTCATACATGATGTTTCAGTTAATAAGTTGGGTCCTTTTGTTTAAACTTACCTCATGTCCCAGTAATAAATCAAGAACAAGCCTCATGAATGATTGCACGTGAATATGCTTAAATATTTGTGCCTGTATGTATCTATATGTAGTAGTATGCATGTATGTGCCTGTAGATAAATGAAGATATCATTTATATTTGATTTTAAGCTTAAGCATGTAAATGAAAATGGTTTCTGGTTCACATAAAAAAATGAAACCATGCTAGATCCAACGTTTTTTCTCTGTTCCCCTCTGAAATTTTGCTTAATTGTTGACCTTGTTGCCTCATTTACTTATTGCCATGACTTTTGTAAACTGTATGGTTGTATGAAAATGTGTTCACTCGAGTTGCTCATGTGTTTTGCTGCCTTACACTTGAAATTTAATATGATCATCTCTGGGTTGTTTTGTAACACTGATTTCCCAGTTCTTCTGGGGCTGTCTCACACTTATGTTCTCAAACTGTCTTGGGCACATTTGTTCACTTGTTTTGGGTTAAGTTGCTATTCACTGCCATGCGTTGATATATGTGCTGCTTTCCCTATGAGTTGGGCACACTTATCTTTTCCTATGATTTGCTGCCCAGATTTGTACTTGCTGGGTTGATATATGTGTACTCCTGTACACTTCTTATGCTCATTTATGGGCATTTACATTATTTACACTATTTGTTGATCCAATTTGTTTTGTTATCTCTGCTGCCTGTACTGCACTATTAACCCTGTTTGGGCTGTTACCATTTTATTTCTGTTCATTGCAAATTTATTTACTTGAATTAAGATTAATCCTGACTCGAGTGTTTTTGTGTTTTGCATAAAACGCTCGGGTCAGACCGAGTATTTTTACAGCTTGAAGATTTTCGGGCAGCGAAGTTAGAGAGAGAGGGGAAAGCACTTCACTAAAGTTTTTCTGGAAAAAATTTCTTGTACTTAATAATAAATAAATTGTTCCGCTGTATAAAATCTAATTCATTGTATAACTCTGATGTTTGTGTATAAAAGAAAAGTTCATTCATAAAATATATTTCTTGTTCTGTGATTCTGTGACTGATTCTGTTTAAATGTTATAAACTAAATAATAATCCGTCATTTTGAACGTTTCTAGTTGGTTTAATTACCGACTAGAGGCAGTCAGAGCGGCGGGTCGTTACATATATCCACCGTATAATAGCAGATGATATTATATTAATCCCATATAACACGATATTCCACCTCGAAGTGGAATTGGTATTGCGCTAACATCTGTGGATGTAGGAAAACAGGTTGGAAAGATCCAACTGGATTCCTCAAATATTTAGATTTGTTTAAATATTCTGTGATATGACAATATTGATATCCTGTGATGAATTATATTGATAATTGGAATATTGGACATTATGGCTTGTTTAAATTTATTTGGGGTATTCTGAGTTAACAAAATCTATAGAATTGGATTTTTGAAAGGAAAATAAAAGAGGATTTTTTTTAGTAAAATAATTATAGGAAACTTAAATAAATTGAAGAATGAATGGAGAGAAAAGATAAAAGTGGATTTTAAATCCAAATAAATAAATTCCGAGTATAGAAAAAGGGTTTTTGAATAAATAGAGAGATAATGAATTTTAAACTTAATTGATATTATTTAAAGGAATAAAGAATTTATTTTAAAATTTAAGGCTTAAATTTATTTAAAAGGATAAGAAAATTTTTGGAGGTATGAAATTGGTAGTTTCAGTTAAATGATTTTAAAATCTTAAGTAAGAGCTAAAAATTAGAAGTCAATGGGTTTCGTAACAAACGAGTAAGTAAAGGAATTTATTTCAAATGGAGTAATTTGGAGATCAATTTGAAAATTGATTTAAGTGTTTGGAATTGGGATTTTAAAAGAGAAGTGAGACTTTGGAATTTATAAACTGGGTTTATAAAAGTAAAGGAATATATCGGTGGATATTTAGAAGAATAAAATTCAAGGGGGGGATTTATTAAAGGAATAGGTAAGTTGGTTTAAAAATAAATTGTGATTTATTTTTAAAGATGGAAGAGTATTTCCCTGGATAGGCAAGTACGTTTTTTCAAAGAAAAAATTTAAGTATAAGGTAAATGTTTAAAAGTGATTTGAAGGTATATTTTAGAAAATTTATTATTTTTAAATGTTTAGATTTTGAAGTAGGTATTTTCTAAATTTATTATAGTAGTAATTATTTAAAGGTGACTTGGTATTTTGTTTTACAAAGATAAAAATTTAGCTTTATATTTTATAAAGTAGTTTTATTTATATATTCTTAAAGTATATATTTTAGAATAGTATTAAGGTAGTTTTTATTTTAAATATTCTAAGATGTATTTTGTAATAAAGTGTTTAAATCATTTTTAAATCTTAAGTTTTTGTACTAGGTGTTTCCAGTGGAAATAAATATTTGGGAATTTATTCCATGAGAAGAGTATGGTTTGGAAATTTTTTTCAAAATGGTTTGAAAATGGAAAATATATCTTGTGAAGATATTTTGAGATTAATAAATAATTTGGGGAAATTATTTATGTTTGACGGATGTTTGTGAATCTAAATTGATTATTAAATAACTGGCTATCAATATTGGACAATGCGCTAATCGTTTCGAAGAGCCCGGGATCGAGATTAATTTCTCAAACACCACTTTGATCCGGTTTGTACGTTTTCGTGGGAAAAATGAGTTTGGAGGCGAAGATGGAGCAGTGAAGTGCAAGGGATAATCGCTACTAATCTTGAGGGTGATTCCAAGATGGATGTAGTAGGAGTAGTGCCATCGGTTCCGTTCGAACCCGGAACGGACTTTTATGGATGAATGCTTTTGGAACATCGTCAGGTGGAAGGTGGGCATTCTAAGTGATATGTTCTAAAAAAGTAACGCTTAGCCTTGAGCCTCATCAACTGGGAATGACTGAAAATTAGGGGTTATGCAGCAAGGCTAAGTGGGTTGCACCCATTAGGGTGAGGTCATCCCTGTTTAGATGTCCTTTTTTTTATTTCGCTGTGTGGTGCGATTGACGATCCTAACCGTGGTGTGATCTTACTCGGATTTTCCAATAAGGGGATTCCCGGTCTTGTGTTGTAGGAGATTTAGGGTGGATCCTCGATACGCTGATTTAGACAAGATACTGTGAAAGATGGTACCCCAATGCCTAGAATTTAGTTGGAAATCCATTCTCCCTACGTGCCTTTTATGATTTTTGTTTGTAGAACCCATGATTGTGGCTAGTATGCTAGAATTTAATCATGTAACAGTTTCAGCTATTTTGATAAGTATTTATATATAGATACCATTATAATATCAGAGGATTTTGATAAAAAGTGTTTTGGCTATCGTAAGGTAAAAACCCAACATGTTTATTTGTGGTGTGGTCTTACGAGATGCTTTTGATTTCAAAGGATTTTTGAAACTTTAATAATGAATTTGAGTGTGGTTTTCTCACGCTGGTATTCAGACTGACTCGGGTGTTATTTAACTATAATGCTCGGGTCAGATCAAGTATAATAGATTACAGGAAAGGATGCTTGGAGATGGATGGCGATATGTACTTCCGTACAAGTATGAAATATTCCGCTGTGTATTCAGTTTTGGAAGGACGAGATATTAAAACCGTCCTGAGTTGTGTTATTGATTGTATTGAACTCTGATGTTGTACTCTGATGATGTATGTATAAATAGATGTATTTTCTTTTGTGTAAAGATCATTTATTATCTATTGTATTTTATTCCACTACGATGGTTAGATTCTGATGTTGTTTTCTATTTTCTCCTTCTACATCTTTCTTCTTAAACCCTAATGGTTCATATTTCCATTCACTTTGAGTTGATATGTTGGAGGATAGTGTCGACTCACGGGGTATGAGTTTGCAGGTCATTACATAAGGAAGCACTGAACTCACTTCAGTGGCTAGAAACTAACCCTAGTGATGATGGCCACATCATCGGTGTTCATTTTCGAGTGTCTAAGCGACAGATTGCTACTATAGTGATTTGCTATGAAAATTCCTTTTATGCTTGTTGATAACAAGTTCTGTTGTAGAAATTCCAAAAGGAAAATTGTTTGGGGAAAAACCAAGTTGTTTTGAAAAATCCGAAAGCATGGCTAATATACAAAAGTGAATATACGTATATTTATGACTTCAAAGTTGTTTTGTAATAAAACCGGTGATTGAATTTTGGGATTTCCATTTAAATGATTTGTAACGTTAGGATAAAATCAGCATAGAACTTTTAACTTGAAGTTGTTATAGATAAGAAAGGGAAATGAAAATTTTAATCTTGGAATTAAAATTTGACTTGAGGAAATTAATGTGAACAAGATAGGTTTGAATTTAACTTAAGACAAATTTAATATAATTGAAGTTGAATTTTAATTAAATGGGATATAAAGTTGAAATATAAGATGATTGTATAACTATAAGTTAAAATTATTGAATGAAATGAATACACTTAAGTTGTTAGTGATGTGTATATATATGATCCAGAGTTGTGATTATAAAATGTAAATGAACTCAAGTGAGCAAAGTGGGATTTTAAGTAAATAAGTTTGAACTTATGAAGTGAGAAAGGAAATGGTAAAACCTAAATAAAAATGGTTTGGTATTATGGAAAAAGATTGGAAATTAAGAATTTGAATTTTTTAGTAAAGAGTAAATTAGAATTGAGCAAATTAAATATAAATTTGAATTGTGAAGTGATTATATAACTACAATTTATAAATATTGAATGTGAATAAACTTAGGTGGAAAATTCAATAATTGCAAATATATAAGTTGTATAACTTATTAAACTAGAAAAGTTGAAAAGTATACCAATTTAAAATAATTAAGTAATTGATAGCATGTGTTAACGCTAAAATTTGAACGCTAACACCCCGGTGTATGAGTTATAGTTGTGAAAGCACCACCCGATAGCTCGGGAACAGATTACAAGCGGATAATAGCAGAAAAGCAGTAAACAACAACAATTTTATAGTGGTTCGGCTTAAGGGTATAGCCTACGTCCACTTTAAGTACTTTTATTAATGATCTCGTTACAAGCTGATACAATTCTTCCCAAGTACAATACACTTTGAATTACAAGAGACTTAGAACAAGTAGCCTAAACTTCGATGAAGATGAGAGTTTTCGAATCCATGTTGGATGTATGTGATCTCTTCTTGAAGTTGTTTGTAGCGTTCTTAGTGTCTTGAGAGCTTCAAGTGTTAGATTGGTTCGGGATGCAGCAGAGTATTGGCGCTCGAAGAGAGTGAGCCCCAAAGTCCCCCCTAGTTCGAGTTAGGGCTGTATTTATAGGCTTTTATCGGAGTTAGGTCGTAGGTCGTGACCGACCTAAGTAAGGTCGTAGATCACAGTCGACCTAAAAAGCACTGGCCTTCCTTACATAAGAACATACGTGCTGATTTGTACAAGTCTAAGGTCGTAAACGACCTATCCCCTAGCGGCATGGCATAGGCGGCTTCTTTATTCATGCAGACAGGTCAAGAGCGACTTATCCTAGGTCGTTAGCGACCTATCATAGGTCGTGAGAACTTTCCTATAGTCATAGCTGGAGTTCTTAAGTCGTTGAATCTCTTAGGTCGTGACCTTCCTTAGGTCGAAGTACTCCGTTAGGTCGTTGGGCAGTATTTTTATCTCCAAGTGCTAGGTCGTCTTCGACCTAAAGTAGGTCGTAGGTGGGCAACGACCTAGGGGATGGGATCTGGCTTATCTCAATTGTGCTCGGCTCTTTTCTCAGCGAGTTGATAGGTCGCGTACGACTTGTTTTAGGTCGTAAGTCGGCTGAGATTTAGGTCGCTGAGACCACTTCATTCTCAGGTCGGTAGGCTATGGCTTTGTTTAGGTCGCATATGATTTAGGTCGTAAGTTTGGCGAGCCTATAGGTCGCTAAATTCTATAGGTCGCTGTGTTACTGGAGAAGTTAGGTCACGACCTTCCTTAGGTCGCTGCTGCCTTTAGGTCGAGACAATCTTTAGGTCGCAACACTTTAGGTCGCAGCTACCTTTAGGTCGCTGGGTTCCGCTAGGTTGTAACCCTCTTTAGGTCGCTAGGTCACGTGTGCGGTTAAGTCGCTGCATTTCCATTAGATTGCTCACAGAAGGGAGTTAACATTTGCCCCTCGAAGTATACGACTTAGCCATAGGTCGTGTGCTTCGACTTTCTTAACTCGCATTCTGAAGAATTGCTAGGTCGGAAACGACTTAAGGAGAAAATTAGGTCGCGTAGTGTCGGTTCGCGTTCCACTGTCCTAGAATATAAATACCGTAGGTCGCTCCCTCCCCTCTTCATCTGCTTCAGCATCCATTCTGCCATTAACAAGCTTCTGAACTTCTCGAGGACGATTCTAATCAGCTCAATCTTTCAACTTTTGCATCACCAGATTGCGTAAGTGAGTTCTATCAACATTTGATCACATCCATCATCAAACCACGAATATTCCACTTGTCATTCTTTATGCATTTTCGTATGCTGCTTTCTCCCATAAGTCACGATTCGATTTTCCTCTTGATTGAGTTATCGTGGTGATTCTTGTGGATATAGCAGTATATCCGATGTATGGTGGATCTGAGGCAATTTGGATTGGATTTTTCGAGTGATCTGTGAGGATGTGGGAGGAAGATGGTAAACTACAGTGATTCAAATTAGCTGGTTTATAAATTTGGAAGAGATGAGGAAGGCTCTAATGGGTTAACGGGTTAATGGTAGTGATGATCTGGCAACGTGTGAGTGGGGAATCGACCTTAGGGGTGTCTGTTTGAATGTGAACCATGCGACCTAATACTAATGATCTAACTCCCTCTTGAATGAGATAAAACTTAAAGCAGAGCGACCTCATAACGACCTAAGAAAGTAATGACTTAAGTTCCATGATGATTGAAATCTTAGGTCGCGGCTGACCTTACACTTAAACAAATCTGGACCATCTTACTCTGAACTAAAGTGTGACTTAAGAACTTGTTGACCTAGATTCCTGAATGACTGCAGAGGGACTCGACATGTCAACGACCTAATTCTTTTGCGGTATGGGCTCTAGGTCGCAGCCGAGCTAGGACTTGAACAACTTTGCATTGTTTTGAACCCCTTGAACTTGCACAATGCGAGCTAATGAAGACCCGACCTATGCTAGGTCGCTGGATGACCTATGACTTGTGAAATTCTGTGAAGACTTGGTTGAATTGTTTGACCTTGAATTCTGTTGCACTTTGTTGTAGATTATCTCTAATGCTAATTAACCTGTTAAACGCAATATTTGCAAAAAAACTGGGACGAGTATACTGCCATTGACTGCCCACATCGAATGACAGATTAGTTGATAAAGAGTAATCAACTTAAATGAACTGTGTGAATGAAATACTGTGAACTAATGGATTCAAATGAAGTGTTAAAGCAAAACTAAAATATCCAGTTAAAGTTGATTCGTTCGCATTAACACTACACTTGAGCTTTATATTAACAAGTCCTGAAATCTCATAGTCGATTAATTGTCAACTAGTTCAATTTCAGTTATGTTTGATTTTTTTTTTTAGTTCTGCACAACACTTCACACTTTTTTAGGAAACGTGCACCTTTTCATCTGAACATCCAGTTGCTTATGTAGAATGACGTCTCAGCAAGAAGAGATGACAGAACACGCCGAAGGAGTTTTCCCGATCGCTATTCCACTAGAAAACCCTCCAGAAAGAACTCCTACCCTTCTGAAACAGCGGACACTTAATCAATTATGCGTTCAATTTGGCATTGCCGAGGCAGAAGTTTTACTCCCTGGACCAAATGATTTCGCTGATAGACCACCTTACGGTTTTGTTGCTATTAATCGCCAAATGTGCTTAAGTGGGGGCAATTCCTCCTTTTAATGAATTTCTTCGACAAATCCTTCTTCGACTGACGATCTCTCCTTTCCAGCTGCATCCCAATGGCTATGCCATTTTGATGGGATTATGCGTTTTGTTCAGGAGGACTCTTGACCGTCTTCCGAGTTTTGAGGAGATCTGTTACTTGTGCACTTTTGCAAAGAACAAGGACCACCCTTCAATAGTACTTGTAAGAGGTGCGAGGAACCGCAAACTTATTTTGGATTTGCCGGAGAGTGCACATGGTTTCCTGAATCAATACTTCTACATTCGCTGCCCCATAGAATTTTACACAGACTGGAGAGTAGGAAGTGAGATCTTTTTTTCCTTCTTTCTTCAATTTTACTCTAAGTCTTTCATGGTTCGTATTGCCAGGTGCTGATTCCATTTCTTATTTTTACAGCACTTCCTCCTCCTTCTAGAGATTCCAGCCATAAACCAGTTTTTGAGAGGCTAAGCGCTGTGGCTGCTGAAGAAAGAAGCGCAAAATTTCTATTGTCAGATGAGCTTCTTCATCGGTTTGAGCTTTTACATTCTTCTCGTTCCACTCAAATTCATGAAGCCCCAACGGAAGTCCCCGATTCTCCGATAAGGACTCCTGATGCCCCGGTCTCCATTAAAGAGCACATGCGGGGAGAAACTTCTATAGAAACTTCATTAGTAAAGTGCTCTATTCCAAGAGATGTTGCGGGGCCATCCGAAAAACTTGCCCCGGTTATCGAGGAAGAAGAGCCTCAGTGATCTTCACACCATTCACAAGAATTTGGTGAAGAAGCTGAGAAATCCAGTCCTGTTAAGCAGAGCAGGGACGATACTTTCGAAGGACTGAGCGACCTCTTTGCTACTTCACAAGAGATCTTTAAAGACGATCCTATTACTACCGGAATTTCTTCTTCAGTAGTCGAGGCTACTTCTATTTTGCAACAGTCTCCGTCGACTCAAGAGTTGACGCTAACTATTACACCCACAACTACTCCCCAATTAAAGAGTGGTTCGTAGATTGATGCGCGTAGTTTGCACATCACACACACTTAGAATTTCCTTATCCTTTCCACGAACATGCCTTCTTTTTTTTTTAACATTTGAAAGATTCTCAAGTTTTGTTTCCTTTTTCTTTTAATTTTAGGTTTTTCAATGAGGCGAGGCAGCTCGTACTATAATGACTTTCAGCGATATGGGAAACGCAGCCAGTATGGCTATCAATCCTATCCTCCTGTTCATAGAGAGACTGATGAAGAAAGGGCTGCCCGGAAGGCTCGGGAAAGACGTGATTATGAAGAATGCTTTGGAAGACCAGATAATCGACATGATTCCTCCCACAGAGAGAGTGACTCCCTTAAACGCAAATCTCATGATGATAGAGGGAAGAGTCACACAACTGATGACTCGAGCAAACGGGCCAAAGTTATTGAGGAGCCAATGCCTGCGCCTTCAGAGAAGATTACTGCTACTACTTCTTCTCAATCTCCTGCCCCTTCCCCTACTGACATCCAAGCAATCATCAATAGGCCATCTTACCAAGTTGGACCAGGTCCAGCCACTCTTCAAAGCCGATTTCCTAATTGGTGTTTAAAAGGAGTTCGCTTTGACCTCGATCTGGTTCCCATAGATAAAAGTGCTATGTTACGGAACCTTGATGCAGTCAGAACTGATATTGAGAGGATGTCATCTTGGCAGAAACTCGTTGACGAGCTCCAAAGGGTGAATAGAGCCAATCTCGAGGCTATGCTTACCATGGAGAATGACAAAACTGAATGGCAAAAGATCCTTAAACAGCATGATGCAGAAATGAGGAGTATTGCCGATTATAATGAGAAACTTGAGGCGGAAGTTGGGAAACTTAAAGAGGAGCTTGCTACTTCTTCCACTTCTTATTCTCAAAGGGAGAGTGTGCTTCTTCAACAGGTGCGGGATGCTCATGCCGCGCAAAGGGATGCTGAGGCCAAGGTTGATGGGTCGGAGCAGATTATAGAGGGCAACCGTACTGATATTACTCAGTTACGAGGACAAACTGGCCTTCAGGCTGCAGAGATTGAAAAATTGAAAGCCCAGCTATCCAAAGTCGAGAGAGAGCGAGATGAGGCTGTTGCGGGTAGAATTGCAGCTGAAGAGGCCCATGAAGCCACCAAAGCTGATATTGGCTCGACACTATTTGATTTCTACTTGCATTGTATATTAGGGCGTGGCAGTCTTGCATTCCTGGGCCCCAAGTATGAGATTACCCCGGCCGAAGTGTGGGAGGCCGCACTAGATATGTTTAAAGGGGCCGGATACACTGAAGAGGAGTTGGAGGTGCACTACTTAGACTTTGAGGCTCACGCAGCCCTTGCCAGAGGGAAGGAGCAACTTGCCAGATTGCGGGTTGAAATAGTGGGGGAAGAGCATCAAGAAAAAGAAACAAATTTGACTGCTCCTGTCCCTCCTTCAACTTCGGCCGATGCTGGCATTATTGGTTCTAGCTCTTATGTACCGATCCCTGCTCAAACTGATACCGGGGCCAAAATTACTCAAGCCATAGATGAATCGCAAGAGAGTGCTGAAGCTCCGGACTATGAAATTGACGTAATAAAGACAACTTCTGCAGGTAATTCTACTGTAAATTTCGCTCAAGTGGATTGCTCATTTGTTTCTTATGGGTTTAATGAGCTTCTTGACTATTTTCTGAATCTTGACGAGCCTTTATCTCCTCTTTTTGCTGACTTTAACCTCTTTTCTCCTGTAGAAGAAGTTCCTCCCCCGGTTATCCCTCCTACGTCTCTTCAGGCGACTCCTCCTTCTGCTTCTCAGCCTGGATCACAAGAGGAGCAAATAGAGGCTCTTCATGGCTTAGATGATCCCATTGCTTCACAAGAGCAGAAAGACGAGGGACTTGAGAGAGGTGAAATATCCCCGGAGCGGACTCCTTCTGATGACATAACTTTGTCTAAACTCGTTACTCCAGGGAGTGAGTCTTCCTCAAAGAGGAGAAAGAAGCAAGGAACATCAAGGAGGAGGGGGAAGAAAATCATTGCTACCGAGGAGGAACCGGAAGCTGGGCCAGTTGCACCCCCCTCTCCTTCTTCCCTTCTGCCTACAGATCGGCCTGAAAAGTTAATCATTCGGCCGGGTAAAGGGTCCAAAGGGGGTAAGAAGAAGTGAAGATTTTAGCTTCTTTGCTTTTTGCATGAACTGGTCGAGAGTTGTGCGGGTACCGGCCCCCGTTTTTCTTTATTTTGAAACCCGTACCTGCATTTCAATTGAATAAAATGATCCTTTGTTTGTACAGACTTCTATTTGAATTTGAGAATGCATTTATTATTCATTTTTGCACAAGTTTATTTATATGATATTGCAGCGGGCTTATGGTATGTTGTTTGAGTATTACTTTACTGATGCAGCTATACCATTTTGCATGTAATTATACCATGTTGCCCCTATACCTTAAGCTTGCTGCAATATTTTATACTTCGAGGGGACTTGCACTCTTATTTGCTAAAGAATAATTATTTTATTCTTTAAAGAAAATTTTTGTAGAGTACAACTCCCTTCGTATAAGTTTTTACGCTTTGTCTTTCGAAGAAATCACTTTTTTCTTTTGCTTATGTGCATATTTTACCAAGTGAATTCTTCTATGTGGTAAAGCGGACCTCTGAAGGGTACTTTAACTTCTTTTTTTTTTATATGAAGATCATTTTCCAGAGTAGGTAAATTACTCTTCCTTTGAAAGTTAAAGTACGCTTTTGATGAGGATTTTTTTTTTATATAGAAAGTTGTACCTCTGAGGAGGGATTTTTCACGTTTCAACACTTGGAAGTTTTATTTCAATCTCGGTGAAACGTGTACCTCCAAAGAGTTGTGCCTTTGAAGAAAGCCTTTTCACGTTTCAACACTTGGAAGTTTTATTTCAATCTCGGTGAAACGTGGGCTTCCGAAGAGGTCTTTCTTCTTGATTGTGCCTCCGAAGAGGTCTTTATTTTGTTTGCATTTCAACTCTGGTGAAGTGAAATTCCGAAGAGCGGCCGTTACACTTCAACTCCTGGTGAAATGTGCCTCCGAAGAGGTCTTTATCTTGTTTGCATTTCAACTCTGGTGAAGTGAAATTCCGAAGAGCGGCTGTTACACTTCAACTCCTGGTGAAATGTGCCTCCGAAGAGGTCTTTATCTTGTTTGCATTTCAACTCTGGTGAAGTGAAATTCCGAAGAGCGGCTGTTACACTTCAACTCCTGGTGAAAAGTGCCTCCGAGAGGGTTTTCATTGCCTGGAAGTTACTCTCTCATGGTTGGAGGGTCATGACTCCTCCAATCTTTTTTGTTGAGTAGAGAACTTTCTTTTTTGTGGCATATGACCCATTAGAGGTCTTTATCCTCCGAAGAGTTGTGCCTCTGAAGAGGACTTGTGCTACCGATGATGGCTTTGATTGTTTCCTTGTCTTCTTGCTTATGCCCTTTTCAGCGATCCTCTTTTCTTTTTTCTTTTCAAGTTTTCATTCCCCTTTTCTTGCAAGTAGCTTGTTTAATCCAAGGAAGTGTACTTCATTGTCAGGCAAGTTCATAAGAATGGGCACTAGCTTCCTAATTGCATGTTTGTTTGTTCAAACAATCTCAATTTATTAGCAAGGGCCCGTTTCTATCGAAATCATAGGCCGTTCAATTGAAGTATTTCCTATCTAGGATTTGAATTCGGGGCTTTTGTGACTTGAAATTTGTTTGTTGAATGATGGTGAGAATCGCTCGGTCTTATTATGTGCAAGTTTTATTTCCATTGTCTGCAAAAATTTAAATCGACATTTCAGCAATACATTTTATGTACTTTTTTATCGAAAATAAAGCAAACATGTAATAATAATAAGGAACACAAGATTTATAGTGGTTCAGCCAGGAATTTGGGCCTACATCCACTTTATATTTTTTCATTATTCACTTGCATCAGTTTTACAATTGCTTTCAATTACAAGAATCATACATTCGCAACTCTTTTTACAATATTTCAACAAAATTTTCAAGTAAAGTATGGACGCAAGTGATTGCTGTTCCATGCCCTTGGAATTTGATCTCCTTCAACAGTAGTGAGTTTGAATGTGCCGTCAAGAAGCTTCTGACCTATGACATATGGTCCTTCCCAATTTGGCCCAAACACACCTGTTGCTGTCATAATTCTCTTCAGGACTAGATCTCCAATCTCAAAGCTGCGTTGGCGAACTTTGGAATTGAAATGTCTGGCTATCCTTTGCTGATGAGCTGCAATTCTGAGATTAGCTTCATCTCTTTTTTCATCAAGGAAGTCTAGCGCTTCAAGCTGTAGCCTTTCATTTTCTGCTTGATTGAAATGGATCCTTCTGTGTGAAGGAACCTCTGTTTCTACCGGGATCATTGCTTCCGATCCGTATGCTAATGAGAAAGGAGTGTGCCCAGTCGCAGTTTTGTGAGTGGTTCTGTATGCCCATAGTGCAAGTGGTAGCTTATCGACCCAACCACCTTTTGCTCTTTCAAGTTGCTTTTTGATGGTTGATTTGATGATCTTGTTTACTGCTTCCACTTGCCCGTTTGCCTGCGGATGAGCAACTGCTGAAAAGCTTTTTTGGATTTTGAATTGCTTGCAAAAATCTTGGAATTCCTCGCTTTCAAACTGAGTACCATTGTCTGTGATTATTTTCTGAGGCACACCATACCTGCAAATGATATTCTTGGTCACGAAACCTACCAAAGACTTGTTAATGCTATGTTCAAACCGCAATTGGGCAAAACTATGGAAGTCTACGTCGACGACATGTTAGTAAAGTCTAAGAAAGCAGCGGATCACATTGAACACTTAGCAGAAATGTTCGCAGTCCTCCGGAAATACAGAATGAAGCTTAACCCTCTGAAATGCACGTTTGGGGTCGAGTCCGGAAAGTTCTTAGGGTTTATCGTCAGCGCTAGGGGCATTGAGGCTAGTCCAGCTCAAATTACTACCTTAAAAGAAGTTAAAGCTCCTAAAACGAAGAAGGAATTGCAAAGTCTGAACGGAAATGTCGCCGCCCTGAGTCGGTTCATTTCCAAAGCTACTGATAAATGCATCCCATTCTTTGATGCTCTGAAGAAAGGAAAGAAGAACTTTGAATGGACTCCCGAATGCCAAAAAGCCTTTGATGAATTGATCCGTCGTATGGAAACGCCTCCAATACTTTCTAGGCCAGGCAATGGTGAGGATCTTCTTATATACTTGGCGGTATCATCTCATGCTCTAAGTGCAGCGTTGATTCGGGAAGACAAATGGATTCAACATCCGGTTTACTATATCAGCAAAAGACTCACTGGGGCTGAGCTGAATTACTCCAAGTTGGAAAAACTCGCCTATTGTCTACTAGTTGCATCAAGGAAGTTGAGGCAATATTTCCAAGCTCGTCCTATCAGAGTACTCACCGATCAACCTCTAAAGCAAGTCCTGTTTCGCCCTGAAACTTCGGGTCGCCTTCTAAAGTGGAACATTGAACTCAGTCAATATGACATCACTTATCACCCCCGAAAAGCAATCAACGGACAAGCTTTAGCTGATTTCATTGCAGAATTCACAGAGAAAGGTAATGGTGGGGAAGAAGCGATTAATGATTCCCCAATCCAGTGGAAGTTATATGTTGATGGCGCAAGAAATGACTACTGTTCTGGAGCAGGGGTGGTACTTGAAACTCCTGAAGGTCGGTCATTATGCTATGCACTAAGATTGGAATTTCCTTCAACAAACAATGAAGCAGAATATGAAGCTCTTATCGCAGGACTGAAAATTGCTAAAGAACTAAACATCCGAGCATTACAGATCTTTAGTGATTCTCAGCTTATTGTATGCCAAGTCAAGAAGGAATTTCAAACGAAAGGGGGAAACCTGCCCGCTTACTTGTCAAAGGCTTGGGAACTTCTGTGTGAGCTCGATCATTATTCAATAAGCCACATTCCTCGGGAAGAGAATATGAAGGCAGATTCCCTCGCAAAGTATTCAAGTTCTGGTGAAGCTCAACTATTGGGATTAGTCCCCGTAGAAGTCCTTTCAGCACCAAGTATAGACGAGATGGATATTGACTGGATTATGAATGTATCTCAAGAACAAGAGTCATGGATGACTCCAATACTAGACTACCTACTCAGAGGTTCTCTGCCAGAAAATTCGAGAGAGAGACAGAAGCTACTAAGGAAAGCCTCTCGTTATGTAATTCAGGATGGCCAATTATACAGACGGGGATTCTCAATGCCATTGCTTCGATGTGTATCCAGGGAAGAGTCCAAAACAATCCTAGCTGAGGTACATGGAGGAGAATGTGGTGATCATTCAGGTGGCCAAACATTAGCAAAGAAAATTCTCCGATACAGATATTTTTGGCCAGAAATTAATCATGATGCTGCAAGCTATTCCCGAAAGTGTGACAGATGCCAAAGATTTGCCAAAATTCCTAGAGCGCCTTCAACTGAACTCACACAAATGGTCAGTCCATGGCCGTTTGCAATTTGGGGAATGGATCTCATTGGGCCGCTACCGACTGCCAAATCAGGGATTAAATATGCTATTGTTGCAGTTGATTATTTTACTAAATGGGCTGAAGCTGAACCATTGGCTACTATCACCTCTAAGAAGATGATAAGTTTCGTGACCAAGAATATCCGTATCGGAGAATTTTCTTTGCTAATGTTTGGCCACCTGAATGATCACCACATTCTCCTCCATGTACCTCAGCTAGGATTGTTTTGGACTCTTCCCTGGATACACATCGAAGCAATGGCATTGAGAATCCCCGTCTGTATAATCGGCCATCCTGAATTACATAACGAGAGGCTTTCCTTAGTAGCTTCTGTCTCTCTCTCGAATTTTCTGGCAGAGAACCTCTGAGTAGGTAGTCCAGTATTGGAGTCATCCATGACTCTTGTTCTTGAGATACATTCATAATCCAGTCAATATCCATCTCGTCTATACTTGGTGCTGAAAGGACTTCTACGGGGACTAATCCCAATAGTTGAGCTTCACCAGAACTTGAATACTTTGCAAGGGAATCTGCCTTCATATTCTCTTCCCGAGGAATGTGGCTTATTGAATAATGATCGAGCTCACACAGAAGTTCCCAAGCCTTTGACAAGTAAGCGGGCAGGTTTCCCCCTTTCGTCTGAAATTCCTTCTTGACTTGGCATACAATAAGCTGAGAATCACTAAAGATCTGTAATGCTCGGATGTTTAGTTCTTTAGCGATTTTCAGTCCTGCGATAAGAGCTTCATATTCTGCTTCATTGTTTGTTGAAGGAAATTCCAATCTTAGTGCATAGCATAATGACCGACCTTCAGGAGTTTCAAGTACCACCCCTGCTCCAGAACAGTAGTCATTTCTTGCGCCATCAACATATAACTTCCACTGGATTGGGGAATCATTGATCGCTTCTTCCTAACCATTACCTTTCTCTGTGAATTCTGCAATGAAATCAGCTAAAGCTTGTCCGTTGATTGCTTTTCGGGGGTGATAAGTGATGTCATATTGACTGAGTTCAATGTTCCACTTTAGAAGGCGACCCGAAGTTTCAGGGCGAAACAGGACTTGCTTTAGAGGTTGATCGGTGAGTACTCTGATAGGATGAGCTTGGAAATATTGCCTCAACTTCCTTGATGCAACTAGTAGACAATAGGCGAGTTTTTCCAACTTGGAGTAATTCAGCTCTGCCCCAGTGAGTCTTTTGCTGATATAGTAAACCGGATGTTGAATCCTTTTGTCTTCCCGAATCAACGCTGCACTTAGAGCATGAGATGATACTGCCAAGTATATAAGAAGATCCTCACCATTGCCTGGCCTAGAAAGTATTGGAGGCGTTTCCATACGACGGATCAATTCATCAAAGGCTTTTTGGCATTCGGGAGTCCATTCAAAGTTCTTCTTTCCTTTCTTCAGAGCGTCAAAGAATGGGATGCATTTATCAGTAGCTTTGGAAATGAACCGACTCAGGGCGGCGACCTTTCCGTTCAGACTTTGCAATTCCTTCTTCGTTCTAGGAGCTTTAACTTCTTTTAAGGCAGTAATTTGAGCTGGACGAGCCTCAATGCCCCTAGCGCTGACGATAAACCCTAAGAACTTTCCGGACTCGACCCCAAACGTGCATTTCAGAGGGTTAAGCTTCATCCTGTATTTCCGGAGGACTGCGAACATTTCTGCTAAGTGTTCAATGTGATCCGCTGCTTTCTTAGACTTTACTAACATGTCGTCGACGTAGACTTCCATAGTTTTGCCCAATTGCGGTTTGAACATAGCATTAACAAGTCTTTGGTAGGTTGCCCCTGCATTTTTCAATCCGAAGGGCATAACTCTGTAGCAATAAAGACCAACATCGGTGATAAAGCTCGTGTCCTCCTGATCCGGTTCATGCATCATGATCTGGTTATATCCGGAGTAGGCATCCATGAAAGATAACAATTCATGCCCCGCTGTTCCATCTACCAGTTGATCGATCCTGGGTAAAGGGAAGCAATCTTTGGGGCAGGCCTTGTTCAGATCTGAAAAATCGATGCTCACTCTCCATTTTCCATTAGCTTTCTTAACCAGCACAGGATTTGAAACCCAATTCGGATATGTAGATTCTTTGATGAAGTTATTTTCCAAGAGTCGATCAACTTCCTCTTTTAATGCTGCTGACCTTTCTGGACCTTGGGTTCTTCTTTTCTGTTTTACTGGTGTAAACTTTGGGTCAATATTCAGAGCGTGTACTGCAACTTCTGGAGATATTCCACACATATCAGCATGAGTCCGAGCGAAGACATCCAGATTTGCTTTCAGGAAAGATATCAAGATATTCTGAATTGACACATTAAGCTGTGAACCCACATTCAACACCTTATTTGGGTCCTTCGGGTCAACAGGTACCGGTACTGTCGTTTCCACCGGTACTACTCTATTCTCCCCTGCACTGGCTTTTCTGGGATACATCTCTTTCCGTGCCCCGCTATGCTCGCCAGTGCAGGGTCCGCCCCGTAATTGCTACAAGGCTGGCTCTTTGATGCGGACCGGGGCTGCCGCATCCTTTCCCATTTCCCTTTTTCTTGACTCTCGCAACTCTGTCAAATAGCACTCTCGCGCAGCATTTTGATCCCCTTTTATAACTCCTACTTCATTGTCTGTAGGGAATTTAATAGTGAGGCACCACGGGGCTAGGATAGCTTTGAACGCTGCGAGCGTTGGACGGCCAAGGAAAGCATTATAAGTAGAAAACTCATCGACAATCACAAATGTTTGCTTGCGGACTACTTTCCTTTCTCCTTCCCCAAGTTCTACAAGCAGATCGATGGTTCCTATTGGTTGCTTTGGCTCCCCAGTGAAGCCAGCAATCTTCTGCGATGAGGCTTGTACATCGACCATAGGGATTTTCATTTGGTCGAATGTCTTCTTGAAGAGGATATTACATGATGCTCCGCAGTCAATGAGAACTCTTCTGACAATGGCCGGTCCGATACCAGCTGAGATGACCAAGGGATCTAAGGTAGGAGCTTCGATACCTGTGGAATCTCTGGCTCTGAAAATAATATCATCACTGAAAGTTTTCTGTTGTTTCAGGGGCGTAGTGTCTTCTAAAACAAAGACGTCTTCTTTGGCTGGAACATATTTCAAAGCCCTGGTATATCTCTCCATCTCACCCCAGCTCTTGCCAGCTGGGTGAGGTCCTCCTGTAATGACATTGATAATGGGCCTTCCAGATTCATGCCCCGTAGCTTTCTCACCTATCCTAGGCTGATGAACAGGAGCCTGTTGCCCCTGACTTGACGATGCAGGATTGTTGCTATTCTTTTTCACAAATTGCTGCAGCTTGTTTTCTCTTAGCAACTCTTCAATCAGATTTTTCAACTGGCGGCATTCATCGGTCTCATGACCGGGTTGATTATGGAAGCGGCAGAACTTCCCACTCTGTATAGCCTTTTTCCCGGTCCTCAAAGGGATAGGTTTAGGAAAATCAACAGAATCTTTAGTGGCAAGGTAGATGTGCTCCGGCGTATGTGATAATGGAGTATACTCTGATGGCTTGAAGGATCGGGGCTTCTTCAGATTACCCTGTTTCTTCCCATTATTATTCTCCCTTTTTTGCCCCACCGATTCATTCTTGCGTGGAGCGACAGTGTTATCTTCAACTTTCTCCAACACTGCCTTTACTGGTAAAGGACGGCTTTCCAGGCGTATGAATTCATCTGCCTTTTTGTAGAACTTTTCGAGGGAGGTTGGCTCCTTCATGTTTAGCCATTTCCCAAATTCGCTCGACTTATCAATAGCCCTCATCATATAAGTCAATATCATTCGCGGTTCAGCATTGTCCACCTCAGCCAGCGCTATATTAAAGCGGTTCAAGAAAGATCTGATAGATTCACCAGGATTCTGTTCTATACTCGACAACGACATGATGTCCTTGGCCTTTGAAGCATATAGTCTGAACTGCTCCTTGAATTTTCGGGTCAAGTCTGAAAACTGATCAATATATCGGACTGGCAACTTGGTGAACCACAGTAGAGCCACACCCTCAAGGTATACGGGGAAATATCGGCACTTTATCTCGTCAGAGGCTCTGGCACCCGTCATGTGCCAATCATATTTATACAAGAATTCATTCGGATCACTTGTCCCTTTGTAAGCTGGGATAGTTGGAGGGACAAACTTCCTTGGAAATTCCGCCTTTAAGATTTTCTCAGTAAATGGAGTTTTACTTGGGGCGAAACCCCATTCTTTCTCATCTTCAACCCTTCGCATACTTTTTTTCATGATTTGCCGGACCATTCCAGAAAGATACTCCTCATCATGTCGAGTTCCAGATCCACCAACCTCAGGAAGCGTTTGCTCAAAGGGACTGGCAGCCCTTTCAGGAGCATTCCTTTCATTAGCATCATGAATGTTGCCAGCATAATTCCTTCCATTACCAGCCGGTTGATTGTTTGCCCCGAGCAAATCATTCAACTTATTCAGAATTAGAGCATTTTGGGCACTCTGAGCCTCTAATTGTGCATTCTGGGCGTTTATCTGCTGGTTTAGCCCTAATATTACAGCATCCAACTCCGCTTTCGTAACCCCAGCAGACGGAGTGGGTTATTAGGTACAGGGGAAGCGGATGTTCCCTCTCGAACGTTCCCAGATCTGACAGATCTACTCTTCCTTCCAGGAGCCATAATCTCAGACAGACTTCTGGTTTTCAAGGAAATTCTCTCTACAAATCTCTGTGAAGCAATAATGATAATTTTTCCTGAGTTCAATTCTCAGTGAAAGCACCAAAAATGTTAACGCTAAAATTTGAACGCTAACACCCCGGTGTATGAGTTATAGTTGTGAAAGCACCACCCGATAGCTCGGGAACAGATTACAAGCAGATAATAGCAGAAAAGCAGTAAACAACAACAATTTTATAGTGGTTCGGCTTAAGGGTATAGCCTACGTCCACTTTAAGTACTTTTATTAATGATCTCGTTACAAGCTGATACAATTCTTCCCAAGTACAATACACTTTGAATTACAAGAGGCTTAGAACAAGTAGCCTAAACTTCGATGAAGATGAGAGTTTTCGAATCCATGTTGGATGTATGTGATCTCTTCTTGAAGTTGTTTGTAGCATTCTTAGTGTCTTGAGAGCTTCAAGTTTTAGATTGGTTCGGAATGCGGCAGAGTATCGGCGCTTGAAGAGAGTGAGCCCCAAAGTCCCCCCCTAGTTCGAGTTAGGGCTGTATTTATAGGCTTTTATCGGAGTTAGGTCGTAGGTCGTGACCGACCTAAGTAAGGTCATAGGTTGCAGTCGACCTAAAAAGCACTGGCCTTCCTTCCATAAGAACATACGTGCTGATTTGTACAAGTCTAAGGTCGTAAATGACCTATCCCCTAGCGGCATGGCATAGGCGGCTTCTTTATTCATGCAGATAGGTCAAGAGCGACTTATCCTAGGTCGTTAGCGACCTATCATAGGTCGTGAGAACTTTCCTGTAGTCATAGCTGGAGTTCTTAAGTCGTTGAATCTCTTAGGTCGTGACCTTCCTTAGGTCGAAGTACTCCGTTAGGTCATTGGGCAGTATTTTTATCTCCAAGTGCTAGGTCGTCTTCGACCTAAAGTAGGTCGTAGGTGGGCAACGACCTAGGGGATGGGATCTGACTTATCTCAATTGTGCTCGGCTCTTTTCTCAGCGAGTTGATAGGTCGCGTACGACTTGTTTTAGGTCGTAAGTCGGCTGAGATTTAGGTCGCTGAGACCACTTCATTCTCAGGTCGGTAGGCTATGGCTTTGTTTAGGTCGCATATGATTTAGGTCGTAAGTTTGGCGAGCCTGTAGGTCGCTAAATTCTATAGGTCGCTGTGTTACTGGAGAAGTTAGGTCACGACCTTCCTTAGGTCGCTGCTGCCTTTAGGTCGAGACAATCTTTAGGTCGCAACACTTTAGGTCGCAGCTACCTTTAGGTCGCTGGGTTCTGCTAGGTTGTAACCCTCTTTAGGTCGCTAGGTCACGTGTGCGGTTAAGTCGCTGCATTTCCATTAGATCGCTCACAGAAGGGAGTTAACAGCATGGAAATGAATTCAATTTAAGAGCAAAGGAATTGAATATGAATTGAAATATGACCTTGGAGTATAGTTGGGGTATGAACTTAAGTTCGAAAGCTGAATATGAACATAAGTAACGATATGGAATGCTTATAATAACCTTTAGGAATAACTTTATGAAAGGGTTTATAAATAAATTAGCATGAAATGGAAAGCCGTTCACTATAAAATGAAGTGAATAAATTTATGCGAATAAAAGGAAAGTGAATGGAAACGAGGTAGCATAGGTTGGAAGTAAAGTTAATAGAAATGCTAGTGTATGAACCTGAACTAAATTGTTCGAGAATCGATTTATATTCCCGATGGTATAGTATAAATTGGATATACTAAGTAAGTGAAAGTAAATAAGTTGAACAAAAATTAAGGTAAATGAGAGGTGAAATTTGGTTGCATTGGAAACTAAACTTAAATGGTTGTTATAAAATGATTTATAAATAAATTAACATGGATTGGGGGTGTTGTTTAGCATAAAATAAAGCAAACAAAGCTTGGTCAATAACATGAACGAAATCAAATGGAAATTAGATAAATTTGTTTAAAGTCAATTTAAAAAGGAATAAATCGAAGTTAATAAAATGGATTTGCATATAATGGAAGTGAATGTAAATGGAACGAAAAAAATTGATTGTAATCAATTTGAAATTGAATAAAAATGAATTTATGCATGTAAGGCGCATATAAATCAATTTGAAATGAATGTGGGTTCGCTTGTTGTAAATATGAATTGAATGCAATAAAATTGGTTGAAAATTATTTCGAATTGAATGAAATTAGGTCTGGGTCCATGGAAGAAAATTAAAATTAGTGTTCGAACTGCATAATTGCTTGTAATACATGATTAGCATGTTTGGGTTATGAGGTTTATATCTTTACTAGTTAATGTAATGAAGTATTATAAAATTTCATGTTTATGAAACTTATGTGCTTATTTTGAGTAAGTACAGGTACATGGAGCTGTTTGGGTAGATTTTGGGTTGCGAAAATGCATATAAGTAAGCTGCTCGCTTAAAAATGCTAATATGAGGTACACATACGCAATAAAATAAAGAAGTGATACATATTGATATATATTTTGTTTTCCAACCGTGTGGGTCGATGTATATAAATTCATCTCTCTTGTGTTACTGTAAAAGGCTCTCCATACAAATGAGACTCTGTCAAAACTTTTCGAAAATTTAGGGTGTTAGAAAATTTTTGAAATTTTTTGGAAATTTTGTTAACTAGAAAACGTCGGTTTTTGAATTGAAGTTGAAATAAAAGGTTTTTTACTTAGGAATGGAAACAAATTGTTTTGGGTAAAACCAAAAGGGTTTGAGAAGTGAATGCAGGGTTATCACTAAGTGGGTTTTAGAAAATTTAATGGGTTTGGGAGCATTTTTCCTAACTTAGCAAATTTCAGGGACGCAATTTTTATAAGGGGGAGGAATGTAATGACCCGGGATTTTGGTCGTTTGTTTTGAACATTAAATTTATTTTAAATGCTGAATTTGAATTTGAATTGATTTTTAATATGGAGATTTTGAAAGAATCAGCAAAATAGTTTAAGACTTCAAACATAGCGATTAATTGGGTTTGGTAAATAGTAATTTAATATTGAAAATTGGGTAAAAATGGGAATCTAGAGTTTGATATGAATAGAAATGATTTTAAGTTGATTTAAAATTCTATTTGGGTTAGAACTATAATATGGACTTTTAAATGGGATTAAAAAGTCGATAAGTAAAAATTGGAGATTTATATATTAATTTAATAGTGAAATTTAATATATATATTTATATTGTAAATAATTGAATTTTGATTTAATATGAATCGGAGTGATTTATAACAAGAATATAAATTCTGTTTGATTTATAATGGAGTTAGTAAGTTTTAAAAATTGAAAATTTAAATTATTTGATGATTTTGAAAATCGCTCGATTTAATCGACAAGTTAAAATAGCCTTCTGGGGCACAGTCTCGGAATTCGCCAAAACTAATTGCATTGGATCCATAATAGTGTATTATTACCATATTTCAAATTTCTTAGCGTTTGGTGTTACCGTTTGGTCGTACGGGATGGAAACGCGTTGAAATAAATATTGAAAATTTAATAATTTAATTTGATTCGAAAGCTTTCTTCTACATACGATCGAATTAGGCCCTAAAACATATTCCATTGTGTTCAGAATAGGCGCAAAACATTATTAACGCCAAGTGGCACGTTTTGTTTGGAGTTTGTTTGAAAACGCTTATTATTTTGGAAAATAATATTAAAACAATAAATGTATATGTATATAAATACGTTGCACAGTGAACCCTAGCAATAACTAATATAGCAGTCGCGTAAATTTTTCGATGGCCGAAATGTTCCCTTGTTGTTCCTCATTTTTCTCTCCATCCAAGCAATTATAACAGATATCATCAGTTGGGAAATCGAAGAGGGCAATAAGATCTTTAGATCCAACGGTTGAGACCGTCCTGGTGGTGTGGATTCGCCAGAAATTGCTAGGGAAGGCAGCGCATTCAAATGCATTTTCCAAGGTGATGGCCGCACCTGGTTCGACGAGGTATTGGGCGAAGGTGAGGTTCGCTTAGGACGTTCGAATGGTAGTCGCCGATCGTCGGCTAGGGCATCGTGGAGGGAGCGACGATGGTTTGTAAGGCGGTGGCTATGCATTAGTTTTGACCGAGAACGAACGAAGAAGAGAAAAACAAAGGGGTCGACACAATCTCTCAAACCAAAATGTACAGCCAAGGTTTTCTGGTGGTAAAATCAAAAGAAAATTTGCAAATTTATTTATATAAATTATATTCCAACCTTTAAAAATCCGTATCTTTTTCATACGATGTCAGAATCGGACGAAACTGGTGGCGTTGGAATCACAGTGACAAATACAACATGCTGGAACCGAATTGGAGATGATTGGAGCTAGCAAAAACTTTAGGTTAAATCGAATGTGTTTGATTAAATATAAATTGGAGCATTTGGCGAATTAAAACTCAAGGTGAGTTAATCTCATTCAATTTTGGACTGCTGGCTTTAATTTTAAATAGTTAAAATTGATAAATGATTGATTGGTTGAGCTGATGCATTTTTATCAGTTGAATGTGATATTATATATAGTAGTATATAAATTGGAGTGATAGATATTACCGCATAAATATAGGGAATGAGACTCTATGTGCCCCGTATAATAGAGGATGACCCTATATATATATACCGTGATATTTAATGGAATTTGTATTTTTATGTTGTGCTAACATCTGTGGATATATGGAAATAGGTTGGAGGGATCCAAATGGACTCCTCAAAAATGTAAAATTTAATTTCATATATAGTGATATATGTTTTGTTTGATTAATCTGTGACAGGTTGATGTGTTCTTTAAATTGATTGAATGATATGACAGTTTTAGCTGGATTTTGGTGTTTTTTAAATACCAATAATATATAGTTTAAAATTCGTAAAGAATTGTAAACAGGGATTTTGAATTGAAATATTTACATAGAGTTTTGGATAAATTAATTGGACAAAATAAAAGGTTTTGGAATTGTATTTAACTATTTCAAGGTATCGTGCATAGGATTGTGGGAATAAAAGTATATAAAAGGATTTTAAATAATAAATCCTTAAATGTTACTTTGTCAAATATGAAAGGTTTTTAAATCGAGATTTTAAATATTTTTGAAGGATACAAGTGAATTTAGGAATAAGTATAAAATTGGTTATATTGAACTCAAGTAAGGTTTCCGAATTTATGAGGTGAAATTAGAATCGAGGATTTGGGCATGTTTTAAAAAGGGGATTTTAGTTATTAATTGTGTGATTTTGAAAGTGTTAAAAATATTTTAGAAACTAGTTATTTAATTACTTTAAATTGTTGAAACATATTTAATTATTATTTAGTCATATTATCTTGATTGTAAGAGGTTTATTATTATTTAAGAACTAGTCGGCATTTTTTTTAAAGGATAAATTATTAATTATTAATATGGCTATGTATAATAACTTTTATCTAAGTATATTTTGCCTAGATTAAACTTGAAATTTATTTTCGAAATTTAAGCCTTATTTTGAGATAAGTTTAAATAAAGTTTTAGAGAAGTAATGGTATACTCGCATAGCGTAAATTGGAGGTAGTGAATGCCTGTAGTTAAGTTTTGGATTTCTTTGGGATACAAACAAACCTTTGAGCTGCGATCCATGGTTTGATACCGTAGTGGTACTTTCCATATTATTTTCAAAAAGGGCTTTCAAATATTCTTGAAAAAGATAGTTTGTAAATTTACTAAATTCTATAAGATAAGTATGTATAATTTGGATAAAGGAATTTATTTATTTTAAATTAAATTAAAAAGAGACTTAGTATTTTTAGCATAAAATGAAGTATTTGCTTGAATTAATTGCTTATTTGATAGTTAAATAATCGACTATCAAAACTGGACCTAAATATAACTTTGTGAATATCTAGGGGAAACGCGGGGATTATATTGTACAGTTACCATTCGAGGCGCTATACAGTGCGTATAAACTCGTTTCGTTCTTCTAGGATGCTGATAAGATAATCCATCCACTAACGGTTAGGAGGTGATCTTCGATCTTATTTTTGCCCGTTTATTTCGTAAAGAACCGGGGTTGAGTTTACTGGAAATAGCAAACGTTGTGTCGAAGAGACTGGGATCAGATTGTTATCCGAAATCACTTCGATCCAACGAGTATTTTTTCGAAATGAAGACAAAGAGCATAGAGTCGAAGATGGAACAATGAAATGCAAGGACTAATTGGTACTAATCCCGAGGGTGATTCAAAAATGGATGTAGTAGGAATAGTGCCTATGGTTCCGTTCAAGCCCAAAATGGACTTGTATGGATTAATGCTATCAGTACATTGTCATTAGAGGATAATGAGCATTCTAAGTGAAATTTCCTTAAAAAGGTAATCGTAGCCTCCAGCCTCATCAGCCGGGAATGACCGAAATGTAGGGTGATGCAGCAGGGCTAAATGGGTAGCACCCAATTATGATATGTTTATCACCTTTCAAGATACCATCAGATATTATTAGTACGATTATTGAAGGAGATCGGAAAAGGGCGGGAACACCCAAAGTGATAGCATGCTCGGTCTATCTAGGACAGGGATAGTCCGGTCTTGTGCAGTAGGGGATCCCGACGTGGTCCTCGGTACGCTGTTCTGGACGTGTACCGTGACAAGTGGTGCCCTAGTACCTAGTCTTTCAGATGGAATCCATTCGGCAATAAGTGTCATACAGTTTTGATTTTTCCCATCTATGCTGAAACGTGAGATGCAAGCAGTTCAGCTATTTGAATAAGTATTTGTACTTGATACTATTATAATATCAGATGATTTTGATATGAAATGTTTTGGTTATCGTAAGGTAAAAACCAATCGTGTTTATGTGTGGCATGGTCTTACGAGATACCATTGATTTCAAAGGATTTTGATAACTTCAATAATTCAAATTGGATGTTTTTTCTCACGATGGTTTTCTAGACTAACTCGGGTGTTCTTTTATTATAATGCTTGGGTCAGGTCGAGTATTTTAGGTTCAGGTTAGGGTGTTATGGAGGTCAAGGGACGAGCTGGAGACCGAAATGTATTCTCGTACTGGTTTTTATTGCGTTGTAGTGTTTTGTTTGAAAATACCAGCAATGGTGATGGCAGGTTGTTTTAACTGTCCAGGGCTGGTGATTATTGATTTGTGTACTCTGATGTAAGATATGTATATTACAATTCTGATTTGTAACAAAGGGCTATTGATATTATATATTATTCAGTTTGCTGTGAGATTTTGTTTTGTTTAGTTTGTTCTTCTTCTACCTATTTATTTTCCCTCAACAATATGTTTTTCCGACACTCGATCGTTCGGCATGATATACGATAAGCGTATTTATGTTGATTTTCGAGGGTCGAGAAGGGCAGGTCGTCATAGTTAATTACTTTCGTAATAAGTAATTAAACAATTTAACCACTTTCTTAAACCTTTTGTTTAATAATCTAAAACAAAATATTTATAAAAGATACCAAAATATTATATAAGTTACTATAACAACCGAAAATTCTAGTTATTTGATTTTAAATGTTTAATTAATTTTAAATATTAAATAATTGAATTTTGGAATTTAATAATTTATAATTCAAATATAAGGAATAATTAAATATTTGAATTATGGAATTTAATGTTAGTTAAATGGAGCTAACAATTTTATTTAACTCCTTTCAATTAATAAACGGTATTGGTGTATTCAATTTGTAAATTTGTTTACAAATGTAAATACACCGGATAAATATCGATAATTAAATATTTAAATATGTGAAATTGTCATTTTGGGGAACAATCTCAGATTTTAACGGAACTAGTTGTATTAAAACCGTAATAGTGAATTATAGTATGTCGTTGAATTTCATGGCAATCAGATGTATCATTTGGTCGTGCGTGTTCGAAACATGTTGAAATTAATATTGGAAATTTAATATTATTTGATTTGAAAAGCTATCTTTTGCATATGATCGAATTAGGCCTCAAGACTAGTTCCATTGTGTTCGGAATAGAGGTATAATATATAGAATGCCAGACGGTACATTTCGTTTGGAGTTCGAGATTTTTGGGTATGTTATGTTGAATATTTTATTAAATAAAACAAACTAACATATATTTATTCACCATGACCATGCCCTGAAACCCTAAGCATGCTCATCCGTGCCCATACCTTAGCGTGCTACCCATGCCCTTTCTCCTATATATCATAGTTGTTTATACAAAAACAGAGCTTCTTCTTCTAATCCAAGAATTCAATAAAATTAAAATATAATGATATATACTCATCTAAAAAATCCTAATTTGATCCATTGAACTCCATTTTCCATACGCTTCGATATTATACCCGTTTTTAGAGTGCGACATTGTTTTTGGTGATCGACATTAGGGACAGGGGTTTTAGGGCTTGAGATTTCAGGCGATGTTGGGGACAATGGTTCTAATGGGGGGTAGAGTTGATTACATGGTAGTTAGGCACATGCATGGCCACATTTTAGTAGGGTGAGGCTTGCATTTGGGGTACTCGACCTGATAGTGGTCGGCGAAGTTAAGCTGTAGGTTGCAACTTTAGGGAGGGTGCCAGCGTCATCTTCGTGGCGTTGAGCTTATGCGGTTCGTTGAAAGAAGTACATCGATGAAGACGGATTCAAGTATAACAGAGTGTAGCTCCGTATAATCCTGTATCCATGCATATTTAAATAGGTTCTTGGATTTGCTCTGAACGTTTTATTGAGGAAGAAGGAGAAGATAGGTAGAGGGGCAAAGTTGTAATTTCGTAGATTTGTGATTTATTAATTTAAATTAACTCGATAACTTATAAATGTGTATCCCACTCGTAGGAGCTCGGGTTTGAATGCCGTTTTTTTCGTTTCGTACTTGTATTGTTGAGATCTTCATTGTGAATTGGTTTGGTTGGATTTGGAGCTCGTTGGAATCTACGCTAAAACCGGATGAGTGTTCGGTTTTAGCCCAAAATAGGGACGTTTTGAAGAAAACTAAAATCAATGTGAGTTTGGCTCACATTAGTTTTTATATTATCATATCAATGATGTTAAACATTTATTGATTAGTTGGATGTTAGTTAAATTGATTGATTGCATGTTTGGTTGAATTTCCATTTGGAAAATAGATGACATATTAATTTGATCGTCATCTATCCATATGATTATCTATATATTATCCATAACCATTGTTTTGCTGGGAAAATATGCAGAGAGACCCAAATGGGTCTCTTCCCCAAAATTATTTATTTACATCATTAAGCTATTATATTGATTAATTGAAATAAATCATGATATTCCATCTAAATTGTTAAGTGTCATTACAGCAATTTCGCCATATCGTCATTTATTCAGTCATCCCCAAACTCTATCATATAAATTGAGCTTGTGTTTCTGCTAAAATAGAATATTAATAATTCGTTAATAATTTTGGCTAATAATAATTTAGATTAATTAATTATTTTAACTAATGATTTTGAGACTAATTAACCAATTAATTAGTTATGTTTGAAAACGGTTTATCTTTTGATTTAAGTAAGATCAGATTTAATTAATTATTTTTACTAATGATTTCTTGAGTTTAATTAATTATTTTAATTAATGATAATAGAAATTAATAATTATTTTAATTAATGATATTTAAAAGTAATTAATAATTTTAAATAATGATATTTGAATTTTATTAATTATTTTAATTAATAATATTTTACACTTAAATTAATTGTTTTGTTTAAAGATATTTGGAATTTAGTTAAATCAGTTTAATTGATGATGTTTTTAATTAATAAATCAGTTTAACAAATGATATTTTAACTAATCGCTTTTACTAGTGAGGCTTGAATCTAATTAATTAAATTAATTAATGACTTTTTTAAACTTAATCAATTGTTTTAATTAATGGATTTTAAAATTACTTATAATTTTAAGAAATGATATTTGAGATGACTTATTCGTTTTAACTAATGATTATTTGTATTTAATTAATCTTTGTAATTAATGATATTTAAAGTTAATTAATTGATTTAATAAAAATGATTTAAGTAAATTATCTAATATAATAAAATTTCTTTAATCAACGAATTTAAAGTAATAAAATGATTTGATAAAGATTTTAAAGTTAACTTACCAATGTTATATAAGTGTTTGGAAATAATTATATATTTTATTAAAGATAATGGATTTGTTTGTTTAAAAGAGATATTAAATGTGATTATTTATCTTTCGGGATAATTAATACTGGTTTAAAGTTATAAAATGAAATTGGAACTCGATTTTTGGGATGCTAAGTTGGATAATCTTCTTGATGTTCGGTCTGACGTTGGTTTAGGCCTTCGGCATTGCACTTGGAAAAATTATTCTCTTACCGTTTTAACAATCAGAAATTAATTCTAAAAATGTTTTACAAATATGCAAATCAAGCATAGTTTTTAAAAAAGTTAAAGTTCAATTTCAGTTATCGAATAATAGTTATGTAATCGATGTCACTTATATGGAAAAGATCTAGTCATGCATTTAAAGCTAAACGTTGAAGCATGGACTTGATTCTGTCTTGAAAGTAAAAAATGTCCTCAAGTTTATAACGACCCAGAATTTTGGTCGATAAATTTTGAACATTTAATTAATTTTAAATGTTGAATGTGGATTTTGAATTGATTATGAAATAAGGATTTTGTTAAATCAATAGAATTTAGATGTAATTTTCAACATGGAAATTTAATTGAACTTTGAATAATAATAATTTAATATCGGAATTGGGATAATTGGTGAATCTGGATATAAATGGTTATGAATTGGTTTCAAAAATTTATTTTGAGCTTATTTGAATTTAAATAGCGATGTTGGACTTTTGGATGAATTCAAAAGTCGATAGGTTTAAGATTTGGGATTTATATTAATTTAATAATGGAATTTAATAATATAATAATGCAAATAATCGGATTTTGGTTCGAAGTGAAGCAGAATAGTTTCTAATGTAATTATAAAGTCTATATAATTTGTAATAAAGTCAATAAAATTTTAAAAGTTAAATTTTAGGTGATTTCGACGATTGTGAAAATCGTTCGAATTTATCAATGAGTTAAATAGCCTTCCGGGGCACAGTCTTGGAATTCGACGAAACTAGTTCCTCTGTAATAGTTAGTTATTGTTAGATTTCAATTTTCATAGCAATCGGAGTTATCATTTGACCCTGGCAGCTCAAAGCGCGTAGAAACTATTTTAATCGATTTGATTTAAAATTGATCGTTTATTTCCATAACTCGCACATATGATCGAATTAGCCTCCGAAACAGGTTCCATTGTGTTCGGAGCGTGGGTAAAACATTATAAACGCCTGTCGGCATGCGTTGTTTGGAGATCGTTTGAAAAGTTGCTTTATAATGGATTTAATACTAAAGTAATACAACTAAACGTTTATATATATATATATATATATATATATATATATATATATATTATTTAGGGCCGAAACCCTAGAAACCACGCAGCAGCTTCCTCTTATATTCAACGACCAAAACCCTATCATCTTCTTCCTAAATTATCTCTCAATCCATGCCTCTATACGAGAAACCCCCAACATAAAGATCGAAGATCACGATGTAGGCTTCACATCCGTACGGTAGTTTGGCATGAGGATCGACGAGATGGTCAGAAATAGACCAGGAAGGCAGCCGTTTCACACGCAATTTTCCAGGCAAGGCCACAGCCGAGCTCGACTGAGACGACCCGACTTTCTCACCCCAGAAAGTCGTATCATCTTTAAGAAAGAAAGGGATAGAAAGAGAAAAGGAAGAAAAGAAAGAAGAAACAACACTAGAATCTCAACAGTGAACGAATAAATTATATTAATAACATAATGTTACATAATATACAACAATTATCAGAGTTACACAGACAATACAACACATACTAGACAGTTACAAACATCTGTCTAGTTATTACAACCCAATACACAATACAGAAAACACTAAGAGATACCAACACGGCGGAAAACTATATATCTATACGCCGAAGCCTCCTGCTTCATTGCTCCTCCATAATTCGACAAAGCAAATCTGAATCCCTTGGCTACTCATAAAAATTTGAGTACCCAAGAGTTTAAGAAGAACAAAAATAAAGTCTGGGTCAGACATGGGTCTGGTGTGAGTAACAGGTTAAAGTTGCTTAACTTTTGAAAAACCTTTGAAAATAAAAGGTATCACGTAAGACTTCCTACACATAAACATGGGAAAGTTTTTACCTTACGCTAACCAAAAAATTTGATAGGAAATCCAGTGATATTATAATAGGTCTAGGGTTTTCAAGTAAATAAGAAATAGCCAAAATTGTTACATTTATTAAATTCCGGCTACTAGCCACAAAAGTGGGTAATACAATCAAAACCGTTGGCACTTATTGGATTTTAGATTCCATCAATGGCAGGGCTACTGGGGTACCGTCCGTCACAGTACGTGGCCTAGATCATCGTAACAAGGAGTACGCCCGCTCCCCTGCAACACAAAGCCAGAACCATTCCTTTCTGAACAGTTCCGAACAAGACCACCCTGCAGTTGTGATCAGCAACCGCACCACTAAGCCGAAATAAAGGGACATCTAGACAGGGGTAAATCTCGTCCTACTTGGGCATGACCCACTTAGCCTTGCAGTACCTCCCCTGTTTTAGTCATTCCTAGTTGATGAGGCTTGAGGCTACGATTACCTTTATAGGACATATCACTTAGAATGCTCATCGTCCACCTGACGACGTTCTGAAAGCATTCAATCCACACAAGTTCGTTACGGGTTCGAACCAAACCGAAGGCATCATCTCGTTACACTCATTTTGGAATCACCTTCAAAGTTAACGACGATAACCCTTGCACTCTGAATCTTCATCTTCACTTCAGATTCGTGACCTAACGTTAATTTGGATCGATGTGGTTTTCGGATATCCAAATATGGAAACCCGATCCCGGTCTCATCGAAATCCAAAAGTGTCTTTTAAGGCCAAGTTGTTTTAAATTTTAAAACAATTCAATACATTGTGTATATACACACAGATAGATAATTCACAGATTCAAAATGGATAATTAACATTACTATCATCAACAGATAATCCATATTGTCAATATAAACAGATGATCCATATCTTCATCACAATGCAATCAATGCATCCATATCATATAACATAACTCATCTCATAGCTGAGATTACAAACCATACAAGGCAACCAATACCAATCATTCATACATAAGCAATGATCTAATGATCATACCATGTATAATTAATTTAAAATGAATTAAATTAATTACATCATCTTCAATTAATTTAAAGTGAATAAAATTAATTACTTCATCATTAAAATCCTGCTTAACTTAACCAATAATTGATTACAAATCAATTAAATAAATGACCATCACATTATTCATTTTAATTAATCATTACTAATTAATAATTTCGTAATTACAATAAGTAATTAGCTTTTAGATTAATTAAGTTAATTATACTTAACACTTACAATAATTAACTTTTAGTTACTTAATCAATTAATTAACTAAAGTTAATTACATTAATCTTTTTTTAATTAATTACTTCATTTATTAATCAATCCTTAACTAATCAATTCATCGTTAATTTTATTAATTAATGATTCCTAATTACATTTTTTAATCAATCTCTCTAAATAAATTAATTACATTAAGTAATTAATCTTCAATTAAACCACACATATTAATCACCCTTGATTAATAACAATCAAGTAATAAACTTCCCTTAATTACTCATTCCATAAATTAATTACTCTTAATTAATTATCTTAATTAATCCCTTGATTAATTTCAAAGTAATTTAATCTAAATTACTTCCATCATCAAACATCTTTAATTACATTCAGTAATTATCCATTTATTACTTCCCTAAGTAATTACAATCCCATTAATTACAGTAAGTAATTATCTATCAATCAGCAAGTGTTTAAATTAATTAAACTTAATTAATTAATCTAAACAAATCACATTAACCAAATTAATTACATTAAGTAATTAATTTAGTAATTATTTCCATTAAGTAATTGAACATAAACAATTACATCAATGATTATCATAAATTAATTAATCTGATTAATTATTAAAAATTAATCACATTAATTAATTGTTAAATAATCTTAAGTTAATGACCATCATTAACATTTCTTAATTACATTATTAAGAAATTAACTCAGATTTACCATTATTAATTACAAATTAATTAATATTTAATTACAACTTAATTAATCTCTAATTATTAATTTATTAAGCGTTAATTACAATCTTAATTAATCCTTAATCACTTGATTAATAAACCTTAATCATTAATTAAAATTTAAGTAACAATCCTTAATTTTAGATTAATTAACCTTAATTATATAATCTTAAGTCTTTAATTAATTAATTTAAAAATTCTTAATTATTTAATTAATCATCCACATTATAAATTAGTTAAATAATTAATTACCCATTTAAATTAACTTAATAATTTAAATGAATACAAATCATTAAAATTTTATTTATCTTTAAGATAAACATTCCTTACTTAATTAATCATTTAAAGTAAATTTGTTTTCAAATTTATTTTAAATTCCACTTAAACTTCATTTTTAAAATTTTAGATTTCAAAATGAATACAAATTTTAACTCAAACAAGATTTTAAAAACAATTCAAAACCTTTATTTCATATGTTAAAAGAAACATACACTTTATAAAATAAGTTTAAAAAAAATTTAAATTCCAATCAATTTTAATTCAAATCAATTTAAAAATTACTTTTAAATTTCAAAATTGAAATACAGCTTTTAAACTCATTCTAGATTTAACTTAAATCTTTAAAGCTTACTTACATTTAAACTCCATCTTAAATTCAAATCATTTAACCATATAAAGTAATTAAACAATTTAAATTTTAAACTCATTTTATTTTTAAATGAAGTTGAAATTTAATTCTACATTTAAAAACCCAGATTTAATCTCATTTTAAATTTCTAATTTAAAATTTTAAACTTCCAATTAAATTTCAAAACACACATATGCTTTTACACTTATAAGTTTTAAAACCCAATTTAAATTTAAAAACATAAATTATTTCAAATCTCAGACAATCTAATTTGAATTCCTATTCAATTTCAGATTTTAAACTTAGTTTATATTTCCTATTTGCATTTATACTTTACTTTTAATTTAAAAATAGAAACAGTTTTTTCTGATTTCATTTAAAATCAAATTAAAATTTAAAAATTCAAATTATTATAAAAACAGAAGCCAAACTAGTTGAATTCATATTTAAATTCAGGTTTAAAAATCCTAAGTTCAAATTTAAGTTTACATTTAAACTTTTACTTCAAATTTTAAAAACTGTAACAGGCTTCTATATATAATTGTAAAACCTGAAACACAGTTTATACTCGAGCCACCTCTACAATACTTCGAGTCACAAGTCTAATTGCTTCGATTCACTACTCAAATTACCGAGACCATCTCGAGGCATCAAAACCTGAACCTACAACATCACCAACACATCCATCAATGCACCATGCACCTGTACACCTCCTCCGGCCATCGCTGGCCAACCACACAACCTCCCTATAGTCATTGATCAACCCCTCAGGCCAACCAAACATCAACTCGATCGACATTTGATTGAAATCAAAATCGAGACACAGTTCCAAACCTGGAACAGCACAACACACATTGCAACCCAAACCTGTCAACAGCCTCGTCCACGCGCCACCGGCCATGGATGACTCTACAACTCCGGCGATTACTTCCTCACACTCATCTATCGATACCTAAGAAATTGATGAACTCAACCGTCTATGCATGCCGAAAAGATCACCTCTTCCCTAACCCAGAAAGCTAGGGTTCTAACCTTAAAAACCCAATCTCAACATCAAAAATGAAAGGTAACCCAAACCCATAATTTTCACAACATCCCAGTAATCTCCTCCATCTCCAAAAGAAATTTCAACTTAGTCGAACACAAAAATCAACTGTGCTTATCCAAAATGTAGAATACAGTTAATTTAAAACTGTACTTTGGTTTAAGCATTATAAATTGTAATATTAGATTTAAAATTCATGAATTTGCTTGATGTTTTGATATATAAACCTGAAACATAAATGCACGAAGTTTTGAATTTTCATCTTATACCAATTTGTTGCTCTGTTATATTATATTTCCAGGCAAAACAAAAGTTTTATTTACTTATATAAATTTTAAAACTTTCTCTATGACTAACAATCCATTTTTAGTTTGCATTTAAAATCACAACAGAGATTTCAATAGGAGGGAAAGGATTTTAAATCAATCAGATGTTTGAAATTTAGAAAACAGGAATATGCCAGATAAAGAGCATGCACCAAGAAATACATTTACATATATGTATTCACAGCAACATCATATATATATTCATTCCTTATTCAAAGCATAAAAACAACTGTGACGACCCAAACTCGATGTCCAATAAACGACATCAAATTCGCATCGCCGGAGCTTATAACAACAATCAGATGTATATAAAACAGCGGAACAGAATCAATATCATAAATAACATCACTGTTACAACATCAACATAATATCCATACTGCAACAGAGTACATAATACATACACTACAACTCCAAATACAACATCATGATAATACAACAGTGAACATATATCCAAAAGTTCTCAAATGAGAGATGATAACGAACTCCCAAAAGTTAACACCTGTAATCTCCAAAAGCTCCTAAGATAGCTCCAAGATAAGAGCTCCAAAATACTGCTACTCCAAAATACAGAAACCTGCTACTAGGCTGCCCGTGTGGAAATAATGGGCACCCAGAGTTTAGGAAAGAAAACAATAAACTCCGGATCAGTCATGGGACTGGTATGAGTAAACAAGACAGTTGTATTTTAAATAAACAAGATTTATAAAAGAATTTTCGGAATGCTTTTAAAAATGGAACTACCATAAGACCTCCCGCCACACACACAATGCAAACGCAGAATTGGAGGAGATTTCTTCTTATGATAGTTAAATATGCTTGATACGAGAAAAGAAATTCTTTGATATTATCACTAGTGCATAGTGAAGGAAATCATTTCGAAAATAGAATATTAATCTTAGCCAACATACGACCATTATCGTATGCCTACTATAGCTACCATCTAAACAGTGGTGACCACCATAAGTAAATGGCAGGTTCTACAACTAAAACCGTACAGGGTTTCGTATTGGGAATTGGATTTCCAACAAATGGTCAGGCCAAGGAACTTCCCATTGCCACATGAGAACGCCTCTGGAAAGACGTCCCCGAGAACCAAACCGGATCTCTGCCAACACAAGGCCGGGTTACCCCTAACTGGGTAACTACTGACACGAGTATGCCATCTCCCGGTTGCAACCAACCTTTAACCGGGGCCCCAGCAACAAATCACAAAATCATATATATATATATATCTGCGATATCCACATAAGTTAAGTATCTGGGCTCCATACCATGATACCACTTCTATCCAGAAGGAAATGTACATACCCTAAGGGGTGCTACCCCCAATAACCTTGCCGCATCTTTCCTGTTTCGACCATTTCGGGGTGTGAGGTCCGACGAAGTCACGTCCACAAAAACACACTTTATACAAAAGCCGTGCTTTGGGTCAACAAATGATCATAGAAACGATCACAAAGATAGACGATCAAACAAATGATCCTATCACAAATAATCAACACAATGATCATTTCACAGCAACATTCAGCATGTCACATTACCAAATTGGGAATATATCGCTGATAACTTCAACTACATAACCTCTGAGCTCGTACGTCTCAGAGAAGGGTGTTAAGCTAAGAGAATAAATTCTCCGCCACCAACAGAAATATATTTGAAAGAAATCCGCTTTATATCTCAACTTGTAATGTCAGACATACAATCCATACTAGTCTGTTCCGGGCTCGAACAGAACCGAAGGCACTTCCAAAGAAGTCCTTGCAATCCGGATATTCACAATCCCGATCGGATTCCCCATCACATATGGAGAACTCTATACCGGAGCAACTCGGTGCAGAGTCAATCGACAGGTCATCCTATCGCTCTCGCAAATACCCGGTCTTCAACACCGGTCTTCAAATGTTATCCATAACGTCGAATCACATATTCGAAATGGGTTATACGACCCAAAGGTCCTTTCCCGGCTAATTCGAATAGTGAGTGTCAAATTTTAAAACATGTGGATGTTATTCACAAATATTTACAGGTTCGATGTGGGTTTCGGATAACCAACTGAAGTCCGATTCCCTGTCGCATCGAAGTTTAATTGCCGTTTTACGGGCAACAGGGTTTTTTACATCAATACAGAACGAATCACAATCACAGTACTATAACATGGAAATTACATCATACAGAATTACAAACAGAACAAAGATGATATCAATATAAGTTAACAACAATAGTTAATTATTTACCAATCAAAGTGAATGGGATAAATTAACCAAATAATTATTTTATTGATTATTGAATCAATGATCTATTCTTCTTAATGATAAATGAATTAATCTTAATCATCTTGATACATTGATTTTTTTCTTAATTAGTTATTTTAATTGACTGCCAATTAAATTAATCAACTTGCTTTATCTAATCAATAAATGCTTAATTATAAATTTATTTGAGTACTTAATTGTTTATTAAATCAATTTTAATCACAATCTTTAAATTATTCTAAATTCCTTTTCAAAACTATTGATAAATAGTTTACCTTAATTTTCATTTGAAAAATCTGTTTTATACTTTAAAAATTTATTTATTGTTACATTGAAATTTTAATGTAAATTTATTTAAAAT
The DNA here is from genome assembly GCA_030765085.1 of Allium cepa. Classification (NCBI taxonomy): domain Eukaryota; kingdom Viridiplantae; phylum Streptophyta; class Magnoliopsida; order Asparagales; family Amaryllidaceae; genus Allium; species Allium cepa. Next base: position 880,280,219 of record CM060931.1, on the reverse strand, counting down.
TCTTCTTTTTAAAAATTTAATCATTTAATTAAATTTTGATTTTTAACTTTCTTTACCAATTAAAGAATTTACAATTTCTAAAGCATTTGTTAAAAATTTAACTTAACAAAATCTAAACTGTTCATATTATAAAACACAAAAATTTTATTAACATTGATGACTTAAAGATTTGAATGGGCTTAGCCCATAAAAACAGTCCGAGTAAAACCCGTGTTTCACTCGCGTCCACCCCGTTTCATTACGCTACCTCCCCGTGACTTCCATTCTCTCCTTTCCCATGCCTGTTCTTCTTTCTTCTTCCAGTTTCTTTTGTTTTTTTTTTTTTGTTTTTTTTTTAAGTTTAAAACTTGATTAACTCTGGGCCCAAACATACGAGCCTACAGCAATTACTCACGTCCCTTCCTCGTTCCACTGCATTCTTCTTCCCCTTCCATATTTTTTTTTTTCTTTTCTTTTTTTTTTCTTTAAGTTACAAACCTTTAGCTAACTAAAATAGCTTCAGGGAAAAACTCGCTCGAACACGAGTAACCACTCGAAGCAAACCAAGAAAAAACTCGAGCACGAGGTGCAACATAACGATACTCAGAAACGACCGATACGCGACCCCCCCTGTGCACGTGTACACCACCGCAGCTCTACTCCGGTGACCACCGCGATCGCCACCAAGTCGCTCTCCCTCCCCTGACTCGAGATCGAGCTTCACTTCGAAAAAAAACCACTGGGTCGCGATTTCACCCCTTCGTTCAAACTAATGTTTCGAACAGACCCAACTTTAAACGCCTCGCCGCCGCTCCTCGTTTCACCGGAGAAGCTTCGATTCCGTTCCCACCATCACGACACCACACTCGTCCTTTCCCCAAAGCCTTTCGCAACTCGATGCCTCCGAGGAGATGAACACGTCGCGTTTCCAGACCGTAAACATTTCGAGACTAAAACCCTAGTTTGATCTCAAACTCCCAATTCACACAATAGGAAAATTAATTTGTATTTTTCCCAACATCGTGAATGGTTCGGCTTGCTTCAACTCCAATTTCAGCAATTTAAATTGATTCACTTACAAGAAATTGATAAAAATTCAATTTTTATTCAAATGCAAATTTCTCTTTAAATACTAAACTAAAATTATTCACTTTTGTTTTGAAAATCATGATTTGCAGTAAGGATATAGGCTATGAGTTTGAATCAGCTTTTCATAATACTTGGGTTCCTCACATTTTCTTTTGATTTCCTGTAGACAACTTTAGTGATGATATCTTACAGCTTTGGTTTTAAATCTGTTTTTAATAAACCATATTTGAGTCCTATTATCTTGTTTGATTTTTAAAACTAAAGTTTTACTATGATTCAGATGAAGACTACTGGAGTTCTAATTGAAATCTACCCTGTAACCCATAACAGAGAAGGACAAATTGCAGAGTAACCTGTATATCTGTTTATATTTACCAAACTATATTGAAAGATATCATATACAATGCCATGAAACACAGAATCATCTTTACAGTTAACTTAAAGCCTTTAAGTTGTTGTTCACTCACCTGACAAAGGTTAGAAATAAAGACTATATGGGTTTCCTTTGAACTGCAGATTTGAATCTCCTCTCTGGTTTGGTTTTTTTAACTTCTTTTTATTTATTTTTTGTTTTGCTCACTTGAATGCTTTTGGAATTTATGAAATATGATGTTTTATCTTTTTTTTTTCAGGTTTGCAGAAGTTTGTGGAATGAAATAACTAAGGCCATTGATGTTCCTTTATAACAGATTTTTTACTGAAGTTTATTAAAACAAGTACAGGTTAAACATGCTGGAAGTAAAGCATTGAATGCAGGTATGTTCTTTGTAGATGCTTGCATTTAATGAAAGTATGTAGTGTTTCATGCTTGTATATTTTCAGCATGCTATTTGATTTGTTTTATATTTTAATAATGTAAGAGTTTGTTTTACTTTATTTTATTTCTTTTGCTTACCCCTTTTAGTTTACTGATTTGTACATTTTCTTTTTGCAAGTTGTTTAGTTACATTGTTAATTTAAGCATGTTATGTTTTTTTCTTACTGTTTTGTTATCTTGCTTGTTTATTTGTTCATTTATTTATTTGTTTATTCTTTTGTTTAACTATTTGTTTGTTTATTTGTTTGTTTGTTTATTTAGTTGTTTACTTGTTTAATTATTCATAGGATTATTTGTTTATTTGTTTATGATGCGATTTAAATTTTAAAATTTTATCATAACTTACATTAACAATTTTAAATTCTATTAAAAGATCATCTATCAATATCTCTTTTTATTTAATCCTATATTAATGTGTAATATTAATATCAACAATATTAAATTTACATTAAATTTTTACTTGTTAGATCCCAAAGTTCAAACAATTTATCAAATTTTAAATTTCAAAAATTTCGGGATGTTACAATATCCCCTCCTTAAGAATATTTCGTCCTCGAAATTGAAAGAGAGAGAAACTTAAACAAAGAATATACGAATTCAGAAATAAGGAAATGACTTACAGATTTAAGTCGAGATGTCAATTCTGCATTTGGGATATGATTTCTTCATATTCTCTTCAGTCTCCCAAGTACAGTCCTTTGGATCGCCACTCCATTTAACTTTGACCAATTTCACAATTTTGTTCCTCAATCGCTTCTCATCACGATCAACAATTTTCATCGGTTCCCTTCTAACTGCCAAGTTGGGAGTGATTTCAAGATCCTGCTGAGCAGCTTCTTCAATAATATCATCTGGATCGTGCACATATTTTCGAAGATTAGAAATATGGAACACATCATGTACGCCAGACAACCAGCTGGGTAACTGCACTCTATATGCTAGAGAACCAATCCTTTCCAGAATAGGAAAAGGACCAATATAACGCGGTGCCAACTTTCCAGTTTTCCCGAATCTCAACACACCCCGCATCGGAGATACTTTTAGAAATACAGAATCTCCAACTTGAAATTCCAAATTTCTCCTTCGACGGTCATAATAGCTCTTCTGACGACTTTGGGCAGTTAATAACTTCTTTCGAATAAATTCTACCTTCTCAGTGGCTTCTTTTATCATATCCGGTCCAAGAACAAGTCTATCACCTGATTCGATCCAACATGTAGGTGATCGACACGGACGACCATATAAAGCTTCAAAAGGAGGCATTTCTAAACTGGTCTGATAACTGTTATTATATGAGAATTCAACCAGATGCAAATGGTCCTCCCAAGAACCACCAAAATCATGCACACAAGCAAGCAGTAGGTCTTCTAGAATTCGGTTAACTCTCTCAGTCTGTCCATCAGATTGCGGATGATAAGCAGTACTGAAATTTAATTTCGTTCCTAAAGCGTCTTGAAATGCTTCCCAAAATCTACAAGTGAAGATCGGATCACGATCACTCACTATACTGCTGGGAATACCATGGAGGCGAACAATTTCCTTTATATAAATACCTGCCAAGCTTGCCGCAGTACGAGTGGATTTAACTGGAATGAAATGGGCATTCTTGGTTAGACGATCCACAATAACCCAAATCGCTTCATTGCCTTTCCTAGTACGAGGCAATCCATCGATGAAATCCATCGATACTTGATCCCACTTCCATTTCGGTACTTCTAAAGGTTGAAGTAAACCGGCCACTTTCTTTTGGTCGCTCTTGATCTGCTGACAAGTAGCACAACGACTTACATAAATAGATATGTCTCTCTTCATCGTTTTCCACCAGAATGTCCTTTTAACATCACGATACATTTTGTTGACTCCGGGATGGATGTTAAATTTGGATTTGTGGCATTCGTTCAATACTTCACGTTTCAGTTCTGGAATGTCAGGGACACAAATTCTGCCCTTCATCCTTATAACTTCTCTATTATCTAATTCAAAAGTAGTATCCTCTCCTCGATCTATTCTTCTACGCATTTCTCGAAGAAACTTGTCTTCCGTTTGCCTGCTCGCGATTTTCTTAAGAAGAGTAGGAGTAATAACAAGATAAGCAAGAACAGCATAACTTCTGCTCAAAGCGTCTGCAACTACATTGGCCTTTCCGGGTGTATACAGAATATCCAAGTCATAAGATGCCAGAAATTCCAACCAACGTTGTTGTCGCAGATTCAGATCCTTTTGGGAGAAAAGATATTTCAAGTTTTTATGATCGGTGAATAATTCGAATTTTTCACCTATAACAAAGAGAGTTTATTAAGTATATTTCTTTAGCTAATTTCGCAAATTATTTAGAAAGCTGAAAAGATTCTTACCCAGAAGATAATGTCGCCATATTTTCAAAGCGAAAACAACAGCCAAAAGTTCCAAATCGTGCGTTGGGTAGTTCTTCTCATGCGGACGTAATTGTCTACCCGCGTAGGCAACTACCTTTCCATTTTGCATTAATACTGCACCTACCCCTTCACCACTTGCATCAGTATAGACAGATAAGCCTTGGTTCCCGTTAACAATAGTGAGAACAGGAGCAGTGGTTAATCTCTTTTTCAACTCTTGAAAAGCTTCCTCACATTTTGAAGTCCAATCAAATTCTACACCTTTCATTGTTAGCTTAGTCAATGGGCTAGCCAACTTAGAAAAATCTTGAACGAATTTCCGGTAATAGCCTGCTAAACCCAAAAAGCTTCGAACTTCTTTTGGAGTAGTGGGTTGTTTCCAATCAAGAATAGCGGAAATTTTGCTAGGATCTACTGAAATTCCTTCTTCATTAACAATATGGCCAAGGAATTTGACTTCATTGACCCAGAAATGGCATTTGGAAAATTTCGCATATAGAACATTTCTCCTCAAAATTTCTAAGACAATTCTAAGATGCTCGGCATGCTCATCTTTAGTTTTGGAAAAAATTAAGATGTCATCAATGAATACAAGCACAAATTTATTCAAAACTTCTCGAAACACACGAGTCATGAGATCTACGAAGTAAGCTGGAGCATTGGTTAGTCCGAAAGGCATAACTAACCATTCATAGAACATATTAGGACCTCTGAAAGCGGTCAGATGTACACAATCTTCGGCGATTCGTAATTGATGGAATCCCTGGGCTAGATCCATTTTTGAAAAGAAACGAGCGCCGTGCAACTGATCAAATAAATCATCAATCCTGGGCAGTGGAAATTTATTTTTGAGAGTTTGTTTATTTAGATCGCGGTAATCTACACACAATCTCAAAGATCCGTCTGATTTGGCAACAAATACGACGGCTGATCCCCACTCAGAAACACTGGGTCGAATTAATCCTTTTGCTAGTAGCTCATTAGTTTGATGAACCAATTCAATCTTTTCCCTAGGTGCCATTTTGCGACTTGCATGAACAACAGGACGAGTATTAGGTACAAGATCAATTCGGAATTCTATTTCTCGATGAGGAGGTAAAGATTTCACTTCTTCGAATACGTCGGAAAAATCCCGAACAACAGGTATAGACTGCAAAGTGGGTTTAAGATTTCCCAAAGTATATATCAATCTGTCGCTCCTTGGACTTGGATTCTCACAAGAGATTTCAATAAAATTTCCAAAACTTGTTTTGATTAAAACTGTCCGATTACTACACTCCAATCTAGCATCGTATCTCGTTAACCAGTTCATACCGAGTAAGATTTCAAATTCATCAAATTCGAGGACATACAGGTTGATAGGAAATTTATAGCTAGCATATGAAATAGGAACTCTCTTACAATATGAACAAAGATTTGCGGGACCTCCAACCGGATTTTTCACGCAAATAAGATCGTCAGCAAATTTAGTTTCAAGTCCTAGTTCATTTACGGTTTGTTGGGAGATAAAGCTATGTGAAGCTCCTGTATCAAATAAAGCTCTAACAGTTCTATTATTAATAGTAAGGTTACCTTCCAAAACACTTTTCCCTTTGTCAGCTTTTGAAGATGAGGGGTCCTCCTTTATTGCATAGACTTTTGCTACCTGCGCTGGCCTCATTACTGGGCAATCTTGAACTAAATGTCCCGGTTTATGACAATTGTAACATTCTCTAGCTGGTCTCTTCGGTTTTGGACAGTGACTTGAATAGTGGCCTTTCTCTTTGCAGTTGTAACAAGTGACATTTTCTGCTGCGCTTCCCTGAATATTCCTCTTCTTCTCATTGCCTTGCCAAGGTTTCTTGCCTCCGAATTTACGCTTTTTATAATTCTGACTACCTGAATTACCTTTCTCCACAGTCGCTTCCTGTATATCAAGAGTAGCGTACCTGTAACCCATATCTACTAAATCTGAGAAAGATTCTTTAACATGACCCGTCATTCTTCCATGATATTTCTGGTTCATTCCTCGGATAAACCTTTCGTTTTTCTTCAGAGGTGTATTTAGCAATTCCGGACCAAACCGAGATAGTTCACTGAATTTATTCAAATATTCTTCAAACGACAAACTTCCTTGTTTCAAATCCAGAAATTCCTGATACATTCTAGAAACACCCGCTGATGGCATGTAACGTTTCTCAAACACTTCTTTAAAATGATCCCAAGTGAATTCTTCCTCGGGTTCATCTACAATGATGGTTTCCCACCAAGCTAAAGCTTCTCCTTGGAGTTGCCAAGAAGCTATAAGTCTTTTCTGCTCATCCTGCAATTTTAGTCCTTTAAAAATCTTCTCACACGATCTTACCCAAGCTTGAGCGTCAATAATTGACTCTTTGCCAATAAATGGTTTTCCACCAAGCTTTTCAAACTTCTTATATAATTCAGCCAAGTCCGGCTGCTGCTGAATTTCTATTACTGCTTCTGCGGCTGCGGGAATTTGATTTGGTATTGCAGCATTGCCTTGACCCCTCACTCTTCCTCTGCGTCCACTCATTTTCACTATCTGAGATTAGTAAGAAAATTGATTTAGATATGCAGACGAAATATCTTAAGGAATATCAGCAGTAAAAATAACAGACTAAGAAAATTTTAAAGTTTCAATTTTTATTATACTCATTCTAGGGTATACTTCACCCTATCTCTAATGAGCCATCTAATGTGTTATACTCCGTAGCTAAAGTTCTTACTCAACCAACAGCTCTGATACCACTTTGTGACGACCCAAACTCGATGTCCAATAAACGACATCAAATTCGCATCGCCGGAGCTTATAACAACAATCAGATGTATATAAAACAGCGGAACAGAATCAATATCATAAATAACATCACTGTTACAACATCAACATAATATCCATACTGCAACAGAGTACATAATACATACACTACAACTCCAAATACAACATCATGATAATACAACAGTGAACATATATCCAAAAGTTCTCAAATGAGAGATGATAACGAACTCCCAAAAGTTAACACCTGTAATCTCCAAAAGCTCCTAAGATAGCTCCAAGACAAGAGCTCCAAAATACTGCTACTCCAAAATACAGAAACCTTCTACTAGGCTGCCCGTGTGGAAATAATGGGCACCCAGAGTTTAGGAAAGAAAACAATAAACTCCGGATCAGTCATGGGACTGGTATGAGTAAACAAGACAGTTGTATTTTAAATAAACAAGATTTATAAAAGAATTTTCGGAATGCTTTTAAAAATGGAACTACCATAAGACCTCCCGCCACACACACAATGCAAACGCAGAATTGGAGGAGATTTCTTCTTATGATAGTTAAATATGCTTGATACGAGAAAAGAAATTCTTTGATATTATCACTAGTGCATAGTGAAGGAAATCATTTCGAAAATAGAATATTAATCTTAGCCAACATACGACCATTATCGTATGCCTACTATAGCTACCATCTAAACAGTGGTGACCACCATAAGTAAATGGCAGGTTCTACAACTAAAACCGTACAGGGTTTCGTATTGGGAATTGGATTTCCAACAAATGGTCAGGCCAAGGAACTTCCCATTGCCACATGAGAACGCCTCTGGAAAGACGTCCCCGAGAACCAAACCGGATCTCTGCCAACACAAGGCCGGGTTACCCCTAACTGGGTAACTACTGACACGAGTATGCCATCTCCCGGTTGCAACCAACCTTTAACCGGGGCCCCAGCAACAAATCACAAAATCATATATATATATCTGCGATATCCACATAAGTTAAGTATCTGGGCTCCATACCATGATACCACTTCTATCCAGAAGGAAATGTACATACCCTAAGGGGTGCTACCCCCAATAACCTTGCCGCATCTTTCCTGTTTCGACCATTTCGGGGTGTGAGGTCCGACGAAGTCACGTCCACAAAAACACACTTTATACAAAAGCCGTGCTTTGGGTCAACAAATGATCATAGAAACGATCACAAAGATAGACGATCAAACAAATGATCCTATCACAAATAATCAACACAATGATCATTTCACAGCAACACTCAGGATGTCACATTACCAAATTGGGAATATATCGCTGATAACTTCAACTACATAACCTCTGAGCTCGTACGTCTCAGAGAAGGGTGTTAAGCTAAGAGAATAAATTCTCCGCCACCAACAGAAATATATTTGAAAGAAATCCGCTTTATATCTCAACTTGTAATGTCAGACATACAATCCATACTAGTCTGTTCCGGGCTCGAACAGAACCGAAGGCACTTCCAAAGAAGTCCTTGCAATCCGGATATTCACAATCCCGATCGGATTCCCCATCACATATGGAGAACTCTATACCGGAGCAACTCGGTGCAGAGTCAATCGACAGGTCATCCTATCGCTCTCGCAAATACCCGGTCTTCAACACCGGTCTTCAAATGTTATCCATAACGTCGAATCACATATTCGAAATGGGTTATACGACCCAAAGGTCCTTTCCCGGCTAATTCGAATAGTGAGTGTCAAATTTTAAAACATGTGGATGTTATTCACAAATATTCACAGGTTCGATGTGGGTTTCGGATAACCAACTGAAGTCCGATTCCCTGTCGCATCGAAGTTTAATTGCCGTTTTACGGGCAACAGGGTTTTTTACATCAATACAGAACGAATCACAATCACAGTACTATAACATGGAAATTACATCATACAGAATTACAAACAGAACAAAGATGATATCAATATAAGTTAACAACAATAGTTAATTATTTACCAATCAAAGTGAATGGGATAAATTAACCAAATAATTATTTTATTGATTATTGAATCAATGATCTATTCTTCTTAATGATAAATGAATTAATCTTAATCATCTTGATACATTGATTTTTTTCTTAATTAGTTATTTTAATTGACTGCCAATTAAATTAATCAACTTGCTTTATCTAATCAATAAATGCTTAATTATAAATTTATTTGAGTACTTAATTGTTTATTAAATCAATTTTAATCACAATCTTTAAATTATTCTAAATTCCTTTTCAAAACTATTGATAAATAGTTTACCTTAATTTTCATTTGAAAAATCTGTTTTATACTTTAAAAATTTATTTATTGTTACATTGAAATTTTAATGTAAATTTATTTAAAATTCTTCTTTTTAAAAATTTAATCATTTAATTAAATTTTGATTTTTAACTTTCTTTACCAATTAAAGAATTTACAATTTCTAAAGCATTTGTTAAAAATTTAACTTAACAAAATCTAAACTGTTCATATTATAAAACACAAAATTTTTATTAACATTGATGACTTAAAGATTTGAATGGGCTTAGCCCATAAAAACAGTCCGAGTAAAACCCGTGTTTCACTCGCGTCCACCCCGTTTCATTACGCTACCTCCCCGTGACTTCCATTCTCTCCTTTCCCATGCCTGTTCTTCTTTCTTCTTCCAGTTTCTTTTGTTTTTTTTTTTTGTTTTTTTTTTAAGTTTAAAACTTGATTAACTCTGGGCCCAAACATACGAGCCTACAGCAATTACTCACGTCCCTTCCTCGTTCCACTGCATTCTTCTTCCCCTTCCATATTAATTTTTTTTTCTTTTCTTTTTTTTTTCCTTTAAGTTACAAACCTTTAGCTAACTAAAATAGCTTCAGGGAAAAACTCGCTCGAACACGAGTAACCACTCGAAGCAAACCAAGAAAAAACTCGAGCACGAGGTGCAACATAACGATACTCAGAAACGACCGATACGCGACCCCCCCTGTGCACGTGTACACCACCGCGGCTCTACTCCGGTGACCACCGCGATCGCCACCAAGTCGCTCTCCCTCCCCTGACTCGAGATCGAGCTTCACTTCGAAAAAAAACCACTGGGTCGCGATTTCACCCCTTCGTTCAAACTAATGTTTCGAACAGACCCAACTTTAAACGCCTCGCCGCCGCTCCTCGTTTCACCGGAGAAGCTTCGATTCCGTTCCCACCATCACGACACCACACTCGTCCTTTCCCCAAAGCCTTTCGCAACTCGATGCCTCCGAGGAGATGAACACGTCGCGTTTCCAGACCGTAAACATTTCGAGACTAAAACCCTAGTTTGATCTCAAACTCCCAATTCACACAATAGGAAAATTAATTTGTATTTTTCCCAACATCGTGAATGGTTCGGCTTGCTTCAACTCCAATTTCAGCAATTTAAATTGATTCACTTACAAGAAATTGATAAAAATTCAATTTTTATTCAAATGCAAATTTCTCTTTAAATACTAAACTAAAATTATTCACTTTTGTTTTGAAAATCATGATTTGCAGTAAGGATATAGGCTATGAGTTTGAATCAGCTTTTCATAATACTTGGGTTCCTCACATTTTCTTTTGATTTCCTGTAGACAACTTTAGTGATGATATCTTACAGCTTTGGTTTTAAATCTGTTTTTAATAAACCATATTTGAGTCCTATTATCTTGTTTGATTTTTAAAAATAAAGTTTTACTATGATTCAGATGAAGACTACTGGAGTTCGAATTGAAATCTACCCTGTAACCCATAACAGAGAAGGACAAATTGCAGAGTAACCTGTATATCTGTTTATATTTACCAAACTATATTGAAAGATATCATATACAATGCCATGAAACACAGAATCATCTTTACAGTTAACTTAAAGCCTTTAAGTTGTTGTTCACTCACCTGACAAAGGTTAGAAATAAAGACTATATGGGTTTCCTTTGAACTGCAGATTTGAATCTCCTCTCTGGTTTGGTTTTTTTAACTTCTTTTTATTTTTATTTTGTTTTGCTCACTTGAATGCTTTTGGAATTTATGAAATATGATGTTTTATCTTTTTTTTTTTTCAGGTTTGCAGAAGTTTGTGGAATGAAATAACTAAGGCCATTGATGTTCCTTTATAACAGATTTTTTACTGAAGTTTATTAAAACAAGTACAGGTTAAACATGCTGGAAGTAAAGCATTGAATGCAGGTATGTTCTTTGTAGATGCTTGCATTTAATGAAAGTATGTAGTGTTTCATGCTTGTATATTTTCAGCATGCTATTTGATTTGTTTTATATTTTAATAATGTAAGAGTTTGTTTTACTTTATTTTATTTCTTTTGCTTACCCTTTTTAGTTTACTGATTTGTACATTTTCTTTTTGCAAGTTGTTTAGTTACATTGTTAATTTAAGCATGTTATGTTTTTTTCTTACTGTTTTGTTATCTTGCTTGTTTATTTGTTCATTTATTTATTTGTTTATTCTTTTGTTTAACTATTTGTTTGTTTATTTGTTTGTTTGTTTATTTAGTTGTTTACTTGTTTAATTATTCATAGGATTATTTGTTTATTTGTTTATGATGCGATTTAAATTTTAAAATTTTATCATAACTTACATTAACAATTTTAAATTCTATTAAAAGATCATCTATCAATATCTCTTTTTATTTAATCCTATATTAATGTGTAATATTAATATCAACAATATTAAATTTACATTAAATTTTTACTTGTTAGATCCCAAAGTTCAAACAATTTATCAAATTTTAAATTTCAAAAATTTCGGGATGTTACAACAACTTCTACTATTTAATTAATTTTTAAAAATTTGAGTTACTCACCTGTATTTAAAATGCAGAGCAGAGAAAAATTTTCAGATTTGAAAAAGTTCTTGAATCCTTCGAAAGCGTGCCTTAAAATGCCATGCATGACTTAAATCTAAAGTGCTTTTAAAACTTGCTTTAATTGTCTTTATCTTGTAGGTAGTTGCTACCTTCCAGATTGCGGATGCTTTAATTGATGCATGTAGGCAAATTTCTCCAAATTTAAAAGAAATACTGGTAGCTTAAGTTTTAAAACTTGAATGCTTGCTTGCTTCTAGTTTTTGAGTGAATTAAATGCAAGCTTTCATGATTTCTAGATTTTCGAAAAGTTGAATGCATTTGAATAGGAGTTATTGAAGATGGTTTTCCAAAATTTTTTTCTGAAGAGTTGAATGCAGAAAATATTTGATGAATGGATTTTCTTTGCATGAATTTTTTGAAGATGGTTTGGTTTGAATTATAAGTACGAAGAGTGATTTTCAGGTTTCATTTGATTTAAATATGAAAATCTTGAAAATGTTACAGATTATCTTTGTTTATGAAATAAAATGAGAAAAGAAAGGAATGGGAAAATTTGTAAGTTTATATAACTTGTTTATGATAAATTAAAATTAAAGAAAATAAAAATTGAAATTTGACACATGTCTTGTATTTTAACATTTGTTAATTTACCTATTTAATCACTCAACACATGTTAACTTATGCCTTAATATACTTATACATGTCATTTTAAATAATTAGTATTTTTAATTAAGTGTTAATGAAAGTTTAACTTAATTAATTAGCTCTTTAATACTTAGTTATACATATAAACAAATAATTTTTAAAGAATAAAACAAAGTATTATTATAAGTAAAAACAATATACAAATAAATCATTTGACAATAATATTTTTAAACATTTAAAATAAATTTATAAAAGAGGTTGTAAATTGTTTGTTATTTAAATGAATACATGTTTCATATTTTAAATTGTATTTTAAATTTTCATATTTAATTCACAAAGCATATTTATTAATCAATATTTTAAAAGGAATAAAACAAAAAAAATTATAACTTTATTTTAACATTCAAACTTAAGTCAAAATATATTTTAAACGAATAAAACATTTATCTTATATATCTAAAATCATTTAGTTATTTTATTTAAATAGTTTTGAAAAGCTTAATCCAAAAATAATTCATAATTTTCCAATTTCAAAATATTAAAATTAGAAAATATGCCATACTAATTAAATTTAAAACCAAACTTATCTATTAAAAATATATATAAATATATATACATATTATAAATAGAAAACAGTTTATTAACTTATTAAAAATAAATTCACTAATTAATTATTTAATAAAAGAAGATTATTAAATCAATTAAAATTTATTAACAAAAATTATCAAATCAATTTAAATTTAAACACAGATTATTAAATTTATATTGTCCAAAATTCTGGGATATTACATCGACCGGATTCGGGCTGTAGGTAGAGGTGAGTGAGGCCGTTCGAATGGCGGTTGTTGATCGAGTTCGTGACAACCGAGGTAGAGTGGCTACTTAGACCAAACGACGGCAGCTATGGGTTAGTCGTGCTGTGTATCCGCATGAGGAAGAAAGGGTAGGAGGGCCGTGATTTTTAGTGTGATGTGCGGCCCAGATTGTAAGAAAAAAAAATTGTTTAAAAAATTCTATTCAAACTTTATAAATTCGTATCTTGTGCATATGTTATCAGATTTCGACAAAACTGACAACACCGGAATGGCAGAGACGAGTACTACGCAATGGAGCAATTGTAGAATTATTCGAAACAAGTAAAAATTTAGGTTAAATCGAACACCATTCGATTTAATTTAAATTTGAACGCTCGTCGAAAACTCAAGGTGAGTTAATCTCACTAAAATTTGGGTACCAGTTAATTTAAATAGCCAATATTTAAATGTTTGATTGGTTGTTTAGCAGAATATGGTAATTATTATCAGATTGAATCAATATTTATTGGTTTTGCTAATATCTGTGGATGCAGGGAAATAGGTTGGAGGGATCCAACTGGATTCCTCACAAATAGGAATTTTAGTTTATATTCTGTGATATATCTCATTGATAAATTTATTTTATCTACGAGTCTGTGAATGAAGATAAGCGTTATGGATTATACTGCTTATCGATGTTAATATGATTGAGTCTGTGATGGTTGATTTTGTGCACTATTGTGTTAAACCCCTGGACTACAATATACACACACGAATATGGATTACACATGGAAATTGGTTAAGTCACAGTTTTTTTGAAATAATTTCAGAATTGAATTTTTGAATCCAAAGAGTTTTGGAAATAAATTGGATTTTTCCGAAATAAAAACTATTTGTTTTCGAATGATATAAGGTTTCATATAAGAAATGAATTTCCAATCTATATTAAAGGAAGTTCAAGTTGAATTGGAAATGGTTTTCCAAGTTAGGAATGATTTGGAAATTATGGTCTAAAAAGACTATACAAGTTATAAAGATGTTTATATAGGTTTTTAACCATTTAACGAGTATGGTTCTGGAAATATAAATTTAAATCCAAGTTTTATACTTGAATGGTTTAACTTATGTAATTTGTAATCGGTTTTTCTCAAAACGAAAACTATTTGTTTCAAATAATAATAGCTTTCATAAAAAGAAAGGTTTTCCAATTTGTGTCGAAAGATTTCAAGTTTGAAATGAAATTGTAAATAGTTTGGAAAACTATGAATTAACCTTTGTGAAGATGATTAAATCTTGGTTCGAAATCAAAGACGATTTTAAATGGTATATATTCCATATACAAGATTTGAATTGGAATTTGAAAGTTATGAATTAAATCCTTAATTGAAAGGTTGGATAGTTAATCCAATTTGAAATAGAATGGAAACTGTTTTGAAATTCGTGAATGGATCTTTGTGAAATTGGGTGAACTTTTTGGAATAAATCTTTTTGTTTAAAAGATTTGAAATGGTAATTTGTTTAAAACATTTGAAAGAAAGATTTGAATTTTAAAGATGTGACTTAATTGAAATTCCATATCCATATGTTTTTAAATTTACGCTCATTATTCAGTTTAGTTGGGAGAGGACCTTCGTGTCATATAATCCATTTTGAATAATGATACGTCGATATAGATAGCATTTGAAGACCCGTGGTGAAGACCGGGTATTTTCGAGAACGAAAGGATAACCCGTCGATTGTCTCTGCACTGAGTCATGCCAGTATAGAGATTCCCTAAGTGATGGGAAGTTCGATCGTGAGTGTGAATACTCGGATTTGTAAGGGCTACTTTGGAAATACCTTTGGTTCTGTTCGAACCCGGAAAAGACTTGTATAGATGTGTGTCTGACATTACACTTTGAACTGTAAAGCTGGTTTCTATCAAATACATTTCTTTTGGTGGCGGAGATTTATTCTCTTAGCTTAACACCCTTCTCTGAGACATACGAGCCCAGAGGTTATGTAGTTGATGGTTACTAGTGATACATTCCCTATTTGGTAATGTGACATGCTAAGTGCTGCTGTGTGTCGATGATCATTTGTTGATCATATGTGATCGAAGCATGGCTTTGTGAAAAAGCGTAGCTTTGTGGATGAGACTTCGTCGAGACTCACAACCCGGTAATGGTCGAAACAGGAATCGTGGAAGCAAGGTTATTTGGGGTAGCTCCTCCCGAAGGTATGACCATTTCCTTCTAATAAAAAGTGATATCATGGTGTGGAGCCCAGATATTTAATTTTGTTGATTTTTTTTGAAAGTGGTATCATGGTATGGAGCCCAGATATTTACTTATGTTGATTATTTTTGAAAGTGGTATCATGGTATGGAGCCCAGATACTTTACAGTGTGTTGTTGGATTGGGGGCCCTCGGATAAAGGTCGGTAACAACCGAGGGATGGCATATTCGTGTCAGTTGTTACCTAGTTACAGAGGTAACCCGGCCCTGTGTAGAAGAGATCTGGTTAGTTTCTCGGGGACGTCCCTCCGGAGGCATTCCATTTTATGTGGGAAGTTCCTTTGTCTGACCATTTGTTGGAAATTCAAACAAAACAATACGAACCCTGTACGGTTTTAGTTGTATAACCTGCCATGGAATGTGGTGGTAACCTGCTATTGAACATGGTAGCTATAGTAGGCATAAGTGCGAAATGCCTATGCTGGCTAAGATTAATATTATATTTTCGTAATGTTTTCCACATTATGCACTAATAATAATAATATCAAAGGATTTTGCGTATCAAGCATGTTTGACTATTATAAGGAGAAATCTCCTCTAACTCTACGTTTTCGTTGTGTGTGTGGCGGGAGGCCTTATGGTAGTTTCATTTTCAAAAAGCATAGCGGATTTCTTTTCTTTTTCTTCTCTTGTGAATATAACCATTTTTGAGATCTCACACTAGTCCCATGATTGACCCGGAGGTTATTGTTCCCTTTCTAAACTCTGTGCCCATAATTTTCCACACGGGCAGCCTAGAGTCAGGTTAGCATTATTCTGGAGCAAAAATCGAAAAAGAGATGTTGTGGAGATCAGGAGCAAGCTGGACGGCGAAGCATATCACTAGTATATGTAATATTTCTCTCCACTGTTTGTTGTTGTGCACTCTAATAATGTAATGTGATGTAATGTAATAACTGATGTAGTGATTCTGTTTAAAGATATTTATTTATCTATTATATGTTAGCCGTTGCGATATGTGAGATTCTGTTATTGTTTCTGTTTCTTCTTCTATCTTATTCTTCTTTAAATCCTAACGGTTCGTTCTTCTGGCATTCGACTGTGCGGCATTCGATACATTGGACGTGTTGATGTTGACTTTCGGGCGTCGAGAACTGGAACTTGTTTCATGTGGCTTCAGAGCAATTGGCTAAGCGACAACCTTGGCTCTGTTGGGTGTTACTCATTAGAGATAGAGTCAGTAGTACTCTAGAATGAGTTTGAGTGTAATAATGGGTATGAGCGCGTATTTGTTAGTGAATATAAAATTGTTTTTATACTGTGTTGACTTATCGGTTGAGTGTTTATGAATTCTGGTCGGTACGGGAAGTACAACCGTATCGATTGGGGTTTCTAAACTCTTAAACAAGATAAACCGACATAGTTTTGTTTTTAAAATGGGGTAAATGAAATAATTTTACCTGAAATTATATTTTGATATAAAAGGAATAATTTTTCTAAAAATATTGTATATTTGGATTTGGACGTTTGGTTGTTAATGTTATAATCAAATATAAGTGTAACGACCCGTAAATTTTGGACAATTAAAATAGCTAATTTAATAAGATTTCGTGATTTAATGTTAGAAAAAAATTTGTAATTCGTTGGAATAATAATAACTAGAATGAATTGCAACAATAATTGTCTAAGTAATGAAAATAAATGCTACTTAGTTAATACCTTTGAAATCAATAGTTGAATAGGATAATAAATATTGAATTCATTGGGTATAATAGAGTAACTGATTGATAAGTAAAATTTATTTAAAATCAAATATTGAATATTGAACAGGTAAACTGTTTAAATTTAATATTTAAAACTTATTGAATAATCGAATAACTGTTTTAATGAAAATGGTTGTTTTATAATTTGAATTTGTTAAATTTTTTAAGTTCGTTTTGAATATTTCAAAAGATAGTGATTTAAGAATAATCAAATTTAACTAAATTTAATATTACAAATGTTTGAATAATTAAATTCCGAATTTGATACGATTAATTTGATATTGAAGTTTAATATATGAAAATAGAGTGAATAATTGAAATTTGATTTAATATGATTCAAATTGGTTTCCAAAGTGAATGTAAGTTATATCGGGATTATAATAGAGTTAATAAGATTTTAAAATTGGAATTTATTGGATAATTGAATAAAGGGTTTAATATGATTAAAAATGATTTGTAAAATTTTATTTTTCCATATTAAAGTCAGAATGCGGTTGTAGAACTTTTAAAATCGAATTAAAAGTAAATTTGTGAAAATTGAATATTTTAATATTCAATTGACGAGTTAAAATAGCCATTTTTCAAACAGTCTCGGATATCAACGAAACCAGTTTCATCGGATCCGTAATGTCATATTATTGTAAGGTTTCAAATTTCGTGTCAATCGGATTTACCATTGTCCGGGGCAAGCCAAAACGCATAGAAATTCGTTTAATCGGTTTAATTTAAATTTGATCGTTTATTTTCGTAACTCGCACATACGATTGAATTAGCCTCCGAAACCTATTCCATTATGTCCGGAACGTGGGATAAACCATAGAAACGCCAGTCACCGTGCGTAAATCGGAGTTCGAAAAACCCGGGATGAATATTGTTCGTCGTTTTTCTATAAAAGCACGATATTGTTTCATTTTGCAAAAGAAAATAAAAACCCTAGGGTTTGTACAGCCATCGCCTCTTATATCCATCAATGGCCAGAAAGCACTCTTCTTTCCCCCTCGATTTCTTCAAATCCGCTTATCGAATCGAAAAACTTCCAACTAGTAAAGTGTAGAGCACATCACGAACTACATATCCAACGGTAATGATCGTGAATGGAGCAAAGAATCGACGGAAATCGGAGCTGGAAGGCGCCGCTGTTCGCACGCATCTCGAGGTTGGAGGGGGGCCGAGCTCCACCTGCTCCTGGCCGAAGGTAGAGGAGAGTGAGGCCTTCAATATGGCACTCTCTGATCGACTTCTAGATGCTCGTAGTGGCCGAGGTGTTAAACCCTAAATCATGGGCATGGGTTGTTTTCACGCGTTCGTTTACTGGAGCATACGTGTGTGAAGAAGAATAAGGGTGCGGCTCAGATGTGTGGGCAAGGGAATGGATGGCCCTGATTGAATCTAAAGGTTTAGAATTGAAAATAAAGGTTGTAATTAAATTTTATTATAATTGTTCAAATTTCGAACGTGTATAACTTTTTGATACGAGGTTCGTTTTGGACGACACGAATTGCGACGGGTTCGTTTTGTCGAGCACTACGCAATGCAATTGGATTGGAATCATTTGGAGCTCGAGAAAATTTCAGGTAAAATTAAACGCTCGTTTAATTTTATTCGAAATAAAACGCTGGAACTACATTGAAATCAACGTGAGTGTTTTATAACGCTCACAATGTACTGAATATCTTTATGCTAGTTAAGTTTAATATTATGAAGAAATATGAATTTTATTTTTTGTCGTTTGATAAAATTTAATTGTCATATAGATTGTTATTTGAATTAACCGTTGCAAATTAAATTGATAGTTAAATTGAAATTGAAATTGAATTGCGATTAAATTACCTGACATTGATAACTATGAAATTGTCATGAATTGTATTGTCTATTGGATGATGTATTTCGATGGATGCTATTGGTTGATATTTAAATGTTTGGATGTTTATTAGCTTATATATATCCTGTTATGCATACATATGAAACTATGATTTGATTTAAGTGATATATATTCATCCCTGACATTTAATTGAAATAAATAATTACTTGACCCTAGGATAGAAAATTATATACGGACACCGAATTGGCTAAATTTATAATTTTTAAAATTGTCAATTTGAAATTTATTTAAATGTTTTGATTTAAAAGTTATAAATAGAATTTTTTTTATAGAAATCGAATTTATCGAAAATTGAGTTTGGAATGTTGAAATAAATTTTGGTTAAAAGCAATTGTTAAATAATTAAAGTGGAGACTTTGGAATTTAAAATCGGGATATGATTGAATTTCGAAAATTGATTTGTTTAAAGATTTAACCTTAATTCGAGCTTTGAATATTACTAAGTAAAAGCGATATAAAATGATATTTTGAAATTGAGCTTGAAATTGAATCATATTTGTGATTGGGATTTAAATTTGAATATTGAAGGATAATTTTGTTAAGTGTAAAAAAATTGATATTTTGGAAAATCAAGCTAAAAATCGATATAAATTGAAATTGAATAAATTGAAGGTGAATGTAAAATTGAATTAATTTGATGTCAAAGTTGACATTGATTTGAGTTGAAATCGAAATTGAATCGGTAGAAGGAAAATTGAAATTGTTTGGAATTGGGAAGTTATAATTGAAATGGATTCGTTTTGAAGCTGTTTTATTATGTTTTCCAATTTACTCTGTTATATAAACCATTTTTTTGAATACTTAAACTATTTTAATCTATTTTAAATCTACTTAACCCAATTTAAACTATTTTGAACTAATTTATCTATTTCAAATCCATTTTAAGACTTTAAGTATTTTTAACTACTTTAATTATTTAAACTGCTTTTAAACTACCTAAAGCTATTTTCTAAAATTCTAAGCTGGTCATTAAGGGAAATGTTTATATTTAAATCTTGAATTTAAATACGAATTGGGTTAAATGAAGTTGCAACCTAAATTGAAATTCGAAATGATTTTGAAATCGAAATGAGATATTGATGCGAAAAAGGATTTTTGAAACAGAATCTTACATTTGAATAGATACGATGATATTTGAAATGGATTTGATTTTTGAAGTGAATATGATATTTTGATATCAATTATGAATCGATTTGAAATAAAAAAGAGCCAACGGTGTAATAATACGTAGTTATTAAAGAGATCGGGATCGGATATGGACGTACTTTCTGTCGATACTGAAAACCACTTTAATAACTATTATACGCGGAGTGTTGATCTAGAATGAAGTGGATGGTTTGGTGAACGCATTGACTGAAGAAAGAGAACGATATTGGATGACCCCTGACATGACTAAAACAGGAGCCGCGCCGGGCCATTGAGGTTCGCCATCTCTAGCGGACACACTTCTTCGATACCATATCTATTACATTTGTGATTCGATTTGGGTGCACCCCCTTGATTTGGGAGTGTTGTTTCGCAGTGTTGGGGTAGCTGCAGGCTATGCTCAACATCAGTCCGGATCACGCAACTACTAGTATCCTACTTGGTATCGCCTCATGTACCTTGTCATACTGATTATCCTATTCGCGACCACTATGTTATGTTTTGTGTTATACCTATGGGGTACCCTATGATAACCACCAGTTTACGGTGGGGCTTACGGTGCTGTATAGACTATGGCATTATAAAAATGTGTTAAGGGGGATTATGGTAATGCCTTAACGCTATTTTGATACTTTATATAACTGATAGGCATTATCTACTTAGCATACATTACTACATAGTAGATAGTTTAATGGATCTTTAAGAGATGGAAAATCCCGTAACATCTCTTGAGTTATTGCACGCACGTTGACACTGGATATGAGATGTCAAACCCCGTAAACATCTCTGACGCCGTTAAACTCATATTTATTTACGATTGATTTAACTTTCATAAGGATATTTTAGTCCTGACTCGAGTGTTTTGTCTTTTCATTACGCTCGGGTCAGTCCTGAGTTTTTCAGATTTTTGAATATCTATTCTAGAGGATGAAGACAAAGATTTGGTATATTATTACTATTATTACCCTTGCATCATGTTATTTGCTGCATTATTTTATTTGTTCTGTTGAATATGTGTAACTCTGATAGATGTTGTATAAATAATGATCAAAGTATAGTAAACAACTTCATGAACTATTTATTTGATTATTATATTTTATCGTTCCGCTGCAAGATTCTGTGTTGTTTCCTTTCTTTTATTTCTCTTTCCTCTTCTTTTCTTATTTACCCCAATAACCATCTGCCCTTTTGAATGGTTTGGAATCGACATGTGTATTTGATCGTCGGTTTAAACTGTCCAAAAAGGCGGGTCGTTACAATAAGAATCTAGATTTTTAAAGGGTTTATAACCAAATACAATTCTGTAAGTATTATTTATCCAAAAGAAGAATAACTAAATTTGAATTAAACCGCAATTTAAATCCTGGGAATTTCGAAAAGGGTTTGAAATGAGTTTAAAACAAAAGGTTTGGAAATTTAAAATCTTGGGAATGTTTGAAATGTCTTCCAAAATGTTTGAAGGCAATGATGGAGTATTATTTTGGGAAATATTTTTGAATGAGAATTGTTTTGAAAGGAATCTGTGCAAGTAAGGAAACACTGGACTCACTTCAGTCGGTGGAAAATAATCCTGATGATGATGGCCGCATCATTAGAATTCATTTTCGAGTTTCTAAAGTGATGGATTGCTTCCATAATAATTGGGTATGTTATTTATTTAGATTTGTTTGTTATACAAGGTGTTTTAGGAATTTCAAAAGGGAAATTTGTTTTGGTATTGTTTGGTAAAACCAAGTGTTTTGGAATTCGGAGTTTGATTTGATATACCAAATGGGTATGTGTTGATTAATATTCAAAATGGTTTTGAAATAAAACCAGCTAATTGAATTCTGGAAACATTATTTAAATAATGTGGAAGTTAAAATAAGTCCACTGTTGAACCTATAAAGTGAAGATGATCTGAATAAGAAAGAAAAATGAAAATTTTACTCCTGGAACTAAAATTTAACTTGAGAAAATGGTGCTGAATAAAATATATTTGAAGTTAACTCAGGATAAGTTAAATAAAATTGGAATTTTAAATTAAATTAAATTGGATATAAAGTTGAAATGTAAAATGATTATAATTGTGTAATGAAAATTTATATCCTTAAGCTATTAAGTGTTATATAGATAATATGGAATTGTGATTATCAAATGGAAATAACTCAAACGAGCAGTATAAGCTTTTAAGTAAATAAGTTGGTGAACTTATAAATAGAAAATGGAATTATAATCACGAATGGGAAATAGTTGAATGGTATGGTGAATTCAAATTAAAACCTAAATGAATGTTAAATGTGATAAGGCAAAGAAAAAATATAAGATGTGAATGGACTTAACTTAGTAAATAAGTTTTGAACTTATATATTTTGAAGAAAATAATTTAAAGTGAATGGAGAAATAAAATTGGATCGAATTGGATTTAATTTAAGTTAAAAAGAAATTAAGTTGAATTTGGATTAAATTGAAATCAAAATCCAGTTGTGCTATGAATAATATTGAATGGAATTCAATTCTTATTTAAATAGTAAATGAAGTTGAACGAATGTAAGTTGGCTAAATAAAATTTAGCTAAACTTGAATTAAATTTGGAAAAGAAGTTGAGCTGAAGGAAAGTTTAATTTAATCGAAATAAAATTGAATAAAATTCTGATCCAACTTAATTCGAAAGAGAAGTTGGACGATACATCTAGCTTGAGCTAAATTTAAAGGAATTTCTATTGAAATGGAAGTGTAAGAATAAGAATTTAAATTGATAATGGAATAAAAATGAGGATGTTTGGGTTGTAAATAATTTCAAATGGAGTAAAAAATTAATATAGTTTGGGTTGGAATTTATTTAAAATGGTTATAAACTTCAATAATTGTTGTTTGCTTGAATGACATCAAATTTGCATTAATGTTAGTCATTTTGTTGTAAACAAAGCTAATAAATTAAGGAAAGTAAATGAAGTTAGTTTGAATATATTAGACTGAGAAAAATTAATTGAAATTGGTATAAGCTTATTTAATTGCCGTTTGTATAAACAACACTAGAATTTGCGCAAGAAAATAGTCGTTTGTCGTGAATGGTAGTAAATTGATTTGAAAAGGTGAATAAAAAAATTGGTTTTTAAATCAATTGGAATGGACTGAAATTTTAATAAGTGGATTTGTATATATATGCAAGTGAATCATCAAAAAATGCAAATGTATCAAATTTGAAATAAAGATTTGATTGTAAATTAATTTGGAATTGAATTGAAATCTTCGGATTGCTGTTAAAATATGGTTAACATGCTAATTATGAGGTTTATTTGTTTAAACTATGTAATTGATGTATTTAGCCAGTTTAATGAATAGAATGTTAATAAATTCCCATATTATTGAAAACTGTTGTGTTTGTTGAGTAAGTACAGGTATGTGAAGCAATCGATAGAGTTGGAGCGCGTATGTGCAATATAAATTAGCTGCATGCTTTTAAATTGCAAATAAAAGGTACACTTACACAATAAAAATAGGAAATATGAACTGTTTTTGGTTTTCCGACCGTATGGGTTGATGTATATATATTTATATCTACTGTGATATTGCAAAAGCTCCTCTGTACAAGGAAGATGCTGCCAAAAAATTTCCAAAGTTTTGGGAGTTAGAATTTTTTTTGGAAATTTGGAAATTTTTGGTTAACTGGTAAAGTTATTTTTGAAAGGATAATGAGAACAAAGCTTTTAGGCTAAAATAAGCAAATGATTTTGGAATCGAGCTAAAAGTTTTGATGAATTAAATGTAAGTTTAGGTAAGTAAATGAGTTTAGTAGCATTTTCCTACCTTAGCAAATTTCGGGACGAAAAGGGGAAGGATGTAATGACCCAGAATTTTGGTCGTTAAATTTTGAACATTTAATTATTTCAAATGTTAAATGTGGATTTTGAATTGATTATGAAATAAGGATTTTGTTAAATCAATAGAATCTAGTTGTAATTTTCAATATGGAAATTTAATTGAAATTTGAATAATAATAATTTAATATCGGAATTGGGATATATGTTGAATCTGGATATAAATGGTTATGAATTAGTGTCTAAAATTTGTTTTGAGTTTATTTGAATTTAAATAGCGATGTTGGATTTTTGGATGAAATCAAAAGTCGATAGGTTTAGCATTTGGGATTTATATTATTTTTATAATGGAATTTAATAATATAATAATGCAAATAATCAGAATTTGGTTCGAAATGAATCCGAATAGGTTCTAATGTAATTATAAAGTCTATATGATTTATAATAAAGTCAATAAAATTTTAAAAGCGAAATTTTAAGTGATTTCGACGATTGTGAAAATCATTCGAATTTATCGACGAGTTAAAATAGCCTTCCAGGACACAGTCTCGAAATTCGACAAAACTAGTTCCATTGGATCCGTAATAGTTAATTATTATTGGAATTCAATTTTCGTAACAATCGGAGTTGTCGTTTGACCCGGGCAGCTCAAAACGCGTAGAAACTATTTTAATCGATTTGATTTAAAATTGATCGTTTATTTCCGTAACTCGCGCATATGATCGAATTAGCCTCCAAAATATGTTCCATTGTGTTCGGAACGCGGGTAAAAGATTATAAACGCCTGTCGGCACGCGTTGTTTAGAGGTCATTTGAAAAGTTGCTTTATAATGGATTTAACATTAAAATAATATAACTAAACGTTTATTTATATATATTTTATTTAGGGCCGAAACCCTAGAAACCACGCAGCCGCTTCCTCTTATATCCAATGACCGAAACCCTATCATATTCTCCCTAAATTATCTCTCAATGCATGCCTCTATATGAGAAACCCCAACATAAAGATCGAAGATCACGCCGTAGGCTTCTCATCCGTTTGGTAGGGTGGCGTGAAGATCGACGAGATGGTCAGAAATTGACCAGGAAGGCCGCCGTTTCGCACGCAATTTTCCAGGCATGGCCATAGCCGAGTTTGACCAGATTTGGGCGGTAGGTGGAGGAGAGTGAAGGTATTGGAATGGCGGTTGTTGATCGAGTTCGCGACGACCGAGGTGGAGTGGCTACTTAGCCCTAATAGCGGCTATGGGTTAGTCGCGCTGTGTATTCGCGTGAGGAAGAAAGGGTAGGAGCGGACATGATTTTGAATGGGACGTGCGGCCCAGATTGTAAGAAAAATAATTTGTTTTATAAATTCTATTCAAACTTTATAAATTCTATTCAAACTTTATAAATTCGTATCTTGTGCATATGTTATCAGATTTCGACGAAACTGACAACGCCGGAATCGCTGAGACACGTACTATGCAGTGGAGCAATTCTGGAATTATTCGGAGCAAGTAAAAATTTAGGTTAAATCGAACACCGTTCAATTTAATTTAAATTTGAACGCTCGTTGAAAACCCAAGATGAGTTAATCTAACTCAAATTTGGATACCAGATAATTTAAATAGCTAATATTTAAATGTTGATTGGTTGATTAGCCGAATATGATCATTATTATCAGATTGAATCGATATTTATTGGTTGTGCTAATATCTGTGGATGCAGGAAAACAGGTTGGAGGGATCCAACTGGATTCCTCACAAATAGGAATTTTAATTTATATTCTATGATATATCTCATTGATAAATTTATTTTATCTACGATTCTGTGAATGAAGATAAGCGTTATGGATTATACCTCTTATCGATGTTAATATGATTGAATCTGTGATGGTTGATGTTGTGCACTATTGTGTTGAACCCCTGGCCTACACTATACACACACGAATATGGATTGCACGTGGAAATTGGTTAAGTCACAGTTTTTTTGAAATAATTTTAGAATTGAATTTTTGAATCCAAAGGGTTTTGGAAATAAATCGGATTTTTCTGAAATAAAAACTATTTATTTTCGAACGATATAAGCTTTCATATAAGAAATGAATTTCTAATTTGTATTAAAGGAATTTCAAGTTGAATTGGAAATGGCTTTCCAAGTTAGGAATGATTTGGAAATTATGGTCTAAAAACACTATACAAGTTATAAAGATGTTTATATAGGTTTTTAACCATTTAAAAAGTATGGTTTTGCAAATTTAAATTTAAATCCAATTTTTATACTTGAATGGTTTAACTTATGTAATTTGTAATCGGTTTTTCCCAAAACGAAAACTATTTGTTTCAAATAATAATAGCTTTCATAAAAAAAAAGGTTTTCCAATTTGTGTCGAAAGATTTCAAGTTTGAAATGAAATTGTAAATAGTTTGGAAAACTATGAATTAACCATTGTGAAGATGATTAAATCTTGTTTTGAAATCAAAGAGGATTTTAAATGGTATATCTTCCATATACCAGATTTGAATCGGAATTTGAAAGTTATGAATTAAATCCTTAATTGAAAGATTGGATAGTTAATCCAATTTGAAATGGAATGGAAACTGTTTTGAAATCCATGAATGGATCTTTGTGAAACTGGGTGAACTTTGTGGAATAAATATTTTTGTTTAAAAGATTTGAAATGGTAATTTGTTTAAACCTTTTGAAAGAAAGATTTGAATTTTAAAGATGTGACTTAACTGAAATTCCATATCAATATGATTTTAAATTTACGCTCATTATTCGGTTTAGCCGGAAGAGGACCTTTGTGTCATATAATCCATTTTGAATAATGATACGTCGATATGGATAGCATTTGAAGACCGGTGGTGAAGACCGGGTATTTTCAAGAACGAAAGGATAACACGTCGATTGTCTCTGCACTGAGTCGCGCCGGTATAAAGATTCCCTAAGTGATGGGAAGTTCGATCGGGATTGTGAATACCCGGATTCACAAGGGCTTCTTTGGAAGTGCCTTCGGTTCTGTTCAAACCCAGAACAGACTTGTAGGGATGTGTGTCTGAAATTACACTTTGAAATGTAAAGCTGGTTTCTATCAAATACATTTCTGTTGCCGGCGAAGATTTATTCTCTTAGATTAACACCATTCTCTGAGACATACGAGCTCAGAGGTTATGTAGTTGATGGTTACTAGTGATATATTCCTAATTTGGTAATGTGGCATGCTAAGTAATGTTGTATGTTGATGATCATTTGTGATTAAAGCATGGCTTTGTAAAAAAGCGTAGCTTTATGGATGAGACTTCGTCGAGCCTCACAACACGGTAATGGCCAAAACAGGAATCGTGGTAGCAAGGTTATTTGGGGGTAGCTCCTCCTGAGGGTATGACCATTTCCTTCTGGATAAAAAGTGATATCATGGTATGGAGCCCAGATATTTACTTATGACGATTTTTTTTTGAAAGTGGTACTATGGTATAGAGCCCAGATACTTTACTGTGTGGTTGTTGGATTGGAAGCCCCTGGAAAAGGTCGGTAATGACCGGGGGATGGCATACTCGTGTTAGTTGTTACCTAGTTACAGAGGTAACCCGGCCTTGTGTAGTAGAAATCCGGTTAGGTTCTCGGGGTCGTCCCTCCAGAGGCATTCCATTCTATGTGGGAAGTTCCTTTGCCTGTCCATTTGTTGGAAATCCAAACAAAACAATACGAGCCCTGTACGGTTTTAGTTGTATAACCTGCCATGGAATGTGGTGGTAACCTGCCATTGGACATGGTAGCTATAGTAGGCATAAGTGCGAAATGCCTACGCTGGCTAAGATTAATATTATATTTTCGACATGTTTCCACATTATGCAATAATAATAATAATATCAAAGGATTTTGCATATCAAGCATGTTTGACTATCATAAGGAGAAATCTCCTCAAATTCTGCGTTTGCATTGTGTGTGTGCCAGGAGGCTTTATGGTAGTTTCATTTTCAAAAAGCATAGCGGATTTCTTTTCTTTTCTTTTCTTTCTGAAAGTAACCATTTTTGAGATCTCACACCAGTTCCAGGACCGACCTAGAGTTTATTGTTCCCTTCTTAAACTCTGGGTGCTCACAATTTTCCACACGAGCAGCCTTGAGTCAGGTTAGCATTATTCAGGAGCAAAAATCGAAAAAGAGATGCTGTCGAGATCAGGAGCAAGCTGGACGGCGAAGTGTATCACTAGTATATGTAATATTTCTCTCCACTGTTTGTTGTTGTACACTATGATAATGTAATGTGATGTAATGTAATAACTGATATAGTGATTATGTTCAAAGATATTAATTTATCTATTATATGTTGGCCGCTGCGACACGTGAGATTCTATTATTGTTTCTGTTTCTTCTTCAATCTTCTTCTTCTTTAAACCCTAACAGTTCGGTCTTCCGGCATTCGACTGTGCGGCATTCGATACAGTAGACGTATTGATGTCGACTTTCGGGCGTCGAGAAATCGGACTTGTGACAAGTCGAAGCCTGGAGGTAACACTAACACAACTTGCCTGGCTTTATTTTCAACATAGAGATAGGACTTGTCTAGAATCAACGAGTAGTGGTAAATATTTGAAGTCTAATTTCCACATACGATCATTTTAATTACCCCAATAGTTGATTTATTAATTATCGGATTCAGCTTTCTTCATTGTGTACCATAACCTTAAAAAAAAATTGCTGCTCAATCGAGCTTTGTTATCCTTTATTGAAAATGACTAAACCAAAAGTGCATTTAGGGGCCAAGCTATATGTGGTTTCCCCATTAGGGTACTTTCACATCCCACCTAGTTCGGATTCGATTGTGCACGTAGACGTGAAAATATTTGGATTCTCGATAAGGTATGGTAGGGACCGGCTTGAAGGTTTCCAGGAAGTGTCAGGAAGAATACGAGCTTCTCAGGACTATATTACTAGAGGTATATTCCAAGGGGGTGCACCTTCCTTGTCATTTGTTGGAAAAATTCTTTCCCTTATTCTATTCAGTTATCCTAAATCTATTTTAGTTTTAAGTTGCCATGAGTAGAGCCAACTCCTCACCATGACATTTAATTCTTTATTTAGTCCATTATATCAAGTTGGACTATTTTCTTTGTTCTATCCATTCTATCCATTTTGGATTTTACTCGGTTTGTTTCCATTCTTTCAAGTCTGGTTTAATATTATTTATGCTCATTCTTATTTGGATTTGATTCCTGATGTTTATTTCTGCTCTTGCCTGTATGGATGTTATTCTTGTGAAGTAAAAACCTGTTCCTCATTGGCGGTGTGGTCTCATGGAACTTTTATATGACCCAATTATTTGAGTTATCCCACATTGGTATTTTCAAACTGATCTAGGTGTTATTTATTTATAATGTTCGGGTTAAATCGAGTACTTTCCCGGGTTGTCTTTGAAGTTATGGAAATCTTGAAGAGGAGCTGAAGGTTCACTGATCGTTGTATTTATTTTCCACTACATTATATAGTATACCTATCAATATTTGTAAGTTAGGATTTTATAATTGTCCAATTGATAAGGTTTGTCTTTAACTACGATATACTCTATATGTTTGGATTGACAGTTTCTACTGTCATTTTTATATTATATATTATCAATTCCGCTGTGAGATTCTATCTATTTTCTGTTCTCTGTTCTTTTCTTTTTATTTACCCTAATAATCTGCCCTTTTTCGATTGGATGCACGACATTGGAACACAATGGTAGTGTTCGATGTGGACTTTTGATGGTCAAAAAGGCGGATCGCTACAGTTATTTTTCATGATATTTATATAAGATGTTTACATTTCAAAATATTTATAATATGCTTTAAAGCATTCCTTTAAAATACTAATTGAAAATAACAAGTTTGAAAAATCATTAGAAACTTGAAAACGACATGTTTTAACAAAATATCTCTCCTTTGAAAATTCACAACCAATTCATAAAGATCTCAAACCACTTTTAAAATAATCTAAAAATAGTTAGTAACCACTTATAAAAAGAATGAAAGAAAATATTTAAATCTAAATATTCTTTCAAACCTTTTATGTCCAAAAATCAAGTCCAAATGGAGCAGTTTTGCACTATTGATGTTTTGGCCGTTTTCGAGATGTTGCTTAACCTTTGATTATCCAATATTTTAATAGAAAAAACATATATATACACACACATATATATAGATGTAAATATGGCAAGAAATCCATAAGGATCTCTTCACAAAGTTCCATTACATTTGCCAAAAACAAGAAAATTTCGAACTGCTTCTATAATGACTATCACTATAAGTGCACTTCCAAAACCAAGTCAAATTTGTTCAAGGTCTAGTCATATTTTATATATGTCAGCTAAAGTTCATTCCAAGTTTGTTCAAGTCCATGTACATTGATCACATATGTCACTTGCTTTTAAAATAAGAATTTCAAATCAGTGTTTTAATACAAGTTAACAACAATTCAAACAACTTTAACACATTAAACACAACAAATGTGTGTTATATTTTCCATCCAAAATGAGGTTTTAACTCACCTTTAACCAAACAAACAACCAAGATCCAAGAAACTAACCAAAGCCTCCACCTTGCAACACCTTTCCTCCTTCTCCTCTTTGCCTTCACCTTGCTCCTTCGCCTCCTACTCTCATTCTTTGCTCACGGCCATTGCTTGGTGGACGAGTGCGGCTTAACTTCTTCAAGTTTTGGCTTAGTGGAAGGGTTTCTTATATTGTACTAAGTTTTTTTGGTAAAGTTTGAAGTGATTTATACGTGATTTGCAACTATTTCTTTTTACAACATAAGAAAGGAAGAAGAAGAGAAACCATTGAATTATACAACTTAAGCTTTGTAATTTTTGTAATTTATTCCTAAGGTTCCATTACATTTCTAAGTGATAGGAGTGAGATTAGTACATCCATTTTAGGCCTTTTGGACTTAAACAAAATCATTTTAAATGGCATCAAGTACTTTGTAAATGTTACTGAGCAACACGATCTCAATTTCATAAGCCAAATTCTTTAAATACTCGCTTTCAAATAATACTACTGTTATTTTTCTGCAAAATCTTGAAAAAAAATTCAAAGATACGGGGATATAAGTCCTTAAATTCTCTATTTAAATCCTCTTCGTTCATAAACCATGTTTGTATAAAGTTGTTTTCTTATCTAAATCATTTTATAATTGTATATTTTTGTTTAGATTATAATAAAACTCTGTTTATAAAATTCAACTTTAACCCAACATTATCATTGAACGCCTTATAGTCAGACCGTGAAACATAATTCATGAGGTGTTTGTATTTAATGTTCCCATAAATTACTATCTACCCAACCAATGTGGTAAAAAGGTAAATTTCTTATAACGACAACTATAGTAAATGCTCATGAATTGGCCAAGCATAACTAATCAAACAATAAATGATAATGATTAGATGTTACCATTTGTTTGCACAAAAAATGGACAAACACCTCCAAGTCGTATTATTTTAGTTGAGTATGTGTGATTTTCAATGATTTTAGATGAGTATGTAAACATGAGAAAAGTAAGGGCTGAAATGTAAAAGACACGCAGATTTATAGTGGTTCGGCCAGAATGTGCCTACGTCCACTTTATATGTTATTATCTTTCTTCTTCCAGATTACAAGTACAATGCTTTGTATACAAGTGTATGAAAGTAGTTTGAAAGTTCCTTCCTTGCTTGAGCTCTCAAACTTGTCTACCATTGTTGTACCCCTGCCCCTCTATTTATAGAGTGAGGTAGGGGGCAGGGGTCTTGGAAGTATATAGCTGCTAGCGGGCCTGGGCTGGAGCAATCTAGCCTGGTGGCATTCTGGTTCGGCGAGCTTCATTCGGCTGTGCATGGAGCTTGGTTCGGAGGGGAGAGGAGCGGCATTGGCTGTGGAGAGTAGTGGTTGGTCCGGTGTTGGTTTGGACCGGCATGGAGTAGAGTGGTGTGTGGGTGGTCCGGCTAAAGCGTGGTTCGGCGGAGTTCGTGAGAGGAGCATGGTTCGGCATGGTCTCATTCGGTAGTTGGGGATGTGTGGTTCGGCGGAGCTCGTCCGGATGCCCTTGTGCCGAATGGACATGGGTATATGGAGATGCCGAATGAGGTATAGCCGAATGAGCTATTGCCGAATGACACATAGGAGGGGTTTTGCCGAATGGAGGTTGCCATGCTCTATTTGCGAATGCCGAGTGAACTGTGGCCTTGCTGAATGAAGTGCAGGATGTGAACATGAGTGAGACTGACGCTCTTTGGTCTTGAGATCCTCTGGGTGAGAATTCGCCCAACATTTGCCCCCCAAAGTGGGGCACGTGCTTGCATGTGTCGCGCTTTGTTTCCTTGTTGTAGGGAGGCTTGTTTTTGTAATGCCATGGGTTGGATGTTCATATCATGTTGATGTCCTGAGTGAAGCGCCTGCGTGCCCCCTGTTTCTGGTTTCTGCTGGTAGAGGTAGCTTCGTTCGGGTTCGAGTTGGCACAAGTTTCATTCGGTTGGAGGCTGGTCCGGTATGGATAGTTCCATTCGGCTTCCATTCGGTCCGGTATGTCGAATGCCTTGGTCCGGTCCTGAGCTCGCCTATATATAGAGGCCGCACCCCCCTCGTTTTTCATTACCGAACGAGTAGAGCCGAACCATATTGTGCTGCCGAACCAAAGTCTTCGCCGAACCAGCTTATACCGAACCAGGTATGTATACTTTCTGCCGAATGAACCTTTGCCACCGGATGGCCCTGTTTGCCGAATGTGTACGGAGTGTTTTGAATAGCCGAATGAGGTATGCCGAATGACATGTATGCCGAATGACATGTATGCCGAATGAGCATTGGAGTTTGGTGCCGAATGAACTCGTCTTGCACCGCCGAATGAGACTTCATACTTGAACCTTGAGCGGAATCTTATGCTTTTATATGCTTTCTTTAGATACTTGCTTGTTTATCTTTCTATACTTCTTGCTCTAACACCGTGTTTTTCTTGTGCTGCAGAAAATGTCTCGCAAAGCGGAAACACGATCAGACAGAAAGAAGTCTAGAGGCACAAGAGAGCCCTCCTCTTCCTTGCCCCCAGTCCAATCAGGATCCGAGCAACATCGACCCATTCCAAGGTCTCTAGTGGATGGATATGGTCCACAGGAACTTTTGATCTCCCCCCCTGATTGCTTTCCTAGCTCCTTAAAGGAGGAGCAACTTGACGTCATATCCCGTTCCTTTGGGATAGATAGGGCTCTTATGCTGCTGCCAGGAGATGGGGTGATGCCATATAATCCTCCCGAGGGCTACTTCGCTTTTAGCAGATACCATTGCATGTGTGGGGCCATTCCTCCTATCAACGCTTGGATAGTAAGCTTCACCGCATATTTGAAGGTGGCTCCCTTCCAGCTTCAGCCTAACTCATATGCTATCCTGGTGAGCCTCTTTGTCATCTTCCAGAGGAGGTACGGGCGTCCTCCTTCTAACCGGGAAATCCGATACTTGTACAACCTGAGAGGCTATAAGAAGGGGTCTCCGTATATTAGTCTGGAGGCGGCCGTACCCTTCAAACCAGTTCTGGACTTGTATTCCAAGTTCACCATGTTCAAGAAGGAGTGGTTCTTCGTCAAGGACGATGCTGTTTCTTTCCGCCTTTTCACTTCCGGCTGTAAGATTGATTTCATTTATATTTTTCATGTGTTTTGACTGTAGTGTTTTTTCTGACATGCTTCTATTTCTGGCTAGCGACAGGTGGTATTGCAGTCGTGGAGGACGATTCCTTAGTGCGAATGGCTGCTGAACTAAAGGCTATTCCGGCACGGGACCGGTCGGCCTCTTTCTTGATCAGGAACGCAGCCCTCTTGGAGTATAATTTGATCTTACCGCGCCAGTCCGTGGTTAAGCAAAGGGATACGGCTGAGGAGAGGGCTGCTAAAGCTAAGGAGGGGGCTACGGTAAAGAGCGGTAAGAGGGAGCCTTTCGCAGCGCGTCCTGCGGTTGGGGGGAAGAAACTGAAGAAGTCCGATGGCCCTTCTCCAAGTACTTGCCCGACTGTCCCGGAGGAGGAAGGTGTGGAAGAGGAGGAAGGAGGCGAAGTTGGAGAAGGGTCGGAGGGTGGAGGAGATGGCGACGGTCAAGGTGGTAGTGGTGTTGCTGCTCTAACCTCTGAACAAGACCTCGAACTGGATGAGGCTCTCCGTCGGGCCTTCGGGGAGTCGGAGGGAGAGTCGGAAACGGAGAAGGGAACGGAGAAGGCAAAGGAAACCGGCAAAGCTGTGGCTGGCACTGACCCATCCTCTAAGGGTTCCTCAGCTAGGGTGATCCCGGCGATGCAAGGTGAACTTTTGTCTTCTGCCGATTCTATTTTCGATAAGGACTTAGAAATTTTTTTACGGTTCACTTCCGTCCTGGAATGAGATCCAGGACTTATTGCCGTATCCCACTCCTCCGCCGGGTTTGTATAATAGATGTGTCTCCTCACTTTTCTTTCTTTTTAACTTAGCACATTTTTTGAATTGCGGATTATTGTATGTTCGTAACACTTGTTCTTTATTCCAGGGGCAGGCCAGGCAGTTAAAACGTCGGATGTTCGACATCGTCTTGAACAATTTAAGTCGAGGAGAGCTTCCGCGAAACCTTCTACTGATCGCACTGGGGACGTAGTCAAGTACCGCCCTCTTCTTGGGGTCATCGAAGAGGGCATTCAGAAAAGGAAGCGGAGCCGTTCCTT
This sequence comes from Allium cepa, assembly GCA_030765085.1. NCBI lineage: Eukaryota > Viridiplantae > Streptophyta > Magnoliopsida > Asparagales > Amaryllidaceae > Allium > Allium cepa. The sequence goes on along the minus strand of CM060931.1, from coordinate 880,245,442 downwards.
ATTTGAGTCTTCTTCTGCTTCGCAGCTTCCTACTCTGCCTCCCCCTACTCAGCCTCCTCGTGATACTACGGAGGAGAGCACGGAGCCCTGCCCCCCTCCTCCTCCTTCCAAGAGATCTACTGTCATTCATATAAGGCGTCCCGATGTGCCTCGCCCCGTGCCTCGTGACCCTTTTGCCGGTCATCCTGATTTAGACCCAAGTTTTCGGGACATTTCATTTGATGAGACCACGGGCGAGCACCTACTTCCCCGCAACCCCATGGTACGTGTGCTGGATGAGGCCAAGTCCCTAGATCTTGATCTGCTTACTACTCGGGTAGTTACTATGGGGGACGAGGCCAAGGCTAATATTGACCGGGTGGCCGAAGAGACTAAGAAGTTAATGGAGCATCATGCTCGATTGGTCAAGGCCGGGGAGGAGATTGGGAGTGCTAATATTCGGTTAAGGCTAAAGGTTGCCGATCAGGCCAAGCAGCTTGCCGACCAAGCCATCCAGATCTCCCAGCATGAGGAAGCCTCCCAGCGTCTGAAAGAGACCATGGAGAAGGCCAGTAGGGCGGAGTTACGGAAGATGGAGATTACCTGCAGGGAGCGGATTAACATGGCCATTACAACGGTGGATGAGGTTCGAAATGCGGATCTCGAGCGGGTAGAGGAGTTGTCGGGGAGACTCGAGGCTGCGGAGATGGCTCAGGCTGAGTTGAAGGAGGAGATGGAGGAGATGAGGAGGTCCCTTAGGTTGAAGGAGGAGGAAATGAGGAGGTCTCTCCAGGCTGACTGCTTGAGATACCAATCAGAGAGGGACGTCGCCGTCGCTAAGTTGCAAGCTTCCGAGGCTCGGGTGAGGGAGTTTGAGGAAAATGAGGGGATGATGGATGAGATGCTTCAGGATATGTACTTCCATACTTGGAAAGAGGGCGGCTTGTCTTGGATGGACGATTACCCTCGGGTCATGGCCAAGGTGTATCTCCAGGCTTTAGAGGAGGCCAGGGTGAACGCGGGTAAGGAAGGCGGAGAGGCTTTCAACTTGAGTGCGGTTACTGCTCAGTTCTCAAAGGAGGAGCAAGCGGCGGTGAAGGAGGGGATGCGGCTGCTTGCTGCGGAGGAAGCGGGCGTGCAGTTGGATGATGAGGATCAAGCGGCGGATGCTGGTGAGTTATTCTTTTCCCTTTCTTTTCTTTCCGTGTTTTCATAACTTGATCGTTCGTTTAATGAATTCCTCTTCCGATCTGGACAGGTGGGACTTCAGATCCACATGCTGGGGGTTCTGATCCTGCGGCTAAGTAGGCTGGGGGAGTTGGTGATGGAGTGTGGATGCATCTGCCATCTTTTTGTTTCTTTTTTATCACTGTTCATGTTAGTCTTTGATATGCAACTGTAATAAAATTATTTGCAAAGAATAACTTCGTGTGATCTTATAATATAAGCTGATTTTGTCATGTTCAAATGTTGTTGCTATCTTTATGTGCTGTGTGAGAAGTATAATTATGTGTATGCCTGTGATTCCACTTGTGTTTGATGTTAAGTTTTTGCTTGAAATATAATTTCACGTTTTGCAATGTCAGTGTATGAATAAGTTATAGTTACGCATTTATGTACAAGAGAAGAGAGTACCGCCCTTTATGTTTTATTCGCAGGCGGTAGCTTTGAGTGTCTTGTGTAACTGTTCACGGGTATAGCAGAGCGCCCTTTCACCCAGTACGCAGGCTTAAAGCCTCATGAGTAAATGCTTCCTATTCGGTTTCCTGTACTTGAGAGTTTGTTATACAGGATAGGAGAAAAATATTTAAATGGAATGGAAATATAGTAAAAGTAAAACTTCCAGTCACGGAAGGCCGTCGATGTGCTTAAGTTCGTGGCAAACGGGTTTTGTAGTCACTTTCCCTAGCTGTGGGTCTTGGAGACATTTGTCACCCATCTTACGCCTCCGCGGGGAGTTTTCTTTTTTACCACAGCCGCACTTAAGACACATCGGAGCCGAGATCGCGCACGGTAACTACCCGAACCATTATGGTCCGTAATCGTGGGTATTATTCGATTTACCGTGGCCGGCTAGCGTGGGTGCCGTTGGCCGTGAACTACCCCTGGCTGGCCACACCTTATGTTGGGGCTTAAAGTAGGTTCACAGTTACCGGCGAGCCGAACGCCGTAATGAGCTGCCATCGGCTATAGTCGGCCTTTATGATGACTTATAATCGGCTCATTACAGTTGGCTTTGAGGGCAGGCGCACAATGAGTTAACCCGCAGCAGAGGGATGCTGGAGCAAAAGTGTCTCATTGGCGAGTGCATAGAATCGTAGCGTACCTGTTAGGCCTAGTCCAGATGAGGCCGCGGTGCATCTTGAGTGGAGATGCCATAGGATTTTGTTCAACAGAAAGGGATAAAGCTTAACAAGCAGCCAAGATATGAAGGCACAAGGTAACAAGAGATAAGATTTTTAAAGTGGTTCGGCACGATAATGCCTACGTCCACCGTGTTAATACGCTTCATATGGGCGGTACGTGTTAAGCAAAGTATCGACGGAGGTGTCGGATGTTCCAAGCCCTCTGGAACACCACTCCGTCCACTGTTGACAAAATATAAGCTCCGTTGTTGTGAAGATCTTGATGAATTTCATATGGTCCGTCTACTGGTGCTTTCATGGTTAGGTAGCATGACAGGCTCAGCTATATCCGACCCCTGCCTGGCACCTCCCCCGTTGGGTTTGGTTCCAAGTGTTTCCTCAGGTCGGAATTCGGGCTGAGTCCGGGCTCGGCTCCTACCATGACCATTTCTTTATTAACCTCTTCGAAGAAGAAAGGTCATTGTTGTCTCACAGATCCTCCAGATTGGGACTCGGTCCATGATTCGGTGTTGCGGGAGGATCCGCATGAGGATAAGATCTCCCTCTTGTAAGCTGCGATGCTTGATTTTGGAGTTGCATTGTGCTGCCACTTTTTGCTTGTGGGCTTCTGCTTTTAAGTGTTGCATCGTTTCTCCTCTCCTCAATCAGATCCAAAGACATGAGGAGGAGTTCTTCGTTTTCTTCTGGGTTGCAGTGGGTCCCATGGTGAGATGGCGCTACAGTTTCAACTGGGGGCATGGCCTCCAATCTGTATGCCAAAGAGAAAGGAGTATGCCCCGTTGATGTTCTATGAGAGGTGCGGCAGGCCCAGGGTGCCGTAGGAAGTTCGTCCACCCAAGCGCCTTTTGACTTTTCAAGCTTCTTCTTGGTTAGGGTTTTGAGAATTCTGTTGACAGCTTTGACTTGTCCGTTTGCCTGAGGATAAGCTACAGATGAGAAGCTTTTGTGAATTATGTGCTCTTGGCATCGGTTGGTAAACTCTTTGTTGTCAAACTGGAGTCCGTTGTTTGATATGATCTTGAGTGGGACTCCGTACCTGCATAGAATATTTTTTGATCAAGAAGTTGATAATTTATGTAAGAAGTTGACAATTTATGCCAAAGATATTTTATTTTAAAGGGTCCGCTTCCACCCATTTGGTGAAATGATTAAAAACATCCTTCTAGCCATCCAGGACAAAGTTTAAAGCAAGGGAGGGGGGCAAGAGTCAAATCTCTGTCCTGGTTGATATAAACGCTTTCCTCCCTTCTTGCCCCCAGCGTTATCTCTAGAGTCATTTCTTCAAACGTCCTTTGTTGCAGCGGGAGTGTCGCCATGGGTAGTCTTAGCCTGTTGTCCTGACTGTCTTTTAGCGGTAGCGTTTTCAAGCCTCATATACTTCCCAGCTTCATGGAAGAAGTCAGGTAACGTAGCTGGTTTATCTTTTGTTAACCTCCTAGCAAACTTGGTATCCGGATGCACGCCACTACAAAGGGCCGTTAGGATAAGTTTCTCATTGGCATCTTGAACTGTTGCTGCTGTGGCGTTGAACCGTGTTAGATATTGTTGCAGCGTCTCTCCGGATTTCTGTTTGATATTGGATAGAGAATAAGCATCCTTGGGTTGTTCCACATGGATGAGGAACTGGCTAATAAACCTTTCTTTCAACATCTCCCATGAGCTGATGGATCCTCGGGGTAGATGGCAGAACCAGGAGGTAGCTAGATCTGCTAGGAATAGCGGAAAGCATTTACATAATACTCCTTCTGTTGCTCCACTCATGAGCATATGCTGGGTGTATCTCTGTAAGTGTACGATGGGGTCGGAAGTTCCTTTGTAAGGTTCCATGGTTGGCATTTTCCATTCCCGGGGGGCGATGGTAGTTTCGATATTTCGGGTAAAGGGGCTGGTGACCCTAGCGCCTATCCCCCGGTCCCTTTGCTCTCGTTGGACACACTCTCTGAATAATCGTGCCATTCGTTCGTCAGAACTTGGAGCGGACAAAAATGAGCTTAGTTCTTCCCTGCGGGATCTATCTCGTCCAGATGACCTGTAGGGATGGTACAATCTATCACTTCTTGCATTATCCAGTGGTTGTCTCTGGCTGCTCGGATGCATGCTAGGACCAGCTACAGTTGCCCCCTGCCTTGATCTTACCCGGTGGGGTTCTGCTTCGAGCATTTCCATGGGGCCAACTTCGGGCTGGGTTCCAGCTTGGCTCCGTTCAGCGGGGTTTCTATGATTCCTGTCGATAGTTTCTTCGAAGAAGGAATACCTTTGCTGTCTCCGAGATCCTCCAGATTGAGACTCATCCCATGATTCAGTGTTGCGGTTGGATTCTTCAGCATCCCTTAAGCGTGACATAAGTTGGTCCACTAAAGCTTCTTGTTGGGATGTGAAGTGGTTGGTTACTTCAGCCACAACTCTGTCTAGATCTGCCCTAGTTATTGGTTGTTCGGTGGCAGGAGCTATCAGATTTGCCTGGTATCCATCTGGTGCTGCTGTTGAAATTGGATGATCCTCTTGATCTGGGGCTACTGGATCCGGAAGACTGCTAGTTGCGATGTTCTTTCCTTTGTTAACATCCTTCCGTTGCTTGGAAGGCATGATTTCTAAGCGACGAACGTCGTTATGAGGAAGAAGGTTGAGTGGGAGAAGCTGAAGCTTCGAGTTCAACTCTCAGTGAAAGCACCAAAAATGTTTGCACAAAAAATGGACAAACACCTCCAAGTCGTATTATTTTAGTTGAGTATGTGTGATTTTCAATGATTTTAGATGAGTATGTAAACATGAGAAAAGTAAGGGCTGAAATGTAAAAGACACGCAGATTTATAGTGGTTCGGCCAGAATGTGCCTACGTCCACTTTATATGTTATTATCTTTCTTCTTCCAGATTACAAGTACAATGCTTTGTATACAAGTGTATGAAAGTAGTTTGAAAGTTCCTTCCTTGCTTGAGCTCTCAAACTTGTCTACCATTGTTGTACCCCTGCCCCTCTATTTATAGAGTGAGGTAGGGGGCAGGGGTCTTGGAAGTATATAGCTGCTAGCGGGCCTGGGCTGGAGCAATCTAGCCTGGTGGCATTCTGGTTCGGCGAGCTTCATTCGGCTGTGCATGGAGCTTGGTTCGGAGGGGAGAGGAGCGGCATTGGCTGTGGAGAGTAGTGGTTGGTCCGGTGTTGGTTTGGACCGGCATGGAGTAGAGTGGTGTGTGGGTGGTCCGGCTAAAGCGTGGTTCGGCGGAGTTCGTGAGAGGAGCATGGTTCGGCATGGTCTCATTCGGTAGTTGGGGATGTGTGGTTCGGCGGAGCTCGTCCGGATGCCCTTGTGCCGAATGGACATGGGTATATGGAGATGCCGAATGAGGTATAGCCGAATGAGCTATTGCCGAATGACACATAGGAGGGGTTTTGCCGAATGGAGGTTGCCATGCTCTATTTGCGAATGCCGAGTGAACTGTGGCCTTGCTGAATGAAGTGCAGGATGTGAACATGAGTGAGACTGACGCTCTTTGGTCTTGAGATCCTCTGGGTGAGAATTCGCCCAACACCATTTCCTAACAAACAAACATATCATAAATAACTATATCAATTTATGAAAATTTTATATTTTTATATAGAATAGAATCTTAGGTAAAATTATTTTATTTACCAATTTCGAAAACAATACTATGTTGGTTTGCTCCGTTCATGTGTTTAGAAGTCCTTGTTGATGCCATTGTGTCTTATATATTGACCAAAATTCATAAAGTACTCAACAGACAAATTAACACAATATAAAACATTTTTATAGCAGTAACAAATATGCTCTCATATGTACAATGCACGCAACTCATGCTAGGGCATTCCATTACCCTATCTCTCAATGATTCATACCCATCCAAAGCTAAGGTTTTCACTTAACCTTGAGTTCGGATACCATGTGTAACGACTCGCCTTTTCGACCCCCAAATGTCGATATTAACACATCCATGGTATTCATAGGCCGAACATTCAAGTGTTGAAAAGATGAATTGTTAGGGTGAAATAAAAAGAAAAAAATAAAACAAGGAAGAAGGAACACAGCATCAGAAGCTCACAATGGAACAATCGTATATAATATCAAAAGATAGTATAAACTATCATTATAAGATACAAAGTTTTTAGAGCTATAATGATCAGCTGGGTAGTAATAACAACCTGTCCTCGCAAACGCTGGTTATACACACAAAGTAATGAAGTGGAAATAAATACTACGATCGGTAGAACTCCAACTCTTCTCCAGAATCTTCAAAGCATCCAAATCTACATCAAGAAACATATATGGGACTGACCAAGCATTATAAGAAAATAACACCCGGATCATCATAAAAATATTGTAAAAGTATACACACACACACACACGAATGTAGGACTTCAAAATGTGAAAAATAGGTATATAATAACAGAATATACATGAGTATATGAGTATATATGAGTTGTACGGAATAATAAATGTGTAAAAAGAGTATATACAAAAAAGTACAAAACCTTAACAAATAGAAATGCCTATGAAAAATTTATGTATACATATATGAAGAATGCATGTATGTACATAAGGAGACAACATCATTAATACATAAATCAAATCAAGTCATATAAAAATCAAACCTCTCATAATAATAAAAATAAAATGTATATATATAAGTAGAGAGGTAAAAACTTGTGTTTCTTTATACATGTAATTGTTATATAAAGTAGAGTATGTGAGCAAAGCTTTGCATATGTATGCATATCTACATAAATAAATAATAAGTGTGTATGGTGAAATAGTAGATATATATGTGTATATATATACACACACACATATAGGAAAGTATATGTACATACATAAGGGGACATAATAATGAAAATACATCAAGTCAAGCATAAAAATCAAATTAGTCTATAATACATCTAATTGTTTTATAAAATCAAATCAACGCAAAAATCAAAACTTTTTCGTATGAAATCAGATCAAAACGAAATCAAAAGAAATTGGGAGCCTGTACATAAGGAGCCTTCAGCCATTGTCCCCTATTATAAATACTACAACCCTTCTTTGCATTTCTTCAATCAAACAAACTAATAAAAAAAAAATTCTATTAAGGAAATCAAAGAAGGGAAAGTCAAGTGCTAAAGCCTGAAAGTAAGAATCAAGCAACAGTGGAAAGACAGTGAGCAAAAAACACCAAGATTTGTTTCTAGTCATCTTATATCGGCATACCATTAAGTATTGAACAAAGCGTCACTCATGACAAGTTTACAAGGTAGCTAAATATACACACTTATGTAAATGCAAGTTTGGACAAGCCTGTAGCTAGCAAAAACATTTCACCATCCTCTGTTCTTAATAAAACAGGCAGAGGCTTTCTCTCTAAAAGCAGTAACTCGAAATTCCTTTAGCTTTTGAACTTAGTTCCAATAAAAAAGTTGTAAATTTTTGAGTGTAGTATAATCTAAAATTGGTTTCATTCGGATTTATCATGGAAAGTGGGGGAAGTGACGTTTTTTAGTGAATAGGTTAACCAAGGATAAAAACCAATGCTCATATTTTAATGAATGAATCATATAATCGAAAGCCTAGAGCGTAGACATGAGTTTTAGGCTTGTTTGGTGATTTTTTAACGGTCTGCAGAGGGAGGGAGGTGGAGTTGATCAGATTTGGGAAGTTTGCCAAATTCTGGCGACATGGCGACGATTGGGGTGTGAGGTTGGACGGGGAGGAAAGGCAGACGATGGGGCATCTAAGAGAAATGGGGTAGTGATTTTCTATAAGCGGTATTGGCTTAACGACGGTGAACTAGGGCTTCAAGGTGGGTTGTTCTAGTATTGGGTTTGAAAGGAACGACAGTGGCGAGGGGGAGAAAGCGAATTGCACAATTAGGGGAAAAGGACCATGGGGTTGTGGCGAATGTATGGCCAAAGTTTGGTAGGTGATTGAGGCGTAGGGAGGCAAGGCGAAGCGATGGAACAGTGATGTGGTGTTCGAGTTTTTTTTGGATTGGTGATCGATTTTTCGAACCAGGTGGTCGAACTTGGTTGTAGGTGGGTAGGCAAGGCATGGTGCTCTTGGGTGGTTCGCGAGGTTGGTCAGCGACAATAAGGGATGGCCGACATTGATGTGCAGGTGCACATATTCGGGCAAGCACAAGTTGGATGTAAGAAAAGAATAGAGGGGGCGAAAGAAGGAAGAAAAGGAAAGGAAGAAGGAAAATGGGCCGGCTTGGGTTAAGAAGAAAATAAAATAAAAATAAAAGAAAAGAAAAGAAGAGAGAAAAGAAAGAAAAGTAAAAGATAAAGAAAAAGGGAAAAGAAAAGGAATTAGGAAAGGGAATAAAATAAAGGGAAGAACAAATAAAAGGATAAGGAAAAATAAAAAGGAAAAAGAAGAGAAGGAATAAATTTATATATATACATATGATAATTTATATTTTCTTTCTTTTAACTTGAAATCTATTTTTATTTTATTTTAAACCCATAATCAAAAATTTAATGATATTTATAATGGTAATTAAATTATTAATTGACTTAAACTTATGGGTAATTAATGGTATTTTATAACTAGTTAATTAATTTTTAATTCTAACTTAATTCGGAATAAATATATAAATGAGATCGGCTAAGTAAAGTCAATAAAATCCTACGGAGTAAATTGCCTTAATATTTGTTATTGATAGTTAAATTTGTAACTATTCATATCTTTGCTTAACTCTATTGGACATTTATTCCTATTATCCTTGTGTGAGCCATCAAGTGGTCCGACGAGTTCAAATAATTAGATTAGAATGATAATATGTTTTGTTTGAAATAAGAAATTGTAATAAATTCTCATATTTGAATATCATCACCCTAATTAATAAATTGCTTATTTTAAACAAATTACCACTTTTGAATATATTATTTGGATTCGAAGAGACCGGAATTAGATATATGTGTTATTCAAAACCGCCTCAATTTAGTAATCACTCTGAACTTTATGGGTTTTATTATATAGTTTAATAGGCTAGAATTGAATTAATTTCACAAATTCAACTATTTTAAATAAGTTACTGTAATTAGTCATCACTATGACATTGATGAATTTCTGTTATAAGCGTTTGGTTATAATCAAATAAAAACTCGACGTATTGTACGATTTACCTTGGTTTCAAAGGGACTTTTCAAAACTTAAGTATTTCAAATTAAATGGGTTTACTCACACTGGTTTCGAGCCTAACTCGGGTGTTACCTTATTGTAATGCTCAGTTCAGACAGAGTATTATAGATTTTCAGGTTAGGATGCTTTGGAGCTTCGGAGACAAGCCGGATGGTAGAGATGTGTTGTAGGTATTTTGCTTTATTCCGCTGTGTATTGTAGGCTGTATAGACAGTAGTTGTGGGGAAGTTATTATAACTGTCCAGATTTTTTGTACTCTGATACCTTGTATATTTTTTTAAAGTTACAGCTTTCTTTGTATAAAATGTTATTGTTGTATATTATATATTTTTCCGCTGCGATTGTGAGATTATGTGCTATCGTTTTCTGTTCTGCTTCTATCTTTTTCTTCTTTAACTCTAACATCCTGGTGTTTTCGGCACTCGCTGCTCGAAACTCTATATAGTGGACATATTAGTGTCGATTTTCGGAAATCGAAATCTCCCAGCCATTACATTAAAATGATAAGAATACTGAAATAACTGAAGATAAGATGTAAATTGTAAAGACCGTAATAAAAATGGAATTAAGACTGAAATTGAGCCTAATTATGATATAGATGTTAGAATTGGACTAATTAAAGATAATTGTCCTAATTATAACTTAGAATTATAACTAAAAAAGAGTATAAGTTGAAAGAAGCTTATTTTTACACTTAGACCATGGGTTAAGTAATAAGCATGATTATAATGTATGTTATAATAAGAAACAGAACAGAATGAGGCTTATTCTAAGACTTAGGATAAATTAATAAGCACAGATAGTAAGAACAAAAGTAAAAGCTTGTTTAAAATAATGTATTCAAGTTAATAAGCAAAGATGAAAGTAGGATTCGTACCAGGAGTATAACGACCTGATTTTTCGATGCACAAAAATCGACATTAATACGTCTACTGTATCAAACGTCGAACAATCGAATGCCGAAAAACCGAACCATTAGGGTTAAAGAAGAAGGAGGTAGAAGAAGAAATAGATACAATACCAGAATCTCAAAATCGCGGCGAAATAATATATAATAGATAACAACAGAATTTTTTAAACAAAAGAATCCGTTACTGTTTATTACATTACATCATCAGAGTACAAACCAAACTCATAGCACACAACTGGACCGTTATCATAATCTGTCCTCACAGAACTGACTATACAGTTAATCATACACAGAGGAATATTCATCAAATACGTATGATACGTCTTGCCTCCAGCTCGTCTTCTGGGCTCCACAACATCATTTCCTGTATCCTATACTACTCGGTCTGACCCAAGCATTATAGTTAAATAACACCCGAGTCAATCTGGAAAAATAGATTTAGAAAACCCACTCAATTGGATTATTAAAGTTTCAAAATTCTTTGAAATCAAAGGTATCTCGTAAGTCCACGCCACAAATAAACATGTCGGGTTTTTACCTTACGATAACCAAAATATTTTTATCAAATTCGTCTGATATTACAATACTGTTTATAGAAAGAAAAATAGAATCTAGCTGAAATGCTTGCATCTCACATTTCAGCGTAGTTGGGCACAATCAAAACCGTACAGGCGCTTATTGGAGATTGGATTCCATACAATGGCAGGGCTACAGAGGGACCGCCCGTCACAGTACGTGGTCTAGATCACCATATTGAGGGTCCACCCTAAATCCCCTACACCACAAGACCGGAGCTACCCCTTACTGGATAGTCCAAATAAGATCACCCCATGGTTGGGATCAGCAACCGCCCACACAGCTAAATAAAAAGAGACATCTAGACAGGGATGACCTTACCATAATTGGTTGTCAGCCACTTAGCCTTACTACGCCTCCCCTGTTTTAGCCATTCCCAGTTGATGAGGCTTGAGGCTATGTGTTACCTTTTTAGCACACATACACTTAGGATGCTCATCGTCCCACTGATGAAGTTATGATACCATTCGTCCCTACAAGTCCGTTTCGGGTTCAAAAGGAACCGAAGATATTACGCCTACTACATCTATTTTGGAATCACCCTCAGTATCAGCAACGATTTGCCCTCGTACTTCACTGCTCCATCTTCAACTCCAAGCTCTTGTCTTCCTCACGAAAATGTTCAAACCAGATCGAAGTGGTTTTCGAGAAATAAATCCTAATCCCGGTCTCTTCGAAACGATCAGCGCATTGGCCGATATTGATAGTCGGTTAACATCCACAAACATCCATCAGATTTAAATAATTTTCCAAATTATTTATTTCAAAATATCTTTGTAGGATATTTTTCTACACTTCAACCCTTTGAAAGTAGTTTTCAAATCACTTTTCTCTTGCGGAATACATTTCAAAATATTGTTTATTCCCACTGAAAATCACCGAGTCGAAGTACTTTAGATTTTAAAATAATTTAAATTACTTTATTCAAAAATATTAATTTAAAACACTGAAACTAAAAACTATTTAAAACACTTTATATAAAATACTAACTATGAAATTTTCTAAAAATTCTCAAGTAAAACATAAGCCAAAACAAATTTTAAAATAAAAATAAAAATAAAAATTATGAAATTCTATACATGTTTTCAAATAAAAACTTTAGCCTAACTATCCTTAAAATAAAACTACTTTATAAATTAATAATTATATTCTTAAATCATACTACCAATTAACCTTACAAAGTAATTACTACTATAACAAATTTAATAAATATTTTGTAACGACGTGTATTTTCGAAAAGAAGAAAATTCAAATTTTATAACTTAATACTGTATGAAATTAAAAATTTACGACTTTAAATAAAACTAACTTTGAATTATAACATCTGTTTTTGATTTAATAAAGTGACAATTATTTTATGTGATTTTGAACGTATAGTTTAATAAAAGTTTAGTTGGATAGATTTAACATTATGTAAAGCATGAAATCAATTTATAATTAACTAAAATTGGGTTAATTTTAAATTAACTTCTAATCTATTTGTAAACAACAAATGTATAATTATGTATTTGTTTGCGTAAAAAATGGCCGCAAACACCCAAAGTCGTATGAGTTGGTTGATTTTATGTTGTATTTAGTGATTTGGGTGATTTATGCAAATATGTAAAAAGCAGGGACTAAACTGCAAAAGACACACAGATTTATAGTGGTTCGGCCAGAACGTGCCTACGTCCACTTTATATGTTATTCTCCTTTTTTCTTTAGATTACAAGTACAAAGCTTTGATTACAAGTATCTAAAGTTGTTTGAGAGTTCCTTCCAGGCTTGAGCTCCCAAACTTGTCTGCCATTGTTGTGCCCCTGCCCCTCTATTTATAGAGTGAGGCTGGTGGCAGGGGTCTTGGATGTTTATAGCTGCTGGTGGGCCTGGGCTGATGCAATCTGGACTGGCAATTATCTGGTTCGGTGGAGCTTGGTCCGGTCTTGAGTGTGTGGTGCTGGACCGGTAGGACGTTGGTCCGGTACCAACCTGGTCCGGTGTTAGGAGTGTTGACCGGTTGTAGGAGATGGTCTGGTCCGGTGGAGTGTGGGGAGAAGGTTGGATTGGCATGTGTTTGGTCCGGTATGCACATGCAGGTGGGTTTGGTTCGGTACGTAGGAAGTGGGTCCGGTGAGGCTTATGCCGAATGAACTTGTGTTGAGAATGCCGGATGGGCACCTATGCTTGAATTGCCAAATAAGGCTTTGCCGAATGAAACCTTAAACTTCTTAATACCGAATGAGCTTTTGCACTTGGGTTATGAATGAAATCTTCGACTTGTATACGCTTGCTGGCTGCTTCTTCGTGGTGGAAACGCACACAACATTGATATTCCAGTTTTGACCAAAAATGGGATAACACTTTGCCCCCCAAAACATGTCTTGCGGTAGGAAGGCGTGTTTTGTAATGCCAAGAGCTGGATGTTCGTATCCTGTCAACAACCTATAAAGAGCTTGATAGTTTTATATGGCCCCAAATGACGACCGTTCGGGATCGAGCTATTTGGGATGAAGCGCGGCCGTTCATGGTCAAGCGCCTAACTTCAAATGACGATCGTTCGTGATCAAGTCATTTGAGGTGAAGTGCGACCGTGCGCGGTCAAGCGCATAAATCCGTGCGTCGATCGTTCGGGATCGAGTCATCTGCAGTGAAATGTGACCGTTCAAGGTCAAGCGCTTTACTTCAAATGACGACCGTTCGGGATCGAGTCATTCGAGGTAAAGTGCGACAGTGCGCGGTCGAGTGGGGACCGTTCAAGGTCAAGCGCTTAACTTCAAATGACGATCGTTCGTGATCGAGTCATTCGAGGTAAAGTGCGACAATGCGCGGTCAAGTGGTGGTCCTCAAATGACGACCGTACGCGATCAAGCCATTTGAGGTAAGGCGTAACAGTCAGTGATCAGGTGACGGACCTCAAATGACGACCGTTCGCGATCGAGCCATTTGAGGTAAGGCGAGCTGTGCCGTTCGAGGCGAGTTGTGCCGTTCGAGGCGAGTTTGTGACCGTTCGCGGTCGGGTGCCGTTCGAGGCGAGTTGTGACTGTTCGAAGTCGGGTGCCGTTCGAGGCGAATTGTGACTGTTCGAAGTCGAGTGCCGTTCGAGGCGAATGAGTGTGCCCGGGGGGGACTTAATATTATCAGTGTTGGAGTCATTGTTTGGGGGAATTTTTCGAATCAAAGACTTTGGCAGTTCGTTGCCATGCAATAGGTGCTCGTGGACCATTCGCGATCCAATGGGCATATAAGTAAATAATTTTTTCATAGAATTGTAAATGTTAAAGCAATAGTACCTTACAGCAGAAATGTCCAAACAGGAAGAATTCAAATGTTCAAATCGAAACAAAAGCAAAGCAAGGATGTCAAAGTGTAAGTTCCCACTCCGAAGCAGTCAATGATCATTCAGAGCATGCCTGGAGATCGTTCGCGATCTCGTACATGTGTAAATGATTTAATTGCGTTAGTGGAAGCCTACGACCTGTTTCGTTATTTTAATCAAGCAATCAAGGGATAATCAAATGGTGCCCCGATCTAGGGTCACCTCTAGCCGAGGTAGACGGTGGTCGCTCTGGCTCCACTGCTGGAGTTCGCCTCCTCACATACTGAAGGAGCATACCGTTCCTGATATGCCCTTCTACCTCGTCCTTCAAATGCCTACAATCATTAGTGTTATGACCATTCAATTCATGAAATACACAAAACTTATCTGATTTTCTTTCGTCAGAGGTTGGATCCCTTCGCATTGGTCTACGGTACGGAACCTGCCCCTTGGTATCCTGATAAATCCGTTCCAAACTCTCATTCAGCTCTGAATAGATGGTGAAGCGTGGTTCTCTTCGTAGCCACTTTGTCCTATCATCATTATCCTCAGCCTTTCTTTTTCCTTTGCTAGTCTCCGCACCCTTTCCAGGTGGGTTTCCGCTCTTGATTACGTAAACGTCATCTTCTTCCTCTCTTTCTGCACTAGCATCTTCCAAACGCAGAAACTTTTCAGCCTCATGGTAGAACTCTCCCAGATTCATAGGCGGGTCCTTGGTTAATGAATTCTTGAACTCTGTATTACCAGCTATTCCAGATACAGCCGCCATCATGACCATAGATGGATCTGGTCGATCCACTGATGCTGCCGCCGCATTAAATCGCGTTAGAAAGCTCCTCAAAGTCTCTCCAGTTTTCTGTTTCAAGGTTGCCAAAGTCATCACATTCTTGGGTCTCGCAATATGAACCCTGAATTGCCTCATGAATCTCTCAGTTAAATCTGCCCATGTTCCTATGGAGCCGCTCTCCAGTTGCCTAAACCATAACGCTGCAATGTCCGTCAAATACAGTGGAAAGCACCGGGCCATAACCTCCTCTGATGCCCCCAGCACTTCCATATGTCTCATATACTTCGTTAGATGGACCGTGGGGTCCGTTTTCCCGTTGTACATGTCCAATGATGGTAGCTTGAATTCTGGTGGGTTCCTAGCCATCCTAATCGCAGAAGAAAATGGACTCCTGTTTACATCTTCCAAGTCTCTGTTTACTAAACCTCCTCTCATAGCTCTTCTAACCATCTCTGCTAATCTGTCATTGTCTCCAAGCTGTAGTTCTCGTTCACTGCCTTCGACCTGCCCCCCAAGTCCGTGGGAGTTTTCATGTGTATGCCTCCCTGGCTGAACGTTCATTCCTCTATTGCTACCAGGTGGTTCGGATGCCCCCATCTCACTTCCCGGGGTCGGATCAACATGCTCTGCGTGAGTGCCCCCTAGCTCTGGTGCTGCGCCAGATGGTCCTGCCCCGTTCTGAACCCCAGTTGCTCCTTGGATTTGTGCTCCAATTTGCCCAATTTGTTGAAGTAAGTTCTGGATCATCTCTTCTTGTCTTCTCATCATGGCCTCCATCTCATCCCTAGTGATGAAGATCGACGCTTGATTCCCTCCTGAGGAAGCCTCTTGACTTCCTTGGTGTTCACTTCTCTCTGGCCTTTGCCTTCTACTTGTTTGTCTCATCATAACTCTTAGATCTGAACTCTTAGATTTTCAAATTCAACTTCTTTCCGATGTAGCGGAAGCTGGTTCTTCTCAGTGAAAGCACCAAAATATTTGCGTAAAAAATGGCCGCAAACACCCAAAGTCGTATGAGTTGGTTGATTTTATGTTGTATTTAGTGATTTGGGTGATTTATGCAAATATATAAAAAGCAGGGACTAAACTGCAAAAGACATACAGATTTATAGTGGTTCGGCCAGAACGTGCCTACGTCAACTTTATATGTTATTCTCCTTTTTTCTTTAGATTACAAGTACAAAGCTTTGATTACAAGTATCTAAAGTTGTTTGAGAGTTCCTTCCAGGCTTGAGCTCCCAAACTTGTCTGCCATTGTTGTACCCCTGCCCCTCTATTTATAGAGTGAGGCTGGGGGCAGGGGTCTTGGATGTTTATAGCTGCTGGTGGGCCTGGGCTGATGCAATCTGGACTAGCAATTATCTGGTTCGGCGGAGCTTGGTCCGGTCTTGAGTGTGTGGTGCTGGACCGGTAGGACGTTGGTCCGGTAGCAACCTGGTCCGGTGTTAGGAGTGTTGACCGGTTGTAGGAGATGGTCTGGTCCGGTGGAGTGTGGGGAGAAGGTTGGATCGGCATGTGTTTGGTCCGGTATGCACATGCAGGTGGGTTTGGTTCGGTACGTAGGAAGTGGGTCCGGTGAGGCTTATGCCGAATGAACTTGTGTTGAGAATGCCGGATGGGCACCTATGCTTGAATTGCCGAATAAGGCTTTGCCGAATGAAACCTTAAACTTCTTAATACCGAATGAGCTTTTGCACTTGGGTTATGAATGAAATCTTCGACTTGTATACGCTTGCTGGCTGCTTCTTCGTGGTGGAAACGCACACAACATTGATATTCCAGTTTTGACCAAAAATGGGATAACAGTATTCAAACTTATTTAAATTTTAGTCTTGATTTTCGCTCATCTTACATATCAACGTATTGAAATTAATTTGTTAATAAAATTTAGTATAACTAGATTTTACATAAAAGGAAAGAGTATAAATTTTAATTTAATAAGACTTAATTAGTTAAACGATTCGGGAATTGAGAAGAAAAAGTTGAACTAATTGAAATTGTATTTAATTAAGAACTCTACTAAATTTAATCGAATTTAAACTATTGAAGTTTGTTAAAATTATCAATAATAATAAAATATAAATATAAATTTTGTTGTTTGTATGTCATTGATACTATTTAAGCAAGTTAATTTATAACTCTTATACGTAAACAAAAATTCTACAAATGTATTTAAGTTACTGTAAAAAAAAGATTTCAATTGTTTTAACTATCTTATGTAAACAACAATTCTATAAATGTATATAAGTTACTGTAAAAAGAATCCAATTGTTTTAATCATCTTATGTGTAAACAACAATTCTATAAATGTTTTAAGTTACTGTAAAAAGATTTCAATTGTTTTAATTATCTGTCCATTAATTATGTTCCATTTTAAATTCTAATGTTGAAATTTATTGTAGTTAATTTAACTTGGAATCTATGAATAAAAGGAAAAGAGAATTTAACTGAAATTAATGATTTTTAATGAAAGAAATGTACATTTGTTAGGATCTGCTTTAAAGCGTAATTTGGAAATTAATAACAATTATGTCGATTTGGAATATTTCAATACGAAAAAGGCAAAGAAAAAGAAATACATTTATTGTAATTAATGGATTTAACCAAAGAAACATACATTATTGTTAAAATAAAAAGGATGTTTTAATGAGAACAAAATGGATGTTGTTGTTTTTAAAGTAAACGTAACTTTATCAAAGAGAAAAATTGAATATTGAAGAAATATTTTACAGTCGTTAAATTGTAGTCTTTGATAATATGGAGGTATAATGCTAATCGTAAAATTTAGAATAAATTAAATATTTTATGTTCATGATTGTGCACTGAGAAAAACACCGACTTTGATTTGAATTTGGAATCATGGTTCATCTTTTATTTTATGTAGCGGTGGTCCCCGTTGCCTTGGTCAATGTATTTAAAAAAAATTATTGTATGTTAATAAAACTTTTAAATAGGCGTAAATTTGAGTTGATTTGGGATTAACGAAATTAATTGAATTGAAATATATTTCCATATTGGATTAATGTGGCATCATATTCATTTTGAAGTATGAAAGGTGATGCTCATCACGAATTCATATTCATGCACATTTCATATTCTATTGCTTTTTTTATAACTACTATCTCATTCATGTTTTTTTTGCCTTGTTCACTTTCACATTTCAAATATTTTTTAAAAAAACCTCTCTCTTTATTTCATAAAACTTTCATTTATGCTCTTTATATTCATTTTCTATTCTTATTATTAGATATACATTCTCCCACCTACTTTTATTAGGCCTAATTCTTATATACCTCTTGTATTTGCATCTAAGCATTTATTATTGCATGTTACAACTTTTAGTATTCATTCTTTTTCATAACTTCTGCCTGCACTGATTCATCTATTAACAATTCATATTTAATGCACATGCATCATTCATGCAAGCATGTTCATGTTTATGTTTATTAAACACATAATCACATATTTTCTTTGAAAAGATTACAGTATTTTTATATTCTTTTATCACCTCCTCCTTTCAAAAACTGTGCTACTCCTCCAAATTTATTTCTTCCCATTCTCATTATTTTGACTCTTTCTTCCAACATTTATACCATCTGCATGCTTTAAACAAAAAGAATACGCACGAGTGCCTAATTTAGTGTTTTTCTAATCCTTCCCCTAGGATTTTGGTAATAAGAGACAATAAATGTTTTATTTTATATATTTTCTTAATAAATTTGTATACATATATATACTATTTTATTAATATTTCGTCTAACTTGAATTTGAGTTTCGGATCATCTTTTATTTTGTGTAAGGTTACATTGGTTGTTGTATTCAAATTTATTTATTATATGTTAATTTTGTTTAAAACGGATGTATAAAAAGTATATTTTGTGCTATTATATTTAATTGAGTGAACATGCAATTAATTACATCAGTGGTCCCTTCATTTCCTTATTAATCAATACGTCTGTCACTAATTCCACATTTTGATTTTATTTCTTTCTATTATTAAATACATGCCTCTTTTGGTTTTCCACTAGAGAACAAAACCAAAGTACATACAGATTATTTCTCGTTACTCTATCTGAAGCTTTCTGCTCATACTTTCTCCTTCTTCCTCATAAATACAAAAACTTCAAAATTTCTAAATCCTCAAATCCACAAATTCCCAAACTTCAAACTCCATCCCTTCTCTTTTCAAACTCCAAACTGCATCACTCCTCTCCTGCTTCATCTCTCTTAGAAAGAAGATGAAGAAAACTCAGTTTGTTCAACTTGCGTTGTCGTGATTTGCTTTGCTATTGGATTGTTGCTATGGATTGGATTGGTTAGCTTGTCGTGTTTGGATTTCATCTAGAATCTATCAATTTGTGTTGTCAAAAGCTCTCTTATCTCAAAAGGTGAGCAATCATTCACGATTAATATTTTTATTGTTAGGTAAATAACATTGATTGAAATGTTTGCTTTAGATATGAATATGTGATATATGTTGTTATGTTCTCTTGAAATTGTATCATAACATTCACATGCACATGTTATTTTATATGTCATAAATAGTATTTTGTATTGATTTGATTGATTTCCACATATGTATGTTAAATATGTCACATATGAGATGTAAAAAAAGTGTGTTATGTTAGATTATTTTTTGCCTTGTATTGAAATACGTCACATATGCTTTGTAAAGAAAAACGAGTTAGTTAATAAAATCATATTTTATACATACTATGTTAATAATATGCCACCTATGCTATGTGTAAATAATGTGTTATTTTTGGGAAAAATGAGATGCCATTGTCTTTCACCTTGCAAGTTCCTTATATATATGTCGTGTTATATGTTTATACGTTATGTTAGTGTATGACATATCAGAATTTGAAATATTCACTTATGTTGTTTATGATATGTGACACATGTGATATGTTAGTTATGCATGTGTATATTTTAAGTTGTTAATTACGCACGCATGTTGATCAGTGACATGTTATGTTATGTATGTTATTATTGTTCTCACACTTTAAGTTCTCTTTAACAAAATCATTTTGGATTGAAATGATGTATACCTGATAAAAAACAACTTTGGTTTTAAATAAATTGATTTAGAAAAAAAATTGGAATATTGTAAGTTTGAATTTATGTTTGAACTTAAAATTATGAAATTGAAATTAAATAATTTTTTTATTGGATTTAAACTTGTTTGATTTATGACTTAATAGCTTTAAGAGAAGAATCGAAATCTGAAGTTAGATTTAATAATAAATCGATTGGAAATGAACATAAAGTCGGTATTCGAACTGAACCGTTTTATAGTGTAAAAGATGATGCTTATTTAAACCTAAGTATTTCACTTATTGAGTTATCTGTACATTTCACTTGAGTTTACCTACTTACATAAGAATGTTAGTCTTGACTCGATGTTTTGTTTTACATTACGCTCGGGTCAGACCAAGTATTTCAGTTTAGCAAAGACACTTATTTCTGAAGACGAAGACGGAGTCGAGGACCGTATCTACTATTATTATAGCAGTTGTTTGTTCTGCCAGAATAAAGTGCAAATTTTGATTTTGTCGAAAATAGTTTCGCGAACTATTTATGTATTTATTTTTTTGCATTATATTTCATACTTCCGCTGCGAGATTCTGTGTTTTACTTTTCTTCCTTTTCTTCTATTTTCCTATGTACCCCATTAACAATCCTCCATTTTGAATGGTTTGAATTAGACATCTGTAGTTTACTGTCGATTTAAACCGTCCAAAAATGTGGATCGTTACAGTTGGTATAAGAGCTTTGGTTTAGACATACCTTAGCCTGTTGGGGTTAACTCATTAGGGATAGGGTAGTAATACCCTAGAATGAGTTGTCTAAGTGTATGTACGAGAGCGCGTATTTGTTAGTGCTATAAAAATATTTTGTATAAATTTTGAAATGAAATTATTTTTCCTAATATTATATGATATATATGAAGGAATAACATTTTATAACTAATATAGTTATTTGTAATGTGTTTGATTTATGAAATGGTAATATTTAGTTATTATCATTTTTGTTGACTTGTTGTACTTAATCAAATTATAAACATTGTTTAATTAATGTTGGTTGAATTAATGGACTAAACATTAGTTAATAATGGTGTATTAAAGAGAATGAAATGAATACTTAGGATATTTGTTTATGAAATTGAAATGTTGTTGTGAATTTCGTTGTTTGTTGACATGTAGTTTAAACTATTGAAAAAAAAATTAATATTTGGATATTTTGGATAATCGAAACCTTTTGAATTAATATATGAGTGAAACTTGATGATTGGGTTAAATTACATAGTTGAATTGATTACCTTAATTTCAAAGCAAGTAAAACAAGGTTTAATTTGTTATATCTATGTTTAGTAAATGAATAAAATTGGGGTATACATTCTTGGCATGCAATGTAATAATATACAAGTGTGAACTTTAAGCCTTGGGATCTTTAAATTGAAATTGTGATTAAGGAAATGTTGTAAATGAGATTAAATTGGAAAAATATGTTTATAAACTTAATTAAAATTTATGAAACGTGTCATAAATAAATTGAAAGGTTAAGGTGAAACTAAATGGAATAAGAAAATATGAATTAAAATTGAAATGACTACAAATAAAGCCATGACTTGTAAATTATTATGAAATAAATGGATGTTGCAATAAATGGTTATAAATAAAGTTGTGATAACTTTAAACTCGAATAATGTCTTATAAAAAGGAATTAAGTTTAATAAATTGGTTATAAACGTAAGAAAATTCCTTATGAAATGATTTGCAAATAAATGTAGTATAAATGAGAAATATTACATGTGAAATGAATGTAATTTAAATTATAGGGAAATATAAGCAATATTATGAGTTTATATCAAGAGGAGAAATTCTATGGAATAAATATGAACTATGATTATATTCTATATATAAAAGAGAAATTGCTTTCGATAAGGATAACATACTGTTTTAAAAAAATTAGAATTTGAAGTTTCGAAAAGATTTGAAATTTTGAAAATTATATAAGAAATTGATTTATATAAAAATGATTTATAACTGAAGGACTTTAAATTGGAAATTCGAGGAGTTGAATTCATGTATTTTGAAATTGGTTTTAAGATTTTGAAAATATATAAGAATATGATTCGAAAGTATTTCCCAAATAAGAAATGTTTCAAATGACTTCCAATGATTTCGAATGATTTCGAAGAATTTCAAAGACGTTTTCAAGAAAGTAGAAGTCCAAAACTCACTTGTGTCGCTGGAAAATAATTTCGTTAATGAGTGCCAGCATCATCAACATTGATATTCAAGTTTCAAAGTGGGGGAGAGGCCACTTTAATTGCTTCGTTGTGTGAGTGATTTTGTGAAACCAAACATTGATTTCAAATTTCGAGATATTCGAAAGATATATGTATATATATTTGAAAAGATTTGAAATGAACCGGCGTTCAGTCCTCGAGTTATGAATTCTGATTTGGTATAATCCTATCATTTGGAAATTGATTTACTGATTAGTTGTTGATTTCCAACTCTTGAATTGGAAATTTGATTTCTCCAACTATTTTGAATATTCGAACACTTCCAAATTTTCAAGGCTAAGAAATTTCGAAAGTATAAATCATTTGATATATATATATATAAGTTAGTTGGTGTATTTAAGTATGAAGTAATACGATTTAAATAAGTTGAACTATAATGATATGAAAATTAGTTTGAAATGATTGAATAAAATTTAGTGTAAATGTTTTAACTTAGTATCATCTTTTATAAAATCATAAATATAGAGTAATAATTTTTAGAAAGGTAAATTGGATATTTCAAATTGAAATAAATAGTTCAAAGGTTTTAAAGGGATGGTTATAAATTTGGAAATCATTTGGGTATAATTGACTTTAGAAAATATTTGGTTTCGAAAAATAACATTTGGAATTTAAAACCTAGTATTTATATGATGATTTTGGAAATCAATTTGATTGACCAAAATTATGTTGATTTGGAAACTAGGATTATTTTCTAAACCTATTATTTGGAAATTTTGAAACTGAAGATATTAAATATGGAAGAAATAATTTGGTGAAATCATATATGATTTTGAAACTAAAATGATATTGAATGAAATTGAAAATGAGAACCTTGTTTTACTAAATACTTGATTTGGGAGTTCTTGAACTTATATAAAATTGATCTGTATAAGTATGAAGTTGATTTGAAAACTATTGATTTGGAAAGGTACTCAATTTGAAAGGTGTAATATTATATAGGTGAAGTATATATAAGCGTGATTTGATATACTATTGATTTGGAAAGTATTCGACTTGAAAATGAAATCTTATATATAATGGACTCTATATAAGTATGTTATTTGAAAGTGATTTGAAAAGGTACTATATGATATATATTTTCGAAGTAATGATATGGAATGTGCCTTCTGCTTGATATTCGCTTTGTGGCCACATTGTGGATTCATTCTATTGATATTATTCTCTCTGATTTTGGTTTTTTGGATGTGATACTGGAGTGTCCTACCGTGGTGTAACCCATGGTTTTTCTTTTCTTGGTGCGACCGCTTAGCATAATTCGCCTGGCTGAGATGGCCTAAGGGTACGGATGTTTCCTGGGGGATTCAGGCGTAACCATTGTGCATCCTGTGATCTATGTAGGTCGTTTTTAGTAGCGAAATCCGCAAGGCTGAGAAAGCTTACGGATACAGATGTTTCCTGGGGGATTCAGGCGTAACCATTGTTTATCTGCGGTCTACTAGTCATCATGGAGAAATTCGCTGGGCCGAGAAAGCTTACTGATACGGATGTTTCCTAGGGTATTCAGGCGTAACCTTTGTGTATCTACGATCCATGGTTGGACAAATGGTTTGGTTGATTTGTTTGGATTGTACTTTCCATATTGGTTTTGAATGTTTTTCAAGTATTTTCACTAGGTTTTGAAAGAAGTCTACTAAGTACTTGAAGAATTCTAGCTTTGCGCCTGATCAACGCATGGCCAGAGTCTGCAAGAACGAGGATAAACTTGTTGAAACATCGAGTTATAGAAGTATTTTCGAAAGGAAAATTTGTTTCGATATAAAGGTTATAATGTTACTTCCTACAAAGAAATTTTGTATTGGATTTACTATTCGTGCCCGATACTATTCTTTTGAATCTACCTTATCTGCTCAGTTTATTTATTCACCTATATTTTGTTTTTTCGAATCTACCTTCTTTTCCTTATTGACTATATCCTTTTTAAATATTGTTTACTTATATACCACATTGTTTAATATAAAATTTTAGTGTTATAAATATTTTAGAAGTTATTAATTAAATAAAATATATTTAAAGTAAATGATTGTTGATTTATTAATAATATTTGAAAAGTATCTTGAGATAAAATTTATAAGCTTATGAATTATGGATTAATGTTTTCAATAGCTTCTTTGTAATATAAGTAATGATGTCAATAATAGTTTTCAAATAGCTTTCAATATTTATAAAGGTGTTATTTAAACATATAAATGATATTTGAAGAGGAAGTAGGAAATTTTACAAATGGGTTATAAAAATTATGAATATTTCAGGTAAAATTTATATAGTTTCTAATTAATTGTAAATTTTAACTTTCAATCTACTTTATTTCTGGTTGTTCTATTCTCCTACCTCCTTCCTTTTCTGGGACGAAAAGTTTTGAGTGGGGAGAGAGTGTAACGATCCGTATTTTTCGAAAAGAAGAAAATTCAAATTTTAGAATTTAATACAGTAAGAAATTAAAAATTTATGATTTTAAATAAAATTTACTTTGAATTATAACGTCTGATTTTGATTTAATAAAGTGACAACTACTTTATGTGATTTCAAATGTATGGTTTAATAAAAGTTTAATTGGATAGATTTAATATTATGTAAAGCATGAAATCAATTTATAATTAACTAGAATTAGGTTAATTGTAAATTAACTTCTAATCAATTTGTAAACAATAAATGTATAATTATGCATTCAAACTTATTTAAATTTTAGTCTTGGTTTTCCGTCATCTTACATATCAACTTATTGAAATTAATTTGTTAGTAAAAATTAGTATAAATGGATTTTACACGAAAGAAAGAAGTGTAAATTTTTATTTAATAAGAATTAATTAGTTAAACGATTCAGGAATTGAAAAGATAAAGTTGAATTAATTGAAATTGTACTTAATTAAGAACTCTAATAAATTTAATCGAATTTAAACTATTGGAGTTTGGTGAAATTATCAATAATAATAAAATATAAATATAAATTTTGTTGTTTGTATGTCATTGATACTATTTAAGGAAGTTAATTTATAACTTTTATATGTAAACAACAATTATACAAATGTATTTAAGTTACTGTAAAAAAAAGATTTCAATTGTTTTAATTATCTTATGTAAACAACAATTTTATAAATGTATTTAAGTTACTGTAAAAAGAATCCAATTGTTTTTATTATCTTATGTGTAAGTAGCATTTATATAAATGTATTTAAGTTACTGTAAAGAGATTTCAATTATTTTAATCATCTATCCATTAATTATGTTCCGTTTTAAATTCTAATGTTGAAATTTATTACCGTTAATTTAACTTGGGATCTTTGAATAAAAGGGAAAGAGAATTTAACTGAAATTAATGATTTTTAATGAAAGAAATGTACGTTTGTTAGGATCCGCTTTAAAGTGTAATTTTGAAATTAATTACAATTATGTTGATTTGGAATCTTTCAATATTAAAAGGCCAAAAATGAGAAATACATTTATTGTAATTAATGGATTTAATGAAAGAAACATACGTTATTATTAAAATAAAAAGGATGTTTTAATGAAAACAAAATGAATGTTATTGCTTTTAAAGCAAGCGTAATTTTATAAAAGAGAAAAATTAAATATTGGAGCAACATTTTACAGTCGTTAAAAGTAGTCTTTGATAGTATAGAGGTATAATGCTAATCGTAAAATTTAGAATAAATTAAATATTTTATGTTCATGATTGTGCACTGAGAAAAACGCCGACTTTGATTTGAATTTGGAATCATGGTTCATCTTTTATTTTATGTTGTAGTGGTCCCTGTTACCTTGGTTGGTATGTTTAATTTTTTTTATTGTACCTTAATAAAACTTTTAAATAGGCGTAAATATGAGTTGATTTGGGATTAACAAAATTAATTGAACTGAAATATATTTCCATATTGGATTAATGTGGCATTATATTCATTTTGAAGTATGAAAGATGATGTTCATCATGAATTCATATTCATGCACATTTCATGTCAGGACACGATTCTTCGTCTTCCGAAAATTCGACATCGACACTCACTTTATCGACTGCCGAGGAATCGAACGACAGAAAACCGAACACTGAGGGTTTTTAAGAAATATTTAAGAAAAGAAAAAGAAAACGATAGAAAATTTAGATAGGGAAAAGAAGATAGAAAAAAGATAGAAGAAAAAGAGAATAGAACGGAACAGAACAGAAAACAAATAGAACACATCTGAATCTCACAATTCGCAGCGGAACAATATATAATAATAAATGAATAATCTTTAAACAAGAACTATATCAGTTATTACATTACATCACATTTCATTACATCATATCATCAGAGTGTACAACAACAACAAATAGTGCAGCGGAAAAACAAATACTATATAAGTAATACGCCATGCCATCCAGCTTGCCTCCAGCAACTCCAGAATATCCAGAATATCCTGATAAACCTAACTTTTGACTGCCCGTGTGAAAATTGGTGGGCACCCAGAGTTTAGGAAGGAAATCAATAAACTCCGAGTCAGTCATGTGACTGGTGTGAGAACTCAAAACAGTTTATTTATCTTTAAAAATCAAAATAGAGGAATATTTTTAAATTCAATTCGCAATGCTTTTAAAAATGAGACTACCATAAGGCC
Organism: Allium cepa; assembly: GCA_030765085.1. Lineage (NCBI taxonomy): Eukaryota > Viridiplantae > Streptophyta > Magnoliopsida > Asparagales > Amaryllidaceae > Allium > Allium cepa. Next base: position 880,218,490 of record CM060931.1, on the reverse strand, counting down.
TCTCGCACACACACACAATGCAAACGCAGAATCGGAGGAGATTTCTCCTTATGATAGTCAAAGATGCTTGATACGCATTTAAAATAACATTTGATATTATTATTAGTGCATAGTGTAGGGGAAAAATTCATTTCGAAAGTAGAATATAAATCTTAGCCAGCATAGACATTCCGAACTATGCCTACTATAGCTAACTATGTTCAATAGCAGGTTACCGCCACATTCCATAGCAGGTTATACAACTAAAACCGTACAAGTCACGTATTGTTTCTTTGGATTTCCAACAAATGGTCAGGCCAAGGAACTTCCCATTGCCACATGAGAATGCCTCTGGAAAGACATCCCCGAGAACCAAACCGGAACTCAGCCAACACAAGGCCGGGCTACCCCTAACTGGGTAACTACTGACACGAGCACGCCATTCCCCGATCGTAAACGACCTTTCTCACGGGATCCCGAAAACCAACAACCACAAAGTAATAAATTCGTAGTAACCACATAGGTTAAATATCTGGGCTCCATACCATGATACCACCTCTATCCAGAAGGAAATATACATACCCTAAAGGGAGCTACCCCTCATAACCTTGCCGCATCTTTCCTGTTTTGACCATTTCCGGGGTGTGAGGCTCGACGAAGTCACGTCCACAAAAACATACTTTATACAAAAGCCATGCTTTGGGTCAACAAATGATCAACACAATGATCACCAAGATAGACGATCAAATAAACGATCCTATCACAATAATCAACACAATGATCATTTACAGCAACATTCAGCATGTCACATTACCAAATTGGGAATATATCGCTGATAACTTCAACTATATAACCTCTAAGCTCGTACATCTCAGAGAAGGGTGTTAAGCTAAAAGAATAAATTCTTCGCCACCAACAGAAATATATTTGAAAGAAATCGGCTTTATATCTCAACTTGTAATGTCAGACACACGATCCATACAAGTCTGTTCCGGGATCGAACAAAACCGAAGGCACTTACAAAGAAGTCCTTGCAATCCGGATATTCACAATCCTGATCGGATTCACCATCACATATGGAGAACTCTATACCGGAGCAACTCGGTGCAGAGTAAATCGACAGGTCATCCTATCGCTCTCGCAAATACCGGGTCTTCAATACCGATCTTCAATGCAATTCACAACGACGTATCACATATTCGGAATGGGTTATACGACCCCATGGTCCTTTCCCGGTTAACCCGAATAGTGAGCGCTTATTCAAAAATAAGTGTAGCATTCACATTCAAACAAATCACATCAATTACCCATTCAAAGGGAAATATTGATAGTCGGTTATTGAACTATCACTGGATATGCACACATCACCAGATTCCAAATAATTTTCCAAATTATTTATTTCACAAAATATCTTTACAAGATATATAATTTCACACTTCAAAAATAAATCAATATTTATTTTTAGACAAATTCCACTTCCTTTATAAATTCCTTAGTGAATTTATAATTCCAAAATATCAATGAATATTCGATTTCAATTATTCATTTCAATTTATCTTTCAATTTATCTTCAAAAAGATAAATTCTCTAAACGTTTCATTTCACATTGGAAAAGCATTTCCATACTTATTTATTCATAAGTAATTCACAAATTTTATTTATTTTCAACACTTAGAAAATATTCAATATACTTAAATCGAGATTAAGTATATATTTCATTCTTTAAGGAAATCATGCTCTTAAACATATTTATTTGGGCCAAAACGAATGTTATGTAAAACATCGTTACGACAACCCAAATTCACTAGTATAGGGATCCGAAATTAAAATAGATATATAAATCCCAATACTATACAAAACATTTCCTTTCGGAAATCATTTACTATAACAACAGTGGTATAGTCCACTATTTCCTTTTATTTCTCGAAAACGTCTATTTCAACAATAAATGTTGAAATCTATGGTTTCGAATCTCAACACATTTAAAACATCGTTAGATCATTTTAATTCTATTTAAAATATCACATTCTAAACATTTTCTTTAACATATTATTCACTATTCAAAAATGTGAATATACAACGTTAACAATTTTCATCCTTTTATTCATTTTATTTAAAAGGATTATTCACTATTCAAAAATGTGAATATAACTACATTTATAAGTTTCAACAAATTTTCTTGTCAAAATAAGTCATTTGCGAATTTATAAAACAACGTTTATAAATTCCATTCTATTTATTTATAAAAACTTCCTTTTTATAAATTCTTTTATTAACCTATTCCAGTTTATCACTCAATTATAAACTAAAAGTTCATATTATAAGTTAAATACTTATAATAAATTTGTTTGCAAAACCGTTCCTTTGAACTTCATAATTATAAATCTTATAATTTATAAGATTCACTTATTCACCCAAATCTATTTCTTCAATAACTTTACAAATTTTATAAACCTACTGTTTATAAAATTCCATTTATACTTCACCGTTTTTAACTTTATAAATTTCATTCATTTATGCAAATCCATTTTCACTTCATTCAAACACTTATAAAAACTTGTTTTATAAGTCAATATTTCAATTTATGAATATCCATTTATAAATCTCTTAATATAAATCAATTTATATTATTCTTTAAAACGTCTTTAAACTCCTTTATAATTTCATCATTTTGATTTATAAAATAATCAAATTTTATAAATCCTACATTTAAACTTTCCATAATAAATTCTAAAATCCCGATTAAACTATTTTATAAAATCAATAGCATAATATTCTCAAAAATCAGTTTTTAACTATTTTTCTCAAAAATCATAATTTTTATAACATTAAAAATTTTGACGTTTATTTATATAAAATGGATCAATTCCAAAAATATTTATATTTTCAAAAATCACTTTAAAAATCATTTTAAAACCCTAAAATTTGGGTCCAATGATGCTACACACCAAATAGTCAATCACGACAACAACGATATCATATATCAATATGAAAATCCATCAAATATCAAAATATCTGAAATCAAATAAAAACTGTTGAGGAATCCAGTTGGATCCCTCCAACCTGTTTTCCTGCATCCACAAACATTAGCACAATACCAATTTCGCTCCAGTACGAAATTATCGCGGTATATGTTCTTATTAAATATTATCCGCTTAATAACGGCGTAATAGGGTCTCATCCGCTAAACAAAAAAATGCGGGAAATCAATAACTGCAATATATACATATGCCAATATATATATATATATAGATATTGATATTATATATAATACCAATTTCACTGTTTATGAAATATTCGCGGTATATGTTTTTAATAAATAACATCCGCTTAATAACGGCGCATAATGTCTATTTTAACAATCAATAGATATCAATCAACATTCAAACATGCATTCAAATATTTTAAATCTAACTATTTAAAATAAAATCGAAACTGATTCGATTGAGTGAGAAGTTCTCACCTTGATTTTATTTCCGTTTTAGCGATTTATTTCGAATAAAATTAAACGGACGTTTAATTTTACCCAAAATTCTCACTAACTCCAAACGACTCCAAACTAACTCCATCGCGTAGTGCTCGTCCATACGATTCCAACGCAACTGGTTTCGCGCGTTTTCGACCTCGTATGAAAAAGATATTAATTTTACAAGTTTGTACACGATTTTAAACTAATATTTACAACAATTATTAACAAATCTTAACCTAGATTCAATCAACACCGTCCATTTCCTTCTAGAGTAAATCTGGGCCGACCCTATCATCTTCCTCTCCTCTTCGTTCTACAGGCCATTGCCGTTCATAAGAACCCATAGAGCTAGAAACTAGGGTTGAATCTTGCACCACCATCTCTCATCTATACTTCATCAAACTACCACCATCACGAAGCTCTCGACCCAAGCTACCCTCGGCCCAAGCACTGACCAACTCGGCCCCCTCCCTCCTTGGGAAACGCGCACGCAAGCTATGACTGACGGCCTCCCCTAGCTCCCCCTCCGTTGCACCAAAATCCATCATCACCGTATAGATCTCTAGCTCTCTTCATGCTCTTCCATTCTCTAGTTGAAACCTAAGGCTAATTGTTGATGGATTGGAAGAGATTGAGGGAAAAGTGAGAGCAATTTCTGGCCATTGGTGAATAAAGAGGCGGCTAGGGTTAGATATTAGGTTTTTATTATTATTTTTAGAGTGAAGGGCTATTTATAAGGAACCGACGAAACACTATTCATCCCGGAAATTCCGAACTCCGATTTACGCGCCGTAACCAGCGTTTTTAGGGTTTACCCTGCGTTTCGGACACAATGGAACAGGTTTTGGAAGCTAGTTCGGAAATCTGTGCGAGTTATGGCTGTAAACGCTCAATTTAAATTAAACCGATTTTAGTCGATTTCTAGGCGTTTTAATTTGTACCGGACAAACCGTAAATCCAATTGACTTGAAATTTGAAACCTTACAATAATATCACATTACGGATCCGATGAAACTGGTTTCGTCGAAATCCGAGACTTTTTGAAAAATGGCTATTTTAACTCTCCAAATTAAAATTAAAAATAAATCGATGCGTTTCGAGCTGCCACGATCAAACGATAACTCCGATTGACACGAAATTTGAAATCCGGTAATAACTAACTATTACGGATCCAATGGAACTGGTTTCGTTCAATTCTGAGACTGTTCAAAAATTGACTATTTTCACTAGTCGATTTAATATTAAAATATTCAATTTTCACAAATTAACTTTTAATTCGATTTTAAAAGTTCTAAAATATCATTCTAACTCCTATATGATAAAATAAAATTTTACAAATCATTTTCAATCATATTTAACCTAATTTTCAATTATTTCCATAATTTAACGTATTAAATTATCGATTTAATTATCAAATAAAATCCAATAATTCAAATTAAAATTTATTTGACTTATAAATTCACTTATTAATATTTAAAATTAATTAAATATTCAAATTTTAATTAATAAAAATTCTGGGTCGTTACAATCTTCCCCCCTTAAAAGAATTTCGTCCTCGAAATTATCAAGTAAGAAAAGTACAGAAGCTATTAACTTTCCAAAATAAATTTAAACTTCTTATAATAACTTTACTAAGTTTTCAAAATCATACTTAGTTATCTTTTCAAAAACAACTACTATTGTTTAACTTTCAATTCCAATATCAAAGTTAAAGTTTTCAAAATTTTCCCAATTTTCTCAAATTTTTTCTAACGCCTTAAATTTTCGGAAAAATTCGCCATAGTCTCCTTTGCGCGGCTCGATCCGGAAAAAAAATGACAGTATATATATCACAAATATACATCTCATCAAGTAATGAGGCATCCCGCAGGGAAAAAAGTGTAAAAGTACGGTATGTAATCCGAGATATGTACCTTATATTTTTATTAGCAAGCATATACGGCTAATATAGCGCGAAAGCGAGCTCCAAATGCGAAGCAAACGCGATCCGCACCTACTAATCACTCAACAAACAACATGAGAATCATGCATATATGAATAGTATCGATATACAACATATAGCAATTGAAACAAAAGCAACAAATGCAAACATCAACCAACTATCATTCAACTAACATCCATAACCAATAAATATTCATTTATATTCTCATTAATATTCAATGAATTGGTTTTTTTAATTTAATCACATTAGATTCATTAACATTGGATGTTCTTACTAACTTTCATTTTCAATTAGTTTATATTCACTAATTCATATTCAAGTTGGTTCACTACCAATTCAAATTCAATTCTATTTAAGATTCATTTAACTTCCAATTGAATTTTAATCACTTTAGCTTTCAATTTCATTAACACAATGAATTATATACAATCAACTAACAATCATATAACAACCAATGTATATATATTTACAACCAAATTCCTTTGCTTATCAATTGGTTTAATTAAATTGATTTTCATTCAATTATTCAACTTTCTAATAACATTAGATTTTAATGAATTACACTTATATTCATTATTTCATATCAACTTAATTCACATTTAATTGATTAACATTTAATCCATTCATTCAATTCAATTACAAAAGTTGAATTTCATTTACATAACTTTAGTTCACATTCATTTTTATTTACAATTCATATTCATAAATATATATTCATATAGTTTCACTTCTCATATAAATAAGTTTATTTCACAATTGTAAATTACTTTAATTAAAATTCAATTCTTATAATTCTTTTGCTTATACAATTATTCTTCAATTTAGATTATTCAAACAACTAAACAATCCACTTATATACTTTAATAATTTTGAAAAATTATTCCTTTTATATATAAAAATATACTCAAGGTAAAATTATTTCATTTACCCAATTTAAAAACAATATTATGTCGAATTGTTCTATTCAAGTGTTTAGAAACCCCTTCGGCATAGTCTTGCGGACCACGCTGACGAAAGTTCATATGCCACTCAACAAACCAATCATCACAATATAAAACAATTTTATATATTCACTAACAAATACGCTCTCATAGCTATTATTACACTCAAACTCACTCTAGAGTACTACTGACTCTATCTCTAATGAGAAATACCCAACAGAACCATGGTTGTCGCTTAACCATAAGCTCTGATACCACATTGTCAGGACACGATTCTTCGTCTTCCGAAAATTCGACATCGACACTCACTTTATCGACTGCCGAGGAATCGAACAACGGAAAACCGAACACTGAGGGTTTTTAAGAAATATTTAAGAAAAGAAAAAGAAAAAGATAGAAAATTTAGATAGGGAAAAGAAGATAGAAAAGAGATAGAAGAAAAAGAGAATAGAACGGAACAGAACAGAAAACAAATAGAACACATCTGAATCTCACAATTCGCAGCGGAACAATATATAATAATAAATGAATAATCTTTAAACAAGAACTATATCAGTTATTACATTACATCACATTTCATTACATCATATCATCAGAGTGTACAACAACAACAAATAGTGCAGCGGAAAAACAAATACTATATAAGTAATACGCCATGCCATCCAGCTTGCCTCCAGCAACTCTAGAATATCCAGAATATCCTGATAAACCTAACTTTTGACTGCCCGTGTGAAAATTGGTGGGCACCCAGAGTTTAGGAAGGAAAACAATAAACTCCGAGTCAGTCATGTGACTGGTGTGAGAACTCAAAACAGTTTATTTATCTTTAAAAATCAAAATAGAGGAATATTTTTAAATTCAATTCGCAATGCTTTTAAAAATGAGACTACCATAAGGCCTCCCGCACACACACACAATGCAAACGCAGAATCGGAGGAGATTTCTCCTTATGATAGTCAAAGATGCTTGATACGCATTAAAAAGAAGCATTTGATATTATTACTAGTGCATAGTGTAGAGAAAAATTTATTTCGAAAGTAGAATATAAATCTTAGCCAGCATAGACATTCCGAACTATGCCTACTATAGCTAACTATGTTCAATAGCAGGTTACCGCCACGTTCCATAGCAGGTTATACAACTAAAACCGTACAAGTCACGTATTATTTCTTTGGATTTCCAACAAATGGTCAGGCCAAGGAACTTCCCATTGCCACATGAGAATGCCTCTGGAAAGACATCCCCGAGAACAAACCGGAACTCAGCCAACACAAGGCCGGGCTACCCCTAACTGGGTAACTACTGACACGAGCACGCCATTCCCCGATCGTAAACGACCTTTCTCACGGGATCCCGAAAACCAACAACCACAAAGTAATAAATTCGTAGTAACCACATAGGTTAAATATCTGGGCTCCATACCATGATACCACCTCTATCCAGAAGGAAATGTACATACCCTAAAGGGAGCTACCCCTCATAACCTTGCCGCATCTTTCCTATTTTGACCATTTCCGGGGTGTGAGGCTCGACGATGTCACGTCCACAAAAACATACTTTATACAAAAGCCATGCTTTGGGTCAACAAATGATCAACACAATGATCACCAAGATAGACGATCAAATAAACGATCCTATCACAATAATCAACACAATGATCATTTACAGCAACATTCAGCATGTCACATTACCAAATTGGGAATATATCGCTGATAACTTCAACTATATAACCTCTAAGCTCGTACGTCTCAGAGAAGGGTGTTAAGCTAAAAGAATAAATTCTTCGCCACCAACAGAAATATATTTGAAAGAAATCGGCTTTATATCTCAACTTGTAATGTCAGACACACGATCCATACAAGTCTGTTCCGGGATCGAACAAAACCGAAGGCACTTACAAAGAAGTCCTTGCAATCCGGATATTCACAATCCTGATCGGATTCACCATCACATATGGAGAACTCTATACCGGAGCAACTCGGTGCAGAGTAAATCGACAGGTCATCCTATCGCTCTCGCAAATACCGGGTCTTCAACACCGATCTTCAATGCAATTCACAACGACGTATCACATATTCGGAATGGGTTATACGACCCCATGGTCCTTTCCCGGTTAACCCGAATAGTGAGCGCTTATTCAAAAATAAGTGTAGCATTCACATTCAAACAAATCACATCAATTACCCATTCAAAGGGAAATATTGATAGTCGGTTATTGAACTATCACTGGATATGCACACATCACCAGATTCCAAATAATTTTCCAAATTATTTATTTCACAAAATATCTTTACAAGATATATAATTTCACACTTCAAAAATAAATCAATATTTATTTTTAGACAAATTCCACTTCCTTTATAAATTCCTTAGTGAATTTATAATTCCAAAATATCAATGAATATTCGATTTCAATTATTCATTTCAATTTATCTTTCAATTTATCTTCAAAAAGATAAATTCTCTAAACGTTTCATTTCACATTGGAAAAACATTTCCATACTTATTTATTCATAAGTAATTCACAAATTTTATTTATTTTCAACACTTAGAAAATATTCAATATACTTAAATCGAGATTAAGTATATATTTCATTCTTTAAGGAAATCATGCTCTTAAACATATTTATTTGGGCCAAAACGAATGTTACGTAAAACATCGTTACGACAACCCAAATTCACTAGTATAGGGATTCGAAATTAAAATAGATATATAAATCCCAATACTATACAAAATATTTCCTTTCGGAAATCATTTACTATAACAACAGTGTTATAGTCCACTATTTCCTTTTATTTCTCGAAAACGTCTATTTCAACAATAAATGTTGAAATCTATGGTTTCGAATCTCAACACATTTAAAACATCGTTAGATCGTTTTAATTCTATTTAAAATATCACATTCTAAACATTTTCTTTAACATATTATTCACTATTCAAAAATGTGAATATACTACGTTAACAATTTTCATCCTTTTATTCATTTTATTTAAAAGGATTATTCACTATTCAAAAATGTGAATATAACTCCATTTATAGGTTTCAACAAATTTTCTTGTCAAAATAAGTCATTTGCGAATTTATAAAACAACGTTTATAAATTCCATTCTATTTATTTATAAAAACTTCCTTTTTATAAATTCTTTTATTAACCTATTCCAGTTTATCACTCAATTATAAACTAAAAGTTCATATTATAAGTTAAATACTTATAATAAATTTGTTTGCAAAACCGTTCCTTTGAACTTCATAATTATAAATCTTATAATTTATAAGATTCACTTATTCACCCAAATCTATTTCTTCAATAACTTTACAAATTTTATAAACCTACTGTTTATAAAATTCCATTTATACTTCACCGTTTTTAACTTTATAAATTTCATTCATTTATGCAAATCCATTTTCACTTCATTCAAACACTTATAAAAACTTGTTTTATAAGTCAATATTTCAATTTATGAATATCCATTTATAAATCTCTTAATATAAATTAATTTATATTATTCTTTAAAACGTCTTTAAACTCCTTTATAATTTCATCATTTTGATTTATAAAATAATCAAATTTTATAATCCTATATTTAAACTTTTCACAATAAATTCTAAAATCCCGATTAAACTAGTTTATAAAATCAATAGCATCATATTCTCAAAAATCAGTTTTTAACTATTTTTCTCAAAAATCATAATTTTTATAACATTAAAAATTTTGACGTTTATTTATATAAAATGGATCAATTCCAAAAATATTTTATATTTTCAAAAATCACTTTAAAAATCATTTTAAAACCCCAAAATTTGGGTCCAATGATGCTACACACCAAATAGTCAATCACGACAACAACGATATCATATATCAATATGAAAATCCATCAAATATCAAAATATCTGAAATCAAATAAAAACTGTTGAGGAATCCAATTGGATCCCTCCAACCTGTTTTCCTGCATCCACAAACATTAGCACAATACCAATTTCGCTCCAGTACGAAATTATCGCGGTATATGTTCTTATTAAATATTATCCGCTTAATAACGGCGTAATAGGGTCTCATCCGCTAAACAAAAAAATGCGGGAAATCAATAACTGCAATATATACATATGCCAATATATATATATTGATATTATATATAATACCAATTTCACTGTTTATGAAATATTCGCGGTATACGTTTTTAATAAATAACATCCGCTTAATAACGGCGCATAATGTCTATTTTAACAATCAATAGATATCAATCAACATTCAAACATGCATTCAAATATTTTAAATCTAACTATTTAAAATAAAATCGAAACTGATTCGATTGAGTGAGAAGTTCTCACCTTGATTTTATTTCCGTTTTAGCGATTTATTTTGAATAAAGTTAAACGGACGTTTAATTTTACCCAAAATTCTCACTAACTCCAAACGACTCCAAACCAACTCCATCGCGTAGTGCTCGTCCATACGATTCCAACGCAACTGGTTTCGCGCGTTTTCGACCTCGTATGAAAAAGATATTGATTTTACAAGTTTGTACACGATTTTAAACTAATATTTACAACAATTATTAACAAATCTTAACCTAGATTCAATCAACACCGTCCATTTCCTTCTAGAGCAAATCTGGGCCGACCCTATCATCTTCCTCTCCTCTTCGTTCTACAGGCCATTGCCGTTCATAAGAACCCATAGAGCTAGAAACTAGGGTTGAATATTGCACCACCATCTCTCATCTATACTTCATCAAACTACCACCATCACGAAGCTCTCGACCCAAGCTACCCTCGACCCAAGCACTGACCAACTCGGCCCCCTCCCTCCTTGGGAAACGCGCACGCAAGCTATGACTGACGGCCTCCCCTAGCTCCCCCTCCGTTGCACCAAAATCCATCATCACCGTATAGATCTCTAGCTCTCTTCATGCTCTTCCATTCTCTAGTTGAAACCTAAGGCTAATTGTTGATGGATTGGAAGAGATTGAGGGAAAAGTGAGAGCAATTTCTGGCCATTGGTGAATAAAGAGGTGGCTAGGGTTAGATATTAGGTTTTTATTATTTTTTTTAGAGTGAAGGGCTATTTATAAGGAACCGACGAAACACTATTCATCCCGGAAATTCCGAACTCCGATTTACGCGCCGTAACCAGCGTTTCTAGGGTTAACCCCGTGTTCCGGACACAATGGAACAGGTTTCAGAAGCTAATTCGGACATCTGTGCGAGTTATGGCTGTAAACGCTCAATTTAAATTAAACCGATTTAAGTCGATTTCTAGGCGTTTTAATTTGTACCGGACAAACCGTAAATCCAATTGACTTGAAATTTTAAACCTTACAATAATATCACATTACAGATCCGATGAAACTGGTTTCGTCGAAATCCGAGACTTTTTGAAAAATGGCTATTTTAACTCGCCAAATTGAAATTAAAAATAAATCGATGCGTTTCGAGCTGCCACGATCAAACGATAACTCCGATTGACACGAAATTTGAAATCCGGTAATAACTAACTATTACGGATCCAATGGAACTGGTTTCGTTCAATTCTGAGACTGTTCAAAAATTGACTATTTTCACTAGTCGATTTAATATTAAAATATTCAATTTTCACAAATTAACTTTTAATTCGATTTTAAAAGTTCTAAAATATCATTCTAACTCCTATATGATAAAATAAAATTTTACAAATCATTTTCAATCATATTTAACCTAATTTTCAATTATTTCCATAATTTAACGTATTAAATTATCGATTTAATTATCCAATAAAATCCAATAATTCAAATTAAAATTTATTTGACTTATAAATTCACTTATTAATATTTAAAATTAATTAAATATTCAAATTTTAATTAATAAAAATTCTGGGTCGTTACATTTCATATTCTATTGCTTTTTTTCTAACTACTATCTCGTTCATGATTTTTTGCCTTGTTCACTTTCACATTTCAAATATATTTTTTGTAACGACACAGAATTTTGGGCAATATAAATTTAATAATTTGTGTAAATAATTTAACTGGTTTGATAATTTTCTCTATAATTTTAATTTAAACTGATAAATTATTCTTTTTAAAGGTTAATAAATATTTAATTTGATAATTGTGATCAATATCTTTCTGACAATTTAAAATATTGATAGGATTTATTATTTCAAAAGCTAATGAAATTTTTTCATGTTCATAATATATACATTTGATATATATTGTGAATTAAAGATCTTTTGTTTTAAATTTAAAGTTGAATTTTCAATTTGTAATATATATGTATGTATATGTTATAATTTGATATTGTTTTGAAATTTAATTAAATCCATTGATAATTTATAATGTATTAATATTGTAGATTGAAGCTTAACAATGTTTTCAAAAGTTAATTTAAAGACTAATTCAATTGTTTTTAAAATATAAGAAAATTTGTTGTTTATTACTAATATGATAATTTAAAGGAATTTTAAACAAAGTTTGTTTTGCTTTCTTTTTAAATGCTTCAATTTAAAATGCAATGAGTGTATAAATATGAATGTTTTAAATTTTAAATAACATGTAGAAGATGTATATTTATATTTGCATTATAAGTTGTTTTAGAATATTTTCTTTAAAAAGTAAACTCATATATATTCATACATAATTATTTGTTAATTAAGTGAATTAAACACGAAAATTTATATTTACATTCTAATTTAAGTAAAAATTAATTAAAAAGACTTAAAAACATGTGTAACTATCTTAAGTCATATTAACAACACTTGTAAAGCTATTAAAGAATTAAATGACAAGTGTCTTCATCTTTGAATTTTTCTTTCTTTAATTTTATTTAATCATAACACTTTTTCTTTGTTTTTGCTTCTTAGCTCAAAACAGAAAATCTCTTTTAAAAACATGAAATTTCATAATCAAATCTGCAACATTAACTTATATCTGCAACTTCCAACATTCAATCTGCAAATTAACAAACTGCATTTCAAATGGAACAAGGATCAAACCTGCAAATATCAACTACAACCTTCAACTTGTTTTGAAGGTCAAAGCTGCATTTTTAAAGCTGCAACTAAAAAAAAGTAAAAGAAGTAAAACCTGCAAGTTCATCCTCCATGTCAAAAGGAAGATCGATCTGTTCAATCTTTTTAAAAACAATCAATCTGTAAGCATGCCTGGTTTAATTTCATCAACTAGCAAGATCAGAGAACAAAATTTTTTCAAATTTAAAGTTGTTATAGTCTGGACATCAAAACTGCTCTGCTCTGCATATTTTAAAAGGTGAGTAAACTATTTTAAAAACAGTTTAATTTTAGATTTCATCTTGATTTTATGATGATATCATGATGTTATCTGGAAAATTTTATTTAAATTGGATTGCACGTGGAATTAAAATATTTAATTGCTTGTAGGATGTAAAAATGAATACTGTGTTTAATAAAAACAGTCCAATTTTTTTCAAAAATCTAAGTAACTTGGTTTTTATCATGAATTGAACAGTGGTATGTTAATGAAAGTTGTTTGTAAACACATAGTATATCATTTAAAAATAATTATAGGATTTTAAATTGAAGGAGTTACTCAAAATTTTCAAATTACAGTAAAATACTGTTACACATGGAAAATAAATAATCTTGTTTGCTGATTTAGATTACATGAATGAATTAGTAATTAGAAATCATGATTTTTAATACAGATTTCATGATTTTTAGTTTGATAAATAATGAGAATTTTGAGTTTGATCGTTTTGTGAATTTTTGTGAACTGCCAACGATTTCACCAACAATTTGATTTGATTCATTGGTTGAAGCTTGCTTGAATGTTAGGGATTTAGGGAAAAATATTAGATTTTTAAATGGTAGAATTTTTCGAATTAGATTAAACTAGGGTTTAGGTTGTTTTTTTGTTCGGCCTGAATATTGGAGTTTTGCATCATGAACTTTTGACTTGAAGTTATCGCAATGGTGCAGAGACGTAGCTCATGGTCGAGGTGTTCAATGATGGGGACGGCGAGTTCAACGACGTCGAGGTGTTTGGTCGTGGGCGACTTTGGAGGTTGGTGTTTTCTGCAGTTTCGTACCTGATGTTCTAATTCCGATTCGAACAAGATTTGTTGGATCTGGGTTCACCTTCGTGCTCGCGAGTGGTTTTGGGACTATGGTGGGTCGTCGCGATGGATGATGGAGGCCGGCGGTGAAGGTGCATGTGCACCGTGACTTGGTTGTGCATTGGAAGTGTCAGGTTGGGGGAAGATGAGTACGCTCGGGTGGATGCTCGCGTGTGTCACGGGGGTGACTCAAAGATTTTTGGAGTTGGGTTGCTTCGGTGTTGACTCGGGATGAATTGTGGTTTGCTTCGGGATTTTTGGGTTACTATTCTGGTGATAGTTATAACACTAAGTTACATTATAACTTAAGACGATTAAATTAAAATTCAAGCATCTTATTATAAACAAGTTTTTTTTAAAGGAATTAAAAATACAAAGTTTAAACATGCTGTTTAAAAATTAAATGTTAATCAAATTTTTAAAGTATAAGTTGAAAATTATTTATTTAATTTTACTTTTAACTTATTTAAAGTGATTTCATATTGGAAGTAATTTAATTACATTTTGGATTTCAATTTAAAAAGGATATTTTGAATTTAAATATTAAATCAAAGTTTACGTTAAAATGTTAAGTAATGATTCAAACCTAAGATTTCAAGTTTATATTTGAAATAAATAATATTAATTTAAATGTTTTAAAGTATTGAAATTTTGAAATTTGTTTCTAAATTTCCTATTTTCAAATAAGATTATCATTATGATTTTGTAAACCAAGATTAATAACTTGTCTTTAAATTAATTTAAATAATTCAAATAATTTATTTATAGAAATAAACAAGGTTAAATTATTTGAATAATTAACTTAAGAATGCTTATCTGTTAATAAGTTAAGTTTGATTAAGAATTATGGTTTTCTTAGTTTATTAAAGATTTTCTTCAAATAATAGAAGTTAGTTAATTAATTGTTTAATTAATTTTAAATAATTAGTAATTGTTTATTTAATTTTAAGATCGCTTAATTATGGATTAATTAAGTGTAATTATTTAATAGAGTAATTAATGGTTAATTGTTGAATGTAATTAAGGAAGTTAATTGATTATGGAAGTAATTAATGGTAATTACTCATTGAGTAATTTAGTTGAAGTGATTATTGGTTAATCACTTGATGATATTAATTGATGAATTGGTTAATATAATTGTTTAAGGATAATTAATTATGAAGTAATTAATTAAAGGATTAAGGATTGTTTGATAATGGAATTAATTATTTGTAAGGTAATTAATTAAGAAAGTAACTAAGACTTATTAATGGAAGTAATTAGATATAATTACTTATGTAAGTAATTTAGAGTTAATTACTTAGTTATTTAGTTAATTAATTAATATGATTAATTAATTAAGGAATGAATTTAATTTAAGATTAATTACTAAGTGAAATTAATTAAAATTGTAATTAATTAATAAAGTAATTAATTAAGAATTTATTTATTTATTTAATTGTTTAATAATTACATCATGAAGTAATTAAAGTTAATTAATTGGATTAATTAATCAAGAATTAATACAATTAATTAAGAAATTAATTAATTAAGTTAAGTAATTACAAATTGTTGATTACTGATTATGATTAATAGAATGATTAATTATAAGTAAATAAATTAATTAATTGAAGTAATTACTAATTAATAAGATCATTAATTATTGAATTTAATGATATTAATCAAGGTTGATTAATACAAGTGATTTATTCAGGAGTGATTAATTAATTGTAATTAATTAAGGTTTAATGTAATTAATTATGATGGGTTACTAATGGAAGAAAATGTAGAATCATTAATTATTATAATTGATGATAGTAATTAAGGATTAATTACTGTATATGGTTAAGGATAATTACTTGAATGTAATTAAATATAATTAATCAAGGAAGATTAATTAAGTAAGAACATTAAACATGGTTAATTTATTTTATTTGGAATAATAATTAATGAAGAAGGATTATAGTAATTCAATTGATTAAGACATAATCAATTCTGTTTTGGATGTTTGATTAATATGGATTGGTTGATTAATATTGGTTAATTGATTGACATTGGATGATCAATATTTGGAAATTGATATTGTATGATTGGTTGATATTGGATGTTTGATATTGGTTGATACCGGATATCTTTGTTATGTGATATGCTGCTTTGTGAAGATGAATATTGATATGAATTATCTCTTGTGATAATATGATTCATCTATCTGTTTATTTCATCCTGAATATAAGTTAAATTATTTAAACCCTTAAGTACAACTTGGACATTAAAATGGCATTTGGTTTCGGTGAGACCGGGATCGGGTTTCCATATTTGAAATCCGAAAACCACATCGATTCCAATTAAACGTTAGGTCGTGAATCCAAGTGGAGCAAGTGAAGACTCGAGGTGTAAGGGCTATACGTCAGTATAACTCTGTGGGTAATTCCGTAATGAGTTGACATAATAGTGTTTATAGATTCGAGATGGTGATTTAAAGTGCAAGGGTTGTGGTCGTTGACTCTAAGGGTGATTCCAAAATGAGTGCAACGAGATAGTGCCTTCGGTTTCGTTCGAACCCGGAACGAACTTGTATGGATTGAATGCTTTCAGAACATCATCAGGTGGACGATGAGCATTATAAGATAATGTGTCCTATAAAGGTAATCGTAACCTCAAGCCTCATCAACCGGGAATGGCTAAAACAGGGGAGATGCAGCAAGGCTTCGTGGGTAGCTCCCACTTGAGAGCGAGATTTAACCCTGTCTAGAGGTCCCTTTCTATTTCAGCTTAGTGTGTGGTTGGTCGTGCCAACTGCGGGTTGGTCTTGTTCGATACTGTTCAGTAAGGAATGGTTCCGGCCTTGTGTTGCAGGGGAGTGGGCGTACTCCTCGGTACGTAGATCTAGGCCACGTACTGTGACGGGCAGTACCCTAGTAGCCCTGCCATTGATGGAAACCCATTCTTCCAACGAGACCCTACGGTTTTGATTGTATTACCCACTTTTGTGGCTAGTAGCTGGAATTTAATAGATGTAACAATTTCGGCTATTTCTTATTTACTTGAAAACCCTATACACTATTATAATATCACTGGATTTCCTATCAAATGTTTTGGTTAGCGTAAGGTAAAAACTTTTCCATGTTTATGTGTGGGAAGTTTTACGTGATACCTTTTCTTTCAAAAGTTTTCTAAAGTTATGCAATTTTAACCCGTTTACTCACACCAGACCCCTGTCTGACCCGAGTGTTTATTTTCTATTTTATTAAACTCTTGGGTACTCATATTATGTATGAGTAGTCAAGTGATTTAGGTTTGCTTGACGAATTCTGGAGGAGATATGGAGCAGGAGGCTTCCACGTGTAGATATATTATGGTTCCGCTGTGTATTGTGAGTTGTATTGTTAAATAGATGTTATAACTGTCTAATATCTGTTGTATAAATTGTGTACTCTAATTAATAAGATACCATGCAATATTTAATGAGATATATTATATTTCATTCGTTTCGCTGTGAGTTATCTGTTGTTGTTGTGTTCTTCTTTCTCTTTCTTTTCTTCTTCTATCCCTTTTCTTTCTTCAAGATGATGCGATTTCCTGGAGGTAGGAAGTCGGGTCATCTCATATATTTTTTTAAAACCCTCTCTCTTTATTTCATAAAACTTTCATTTATCCTCTGTATATTCATTTTTTATTCTTATTATTAGATATACATTATCCCACCTACTTTTATTAGGCCTAATTCTTTTATACCTCTTGTATTTGCATCTAAGCATTTATTATTGCATGTTACAACTTTTAATATTCATTCTTTTTCATAACTTCTGCCTGCACTAATTCATCTATTAACAATTCATATTTAATGCACATGCATCATTCATGCTAGCATGTTCATGTTTATATTTATTAAACACATAACCACATCGTTTCTTTTAAAAGCTTATTGTATTTTTATATTCTTTTTTCATCTCCTCCTTTCAAAAACTATGCTGCACCTCCAAATTTATTTCTTCTCATTCTCATTATTTTGTCTCTTTCTTCCAATATTTATACCTTCTACATGCTTTAAAGAAAAAGAATACGTACGAGTGCCTAATTTAGTGTTTTCACAATCCTTTCCCTAGGAATTTGGTAATATGAGCCAATAAATGTTTTATTTTATATATATTCTCTTATTAAATTTGTGTGTATATATATATACTATTTTATTAATATTTCATATAACTTGAATTTGATTTTTGGATCATCTTTTATTTTATGTAACGTTACATTGGTTGTTGTATTCGAATTTATTTATTATATGCTAATTTTGTTTAAAACGGGTGTATAAAAAGTATATTTTGTGCTATTATATGTAATTGAATGGAACATGCAATTAATCAAATCCTAAGTGGTCCTTTAATTTCCTTATTATTCAATACACCTGCCACTATTTCCACATTTTGGTTTTACTGCTTTCTTTTATTAAATACATGCCTCCTTTTGTTTTCCACTAGAGAACAAAACCAAAATACATACAGATTGTTTCTCATTACTCTATTTGAAGCTTTCTGCTCACACTTTCTCCTTCTTCCTCATAAATACAAAAACTTCAAAATTCCTAAATCCACAAATACACAAATTCCCAAACTTCAAATTCCATTCCTTCTCTCTTCAAATCATCTCTCTAAAAAAAAGAACAAAACTCAGTTTGTTCGACTTGCGTTGTCGTGATTTGCTTTGCGATTGGATTGTTGCTATGGATAGGATTGGTTAGCTTGTCATGTTTGGATTTCATCTAGAATCTATCAATTTGTGTTGTCAAAAATCTCTAACCTCAAAAGGTGAGCAATCACTCACGATTAACATTTTTATTGTTAGGTAAATAACATTGATTGAAATATTTGCTTTAGATCTGAATATGTGATATATGTTGTTATGTTCTCTTGAACTTGTGTTACAACATTCACATGCACCTGTTGTTTTATATGTCACAAATAGTATATTATGTTGATTTGATTGATTTCCACATATGTATGTTAAATATGTCACATATGAGATGTAAAAAAAATGTGTTATGTTAGAAATTTTTTTATGCCTTGTATTGGAATACGTCACATATGCTTTGTAAAAAAAATGAGTTAGTTAGTAAAATCATATGTTACACATACTAGTTAATAATATGTCACCTGTGTTATGCGTAAATAATGTTTTATGTTTGGGAAAAATGAGATGCCATGTTATTTCACCTTGCAAGTTCCTTGTATATATGTCGTGTTTTATGTTTATATGTTATGTTAGTGTATGACATGTCAGAATTTGAAATATTCAATTATTTTGTTTACGATATGTGGCATATGTGATATGTTAGTTATGCATGTGTATATATTAAGTTGTTAATTATGCACGCATATTGATCAGTGACATGTTATGTTATGTATGTAACAAAATCACTATGGATAGAAATGATGTATACCCGATATAAAACAACTTTGGGTTTAAATAAATTGATTTAGAAATAAAATTTGAATATTGTAAGTTTGAATTTAAGTTTTAACTTAAAATTATGAAACTGAAATTTAATATAAAAAATTTGGATTTAAACTTGTTTGATTTATAACTTAATAGCTTTAAGAGAAGAATTGAAATCTTAAGTTAGATTTAATAATAAATCGATTGGAAATGAACATAAAGTCGGTATTTGAACTGAACCGATTTATAGTGTGAAAGATGATGTTTATTTAAACATTAGTATTTCACTTATTGAGTTATCGATACATTTCATTTGAGTTTACCTACTTACACAAGAATGTTAGCCCTGACTCGAGTGTTTTTGTTTTACTTTACGCTCGGGTAAGACCGAATATTTCAGTTTAGCGAAGACATTTATTTCTGAAGACGAAGACGGAGTCGAGGACCGTATCTACTATTATTATAGCAATTGTTTATTCGGCTTGAAAAAAAGTGTAAATTCTGATTTTGTGGAAAATAGTTTCATGAACTATTTATGTATTTATTTTTTTATATTATATTTCATCCTTTCGCTGTGAGATTCTGTGTTTTATTTTTCCTCCTTTTCTTTTATTTTCTTATTTACCCCATTAACCATCCTCCCTTTTGAATAGTTTGAATTAGACATCTGTATTTTATTGTCGATTTAGACCATCCAAGAAGATGGGTCGTTACATATTTGCCTTAAAATTTTAAACAACTTAAATAATTATTTCTCAAAAACATTCTTTAAAATAACTTTAAAACTTTTAAATTATACTTAAAAAATCTGCTTTGAAAACATACTTGGCTTGTCAAGGAAATAAACTGTCCTTTAAAACCTTTAAAACTAAACCACTATTTATTTTTAAAACAAATTCCCTGTAACGATTGCGATTTTTCGTTGCCGAAAAACCGAAATGTTAGGGTTTAAGAAAGAAGAAAGAGGTAGAAGAAGAGAGAGAAAGAAAGAAAAACAGAAAAAACAAATACCAGAACAGGAAAGAACAACAGACAATAACAGAATCTCACAATTCACAGCGGAACAACATATAATAGATAAATTAATATTTATTAAAACAAAGAACTATACATTTTATACATTACATCACATTCATTATCAGAGTTTACAACAACAAACAGCGGAAAAGAAATACTATATACAATAGGTAATATGCTACGCCATCCAGCTCGCCTCCAGATATCTGTAGCAACACCTGAATCCAGAATGACCTGATAACCTAACTCTAGACTGCCCATGTAGACATTAGTGGGCACCCAGAGTTTAGGAAGGGAACAATAAACTCCAGGTCAGTCATGTGACTGGTGCGAGAACTAAAAACAGCTATTTATCCTTTAAGTAAAGAACATGATAATTTTTAAATAAATTCGCAATACTTTTTTGAAAATGAGACTACCATAAGGTTT
This sequence comes from Allium cepa, assembly GCA_030765085.1. Taxonomy (NCBI): domain Eukaryota; kingdom Viridiplantae; phylum Streptophyta; class Magnoliopsida; order Asparagales; family Amaryllidaceae; genus Allium; species Allium cepa. The sequence continues at coordinate 880,197,230 of CM060931.1, read as the reverse complement.
CCCGCCACACACACAATGCAAACGCAGACTTGGAGGAGGTTTCTCCTTATGATAGTCAAAGATGCTTACTACGCAAAATCAAATCATTTTTGATATTATTATTAGTGCATAGTGTAGAAAACATTTTCGAAAGTAGAATATAAATCTTAGCCAACATAGGTACCATTATATTATGCCCGCTATAGCTACCATATTAGATGGCAGGTTCTACAACTAAAACCGTACAAGGCGCGTATTGTTTCTTTGGATTTCCAACAAATGGTCAGGCCAAGGAACTTCCCATTGCCACATGGAAACGCCTCTGGAATGACGTCCCGAGAACCTAACCGGATCTCTGCCAACACAAGGCCGGGTTACCCCAAACTGGGTAACAACTGACACGAATATGTCATTCCCCGATCGTAACCGATCTATATCCGAGGATCCCCGATTTCCAACAACCACAAAGTAATAAATTTGCAGTAACCACATAGGTTAAGTATCTGGGCTCCATACCATGATACCACCTCTATCCAGAAGGAATGACATACACTAAAGGGGTGCTACCCCCTAATAACCTTGCCGCATCTTTCCTGTTTTGACCATTTCCGGGGTGTGAGGCTCGATGAAGTCTCGTCCACAAAGCCAAGCTTTTAAACAAAAGTCGTGCTTTGGGTCAACAAATGATCAAAGCAATGATCATCAAGATAGACGATCAAACAAATGATCCTATCACAAATGATCAATACAATGATCATTTCACAGCATCACTCAGCATGCCACACTACCAAATTGGGAGTATATCACTAATAACCTTCAACTATATAACCTCTGAGCTCGTACGTCTCAGAGAAGGGTGTTAAGCTAAGAGAATAAATTCTCCGCCACCAACAGAAATATATTTGAAAGAAATCAGCTTTATATCTCAACTTGTAATGTCAGACATACAATCCATACAAGTCTGTTTCGGGCTCGAACAGAACCGAAGGCACTTACAAAGAAGTCCTTGCAATCCGGATATTCATTAATCACGTCCGGACTTCCCGTCAGTAAGGGTGATAAAACCTCTGTAACGGAGATCAGCCGATGCAGAGTAACTCGACGGTAATCCTTCCGTTTTCACAATTATCCGGTCTTCAACACCGATCTTCAAATGCAATTCATAACGACGTATCACTATTCCGAATGGGTTATACGACCCCATGGTCCTTTCCCGGTTAACCCAAATAGTGAGCGCTTATTTTAAAATAAGTGTGGCATTCAATTCAAGCAATCACAACAAATACTTATTCAAGGGTAAATATTGGTAGTCGGTTATTTAACTATCAATAGAGATGAGCAACATCATCAGATTCCAAATAATTTTCCAAATTATTTATTTCCCCAAAAAATATCTTTACAAGATATATAATTTTCCACACTTCAAAAATAAATAACGTTTATTTTGAAACCAATTTTCCCTTTCCATTTATAAATTCCATAGTGAATTTATATTTCAAATTATCTATTGATCTACAGTTTTCAATAGGTTCAATTATTCAATTCCAATTTATCTTTAAGAAGATAAATTCTCAAAAACGTTTCATTTCATATTGGAAAAGCATTTCCATACTTATTTAATAAGTAATTCACAAAATCTTATTTATTTTCAACAATTTGAAAATATTCAATATACTTAACCCATACTTAAGTATATATTTCATTCTTTAAGGAAAATGTTCTTTTATTCACTTTTATTTGGGTCAAAACGAATGTTGCGTAAAACATCGTTACGACAACCCAAAATCACTAGTATAGGGATTCGAAATTAAATAGATATATAAATCCCAATACTATACAAAAATATTTCCTTTCGAAAACCATTTACTATAACAACAGTGTTATAGTCCATCATTTCCTTATTTTCTCGAAAACGTCTATTTCAACAATAAATGTTGAAATCTATGTTTCCATTCCCTTTTATTTCTCGAAAACGTCTATTTCAACAATAAATGTTGAAATCTATGTTTTCGATACTTGATGCATTTTAAAACATCTTTAAATCGTTTTAAATTCTATTTAAAACATCCTTTTCCCAAAAGATATCCATTTTCTTTAATAATATATCCACTGTTCAAAATTGTGAATATAGCTCCTTTAATAAATTTTAATATTAAATTTATCAAATTAAATTTGATTTTTGAATTTATAAACAATGTTTATAAATTCCATAACTTTGATTTATAAATTTCCTTTATCAATCCAATTCAATTTGAAAAATTCAATTTTATACCAAAAGTCCATATTATAAGTTAAGTACTTATAATTCATTCATTCATTTACCAAATTGTTTTTTTTTAAGCTTCACAAATTCCAAATCTTATTGCTTATAAGATTCTTTTATATTCCATGACAATTTCAACTTATAAAAAAATTCCTTTATTTACAATTCCTGTAAATATCTCATTTAAATGCCCAAAATCCATTTTATAAGTTCATGACTCATGAATTTTTTATTTTCAATATCTATTCATTTTATCACTTTCACAATGTATAAGTCTATAATTTTAAATAAATTCATTTTATACATCAACTCAACACTTTATAAACTTGTTTTATAATTCCAATATTTTTAATTTATAGATATCAATCTTTTTAAAATCTTTTATATAAACTTTTTACAATAAATTCAAAAATCCCCATTTAAATAAACCAAACCTTTTAATAATTTACAAAACGTTATTTAAAGCTCATATAACTCCAAAATCATACTTAAGCACTATTTTCCAAAAACATAACTTTTATAATAATAAAATTTTAATATTTATTTATTTTAAAGATTCAAATTTTAATAAAACGTATAATTTCAAAAATCAATTTAAAAATCCTTTAAAAATCAAAATCGTTATTTTAAAACTTCAAAATTGGATTCGATGATGCCACAACATCCAAATAACAAATCAACGCATCCAAACATCATATATCAATATGATAAACAATCAAATATCACAATATCTGAAATAAAATAAATATTTGTGAGGAATCCAGTTGGATCCCTCCAACCTGTTTCCCTGCATCCACAGATGCTAGCACAATACCCATTCCACTTCGAGGTGGAATATCGCGGTATATGGGATTTTATAAAATATTATCCGCTTACTAACGGCGCAATAGGGTCTCATCCGCTATACAATGCGGGAAATCAATCAATTGCAATATATACATATGCCAATATATATATATATATTGCTCTATATAGATATATCCTAAAATATCTAATATCACAATCAAGCGAACAATCAATCAATCAACAAATTTTAAATATAACTATTTAAAATTCAATTACCCTTTTGAGTGAGAAGTTCTCACCCTTGCTTTTTATTTGCTATCCATTTCCGATTCCGGCTTGATTCCTTTGACTTATACCTTGTATAAATGTTTCACACAATTTACTAATATTCGAATAAATCGAATAAATTAAATTTCATTTGATAAATTTAATTAACCAATGTTCGATTTTAAATTAGTAAATTAATCTTAACCAAAAATTTATTCTTTTGTTCATTCCCAAATATTTTTATTTTTAACGAAAATTTTAGAATTCGAACTGATTTTCTTTAATTAAATTTGTCTAACTAAAGGTTACAATTTTAAAACTAAATTCCTTTTTAACAAATTGTTTTTGGCTTTCAAACAATTTTTTTTTAATAATTTGATTTAACAAAAATTAAATTCAAAACTATTCTTTATAAATTCCTTTACTGTAATAACTCTATTTATATCCTTAACTTTTTAAATTTAACCTATATACATTTACTTAAATTAATTTAAATAGAACTGATACCTCTGCATACATCCACTACCGAGTTTTACGGCATCGCGACACCTCCACTATCGAACTGCACGCCTCAGACCGATATGCCATTTGATGAACTCGGCTTGAAGCTGCCGCCGCCCATCCTCCTTCGTCCACGCGACTTCGAGACCTAGATAAAACCCACATCTCGAATCGCGACCACTCGCATCACGAAAACCCCATTGCTCGAAATCCCCTGTAATAGCCCAATTTTTTTTTTACAAGTATTTTTCACTTGTATTTTTAAAAAAAAACCTTGGGGTTTATTTAAAGTGAAAAATAAATTTTAGGATTAACTAATAAGATCTCTGGAAAAATCAAGTTTTAATTAAGAAAACATTTATAGCTTAGGTTGTTAAGACATCTGGGCTATTCACGACAGGTCACGAGTTCGAGTCTCGGCATGGTCAGAATTTCTAATTTTTTTGTATATAAATGAACTGGGTAATTACGCGTTAAAAAGGGCGCGTAAATTTAGGGAATAAGTACCGTATATATATATAAGATATGAAGAATGTACACCAATTTGAATTTTAGTTAAGTATTAATTTTGAAGAATTTAGTGTATTTATAAACTGTTAAATATCGCGTTTAAAAGGACGCGTAAAATTTATGGTAAGTAATGTAATAAAACGTATAAAATTTAAAACGTTATTTTATATATATATTTTTGATGTTTAGTATTACGTCAGTTTGACGTACTTTTAAAATCATATATAAACACCTTTATGGATTAAAACATCAGTTAGTGATTTTTAAGACGAACGTTACTTTTGGTTGTAACTGAAAGTTTTGGTTTTAAATAAAAGGTGTATATACGTTTCCATTTCCAAAAGCTTTGAAAAATTCTTGCCGTCATTTAATTAATCAAACTAAAAAATATATATATATATATATCAATTCTCATATAATTGGAACGGTTCATATTTTGCCATTCCTCTGATCACGAAACCTTATCTGCCTAAATCTTCAATCACACATATAAAGAAGCTGGAAGGGATATCAACGCATGCTTTGAAATATCCAAAGAGATTTAATACTTGTTGCATGTTCAGTTCAAAGCCAATTTATTTGTTTACCGTTATTCCTAAAATCACGCAACTGTTTATTGGTAACAAATGTTGAAATCAAAAGTTTTGTATGTCTGGAAATAAAGCATGCATCTATGAAACATTCAATCAAATTTCTTGCCGTTCTTTGGTTCAATCAACATTTAATGCTTGCCAACATTTACGTAAGAAACTCCCTGCTTTTATCAATCAATTGGGCAAGTTTGAAATCTTAACATACCTGACCGTGAGAAATATTTTATCCACCTCATTTATAACTGTGTATTTCTTTTCGCCATTCAAATAAAAAGATTTATTTCCCACTTCTCATTTTCATTTGCGTTTAAAAATAAATTATATATAAGTTTTCTCTCTCCTTAATTCTTACTTTTTATTTGCCTAGCCTCTTTATTATTTTCCTATGTCTATCTCTTGACATTTATTTCTTTATTTTTCTAGATCTTATTTTATCTATTAAATATTTCTTATGTACATCTTTATTTAATAGCTTGTGTAACAACCCTAGTTTTAACAATTTATTTTATTTTAATTATTCAAATTTGAAATAATATTCTTATAGATTAGGTTTAACAATATGGTTAAATATTTGATTTGGAGATATATTTTATAAAATTTTGTATGCCAATAAAATTAAATAATAACTGTAAAATTTTAAGCTATTTTTGAACTGTTAAATTTCGCGTTGGAAGACGCGTCAATTATAGGGTATAAGTGACGTAATAAAACGTGTGTTTTCAAAACGATATTTTCACACAAATTTTTGATGTTTTAGTTTGCGTCTGTTTAACGTAGTGTAAAAATCATATTTTCATATATTTTTGAAGAAAAATATCAGTCAGTGTTTTAAAAAGCAAATGTTACCTTGTTTTAATTGACAATTTGACTTTACACATATTGTATACGTTTCCATTTCAACTGCCTACATAAATTTGCCTTTTCATTTTGATATCAAACTAGAAAAATATCAAATCAAAATACATAAAACTGAAATAAATTCAACAAGTAGTAACGTACAAAATTTAAGCTAGACGTGTGAAACCTAACTGTCACTTTAAAGAAATCAACATGCACATCAATTCCTTTCCTCTGCCTCTATCTCATCAATTATCAACCTATAATCACGCAAGTTTTAATTTATAAGAATGTGTGTATTAACCCTGCCTTCATCACACAAACTTAATTATAGGGTAACATTAAAAACCTTATTCTCTCTGATGATTTCCTTTTTACTTAAATGCATGCAATTAAAGATTCAAACCATACACACCATTTCTCTTCCTTTAGCCTCTGTTCTCATCAGTTATATATCAATTCAAATCCTTGAATCAAGTACGTAACTCACGCAGGAAATAAAATCTAGTTTATAAACATCAACAAGTTTTCAAAAAAAATAAAATCCTCTCGGCCTTCTCTTTATGCCTGCCTTCCATTAATCATGCCAGAAGATCAATGCTTGCAATATTCTTTTGTAACTGATGGGAAGAATTCTCGTCCATATCAATAGCATTTATATCAATAGAAACTGACACGTTATTTTTCTCATCTGCCTATAAACTCATTCCCCTCTACCCATTTGTTCTCTGCATCGATCCAATTCTCTGCTCCTTCTCGTGAATCTATCAGGTAAATAGTTATAGTATTGTTCTTTTCTTTCGGTTCAGATATTTTTTCTCCCTTTCTCTTTCTCGAAATTTTGTCCTACCTGTGCCTTGCTCGGCCATTTCCATTGTTATGCCATGCATAAGATGTCTGTACATTCATCCCTATGCTGAGATATAGGCTAGTCTTGTGCATATCAGAGGGTGAAGCAGTAGATTGGTGGGAGAAACTGAGTGTTATGAGGAATGGTTGAAATTTTATACAATAGTGATAAGTTGCATTTAGGAAGTTTAGATTCAGTGACAATATAAGAAATAGCCTTGTATTGAACCTGTTGATTTTCAAACTGCATATAGTGATCAGTAGGCCTTTTTCATGTTGAGGGATGTGGGGTGAAGTAACACTGATATAAAGATGAGTGTAGATATAGGTTGAGTTTTGCATGCATTTTGTAGTTGTAGGCTAGTGAGTTTTAGCCAAGAACCTGGATATGATATTTAATGTATGGGAAGGACTTTGGTTGATTTGTTTAAGATTTTCCAGGATTTGATTTAGTTAGTAGTGGAAAAAAAAAATTACATTTTTTTATATTATATTATATATATTATATTCTTTAAGGGAGTTAACTTGCATTTGTGTTGAGTAGTCTGCATACATTTATGTTGGGTTTAGGGGAGTCTTTCAGTTGCCTTTATATAAGAAAGGGGTTGTCTGTTTGTAGGGGAGAGGAGTCATGTTCTTTATTTTATTTAATTTTTTTTTTCTTTTCTGAGATTGAAGATCTGGACAGGAGTATTGATGCATAACTGAAGTGAAATGTTGATGCTACTAGGAAATAGGGGTCAGTGAGTGTGAGATTTGTGTTTCCAATAATTTTTGAAAAAGAGATGGCTGGAAGTTTCTTTGCATTTTTTCGAAGAAATTTCAGTATTGGCTCGAAGCATGTGAGCTTGAGACGTGGGGAAGACTCGAAGTAGGTGGGTTTTGGCTCGGGTAAATGAGTTTAGTGGATACCTGTTACAGAGGAGTTGGGAGGTACTTGAAATTGAATAAGTGCGAAGCTTTGAAAAAAAAAAAAAAAAAAGAAAAAAAGAAAAAAAGAAAAAAAAAAAGAAGAAAAGAAAAAGAAAACTGAAAAGATGGGAAGGGAAGGCTGCACAAAATTTTGGCCGTGTGCATGAATATAGAGTGGTGCACGTACGTGCATATATCCATATCACGTTCATGAAGAAAATTTGGTGCACGTGTATTCGTGTTCAACTTTTGCCGTAGTTGTTTAGGAAAAATTTTGGTCGTAAAATTTTAGCACGGTTCACAGTTTTGGGTATGTTTTGGTCACGTTACACGGTGAAGTGGTCGAGCAAAGCAAACATATTCTTGTTCTATTCTTAATTTTCCTTGACCATAAATTCTTAAGTCGCGTTTCAATATTTGAATTTTTCTAGATTTGAATCTAGGCGACGTCCGAGAATCTTTATCGTTACCCTCTGTCGGTCTGTACCGGTGAACTGTCATTTTTGAAATTCAAAATTTTCTGCAAAAATTCAGGTGAGTATTTCTCACCAGACATACGTATTTATATTTGGTAAATTATTGCAAGTGTATGTGTAAAATTGTATTTCACTATTATCTGTCTGTAATGTAATATAGAATGATGGACCCCATTTAAATTGACACCTCATCAGTATTATCTGTTATATTATTTCTGCAGTTATGTTATTGTTTATTTACTGCTTAAATCACCACTGCAAGTTCCCTGTTATTATAGATGGTATGGGCTGAAATGATAGGCCTAATTGATTATTATTGTTCACTTGTTCTGTTAACTGCTGTAAATTGTCTTGGGATTGCGGGTTCGAAATGATAGAACCCGGAGTTGTGTAAATATCGGATTGAAATGATATAAATCCGTTTCACTTGACCTAGGCTAGAAAATCTTATACAGGCCCGTGGTTTATATATTATTTTCTGAAATTATTTTAAATTATTTAAATTTAGAAATTTGATGATATTCTAATTTAAATTATATAAAGGATTTTTATGAGATTTACAATGATTTAAAAGGGTTAAATAAATAAATGTTGAGTTAAAATTTTGGAATATAACTTGTTTAGAAATTCTATATTTTTGGAAAGGTAAAGATTTCAATACAGAAATAATAAATAATAAGTTATATTTGAAATTTGATGTTTAGCTAAAAGTCTACTACAGCATTTAATTGCTGTCTTTTGAAACTTGACTATTTTAAACCCATACTTTAGATAGCATTTCCTAGATGCTGTAGAAGTGAAATTGATTTAAAATTTATTTATTTAAAATTTCATCTCTATTTTGGGAATACGTTAAGATTTGGAATTTAAAATTGCTAATAAAGTAAGAAATTGAGTTTGGAAAGATTTAAAAGAAGAAAATTGATTTCTATTCTTTTGATAAAAGAAATAAATTCCAGATTTAATTGAATAAATTGAAATGGTATATCTTCAAAGGAAATGTTTTAAATCAAGGATTTGAAATTAAAGGTATTTGAAATATATATATTGATTTGAAAAATATAAAAATACCATTTTTCAAACTATAACCACGGGTTATAATAACGTTTGGTTGGCAAAGAGACCGGGATCGGATATGGGCATACTCTCTGTCGATACCGAAAACCACTTTGACTAACCGTGTACGCGGTGGAGATTCCAGAATGAAGTAGGTTGGTGGTGACGGTTTCTTGAAAGGTATATACGTGGACCCGACTCCCATGAGTTGGCATAAGGTGGCTAAAACAGGAGCGATTCTCGGATTAATGAGGTAGCTCCTCTGATCGAACGCACTTCTTCGTATGCCATTCTATTACTCTTGTGATTGTTTGGTGCGCACCTTTGATTTGGGAGTGTTGTTCGAGGTGGGCGGTAACTGCGGCTACGCGTTTCCACCGGTCCGGATAGCAATTGGTATATCTTCCCTGGCATTGCCTAGTTGTGCCGTGTCACCTACCCTAGCGAGCCTCCTACGAGTTTCTATTTGTGTCGTACCTATGGAGTATCCTCTGGTAGCCTCCCGATCAGGAGGTATTACGGTACTGTATAGACTATTGGCATTATTTGTGTTAAGGGGAATATTGGGTCACTCCTTAACGCTATTTAAAAGTATGTTTACTTTACTATAGACACTATTATAATAGCGCAATATACTACATAGTAAATAGTTTAACGGATCCTTAGAGGATGGGCGATCCCAAGCATCCTTTAAGTTACTTGCTCTTTATTACAGTACACTTGATTTAGCTTACATTATATAAGTATGTATGTCCTGACTCGAGTGTTTTGTTTTATTGTACGCTCGGGTCAGCCTGAGTTGCAGCTTCAGCTTTCTTTCCGGAGCTAGGACCACTCATAGATCTCTCTTGCTAATTGGAAGCTTTTTCAGCTTTATCTATTTTGTAATTCAAGACATTTGAAGACTTTATATTTGCTTATGGCTTAAAATTGTATTGAAGTTTATGAACAACGTATTTCTATTTGGTAAAAGTTTTCAGTGGATTCATGAACCACTGTGTTATTTTATGTTCCGCTGTGAGATTCTGATATCTGTGTCTGTGATTCTGTGTATTTGGTTTCATTTGTTCCTTAGCTATATTTACAACCTATTGTTTTGAACTATTCCAGCTCGACAATTTTTAAGTTTTGTCGAATTCGAATGGTACAAAATAGTGGGTCGTTACAGTTGGTATCAGAGCTTTGGTTTAAACCACAGCCTAAGGAACGAAAACTCATTAGAGATAGAGTAGCAATACTCTAGAATGTGTGAAGTCAAATTCCAGAATCTTTTCCTTATGAGAGAACGTATTTTAAAGTATAAAATGATTTTCAAAGGGTTTTTAAGAAGTATTTTGATAAAAATAAAACTTCCTGTTTTTTTTAAATATATTTTCCAGCTATTTCTTCTTTCTCTCCATCGTTATATTCAAGCCTTTGTTAAAAGCTTGTCCAAGTTAAGCTGTATCTTATCCTAGAATATCTTGACCTCTATGTCTGGGATTCGACGCTTTCGATCTTCTACTCGGAGGCGATTGGTTAAATAGGCATGGTGCAGAAATCTCTTGTAGTTCTCGTACTGTTGCTCTTAAAGATGATTTAGGGAATCCATTAGAGATCCATTGTGACTTACCTCAGGAGTTCGCTGGTAGTTTCATCTATCCTCTCGACACTTTTCCGGATGATATCCATTCGACCCCTGTAGTCAAACTTTTCCCGACATATTTGGTGAAGTCACTTCTTTACCAAAGCGGGAAATTTATTCCGTATCAATCTTATCCCTGGAGCAACGGTTTTCTCTCAGCTTGATCTAGCCACAGGTTTCCATCAGCTTAGAAATTGCTAAGGAAACCATACCCAAACTACTTTCCGAACTGAGAATGGTTTCTTTGAATGGCTAGTTATGCCTTTTGGCTTGACTAATGCCCCTGCTTTCTTTATAGACTTGATGAATCGCGTTTTTCGCGGTGTGCTCAATAAATTTGTCCTAGTCTTTATTGATGACATCCTCGTTGAAAATTTATTCCTATACTCGAAAGAAAATCTAATATTATATATATAAGTATAATTTTGAGAATTTAACTAGTTGTTTAGAGATAATAATGTTTGATTTTATTTATAGTTTTGTAAACCATTGGTTTTGTCTTAATGAATAATTGAACTATAAAACATGGTTATAAATTTATTTGGAAACAGAAATGGATTTAAAACAAGAATTTAAGAATTTAATATCTGATAGTTTCAAACCTTGTGTTTAAAGTCTTAAAAGGATATATTATTATTTAAATTATTTTCGAATATAAATTTGTTTCCAAAGAATTTTAAAAGTTTTAAAAAATTAGTGCTCTTCTCTTTGTCGCTGGAAAATAATTTCGGTGATGACTACAACATCATCGACATTCATTTTCGAGTATCGAAGTAAAAAGACCACGTTGTAGTTTTGTTTCAAAAATTTAATTGATTTGAATTTCTAAATATGACTTAATTTATAATATATATAGATATATGATTTAAATTTGATTTGACATATACTATATGTATGTATTTATTTATCTCTAAAGGGTTTGAAGTTAATTGGAAATTTAATTCATAAATTTATGTTAAAAGGGTGATTCTAATGATAAAATAAAGTCAAATTTTGAATGAATATTTAAACTTGAATAATAAAATTGGAAAAATTTTACTTGTATAATTGCATGCCAATATAACTTACCTAAATCATTCAGAAATTAACTATGTAATTGGAAAATGTATAATATAAAAGGATTTTATAAATAAAAATTTGAGTGGTTATAATAAATGTTATACACTTAAAGTTTCAGTTACAACAAGACAAATAGAGGTAAATAGAAATAAAATAATAATTGAATAATATACAATATCAAATGGTGTTAAAGGAAATTTAGAAATATATTGGAATAGTTATATTAAATATAATCTACTTAATATGTGCGATAAGATATATTAAGCAGAATATATTTAATAATAATCTGGAATAAAGAAAATTAAATTTGTTGAATAAGATAATTAATTTGGAAATAGTTAAGATTGATTTAACTTCTGTAAAAAATCAAATGAATTAAATCAATTATTGAATATTAATTAATTTAAATTGAATTTATATGGTTTAGATATTGAGAAAAATATTTGACATAGATGAGAAAATATTGAGAAAAATAAATTTTATTATAGTTTGGAATAAAGAAGAAATTAAATGGGGAATTTAGTTTATTTTGGGAAATGGTAAATGTACTTTAAAAAAATCAAGTTAAATTACCATTTCAAATTTGGACTAAAATTAAACATTTTAAATTAGAATGTTATAATACCTTGTGAAAAATTTGGAAAAAAAAAAATTTTGAATGATTTTTTTTAGTGTAGGGATATTATACAAGTAAATATGTAAATAAATAAATGTTAAAATTTTAAGTATAAATAGATGAAATCAAAGATTAATTTAAAATTGAATTTTATTGTTTAGATTAATGATTCTAAATTTAGGTTTCAATTTAGTTTTCTTTCAGGTTGTTTCTATTCCCCTACCTTCTTCCTTTTCGAGGACGAAAAGTTCTGAGTGGGGGAGAGTGTAATAGCCCAATTTTTTTTTTACAAGTATTTTTCACTTGTATTTTTAAAAAAAAACCTTGGGGTTTATTTAAAGTGAAAAATAAATTTTAGGATTAACTAATAAGATCTCTGGAAAAATCAAGTTTTAATTAAGAAAACATTTATAGCTTAGGTGGTTAAGACATCTGGGCTATTCACGACAGGTCACGAGTTCGACTCTCGGCATGGTCAGAATTTCTAATTTTTTTGTATATAAATGAACTGGGTAATTACGCGTTAAAAAGGGCGCGTAAATTTAGGGAATAAGTACTGTATATATATATAAGATATGAAGAATGTAAACCAATTTGAATTTTAGTTAAGTATTAATTTTGAAGAATTTAGTGTATTTATAAACTGTTAAATATCGCGTTTAAAAGGACGCGTAAAATTTATGGTAAGTAATGTAATAAAACGTATAAAATTTAAAACGTTATTTTATATTTTTTTTTTTGATGTTTTGTATTACGTCAGTTTGACGTACTTTTAAAATCATATATAAACACCTTTATGGATTAAAACATCAGTTAGTGATTTTTAAGACGAACGTTACTTTTGGTTGTAACTGACAGTTTTGGTTTTAAATAAAAGGTGTATATACGTTTCCATTTCCAAAAGCTTTGAAAAATTCTTGCCGTCATTTAATTAATCAAACTAAAAAATATATATATATATATCAATTCTCATATAATTGGAACGGTTCATATTTTGCCATTCCTCTGATCACGAAACCTTATCTGCCTAAATCTTCAATCACACATATAAAGAAGCTGGAAGGGATATCAACGCATGCTTTGAAATGTCCAAAGAGATTTAATACTTGTTGCATGTTCAGTTCAAAGCCAATTTATTTGTTTACCGTTATTCCTAAAATCACGCAACTGTTTATTGGTAACAAATGTTGAAATCAAAAGTTTTGTATGTCTGGAAATAAAGCATGCATCTATGAAACATTCAATCAAATTTCTTGCCGTTCTTTGGTTCAATCAACATTTAATGCTTGCCAACATTTACGTAAGAAACTCCCTGCTTTTATCAATCAATTGGGCAAGTTTGAAATCTTAACATACCTGACCGTGAGAAATATTTTATCCACCTCATTTATAACTGTGTATTTCTTTTCGCCATTCAAATAAAAAGATTTATTTCCCACTTCTCATTTTCATTTGCGTTTAAAAATAAATTATATATAAGTTTTCTCTCTCCTTAATTCTTACTTTTTATTTGCCTAGCCTCTTTATTATTTTCCTATGTCTATCTCTTGACATTTATTTCTTTATTTTTCCAGATCTTATTTTATCTATTAAATATTTCTTATGTACATCTTTATTTAATAGCTTGTGTAACAACCCTAGTTTTAACAATTTATTTTATTTTAATTATTCAAATTTGAAATAATATTCTTATAGATTAGGTTTAACAATATGGTTAAATATTTGATTTGGAGATATATTTTATAAAATTTTGTATGCCAATAAAATTAAATAATAACTGTAAAATTTTAAGCTATTTTTGAACTGTTAAATTTCGCGTTGGAAGACGCGTCAATTATAGGGTATAAGTGACGTAATAAAACGTGTGTTTTCAAAACGATATTTTCACACAAATTTTTGATGTTTTAGTTTGCGTCTGTTTAACGTAGTGTAAAAATCATATTTTCATATATTTTTGAAGAAAAATATCAGTCAGTGTTTTAAAAAGCAAATGTTACCTTGTTTTAATTGACAATTTGACTTTACACATATTGTATACGTTTCCATTTCAACTGCCTACATAAATTTGCCTTTTCATTTTGATATCAAACTAGAAAAATATCAAATCAAAATACATAAAACTGAAATAAATTCAACAAGTAGTAACGTACAAAATTTAAGCTAGACGTGTGAAACCTAACTGTCACTTTAAAGAAATCAACATGCACATCAATTCCTTTCCTCTGCCTCTATCTCATCAATTATCAACCTATAATCACGCAAGTTTTAATTTATAAGAATGTGTGTATTAACCCTGCCTTCATCACACAAACTTAATTATAGGGTAACATTAAAAACCTTATTCTCTCTGATGATTTCCTTTTTACTTAAATGCATGCAATTAAAGATTGAAACCATACACACCATTTCTCTTCCTTTAGCCTCTGTTCTCATCAGTTATATATCAATTCAAATCCTTGAATCAAGTACGTAACTCACGCAGGAAATAAAATCTAGTTTATAAACATCAACAAGTTTTCAAAAAAAATAAAATCCTCTCGGCCTTCTCTTTATGCCTGCCTTCCATTAATCATGCCAGAAGATCAATGCTTGCAATATTCTTTTGTAACTGATGGGAAGAATTCTCGTCCATATCAATAGCATTTATATCAATAGAAACTGACACGTTATTTTTCTCATCTGCCTATAAACTCATTCCCCTCTACCCATTTGTTCTCTGCATCGATCCAATTCTCTGCTCCTTCTCGTGAATCTATCAGGTAAATAGTTATAGTATTGTTCTTTTCTTTCGGTTCAGATATTTTTTCTCCCTTTCTCTTTCTCGAAATTTTGTCCTACCTGTGTCTTGCTCGGCCATTTCCATTGTTATGCCATGCATAAGATGTCTGTACATTCATCCCTATGCTGAGATATAGGCTAGTCTTGTGCATATCAGAGGGTGAAGCAGTAGATTGGTGGGAGAAACTGAGTGTTATGAGGAATGGTTGAAATTTTATACAATAGTGATAAGTTGCATTTAGGAAGTTTAGATTCAGTGACAATATAAGAAATAGCCTTGTATTGAACCTGTTGATTTTCAAACTGCATATAGTGATCAGTAGGCCTTTTTCATGTTGAGGGATGTGGGGTGAAGTAACACTGATATAAAGATGAGTGTAGATATAGGTTGAGTTTTGCATGCATTTTGTAGTTGTAGGCTAGTGAGTTTTAGCCAAGAACCTGGATATGATATTTAATGTATGGGAAGGACTTTGGTTGATTTGTTTAAGATTTTCCAGGATTTGATTTAGTTAGTAGTGGAAAAAAAAATTACATTTTTTTATATTATATTATATATATTATATTCTTTAAGGGAGTTAACTTGCATTTGTGTTGAGTAGTCTGCATACATTTATGTTGGGTTTAGGGGAGTCTTTCAGTTGCCTTTATATAAGAAAGGGGTTGTCTGTTTGTAGGGGAGAGGAGTCATGTTCTTTATTTTTATTTTTTATTTTTTTCTTTTCTGAGATTGAAGATCTAGACAGGAGTATTGATGCATAACTGAAGTGAAATGTTGATGCTACTAGGAAATAGGGGTCAGTGAGTGTGAGATTTGTGTTTCCAATAATTTTTGAAAAAGAGATGGCTGGAAGTTTCTTTGCATTTTTTCGAAGAAATTTCAGTATTGGCTCGAAGCATGTGAGCTTGAGACGTGGGGAAGACTCGAAGTAGGTGGGTTTTGGCTCGGGTAAATGAGTTTAGTGGATACCTGTTACAGAGGAGTTGGGAGGTACTTGAAATTGAATAAGTGCGAAGCTTTGAAAAAAAAAAAAAAGAAAAAAAAAAAAAAGAAAAAAAAAAGAAGAAAAGAAAAAGAAAACTGAAAAGATGGGAAGGGAAGGCTGCACAAAATTTTGGCCGTGTGCATGAATATAGAGTGGTGCACGTACGTGCATATATCCATATCACGTTCATGAAGAAAATTTGGTGCACGTGTATTCGTGTTCAACTTTTGCCGTAGTTGTTTAGGAAAAATTTTGGTCGTAAAATTTTAGCACGGTTCACAGTTTTGGGTATGTTTTGGTCACGTTACACGGTGAAGTGGTCGAGCAAAGCAAACATATTCTTGTTCTATTCTTAATTTTCCTTGACCATAAATTCTTAAGTCGCGTTTCAATATTTGAATTTTTCTAGATTTGAATCTAGGCGACGTCCGAGAATCTTTATCGTTACCCTCTGTCGGTCTGTACCGGTGAACTGTCATTTTTGAAATTCAAAATTTTCTGCAAAAATTCAGGTGAGTATTTCTCACCAGACATACGTATTTATATTTGGTAAATTATTGCAAGTGTATGTGTAAAATTGTATTTCACTATTATCTGTCTGTAATGTAATATAGAATGATGGACCCCATTTAAATTGACACCTCATCAGTATTATCTGTTATATTATTTCTGCAGTTATGTTATTGTTTATTTACTGCTTAAATCACCACTGCAAGTTCCCTGTTATTATAGATGGTATGGGCTGAAATGATAGGCCTAATTGATTATTATTGTTCACTTGTTCTGTTAACTGCTGTAAATTGTCTTGGGATTGCGGGTTCGAAATGATAGAACCCGGAGTTGTGTAAATATCGGATTGAAATGATATAAATCCGTTTCACTTGACCTAGGCTAGAAAATCTTATACAGGCCCGTGGTTTATATATTATTTTCTGAAATTATTTTAAATTATTTAAATTTAGAAATTTGATGATATTCTAATTTAAATTATATAAAGGATTTTTATGAGATTTACAATGATTTAAAAGGGGTTAAATAAATAAATGTTGAGTTAAAATTTTGGAATATAACTTGTTTAGAAATTCTATATTTTTGGAAAGGTAAAGATTTCAATACAGAAATAATAAATAATAAGTTATATTTGAAATTTGATGTTTAGCTAAAAGTCTACTACTGCATTTAATTGCTGTCTTTTGAAACTTGACTATTTTAAACCCATACTTTAGATAGCATTTCCTAGATGCTGTAGAAGTGAAATTGATTTAAAATTGATTTATTTAAAATTTCATCTCTATTTTGGGAATACGTTAAGATTTGGAATTTAAAATTGCTAATAAAGTAAGAAATTGAGTTTGGAAAGATTTAAAAGAAGAAAATTGATTTCTATTCTTTTGATAAAAGAAATAAATTCCAGATTTAATTGAATAAATTGAAATGGTATATCTTCAAAGGAAATGTTTTAAATCAAGGATTTGAAATTAAAGGTATTTGAAATATATATATTGATTTGAAAAATATAAAAATACCATTTTTCAAACTATAACCACGGGTTATAATAACGTTTGGTTGGCAAAGAGACCGGGATCGGATATGGGCATACTCTCTGTCGATACCGAAAACCACTTTGACTAACCGTGTACGCGGTGGAGATTCCAGAATGAAGTAGGTTGGTGGTGACGGTTTCTTGAAAGGTATATACGTGGACCCGACTCCCGTGAGTTGGCATAAGGTGGCTAAAACAGGAGCGATTCTCGGATTAATGAGGTAGCTCCTCTGATCGAACGCACTTCTTCGTATGCCATTCTATTACTCTTGTGATTGTTTGGTGCGCACCTTTGATTTGGGAGTGTTGTTCGAGGTGGGCGGTAACTGCGGCTACGCGTTTCCACCGGTCCGGATAGCAATTGGTATATCTACCCTGGCATTGCCTAGTTGTGCCGTGTCACCTACCCTAGCGAGCCTCCTACGAGTTTCTATTTGTGTCGTACCTATGGAGTATCCTCTGGTAGCCTCCCGATCAGGAGGTATTACGGTACTGTATAGACTATTGGCATTATTTGTGTTAAGGGGAATATTGGGTCACTCCTTAACGCTATTTAAAAGTATGTTTACTTTACTATAGACACTATTATAATAGCGCAATATACTACATAGTAAATAGTTTAACGGATCCTTAGAGGATGGGCGATCCCAAGCATCCTTTAAGTTACTTGCTCTTTATTACAGTACACTTGATTTAGCTTACATTATATAAGTATGTATGTCCTGACTCGAGTGTTTTGTTTTATTGTACGCTCGGGTCAGCCTGAGTTGCAGCTTCAGCTTTCTTTCCGGAGCTAGGACCACTCATAGATCTCTCTTGCTAATTGGAAGCTTTTTCAGCTTTATCTATTTTGTAATTCAAGACATTTGAAGACTTTATATTTGCTTATGGCTTAAAATTGTATTGAAGTTTATGAACAACGTATTTCTATTTGGTAAAAGTTTTCAGTGGATTCATGAACCACTGTGTTATTTTATGTTCCGCTGTGAGATTCTGATATCTGTGTCTGTGATTCTGTGTATTTGGTTTCATTTGTTCCTTAGCTATATTTACAACCTATTGTTTTGAACTATTCCAGCTCGACAATTTTTAAGTTTTGTCGAATTCGAATGGTACAAAATAGTGGGTCGTTACATCCCCTAGGTCGCCGCCATCTCGTACGTGTGCGTGCGCCACTGAAGCCCCAGAACACCGCCGCGAATCCCCTGCCATCGCGAGTTCCTACATTGAATCTGAGAAAGTCGCGGCCCTTGCTTGCTTGCCCCAATCGCTGCCGATACCCCCATGCGCGAGCCCTAGACCGCCGCCGCGTCCTCCCAGCGAGCGCCGCGACCACTGAACCTCGCGCGCCTCCCTGCCTCGATGCGCGCGACAACGATTCGACCACCATTGATGCCGAGCTCAAGAATGGTAGTCGCGAGATGGTCGCGATTTCCCCTTTTCTATATTTTTTTTCTCCAGGCTTAGGCCATTTTGAACGAAAATTGATAAAAGAGGCTCGGCTTCTATTTTTAATCAAAGGGAAGATGCGGCCATGGTTTAAAGAAAGGGGGAAGCTTGATTTTATTTAATTTCGTTTGGATTGGATGTCCAGGCTACGGCCATTATTATCTTCGTTTGAATCTGAGAATAATGGGTTGCGTGATTAACAGAGGGAATAAGAAAAGAAAGGAGTGTACGAGTGGAGACAGCATGCGTGATTCTCGGCGTGAATTTAGGAACGAAGGTGGCTGCGTTGACAAAAATTTAAAATTTAAATTTAAATTGAACTCGATTTATCTCAACGCGTTTTCTCACCGTGTGTTCACACAACAACTCCGAAAAATACGAAATTTGAAATCCGGCAATAATTCAATATTCCGGACCCAATGGAACTGGTTTTGTCGAATTCCGAGACTGTGTGAAATGTGACTATTTTTAAATATCGATTCAAACGATAAAATTTCAAAACTGAACAAAGTAATTTCAAATTCAATCCTGAAGCTTCTATTATCTTCAGTATTATCAATATAAATTTTACAAGCCTTTGAAATATTTTAAATCAGCTTAAAACTGAAGATTCAAATGTTTATTCAACTTTCAATAGATTAAATTCTATAATTTAATCGCCAATTCAAAGTTAAAATGGAAATTCAATCCAAACCATTATTCAAATATTTAAAATTAATTAAATATTTTCAATTTAAATTGTTCAAAATTCTGGGTCGTTACAACCTTGCCCCCTTAAAAGAATTTCGTCCTCGAAATTGCAAGTTAAGGAGAATGATCCTAAACCGTTTATTATTTTTCACAATTCAAATAGTTTTATCCACTTTCTAACACAAATCTTTTTATTAAAGATTCATTATTATTTCAACAAGCTTTCCAGCTTCAATTCTAAGTTTCAAACAATATTGTTTCCTTAACAATTCAAATTTAAATTCAAATTCAAATTTCAACTTTCAAAATTTTCTCAAAAATTTTCTAACACTCTAAATTTTCGAAAAATTTCGCCAGCGTCTCCTTTGCGCGGCTCGATCGGTACGACTACAAAATGGCACCGCGGCCCCTCAGAATCAAAAAGAAAAGAGAAAGCCAAGTGGCTAGAGAAGAAAATCATCAGATTTCATAGGGAAATTCAAATACGTACCTTTTTGTTGGGCAATTCAATTTTATCCTCGAAATCATAATTTCATTCCCATTTCTTTTAATATACCTGTATAACCTGCTAGTAGTAGTATCCATAATATCCAATTACAATATTCAAATCATTTTGCACATTCCATTTCAAAATTTTCAATATATACTTCTTATACCATCTTTAGCATTACTATTGAAGTTACATATCCAATTTCATTCATTTTCAATCAATTTTACATTTTCAATTACATTTGGAATTCCTAAAGTTTCAATTCATCTTTAGTTACTTACGACCAATTCATATGCCATTTTCCATTTAATTCAATAGCTTACAATTCATTTTCTTCATTCTATTCATTTCTAAGCAAAACGAATTCATATTCATTCTAATTGATTTTAATTTCCATTTCATTTCCAATTGATTCCATTCAATTTTGTTTACATTCCATATTCATATTCATCTTGAATTTCACTTAAGCTATTTTACTTCAAACTCAAGTTCATTTCCTTGTAAACAATTTCCAATTTATTTACGAATGTAGCTTCATTTGTTCATCCACCGTTCATTTTATCTCAATTAATTGAGCCCATTAGATTAAATTCTCAAATTTACTTTTATCCAAATTTATTCACTTATACATACTTTAATTTAACTCTATTCTTTAAATTAAATTTATTCTATCATAATTGAAGTTGTATAAGTTATCAATTCAATAATATTCCATAAATATTTTTTATATAGTATTCCAGAGTTCGTTTAACCTTTCGAAATCAATTTCGAAATCAATTCAAATTAACTTTTGAATTTCCAAACTCAAATCCAAATTTTCCAATCAAATTCCATATTAAAACAATTTAACAGCAATACCTCTTTTGGAAACCCGAAAATGAACACCGATGATGCCGCGGTCATCATCGGAATTATTTTCCAGCGACCGAAAAGAGTTTAGAGCTTTCCATCCTTCAAACATTTTTCCAAAAACCTTTGAAAATTATTTCCAAACCAAACAGGAATTTAATTCCTAAAATTTCCAAATTCTTTCAAAAACATTCCCAAATATTTCTCTAGAATTTCATTTCTAATTATAAATCACATTTATAATTTACATCCTTCAATTTCATTTGCATATGGATTTTATTTTCTAACTTTTAATTATGATTCCAATTTCTTATTCAATAATCAATGGTAATAATTTTAATATTATCCACTCCTAACATCCAGGCATCCATATTTACATTATAATAATTTACACAAAATCATTTCTTTTATATACAAAATAGCCTTGGGTAAAATTATTTCATCTACCCTATTTTTAAAACAATACTGTATCGAATTGCTCTACTCAAGTGTTTAGAAACCCTTTCGATCCAGTTGTACAAACTGTGCTGACGAAGGTTCATATGCCACTCAATAAACCAATCATCACAATATAAAACAAATTTTATATTCACTAACAAATACGCGCTCGTATCTATTATTAGAATGGGTTAAAAACTTAATAAATGGATTTAAGTATAAATGTATGTGAATCATAATTGCAAATGTTGCAAATTGAAATAAAACTTGATTGTAAAATCTTTTGTGTGCAATAAAATGGAATTTGGTATTAGGAAAGGAACTTGTGCATGTTATAAAATATAGTTTACTTATGGAATCATGCAAATTGTTGATTGGATTATGAAATGGACATGTTTAGCTTGCATTTATATTGGAAATGTTGTAATATGTTCATATCTTTGGAATCTGATATGTTTGTTGAGTAAGTACAGGTATAGAAGGCGTTCGAGAGAGTTGGAGCGCGTATATGCGGTATATTAGCTACTTACTATTAAAATTTGCTAAAAAGTTACGCCTACGCAAATAAAATTGGGACAATGATATATATATATTGTGATATATTTTGGTTTCCGACCGTGTGGGTCGATGTATATATATTTGTTTGTATCGCGATATCGCGAAAGCTCCTCCGTACAGGGGAGACTCTGCCAAAATTTTCTGGAAATTTTGAGAGCTAGAAATTTTTTGGGAATTTTGAAAATTCATAATTAACTTGGAAAGTTATAAGTTAACATTACAGCTTTAGAACAAGGAAAGCAAATGAGTTTGGGAATTGAGCTAAAGGATTTTGGGAAGAGTATATAAGCTTTTAACTAAGCTAAGTGGGTAGTAAATGGGTTGGAAGGTATTTTCTACCTTAACAAATTTCGGGGACGAAATTTTTATAAGGGGGGAGGAATGTAACATCCCGTATTTTTTTTAGTAATTGAATTTGAACCTTTAATTCGTTTTAAATGTTTAATGTGGATTCTTAATTGATTTTGCAATGAATGAATTCGGATTCAATCAATGAAATTAGCTATAATTTTTAATTTATAGCAATTCCGGTTGAATTTGAATAATGGGAAAATAATAATTTAAATATTCGGAATTGAAATAAAAGTAAATTTGGATGTAAATAGTGATAAAAATAGTTTTAAACATTTATTTTGAGTTATTTGAGTGTATATAGCAAGGTGGGAATTTTAGAAGAATTTTAAAGTCGATAAATTAATAATTGGGAATTTATATCAATTTAAAAATGAATTTAATATGATTAAAATGCAATTTAATCAGATTTTGGTCGGGAATGAGTCAGAATGATTTTTAATGTGGTTATAAATTTTATATGATTTATTGTTAAGTTAATAAAATTTTAAAAGCGACATTTTTTGCGTTGTCGTAAATTTCGAAAATCGCCCGATTAAATAGACGAGTTAAAATAGCCTTCCGGGGGCACAGTCTCGGAATTCGACGAAACCAGTTCCATTGGATCCGTAATATTTAGTTATTATCGGATTTCAATTTTCGTAGCAATCAGAGTTGTCTTTGACCGTGACAGCTCGAAACGCATCGAAATCGTTTTAATCGGTTTAAATTAAAATTGATCGTTAAATTCCGTAACTCGAGCATACGACCGAATTAGCTTAGGAAACCTGTTCCATTGTGTCCGGGACGCTGAAAAACCTTAGAAACGCCTGTCGGAACGCGTAGTTTGGAGTTCGTTTGCTTATGGGGTTAAATTGAGAATTTTATTAATTAAATAATATTATATTATATAAACAAATATCTTTATTAAACCCTAGTTTCCTCTTGAAGCCGCCGCAGTTGCGTTCAATGGCCGAAGACGCTTCTTTATTCTTCCTCAATTTTCATGCAATCCACGCGACGATTTCAGAAATTTGCAACTAGAGAAACGGAGTAGACCTCGGGATCTACATATCCAATGGTAGATCTTGTTTGTAATCGTCGTTTGGAGGTGTTATTTGGCTCCGTTCGTTGCGCGTTCGTGCTCGATCTTGGGATGTTTGAAGCGACCGAGTTCGCCTAGGTTCTGGGTAGAGGTCGAGGTGGCGTTGAGCTCCCGAATGGTGGCCTTTGATCGAGACATACTTCACCGGGGAGGGTTGCGTGGTTGAGAGATGGTAGGCGACGATGGGTTCGAGTACTGGGCTGATTCGCGTAAGGGTGAAGGAGAATCAAGATGCGGCCATGATTCCTTTGATTGATATGAACGGTTCGGATTTTGTGAGGTTTAAAATTAAAATAAATTTGTTTATAAATTTAAAATCAAAAGTTTAAAATGCTGTAACTCATTCATACGTTATCAGATTCGAACGAAACTTGTGACATCGGAATCGCAGCGACGGGAAGCACGTTGTGGAGTAGATCCGGATTCATTCCGGGCAAGTAGAAATTTGAGTTAAATCGAACGTCGTTCGGTTTAATTTAAATTTCGAACGCTCGCCGAAACTCAAGGTGAGTTAATCTCACTCACATCTGGAATGTTAGCTGATTTAAGTAGTTGATATTTAAATAATTGTGTGATTGGTTGAAATGTTTATTTATATCAGCCTGAATTGATATATATATTGTTGTGCTAATATTTGTGGATGCAGGGAAAACAGGTTGAAGAGATCCAACTGGATTCCTCACAATGTAGTAATATTTTTATAGTTGATGATGATGCCTGTTATATATTGTGATTCATAAATTTGGGATTAAATTGTATTGTGAAATTGTGGGACAAACTATAAGCCCAGGATGTTAAATTATAAAGAAATTTGGAGTTTTAATTTTAAAGAAATTAAATTGGATTTTCAAAAGAATTTAAAAAAATTTATAAGTAAGGAATTTAAAGGAATATAAAAATTAGAATCTGTTTGGGTGGAAAACTGGAATGAAATTTGTATTGGAATATTGCTGAGTAAATTATAAATCCATAATTAATTATAAATGGAGGACTTGAATTCTAGAGGAATAAAAGATATTGTTAAATAATGAATTTTAAAGAATTAACATTTGAAATTTATTTAGAATGGAAATTGAAAATTTGAAAAATCTGGAATGATAAACAAAGAGAAATGTTATCAATTGATAAATGTGAAAGTAAATTTATGTTATTAAACCATAAAACTAAATTGAAATAAATCGACAGAAATCGTGAGAAGGATTTCTGTGATGTTTAAGTGGAAATGAGATTCCTTGGGATAACCAAGTTCGAGTTTATACTGATTTTATAAAAAGAAAGTTTTAAAAATTCAAACTTGTTTAAAAGTGTTTTTGGAAATTATTATTTTAAAATAATTATTAATAATTAGCAATAGTAAATTTTATAAATACCTTAATAAATATTTTTGTAGATGGATTTGTTTAAAAGACTAGTTTTGGACTTAAGTCATTTGAAATGAGTATTTATCTTATTAAAAACACTACTTTTAAATTTTAGTTATTAAAAACCTTATTTAAAATCAAAGTTTATATCTTAATAAATGGTTTTACTGTACATATTTTGAAATTATATTTTGGGTAAGTAACTAGAAGTGAATTTACGTATTTTAAAGTATATTCAATATAAAATGTTTTTAACTGTTTTCAAACTAAGTTGTTTTGAACTTGGTTATTCCAATGGAAATATATGGTAAAGGATTTACCTTGTAAAGGAAGAGTTTTGGGAAATTGTTTTCAAATGAGTTTTGAAACTTTGGAAATATATCTTGTAAAGATATTTGGGTAAATAAATAATATGGGAATTATTTATGGTGTGATGGATCTTTATGGATGTTTATGAATATAAATTGATAGTTAAATCACCGACTATCAATATTGAACAATGCGTTGATCGTTTCGAAGAGACTGGGATCGAGATTTATTTCTCGAAAACCACTTCGATTCGATTTGTACGTTTCGTGCGAAAAATGTGTTCGGAGTCGAAGATGGAGCAGGGAAGTGCAAGGGCTAGTCGCTACTAATCCTGAGGATATTTCCAAAATGGATGCAGTAGGAGTAGTGCCTTCGGTTCGGTTTGAACCCGGGACGGACTTGTATGGATGAATGCTTGTGAAACATCGTCAGGTGGACGATGGGTATTCTAAGTGAAAACGTTCTAAAAAGGTAACGCTTAGCCTCAAGCCTCATCAACCGGGAATGACTGAAAATCAGGGGATTTGCAACAAGGTTAGGTGGGTCATGCCCAAGCAAGACAAGATATTTCCCCTGTCTAGATGTCCCTTATATATTTTGGCTTAGTGGGTGGTTGGTCGCGCCAACCACGGGGTTTATCTTGTTCGGGACTGTTCTGTAAGGAATGGTTCCAGCCTTGTGTTGCAGGGGATGAAGGGAGTAATCCTCGGTACGGTGATCTAGGCCCCGTACTGTGACAGGTGGTACCCCAGTGCCTAGTCATTGTTGGAAATCCATTCTCCCTACGAGCCTTGTACGAGTTTTGTTTGTATTACCCACTTTGTGGCTAGTAGCTGGAATTTAATCATGTAACAATTTCGGCTAATTTATAAGTATTTGTAAATAGACCCTATTATAATATCAGAGGATTTCTATAAAAAGTGGTTTAGCTATCGTAAGGTAAAAAGCCGACATGTTTATTTGTGGCGTGGTCTTACGATATGCTTTTGTTTTGAAAGGATTTTTGAAACTTTAATAATCAATTCGGATGCATTATTATCAGCTGGTATTTCAAACTGACTCGGGTGTTATTTCATTATAATGCTCGGGTCAGACCGAGTATTATTTGTACAGGATAGGATGCTATGGAGCAAGAGAGGATCTGGTGCCCGAGACGTATTATCATATTTATATATATCCGCTGCTATGATTGTATGGTATGTCTGATTGGTAAATGTTGATGTATGAGACACTCTGATGATATGATGTATAAAATAGTGATAGATTTCATTTTTGTGTAAAGTTATATATTTACTATTATATTTTATTCCGCTGCGACTGTGAGATTCTGATATTGTTTAGTTCCTTCTTCTTCTATCTCCTCTTCTTTAAGCCTAATGGTTCGTATTTCTATGCCTTTTGAGTCAATAGAGGTAGAATAGTGTTGATTCAAGGGGTACGGATTTGCGGGCTGCCACAAGAAGAACGGTCCATAACCCGTTTATTATTTTTCCAAAACCAGCAGTTTCAACAACTTCCCAAACCATCTTCTTGTTAAAAACATACTATAAATCCTACTAACTTCCCAAACTCATCCATCAGTTCCAAACAATATTACTTACTTAACCATTTCAAATTTTAATTTAAATCCAAATTTAAGTTATCAAAAAAATTTCAAAATTTTTCTAACTCTCTAAATTTTGAAAAATTTCGCCAGCGTCTCCTTTGCGCGGCTAGCTCGGCACAACTACAAAATGCCTGTACCGGCCTCCAGGTTTCAAAAGAAAAAAAAATGATAAGTGGCTAGATCAGAAAATCATCAAATTTCATACAGAAATTTAAAAACATACATTTTTGTTGAGCAATTCTACTTATCTTCTAAAATCAAAAATCCCAATTTCTGTTTGCCTTAACACACCTGTATATCCATTTAGCAATAATGTCCAATTACAACATTCAAAATCATTTTATACATTTCTTCACAAAAGTTAAATATCTATTTTATTCAAGTCCATACGATGCACATATATCATCCGTACGCAATACCAAATTCGGTCGCTCACTCAATCAAACAATTTCACTTTCGAACTAGTATCGTCCACCCGACTTCCTAGTGCGGACGCAGATCTGGTTTCTTGATCGAAAACCGTCATTCTCCTTGCATAGCCACAAACTATGATAGAGAATTTCCAGAATCAATAAAAATCCATATTAAGGTTTCGCCATCGAAAATCGAGTGAAAAATCCCAACTCGGATTGGTATAACTATATCGAAATTCTATGCTCGAACCTGGATCAGATCGTTATGTGAATAAAATAATATACGTACATCCTACGTATTTATCTCTATTGATTATTATCTAAGTCAATTTTCCTTTTATTCATATTATTTTTATTCACTTATCCACAATGATCACTTCACCATTTTTATTTAACCCTTCATTCAAATTCTAACTTAGAATATATTCCTAATACCAAATTTTACTTAAGAATTTCACCTTCCATTTTTAAGCTCAATATAAATATAATATATACTTATTATATTTATTTTCACTTCATCACTTAAGTTTCCACATATAATTTCATTTAACTTAAATTTTCAACTACATTCTGAATTCAATTAACTTCCAATTTTCCACTATTGAATGTTATTAACCACATCTCAATCCATAATTATTTCCTGGTTATATAATTAGTTTCAATTCATTTTCTTACCCATTTAATTTAATTAGTTTACTTACTAATTTTATTTTCAATCCTTTGTTTTCTTTAGTCCACTTGACTAATTTTCCATTTACTTACAAATTCAAAATGAATTTCAACATTAAGTTTTCAATTTCATTTACTTGCAATTGTAAATTCATTTCTTTATTCACAAATTTATTTTCACCTTAATAAATTTTATTTAAGTAATCATTTCACTTAGTCCACTTAGACTTTTTCTTTACATTCACCTTTACTTAACTAGATTTAATTACACTCTGTGTTAATTTAAAATTTTAAACTTCTATAAAAAAAATTCAAATTTAATTGTGTTTCATTCACTAATCTTTTTACTTCATTTATTTGGTTTTCTTCACTAGCTTATTTTGTTTTCATACTTACTCTTATTTAACCCTTATCAAGCTGAATTTTATTCGAACAAATTTCAACTTCCTATAAGTTATCAAACTTATTCATATACCATAAACATCATTTATTAAGATTCCAAAGCTTAAAAAAAATTCAAAATCATTTTTGAAATCAATTATATACACAATTCATTTGCATATCAAATTATCTTTTGAAATTTAAAACCAATCCCAGTTTTGCAACAACTCCAATTTAAAACAATTTGGCAGCAATTGCTCTCTTGCAAACTCGAAAATGAACATCGATGATGCTGGAGCCATCACTAAAATTATTTTCCAGCGATCGAAAAGAGTTCAATGCTTTTATTCTTTCCAAAAACATTTTTAAATATTTTTAATTCCAAATCCTCCAGATTTCACATCCAATTTAAAAATATTTCTGAAATAATATAACTATTATTTTCCCTAAACCTTTGAAAACCATTTTCAAACTCAACTGAAATTAAATTTTCCAAAATTTTGAATTCCAAATCCTTTCAATTCATATTCAAATATCACTCTGGAATTTTATTTCAATTTATAAATCTCATTTATAATTCACATTTCAAATTCCCTCTTGTTATATAAGTTAATTTCTTAACTTTGGTTATAATTTTAATCCCTAGTTCAATTTTCACACAATAATGATAATAATTTAAAGTTATCACTTCCTAAAATCAAGCGACTATATACTATAATAATTTTCAAAAATTATTTTCTTTTTTTATATACGAAAATAGTTTGGATAAAATTATTTCATTTACCCTATTTTAAAACAATACTGTGTCCGTTTAACTTATTTAAGAGTTTAGAAACCCCTATCGATGACATGGTGTCCCACATATCCACTAGAATCCATAAACACTCAACCGATAAGTCAACACAATATAAAAAATACTTTATATTCACTAACAAATACACGCTCATATCTATTTACACTCTCACACTCATTTCTAGAGTACTACAGACTCTATTCCTAATGAGTAATCCCAGCAAGAGCAAAGGTTCTTGCTTAAACTTCAGCTCTGATACCAACTGTAACGACCTAATTTTTCGGCTTTCCAAAATCAACATTATTACGTCTACTTTATCAAATGCCGAACAATCGAATGCCGAAAAACCGAACCATTAGGGTTAAATAAGTATCAGAATCTCACAATCGCAGCGGACTAATATATAATAGATAACAACAGAATTTTTTTTAAAAAAAGAATCTGTAAATGTTTATTACATTACATCATCAGAGTACAACCAAATTCATAGCACACAACTGGACAGTTATCATAACTTGTCCTCACAGAACTGACTATACTACTAATCATACATAGTGGAATATTCATCAAATACGTGTGAACGTCTTGCCATCCAGCTCGTCTCCTAAGCTCCAAAGCATCCTTTCTTGTATTATATAATACTCGGTCCAACCCGAGCATTATATTTAAATAACATCCGAGTCAATATGGAAAACCAGAGCGAGAAAAACACACTCAAATGGATGATTAAAGTTTCAAAATCCTTTGAAATCAAAGGTATCTCGTAAGACTATGCCACAAATGAACATGTCAGGTTTTTACCTTATGATAACCAAAATATTTTTATCAAATTCTTCTAATATTATAATAGTGTCTATAGAAAGTAAAATAGAATCTAGCTGAAATGCTTGCATCTCACGTTTCAGCACAGTTGGGCATAATCAAAACCGTACAAGCACTTATTGGATATTGGATTCCACACAATGGCATGGCTGTTGGGGTACCGCTCGTCACAGTACGTGGTCTAGATCATCGTACCGATGATCCACCCTAAATCCCCTACAACACAAGACCGGAGCTACCTCTTAGGAGATAGTCTGAATAAGACCACTCCACGGTTGGGATCAGCAACTGCCCACACAGCCGAGTAAAAAGGGACATCTAAACAGGGATGACCTTACCCAGATTAGTTGCTAGCCACTTAGCCTTGCTACATCTCCCCTGTTTTATCCATTCCCGGTTGATATTGCTTGAGGCTATGCATTACCATTTTAGCACACATACACTTAGAATGCTCATCGTCCCCTTGGTGATGTTCTGATAGCATTCGCCCCTACAAGTTCGTTCTGGGTTCGAACGGAACCGAAGGCACTATTCCTACTACATGCATTTTGGAATCACCCTTAGAATTAGTAGCGATTAGCCCTTGTACTTCTTTGCTCCATCTTCGACTCCAAGCTCTTATCTTCCTTATGAAAACATTCAAACCAGATCGAAGTGGTTTTCGGGAAATAAATCCCAATCCCGGTCTCTTCAAAATGATTAGTGCATTGGCCAATATTGATAGTTGGTTATTTAACTATCATATAACATCCACAAACATCCATCTGATTTAAATAATTTTCCAAATTATTTTTTTCAAAATATCTTCGCAAGATATTTTTTCTACACTTCAATCCTTTGAAAACAGTTTTCAAATCACTTTTCTCTCGCGGAACACATTTCCAAATATTGTTTGTTCCCACTGAAAATCAAGAAGTCTAAATACTTTAGATTTTAAAATAATTTAAATTACTTTATCCAAAAATATTACTTTAAAACATTCAAATAAAAACTATTTAAAACACTTTATTTATAATACTAACTATGAAATTTTCTAAAAATTCTCAAGTAAAACATAGGCCAAAAAAAATTTTAAATTAAAAAAAATTATGAAATTCTATACAAGTTTTCAAATAAAAACTTTAGCCTAACTATCCTTAAAATAAAACCACTTTATAAATATAAATATTAATAATTATCTTCTTAAATCATACTATCAATTAATCTTTCAAAATAATTACTACTGTAACTAATTTAATAAATATTTACCTTTAAAATTTTAAACAACTTAAATAATTATTTCTCAAAAATATTCTTTAGAACAACTTTAAAACATTTAACGTATACTTAAAAATCTTCTTCGAAAACGTACTTGGCTTTTCAGGGAAATACACCATCCTTTCACACCTTTAAAAATAAACCATTATTTATTTTTAAAATAAATTCCCATTCCTATATAAATTCCCACCGTGAATTTATGCTTCCAAATATCCACTGATATCTTATTCCACTTTATAAACCCACTTTATAAATACTATAGTCTCTACTCCTTTTAAATCACAGTTTCAAGCACTAAATCAATTTCCAAATCGATTTCGAAAATTTAATCCATTTAAAAATTACTCATTTACTTATCTAAATTTATTTCAAAATCTATTAATCCCAAACTCATTTCTTATTTATGATTCAAAATCTTATTTTGAACTGAAAATATCCATTTCATTCTTTATCCAAAATTCACCGTTTTATTTCTTCCCAATCATTTTAAATCTTAGATTTTAAAAATAAAATCCTTTAATTCTTAAGCAGTATCACTTAAGTCTCCAAATTTCCTTTATTTCATTTATTTCAAATCCCTACATTTTTCTTTTCCACACTTAGCATTTATTTAATAGAATTTAAAATCAAACCTTTATTCTTTCTGAATTCATTCTTTAACTTATCTAAAATTATTTTATTAATATATCTCTTTATGTCTCTTTTCAATAAAATGTTTTATATTTTCCATATCTTTAAAATATTCAAATATATTCAGCTAGCATTCCACAATTTCAATTACCAAGAAAATCATCACAGACTATCACATAAATCACGTCGCTGAATATAAAATAAATTCAACGTATTGAGGAATCCAGTTGGATCCTGCCAACTTATTTTCCCTGCATCCACAGATGTTAGCAAAATATAAAATACCAATCCCACTTCAAGGTGGGATATCACGGTATAAGGGGTCATCTACTATTATGCGGGGTGCATAGGGTCTCATCCGCTATATAATGCGGAAAATCAATCACTCCAATATATATACTACTTCATATAATATATCATGTCCAAGCTGATAATAAATTATCAATCCAAGAAAACAATCAATAATTTAAATTTAACTATTTAAATTTAAAAGGTAATCCAAATGAGTGAGATTAACTCACCTTTGACCTTTGTTTTTGCAATCCAATCCAAACCAGCTTGTTTTCTCACGATTGTAAACCTTGTACAACATTATATGTTTTATTAACATTTGAAGTAAATCCAAAAATCAATTTCCATTTAATAAATTAATTTAACTAATAATTTGGGTTAAACAAGTTCCCTATAATAAATAAGCTCTGTAACTAAAATAATCAAATAAGTTAATTAAACCAATTATTCACCATAATTCATTATTTTAAATATCTAAAACTAAATTAGAAATTTGTATATGTAGATGTATATTTATTTTTATTTTATTTTAAATTGCATATACTAAAAATAATCTGTATATATCAAATGTAATACACACATATATATTTTTCAAAACCCTAGCTACAAATATATATATATATATATATATATATATATATATATATATATTTGTCAAAAAGGTTTTCTATTTTAAATTTACATATATTTACCGATCTGTATATATATTTAATTAAATCAAAGATAAAAAATTTATACCGATATCATTTTCATCCGGGAAAAAAATCATACAACCACCCTCATCGCAGCATCCCGATCCATCGGCTTCACCTCGTCTTGGCTCCGCCAACATTACTTCGATAGACCGAAACCTCCACGACCTTGCCAACGAAAACATTGCCGACTTCAGTGGATCAAATGCGAGTCCCAGCCACGAACTCGAACTTGGCACCCCCATCATCGACAAAAAAATTAAATTGCTAACCATGGCATCTAATAACTCCGACCACCAATCCATCGTGAACGAACACCTAGACCACTATGAAATCGCGATTCGAATCGCCTGCTTCTCGAGGGAAAAGTTGAGCCCAATTCTTCCTTAGTGATTCACTCAAACGATCTTTTTTCAAATCGATCTGCCATTTCCTTTTTATCTTAGCTTTATTTGTTTTATTTTTTTGAAGTCAATTTCGGTATGTATATTTCATTTTTGAGATGTCATGTGCAAATATGGAGGATAAGTCTTTAAATTTTTGCCTTGCGTCTACAGGCTTGCTATAGTGGTAATGAATGAAAGGAAAATAGCTGATGTGAACCCCAATGACCAGTCAAACCATTTGTAAATGTTATTTTAAATTTAAATTTAAATCTAAATCGCCTTGTAATCACAACTCAAAATCTTGAATTCCCATCGAGGTGTGCCGCCAGGCGTTTGTAATGTTATACCCAATTCTGATCGCACTACAAAAGGTTCTGAGTCCTAATTTGATTGTATGGAAAAGATAGCGTTTTGGACTCAGATATTATACTGAATTTTCGATATAAATTTCAACGCGTTTATATACCATACGATCACACGATAACACCGTAAGCTACAAAAATTGAAATCCGATAATAGTACACTATTACGGATCCAATGAAACTGGTTTGTCGAATTTCAAGACTGTTCCTCATAAGGCTATTTTTAAATATCAATTTAAACGACAAAATTTCAAAATTGAGCAAAACACTTCAAAATTCAATTCTAAAGCTTCCATTATCCATATAAATTTTATAAGCATTGAAATATTTTAAACAAGCTTTAAATTCCAGATTCATTACTTTACTCAATTTCCACTTATTAAATTCAAAAATTTAATCATCCCATAAATGGAGATATTTGAATTTCAAGTTAAACATTAAATCTTAAATACTTAAAATCAAATAAATATTCCAATTTCAAATATCCAAAATTTCAGGTCATCACAAGCAGCATTTCTCTTATGCTGTCTAAGGTAGATAAGTGGCCAATAGTTAAAGGAAAGGATCCGTGCCAGCAGCATTTCCCTTATGCTGTTTATGGTACATAAGTGGTCAATAGTTAAAAGAAAGGATCCGTACCAGCAGCATCTCCCTTATGTTGTTTAGGGTAGATAAGTGGTCAATAGTAAAAGAAAATATCCATACCGGCAACATTTCCTTTGGGACAGGCTTATGCTATTTAGGATAGATAAGAGGTCAATAATTAAAAGGCCAAATCATGGGGATTAAGACATGGGGTGCAACGAGATTTTGTTTGACATGGACCAATACAAACTGCATTGCCTATTTTCTATGGACTCGGTGTCTCGCAATAGCCTAAAGTGAGACGAGGGCATGCTTTTGCTATCTAGGGTAAATAAAAGGTCAAAAGAGGGAGCGATAAATAATGCGAACTAGGGTTACCGAGCATGCGACATCGATGTAACGACCCGTAAGTTTTGGTGATTAAAAATAGTTAATTTAATAAGGTTTTGTGATTTAATATTAGAAAAATAAAAATTTATGATTTAATAATGATAATATAACTAGAATAAAATGTAATGCTATTAATTTAATGTAATTGATGACTGCTTTAGATACAATTCCAATTAATTGAAATGATTAAAAAGTTATAATTGGTTATAGATTGTAAATTGATTATAATAACATGTATTAATTGATAATTGGGTTTAAGGAGTAATTGATAGTTTAAATGTCGTATTAATTAATGGAATAGTATGCAATTTACTGTAATTGATAAAGGTAGTGTTGTGGTAGTAGTTATGACATATATGTGTATATAATAAATTTACAAATGTTGTTAAATGTAGAAAATGTGGTTATTGTTATTTATCACTTATTTGTTTAACTTGTTGGAATCAAATTATAAATAAATTGCAATAAATGAAATTAAATGTAGCGGTAAAATGAATTAAGATAATGACTATAGAATATTAATGTAATAGGATAAAAACCATTGTTAAATGCATACGTAGACCAATGAATGATTGAATATAAAGATTGAAATCAAGCTTGCTCAAATTATTGGAATTTAAATTATAAAAACTGGATTTATTGCAATTAAATATAATTAAATATTATGTTTGTAACGACCCGGAAATTCCGATCCCAAAAATTCCAGATAGTTAGAGAAAAGAAGAAAAAAGATAGAAGAAGAACAGAAAGAAACACACAATCTCACATTCGCAGCGGATAAAATATAATATCAATAATAATAATTATACCAAAGAAAACTGTATCTATCAATTTTACATCGATATATCAGAGTTACAGAAATTTTATACAACATTTGACAGATACAATTTAACATGTCTCAGATATATAATAACATAGTGAAACTCTCCATATGTCTCTGCCATCCAGCTCGCCTCCTGAGCTCCAGAACGTCCTTACCTGAAAGATATGTAATACTCGGTCTGACCCGAGCATTACATCAAAGTAACACCTGGGTCAGGCTGGAAACCAGCGTGAGCAAACCCATCTAACTTGGAATACAAAGCATACAATTTATATAAACCCGGGGTGACTTATTAATTTACAATTTCACAAGCTGTTATAGACAATACTTATTTCACACGTAAATTTCTAGGTGTCAAACTTAGATTAAATGGTCCAACTTACTTAAATCATTCAATTACAGCATATTGATTTCACATATCAATCTATAAGGAATCGAAGTGGTTTCGGGTATTTACTAATACCCGACTTCGGTCTCTTCGAATCCAATGTCATCTTAACCCAAGTTATTCAATTAAATACAATTCAACATTAATTACCAGATAACATTTTTACACATCAACTCATAATTGATAGATAATCATATTATCACCATCCATCCAACATATCATATCACAAAGCAATTCATATCAAAAATATCAACCAGTCCAAAGCACTCACCATCATTCAATCATTAATAAGCAAAATTGATTACTTCATTAATTACATTAGTTAATGACCCTCAATTTACTTTCATTAGTTAATTATTATTAAGTTTCATTTAATAATTATCCTTTAACTTAATTACATTCATTAATAAATATCAATTCAATAGATATCATCCAATTCATATGTTCAACAACCAATCATCCATAAGCAAGCATCATCAATTCATATCATGTTAACCCCACTAAAGCCTGGGCCGACTCATCTGATCGAGGTTCGACTCATCAAGGACCGACTCATCTGATCCCGACTCATCCACTTAAGGTCCTTAAGTATCACAATGGGTTTGCGACTCAAGGGATTAACGGTTCATAAGAAAAGGCCGACTCAAGTTCGTTAACGACTCAACGACCCAAGAAGCCTGTGACTTAAGGGGTCTACGACTTAAGGAACCTGACGAGTTAAGGAAATTCTACGAGTTAAGGATGGCACGACTCAGGGAAGTCTACGACTCAAAAGATAGGTCAATTCACAACCTAAGACTCAGAGACAAGCTCAGAATCATGCTGCAAAGGGGTTGACTCGTTGATGAGTTACGACTTGTTATGAGCCGTGCATGACTCATGAAGACAGAAAGATAGCTGCATCCTAATAACTCGTAAACGACTTGGGACCAGATAAGACGGGTCATAAGCTAACTGACTAAAATCCCAAAACGACAAAGGGCCGACCTACGACTTACGGTAGGTCGTTCACGACCTAACTTGAGTCGTCCACGACTTAAAGCTACTATGAAGAAATCCAGCGCTGCCTCATCTTGGACCATGACCTATTAACTCGCAGACGAGTTAAGACTTGTGCTGTTACAGAAGACCGGAGAAGCTCTGATATGAAGTCAGGACTCAACCAGCTGAGTCGCCTATGACATACGACTCATCGAGAGTCGGTCACAACTTACGACTCATATTGAGTCGGTAACGACTCATGACTTGACAATTTCAGACCAGAACTCTCTATAAATAGGCGACCACCTCCAACATTCAAAGGACTTTTGGCGCATTCTCTTCACACACCGTTACCTTGCTGCATTGAGAACTTCATCAACACTTAGAGCTTCCAAGATTAGAGGAATACATCAAAGAAATTCACGAAGAAACCACACATCTTCAACATGAATCTAAGAACTTTAATCGACATCGAAGCTTAAGACTTGTTCCAAATCACTTGTAGCTTGAAGTGTATTGTACTTGAGAAGAATTGTATCAGTTTGTAACGGGATTATTAATAAAAGTACTTAGAGTGGACGTAGGCTATACCCTTAAGCCGAACCACTATAAAATCGTTGTTGTTTACTGCTTTTCTGCTATTACTTGCTTGTAATTCTTTCCCGATCTATCGGGTGGTGCTTTCACAACTACACTTTACACTCCGGGGTGTTAGCGTTCACATTTTAGCGTTAACATTTTTGGTGCTTTCACTGAGAATTGAACTCAGGAAAACTGTCATCATTGCTTCGCAGAGATTTGAAGAAAGAATTTCCTTAAAAACCAGAAGTCTATCTGAGATTATGGCTCCTGGAAGGAAAAGTAGATCTATCAGATCTGGAAACATTCAAGAGGGAACCTCCGCTTCCCCTGTACCTAATCAACCCACTCCGTCTGTTGGAGTTACGAAAGCGGAGTTGGATGCTGTGATTCTAGGGCTAAACCAGCAGATAAACGCCCAAAATGCACAATTAGAGGCTCAAAGTGCCCAGAATGCTCTGATTCTGAATAAATTGAACGATTTACTTGGGGCAAACAATCAACCAGCTTGTAATGAAAGGAACTGTGCTGGCAACATTCATGATGTTAGTGAAAGGAATGCTCCTGAAAGGGCTACTAGTCCCTTTGAGCAGGCAGTTCCTGAGGCTGGTGGATCTAAAACTCGACATGATGAGGAATATCTTTCTGGAATGGTCCGGCAGATCATGAAAGAAAGTATGCAAAGGGTTGAAGATGAGAAGGAATGGGGTTTCGCTCCAAGTAAAACTCCGTTCACTGAAAAAATCTTGAAGGCGGAATTTCCAAGGAAGTTTGTCCCTCCGACTATTCCAGCTTACAAAGGGACAGGTGATCCGAATAGTTCCTGTATAAATATGATTGGCACATGACAGGTGCCAGGGCCTCTGACGAAATAAAATGTCGATATTTCCCCATATACCTTGAAGGTGTGGCTCTACTATGGTTCACCAAGTTGCCAGTCCGATCTATCGATCAGTTTTCAGACTTGACCAGAAAATTCAAAGAGCAGTTTAGACTATATGCTTCGAAGGCCAAGGACATTATGTCACTATCGAGTTTGGAGCAGAATCCTGGGGAGGCTATCAGATCCTTCTTGAACCGCTTTAATATAGCACTGGCTGAGGTGGACAATGCTGAACCACGAATGATATTGACTTATCTGATGAGGGCTATTGATAAGTCAAGCGAATTTGGGAAATGGTTAAATATGAAGGAGCCAACCTCTCTCGAAAAGTTCTACAAAAAAGCAGATGAATTCATTCGCCTGGAAAGCCGTCCTTTACCAGTAAAGACAGTGTTAGAGAAAGCAGAAGACAACACTGTCGCTCCACGCAAGAATGAATCGGTGGGGCAAAAAAGGGAGAATAATAATGGGAAGAAACAGGGTAATCTGAAGAAGCCCCGATCCTTCAAGCCATCAGAATATACTCCATTATCACTTACACCGGAGCACATCTACCTGGCCACTAAAGATTCCGTCGATTTCCCTAAACCTATCCCTTTTAGGACCGGGAAAAAAGCCATACAGAGTGGGAAATTCTGTCGCTTCCACAATCAACCCAGTCATGAAACTGATGAATGCCGTCAGTTGAAAAATCTGATTGAAGAGTTGCTAAGAGAGAACAAACTGCAGCAATTTGTGAAGAAGAATAGCAACAATCCTGCATCGTCAAGTCAGGGGCAACAGGTTCCTGTTCATCAGCCCAGGACAGGTGAGAAAGCTACGGGACATGAATCTGGAAGGCCCGTTATCAATGTCATTACAGGAGGGCCTCACCCAGTTGGCAAGAGCTGGGGTGAGATGGAGAGATATTCCAGGGCTTTGAAATATGCTCCAGCCGAAGAAGACGTCTTTGTTTTAAAAGACACTGCGCCCCTGAAACAACAGAAAACTTTCAGCCATGATATTGTTTTCAGAGCCAGAGATTCCACAGGTATAGAAGCTCCTACCCTAGATCCCTTGGTCATCTCGGCTGGTATTGGACCAGCCATTGTCAGAAGAGTCCTCATTGACTGCGGAGCATCATGCAATATCCTCTTCAAGAAGACATTTGACCAGATGAAAATCCCTATGATTGATGTACAAGCCTCATCACAGAAGATCGCTGGCTTCACTGGGGAGCCAAAACAACCAATTGGGACCATCGATCTGCTTGTAGAACTTGGAGAAGCAGAAAGGAAAGTGGTCCGCAAGCAAACATTTGTAATTGTCGACGAGTTTTCTGCTTATAATGCTTTTCTTGGCCGTCCAACACTCGCAGCATTCAAAGCTATCCTAGCCCCGTGGTGCCTCACTATTAAATTCCCTACTGACAATGGAGTAGGAGTTATAAAAGGGGATCAAAATGCTGCGCGAGAGTGCTATTTGACAGAGCCGCGAGAGTCAAGAAAAAGAGAAATAGGGAAGGATGCGGCAACCCCAGTCCGCATCAAAGAACCAGCCTTGTAGCAATTACGGGGCGGACCCTGCACTGGCGAGCACAGCGGGGCACGGAAAGAAATCGATCCCAGAAAAGCCAGTGCAGGGGAGAATAGAGTGGTACCGGTGGAAACGACAGTTCCGGTACCTGTTGACCCGAAGGACCCAAATAAGGTGTTAAATGTGGGTTCACAGCTTAATGTGTCAATTCAGAATATCTTGATATCTTTCCTGAAAGAAAATCTGGATGTCTTTGCCTGGACTCATGCCGATATGTGTGGAATATCCCCAGAAGTTGCAGTACACGCTCTGAATATTGACCCAAAGTTTACGCCAGTTAAACAGAAAAGAAGAACCCAAGGTCCAGAAAGGTCAGCAGCATTAAAAGAAGAAGTTGATCGACTCATGGAAAATAACTTCATCAAAGAATCTACATATCCGAATTGGGTTTCAAATCCAGTGTTGGTCAAGAAAGCTAATGGAAAATGGAGAGTGTGCATTGATTTTTCTGATCTAAACAAGGCTTGCCCAAAAGATTGCTTCCCATTACCCAGGATCGATCAACTGGTAGACGGAACTGCGGGACATGAATTGTTATCTTTCATGGATGCCTACTCCGGTTATAACCAAATCATGATGCACGAGCCGGATCAGGAAGATACAAGCTTTATCACAGATGTTGGACTTTATTGCTACAGAGTTATGCCCTTCGGATTGAAAAATGCAGGGGCAACCTACCAAAGACTTGTTAATGCTATGTTCAAACCGCAATTGGGCAAAACTATGGAAGTCTACGTCGACGACATGTTAGTGAAGTCCAGGAAAGCAGCGGATCACATTGAACACTTAGCAGAAATGTTCGCAGTCCTCCGGAAATACAGAATGAAACTTAACCCTCTGAAATGTACATTTGGGGTCGAGTCCGGAAAGTTCTTAGGTTTCATCGTCAGTGCTAGGGGCATTGAGGCTAGTCCAGCTCAAATTACTGCCTTGAAAGAAGTTAAAGCTCCTAGAACAAAGAAGGAATTGCAGAGTCTCAACGGAAAGGTCGCCGCCCTGAGTCGGTTCATTTCCAAAGCCACTGATAAATGCATCCCATTCTTTGACGCCCTGAAGAAAGGAAAGAAGAATTTTGAATGGACTTCCGAATGCCAAAAAGCCTTCGATGAGTTGATCCGTCATATGGAAACGCCTCCAATACTTTCTAGGCCAGGCAATGGTGAGGATCTTCTTATATATTTGGCAGTATCATCTCATGCTCTAAGTGCAGCGCTGATACGGGAAGACAAAAGGATTCAACATCCGGTTTACTATATCAGCAAAAGACTCACTGGGGCAGAGCTGAAATTACTCCAAGTTGGAAAAACTCGCCTATTGCCTACTAGTTGCATCAAGGAAACTGAGGCAATATTTCCAAGCTCATCCTATCAAAGTACTCACTGATCAACCTCTAAAGCAAGTCCTATTTCGCCCTGAAACTTCGGGTCGCCTTCTAAAATGGAACATTGAACTCAGTCAATATGACATCACCTATCACCCCCGAAAAGCAATCAACGGACAAGCTTTAGCTGATTTCATTGCAGAATTCACAGAGAAAGATAATGGTGAGGAAGAAACGATCAACGATTCCCCAGTCCAGTGGAAGATGTATGTTGATGGCACAAGAAATGACTACTGTTCTGGAGCCGGAGTGGTACTTGAAACTCCTGAGGGTCGATCATTATGTTATGCACTAAGATTGGAATTTCCTTCAACAAACAATGAAGAAGAATATGAAGCTCTTATTGCAGGTCTGAAAATCGCTAAAGAGTTAAACATTCGAGCATTACAAATCTTCAGTGATTCTCAGCTTATTGTATGCCGAGTCAAGAAGGAATTTCAAGCAAAAGGAGGAAACCTGCCTTCCTACTTGTCAAAGGCTTGGGAACTCCTATGCGAACTCAATCACTATTCAATAAGCCACATTCCTCGGGAAGAGAATATGAAGGCAGATTCCCTCGCAAAGTATTCAAGTTCTGGTGAAGCTCAACTATTGGGATTGGTCCCTGTAGAAGTCCTTTCAGCACCAAGTATAGACGAGATGGATATAAACTGGATTATGAATGTATCTCAAGAACAAGAGTCATGGATGACTCCAATACTGGACTACCTACTCAGAGGTTCTTTGCCAGAAAATTCGATAGAAAGACGAAAGCTACTAAGGAAAGCCTCTTGCTATGTAATTCAGGATGGCCGATTGTACAGACGGGGATTCTCAATGCCATTGCTTCGATGTGTATCCCGGGAAGAGTCCAAAACAATCCTAGCTGAGGTGCATGGAGGAGAATGTGGTGATCATTCAGGTGGTCAAACATTAGCAAAGAAAATTCTCCGGTACGGATATTTTTGGCCAGAAATTAATCGAGATGCTGCAAATTACTCCCGAAAATGTGACAAATGCCAAAGATTTGCCAAAATTCCTAGAGCACCTTCTACCGAGCTCACACAGATGGTCAGTCCATGGCCATTTGCAATTTGGGGAATGGATCTCATTGGGCCGCTACCAACTGCTAAATCAGGGATTAAATATGCTATTATTGCAGTTGATTATTTTACTAAATGGGCTGAAGCTGAACCATTGGCTACTATCACTTCTAAGAAAATGATAAGCTTTGTGACCAAGAATATCATTTGCAGATACGGTGTGCCTCAGAAAATAATCACAGACAATGGTACTCAGTTTGAAAGCGAGGAATTCCAGGACTTTTGCAAACGATTCAAAATCTAGAAAAGCTTTTCAGCAGTAGCTCATCCGCAGGCAAACGGGCAAGTGGAAGCAGTGAACAAGATCATCAAATCAACCATCAAAAAGCAACTCGAAAGAGCAAAAGGTGGTTGGGTCGATAAACTACCACTTGCACTATGGGCATACAGAACTACTCACAAAACTGCAACTGGGCATACTCCTTTTTCGTTAGCATACGGATCGGAAGCAATGATCCCGGTTGAAACAGAGGTCCCTTCACACAGAAGAATCCATTTCAATCAAGCAGAAAATGAGAAGCTACAACTTGAAGCGCTGGATCTCCTTGATGAAAAAAGAGATGAAGCTAACCTCAGAGTTGCAGCTCATCAGCAAAGGATAGCCAGACATTTCAATTCCAAAGTTCGTCAACGCAGCTTTGAAATTGGAGATCTAGTCCTGAAAAGAATTATGACCGCGACAGGTGTGTTTGGGCCAAATTGGGAAGGACCGTATGTAATAGGTCAGAAGCTTCTTGACGGCACATTCAAGCTCACCACTGTTGATGGAGATCAAATTCCAAGGGCATGGAACAGCAACCATTTGCGTCCATACTTTACTTGAATATTTTGTTGAAACATTGTAAAAAGAATTATGAATGTATGATTCTTGTAATTGAAAGCAATTGTGAAACTGATGCAAGTAAATAATGAAAGAATATAAAGTGGATGTAGGCCCAATTTCATGGCCGAACCACTATAAATCCTGTGTTCCTTATTAGTATTATATGTTTGCTTCGTTTTCGATACAAAAATACATAAAATGTATTGCTGAAATGTCGATTTAAATTTTTGCAGACAATGGAAATAAAACTTGCGCATAATAAGACCGAGCGATTCTCACCATCATTCAACAAACAAATTTCAAGTCACAAAGACCCCGAATTCAAATCCTAGATAGGAAATACTTGAATTGAACGGCTAATGATTTCGATAGAAACGAGCCCTTGCTGATAAATTGAGATTGTTTGAACAAACAAACATCCAATTAGGAAGCTAGTGCCCGTTCTCACGAACTTGCCAGACAATGAAGTACACTTCCTTGGATTAAACAAGCCACTTGCGAGAAAAGGGGAATGAAAACTTGAAAAGAAAAAAAAAAAAAAGGGATCGCTGAAAAGGCATAAGCAAGTGAACAGAGGAACGACCAAAGCTACCATCTGCAGCATAAGTCCTCTTCGGAGGCACAACTCTTCGGAGGATAAAAGACCTCTAATGGGTCATACGCCACAAAAAAGAAAGTTCTCTACTCAACAAAAAAGATTGGAGGAGTCATGACCCTCCAACCATGAG
Source organism: Allium cepa (assembly GCA_030765085.1). Classification (NCBI taxonomy): domain Eukaryota; kingdom Viridiplantae; phylum Streptophyta; class Magnoliopsida; order Asparagales; family Amaryllidaceae; genus Allium; species Allium cepa. The sequence continues at coordinate 880,153,496 of CM060931.1, read as the reverse complement.
AGAGTATCTTCCAGGCGATGAAAACCCTTTCTGAGGCACATTTCACCAGGAGTTGAAGTGTTATGACCGCTCTTCGGGATTTCACTTCACCAGAGTTGAAATGTAAACAAAATAAAAGCCCTCTTCGGAGGCCCATTTCACCAGGAGTTGAAGTGTTATGACCGCTCTTCGGGATTTCACTTCACCAGAGTTGAAATGTAAACAAAGTAAAAGCCCTCTTCGGAGGCACATTTCGCCAGGAGTTGAAGTGTAACAACCGCTCTTCGGAATTTCACTTCACCAAAGTTGAAATGCAAAAACAAAATAAAGACCTTCCTGAAAGCCCACGTTTCACCGAGATTGAAATAAAACTTCCAAGTGTTGAAACGCGAAAAGGCTTTCTTCGAAGGCACAACTCTTTCGAGGTACACGTTTCACCAAGATTGAAATAAAACTTCCAAGTGTTGAAACGTGAAGAATCCCTCCTTAGAGGTACAACCCCTCCCGGGGACACAATCAAGAAGAAAGACCTCTTCGGAAGCCCACGTTTCACCAAGATTGAAATAAAACTTCCAAGTGTTGAAACGTGAAAAGGCTTTCTTCAAAGGCACAACTCTTTGGAGGTACACGTTTCACTGAGATCGAAATAAAACTTCCAAGTGTTGAAACGTGAAAAATCCCTCCTCAGAGGTACAACTTTGTATAAAAAATCCTCATCAAAAGCGTACTTTAACTTTCAAAGGAAGAGTAATTTACCTACTATGGAAAATGATCGTTAAAAAAAAAAAAGAAAAAAGAAAAGAAGTTAAAGTACCCTTCAGAGGTCCGCTTTACCACATAGAGGAATTCACTTGGTAAAATATGCACATAAGCAAAAGAAAAAAAAAAGTGATTTCTTCGAACGACAAAGCGTAGAAACTTATACGAAGGGAGTTGTACTCTACAAAAATTTTCTTTAAAGAATAAAATAATTATTCTTTAGCAAATATGAGTGCAAGTCCCCTCGAAGTATAGAATATTGCAGCAAACTTATGGAATGGGGGCAATATAGTATAATTACACACAATATGGTATAGCCAAACCAGCAAAAGGTAACGCTCAAGTAACATGCCATAAGCTCGCTGCAATATCGTGTAAATAAACTTGTGCAAAAAATAAATAGTAAATGCATTCTCAAATTCAAACAGAAGTTTGTACAAACGAAGAATCATTTTATTCAATTATAATGCAGATACAGGTTTCAAAATAAAAGCGGGGGCCGGTACCCGCACAACTCTCGGCCAGTTTATACAAAAGACAAAAAGCTAAAGTCTTCACTTCTTTTTACTGCCTTTGGACCCTTTACCCGGCCGAATGACCAGCTTTTCAGGTCGACCAGTGGGTATAAGGGAGGAAGGAGAGGTAGGCGCAGCTGGCCCAACTTCTGGCTCCTCTTCAGTGGCAGTGATTATCTTCCCTCTCCTCTTTGATGCTCCTAGCTTCCTTCTCCTCTTTGAGGAAGACTCACTTCCTGGAGTGACAAGTTTAGATAGAGTTATATCGTCAGAAGGAGTCCGCTCCGGAGATATGTCACCTCCCTCAAGTCCCTCATCTTTCTGCTCTTGCGAAGCAATGGGATCATCCAGGCCATGGAGAGCCTCTATTTGTTCCTCCTGTGATCCAGGCTGCGAAGCAGAAGGAGGAGCCACCTGAAGAGATGGAGGAGGGATTACCGGAGAAGTAGAGATTTGAGCAGTGCTTGATACTTTTTCTACAGAAGAAAAGAGGTTAAAGTCAGTAAAGAGAGGAGATGAAGGTTCACCAATGAAGTCAGTAAAGAGCGGAGATGAAGGATCATCAAGGTTGAGAAAATAGCCAAGGAGCTCATGAAACTCATGCGAAATAAATGAGTAACCCGCTTGAGCAGAATTGACAGTAGCAAGATTAACAGTGAAATTACCTGGAGAAGCTGGTTTCCTGATATCGACTTCATAAGCTTGCGCATCAGCGCTCTCATCACCCTCGTCTCCACCTTGTATGCTTGTAATCTCAGTGGTAACTTTGGTGGGAGATGCAAGATGGGAACTGGAACCAATATTGTCGACTTCAGACGAAGAAGGTGGCTGGACTAGAGTAGTTGAAGTGGTTTTCCCCAGCCGATCCCCTTCCGTCACTTCAGTTCTGAATTTGGCAAGTTGTTCCTTTCCCTTGGCAAGGGCAGCGCGAGCGTCATCATCAAAATAATGCCTTTCCAGAGCTGATTCGTCGTAACCGGCACCTTCAGCACCAAGCATCTCAAGAGCGGCCTCCCATACTTCAGCTAAAGTAATTTCATACTTAGGACCAAGAAAAGCGAGGCTTCCACGCCCCAAGACGCTATGCAAGTAGAAGTCGAATAATGTTGAGCCGAAGCTGTTTTTGGTCGCCTCATGAGATTCTTCGGCTGCGATTTTGCCGGCAACAGCCTCATCACGTTCCCTTTCAGTTTTGGCAAGCTGAAGCTTAAGCATTTGTATCTCCGCCTCCTGGGAGTTGTTTTTCTTCCGAAGCTCAGCAATATCAGAGACATAGCCTTCACTGATTCTTTTTTGTGCTTCGAGCCTGTCTTCGGCATCCCTTTGGCTAGCGTGAGCGTCTCTCACTTGTTTCAGGAGCACTTCTTCTTTTTGAGAGTAGGAAGTTGAGGAAGCAGCAAGTTCATGTTTCAATTCCTCGACTTTTGCTTCAAGCTCCTCATTGTAAGAAGCAATGTTCCTCATCTCGGTGTCGTGTTGCTCAACGACCTTTTGCCATTCGGCCTTATCGTTTTCCATAGTAAGCATGGCCTCTATGTTGGCACGGTTAACTCTTTGAAGCTCATCGACAAGCTTCTGCCAGTTTGACATCCTCTCGATATCGAGCTTGACTGCATCAAGATTGCGCAACATAGCAGACTTGTCGATGGGGACCAAGTCTAGGTCGAACCTCACCCCCTTAAGGCACCATTGAGGAAATCGGCTCTGCAGAGTGGCAGGACCCGGTCCAACTTGAAATTTGGGCCTGCTAATTATCGTTTGAATGTCTGATTTCCCAAGAGCGGGAGAGTCAGAAGGAATGTCGAGCGAGGCAGGAGTAGTAACTTTCTCAGGAGTAGTAGAGGCCTGCTTTTCACTGTGACGGGCTCGTTTGCTTAAGTCTTCACTCATGTGACCTTTTCCTCGATCGTCATGAGTTTTTCTCTTGTGGGAGTCATCGCCTTTTTGCCAAGAATCATGGCGCTCTTCTCTCTCCCTTCTTTCGCGACGTTCTTCTTCAGTCCTCCTTTCATGAGCCTTTCGGGCAGCCCTTTCTTCGTCAGATTCTCTGTAGGAGGGAAAGTAACGCCTATAATCGTATTGACCACGCCCCACGTAGCGTTGGAAATCCTGATAATATGATCCGCCGCGTGTCATTGAAGGATCTGAAATAAGAAACGATAAGCTTTAGAAATCTTTAAAGTATGAGAAGATAAGTGCATAAATGTGCTGGAAAATCCTTAGTTGTGTGTGAAGTGCAAACTACTCGCGTTGGACTAACGAACCACTCCTCAGTTGGGGGGAAGTAATAGGTCCCACTGTCGGTGACAATTCTTGGGATAAAGGAGTTGGAGTCTGTTGGAGGGCAGATGTCGCTTCAATCATCGGGGGTACAGTTTTACCACAGGCAGGGTCATCTTTAAAGAGCTCTTGGGAAGTGACGATTATGTCACTTAAATCCCCAAAGACGTCATCACCGTCATGCCCAACCTGATCCCCTCCATCAGCTCCTTTGTCAGCACTCTTCCTGGTTTGGGAAAGGGGCTCCTCTTCTTCTTCAATTATGGGAGCAAGTGCGGGCTTTTCGGAGGGTCCCGCATCGTCTCTTGGAGTAGAGCACTTTACTAGTAAGGTTTCTGCAGAAATTTCTCCTCGCATGTGCTCTTTAGTGGAGATCGGAAGATCAGGAGTTTTCACCGGAGAATCAGGAACCTCCGTTGGAGCTTCATGAGGCCGAATAAAGCGAGAGGGATGGAGGAGTCCGTATTGATGTTAAAATTCATTGTTTAGCAGAAACTTTATGCTCCTCTCTTCTACCGGCACGGCATTTAATCTTTCAAAAATTTGCTTAAGACTTGGGTCCCTAGCAGGGGGTGGAAGTGCTAAAACAGGAAAAGAATGAAATTAGCAATTGAGAGTTCAGATCTCGAGAAAGTTTCAAAACGGAAAAAGTAAAGACAGGAAATCTTACTTCCCACTTCCAGATGGCATAAAACCCTGGAGGGCAGCGAACAAAGAAAAACTGATTCAAAAATCCGTGAGCGCTTTCGGAGAGATCAGTAATAAGTTTGCGGTTTCGAGCGCTTCTTATAACCACGATGGAGGGATGGTCTTTAATTTTCGTGAATGAGCAAAAATAGCAGATCTCCCCGAAGCTTGGTAATCGATCCAAAACTCTCCTAAATAGAACACATAACCCCATCAGAATGGCGTAGCCATTGGGGTGTAATTGGAATGGAGAGATAGACAACCGAAGCAGGAACTGTTGAAGAAAGTCATTAAAGGGAGGAATAGCGCCGTTCAAGCACATTTGGCGATTAACAGCAACAAAGCCAGGAGGGGGCCTATCCGCGGTGTCATTTGGCCCCGGAAGTAAGATGTCAGCATCATCAATGCCAAACTGGACGCGCAGTTGGTTAAACACCCGCTGATTCAAAGTTGTTGATGTTCTCTCCGGAGGGTTGTCTACAGGGATGGCTACTGGGAAGACATCTTCAGCCTGGCCCATCGGCTCTTCTTGATGAGAGGTCATTCTACACAAGCAACTGGATGTTCAAATGCGAAGGTGCATGTTTCCTAAAAAGTGTGAAGTGTCGTGCAAAGCTAATAAAAAAAAAATAACAAGTAAAGATAACTGGAATTAAACTGGTTGACGATTGATTGACTACAGTAATTTCGGAACTTGTTATTTAAAGCTCAAGCATAATATTAATGCGGGATGGTCAGTTTCAATTGACTAATCCAGTGCTGCTTTAATATTCTACTTGAAATCGATAGCACTTCGTTCACACGATTTATTTAAGTTAATTATCTGTTATTAACTAATCTGTCATTTGATGTGGGAAGTCGATGGCAGTATATTCGTCCCAATTTTCTGTAAATATCATGTTAAACAAGTTATTAGCTTACAAGTTAAAGCAATCTGTAAAAGATTCAAGCAGCAGTTCAAGGTTCAAGTGGAGTTTAAAAGTGCAAGTGCTAAGTCGTAGACGACTCAAGGACTAAGTCGAAGACGACTCAGCAATACTTAGGTCACGAGTCATAAAAGAAAGAATAGATGTCAGCTCAGAATTACGAAAAATTCATCAAGACATGTCTCGGCCCCGACTCAAGCATTGTGTCGTGATGTCTCGGCCCCGACTCAAGCATTGTGTCGTGATGTCTCGGCCCCGACTCAAGTCTTGTGTCGTGAAGGTTGGTGAGCCGGTCCAGAGTTGAATCGCAAAGGGTTTTAGGTCGTTCAAGATTATTAAGTCGCATCAAGGGTAGTGTTTTACTCTGATTGGCCTATCTACCATACAACTCCAAAACCCGTTTCCCTCCTACCCCATGTTAACCCAATGACCTATCTCCAAGTCCTATCTTCGGATCCTAACCCATAACCCGTTAACCTAATGGTATCTCCAAAAATAGCAACTTTAATCCTATCACGATACAGAATCGCCTCGAATGGTGGATCGCCGCAAGTCAAATCAGGCGGGCTCAAATTCATCTGCGATCAATCCAACCAAATTCGTAAGGCTCGAAGGAATGAACCGGAAGTGAAAAATTAAACGCATGAATCAATGGTGATCGACAATCAGAGGGAAAGCAGGATCGCTTACGTGGTGTGATGCTCGAGAGAATTGAAAGTGGATCAAGTTGAAATTGCTTTTCGAGCTCAGAGAAATTTTAATGGCAGAAAACGACTCACAAGATTGGTATGAGAAGAAGATGAAAGTGACGAGTCATGCCTTTTATACCAAGGTAGTAGGACGTGAGTCGGCATATGCCGGTTAAGATAAGTCGAAGCACACGACCTACGACTTAGGCGTGTGCTTCGAGGGGCAAATGTTAACCCCACTAAAGACTGGGCCGACTCATCTGATCGAGGTTCGACTCATCAAGGACCGACTCATCTGATCCCGACTCATCCACTTAAGGTCCTTAAGTATCACAATGGGTTTGCGACTCAAGGGATTAACGGTTCATAAGAAAAGGCCGACTCAAGTTCGTTAACGACTCAACGACCCAAGAAGCCTGTGACTTAAGGGGTCTACGACTTAAGGAACCTGACGAGTTAAGGAAATTCTACGAGTTAAGGATGGCACGACTCAGGGAAGTCTACGACTCAAAAGAAAGGTCAATTCACAACCTAAGACTCAGAGACAAGCTCAGAATCATGCTGCAAAGGGGTTGACTCGTTGATGAGTTACGACTTGTTATGAGCCGTGCATGACTCATGAAGACAGAAAGATAGCTGCATCCTAATAACTCGTAAACGACTTGGGACCAGATAAGACGGGTCATAAGCTAACTGACTAAAATCCCAAAACGACAAAGGGCCGACCTACGACTTACGGTAGGTCGTTCACGACCTTACTTGAGTCGTCCACGACTTAAAGCTACTATGAAGAAATCCAGCGCTGCCTCATCTTGGACCATGACCTATTAACTCGCAGACGAGTTAAGACTTGTGCTGTTACATAAGACCGGAGAAGCTCTGATATGAAGTCAGGACTCAACCAGCTGAGTCGCCTATGACATACGACTCATCGAGAGTCGGTCACAACTTACGACTCATATTGAGTCGGTAACGACTCATGACTTGACAATTTCAGACCAGAACTCTCTATAAATAGGCGACCACCTCCAACATTCAAAGGACTTTTGGCGCATTCTCTTCACACACCGTTACCTTGCTGCATTGAGAACTTCATCAACACTTAGAGCTTCCAAGATTAGAGGAATACATCAAAGAAATTCACGAAGAAACCACACATCTTCAACATGAATCTAAGAACTTTAATCGACATCGAAGCTTAAGACTTGTTCCAAATCACTTGTAGCTTGAAGTGTATTGTACTTGAGAAGAATTGTATCAGTTTGTAACGGGATTATTAATAAAAGTACTTAGAGTGGACGTAGGCTATACCCTTAAGCCGAACCACTATAAAATCGTTGTTGTTTACTGCTTTTCTGCTATTACTTGCTTGTAATTCTTTCCCGATCTATCGGGTGGTGCTTTCACAACTACACTTTACACACCGGGGTGTTAGCGTTCACATTTTAGCGTTAACATATCATAATTAAATTAATTTAACTCCTTGAGAATTAATCACTTAATCTTGCTTATACAATTATTGATTAATTGCTAACTTTAATTAATTAATCACATCCTTGATTAACTCAATCAATCAGTTTATCAATCCTTAATCCCAGATTAATTATCCTTTATTTATCGATTAATAATCCTAAATTATTATTTATTCTCCTTTCATACAAAGTAATTAATTCTTAATTACTTCATAATCAGTAAATTAACCTTTAATTTACTGATGAGTTATTCATCAATTATCGATTAATAATCTTATTTATTAATCAGTATCTCTTAATACAAATAAATTAATCCATAATTACCTTTATAATTAATTAATTATTAATTAACTAATTAATTATCTCTTAATTATTAATTAATAAATCTAATTAATTAATTATTGATTAAGAACTTAATTACAGATTACTTATTGCTTAATTACCCGTTAATTAACCATTTAATTAATCCTTAATTAACTGTTAACTCATTCTTAATTAACTGTTAACTCATTCTTAATTAACTGTTAACTCATTCTTAATTAATCCTTAATTAACTGTTAACTCATTCTTAATCACCATTAATTAATCAAGTAATTACCATTTAAAAACTTCTTAATTAATTAAACTAATTAATCAAACTTAATTTTTTTTTTTTAAATTTACTTAATCAAAATTAAGATATTATAACCTTAATTAAGATAAACCATTCATTTTATAAATGCTTTAATTACCATTATCCTATTTGCATCATTTGCTTAATAACTATCTTTACTTAATTAAATTATTAATTAAGTTTTTAAAATAAAACATTCTACTTAATAAAGTCAAGGTTATCAAACACAACTTAAAATAGCTTGAATATTCATCAAAAACTATTTCCAATTTGGATTTTAAAAACTTTTCTTTTCATAATCTTAAAATATAACTTAAACCTTTAAAGTTATTTAAACACTTACATTTAAAATATGCTTTATTTCTAAATTATGTTTCAAATTGGATTTTGATTCCAGATTTAAATTTAGGTTTAAATCTTCTACTTTTTATTTTAAAACTTTACCTTTAAATTCAATTTGTTTAAACTCTTTTAAAGTTGTTTTAAACCTTTTAATTTATAAAATTTAAAATTAAATTTTAGACCTGTAACGACTACACAGTTAACGGTTACGTCATTACTGGCTACTTCGAGTTAACACCCATGTCCCTCTCTCAAATACAATGCATCCCTTCGAGTCACCCACGAAACTATCCTCCAGACACGAGAAAGCATCGCCGTGCACATGCACGGCCGTTCACCATCACTCCGGCGAATTTCATACATTCAGGCAAGTCACAAATCTTCTCAGCAAACGATTTAAACAAACGAATCAACATCATCTACTCTAGAACGAAAACAAGTATCCAACACTCGAACTGGAACTCGTCCCACCAGTGAATCCATCTCGTATCCATGTTTCCGACCATCGTAGTTACTGCGACTCCGGCTGCTCCAAGCCAACAACCCACACTGCTATTTCCCAAGGCCATGAGTCACTCGATCACTTCTAGGCAATACAGAGACCTCAAATCCAAACTGGTCCCAAACTAGGGTTAGAAACTTCCCTCAACCACCGCCGATGCCTCTGCAACTTACCCACCTTCCAAGTATTTTTTCCTAGACCACCCTATCTTACTCCATCTCCAATGGTGATCTCGAATAACCCAGATCTTGTGATTATCAGAAATTACCAAAAACCCCATTTCCAGTTATACCCAAAATTCACCATCCACACTTCATTAAAAATTGAGATTTTCTTTTTAAAATTCATATCTTCCAGTGCCAATTTAGTTCATATAACTATTTCATCTAATTTAATCATTCGATTTTAACATTGATGTTAAAATGTCATTGCATTTGTTTGATTTCCAGATAATTTCCAAATACCAGATACTTAGATCTAATTTTAATTCTTAGTTTATAATTAAATTACCTATTTTGTTTGAATCTAAGTCCTAAAAGTTGTTTTAACAAAAATATCTTGAAGTTTGATTTTAACTTAATTCTGCAGTAAGTAAAACATAGAATATAAATGCCAACAGGCATACACAATTTCAAAGCATAACAAAACATATTTCATATTTATCTCTACACAGAGGCAGCTTATATATATCTAAAATAAACATCATCACAAACTCACAAGCAACAGATAATTAACTACTTAAGTATTAGTAAAAATGTTTACTCACCAATTATTATTATTTTTTTGAAGAGGCAGAGGAACCGGTTCCTGTAGTTCTCATATTAGCATGCAGAAGACAGTTTCCAGTTTTCACTTAAACTTGTATTTTTTTTTCTTTGGTTACTCCTGTCTTGGGTTTGAATTTTAACTTAGATTATATTTGCTCTGTTTTTTTTTCGTGATTTTCAAGGACAGTACAAAGCCCTTTTAATTTGAATAAATTTTTAAACCTTAATTTCTGATACAACAAACATATTTTGTTTGAATCTTAGATACTAATCATTGATCACATCATGTGATAATGGGTTTTGAACAATTTCTTAACCTGGAAACTAAGAACAATATAGTGCAGAGACCACAGCACGCACACAAAATACATCTATTCATATATGCACAGGAGATCTACTAATATAAAATACATACTTAACAAAGGAACAAACATGCAACAGATTTAAATACCTAACTCATTAAAAATGATTTTACTCACTTTTTAATTGCAGAAGACAGACCAGAAGTATGACTGCATTTTCTAGGTTCTGAAATTCACTTTGCATGTTCTTTAATTGATTTGCATGTTGAAGACATTCTAGTTGCTGCTGATTAATCAGTTCTCCTGTCTGCATTGCTTGTTTGATTCCTGAAGTTCTTGATTGAACTTGAAGATTTTGTGTTGATATTGTAATTTCCAGATTAACTTCTTTGTTTCAGATTTTAGTTCTACTTCTTAATTTCAGATTTTACAGTTCTTCTTTCTACTCTTTATTTTCCTTTCAGGTTTGTATTCATTTTAGTTGAGAATGAATAAAAGAACTAGCTGAAAATTAAAACTATTTCTTAATCATATTTTTATTTTTAGATTTTAAAATAAATGACACTTGTCTACTACGATGCATTAGCTAACTTACACCTATGCATATTGATTTACAAATGTCTTAACATACATTTTAAAAGTTAACAAGCGTTATAATGTGTTATTTAATATTTACAAATGTTATTATCTAATGTTTATAAATGTTTTAAAATATGATTTTCTTTTTAATAATCTATTTAAGCTATATACATATATTTATGTAATATTCATATGATTATAAAATGTGTATACTTATCCTTTAGTAAATATTCATATGATTTCAAGTAACTTATATTTTGATTCAATTTAATGTTTATATGTTTGAAACATCTATTTTAATTTAACTTGGATACTTTTAGAAAAACTTAATACCAAATAAATTAATTTAAGAAAATTAAATTTTTATCTTATCAATTTAAAACCATATTTATTTATTCAATAACTTTTAAAAGATAAATCTATTAATTAAATTTTTATTTAAATTGGATACTTAAATCAATTCCAATATTATATACAAAGATTATCAAATCAATTAAATTTTTAAACACAGATTATTAAATTGATATGCTTTTAAAATTCCGGGTCATCACATTCCTCCCCCTTAGAATCTTTTCGTCCTCGAAAAGGAACGAAGCCAGAATTATTTAAAATGCTTATTATTAGAAAAATTATTCTTTGAAACTCTTTTAAAATCTACATAATATTATAAAAATGGTTTTATAAAAATACTTTTTATAACTCGATGTTTTAACCAGTCCATCCTTGTTCTCACAGAAATTCGGTCATACGTTGATCAGGCGTACGACTGAAAATCTATAAGTACTTAGCAGACTCGTTTTAACACCCAGTGAAAATATTTTGAAAATAATTTTATTGAAAATTTAGAAAATAGTTTTTGAAAATAGAGGATATATTTTTGGTGAGAATGCTCTGGAAATCATCACCCCCATCCATGGTCGTAGTTAACCCGATGATTACGTTGCCGTCCCGACAAATCCACAGATAACCGTAGGCCTCCGCGCCCCACGATTACACCATGGAACCCGCTACAGATCGCAGCTACAACTGGGATACGTAGCTATCATAGCTAAAACACATATAACAGTAGGCATCAGCGCCCTCGAATTTCGCTGCCAAAAATGAAACTTCTCCATTCCACTTGACCATAGATCGCAGTCTACCGATGTTGCGTTGCCTTCCCGGCAAAATCAAGTGTAGACCGCTGATACTCATCCTCCACACGATTTTCGCTATGGTCCTCACAGTAGATCCCAGTGACATCGAGTTACACTGTCGTCACAGCATAACCAAAATGCCCCTGTAGGCATCAGCGCCATCGACTTTCGCTACCCAATAATCCTCAGGAACTAGTTTTGTCCGGACTCCTCACAGGATCAACTTTAGAACTCCCCCTTGGGGCTCAAGGCAGCACCACCCGGTGGTACTCCTGAGAAGTCATTCCAAGGGAGCGCCTTTTTCCCCAGAGCATCATCAAAACATTTTATATTATTCATATATAGTATCGTCAAATCATACACCTAGTATGATATCATACAAAGCTCCTTTACACAAAATCGATTATCCCAAAATCGAAAATTCTCAAACTAGGCTTTCCAAATTCAATATTGATTTTACCTAAAAATCAAAAGCCTTTCCAAATCCATAGGTTCCCAAAACCTTTTCCAAAATCCTCATAAGATCCTTTAGTTATATATATACAGATATATAAAATTTTCAAAACTTTGGATCATTTCAAACTTGTATAAACTCCTTTTATACTTCAAAACACCTTCAAAATCCTTTTCTTTTGGCAAGAGATTCAACAAGGGGAGTTTTATCTTATATAACAAGGATATATAACTTTATTTATCTAAAATCAAATGTCCAAATTTGATTACTCCTTTCAATATCAATTTCATTCAAATCCGTACGATGTACACATATCATTCGTACGCCATACCAATCTGATCGCTCACTTGATCACACAATTTCACTTCCGAACTAGTATCGTCCACCCGACTTTCTAGTGCGGACATGTTAACCCTAACTCGTTCACAAGTTAACAGGTCCACGAGTTAAGGCATGTACGACTCAAGGCATGTACGAGTTAAAGGTTACATGAGTCAGCAACTTCCTACAACTTAAAGACCTCTACGAGTTAGCAAGCTTACGAGATAAGCAGCCTACGAGTTAAGGAGTACCCGAGTTAAGCTACTTGCGAGATAAGCCTTTACGAGTTAGCATATCTACAAATTAGCAAGTGTACGAGTTAAGATCTTCCACGAGTTAATCCTCTGCGAGTTAAGATCTTCTACGAGTTAGCAGGCATACGAGTTAAGAAAAGCTAACGACTTAAGGTCTTTACGACTTAAGGAAATTGATGGCCTACGACTTAATGATAACTGCAGTTTGTACGACTTAAGACCCTTACGACTTAAAGAAGTTATACGACTTAAGGAGGATACGACCTAACGACACACCTCTTAACTCGTCTACGAGTTAAGACTTGCTTTAAACCAGTTGCAATTAGTTAAGTCGACTACGACTTACGACATAAAAAGAGTCGTATACGACTTAAGAAAGGAAATTAGCAATTGCAGCCAGATAACTCGCACACGACTTAGAACTTAGGGATGGGTTCAAAAAAGGGGAACTGCCATAGACTCGGCTCAGTGACCCGGGGACGACTTACCTTAAGTCGAACACGACTTATCTTAAGTCGGCCACGAGTTAGGACTTGGCACTTTTTTCGCCCAGAACTCTCTATAAATATGAAACCATCTCCAACATGCAAAGGACTTTTTGGCTCATTCTCTTCAAGCGCCATTACTCTGCCGAATTCCAGACTACTTCAAAGCTTTTTAGATCCAACAAACTTCTAAAGGAACTCCATGAAGGAATCATCCACATTCGCCATGGATTTGAAGATGATTGTCAACATCAAAGCTTGAGCTACTCGTTTCACATATCCTATCACTTGAAGTGTGTTGTAATTGAAAGATCTTGTAAAGAATTGTAATCAGACTAGTGATTAAAAGATTAAAGTGGACGTAGGCTGGATTATAAGCCGAACCACTATAAATACTGTGTCTCTTACTGTTTTTCTGCATACTTTCTGCTTATTTCTGTTTCCCGTACGAACGGGTGGTGCTTTCACAATCACATCTTATACACCAGGGTGTTAGCGTTTAAATTTGAGCGTTAACAGGACACAAATCTGGTTTCTTGATCAGAAACCGTCATTCTCCTTGCATAGTCATAACTATGATAGAGAACATCCAGAACCAATCAACAATCCATATCCAGGTTCGCCGTCGAAAATCGAGTGAAAAATCCCACTCGGATCTATATAACTATCTCGAAATTCTGTGCTCAGATCTGGATCAAATCACTATGCGAATAGAATAACATACGTACACCCTACGTATTTATCTTTATTGGTTATTAGCCAAATCAATTCTCTTTCTATTCACATTTACTTAAATTTCCATTCACTTACTCATAATTGCTTCAATCCATTTGGATTATCAGCTCTATTCTTATCTCGATTGAGTATTTAACCAATAACAGTTTAAACTCCGACCAGTTTAAATTTAGAAAATAACTTGAAAAGTTTAAAAAATAGATAAGTAGTTGAAAAAATAATTACTAGTTTGTAAAATAGGTGTAAAATAGTTAGAAGATAGCTTGAAAAATTATAGAAATTTTAGATAATTGCAAAATAATAGTAAGGTGGAAATTAGTTTTGTAAAATAGTTGAAATATAGTAATTAGTTTATAAGACAGTTGGAAAATTGTTAAACAGTTTAAAAATAATAATTGTAAAACAAGTATAAGATCGTTTGGTTTTTAAAAGATAAGTTGTATATATAATAAATAGCTTGGAAAAATAGGTTTATATTAAAACAATTATATAAAAAATAGTCCAGAGTCAAAACTGCTCACTTCCCAATCTCCATTCTTATCAATTCAATTTAAATTTCTACTTTCATTTAAATTGACACAATTCCAATTTCAAACTCCATTTCCAAATCAAGTTTCATTATTCTTAATTTCCTCCCAAATTCAATTCAAATTTCATTTGAATTTTATACTATTCAACTTTAATTACGATTTCAAATTAATCCAATTCAAATTTTCCATTCGAATTTTATGCTTATACATCTTCAATCACCCTTTCAATTAATTCAAATCAAATTTAATTTGAACTAAATCAAATTTCAAATTTAAACCATCTCGAATTATATAAATTTGAGTTAATACTTCAAATATTGATTTAATTCCCTTAAATCAATTTACCTTTTAATCCCAACAATGGATTACCATACTCCATTTCTCATTCATTTAAACAAATCCAATTCACTACTTAAAGAATTTTAACAACAATTGGATGATATCAACTAATTTATTTTAAAACATCCATTTATTTTCAATTTCTAGATCTCAAACCCATTTTGAGATCACTCAAACTCTCAATTCGAATCAACCATTTAACTTTCCAAGTTAAACTTAATTTACATAATCTAGTCAACCTTTTACAAATTGAAATTCCATTCCAAATTTGAAAATTCTTTTCCACTTATAAGTTCAAAAACTTATCATTTTGGGTATTATATCTTATTCCAAATCCAAAACTCACCATTTAGAGTTTATTTCAAACCACCTTTGGTTTTTAATTCAAAACAAATTTCTTTTAAATTTTCAAACAACTCTTATTTGAAATAGGACCATTTCATTCAAATGCATTAAATAATGTTATTTGTTATTTCTTTAAATTAATTACATCATTAATTAATCACATTCGGTAATTAACTTATTTCTTAATTACCTTCATTAAGTAATTGTCCCTTAAATTACTTACCTCTAGTTACTTCATTAAGTAATTCCCTCCTTATTTATCATTTCCAATTATTATCCTTTCACATTTACAATTTATTCTCATCAAATGGTTATTTCCTTAAAACATTTTATTGTTTAAAACAATCATCCCATTATTAAACACAATAACCATTCAATTTCCTGGTTTTGAAACCAATTCTGATCCATCTTATTTTGAAATTCTTTCTTAAATTTAAGATTTTAATTTAAGTTTGAATCCATTTCAAACTTATGCTTATTTAATTTCAATTTGGTTGTATTATATTACTTCTTAGTTCTTACTATTACTTTTAATTTAATTAATACTACAACCAATTTCCTTAATATAGTAGATAATCTGTTTCTTATATAAGATTCATTTACTTTTGAAATCATTTAAAAACCTTTATATAAGAAAATAACAAGTAAGCTCTCTCAAATATATATATATATATATATATATATATATATATATATATACTCAACTCATCCTAGGGTACCACTTACCCTATCCTTAATGAGTAATCCCACCAGAGCCAAGGTTCTCGCTTAACCTTCAGCTCTGATACCAAATGTAACGACCCGGAAATTCTGATCCCAAAAATTCCAGATAGTTAGAGAAAAGAAGAAAAAAGATAGAAGAAGAACAGAAAGAAACACACAATCTCACGTTCGCAGTGGATAAAATATAATATCAATAATAATAATTATACCAAAGAAAACTGTATCTATCAATTTTACATCGATATATCAGAGTTACAGAAATTTTATACAACATTTGACAGATACAATTTAACATGTCTCAGATATAATAACATAGTGAAACTCTCCATACGTCTCTGCCATCCAGCTCGCCTCCTGAGCTCCAGAACGTCCTTACCTGAAAGATATGTAATGCTCGGTCTGACCCGAGCATTACATAAAAGTAACACCCGGGTCAGGCTGGAAACCAGCGTGAGTAAACCCATCTAACTTGGAATACAAAGCATACAATTTATATAAACCCGGGGTAACTTATTAATTTACAATTTCACAAGTTGTTATAGCCAATACTTATTTCACACGTAAATTTCTAGGTGTCAAACTTAGATTAAATGGTCCAACTTACTTAAATCATTCCATTACAACATATTGATTTCACATATCAATCTATAAGGAATCGAAGTGGTTTCGGGTATTTACTAATACCCGACTCCGGTCTCTTCGAATCCAATGTCATCTTAACCCAAATTATTCAATTAAATACAATTCAACATTAATTACCAGATAACATTTTTACACATCAACTCATAATTGATAGATAATCATATTATCACCATCCATCCAACATATCATATCACAAAGCAATTCATATCAAAGATATCAACCAGTCCAAAGCACTAACCATCATTCAATCATTAATAAGCAAAATTGATCACTTCATTAATTACATTAGTTAATGACCCTCAATTTACTTTCATTATTTAATTATTATTAAGTTTCATTTAATAATTATCCTTTAACTTAATTACATTCATTAATAAATATCAATTCAATAGATATCACCCAATTCAGATGTTCAACAACCAATCATCCATAAGCAAGCATCATCAATTCATATCATAATTAAATTAATTTAACTCCTTGAGAATTAATCATTAATGTTGCTTATATAATTATTGATTAATTGCTAACTTTAATTAATTAATCACATCCTTGATTAACTCAATAAATCAATTTATCAATCCCTAATCCCAGATTAATTATCCTTTATTTATCAATTAATAATCCTAAATTATTATTTAATCTCCTTTCATACAAAGTAATTAATCCTTAATTACTTCATAATCAGTAAATTAACCTTCAATTTACTGATGAGTTATTCATCAATTATCGATTAATAATCTTATTTATTAATCAGTATCTCTTAATACAAATAAATTAATCCATAATTACCTTTATAATTAATTAATTAGTTATTAATTAACTAATTAATTATCTCTTAATTATTAATTAATAAATCTAATTAATTAATTATTGATTAAGAAATTAATTACAGATTACTTATTGCTTAATCACCCGTTAATTAACCATTTAATTAATCCTTAATTAACTGTTAACTCATTCTTAATTAACCGATAATCAATCCTTAATTACCATTTGATTAATCCTTAATCGCCATTAATTAATCAAGTAATTACCATTTAAAAACTTCTTAATTAATTAAACTAATTAATCAAACTTAATTTTTTTTTTAAATTTACTTAATCAAAATTAAGATATTATAACCTTAATTAAGATAAAACATTCATTTTATAAATGCTTTAATTACCCTTATCATATTTGCATCATTTGCTTAATAGCTATCTTTACTTAATTAAATTATTAATTAAAATTTTAAAATAAAACATTCTACTTAATAAAGTCAAGGTTATCAAACACAACTTAAAATAGCTTGAATACTCATCAAAAACAATTTCCAATTTGGATTTTAAAAACTTTTCTTTTCATAATCTTAAAATATAACTTAAACCTTTAAAGTTATTTAAACACTTACATTTAAAATATGCTTTATTTCTAAATTATGTTTCAAATTGGATTTTGATTCCAGATTTAAATTTAGGTTTAAATCTTCTACTTTTTATTTTAAAACTTTACCTTTAAATTCAATTTGTTTAAACTCTTTTAAAGTTGTTTTAAACCTTTTAATTTATAAAATTTAAAATTAAATTTTAGACCTGTAACCACTACACAGTTAACGGTTACATTATTACCGGCTACTTCGAGTTCACACCCGTGTCCCTCTCTCAAATACACATGCATCCCTTCGAGTCACCCACGAAACTATCCTCCAGACACGAGAAAGCATCGCTGTGACATGCACGGCCGTTCACCATCACTCCGGCGAACTTCAAACATTCGGGCAAGTCACAAATCTTCTCAGCAAACGATTTAAACAAACGAATCAACATCATCTACTCAAGAACGAAAACAAGTATCCAACACTCGAACTGGAACTCGTCCCACCAGAGAATCCATCTCGTATCCATGTTTCCGACCATCGTAGTTACTGTGACTCCGGCTGCTCCAAGCCAACAACCCACACTGCTATTTCCCAAGGCCATGAGTCACTCGATCACTTCTAGGCAATACAGAGACCTCAAATCCAAACTGGTCCCAAACTAGGGTTAGAAACTTCCCTCAACCACCGTCGATGCCTCTGCAACTTACCCACCTTCCAAGTATTTTTTCCTAGACCACCCTACCTTACTCCATCTCCAATGGTGATCTCGAACAACCCAGATCTTGTGATCATCAGAAATTACCAAAAACCCCATTTCCAGTTATACCCAAAATTCACCATCCACACTTCATTAAAAATTGAGATTTTCTTTTTAAAATTCATATCTTCCAGTGCCAATTTAGTTCATATAACTTTTTCATCTAATTTAATAATTCGATTTTAACATTGATGTTAAAATGTCACTGCATTTGTTTGATTTCCAGATAATTTCCAAATACCAGATACTTAGATCTAATTTTAATTCTTAGTTTATAATTAAACTACCTATTTTGTTTGAATCTAAGCCCTAAAAGTTGTTTAAACAAAAATAACTTGAAGTTTGATTTTAACTTAATTCTGCAGTAAGTAAAACAAAGAAGATAAATGCCAACAGGCATACACAATTTCAAAGCATAACAAAACATATTTCATATTTATCTCTACACAGAGGCAACTTATATATATCTAAAATAAACATCATCAGAAACTCACAAGCAACAGATAATTAACTACTTAAGTTTTAGTAAAAATGTTTACTCACCAATTATTATTATTTTTTGGAAGAGGCAGAGGAACCGGTTCCTGTAGTTCTCATATTTGCATGCAGAAGACAGTTTCCAGTTTTCACTTAAACTTGTATTTTTTTTTCTTTGGTTACTCCTGTCTTGGGTTTGAATTTTAACTTAGATTATATTTGCTCTGTTTTTTTTCTTGATTTTCAAGAACAGTACAAAGCCCTTTTAATTTGAATAAATTTTTAAACCTTAATTTCTGATACAACAAACATATTTTGTTTGAATCTTAGATACTAATCATTGATCACATAATGTGATAATGGGTTTTGAACAATTTCTTAACCTGAAAACTAAGAACAGTTTAGTGCAGAGACCACAACATGCACACAAAATACATCTATTCATATATGCACAGGAGATCTACTAATATAAAATACATACTTAACAAAGGAACAAACATGCAACAGATTTAAATACTTAACTCATTAAAAATGATGTTACTCACTTTTTAATTGCAGAAGACAGAGCAGAAGTATGACTGCATTTTCTAGGTTCTGAAATTCACTTTGCATGTTCTTGAATTGATTTGCATGTTGAAGACATTCTAGTTGCTGCTGATTAATCAGTTCTCCTGTATGCATTGCTTGTTTGATT
This sequence comes from Allium cepa, assembly GCA_030765085.1. Classification (NCBI taxonomy): domain Eukaryota; kingdom Viridiplantae; phylum Streptophyta; class Magnoliopsida; order Asparagales; family Amaryllidaceae; genus Allium; species Allium cepa. The sequence goes on along the minus strand of CM060931.1, from coordinate 880,133,835 downwards.
CCTGAATTTCTTGATTGAACTTGAAGATTTTGTATTGATATTGTAATTTCCAGATTAACTTCTTTGTTTCAGATTTTAGTTCTACTTCTTAATTTCAGATTTTACAGTTCTTCTTTCTACTCTTTATTTTCCTTTCAGGTTTGTATTCATTTTAGTTGAGAATGAATAAAAGAACTAGCTGAAAACTAAAACTCTTTCTTAATCATATTTTTATTTTTAGATTTTAAAATAAATGACACTTGTCTACTATGATACATTAGCTAACTTACACCTATGCATATTGATTTACAAATGTCTTAACATACATTTTAAAAGTTAACAAGCGTTATAATGTGTTATTTAATATTTACAAATGTTATTATCTAATGTTTATAAATGTTTTAGAATATGATTTTCTTTTTAATAATCTATTTAAGCTATATACATATATTTATGTAATATTCATATGATTATAAAATGTGTATACTTATCCTTTAGTAAATATTCATATGATTTCAAGTAACTTATATTTTGATTCAATTTAATGTTTATATGTTTGAAACATCTATTTTAATTTAACTTGGATACTTTTAAAAAAACTTAATACGAAATAAATTAATTTAAGCAAATTAAATTTTTATCTTATCAATTTAAAACCATATTTATTTATTCAACAGCTTTTAAAAGATAAATCTATTAACTAAATATTTATTTAAATTGGATACTTAAATCAATTCCAATCTTATATACAAAGATTATCAAATCAATTAAATTTTTAAACACGGATTATTAAATTGATATGCTTTTAAAATTCTGGGTCATCACAATGTTAATGAAGATTCAGATGATAACTGACGCAGCGGATAATAACAAGGCGATATAGATCGATGAAAGTAGCAAACAGTGGATTGAAGATACTGAAATGCCCAAATTCGTTGATCACAAAGATACCGAATTCTAGCTATCTTCGATACGTTGATCGTGCACGATACCGTGAAAGAAGATCTACAAATCTTCAAACGTTGATCAAGCGCACTTGATACCGTGAATTGGCTTCAACGATCGTTGATTCGAGCGCACTCGAATAACCGAAAGTGGAGATAGGAGATCACACTCAACTACCAATTTAGATGAAAGCACACAGCAATCAAACAAAGTTTTTATTCAACAATCGACCCCTTCAAATGTACAACACACTCCCTATTTATAGCATTTTTACAACCGGCTCCTTAAGTCGTACACGACTTACGACTCACCCTTAGGTCGGCAACGACCTATCAATAAACGCGACTGAAACACTTAAGTCGTAGACGACTTAAAACACACGACCCAGATTACCTACGACATAACAGAGACATAGCGCCTAAATCACAAACGACCTACGACTTACGGAATTACAACATATTACATCACTTACGTCGTAGACGACCTAACTACTCACGACATAAGATTCAAATGACTTACGGCTCAACATTCAACGACTCAAGGAAACTACCAACAAATTACAACGTAACGTCACGACTTCGACTTATGACTTACTTAGGTCGTCAACGGTTTAACACTTACGCGACTTAAACTTCCGCGACTTATCATGAGTCGTAACTCGTGGGCGGCTTGAAGGATGGTATCTTCACACGTCTCAACTAAGTCGTAACCCGCTTCCGACTTAAGGACTTCAGCCATTGGAGCTTCTTCCTGCTTCTTGTTAAGTCGTGGACGACTTACAGCCGTGCCGTTAGATCGTGTGCGACTTATCAAACCCGAACGATTTAAGCCTTGGTTAAGTCGTTGCTCCTTCCCATGTGACCTGTTAGGTCGTTCCTCCTCCTCACGTGACCCGTTAGGTCGGGGCCGACCTTCATTAACTCGTGAACGACCTAAGCCTTGTGCTTCCGTAGGTCGTGCTGCATCATCCCCCCCCGGTTGACAGAAATTCGACCTCGAATTTTCACCATCTTCTTCCACAAGAAGTTCAGCTCCATGGTATGGAATTAAATATTTGACGTTGAAAACATCAGAAGTATGAACATCTTCTGGTATCTTCAATTGATACGCATTCTCATTGATTTTCTTTAGAATTTCAACTGGACCAATTTTCCGCGCCTCCAATTTATTGTGCGTTCCCACCGGAAAACGATCTTTTGTCAACACTGCGTAAACCAAATCACCTTCATTAAATTCAACACTTCGTCGCTTCAAATCTGCAGTTCGCTCATACTTCTCATTTGCCTTCGCCAATCGTTCCTGAACGATTTTATGACATTCAGTTATTTCATCAGCAAAATCAACAGCCCGTTTAACCATACCCTTCAGTTGTGGTACTACCGCCAAATCCAACGGTCCCCTTGGCAAACCTGAATATACAATCTGAAATGGAATGTAACCTGTGCTTCTATTAACCGCATGATTATGTGCAAACTCTGCTTGACATAACTTCATGTCCCTACTTCTCAGATTATCTTTCACAAGACACCGTAGTAAATTTCCCAATGATCTGTTCACAACCTCCGTCTGCCCATCAGTTTGTGGATGGTAAGCGGTACTAAAATCCAGGTTCGTCCCGACCATCTTCCACAAACTTTACGAAAAGTGACTCATAAAACGAGTATCCCTATCTGACACAATAGATTCTGGCAATCCATGAAGTCGATAGATCTCTTTAAAGAACAACTGTGCAACATGAACAGCATCCGCCTCTTCTTACAAGCAACAAAATGTACCATCTTCGTGAAACGATCCACCACCACATATATAGAGTCATCTCCCCTTTGAGTTCTCGGCAAACCCAACACAAAATCCATGCTAATGTCTACCCACGGTTTTGTAGGAACATGTAATGGCATATACAATCCCGCATTTGTAGCTGTCCCTTTCGAAACATGACATACATTACATCTACGCACAAACCTTTCAACTTCCCTTCTCATTGACAGCCAATGATAAGACTGAGAAATCAACTGCAATGTTCGATCTCTACACAGATGCCCTTCTTCATGCAACTCTTTCACAATTTTCATTCTCAAACTGCTATCTGGTATACATAATAGATTTCCCTTAAACAGAAAACCATCCACCAACAAAAATTCATCAGAATTCCTCTCCTTGACCTTTTCAACAAATTTCATAAAGTAAGGATCATCTTCATGCAGTTCGGGCAATAATTCAAAACCTGTCACCTCTACCTTCATTGTTGTCAATAAATGACTCCTCCTACTCAAAGCATCAGCCACACGATTCGTCACCCCTGAGTTGTGTTTCACGACAAAAGTAAATTGCTGCAGATAAGCAATCTACGATGCATGCTGTAACGACCCTAGATTTTAATTTAATTTAAATTAATAATTTATCGAATTTTTGAATTAAAATTTGTTAAATTGATTATAAATGATGCGAGTTTCCCCGATTCAAATAGAAATTATATTAAGTCGTATGAATTTGAAAATTTGTATATATGTGAATATATATGTATATATTGGATTTGAGATAAAATCTTAAATAAATGGTTTTTAAAATAAATAGAAATGAATAAATAAGTATTTAAGTTGAAAATTAATATGTAAGTCATAAGAAAAGAAAAGAAACGACATTTAAATATGAAACAAAGTTGTAAATCAATATGCAAAATAAATAAAACAAAAGTATATACATTGACACAAGTATAAAAATAAATAAATAAATTGATTTAAAAATTTATAAATGATGATAATTTGAGTTATATAAAATATATGTGTATATATAGAGAAATATAACTCAATAATTTTTAAAGTAAAATTTATGATAAATATTTAAAACTAAAAATAGAAGTAAATTTAAAATGCAAGAATAAAGCAAATACATTTAAGTAAGCAAAATAAAAGTATATATTTTTACGTAAATAAACAAATGTATAAAAAAGAACAAAATAGAATATATTGGTACCTATATAAGTTAAAGTTATAACCAATAACAAAACAAATCAAACATAATAAATACAAGACAATAAGTAAGAAGTAAATAAAATATAAGATATAACAATATAAATTAAATATATATATATATCTTAATCTCATATTAATAAATCAATACAAGATAATACAAATGGAGTAGGCTACAAAAGTAATATGAGTAAAATAAAAATAGAAGTTCACTTATTTTGTAAAGTAAAATAATTCATATTTAAGCTATGAATAAAAATAAGAACAATTATATGTAAAACAAAAACAATAAGTAAACATATATAGGAAGTATTGCAAAACAAAAATACATACAAGTATGAACACTTATAAAGAAAACAAAAGAAATAACATACAAAGTAGAAACCACATATTTATAAAATTATGTAGAATATAAACATACCAATAGAAACAAAGCAGTATGTACACTTAAAACTATACAAAGGAACAAATAAAGAAATATAAACAAACCAGGCAAGAACAAGTCAATGAAAAGCAACATAAACTAAAACAAAAATATAAGTACATAAAGTAAATAGCAAACAATAGCATTTTGTCAAGACAAAACATGAATTACTAAGCAAACAAAATAATGTTGCTGCCCCAAAGCATCACTTCAGCCGAGATAAAGGCAAGAACAAAGTAAGGAATGAAAACAAAGAAAATAAATAAACAAGGTTGTCATGTACTTATGTAAAGCAACAAAAACAAAGAAAAATGTCTACAATTCAAACATTTGTGTACAAGTAAATTGTACAAAACAAAGTATGTGTAGTTTGTACCATGTAAAAGTACATCTGAGCATACGTACACAAAAAGAAAAAAAATATACACATACATAACAAATAGGACTTGGCATTTAATGCCTATCTTCTCTCAGCACCATTGAGATGTTCCCAGCCGAAATAGCAAACAAAAGAAAATAAATTATATATTAGTACATGTAGTATGTTCATGTACAAGTAAAGAAAGAAATGTAATAGTTTATAAAACAAGGCAATATCTTTAGTACACCCCAATTTCATCTACCAGCCGAAACAAAGTAATAAATGAGATACCTCAGCCATTAAAATATAATTCCCTGTACAAAGGGAATTGCTTTACCCTGTCAACTTCTTTCCTCATATATCAATTTCACTTTTATATATAACAACTTCATTTCAGTTAGTTCTTCTCAAACAAAAGAAAAAAAAATGCAATTCAGAAATGAATTAAAAGCCTGTAACAAATTCACTAAGAAGTTTGTAACATCTTCAAGTGCAAACTGCCTCAGTCAAGTTTGAACCCTCATTAGCATGTTCCAGTTAAGCAATCAAGTATCAAAGCTTTTTAAATCAGAGCTCAGACAAAAGAATCAAAATCATCTTCCAGTTGATCAAATTTCTTTCCAGTTTCAAGCTTTCAGTTCTTTGCTTCAATATCTGTGAGTAACTTATTTCTTAAAAATTTAAAAGTATGAATTTGTTGTTTATTTATATATCTGTGAGTAACTTATTTCTTAAAAATTTAAAAGTATGAATTTGTTGTTTATTTATATATCTGTGAGTAACTTTTATTTTAAACTTAAAAGTAAAACTGTTGAATACTTATCTGTGAGTAAACATACTATTTTGAGGTTTAAGTTGATAATTAGTTATGAAATTTTATGATGCTGTATTTTCTGTGATGATGGGAAGCTCTGTTATATGGGTTCTTCAACTTTTCAAGTCACTGTATAAAGAAAAAAAAACAGAAAATAGTTTAATTACATCTTCATATTAATATTTAAACTTGAGAATTTAAATTATTTAAACTTGTTTAAACTAGAATCATGGCCTGGAAGAAACGTTTGAAGGTGGACAGTGAAGTTGAACACTGTATATTTAATTTTCAGGAAAAGGAAGATCAAGATGTAAATTCGAATATTTAAATTTGTTTGTTTGATTTCACGTCTTGAATAAACATTCTAAAATGGGATTTTTAAAACAAAGATCAATATTTTAAAAGTAATATTCAAAGAGCAGTTTGGAATTAAAGAAAATCTGCATTTCTTCCTATTTCTAGTAGTTGATTCAATTTTAATCAGTGAAACTTGGACCGAAGCAAGTTTATACATCTATAAACTGGAAAAAAATGTAAATTTATTTTTCTATTGATTGGAATTGGAACACGAGATCCTATTAGGGTTTTACCGAAATTTTTGTTTCTCTCTGTAAATCTTCGATTTCGACGACATAGCGTGATCGAGCCGCGCGAGAGTTTTAGGAAGGAAGGATGGTCGTGTTGTTGACGTATGGCCGAAATCTTAGGTGCTACAGGTGGTTGGAGAGGCGGCGGTGAGGCGATCTTCCACGAGAGTTCATTGCAGTTTTTCGTCCCATGGTCTAAATTTTGAACTCGAGTTTTTGATGGAGATCTGATCTTTGTTTTCGAGTGTGGGGGTGGATTGTGGTTTGTGGGCGCTGGCGAGGGGCGCCGGAGGTGTGCCAAACCACCGTGCACGTGCACGGTGGGGATGGTGATGGGTTTTTGTTTTTCGGTCGACATGAGGGTGCTTCGTGTCGAGTGCAGGCTTTCTTCGGTGGTGACTCGAGTCGATCACAAACCTGATGGTTGAATTCCTGATGTTCATTTATATAACGTTTAACAAACTTACAGAAGAAAAAGAGAAAGAAGAGCAGAGGAAGGAGATTCACGCGAGAAGATTTTAGGGTTGTCTCGTGTTTCACCCGTGTAAATCGCGTTGCTGTCTTCGGTTTTTAAGTGCTGATATTTGCTACCTGTAGCACTAAGTTGAAGGATATATTTAAGTTAAGCATTAATCAAGTTGAGGATGTTAACAGATTAATTTAAACTAAGATCTACTTAAATATTACTGAGCAAGTTTTACAGAAAATAAAACGAGTAAATGATTTAAACTCAAAGTTAATTATGATTGAAATAAATTTATAATTGTGATGTAATAGTAGTTCAAAATGTAATCGAATTTGTAATTAGGGAATTTAATGATGATCGTGTATAAAATCATTTGAAATCAAGATTTTAATCAATTATTTGAAATTGGTTAATTAACAAATCATAGATAACTGATTAAATAAATAATTAATGGTGGAACGATTAAGTTAATTAATAATAAAGGATTAATTAAGCAAATAATAATAATAAATTGTCTAATTAAGTTTCATAAATCAATAATTAAGGTTATTGATTAGTAATTAAGAATTAATTCATTAATTAAGTGTATACTTAATAGGTAATTAATGAATTGAAATAAGTTAATTTATTAGTAATTGATTAGTTATCGTAATTAATTAAGAATAATTGATTAAGATGATTTGTAATTGAATAACATTAATTAACTAAGATTATTGACTAATCTGTTTTGGAATATTCAGATGATTAATTGATATTGCTTAGAGATGTATGGATTCTATTTGATGATTGAACTGTTGATATTTCTGATTGAGATGTCCTGTTTTAATTTGAGCAATGTTTACTGTAATTTATTATCTGTGATATGTACATCTGTGATTGTGAATATGGGATAAGCGTTACAATTGGTTTGTACCGCTTGTCAAAATATAAGCGTTATAGTTTATACCGCTTATTAGATAGATTGTTGTATTTGAATCTGTGCTGAATGATGTTGCACGATTGTGTTGAACCCCTGGCCCACACTCATACACACACAATTATGGATTTCACAAGGAAATCGATTAAGTCACAGATTTTTGAAATAGTTTAAATTTGAATATTTGAATTCAAATGTTTTGGAAATGGAATCGGAATAAATGTGAAAAGCTTTTGGAATGGAATTTCAAAATAGAATTTATTATTTTTAAATTGCTTGATTAAGTTTTGGAATTTAAATAAGTTGATTTAAATTTAAATTCAATACTTGAAATTGAATTCTGTAATTTGAAATTAGGGATTAATGATATTATACTAGTCATTATGAGTTAAATCATTTTTAAAGTATTATTTTTGGGAATTTGAATTTAACCTAAGGATTTAAACTCGTATAAATGAACCAGATTTCCAAAATAAAAACTGTTGTTTTCAAATGATAAACACTTTTAGATAAGAACTGAGATTCCAGTTAATTAGGGGAATTTCAAGATTGAATAGAGAAATGGTTTTCCTAAGTTATGAAGGAATTCTTTTTGAAAGCTATGAATTAAATCTGTTTATTTTTATCAGATTTAAATTGATGATTTGTTTAAATCAAATTGAAATGAAATTGTTTTGAAGGCTATAAGTTAAATCTTTGATTTAAAGATTTAACGAGTTAACCAAATTGAAATGAAAATTGATTTGGAAAATCTGTGAATGAATCTTTTGTTTAGAGATTAAAATGTGAAAACTGTTTAAACCGTTAATGGTTGTGAAAATGAATCTTTTTGTTTAAAGATTGAAATGGTAATTGTATTAAACCATTTGAAATAAAGTTTTGAATTATTAAGTTGTGACTTAATTGAAATCCCATTATCCATTTGTTTTTGAAATATCATGCTCACTATTCGATTTAGCCGGGAAAGGACCTTTGTGTCGTATAACCCATTCCGAATATGTGATTCGACGTTATGGATAGCATTTGAAGACCGGTGATGAAGACCGGGTATTTGCGAAAGCGATAGGATGACCTATCGATTGTTTCTGCACCGAGTCGCGCCGGTATAGAAACACCCTAAGTGATGGGAAATCCGATCGGGATTGTGAATATCCGGATTGCAATGACTTCTTTGTAAGTGCCTTCGGTTCTGTTCGAACCCAGAACAGACTTGTATGGATTGTATGCCTGACATTACAAATTGAGATATAAAGCCGATTTCTTTCAAATATATTTCTGTTGGTGGCGGAGAATTTATTCTCTTAGCTTAACACCCTTCTCTGAGACGTACGAACTCAGAGGTTATATAGTTGAAGTTATCAGCGATATATTCCCAATTTTGGTAATGTGACAAACTGAGTGTTGCTGTGAAATGATCATTGTGTTGATTATTTATGATAGGATCATTTATTTGATCGTCTATCTTGGTGATCATTTCTATGATCATTTGTTGACCCAAAGCATGGCTTTTGTATAAAGTATGTTTTTGTGGACGTGACTTCGTCGAGCCTCACACCCCGTGAATGGTCAAAACAGGAAAGAAGCAGCAAGGTTATGAGGGGTAGCGCCCTTTAGGATATGTGCATTTCCTTCTGGAAAAGGGTGGTATCATGGTATGGAGCCCAGATACTTACTCACGTTGAAAACACTTTGTTATGATTGTATGAATTGATTAGAGAGCTCTCGGATAAAGGTCCCAAAGGACCGGGGGATGGCATATTCGGTCAGTTGTTACTCAGTTAGGGGTAACCCGGCCTTGTGTTGGCAGAGATCCGGTTTGGCTCTCGGGGATGTCCATCCAGAGGCATTCTCATGTGGCAATGGGAAGTTCCTTGGCCTGATCATTCGTTGGAAATCCAATTCCCAATACGAAACTTGTACGGTATTAGTTGTAGAACCTGCTATTCACTTATGGTGGTCACCACTGTTTGGATGGTAGCTATAGTAGGCATAGTTCGAAATGTCTATGTTGGCTAAGATTTATATTCTACTTTCGAAATGAATTTTTCCTACACTATGCACTAGTAATAATATCAAATGTTTCTTTTAATGCGTATCAAGCATCTTTGACTATCATAAGGAGAAATCTCCTCCGATTCTGCGTTTGCGTTGTGTGTGTGTGCGGGAGGCCTTATGGTAGTCTCATTTTTAAAAAGCATTGCGAATTGACTTTGAAAATCTTATGTTGAATGTTTTAAAAGATAAATTGTTTTTGAGTTCTCACACCAGTCACATGACTGACTCGGAGTTTATTGTTTTCCTTCCTAAACTCTGGGTGCTCATTATTTTCTACACGAGCAGTCTAGAGTTGGGTTTTTCAGATAGTTAGATATAGTGGATTATCTGGAGTTAGTTTAGTCTTTGGATCGCACCAGTCTTGCTCGTCTTGGTGCATCGTTATTGGGAGTTCGAGCTATTGCTGGATTGATTCTTGGAAATGGAGTTACAGTTCCGATTTGGAGTTCTTCCTTGAAGACTATTTTAGAGTTATATTGTTCCGTATGTTAGATGTCATCTATTTTCTTTTCCACTGCTATTTTATTGTATCATATCTCTGATGTATATTGATATCTATTGGATTATCTGTTGTATCAGATATTGTATCAAAGCTGTATATCAATGTATTATTCTTTTATTCCGCTGTGTTGTTTACTTAATGATTGTTATAAGCTCCGGCGAATCGGATTTGAACGGTCGAATCTATGGCATTCGAATACGATATGAAGTATGGATGTCGATTTTTGAGCGGGCAAAATCCGACTCGTTACATGTGGTATCAGAGCTAAGGGTTGAACTTCAGCTCAGGAGTGTAACACATTGAGTAGCTCATTAGAGATAGGGTGAAGTATATCCTAGAATGAGTAATCCTTAGGATATCCGTTTTAACGCCTCAGTAAATTCTCTTACTATCTACTGATAGTGAGTATGAGTGCAAGAAGAGAACCAGATAGAGGACAGGAAAATACGACTATAAATGGTCGATACTCTGTAACAACAGTGGAAACAATTTTCTTATCAAATTTTCTTTGATTCGTTCTAAATTCTTTTGATTTCTTCGAGACGGCTCCAGAAAGAAGTTCCGGTGCGATGATGACTCTACGAATCGTTGTAGAAATTCTTTCTTCATATTTCATCAGTTTCTTTTCGGTTTTTGGATTTAAACTTTAATGAATTTGAAATTGGAAATTTTAAATGAATTGGAAATTTTAAAATTGAGTTAAAATTGATTAATAGGATATGAAAGATAATTTGAATTGTATTGATAAAACGATTTCGTTTGAAACCAAAATTTGAAATTTTATTATAATTTCTTGTATCTATTGTTGATATTCTGATTTGGTGAGCCAAATGCAGAACTGATATCCAATTTAATCTGGAAAGATATTTCTCTATCTTTCATCTATCTCTGTGTTGTTTTCGCACCTGCAAATTTCGAGGACGAAATTCTTTTAAGGGGGGAAGTCTGTAACGACCCTAGATTTTAATTTAATTTAAATTAATAATTTATCGAATTTTTGAATTAAAATTTGTTAAATTGGTTATAAATGATGCGAGTTTCCCCGATTCAAATAGAAATTATATTAAGTCGTATGAATTTGAAAATTTGTATATATGTGAATATATATGTATATATTGGATTTGAGATAAAATCTTAAATAAATGGTTTTTAAAATAAATAGAAATGAATAAATAAGTAATTAAGTTGAAAATTAATATGTAAGTCATAAGAAAAGAAAAGAAACGACATTTAAATATGAAACAAAGTTGTAAATCAATATGCAAAATAAATAAAACAAAAGTATATACATTGACACAAGTATAAAAATAAATAAATAAATTGATTTAAAAATTTATAAATGATGATAATTTGAGTTATATAAAATATATGTGTATATATAGAGAAATATAACTCAATAATTTTTAAAGTAAAATTTATGATAAATATTTAAAACTAAAAATAGAAGTAAATTTAAAATGCAAGAATAAAGCAAATACATTTAAGTAAGCAAAATAAAAGAATATATTTTTACGTAAATAAACAAATGTATAAAAAAGAACAAAATAGAATATATTGGTACCTATATAAGTTAAAGTTATAATCAATAACAAAACAAATCAAACATAATAAATACAAGACAATAAATAAGAAGTAAATAAAATATAAGATATAACAATATAAAGTAAATATATATATATATATATATCTTAATCTCATATAAATAAATCAATACAAGATAATACAAATGGAGTAGGCTACAAAAGTAATATGAGTAAAATAAAAATAGAAGTTCACTTATTTTGTAAAGTAAAATAATTCATATTTAAGCTATGAATAAAAATAAGAACAATTATATGTAAAACAAAAACAATAAGTAAACATATATAGGAAGTATTGCAAAACAAAAATACATACAAGTATGAACACTTATAAAAGAAAACAAAAGAAATAACATACAAAGTAGAAACCACATATTTATAAAATTATGTAGAATATAAACATACCAATAGAAACAAAGCAGTATGTACACTTAAAACTATACAAAGGAACAAATAAAGAAATATAAACAAACCAGGCAAGAACAAGTCAATGAAAAGCAACATAAACTAAAACAAAAATATAAGTACATAAAGTAAATAGCAAACAATAGCATTTTTTCAAGACAAAACATGAAGTACTAAGCAAACAAAATAAAGTTGCTGCCCCAAAGCATCACTTCAGCCGAGATAAAGGCAAGAACAAAGTAAGGAATGAAAACAAAGTAAATAAACAAACAAGGTTGTCATGTACTTATGTAAAGCAACAAAAACAAAGAAAAATGTCTACAATTCAAACATTTGTGTACAAGTAAATTGTACAAAACAAAGTATGTGTAGTTTGTACCATGTAAAAGTACATCTGAGCATACTTACACAAAAAGAAAACAAAATATACACATACATAACAAATAGGACTTGGCATTTAATGCCTATCTTCTCTCAGCACCATTGAGATGTTCCCAGCCGAAATAGCAAACAAAAGAAAATAAAGTATATATTAGTACATGTAGTATGTTCATGTACAAGTAAAGAAATAAATGTAATAGTTTATAAAACAAGGCAATATCTTTAGTACACCCCAATTTCATCTACCAGCCGAAACAAAGTAATAAATGAGATACCTCAGCCATTAAAATATAATTCCCTGTACAAAGGGAATTGCTTTACCCTGTCAACTTCTTTCCTCATATATCAATTTCACTTTTATATATAACAACTTCATTTCAGTTAGTTCTTCTCAAACAAAAGAAAAAAAAAATGCAATTCAGAAATGAATTAAAAGCCTGTAACAAATTCACTAAGAAGTTTGTAACATCTTCAAGTGCAAACTGCCTCAGTCAAGTTTGAACCCTCATTAGCATGTTCCAGTTAAGCAATCAAGTATCAAAGCTTTTTAAATCAGAGCTCAGACAAAAGAATCAAAATCATCTTCCAGTTGATCAAATTTCTTTCCAGTTTCAAGCTTTCAGTTCTTTGCTTCAATATCTGTGAGTAACTTATTTCTTAAAAATTTAAAAGTATGAATTTGTTGTTTATTTATATATCTGTGAGTAACTTATTTCTTAAAAATTTAAAAGTATGAATTTGTTGTTTATTTATATATCTGTGAGTAACTTTTATTTTAAACTTAAAAGTAAAACTGTTGAATACTTATCTGTGAGTAAACATACTATTTTGAGGTTTAAGTTGATAATTAGTTATGAAATTTTATGATGCTGTATTTTCTGTGATGATGGGAAGCTCTGTTATATGGGTTCTTCAACTTTTCAAGTCACTGTATAAAGAAAAAAAAACAGAAAATAGTTTAATTACATCTTCATATTAATATTTGAACTTGAGAATTTAAATTATTTAAACTTGTTTAAACTAGAATCATGGCCTGGAAGAAACGTTTGAAGGTGGACAGTGAAGTTGAACACTGTATATTTAATTTTCAGGAAAAGGAAGATCAAGATGTAAATTCGAATATTTCAATTTGTTTGTTTGATTTCACGTCTTGAATAAACATTCTAAAATGGGATTTTTAAAACAAAGATCAATATTTTAAAAGTAATATTCAAAGAGCAGTTTGGAATTAAAGAAAATCTGCATTTCTTCCTATTTATAGTAGTTGATTCAATTTTAATCAGTGAAACTTGGACCGAAGCAAGTTTATACATCTATAAACTGGAAAAAAATGTAAATTTATTTTTCTATTGATTGGAATTGGAACACGAGATCCTATTAGGGTTTTACCGAAATTTTTGTTTCTCTCTGTAAATCTTCGATTTCGACGACATAGCGTGATCGAGCCACGCGAGAGTTTTAGGAAGGAAGGATGGTCGTGTTGTTGACGTATGGGCGAAATCTTAGGTGCTATAGGTGGTTGGAGAGGCGGCGGTGAGGCGATCTTCCACGAGAGTTCATTGCAGTTTTTCGTCCCATGGTCTAAATTTTGAACTCGAGTTTTTGATGGAGATCTGATCTTTGTTTTCGAGTGTGGGGGTGGATTGTGGTTTGTGGGCGCTGGCGAGGGGCGCCGGAGGTGTGCCAAACCACCGTGCACGTGCACGGTGGGGATGGTGATGGGTTTTTGTTTTTCGGTCGACATGAGGGTGCTTCGTGTCGAGTGCAGGCTTTCTTCGGTGGTGACTCGAGTCGATCACAAACCTGATGGTTGAATTCCTGATGTTCATTTATATAACGTTTAACAAACTTACAGAAGAAAAAGAGAAAGAAGAGCAGAGGAAGGAGATTCACGCGAGAAGATTTTAGGGTTGTCTCGTGTTTCACCCTTGTAAATCGCGTTGCTGTCTTCGGTTTTTAAGTGCTGATATTTGCTACCTGTAGCACTAAGTTGAAGGATATATTTAAGTTAAGCATTAATCAAGTTGAGGATGTTAACAGATTAATTTAAACTAAGATCTACTTAAATATTACTGAGCAAGTTTTACAAAAAATAAAACGAGTAAATGATTTAAACTCAAAGTTAATTATGATTGAAATAAATTTATAATTGTGATGTAATAGTAGTTCAAAATGTAATCGAATTTGTAATTAGGGAATTTAATGATGATCGTGTATAAAATCATTTGAAATCAAGATTTTAATCAATTATTTGAAATTGGTTAATTAACAAATCATAGATAACTGATTAAATAAATAATTAATGGTGGAACGATTAAGTTAATTAATAATAAAGGATTAATTAAGAAAATAATAATAATAAATTGTCTAATTAAGTTTTATAAGTCAATAATTAAGGTTATTGATTAGTAATTAAGAATTAATTCATTAATTAAGTGTATACTTAATAGGTAATTAATGAATTGAAATAAGTTAATTTATTAGTAATTGATTAGTTATCGTAATTAATTAAGGATAATTGATTAAGATGATTTGTAATTGAATAACATTAATTAACTAAGATTATTGACTAATCTGTTTTGGAATAATCAGATGATTAATTGATATTGCTTAGAGATGTATGGATTCTATTTGATGATTGAACTGTTGATATTTCTGATTGAGATGTCCTGTTTTAATTTGAGCAATGTTTACTGTAATTTATTATCTGTGATATGTACATCTGTGATTGTGAATATGGGATAAGCGTTACAATTGGTTTGTACCGCTTGTCAAAATATAAGCGTTATAGTTTATACCGCTTATTAGATCGATTGTTGTATTTGAATCTGTGCTGAATGATGTTGCACGATTGTGTTGAACCCCTGGCCCACACTCATACACACAATTATGGATTTCACGAGGAAATCGATTAAGTCACAGATTTTTGAAATAGTTTAAATTTGAATATTTGAATTCAAATGTTTTGGAAATGGAATCGGAATAAATGTGAAAAGCTTTTGGAATGGAATTTCAAAATAGAATTTATTATTTTTAAATTACTTGATTAAGTTTTGGAATTTAAATAAGTTGATTTAAATTTAAATTCAATACTTGAAATTGAATTCTGTAATTTGAAATTAGGGATTAATGATATTATACTAGTCATTATGAGTTAAATCATTTTTAAAGTATTATTTTTGGGAATTTGAATTTAATCCAAGGATTTAAACTCGTATAAATGAACCAGATTTCCAAAATAAAAACTATTGTTTTCAAATGATAAACACTTTTAGATAAGAACTGAGATTCCAGTTAATTAGGGGAATTTCAAGATTGAATAGAGAAATGGTTTTCCTAAGTTATGAAGGAATTCTTTTTGAAAGCTATGACTTAAATCTGTTTATTTTTATCAGATTTAAATTGATGATTTGTTTAAATCAAATAGAAATGAAATTGTTTTGAAGGCTATAAGTTAAATCTTTGATTTAAAGATTTAACGAGTTAACCAAATTGAAATGAAAATTGATTTGGAAAATCTGTGAATGAATCTTTTGTTTAGAAGATTAAAATGTGAAAACTGTTTAAACCGTTAATGGTTGTGAAAACGAATCTTTTATTTTAAAGATTGAAATGGTAATTGGATTAAACCATTTGAAATAAAGTTTTGAATTATTAAGTTGTGACTTAATTGAAATCCCATTATCCATTTGTTTTTGAAATATCATGCTCACTATTCGGTTTAGCCGGGAAAGGACCTTTGTGTCGTATAACCCATTCCGAATATGTGATTCGACGTTATGGATAGCATTTGAAGACCGGTGATGAAGACCGGGTATTTGCGAAAGCGATAGGATGACCTATCGATTGTTTCCGCACCGAGTGGCGCTGGTATAGAAACACCCTAAGTGATGGGAAATCCGATCGGGATTGTGAATATCCGGATTGCAAGGACTTCTTTGTAAGTGCCTTCGGTTCTGTTCGAACCCAGAACAGACTTGTATGGATTGTATGCCTGACATTACAAATTGAGATATAAAGCCGATTTCTTTCAAATATATTTCTGTTGGTGGAGGAGAATTTATTCTCTTAGCTTAACACCCTTCTCTGAGACGTACGAACTCAGAGGTTATATAGTTGAAGTTATCAGCGATATATTCCCAATTTTGGTAATGTGACATACTGAGTGTTGCTGTGAAATGATCATTGTGTTGATTATTTATGATAGGATCATTTATTTGATCGTCTATCTTGGTGATCATTTCTATGATCATTTGTTGACCCAAAGCATGGCTTTTGTATAAAGTATGTTTTTGTGGACGTGACTTCGTCGAGCCTCACACCCCGTGAATGGTCAAAACAGGAAAGAAGCAGCAAGGTTATGAGGGGTAGCGCCCTTTAGGATATGTGCATTTCCTTCTGGAAAAGGGTGGTATCATGGTATGGAGCCCAGATACTTACTCATGTTGAAAACACTTTGTTATGGTTGTGTGAATTGATTAGAGAGCTCTCGGATAAAGGTCCCAAAGGACCGGGGGATGGCATATTCGGTCAGTTGTTACTCAGTTAGGGGTAACCCGGCCTTGTGTTGGCAGAGATCCGGTTTGGTTCTCGGGGATGTCCATCCAGAGGCATTCTCATGTGGCAATGGGAAGTTCCTTGGCCTGATCATTCGTTGGAAATCCAATTCCCAATACGAAACTTGTACGGTATTAGTTGTAGAACCTGCTATTCACTTATGGTGGTCACCACTGTTTGGATGGTAGCTATAGTAGGCATAGTTCGAAATGTCTATGTTGGCTAAGATTTATATTCTACTTTCGAAATGAATTTTTCCTACACTATGCACTAGTAATAATATCAAATGTTTCTTTTAATGCGTATCAAGCATCTTTGACTATCATAAGGAGAAATCTCCTCCGATTCTGCGTTTGCATTGTGTGTGTGTGCGGGAGGCCTTATGGTAGTCTCATTTTTAAAAAGCATTGCGAATTGACTTTGAAAATCTTATGTTGAATGTTTTAAAAGATAAATTGTTTTTGAGTTCTCACACCAGTCACATGACTGACTCGGAGTTTATTGTTTTCCTTCCTAAACTCTGGGTGCTCATTATTTTCTACACGAGCAGTCTAGAGTTGGGTTTTTCAGATAGTTAGATATAGTGGATTATCTGGAGTTAGTTCAGTCTTTGGATCGCACCAGTCTTGCTCGTCTTGGTGCATCGTTATTAGGAGTTCGAGCTATTGCTGGATTGATTCTTGGAAATGGAGTTACAGTTCCGATTTGGAGTTCTTCCTTGAAGACTATTTTAGAGTTATATTGTTCCGTATGTTAGATGTCATCTATTTTCTTTTGCGCTGCTATTTTATTGTATCATATCTCTGATGTATATTGATATCTATTGGATTATCTGTTGTATCAGATATTGTATCAAAGCTGTATATCAATGTATTATTCTTTTATTCCGTTGTGTTGTTTACTTAATGATTGTTATAAGCTCCGGCGAATCGGATTTGAACGGTCGAATCTATGGCATTCGAATACGATATGAAGTATGGATGTCGATTTTTGAGCGGGCAAAATCCGACTCGTTACACATGCCTTGCTGAAATCTTATCCTGCCCTTGTAAGTGCTTCAATGCTTCATGATCAGTGTAAATAACAAACTCCTTCTGAAACAGATAATGTCTCCAGTTCTTCACAGCTTGAACAATTGCGTAAAACTCAACATCATAAGTGTTATATCTCAACTTAGCTCCAGACAATTTCTCACTGAAATAAGCAACTGGTCTTCCTTTCTGACTCAAAACTCCACCAACCACAACCTTCGATGCATCAGTATGTAATTCAAACAACAACTGAAAATCCGGTAAAACTAGAATTGGTGCAGTCGTCAATAGTGTTTTGATCTTCTCAAAAGCAACCCCTGCTTCCTCTGACCACTCAAACTTCTTTCCTTTCATGTAATCGGTTATAGGTGCCATTACACTACTAAAATGTGGAATGAACCTTCGATAGAAAGATACCAACCCATGAAAACTTCTCACTTCAGTAATTGTCTTGGGTTGTGGCCAACTCCTGACAGCTTCTACTTTACTTTCATCCACTTGAATTCCTTCTTTCGATAGAACGTATCCCAGAAACAAAACACTGTGTGTCATAAACACACACTTCTTTGTTGCAGCATAAAATTTCTCCTGTCGTAGAATCAACAGTACTTCACGCAAATGTTGGACATGCTTTTCCATACTCCCACTGTAGATCAAAATATCATCAAAGTAAACTACCACAAACTTTCCAATGCATGGTCTGAAAATCTGGTTCATCACTCTCATAAAAGTACTCGGAGTATTTGATAAGCCAAACGGCATAACCAACCATTCGTATAAACCTTCCGTGGTTTTAAAAGAAGCCTTCAACTCATCACCCGGTCTAATACGAATCTGATGGTATCCACTCTTCAAGTCAATCTTTGAAAACACAACAGCTCCACTCAACTGGTCAATCAAATCATCAAACCTCGGCATAGGAAATTTGTATCTCACAGTGATCTTGTTTAGAGCCCGACTATCCGTACACATCCTCCACGAACCATCCTTCTTCGGCACCAACAAAGCTGGCACTGCACAAGGACTCAAGCTCTCCTGAACACGCCCCTATTCTAACAACTCCTCCACCTGCCTTATCAGTTCCTCATGCTCTTTAGGACTCATTCTGTAATGTGGCCTGTGTGGTAATACTGCTCCTGGCACAAGATCAATCTGATGTTGAATATCCCTCAACGGTGGTAACTCCGCTAGTAACTCCTTAGGAAACACATCTCTGAATTCTTCCAATACCGGCTTCACTTCCTCTGGGACTTCAACAGATTCAGTCGTTTCACGTCCAATCAACAAAAATACCTTTGGACTCTCCTCTACTTCTTCAACAAATTCTTTCAAAGTCAACAGAGTCTTCAGCTCCTCAATCTCTTCTGACTTGCTTTCTCCTTGTTGTCTCTTCTTTGGAACCAAAATGATCTTAACACCTTCAAACATAAAGCTGTAACTATTGGTCCGACCGTCATGTTGCACTGCTCGATCATACTGCCATGGTCTTCCTAAAAGTAAGTGACAAGCATCCATCTCCACAACATCACACCAAATCTCGTCTTTATACTTCTTCCCAATGGAGAATGGAACTCGAACTCGTCTGCCCACCTTCACCTCTCCTCCTTTTCTCAACCACGCTAACTTGTAAGGATTTGGATGCTTCTCCATTTTCAGCTTCAACTTTCTCATGGCTTCAGTAGAAAGAATATTGTCACAACTTCCTGCGTCAATCACAAATTTACAAACCTTCCCCAGAATAGTGCATGTTGACTGAAAGATGTTACTCCTCAACCAACTAGCCTCTTCTTCTTACTTCGGTATTAAACAAGACCTCCTCATCATGAGATTACATCATCAACTTCAACTTCAGCAATCATGGTTCGTTTCTTCGGCTTCGGACATTCATTACTCTTGTGACCCACTTCCTGGAAATTATAACATTTGAAACTGTTGTTGACCCTTGCTTTCGCAACTTCATTCACAACTGGTTTACTGAAAGATTTCGAAACATTAGAACTCCCACTAGCACCTTTGTTCCGAATATTGGAACTTGTAAACACACCACCTCCACGCCTTCCCTGCTTCTCCCAAGCCAACGCTTTCTGGTGTGCTTCAGCAACAGATCTAGGATCAAACATATTCACCATATCTCGAATCTACATCCTCAACCCTCCAACAAATCTAGCAGTTAGCTGTTCCTCTGTCACCATACTGTCATTTCGAGCAATCAACTGATAAAATTCATCAGCATAATCACTAACGGTCTTTGTCCCTTGCCTGAGATTCTGCAACCTCTGGTACATAAGTGATTGGTAATTGTAAGGCAAGAATGTAGCCTTCATTAGCTTCTTCATCTTCTCCCATGACTCAATCTTCAACTTCCTCATTCTCTCCCGCGTAAGTTTAGTCTGCTGCCACCATGCCATAGCTCTACCTCTCAAACGAGTAGCAAGCAACTTCGCTTTTCAATTCTCGGGAGCCTCCTTGAAATCAAAGATCTCTTCAACATTAGACAACCAATCCAAAAATTCTTCTACAACCATTCCACCCTTGAATTCTGGAATTTCCATCTTCATACCCGACTCCCATCGTCGGTCATCCTCAACATCCCGATACGAGTTTCGAACCTGGTCTCGATCTCGATAATGAACGCTAGCTCTATCACCCTCTTCATTAAAATCAAATGCATGTCTATATCGATCTCGACCATCAACATCCCTTCGATCACGCATGTTTCTTCTACTATATCTCTCTTCATCTCGATATGGCTCCTCTTCAAACTCACATGGAGTTCTTCTCTCTTCATATCTATATTCATGGTGATCTCTTCTTGATGAAATTGTTGTTTCTCTTCTCTCTCTAAAAGATTGCGGTGATACCCTTCTCGCTTCCGAAACCGATGGCGAAACTCTGTTTCCTCCATGGTTCGAGACTGATGATCTCCTCCTTTGAGTTTGATTCATATCAATCATCAACTTCTCTAACTTTCCAATACCTTCGTCAAATTTCTCATTAATACGTTGTTCCATTTGCCCGGCCTCTTCTCTTCTATACAAAGCTTCAACATTTTGATGGCGGTTAGCACTCGTTGGTGGCATGATTGAATCAATACAAACACTTCAAAACTTCACAAATCTTCTACAAATCAAACTTCAACTAGCTCACACAAGTTCAGCAAGTTCGGTCCTAACTTCAACCAATGATACCAAACTGATGCACGGCCCAAACTCAACACAAAGTTATGTTTGGCCTTCACTTCAAATTTTTCTCCAAAATTTCAAACACTTTCCGGATTTTGATTCAAAAATGAGATGGATCGAAAGTTTCTAACTTGTTACAACTTCAAGATGAACATGGTGAACACCAACTTCAAACTCCTTGGCTCCAAGACTCGTCTTAGCTATGATTGGCTAAGTCAAGCTCTGATACCAAAAAATAACGCAACGGATAATAACAAGGCGATATAGATCGATGAAAGTAGCAAACGGTGGATTGAAGATACTGAAATGCCCAAATTCATTGATCACAAAGATACCAAATTCTAGCTATCTTCGACACGTTGATCGCGCACGATACCGTGAAAGAAGATCTACAATTCTTCAAACGTTGATCAAGCGCACTTGATACCATGAATTGGCTTCAACGATCGTTGATTCGAGCGCACTCGAATAGACGAAAGTGGAGATAGGAGATCACACTCAACTACCAATTTAGATGAAAGCACGCAGCAATCAAACAAAGTTTTTATTCAACAATCGACCCCTTCAAATGTACAACACACTCCCTATTTATAGCATTTTTACAACCGGCTCCTTAAGTCGTACACGACTTACGACTCACCCTTAGGTCGGCAACGACCTATCAATAAGCGCGACTCAAACACTTAAGTCGTACACGACTTAAAACACACGACCCAGATTACCTACGACATAACAGACACATAGCGCCTAAATCACAAACGACCTAAGACATATGGAATTACAACATATTACATCACTTAGGTCGTAAATGACCTAACTACTCACAACATAAGATTCAAACGACTTACGACTCAACATTCAATGACTCAAGGAAAATACAAACAAATTACAACATAACGTCACGACTTACGACTTATGACTTACTTAGGTCGTCAACGGTTTAACACTTATGCGACTTAAACTTCCGCGACTTATCATGAGTCGTAACTCGTGCGCGGCTTGAAGGATGGAATCTTCACACGACTCAACTAAGTCGTAACCCGCTTCCTACTTAAGGACTTCAGCCACTGGAGCTTCCTCCTGCTTCTTGTTAAGTCGTGGACGACTTATAGCCGTGTCGTTAGATCGTGTGCGACTTTATCAAACCCGAACGATTTAAACCTTGGTTAAGTCGTTGCTCCTTCCCATGTGACCTGTTAGGTCATTCCTCCTCCTCACGTGACCCGTTAGGTCGGGGCCGACCTTCGTTAACTCGTGAACGACCTAAGCCTTGTGCTTCCGTAGGTCGTGCTGCATCAATAACTGTAGATTATTAGTGTAATAGGACAAAAAAACGTTAATTTTTGCCAGGAGGTGACAATTGATTGAATTACAAGATGAAAAGGAAAATAAATGGATTTATTTGAATTTAAAGTGATAACTACTGTGTTTATTTCAATTGGAATTAAACATTGTAATTAGTAAAATAATTGACATTAAATTGATATGTATATTTGTTTTAAATTATTGTAAATGTCCAAGTAATGAAAAATGATGAAAATTGTTAGTTATTAAAATTTGAAAAATAGTGATTTAATTAATTTAATATTGATTTATTTAATTAACATAAAAATAGCCCATTGCAATCTATTTTGCTCAGCACTAGCCCAAGCGTCTACACTAGTAATAATTTTTGTGCAAGCAAACTAGTTGAATACTCATCTTCCCATTCAAATACTCTGTAGTTATAATATAGCTGTTGAGTCAACCTTTTAGTTGAAGGATAATTTAAATTTGAATTCCATTTAATAAGCTTAATATCCCAACCGAGGTTACTATATGGAAAGAGAAGAACATAGTGAAGTGGTTGATAAGCTGGATGACATTCGCTAATCCTTTCCAAATGTTGCCCACCTCGAAGATGTATTATGACATCTCTACTTCCACTAATTTCAGTTCCATCACTGGTAAGGTAACATCTATTTCATCAGCCATTGCCATATTGTACACATTTTTATTATTTGTTTTATTGTAGTGCAGATGAAATGACAAATCATAAATGGTTTGTGCTGAGTTTGCAAAAATATTATATGCTTGACGATATAAATTTGTGAAATGGTTGTCTCAGAGAAAAACTATTTGAATTATTTCCAAAACCTTTTTCGTTAGTCGTTTATTCCTAGCATACCGAAATTTTAATGCTGTATTAGGATCATAGATATATAGTTGTGAATAAATAGACTCACTCCCAGTTTTTGGTAGTAGTGAACCTGTCCTCTGTCGCAATTCCCCATGTATATTATATGTTTAGTGCCATGTTGTCTTAGAATTCTATCATCCTGCCAACATCCAATTCTATCGAATATGTTGCAGAAACGAAGAAAATTTCCAATCTTTGTCGTCATATAGTTGACGAATTTCCACAGGCGATTCATTTAGTGATGGTAGCCTAACTTTTCCTGATTTGCAACATGTTCCAGAAGAAGGGTTATTTTTTGAACTTCACTTTAAACATTCATCGATCTAATGGAGTGCTTTACAATATGGATACGATAAATTCATGGGTCTTAAATAATGACGTTCAGCAGCTTGAGAATTTCGGTGACAAATAAACTGCACAGCTTATGTTGGTATTTTGTCTTCACTTTCCTCGTCCATACTTCTAGAATAATGTAAAAACGATGATCAAACTTTAGTCTATATACTTTTGTTTTGTAGGTATAGTATAATTCAACCATTATAATACATTGAGGGAAGAATGATAGAACTTACGATGTGCTATTTGTTTCACTTTCAGATGCAGTAATAGCTCTATGTGTTTTATCATGGTTGCCCTGTACAAACTTATTCCCAAGAGATGGATTGTTCGTGAAAGGCATTAGACTATAATATGCATGTGGTAGTAGTAGAGTAATTGTATGATCACTATTTACGATCACATCCCTTTGGAAGTTATTATTTTGACTACTAAGTTCCTTTTTATTTCTTGGCATTCTTTCTTTCTGTCTACGCAACCGTTGAGCAGCTGATCGATTTGATTTAGCACTTACATGACCAATCCTGTTGAATCTAACACAGAAGGAGGGCATGTAGTGAGAACCTGATTGTTACATATGTATAGTTAAAGTTTATAGTGAAAGTAATTTTTGCATAGAGTGATAGGGGTGACATATACTTAGATATAGTTTGGTTGTTGGTCCGTTGGAGGGTTTTTTTTCCTCTAGAATAGTCAGTTAGTATTTTGTGAGCATGCTTTGACTGCTTACTCGTCATTGGCATAGCACCATTGGAAGATGCAAGATGAACAACATGTTTATCAGCGTCGATGGCTGAAGTTGTTTCAAGTTTCCTTGTCCTTTCTCTTTGTCTGTGTAATGTTTGTGCATCTGAACAACTTGATGGGAAATTTCTCTTATCATTGATGGTCGTTGAAAAATAGGAAAATAGGTTGTGGAAAACATAATATAAGTGAAAAAAGTTGATATGTAAGCTATTCAGTAGGAGGGTGTGGTAGAAAATGGGAGAGAGGTGTATACACTTACCTGGTGTTACCATTGATCATTGCATTTTCGCAAGATTTTAGTCGATCATTCATCAAGGCGGTTTCATGTGAAGATTGTGGAACTGAACCTTATAGATCAATGATAGCGCTTGAAGATGCATGTATAGTTGGTTTCCTATATGCCTGTTGTGATTGATTTGGTGGAGAACCAATTACTGCATATGTTTGGAGGACACCATTTGTTTTAGTAAATGGTTGGGATGTCTTGGCGGTTATCAGTTGTGATGACCTCTTATAACAAACCCATATTTTCAACCATTCGCATCCGCACATGTCGGACTTGAATTGCTCAAACTACCGCATTGTACATAAAATTTGGCAAATCTCAGAATATACAGTAAATAAATAATCACAGATCACAGACACAGAGTAATAATAACGCAGCGGAAGTAAAAGAAATAGTAGTTCATGAAGCTACTATATATATATATATATCAGAGTTACATAAGATACAATAGAACAAATAGAGTACAATAGAAGTCTCAATACATAGAAGTCCACAAATACAAGAGATGAAATAGAACAACAGAACTAAATACGAAAACTAGATAAGCTGCTAATCTCCAGCGATTCTAGACCTCCAGAGAGTGGAAATCCAAATATGTGAATACTCAGGCTGACCCAGGCGTAAATAAGAAACAAACACTCGAGTCAGGACATACATACTTATACAAATGTAAACCAACTCAAGTGAACTGTAGTAAAGGTACAAGTAACTTAAAAGATGCTTGAGACCTCCCATCCTCTAAGGATCCATTAAACTATTTACTATGTTATAATATTGCGCTATCATAATAATGTCTATATTAAAATAAACTTACTTTTAAATTGCGTTAAGGGGTTACCCATATAGCCCTTACCACGTAATAGTCCCAATAGTCCATCCAGTATCAGCGCATCTCCAAATCGAGAGACTACCCTAAATACTCCATAAGCTACTGGAGAAAACCAAACTCGTACAAGGCTCGCTAGGGTAGGTGACATGGCACAACTAGGAAATGCCAGGGTAGATATACCAATTGCTACCTGGACTGGTGGTAATGCATAGCAGCTGCTACCTCCCACCTCGAGCCACACTCCCAAAAATCAAAGGTGCGCACCAATCAATCACAAAGTAATAGAATGGCATATGAAGAAGTGTGTCCGATCGGAGGAATGACCTCATTTGGCCCGGCATCTCACCTGTTTTAGCCACCTTAACTCACGGAAGTCGGGTCCACGTCATACCATAATAGGATCGTCGCCACCATCCTACTTCATTTTCGAATCTCCACCACGTACACGGTTGTCAAAGTGGTTTTCGGTATCGACAGAGAGTATTCCCATATCCGATCCCGGTCTCTTGCCAACCAATAGTTATTATAACCCATGGTTATAACTTTTAAAATAATATTTTATACTTCAAAATAAAATATCATTTCAAATTCAAATCTTTATCAAAATAAAGATCAAATCATTTTCAAACCATTTCAATAAATGTCGAAATATCATATCTTTCAAATTTAAATCTTTATTAAAATAAAGATTAAGTCATTTCAAATTATTTCAATACATTAAAATATCTTGTCCTTTCAAAATTTCCTTTTTAATCATTTCAATATATCGAAACATCATTTCCTTTCAAAGCTTCCTTTTCAAATCTTTTTAATATCAAAATATCATACCTTCTCAAAACTTTATTTCAAATCATTATTATATATCAAAATATCATATCTTTCAAAATCTTCATTTTCAAATTTTCATTTGAGTTCAAATCCAAATATTCAACTTTAAATACCATCTAAATTCAAGATATCATTTATTTATTATCATTTCAAACCACCCTTTAAATAGTTTATATTTCAATCAAAATAATTCATTTAAATCATTTCAAATGAAGTTTATATACTTTCAAATCAACTATTCAGTTTCCAAAGTTTCAAACCATTCTGAGTTCATTTACTAAGTTAAAACCATAAATATTGAAAATTTCAGCCTTTCACGGCATTCAGAAAAGCTGTTATAATTTATACTTGGAAATATTTCAATTTTAAACCGTTTAAACATTATAAAATCATAATTTAACATTTAAAAATGTTCATTAAAATACTCATTTAATTTATGATTTTTATAAAGTAAACTTTTACAGTGAAATCCAAAAACTTTCAATAATTTCACTTAACAAATTCAAGTGTACAATCATCCCATTTTTACATTTGATCATTTATTAACACTTACATTTTTAAATTTCCATTTCACAAATTAAACTAAATTTCCAATTTATTTCATTAACTTAAACCTTTAATTAAAACCAAATTCACATTTCCAAGTCAAGTTATATTTTAAAGTTTCACTTTTAAGTATTCATTTATTAACCATTTTAATTCATGGAAAAATCAATAACACTTTGTTTAATCATTTAAATTCAAATTTTAATCAAATTATCATATTTAACATTTTAAAAATATAACTAAATTTCCGTTATAGCTTAAATATCATTTTAAAACCAAAATTCCAAATTGCTACACTTAAATTATATATCAAAAATTCACTTCTACCATTTATTTAAATTACATTTTTAACTAATAGAAAACCATAATTTCTTTATTTAAAAAATATAAAATCTATTTTAAATCAAATTTTCATAATTTTACACCTTTGAAAATATTTAAAATATTCAAAATATTTTATAAAATAACCATGGGCCTGTATATAGTTTTCTAACCTAGGTCAAGTGATACGAATATATATCATTTCTATCCGCGATTTAAAAAGAAAAATCCAGATTCTATCATTTGAAACCCACAGTCCCAAGTCAAAATAAATAAATAAATAAATAAAAACTGTTTAGGCCTATCATTTCAGCCTATAACGATTTTTCCCTATTCTAAAGTCCGTTCGAGTATGTACCTTTTCAACCCATAGTGATTTCTAACTAACAGGTAACTGGAAGTGATGAACAGATATATATGAACAGTTTCACAATAATTAACAGTAACAGATGAGATGACATATAAATTAACAGGTTTGATATCATATACAAATAATCACAGGCAGTTATAACATCATATATAATTCTACACATTCAAATGTTGTCGCTTCACAATTGCATAAGTATATAATGTTGTATGAGATTTACTCACCTTTTTGTGCTGGAGATATAAATACAAATGACATAAATCGATTCCCAAAGCCACGATGACACAACAATGGATTCAAGTGGATGAGAACCAAGCTAAGGATTTTGTGTTACAACCCAAAACAAAAACCAAAATAAATTAACATTTCAACACAACATTGAAATTGAATAACTTTGAAATGAAAAGCAAATTGAATACACAACTTTTTGTCTTGCTTTCTATAATTGTTTTGCATGGCATAAGGGATTTTTTGGTTCAGGTTTAGACATGCTTTGGATCCTAGAAATGCGCGGCCCAAAGCTAGAACATGGAGGAGTTTATAACACGAGAATGTGACAGGGGTTTAGGCAATGTATAGTAGTTTATTGGTCAAAACAAAGGCCTAGCCACGGCCCAATTGGCTCGAACAGTGGGGCTCAAGTTTGGGCAGGGGTAGGAGGGGTGAGTAAGGCTCTAAAAGAGGTGTTGGTGGCGGCCTAAGGTGGTGGTAGTGGTGAAAAATGAAGTGGTGAAGCAAGGTGACTCAAACTAGCATGGTTTTCAAGGCCTAATTGCATATTTTGAGGAGTTTAGCTTCATGGTCAGTTCTGCCATAGTCAAGGCCTGGGGTGTAGGTGGTGGTGATGGCAGGGAATCTATGTTGGAGGTGGCGGCCGTGGGTATGGAGTGGAGGCCGATCAAACAAGACAAGGAAACAAGGCAAAATTCAAGGAAAAAGAGAAGGAAAAAGAAAATAAGAGCCATTACCAATATTTTTGATGAAGCCGCGAAGATAAATGGAGCTGGAAGTTTTTTCCATGAAATGAAGGTAGGAATCACGGCTAAGAAAAAATAATACAAGGCCAAAAAGATTAAAGGAGGAGTTATGGGAAAATGAAGAGTTTTGGAAAATGAAAAGACTAGAAAATGAAAGGTCTAAGTCTCTTTATATTTCTTTTTCTTTTAATCAAAAATAAAGCAAATAAATTTTAGTAAATCCACTTTAACACTGAAACAAAGTAAAAATGAAATAAAAAAATTTAAATTTAAAGAAAATAGAAAAAGAATAAATGAAATTGCTTAAAAATTCAAAATAGGGTTCAAAAATTACAATTAAATCATCATTGGCTTTGAAAAAATATGTACTTCATTTTAAAAATATTCTAACGAAATTTTTTGAAATAAATTAATTTTTAAAACATATTCAAAGTGAAATAAATAATTAAATTTAGATAAAATAGAAAAAGAACTAAAGAAATTGTTTAAAAATTGGAAACAGGACATGAAAATTACAAATAAAGTACCACTAACCTTAGAAAATTTCTATTTCACTTTAAAACAAATAAAAAGACAAATAAATAAAATAAAAAAGGAAAAAAATAAAATGGAAATGAGAATAAAATAAGATCTTAAGAAAATAGAAAAATAAATAAAGAATTACTTTAATTAATTGAAGTTGGAAGTTAGAAATCGTAAACAAAATTATACTGACACTGGAAAATGTCAATTACACTTTTTTCAAAATGTTTTAAAACTAAAATATATGCATAACATGTTATGTTACCCATATAAATATAAATTAGAACATTACACGACCAAATAAAATATTATTTATATAATTTAAAATAAACAATTTTATTAAATACAGAAAATTACACACAATAGTTAAATGGGTACAACTTTCACAACATTAGTCGGATTTGAACGAAACAAAAAGAAGTGTTCTTAAAATTTTATTTACTTTCATAATAAAAGAAAAATTCAAATTTCAAACTTTTAAATTTCTAAATTTAAAAGTCAAAGTTGATCACATTGACGAAAATTCACTTTTTGGAAATTATTCTATTTAGTTATGTTTGGAATACTAATTCACATATAAATCAAAATTTATATTTAAAGTAACAAAATTTAATCATTTCAAATAAATAAAATATTGTAACGAAATAGATTTTTCGCGTTCGAAAATCGATATCCATACTTTTACATCGTACTCGAATGCCGCAGATTCGACCGTTCAAATCCAAGTCGCTGGAGCTTATAACACAATTAAGTAAAACAACACAGCGGAAGAAAAAGAAATGAATATCATTGATATACAACATTCGATACAACAATGATACAATAAGAATCAATATCAAAGATATAGATAACAATGCTGCAGCGAAAACTAAATGAACTAGCAGCAGAACCAACTCTCCAAACATCAACTGCAACTCAAATCCAATGCTCCAAAGCCAAACTCCAGACCATAAGCTCGAACCACCATAAATTTTCACCTCGGACTAGCAAGACTGGACCGTGACTCCAAAACTTCAATATCCAAGATCTCCAAGGAATATCAAAGAGAATGCTGAAGAGTATTGAATCGATATCTACTATCTACTATCTGAAAAACCCAATTCTAAACTGCCCGTGTGGAAAATTGTGGGCACCCAGAGTTTAGGAAGTGAACAATAAACTCTAGGTCAGTTATGGAATTGGTATGAGCAAAAAAACAATTTATCTTTAAAACAAACAAAAGAATTTAAATTTTGAAATCCGCAATGCTTTTGGACAATGAAACTACCATAAGGCCTCCAGCCACACGCACAATGCAAATGTAGACTTGGGGAAGATTTCTCCTTATGATAGTCAAATATGCTTGATACGCGAAAACCATTTGATATTATTATTAGTGCATAGCGGAAAACATTTCGAAAGTATAATATTAACCTTAGCCAGCATACGTAACATTATAGTATGCCTACTATAGCTACCACATCAGATGGCAGGTTCTACAACTAAAACCGTACAAGGCATGTAACAACCCATAATTTTGTAAATATTTTAATTAAGTGTTACTTGAAAACGTTGTTTTTTTTAAAAATAAAATTTTCAATAATTAAATTTTTAAGTTAATAAGTTTTGGTAAAAAGAAAAAAAAACTTATTGTGATTTAAATTTAAGCCTTAATTAATGTAATATTTCTGTTATTGATTCAAATAAAAAACATATGTAGTTTATTAATGTTTGCATGTGTTCATTATTTAAATCCAATCTTTTGGTTTTTGCATACTTTTGTTTAAAGTTAAAAAAAAGAGGGGCTTCTTTATAAAAATAACTTGAATTTATTACAAAATATCACGATTCCTTTTATTTCCTTTTAAATTAACGTTAGACCTTAATTTATTGCTTAATATTAAAGAATTTACTAAGTTATAAATTTTAACATAAAGATGTTGTATTAAGTTTAAGACATTATTTACAACGATTTGTATATACATATGTGTGTGCGTTAATTTGACTTAAGATTAAGATGGACTTGTATGCAAAGTCATAACTTTTCTAATCTTAAACCCTTTTAATCTGGAGATTAGGTTCAACATTGTTGTCTTTAATTTTAGGCTCATAAAATAGTGAAACTTAATTTTAACACATTTATATGTATAAGTCTATTTTATATATACATATACGTATATGTTTTTAATAATACTATGACCAATAAAGATATATATGAAGGAAACATCATCTTTGTACACATTCTAATATTGCACTTACATAATTTACTGTAGAATACATTTGGACATAGTTACATTCCATGCCATGAATAAATAGCTTGTTAAGGACATTTAATTAATCAATCAATTTGATTAGAGAAAGAATGAAAGGTTTCTCTCTCCATATGCATAATTAAGCTCTAGATTAATTACCTGTTTTTAGGGAAAGAAACGAAAGGTTGCCTTACTTATTGCCTTTTAGTTTTCCTAACTTTTTTACATTTCTAGCCATTCATTCCTTTAGTTTAGCCGTATATTTTTCCTTGCAATTCACGTACAAGTTTCTCTTTTTCTTATCTTCTTTATTTTCTCATTTCCTAAGAGAAAGAAAAATATTACAAGCACTTTATTCTTTTATTTATAAAACCTTGGACTTTATTTTAATATAAATTTTTAATTTGAGTAAATCATTTTCCAAAATTCTATAATAAAAATGAAAGTTTCTGAAATTTTTAACTTTGTTAAGGACAACTCTAATTGGAATTTTAAATAAAGAAATGGATTATCTACTTTCTTTAAAAATGTGTAATATTTTTTTTTTTGAGTAATAAATTTCGTTGGAAATGGTAAATAAATCAGAATAATGTAAACATGTTAAGGAGTAACTTTTAAGAATTCAGTGTACTAATAAACTGTTAAAATTACGCATAAAAAGGGCACGAATTTTTAATGGAATAAATAACGCATATAATAGGAAAATGTATTTATTTAAAAATAACGTTACGTTTGTATATTTGGGTTTATAATTTTGCGTGGGTTCTGCGCATTTTAAAATTCATACCGCAATTATATATGCATAAATAAATCAGTTAAAAATTTACAAGCCAAACGTTACACTTTCCATAACATTCATTTGTTTTAATTTGGTATAAAACTTTGAATAAAATAACGTTCAAATCCTCATTAATTTCTTGCCTATCTTTTACCACAATCAACGCACGTATATATTCTTTTCAAATTCCATTTCTAGTGAAAGCCGTTTCTTTTTTGATAAATTCCTTTCCCTCTACACCATTTTTTAACACAACTTCTACGGGTAATAAATCGCATGCGAACAGAAATGGTAATAAAAATAGTTTTGTTTCCTGACTAAAAAAAATCGCATACCATAAATTACGCCTATTTTCATTTCGTGTGTTCCAAGCAAATTTCCCCTATAAATACTAGAGACATCACAATATTTTCTCTACATCTTATTTTAGCTTCAGCCTTTGTTCTTGCGCAAGCTTCTTTAGGTATGGCTATTTTCCTTTCCTCTTGCTTCTTCTTTTATTTTTATTCTTCTTGCATTTTTTTTCGTTCTTTCTTTCGTGTTCCTCTGTTTTCTTCCACTGTTCCACCACCTTGTCACTGCCTCTTTTCCATACGTGGCCAAGCACCCCCCACATAGTGTAGCCGAGTCCTGCTTTTTGAGTCAAAATATTTTGCATGAGCATGAAAAGAAGGGTAGATGGTTTATAGGTTGGAGTTCGTAGTCTGCAACGTGAGTATGTTTGCAAGAAAAAAAATATAATAAAACAAAGAGAAAAGACGTGTTAATACGAAAGAAAGAAGAGAGGAAATGCATACGTAAGTTTATAATGCGTATGCGTTGAAAAATCAAATGAGAAAAAAAATAAATAAAAAATAAAGTTTGTACGTGAGTATATAAAAAGGGAGAAGGAAGAAATGCATGAGAAGATAGGATGGCCACTTGTACGTATAATAATGTTTAACCTTTACATATGATAATTTTCTCTCTTTATTTTCCATCTTTCCTCATCTTTACTCTCATCTAGATTACGTACTAAAACAAGTAATTTACAAATGCATTTATATTATATAGCAGTACTGTTAATGTAGCAATTTACATTGATTTACTAAAGTACAATTTATGAAGACAAAAATGCAACTACGGATTGTATATCACTGGTCATAAAAATTCTTCAATCTTGTATGCATTTTCACCTACTAGTTACATTCATCGGCATCTGCATTTCATATTTCTTCTGTTTCGAATTTGTTCGGACAATACACAACATCTAGATAAGTCCCCATTTGAAATAAAATATATATAAATAGAGAAGAAGAATAATGATATGCAAGCGGAGAATATGGTTGGTCACCTGTACAAGTCAAGTCTAGGCCTGTGGAGGGTGCATCACTTTGCATTGTTGAATTAAAAACATATAGGTTGCGTGCGTACATTATCTACTTAAGATTTGGGCAGGGCGAACTTCGTTGTTTTGGGTTGTGCCAGCTGGTGGAGTGGTCGAGTCAAATTTGATTCTATCCGTCCAGTTTATTTCGAAATTTCGTGTTAATTTTTTTTCTTAGTTTTGATTTATTTTAATTAATTCGTTTCCTTTTCAAAAATATAAATCTGGTCGCAGCCTCCGCATCAGTTTGATCGTGCTTCCGTACATTTTCTTTTTTTTCAAGTGTGACCATCGTTTTAAATCAAATCTTCGACGGAATTCATGTGAGTATTCCTCACCAGACAAACATACTTGTATATTTGTGAATTAATCACAAGTGTACTTGTAAACATATTTTATTTAATTTTATCTGCCTGTGATATTAACTTACGATGTTAAACCCCATTATTTAATTGACACATCATCAGTTGTATTATCTATTGTTATATTTTGCAGTTATACTATTTATTATTATTTATTGTTTGAATCACACTACAAGTTCCCTATTGAATAGAAATCGTTACAGGCTGAAATGATCGGCCTGAACGATAATTATTTATTCATTTATTTAATTATTTAATTATTTATTATTTAACTTGGGATTACGGGTTTGAAATGATAGAACCCGGGTTTTCTTTGTAAATTGCGGATTGAAATGATATATATCTGTATCACTTGACCTAGGCTAGAAAACTATATACAGACCCGTGGTTTATATAATATTTTTCTGAAATGTTTTAAAAAATATTTTAAATGGAAAATTTATAATATTCTGGTTTGAAATGTATTTAAATGATTTTTATAAAATTTATAATGATTTTTGAATGAGTCGAAATGTTAAATAAATGAATGTTTAAGTAAAATTTTGAAATATAACTTATTTTCGGAAATTCTGAATTTTTGTTAAAAGTGAGATTTTAGTTAAGTAAAATAATTGATAATAAGTTATATTTTGGGAATTTAAAACTTAATTGTTAAGTTAATAAATTAATTAAAGAAATGGGAATTTAATACTTGGATTTAAATAAGAAATTCATAATAAAATTTGATTTTTGTATGAAAATTTACTTATAAATTCATAAAAATATGAGTGTTGAAATTATGACATTATAATGTGAAAATATATGATTTATATGAAAAATTTACTTAGTTATGAAATCATATTTAAACCTTGAAATTTTAAATATAAAGGATGTTACAGCATTTGTAAACGTTGTAGTTAAATTTAAATGAACTTAAAGGCTAATTTGAACTAAAAGCTATTATAGCACTTTGTAAGTGCTATAGTTGATAAAGATAACTAAAGTTTAGTTGGAAATAAAGAAATCTATTACAGCACTTAAATGTTGTCTTTTGTAAATGAACTGTTTAACCTATAACTTTAGGTAGCATTTTATAAGTGCTATGGAAAATGAATTTTTGATTGTTTTAATAAAATTTAATAATCTTTGGGAAAAAGGCTTAAATTTTGGAATTTAATATGTAATTAATAAAAATAAGGAATTGACTTTAAATGGTTTTAAATGGAAGAATTTAACTTTTAAATGTGAGTTGAAAGGCAATTAATTCCTAAATAAATTGAATAGATTTAAATGGTATTTTGTATTAAATAAAATGACTGATGTTTAAATAAATGATATTATGATGTTGAAATGTATTTGAAATTTATTTTTATTTTTAAAGTATAAATACCATTTTTAAAAGTTGTAACCACGGGTTATAATAATGTTTGGTTGTTAAAGAGACCGGGATCGGATATCTGGCATACTCTCTGTCGATACCGAAAACCATTTTGACAATCGTGTACGTGGTGGAGATTCTAGAATGAAGTAGGATGGTGGAGTCGTTTCCTTTGAGGTAAATACGTGGACCCGACTCCCGTGAGTTGGCATAAGGTGGCTAAAACAGAAGCGATCGACGGATTAATGAGGTAGCACCTCTGATAGGATGCACTTCTTCATATGCCATTCTATTACTTTTGTGATTGTATTGGTGCACACCTTTGATTTGGGAGTGTTGTTCGAGGTGGGCGGTAGCTGCGCGCTACGCGTTACCATCGGTCCAGAAGCGTTATTGATATATCTACCCTGGCATTGCCTAGTTGTGCCGTGTCACCTACCATAGCGAGCTTTGTACGAGTTTGGTTTTCTCCCGTAGCCCGTGTGGTATCCTCTGGTGGCTTCCCGATCAGGAGGGACTATGATATTGGATGGACTACTGGGACTATTACGTGTTAAGGGAAATATTGGGTCACTCCTTAACGCTATTTAAAAGTAAGTTTATTTTAATATGGACACTATTATAATAGCGAAATTATTACTATATAGTAAATAGTTTAGCGGATCCTTAGAGGATGGGCGGTCCCAAGCATCCTTTAAGTTATTTGCTCTATATTACAGTACACTTGAATTATTTTACACTGTATAAGTATTATGTCCTGACTCGAGTGTTCATGTTTTATTTTACGCTCGGGTCAGCCTGAGTTTCAGTTCAGACTTCACCTCCGAAGCTTGGACTTCTGCTGATCATCTTTTTTCCAGCTGCCATCAAGTTCTGTTCAATTCTTGTGTAGTCTTTGAAATCAAGACAATCTAATATTGAGAGTTTCTAGGGAGATTTCAAACTATAATTGGTTTAAGACTATGTACTTTATACTTATTTTGAGACTATTGATAGTGGCTTCATGAACCCCTAAGTTATTTAAAATTCCGCTGCAAGTATTTTGATTCTGTGTCTGTGATTCTGTGCTTATTTATTTACTGTATATTTTGAGATTTGCCAAATTTTATTTACAACGTGGTATTTTGAACAATTCAAGTCCGACATGTACGGATGCGAATGGTTGAAAATATCGGGTTGTTACATGGCACGTATTGGTAATTGGATTTCCAACAAATGGTCAGGCTAAGGAACTTCCTGGGCCACATGGGTACGCCTCTGGAGGGATGCCCCGAGAATCTAACCGGATCACTGCCAACACAAGGCCGGGTTACCTCTGTAACTAGGTAACTACTGACACGATTATGCCATCCCCCGGTCGTGACCAACCTTTATCCGAGCGCTCCATACCAACAACCACAAAGTAATGTATTTGCAGTAACCACATAGGTTAAATATCTGTGCTCCATACCATGACATCACCTCTATCCAGAAGGAAATGAACATACCCTCAGGGGGCGCTCCCCTCAAATAACCTTGCCGCATCTTTCCTGTTTCGACCATTCCAGGTTGTGAAGTTCGACGAAGTCTCCTCCACAAAGCTACGCTTTTTTACAAAAGCCATGCTTTGATCAACAATGATCAGCAGCACTTCGTATGCCACATTACAAAATTAGGAATGTATTACTCGTAACCATCAATTACATAACCTCTGAGCTCATACGTCTCAGAGAAGAGTGTTAAGCTAAGATAATAAATCTCCGCCACCAAACAGAAATGTATTTGATAGAAACTGGTTTTACATCTCAAAGTGTAACGTCAAACACACATCCATAAAAGTCTGTTCCGGGTTCGAACAGAATCGAAGGCACCTCCGAAGTAGCCCTTGCAAATCGGAGAATCCACAATCCCTATCGGACTTCCCATCACTTAGGGAATCTCTATACCGTAGCTACTCGGTGCAGAGACAATCGATAGGTCATCCTATCATTCTCGCAAATACCCAGTCTTCACCACCGGTCTTCAAATGTTATTCATAATGTCGTATCATTATTCGGAATG
Source organism: Allium cepa (assembly GCA_030765085.1). NCBI lineage: Eukaryota > Viridiplantae > Streptophyta > Magnoliopsida > Asparagales > Amaryllidaceae > Allium > Allium cepa. The sequence goes on along the minus strand of CM060931.1, from coordinate 880,096,609 downwards.
GGTTATATGACACAAGGTCCTCTCCCGGCTAAACTAAATAATGAGCTCCATATTTAAAAACATATGGATATGGGATCTCAGTTAAATCACAGCTTAAAGCCAAAAACTTTCATTCAAATGGTTAAAACAAATTACTATTTCCAATCCTTTAAACAAAAGATTCATTTCAAAAACCTTCAATGGTTTAAACAATTTCTACATTTAAATCTTTTAAAAAAATCCACTTTTCAAGATCCTCTTTCAATTTAAACAAGATTCATCAATCTTTGATAAAGATTCATCCATAGCTTTTCAAAACAATTCAATTCCAAATTGGATTAACTCATCAGGACTTTAAGTCAAAGACTCATTCATAGCTTTCAAAGTTATTTCCAAAGATTCATTTATAACTTGAAAAACTATTTCAATTCAAACTTGAAATTTCTTATAAATTGGAAACTCATTACTTATGTGAAAGCTTTTATCTTTTGAAATCAAACAGTTTTATTTCATAAAACCTGATTTCATTTATACAGGTTAAAATCCTTGGGTTTAATTCAAATTCCCAAAACAACATTTAAAATGGTTTAAATCGATATAAGCTTGTATACCACTTTTTAAATCATAAATGCCGAATACATAATTCAATTCCAGATATTGAATTCCAATTTAAATCGAATTATTCAAATTCCAAATCTCTATTAGTTATTCAAAATAACTTTCATTCTTAAAACACTTTCCAAAGATTTCCATATTAAAATTAATTTATTTCCAAAAACTATTTGAATTTAAAAATTCAAATTCAAAGTTTATTTTAAAAATCTGTGACTTAACCGATTTCCACGTGAAATCCATATTTGTGTGTGTATAAGTGTGGTCCAGGGGTTTTACACACAATAGTGCAATCACGTTACAAATTCAAACACGAAAATATCGATAAGCGGTATAATCTATAACGCTTATCTTCATTTACAGATCATGGATGAATAATTATAAGTTCACCATAGATAATGAATTACATCACAAATAAATAAATTACATCACAGATGAATAAATTACATTAATGACAACTTAAATCAAAACAGAGCATCACATATCAGGGATATTAAACAATTTCAAATCATCCAATCTAAGTATCCATAAGTAATATCAATTTGTTATCTGATTAGTTCGAACCAGATTAGTCACTAATCTTGGTTAATTAATGTTAATTTATTACAAACCATAATCATTAATTAACCTTAAATCATTTATTAATTGACCTTTAATAAAGTAATCAATCTTGATTACAAATAAATCAACTTTCAATTATTGAAATAATTAACCATAAATTATTTAATTATACTCTAATTAATTAATCATTCCTCAATTAATAAATAAATTTAAACCCTTAATTACTTAATTAATTAATCCAAATCATTAATTAATTAATTAAATTATTTAAACCATTTTTAATTACCTCAAAGATTTAATGATTTTAACTTTAAGATAAAAACATTTCTTTAATTATTTAATTAATTAAGTGTTAATTGTAACTTAATTAATTCATAATTATTTGATTAAATTAATCCATAATAATTAATTAAAATCTTAACTTATCTGATCTTATTTTCAAATTAATTAATCTTTATTAATTAACTTCAACCTTAATTAATTAATTCAAATCCTTAACCATTTAATTAATTAATTAATTATCCATTTTAATTTTCCTTATTAATTTAATTTAACATAAATCATTAAGTCTTTATTTAAACATTTCCTTATTAATCATAATTGCCATTCAAAAACACATTTGAAACATTTAACTTTCTACTTTCAAATTTCATTTAAAATTTAAAATTTAAAATGAAAACAATTTTTAACTTTAACAAAGTTTAAAACCATTTAGAAAATTAATTGTTTTGAAAACCCTTTATTTTCAAGACTTTTAGTTATACTTTCTACTCAATTCATCAAAAAGAATAATCCAGAAATACCGTTAGCTAATCAAGTAAAGTTTAAACTGGAAAAAATAACCATCCCATGCAAACCCGAGTGAAAGCCAGAGCCAATCCCCCACACACACGAACCTTGCTTCGAGCTTTTGCACAATTTTTCTCGAGTGACCCAAATTTCCAATTTAAACATTTTCCTAAGTACTCTGCTCTAACCCTAAAAAGCTTACTTCGAGTTAACCATTCATTTTCACGAGAGCGTATCCGAGTGAAACTACTTCTTCCCTAAAACCCAAAAAACCATGGTGCACGCGACAATCACCGTGCATATGCCCCACCACCTGAAGCAACTCCGACGTCGCCACACCTTCCGGCACATCACCTACGACCAACTCAACTCCATCAATTACCCATATCAACGATTCGAGCCAAAAACAAAGATCGAGCTACCTGACTTGCCCTTGAACAAAACGGTTCATCAGAAACTCCCTTCGACCCATCGCCTCAGGTCACCGGAGACCTCGCAACCCCGTCCCTAGCTCCGCCACATCACCACGCTCTGATTCCCTACGTTGTGATCCAGTCCGGCCTACCCACATTGACGCAGTCCTCCCAATTCCGACATCGCCCAAAGTAGCACCTTAAACCCTAATTTGCCCACGCCAGGCAACTCCAGCCATCAGAAATTTTTTATACTATTTTTCCCGCGTGACCCATCCCACCATCCTCCTCTAGGCCTGATCACGAGACCCAACTTTCCACTGATCATCGAAATTCGACGAGGAACCAAATCCCGTTTAACTTCAAGTTCCACTTGAAATACTGAATTAAAAATTTCGATATTAGTTTCAAAAATCAACAATTTCAAACTCGAACTAGATTATAAATTTAAAATGTGAAATTATAACAATAGATTTCCTGACTTAATATGATTATCCCCTGTAAAATTTTTTTTAAACCATTTACCCTATGTTTTCGCCTGGATTGATTCTTAAAAATGAAGTTGTACTCATATAAATAATTTTTCATTCATTAATCAAACCTAAAATTTGCTTAGGTTGGGGTAATTCAAATTTTTCTAACAGGTTTTAAAACCTGGAATGTATACAGAGGAAAATTCTATTTATTTCCAAACAGGCATTACATTTATATACATACAAATTTTCATTCCATCATACCATATATCAATGAAGAAAATCCATTCAAGCATTCATCTCAAATATTAAAACGTATAAATGAGTTCGAGTGTGTTTGTTCACCATTTTGTAGATGAAGACAGAGGCCTGGTTTGAAAAGCCTGGAAATTTGCATTGAATCTTATTTTGATCCTGATGCTTTGAAAACCAAATTAGAACTGCATGCATGATCTTGATCCCTAGATTTTGAATTTGCATGCGTTGCTTTGAGATGCATGTAGGCTTGATTTCCAGAATGAACATTTGAATTTAAACTTGCTTCTTACTCTGAATTTCACTACATGCCTCAATTCAGGTTGATCTTGATTTATGTTTGAGATGAATTCAAGTTGTTTCAATTTACTGATTTGGAGCTTTATTTTGCAGTTTTGTCTCAGATTTGAGAAAACAGAATATAGCATTTGTATATTTTTCTTTTTATATATGTAAAAAAAGAAAAATTAATTTCAAAAGGAAATTTAAATGCCACTTGTAACATTCATTTACACTTGTGCTTTAGTGATGTTCCTTATCACACATTTGTAAAATTTTGTATATTTATGTTTTTAACCTTGTCTTGAATTTATTTTATAAATTTAGTTTTGGTCCTTTAGTTCAATTAATTTACAACTTAGTTTTAAATCCTTGATTAATTTTATTTTTACAAATCATGTTCATGTTTTATTATTTATTATTTTAGAAGATATATATAATTATTTTAAACTTTGTATTAATTCTTTTTACATAGATATACACCATCTAATCTTTGGATCTAAGTTTCAGGTTTTTATTTTTAATCTTTTTTTATAAAACAAATATTTTATTTAAAATTTAATAACATATGATTTGAAATCAAATTATCAAATCCTATTCAAGATGAACTATTATGTTTTAATGTTTTAAATACATTCACAAACCTTTATTCAAATGTGTATATTATTACTATTTTTATTAAAAGAAACAATATTAAACCTTTTTTGTTAAACTTAGATATTGTGTGTGTGTATAGATATAAATTATACTTGCGTAATCTTTCAAAAGAAAATTTTATTTAAAATAAAGTTATACATAAATAAACCTCTAATTTTTCACTCTAATAAATTTACCTTTAATCAATTTCATAAATTAATTCTTTTGAAATTAAGTAATGATTTTAATTACTTACAATCCAATTATTAAAACAATTCAAAGGTATTTAACTTTAATCATTTTAATCTTCTTGTAAATATTATTCTTAAATTTCAAAATTAAGTCTATCTGTAATCCAATATTTATTTATTTATTCTGGAATTTTCAAATTAATTCATAATTAAATTGAAAATTTAATTTTCAAAATCAAATAAATTGTCAAATTAAACTTGTTCAAAATTCGCGAATGTCACAGATTTCTCCCCTTAGGAAATTTCGTCCTCGAAATTTGAAAGTAGGGAGACAACAAAGAATACATAAAGATCGAGAGATAAATCACCAGATCAAACTGAATATTTATTCTACATTTGGCTTACCAAATCAGAATATCAATAATGGATACAAGAACGAATTAGGATACTCCGGTCACCAGATCTACGAATATACAGAGTATTGATTAGTTCAAAAGTTAACTAACCACTCATAAAATATATCTCGACCCTGAGGAATAGACTGATATATGGATGCAATCCAAAACTTTTAGTTTAAACAACCAAAATATATCAATCAACCATAATAACCAAAGCAAACAATTCATTCAAACAAACCATTCTGACCCATTTGTAGTTTGTGTCCCATGCACTTATATCAAAGCTACTTCCTGGAGCTTCCAGGAATCATCAAAGAATTTAAAAGATGAATCAAAGGAGATAGATAGAGAAAGATTGTTTCCACTGTTACAGGGTATCGACCATTTGCGGTCATATTCCCCTATCGCCTATTTGGTTCTCTTCTTGCACTTATACTCACTATCAGTGGATAATAAGAGAATTTACGGAGGCATTCGAACAGATATCTTTGGGATTACTCATTCTAGGGCATATTTCACCCTATCTCTAATGAGTTACTTAATGTGTTATACTCCTGAGCTAAAGTTTCAACCTTCACCTCTGATACCAAATGTAACGAAACGGATTTTTCGCGTTCGAAAATCGACATCCATACTTTTACATCGTACTCGAATGCCGCAGATTCGACTGTTCAAATCCGAGTCGTGGGAGCTTATAACACAATTAAGTAAAACAGCACAGCGAAAGAAAAAGAAATGAATATCATTGATATACAACATTCGATACAACAATGATACAATAAGAATCAACATCAGAGATATAGATAACGAAGCTGTAGCGAAAACTAAATGAACTAGAAGCAGAACCAACTCTCCAAACAGCAACTACAACCCAAATCCAATGCTCGAAAGCCAAACTCCAGACCAGAAGCTCGAATCACCGTAAATTTTCACCTCAGACTAGCAAGTCTTGTCCGCGACTCCAAAACTTCAATATCCAAGATCTCCAAGGAATATCAAAGAGAATACTGAAGAGTATTGAATCGATATCTACTATCTACTATCTGAAAAACCCAACTCTATACTGCCCGTGTGGAAAATTGTGGACACCCAGAATTTAGGAAGGGAATAATAAACTGCGGGTCAGTCATTGGAGTGGTATGAGCAAACAAAAACATTTAGCTTTAAAACAAACAAAAGAATTTAAATTTTGAAATCCGCAATGCTTTTGGAAAATGAAACTACCATAAGGCCTCCCGCCACACACACAATGCAAACGCAGACCTGGGGAAGATTTCTCCTTATGATAGTCAAATATGCTTGATACGCGAAAACCATTTGATATTATTATTAGTGAATTGTGGAAAACATTTCGAAAGTATAATATTAATCTTAGCCAGCATACGTACCATTATAGTATGCCTACTATAGCTACCACGTTAGATGGCAGGTTCTACAACCAAAACCGTACAAGGCGCGTATTGGTAATTGGATTTCCAACAAATGGTCAGGCTAAGGAACTTCCTGGGCCACATGGGTACGCCTTTGGAGGGACGCCCCAAGAACCTAACCGGATCTCTGCCAACACAAGGCCGGGTTACCTCTGTAACTAGGTAACTACCGACACGAGTATGACATCCTCCGGTCGTAACCAATCTTTATCTGAGCGCTCGATACCAACAACCACAAAGTAATGTATTTGCAGTAACCACATAGGTTAAATATCTGGGCTCCATACCACGATATTACCTCCATCCATAAGGAAATGAACATACCCTCAGGGGCGCTACCCCCAAATAACCTTACCGCATCTTTCCTGTTTTGACCATTTCGGGTTGTGAAGTTCGACGAAGTCTCGTCCACAAACCTACGCTTTTCTACAAAAGCCATTCTTTGATCAACAAATGATCAGAAGCACATCGTATGCCATATTACCAAATTGGGAATGTGTTACTGGTAACCATAAATTACATAACCTCTGAGCTCATACGTCTCAGAGAAGGGTGTTAAGCTAAGAGAATAAATCTCCGCCACCAAACAGAAATTATTTGATAGAAACTGGTTTTCATCTCAAAGTGTAGTGTCAGACACACATCCATACAAGTCTGTTCCGGGTTCGAACAGAACCGAAGGAACTTCCAAGAAGCCCTTGCAAATCCGGGAATCCACAATCCCGATCGGACTACCCATCACTTAGGGAATCCCTATACCGTAGCTACTCGGTGTAGGGACAATCGATAGGTCATCCTATCGTTCTCGAAAATACCCGGTCTTCACCAACGGTCTTCAAATGCTATTCATAACGTCGTATCATTATTCGGAATGGGTTATATGACACAACGTCCTCTACCGGCTAAACCCAATAATGAGCGCAATATTTAAAAACATATGGATATGGGATCTCGGTTAAATCACAGCTTAAAGCCAAAAACTTTCATTCAAATGATTAAAACAATTTACCATTTCCAATCCTTTAAACAAAAGATTCATTTCAAAAACCTTCAATGGTTTAAACAATTTCTACATTTAAATCTTTTAAACAAAAGATTCACTTTTCAAGATCCCTTTTCAATTTAAACAAGATTCATCAATCTTTGATAAAGATTCATTCATAGCTTTTCAAAACAATTCAATTCCAAATTGGATTAACTTATCGGGTCTTTAAATCAAAGACTCATTCATAGCTTTCAAAGTTATTTCCAAAGATTCATTTATAACTTGGAAAACTATTTAAATTCAAACTTGAAATTTCTAATGAATTGGAAATTCATTACTTATGTGAAAGCTTTTATCTTTTGAAATCAAACAGTTTTATTTTGGAAAACCTGATTTCATTTATAAAGGTTAAAATCCTTGGGTTTAATTCAAATTCCCAAAACAACATTTAAAATGGTTTAAATCGATATAAGCTTGTATACCCCTTTTTAAATCACAAATACCGAATACAGAATTCAATTCCAGATATTGAATTCCAATTTAAATCAAATTATTCAAATTCCAAATCTCTATTAGTTATTCAAAATAACTTTAATTCTTAAAACACCTTTCCAAAGCTTTCCATATTAAAATTAATTTATTTCCAAAAACTATTTGAATTTAAAAATTCAAATTTAAAGCTTATTTAAAAATCTGCGAATTAACCGATTTCCACTGAAATCCATATTTGTGTGTGTATAAGTGTGGTCCAGGGGTTTTACACACAATAGTGCAATCACATTACAAATTCAAACATAGAAATATCGATAAGCAGTATAAACTATAACGCTTATCTTCATTTACAAAACATGGATGAATAATTATATGTTCATCGCAGGTAATGAATTAAATCACAGATAAATAAACTACATCACAGATGAATTAATTACATTAATCACAATTTAAATCAAAACAGAGCATCACATATCAGGGATATTAAACAATTTCAAATCATCTAATCCAAGTATCCATAAGTAATATCAATTTATTATCTTATTAGTTTGAATCAGTTTAGTCACTAATCTTGGTTAATTAATGTTAATTTATTGCAAACCATAATCATTAATTAACCTTAAATCATTTATTAATTGACCTTTAATAAATTAATCAATCTTGATTACAAATAAATCAACCTTTAATTATTTAAATAATTAACCATAAATTATTTAAGTATACTCTAATTAATTAATCATTCCTCAATTAATAAATAAATTTAAACCCTTAATTACTTAATTAATTAATCCAAATCATTAATTAATTAATTAAATTATTTAAACCATTTTTAATTACCTCAAAGATTTAATGATTTTAACTTTAAGATAAAAACATTTCTTTAATTATTTAATTAAGTGTTTACTGTAACTTAATTAATTCATAATTATTTGATTAAATTAATCCCTAATCATTAATTAAAATCTTAACTTATCTAATTAATGATCTTATTTTCAAATTAATTAATCTTAATTAATTAACTTCAACCTTAATTAATTAATTCAAATCCTTAACCATTTAATTAATTAATTAATTATCCATTTTAATTTTCCTTATTAATTAATTTAACATAAATCATTAAGTGTTTATTTAAACATTTCCTTATTAACGATAATTGCCATTCAGAAACACATTTGAAACATTTAACTTTCTACTTTCAAATTTCATTTCAAATTTAAAATTTAAAATGAAAACAATTTTTAACTTTAACAAAGTTTAAAACCATTTAGAAACTTAATTGTTTTGAAAACCCTTTATTTTCAAGACCTTTAATTATACTCTCTACTCAATTTATCAAAAAGAATAATCCATAAATACCTTTAGCTAATCCAGTAAAGTTTAAACTGGAAAAAATAACCATCCCAAGCAAACCCGAGTGAAAGCCCGAGCCAATCCACCACATACACGATCCTTGCTTCGAGCTTTTGCACAGTTTTACTCGAGTGACCCAAATTTCCAATTTAAACATTTTCCTAAGTACTCAACTCTAACCCTAAAAAGCTTACTTCGAGTTAACCGTTTATTTTCACGAGAGCGTACCCGAGTGAAACTACTTCTTCCCCAAAACCCAAAAAACCATGGTGCTCGCGACAATAACTGTGCATATGCACCACCACCTGAAGCAACTCCGATGTCGCCACACCTTCCGGCACATCACCTACGACCAACTCAACTCCATCAATTACCCATATCAACGATTCGAGCCAAAAACAAAGATCGAGCTACCTGACTTGCCCTTGAACAAAACGGTTCATCAGAAACTCCCTTCGACCCTTCGCCTCAGGTCACTGGAGACCTTGCAACCCCGTCCCTAGCTCCGCCACATCACCACGCTCTGATTCCCTACCTTGTGATCCAGTCCGGCCTACCCACATTGACGCAGTCCTCCCAATTCCGGCATCGCCCAAAGTAGCACCTTAAACCCTAATTTGCCCACGCCAGGCAACTCCAGCCATCAGAAATTTTTTATACTATTTTTCTCGCGTGACCCATCCCACCATCCTCCTCTAGGCCTGATTACGAGGCCCAACTTTCCACTGAGCATCGAAATCGACGAGGAACCAAATCCCGTTCAGCTTCAAGTTCCACTTGAAATACTGACTTAGAATTTCGATATCAGTTTCAATAATCTACAATTTCAAACTCGAACTAGATTATAAAGTTAAAATGTGAAATTATAAAAATTGATTTCCTGACTTAATATGATTATCCACTGTAAATTTTTATTTTAAACCACTTACCCTATATTTTCACTTGGATTGATTCTTAAAAATGAAGATGTACTCATCTAAATAATTTTTCATTCAGTAATCAAACCTAACATTTGCTTAGGTTGGGGTAATTCAATTTTTTCTAACAGGTTTTAAAACCTGGAATGTATACAGAGGAAAATTCTATTTATTTCCAAACAGGCATTACTATATATACATACAAACTTTCATTCCATTATACCATATATCAATGAAGAAAATCCATTAAAGCATTCATCTCAAATATAAAAACGTATAAATGAGTTCGAGTCTGTTTGCTCACCATTTTGTAGATGAAGACAGAGGCCTGGTTTGAAAAGCCTGGAAATTTGCAATGAATCTTGTTTTGATCCTGATGCTTTGAAAACCAAATTAGAACTGCATTCATGAACTTAGTCCCTGGATTTTGAATTTGCATGCCTTGCTTTGGGATGCATGTAGGTTTGATTTCCAGAATGAACACTTGAATTTTGATTTGAATTTAAATTTGCTTCTTGCTTTGAATTTCACTACATGCCTCAATTCAGGTTGATCTTGATTTATGTTTGAGATGAATTCAAGTTGTTTTAATTTACTGATTTGGAGCTTTATTTTGCCATTTTGTCTCAGGTTTGAGAAAACAGAAAATAGCCTGTGCATATTTTTCTTTTCATATATGTTTAAAAAAGAAAAATTAATTTCAAAACGAAATTTAAATGCCACTTGTAACATTCATTTACACTTGTGCTTTAGTGATGTTCCTTATCACACATTTGTAAAATTTTGTATATTTATGTTTTTAACCTTGTCTTGGACTTATTTTATAAATTTTGTTTTGGTCCTTTAGTTCAGTTAATTTACAACTTAGTTTTAAATCCTTGCTTCATTTTATTTTTACAAATCATGTTCCTGTTTTGTTATTTATTATTTTAGAAGATATATATAATTATTTTAAACTTTGTATTAATTCTTTTTACATACATTTACACCTTCTAATCTTTGGATCTAAGTTTCAGGTTTTTATTTTTAATTCTTTTTATGAAACAAATATTTTATTTACAATTTAATAACACATGATTTGAAATCAAATTATCAAATCCTATTCAAGATGAACTATTATGTTTTAATGTTTTAATGTTTCAAATACATTCAGAAACCTTTATTCAAATGTGTATATTATTATTATTTTTATTAAAAGAAACAATATTAAACATTTTTGTTAAACTTAGATATTGTATATATATACATATAAATTATACTTTCATAATCTTTCAAAAGAAAATTTTATTTAAAATAAAGTTATATATAAATAAACCTTTAATTTATCACCCTAATAAATTTACCTTTAATCAATTTCATAAATTAATTCTTTTGAAATTAAGTAATGATTTTTAATTACTTACAATCCATTTATTAAAACAATTCAAAGATATTTAACTTTAAGCATTTTAAATCTTCTTGTAAATATTCATTCTTACATTTCAAATTAAAGTCTATTTATAATCAATATTTATTTATTTATTCTAGAATTTTCAAATTAATTCATAATTAAATTCACAATTTAATTTTCAAAATTAAATAAATTGTCAAATTAAACTTGTTCAGAATTCGGGAATGTTACAAATATATTTTTAAATAAAAAATTAAATTAAAATAATTAAAATATACAATTAAAATAATTTTAAAATACAGGGTGTTACACCTCTCCCTTTGTCGTCGAATGTGTTGTGCAGTGGAATGTTTTAGATGGCATGTTCACCATATTAGTCTTTTAGATCCTGATAGTAATGAAACATTGTATGAAAATTAGAGTTATGACTGCATTAACATTTACATGAAAATAGTATTACTATGGTGAAGAAAAATGCATATTATCAGCCAAAATTGTTGCTACTTTGAGGCAGTAATTTGGCATTATGCATGAACTTCGTATACTACTGAACTCGGGTCTATTTTGTTGATGGTCTACACATTCATTTTTTTTCAATGCACATAGTAGTTTGGTAAGTATTGTTCTCCTTTATTCCATCAATATATATTAATATTTTTTCACACACCTGATACATTAGAGTGTAAACAACTCATGTTTGCTGTAAATAGAGAAAACATAAATTCAATATGTAGCATTCACTTCTCTAGCACAAACCTTCATTCATTTTCTATTGTTGCTTAATGTCATTAATGTTCGTAATGGATGATGAAGGGAAGTTGTTTTCATCTTGCATTCTACATAAAGAACAAACAAATGATATAGCAAACAAAGTGATGTTTTTGAATTGGTTGCAAATATTGGAGTGATTAGAAAATATTTGGAAGTAGGAAGAGATTCTCTTAGTGGGGGGAGAAAAAATTTCAACTATTATAATAGTGGGCGTTTTTAAAACAGATGGAAACTGAATGAGTTGTGCTCATTTCAAAACTGCACATAGCCATAATTTATTGACTGTAGGAATGGGTGAATTTTGAGGTAGCACACTCAAGAATGTTCCTTCATTCATCTATAATTTATTTAGCAAGATTTCTTTAAACGTTGTTATTCATAATAAAAGGATGCGAGTATTAAAACTTTACTTAGACACATGAAGATATTTAATGTTTTAAAGGGTAAATTTGGCTTATGTACCTAATCTCGTGTTAAATAGTATACCATAATGCTGCTAAGTTTTTAAATTTATAGGGTTAATGCGAAAATTATTGCTATCATATCCAAAATAGAAAAGAAAAGCATCAAAATTATTCCAAATGCATTTGAATACTTTGTGCCTGAAAGGAATAAAGTTGGCTAATTTATTTCCTATCTTGTTAAAATGCTGCCAAAATGTAGAAAATTTTAAAATTGTAAAGAACATTAATGAGGAAATTAGTACAACCATTGTAATGATGGTAGTAGTGGGTAAAAAACAACAGCACTAACATTGTAGATTTATATTGCAGTACATGATTAGAGGATCTTTTCCTGTTAGGGAAGGAGGACTTGTGTGTACTGGTCTCTTGTTTTCACAGTGTAACGCATAAGTTGGATGCATTTATAGTAGGAAGAAATATCGGTGATTCAATATATCAAAATAATTAAATAAAGTAGGAAACACATTGTAATAATAACCATACAGAGAAGGAGAAAAATATAAATATATTACAGTCTATGTTTATATGGTGGTCTTTAAAAGAGTACATTTTGGTAATTCTTCTAAATAACCATATACAAAATTGTAAAATGGAAAGTATAAATTCTTTCAAATAACCATTTACAATTACTAATGTCATTGAGGGAAAGTATTGACAAAGATTACATGAAACAATAACATTGGGAGAGTAAAAAGGCAAGTATAAAATCATTTCAAACAAACATGAATACCTTTAAGCCCAGAAAGAGTAAATCTAGCTAAGTATAAAATTTTAAACAAGATGAATACTGCAGTAAAGAGATTACAGAGGGAAAGTATAAATAAACATACTTTGTTCATTTTCAATTAAACATTTAGAAGATTGAGTAGTGGGTTATTGTAAGTTCATTGTTTATATAAAGTGAATGGGTTGTAGTAATGGTGACAGTGGAAAAAAAACAATGGCATGGGCACAAACATATACTATTAGTGATACTGATGTCATATTGATTGGGCATGTATGTATTAGGCTCTGTTATAATCAAACCCCTTCTCCCTCATCACTTTCATCATTTAATTCAGCTGAACATCATTTTCGAAATTCTCTATAAATGAATTAATATAAAAATTAAATGTACATGAACTACATCAATGTGTATAATTTATACAACTTAATATCATTTGAATATAATATGTTTACCAGAAATTTGGTAACAATACGACTTAATAGAATAATTTATAACTTTCATAGATTATGGAATACCAATTTTTTCCTTTCTACCACCAACATTACAATCTGACAATTTTTTTATCAATATACTAAAACATACCCCATAGTCATTTACTATATAGTTCGACACAACAACATATGTTGTCATTCTCAAATATTTACACAAGTTTAAGCGATAAGCATTATGTATGAAATCTTGTACCATTTAAATATAGTACGTATATTGAAAGCATTATTGAGACAAGCACATTTGTCCAAGTGGTTAATTGATTCGGCTTTGGTGTAGGATGTCACAAGTTTGAAACTTGCTTTCGAACATTTATTTGACATAGGATATGTTGTCCCAATGATTTGTTGTATATAAAGTACCAATTCAAAAAAAAAGTTTAGTATTGAGCATCATTTGCTATTTTCTATTATGGAATATACTTAAATTTAATATATTTTGGATTGTATATCTTTTTCCTTATTAGCATTAAAATTACTTTCTGATAATTCTTTCTATTTGCATACACACCCAAAATCATCATTCTATATTTGTAATAGAAGATGTATAGACATGGCATAGGCACAGATATGTACTATTAATGATATTGATGTTATATTGATTGGCCATGTATATAATATGGGTAATTTGAGAGAAAAGCGTGGAATGAGTAAATTTGGCTAATTATAAAATTTGAAATATGACGTATAAGGCAGTAAGAGAGTAAATAGGGAAGTATAAAATACTACCAAACAAATGCATGGGCACAAATATATACTACTAATGATATTAATGAGTAAACGTATTAAATATATTTTGATAGAATGATTCTTAGGTTTGTAAATAATGGCATTTAGTGCAAACATATAAAGTATTAAACCATTACGTACATACAGATGAACATGTTTAAGTATGCAAAGGATAAATTTGGTTTATCTTCACAATATATCATCTTAAATGTTAGAGTTTGTCCCGGTAAGAGGAGAGAAATGTTTCAATTATTATAATTATAGGCATATTTCAACATGGATGGAAACTGCAATGAATTATGTTCATTTTAATCATCTAAATAAAAGTATGTAGGGTATGACATACTCTTTATTGACTATATGAATGTGTGAATTTTCAGTTAGCACAATGAAGATGGTACCTTTACTCAATCATAATTCTAGAAATAGACCTATAGTAGCAGTTGGATTTTATAGAAATTTACGGATCCCATAACTGTCTCTATGCGATGAAGAATGGTCAAGCAAAAAGTTCCCCTTTTCTCAAGATTTTCGTGTGATGTATTCCTAGGAAAAAGTGTCTTATTGGAAGTTATCTCATTTAATAGGCAGGGAATTCCATGTAAATTGATGATAAATGGATTTAGTTAAATATTTTATAATTATAGTTGGTAATAGATGGTAGAATAATACCAATAGCTAAGTGGATGGAATATTAATATTATGGAAGAAGGACTTAGTAGTTATGTTAACTTTACGCAAGCAGTTAGTTATAGGAAGGCAGTGGTTGGGTCCACAATCGGCAGTTGCATGCATTAGTTTGGGGACTATGAGTGGTAGAATAAAATTATTTTTGTATTGTGTGAAGGAGAAAAAATAGATATTTAAATTAGGTGAAAAATAATAAATATATTAGTAAGCAATGGGACCAGCTGATTGAAAAAGAGCAGTTATGTCGTAATGACATTAGATGCATATACCTCACCATGTTATCATATAAAAGTTAAACTTCATGATGCATGAACTTTTGTGTGTATGCTGCAAAAATTTGGCAGTTTATACTAATGTGAAAGTTGATATATTTGCTTGCTCAAAATTACAATATTTTAATCAATACAATATTATACATTATGATATAGACATAAATGTAAATGGAGGAACAGAGTATGAATGAACAAATTGGTAAAGCATTGCTCTTTTAACGCAAATTAATGAGATACATGAATAATATTTTAAAGACAAGAACAACGGTATGTACATATATTCAACATAAGTGTCACGTACACAAAAAATATTTCAAAGATAAGCATAACAAAGTCCGCGGGGGCAGCGCAGTGGAAATGGGGCTTGGGTTCTGGTAAAAACACCCAATTTTGATTCCTACCATGCGCTTCCCAATCCTATATAAATTTACTTGGGGTATGGGGGTTTAGATAAGCGGACGGCTTTATCGTACCCTCTTCAGGAGTTTATCGGTTTGTCGGGTTCTCTTGCGTTTTCAAAAAAAAAAGAGATAAGCATAATAAAACAAAAATTAAACATTCAAATTTTGTGTGAGATACAAACAAATGCATTGATTACATGGTCAATAAACTAAAAAACATTGCAACTGATTAAAAACGAAACATATTTAAAAATGGAGTATTTAATATTTTCCAGAAGAAGTAGGATAGATCGTAGATATGGAGGCAGCTGGTAGTACTTGCTGTGATATCGAAAGAATAACATGTTCTTGGTCACTTGCAAAAATGTGTAGTTGTGCAGTACAACCCCTTGATGCAAGTGACCTGCTTTAACTATAAGCTATAGTTGAAGGAGAGAATAGGTAGTCAATATGAATGATAGACCAGTGTGCATAATGTTTTACTAAAGATGAATCTCAAATTTCATACCAATAGGTGTTTTAATGGTCATTTGGTCATTGTGGTATTTCTCATATTCTCCATATAGTCCAATACAGCATTATCCCACAACTTTATGTTACATCAATAAAGCAATATTAGCTATAGTAGTTTTGAATATTCCTATCTTTTACATAAGTAGTTTTTTAACGTACATTATCTCCAATAGCAGTATGGTGAGTGGATGAGGTTGATATCTTCATTTCCGTTGGTTGTTGTGGGTAGATTTGTACGTCCTTGAAATTCGAACATATGGTATTCATGTCGATGAGTCAGGTTGGGATATAAATATGAAATATCAATATCATACACACCTGAATCGTTTAATACGATGACGTTAACCCCATACTTGTTCAGAAGAGCAACAGTTTCTTTCATAGTTTCATCTCCATCCACCCAAAGATTGCCTCGAATTATCAGATTATTGAATATTCTTGCAATAGGATGTCTGCCATTGTTATTTGCCATAGTTCTTGTCAGTTAAAGTGTAATGTACAGTAGTAGCAGCGAACTAGTGTAGGTGTGTAGAAGCAGCAACAAAGTTATTTAATTAGTGGGATGGATGCCATTGATATTTTTAAATTGTGGGTATAGGAAAGTCTACGCCCATGAAAAGTGGATAAACATGGGTAGTGGGAACATAATTGGACGCAAAAGTAAATGTTCAAAATATGGGCATGTGTATTTTTCTATTTCAAATTATTGTGGAATTATTGTATCATAGCATGAATATATAATGCGGTAAATTTTGGTATTTATTTTAAATAAACACTTATAAAATGGAAAGTATAAATTCGTTAAATACTTCACATAATGGGCATTAGAGTTGTAAACAATAAATGTACAAAGCATGCATAAAATAGCGGTAATAAGGGGGAAAAAGTGGCAGTTATTAAAATATGGGTTGTCTACTCAAATCTATTATTAAACAGTCTACCATAATGTTGATTAGTTTGTAAACTTATATGGTTAATGAGACAACTATTGTTGTAAGACATAAAATATAATTAGTGAAGTAATTGGTAGTGACAGTGATGGTCCTTATATCGATTGAGCTTGAATGAAACAATAGCAAGTTGAGAATAAAGAGGCAAGTTTAAAGTAATTCCAAACACATATGAATAGGTCTAAGCCTATAAAGAGTGAATTAGGCTTATTATTATTCAAGGAATGACTGCCTAGTCCCCAAAATTGAAAGATGATGTAAGAAAAGTCCCTTCCAAAAAAGTTATGAACATTAGATCCCTATTTTTAGTTTTTAGCTAATTTATGCTACTTATGCCCCTGATTTTGATGTTGGACTGATTTTTTGAAGGGGACAATTTGGTGAAAAATAACAAAATAGGGACCTAATTTACATGGATTTATGAGTAGAGACTTTTTGTGCATGAGCTTTGAGAATATGGACCTTTGGTCCATAATTTATTTCCTACCTTGTTAAAAAGTCTCCATAACTTAGATAATTTGAAAATTTTAAAAAGGACTAATTAGGCAATTAATTTAGTTGCTGAACAGTCTCCATAATGTATGTTGTTAATGATACTGATCTCATATTGAATGGGCAAAAAAAATATGGTGTTAGGGAGAAAACAGGGAAAGTATAAAGACATTCCATACGCTTGAGACCTTTTATGTACATACATTGAAAATAAGGTTAATTTGGTCTAGCCAATTGTTACTTAATTTTGTAGAATTATGTTCATTTTCAATCAATCATTTAGGAGATTGAGTAGTGGGTTTTTGTCAGTTCATTATTAGTATAAAATGAAAGGGTTGTAGTAATGGTGACAGTGGAAATTGGCACTCGCATTCTCGATTCATATTAGAGTCTATGTTTGGAGGTAGTTTTTTGTATGTATGACTTAAGAAGTCTATTGTGTGCCAATCCCTTTATTTCAGCTGTTACATGAACGTTGTAAGCATTTTTGGTATGCAAAAGTAGAACTGATTTCATATATCAAAATAATTAAAGAGAATTAGTTGCACACGGTAATAATAACAAAATGACGAAAGAGCGAAATATTAATTGAGTACAACCCATTTCTATAGGATAGAGTATAAAATATTAAACTTTGGTAATTCTTTTGAACTACCATTTACAAAGTCGAATAATTAAATATGATAAATAATATAGTTACTAATGTCATTGAGGGAAAGTATTGATAAATAATACAATTACTAATGTCATTGAGGGAAAGTATTTATAAATAATACAATTACTAATGTCGTTGAGGGAAAGTATTGGTAGAGGTTGCATGAAACAATAACATTGGGAGAGTAAAAAGGCAAGTATAAAATCATGTCAAACAAATATGAAGAATCATGAAATGACTGCCAAGTCCCTAGAATTGGTTAGGTATAAAATTTTAAATAGGATGAATAATGCAGTAAAGAGAGTAAAGAGGGAAAGTATAAAATGACATGCACTATTCATTTTCAATCAAACATTTAGGAGATTGAGTAGTGGCTTATTGGAAGTTCATTGTCTCTATAAAGAGAAAAGGTTGTAGTAAAGGTGACAGTGGAAAAAACAATGGCATGCGCACAGAGATATACTATTAATGATATTGATGTCATACTGATTGAGCATGTATGTAATAGGCTTTGTTATAATCAAACCCCATCTCTCTTATCACTTTCATCATTCAATTCAGCTGAACATCTTTTTCATAATACTCTACAATTAACATAAAAATTAAAAGTACATGAATTAAATCGATATGTTTAATTTATATAACTTAATATCATTTTAATATAATATGTTTACCAGAAATTTGGCAGAATACACCTTAATATAGAATAAATTTATAACTTTCATAGATTATGGAATAGGCAACTTTTTCCTTTCTTCCACCAGCATTCCACTCCGACAATTTTCTTATCGATACACTAAAATATACCTTATAGCATTTACTATATAGTTCGACACAGCAACATATGTAGTCATTCTCAAATCTTTACACGAATTAAAGTGATAAGAATTATGTATTAAATCTTATACAATTTCATGTTACAATATTAATTTTGTGTGGTGGCTAAATGACAGACTCATTTCATGTTACAATATTAATTTTGTATCATACATAGACTAGAGTATAGCTTGCTCACCAAACTTATGTTTGACTCACTTTTATTTTTCCTCTTATATACATACACACACACACACACACACACACACACACATATATATTCAGGTTGGGGAGTTTGGAGGCGATGTGGTATCTGAGATAGTGGTTCATTTGAGTATTCTGGACATGAAGAAGTTAAATGTTGTATTTGGAATTGGCAATATATTCATGGGTTTGCATTATACCCATATTTCTGTAGACACACATATATGACATTTCATATATGTTATGGTGATGTAACTATTATCAATCATTTATTATATTTGATTCATTCTGCTGTGAGATTTTGGAAGTAGTTAGAGTTAGTTAGAATTTATATTTGATATCTATTTGCGATTATGACCCTATATATATTTCTTATCTCACCCCCAACGGCTCGTCATTTTGGTTCTTGGATGTTGACGTCTGTTAGGGAATTCGATCTTAGGGTCAAGAGGAAGTTATTACCTCATTGATCATGAATTTAAGACATGTATGACTTATTTTGTTTAAGCTTGAGAGAAACATGGAAGTATTTGGAGTTTCTATCTCCATTCATAGACCATTTTTCTCTACGCTTTTGTTTGGTCATTTCAAGTTCTGAGGTAAGACCATCAGATAGAAGGATAGACAATTCACATTCAAGAAGGCTAAGGAAGGGATCAGTGGAACAATTCTTAATTTGAGATTGCACTTTCTCAAGCTTCTCCATAATAAAGGAAGAAAGTTTAAGCTATCACCATATTTGGTACTAGCCAAGACCTTTAGAGCATTTTTTTGTATTCTATAGCTTCTGGTGTAGGATGAGCATAGGGTTTCCATACGCTTTAATGTCCCAGGCTTACCAAACAAGCTATAAGAAATCATAGTTGTTAGTACAAGCGTCGAAAATGTTTAAAATTCAATTTTGGTGCGATGGCTTTGTCCCTAAAGGAAGGAATCAATGGGAAATGAAAAGAGAGATTTCACATAGGTAAGTGAGTTTGAATTGTTGGCCAGATAAATAGTGATTTAAAGTTAGTGAAGCCACAGTCTATTTCGCTGAAGGTTCTTACGGCATTCTGCTCCTTATTAGACCAAGAATATGAAGAACCATTGGAAGGGATGTAAATGATAGAGTCACTGAACGTTGCTTCATTTAGAGGAGAAAGCTCTTAAGAGGTGAGAGGGCTACCTCTAGATTTGTGAGCTGAGAGGAAAGAATCATTGAAATCACCTATTAGAATTTATGAATGAGAAACTTGTCCGAAGAAGGGAAGGGATTAAGCAAGCTAGTGCTTTGAGAGAGAGAGAGAATTTTCTACATATGAAGGAGAAGAACATTGAAGTGGATTTGGGAATGTGTAAAGCATGAGAGTGGATTAATTGATTTGTTAATTGTTATAAGGATAGGAGAGATAGGGAAATTGGAAGGATCAAAGAGAATAAGGAGTCTGCCATAAGCAGTAGCTATATTATCAATTGATGATCATAAGGGATTAATGTAAGATGAGGCTCTTTTAGATAGTTTAACGTTCAATCTGATTTTTGAGATAGAGATGAGAGATCATTTATGTTATTGAATATGTAGTTTGATTTGACCTAACTTTACATTTTTGTTGGCACCTTTGATATTCCAAGCCCCAATATTGTGAATCATTGGAAAACTAATGAGGATTTTTAAAATGAGTTTTTAGTACTTCTAGCAGAAGTTGATGTGTCATTTTCGAGGATGATGTAGTCAAGCGGAGGGACGATTCATCATCTGAGTTGGAGGTAGCAGAGGAAGAGAAAGATTTGAGTTTGGAGTTGGACTTAAGTGTGTCCTTGATTTTCTTCTTATTTGCCTTTTTGGATTTAGAGTTAGGGGTGGAGCTGATAAGCTTAGAAGAGGGAGAAGGGTGTTAATTATGCAAGTATATAATTTTTTTTTGATGATAATATATATATATATATATATATATATTCATTTAAATGTATTTTTTAACGAATTATTTTATTTTTCACATAAATAAATAAATATTTTTCGAATAAAATAAATAATACAAAATTTAAATTCAAACGGATATTGTATTTAAACAAATATTAATTACAATTTTGAATAATACAAATTTGAGATCTCACTATACATACACAATTTCGATTACAATACAAATTTTGATTACATCACAATAGTCATTTACATCAGCACCTCTCTACATATCGCTCGATTCACTCAAAATTGATCTTCAACTTCATTCCAGTTTGAATTCAGCATCTCAGCAATCTGCAAAATAAACACTAATGAAGTAAAATTGAAACGAAAATATTTTGCAGTGTAAAATAAAATGATTCTTTGAAAATATCATTTGCCTCAGTTATTTGGGTTGTTCGTCATCGTTTAAATTTGAATTCATCATGCACGAATAGCTTGTGACATGCACAATGTATCAATGTACATGCCATAAGGCCATGCACACCGATATACACTTGATAAAGTTATAGGGACAGGTGAGCACAAGGTCAAATGCAAATCAAAAGCCGGGTTCAACTCAAGTGAAATACAAATTAAGTCAAGATATGAGCAGAAGGCCAAACCTGAGTTATAAGCTGGATTCAAAACAGGTGTAATCCAAATGTAACAATTCAATAAAATGTTCAAAAATCCAAAACCAATATAAATCAAGCCTCGACAAAGTTCAAGTAGTACACATAAAAAAGAAGCTAGACAGTCCATTCAAACCATCAAGCAAGTGCACCACTAAACCAACAAAGGCAGTTCACAAGTCAAAGACAAGAGAGACCAGGCACCAAACAGAAACCAAGTACACACACAAATAGAGACATGTTGACATGCAACAAAGACCACAATTATGAACTGATCAGTGCACATGAGCTCAAATGATTTGGCAACCAAACAGTCGAGAAGAACCAACATTAGATACAAGTGAACAAGAGAACAATGCCAACTGATCAGAGGAAAGCAACCCACAACATTTACAACACGATCAAAATAAGGACAGAAATATCAATGGCACTACCTCAACAGCTACAACATATACAACATACATATATATATGTATAATCACACATGTATATACACAATGCATATATATAACAAGCACATAGCATCATCAATGGAACCAAACTCAAGAAAATATACAGCATGCATATGGTTGCAGTGAAGATAGAGCTTGAGGCTACAACCTAGACAAGCAAATGCAGTAACAATATACATGTACTCGCGGCAACATGGAAGAAGTGCAGCAGTTCCAAATGTCAAGCAATCAAATATACAAAACAGTGACTCATGGAAATGCAGACACAAAAATATACGAATTCGAACAAAGTCAAGTTAAATGCCGAAGTCATGGAATAGCAGAATCAACATCAAATATCGGACCCAAGAACTATATATGCAGTGTTCAAGGCAGAGGCAAAAATCAAAGCAGTAGTTCATCATAAACAAAGTCCAGAAATCAAAATATTTTAAAATGGTCGAAGTCAATCACAAACACAATCGAAGTCAAATTCCAACAAGTTATAGAGTTCGAGTTTCAAACCCAAACCAAGTCAAATACAACTACGCCGAAGTCATCAGAAATTCAGAACTAAATATATGCCAGCAAAACCAAAACCGTGGTGTCCAAGGAAGTCAAGCAAGTTCAAAATCAAAGCCATGGGAATCAAGTAGCACAAAGTATATGAATTTGAACAAGTCAAAAAAATCACAATCATTCAAACATAATCAAATGGACGAACAATATATCAGACGAATGAGAAAATAGGAATTTGAATCCTATGTAAACGTTTAACATCATCGGCAGATAGTCATTAAGTTCAAGCATATAAACCAAAAAAGTAAAGGGATTAACGTACCAGTAAAATCGAACTCGATCGAAGCAGCCTAAACTAAGCAACGAAGAAACCATCGATCGACAAAGCTACACACAAATTTCCACTTGACTGATCAACAAAGTCGGCAGCTTCAAAAATAATCATGAAGCCCTAAATCGGAACGAACGAGCAAAAAGGGAAAGCTGCAATTTTTCAAAAGGATTGGGCCAAAGAAGAAGTATACCAGAGAATAAAAAGGAAAGGTATTTATTTAATCTTCTTTGGGCCGGTTATATTTATTCGGGCTTTAAATGAACTAGGCTTAGTGTGTTTTAATTGTTTTAAATTTGTATTTCCTTTTTAAACCGTTGTAAATTCTGGTCGTGTGACTAGGGGACGAACTACGGTGGTGTAGTTCGAGAATTTGCAACTCAGTGGCTGAGTTGTGGCAGGGTTTTGAGCACGGAGTTAAGGTTAGTTGACAGCAGGTGTCGCGAGTTTACATATGTAAGCGTCTGACTACTTAATTTCTAGTAGAAACCTTGAGGGCAGCATGTAGGCAGGGTTTTGCCGAAGCTGGATAAATCTATGTGTTCTATTTTCTTTTTTATATTCTACTATATCTGTGCTGCTATTATTCTGCTGTGATCTGTGCTGAAATTATTTTATATAAACTTCCACAATAATTTTTATAATTGATAATTTCACCCTATTCACCCACCCCTTTAGGGTGAAATCGGTCCAACAAGTGGTATTAGAGCTATGAATGAAAGTCATTTTTCATTTTAAAAGTTTGGTTTATCAACGACCGATTTTTGCTTCACAAATTTGAATTTTTAAATGGCTTCTTTTAATATTTCTTTTGTTGAGGGTCAGTCCATAGTTTGTCCGCTAGTGTTCAATGGTGAATATGCTTATTGGAAAAATAGAATGGAATTTTTTTTGAAAACCATTGATGTTTGGAATATAGTTGAGACAGGTTATAAAGCGCCAATCGTAATAGTAAATAATCCAGAAATTGAAAAGCCAATTGATCAATGGATAGATCTAGAAAATAAGTTGCAGAATGCTAATGCTAAAGCTATGGATTCTATTATTTATTCATTGGATCATATTGAATTTAATCGTGTCTTACATTGTCTAACTACACAAAAAATATGGCACACACTTGAAGTGACTTACGAAGGAACATCTCAATGTTGATACGCTATATTTTGATCAATGACAATATGCTTCAACAAAAAGGAAGAGAAATATGCAAAGCTAAAGGAAGGACTATGAAGACCAAGGATATCATGAGTAATTATTATATATAGGTCTTAGTCTTAGTTTTATTGTTAAAATCTATCCTCAAGAAACTTGCACAAACACAAAAAACACATAACACAACTTCAAATTTCAGTTAAGAGTTCATTGTGCATAATCTACCAGTTCAGTCGACTATACAGGATATTTCAGTCGACTGAACCTGTTACACATTTTACAACATGCACAGTTCCAGTCGACTGAAATCCATGTTCAGTCGACTGAATTTGAACCTGCAATTTTTTCCTGAAAGGACACTTTCTTCTTCCCAAGTGTTGCAGCCGTTCTCTAATGGAAATGGATGCATCTCTTGCCTGCACTTCTTGCAAATGGTTACACCTCTTCTACACATATAAAAACATGTTTCTATCATTTGCAAAATCACCAATTCTAATTTCTTTAATCACTCTATTATATTTTCAGATTACTCAAGTTTTCAAAATCATTCACAAACCATTTCAATTGCTTGAATCTTTGATTTATTTTTAATACTCTTTTGATTCATAGCTATTTATATTTCCTAAATCTTCATAATCACATTTCATATTCTTGAGGATTACATTATTGGAAAGTCGCACTCAATTAGACTCATTAGTGTTATCAAAAACACAATAAGTCAAAAATACTCTTTGTACCTAGTTGAAGTCCTCTTCGGTAGTTGAGGCAAGAAATCCCATTCGAGGGTTCAGGTAAGTTATAAACCTATTCCTCCGGGTTAAGTGAGGGTTGTTTGTTGGAATTCCTTAGAGGATCTTAGGGACTGGATGTAGGACAAGAGGTCCGAACCAGTATAAAGGCTTGGTGTCCACTTTACTTATTGCTTGCTGCTATTTACCTATACCATTCCACTATTGCATATTATACGATCCTACCGCATAGCTTCTTTCAGTTGATATCAGAGCAAGGCCATCCTATAACCATAACACCGTTATTTGACATATTGATAATATGGAAAATAACACAAGTACAAGCACAATAACTGCCTATAGCTCAACATTTGTAGAAGGACAATCTACCCAAAGACCTTCTCTATTCAATGGATTAAACTACAATTATTGGGCTACAAAAATGAGGATTTTTATGCAAGCAACAAGTTTTGAAGCATGGAATGCAACTCAAACAGAGTTCGTTGCACTCACAACTGATTATCCTACATGGACACAAACTCAGAAGAATGAAGCCAATGCAAATGCCAAAGCTATGAATGTGCTATTTTTCTCTTTGGATAGAAATGAGTTCAATCGTGTTAGCATTTGTACTACTATACATCAGATATGGGATACACTTAGAACCATACACAAAGGCACAAAAAAGGTCAAACAAAAAAAGATTTCCATGTTAAAGAACCGATTCCAAAACTTTAGAATGCAAAAAATGAATCTATCAATGACATGCACTCGAGATTTCAAAACATTCATCATGCCTAAATAGGATTAGGAGAAAAATTTACGGATTTTGATATCGTATCTAAGGTCCTAAATTCGCTCACTAATGAATGGGAGAGAAAAGTATTAGTAATGGAGGAAGCAAATGGTCTGTCTACAATGAAACCAGAAGAATTAATTTGAAACCTTATGTCTTATGAAGTTAACATGAAAGCTAAGAAAGACCAAGCACAGGAAAGAAAAAATTTGGCTTTTCACGTAGAGAAGGAAGAATCGGAGTCTGAAAATGAGGATTTAGCATTTATTGCCAAAAATTTCAAGAAATTCTTAAAATATAGAAAAGGAAATAAAAACAGTTTCAAAAAGAATTTCTTGAACAAACCTTCATCTTCAAATATAGAATGCTTCAATTGTCACAAGAAAGGACATATGCACAAGGATTGTCCAGAACAAAAGAAGGAAAATCAAAAAATCTTCAACAACAAAAATAAGAAGGATAAATTCAAAATGAAGGCGTTTTCTATAACATGGGACGACTCAGATTCATCTTCATCCGAAAGTGATAGTGGTAGCGACAATGAACAAGCAAACGTATGCTTTATGGCTCAAGAATTTGAGGTTAGTGATTTATCTTATGATGATTCAATAGAAGTAAACACTGAATTTTTAAATACTATAAAAATTCTCAAAAAGAAACTTAAAGAGACACATGAAAATCAGAACAAAGCTGAATTTGAAAGAGATATGTTAAAAGACGAAAAAAAATATTGGAAGAAGAACTTGAAAAAGTTCAAGAATCTCTCTCAAACTCAGATAGTCAACTTTTACTTTTGAGCAAAGAAACTGAAACTCAAAAGACAAAGAATGATAAAATTATTTCTGAAAATCACAATTTAAAAAATAAAATAAAACAAGTTGAATTAGAAAATACTAGTCTTTAAATTAAATTAGACAACATTACTAAAAATGTTTCTAATTTTAACAAAGGAAGAGAAAATTTATCTAAGATTTTAGAAAATTCTCAATCTTCCCCAAATAAACATGGATTAGGATATAAAAAGGAGTCAAAAATTTCTCAAAAGAAAAATACTAATCTTAAGAAGAGTAATGATTCAAAACATAATATATCATTAAGAGCACGTACTAAAACAAAAGTAGAAACTAAGATAATTAAAATTTGGGTTCCAAAGACTAACAATAATTTAATTAGGAACAAATATGTTAAACCATTTATGAATACTATTCATAACAATAAAAATTATATTTATAAAAGGGATACAAAACCCACTTGGGTTTGGCTTCCTAAGATCTAACTCTTAGGACCCTATTAAAAAGTGGGTACCAATGTATTTATTAATATTTTTTGTAGGTCCCACTCAAGAAAAGAAAATGGATTTTGGACAGTGGTTGCTCAAAACACATGACCGGAGACAAAGAAATACTCATAAATATTTCACACTTTGATGGTGGCTCTATTACCTTCGGAGATGACTCAAAAGGCTTCATCATAGGAAAAGGAGATGTGTGCAACTACGGTATATCAAATTACCCATTATTACAAATGTTTCTTTAGTTAAAAACTTAAAACATAACTTATTAAGCATAAGTCATCTATGCGACAAAGGTTTTAAAATAACTTTTTCTGAAAACAAATGTTGTGTATTTGATCAAAGACAAAATCTTATTTTTGAAGGAAAGAGAGATAGAAATATTTATGTTTTAAACATGAAAATTACTAATAACAAAGATATGTGTTTAATGGTCAAAGATAATGATCCTTGGTTATGGCACAAAAGATTTTTTCATATTAACTTTAAGACTATTCAAAAACTTCCTAAAAATGAATTAGTCAAAGGCTTACCAAAAATAAATTTTAAAATAAATAATATTTGTGATGATTGTCAACTAGGTATATTAACTAAAACATCTTTTAAATCGAAGAAAGTCATTTCAACTTTACAACCATTAGAATTATTACATATGGATTATTCGGACCAACACAGGTTCAATCTATTAACCATAATCGATATGTTTTTGTAATAGTTGATGATTTCTGAAGATATACATGGACGATATTTATGAAAAATAAAAGTGATACTCTTGAATATTTCAAAAAATTTGTCAAAAGAATTCAAAATATTAAGAATTTAAAAGTCAAAAATATAAAGAGTGGTAATGGAGGCGAATTTGAAAATGAATCATTTGAATTATTTTGTAAAAAGAAAGGAATAAATCATAATTTTTCATTTCCTAGAACTCCACAACAAAATGGAGTTTTAGAAAGAAAAAATAGAACTCTTCAAGAATTCGCAAGAACATTATTTAATGGAAGTACATTACCAAAGCATTTTTGGGCAGAGACTGTAGCAATTGCGTGTTATGTATTAAATCGTACTTCCATAAGACCTTTAACTAAAAACACGTCATATGAACTTTTTAATGGAAGAAAACCTAATATTTCATACTTAATAATCTTTGGATCAAAATGTTTTATTCTTAACACAAAAGACCAACTTGGAAAATTCGATTCAAAAGCTGACCATGGTATTTTTGTAGGTTACTCAGAACGAAGTAAGGCATATCGTGTTTTTAATAAACGAACAAATGTAATAGAAGAAACTTTACATGTATCTTTTGATGAAAACTTTAATAAACATACAATCATCAAAGATGATGAAGAAATTATATCTAACACAGAAAATATAAGTTTTGAAAATATTAATCAAATCGATAAAAATCAAATTAGATCTCCTCCTAGAACTCTACGAGATCATCCTACACAAATTATAATCGGAGAAATTGACTCACAAGTTCAAACAAAAAGTCAACTAAACCAAATGGGACATGTTGCCTTTATTTAAACAATAGAACCTAAAAATCGTAAAGAAGCATCAACAAATGACTACTGGATTGTTGCTATGCAAGAAGAATTAAATCAATTTGAACATAACGATGTTTGGGAACTAGTTCCCCGACCTACTAATCAATCAGTTATAGGAACTAAATGGGTTTACAGAAATAAAGTAGATGAACAACGAAATATAACTAGAAATAAATCTAGACTAGTAGCACAAGGATATAATCAAGAGGAAGGTATCGACTGAAGAAACATTTGCTCATGTTGCAAGATCAGAAGCAATACGTATTCTATTAGCGTGTGCTTGTTTTCACAATTTTAAACTTTATCAAATGGATGTTAAAAGTGCTTTTTTAAATGGATCTATAAAAGAAAATGTATATGTAGAACAACCCCCTTTATTCACCCATGAAAAATATCCGGATCATGTATATAAATTAAAGAAAGCCTTATATGGTCTTAAACAAGCACCTCGTGCTTGGTATGAGAGACTTAAGAGCTATCTACTAGATTCGGGATTTCAAATTGGAAAAGTAGATCAAACTTTATTCATTAAAAACACTATTAAAGATATTTTAATAATTCAAATATATGTAGATGACATTATATTTGGTTCAACTAATGAAAAATTGTGTAAAGAATTTTCAAATATAATGACTAAAGAATTCGAAATGTCACATATGGGAGAATTATCTTACTTTCTCAGTCTTCAAATTAAACAATTAACAAACGGAATTTTCTTAAACCAAGAAAAATATTGCGCTAATCTAGTTAAACGCTTTGGAATGGAAAACAATTCTAGTAAACCTACTCATATGAATACCACAACTCATCACGATCGAGATGAAAGTGGCAAGAGTGTAGACCAAAAATTGTTTAGACGTATGATAGGCTCTTTACTTTACTTAACCGCTAGTAGACCAGACATAATGATGAGTGTATGTTTATGTGTACATTTTCAAGCTAATCCAAAAGAATCACATTTAAGAGCCGTAAAACGAATTATGCGATATGTTAATAATACTAAAGATTTTGGTCTTTTCTATCCAAAAGATTGTCCATTCGAGTTAGTTTCATTTAGTAATGCTGATTTTGGTGGATCTCAAATAGATAGAAAAAGTACAAGTGGTACGTGCCATTTGATTGGAAAATCACTTGTATCTTGGTTTAGTAAGAAACAAAATTGTGCCTCGCTTTCAACCTGTGAAGCGGAATATATATGTCTGCCACATTAGCTAGTACCCAAGTCATATATATATAACAAACACTTAAAGATTTGAATATAAATTTAACAAACTCTACAATATATTGTGATAGTACAAGTACAATAAATTTATCTAAAAATCCAGTAAATCGCTCTCGTACAAAACATATTGATATTCGTCACCATTTTCTACGTGATAATATCGAAAACGGAATTATCAATTTAGAATATATTTCCATCGAAAATCAAATTGCCGGTATCTTTACTAAACCAATACTAGAAAACTCATTCATAAAATTACGACGAGAACTAGGAATAATTTCTTTCAAGGATATCTGTAACGACCCGCCTTTTTGGACAGTTTAAACTGACAATCAAATATACATGTCGATTCCAAACCATTCAAAAGGCCAGATGGCTATTGGGGTAATTAGGAAAAGAAAGGGGAGGGAAATAAGGAAATGAAACAACACAGAATCTTGCAGCGAAACGATAAAATATAATAGTCAAATAAACAGTTCATGAAGTTGTTTACTATACTTTGACCATTATTTATACAACATTTATGCGAGTTAAACATATACAATAGAACAAATAAAATAATGCAGCAGACAAAATGATGCACATATAATAATAGTAATAATGTACCAAATCTTCGTCTTCGTCCACCAGAATAGATCTTCAAAAATGTGAAAAACTCAGGACTGACCCGAGCGTAATGAAAAGACAAAACACTCGAGTCAGGGCTAAAATATCCTTATGAAAGTTAAACCAATCGTAAATAAATATGAGCGTAACGGCGTCAGAGATGTTTACGGGGTTTGACATCTCATATCCGGTGTCAACGTGCGTGCAATAACTCAAGAAATGTTACGGGATTTTCCATCTCTTAAGGATCCGTTAAACTATCTACTATGTAGTAATGTACGCTAAGTAGATAATGCCTATCAGTAATATAAAGTATCAAAATAGCGTTAAGGCGTTACCATAATCCCCCTTAACACATTTTTATAATGCCATAGTCTATACAGCACCGTAAGGCCCACCGTAAACTGGTGATTATCAGAGGGTACCCCATAGTTATAACACAAAACATAACGTAGTTGTCGCGAATAGGATAATCATTATGACAAGGTACATGAGGCGATACCAACTAGGATACTAGTAGTTGCGTGATCCGGACTGATGTTGAGCATAGCTAGCAGCTACCCCAACACCGCGAAACAACACTCCCAAATCAAGGGGTGCACCCAAATCGCATCACAAATGTAATAGATATGGTATCGAAGAAGTGCGTCCGCTAGAGATGGCGAACCTCAATGGCCCGACGCGGCTCCTGTTTTAGTCATGTCAGGGGTCATCCAATATCGTTCACTTTCTTCAGTCAATGCGTTCACCAAACCATCCACTTCATTCTGGATCAACACTCCGCGTATAATAGTTATTTAAATGGTTTTCGGAATCGACAGAGAGTATGTCCATATCTGATCCCGGTCGCTTTAATAACTACGAATTATTACACCGTTGGCTCTTTTACATTTCAAATTGATTCATAATTGGTATCAAAATATCATGTTCTCTTCAAAAATCAAATCCATTTCAAATATCATCGTATCTATTCAAATGTAAGATTCCGTTTCAAAATCATTTTTCGCATCAATATCTCATTTCGATTTCAAAATCATTCCGAATTTCAATTTAGGTTGCAACTTCATTTAACCCAATTCGTATTTAAATTTAAGATTTAAATATAAACATTTCACCTTATTGACCAGCTTAGAATTTTAGAAAATAGTTTTAAGTAGTTTAAAAGTAGTTTTAAATAATTAAAATAGTTAAAAATACTTAAAATTTTAAAATGGATTTGAAATAGATAAATTAGTTTTAAATAATTTAAATTGGGTTAAGTAGATTTAAAATAGATTAAAATGGTTTAAGTATTCAAAATGGTTTATATAACAGAGTAATTTGGAAAACAAAATAAAACAGCTTCAAAACCAATCCATTTCAATTATAACTTCTCAATTCAAATCAATTTCAATTTCCCTTCTACCGATTCAATTTCGATTTCGTTTCAATCAACGTCAACTTTGACTTCAAATTTATTCAATTTTTATATTCACTTTCAATTAATTCAATTTCAATTTATATCGATTTGGAGCTTGATTTTTCAAAAATATCCATTCATAACACTTAACAAAATTTAAACTTCAATATTCAAATTTAAATCCAAATATCAAATATGATTCAATTTAAAGCTCAATTTAAAAATATCATTTTTATATCACTTTTACTTAGTAATACTCAAAGCTCGAATTAAGGATAAATCTTTGGACAAATCAATTTTTCGAAATTCAATCATATCCCGATTTTAAATTTCAAAGTCTTCACTTTAATTATTTAACAATTTCTTTTAACCAAAATTTATTTCAACATTTCGAAATCAATTTTCGATAAATTCGATTTCTATAAATTGATTTCTATTCATAACCTTTAAATCAAAACATTCAAATTAATTTCAAATCGACGATTTTAAAAATTATTAATTTGGCCAATCCGGTGTCCTATATAATTTTCCATCCTATGGCCAAGTGATTATTTATCTTAATTAAATGTCAGGGATGAATATATATCACTAAAACCAAATCACAGTTTCATATGTATGTGTAACAGGATATATATAAGCAAATAAACATCCAAACATTTAAATATCAACCAATAGCATCCATCGAAATACATCATCCAACAGACAATACAATTCATGGCAATTTCATAATTAACAATGTCAGGTAATTCAATAGAAATTCAATTTTAATTTCAATCTAACTGTCAATTTAAATTTCAACGGTTAATTCAAATGACAATCTATATGACAATTTAAATTTTATCAAACAACGACAAATAAAATCATAACACTTCATAATGTCAAATTTAACTAGCATAAAGATATTTAGTACGTTGTGAGCGCTATAAAACACTCACCTTGATTTTTCCGTTGTTGCCGAGACGTTCCGGTTTGGAACTAAACCGGACGACTTCCAATTTTAGCCCAAATTTCAACTGTCTCCAAATTCGTCCAAACTAGTTTTATTTCGAATCTCTCGTCATTACGATTGCAATGCAAAAATTCTCGTTCCAATCGGACCTCGCATGTAGAAGTTATACATTTTTAAGTTATCTACACGAATTTATAAGACAATTTATATAGATATTAAAAAATTATCCATACCTAAGCAAAAAAAGCCCAGCCAACTCAAGCTTCTTCCCCAAACTCCCTGTAGCCATTCCCTGTACACGAAACCATGGTCGTGCACCCTTCACGATGATACGGAGCTACGCTACATAACTCAACGAACCGACAATACCATCCAACTTCTCGTCGAAATCTTCACCATCCCCCATCCCAAACTCCGAGCTCGACCACCTCTACAAAAACGCGACCCGTGCCCAGCTGCACGCACGACGCGAAATGTCGCGCGTCCCAAACCATAGCCGCACACCACCAAAACTTGCTTCCAGATGCTATCTTCGACGACGAGTTCAAATACGCACTCCAATCCGCGAAACGATCGCTGAATCCCTCGATTTTTCAAACCCTAGATCACTTTGCTCACGTTCGTCCTCTCTGACGTTTCCCAAATCATAGCTGCACCCTCCAACGACCATACCAAATCGAAGAGAATTCAAAAATAGGATTTTAGGAAGAGGTTTGGGATTTTTTCAATGAAAATTTTGCAAGAAATAAAATTTTAAAGTTGGATTTATGTTTTTCTCCCTGCATCAAGCTTGCGTGCAGTTATGAAAAAGGGAAGGAGAGGCTCTTGTGTGTTTGAATGGGTCAAAGGTACAGTGAAAAGATGGGATAGCAGCTGAAAGGGAGATTGACTAATTAAAATATTTATTTAAATTTCAAAATACCTCGATCTACGCAACTCGAAATCTCGAACCCCTATCAGGGCGTGCCGTCAGACGTTCATAATCTTATGCCCCTATTCCGGACGCAATGGAAAATGTTTCGGAAGCTAATTCGATCTTATTTGCGAGTTATGGAAATAAACGATCAAATTTAAATTAAACCGATTAAACGAATTTCTATGTGTTTTGTCTTGCCCTGGACAAACAGTAAGTCCGATTGACACGAAATTTGAAATCTTACAATAATATCACATTACAGATCCGATGAAACTGGTTTCGTCGAAATCCGAGACTGTTTAAAAAATGGCTATTTTAACTCGTCAATTAAATATTAAAATGTTCAATTTTCACAAATTTACTTTAAATTCAATTTTAAAAGTTCTACAACATCATTCTAACTTTAATATGATAAAATAAAATTTTACAAATCATTTTTAATCATATTAAACCCGTTATTCAATTAAATTCCAAATATTAAATTCTTATTAACTCTATTATAATCCCGATATAACTTACATTCACTTTGGAAACCAATTTGAATCATATTAAATCAAAGTTCAATTATTCACTCTGTTTTCATATATTAAATTTCAGTATCAACTTAATCATATCAAATTCGGAATTTAATTATTCAAACATTTGTAATATTAAATTTAAACAAATTTTATTATTCTTGAATCACTATCATTTGAGATATTCAAAACGAACTTAAAAATTAAACTTTTTAAACGAATTAAAATTATAGAACAACCATTTCCATTATACGGTTATTTCGTTCCCATTATTAAATTATTCAATAAATTCAAAATATTAAATTTAAATAATTTCGATTATCTAATAATTCATTATCTTTTGAAATATTGAAATTGAACTTATAAGATTCAACTTTTAAACAAATTCACAATTTAGAACACTATTTTCATTTTACAGTTATTCAATTATTCAATAAGTTTTATATTTAATTTAAACAATTTACCTGTTCAATATTCAATATTTGATTTTAAATAGATTTTACTTATCAATCAATTACTCTATTATACCCAATGAATTCAACATTTATTATCCTATTCAACTTTTGATTGCAAAGGCATTCACTAAGTAGCTTTTATTTTTCATTACTTGGATAATTATTGTCGCAATTCATTCCAGTTATTATTATTCCAAACGAATTACAAAAATTTTTCTAACATTAAATCACGAAATCTTATTAAATTTACATTTCTAATTATCGAAATTTTACGGGGCGTTACACTCTCCCCCACTCAAAACTTTTCATCCCCGAAAAGGAAAAAGAAGGGAGAAGGAACTAAGTATAGAATTCAACATTAGATATATTTTATTCAAAGTTACCAACTTATAAAACAAAGAAATTCCATTTATAAAGTTATAACTACGCTTCCACTAAGTTATTCCAAACGGCTTTCTAACTTTAAAAATTAGTTATCAAGACAAGTTTAAAAAAAAAAAATTAAAACTTGAAAAATTTTCTAACACCCGGATTTACGGAAAATTTCGGCAGAGTCTCCTTTGCGCGGCTCGATCCGAAAAAAAAATGATAGTATATATATCAAAAATATACATCTCATCAAGTGATGAGGAATCCCGCAGGGAAAAAGTGTAAAAGTACGGTATGTAATCCGAGATATGTACCTTATATATTATTAGCGAGCATATACGGCTAATATAGCGTGAAAGCGAGCTCCAAATGCGAAGAAAGCGCAATCCGCACCTACTAAACACTCAACAAACCATGAGAAACGTGCATATATGAAAATAATATCAATATACATCATATAGAAACATAACAACTACATGTGCCAACATAGCAAATGCAACAAACAACAAATGCATCCAACAAATCAATTATCATCCAACTATCATCCAACGAATCCATAACAAATCAATATAAATTCACTTCTCATTAATATTTATTGACTTGGGTTTCAATTTTAATCACAGTTGATTCATTAACGTTGGATTTTGCTAACATTCATTCTCAATTCAATTAGTTAACATTAACTAATTTATATTTACATTAGTTCACTTCCACTTTGAATCAAATTAAATTCTTTTAAATTCATTTAACTTCCAATTTGATTTCAATGATTTATAGCTTTCAATTTCATTAACACTTAATGAATTATATACAATCAGCTAACAATCATATAACAACCAAATCATACCCAACATAACCAATTTATTAATTTTACATTCAATTTGGTTTATCTCTTTTATATATATATATATATATATATATATATATATCCTGTTATATAATTTTAAAAGAATCATTTTATATTTGGCATCTTAAATTTCCAATATTAACTTTAATTAAGTTCGTAAGCCGTACATATATCATCCGTGAGCAATATCAATCTAATCGCTTATTCGATCACACAATTTCACTTCCAACTAGTATCGTTCACCCGACTCTCTAGTGCGGACTCAGATTTGGTTCCTTGATTGGAAACTGTTACTCTCCTTGCATAGCCATATACTATGGTAGAGAATTCTAGAATCAAATTAAAAATCCATCTCCAGGGTTCGCCATCGAAAATCGATTGAAAAATCCTAAATTGGATCGATATAAATCATCTCGAAATTTTGTGCTCAAATTTGGATCAAATCGTTATGCGAATAAAATAATATACGTACAACTCACGTATTACCTTCCAATGGATTTCTATTCAATTTATCTATACTAAATTATTTTATTGGCTTTTATATTTTTTTCACTTAATTACTCACAATCCATTATTCAGTTAGTATATTCATTTCTTTACATAGTATATTCTTTAACATTATCTTTTCTTAAACATCATATCATAGAATTTGCTTACTCAAGTTCATTTTGAACATTATATATAATTTAATTAAATTCAATTTCATTTTCCAATTGATTCTTAGCTATACCAAATTCTTTTGTTTACATTTACTTCAATATCATAATTTTAGTTAATAATAAATTTATTTATGGAACAATTTATTAACCCGCACTTTAGTTATTAATCATCCTATAAAAGTCTAACCTCTCATAAATGACTTTTCTTAGCTTACAGTTATCTTAAAGGTTACAAATTCAAAAAATTTCAATCCCTTTGAAATTTTATATTTATTTTCTATAACCAATTTACAAAGATATAATGCGATTCATTTATCTTCTTTCTTAAGTTCACTTACTTGTTCCATTTATCCATTCATCATTTCATGCTATATTTAAGTATATATAATTTTTATCACAACCAAAATTTTCATTTATATACATTTTAATTCCCTTTTGAGTTTTCCTTACTTGTATATTTCAACTACTTTCAGGTTCTGTTCATTTATACTATCTCATTACATATCCAAAACATCATTTTAACTTTTAACATTTGGTAAGTCTTGTTATATGTTATCAGATTGTAATTTTGGTATTATACAAATTTATAGAATTCCATTTTACTTAATTAGAATGTTCACAAATTTAATTTGTTTAAATCCTCTTTACCTTTCAACTTTAAAGTTTTCCCAAACAATAGCTTAGATATCTTAATCCTCTTATTTTATAAATTCTGATTATTCACGTTTCTTTTAAATAATTTGAAAATTATTAATTAACAGAACTGAGAAATTTAAATGCTCGGTTCTTTTCAAATCGTTTGAAATAAACATACACACTTACATCTTTAGTACATCAAATCATATCTTTGGAGTTTAAACCAAAACCCATTTACCCAAAATAATTTCGAAGAAAAGCAAAGCTTCTTAGAAGTCTCCCCCACTTTGAAACTCGAAAGTGAACGTCGATGATGCTGCGCAGTCATCATCGAAATTATTTTCCAACGACATAAGAGAGGAGTACTGAATTCATTCCTTCCTTTAAAAATCCTTTCAAAATATTTCCATAAACAATTTCCAACTAATATTACTACATATTTCTTCAAAACTTTGAGAACCATTTTTCAAAATCTCTAGGTCTTAAATTCAATATTTTCCAATTTAAATCTATTTTAATTTATAAGTCGCCTATATAAAATATTCTTATAGGATTTTCTTTCTTTAAACATTCCACAAGTGTTTTATCATTGTTCATTTTGTAATTCACCTTATTTATTAAAGTACAATATCCAATTAATGATAATAACTAATATTATCATTCCTAACAACCAGGTAAGCTAGATAAGTCACAATAATTTCTGAAAATTTTTCTTTATATATACAAAATATAATTAGAGCAAAATTATTTCATTTACCCAATTTTAAACAATACTATGTCGAATTGTCCTGTTTAAGTGTTTAGAGATCCCTATCAATAACGTTAATTACTCGTATTGACCAGAATCCATAAGGCACTCAACAAATCAACCGACACAATATAAAACATTTTATATCACTAACAAATACGCTCTCTCATATATATACACTCAGCGACTCATCATAGGGTATTACTACCTTATTTATAAAGAGTTAGACCCCACAAAGCTAAGGTTATCGCTAAACCAAAGCTTTGATACCAACTGTAACGACCCGCTTTTTTGGACAGTTTAAACCAACGATCAAATATACATGTCGATTCCAAACAATTCAAAAGGGCAGATGGTTATTGGGGTAATTAAGAAAAGAAAGGGTAGGGAAATAAGGAAATAAAACAACATAGAATCTTGCAACGGAACGATAAAATATAATAGTCAAATAAATAGTTCATGAAGTTGTTTGCTATACTTTGACCATTATTTATACAACATTTATCAGAGTTAAACATATACAACAGAACAAATAAAATAATGCAGCAGACAGCATGATGCACAGATAATAATAGTAATAGTGTACCAAATCTTCATCTTCGTCCTCCAGAATAGATCTTCAAAAATCTGAAAAACTCAGGACTGACCCGAGCGTAATGAAAAGGCAAAACACTCGAGTCAGGACTAAAATATTTTTATGATAGTTAAATCAATCGTAAATAAATATGAGTGTAACGGCGTCAGAGATGTTTACGGGGTTTGACATCACATATCCAGTGTCAACGTGCATGCAATAACTGAAGAGATGTTACGGGATTTTCATTCTCTTAAGGATCCGTTAAACTATCTACTATGTAGTAATGTACGCTAAGTAGATAATGCCTATCAGTAATATAAAGTATCAAAATAGCGTTAAGGCGTTACCATAATCCCCATTAACACATTTTTATAATGCCATAGTCTATACAGCATCGTAAACCCCACCGTAAACTGGTGGTTATCAGAGGGTACCCCATAGGTATAACACAAAACATAACGTAGTTGTCACGAATATGATAATCAGTATGACAAGGTACATTGGGCGATACCAACTAGGATACTAGTAGTTGCATGATCCGGACTGATGTTGAGCATAGCCAGCAGCTACCCCAACACCGCGAAACAACACTCCCAGATCAAGGGGTGCACCCAAATCGCATCACAAATGTAATAGATATGGTATCGAAGAAGTGTGTCCGCTAGAGATGGCGAACCTTAATGGCCCGACGCGGCTTCTATTTTAGTCATGTCAGGGGTTATCCAATATCGTTCTCTTTCTTTAGTCAACGCGTTCACCAAACCATCCACTTCATTCTAGATCAACACTCCGCGTATAATAGTTATTAAAGTGGTTTTCGGTGTCGACAGAGAGTATGTCCATATCTGATCCCGGTCTCTTTAATAACTACGAATTATTACACCGTTGGCTCTTTTACATTTCAAATCGATTCATAATTGATATCAAAATATCATGTTCCCTTCAAAAATAAAATCCATTTCAAATATCATCGTATCTATTCAAATGTAAGATTCCGTTTCAAAATCATTTTTCGCATCAATATCTCATTTCGATTTCAAAATCATTCCGAATTTCAATTTAGGTTGCAACTTCATTTAACCCAATTCGTATTTAAATTCAAGATTTAAATATAAACATTCAACCTTATTGACCAGCTTAGAATTTTAGAAAATAGTTTTAAGTAGTTTAAAAGTAGTTTTAAATAATTAAAATAGTTAAAAATACTTAAAATCTTAAAATGGATTGAAATAGATAAATTAGTTTAAAATAATTTAAATTGGGTTAAATAGATTTAAAATAGATTAAAATGGTTTTTAAGTATTCAAAATGGTTTATATAATAGAGTAATTTGGAAAACAAAATAAAACAGCTTCAAAACCAATCCATTTCAATTATAACTTCTCAATTCAAATCAATTTCAATTTCCCTTCTACCGATTCAACTTCGATTTCGATTCAATCAACTTCAACTTTGACTTCAAATTTATTCAATTTTTATATTCACTTTCAATTAATTCAATTTCAATTTATATCGATTTGGAGCTTGATTTTTCAAAAATATCCATTTATAACACTTAACAAAATTTATCCTTCAATATTCAAATTTAAATCCAAATTTCAAATATGATTCAATTTCAAGCTCAATTTCAAAATATCATATTTATATCACTTTTACTTAGTAATACTCAAAGCTCGAATTAAGGATAAATCTTTAGACAAATCAATTTTTCGAAATTCAATCATATCACGATTTTAAATTTCAAAGTCTTCACTTTAATTATTTAACAATTTCTTTTAACCAAAATTTATTTCAACATTTCAAACTCAATTTTCGATAAATTTGATTTCTATAAATTGATTTCTATTCATAACCTTTAAATCAAAACATTCAAATTAACTACAAATCGACGATTTCAAAAATTATTAATTTAGCCAATCCGGTGTCCGTATATAATTTTCTATCCTATGGCCAAGCGATTATTTATCTTAATTAAATGTCAGGGATAAATATATATCACTTAAACCAAATCACAGTTTCATATGTATGCGTAACAGGATATATATAAGCAAATAAACATCCAAACATTTACATATCAACCAATAGCATCCATCGAAATACATCATCCAATAGACAATACAATTCATGGCAATTTCATAGTTATCCATGTCTAGTAATTCAATCGCAATTCAATTTTAATTTCAATCTATTGTCAATTTAAATTTCAACGGTTAATTCAAATGACAATCAATATGACAATTTAAATTTTATCAAACAACGACAAATAAAATCATAAAACTTCATAATGTCAAATTTAACTAGCATAAGGATATTTAGTACGTTGTGAGCGTTATAAAACACTCACCTTGATTTTCCCGTTGTCGCCGAGACGTTCCGGTTTGGAACTAAACTGACGACTTCCAATTTTAGCCCAAATTTCAACTGTCTCCAAATTCGTCCAAACTAGTTTCATTTTGAATCTCTCGTTATTACGATTGTAACGCAAAAATTCTCGTTCCAATCGGACCTCGTATGTAGAAGTTATATATTTTTAAGTTATCGACACGAATTTATAAAACAATTTATATAGATATTAAAAAATTATCCATACCCAAGCAAAAAAAAAGCCCAGCCCACTCAAGCTTCTTCCCTAAACTCCCTGTAGCCATTCCCTGTACACGGAACCATGGCCTTGCACCCTTCACGAAGATACGGAGCTACGCTACATAACTCAACGAACCGACAATATCATCCAACTTCTCGTCGAAATATCCCCCATCCCAAACTCCGAGCTCGGCCACCTCTAGAAAAACGCGACCCGTGCCCAGCTGCACGCACGACGCGAAATGTCGCGCGTCCCAAACCATAGCCGCACACCACCAAAACTTTCTCCGAGATGCTGTCTTCGACGACGAGTTCAA
The DNA here is from genome assembly GCA_030765085.1 of Allium cepa. Classification (NCBI taxonomy): domain Eukaryota; kingdom Viridiplantae; phylum Streptophyta; class Magnoliopsida; order Asparagales; family Amaryllidaceae; genus Allium; species Allium cepa. The sequence continues at coordinate 880,055,129 of CM060931.1, read as the reverse complement.
ATACGCACTCCAATCCGCGAATCGATCGCTGAATCCCACGATTTTTCAAACCATAGATCACTTTGCTCACGTTCGTCCTCTCTGACGTTTCCCAAATCATAGCCGCACCCTACAACGACCATACCAAATCGAAGAGAATTCAAAAATAGGATTTTAAGAAGAGGTTTGGGATTTTTTCATTGAAAATTTTGCAAGAAATAAATTTTTAAAGTTGGATTTATGTTTTTCTCCCTGCCTGAAGCTTGTGTGCAGTTATTAAAAAGGGAAGGAGAGGCTCTTGCGTGTTTGAATGGGTCAAAGGTACAATGAAAAGATGGGATAGCAGCTGAAAGGGAGATTGACTAATTAAAATATTTATTTAAATTTCAAAATACCTCGATCTACGCAACTCGAAATCTCGAACACCTATCAAGGCATGCTGCTAGGCGTTTATAATTTTATACCCCTATTCCGGACGCAATGGAAAAGGTTTCGAAAGCTAATTCGATCGTATGTGCGAGTTACGGAAATAAATGATCAAATTTAAATTAAACCGATTAAACGAATTTCTATGTGTTTGGCTTGCCCCGCACAAACGGTAAATCCGATTGACACGAAATTTGAAATATTACAATAATATCACATTACGGATTCGATGAAACTAGTTTCGTCGAAATCCGAGACTGTTTAAAAATGGCTATTTTAACTCGCCAATTAAATATTAAAATATTGAATTTTCACAAATTTACTTTGAATTCAATTTTAAAAGTTCTACAACATCATTCTAACTTTAATATGATAAAATAAAATTTTACAAATCATTTTTAATCATATTTAACCCGTTATTCAATTATTCAATAAATTCCAAATATTAAATTCTTATTGACCCTGTTATAATCCCGATATAACTTGCATTCACTTTGGAAACCAATTTGAATCGTATTAAATCAAATTTCAATTATTCACTCTATTTTCATATATTGAATTTCAATCAACTTAATCATATCAAATTCGGAATTTAATTATTCAAACATTTGTAATATTAAATTTAAACAAATTTTATTATTCTTGAATCACTATTTTTTGAGATATTCAAAAACGAACTTAAAAATTAAACTTTTAAAACGAATTAAAATTACAGAACAACCATTTCCATTATACGGTTATTCCATTCCCATTATTAAATTATTCAATAAATTCAAAATATTAAATTTAAATAATTTTGATTATCCAATAATTCATTATCTTTTGAAATATTGAAATTGAACTTATAAGATCCAACTTTTAAACCAATTCACAATTTAGAACACTATTTTCATTTTATAGTTAGTCAATTTTTCAATAAGTTTTAAATATTTAATTTAAACAATTTACCTGTTCAATATTCAATATTTGATTTTAAATAGATTTTACTTATCAATCAATTACTCTATTATACCCAATGAATTCAATATTTATTATCTTATTCAACTTTTGATTGCAAAGGCATTCACTAAGTAGCTTTTATTTTTCATTACTTGGATAATTATTGTCGCAATTCATCCTAGTTATTATTTTTCCAAACGAATTACAAAAAAATTTCTAGCATTAAATCGCGAAATCTTGTTAAATTTACATTTCTAATTATCGAAATTTTACGGGTCGTTACAATATCTAATAACTAGAATTATAATGACAAGGAATCTAAACATGAGTAGCATATCTCTTATTTTAATTCACTTCATTTAAAAGGCAGACATTATTTTTTACATAACCATAGGTTTGAAAAACATAATCATTTATACATTTAAATTAACTAATATTTCATACACTAAAACATAACCATCCATTTCAAAGAAAATTATTAACCATTAGTTTAATTTCTAGTTCTAAATCCTTGATGATTTCACACCACATTTTGTTTATATAACTCCAAACCTATATATAATTGTTAAAATTTAAAAAAAAATACAAATTCTTTTTCAAAACGATCAATCTCTGTAGAAAAATGTCTTCCAACAAATCAAACTCTCCCATCATCATAACGTTTTCAACCGATTGCTCAGCTGATTCACCTCAACTTCCTACGCCAGCACCAACACACGAGCCTGTGTATAAATGGGAAAATTACCGAACTGGGTAACACCGGATTCCAAGAAGGCCAAACGTTCGCTATTTATTTCTCCCGACACGAAGAAAAAGATCGATGAAATTCATCATTATCAACAGCAACATCTAAACCATCAACGAGAATTGTATTTTGAACAGAAAGTAATGGCCAAATGCCTAAGCTTTCTTGAACAAATTGGTTTTAAGTTTTGTAGCTCAAAGAAAAAGGATGTGAGTGAACCTTTACCACGACCAGTTAATCCGTATGATCCATCTTCGTCGTATCGTACATCAAACGACCCAATACATCCTTGGGTCTCGCATCAAAGACATCACTATAGTCCAAATTCATGGGACAAAACTATATAGCGAATGAAAGATATACAACACAAAAGAAGAAGACTCCATCCCCCAAGACTCCAACTCCCAAGAAATGATATTTTCTAAAATGTTAAAATAATGATGTTGTATTGTAATATTATTATACAATTGTAAAAATTTCATTAAACAAAACATTTACATATATTTTCAACATAACACTAAAAAATGCAAAATTCAGTCAACTGGATTTTCTGCTCAGTCAACTGAAATTAACATAGAAACTTTCAGCCAAAAGTTCAGTCGACTACAAATTTCTGCTCAGCCAACTGAACTTTACACAGAAACTCCTCATTCACGAATTCAGTCGACTAAAAACTCTGTTCAGTCGACTGAATCATACGCATAAAATTTTCGGGTACCTTTTCAGTCGACTGAGCAGACAATTCAGTCGACTGAACGTCGTTTCCCAGGTTACCTTTCTCGTTTTACCCATCAGTTTTGTCACTTTACATTTTACATTTACCATTCTCCAAGCTTCATCACCATTTATCCTAAAACCCTAGCTCCCAATCTTAACTTTTTATTTCAATTTCTCATCCATAATTCACAAAAAAGCCTCCCAAACGATCAAGAGCTTCTACTTCAACATCCTCCGAGCCAATTGATGCTCAAATTGCTCAATGGCTTTATAATGGAGTGATCGTCACTAGATGGAATAAAATGAAGAATTCAAGGATTTTCGAACACTCATTCGTCGATTTCCAGAGTCTTTAAACTTACAACATTCAAGCCTTGACCGATCAAGAAGGTTTGACATCCTTACTAGATATTAAACGCAATGATCTTTCCATTAATCATATTATTGTAAAATTGTTCTACGCTAATCTAAATCTTGGACACTAAACTCCACGAAATCCAAACGATAGTGTTTAAAGTATGGTGTGCAGTAAAAGGTATGGTTTTCTCTAGACCGCATTGCACATATTCTAGGATCTCCTAACATTGGTAGAAAGCTTGAGGAAATAGAATTTAATTCTCATATTCGGGACAACATCAATCATCAACTTTTGCATGATAACATTAATATCTGGGATATCAAATCAACTTCTTGACGACAAAGAGCCAGCTTCTACACAAATCTCTTATGCGTACCATCACTCCTCGCACAGGCTCATATGAAATCGTATACCCAAATTAACTATCGGGCACTTTATGCCATTTGGGGTGATATTAAAGTTAATTGGGTTCAATTAATTCTTGATGAATTTCTTACATTCAATAATGGAAAAATAAGAACAATATACTATGGCGTGTATATCACGCGATTACTCCTCAACGTTGATTCGCCACTACCTGAGTTCGAATTTACAATGGTTCACCAAATCAACCAACGGACTATAAGCCTCATGCAACTCCCGGAAAGACCTCCTCACATCATGTCTCTAGCCGAATGGGAAGCACGTAATCAACAACCTCACCACTCTCCTCAGGCCCAACAAGAAGAACCTCATATTCAAGATGATGATATTCGTCTTATTCAATCGGATTATACTACAAATCAGTCATTAGGAATGCTATCAAGAAATCAACAAATTCTTGATAATCGCCTCGAAAAGTTTGATCACAAACTTGATAGAATAAAAGGTTTCTTCAACAAGCAATGGGATGTCATCTCATGCACAAGCTCCACTTCTGCTTCAACCTCACGCGGCAAGCGTCCGGCTCCAACCTTCACATGGACATCTTCCGAAGAAAATCCAAGCAGCAACACTAGTTGTAACAGTGGCGGTCAAGGAAGTAGAGTTTTTCAACAACCCACCAGTGGCCCGGTTATTCGAGAACCAGAGGGAGGACGTGAAGGATCTTATGATTGGGACAAGGATCAGTGATCATTTTTATTGGTTTGATTTCCAGAAACTTAATTTATTGTCAAAACATTTCTGATAAGGCTTGTATAAATAGCCTTCTTTTATGAAAATCTGTGGTTTGTTCAATTCATACTATGGTTATGTCTGTATGAGATTATTTTTTCTTCACAATTATATATATTACTTCCTTTTTGTCGATGACAAAGGGGGAGAAAGGTCACTAACTTTGTTTTATAGGAAAAATAGTGCATATATTTAGGGGGAGGAAACATAAATTACATCTCTACAAACATAGGTTTTGTCATCAATCAAAAAGGAGGAGAATGTTGATACGCTATATTTTGATCAATAACAATATGCTTCAACAAAAAGGAAGAGAAATGTGCAAAGCTAAAGGAAGGACTATGAAGACCAAGGATATCATGAGTAATTACTATATATAGGTCTTAGTCTTAGTTTTATTGTTAAAATTTATCCACAAGAAACTTGCACAAACACAAAAAACACATAACACAACTTCATATTTCAGTTAAGAGTTCATTGTGCATAATCTACCAGTTCAGTCGACTGAACAGGATATTTCAGTCGACTGAACCTGTTACACATTTGACAACATGCACAGTTCTAATCTACTGAAATCCCTGTTCAGTTGACTGAATTTGAACCTGCGAATTTTTCCTGAAAGGACACCTTCTTCTTCCCAAGAGTTGCAGGCATTCTCCAATGGAAGTGGATGCATCTCTTGCCTGCACCTCTTGCAAATGGTTACACCTCTTCTACACATATAAAAACATGTTTCTATCATTTGCAAAATCACCAATTCAAATTGCTTTAATCTCTCTATTATATTTTCAGATTGCTCCAGTTTTCAAAAGCATTCGCAAACCATTTCAATTACTTGAATCTCTGATTTATTTTTAATACTCTTTTGATCCATAGCTATTTATATTTCCTAAATCTTCATAATCACATTTCAGATTCTTGAGGATTAGATTATAGGAAAGGTGTACTCAATTGACTCATTAGTATTATCAAAAACACAACAAGTCAAAAATACTCTTTGTACCTAGTTGAAGTCCTCTTCGGTAGTTGACGCAAGAAATCCCGTTCAGTTGTTCGGGTAAGTTGTAAACATATTCCTCTGGGTTAAGTGAGGGTTTTTAACTAGAATTCCTAACAGGAGCTTAGGGACTGGACGTAGGACAAGAGGTCTGAACCAGTATAAAGTCTTAGTGTCCACTTTAGTTATTGCTTGCTGCTATTTACCTATACCATTCCACTATTCCATATTATACGATCCTACTACATAGCTTCTTTCACTCAAGTCAAAGAATCTTGCATTGCCATGCTGAGTAGCGAATATGAGAATTTCGCAATGGCCAAGGAAGAAAATGTCAAAGATATGTATGGACGACTTTCCAATATTGTATACAAATCAAAAGCTCTGGGAAAACCTTATGCAGAATTGGAAATAGTCCAAAAAATCCTCAGAGTCCTTCCACGAAGTTTTGAAGCAAAAGTGATTGCCATTAAAGAATCGAAAGATTTGAAACAAATCAAAGTTGAAGAACTCATTGGAAATCTCACCACTTATAAGATAGAAATTAAATTCAAGGAAGAGTGTGAAGGAGGAGATACTCGAAAGAAATCAATAGCTCTCAAAGGAACAGTTGAAAGTGATGACGACGACGACGATGATGGAGCAGCTGAGCTGACACTACTAATAAAGAGATTCAAAAAGTAGAACTGCAAATACGGAAATGCAGCTCTAAATCAAAAATTGAAAAGAAAAATAGTCAAAGCACTAGACAACCCAAAAGAACGGAAGATCATATGTCACTAGTACAACAAACCCGGATCCGTCAAGCCAAATTGTCCTCAGAATCGACACGGCCTAGAAAAAAAATCAAAAAGTAGAATTTTTGCAGCCACGTGGAATAAAATTGATGATGATTATAAAATTGCTAGCAGTGAGAGTGAGAAAGGAGATCTGTGCCTTCGAGGTGATACAAATGATAGTGATGATGACGAGCCAAGCGAGATATCAAAACTCACTCACTCAGAATTACTTATATATTTCCACGAAGTAAATAGCTGTTTTGAAAGACAAAGGGAGAAATACGCTAAAATTTAATCACAAAATGATACTTTGGTAGAATCAAATAAACAGCTTGACCAATTAGTTAAAAACTTTCAAAGTAGGAGCCTTAAGTGTAAGGGTCCAACATTCGAAGAAGAAATTAAAAAAATTAAAAATTAAAATAAAGTCATCTAAAAATGAAATTCTGATTTTGACAGAAAGTCAAAAGATAAGGAGAGAAAATTCTATTGAAAAGTGCATAAAATTATTGAATGTAAATGTATCCCTTAAAACACAAGTCCAACAATTGTCTACGACTTTAGGAAAATTTTCATAAAGTGAAAGATTGTTAAATGTGCTTTTAGGGAAACAAACTGTTAATACAGATAGGTAAAGACTTGGATATAATCAATAAGAACATGATAGAGATGAAATTAAACAAGTCAATTGCATGTGCACAATTATAGAAATTTGGACACAATCAAACTATTTGTTGGTATAGACCCAAACATGTGAAAACCATACCGATTTAGGTTACAAAAGGCAGAAATATAAAATCTCTCAAAGTCAAACAAATTTGGGTGCCAAAAGGAACATATATAAATAGTTTTGGCCTCCATAGACATATTTTTTCAAATTCGTTTGCCACCAACAACCATGAACCTATAAAAACAAATAGGTCACAAAAAATTTCTCGTGTAGGTATGGTGGCAGGCTATGGAACATCAATAGTGTTACTGGATTCCGGCCGTTTCAGATACACAATGGGCGGCTAATAAAATTTCCTTAGCCTAGTACAAAGGTAGCAGAATCAAAATGGGTAACACCAGAAAATTATCGTAAAGTTAAAACAAGTAACGGTATATTTATTTTGAACGATTTTTTAAATGTGAAAATATGCACCGAAATCTGATTTAAATCAGCCTGTAATGTGATCATAAAATAAATGATGATTTTGAATCTGACTTATTCTTATTTGAATTGTTCATTGACCCTTATGTGTGCTAAAATGCTGACCAGTCATCAACTATTTCATATAGATTTGTTTGGATTAATGATGGTTGTTTATTGATGATCACTCTCGGATATATTTGGTTACTTTACTACTGACACTATGATCACTGTTTGCACGGCTTCAATTCAATTTCATTTAAAAGCTATTAAAAATTATTTTGAGATATTTTGTTGCACATTTCACTGTCTGGTCCATGACATTCAACTAATGATAATCTCGAGTGAAAAAAAAGTTCAAATGCAGATTACACTGGTAATCTAGTTGATAGAAAAATTACCAGGGAAACATGATTTATGTTAAGACATTCAGTAGCTGCATCGTTTTTCAAAGAAAACATCTGCATATTTTTCACTTGAAATAATTTTCAAATAGCATACTTTTTTTCTAAGAACCCTTCAAGAAAATCATTATTGTTGATCTTGTTTCATATTAGTCGTCATTGAAAATTTAATTTTATAATTATTTTTGAATTGATCTTAAATGACTACATTGACTAATCCAACTCCCTACTAATTATCTAAAAGATAAATAATGATTGCAAAGGTGATGAGTGTTGATATTAATAGTATTAATCATATATTTTAACTTGAGACGGTATATTTAGTAAATTTCTTTAGAAATTTGAACAAGAGTTATAAAAACTTTTTGTTGGCAAAAATTCCATAACCATTTCTATTTCTATCATATTTCTATCAACCATCACTTATCAAAATCCAATATAGTATGTCAATATATGTTGTTTTAAACGGGAAATTATTTATTCTTCATTTTATTATATTCTTTAGAAATAAAAAAAACATCCAAAGTATTCACTCATTTAAAAGCCATCACGGTTATGCATGGGTGAATTACTTGGAATTTTTGATTATGTCCTTCCGTGCTCATTTTAAAGTCCTTATGGATATGCACGTATGGAACGCATATTAAAATTGATTGATTAAATAGACAAGTTGATTCTAATCCCATTTAAAAGTCCTTACGGTTATGCCTGGTTAGAAGATACTTGAGTTCATTTTTTAATATAAACTTGGATTACTATTAATCTCATTTAAAAGTGCTAATGGTTATGCATGGTTAGTAGATATTCTAATTCCTGATATAAATATACCACAAATAGACACAATTATATGATTTTATATGATGACATCATCCCTATCATTCTGAATTGGAATATGTGCCTAACAGAGTATTTATAATTTTTGTTTGATTTTTTATTGAAATTTAATATTTATACCATATTGGGTATTGTTTGTGTCAAAATTGGGCACAACACTCTTCGGGAGTCGTTGAAGAGATAATAGTCAAGAATGCAAGTTCAAAACAGATATTATCTAACAAAAACTCCAATCAACAGTAAAGTAAATGCGTAGACAAGCGATTTATAGTGGTTCGGCGTGTTGCCTACGTCCACTGTGAAGTGTTTTGATGTTTTATTGATTCTCTTTCAATGATTACAAGTTGTTACAGCGATCCACAGCAAATTACAACTGGAAATTCGAAATCAACAATCAAGTTATGATATAGGATGATGGAGATCTTGATCCGGCAGAGTTTCGGCGTCTCAGAGTCAGAAGATCCCTTTTCTGTTGGCCCTGGGGCTCTATTTATAGGCGTAGGCTGCTGATATTTCACTGAAAACTCGGGAGACCACTTTTGGCACGTGAGGGGGCCCACGCGTACGGTCTCGGGAAGTTTGGGCCCACTTTGGCATCGGTTCGAACTCCATTCGAACCGATCAAGAATTCATCCAATCGAGGTGAAATTTGGCGTGGACATTCTTCAACATGTATGCAAACATCTATGAAAATTTCATGGCATTTGGATCAGTAGATTAGGAGATATGATGGGTTCGAAATAGGGTTCACGGCACGGCTGTCTGGTTCGAACCCCTGCATTCGAAACGATGGTTTCGAATCCATCATGGCACGCGACTTCGTGGTGACGTGGAGCGCAAACTTCGACTCGATCCGGACTTCACTCCGTGTTGACCGCTTCGACTCCGTGTATCTCGGTGATTTCGAACCGATGGAAGACACGTTGGTTGACCCAGTGGGTTCGAACAAGGCAACACAGGATGGGTTCGAAGAAGGACTTTGTGATGGGTTCGAACATGACTTCAGGGATGGGTTCGAACGAAGCTTATGGATGGTTTCGAAGCATGCATGTCCGGTGGATTCGAAATAAGGCAGCCGAGTATGGATGGATCCGATGGGTTCGAAACTAATGGAGTCGAACCTGTGGGGGATTCGATGGGTTCGAAGGAGATGGTTTCGAACTGGGGCGTGACGATGGATTCGGAGACAACCATCATTACGGGTTCGAAACCACTGTGTTCCCTCCAAGTTGCCTCGATTATAACTTGAGCATACGAACTCGGATCGACTTGAAATTTGAAATGCTGACTCCCGTGGCCTTTCTTGCCGTGTCCTATCAATTGTAGCTCAATCTGGACTCGGATAAAATTCAGTGATATCCATGGCGAAAGGGAGTACGATCAACCTCTGAGGCGAACTGTCCTTCGTTTCTGATCGATCTTTTGGTATCGCGGCTTTGCCAAAAAGCGGGATAACATTTTACCCCCCAAAGTACGTCTTGTGGGAACATGACGTGCTTTGAATAGCTGCCATTTCTATCTGAACAATCATGGCTCTTTTTTTTTTCGTCGAAACTCGTATGCTGTGCTGCTGTAACCTTGCGTTGATGTGACTGATTGCTGTATAATAGTGCTTAGCCGTTGGCTGTCGCATTTGTAATAGGATGAGTGTTCGATCCCTGTGAATGTTCAAAATCGAATGTTAGTCCGACATGTATGCACATATGTTGATTTGAGCCTCGTTAACGTCGTGCGTCCACGAGTGGTTGTCAGTTTGATTTGCCATAGAATTTCGTATTGATTCTCTCCTGAACCAACTTTGAAATTTGAACTGGGACAACGCTTGGTGGTTGTCTTGAAAGGTTCCTTCGTATCGATCCTCTCCTGAACCGATGTAGAAGGTCAAAGGAATCAGATTTGTATTGCGTGAGCGTAACGTTTCGAACCGATGCATTCGAGCATTGATGGGTTCGAAATCCAAGTTTGTATGGATGCAATATGCCCGTGCAATGATGGGTTGCGTGAATATGAGACTTCGAATCGATGCGTTGGAGCATTGATGGATTCGAAATCTACATTTGAACCGATGGAGTATACTCGTGCTATGGTGGATTCGAAGTTGACTTTCGAACCGGTCTGAAAGGATGGAGTATACTTGTGCTGTGATGGGTTCGAAACTAACATTCGAAACGATGATTTGGATGGTTTCGAACTAGTAGTTCGTTTAGTTGGTTCGAAACTGATTTTCGAATCGATGATTTGAATGGTTTCGAACTAGTAGTTCGTTTCGTTGGTTCGAAACTGATCTTCGAATCGATGATTTGGATGGGTACGAAACTTTTGTTCACGGCAGTGGTCAGCGCGCTTCACACGATGGAGCCTCAAACTGTATGGGTTCGAAAGTGGATTTCGAATCGGCTCTGCATTCTGACCTGTTGTAAACGGTCGAGTCCACCGGCACGCGAATCGATTCAGTCATCCAACTCCCCATATAAATAGCAAAGACCACGGCATTTTTCACCTTTCACTTTTACTGTTGCCTGCTTTTTACTTTGCTCTTCTTCTGCGCAACGTATCGTTTCGAAGCATAAAAAGGGAAAACACCGTGTCGTATCATCGAATCAATCCAGATTCAAGCCTTCAACCTCTCGAATCCATCGTTCAAACTAGGTAATTAGCCTCGGATTCAAACGGCGAAGTGATTTCGAAACCATTTATGTTTATCGATTGCATGGCCTCGAGGTTGACAAAACCAGATCTGGTTTGGGAAGGATTCGAACCGATGCGTGGGCTTGAGTTCGAATCGATGACGGTGGCGTCTTTTCATTGGATTTCGAATCGATCCTTGGAAAGTCTTTGTTGGGATGCGCAGTTCGCACCGATTGGGGGATTCGAGGGATCCATTCGAATCGATGGATTCGAACCTATGGTCTATCGTTTCGAAGTCCTCAACTTCGTATCGATACGTAGCGGATCGGTTCGAAAGTGGATGATGTGGAGTTGAAGTTTCCTTATCGGTTCGAACTCGTCAAGCAGTGATCGGTTCGAACTTGCCGTCTGTCTATCGGTTCGAAGCGTGTTTAACTTCACGGTTTCAAAGCGGATTCAGGATGGGTTCGAACGCATGGGTTCGAAACTACGTCAGGATGGTTTCGAACGCATGGGTTCGAACAAAGAGGTGTTCGGTTGGGTTCGAACGAGGTCTCTGTGATGGTTTCGAACCCTACATGATGGATTCCAAAATTCGAAATTTTTTAAGCATAACTCCGACGAGCTTCATTCCTGCATATTTGGACTTGAATATTGAACTGCATATTTCATTGCCTTTTGAAGCTCGTCGATGGAACTATAACAACTTCTATTCGAACCGACTTCCATCATATAAGTGATTTAGTGATGACGGTCAGCGATGACGGTCATTATAGCTGGACTCCGTAGCTTTGTCGTTTGCATATTTACTTTAACTCTGCAACATTTATTCAAGTAATGCATGGCACGGTACCACACACGTTCATACACTTTACACTGGGGAACGCACGGGTTCTTTGTCGTCTAACGATGGTTTCTCATGAGTTAGCTAGTTATGGAACCTTCAACTTCACAGCAGCAGGAGATTCAAGGTACAGTCTCTCCGAGACTAGAGGTTCCGGATATAGATCCTGAGATCATTGGTCCAGCTCCGGACGAACTTCCCGATGCGTCGTTCATTGCCAATCCATCGGACTCCGTTCCATCGAATATCTCTGAAGACATGTTGGGGAGAATATGTTTGAGGCACGGCTTGTCATTGGATGATGTGTTACTGCCGGGGCCGAATGATAGACCGCATAATCCACCGGAGGGATATACGGCATTTAACCGCCACGCGTGCGCGGCCGGGACACTTCCACCATTCAACGAGTACATAAGGGAAGTATTGTCGTTCTTGAGGATCGCCCCATCCCAGCTGCACCCGAACGGATATGCGTCGATCAATAGCGTGTTCATCGCATTTATGGAATATCTCCATCGACCACCGCTCCCAATTGAGATCAGATACTTGTTCAATTTCAAAACTCGGGGTGATTATCCCTCCTTCACATTCCTGGAAGCGGTGAGAAACTGCCAAGTGGTTACCGGGTCTTGGACCAGGTTGAGCTATTATAGGACAGAATGGTTTTATGTCAGATGTCCTCCTGGATTCGCCCGGCGATGGCTATTCAGACGTGAGTATAGTTGAGTTCGTCAATAATTACTATGTCAATCGCAGCCGAAGTGGAATTTATGTTTTATCCTTTTTGCAGCGGTGATTCAGCGACCTGAAGGCGAGCACTTTAGGGAGATGGTGCGAGTGCTTCGAGAAGTCCCGGATGGAGATAGGGATATCGATGTGTTATTGACGGATAGGAATCTCCGGGCCTGCGATTTGATCGAACATGGGCAGAGCATAAGTTTTGAAGTGGCACTAATGGTCGTCTCGAAGAAACGAGTCAAGCACAAGAAACCCAGAGTTACCACAGCTGAGGAAGCGGACTCTGAAAGAACCCACACTGATGATGAGCCGCTGACCGGGCCTACTGACGCAGCTCCGGATGTCGCGGAGCAAAGAAAAGGCAAGGCTGCCATGGTTAAGTCAAGTAAGAAGGGGAGATGGAAATCGGTCGTCACGGCCCGTTCTGCTCCCGGAGTTAGAATCTCGGAGACGCCTCCTCCGAGAACTGAAAATCTTTTTGAAGGGCTTGCCGATCTTCCAATCCCGGACGATGTGTCTTTTCAACATGATGCCGGGTTGGAGGAATTCCATCGCACCTTAGAATTGAACGAGCCTCTTATAACTAGCGAGGTCGACACTTCCGGTTGGTCGGGGGGAATGCATATTCATACACATTTCACGACACTGCATAACCTTTGACTGAAAACTATTAGTTTTGAAAGGTGATTAATTCTATTTTACTCTGCTTCGCAGATATCATGTCTAAGCGAGGTTCGATGCTTGGGAGTCTTCGACACGCCCGCAAGCCTTCATATTACGATTCGCGTTGGCGCGAAGGGGATAGAGGTTATGATCAGGGGCGTCCTGGGTATTATGACCAGGGACGCTCTGGGTATTCTAGTCGTGAGAGATATGACACGGACAGGGGCTATAAGCGTTGATCGCGGTCGCGTACTCCTCCTCCTTCCAGAGATCTCGTACAACCTCCTTCTCATGTCCCTCATCCTTCCGAGTCCTCTCGATATACGTTGGCTTCTCAAGCTTCCCGATCCGAGGCGATGACCCCGATAGTCGCAGAGCAGCCTCCTACAGAGATCTCGGGAGAAGGGGCAATTAGACTTGCGCAACTAAAAAGGGAGTTTCCGAATATCTGCTTCGACAACTACGTCTTTCCCCCGAACCTGAAAAGGGTCCCGCCGGAGGCTGAGCGGTTAGCGCTCGACTATGTTCATGACTTTTACTCCCAATACAAGGCATGGTATAGGGCGGCCGATAAGGCATCGGCGTTGGCCTTCGAACGAGCTGCTACCATTGAAAAATTGCAAGCCGAGTTAGCACAAAGAGATCGCATCATTCAAGTGCTGAATACTGAGGCTGAATCATCTCGTAAATCTGAAATAGAGGCCACCAAGAGAGCCGATGAAGCCCAGGCAATCATGGATAGGATGAAACGCGAGCACTACGCAACGGTTGAGGATATGGGCCATCGAAACACCCTGGTTGCTGCAGAGAGGGACGCAGCCCTGAAGGAGTTGAACGAGCTTAAGTCAAAATTCGCCGAAATCGCCAAGGAAAGGGATGATGCGAATAGCGCAGCCCAAGAGGCGTGTGAACAAGCTGTGATTCTCCGCACCGACAGGGATGCGGCGGTGGCGAGAGTTCAAGCAATCGAGGCAGAGGTGGAGGAGAAAGTTCAACAAGAAGAGGCCAGGCTAGAGGCCGATATTGAAGATTTGCTTATAACTTATAATGCCAACGTGTTGAAACACAGGAACTTGGCATGGCTTCAAGATTATCCGGTTCACCTCCGCGGTGCTTGGGAACGATTGGTCGAGGAAGAGGGGGAAGCGCATTCGGGCGAATCGGTTGACCGATTCGAGCTTGAGAACCGGCTATTAACTGAGGATGAAAAGAAGGTCCTTCATGACGCTATCATTGCTCATGAGAAGGAGATGATGGGTGGTCATTCCCTGGAAGTCGGAGAGGGATCGGGTGTTGAGCACCATTCTGATGTTACTGAAGTCATCACATCGCCTTCGTCAGTGCCTGTATCTGCGGTCAGCTTGCCACCTGTTCCTGCTTACGACCCGGAGCAGCCGCGCTTATCTCCTATCCATGAGCACACTTCCGAGGCCGTTCAGCCGTCTGCGAGTCAAACTGGGGAAGGTACTCTTAAGTTATCTCAAGCGTTTTCCAAATAGAGTGTTTGTTTTGAAGAAGTTACTAATAACTTATTGTTTTTGCCTAGTGACGGAGGTTGTGCGGACAGTCGCGGCTCAAGAATCAAGCCAAAGGGATAAGGCCATCGCTACCGAGGCTATTGCTGTAACTGCGGTATCGATCGAGGCGGCACAGGGGAGTGGGTTATCTCTCGAGGAACAGATGGTGAGCGAGCTGCTCGGCGAGCAGGGCGGTTTCTCTACGGACTTACAGTTTATCATCGTTAGTGATCCCCTACCGACCTCAAGTTCTTCGATGCAAACTGCGGATGCCCCCTGCCAGGCTCAAGCGGCTCGAGATGAGGAAATTTTGGCTGAAATCAATGCTGAAATAGAAGCTGCGGAGCACAGTGGTAGCGCCGGTGGCATCACGACGGCGCATAGTCCAGCATCTGCTAGGGTAGTGTCGTCGGGTGGCACTATCCCATCTTCCGTCATAGATCCAGTCCCCCCTACTCCTCCGGCGGGAAGCCTCCCTGCTGATTCGGGCTCTGAGGAGGATATCGATATCATGCCCCCAGCCAAAGAGTCACCGCCGAAGAGGAGGCACTCAAAAAGAATTTCTGTCGCTAGTGATTCTGATGGTGATGAACCACTAATAAGGAAGACGAAAAAGAAGAAGAAATAGACTGGTTTTACAAGTAGATGTTTTGGTAGATAGGTACTTGTTTCTTGTTTTTTGTTAGTAAGCCGTGTATAGATGCAGGTTCGGCCCCTGCTAGTAGGGATTGTTTTTTGGAAGAACTTATTTGTATGTAAGTCCTTATTTTTAGTGAGTTGAAATAAACTTCAGTTTCTTCGTTTCAACTCTTGTTTTATTTGTGCTTAAGTACTTGCAGTGTCTTGTTTTCGGTCCGGTGTATTTGTGGTGTTTTTACCGTTTAAGTTGAGCTCGTTTCATTTGCCAAGTCTGAAAATCTTGGTCACAAGTTGTAATTAATGAATGAGTTGAACTTCGGACGTTGTATCACTTCGATTAGTGATTGACACTTAGCTTTCATGCCCCCCAGTTTTGGGGAACAACATTTGTATTCATGATGGTTGATCGCACTTGTTGCAAGTCTTGAGCACACGTCCGCCTTCCGGGGACTTAGAGTAATTTGAGATCGATAACCTGGTTTGCATTCCAGGAGTTCAAGTGTTATTGATGCTTGTAACATGGTTCGCGCTCCGGGAACGTGGGAATGGCGTTCACATTCCAACTTGCACCCTACTAACTCGGAGTTAGTATTAACGCTTTAGTTCGCACTACGGGAACTTTGACTTGGTGTTGGTGCTCCAATTCACACGCCGGGAGCTTGGATAAAACATGTATGTTTGGGTTCGTACTTCAGGAACCCGGAATCGAAATTTATACTCCAACTCGCACTTCGGGAATATGGAGTTTGCACGGATGCTTCGGTTCGTGCTCCGGGAACCCGTAACTTATGTTCATACCCCAATTCATGTTTTGGGGATCATGGAGTTGGTTCGCGCAGTGGGAACGAATTATTAAATGTTTATACTCCAATTCGCGCTGCGGGAATTTTGAGCCCATTCGCGCTCTAGGAACGAATTGTTAAGTGTTTATACTCCAATTCGCGCTCTGGGAATTTGGAGTCCGTTCGCACTCCGGGAACGAATTGTTAAATGTTTATACTCCAATTCACGCTGCGGGAAGTTGGAGTCCGTTCGCGCTCTGGGAACGAATTGTTAAGTGTTTATACTCCAATTCGCGCTCTGGGAATTTGGAGTCCGTTCGCACTCCGGGAACGAATTGTTAAATGTTTATACTCCAATTCACGCTGTGGGAAGTTGGAGTCCGTTCACACTCCGGGAACGAATTGTTAAATGTTTATACTCCAATTCACGCTGTGGGAAGTTGGAGTCCGTTCGCACTCCGCGAACGAATTGTTAAATGTTTATACTCCAATTTACGCTGCGGGAAGTTGGAGTCCGTTCGCACTCCGGGAACGAATTGTTAAATGTTTATACTCCAATTCACGCTGTGGGAAGTTGGAGTCCGTTCGCACTCCGGGAACGAATTGTTAAATGTTTATACTCCAATTCACGCTGTGGGAAGTTGGAGTCCGTTCGCGCTCCGGGAACGAATTATTGAATGGACTGTCGTGTGTTGGTCCAGTTCAGCCTTCGATGTGTTGACTTGCCCCCGAGCTGGGGTTTCACTTAGTGAGTGGCCGGTTGTAACGCAGTCACTCGCTATTTGAATAAATTCCATTGTTCGATGGAACTTAGCTCTTCATGTGTCGTGATTGTTGAATGTTGTATTCGATGAATCACAGCTTTAGCTTGAAGAGATAATGTTTTTATTGCTGAAATGAGAAAATATGGCAAAGTCAGTGCCTTATTACAAAATCAAATTTCAGAATGTAAATGAAATTGCAAAATATTCATAGATTGAATGAGCCTGTCATGTGTGACAGTGACGAAGATCCTCGTCGTTCCAGGCTCCTGAGAAAGTCGGTCCGCCACTGATGGCGTTTATCACCAATCTCCCACGAGGACCATTGGAGTCCTCATGCCTCGGTCGATCGGGTTCATTGTTTGGATTGGATGGGCCCGCATCTCTGGGCTGCGGTGTCCGCACAAACTGTTCCAGTTTCCCTTCCCTGACCAGTTTTTCAACGAGATCCTGTAAGTGACGACACTCGTTCGTATCGTGCCCGTAGCTTTCATGGAACCTGCAAAACTTTCCTGTTTGGATTTGTCTCTCTGACGACGGTCTCGGAGCAGGTTTTTCATATTGAATTGTACTACAGGTTTGTAAATACAAGTCTTCCAATGAAGTATTCAAAGGAGTATAACTGTCGAACTTCGGATTTTTGCGTTGCGGACCGCGGTTTTGATCTTGTTTTTTAATGTGATTCACGCTCTCTCTTCGCCGAGCTTGTTTATTTTTAATGTTCAACTGAACTTTTCTGGAGCTCTCACCGGATTGTTTTATTGCAACATTGCTTTGGGTTCCTCCCGCGTTTGGTCCTGCGTCAGTTCGCTTCCTAGACTGTTTCGCGTCTTCCCGCCTCAGGAATTGAGCTGCTTTGGCATGGAAACGGTCCAATGACGCAGGTGATTTCCCAGCTAGCCAATTGCCAAATTCAGAATCGGGGTCGATCCCCTTAGTTAACGCCATAAGGATGGAGTTATCATTTGGATTACTAATATCCGCACATGCAGTATGGAATCTTTCTAAGTAGTGTCTGAGCGTCTCTCCGGGAGCTTGTGTGACACTAGATAGAGTGTTGACATCTTTCGGCCTTGCGACGTGCATGCGGAATTGCTCAACGAATTTTGTGGCCAGCTGGTCGAATGAGGAGACGGATCGAGGAGGCAATCGGGTGAACCACATGGTGGCGATGCCCCCCAGGGATATGGGGAAACTACGACATTTCACAGCGTCGTCGGCTCTGGCAGCTGTCATTGACCATTCATATTTTAGAATATGTTGATTGGGATCGGAGTTTCCCTCATACATGGGCAGAGTGGGCATTCAGAATCGCCGTAGGGGTTCAGCATTAAGAATGTCGTCCGTAAAGGGAGTGTGACTTCGGGAAACCCCCCAATCGTCGTTTGTGAATCCCTGACTCTCACGAATCATCTGACGTATCATAGTTGAAAGATCCGGCATTTGCGCCGGAGTATGGTCACGCTCCATACTCCGAGTTTGAACCGGATATCGCTGACGGTTCACATCTTGCCTTCTCGGCTCAAAGTCCTCTGGGACGTATGGTTCAGGAGTATGACCGCTTTGACGACGGTCCGGGTCCGACTGATCTCGGGCGTCGACCCCTGGTTCAGCCGCAACGCTAGCGGTGCGGTATTCAGCGGCGTGGTGAGGAATGGCACCTCCTTGGGAGGAGGGTCCGGTTTGGAAGCTGGCCGACGGGCCAACTCGTATTTGTCCAACGGTCAATGTTGGTTGGTTTCTAGCGGGTGGCATACGACCCTCATCTAACCGGGGTCGTGGAGGTCGGTTATGATAATCAGAAGATGAAGAACTTTCGCTGGAAGAGCGAGAAGCACGATATCTCGTAGATCGTTTTCGTTTCTGGCGATCCAGCTGGTTGATTAGCTCAGCGTTAGCGCGTAGCTGTTCTTCTAGTTGTCGCCGACTCTGGGTCAGCTCTTGAAGTAACAACTGCAATTCTTGTCGGGTAACCGGACCCGACGGTTCTGAGTGCCCAGCGGCATCTTGATTAGGTGGAGGCAGAGGGGCAGGATTCTGTCTATCCTGTCCTTCTTGATTGACGGCGTTCGAGGTGGTTCTTGTGCTAACCATTTTTACAGTTGAGTTCCTTTCCTAGACTTTATGCAAATCTGAATAGAAGGGAAGGAAGTTGGATTTAACAATCTGGATCTCTCTCTTAGATTTATTCAATCCGGTATCGATGACAGATCCAACGAGCAGGAGAAAATCTGGGTTTTCTCAGTGAAAGCATCAAAGTGTTTGTGTCAAAATTGGGCACAACACTCTTCGGGAGTCGTTGAAGAGATAATAGTCAAGAATGCAAGTTCAAAACAGATATTATCTAACAAAAACTCCAATCAACAGTAAAGTAAATGCGTAGACAAGCGATTTATAGTGGTTCGGCGTGTTGCCTACGTCCACTGTGAAGTGTTTTGATGTTTTATTGATTCTCTTCCAATGATTACAAGTTGTTACAGCGATCCACAGCAAATTACAACTGGAAATTCGAAATCAACAATCAAGTTATGATATAGGATGATGGAGATCTTGATCCGGCAGAGTTTCGGCGTCTCAGAGTCAGAAGATCCCTTTTCTGTTGGCCCTGGGGCTCTATTTATAGGCGTAGGCTGCTGATATTTCGCTGAAAACTCGGGAGACCACTTCTGGCACGTGAGGGGGCCCACGCGTACGGTCTCGGGAAGTTTGGGCCCACTTTGGCATCGGTTCGAACTCCATTCGAACCGATCAAGAATTCATCCAATCGAGGTGAAATTTGGCATGGACATTCTTCAACATGTATGCAAACATCTATGAAAATTTCATGGCATTTGGATCAGTAGATTAGGAGATATGATGGGTTCGAAATAGGGTTCACGGCACGGCTGTCTGGTTCGAACCCCTGCATTCGAAACGATGGTTTCGAATCCATCATGGCACGCGACTTCGTGGTGACGTGGAGCGCAAACTTCGACTCGATCCGGACTTCACTCCGTGTTGACCGCTTCGACTCCGTGTATCTCGGTGATTTCGAACCGATGGAAGACAAGTTGGTTAACCCAGTGGGTTCGAACAAGGCAACACAGGATGGGTTCGAAGAAGGACTTTGTGATGGGTTCGAACATGACTTCAGGGATGGGTTCGAACGAAGCTTATGGATGGTTTCGAAGCATGCATGTCCGGTGGATTCGAAATAAGGCAGCCGAGTATGGATGGATCCGATGGGTTCGAAAGTAATGGAGTCGAACCCGTGGGGGATTCGATGGGTTCGAAGGAGATGGTTTCGAACTGGGGAGTGACGATGGATTCGGAGACAACCATCATTACGGGTTCGAAACCAGTGTGTTCCCTCCAAGTTGCCTCGATCATAACTTGAGCATACGAACTCGGATCGACTTGAAATTTGAAATGCTGACTCACGTGGCCTTTCTTGCCGTGTCCTATCAATTGTAGCTCAATCTGGACTTGGATAAAATTCAGTGATATCCATGGCGAAAGTTAGTACGATCAACCTCTGAGGCGAACTGTCCTTCGTTTCTGATCGATCTTTTGGTATCGCGGCTTTGCCAAAAAGCGGGATAACAGGTATTAATGTTGTATCAATATCTATCACTTTGTCTCTAATTTTCTAACACTATTATTCTTTTGTTGATAACAAAAGGGGGAGAGAAAAGTTAAGATTTTCTAACAAATAAAGGTCAAATATTTTTCTATTTGCATCCAGGCTCATTTGAATATTTATTCTCATGCATATATGAAGGGGGGGCTTTGTGTAGAGAGGAAGCATTCAAATAGGGGGAGAAAATTGAATAATCAAATACATTTAACAAATTCAAAATCTTAAATATATGTTTGTCATCATCAAAAGGGAGAGATTGTTGAAATGCAAGTATATGATTTTTGTTTGATGATAATAAACAATATATATATATATATATTCATTTAAATGTATTTGTTAATGTACTATTTTATTTTTCACACAAATAAACAAATATTTGCTGAACAAAATAAATAACCAAAAATTTAAATTCAAACGGATATTTTATTTAAACAAATATTTATTACAATTTTGAATAGTACAAATTTGAGCTCTCACTATATATACACAATTTCGATTACAACACAAATTTGATTACATCTCAATTATCATTTACATCAGCACCTCTCTACATATCACTCGATTCACTCAAAATTCGTCTTCAACTTCATTCTAGACTGAATCCACCGTCTGAGCAATCTGTAAACTAAACACTAACGCAGTAAAATTGAAAAGAAAATATTTTATAGTGTAAAATAAAATGATTCTTTGAACATATCATTTGCCTCAGTTATTTGGGTTGTTCGTCATCATTTAAATTTGAATTCATCATACACGAACAGCTTGTGACATGCACAGTGTATCACTGTGCATGCCACAAGGCCATGCACAGCGATATACACTAGATAAAGTTACAGGGACAAGTGAGCACAAGGTCAAATCCAAATCAAAAGCCGGATTCAACTCAAGTGAAATACAAATTAAGTCACGATACGAGTAAAAGGTCAAACCCGAGCTATGAGCTGGATTCAACACAGGTGCAATCCAAACGTACCAATTCAATAAAATGGTCAAAAATCCAAAACCAATATAAATCAAGCCTTGACCAAAGTTCAAGTTGTACACTTTAAAATAGAGGCTAGACAGTCCATTTAGACAATCAAGTAAGTGCACCACTAAACGAACAAAGCCAGTTCACAAGTCAAAGACCAGAGAGACTAGGCACCAGACAGAAACCTAGTAAACACACAAATATACACATGGTGACATGCAACAAAGAACACAATTATGAACTGATCAGTGCACATAAGCTCAAATGATCTGGCAACCAAACAGTCGAGACAGACTAACATTAGATACAAGTGAACAAGAGAATAATGCCAACTGATCGGAGGAAAGCAACTCACAACAGCTATAGCACAGTCAAAATGAAGACACAAATATCAATGGCACTGCCTCAATAGCTACAACATATACAACATGCATATATACGTATATAATCACACATGTATATACACAGTGGATATATACAACAAGCATATAGAATCATCAATGGAACATGACTCAAGCAAATATACAACATACGTATGGTTGCAGTGAAGACAGAGCTTGAGGCTACAACCTAGACAAGCATATGCAGTAACAATATACATGTACTCGAGGCAACATAGAAGCACTGCAGCAGTTCAAAATGGCAAGAAATCACATTTACGAAACAGTGACTCTACGTATTCGAACAAAGTCAAGATAAATGCTGAAGTCATGGAACAACATACTTGACATCAAAGACCGGACCCAAAGTACATAAAGCAGTGAACTATATATGCAGTCTTCAAGGAAAAGGCAAAAATCAAAGTAGTAGTTCATCATAAACAATGTCCAGAAATCAAAATATTTTCAAATGGTCGAAGTTAATCACAAACACAATCAATGTCAAATTACAACAAGCTACAGAGTTCGAGTTTCAAACCTAAACCAAGTCAAAGACAACTATGTCGAAGTCATCAGAAATTTACGGAACCAAAAATGCCAGCAAAATCAAAACCGTGGTGGCTAAGGAAGTCAAGCTAGCTCAAAATCGAAGCTGTGGGAATCAAGTAACACAAAGTATACAAATTTGAAAAAGTTAGAAAAATCACAGTCATTCAGATATAATCACGTGGCCAAACAAAATATCAAACGAACGAGAAAATAAGAATTCGAATCCTATATAAACATTTAATATCATCGGCAGATAGTAATCAAGTTCAAGCATATAAACCAGAAAAGTAAAGGGAATAACATACCAGTAAAATCAAACTCGATCAAAACAGCCTAAACTTAGCAAAGAAGAAATGATCGATCAACAAAGCTACATGCAAATATCCTCCTGATTGATCAACAAAGTCGGTAGCTTCGAAAATAATCACGAAGCCCTATATCGAAACTAATGAGCAAAAAGGGAAAGCTGCAATTTTTCAAAAGAATCGGGTGGAAGAAGAAGTATACCAAAGAATAAAAAGAAAAGGGATTTATTTAATCTTCTTTGGGCCGGTTATATTTATTTGGGCTTTATAGTGAACTAGGGATTAGTGTGTTTTGATTGTTTTAAATTGTTTTTAAATTTGTATTTCCTTTTTAAACCGCTGTAAATTCTAGTCATGTGACTAGGGGACGAACTACAGTGGTGGGGTTTGAGAACTAGCAACTCATTGGCTGAGTTGTGGAAGGGTTTTGAGCATACAGTTAAGGTTAGTCGATAGCAGGTGTCACGAGTTTACGTGCCTAAGCATATGACTACTTAATTGCTAATAGAAACTTTGGAGGCAGCACGTAGGCAGGGTTTTTCTAAAGCTGGGTAAATCTGTGTGTTCTATTTTATGTTTTTTATATTCTGCTATATCTGTGCTGATATTATTCTGCTGTGATTTGTGATGAAATTATTTTATGTAAACTTCCACAATAATTTTTATAATTGATCTTGTCACCCTATTCACCCACCCCTCTAGGGTGAAATCGATTATACAAGGAGGATTCAAGTTTGTATTGCTGACAATTGATCTGAGTGACAAGGTAACATTACAGCAGAATTAGGCGATAAAGGATCAAAGAGTGAAGAATTTCCAGCTGAAATAAATGATTCAAATAAGGTTGTGCATGTATCAATATGCTTATGCACAAAAAGAGAAATGGGAGTTCTAGAGAGAGAACTATCAGATGGATGAGCAGAATCAAAATTGCAAGCAATATTAAATTCAGGAATGATCTCAGAATCATGACTCATAGATAAAGATGCATTTGGATCATGGGGGGGGATTTGGATATGCTGCAAATGATTTGGAGAGTGGGGAGTTTGAGCAGGATTAGTAACCTCGGATTTCTTTAAAGAAACTACCACATTTGAACTTAATATACCAGAACAAGGTTTGTGCTAGGTGCACCAAGCCCAGTTGTTTAACTGTATTAGCAGTTCCCTTATCCTCAGTTAATTCAATTCAAGCAAGTATTACTCATATCACTAAATTTAATAGGACCAGCATCAAAATCATTAGTAATCTCCTCTCATGTTCAATGATAGTTTCCAATGTCGCAAAATTATTGTTGGTTTGAATCTTTTCATTAATTGTTCCATTAGAATCATTCACAATAACTTACCTAACTTGATGCACTTCCTTATTTTGTTTGTTCAATACTTCATCATGGGTTTGTTCTTCATTTCCTGCATTTGCATTATTGGGTATTTCTTCAAAAAAGAGTTGCTTCTTGACATATTTCTTGTTGCTAACAACCTTTTTTCATTCATTTGTTTCTTAGAGACATTATCAACTTTATAACCCTTCTGCTTTCCATCATGTGCTTCATCTCTGCCAGTAATCCGAATATCATTAGCCTTATTATTCAATTCATCATTCACCTTTTCATCCTTAAATTTAATACAAGTATCATTGGTATAACCAAATACTTTGCAGCGACTACAAATATCTAATCTCCACTGGTCGTAAACTTGAATATGCTACGAAGTACCATCGGAAGTAAGACTAGAAATGAATCAACAAGCTTCTCATTAGGAGTGATTATTATTAAGCATTTACATACTGTATCCTATCAAGTTTCTCAGTTACCTCATCCAGACAAATAAGCTTCCCTAACCTATGAGATAACTAGCTTATTCCAATTTGAGACAAGGCAAACAATGGGATGCTTGATAAGTACGCACATACAGGGACAACTTTAATTAATTCACACATACTGCTAATTAATGGATCCCATTGTTTCAAAATGAAGAGCTTGTTCCTCATGATTATAGGGTCACTTTCAATGAGTTTTTCCTATCTCCCTCATCATAGAGAAGGAAAAAGAAAATATTACCTTTAGATTTAACCTTTACGTTACCTCTTAAATTACATATTTTTAAATGTTGAATATTAGCGATGTACAAGAGTGGCTTATCTAAAACGAAACCAACAATATAATCCATCTATTGGAAAGAACAAGCTCGGATAACCACCAGAGGAGGGATGATACCATTAGCATCGAACTTTATTTCCATTTGAACAAGCGTGTACTTCACAGCATTGCGTGGTTCCTGCTTGAAAAGAGAAGTCCAGACTTGTTCAATAGAGGGAGGGATAAAGAAATAGGATCAAGCAGTAGGTTAGAGTGAGAAGAGGAAGTGAGGCGAGCTTTAGGGGAGGAGGAAGGAACAAGAGGAGGATCACGAGGAAAATAAGGCAAAGTAAGTTTGCAGGAATTACGAGTTTACATGTATTGTAATCCTTCGAATATATATTTCAAGAAGTAACTTTAAGGGCAACAACGGGTGCTAACTAGTTAGTCGCTGAAGCTAGATATATCCGTTTGTTGTTTATGTTTTGATTTACATTTTCGCACTTTATTTTACCTATTTACCTATGAAATTTGTAAATACCCTTTTCGCCTCCTGTATGGTATATTTGAAGAAAATAACAAATGTTAAGTGTCATCTAGTGAAGGACGAACATCAAAAGTTTAGTATACTAATTGTATTTTTCGAAGCACCATAATGGAAATGAGAAAGGTGTTAGAGATAAGGGTAGAATGATGTAGAAATTGAGATATATTTAAGCTTGGGAAAAATTAGATTTAGGACGTTTTACCTTTTTTGCATGATTCTAAATAATGATGCGTGAATCATTAGATGATCAACAGGATCATTCATCGGGGTAGGATGTGTGTGCAGGGCATCCCAAATACCTCTTATTTTTACCGCACGTTCAGATTTAAATAATATTGTCAATAGAAAGAGAGAGAATCAAATATTATAAAGTTTATAAATGCGATATTACTTGAAATTAGATATCACATTTAGCGAATGAGATATTACTTTGCGGACTAACATACTATGCTTACTACTACGTTGTGCTAAATGAAGTACTGTCAAAATTAGCACATGTTAATAACTGAAAATTACGTAACTTATTTTTTATGCATATACAATTTGTTTGCTGATTTTAGAACAAAATCGACGGTTCCAATTGCAGTTCCATTTGAAAGCCCAACGTCAAAAGTTCATCGAGTATTGAAAGTCCAAAGTCAAAAAGTTCATAGCAATGACTTGAAACACAAGAATTTTTGATTTGGCGGTGATCATGGTTTTGACTTTTAAGTAAAATGCAAAAATAATCGTGAAAAAGTTGGCCTCATTATGTATGATTTGATTTGTAATGTTTACAATATGTACTGATGTACATTCACACTGGCTTGAGTTTTTATTTTTTATTTGCGTAAATGGCCACTTGTTTCTACTTCAGTGCTTGGTCTTAGAGTCCTTGAATCACACTTCCTTTCTTCAACAGACCAATTTTGTCCTATCCAATAAAATCAACACACTTAAGGATGAAAACCGTTGCCTATACATTGAGGGAATTAGGGAAAAGGACAAACTTTGATAAAAAGTTTGTCTCAAGGACACCAAGATTAATTTTTGGGCTAAAGGACAAACTTTGAGAAAAATTAGGTTGAAGGACGATGCTAGTTCTAACTAGCATTATATTCAGTTTTTACACTATACAAAATGCTAGTTCTAACTAGCATTTTATTCAGTTTTTACACTATACAAAATGCTAGTTCTAACTAGCATTGTCCTTCAGCCTAATTATTTTCAATGTTTGTCCTTCATCCTAAAAATGAAACTAGTTTTCCTTCAGCCTAATTTTTTTTTCAAGTTTGTCTTTATGCCTATTTTCCACTATAAATATTATAAAATATACATATAAACATTTAAAAATTATATACATATAGGTTTTAAGATCATTTTTTGAAAAAAAGTTGAATTTTTTATGATTTACATACAGAACCTTTACTTTAAAAGAATTAAAACCTCATGGTTTTAATCATAAAATAAATTATTTTGTCAAATACAACTTGGCAAATGTATGCATGTCTATATATGTAATTGTTTCATTACATTAAATATATTCATATATATACGTTTTTATTTTATATTAAATTTTAAATTTAATTATTTGCATATAATATTATATGTATATTGCAAAAAAAATATGAAATATAATATACATTTATTTATATATTTAGGAATTTAGAAATTATTTTGAATTTGAATTAGTGGATATTTTATGTAGATGTAGATTTTAAACTTAACATTTAATTTAAAATTAGAATATGAATTCAAAGTAATTTATATTAATATATACAATTATTTCATGTTGTAATGTCAATTATATACCACATATTTTTGTTGCGGTGTAAGTCCCAGCACTTACACGTTTGCGTGTTAAACCATGTATACTATATGTGTTGCACCTGCACATACGCACACATGTATATACAATGCACATGTTATATTACATAATACAAATATAACATTAAAACTAAACATTATTTACAATTTAAATAAAGTTGATGTTATTTAAAGTTATTTCAGACCATATTCAATAAATTTAGACTTCGAATGCCCAATAAGGTCCAAAATGGAATTAATTTTTTGAAATTTACCCCTTTAACTTGAAGTGTGGTTGGTTCAGTTCCAACAATGGTATCGGGGCCCAATAGGCTATGCGATCTAGATTATTCATGTTAAGACTAATTAATTAAGGTTACCCATTTAGTAAAGTATCTAGATAAGTAGTGTATAGGTTAGACTTGGGTAATCAAGTAACTTGCCTATGTGGCTACCGATCTAGCCTGTAAGGTGAAGTGAGCTTCAAGGTTGCCCTATAGAAAAGGCCCAATTCAAATTGGACATTGGGTTAATTTTAAAAATTGTTTTTAAATTAAAATAAAGTATTAAATTTAAAAATTAAATTCATAATAAACAGGTATTATAAATGTTATAATATAATTTTCAAAGAGTTTTGAAAATATAATAAATATATTTCAAAAATGTTAAAATGTTAATTGGATTAATAAAATAAATAAGTTACTTAAATATTTCATTAATCAAAGTATATGCATATATATAACATATAATGATATATGTTACATTATCTTAAATTGTTTAAGATGTTGTAAGTATACATGTATATATACACTCACTATATTACGTGTTAAGCTTTCAAGTGCTAGAGTAACGATTGTTAAGGTAAATGAAAATAAAGAAAGAATAGAATCTTGCACAAATGGAGTAATTTATAATATCAATCATCTACATGGCAGAAAATTTAAAATACATATATAAGAGTTTAACCTAAGCTCAGCCTGGACAGTTATGTATACATGTCCTTACAAATGCTGAAAAACAACAAACACAACGAAAAAGTAAACTACGTCCATACATGGATGAAGATGTCCAGCTCTTCTTTAGAAACTCAAAGCATAATCAACTAATCCTGAAACTACTCAGATCTGACCCGAGACCCAAGTATTAAGAATACCCGGATCAGACTTGGTAAACCAGCGGGAGAAACATAAATTATAAATATATCTGACAAGGTCATAGATCATATTGATTCCAAAATAAAACCTTTTTGAAAAGAAAGGGTATTATGTAGGACCATGCCTCACATAAATACAGCCGGGTATTTACCTTAAGATAACCAAAATATTTTATATCGAAACATTTTGATATTATTTTTATTGACACTGGTTTGAAAATACTTTTCAAGTAAACATACATGTAAAGAAAGTATCAATACCTAGACAAATCAATAGAGTATATGGTACCAAGAGGTAGCTGAAATATTTGCAAGGCATTACACCTATTTTGGGAATACAATCAAAACCATAAAGCACATATTGGAATTGGATTTCCAATATAATAGGGAAGTAGTGGCCTTCTCTTTCCTTTGCAGATTCCATGTATAACAATCATAGTACCCGGTGGCTTCTCATGCGGGGACTCATACACCACTATACCTTTGCTACACTTCAACAAATCAACGTATCCGGTGGCTTTTCGTACAAAGACTCATACACCACTATACTAGTTCATTTAAACTCTAAAGTTGCAACACCTTTTTATCTACGATTATCCAATAGTATATAATATTGTAATATTTCCTTTGGACCTTATAGTTCCCTTTATCATCTCCAGGATGTGTGGCTCGTGAGACCACACTTTACTTTCCACAAAGAAAATTTCACTTAGAATGCTAAACTGCCATTTCTAATAAGACACTATTGATTTTCATAAAAGTACAACCCTCGAGTTTGAATGCCTCAAGGAAGGGTGTTAAGTATAAGAGGGGTGACCCCCTACATCACCAAACAGATGTACGTTGGTAAATGCCAATATACGTGGTCTTAGAAATGTGATGTTAGATACTCGGTTATACAAGTTGTCAGGGTGAAGGATAAAACGAAGGTAAACTCCTACTACATCCTGTTTGGAGATCAACCCGAGGATTAGTAGCGAGCACTCCTTGCATCGAAGATTTAAAAATGAAGATATTACTACCACCATATATGTAATATAGGCATCACCCTAGAGATAGTGGTAAGCAGCCCTACATTATGAAGATTTCTATCTTCTAAAAATATTATCTCCAACATGTCTTCACTTTAGAAAGCGTATATTGGTTCGAATTGGTTTTCGAATAGAAATCACCCAAACCCAATCCTGGCCTCTCTGAGAACATGATTGATAAAAGATGTCAGGTATGTGTCAACGCTAAAATTTGAACGCTAACACCCCGATGTGTAAAGTGTAGTTGTGAAAGCACCACCCGATGATTCGGGAACAGAGTATAAGCAGAAAACCACAGAAAAAGCAGTAAATAACAACAATTTTATAGTGGTTCGGCTCAATAGTTGGCCTACGTCCACTCTGAATATCTTTATTGATGATTTCGTTACGAGTCGATACAATTCTTCCCAAGTACAACACACTTTGAATTCCTAAACACTTGAACGTTTAGCTTAAACTTCAATGTAAGTGAAGGTCTTCAAATCCATGTCAAATGTATGAGATTCCTTCTTGAAGTTGTTCATGGCGTTCTACGTGTCTTGAAAGCATTGAGTGTCGAGTCAGTTGGAATGTAGCAGAGTATCGGTGCTTGGAGTGAATCAGCCAAAAGTCCTTTGAACGTTGGAGGTGGTCGCATATTTATAGGTGTGATTCTGGGCAGTAGTTTTTCTCTCAAGTCATGACTCGTGCACGACTCATGGAGAGTCGTAAGTCACGCTCGACTCAAGGTTCAAGAGTCAGCAGGCAGTGGGGTAAGTGAAGTGGTTCTGAGCTTTTCTTCATTCATCTGGATACAAGTCCTAACTCGTTCGTGAGTTAAGAGGTCATGGTTTAAAGTGAGGCAGCACTAAAATCTTGGCTCTGCGGTTTTAGGTCGTGTACGACTTAAACTAGGTCGTAAGTCATCGACGAGTCATCTTATTACGGCATGGTATTGAACTTGTCCTCTAAGTCTTAGGCTGTAACGTCTTTAAGTCATGGACTTTCTTAAGTCGTGAAATTCCCTAAGTCGCTTAGGTCTTAATCCTGTTAGGTCGTTAGCTCCTTAACTCGTAAGCTTTCCCTGAGACATGACATATCTTAAGTCGCAGAGGCTTTAAGTCGCGGATTTCTCTGAGATGTGAGTCGCTTTGTTTGCCTAAGTCGTTTACGACTCATGCTAGGTCGTAAGTCATAGACAGCTTTAGGTCGTTAACTTATTTCCTTCTTGAGTCGTGCCATCTCTTAAGCCGTAGACTTCCTTAAGTCGTTTGAACCTTAACTCGTTAGGTCGTGAAGACCCTAAGTCGTGTACCCTCCTTGATCCATTGAGTCGCTGTCTCCCTTGAGTCGTTGAGTCGGCCATTTCTTTAACACGTTAAACTGTTAGGTCGTACCATTCATAAGTCGTTCATGCTTTGTCTTGTTAAATCGTCACGCATCTTAAGTCGTGAGGTTTTCTAAGCCGTAGACTTCTCTTGATCCGTTAAGTATCTTATGTCGTAAATCGTCCCATGCCTTAATTCGTTGTCTTAACGGGGTTAACATTTGCCCCTCGAAGCACACGCCTAAGTCGTAGGTCGTGTGTTTCGACTTACCTTAACTCGCTTGTGCCGTTTCAAGTTCCATTGTCTTGGTGTATAAAAGACTTGAGTCTTTTCTCTTATTTCTTTCTGCTCATTATCAATCTCCTAAGTCGTATCCGCCATTAGCATCTCTCCGAGCTTCTTGCGGCGATCCTGACTTGATTTACTTCCAACCACCTTTAGCTTCACATCACGTAAGCAATTTTCCCATTTTCCAATCGCTGATCATCATTGTCAATCTTTGAGCCCTGTCTTCCGTCTCTGATTCCCCCCTTTAACCGTGCGAGTATTGTTGCATTGGTCGTCGAAGAACTCAAAGTTTGTTTGATTTGACTTAAGACGACTCGTGATTTATGGCGATTCGGTGGTGTGGCAGAACTGGGGTTGTTGTCGATTGAGAGGTTATTGGGCTAACGGGTCAAGAGGATGAGGAGTTTCTGATTGGATGAGGGGTTTGTCGATTGGGTGAAGTGAGATACTAAATTGGATACGACCCATCATTTTTGGGCAAGTTATAACCTTCCGCGACTTAACGAGATACGACATGAGCTTTGAGTCGCGGCCGATCTAGGACTTAGAGAAATTCCCATTTCTTTGAACCGAATCCCTTCCTCCTTACCATGCTTTACGACTTATAGGACCAACGATTTTAAGGAGCCAACGACTTAACTTGCAGGAA
Source organism: Allium cepa (assembly GCA_030765085.1). NCBI lineage: Eukaryota > Viridiplantae > Streptophyta > Magnoliopsida > Asparagales > Amaryllidaceae > Allium > Allium cepa. The sequence continues at coordinate 880,023,429 of CM060931.1, read as the reverse complement.
ATCTTTAAGTCATGGGCGACTTAACCTTTAGGTCGTGGACGACTTATCCCTTAGGTCGTGGACGACTCAGCACATGGACAATCTTTTACTGCCGAATTGTTTCCTAAGCAAATTTCATCCCTCTGTTAGGTTGTGAACGACTTAGGGCTTAAAGGATTTTTGGACTGTGACTAAATGGCTTGAACAAAAATTTGTAAACTTCAAGATGTCGACAAAACTTGATTGTACTTCCAATTTGAATTGCCAGAATATACTGCTTGAACTTTGTTGCATTTCTTTACAGATTATTCTAACTTTAACGCTATCAACCTGTTAAACACAACACTTGCAGAAAAATGGGACAAATATACTGCCATCAACTGCCCACGTGAAATGACAGATTAGTTAATAACAGATAATTAACTCAAATAAATTGTGTAAGCGAAATGCTTTCATCAATTTCAAGTAAAATATTAAAGCAACACTGAAATAGTCAATTGAAACTGACCAGCCTGCACTAATATTATGCTTGAAATTTATATTAACAAGTTCTGAAATTTTGTAATCGATCAATCATCGACTAGTTTAATTCCAGTTATATTTACTTGCTATTTTTATTAGTTTTGCACGACACTTCACACTTTTAGGAAACGTGCACCTTCACATTTGAATATTCAGTTGCTTGTGTAGAATGACTTCTCAGGAAGAAGATACAACGGTTCAGACTGGAGAGGCAACTGTAATTCGGGCTCCTCTGGTCAATCCTCCCGAATGAGCCTCTTCTACTTTATCGTAAAGAGTTTTCCGCCAATTGTGCGCTCAGTTTGGCATTGCTGAATCAGATGCCATTCTTCCCGAGAGAAGTAACACTACTGACATAGCACCCCCTGGCTTTGTAACGGCCAATCGACAAATGTGCCTGAGTGGGGGCGTTCCTCCTTTCAATGACTTTTTCCAACAACTTCTTCGTTAATTGGCCATCGCCCCATCCCAATTACACCCCAATGGTTATGCCATTTTAATGGGGTTGTGTGTACTGTTTAGGAGGACGCTTGATCGATTCCCAAGATTTGACGAGATTTGCTTCCTATGCTCTTTCATCAGGACTAAAGATCACCCCTCTATTACTGTCGTGAAAAGTGCTCGAAATCGTAAATTGATCATCGGTCTTCCTGACAGTGCTCATGGGTTTTTGACTCAATTTTTCTATGTCCGCTGTCCCCCGGGGTTTTACGCTGTATGGAGGGAAGGAAGTAAGATTAACCATTCTTACTGTGTTTGTTATTCGACTTTTATGAGACTGAATTGTTAAGTGTTAACTCCGCTTCTCTTTTTTTATTTTCAGCGCTCCCCTCTCCTTCTAGGGATCCCAGTCATAAGTCAACTTTCGAAAGGCTCAAGGCCGTGCCAGTTGAGGAGAGAGACATTCAAATTCTGTTGAAAGACGAGTTTTTGTATCAGTACGGACTTTTGCATACTTCTCGTTCTACTCATCCTCATGAAATCCCAGACTCCCCAGCTAGAGCATCGGATGCCCCGGCTTCTACTTACACATCTATACCAAAAGGACCTGCTTCCGAGGCTTCGCTAGTGAAGTGCTCCATGTTTGTTGATATTACGGGGCCATCTGACGAACTTGCCCCGGTTATTGAGGAAGAAGAGCCTCAGGGATCTCCCCGACGTTCACAGAAATCTGGTGAAGACGCCGAGAAAACTAGCCTTGTCAAGCAGAGCAGGGACGATACTTTCGAAGGGCTGAGCGACCTCTTTGCCACCTCGCAAGAGATCTTCAAAGATGACCCTATCACTACCGGGGTTTCTTCTTCAGTAGTTGAAGCGACTTCTATCCTGCGACAGACTTCGTCAACTCAAGAGTTGACGCTAGCTATTACACCCACAACCACTCCTCAATTAAAGAGTGGTTCGTAGTTTGATGCGCGTAGTTTGCACATCACACACACTTAAAATTTTTTGGCACTTTTATGCTTTTGACTTTTTGTGCTTTGAAGAATTCTAAATTTAGCTCTTTTATATTTCAGATCCTCCAATGGGGCGCAGCGGATCCTACTACGATGATTTCCAGCGCTACGGGAGGCGTAGCCAATATGATTACAGGCGTTACCTCCCTTCTTACAGAGAATCTGATGAAGAAAGAGCCACCCGAAAGGCTCAAGAGAAGAGGGCTCAAGAGGAGCGTTACGAAAGAAGAGAGAGGGAGGAGCGCCACGATTCTTCGCAGAGAGGCGACGATTCCCATAAAAGAAAATTCCATGATGACAGAGGAAAAAGTCACATGGTTGAAGATTCGAGCAAGCGAGCTCGACATGGTGAGAAGCACACCTCTACAACTCCTGAAAAGGATACTGCCCCTGCCTCGCTTGACATTCCTTCCGGCTCTCCCGCTCTCGGGAAGACAGACATCCAAACAATAATTAGCAGGCCCAAATTCCAAGTTGGACCGGGTCCGGCCACTTTGCAAAGTCAGTTTCCACAGTGGTGTCTGAAGGGAGTAAGGTTTGACCTTGATTTGGTCCCCATTGACAAGTCTGCTATGTTACGAAACCTCGATGCCGTCAAGCTTGATATTGAGAGGATGTCGAACTGGCAGAAACTTGTTGACGAGCTCCAAAGGGTTAATCGTGCAAACATAAAGGCCATGCTCACTACGGAAAATGATAAAGCCGAATGGCAAAATGTTCTTGAGCAATATGACACTGAGATGAGGAGCATTGCTTCTTACAATGAAGAGGTTGAAGCAAAAGTTGAAGAACTGAAACAAGAGCTTGCTGCTTCCTCTACTTATTATTCTCAAAAAGAAGAAGTGCTCCTAGAACAAGTGAGAGATGCTCACGCCAGCCAAAGAGATGCCGAAGACAGGCTTGAAGTGCAGAAAAGAATTAGCGAGGGCTATGTTGCTGATATTTAAGAGCTTCGGAAGAAGAACAGCTCTGAAGAGGCAGAGATTCAAATGCTTAAGCTTCAACTTTCTAAAGCTGAAATGGAGCGTGATGAGGCCGTTGCCGGCAAAATTGCAGCTGAAGAATCTCACGAGGCAACGAGGGCCAACATCAGCTCAACATTATTTGATTTCTACCTTCATAGCATTTTGGGGCGTGGTAGCCTTGCCTTTCTGGGCCCCAAGTATGAAATTACTCTGGCTGAAGTTTGGGAGGCCGCACTCGATATGCTTGGCGGCAAGGGCGCTGGCTATGCTGAGTCAGCTCTGGAGGAGCATTATCTTGATGATGATGCTCGTGCCGCTCTCGCCAGGGGGAGAGAACAGCTTGCAAAATTAAGGACCGAAACCGCGGCAGGAGAATATTCAGGAAAAATCATCTCAACTGCTCCAATTCAACCTTCTCCTTCAGCCGAAATTGATATTATCGGTTCTAGTTCTCATTCCCCATCTCCTACTAAAGTTAGCACTGAGATCACAAGCATACAAGGTGGAGATGAAGGCGGCGAGAGTGTCGAGGCACAGGCTTACGAAGTCGACGTCAGGGAACCGACTTCTGCAGGTAACCCTACTGACAATCTTGCCCAAGTAGACTGCTCATCTGTTTCTTACGAGCTTGATGGGCTTTTTGACTACTTCTTGAATCTTGGCGAACCTTTATCTCCTCTTTTTACTGACTTGAACTTTTTTCCTTCTGTAGAGAAAACGTCGGGCATTGTTCAAGCTTCCCCACCTCCAATTATTCCTCCTCCATCTATTCAGGTAACTCCTCCTTCCGCCTCGCAACCGGGATCACAAGAGGAGCAAATAGAAGCTCTTCAAGACTTGGATGATCCCATTGCCTCACAAGAACACAAAGGAGAAGAAACTGAGGGGAGTGAGAAGACCCCAGAAGCAACTGGTTCCGATGATGAACCACTAGCTAAACTTTTTTCTCCAGGGAGTGGGTCTTCCTCCAAGAAGAGAGGAAAGCAGGGAGTTTCCAAGAAGAAGAAGAAGGGATCTTTAACTGGCGAAGAAGAGACGGAAGAAAGTCCGACTGAGCGCCTTTCTCCTTCATCCACTACTCTTACAAGCCGGCCTAAAAAGTTGGTTATTCGGCCAGGTGCGGGCTCAAAAGGTGGGCGGAAGAAGAAATGATGGCTCTGGTTCTGTGGCTTTCATATCGCTTTTTGCCTTTTTTGCACGTACTGACCGGAAATTGTGCGGGTACCGACCCCCGCTTTTCTTTTGCTTTTTACTTTGGAACCTGTACCTGTATAAAATTCTAATAGTGTTGAATAAAATGATTCTTTTTCTTTGTACAAACTTCTGTCTGTATCTGAGAATGCATTTATTATCCATTTTTGTACAAGTTTCTTCGTACGATATTGCAGTGAGCTTGTGGTATATATTGTTCGAGCGCAATTTTACCGATGTAGTTATACCATGTTGCCCTTATACCATAAGCTCATTGTAATATTTTATTTTATGAGGAACTTGTTCTTTTATTTTTTAAAGAATAATTATTCCACATTTGGAGGAATATTATTTCGTCAAAAAACAGAGTACAAATAAGTTTTTACGCTTCATCCTTCAAAGATATCACTTTTTACTTTGTGCATATACACATTTTGCTAAATGAAATCTTCTATGTGGTAAGGCGGTTATTTGAAAGGTACTTCAACTTCTTTTTGAGGAAGAGAATTTTCTAGAATAAGTAATTCATTCTTCCTTTGAAAGTTATTCTTTGAAAAGTTGCACCTCTGAGGAAGACTTTTTCACGTTTCAACACCTGGAAGTTTTATTTCAATCTTGGTGAAACGTGTGCCTCCGAAGAGGTCTTTCTGCTTGATTGTGCCTCCGGGAGGAGGTCTTTTCATTTCTGCCTCTAGGAAGAGGTCTTTCTGTCTTATTATGCCTCTGGGAAGAGGTCTTTCCGAAACGGGCCTCCGAAGAGGGCTTTTATTTTGTTTTGCATTTCAACTCTGGTGAAGTGAAACTCCGAAGAGCGGTTGTCGCACTTCAACCCCTGGTGAAATGGGCCTCCGAAGAGGGCTTTTATTTTGTTTTGCATTTCAACTCTGGTGAAGTGAAACTCCGAAGAGCGGTTGTCGCACTTCAGCTCCTGGTGAAATGGGCCTCCGAAGAGGGCTTTTATTTTGTTTTGCATTTCAACTTTGGTGAAGTGAAACTCCGAAGAGCGGCTGTTGCACTTCAACTCCTGGTGAAATGTGCCTCCAAAGATTGCCTAGAAGTTACTCTCTCAGGGTTGGAGGGTCGTGACTCCTCCAATCTTTTTTGTTGAGTAGAGAACTTTCTTTTTTGCGGCATATGCCTCGTTAGAGGTCTTTATCCTCCGAAGAGTTGTGCCTCCGAAGAGTACTTGTGCCTCTGAAGAGAGCTTTAGTTGTTCCTTGTCCACTTGCTTATGCCTTTTCAGCGATCCTCTATTTTTTCTTTTCAAGCTCGCACTCCCTTCTCTTACAAGTAGTTTGTTTAATCCAAAGAAGTGTACTTCATTGCTAGGCCAGTTCGCGAGAACGGGCATAAGCTTCTTAATTGGATGTTTGTTTGTTCAAACTTCTCAATTTATTAGCTAGAGCCCGTTTTCGGCGAAATCATTGGCCGTTCAATTGAAGCACTTCTTATCTAGGATTTAAATTCGGGGCTTTCGAGACTTGGAATTAGTTCGTTGAATGATAACAAGAATCACTTGGTCTTGTAATGTGCAAGTTTTATTTTCGTTGCCTGCAAAAATTTAAATCGACATTTCAGCAGTACATTTGATGTACTTTTCATATCGAAAATAAAGCAAACATGTAATAATAATAGGGAACACAAGATTTATAGTGGTTCGGCCAAGAATTTGGGCCTACATCCACTTTATAGTCTCTCATTATTCACTTGCATCAGCTTTACAATTGCTTTCAATTACAAGAATCATGCATTCATAATTCTTTTTACAATATTTCAACAAAGCTATCAAGTAAAGTATGGACGCAAGTTATTGCTGTTCCAAGCCCTTGGAATTTGATCTCCTTCGACAGTAGCGAGTTTGAATGTACCGTCAAGAAGCTTCTGACCTATGACATATGGTCCTTCCCAATTTGGCCCAAACACACCTGTCGCCGCCATGATTCTTTTCAGGACTAGATCTCCAATCTCAAAGCTGCGTTGGCGAACTTTGGAATTGAAATGTCTGGCTATCCTTTGTTGATGAGCTGCGATTCTGAGCCCAGCGTCTTCTCTTTTTTCATCAAGGAGATCTAGTGCCTCAAGCTGTAGTTTTTCGTTCTCCGCTTGATTGAAATGGATTCTTCTATGTGAAGGGACCTCTGTTTCTACTGGAATCATTGCTTCTGACCCGTATGCCAATGAAAACGGAGTATGCCCTGTCACAGTTTTGTGGGTAGTTCTGTATGCCCATAGTGCTAGTGGTAGCTTATCGACCCAACCACCCTTTGCTCTTTCGAGTTGCTTCTTGATGGTTGACTTGATAATTTTGTTTACTGCTTCCACCTGCCCGTTTGCCTGCGGATGAGCTACTGCTGAGAAGCTTTTCCGGATTTTGAATCGTTTGCAAAAATCTTGGAATTCTTCACTTTCGAACTGAGTACCATTGTCTGTAATTATCTTTTGAGGCACACCATACCTGCAAATGATACTTTTAGTCATAAAACTTATCATCTTTTTAGAGGTGATAGTAGCCAGTGGTTCAGCATCTGCCCATTTAGTAAAATAATCTACAGCAACAATGACATATTTGATTCCAGATTTGGCAGTTGGTAACGGTCCTACAAGTTCTATCCCCCATATTGCAAACGGCCATGGACTGACCATCTGTGTGAGTTCAGTAGAAGGTGCTCTAGGAATTTTGGCGAATCTTTGGCATCTGTCACATTTTCGGGAATAGTCTGTTGCATCTCGATTAATTTCTGGCCAAAAATATCTGTATCGGAGAATCTTCTTTACTAAAGTTTGACCACCTAAATGATCACCACATTCTCCCCCACGTACCTCAGCTAGGATTGTTTTGAACTCTTCCCTGGGTACACATCAAAGTAACGGCATTGAGAATCCCCGTCTGTATAATTGGCCATCCTGGACTATATAGCGAGAGGCTTTCCTCAGTAGCTTCTTTCGTTCTTTTGAATTTTCCGATAAAGAGCCATTGAGCAGATATTCTGTTATTGGAGTCATCCATGATTCTTGCTCTTGAGACACGCTCATGATCCAATCAATATCCATCTCATCAATGCTTGGAGCCGACAGGACTTCCACTGGAGTCAACCCCAGAAATTGAGCTTCGCCTGTGCTAGAGTACTTTGCGAGAGAATCTGCTTTCGTGTTTTCTTCTCGAGGAATATGACTTATCATGTAATGATCGAAGTCACCAAGGAGTTCCCAAGCCTTTAACAAGTAGGCAGGCAGATTTCCCCCTTTCGCTTGGAATTCCTTCTTGACTTGGCATACAATAAGCTGAGAATCGCTGAAGATCTGTAATGCTCGGATGTTTAGTTCTTTAGCAATTCTCAATCCAGCTATAAGAGCTTCGTATTCTGCTTCATTGTTCGTTGAAGGAAATTCCAATCTTAATGCATAGCATAATGACCGACCTTCAGGGGTCTCAAGTACAACTCCGGTTGCAGAACAGTAGTCATTTCTCGCGCCATCAACATATAACTTCCATTGGATTGGGGAATCATCGATCGTTTCCTCCTCACTGTTACCCTTATCTGTGAATTCTGCGATGAAATCCGCTAAAGCTTGTCCGTTGATTGCTTTTCGGGGATGATAAGTGATGTCATATTGACTAAGTTCAATGTTCCACTTTAGAAGACGACCCGAAGTCTCAGGGCGAAACAGGACTTGCTTTAAAGGTTGATCAGTGAGGACTCTGATAGGATGAGCTTGGAAATATTGCCTCAACTTCCTTGATGCAATCAGTAGGCAATAGGCGAGTTTTTCCAACTTGGAGTAATTCATCTCTGCCCCAGTGAGTCTTTTGCTGATATAGTAAACTGGATGTTGAATCCTCTTGTCTTCTCGTATCAGCGCTGCACTTAAAGCATGAGATAATACTGCCAAGTATATAAGAAGATCCTCACCATCGCCAGGCCTAGAAAGTATTGGAGGCGTTTTCATATGGCGAATCAATTCATCAAAGGCTTTTTGGCATTCGGGAGTCCAATCGAAGCTTTTCTTTCCTTTCTTTAGAGCGTCAAAGAACGGGATGCATTTATCAGTAGCTTTGGAAATGAACCGACTCAAGGCGGCGACCTTTTCGTTGAGACTTTGCAATTCCTTCTTCGTTCTAAGAGCTCTGACTTCTCTTAAGGCGGTAATTTGTGCTGGACTAGCTTCAATGCCCCTAGCGCTCACGATGAAACCCAGGAACTTTCCGGACTCCACCCCAAATGAACATTTTAAAGGGTTAAGCTTCATTCCGTATTTCCGGAGGACTGCGAACATTTCTGCTAAGTGTTCTATGTGATCCACTGCTTTCTTAGACTTTACTAACATGTCATCGACATAGACTTCCATAGTCTTGCCCAATTGCGGTTTGAACATAGCATTAACAAGTCTTTGGTAGGTTGCCCCCGCATTCTTCAGCCCGAAGGGCATAACTCTGTAGCAGTAAAGACCAACATCGGTGATAAAGCTCGTGTCCTCCTGATCTGGCTCATGCATCATGATCTGGTTATATCCGGAGTAGGCATCCATAAAAGATAACAATTCATGTCCCGCTGTTCCGTCTACCAGTTGATCGATCCTGGGTAACGGGAAGCAGTCTTTGGGGCAGGCCTTGTTCAGATCTGAAAAATCAATGCACACTCTCCATTTTCCGTTGGCTTTCTTAACCAGCACTGGATTCGAAACCCAATTCAGATAGGTAGATTCTTTGATAAAGTTATTCTCCATGAGCCGATCAACTTCTTCTTTTAATGCTGCTGACCTTTCTGGACCTTGAGTTCTCCTTTTCTGTTTCACAGATGTAAATTTTAGATCAATATTCAGAGCGTGTACTGCAACTTCTGGGGATATTCCGCACAAATCGGCATGAGTCCAAGCAAAAACATCCAAATTTGCTTTTAAAAAAGATATTAAGATATTCTGAATTGACACATTAAGTTGTGAACCCACATTCAACACTTTGTTTGGGTCCTTTGGGTCAACAGGTATTGGTACTGTCGTTTCCACTGGTACCACTCTATTCTCCCCTGTACTGGCTTTTCTAGGATCCATCTCTTTTCGTGCTCCGCTGTGCTCGCTAGTGCAGGGTCCGCCCTGTAATTGCTACAAGGCTGGTTCTTTGATGCGGACTTGGGTTGCCGCATCCTTTCCCATTTCTCTTTTCCTTGCTTCTCGCAGCTCTGTCAGATAACACTCCCGCCCAGCATTTTGATCCCCTTTTATAACTCCTACTCCATTGTCTGTGGGGAATTTAATGGTGAGGCACCATGGGGCCAGAACAGCTTTGAATGTTGCAAGAGTTGGACGGCCAAGGAAAGCATTATAAGCGGAAAATTCGTCGGCAATCACAAAAGTTTGCTTGCAGACTACTTTTCTTTCTCCTTCTCCAAGTTCTACAAGCAAATCAACGGTTCCTATCGGCTGTTTTGGCTCCCCAGTGAAGCCAGCGATTTTCTGCGACAAGGCTTGCACATCAGCCATAGGGATCTTCATTTGGTCGAATGTTTTCTTGAAGAGGATATTGCGGGATGCGCCACAATCAATGAGAACTCTTCTGACAATAGCTGGCCTGATACCAGCCGAGATGACTAAGGGATCCAAGGTAGGAGCTTCAACACCTGTGGAATCCCTGGCTCTGAACACAATATCACCATTGAAAGTTTTTTGTTGTTTCAGGGGCGTAGTATCTTCCAGAACAAAGACATCTTCTTCGGCCGGTGCATATTTCAAAGCCCGGGTGTACCTTTCCATCTCACCCCAGCTCTTGCCTGCTGGGTGAGGTCCTCCCGTAATGACATTGATAACAGGCCATCCGGATTCATGCCCTGCAGCCTTCTCACTTGTCCTGGGTTGATGAACAGGAGCTCGTTGCCCCTGACTAGACGAAGCAGGATTGCTGCTATTCTTTTCCACAAACTGTTGCAGCTTGTTTTCCCTTATCAATTCTTCAATCAAAATTTTCAATTGGCGGCATTCATCGGTATCATGACCGGGTTGATTATGGAAGCGGCAAAACTTCCCGCTTTGTACAGCTTTTTTCCCGGTTCTCAGAACGGGAGGTTTAGGATAATCAACAGAATCTTTAGCGGCAAGGTAAATACGCTCCGGTGTATCTGATAAAGGAGTATATTCCGATGGCTTGAAGGAACGAGGCTTCTTCAGATTTTTCTGTTTCTTCCCATCGTTATTTTTCCTTTTTTGTCCTACAGATTCATTCTTGCGTGGAGCAGCAACGTTATCTTCAGCTATTTGCAATACTGCCTTTACCGGTACAGGACGGCTTTCCAGGCGTATGAACTCATCTGCTTTCTTGTAGAATTTTTCAAGGAAATTTGGTTCCTTCATGTTAAGCCATTTTCCAAATTCGCTCGACTTGTCGATGGCCCTCATCAGATAGGTCAAGATCATCCGTGGTTCTGCATTGTCTACCTCGGCCAGCGCTATATTAAAGCGATTCAAGAAAGATCTGATAGTTTCCCCTGGATTCTGTTCTAAACTTGACAACGACATGATATCTTTGGCTTTTGAAGCATATAGTCTGAACTGCTCCTTAAATTTCCGGGTTAGGTCAGAAAACTGATCTATAGACCGAGTTGGTAGCTTGGTGAACCAAAGCAGAGCTACACCTTCCAAATATACAGGAAAATATCGACACTTTATTTCATCAGAAGCTCTGGCACCTGTCATGTGCCAATCGTACTTATACAAGAATTCGTTTGGATCACTTGTTCCCTTGTAAGCTGGAATAGTTGGAGGGACGAACTTCCTTGGGAATTGAGCCTTTAGGATCCTTTCGGTAAATAGGGTTTTACTTGGAGCGAAACCCCATTCCTTCTCATCTTCATTCCTTTGCATGCTCTCTTTCATGATTTGTCGAACCATTTCAGAAAGATACCCCTCATCATTTCGAGCTTTAGATCCACCAACTTCAGGAAATGTCTGCTCAAAGGGGCTGGCAGCCCTCTCAGGAATGTTTCTTTCTTCAGCATCATGAATGTTGCCAGTAAAGTTCCTTTCATTACCTGTTGGTTGACGGTTTACCCCAAGCAAATCGTTCAACTTATTCAAAATTTGGGCATTTTGGGCATTCTGAGCCTCCATTGTGCACTTTGGGCATTTATCTGCTGGTTCAGCCCTAAGATTACAGCATCCAACTCCGCTTTTGTAACCCCAACAGGTGGAGTGGCTTGATTAGGTACTGGGGAAGTGGAGGTTCCCTATTGAACATTTCCAGGTCTAACAGATCTACTCCTTCTCCCCGAAGCCATGATTTCAGATAAACTTCTAGTCTTCAGAGAGATTACTTCAACAAACTTTCGTGGAGCAATGATGATAATTCGCCAGAGTTCAATTCTCAGTGAAAGCACCAAAAATGTTAACGCTAAAATTTGAACGCTAACACCCCGGTGTGCAAAGTGTAGTTATGAAAGCACCACCCGATGATTCGGGAACAGAGTATAAGCAGAAAACCACAGAAAAAGCAGTAAATAACAACAATTTTATAGTGGTTCGGCTCAATAGTTTTCCTACATCCACTCTAAATATCTTTATTGATGATTTCGTTATGAGTCGATACAATTCGTCCCAAGTACAACACACTTTGAATTCCTAAACACTTTGAACGTTTAGCTTAAACTTCAATGTAAGTGAAGGTCTTCAAATCCATGTCGGATGTATGAGATTCCTTCTTGAAGTTGTTCATGGCGTTCTACGTGTCTTGAATGCTTTGAGTGTCGAGTCAGTTTGGAATGTAGCAGAGTATCGGTGCTTGGAGAGAATCAGCCAAAAGTCCTTTGAACGTTGGAGGTGGTCGCATATTTATAGGTGTGATTCTGGGTAGTAGTTTTTCTCTCAAGTCATGAGTCGTGCACGACTCATGGAGAGTCGTAAGTCACGCTCGACTCAAGGTTCAAGAGTCAGCAGGCAGTGGGGTAAGTGAAGTGGTTCTGAGCTTTTCTTCGTTCATCTGGATACAAGTCCTAACTCGTTCGCGAGTTAAGAGGTCACGGTTTAAAGTGAGGCAGTACTAAAATCTTGGCTCTGCGGTTTTAGGTCGTGTACGACTTAAACTAGGTCGTAAGTCGTCGACGAGTCATCTTATTGCGGCATGGTATTGAACTTGTCCTCTAAGTCTTAGGTCGTAACGTCTTTAAGTCGTGGACTTTCTTAAGTCTTGACATTCCCTAAGTCGCTTAGGTCTTAATCCTGTTAGGTCGTTAGCTCCTTAACTCGTAAGCTTTCCCTGAGACATGACATATCTTAAGTCGCAGAGGCTTTAAGTCGTGGATTTCTCTGAGATGTGAGTCGCTTTGTTTGCCTAAGTCGTTTACGACTCATGCTAGGTCGTAAGTCATAGACAGCTTTAGGTCGTTAACTTATTTCCTTCTTGAGTCGTGCCATCTCTTAAGCCGTAGACTTCCTTAAGTCGTTTGGACCTTAACTCGTTAGGTCATGGAGACCCTAAGTTGTGTACCCTTCTTGATCCATTGAGTCGCTGTCTCCCTTGAGTCGTTGAGTCGGCCATTTCTTTAACACGTTAAACTATTAGGTCGTACCATTCATAAGTCGTTCATGCTTTGTCTTGTTAAATCGTCATGCATCTTAAGTCGTGAGGTTTGCTAAGCCGTAGACTTCTCTTGATCCGTTAAGTATCTTATGTCGTAAATCGTCCCAGGCCTTAACTCGTTGTCTTAACGGGGTTAACAGTATGGGAGTAGTTATTAAACATCATCCAACTTATAAATCTTTTCATCCAAATAGATATCTCTTCAAAGATATAAGCTTTAAACCATTTCTATTTCTTTCGGTACATATGATATTACAAAGCCTCTTTCTAACTTTGGAAATACCAAATAATTTCTTCTAAATTTACTTAGGAAAATATTTCCATCTTCTAATATTGGTATAATTCCAATCTCAACGGAGATTTCATATTCTCAAAACATATCTTTAATGGGTTAAAAACAATGTTATTTAAGACATCATTTACTGTAACCCAAACCAGTTAATAATGAATAAAACGGATTCATAAATTTTAACTAATTATCCTCCATGCTAATTTCCGTATTCAGCCTGTACTATTCGTCGAATAATGGTGAAATCACCTTTTAAAATCATATGGACGGTACGAGTTCCCTACTCATCACTTGATACTGAGTTTAACTACAATGTTTTCTTTGACAACCAAAATCCTATTTTACAACTTGTTTAACTTTTGGAAAACTCCAAATCTCTTTTCATTTATGTTAAGTAGATGCGGTCCGAGTAAATCAAATTTACTATCCCTTCGATTGGGCCAGTTCGGATGGCTAAGAGGAGCAGGCAACTGGTTTTTTGAACACTAAACTACAGATCATCTCTCTGTCACCAATAAGGCAGTTAATGTGACGCCCCCCTCTATACCCACTCTAGCCAAGGACAATACGGGGTAATGCCGGCAACTAGCGCAGAGAATAAGGCTGTCGAGGAGCGACCATCCGCGTAATTGCTTTGTGCGAGCACCGATATGTCAGATAGTACAACATGCATCTGGTTTCAGGAGGAAATCCGACATACCGATACAAACTCAAAGCTACTACCCAGTGGCTATATATATTCTTCGGAAATAAATATAGAAATAAACATAACACAAATCAGTCGCAGACATCCATATCACAAAGGCGGAAATAGATACGAATATATAACACATAAAAGTGTTCATCAGAGTAGTGGTCAGACAAGATCCATAATATCACAAAAGAATAGCTACAAGTGCTAGATAAAAGAATATGGATACATCAACGAGTCTATATCTCAACTGTATACAACAAAAACTACTAATTTTAGTAGTTTGCCAAAAGTCAGGGTGAAAATCCCAGATGTGAAGTCAAGCAGAAGCACCTGCAACATCTCGGTCTGACCCGAGTATTATTTAATAAGAAAATAATAAACGGATCAGTCAAACTATAAATATCAGATGTAATGACATAGAATAAGAGATATGACACAAACATGTAAAAACCACAATACCATTATATGATAAGTATGTAATTGAAAATAAACAAGAGATTAATCAATATCACAAGAATCTTCTCAAAGATAAAAAGGAATGCCATACTCTATATTTTTATTCACAAAAAGTTAATGACACAAAAATTCACCAATGCATATATATTGATAAGACTTATCAATGCAAATCACGAAAATTGGTGAAACACAAATTCTAGAAATCATCAATAGAAATCCAGAAATAACAAAAAGGGGGAGGCCTATCACAAAACGGGAGCATGAAAACTCACCAACATGTGTATCACAAAATTGAATGCTATTCCATGGTTGCTAACCTTTAATTTTGACCCGAAGCTCCACAAAACGGCCCGAAGGGTCACTACCCCACCAAATTAAGCCGAAGCTCCACAGAAACGGGGTTTAGTCTCTCTCGTAGACAAAGAGACATCGCACATTTGCCAGTCTAAATAAAAAAAATGATCATCAACGATCATCAAGAAGTGTCAATTACAGTAAGCTAGTAAATATATAAGCTTAGCTTCGTGTCCCATAACCACTAGCTTAACTTAAATATTTACGAACAAATTGTAAGTTTCCACTAGAAAATTGTCACAAGAGATTCAATCCAACAAGTCCAAGAATTAAGCAACGAAGAAAACGCAAGCGTTTCATACCACTTGTTTTACTAAGCCGTTTAATTAGATTTCTCATACGAGTGAGGTAAAGGATTGTATATACTAGTAGATTGGAAAACGGTTTAAGAAACAAGATTTGTAATAAAATAGGCTTCAAATCGTTTTTGATGAAGAAGTTTTGATATTTACTACCAGTGTTGAAACCTTTATATTTTTAAAATGACTAATCACAGAAATGATTGTAGAAACAATAAGTCAAAAAAAAATCACATTCGGAGACGTGAATAGAATCCAACGAATTCGATTCCAAATCCATCAAAGTGGAAATACCCTTGCGACTTAACAGCGACGACTTACGACTTAGCACAACTCAACACAAGAAATCAGCGGCTCAACACATGCGACTCCACGGCATACAACCTAAGAGATCAACGACTTAAGAAATAGCATGCGGCCTAAAAGAGCAACTTAACATGGTGCGACCTATAGCATGGTGAGACCTATAGCATGGCGCGACCTAAGTTGGTGCGACTTAAAACAGGGCGAGCGACCTAAGTGGTCAGCAACCTAAAGCAGGCCGACTCATAGCAAGGCGAGCGACCTAAGTGGTCAGTGACCTAAAGCAGGCCAACTCATAGCAAGGCAAGCGACCTAAGTGGTCAGCAGCTTAAAGCAGGCCAACTCATAGCAAGGCGAGTGACCTAAGTGGTCAGCAACCTAAAGGGGGCAGAGTGACTTAAGGAGGTGAGGCTGAGCAACCTAACATAGACGACCTATGTCGATGCAAGCCGAGTGACCTAACATAGCCGACCTATGTTGATGCAAGCCGAGCGACCTAACATAGCCGACCTATGTTGATGCAAGCCGAGCGACCTAACATAGCCAATCTATTTCTTGGCATGACTTAAAGCATGGGGCGACCTATGTTGGTGCGACCTATATGCAGGCAGAATGACCTAACTGGTAGAAGAGAAAACCAAGCGACCTATGTGGTCAGCGACCTAACTTGCCGCGACCTAAGTTGGTTGCGAGATATAGCAGATGCGACTTAACATGGCCGAGCGACCTAAGGTACTAGGGCAAGCCGAGCGACCTAAGCAACAGAAATGCAAAAAACTTTCTCAATTTGCAACTGGTCGAGCACGGACGCTAGGGGATTACGCCCATCGGCTACCCGGTTATATTGGCTCCTCGATGCATCACCAAAAATATGTTCAAACTTCAAAGTTAGGATTTTTAAAGATTTGAACCCAAAACACTAAAAATTGGGATATTCACCAATTCAATCCAAACCAAAAGCAAATTCACATGAATAAGTGTTAGGAATTCATACCCAACAACCAATGATAGTTATAGACAAAGATGTGAGATAAAAATCTCACCTTTTCACAAAATCAATGAAGAAGAAGCCTAAAAGCAAAGGAAGAATCAACCACGCTTTAATCTCAATAGTAGAAGGTTGAATCAATGGCTTCTCTTTGGATTTGGAGTTAGATGTTGGATTTGCAAATGAACTAGGGCTTGGAGTTTTAATTTCCCATTCCTCTCTCCATTTTTGATGAAGCTTGAGTGTTAGGAAATGAAAGCGAAGTAATGAAGGGAAGAGGGGGTTGAGCTAGAGTTAATAGTTTAGGCTAACATGCTAAACCAAACACAAAGCCCAAAGTGAAAAAGTGGCAAAATTCCACTAACTCCAAACATATCAAAGTTTATAATCAAAAAGATCGCAAAAGGCGTTTTGAACTCAATGGAAGTGGTCCTGAGTCCTAATTCGACCGTATGCAAAAAGTAACTTTTCGGACTATAATCCGACTAACGATAAAATATTTAAATAAAATATTTAAATATTCAATCGTAAAATATGCGGGTTGTTATAGACTCCACTTCTTAAAGAAATTGCGTCCATGCGATATTTAAGAAGGAAATATAAGGTAACAACCATGAAAGCATATCAATACAAAATAAATTTGAAATAAGAAATTCACCTCAAAGAGCACGGGAAAGTAAGTCCGGATGTGTTCGCTCGATGAACTCTCTAGATTCCCAAGAGCAATCCTTAGGATTTGAGGACCATTGAACTTTAACAAGCGCAACATCTTTATTTCGAAGGCATTTGACCTCCGCAGCAATAATACGAATAGGATGTTGCTCATAAATTAAATTAGGCGAAACTTCAATTTCTTCCACACCACCGGGCTCAAGAATAGAATCGGAATCTCGAGGTCATTTCCGTAGTTGAGAAACGTGAAACACGTCATGAATAGCAGAAAACCGAGCCGGTAATAAAAGGCGATAAGCCATGGAACCAATACGTTCGGTGATGGGAAATGGACCAATATATCGAGGTGCTAACTTTCCCGATCGACTGAAACATACAAGACCCTTCATAGATGAAACACGAATAAACACAAGATCTCCCACAGAAAATTCTAATTTCCTTCTCCGGTTATCGGCATAGGATTTTTGTCTACTCTGGGATTTTTTCATCTTATGACGAATAAGGTCAATCTTTTCTGTGGAATCACGAATAAAATCTGGACCTAAAACTAGCTTCTCACCGGCCTCAAGCCAACAAGAAGGAGATCGGCATGGTCTTCCATAGAGTGCCTCGAAAGGTGCTATACCAATAATAGATTGGAAGCTATTATTATAGGAAAACTCAACAAGAGAAATAGGATCTTCCCAACTTCCACAAAAATCAAAAACATATGCATGAAGAAGATCTTCAAGAGTTTGATTCACATGCTCGGTTTGTCCATCGGACTGGAGATGATAAGCGGTGCTAAAATAAAGCTTCGTTCCCAAAGCTTTTTGAAGACTCTCCCAAAATACACTAGTAAACAATGGATCACGATCAATAACAATAGAAGAAGGAACTCCATGCAATTTTACAATTTCTTTAATAAAGTGTTTAGCCTAGAGAGGAATGGTTCGATTGGACAGAACGGGAATAAAATGGGCGGATTAAGTAAGTCTATCGACTATCACCCATAAGCTATCATGACCTGAACGAGAACGGGGAAGGCCGCCTATAAAATCCATGGAAGTTTGATCCCATTTCCAAATTGGAATTTCTAAAGGTGGCAATAACCCACCGGGCCTTTGGTGCTCGGCCTTAATGATTTGGCAAGTCATGCAACACTTAACAAAGTTAGAAATATCATATTTCATTCCCTCCCAATAATAAAGTCGCTTCATATCCACGTACATTTTACTACTATCGGGATGAATGGTAAATTTGGAACGATGAGAATCTTCTAAAATGTCTTTACGAAGATTACTAATATTTGGCACGATAAGTCTACTAAATTTTTGAATACCGCCACGAGAATCAAAATCAAAGTCTTTCAAACCTTCAATATTAATTTTATCCCTAAAATTTTGGCCAAGAAGAGCCAATTCGGGATCTAGCTTTTGACCTTCAAGGATGCGGTCTAAAAGAGAAGGATGAGCCTCAAGACTACATAAAATAAGAGATGAACACAAATTGGATACATGATCTTGAACCTCCCAAGTGGATAATATCTCGAGATTGCTCCATTCGGATATCATCATAGAAACAATCGCTTGTTGCTTACGACTAAGTGCGTCTGCAACACGATTTCCCTTTCTGGGAGTACAAAGAATATCAAGATCATAAGCTGCAAGAAATTCGAGTCAACGTAGTTGACGCAAATTAAGTTCCTTTTGAGAAAATAGATACTTCAAAGATTTATGATCGGTGTAAAGAATAAATTTTTCTCCCAAAAGATAATGACGCCAAATACGAAGGGCGAAAACAATAGCCGCGAGCTCTAAATCATGAGTGGCATATCTAGTCTCGGCAGGCTTTAATTGCCTAGAAGCATAAGCAATAACACGTTATCTTTGCATAATAATGGCACCCAAACCAATGCGACTAGCATCGGTATAAACAATAAAATCTTGATTCCCCTCGAGAATAACAAGAATAGGAGCATCAGAAAGGAGTTCTTTTAATTTTTGAAAAGAATTTTCACATTTTCCCGGCTGAATGTATTTAACAACTTTCCTTGTTAAGCTAGTAAGAGGCACGCTATTTTTGAAAAGTCTTTTATAAAACGACGGTAATAGCCCGCCAATCCAAGGAAGCTATGGATTTCCGTCACACTCTCCGGTCTCTTCCAATTTTGAATCGCTTCAATCTTTGAAGGATCCATGGAAATTCCGGATTCGGAAATAATATGATCGAGAAACTTCACACGAGATTGCCAAAAGTGGCATTCAGAAAATTTTGCTTTTAATTGATTACTCCTAAGAGTTTCCAACACAATCCGAAGATGGTTTTCGTGCTCCTCCTCGGTTTTTGAATACATAAGAATATCATCAATGAAGATGAGAACAAATCGATCGAGGAAATTTTTGAAAACTCTATTCATAAGGTCAACGAAATAAGCCGGGGCATTCATTAAACCAAATGGCATAATAAGCCATTCATAAGATCCATGACGAGTACGGAACGATGTCAAAGGAATGCTATCCTCAGCAATACGAAGCTGATGAAAACTGGTTGCTAAGTCTAATTATGAAAAGACTCTAGCGCCACTAAGTTGATCGAATAGATCATCAATCTGAGGTAAAGGATATTTATTCTTGATAGTAAGATCATTAAGCTTGCGGTAGTCAACACAAAGCCTAAGCGTACCATCAGATTTCTTCACAAAAATAACTGAAGCTCACCAAGGCGAGGAACTAGAGCGAATAAATTTCTTCGTCTCCAATTCGGATAATTGTTTGCGCATCTCCTCGTTTTCTTTATTGGACATACGATAAGGAGGACGAGTAATAGGTTGAGCTCCAAGGATGAGATTAATTCTGAACTCAATTGCTCGCTTAGGTGGTAATCCTAAAACGGGCCCAAATATGTCGGAAAATTCACGAACAATGTGAATAAGAAAAATAATACAATCCTCATCATCATTATCGTCATCATGAGGATTTAAAGAATATAAAGATGCAACCAAGCTGAAATCCGAATCTTTAAGGTTAATAGAAATCTACTTAACAGACTGAGGATGTCGAAGATGAATAGTCCGCTCAGGACATAGAATTTGGGCTTCATAGCGGTTAAGCCATTCTATTCCCAAAATCATTCCAAAGCCTAAGTAGTGCATAACATGCAAGTCGGCTCGAAAAGAAAAATCACACAAATTAATCTCGACATCTTTACAAAGAAAACTAATTATTGCGGATCAACCAACTGGATTCGCAATTCTCAAAGAAGTCATTAAAGCGACAACACTCAAAGAAAAAGTATCAACAAGTTCTTTTGAAATAAAAGAGTGGGACGCACCCGTATCAAAAAGAACTCGAATATGATGACCATTAAATAAAATAATGCCATCACGGATAGAATGACAAATATCTTGACCACGAGAAGTGTTACTAGGAATTTGCACCACATTAAGCTTTCACTCCTTCCTGTTTTGAAGTTTGGGACACGAAGATATATAATGGTTCGGGCTTTTGCAATAGCGACAAGCACGAGGCTTTGCACACTTGTTCGCATAATGGTCCTTAGAACCACAATTGTAGCATTGCCCACTATAGAGGTAGAGTCTTTGCCACAGAAGTTGCTTGCTTCCCTTTCTTATTGGGATAAGGACCCCTGAACTTATTAGGCCTTTACTTGTTATTGAAGTTTGGTTTAGCACTCCCAACCTCATCATCACTTACTCTATCGGCCTCTTCAAGTTGAAGGGCGATATCAATAAGCTGATCAAAAGAAACTTCTAATTTTAGAAGTAATGGCTTCTTGAGATTTTTATTCAAGCCATAGACAAATCTTTGGTTTTTCTTCAATGGAGTGTTGTTGTACTCGACCCTGTATTTAGAAAGAGACTCGAATGATGTGACATAGTCTACGATAGAGGATTCACCTTGAACAAGGTCAATGAAACGACGAGCCAATGTCACTTTCTCCGCTTCAGGCACAAATTTTAACTCGAAGCGTTCTTGGAATTTCTCCCAAGTAAGATATGATTCATTTATTTCAGAAATAAGAAGCTCATACCAATCTAATGCTCTTTCTTGGAGCATACTAGAGGCCACCTGAACATGGTGAAGATCAATAAGATTCATGCGAGAAAAGATTCGATCGCACGTTCTCAGCCAAGCCTGGACTACAATAATAGTTTCAGAACATTTGAATGGTTTCCCACCCAAATTGGTATGATTGTTGCAAAAACGTGCCAATCCAGACTTAGGGTGAGTAGACTCAGGATTAGATCCGGCTGCTTGAGAATTCCTTACCAGATCAAGAAGCTGCTGGGCAGACATAAATACTCCATCTTGGGGAGTAGCACTAGTTTGAACGACGTTGGGACGGCCATGTCTAACCATTTCTCTTCCTTTTGAAAGAATGAAAGAAGAAGGATAAGGTTATTCACCAAATGAATATCAAGCAATCTTGATAGATAAAACAAGGAATCATAAAGAAAATAGGATGAATCGGTACGAAGACTCGAATTAAATCCTAAAGCAAGACTCCTAAGAAGGACTTAGGACAATGATCCTTGCTAGATTATTCTACTTTGTTCCGAAGATTTGCTCTGATACGAAGCTGTGATGCCCCGTCTCTATACCCACTCTAGCCAAGGACACTATGGGGTAATGCCGTCAACTAGCACAGAGAATAAGGCTATTGAGGAGCGACCATCCGTGTAATTGCTTTGTGCGAGCACCGATATGTCAGATAGTACAACATGCATCTGGTTTTAGGAGGAAATCCGACATACCGATACAAACTCAAAGCTACTAACCAATGGCTATATATATTCTTCGGAAACAAATATAGAAATAAACATAACACAAATCAGTCACAGACATCCATATCACAAAGGCGGCAATAGATTTGAATATATAAAACATAAAAGTGTTCATCAGAGTAGTGGTCAGACAAGATCCACAATATCACAAAAGAATAGCTACAAGTGCTAGATAAAAGAATATGGATACATCAATGAGTCTATATCTCAATTGTATACAACAAAAACTACTAATCTAAGTAGTTAGCCAAAAGTCAGGGTGATAATCCTAGATGTGAAGTCAAGCAGAAGCACCTGTAACATCTCGGTCTGACCCAAGTATTATTTAATAAGAAAATAATAAACGGATCAGTCTACCTATAAATATCAGATGTAATGACATAGAATAAGAGATATGAGATAAACATATAAAAACCATAATACCATACTATGATAAGTATGTAATTGAAAATGAACAAGAGATTAATCAATATCACAAGAATCTTCTCAAAGATAAAAAGGAATGCCATACTCTATATTTTTATTCACAAAAAGTTAATGACACAAAAATTCACCAATGCATATATATTGATAAGACTTATCAATGCAAATCACGAAAATTGGTGAAACACAAATTCTAGAAATCATCAATAGAAATCCAGAAATCACAAAAATGGGGAGGCCTATCACAAAACGGGAGCATGAAAACTCACCAACACGTGTATCACAAAATGGAACGCTATTCCATGGTTGCTAACCTTTAATTTTGAGCCGAAGCTCCACAAAACGGCCCGAAGGGTCACTACCCCACCAAATTAAGCCGAAGCTCCACAGAAACGGGGTTTAGTCTCTCTCTCGTAGACAAAGAGACATCGCACATTTGCTAGTCTAAATCACAAAAATGATCATCAACGATCATCAAGAAGTGTCAATTACAGTAAGCTAGTAAATATATAAGCTTAGCTTCGTGTCCCATAACCACTAGCTTAACTTAAATATTTACGAACAAATTGTAAGTTTCCACTAGAAAATTGTCACAAGAGATTCAATCGAACAAGTCCAAGAATTAAGCAACGAAGAAAACGCAAGCATTTCATACCACTTGCTTTACTAAGCCGTTTAATTAGATTTCTCGTACGAGTGAGATAAAGGTTTGTATATACTAGTAGATTGGAAAACGGTTTAAGAAACAAGCTTTGTAATAAAATAGGGTTGAAATCGTTTTTGATGAAGAAGTTTCGATATTTACTACCAGTATTGAAACCTTTATATTTTTAAAATGAAAAATCACAAAAATGATTGTAGAAACAATAAGTCACAAAAATTCACATTCGAAAACGTGAATAGAATCCAAAGAATTCGATTCCAAATCCATCAAAGTGGAAATACCCTTGCGACTTAACAGTCACGACTTACGACTTAACACAATTCAACACAAGAAATCAGCAGCTCAACACATGCGACCCCACGGTATACGACCTAAGAGATCAGTGACTTAAGAAATAGCATGCGGCCTAACAGAGCAACTTAACATGGCGTGACCTATAGCATGGCGCGACCTAAGTTGGTGCGACTTAAAGCAGGGCGAGCGACCTAAGTGGTCAGCGACCTAAAGCAGGTCGACTCATAGCAAGGCAAGCAACCTAAGTGGTCAGCGTCCTAAAGCAGGCCGACTCATAGCAAGGCGAGCAAACTAAGTGGTCGGCGAGTTAAAGCAGGCCGACTCATAGCAAGGCGAGCGACCTATGTGGTCAGCGACCTAAAGGGGGCAGAGTGACTTAAGGAGGTGAAGCTGAGCGACCTAACATAGCCGACCTATGTTGATGCAAGCCGAGCGACCTAACATAGCCGACCTATAGCATAGGGTGACTTAAAGCATGGGGCGACCTATGTTGGTGCGACCTATATGCAGGCCGAGTGACCTAACAGGTGAAGAGCAAACCGAGCGACCTATGTGGTCAGCCACCTATGAGGTTGCGACCTAACTTGGCGCGACCTAGTTGGTTGCGAGATATAGCAGGTGCGACTTAACATGGCCGAGCGACCTAAGGTATTGGGGCAAGCCGAGCGACCTAAGCAACAGAAATGCAAAAACTCTCTCAATTTGCAACCAGTCGAGCATGGACGCTAGGGGATTACGCCCATCGGCTACCCGGTCATATTGGCTCCTCGATGCATCACCAAAAACATGTTCAAACTTCAGTGTTAGGATTTTTAAAGATTTGAACCAAAAACATTAAAAATTGGGATATTCACCAACTAAATCCAAACCAAAAGAAAATCCACATGAATAAGTGTTAGGAATTCATACCCAACAATCAAAGATAGTTATAGACAAAGATGTGAGATAAAAATCTCACTTTTTCACAAAATTAATGAAGAAGAAGCCTAAAAGCAAAAGGAAGAATCAACCACACTTCAATCTCAACACTAGAAGTTTGAATCAATGGCTTCTCTTTGGATTTGGAGTTAGATGTTGGATTTGCAAATGAACTAGGGCATGGAGTTTTAATTTTCCATTCCTCTCTCCATTTTTGATGAAGCTTGAGTGTTAGGAAATGAAAGTGAAGTAATGAAGGCAAGATGGGGTTGAGCTAGAGTTAATAGTTTAGGCAAACGGGCTAAACCAAACCCAAAGCCCAAAGTGAAAAAGTAGCAAAATTCCACTAACTCTAAACATATCAAAGTTTATACTCAAAAAGATCGCAAACGGCGTTGTGAACTCAATGAAAGTGGTCCCGAGTCCTAGTTTGATCGTATGCAAAACGTAACTTTTCGAACTATAATCCGACTAACGATAAAATATTTAAATATTCAATCGTAAAATATGCGGATTGTTACAGTTAAGTTAGTTGATTGACTCTAAAACTTTTAAAATACTTGTGCAATTATTTGAAAAATATTTTCCAAATGATTGGGAAAGAAAAATCCAAGCATAAATTATTTATTATGAGCCAAATTCAGTTGTTAAATTACCGATGAATAGTGATTTAAACTTTATAAATCAAAAAATTATTTCATTACATAAATATCCTTTTTGTAACAACCCTGAATTTTGAACAATTTAAATTGAAAATATTTAATTAATTTTGAATATTTGAATGATGGTTTGACTTGAATTTAAAATTATCAGAATAAATTTGGCGATAAAATTTTAGAATTTAATCTATTGAAAGTTGAATAAAATTTGAATTTTCAATTTTTAAGCTGACTAAAAATAGTTTAAAGGCTTAGAAAATTCCCATTGATAATACTAAAGATAATAAAAGCTTCAGAATTGAATTTGAAAGTGATTCGTCCAGTTTTGGAATTTTATCGTTTAAATTGAATTTAAAAATAGCCTTCCGAGGCACAGTCTCGGAATTTGACGAAATCAGTTCCATTGGGTCCGCAATGTTGAATTATTATCAAATTTCAAATTTCGTGGCGTTCTGAGTTGATTTGTGAGCATACGACATATAAACGTGTCAAAAAAATATCTACAAAACAAATTGAAAAAAAATGAAAGAAACAAAATGTGATAATATATATAATATAATTAGTACAACTGCCTTACTCTTATTAGCTGTAAACACGCCTAAAATTATGCCGTAACCCACGCCAAAATCACGATCTCCTCTGCAAAAACACGACCCCTTTCCCTTTTATTTTTTGCCATTCCTCTTCAAATCATATGGGAAAAAAATATAAACAAAACAAAATAATGGCGGCCTCTCTCTAAAATCGTTCGTCCTCTTTGCAAGCTTAGGGTTTTTTTCAAATCAAAGGCGCCGACTTTTATTCGATTGATTCCTCCTCTTCTCTCGTGACCGCTTCGAGGCAAAGGTGAGTGATACTTGTCACTCACATCTAATTTTGAACTCTATGATACTGTTGTTTTTTTTTCGTATGATTTTGTTGCTGTTAAACATGACTTCGGTCACTTGTTTTTTCGGCTGTTTAATTGTGGTTCGAAGTTATTGATTTTTCTGTTGTTTTCAATTCACTCGCGGTTTCGATTTTTAGTCGATTTCGTGTTTGCTAATTTGTGTAAACGTTGATGATTTCACTGACTAATTTAAATTCGTTTTTTCATGCTACTTGATTTCATGCTACTTGCTAGTGACTTTTGTTTGTATGCTCACCCCATTAGCATACTTCACCTGTTCGATTCCTACTTGCTGCTCCATGACTCCCATCAGTCGTAGCCATTTTGATTTCGGCCCTGTCTTGATTTTGTGATAATGCTAGATCACATGTTGTTGTGGTTGTAAAGTTGCAGTCTTTAACTCGTAGCATTTGCTGTTGCATAATTTAAAGTCTGTAGTTTTCCCTTTTTTATGCTGTTGTCTCGGGTTTATATTGTAACTGTTAGCATTGAGACAAATTTGCATTTGTGTCAGCTGTGGTTATTGGACTTGCACTTGATTCATTGCTTAAAGTCACTTATGCATGCTCTTTAGTATCTCTGAACCTTTACTCACGTTCGATGTGTGCACTGACATGAGTTCTAGCCATTTTAATTTGAAGCTTTGTCGCTGATGTTGGCTCGCATTGTTCATTTCTCAGTTGCATTCATTAGTGGTTAAATACTTATACAACTTCCATTATAATTGTTGGCACTGCTAACATATCCACAGGCGCCCTTATATGTGACTTCATTAGATTTTTGTAATTGTTTCCTCACTTCGAGACGGTTTAAGTTGCATGTGCTTGTTTTGTTGGACTAAATAGTGCACAATGCACTTTCGTATCCAGTTTACTTTAAAGTACATGTGTTACCTTTGTCCCTAACACTCTGTTGGCTGGTGACTTCATTTCGGCCTTGCTGTTTGAGGTACTGTTGAGACTGCATCTTTTGGCCTGCACATCTATGTGCCTTCTCTGTTTCATTTTGTTGCTTTGCTTCACTGCTCGTTCCTGTATCACTATATGGTTTGTAGTTACACATGTTTATATAGGCACTGCCTATGTATGTTCATTTGTCTGCGCTTGCATTGCTCATTTTGATGCTTTGACTTTACCATCACCTGACTTGTGCCTTGCTTTCATGTTCATTGAACATAAGTTACTGCTTCATTTCATGCAGTTGTACTTAGTGCACGTTGTTATTGTGTTTTGGATTTTGAGCATTTTTGAGTTGTTCCTTTCGGCTGTTGCATTTGAGTTTAGTTGCCTTTGTTTCCAATTTTGGGTATACATGAATACCATATTAACTACCAGCCTACCTGCCCTGTGCAGTTGCAATCTGGTCATGCTAGCATTATGCATTCTCTGTTGCATACATTCTGAGTTCGTATAAATTGTCACTTCCATACTATGTTGTCTTTGCATTTACTTGCATTAACTCCAGATATTGTTGACTTCCCTTGAGTATATTGATACATATTAATAACATTGCATCATTGAGTTGTAGCATGCACTTCTGTGTTTCCAGTATGGTAGTTGTATATTTTTGTTGTGCCCTTGTATTCAGGTGGTGGCTGCATTCTTGTTGCAGTTTGCTCTGAATTCAAAGTAGTGGCCACAGTTTCATTTGTATGAAAATTTTACACTTATTGAAGTGTGCAGTAATAAGTTGTTTGGGAACTTGTTTTCTTGAGTTTCCTTGAGTATATGCAAAACAATTGCATTCTGACCTTGCCATGTTGCATAGGTTTTGGTGTTGCAGTTGTGTTGAGTCACTGACTTGACCTTTTGCATTTGGTTGAAGTTGATTTGGGCCTGTTTAATCGCAGTCTACATTTCTGATAGTGGATTTGCACTTGAATTTTCTAGCCCGTTATACTATTAATTTTATTTGCAGTTGTGTTGGGTCACTGACTTGACCTCTGCAGCTTTGATTTATAATAGTATTCTCTGTTGTGATGATTTCACACGTTGTTGTGGCGAGGCAGTGCGCGCAAGCGTGAACTGCAGCCACATGGTGTTAAATTTATTGATATACTATTTTGTTTTGATTTATGATCTTTTGCATATTTCATTACGGTAGTGGCGAGGCAGTGCACGCAAGAGTGAACTGCAGCCACACAGAGTTAACATTTTGTTGTGGCGAGGCCGTACACGCGTGCGTGTACTGCAGCCCTACTTGACTTGATGTTTTAAATGATGTTTTCTATTGATGGAAATTTATTTTCTTTATGTTGCCAGTTTAATATAATTTGAATCGCATTTTGATGATTTTGTAGTTAATTGCCGTTTTGTCAATTCTGTTATTTTCTAAATTTTCTTCATTAAAAATACCTTCATCTATCTTCATTGATAATCTGAATCTACTGATATGTTGTTTAACATTGTTAAGTGTTATATTTACCGTTATCTGATTTCTTGTTAAAGGATCAGATATGCGAATTTATATTTGACTGTCGTCTAATTGTTATTTGATTATTATTGCCTCTATGCATTAATAACTGAGTTTGAATTAGACTGATCTGTGTATATTTTTCTTTTGAACGTAATACTTGGGTCAGACCCAGTATTTTGTAGCTTGAAGATTTTCGGGCAGCGAAGTTAGAGAGAGAGTTGGGGAAACGCTTCACTTTAGCTTTTCAGGGATTTATCTTTTGTACTTAAAGAAATATTCCGCTGTATAAATTTGAATTCATTGTATAAACTCTGATATATGTACAAAAATTCATTTATGTGAAATATAATTATTTTATGTTTCTGTGGATGATTCTGTTTAAACTCTATAAACTGAATAACAACCCGTCATTTTGAACGTTTCAAGTTGGTTTAATTACCGACTGGGGGCGGTCAGAACGGAGGGTCGTTACAAAAAGTGGTATCAGAGCTTTGGTTTATACAAAGCTCAGCTTATGATGTTTAATATGAATAGTTACTAGAATCATTTTAAAGAAAACGTTTTTCAAATCTAATAAAGTAAAAAAAGTGTTTTCTTGAAAATAAAAGGATTTGAATTTATTATAAACAATTTTCGGACAAATCCCCCTCTTTTTTGTAGCTCTCTAAATTTAGGTTTGCGATAATTTCTCTTCGATAAGGTTTCCTTTATGAAAAATAAAATATAAGTGAAGTGAATTAATGAATTGGTTTAAATTAAATGTTTTGAATATCTCCAAAGTAATAATTATGAAATAAAATGATATGTCAATTTAGTATAACCAAGAGGATCATTAAACTATAACTTGGGAAATTGATTCTGAATTCTTTTGAAAAATTGATTTCAAATGTTGTGAAGAACGATTTAGTAAATAAATGGATTATAAGTATTTAACTTATAAATGGACTTTTGATATATAACTGGGTTATATAAATTGAATTGGATTAATAAAGGAGATTTATAAATCGAAGTTTTATAAATAGAAATGGAATTTGTAAAGATTGTTTATAAATTCGGAACCAATTGAATTTGATAAATGAAACATAGAAGTTATTAAAGGAGATATATTCGTGATTTTGGATAGCGAATTATCCTTTAATTTAAATATTGTGATAATAAAAAAATTGGTTAGGAATTACATCCACGATTTTGGACAGTGGATAATTCTGAATTAAATGCGTAGAATATTGAAATTGGTTAACGAAGTATATTCACAATTTTGGACAGTGAATATATTATTAAATAAAACAGATATGTTTTAGGGAAGTGATATTATGAAATGAAGTTAATGGTTTTAAAGATGTTTTAAAATGCATTAAGTATCAAATACATAGATTTCAACATTCATTGTTAAAATAGGCGTTTTCGAGAAATAAGGAAATGGTGGACTATAACACTGTTGTTATAGTAAATCGCTTCTGAAAGAAAATGTTTTATATAGTATTGGGATTTATATATCTATCTTAAATTCGAATCCCTATACTAGTGATTTTGAGTTGTCATAACGATGTTTTACGTAACATTCGTTTTGACTCAAATAAATGTGTTTAAAAGAACGCTTTCCTTAAAGAATGGAATATATACTTGATTATGATTTAAGTATATTGAATATTTTTCAAGTGTTGAAAATGAATGGATTTTGTGAATTGCTTATTATTAAATAAGTATGGAAATGTTTTCCAATATGAAATGGAAAGTTTGAAATTCTATCTTTTAAAGATAAATTGAAAAGTGAATATTTGAAATTTGTTTCAAATGGTTAAGTTTGGAAAATTATATATATCTTGTAAAGATATTTTTGGAAAATTTGAACGATTAGTTCAACTTGAATTTTTTTCAAAAAGATTGAATTATGAGTTAAATTGAGTTTAACTTTGACACCAAAAACAATATAAGTTAAGCTTTGAATTTTGAATAGTCGATTTGGATTGTATGTCTAACATTGTGAATTGATGACATAACAATTGACCTCTATTAAATATATATCTGTGGTGGCGTAGAATTTATTCTTTTAGCTTAACACCCTTCTCTGAGACATACGAGCTCAGAGGTTATATATCGATAGACATCAATTATGTGTTGAGAATTGACGATGTAACGTGAAATCCAAATCGAATGTGAAGTCGAAAATGAATTGGATTATGAATGTGAATTAGGTTTGAGATAACCTTAAATTTTCAAATCGATTTAGAGGAAAATTTTAAACGAAATGGAAATTTTTTTTGGAATCCTTTATTTGTTATGAATGTGAATTGGGTTTTCGTAATTTATATATGTGAATGTAATAATTCGAAAACCATCAGTTTGGAAAGTCA
The DNA here is from genome assembly GCA_030765085.1 of Allium cepa. Classification (NCBI taxonomy): domain Eukaryota; kingdom Viridiplantae; phylum Streptophyta; class Magnoliopsida; order Asparagales; family Amaryllidaceae; genus Allium; species Allium cepa. The sequence continues at coordinate 879,993,295 of CM060931.1, read as the reverse complement.
TTATTATGAAAATCCTATGTAAGTTTACATAGGTATGATATGTACAAAATGTGAAATGAAGTACTATATGTATATGACATATGTTTTCTAAAACTGAGGATATGGAAATGTACCTTCCATTTATAATTTGTGAAGGTGATTGGAACTCGGTGTGAGTGTCCATTTGAAAATCGTAGCTACGTAGAATTTCCATTAGTGGAATGTCCATTGGGACTGGAATCCCCCACGATGGATCATCGTGTTGGGATCATGTGAATTGATAATGTATGCTGGCGTAACTCGTGGGGCGTGATGCCTACAGTTACAAGCGATTCCACTGGGATAGTGGCGCAACCGTCGCGTAAACTGCGATCTAGAGGCCAAAGCGTAATTTGGGGGCGAGATGCCTACGGTCACAAGCGTTTCTACTGGGATAGTAGCGAAACCGCCGTGTGAACCGCGATCTATAGCAACAACCATGGCGAAATTCAAGAGAGATGTGAAATCTACAGTTACAAGCGATTCTACTGGGATAGTAGCGTAACCGCCGGGTAAACTGTGATCCATAGGGGAACGTGCTTTCCATATCCATTTTTAAAAGAATTTTTAAAAGTATTTTCACTGGGAGTTGAAGCAAGTATATTTAGTACTTGGAGATTTTTATTCCTGCGCCTGGCCAGCGTATGCCTAATGTCTGTGAGAACGACGATGAACTTGTTAAATTTCGAGTTAGCAAGTATTTTCAAAACTTTAAATAGCAAATCAATAGTCTAAAATTAGAATTACATAATTCCAACCTAATTGAATTAAAAAAGAAGAAGATCTTTAAACTATCTTGAAAGTCCACAGCTTTGAAAAAAATATATGATATGCAAATCTTTAGCATGAAGAATTTCAAGTTTAAATTTGAGCTTTGTAAGTCGAAAATTTTGGGTAAAAGACTATTACGTCTTGATTTTAGAAAATAATGAACAATGCTAGGGAGATAAAATAAATGGAATGAATCCTATATTTATTTATTTTAATAAGATTCGAACTTGGTAAAAGTTATGTAGGGTATAAATATCAGTGAGATTTTAGTAATCATTTTTTTCCTAACTTATAATTTCGAGACGAAATTCTTTTAAGGGGGGAAGATTGTAACAACCCTGAATTTTGAACAATTTAAATTGAAAATATTTAATTAATTTTTAATATTTGAATGATGGTTTGACTTGAATTTCAAATTATCAGAATAAATTTGGCGATAAAATTTTAGAATTTAATCTATTGAAAGTTGAATAAAATTTGAATTTCCAATTTTTAAGCTGATTAAAAATATTTTAAAGGCTTATAAAATTCACATTGATAATACTGAAGATAAAAATAGCTTCAGAATTGAATTTGAAAGTGATTCCTCCAGTTTTGGAATTTTATCGTTTAAATTGAATTTAAAAATAGCCTTCCGAGGCACAGTCTCGGAATTTGACGAAATCAGTTCCATTGGGTCCGCAATGTTGAATAATTATCAAATTTCAAATTTCGTGGCGTTCTGAGTTGATTTGTAAGCATACGACATATAAACGTGTCAAAGAAAATATCTACAAAACAAATTGAAAAAAAAAGTATAATAATATATATAATATAATTAGTACAACTGCCTTACTCTTATCAGCTGTAAACACACCAAAAATTATGCCGTAACCCACGCCAAAATCACGATCTCCTCTGCAAAAACACGACCCCTTTCCCTTTTTATTTTTTGCCATTCCTCTTCAAATCATACGAAAAAAAAGAATATAAACGAAATAAAATAATGTCGGCCTCTCTCTAAAATCGTTCGTCCTCTTTGCAAGCTTAGGGTTTTTTTTTCAAATCAAAGGCGCCGGCTTCAATTCGATTGATTCCTCCTCTTCTCTCGGGACCGCTTCGAGGCAAAGGTGAGTGATACTTGTCACTCACATCTAATTTTGAACTCTATGATACTGTTGTTTTTTTTCGTATGATTTTGTTGCTGTTTAACATGACCTCGGTCACTTGATTTTTCGGCTATTTAATTGTGGTTCGAAGTTATTGATTTTTCTGTTGTTTTCAATTCACTTACGGTTTCGACTTTTAGTCGATTTCGTGTTTGCTAATTTGTGTAAACGTTGATGATTTCACTGACTGATTTAAATTCGTTTTTTTTTCATGCTACTTGATTTCATGCTACTTGCTAGTGACTTTTGTTTGTATGCTCACCCCAGTAGCATACTTCAGCTATTCGATTCCTACTTGCTGCTCCATGACTCCCATCAGTCGAAGCCATTATGATTTCGGCCCTGTCTTGATTTTGTGATAATGTTAGATCACATGTTGTTGTGGCTATAAAGTTGCAGTCTTTAACTCGTAGCATTTGCTGTTGCATAATTTGAAGTCTGTAGTTTTCCCTTTTTTATGCTGTTGTGTCGGGTTTATATTATAAATGTTAGCATTGAGACAAATTTGCATTTGTGTAAGCTGTGGTTATTGGACTTGCACTTGATTCATTGCTTAAAGTCACTTATGCATTCTCTTTAGTATCTCTGAACCTTTACTCAAGTTCGATGTGTGCATTGACATGAGTTCTAGCCATTTTAATTTGAAGCTTTGTCGCTGATGTTGGCTCACATTGTTCATTTCTTAGTTGCATTCATTAGTGGTTAAATACTTATACAACTGCCATTATAATTGTTGGCACTGCTAACATATTCACAGGCGCCCTTATATGTGACTTCATTAGATTTTTGTAATTGTTTCCTCACTTCGAGACAGTTTAAGTTGCATGTGCTTGTTTTGTTGGACTAAATAGTGCACAATGCACTTTCGTATGTAGTTTACTTTACAGTACATGTGTTACATTTGTCCCTATCACTCTGTTGGCTTGTGACTTCATTTCGGCCTTGCTGTTTGAGGTACTGTTGAGACTGCATCTTTTGGCCTACACGTCTATGTGCCTTCTCTTTTTCATTTTGTTGCTTTGCTTCACTGCTCGTTCCTGTATCACTATATGGTTTGTAGTTACACATGTTTATATAGGCACTGCCTATGTATGTTCATTTGTCTGCGCTTGCATTGCTCATTTTGATGCTTTGACTTTACCATCACCTGACTTGTGCCTTGCTTTCATGTTCATTGAACATAAGTTACTGCTTCATTTCATGCAGTTGTACTTAGTGCACTGTTGTTATTGTTTTTTGGATTTTGAGCATTTTTGAATTGTTCCTTTCGGGTGTTGCATTTGAGTTTAGTTGCCTTTGTTTCCAATTTTGGGTATACATGAATACCATTTTAAACTGCCAGCCTACCTGCCCTGTGCAGTTGCAATCTGGTCATGCTAGCATTATGCATTCTCTGTTGCATACATGCTGAGTTCGTATAAATTGTCACTTCCATACTATGTTGTGTTTGCATTTACTTGCATTCACTCCAGATATTGTTGACTTCCCTTGAGTATATTGATACATATTAATAACATTGCATCATTGAGTTGTAGCTTGCACTTCTGTGTTTCCAATATGGTAGTTGTATATTTTTGCTGTGCCCTTGTATTCAGGTGGTGGCTGCATTCTTGTTGCAGTTTGCTCTGAATTCAAAGTAGTGGCCGCAGTTTCATTTGTATGAAAATTTTACACTTATTGAAGTGTGCAGTAATATGTTGTTTGGGAACTTGTTTTCTTGAGTTTCCTTGAGTATATGCAAAACAATTGCATTTTGACCTTGCCATGTTGCATAGGTTTTGGTGTTGCAGTTGTGTTGAGTCACTGACTTGACCTTTTGCATTTGGTTGAAGTTGATTTGGGCCTGTTTAATCGCAGTCTACATTTCTGATAGTGGATTTGCACTTGAATTTTCTAGCCCGTTATACTATTAATTTTATTTGTAGTTGTGTTGAGTCACTGACTTGACCTCTACAGATTTGATTTCTGATAGTATTCTCTGTTGTGATGATTTCACACGTTGTTATGGCGAGGCAGTGCACGCAAGCGTGAACTGCAGCCACACGGTGTTAAATTTATTGATATACTATTTTGTTTTGATTTATGATCTATTCCATATTTCATTTTGGTAGTGGCGAGGCAGTGCACGCAAGCATGAACTGCAGCCACACAGAGTTAACATGTTGTTGTGGCGAGGCCGTACACGCGTGCGTGTACTGCAGCCCTACTAGACTTGATGTTTTAAATGATGTTTTCTATTGATGGAAATTTATTTTGTTTACGTTGCCAGTTCAATATATTTTGAATCGCATTTTGATGATTTTGTAGTTAATTGCCGTTTTGGTAATTCTATTATTTTCTAAATTTTCTTCATTAAAAATCCCCTCATCTATCTTCATTGATAATCTGAATCTACTGATTTGTTGTTTAACATTGTTAAGTGTTATATTTACTGTTATCCGATTTCTTGTTAAAGGATCGGATTGGTGAATTTATATTTGACTGTCGTCTAATTGTTATTTGATTATTATTGCCTCTATGCACTAATAACTGAGTTTGAATTAGTCTGACCTGTGTATTATTTTCTTTTGAACGTAATACTCGGGTCAGACCCAGTATTTTGCAGCTTGAAGATTTTCGGGCAGCGAAGTTAGAGAGAGAGTTGGGGAAACGCTTCACTTTAGCTTCTCAGGGATTTATTTTTTGTACTTAAAGAAATATTCCGCTGTATAAATTTAAATTCATTGTATAAACTCTGATATATGTCAAAAATTCATTTATGTGAAATATAATTATTCTGTGTTTCTGTGGCTGATTCTGTTTAAACTCTATACACTGAATAACAACCCGTCATTTTGAACGTTTCAAGTTGGTTTAATTACCGACTGGGGGCGGTCAGAACGGAGGGTCGTTACACTTTTTTATAACACAAATCCCTTTTCATACATTTTAACATTTTGTGGAATTTAATTCATATTTATAACGAAAAAAATATCCATTTTAAAGTGTTGAAAACAATATTTTATGAACTGCCAAAACGCGACGATTTTGAAAATTTTATTTTGATATTTCTTAAACTTTACTAAACGAAATCTCGATTTTTCTCTTTCATTTGAAAATTATGCTCACAAGGGTTTAAAAAATTCATATTTCAAAGAATTCTGACTTATATTTTATCCTAGAAATCCGGTTATCTCTTTTGATTGCGAAATCGCGAGCTACTAAAATGGGACGTGCATATTTTTCACCTTTTAGTCAAATTTTATAAAATTGGACCGAAACTCTTTTAAATCATTTTATCACCATATTGAACTCTATTAAACTTATTTTCACTATTTTACTTTATTACAATCTCATTTTCACTTTGTTTCATATCTTTAATATTTTGTTATTGTAATATAAAATTTCCATCTTTTTAATTCAAAATTCTTTTGTATTAAACCATATGATGTTTTATCATGTATTTTCCACCTTTTAAACTATTGGTTTCAAAATCAAACCTTTTGATTTACTTTTTTCCATATAAATTAAGTGCCCTTCTTCACTTTTCCAAAACCATTTCAAGTTTTCAAAAACGATATCCATTTGATTAAAATTCAAAAGAAGCTTGATACTACTTATACACACATTATTTCAGAATATGATAGGGATTATTTCTCATGAATTTACCATGGCTATTTAAAGTGACCATTTAAAATATGATGGATATGATTTTCACATCATTATCAAAATAATTGTATTTAACCCAACCAAGTCAATATATGATTAACCTAAGCAACCAATCAATCAATAATTTTAGCGTCCAAACTATGCTAATCAACCAACTATACTTGAATAGCACCAATCATAGATAATTTTGAGGTAAATTTAAATAAGATAAAAGTAGTGTTCTCAATATTATAACTTTCCCTTTTGAACTCCTTGAAATTATTCTATTGGTACTTCGGTAGCCATTCACTCCACTTTCTCCATTCTAGAGCTTTATGAACCTGCTCCTTGATCTTAGTAGTGTTTGCCCTTGGTGTTTTGGTAATGGTTGCTCGGCTTTGAGTGGTGGATGGGGTGAGCTGTGCACTATAGAGGAGGAAAGGGGGCACTATATTGTAAGTGGAATGATAATGGAAGTGTATGCATATATTTTATTTAATAGAGCTTCGTTATGATGGAAGAGTATTTTGGAGAGATAAGAGAAAGCATTAAAGCAAACAAGTAGAAGAATAAAATCTTAAAGAAGTATGAGATGAATGTGTGATAAAATGAGAGGCATGTTTGGGTATTTATAGAATTGTAACACCTTATCCCTTATGCATTGTAAATGAGCTAAACTACCTCCTCAATCACTATGTCAAACAAATTACCCCTAGTTCCTCAATGTGCAACTATTCTCCTTATGTCATGATGTGTTGGTGATGGAATATAGATTTGATGGTTGCTTTTTGAGACTTAAGGAAGAAGTTTGCATTTATATACATATAAGAAGTTTATATATAAATATGTTGTAACGACCCAAAATTTAACAACATCAAAACGTAATATTTAAAGTGATTTTAAATATAAAATATAAAAGTTTTATGATTCAAACAATCTTAGATAGGATTTGAAAATATAAATATACATAAAATAGTAACATTTTCTTACATCGACAAAAGTGACAAAATCCTAATTTCAAAAAGTACGTTTAAATGGTTTGATAATTATTTTAATTAATTTATGAGTGTTTATATTTTTAAATGACATTATACAAATTTATTTTTAGATTTGGTTTACATAAATAAATAGTTTAACTAAACCGTCAAAATGTGACGTAAAACATTTTGCCAAAAGTCAACGTTTTGTCGATTTAAATTTTTCGCAACGTTGTTGCACCTTTATGTACACAATTTAATATATTTTTAACATATAAAAGTAGTTAACTATTAACTAAAACAAGGCTACTTTTAATAATCATACTTAGGAAATTCTAGAAAGTAATTAGCAAAAGTAAAATAAAAAAGACAAAACACGTGTCACATCAAATGTGACATAAAGTAAAGAAAAGTGACGTAAAGTAAAATAATCTTTCTTATTCTTTACTTAACTCTAAAGTATTTGAATTTTAAAAGTGTGATGTGATGTGAATGGTATGTTTTGAATTAAGTAAGTTTACTTAATTCTTAAGAATGGTTATTTAAGTAAAAACACAAATCTATATTTTATTCTCAAATATTTTCTATAAATTCACACTCACTTTCTCACTTCCTTCCACACTTCTTCTTCTCAAAATTTCAAGCTTCTTCTTACCTCCTTTAATGGCTTCCAACCTGAACAAAGTTATGCCAAAATATTGCCAAAAATAAAACAAGAAAAATATCGACAAAACATCGTCCGAACCACTTCAAAACATTCCCTCTCCTATTGCTCATGCCCCTCTTCCTCCATTTGGTCGAGCACTCCTAGCCTTCCCCAAGCTAAAGCGAGCCATCTAAGTCAAAGCGTTTAAGGGATCGTAAACTAAAAACGTCGAGTAGCTTTCGCTATAGCCGATTTTTCGTTCGTCAAAACCAAAAAAAGTGAGAAACTTTAATTTATATATATATATATATATATATATATATATGGTTATGATGTTGTGATATGTCTGTTTGGATGTTAATAATGATGTCTGATAAGTGTTTGAAAAAGAAAGCAACCACCTTTAAGTCATCTGCAAAAGTTAGTAAGCAAATATGTACATAATTGATAATTATGTGACATTGTTGTAAAAATGTTGTTAAATTGATACGCAAGTTCATATGACATGTTAGAATATGTTAAAATGGTTATAAACCTTGTTTTGGATGTTTAATAGTTGTATATTGAACGTATATGCTGAAACCAGTCATGTATTTACATGATGTATAATCACAAGGAAATCACGTTCCAAAAGAAATAAAATGTGATATGGAATAATTTGTACCTTTGAATTTTTTTTTAAAATTCTTGAGAAATGATTCCTTAGTATTTAAACTTGTCTTGGCGAAGTGTGGATATGAATCTCGAAATACGACTAAGATTTGATGCGTCGCGTAATGGTAGTTCGTGTTTACGCATCAAAAGCTCAAATGAACATATGAAGTGGAATATAGTTCAAAAATCTTTGAAGTAAGAGTTTTCCAAATCCTTTTATCCATATTTTTCATAAAAAAAGAAAAACAATATTTCATCTTGTATATTTTGAAATGTGGCAAAACCAATTTTCATGAAAAACCATCATTTTTGCACTAAATGATCAAAGCTAGAAATTGATAAAATAATCGTTTTAAAAATATGAAATAAATTCTAAAAATATTTTAAATTTTTTAAAAGTGATTTAAGTTGAAAAGATGGTTTTTTTAAATGATATAAAAGTTGTTTTGAAGAATATAGATTTTAAAGCGGTTTTTGCAACACTTTTCGCAATGCTTCTCAATACTTTTGAAATAAAGGTTGAAACTTAACAATTCTTTCCCAAATCATTAGTAAATATTTTTAAGTGAATAATACAGAATTTCAAAAGAAATTTGAACAATTTAACATTACTTCAAAAATGGTTAAACAAATAGTTAAGTGATTTAAAAAGGGAAAATGAGTATGTGGAAACGACTAGTACATTTGTTCCGCCTATGAGATCTAAGAGTGGAAACAAGGTGTATAATTAAGGTTAGGGATGGAGAAACCAGTGCCCTGAACTTACCTAGAATCAGTTTTCTCTTTTAGGCGAGGTGTGAAACATATCGAAAGGAAAGCCCGGATGCTCAGCTTGGATATTATAGAAATAATCTTCTTATACTCATTATTAAAATCCAAAGAGAAAACTTGTCCTATTCATGGAATTTAAAAGGTGATCTCAACGTTATTTCGCCCATAGCACTCGTTGAATATGGAAGTTGATTTTTGGTAAAAGTAGAATGATTTCTATAATCCTATTTTCTCAAAAGGCACTCTTTAAAAAGGATTTGATAAATATTCAAATAGAGGTTTGAAAGATTCTGTATTCACTAAAAGAAGATTTTGAAAATATATATCTCTCGAAGATATTTTGGTAAAGGAAAATGAATGAATCGAAAAAAAATCACCTAATTACATCATTTTTATCAATGATTGGATTTTGAAGGAACCGAGGTCGAATTTGGGCGATTCCTATCTGAAGACCACTTCGAACCAATTTACATGTTCGAAGATTGAAGATGTTTTAAGACGGAGATATTGAAATGAATAATAACGACGGACTACTTGTTGACTAATTGGGGATAAAGTCCCGATTCACTATATTGTAGCGGTGGTCTCATTGTTATGAAAAAATGTAACGACCCAGAATTTCTATCATTTGAAATTCAGATATTTAATTAATTTTGAATATCAACAAGTAAATTTATTACTTGAATAATTTATTTTTCTAATATTTAGATTTAATTGGATAATTAAATCGGCAATTTAATATTTGAAATTACAGAAAAATTGGGAATTGGGTTTAATTTGATTAAAAATGATTTATAAAGTTATATTAAATCATATTGGAGTTAGAACAATGTTTGTGAACTTTTAAAATTGAATTAAAAGTTAATTTGTGAAAAATTGAATATTTTAATATTTAATCGACTAGTGAAAATAGTCATTTTTTAAACATTCTCGGATTTTGACAAAACCAGTCTCATCGGACCCGTAATGTTATATTATTGTATGGTTTCCAATTTCGTGTCAATCGGATTTACCGTTTGTCCGGGGCAAGCCAAGACGCATAGAAATTGGTTTAATCGATTTAATTTGAATTTGATCCTTTATTGCCGTAACTCGCACAGATGATCGAATTAGCCTCCAAAACCTATTCCATTGTTCCCGAAACGCGGGGTAATCCCTTGAATCGCCGGTCACCATGCGAGATTTGGTGGTTTCGAAAAATCGGATGAATAGTGTTTTCTGAAAGTTTCTATAAAAGGACCCATCCACCTTCCCATTTGCAAACCCTATCTCCCTCAAACCCTAGCCGCCGGCTAAGGCAAATTTCACTGGCCAGAAAATGCCAAATTTCTTCTTCTAATATCTTCAAATCCATCGGCTTTTAGCAAAAGCTGTCAACTACAAAACTCTAGAGCGCGGCAAGACGAGTAACTTCAACGGTTGAGATAGTTTTTGGCGAAGCAAATCGCTTGCTATGGGGCCGCGTTCATCTCGAGTTTAAGCACGCATCACGGGGTCCAGGGAGGACCGAGCTCCACTTCCTTGGGGCCGTGCTTGACAGGGGCATTCTAGTGGTGTTCTCTAATCAACGTGGAGGTGCGTGTAGGTGGCTCGATAAATGGATGTTGGTGGCGGCCGATGGGTGCCTTCGACCTGGGAATCAACGTGATAGAGAAGAGAGAGTGCACGGCTTGGATTTGCTGCAGGGGAACGTGCGGCCAAGATTAGTTAGGTTTGAAATAACTGTGTAGTAACGTAACTTTTTGATACGAGGTCGGAAAATTACAAAACGAATAGCGTTGGCTTCGTTTTGTCGAGCACTACGCAATGGAGCTGGTTTGGAGTCATTTGGAGCTAGTGAAAATTTCGGGTAAAATTAAACACACGTTTGATTTTATTCGGAACAAAACACTACAACCGTTGTCGAAAACTCAAGGTGAGAACTTCTCACTCAATCGAATTGTTTCAATTTAAATTTTAAATAGTTAGATTTAAAATTGCTTAATTGTGTGATTGGATGATATTTATTATCTGTTGTATTGAAATATACCCTATCCCCGTATATTAAGCGGATGTTATTTATTAAACACATATATCGCGATAATTCCAACTTGTATGGAATTGGTATTATATATATATTTGGAGTTGATTTTCCGCATTATATAGCAGATGAGACCCTATTGCGCCGCATAATTGGGGATAATATTTTGTAAATCCCATATACCGCGATATTCCGTCTTGAAGCAGAATTGGTATTGTGCTAACATCTTTGGATGCAGGGAAACAGGTTGGAGGGATCCAACTGGATTCCTTAAATGATTGAATTGGTTTCACTGTTGTGTGTTGATCTATTTATAATCTGCGTGATTATCTTTGTGATTGAAATCGTTAAAGGCTAAAATTTAGCCGAATATATTTTTGGTATCGTTAGGTGCCGAAAATAAATTAAATTTTATTTTTGAACATTTAAGTTGAGAATTCATAATAAAATTTAATTTTTGAAATTGATTCATTTTAAATAAATAAATGTTGTAATTTTTTTTATGTTATAAAAAAAATTATGATTTTTGTGAAATATAACCGAGATGTGATTTTTTTGAAATAAGTAGTTGATTAATTTATAAAATGGTTTAAATTGGGATTTTTGAATTATTATAAATGATTTATATAAAAGATTTATAAAATTGATATTTATAAATTTAAATGTTGTAATTATAAAACGAGTTTTTATAAATGTTAAAATGAAGTACAAATGGATTGAATCAGTGGATGAAATCTATAGATTTATAAATTGTGAAGTTATAAAATGAATAGATTTTGTAAAATAAAAGATTTATAAGTAATTAACTTATAAAGTGGATTTTGGCGTGTAAATGGAATATGGACAGAATTTGTTAATAAAGTGATTTCATAAGTTGAAGTTGTTATAAATTATAAATGGAATTTATAAACGTTGTTTTATAAATCCGAAATCGACTTATTTTAGTAAGTTTAATTATTATAGCTTATTTAAGGAGATATATCCACGATTTTGGGACAGTGGATAATCCTTTAAATAAAATAGGTAGAAATTGGATTTGGTTAACAAAGTATATTCACGATTTTGGACGGTGAACAATATATTAAAGAAATATTTTAGGAAAGTGATATTTTAAATAGAATTAAAATGATTCAAAAATGTTTTAAAATGTATTAAGTATCGAAACCATAGATTTCAACATTCATTGTTGAAATAGGTGTTTCGAGAAATAAAGGGAAATGGTGGACTATTACACTGTTGTTATAGTAAATGATTTCCGAAAGGAAAAGTTTTGTATAGTATTGGGGTTTATATATCTATCTTAAATTTCGAATCCCTATACTAGTGATTTTGGTTGTCGTAACGATGTTTTATGCAACATTCGTTTTGACTCAAAAAAATGTGTTTAAGAGAAGTTTTCCTTAAAAGAATAAAATATATACTTAATGTTGATTTAAATATATTGAATATTTTCCAAATTTTCAAAATAAATGGATTTGTGAATTACTTATTATTGAATAAGTATGGAAATGCTTCCAATATTAAGTGACTGTTTTGAGATTATATCTTTTAAAGATAAATTGAAAGTGAATAATTGAAATCCATTTGAAAAATCATATAAAAGGTGAATATTTAGAAATGTAAATTCACAATGGAAATTTATAAGGGAATTTTTTTTAAAAAATAATCATTGATTTATTTTTTTAGTGTGGAAATAAATTTACGGATTTGGAACGTAAATTTAATAAATCGGTAAGGATTTATTTGGTTGGTTTAAATGAACCATTCTGAAATGAAAGTTGAAAAGGTGAAAAATGATTTGAAATTTGTTTTCAAATGGTTGAAGTGTGGAAATATATATCTTACAAAGATATTTTGGAAATAAATAATTTGGAAAGATTATTTGGAATCGGGTTATGTTATGAATATTGATTGATAGTAAAATAACCGACTTTCAATATTGACCCTTAAATGGCTATTTGTTGTGAATTGGTTGAAATTGAATGTTATGCTTATTTTTAAATTATTGCGCTCATTATTCAGATTACCCATCCGAATAGTGATAGACGTAATGTATAGCATTGAAGACCGGTGGTGAAGACCGGGTATTTGTGAAAACGTTAGGATGGCCTATCGATTGTCTCTGCACCGTTATCTACGGTATGGAGATTTCCTTTGTGATGGGAAATTCGATTGAGATTGTGAATACCCAGATTGCAAGGGCTTCTTTTGAAGTGCCTTTGGTTCTGTTCGGGCCCGGAACAGACTTGTATGGTTACGTGTCTGATATTACATTTTGAGATATAAAGCAGATTTCTTTCAAATACATCTCTGTTGGTGGTGGATAATTTATTCTCTTAGCTTAACACCCTTCTTTGAGACGTACGAGCTCAGAGGTTTTGTAGTTGAAGGTTATCAGCGATATATTCCCAATTTGGTAATGTGGCATGCTGAGTGTTGCTGTGTGATGGTTATTTATTGATCATTTGTTGATCAAAGCATGGTTTAGTGAAAAAGCGTAGCTTTGTGGATGAGGCTTCGTCAGACCTCACACCCAGGAAATGGTCGAAACAGGAATATGCGGCAAGGTTATGAGGGTCGCTCCCATTAGGGTATGTCATTTCCTTTTAGAAAAGGGTGGTGTCAGGTATGGAGCCCTAATGCTTAACCTATGTGGTTGCTCCAATCTCATTTTCTATGTGGTTGTTGTTTGGTGATAGAGGGCCCTCGGATAAAGGTCCCAAAGGACCAGGTAGTGGCATACTTGAGTAGTGGTTACCTAATTATAGGGTAACCCGGCCATGTGTTGGCAGAGATCCGGTTAGGTTCTCGGGACGTCCCAACAGAGGCGATCCCATGTGGCAGTAGGAAATTCCTTAGCTTGACCATTTGTTGGAAATCTAAAGAAAAAATACGAACCTTGTACGGTTTTAGTTGTATAACCTGCCATGGAATGTGGCGGTAACCTGCTATTGAACATGGTAGCTATAGTAGGCATACGATAATGGTCGTATGTTGGCTAAGATTTATATTATACTTTCGTAATGCTTTCTACACTGTGCACTAATAATAATATCAAAAATGATTTGTTTTTGGTAGTAAGCATCTTTGACTACCATAAGGAAAAATCTCCTCCAATTCTGTGTTTGCATTGTGTGTGTGCGGGAAGGCCTTATGGTAGTTTCATTTTCCAAAAGCATTGCGGATATTTTTCCACTTCCCTTGTCGTTGTTGTTATAAAAGATAAATAACTGTTTTGAGTTCTCACACCAGTCCCATAACTGACCTAGAGTTTATTGTTCTCTTCCTAAACTCTGGGTGCCCATAATTTTCCACATGGGCAGCCTAGAGTCAGTTATTAGGTCATTCTGGATTCAGAAGTGCTATGGAGCTCAAGTGGCGAGCTGGATGGAGAGACGTATTACTTGTATATGATATTATCTCTCCGTTATAAATTCGCTTGTAAGGCCAGGTTTGTATAGCTGTCCATTCTTGTATTGTGTTGCATATTGACTATGATAATGTAATGTAATGTGGTGAAATGTAATAACCTATATAGTTCTTTGTTTTAAAGATATTCATTTATCTATTATATGTTGTTCCGCTGCGATATGTGAGATTATGTTAGTGTTTCTGTTCTATCTTTTTCTTTCTTCTTCTATCTTTTTCTTCTATCTTTTTCTTCTACCTCTACTTTTTAACCCTCATGGTTCGGTTTTCCGGCATTCGATTGCTCGGTAGTTGATACAGTGGACGTATTGATGCCGATTTTCGAAAGTCGAAGAATCGGTTCCTGACAATGTGGTATCTGAACATTAAATACAAAAACATTGCTCTGTTTCAACCATATTAAAGTGAGTGAACATCAACTGTAAAACTTTAAGTTAACAGTAAGATAATTTATTGATTGTACACAGTATTGTATGTGTTTTGTTTTTGAATAACATTCTGCATATATATAGGTTACCCTTCATATTCATCTTCTCTGTTATTGATTACAGAGTTGATCATTGATTCAAAAATTTAATTTATTTGCATTTGATCATTGTTGAGTATCGAAGTCTTCAATCAAACAAGAAGTAAATCTGTAGTCAAGGTTTTTAAAACCTGTTTCAACATGATTAGAGGAAAGTTATCACTGTCATCTTGATTCACAGTAAACCAAGAAAACACTTGATAAATTCGATTGTTACAAAAAGTTAATTCAAATTCATAGCTCGAATCTCTACTGCAAGTTGTGATTTTTAAACCAAAAATAAAGGTTTTTAGTTTAGTATTTACAGAGTAGTTAGTTTTTGAACACTAATCGCTTTTTTCGAATTTACAGAGATTGATTTAATGATGAATGTTGAAACTTGGATTGAAGCTAGTTTGTGGATCGATGGTTTCAGGAAAATTATTGAAAAAAAATTCTATTGCGTAATTTGATCAGTCGAGGGCGATTTAGGGTTTAAGAACCCATTTCTGTCGAGTTCGAAAATGAGGGCGTTGCGCCACCCATGCGTAACCGGACTTCGAGTAACCGGTGTCGATCGCGGTGTTGCACGAGTTCGAGACCAGAGTCCAAAATTGATGGCCGATAATGGCCAGAGGGGGTGGCAAGAGGTGTTTTTTCAGGCAAGTTCAAGTTCAATTTCCATTAAATAAAACCGTTATCGAAAACTCGTGGTGAGAACTTCTCACTCAATCGAATTGTTTCGATTTAAATTTTAAATTGTTAGATTTAAAATCATTGTAACATATCGATTTTATCGGGATCCAAGGTCGGCATTCTTATGTCCACTGTATCAAATGCCACATAATCGAATCCCGATAAAATCGATATGTGACAATGTGGTATCATAGCATTTGGTTAAGTGACAACCTTGGCTCTGTTGGGAATTACTCATTAGAGATAGAGTCGGTAGTACTCTAGAATGAGTTGAGTGTAATAGTAGATATGAGCGCGTATTTTTTAGTGAAAATAAAATTGTTTTATATTGTGATGATTGGTTTGTGAAGTGGTATAAGGATTCTGGTCGGTATAGCCTGTACAACTCTATCGATAAGGATCTTTAAACACTTGTTCAAAACAATTCGGCACGATATTGTTTTAAATTGGGTAAATGAAATAATTTTACCTCGATTATATTTTATATATTAAAGGGATAATTTTTCAGAATTATCAAAGTGTACGTAAAAATTGATTTGTTTGATTGTTGAAAATGTAAGAGAATATATAAGTGAATCAAAGTTGTTCGAATGATCTGAATAAAAAACAACAATTGTGAAAGAATAAATTATATAAAAGCAACAATTGTATAAGTATGGAATTTTAATTGAAATGATTTGCAATTGTGGAATAATCTTGTATAAGTAAAGGGAAATAGTGAAATTATATAAGCAAGATTTATAAATGAGATTTATAAATAAAAGAAAATTTTGAAAGAATTTAAAGCACTGAATTCACTACTGTTGTTGGGGAATAATAGGGGTGATGACTACAGCATCATGAGTATCATTTTCGAGTTTCTGTGTGATGGATTTGCTACCATAGTAAATTGAAATTGAATTTTGTTGTGATAAACAAATTTGATATTAAAATCCAAGTTGAAATTGATGAATATAAGTTATCAAGTTTTGAACTTATAATATGAGATAATAAAGATTTAACTTTAGTAAAGTTAAAATAAATTTGAATTAGTATGATAAAATATATGATGTGAAATTTAACTAAAGGAAGTTAAATAAATTAAATCAGATTTGGAAACTGAATAATAAGTGTATAACTTATTAAATGTGAAAATGTAAGTAAAACCAATTATTAAAATGGTTAAACAACTTGGTTAAGCAAAATTAGGTATGAATCTGAATAAGTGATAAAATTGTCTTTGGTAAAAGTTAAATAGAATTTACTTTGGAGTTGAAATTTGAATTGGATTTTAACTGGATTAGATATGTTGTTGAAATGGAAATTTAAGTTAAGTTAAACAAATGATGTTTAAAAGGAATATAACTTAAGTGATGTTGAATGAAGTTGATTTTGGTATCAAAATGAATTAATGAAATGAAGTCATTAAATGGATATGAATTTGAGTTATATAAAGGAGATTCAACTTTATTTGTAAAATAAATTAGTAATTAAACTAATGAATTGAATATTAATCAATCGACTATAATGAATTGATATAGAATAATGGATATAAGTGTAAATTCATTTACGGCTAATTGAAAGTTGAACCAAATTAAAGGTAAACAAAGTGAATATGAATGTTGAATGTAAAGTGAATAAATTCGGTTGTATTGGATATACATTGGTTGTTAGATTATTGTTAATTGATTGAATAGAAATTCATATGCAATTGAATTCAAATTGGAAGTTAAGTAAATCTAAATTGAATAGAAATTGATTTGAATTGAAAGTGAACGAATGTGAATGTAAATTAGTGAATGTAAACTAATTGAAAATGTATAATTGAATGTCGTTGTATATGAATTGGTTGTAAACAATTACAAGTAATGTCGAAATCATATAAGTTGCATATAAACCTTGCTTAGTATGCATTTCTTTTAATATGCATGTGTTGTAGTTGTTTAAAAGAGTAAAATGTTAATAACTTCTTATATATGTCACTTACGTATTTATATTGGATAAGTACAGGTACCGGGGCTAATGTTTGGCTGGTTATGGTTGCGCAAAATGCTAAGTAAATAACATCTTTGCTTAAAAATGCTAAAA
Organism: Allium cepa; assembly: GCA_030765085.1. NCBI lineage: Eukaryota > Viridiplantae > Streptophyta > Magnoliopsida > Asparagales > Amaryllidaceae > Allium > Allium cepa. Next base: position 879,975,966 of record CM060931.1, on the reverse strand, counting down.
AGGTACGCCTACACAATAAAAATAGGAAATATGAACTGTTTTTCTATTTTCCGACCGGGTAGCTCGATGTATATATATTTATATCTATTGTGATATTGTAAAAGCTCCTCCGTACAAAGGAGGTTATGGCGAATTTTTTTGAAAATTTAAGGCGTTAGAAAAGTTTGGAATTTTTTTTTCAAAACTATGTTTTGATTTGAAGTTAAACGTTAAACGATATAGTTGGTTTTGAAAAGATAACTATATATGGATTTGAAAACTTGGTAAAGTTATTGTAAGAAGTTTAACTATTGGATGTTTGGAAAAGTTAAACACTTAAGAGATTTGTAAATCAAATTTGAACGGCTTGTTTTGAAAAGTTAATGGATTTCAAAACTTTTCTTACTTGGTAATTTCGAGGACGAAATTCTTTTAAGGGGGGAAATTTGTAACGATCCAGAATTTCTATCATTTGAAATTCAGATATTTTATTGATTTTAAATATCAACAAGTAAAATTTATAAGTCGAATAATTTATTTTTCGAATATTTAGATTTAATTGGATAATTAAATCGGCAATTTAATATTTGAAATTAAAGAAAAATTGGGAATTGGGTTTAATGTGATTAAAAATGATTTGTAAAGTTAAATTAAATCATATTGGAGTTGGAACAATGTTTGTGAACATTTATAATTGAATTAAAAGTTAATTTGTGAAAAATTGAATATTTCAATATTTAATGGACTAGTGAAAGTATTCATTTTTCAAACAGTCTCGGATTTCGACGAAACCAGTTTCATCGGATCTGTAATGTTATATTACTATACGGTCTCTAGTTTCATGCCAATCGGATTTACGGTTTGTCCGGGGTTAGCCAAAACGCATAGAAATTGGTTTAATCGATTTAATTTAAATTTGATCGTTTATTGCCGTAACTCGCACAGATGATCGAATTAGCCTCCGAAACCTATTCCATTGTGTCCGGAAAGTGGGGTAAACCCTCGAAGCACCAGTCACCGCGCGAGATTTGGAGTTCGGAAAATCGTATGAATATTGTTTTGTGAAAGTTTCTATAAAAGGACCCATCCACCTTCACATTTGCAAACCCTATCTCACTCAGACCCCAGTCGCTGGCTAAGGCAAATTTCAATGGACAGAAAAAAATTTCTTCCTCTAATATCTTCAAATCCATCAGCTTTTAGCAAAAGTTTCCAACTTCAAAACTCTAGAGCGCGGCAAGACGAGTAACTTCAACGGTGGAGATCGTTTTTGGCAAAGCCAATCGCTTGCTACGGGGCGGCGTTCGTCTCGCATTTAAGCACGCGTCATGAGGTCTAGGGAGGACCGAGCTCCACTTCCTTGGGGCCGTGGGTAGCTCTTGACAGGGGCGTTCTAGTGGTGTTCTCTGATCAACGTGGAGGTGCGTGCAGATGGCTCGATAAATAGATGTTGGTGGCGGCCGATGGGTGCCTTCGACCTGCGACTCAACGTAATAGAGAAGAGAAAATGCGCGGCTTGGATTTGCTGTAGGGGAACGTATGGCCAAGATTAGTTAGGTTTGAAATATTAAAAGAAAATGTAAATTTAATTATATTTAAATTCATTCGAACTTTGTAGTAACGTAATTTTTTGATACGATGTCGGAAAATTAAGAAATGAATTGCGTCGGCTACGTTTTGTCGAGCACTACGCAATGGAACTGGTTTGGAATCATTTGCAGCTAGCGACAATTTTGGGTAAAATTAAACGCACGTTTAATTTTATTCGAAACAAAACGCTACAGCCGTTATCGGAAACTCAAGGTGAGAGCTTCTCACTCAATCGAATTGTTTCGATTTAAATTTTAAATAGTTAGATTTAAAATTGCTTAATTGTGTGATTGGATGATAGTTATTATCTGTTGTATTGAAATAGACCCTATAAGCCGTATATTAAGCGGATGTTATTTATTAAACACGTATACCGCGATAATTCCAACTTGTATGGAATTGGTATTATATATGTATTTGGAGTTGATTTCCCGCATTATATAGCGGATGAGACCCTATTGCGCTGCATAATAGCGGATAATATTTTGTAAATCCCAAAGCGATATTCTGTCTTGAAGCGGAATTGGTATTGTGCTAACATCTTTGGATGCAGGGAAACAGGTTGGAGGGATCCAACTGGATTCCTCAAATGATTTAATTGGTTTCAATGTTGTGTGTTGAACTATTTGTAATCTGCGTGATTACCTTTGTGATTGAAATCGTTAAAGGCTAAAATTTAGCCGAAAATATTTTTGGTATCGTTAGGTGCCGAAAATAAATAAAATTTGATTTTTGAAAATTTAAGTTGAGAATTCATAATAAAATTTAATTTTTGAAATTGATTCAATTTAAATAAATAAACGTTGTAATTTTTTTATATTATAAAAAAATTATGATTTTTGTGAAATATAACCGAGATGTGATTTTTTTGAAATAAGTAGTTGATTAATTTATAAAATGGTTTAAATTGGGATTTTTGAATTATCATAAATGATTTATATAAAAGATTTATAAAATTGATATTTATAAATTAAAATATTGGAATTATGAAACGAGTTTTTATAAGTGTTAAAATGAAGTATAAATGGATTTCATAAGTGGATGAAATCTATAGATTTATAAATTGTGAAGTTATAAAATGAATAAATTTTGTAAAATAGAAGATTTATAAGTAATTAACTTATAAATTGGATTTTGGCGTGTAAATGGAATATGGATAGAATTTGTTAATAAAGTGATTTCATAAGTTGAAGTTGTTATAAAGTATAAATGGAATTTATAAACGTTGTTTTATAAATCCGAAATCGACTTATTTTAATAAGTTTAATTATTATAGCTTATTTAAGGAGATATATCCACGATTTTGGGACAGTGGATAATCCTTTAAATAAAATAGGTAGAAATTGAATTTGGTTAACGAAGTATATTCACGATTTTGGACGGTGAATAATATATTAAAGAAATATTTTGGGAAAGTGATATTTTAAATAGAATTAAAACGATTCAAAAATGTTTTAAAATGTATTAAGTATCGAAACCATAGATTTCAACATTCATTGTTGAAATAGCGTTACGAGAAATAAAAGGAAATGGTGGACTATAACACTGTTGTTATAGTAAATGATTTTCGAAAGGAAGAGTTTTGTATAGTATTGGGGTTTATATATCTATCTTAAATTTCAAATCCCTATACTAGTGATTTTGAGTTGTCGTAACGATGTTTTACGCAACATTCATTTTGACTCAAATAAATGTGTTTAAGAGAAGTTTTCCTTAAAAGAATAAAATATATACTCAATGGTGATTTAAGTATATTGAATGTTTTCCAAATGTTGAAAATAAATGGATTTGTGAATTACTTATTATTGAATAAGTATGGAAATGTTTCCAATATGAAGCGACTGTTTTGAGATTATATCTTTTAAAGATAAATTGAAAGTGAATAATTGAAATCTATTTGAAAAATCGTATAAAAGGTGAATATTTGGAAATGTAAATTCACAATGGAAATTTATAAGGGAAATTTGTTTTAAAAATAAACATTGATTTATTTTTGAAGTGTGGAAATAAATTTACGGATTTGGAATGTAAATTTAATAAATCGGTAAGGATATTTGATTGGTTTAAATGAACCATTTTGAAATGAAAGTTGAAAAGGTGAAAATTGACTTGAAATTTGTTTTCAAATGGTTGAAGTGTGGAAATATATCTTATAAGGATGTTTTGGAAATAAATAATTTTGAAAGAGTATTTGGAATCGGGTTATGTTGTGAATATTGATTAGTAGTAAAATAACCGACTATCAATATCGACCCTTAAATGGCTATTTGTTGGGAATTGTTTGAAATTGAATGCTACACTTATTTTTCAATTATTACGCTGGTTATTCGGATTACCCATTTCGAATAGTGATACGACGTAATGCATAACATTGAAGACCGGTGGCGAAGACCGGGTATTTATGAAAACGATAGGATGACCTATCGATTGTCTCTACACCGTTAGCTACGGTACGGAGATTTCCTTTGCGATGAGAAATTCAATCAGGATTGTGAATACCAGAATTGCAAGGGCTTCTTTTGAAGTGCCTTTAGATCTGTTCAAGCCCGGAATAGACTTGTATGGTTACGTGTCTGACATTACATTTTGAGATATAAAGCAGATTTCTTTCAAATACATCTCTGTTGGTGGCGTAGGATTTATTCTCTTAGTTTAACACCCTTCTCTGAGACGTACGAGCTAAGAGGTTTTGTAGTTGAAGGTTATCAGCTATATATTCCCAATTTAGTAATGTGGCATGCTGAGTTTTGCTGTGTGATGGTTATTTATTGATCATTTGTTGATCAAAGCATGGCTTTGTGAAAAAGCGTAGCTTTGTGGACGAGACTTCATCAGACTTCACGGCCCAGAAATGGTCGAAACAGGAATATGCGGCAAGGTTATGAGGGGCACTCCCTTTAGGGTATGTCATTTTTTTCTGGAAAAGGGTGGTGTCAGGTATGGAGCCCTGATGCTTAACCTATGTGGTTGCTCCAATCTCATTTCCTGTATGGTTGTTGTTGGGTGATAGAGGGCCCTAGGATAAAGGTCCCAAAGGACCGGGGAGTGCCATACTCGTGTAGTAGTTACCTAGTTACAGAGGTAACCCGGCATTGTGTTGGTAGAGACCCGATCAGGTTCTCGTGACGTCCCGCCAGAGGCGATCTCATGTGGCAATAGAAAGTTCCTTAGGCTGACCATTTGTTGGAAATCCAAAGAAACAATACAAATCTTTTACGGTTTTAGTTGTATAACCCGCCATGGAATGTGGCGGTAACCTGCTATTGAACATGGTAGCTATAGTAGGCATACGATAATGGTCGTATGTTGGCTAAGATTTATATTGTAATTTCGAAATGCTTTCTACACTATGCAATAATAATAATATCAAAAATGATTTGTTTTGCGTAGTAAGCATCTTTGACTATCATAAGGAGAAATCTCCTCCAATTCTGCATTTGCATTGTGTGTGTGCGGGGAGGCCTTATGGTAGATTCATTTTCCAAAAGCATTGCAGATATTTTTCCACTTCCCTTGTTGTTTTTGTTGTTTTAAAAGATAAATAACTGTTTCACACCAGTCCCATGACTGACCAAGAGTTATTGTTCTCTTCCTAAACTCTGGTTGCCCATAATTTTCCACACGGGCAGCCTAGAGTCAGGTTATTAGGTCATTCTGGATTCAAAAGTGCTATGGAGCTCAAGTGGTGAGCTGGATGGCGAGACATATTACTTGTATATGATATTATCTCTCCGCTGTAAATTTGCTTGTAAGGACAGGTTTGTATAGATGTCCATTCTTGTATTGTGTTGCATATTAACTCTGATAATGTAATGTAAGGTGATGTAATGCAATAACTTATATAGTTCTTTGTTTTAAAGATATTCATTTATCTCTTATATGTTGTTCCGCTGTGATATGTTAGATTCTGTTATTATTTCTGTTCTATCTTTTTCTTTCTTCTTCTATCTTTTTCTTCTACCTGTTCTTTATAACCCTCATGGTTCGGTTTTTCGGCATTCGATTGCTCGGCAGTTGATACAGTGGACGTATTAATGTCGATTTTCGGAAGTCAAAGAATCGTGTCCTGACAAAAAACCTCAAAACCACAAGGACTTCTCGCCTAGTAATGACCGAGGAAAATGCCTTCGGTTTATCCTCTTCCTTGAAAACTTGTATGGACGTTTGTCTGACATTACATTTCTAAATACTTTGGTTTTTACAAACTTATATCAATGGTGGTAGAGAAGGAAACTCTCTTAGATTAACACCCTCCTTGAGACGTACGAGATCAAGGGTTGTATTTTTGTGGAAGGCAATTAGTAGTCAACGGAAATGGCAATATGGCATTCAATGTGATGTGTGTTATATGAAAAGGTAATCGTTGCCTCAAGCCTCATCAACCGAAAATGACCAAAACAGAGTTAGATGCGGCAATGGATCATTCTCAATTAGGGTATGATCATCCCCTTTTAGATATATTTCTTCATGCCACGTTCGGGATGTAAATTAATGTGGATGTATGCGAAAAGAGCTCTCGGATAAAGGTCAGTAACGACTGGGGGATGACATATTCGGTACTATCTAGTTATAGTGATAGGCCAGTCCTATGTTGGTAGAGGAGCTTTATGATGGTTCCTCGGGACATCCATCTGGAGGTGTACCCATCGGAAGGTAGTCCTTTTACTTGGTCATTTGTATGGAAATCCACTCTCCAATAAGAACTTGCAGTTTTGTCTGTATTGGCATAATGAATAGCCTTGAAATGCTATATCGGTAACCATTTCAGCTAAGATTAATAAGTTTATTTGAAAATGTTTTCAAAGAATTTCATTAAAAATAATATCCCTAAATTTTACGTAATAAGGTTTTGGTTATCATAAGGTAAAAACCAGTTTCGTGTTTATGTGCAACGTGGTCTTATGAGACACCTTTTGTTTTTAAAACATTGTACTTTGAGTTCTCACACCAGTCCCATGACTGACCCGGAGATTGTTTTTTCGTTTTAACTCTAGGTGCCTTACTTTTCGGGCAACCATGTAGTTAGGATACTTTAAGAGAATTTTGCAGCATGTTTGGGAGCATTTTAGATAAGTCTTACGGAGCTATGAAGCTGAAGTACCTTATGTAGATATCTATCCATTTCCGCTATGTTGTGTACATATGAACGGATAGCCAGCTATAACTATCCAACTGGATTTGTATTTGACTCCGATCGTTTATGTATAATTAAAATGTTGAATGCAATGTGAGATTATATTATTGTGTTCTCTTTTATCTTTATTTTCTTTTACACCCATGATAATCTGCCTCCCAGGCACTTGAATTTATGGCACGTGAATACCGTGGATATATTAGTGTCGATTTCTAAGGGTCGAGGAGACGGGTCGTCACATATGTATACTTTAAATTAGTTATTTTCCTTAGTTTTGATTTTACTATTTGTGAAGGTCTAGGCGTATGTATATGTATGTACATGCATGTGTGCATGTGTATCAAATAACGTTGCAATGATTTGAAATAACTTTCATTCGACTAAAGGTCAAAAATCCAAAAGTTGAATCCTAGTCACATTTTCAATTTTTAATCAAACTATTTATTTATGTAAACAAAACTTGAAAATAAATTTCTTATCATCTCTAAATAATTGAAAAGGTATTATATATGTTATTAAACCATATTTACTAATATAAAAATCCATTTATAAAAATATGATGTCGATCTGCCAAAATGCAACGAAGTACTTATATTTTTACAAAATAAGTACATATATTTATAAACTATTATATCACTTATTATCATTATATAACAATTATATAAATTTATTAAGGCTATTATATTTATAATATTTTAACAAATTTTTAGAAACTTCTATTTTCTAACTTCAAAAACATGACGAAGCTAATTTCTTTCTAAAATGAATTCATATGTTTAAAAAACAATTCGAAAAGAATTATTATCACTATATAATTAATAAAAATGTATTAATTAATATTTAAAATCAATTATTTGAACGTTTAAAATTAATTAAACATCCAGATTTAAGACATAAAATTCTGGGCCGTTACATAAATAATATAAAATTAATTAAAATATTAATTAATTATATAAGATTTAATTAATATAACATTATACATAAGACTATTATACAAGTTAATTAATTTATAAAAGTTATATGATAAAAAAATCTTATATAAAATGAATGTTTGGATTAAAGAAGGAACATTAAGAAACCTTAAATAGAATTAAGGAATAAATACATATGTATATTATGCTTATCGTGATTTCTGATCTGTCCGGGGCTTGAATCATGAAGGTAGTTTATAAGAAAAACATTATTCCATAAGTCCATATTATTCAGCATAATGTAATGAAAATTATGAAACCTTATTATAAAGTTGCCCTCTTCCATTTATTTATTAATAGATTACTTGCATACTCCTTAGTTGTTGAGCTTTCCTCAAGTTAGGGATGTTAGGGATGTTATGTGTAGTACTATCAATATGCAAAATAGACGTGATAAGATAACCGCACAAATTTGTTTGAGTCTTCCTCAAGTTATACGCATTATATTAGGTCGTCACGAAATGCTGATACGAGTGAATAATCTTTATTTATTTATTTATTTAGCTTTCCTCAATGTAAAGATGAGATTAGGACAAGGAACCATAGGTTAGGAGTTGTATATGATACAACCGATAAGGAATTATCCATTATATGCATAAGTATGATTTGTTGAGCTTTCCTTAATGTCAGAATCCCATAACAAATGAATCCTAACATCCACTACTGAAGTCGAAAGACTACTATGTTTCGTCTTAAGGTTTGGAGAAAATAAAAGACTAGTAGGAGCTTATTAGTAAAATAAAATGTAATGTTTAACCTTTCTAATATTATAAGAACATTTTTTATGAAATTGTGTTAATCCACTAACTCAAAGATAAATGTCCACACCCAATCTCTTTTCTGAAAATGAAAAATTCACTGGACCTAACTACGTTGATTTGCAAAGAGATAAATATGGCATTTACTTATGAACGTCTTCGGTAGTAAATAAATGCACCTCTAAAAGAACAACCTATTAATGATGCAGACCTCGAACTTAGAATATTTTATGGTAAACGGGTTTCAGACCCAGAAATTGCCTTGGATTTTTGGTTTCCTATGTTAGACTAGCCAATGTAGAGGCATCATGAAAAGATATATGTCCATAAGATTTTTTTTATAGCTTCAAAGCTCTATTTGGTGAACAGTCTTGTTATGGAGGGTATAAACTTATAACGAAACTATTCAATACCAAAATGGACCGTGGATAAAAGGTGGACGATTATGTTCTAATGATGAAAGACTATATTAACAAACTTGCACAGTTAGATGTAGCAATATGCAACAAGATACAAGTAGATTTGATCCTTGGATCTTTTTCTCCTTGGTATGAGCCGTTCATACTATACTATAATATGAACCAACTGAACATATGCCTTATAAAGCTCTTCAATATGTTGAGGTCGACTGTATCTTCATCAAAGGATTAAGGGGTTGTACTTGTTGTTAAGGGTAACGCATCATCTTTGAAAGGTTTGAAGAAGTAGAAAAGGGTTAATAAGGAAAATAAGAATACTACTATTGCTGACAAGAGTAAACTCCATCACTATCACAAGAAGAGTCATTGGAAACCGAATTTCTGGAGTACTTGAAGATTGCCAAATAGAAGAAAGAAAATGGATCTGCTGCTCCATTAGGTATATTTATGATTCGAAATTGTTCCACAATCAATAAATCAGCTTAGGTTATGGATACTTGATTTGGAACTCTTACCTATAAATCATTGCAAGGGATTAGAAACTAGCGCCATGTGGTAAAGGGGGAAATGAGGCTTAAAATTGCTGATCGATCTTCTGTAGATAAAACGATAGCTGGAGATTTTCACATGAGTTTACCAAATGGATTTTTTTGATATTGAACAATTACTATTATGTAAAAGACTTTATTTATGGAATTATTTTTGTACCTAGATTGTCCTAGACTGGTTATATTTTCACAATGTTGATAATGTTATAAACAATATTTTAGATGGTAATAAAATCTATGATGGTATTTATTTTAGATAATGGCATTTATGTGATCGTTACAAATTTTGTAAGTTATGTAAGTAGTTCTTCAAATGACAATATAAATAAAAATTATCTTTGGCATTGTAGGCTAGGTCATATAAATGAGAAATGACTAAGGGATTCATCTTTTATACTCCACATAAAACATTTTAATATGGTTCTATGTATATCATATGAGACAATGCCAACATCATTTTATACTAATTAGGAAAGATGTCATTTTCATAAACAATGTCAAGAATTCAACAATCGAATTAAAATGATTTTAGCGTGGGAACATTATTAACAATCATGAGTTGTTTACTTATACTTTAAGAAATATTTTAGCACCTCTAATATTCTTTATGTCTCAAAATACTTGTTTGACTCTATCGCACACTATCATTATATCTGATTTTTGATTATATCCAAAACAGATCCTACTGGATTTGAGATATTTTGGTTGTTATATGCAAAAATCTCTTCTAGATCACTATTTAGAAGTTCTGTTTCAACACTAAAGTGGCAAAAATAAAAATCAAGTTATACGATGATTCCATGTATAATCCGAATGGTTTTGAGCATGTTGACTAGAAAAATAACGTCACTAATCTTAACATTTTAAATTGCTGAAGTATTTTCATATTGGTGCTACTTTATATAATTTCAACTGCATTGATCTTCTTAAAGATTCACTTACAATAGATGGATCAAATCCCTTTGGGCACAATTATTAAAACTGTATTTTGACAAAGTATCTGGAATCAATTTCGGATTTAAACTATCATGCCATATGATAGATTTCGTATTCCATATGGCTTATTGACAACTAAGAAAACTATTACCACTAACAATTATTTTTCTCGACTTTGATGAATAATTCATAGTTTCTCTTTAATGTATAAGGATTATCAATAATCATTCTAATGTGTTGTCTGTCCATTTTAGGCTTTGTTAATTTTATTCTATCTTATGTATAATTTTCTATATTTGAATCTTTGGATCATGTCCAAGTCCATTATACTACCACTAATTTCTAAGCGAAATTCTTTTGATCGTGAAGGTATTGTTTCTTGAAACAACAACAGTTTCTTAGTACTATAGAACAAATATTTAGAAATATTTTAAAAACTGCATTTTATGTGTATAAAACTGATTTGATTTTAGGTTTATGAAACATATGTACTCAACATAAGTTAGGAAACCACATATCTTAAACTATTTAAGGTTGGGGTTTCTTATCAATTCCTGCCCTATATTAATATAATCTCGTAAGCTATGATTTATATTAAATTCAATTTTACCTATGTACTTACTTTGAAGTACTCATCCTTCCAGAAAGAAGTTAACAAAATTTCACACATCTTCAATCATACTTTGCCCAAATTTGATTTGTCCTTATCGACACATCATTATGTATCATAGGGAGGATTAAATTTTATGGTTGAATCTTATTCATTTTAGGGTACATTTGGAACTATTTTCTAATACACTCACATATTCAATCAAATCAAATTCTTTTACTTCTTTTGCATGTAATATTTTCTACTTCCGTTTTATATTTAATGAACCTATCGTAGATACACTACTCATGTATCAAATACATATGTTTAGTTCTATGATAATTCATCGGTGACTTTTAATGAAGTGAGTGGATACATTCTGGTATCATTAATCCTTCAATTGCATACATCCATATATATCAATCTAAACGGTTTGCCAATTCCTTTGTTGCTCCTACTGAATGGTTGTGTTTCCCTTAATTGGTTGAGATACAATTCACCAGTACTATATGATCAATAATCATATAATTAAAGAATCATTTCTTGAAAATATAGTTTAGTCCATAATTCAAAAGTAACTGTATAAAATTTTAGATACTTCTGTAATTTCTATAATTGATGCATCACTTTCATTTTAAAAAAAATACCATAATATTCATAATATTCCTATTAAAATAAAACTACATCCATTTTTATTCCATACTAAAAAACATTTATTATTTCATAATTAATGTTCGGTATATATACAAAGGTAGTCTTTCATAATTTGTTCACTAACAACATGCTCCCACTATTTCCGCTATTACAATAATAGCTCATGAAACGCGAGGTGCCATTCAATCACTTATTATTTGATTTTTATTTCATTCACTGTGACAAGTTTATAGATAAGAGTTTAACATCAAATATCTTAAACTCTCATAGAAATAACTCTTACAAAAAAAATTCTATTTAAAGTTACATTAGGTATAGAAATCATATTTATTATTCCATATTAAGCATCTACTTGTATTTTATACAATTCTCATTTTTTATGTCTGTACATAAAGGGAGGTAACCATTCACCTTTTTATCCCTAGCATGCCTAAGTCACATCCACTCTCGTACGTTTGCTTTCCGTTCTGAATGGTTGAACTATTTAAAGGAAATACTTACTATAAGATCACACAAAACTTTTTAAAATATTGCATATGGTCATCCTTAGCATTTAAGGTTGGAATAATTCAACATAATGGGGCCACATATTTTAATGCTTGAATGTATGGGCTATCTTGCAATTAAGTTTAATTATTTGATCTATTTTTGGAACAAACATATGAAGATATAAGGTGTATATTCCCATGTAAAATTACAACGTGTGGATACCGGAGTGACAATTTTAGTTTGTTGAAGGGCCAAACTGAAAAATGTCACACACTATATACATGGGGTTATGTTCCCCAAATTAAACAAGTCTCATCAAATTCTCTCTACGCTCTTCTAAAGAGAATTTACAGATCTAAGCTTTTGTAAATTTGGAAGATCTAATCCAAATTAATCTTCACGTTAATTAAGAATCGATGGATTCAGGCATGCCTTCCGCTGTTAATTTCATATACTTATTTCTAAATTGAATCAATATGGGTTATATGTATTCAGATCTAATATAGATTAACCACTAACATGTGGTATCAAAGCCATCTATCATTGGTTTTATCGAGATATTTCCTAATTTTAAGTACGTATGAAATTTGGGTTTTGATATTTACAAGTTTGGCTGAGTCATTCGATGCCTTTATTTTGGATCCATGACATTTGCTCTTTTCGTATTGATTCATCTGATGCCTTTGCTTAAGATCTATATAAAAAATTCATGAATTAATTCAGCTTGTTCGAATTTGACGCCTTTAATTGTTGCTACTATATTATTCATAATTTATTGTCACTAGTATTGCCACATTAAATTTTTTTATTGGTATAGATGGTTACCATTTTAAGTTTTGTTTCACTCACACGTATGGAAGCATCTTTATGCCTTTTAATGTTTCTATAATATGCATTGTCCTATAAAAGTACCTTTAAGGATGATTCCCTTATCTGGTTTTTTTGTACATCTTACTCATCATGCGCAGTGATGTTGATTTTTTACTTTCGGACTAAATTTTCTTTTAGGCTTTTGTGACGCCCCACCTCTATACCCGCGCTAGCCAAGAACACTACGGTGTAGTGCTGTCAACTAGCACGGAGAATAAGGCTGTTGAGGAGTGACCATCCATGTGATTGCTTATCACACGGTGGCTATAAATAATCTTCGGAAACAAACATAGAAATAAGCATAACACAAATCAGTCACAGGCATCCATATCACAAAGGCGGAAGAAGATATGAATATATAACTAACACATGAAAGTTTACATTAGAGTAGTGGTCAAAAAGATCCACAATAATACAAAAGAACAACAACACGTGCTATACAGAAGAATACAACTATGAGTCTATATCTCAAGTGTATACAACAAAAATGCTAATCTAAATAGTTAGTCAAAAGTCCGAGTAGCAAATCCCGGGAAGAAGTTAAGCAGAAGCACATGTAACATCTCGGTCTGACCCGAGTATTATTTAAGAAAATAACAAATGGATCAGTCTAGCTATAAATATCAGATGACATGGTATAAAATAAAAGATATGGCATAAACATAAAATATCCATACTGACATACTACTATAAGTATGCAAATGATGATCAACAGAAGTTCCATCAATAAGAGATAAATCGATATCACAAGAATCTTCTCAAAAATCCAAAGAGGGCATCATACCGTAAACTTGTACTCATAACAAGTCAATGACATAAATTCCAGAAATCAACACAAGAAATCCAGAAATCACAGAAAAAGGGAAAGAGGCCTATCACATGACGGTCCGAAGACCATGGGGAGCTACCCCATATGGGTGAGTCGGAATCACCCAGATGAGGTCTAGGCTAACCAAAAAGAAAAAAGGTATGTGTGAGTGGAATCATACAAATGGTGTCTAGCCTAACCTCGCAACAAAAAGGTATGTGTGAGTGGAATCACACAAATGGTGTCTAGACTAACCTTGCGGACAAAGAGATATGTGTGAGTCGGAATCACACCCATGAGGTCTAGTCTAACCTTGCAAACAAAGAGACATCGCACAATTGCTAGTCTAAATCATAAAATGACCGTCATGATCAACGAGAAGTGTCAATTACACTAAGCTAGTAAATATAAAAGTTTATCTTCGTGTCCCATAACCACTTGCTTAACTTAAATATTTACGAACAAACTATAAATCTTCACTAGAAAATTGTCACAAGAGGTTCAATCGAACAAGTCCAAGAATTAACCGACGAAGTGAACGCAAGCGTTTCATACCACTTGTTTTACTAAGTCGTTTAATTAGATTTCTCATTCGAGTGAGGTAAAGGTTTGTATATACTAGTTGATTTGAAAACGGTTTAAGAAAAGAGCTTTGTTATCGAAAAAAGAGTTGAAATCATTTTGTTGAAAGAGTTTTGATATTTACTACTAGTATTGAAACCTTCATATTTCTAAAGTTGTTCTCCCGCCTTTTTAGCAAGGCCGTGATACCATAAAATCGACCGAGAAGCCAAAGATAGTTTGTCTCGAAGAATGCTCAACTTAGCATCTCAACAAAGCAAGTTCTGTTGAAGGTTTTTTACAGATAAGATCCCCTACGGAGGGGGGGTGCGGGGGGGTGGCAACCCCCCAAGGTGGGGGTGCGGGGGCAACACCCCCGCTATGGGGTTCGACCTGCCCGGTCAGGATCGAGCGACCTATTGGTTATGACCTAGGGGTGTTCGCGATTTAGCAGAAACGAGCGACCTAACACAGGCGAGCGACTTAAGGGACTCGCGACCTAACAAAAGCACAAGCCAAGCGACCAAACATTTTAAGGCCGAACGACCTAATTAAACTCGCGACCTAACAGGGTACACGACCTAAAGGTATAAAGATCATGCGACCTAACGGTATTAAGGTCTAACGACCTAAGAGAAATAGGGTCACACGACCTAGAGGGTTAAATGTCCAACGACCTATAGTAAATAAGGTACAACGACCGAAGGGTCCACGCGACCTAGTTGGAACACGCGACCTAAAGGGGGTATGCGACCTAACTCAGTCAAGCGACCTATCTGAAGGCCGACCTAAATCGAACTAGACCGAGCATTTCAAGGACAAACGGCCTACGACCTACGATCTAGTGCCGAGCGACCTACGACCTAGTGCCGAGCGACCTACGACATAAGGGCGAACGAAATACGCAGGCCGAGACTTTTCCATGCGAACGACCTAGCATAGGCAGAATGACCTAACTGCAGTTTTTCGCCTAAAACACCAAAAATTGGGGCTTTTCACCAATCCAATCCAAACCAACTGCAAATGTACATGCTAAAGTGATAGGGAATCATTCCCAACAGTCCAATATAGTTATAGACTAGAATTATGAGATAAAAATCTCACCTGTGGACAAATTCATTGAAGAAGATGTTGGAAGTCAATAGAGAAGCAACTACAAGCTTGAATCCAATGTCTTTACTTTGATTTTGGAGTTGGATGTTGAATTTGCTAATGAACTTGGGCTTGGAATTTTAATTTCCCTTTCCACTCACCATTAATGCTAAAACTAGAGTTAGGTAGGAATTTATGAAGAGATGAGGAGAAGGGGTTGGAACTTAGGTTTAATAGGCTAAACCAACCCAAAGTCCAAAGCGGGAAAAGTTAGTGAAATCCCACTAACCCCAAACATATCAAAGTTTATACTTAAAAAGATTGTAAACGGCATTTCAAACTCAATGGATGTGGTCTCGGTTCCTAATTTGATCATTTGCAAAAAGTAGCTTTTCGAACCAATATCCGATTAACGACAAAATATTTAAATAAAATATTTAAATATAAAATCGATAAATATGCTTGTTGTTACAGACTCCCCTCCTTAAAGAAATTGCGTCCTCGCAATATATAAGATGGAAATAAAAAGTAACAACCATAAAAGCATATTAACACAAAAGAAATTTTAAATAGGAAGTTCACCTCAAAGAGTAGGAGTAAGCAAGTCTGGATGTGTTCGCTCGATGAATTCTCTGAATTCCCAAGAGCAATCCTTAGGTTTTGAGGGCCATTGAACCTTCACAAGCGGAAAATCTTTATTTCGAAGCGTTTGACCTCCGAAGCAATAATTCGAATAGGATGCTGCTCGTAAGTTAAATTTGGCGAAACTTCAATTTCTTCCACAATTCCAGGCTCAAGAATAGAATCGAAATCTCGAAGGCATTTCCGTAATTGAGAAACGTGAAACACGTCATGCATGCCAGAAAACTGAGCCGGTAATGAATGGCGATAAGCCGTGAAACCAATACGTTCAGTGATAGGAAATGGCCCAATATATCGAGGCGCTAACTTTCCCGATCGACTGAAACGTACAACACCTTTCATAGGTGAAAAACGAATAAAAACCAGATCTCCAACAGAAAATTCTAATTTCCTTCTTCGATTATCGGCATAGGATTTTTTTCTACTCTGGGCTTCTTTCATCCTACGTCGAACAAGTTCGATCTTTTCTGCGGAATCACGAATAAAGTCTAAACCTAAAACCAGCCTCAAGCCAACAAGAAGGAGATCGGCATGGCCTTCTGTAGAGTGCCTCAAAAGGTGCCATACCAATACTAGATTGGAAGCTATTATTATAGAAAAATTCGACAAGTGAAATATGATCTTCCCAACTTCCACCAAAATCAAGCACACAAGCTCGAAGAAGATCTTCAAGAGTTTGATTCACACGCTCGGTTTGTCAATCGGACTGGGGGTGATAAGCAATGCTAAAATTAAGCTTCGTTCCTAAAGCTTTTTAAAGACTCTTCCATAATCCACTAGTAAACAATGGATGTCGATCGCTAACAATAGAAGTAGGAACTCCATGCAATTTAACAATTTCTTTGATAAAGAGTTTGGCCAAAAGAGGAACGGTTCGGTTAGATCGAACGGGAATAAAATGGGCGGATTTAGTAAGTCTATCAACGATCACCCATAAGCTATCACGACCCGAACGAGAACGGGGAAGGCCATCTATAAAATCGATGGAAATTTGGTCCCACTTCTAAATTGGAATTTCCAAAGGTTGCAATAACCCACCAGGCCTTTGATGTTCGGCCTTGACAAGTTGGCAAGTCATGCAACACTTAACAAAGTTAGCAATATCAGATTTCATTCCCTCCCAATAATAAAGTCGCTTCATATCAGCGTACATTTTACTACTACCGGGATGAATGGTGAATTTAGAACGATGGGAATCTTCTAAAATATCTTTACGAAGACCACTAATATTTGGTACGATAAGTCTACCAAATTTTCGAATGCCGCCACGAGAATCAATATCAAAGTCTTTCAAACCTTCAATATCAATTTTATCCTTAACATTTTGGCCAAGAAGAGCCAATTCAGGATCCAACCCTTGAGCTTCAAGAATGCGGTCTAAAAGAGAAGGATGTGCCTCAAGGCTACATAAAACAAGTGATGAGCATAAATCGAATATGCGCTCTCGAATCTCACAAGTGGATATAATCTCGAGATCGTTCCATTCGGATATCATCATAAAAACAACTGCTTGTTGTTTACGGCAAAGAGCATCGGCGACACGATTACCTTTACCGAGGGTATAAAGAATATCAAGATCGTAAGGTGCAAGGAACTCAAGCCAACGTTGTTGACGCAAATTAAGTTCCTTTTGAGAAAATAAATATTTCAAAGACTTATGATCCATGTAAAGAATAAATTTCTCTCCCAATAGAAAATGACGCCAAATTTGAAGGGCGAAAACAATAGCCGCGAGTTCTAAATCATGTGTGGCATATCTAGTCTCGACCGGCTTCAATTTCCTAGAAGAATAAGCAATAACACGTTCTTTTTTCATAAGAACGGCACCCAAACCAACGTGACTAGCACAGTATAAACAACAAAATCTTGATTCCCCTCGGGAATAACAAGAATAGGGGCATCGGAAAGGAGTTCTTTCAATTTCTGAAAAGAGGCTTCACATTTGTCCGACCAAATGTAGTTAACTCCCTTCTTTGTCAAGCCAGTAAGAGGCACGGCAATCCTAGAAAAGTCTTTTATGAAACGACGGTAATAACCAGCCAATCCGAGAAAACTACGAATCTCTGTCACACTCTTCGGTCTCTTCCAATCTTGAATCGCTTCAATCTTTGAAGGATCCACGAAAATTCCGGATTCGGAAATAATATGACCGAGAAACTTCACACGAGATTGCCAAAAATGGCATTTAGAAAATTTCGCCTTTAATTGATTACTCCTAAGAGTTTCCAATACAATCCGAAGATGCTTTTCATGATCCTCCTCGGTTTTAGAATACATAAGGATGTCATCAATGAAGATGAGAACAAACCGATCGAGGAAACCAAATGGCATAACAAGCCATTCATAAGATCCATAACGAGTACGGGACGATGTCAAAGGAATACTATCCTCAGCAATACGAAGCTGATGAAAACCGGTAGCCAAGTCCAACTGTGAAAAGACCCTAGCTCCGCTAAGCTGATCAAACAGATCGTCAATCCAAGGTAAAGGATATTTATTTTTAATAGTCAGATTGTTAAGCATGCGATAGTCAATGCAAAGCCTAAGTGTACCGTCAGATTTCTTCACGAAAATAGCCGAAGCTCCCCAAGGCGAGGAGCTAGAGCGAATAAATTGCTTCGTCTCCAATTCAGGTAATTGTTTGCGCATCTCCTCATTTTCCTTATAGGACATGCGATAAGGAGGACGAGTAATAGGTTGAGCTTCAGGGGTAAGATTAATTCTGAACTCAATTGCTCATTTAGGCGGTAAACCTAAAACGGGCTCAAATATGTCGAAAAATTCACAAACGACGTGAATTCGAGAAATGACATCTTCCTCATCATCATCATCATTATCATGAGGATTTAAAGAATATAAAGATGCAGTCAACGCTGAATCCGAATCTTTAAGAATAATAGAAATCTGATTTACAGATTGCAGATGTCGGAGATAAATAGTCCGCTCAGGGCATAGGATATGAGCTTTATAACGATTAAGCCAATCCATTCCCAAAATCATTCCAATGCCTAGGTAACGCATAACATGCAAATCGGCTAGGAATGGAAAATCACATAAAATAATCTCCACATTTTTACAAAGCAAACTAAGAGTTGCGGATCCACCAACAGTATTCGCAATTCTCAAGGAAGTCATTAAAGCATCAACATTTAAAGAGAAAGTGCCGACAAGTTCCTTTGATATAAAAGAATGGGATGCACCTGTATCAAAGAGAACTCTAATAGGTTGATAATGAAATAAAATAATACCATCAGGAATGGAATAAGAAATACCTTGGCCATGAGATGTTTTGCCAGGGGCTTGAGTCACGTTTAACTTTCCCTCCTTCTTGCCTTCACGTTTGAGGCATTGATGTATGTAATGATCCAGGCTCTTACAATAGCACAAGATTTGGGCTTAGAGCACTTATTCACAAAATGATCCCCAGATCCACAGTTGAAGCATCTCGCACCACTAGGAGAAGGAGACTTTACCGTAGGGGTTGCATGCTTACCCTTTTTGTTGGGATAAGGGCCTTTGAATTTACTGGGCCTCTTTTTGTTGTTGAAGTTGGGTTTGGAAGCTACTACTTCAACATCACTTTCTTTATCAGCCTCTTCCAAACGAAGAGCGATATCTATAAGTTGGTCGAAAGGAACTTACAACTTTAGAAGTAGTGGCTTCTTGAGGCTTTTGTTCAAGCCATAAACGAACCTTTGGTTCTTCTTCAATGGGGTGTTGATGTCTTCAACCCCATATTTGGAAAGTGACTCAAAGGCTGCGACATAATCAGTCACAGAGGACTCACCTTGAACAAGGTCTATAAAGCGTCGAGCCAGAGTTTCCTTCTCTGCTTCTATTACAAATTTTAACTCGAAGCATGTCCGGAATTTCTCCCAGGTAAGATCCGCTTCGTTGACTTCAGAAATAAGAAGTCATACCAATCTAATGCTCTCTCTTGGAGCATACTGGAAGCCACCTGAACACGGTGAAGATCGACGAGATTCATGCGAATGAAGATTCGATCGCAGGTCCTCAACCAAGCCTGGACCTTGATGATAGTTTCAGAACCTTTAAATGGCTTCCCACCCAGGTTGGTGTAATCATTGCACAAACGTGCAAACCCAGATTCAGGGTGAGTAGGTTCCGGATTAGAACCAGCTGCTTGGGCATTCGTGACAAGCTCAAGAAGTTGATGGGTAGTCATAAAAACTCCGTCTTGGGGTGGAGCACTAGATGGTCCAGCTCTGGGATGACCAGTCTAACCATTTCTCTTCCTTAAGAAAGAAAGAAGAGAAAGAGGAAGATTATTCGCTAATGAATATCAAGAAATCTTGCTAGATAAAACAAGGAATCATAAAGGATAAGGATGAATCGGTACGACGACCCGAATTAATCCTAACACATAACTCCAAAGGTGGACTTAGGACGATGATCCTTGTTAAGTTATTTTACATTGTTCCAAAGTTTGGCTCTGATACCAAGCTGCTATGCCCCACCTCTATACCCACGCTAGCCAAGAACACTACGGTGTAGTGCTGTCAACTAGCACGGAGAATAAGGCTGTTGAGGAGCGACCATCCATGTGATTGCTTATCACACGGTGGGCATAAATAATCTTTGGAAACAAACATAGAAATAAGCATAACACAAATCAGTCACAGACATCCATATCACAAAGGCGGAAGAAGATATGAATATATAACTAACACATTAAAGTGTACATCAGAGTAGTGGTCAAAAAGATCCACAATAATACAAAAGAACAGCAACACATGTTATACAAAAGAATACAATTATGAGTCTATATCTCAAGTGCATACAACAAAAACTGCTAATCTAAATAGTTAGCCAAAAGTCAGAGTTGCAAATCCCGGGAAGAAGTTAAGTAGAAGCACCTGTAACATCTCGGTCTGACCCGGGTATTATTTAAGAAAATAATAAACGGATCAGTCTAGCTATAAATATCAGATGACATGGTATAAAATAAAAGATATGGCATAAACATAAAATATCCATACTGACATACTACTATAAGTATGCAAATGATGATCAATAGAAGATCCATTAATAAGAGATAAATCGATATCACAAGAATCTTCTCAAATATCCAAAGAGGGCATCATACCCTAAACTTGTACTCATAACAAGTCAATGACATAAATTCCAGAAATCAACACAAGAAATCCAAAAATCGCAGAAAAAGGGAAAGAGGCCTATCACATGACGGTCCGAAGACCATGGGGAGCTACCCCATATGGGTGAGTCGGAATCACCTAGATGAGGTCTAGGCTAACCAAAAAGCAAAAAGGTATGTGTGAGTGGAATCACACAAATGGTTTCTAGCCTAACCTCGCAAAAAAAAGGTATGTGTGAGTGGAATCGCAAAAATGGTGTCTAGACTAACCTTGCGGACAAAGAGATATGTGTGAGTCGGAATCACACCCATGAGGTCTAGTCTAACCTTGCAAACAAAGAGACATCGCACAATTGCTAGTCTAAATCATAAAATGATTGTCATGATCAATGAGAAGTGTCAATTACACTAAGCTAGTAAATATAAAAGTTTATCTTCATGTCCCATAACCACTTGCTTAACTCAAATATTTACGAACAAAATGTAAATCTTCGCTAGAAAATTGTCACAAGAGGTTCAATCGAACAAGTCCAAGAATTAACCGACGAAGCGAACGCAAGCATTTCATACCACTTGTTTTACTAAGCCATTTAATTAGATTTCTCATCCAAGTTAGGTAAAGGTTTGTATATACTAGTAGATTGGAAAACGGTTTAAGAAAAGAGCTTTGTTATTGAAAATAGAGTTGAAATCAATTTGTTGAAGGAGTTTTGATATTTACTACTTGTTAACCCCGTTCCAGCCTACAAGTTAAGGGGCCCACGAGTTAAAGGAGTCAACGAGTTAAGGCCTGGGATGAGCCACGACTTAAGGTGTTTAACGGCTCAAGAAGGATCTACGACTCAGGAAGCCTCACGACTCATCGAGTCACTGACTCAATAAGTTAATGACCTAAAGCTCAAAGCGACTTAAAGGGTTACGACTCAAGGGGTTAACAGTTCACAAGGCAGGACCGATTCAATGCATTACCGACTCATCAAAGGTATTGCCTCAGTGACTCAACAGGTCCACGACTCATCATAAGAAACGACTCAAGAGGATTGACGACCTAAGAAACGACTTGATGACTCATGACTCAGGATGACTCGTCCGCGACTTAAAGCCACCGAGTCATATTCCGTTGCTACAATGCATGTCCCAGTGAGAATTGACTCGCCAACGACTCAGGACTTGGCTTAGAATCCAGCAAGAGAATGAGCTAGTGAGAAGACCAAATGCTTAATTAGATAAGCCGGCCACGACTCAACTTGACTCAGCCACGGCTTAGCCTGAGTCGGTCACGACTTAGGACTTGGGCGAAAAACTTCTATCCAGATTTGCCTATAAATACATGGCCACCCCCAACATTCAAGGGACCTTTTGGCTCATTCATTTCAAGCGCCGTTACTCTGCTGCATTCTGAACTATTTCAACACCTTCAAGGAACCTCATGAAGAAATCAAACATGTCAAACATGTGTTCAAAGATTTGGATCGACATTGAAGTTTAGGCTACTTGTTCTAAGTCACTTGAAACTCAAAGTGTGTTGTAATCAAGGTGTAACTGCATTGACACATAATCAAATCGTCAATAAAGATATTCAAAGTGGACGTAGGCTATCTCTTAAGCCGAACCACTATAAAATTGCTGTTGTTTACTGTTTTGTCACTATTATCTGCTTATAATCTGTTCCCGAGCTATCGGGTGGTGCTTTCACGATCTAACTTCATACACCGGGGTGTTAGCGTTCAAATTTTAGCGTTAACATTTTTGGTGCTTTCACTGAGAACTGAACTCAGGTCAACTATCATCATTGCTTCACAGAGGTTTGTAGAGAGAATTTCCTTGAAAACCAGATGTCTATCCGAGATTATGGCTCCTAGAAGGAAAAGTAAATCTGTTAGATCTGGGAATATTCAAGAGGGAACCTCCGCTTCCCCTATATCAAATCAAGCTACTCCAGCTGTCGGGGTTACAAAGGCAGAGCTGGATGCTGCAATCTTAGGACTGAACCAACAGATCAATGCCCAAAATGCACAATTTGAGGCTTAGAATGCCCAGAATGCCCTAATTCTGAATAGGTTGAACGATTTACTTGGGGCAAACCGTCAACCGGCAGGTAATGAAAGGAATTTTGCTTGCAACATTCATGAGGCTGAAGAAAGGAACGCTCCTGAAAGGGCTGCTAGCCCCTTTGAACAAACACTTCCTGAGGTTGGTGGATCTAGAACTCGACATGATGAGGAGTATCTTTCTGGAATGGTCCGACAAATCATGAAAGAGAGTATGCAGAGGGTTGAAGACGAGAAAGAATGGGGTTTTGCCCCAAGTAAAACTCCATTTACTGAGAAAATCTTGAAGGCTGAATTCCCAAGAAAGTTTGTCCCTCCAACCATTCCAGCTTACAAAGGAACAAGTGATCCGAACGAATTCTTGTATAAGTATGATTGGCACATGACAGGTGCCAGGGCTTATGATGAAATAAAGTGCCGATATTTTCCCATATACCTGGAAGGCGTAGCTCTGCTTTGGTTCACCAAGCTGCCAGTCCGATCTATCGATCGGTTTTCTGACTTAACCCGGAAGTTCATGGAGCAGTTCAGACTATACGCTTCAAAAGCCAAAGATATTATGTCATTGTCAAGTTTAGAACAGAATCCGGGTGAAACTATCAGATCTTTCTTGAATCGCTTTAATATAGCGCTGGCCGAGATAGACAATGTAGAACCACGGATGATCTTGACCTATCTAATGAGGGCCATCGACAAGTCGAGCGAATTTGGGAAATGGCTAAACATGAAGGAACCAAATTCCCTTGAAAAATTCTATAAAAAAGCAGATGAATTCATGCGCTTGGAAAGCCGTCCCGTACCGGTAAAGGCAGTGCTGGAAAAAGCTGAAGATAACACTGTTGCTCCACGCAAGAATGAATCTGTAGGGCAAAAAAAGGAAAATAACAATGGGAAGAAACAGAGTAATCTGAAGAAGCTCCGATCCTTCAAGCCATCAGAATATACTCCTTTATCAGATACGCCGGAGCGTATCTACCTTGCCACTAAAGATTCTATTGACTTTCCTAAACCTCCTCCTCTAAGGACCGGGAAAAAGGCTATACAGAGTGGGAAGTTCTGCCGCTTCCATAAGCAACCTGGTAACGAGACCGACGAATGCCGCCAGTTGAAAAATCTGATTGAAGAGTTGCTAAGGGAAAACAAACTGCAGCAATTTGTGAAAAAGAATAGCAACAATCCTGCTTCATCTAGTCAGGGGCAACAGGCTCCTACTCATCAGCCTAGGACGAGTGAGAAGGCTGTAGGGCATGAATCTGGAAGGCCCATTATCAATGTCATTACAGGAGGACCTCACCCAGCGGGCAGAAGCTGGGGTGAGATGGAAAGGTATACCCGAGCTTTAAAGTATGTACCGACCGAGGAAGATGTATTCGTTTTGGAAGGTGCTACGCCCTTGAAGCAACAAAGAACTTTCGATGATGATATTGTGTTCAAAGCTAGGGATTCCGCAGGTATTGAAGCTCCTACCTTGGATCCCTTAGTCATCTCGGCTGGTATCGGGCCAGCTATTGTCAGAAGAGTTCTCATTGATTGTGGCGCATCCTGCAATATCCTTTTCAAGAAAACATTCGACCAAATGAAGATCCCTATGGCTGATGTGCAAGCCTCATTGCAGAAAATTGCCGGCTTCACTGGGGAGCCAAAGCAGCCGGTAGGAACCATTGATTTGTTTGTGGAACTTGGAGAAGGAGAGAGAAAAATGGTCCGCAAGCAAACTTTTGTGATTGTCGACGAATTTTCTGCTTACAATGCTTTCCTTGGTCGTCCAACTCTGGCAGCGTTCAAAGCTGTTCTTGCCTCGTGGTGCCTCACTATTAAATTCCCTACTGACAATGGAGTAGGAGTTATAAAAGGGGATCAAAATGCTGGGCGAGAGTGTTATCTGACAGAGCTACGAGAAACCAGAAAAAAAGAAATGGGAAAGAATGCGGCAGCCCCAGTCCGCATCAAAGAACCAGCCTTATAGCAATTACAGTGCGGACCCTGCACTGGCGAGCACAGCGGAGCAAGGAAAGAAATGGACCCTAGAAAAGTCAGTGCAGGGGAAAATAGAGTGGTACCAGTGGAAACGACAATACCAATACCTGTTGACCCAAAGGACCCAAACAAGGTGTTGAATGTGGGTTCGCAACTTAATGCGTCAATTCAGAATACCTTAATATCTTTTTTAAAGGCAAATTTGGATGTTTTTGCTTGGACTCATGCTGATATGTGCGGAATATCCCCGGAAGTTGCAGCACACGCTCTAAATATTGATCCAAAATTTACACCTGTGAAGCAGAAAAGGAGAACTCAAGGCCCAGAAAGGTCGGTAGCATTAAAAGAAGAAGTTGATCGGCTCATGGAGAATAATTTTATCAAAGAATCTACCTATCTGAATTGGGTTTCAAATCCAGTGCTGGTTAAGAAAGCCAATGGAAAATGGAGAGTATGCATCGATTTTTCAGATCTAAACAAGGCCTGCCCCAAAGACTGCTTCCCATTACCCAGAATCGATCAACTGGTAGACGGAACAACGGGACACGAATTGTTATCTTTTATGGATGCTTACTCGGGATATAACCAGATCATGATGCATGAGCCAGATCAGGAGGACACGAGCTTTATCACCGACATTGGTCTTTACTGCTACAGAGTTATGCCCTTCGGGCTGAAGAATGCAGGGGCGACATACCAAAGACTTGTTAATGCTGTGTTCAAACAGCAATTAGGCAAGACTATGGAAGTCTACGTCGATGACATGTTAGTAAAGTCTAAGAAAGCAGTGGATCACATAGAACACTTAGCGGACATGTTCGCAGTCCTCCGAAAATACGGAATGAAGCTCAATCCTTTGAAATGTTCATTTGGAGTGGAATCCGGCAAGTTTTTAGGTTTCATCGTGAGCGCTAGGGGCATTGAGGCCAGTCCAGCTCAAATTACTGCATTAAAAGAAGTCAAAGACCCTAGAACAAAGAAGGAATTGCAAAGTCTCAATGGAAAAGTCGCCGCCTTGAGTCGGTTCATTTCCAAAGCCACAGATAAATGCATCCCATTCTTTGACGCCCTAAAGAAAGGAAAGAAAAACTTCGATTGGACTCCCGAATGCCAAAAAGCCTTTGATGAATTGATTGGCCATATGGAAACGCCTCCAATACTTTCTAGGCCTGGCGATGGCGAGGATCTTCTTATATACTTGGCAGTATCATTTCATGCTTTAAGTGCAGCGCTGATACGAGAAGACAAAAGGATTCAACATCCAGTTTACTATATCAGCAAAAGACTCACTGGGGCAGAGATGAATTACTCTAAGTTGGAAAAACTCGCCTATTGCCTACTAATTGCATCTAGGAAGTTGAGGCAATATTTTCAAGCTCATCCTATCAGAGTCCTCACTGATCAACCTTTAAAGCAAGTCCTGTTTCGCCCTGAGACTTCGGGTCGTCTTCTAAAGTGGAGTATTGAACTCAGTCAGTATGACATCACTTATCATCCCCGAAAAGCAATCAATGGACAAGCTTTAGCGGATTTCACCGCAGAATTCACAGATAAGGGTAACAGTGAGGAGAAAACGGTCGACGATTCCCCAATCCAACGGAAGTTATATGTTGATGGTGCGAGAAACGACTACTGTTCTGGAGCCGGAGTTGTACTTGAGACCCCTGAAGGCCGATCATTATGCTATGCACTAAGATTGGAATTTCCTTCAACAAACAATGAAGCAGAATACGAATCCCTTATCGCTGGCTTAAAGATTGCTAAAGAATTAAACATCCGAGCGTTACAGATATTCAGTGATTCTCAGCTTATTGTATGCCAAGTCAAAAGGGAATTCCAAGCAAAAGGGGGGAATCTGCCTGCCTACTTGTCAAAGGCTTGGGAACTCCTGGGTGATTTCGATCATTACATGATAAGTCACATTCCTCGAGAAGAAAACATGAAAGCAGATTCTCTCGCAAAGTATTCTAGCACAGGCGAAGCTCAATTTCAGGGGTTAACTCCGGTGGAGGTCCTGTCAACTCCTAGCATTGATGAGATGGACATTGATTGGATCATGAGCATGTCTCAAGAGCAAGAATCATGGATGACTCCGATAACAGAATATCTGCTCAATGGATCCTTACCAGGGAACTCAAAAGAACGACAAAAGCTACTGAGAAAAGCCTCTCGATATATAATCCAAGATGGCCGTTTATACAGACGGGGATTCTCAATGCCATTACTTCGATGTGTATCCAGTGAAGAGTCCAAAGCAATCCTAGCGGAGGTACACGGAGGAGAATGTGGTGATCACTCAGGAGGCCAAACATTAGCAAAGAAAATTCTCCGATACAGATATTTTTGGCCAGAAATTAATCGAGACGCAGCAGAGTATTCCCGAAAATGTGACAGATGCCAAAGATTCGCCAAAATTCCTAGAGCTCCTTCCACTGAACTCACACAGATGGTCAGTCCATGGCCGTTTGCAATATGGGGGATAGACCTTGTAGGACCGTTACCAACTGCCAAATCTGGAATTAAATATGCCATTGTTGCTGTAGATTATTTTACTAAGTGGGCAGAAGCTGAAACACTGGCTACTATCACCTCAAAGAAGATGATAAGTTTTATGACTAAAAACATCATTTGCAGATACGGTGTGCCTCAAAAAATAATTACAGACAATGGTACTCAGTTTGAAAGTGAAGAATTCCAAGATTTTTGCAAGCAATTCAAAATCCGGAAAAGCTTCTCAGCAGTGGCTCATCCGCAGGCAAACGGGCAAGTGGAAGCCGTGAACAAAATTATCAAGTCAACCATCAAAAAGCAACTTGAAAGAGCAAAAGGTGGTTGGGTCGATAAGCTACCACTGGCACTATGGGCATACAGAACCACTCACAAAACTGCGACTGGGCACACCCCGTTTTCATTAGCATACGGGTCAGAGGCAATGATTCCGGTAGAAATAGAGGTCCCTTCACATAGAAGAATCCATTTCAATCAAGCAGAAAATGAAAAGCTACAGCTTGAAGCGCTAGATCTCCTTGATGAAAAAAGAGATGAGGCTAATCTCAGAATTGCAGCTCATCAGCAAAGGATAGCCAGACATTTCAATTCCAAAGTTCGCCAACGCAGCTTTGAGATTGGAGACCTAGTCCTGAAGAGAATTAAGACAGCGACAGGTGTGTTTGGGCCAAATTGGGAAGGACCATATGTCATAGGTCAGAAGCTTCTTGATGGCACATTCAAACTCACTACTGTTGAAGGAGATCAAATTCCAAGGGCATGGAACAGCAATCATTTGCGTCCATCCTTTACTTGAAAATTTTGTTGAAATATTGTAAAAAGAATTATGAATGTATGATTCTTGTAATTGAAGGCAATTGTAAAACTGATGCAAGTAAATAATGAAAAAATATAAAGTGGATGTAGGCCCAATTTCCTGGCCGAACCACTATAAATCTTGTGTTCCTTATTATTATTACATGTTTGCTTTATTTTCGATATAAAAAGTACATAGAATGTATTGCTGAAATGTCGATTTAAATTTTTGCAGACAATGGAAGTGAAACTTGCACATAATAAGACCAAGTGATTCTCGCCAAATTTCAAGTCACAAAAGCTCCGAATTCAAATCCTAGATAGGAAGTACTTCAATTGAACGACCTATGATTTCGACAGAAACGGGCCTTTGCTAATAAATTGAGATCGTTTGAACAAACAAACATCCAATTAAGAAGCTGATGCTCGTTCTCACGAACTTGCCTGACAATGAAGTACACTTCCTTGGATTAAACAAGTTACTTAAAAAAAAAAAAGAAGAGGATCGCTGAAAAAGGCATAAGCAAGTGGACAAGGGAACAACCAAAGCCATCATCGGCAGCACAAGTCCTCTTCGGAGGCACAACTCTTCGGAGGATAAAGACCTCTAATGGGTCATACGCCACAAAAAAGAAAGTTCTCTACTCAACAAAAAAGATTGGAGGAGTCATGACCCCCCAACCATGAGAGAGTAACTTCCAGGCGATGAAAACCCTCTCTGAGGCACATTTCACCAGGAGTTGAAGTGTAACAACCGCTCTTCGGAATTTCACTTCACCAGAGTTGAAATGCAAACAAAATAGAAGCCCTCTTCGGAGGCCCATTTCACCAGGAGTTGAAGTGTAACAACCGCTCTTCGGAATTTCACTTCACCAGAGTTGAAATGCAAACAAAATAAAAGCCCTCTTCGGAGGCCCATTTCACCAGGAGTTGAAGTGTTACGACCGCTCTTCGGAATTTCACTTCACTAAAGTTGAAATGCAAAACAAAATAAAGACCTCTTCGGAAGCCCACGTTTCACCGAGATTGAAATAAAACTTCCAAGTGTTGAAACGTGAAAAGGCTTTCTTCGAAGGCACAACTCTTTGGAGGTACACGTTTCACCAAGATTGAAATAAAACTTCCAAGTGTCGAAACGTGAAAAATCCCTCCTCAGAGGTACAACCCCCTCCCGGGGACACAATCAAAAAGAAAGACCTCTTCGTAAGCCCACGTTTCACCGAGATTGAAATAAAACTTCCAAGTGTTGAAACGTGAAAAGGCTTTCTTCAAAGGCACAACTCTTTGGAGGTACACGTTTCACCAAGATTGAAATAAAACTTCCAAGTGTTGAAACGTGAAAAATCCCTCCTCAGAGGTACAAATTTCTATTTTGAAAAAAAAAATCCTCATCAAGAGCATACTTTAACTTTCAAAGGAAGAGTGATTTACCTATTCTAGAAAATAACCTTCCTCAAAAAAAAAAAAAAAAAAAGAAGAGGGGAAGAAAGTTAAAGTACTCTTCAGAGGCCCGCTTTACCACATAGAAGAATTCACTTGGCAAAATGCGTACTTAAGCAAAAGAAAAAAAATGATTTCTTCGAAGGACAAAGCGTAAAAACTTATATGAAGGAAGTTGTACTCTACGAAAAATTTCTTCAAGAATGAAGTAATTATTCTTCAGAAAATAAGAGTGCAAGTCCCCTCAAAGTATAAAATATTGCAGCAAGCTTATGGTATGGGGGCAACATGGTATAGTTACATACAAAATGGTATAGCTACATCGGTAAAGTACGCTCAAACAACATACCACAAGCTCACCGCAATATCATATAAATAAACATGTGCAAAAATGAATGATAAATGCATTCTCAAATTCAAACAAGAGTCTATACAAATAAAGGATCATTTTATTCAATTGCAGATACAGGTTTCAAAATAAAAAAGCAGGGGGCCGATACCCGCACAATTCTCGACCAGTACATGCAAAAGAAAGACAAGAAGCTAAAAGATGAAGTCTTCATTTCTTCTTGCCACCTTTCGACCCTTTACCCGGCCCAATGGTAAGCTTTTCAGGTCGGTCTGAAGGCATAAGGGAAGAAGGAGAGGGAGGTGCAACCGGTGCAACTTCCGGTTCTTCTTCAGTAGCAATGATTTTCTTCCCCCTCCTCTTCGATGTTCCGTGCTTCTTTCTTCTCTTCGAAGAAGACTCACTCTCTGGAGTAACAAGAGCGGACAAAACTACGTCATCAGAAGGAGTCCGCTCCGGAGAGATCTCGCCTCCTTCAAGTCCCTCGTCTTTCTGCTCTTGCGAAGCGATAGGGTCATCCAAGCCGTGAAGAGCCTCAATTTGCTCCTCTTGTGACCCGGGCTGTGAAGCAGAAGGAGGAGTCACCTGAAGAGACGGAGGAGGGATAACCGGAGGAGGTGAAGCCTGCACAGCACTTGGTGTTTCAACTGCAGAAGAAGAGAAATTAAAAATATTAGTATCTCCCCAAAAGAAGGGAGATATGGGTTCGTCGAGATTCAACAAGTAATCGAGAAGCTCATCAAACTTTTGAGGAGCAAGCAGGCGATCCACTTGAATCGGACCAATGTCAAAATTACCTGAAGATGTTTGCTTCGTTAGTTCGATCTCATAATTTTGAGCCCCGATATCCTCCAAAGCCTCATCATCAGTAGGGGTAATTACCCCGGTTCTTGTAGGAGGCAGCGAATGAGCACTGGAGCCTGTGATGTCAACTTCAGAAGAAACTAAAGGACGTTCAGAAGCGGTAGGTGGTATTTCTTTTTCAGAACGTTCCCCTTCCGCCATTCCGACTCGCACTCTGGCGAGTTGCTCTTTTCCCTTGGCAAGAGCGGCGCGGGCATCATCATCAAGATAATGCTCTTCAAGAGCTGACTCAGCGTAGCCGGCACCTTTGCCACCGAGCATATCGAGTGCTGCCTCCCAAACTTCAGCTAGTGTAATTTCATACTTAGGGCCTAGAAAGGCAAGGCTGCCACGCCCCAAAATGCTGTGCAGATAAAAATCAAATAATGTGGAGATAATGTCAGCTTTGGTTGCTTGATGGGCGTCTTCGGCCGCAAGTTTACCAGCAACAGCCTCGTCACGCTCCTTTTCGGCCATAGCATGTCGAGCTTTTAACATCTCTATCTCCAAGCTTTGAGAGCCGGTCTGTCCTCGCAGATGTAAAGTTTCAGCGCGATATTCTTCTATGACCTTCTCCTGGTGTGTAAGCTTATCTTCGACTGCCCTTTGACTGGCATGCGCGTCTCGTACTTGTTGCTGAAGCATGCTCTCCTTTTGAGAATAGAAAGTAGATGAAGTAGCTAACTCTTCCTTAAGCTTTTCTACTTCCGCTTCCAGCTTTTCATTATAGGAAGCAATACTTCTCATTTCGGCGTCATGCTATTCGAGAGTCTTCTGCCACTCAGCCTTATCGTTCTCCATTGTGAGCATGGCCTCGAGATAGGCTCGATTAACCCTCTGAAGCTCGTCGACAAGTTTTTGCCAGTTCGACATTCTTTCAATATCGTTCCTGACAGTATCAATATTTCGTAGCATAGCCGATTTGTCGAGAGGAACCAAGTCGAGATCAAATCGAACACCTCTCAGGCACCACTGAGGGAATCGACTTTGAAGAGTGGGAGGACCTTGCCCAACTTGGTATGCGGGCCGGTTGATGATTGTTTGAATGTCGGAACGAACGGGGGCAGGAGATTGAGCAGGAACATTTTGAGAAACTGTCGGCATTGTTTCTTCAGTAAGTTTAGCCCGCTTGCTGGAAGAATCGTCCATGTGACCTTTACCTCTCTCATCGTGAGTCTTTCTTTTTTGGGTATCATCATCTCTGTGGGGAGGGTCATGTCTTTCTTGTTCTCTTCGGTGACGTTCTTCATATGCTCGTCTCTCGTCTGCTTTCCTGATGGCCCTCTCTTCATCCGATTCTCTGTAAGAGGGGAGGTGACGCCGATAATCATATTGGCTACGCCTCCCGTAGCGCTGGAAATCATCATAGTATGAACTGCTGCGCCCCATTGGAGAATCTGGAATAAAAATAATAAGCTTTAGAAATCTTTAAAGTATAAGAAGATGAATGCGTAGAAGTGCTGAAAAGTCCTAAGTGTTGTGTAACGTGTAAACTACACGCATCAAGTTACAGACCACTCTGTGGAGTAGAGGTAGTGATAACTTGAGTGGAAGGAGTTGACATTTGTTGTAGAGAAGATGTCGCCTCAATTACAGAAGAGATAGTTTTGGAAACATCATCTTTGAAAAGTTCTTGAGAAGTCACAATTAAATCGCTCAACCCCTCGAAAACATCATCACCATCATGTTTTTTGGGACTGGCTTTCTCAACTCCTTCGTCAGCAGATCTTCCGGAAGATCGTGGAGTTTCTTCCTCTTCGATAACTGGGGCAAGTGCAGACTTGTCAGACGGCCCCGTAACGTCCTTCGGAATTGAACACTTCGCTAGTGGAGTTTCTATAGAGGTTCCTCCCTGCATGTGCTCTTTAGTAGAGACCGGTGCATCAGGGGTTTCCGTCGGAGAATCGGGAATTTCAGTTGGGACTTCACGAAGCTGAGTGATGCGAGAGGAATGAAGAAGCCCATATTGATGTAGAGATCCATCATTTAACAAAAACTTTATGCTCCTCTCTTCTGCCGCCACGGCGTTCAATCTCTCAAAAATTTGTTTATAGCATGGATCTCTAGAGGAAGGAGGAAGTGCTAAAACAGAAAAAAAAGAAGCCAAGTTAGCATTTAGCAACTCAGATTTCGAAAAGCCCAAGAATGGAGAAATAAAAATAGGAAAATCTTACTTCCTACTCTCCAGATGGCATAAAACCCTGGAGGGCAGCGAACAAAGAAATACTGATTTAGAAATCCATGAACGCTTTCAGGAAGATCGGTGATGAGTTTGCGGTTTCGAGCACTCCTTATAACTACGATAGAGGGATGATCTTTAATTTTTGTGAATGAGCAGAAGTAGCAGATTTCGTCAAAGCTCGGTAATCGGCCCAGAACTCTACTAAATAGCACACATAACCCCATCAGAATGGCATGGCCATTGGGGTGCAATTGGAATGGAGAGATAGATAATCGAAGCAGGAACTGTTGAAGGAAGTCATTAAAAGGTGGTATGGCACCGCTCAAGCACATTTGGCGATTGACAGCAATAAAGCCAGAAGGGGGCCTATCTGCAGTATCATTTGGCCCCGGTAGTAAGGCATCAGCTTCGGCAATACCAAACTGGATGAGTAATTGGTTAAACACCCGCTGATTCAGAGTTGTGGGAGTTCTCTCCGGAGGGTTATCCAACAGGTTGGCTACTGGGAAGACATCTTCAGCCTGGCCCATCGGTTCTTCTTGTTGAGATGTCATTCTACACAAGCAACTGGATGTTCAAATGCGAAGGTGCACGTTTCCCAAAAGTGTGAAGTGTTGTGCAGAACTAATGAAAATAACAAGTAAATATAACTGGAATTAAACTGGTTGACGATTGATCGACTATGGTAATTTCAGAACTTGTTAATTTAAAGTTCAAGCATAATATTAGTGCAGGCTGGTCAGTTTCAATTGACTATTTCAGTGTTGCTTTAATATTCTACTTGAAATCGATGGCACTTCGTTCACACGATTTGTTTAAGTTAATTATCTGTTATTAACTAATCTGTCATTTGATATGGGCGGTCGATGACAGTATATTCATCCTAGTTTTCTGTGAATGTTGTATTGAACAGATTGTTAGCCTGCAAGTCAAAATAACCTGTGAATGAATGCAATAAAATTCGACAGTTCAAATTTTATGCAATGGTTCAAAGTTCGAGCATAATTCACGCAAGTCCTAACTCGTCAACGGCTCAAAAATTTTGAGTCGGCAGTGCCCTAGGTCGTAAGTCGTATAAAAAGGGAGAAGCTCTGGTTCAAAGTAATAAGAAAATCTCCAAGTCTTATCTCGGCCACGACTCAAGGCTTAGGTCGTGGAGCATGTTGGGTCGGATCATGGTGGCTGGATCATACAAAAATGGCCGAGTCATACCTAAAGCAGTATTCGACTCTATCTGACCAACTAATCACCTAACTCCTAACCAGGTTACCTTCTAACCCATAAACCATTTCACTCCTAACCCGTTAATCTTCCAACTTTTAACCCATTAACCCAATAAAACTCTCAATAAACAACCCCGGTCTTATCACGCCACTAAATCACCTCAAGACGCAAATCATCAGATCAGACAACCCTACATCCATTGATGGTTAGAATGACCGAACTTTCAAGACTCAAGGGAGTAAATTGAAGGTAGGGTCGGAGCGCATGGGTTAATGATGATCGACAATCGGAAGGGAAGCAAGATTGCTTACGTAATGTGGTGTCAAAGATGATCGGAGGAGAGTCGAGTTGGAATCGCCTGTGAGAACTTGGAGATGCGTTAATGGCGGATGCGGTTTAGAGGATCGCTGATAAGAAGTGGGAGATAGGAGGAGCGAGTCAAGCATTTTATATCTGGAAGAGCTGGAACTCGAATCGGCACGCCCGGGTTATGATAAGTCGAAGCACACGACTTACGACTTAAGCGTGTGCTTCGAGGGGCAAATGTTAACCCCGTTCCAGCCTACAAGTTAAGGGGCCCACGAGTTAAAGGAGTCAATGAGTTAAGGCCTAGGATGAGCCATGACTTAAGGTGTTTAACGGCTCAGGAAGGATCTACGACTCAGGAAGCCTCACGACTCATCGAGTCACCGACTCAATAAGTTAATGACCTAAAGCTCAAAGCGACTTAAAGGGTTACGACTCAAGGGGTTAACGGTTCACAAGGCAGGACCGATTCAATGCATTACCGACTCATCAAAGGTATTGCCTCAGCGACTCAACAGGTCCACGACTCATCATAAGCAACGACTCAAGAGGATTGACGACCTAAGAAATGACTTGATGACTCATGACTCAGGATGACTCGTCTGCGACTTAAAGCCACTGAGTCATATTCCGTTGCTACAATGCATGTCCCAGTGAGAATTGACTCGCCAATGACTCAGGACTTGGCTTAGAATCCAGCAAGAGAATGAGCTAGTGAGAAGACCAAATGCTTAATCAGATAAGCAGGCCACGACTCAACTTGACTCGGCCACGGCTTAGCCTGAGTCGGTCATGACTCAGGACTTGGGCGAAAAACTTCTATCCAGATTTGCCTATAAATACATGACCACCCCCAACATTCAAGGGACCTTTTGGCTCATTCATTTCAAGCGTCGTTACTCTGCTGCATTCTGAACTATGTCAACACCTTCAAGGAACTTCACGAAGAAATCAAACATGTCAAACATGTGTTCAAAGATTTGGATCGACATTGAAGTTTAGGCTACTTGTTCTAAGTCACTTGAAACTCAAAGTGTGTTGTAATCAAAGTGTAACTGCATTGACTTGTAATCAAATCGTCAATAAAGATATTCAAAGTGGACGTCGGCTATCTCTTAAGCCGAACCACTATAAAATTGCTGTTGTTTACTGTTTTGTCACTATTATCTACTTATAATCTGTTCCCGAGCTATCGGGTGGTGCTTTCACGATCTCACTTCATACACCGGGGTGTTAGCGTTCAAATTTTAGCGTTAACACTACTAGTATTGAAACCTTCATATTTCTAAATTTTTTATCCCACCTTTTTAGCAAGGCCGTGATACCATAAAATCGACCGAGAAGCCAAAGATAGTTTGTCTTGAAGAATGGTCAACTCAGCATCTCAACAAAGCAAGTTTTGTTGAATGTTTTTTTCAGATAAGATTTCCTACAGAGGGGGGGTCCGGGGGGGTGGCAACCCCCCAAGGTGGGGGTGCGGGGGCAACACCCCCGCTACGGGGTTCGACTTGCCCAGTCAGGATCGAGCGACCTATTGGTTGCGACCTTGGGATATTCGCGAGTTAGCAGAAACGAGCGACCTAACAGAGGCGAGCGACTTAAGGGACTCGCGACCTAACAGAGGCGAGCGACTTAAGGGACTCGCGACCTAACAAAAGCACAAGCCAAGCGACCTAACATTTTAAGGCCGAACGACCTAATTAAACTCGCGACCTAACAGGGTACACGACCTAAAGGTATAAAGGTCATGCGACCTAACGGTATTAAGGTCTAACGACCTAAGGGAAATAGGGTCACGCGACCTAGAGGGTTAAAGGTCCAACGACCTATAGTAAATAAGGTACAACGACCGAAGGGTCCATGCGACCTAGTGGAACACACGACCTAAAGGGGGTATGCGACCTAACTCAGTCAAGCGACCTATCTGAAGGCCGACGTAAATTGAACTTGACCGAGCATTTCAAGGACAAACGGCCTACGACCTGAGACCTAGTGTCGAGTGACCTACGACCTACGACCTAGTGCCGAGCGACCTACGACTTAAGGGAGAACGAAATATGCAGACCGAGACTTTTCCATGCGAACGACCTAGCATAGGCAGAACGACCTAACTGTAGTTTTTTGCCTAAAACACCAAAAATTGGGGTTTTTCACCAATCCAATCCAAACCAAATGCAAATGTACATGCTAAAGTGATGGGGAATCATTCCCAAGAGTCCAATATAGTTATAGACTAGAATTGTGAGATAAAAATCTCACCTTTGCACAAATTCCATGAAGAAGAAGCTTGAAGTCAATAAAGAAGCAACTACAAGCTTGAATCCAATGTCTTTACTTTGATTTTGGAGTTGGATGTTGAATTTGCTAATGAACTTGGGCATGGAATTTTAATTTCCCTTTCCACTCACCATTAATGCTAAAACTAGAGTTAGATAGGAATTTATGAAGAGATGAGGGGAAGGGGTTGGAACTTAGGGTTAATAGGCTAAACCAACCCAAAGTCCAAAGTGGGAAAAGTTAGTGAAATTCCACTAACCCCAAACATATCAAAGTTTATACTTAAAAAGATTGTAAATGGCATTTCGAACTCAATGGAAGTGGTCTCGGGTCCTAATTTGACCGTTTGCAAAAAGTAGCTTTTCGGACCAATATCGATTAACGACAAAATATTTAAATAAAATATATAAATATAAAATCGATAAATATGCGGGTTGTTACAGATTTATAGTATGGTTTGGATATGTTATAATATTACATGTATACATATTTTCTTATTCAAAGCTTTCGTTAAAAGCTAATCACCTGCCGCACTGATATATTATAAGCTATGTTTACATGGACTATATATTTTTCGTTGCTTCCCACTATGTTTGGGATCAACCACTGCTACAATTTTCAAGTATTCATTTTCTTGCAATATCACATATATGGACCACGCTATGTTTAAATTTGTTTTATCTTCTGTCTTGAATATTGACAATTAAATAAAATTTGAAATATTTTATCATTAATTGTTATTGCAAATACCATTTGTTTTGTATTGTTACAGTTTTAGTTAATGTCAAATTTTTTTATTACTGCTACGAACTATATTTTCAATATGTATAAAATTGAAAATTGAAATTTATGGAATAAAAATAAATGAATGAGTTAAAATAAACCAATTCAAATATTATTTGATGTCTCTTAGCAAACTAACTGTAAATATCCTTTATTTCAAGTGAACTAAATTAAAATAACATGTCACCAAAGTGACCTCTCTTATTTTAG
The DNA here is from genome assembly GCA_030765085.1 of Allium cepa. NCBI lineage: Eukaryota > Viridiplantae > Streptophyta > Magnoliopsida > Asparagales > Amaryllidaceae > Allium > Allium cepa. The sequence goes on along the minus strand of CM060931.1, from coordinate 879,937,865 downwards.
TTATTCATGAAAAATGTTCGATGTTTTGTATGCATTTATTCATGCGGATATTAACGTCCCAAAGGAGGACTAATATTTTGTTGAATCATTTATACATGTGTAATGATAAATATGTGACAATCGTATAGTTTTGCTACTGAATATCTAATCGGCCTGATGGTAGATTGATATTTAACTCGAACTTATTGTCAATGATTGATCATTACAACAAGAGTACCACTTACAATTAATATTACCATCCAAAGACTTGATATTGATGTTGTGCTAGGTATTTTGAGAAGAGACTTACCAATTGTTTGAATTTACTATGGTTTTGTTTTATATTATGAGCATATTTGATTGATTCTTATGTTAAAATTACAACTAATTAAACTATGGTATCTGCTAATCTCAACAACATTCCCGTTCTAACTGGACAAACTTTAAGAATTGGAAAGAGAACATAATTCTTGTTCTTGGATGCATGGATCTTGACCTTCACTTAGGATGGATGCACCTACCCCACTTATGGATTAATGTTCTGAAGTTATAAAGAACTTTGAGAGGAGGGATCATACAAATGGCATGAGTCTAATGATCGTAAAGTGTGGCATTCTAGAGGCATTTAGGGGCGTGGGATCTGAAAAGATAATCAATGCTGAAGAGTTCCTTGTCGAGATTGAAAAAAATGTTTTTGTGATGACCCGAAATTTTAGGTAATATCAGTTTAATAATCTGTATTAATAATTAAATTGATTTGATAATTTTCTTTTATAATTTTAATTTAAATTGGCAAGTTTATTCTTTTAAAAAGGAAATAAATATTTAATTGGTAAATTTTTTCTTTTAAAACTAATAAAATGTTTTCTATTTATAATGTATATATATTTGTATATATTATAGATAGAAAAGCTTTGGTTTAAATTTCATAAATAAAACCATGTTTTCAAATTCCAATATAATTTGGTAAATTGGAAATTTTGATTAAATTAATATATGTCTTTTCAAAGATTATTTAAATAAATAACTATATAGTTTTAAAATATTTAAGGTAAATGTTTAAATTATATTTTAGCTTATGTTCAAATTTAAATAAGATTAACAAAAAGGTTTGTTTTATTTTCTTTTTAAATATGGCTTGATAAATATGATTTGAAAATATATATAGTTTAAAATACAATTCGCAGACATATGATACATTAATTCATTTAGCAAATAAGAAATTTATAAATAATGATATAATCTCTTTTATAAATTATTTTAAAATGGCAAAAATTATTATTTTCAAACAATATTAATAATGTGTTGTTATATGTATATATATAAGTTGACTTTAAATTGGATTTTTAAATTTAATTTGAATTTGGATTTAATTTTGAAATTCAAAAGATAATTATTTTGGATTCAAGAATATATGTATAGATTTTACTTATATATAATTGGTTTTATAATATTCTCTTTAAAGAAATTTATATATATATTTAGATTAGAATTTATAAAGTAAGTACACAAGCTTTTTATTTACATTTAAAATAAATAAAAATTATGTAATGATAAGTGTGATTAAATCAAGAAATTAGTAACAAGTGTTAGTTAATAAACAAAACTATATGACAAATGTTGAATGTTTAAACAAGTGTCATTTTAATTTTGATTTTCTTTTATTTTAAATTAATCACATTTTCACTTATATAAACACTTTGTTCCTTCCCTTCTATTCTTTTTCTATCTTTCCCTTTTCAAAAACTAAGAGATAAACTCAAACCAAAAATACTCAAAAACAGTCAGATAATCAACATGCCTCAAACCAGTCAAACCCTATAAATCATTTTCAAGATTCAAACCAGAAACCTATACATTTTCAATATCGAGACCAAAAGCCTGCGTTTTCTTAAAACCTGAGATAAAAAAAAGCAAGCAACTTCATTTCTGTTTGAGAGCAAGAAGTTCTCAACATCAAAGTGATTTCAAATTTCAAGTTCCACTCCAACAATGCGTTTTTCTTCTGCAAATTCAGTTTTCAAGATCAAACATTTTTCAAACTTCAGCATCTCAGTTCAAATCTATTTCAAATTAAAATGGCTCTGTTCATCATCTTTTACAGGTGAGAAACTCTTTTTAAAAAAAACTTAATTATGAATCTGGTTGCCTGTCAAATTCTAAATAAGTATGTTTGTGTGAATATATATGTAAATGAGTTCATATACATATATACATATATATATATATACATATATATATATATATATGAATGTATAGGTGTGTGCTTGCTGTGTGCCTATGTTTTCCTTTTTTTAGTTTCCAGCATCAAGCTTTATTCAAAATTCTTTTTCTCTTGATCTAGTCTCTGTTACGACTTAGGCTTCAAACAAAATTTGTTTGTTTAATTATGGAGCAGGTTTTAAAATTTTATTTAAGTTAAAATGAATTTGAAATGTGTTTGGAAACCAAAAGAATAGTGCAAATATAAGTTATGTTAAAAATTCAAGCATCCCAATTAAATGATTCAGGTATATGATCTGAATCCTTAACCTAAATCATGATTTTTGCAAGTGAAACAATAATTTTTAGAAGAGGTTTGAAGAGCATTGCGGGGTTGATCAGATATTGTGTTTCGGGTTGTTATTGAATATCTAGTTGCTCGGCGAGGTCATGGTTCTCACTAGGGGTGGAACGATGATCGGAGATTTTAGGGGAACTTGGCAGGAGGGTGTACCGGTTACTGTATGGGCAGTTGATGATGTTATATGTATATAACCCTATTTTTGGCTAGGTCGGAAATCTCGTTTGCCACGGCGCCTCTGGTGGATCGAGTTTCACTAGACTCGGAGAAATGGAAGCAGGGGCATTGGCGAAGGCATGCTTGGAAGCTCCAATGCTCTGGTGATCGGCATGGTGGATTCGAGGAGGTTTTAGTGAGGTGGTTTGTTCCAGGTTGGGGCAAGGATTCCTCGATTTCGATTTTGGGTTGTCATCCATGTTGTGATGGTCGGAATTTGGTGCAAGGGTGACGTTGGCATGTGAAGGGCATCGTGGATGGTCGAAGGTGCCTGCATCGATGGTGCATGTGCATGTCAGCGATGATATGTCAGAAGCTTTGGGTTGTTGTTTTATCTCGAAAAAGGTTTCAAGATAGTGAGATTTTGACCCGAGTGAAGTCTCTTGTCGATTGTGAGTGAATTGGTTTCAAGGTTTGAACTTTAACACTTAAACAAATTTTTTGAAAAAAAGGAAAGATGTGGTTTTCTTAGGTAAGTGCTCGAGTAGGCTTTGGGTACCCGAAGCAACATTTGAAAATAGATTTTAAAAGTTTATAAAATAAAAACAAGACTTTGAATTTAAATAATTTGGTTTTAAACTCTTATAAATTTCTTTTATAAAATAAGTGTTTTTTAAAATTTGATTTAAAATATTTTTTAAATTGTTTTAAATTTTGTTAATTTGTAAATAATTTGAAACATAAATTTGAAATGAAATTTAAAAGTAAATTTGAAAATATAATGTTTCAAATGCATTTGTAAATGATGCTCAAGTCATTGATAAGGACAATGGTTTTATCTTAAGGTTAATCAAGATTTAATGATTTGAAATTAATTAAATTAATAAGGTAATTTAAGAGAATTAATTAATGTAACTAATTAATAATTATGGATTAATAAATAAGTAATTAAGAGTTGTAAATTAATTAATTAGGGGTAATTAATTTGTAATTAAGGATCATTAATTGGATAAGTAAGATTAGAAATTAATTAATCAAGTAATTAAATATTAATTAAGTTACGGTTAAGCACTTAATTAATTTAGTAATTAGAGATGAATTAATTGGTTATTAAAAATTAATTAATTTGTAATTAATAATGGTCAATTAAAGTTTAATTACCTAAGGGAAGTAATTAAAGAATTGTTAATAGTTAATGTAAGGATCATTAACTAGGGATTATGAAATGATCAATTAATGTGATTAATTAAAATAATTAATTAGATTAATTAATTAAGGATAATCATTAGTGGAATTGGTTTAGTATGATTACTTAATGAAAGTAATTAAAAGGATTAATTACTCAATGTAATTAAGTTAATGTGATTAGTTTAAGTTAATTAATTAGTTTAATTAAGTTAAGATAATCACATGATGATTTGATAAGTATAATTACTTAGTGCAATTTATAAAGTGTAATTACTTAGTGAAGTAATTAAGGATTAATTACTTAGTGTAATTAATTAAAAACTTAATTAATAAAATTTATTTTGAAGTTGATTAAGTAAGGTAATCAATTAAGAATAGTTAATTACTGAATGTGATTAATCAATGCTGATTAATGAATAAAGATTAATTAAAGATTAATTATTAAATGTGATTAATTTAAACAATAATTAATTAATGAAGTAATTAGAGGATCATTAATTAGTGTAATTAATGATGTAATTAAGGATTGATTAATCAAGGATAATTAATCAATGAAGTGACTATAGAATAATTAATTAATTAATTGTCATTAATTAAGGATTAATGTAATTAATTATAGTTAATTAATTAATGAAAGTAATTAAAGGTTAATTACTATAAATGGTAAAGGATAATTAATCTATGTAATTAATTAAAGGCTAATTACTTAATGTAGTTAAAGAATAATTAATCAAGGATGATTAGTTAAGATGGAAAATTAAAGGATGATTAATTAATTAGTTTGTATTTAATTGATGGTTTAGTAAGCAAGATTTGTAGTACTGGAAGTAATTAATTTAATTTATTTTAAATTAATTAGAGATGGTGTGACGATCAGTGCTTATGGATGGCAGGATGATATTGAATGCCTTGGATTGTTTGATATCTCTGATATGGGATATGGGATATGTGCTTATCTAAGACATGAGATGCTTTGGTTGAATTGTGATGATATGGATTATCTATTTGTGATGATGTGAATTGACATGAGATGCTTTGGTTGAATTGTGATGATATGGATTATCTATTTGTGATGATGTGAATTATCTATCTGTGTGAATATAGATAATTAATCAAAAAAATTAACTTTAAAACAACTTGGCTTTAAAAGATGGTGTTTTGGATTTCGATGAGACCGGGATCGGATTTTCAAATTTGGATATCTGAAAACCACATCAATCCAAATTAAACGTTAGGTCGTGAATCTCAAGTAAAGATCGAGATGAAGATTCAGAGTGCAAGGGTTATTGTCGTTAACTCTTATGGTGATTCCAAAATGAGTCACGATATAATGCCTTCAGTTTCATTCGAACCCGAAACGAACTTGTATGGATTGAATGCTTTCAAAACATCGTTAGGTGGACGATAAGCATTCTAAGATAGATGTGTCCTATAAAGATAATCGTAGCCTCAAGCCTCATCACCCGAGAATGGCTAAAACAGGGGAGGTGCAGTAAGGCTAAGTGAGTCATGCTCAAGTAGGACAAGATTTTCTCCTGTCTACAAATCTCATTTTATTCGGCCATGTAGGGCTGTTGATTGCAACAACTGTCAGGGTTGTCTTGTTCGGGACTTTCTAGTAAGGGATGGTTCTGGCTTTGTCTTGCAGAGGATTTAGGGTGGATCCTCGGTACGGTGATCTAGGCCACGTACTATTACGGGCGATACCCCAGTAGCCCTACCATTGATGGAAACCCATTCTTCATACGTTCCCTTTACGGTTTTGATTGTATAACCCACTTTGTGGCTAGTATGCTAGAATTTAATCATGTAACAATTTCAGTTATTTCTTATTTACTTGAAAATCCTAGACCTATTATAATATAACTGGATTTCCTATCAATGTTTTGGTTATCGTAAGGTAAAAACTTTTCCGTGTTTATGTGTGGGAAGTCTTACGAGATACCTTTTGTTTTCAAAAGTTTTTCAAAGTTAAGCAACTTTAACCTGTTACTCACACCAGACCCATGTCTGACTTGGAGTTTATTTTCTATTTTATTAATCTCTTAGGTTTCAAATTTTTACGAGTAGCCAAGGGATTCAGGTTAGCTTTGATGAACTCTGGAGGAAATGGAGTGGGAGGCTTCAGCATTTATAGATATATAGTTTCTGCTGTATTGGTATCTCTGTGTTGGATTTGAGTTCTAATGACTAGACAAGTGTTTACAACCGTCTCGTTTGTGTTGTATAAGCTGTGTAACTGTGTTCAATGTTGCATACTATGTAATACTTGTGTGATTAGTATAATTTAGTCGTTCCGCTGTTGATATTCTGATGTTGTTTCGTTCTTTCTTCTCTATATTTTCTCTTTTCTATCCCTTTCTTTCTTAGTGATGATGCGTCTTTCTGTGGAGAGAAAGGCGGGTCGTCACAGTTGGTATTAGAGTGCTAGGTTAAGTGAATACCTAGGCTTTGGCGTGATTTCTTTCTTGAGAGAGTGTATTTGTATTTTATATATATTTTTTACCTTTTTGTTAGATTGCATGTTCGGGTTTTCCAATATAAGTTCTCAGGATTGGAAGGGTAGTGGTGTGTAGCACAACTACCAATGGTAGAAGTCAGAGTTTTGAGGTAGGAAGTATCTTCCAAGGCTGTAGACCCAATACTACCTCGAGCAAGCTTTGCGGTGGTCTAAGGATTTCACCAATCTCTGAAGGTAGCCTTTATAAGGTTCAGAGTCTATCCTTGGAGTGAAAGTTTGGTTGTGCTTGTGTAAGTGGATTTTCTAGAGTTTGGATTTGTCAATTGAGCAGAAGCAATTGATGGTATCTTGGCAACTTCGAAAAGGAGCAACTGTGTGGTGACACACGGTGACTATGGATGTTTCCGAAGAAGTTTCTTTTGGAGCAAGTTTAAGGAAGTGTGTCTGCATCGGATATGAGTCGAGGATCAGAAGGGTGTTTGTGTTTGGTTTGAGGTCGAGTTTCTTGAGGAGATGTTTGCCCATCTCTAGGCTCTGTATAGAATTGGATGATATGGATTTGAGGTTCGAAAAGCTTTGATTAGGAAGTATTTGGCATCTGTGTCAGCAGTGCATCTCGGAGTGTTTTGTGTGCCAGCAGGAAGGTCATCTGGCTAAGCAGTTTTCTAGAGGTGAAGTTCAGAAGCAGCAGAGTGGATCCATTTCCTCAATGGATTTGCTAGATAAGCACAAGCTGTTCTGATTGGTAAAGAGAGAACAGTATCTTTGAAAATTAGGCTGGATGGATCGCAAAAGTGACTTGTGATAGTTGAATATTCTCTTGAGTAATCTTTGGCTTGGGATCGAGGCATCTCTAGGGAATGGAAGTTATCAGAGATTTTTTCCGGATGTCTTTGAAGAAGTCAAAGTTTGCCTTAGCATCTGGAGATTGAGTTTTCATATCAACTAGGATTCCAGAAGTGATGTTGGTGGTTCAGCTAAGTAGCAGGATGGATCTTAGAAAGAGGGTTTAGTGAACCAGCTCGAGATATCATGGAACTTCTGAGTTTTCTCTTTATGGATCTGTTGAACCGTGTCTTCGGGGAAGTGTTGGACAAGTTTGTGATCGTGTTCATCATTATCATTCTCATCTGCTCCAGATCAAAGCTATGCAGCAAAAGCGAGGTAACAGCTGCTCTAGAGTGGAAGCAATCCTAGACTCCTTGGAAGTTTGGAGTGCTTTGGATTAGAGGGTTTCTACTGGTAGTGTTTCAGGGTCTGAGGCGAGTTTGGAAAGTGCACCTGTTTTGTCTTTCTGGATGGTAGAAGTTAGTTTTCTACTGATGTTTATGGTGTTGAGTTTGTGTACTTGATTTTGGTTGATCTTGAGAGGATCACTATGTTGGGTTGTTTTTGGTGCAGTTTGTTTCAAGAGGCATCAGCGAAGGTTGAGCTGATCAGGAAGGAGGAAGGCAGCCTAGGATCATTAGATGAGTTTGGTTGATAAGAGATGGAGGAATTTGGATTTCAAAGTCAGAGATTTGATTTTGGATAAGTTTTCTCCGATTGAAGGAGCTATCAGATTTGGTAAGACTGGGAAGTTAGCTCCGAGGTATTAGATCTTTCTATGTTCTTCTGAGGATAAGTGCATTGGTCTTCAGGGTTGAATTGCCAATTTGGAAGACTGGAATTCATCGTGTTTCACATATCTCTGAGGGGGTACGTGTATGTTCCATCTCTGGTTGTGGAACCAGCAATTCAAGAGGATTTGGTAGTTGAGTAGGACTTGACTATGGTCTGATATCCTGTTCAGTTTAGTAGATCTAGATGAGTAGGAGCTTTGTAGCTTAGTAGTATAGCTAGTTTGGATTCAGCAGAGCAAGTATTCCAGTGTTTATACCTAGGAAACTGTAGATAGTGTTAGGAAGGTCTATCCTAATTTGTGTCAGGATCATTAGATTTGTTTGATTGAGTGAATTGGTTTCTACGGTTGTTAGCGTATGATTGATAATATATGCTTGTGGTTTAAAATTAAACTCTTTGTTGGGTTATTAAATTATCTTTTCTTTTAATTTCAAGGACGAAATTCTTTTAAGGGTGGAGGAATGTGATGACCCAAAATTTTGGGCAATATCAATTTAATAATCTATATTAATAACTAAATTGATTTGATAATTTTCTTTTATAATTTTAATTCAAATTGGCAAGTTTATTCTTTTAAAAAGCAAATTAATATTTAGTTGGTAAATTTTATCTTTTAAAACTAATAAAATATTTTCTATTTATAATGTATATATATTTGTATATATTGTAAATAGAAAAGCCTTGTTTAAATTTATCAAATAAAATCATGTTTTCAAATTCTAATATAATTTGGTAAATTGGAAATTTCGATTAAATTAGTATATGACTTTTCAAAGATTGTTTAAATAAATAACAATATAGTTTTAAAATATTTAAGGTAAATGTTTATTTGTTTAAAATCTATTTCAGCTTAAGTTTAAATTTAAATAAGACTAAGAAAAAGGTTTGTTTTATTTTCTTTTTAAATATGGCTTGATAAATATGATTTGAAAATATATATAGTTTAAAATACAATTCACAAACATATGATTCATTAATTCATTTAGTAAAATAAGTGATCTATAAATAATGAGATAATCTCTTTTATAAATAACTTTAAAATGGCAAAAATTGTTATTTTCTAATAATATTAATAATATGTTGTTATATATGTATATATATATGTTGCCTTTAAATTGGATTTTTATTTTAATTTGAATTTGAGTTTGGTTTAATTTTGAAATTCAAAAGATAATTATTTTAGATTCAAGAATATAAGTATAAGATTTTATTTATCTATAATTGGATTTATAATATTCTCTTTAAAGAAATATATATATATATATATAAGAATTTATAATGTAAGTATAAAAGCTTTTTATTTACATTTAAAATAAATAAAAATTATGTAATGAGAAGTATGATTAAATCAAGACATTAGTAACAAGTGTTAACTAATAAACAACACTATATGACAAACGTTGAATGTTTAAACAAGTGTCATTTAAATTTTGATTTAAATTTTATTTTAAATTAATCACATTTTCACTTATATAAACACTTTGTTCCTTCCCTTCTATTCTTTTTCTATCTTTCCCTTTCCAAAAACTAAGAGATAAACTCAAACCAAAAATACTAAAAAACAATCTGATAATCAACATGCCTCAAACCAGAAACAGAATCAAACCCTGTAAATAATTTTCATGCTTCAAACCAAAAACCTGTACATTTTCAATATCAAGACAAAAAACTTGCATTTTCTTAAAACCTGAGATAAATCAAAGCAAGCAACTTCAATTCTGTTTGAAAGAAAGATCTTCTCAACATCAAAGTGATTTCAAATTTCAAGTTCCAGTTCAACAATGCATTTTCCTTCTGCAAATTCAGTTTTCAAGATCATACATTTTTCAAACTTTAGCATCTAATTTCAATTCTATTTCAAAATAAAAGGGCTTTGTTCATCATTTTTTACAGGTGAGTGACACTTTTTTTTTAAACTTAAGTATGAATCTGCTTCCCTGTTAAATTCTGAACAAGTATGTTTGTGTGAATACATATGTAAATTAGTTCCTATATATATATATATATATATATATATATATATATATACACACGAATTTAGAGGTATGTGCATGCTGTGTACCGATGTTTTCCTGTTTTTAGTTTCCAGGCTCAAGATTTACTCAAAATTCTTTTTCTCTTGATCTAGTCTCCGTTAGGATTTAGGCTTCAAACAAAATTTGTTTGTTTAACTATAGAGTAGGTTTTAAAATTTTATTTAAGTTAAAATAAATTTGAAATGTCTTTGGAAACCAAAAGAACAGTGCAAATATAAGTTATGTTAAAAATTAAAGCATACCAATTCAATGATTCAAGTATATGATCTGAATCCTTAACCTAAATCATGATTTTTGGAAGTGAAACCAAAAATTTTAGATTAGGCTTGAGTGAGCATTGCGGGGTTGATCAGATATTGTGTTTTGGATTGTTTCTAATGATCTAGTTGCCCGACGAGGTCGTGGTTCTCACTGCGGGTGGAAGGATGATCGGGGAGTTTCGGGAAAATTGGCAAAGGGTGTACCAGTTACTATAGCGGCGGCTGGTGAACGTTATATGTGTGTAACCCTACTTTTGGCTAGGTCAGAAATCTCGTTTGCCACAGCGCCTCTGGTGGATTTGAGTTCCACTCGACTCGGAGAAACGGACGCAGGGGTGTTGGCGAAGGCATGGTTGGAAGCTCCGGTGCTCTAGTGATCGACATTGTGGATTCGATGAGGTTTTGGTAAGGTGGTTTGTTCCAATGGGGCAGGGATTCTTCGATTTCGATTTTGAGTTGTTATCGATGTTCTGATGGTCGGAATTTGGTGCGTGGCTAATTGTTGACATATGAGGGGCATCGTGGATGGTCGGAGGTGGCTAAATCAATAGTGCATGTGCACGTCAGCGATGATATGTTAGGAGCTTTTGGTTGTTGTTTTGTCTCGAAGAAGGCTTCGGGATAGTGAGATTTTGACTCGAGTGAAGTCTCGTGTCGATGGTGAGTGAATTAGTTTCCACGTTTAAACTTTAACACTAAAACAAATTTTTTGGAAAAAAAGATGTGGTTTTCTCGGGTAAGTGCTCGAGTAGGCTTCGGGTCGAACCCGAAGCAACATTTGAAAACAGATTTTAAAAGAATTTAAAGTAAAAACAAGATTTTGAATTTAAATAATTTTGTTTTAAACTCTTATAAGTTTCTTTTATAAGGTAAGTGTTCTTTAACATTTGATTTAAAAGGGTTTTTAAATTGTTTTAAATTTTGTTATTTGAAAATATTTTAAAACTTATATTTGAAATGAAATTTAAAAGTAAATTTAGAAGTATAATGTTTCAAATGCATTTGTAAATATAATCATGTTCAATGTTAAGGATAATGTTTTTATCTTAAGGTCAATTAAGATTTAATGATTTGAAATTAATTAAATTAATAAGGTAATTTAAGAGTTATTAATTAATGTAATTAATTAATGACTACGGATTAATAAATTAGTAAATAACGTAGAGGTTAATTAATTTCTAATTAAGGATCATTAATTGGATAAGTAACATTTTTAATTAATGATTAGAAATTAATTAATCATGTAATTAAAGATTAGTTAAGTTATAGTTAAGCACTTAATTAATTTAGTAATTAGAGATGAATTAATTGGTTATTAAAAATTAATTAATTTGTAATAATGGTTAGTTAAAGTTTAATTACTTAAAAGAAGTAATTAAAGAATTGTTAGTAGTTAATGTAAAGATCATTAACTAGGGATTATGAAATGATTAATTAATGTGATTAATTTAAAATAATTAATTAGATTAATTAATGAAGGATAATCATTAGTGGAATAGGTTAAGCATGATTACTTAATGAAAGTGATTAAGAGGATTAATTACTCAATGTAATTAATTAAGTTAATGTGATTAGTTTAATTTAATTAATTAGTTTAATTAATTTAAGAAAATCACTTAATGATTTGATAAGTATAATTAGTTAATGTATTTTATAAAGTGTAACTACTTAGTGAAGTAATTAAGGATTAATTACTTAGTGTAATTAATTAAAGACTTAACTAATAAAAATTATTTTGGAGTTAATTAAGTAAGGTAATTAATTAAGAATAGTTAATTACTGAATGTGATTAGTCAAGGCTGATTAATGAATAAAGATTAATTGAAGATTGACTATTAAATGTGATTAATTAGAACAATAATTAGTTAATGAAGTAATTAGAGGATAATTAATTAATGTAATTAATGATGTACTTAAGGATTGATTAATCAAGGATAATTAATCAATGATGTGATTATAGAATAATTAATTAATTATAATTAATTAAGGAATGACGCAATTAATTATGGTTAATTAATTAAAGAAAGTAATTAAAGGTTAATTACTGTAAATAGTTAAGGATAATTAATTTGTGTAATTAATTAAAGGCTAGTTACTTAATGTAATTAAAGAATAATCAATCAATGATGATTAATTAAGATGGATAATTAAAGGATGTTTAATTAATTGGTTTGTAATTAATTAATGGTTAAGTAAGCAAGATTTATAGTAATGGAAGTAATTAATTTAATTTAATTTAATTAGAGATGGTGTGATTAATAAATCATTGCTTATGGATGGCTGGATGATATTGAATGCCATGGATTGTTTGATATCTTTGATATGGGATATGTGCTTATCTTTGATATGAGATGCTTTGATTGAATTGTGATGATATGGATTATATATTTGTGACGGTGTGAATTATCTATCTATGTGAATATAGATAATTAATCAAATTGTTTTAACTTTAAAACAACTTGGCTTTAAAAGACGGCGTTTTGAAGTTTAGTGTGACCGGGATCAGATTTCTAAATTTTGATATTCGAAAACCACATCGATCCAAATTAAATGTAAGGATATGAATCTTAAGTGAAGATTGAGATGAAGATTTAGAGTGCAAGGGCTATTGTCGTTAACTTTATGGGTGATTCCAAAATGAGTGTAATGAGATAGTGCCTTCGGTTTCGTTCGAAACCGGAACGAACTTGTATGGATTGAATGCATTCAGAACATCGTCAGGTGGACGATAAGCATTCTAAGATAGATGTGTTCTATAAAGGTAATCGTAGACTCAAGCCTCATCAACCGAAAATGGCTAAAACAGGGGAGGCGCAGCAAGGCTAAGTGAGTTGCGCTCAAGTAGGACAAGATTTTCCCCTGTCTAGAAGTCTCTTTTTATTCGATTGTGTGGGGAAGTTGATTGCAACAACTGTCGGGGTTGTCTTGTTCGGGACTGTCCAATAAAGGATTGTATCGGTCTTTTCTTGCAGGGGATTTAGGGTGGATCCTCGGTACGATGATTTAGGCCATGTACTATGATGGACGGTACCCTAGTAGCCCTGTCATTGATGGAAACCCATTCTTCTTACGTGCCCTTTACGGCTTTGATTGTATTACCCACTTTGTGGCTAGTATGCTAGAATTTGATCATGTAACAATTTCAGCTATTTCTTATTTACTTGAAAATCCTACACCCTATTATAATATAACTGGATTTCCTATCAAATGTTTTGATTATCGTAAGATAAATATTTTTCCGTGTTTATGTGTGGGAAATCTTACGAGATAACTTTTGTTTTTCAAAGGTTCTTCAAAGTTAAGCGACTTTAACCTGTTACTCACACCAGACCCATGTCTGACCCGAAGTTTATTTTCTGTTTTATTAAACTCTTAGTTTTCAAATTTTTACAAGTAGCCAAGGGATTTAGGTCAACTTTGACGAACTCTAGAGGAGAAATGGAGTAGGAGGCTTCAGCGTTTGTAGATATATAGTTTTCGCTGTATTGGTATCTCTATGTTGTATTTGATTTGTAATGACCACACATGTGTTTATAACTGTCTAGTTTTTGTTGTATAAGCTGTGTAACTCTATTAGATGTTGTATATTATGTAATACTTATATGATTAATATAATTTATTCGTTCCGCTGTTGAGATTCTGATGTTGTTTCATTCTTTCTTCTCTATCTTTTCTCTTTTCTATCCCTTTCTTTCCTAATGATAATGCATCTTTCTATGGAGAGAAAGGCGGGTCATCATAGTTTTGCTAAAAAATGATGAGGCGTAAACAAGCATGCTTTTGGGACGCTTGATTTCCATGAAGTATCAAAGCAATAGGAACATAAGGGAGTACATTATGGAAATGTCTATTTTTTCTTCAAAACTTAAGGCACTTAAGCTTGAGCTTTTGGATGATTTTCTTGTGCATTTCGTACTAATTTCTATTCCATTATAATACAACTAGTTTAAGATCAGTTATAACTATCAAAAGGACAAATGGACTCTTGATGGGATCATTTCATATTATGTAAAAGAAGAAGAGAGGTTGAAGCATGATAAAACTGAAAGTGATCGTTTGACATACACCGCTAAGGGAAAGGACAAAAAGAAAAAAAGGATAAGGAAACTGCTAAAGGTCTAACGGAAAAGAAACAATATAAGAAGGCCGATGGTTGTTACTTTTGTAAGAAGGCTAGACATTTAAAGAAAGATTGAACCAAATATCATGCATGGCATGTTAAGAAAGGTACACCTTTGCTTTTGTCTGTTCTGAAGTAAATTTAGCTACAATACCTAGAAACACTTGGTGGTTAGCTTCCGGTGCTTCTACCAACATAAGTGTTTCTATGCAAGGTTGCCTGAGCTATCGAAATCCAACTGTTGCTGAAAGATACATCTATGTGGGTGGTGGAAAATCGGTTAAAGTGGAAGCTATTGGGAATTTTAAGTTGTTATAAAGAACTCGGTTTTATTTGGATTTATTTGATACTTTTGTTATATCGTCATTTAGACGGAATTTGGTTTCTATTTCTAAGTTGGACAAATCTAGTTATTCCTTTCATTTGGGAGTGGTATTTTTAGTTTATCAATAAATTCAAATCTTATTGGAACTAGTTCTCTCAATGCTCTCTCAATGTTTATGATAACTTATATATGCTTGGCGTTAATACCTCTTATTATGAAGCCTTGCATGTGGAATCGCGTGGTACAAAAAGAAAAGCTAATAAGGTAAATTCAGCCACATTGTGGCACAAGCGCTTAGGTCGTATATCTAAAACTAGAATTCAAAGGCTTGTGTCAGATGGCATTTTGGAATCTTTTGATTTTTCAAACTTCCATGTCTGTGCAGAGTGCATTATGGGGAAATAGGCCAAACATAAGGAAATAGGTGCCAATAGAGCAACCAACGCCTTAGGATTGATACATAAAGACATTTGTGGACCATTCCCTATAGCATCATGGAATGATCTACAATATTTTATCACATTCATAAATGACTGCTAAAGATATGGCTACCTATATCTTATACATGATAAATCAGAATCCTTAGACATGTTCAAGAAATTTAAGGTAGAAGTTGAGAATCAACTCAACAAAAGAATTACAACAAAAGAATTAAAACTATCAGATCTGATCGTAGAGGTGAACATTATAGTAAATCTGATGGATCAATTGAACAATGTCTAGGACCATTTGCCAAATTCCTAGAGGAGTATGGAATAGTCTTGTAGTACACCATGCCAGATTCTCCTAGCATCTTGTAGTACAAAACTCTTAAAGACATGGTGAGCAGTATGATGATTCATTCTACCGTACCAAAATCACTCTGGGGGAGGCATTAAAGATAGCAATTTATATCCTTAATAGGGTACCTACTAAAGTAGCTGATAAGACACCTTATGAGCTTTGGACAGGCAAACATCCAACTCTAAAGCATTTTCATGTTTGGGGATGTCCAGCCGAGGCAAGGCCATAAAGGACAAATAAAAGAAAATTGGACGCTAAAACAGTGAGCAGTTACATTATTGGTTATTCTAAGCAATCTAGAGGCTATAAATTTTACGATCCCACACTGATGAAATTTTTTAAGACGGAAACTACAATTTTTTTTAAGGATGTTGAGTTAGGGGGAGAAATGATGTGAGGAACATTGTTTTTGAGGAGGAATCATCATCTATGATTCCTATTACAATCACTTCTTTTGACAATGTACAGATTATCATTATTATCATTAATGAAGAATTTAATCCTGAACCACAACAAAACAATATTGAAGAAAACTCTCTTCGAGATGAGGACAATGTTCCCCAAGAACAACATAAAAATGAATTACTACTAAGGAGATCCACTACAGAGAGGAAAGATGCCATTTTGGATGATTATGTGGTAGTTCTTCAAGAAATAGAGGATAATGATGGATTGGTGGAAAATGATCCTATCAACTTTCACCAAGCCATACTAGATGCTAATTTTCAAAAGTGGATTGAATCTATAAATGAAGAGTGTAAATCCATGCAAGACAATTAAGTTTGGGACCTGTTAACCCCTCTGCTCAAGCGACTCAAGAAAGGCTCACGACTCACAATGATTACCGACTCAACTGATTACCGACCTAACATATGGACCGAATCAACGACCTATCTAGTTACGACTCAACAGGCTAACGACTTAGTAACCTTAGCGGCTTAAGAGAATAGTCCGACTCAACAGCCTTAAGGAGTTACCAACTCAACGGCCTTGAAGGGTTACGACTCAACGGCCTTGAAGGGTTACGACTCAACGACTCAGGAGGGACAGCGACTCACTGGGTTATAACCTTAGCGACTTAAAGGTGCCGGCCGACTCAACGGGTTAACGACTCATGGAGTTAACAACTCATGTGGCAGACCGACCTAAGTTTTCCAACGACTCAAGTAACTTAAGATGTCTAATGACCTATTATAAGTCGCTGGCGACCTAAGCAAACAAGAAGCAAACTCAATGCCGCTTCCCTTATGTCGCTGCCTGCCGACTCGTGATATTTAAGTCGGTCACGACTTACGACTCATCCTGAGTCAGTCACGACCTATGACTTAACAATTCCAGCCCAGAAATTTGCCTATAAATACATGGCCATCTCCAACATTCAAGGGACTTTTGGCTCATTCTTTCCAAGCACCGATACTCTGCTACATTCCAAACCAACTCAACACTCAAAGCTTTCAAGACACGTAGAACGCTATCAACAACTTCAAGAAGAAATCTCATGCATCCGACATGGATTTGAGGACTTTCACTTACATTGAAGTTTAAGCTACTCGTTCAAAGTGTTTAGTAGTTCAAAGTGTATTGTACTTGGGAAGAATTGTATCAACTTGTAACAAAATCATCAATAAAGATATTCAGAGTGGACGTAGGCAAACTATTGAGCCGAACCACTATAAAATCGTTGTTATTTACTGCATTTTTCTGTGGTTTTCTGCTTATACTCTGTTCCCGAATCATCGGGTGGTGCTTTCACAACTACACTTTACACACCGGGGTGTTAGCGTTCAAATTTTAGCGTTAACATTTTTGGTGCTTTCACTGAGAAGATCGAACTCAGGCGAATTATCATCATTGCTCCATGAAAATTTGTTGAAGTAATCTCTCTGAAGACTAGAAGTTTATCTGAAATCATGGCTCCGGGGAGAAGGAGTAGATCTGTTAGATCTGGAAATGTTCAAGAGGGAACCTCCGCTTCCCCGGTACCTAATCAAGCCACTCCACCTGTTGGGGTTACAAAGGCGGAGTTGGATGTTGTAATCTTAGGGCTGAACCAGCAGATAAATGCCCAAAGTGCACAATTGGAGGCTCAGAATGCCCAAAATGCCCTAATTTTGAATAAGTTGAACGATTTGCTTGGGGTAAACCGTCAACCAACGGGTAATGAAAGGAACTTTGCTGGCAACATTCATGATGCTGAAGAAAGAAACATTCCTGAGAGGGCTGCCAGCCCCTTTGAGCAGACATTTCCTGAAGTTGGTGGATCTAAAGCTCGAAATGATGAGGGGTATCTGTCTGAAATGGTTCGACAAATCATGAAAGAAATCGTGCAAAGGAATGAAGATGAGAAGGAATGGGGTTTCGCTCCAAGTAAAACCCCGTTTACCGAAAGGATCTTAAAGGCTGAGTTCCCAAGGAAGTTTATCCCTCCAACTATCCCAGCTTACAAGGGAACAAGTGATCCAAACGAATTCTTGTACAAGTATGATTGGCACATGACAGGTGCCAGAGCTTCTGAAGAAATAAAGTGTCGATATTTTCCTGTATATTCGGAAGGTGTAGCTCTGCTTTGGTTCACCAAGCTACCAATTCGGTCTATAGATCAGTTTTCTGACCTAACCCGGAAATTCAAGGAGCAGTTCAGACTATATGCTTCAAAAGCCAAAGATATCATGTCGTTGTCAAGTTTAGAACAGAATCCAGGGGAAACTATCAGATCTTTCTTGAATTGCTTTAATATAGCGCTGGCCGAAGTAGACAATGCAGAACCACGGATGATCTTGACCTATCTGATGAGGGCCATCGACAAGTCGAGCAAATTTGGAAAATGGCTTAACATGAAGGAACCAAATTCCCTTGAAAAATTCTACAAGAAAGCAGATGAGTTCATACGCCTGGAAAGCCATCCTGTACCGGTAAAGGCAGTATTGGAAAAAGCTGAAGATAACGTTGCTGCTCCACGCAAGAATGAATCTGTAGGACAGAAAAGGGAAAATAACGATGGGAAGAAACAGAAAAATCTGAAGAAGCCTCCTTCCTTCAAGCCATCGGATTATACTCCTTTATCAGATACGCCGGAGCGTATTTACCTTGCCACTAAAGATTCTGTTGATTATCCTAAACCTCCCGTTCTGAGAACCGGGAAAAATGCTGTACAAAGCGGGATGTTTTGCCGCTTCCATAATCAACCCGGTCATGATACCGACGAATGCCGCCAATTGAAAATTTTGATTGAAGAGTTGATAAGGGAAAAAAAGCTGCAGCAATTTGTGGAAAAGAATAGCAGCAATCCTGCTTCGTCTAGCCAGGGGCAACGAGCTCCTGTTCATCAATCCAGGACAAGTGAGAAGGCTGTAGGGCATGAATCCGGAAGGACCGTTATCAATGTCATTACGGGAGGACCTCACCCAGCAGGCAGGAGCTGGGGTGAGATGGAAAGGTACACCCGGGCTTTGAAATATGCACCGGCCGAAGAAGATGTCTTTGTTTTGGAAGATGCTACGCCCCTGAAACAACAAAGAACTTTCAATGATGATATAGTGTTCAGAGCCAGGAATTCCACAGGTGTTGAAGCTCCTACCTTGGATCCCTTAGTCATCTCGGCTGGTATCGGGCCAGCTATTGTCAGAAGAGTTCTCATTGATTGTGGCGCATCCTGTAATATCCTCTTCAAGAAAACATTCGACCAAATGAAGATCCATATGGCTGATGTGCAAGCCTCGTCACAAAAAATCGCTGGCTTCACTGGGGAGCCAAAGCAGCCAATAGGAACCATTGATTTGCTTGTAGAACTCGGAGAGGGAGAAAGAAAAGTAGTCCGCAAGCAAACTTTTGTGATTGTTGACGAATTTTCTGCTTATAATGCTTTCCTTGGCCGTCCAACTCTTGCAGCGTTCAAAGCTATTCTGTCCCCATGGTGCCTCACCATTAAATTCCCCACTGACAATGGAGTAGGAGTTATAAAAGGGGATCAAAATGCTGGGCGGGAGTGTTATCTGACAGAGCTGCGAGAAGCAAGGAAAAGAGAGATGGGAAAGGATGCGGCAACCCCAGTCCACATCAAAGAACCAGCCTTGTAGCAGTTACAGGGAGGACCCTGCACTGGCGAGCACAGCGTAGCACAGAAAGAGATGGATCCTAGAAAAGCCAGTGCAGGGGAGAATAGAGTGGTACCAGTGGAAACGACAGTACCAGTACCTGTTGACCCAAAGGACCCAAACAAGGTGTTGAATGTGGGATCAAAACTTAATGTGTCAGTTCAGAATATCTTAATATCTTTTTTAAAAGCAAATTTGGATGTTTTTGCTTGGACTCATGCCGATATGTGCGGAATATCCCCAGAAGTTGCAGTACATGCTCTGAATATTGATCCAAAATTTACACCTGTGAAAAAGAAAAGGAGAACTCAAGGTCCAGAAAGGTCAGCAGCATTAAAAGAAGAAGTTGATCGGCTCATGGAGAATAACTTTATCAAAGAATCTACCTATCCGAATTGGGTTTCAAATCCAGTGCTGGTTAAGAAAGCCAACGGAAAATGGAGAGTGTGCATCGATTTTTCAGATCTAAACAAGGCATGCCCCAAAGACTGCTTCCCGTTACCCAGGATCGATCAACTGGTAGACGGAACAGCGGGACATGAACTGTTAACTTTTATGGATGCCTACTCCGGATATAACCAGATCATGATGCATGAGCCAGACCAGGAGGACACGAGCTTTATCACCGATGTTGGTCTTTACTGCTACAGAGTTATGCCCTTCGGGCTGAAGAATGCGGGGGCAACCTACCAAAGACTTGTTAATGCTATGTTCAAACCGCAACTGGGCAAGACTGTGGAAGTCTACGTCGACGACATGTTAGTAAAGTCTAAGGAAGCAGTGGATCACATAGAACACTTAGCAGAAATGTTCGCAGTCCTCCGGAAATACGGAATGAAGCTTAACCCTTTAAAATGTTCATTTGGGGTGGAGTCCGGAAAGTTCCTAGGTTTCATCGTGAGCGCTAGGGGCATTGAAGCTAGTCCAGCACAAATAACCGCCTTAAAAGAAGTCAAAGCTCCTAGAACGAAGAAAGAATTGCAAAGTCACAACGGAAAAGTCACCGCCTTGAGTCGGTTCATTTCCAAAGCTACTGATAAATGCATCCCATTCTTTGACGCTCTAAAGAAAGGAAAGAAAAGCTTCGAGTGGACTCCCGAATGCCAAAAAGCCTTTGATGAATTGATTCGCCATATGGAAACGCCTCCAATACTTTCTAGGCCTGGCGACGGTGAGGATCTTCTTATATACTTGGCAGTATCATCTCATGCTTTAAGTGCAGCGCTGATACGAGAAGACAAGAGGATTCAACATCCAGTTTACTATATCAGCAAAAGACTCACTGGGGCAGAGATGAATTACTCCAAGTTGGAAAAACTCGCCTATTGCCTACTTATTTCATCAAGGAAGTTGAGGCAATATTTCCAAGCTCATCCTATCAGAGTCCTCACTGATCAACCTTTAAAGCAAGTCCTATTTCGCCCTGAGACCTCGGGTCGTCTTCTAAAGTGGAACATTGAACTCAGTCAATATGACATCACTTATCATCCCCGAAAAGCAATCAACGGACAAGCTTTAGCGGGTTTCATCGCAGAATTCACAGATAAGGGTAACAGTCAGGAGGATACGATCGATGATTCCCCAATCCAATGGAAGTTATATGTTGATGGCGCGAGAAATGACTACTGTTCTGGAGCCGGAGTTGTACTTGAAACCCCTGAAGGTCGGTCATTATGCTATGCACTGAGGTTGGAATTTCCTTCAACGAACAATGAAGCAGAATACGAAGCTCTTATCGCTGGCTTGAGAATTGCTAAAGAACTAAACATCCGAGCATTACAGATCTTCAGTGATTCTCAGCTTATTGTATGCCAAGTCAAAAAGGAATTCCAAGCGAAAGGGGGAAATCTGCCTGCCTACTTGTTAAAGGCCTGGAAACTCCTGTGTGACTTTGATCATTACACAATAAGTCATATTCCTCGACAAGAAAACACGAAAGCAGATTCTCTCGCAAAATACTCTAGTACAGGCGAAGCTCAATTCCTGGGGTTGACTCCAATAGAAGTCCTGTCGGCTCCAAGCATTGATGAGATGGATATTGATCGGATCATGAGCGTGTCTCAAGAGCAAGAATCATGGATGACTCCAATAACAGAATATCTGCTTAATGGCTCTCTACCGGAAAATTCAAAAGAACGACAGAAGCTACTAAGGAAAGCCTCTCGCTATATTGTCCAGGATGGCCAATTATACAGACGGGGATTCTCAATGCCGTTACTTCGATGTGTATCCAGGGAAAAGTCCAAAACAATCATAGCTTAGGTGCATGGGGGAGAATGTGGTGATCATTTAGGTGGTCAAACTTTAGCAAAGAAGATTCTCCGATACAGATATTTTTGGCCAGAAATTAATCGAGACGCAGCAGACTATTCCCGAAAATGTGACAGATGCCAAAGATTCGCCAAAATTCCTAGAGCACCTTCCACTGAACTCACACAGATGGTCAGTCCATGGCCGTTTGCAATATGGGGGATAGACCTTGTAGGACCGTTACCAACTGCCAAATCTGGAATCAAATATGCCATTGTTGCTGTAGATTATTTTACTAAATGGGGAGAAGCTGAACCACTGGCTACTATCACCTCTAAAAAGATGATAAGTTTTGTGACTAAAAGTATCATTTGCAGGTATGGTGTGCCTCAAAAGATAATTACAGACAATGGTACTCAGTTCGAAAGTGAAGGATTCCAAGATTTTTGCAAACGATTCAAAATCCGAAAAAGCTTCTCAGTAGTAGCTCATCCGCAGGCAAACGGGCAGGTGGAAGCAGTAAATAAAATTATCAAGTCAACCATCAAGAAGCAACTTGAAAGAGCAAAAGGTGGTTGGGTCGATAAGCTACCGCTAGCACTATGGGCATACAGAACTACCCACAAAACTGCGACTGGGCATACTCTGTTTTCATTGGCATACGGGTCAGAGGCAATGATTCCGGTAGAAACAGAGGTCCCTTCATATAGAAGAATCCATTTCAATCAAGCAGAGAATGAAAAACTACAGCTTGAGGCACTAGATCTCCTTGATGAAAAAAGAGAAGAGGCTGAGCTCAGAATCGTAGCTCATCAGCAAAGGATAGCCGGACATTTCAATTCCAAAGTTCGCCAACGCAGCTTTGAGATTGGAGATCTAGTCCTAAAGAGAATTATGACAGCGACAGGTGTGTTTGGGCCAAATTGGGAAGGACCATATGTCATAGGTCAGAAGCTTCTTGACGGCACATTCAAACTCACTACTGTCGAAGGAGATCAAATTCCAAGAGCTTGGAACAGCAATCACTTGCGTCCATACTTTACTTGATAGCTTTGTTGAAATATTGTAAAAAGAGTTATGAATGTATGATTCCTGTAATTGAAAGCGATTGTAAAACCGATGCAAGTGAATAATGAAAGACTATAAAGTGGATGTAGGCCCAAATTCTTAGCCGAACCACTATAAATCTTGTGTTTCTTATTATTACATGTTTGCTTTATTTTCGATATGAAAAGTACATTAAATGTATTGCTGAAATGTCGATTTAAATTTTTGCAGACAATGAAAATAAAACTTGCACATTACAAGACCGAGTGATTCTGGTTATCATTCAGCAAACAAATTTCGAGTCACGAAAGCACAAAAGTCCCGAATTTAAATCCTAGATAAGAAGTGCTTCAATTGAACGGCCAATGATTTCGCCAAAAACGGGCTCTAGCTAATAAATTGAGAAGTTTGAACAAACAAACATCCAATTAAGAAGCCTATGCCCGTTCTCGCGAACTGGCCTAGCAATGAAGTACACTTCTTTGGATTAAACAAACTACTTGTAAGA
Organism: Allium cepa; assembly: GCA_030765085.1. Lineage (NCBI taxonomy): Eukaryota > Viridiplantae > Streptophyta > Magnoliopsida > Asparagales > Amaryllidaceae > Allium > Allium cepa. The sequence goes on along the minus strand of CM060931.1, from coordinate 879,914,472 downwards.
GAAGGGAGTGCGAGCTTGAAAAGAAAAAATAGAGGATCGCTGAAAAGGCATAAGCAAGTGGACAAGGAACAAATAAAGCCCTCTTCGGAGGCACAAGTCCTCTTCGGAGGCACAACTCTTCAGAGGATAAAGACCTCTAACGAGGCATATGCCGCAAAAAAAAGAAAGTTCTCTACTCAGCCAAAAAAGATTGGAGGAGTCATGACCCTCCAACCATGAGAGAGTAACTTCCAGGCAATCCTCGGAGGCACATTTCACCAGGAGTTGAAGTGCAACAGCCGCTCTTCGGAGTTTCACTTCACCAGAGTTGAAATGAAAAAAAAAAATAAGAGCCCTCTTCGGAGGCCCATTTCACCAGGAGTTGAAGTGCAACAGCCGCTCTTTGGAATTTCACTTCACCAGAGCTGAAATGAAAAACAAAATAAAAGCCCTCTTCGGAGGCCCGTTTCAAAAGGACCTCTTCCCAGAGGCACAATAAGACAGAAAGACCTCTTCCTAGAGGCAGAAATGAAAAGACCTCCTCCCGGAGGCACAATCAAGCAGAAAGACCTCTTCGGAGGCACACGTTTCACCAAGATTGAAATAAAACTTCCAGGCGTTGAAACGTGAAAAAGTCTTCCTCAAAGGTGCAACTTTTCAAAGAAACAAAAATCAAGAAGCCCTTTACTGTGGCAAGTAAAAAAAAATCCTCATCAAAAGCACACTTTAACTTTCAAAGGAAGAATGAATTACTTATTCTAGAAAATTCTCTTCCTCAAAAAGAAGTTGAAGTACCTTGCAAATACCCGCTTTACCACATAGAAGATTTCATTCAGTAAAATGTGTATATGCACAAAATAAAAAGTGATATCTTCGAAGGATGAAGCGTAGAAACTTATTTGTGCTCTATTTTTTAATGAAATAATATTCCTCCAAATGCGGAATAATTATTCTCTAAAAAATAAAAGCACAAGTTCCTCATAAAATAAAATATTACAATGGGCTTATGGTATAGGGGCAGCATGGTATAACTACATCGGTAAAATTGCGCTCGAACAATATATACCACAAGCTCACTGCAATATCGTACAAAGAAACTTGTACAAAAATGAATAATAAATGCATTCTCAGATACAGACAGAAGTTTGTACAAAAAAAAGAATCATTTTATTCAACACTATTAGAATTTTATACAGGTACAGGTTCCAAAGTAAAAAGCAAAAGAAAAGCTGGGGGCCGATACCCGCACAATCCCCGACCAATACATCCAAAAAACGAAAAAAAAAAGCTAAAAACTGGAATCTTCATTTCTTCTTGCCACCCTTGGACCCTTTACCCGGCCGGATGGTTAGCTTCTCGGGTCGATCTATAGGCATGAGGGAAGAAGGAGAGGGAGGTACAACTGGTTCAACTTCCGGTTCCTCTTCAGTAGCAGTAATACTCTTCCTCCTCCTCTTTGATGTTCCGTGCTTATTTTTCCTCTTTGAAGAAGATTCACTTCCTGGAGTAACAAGTTTAGACAAAATTATGTCATCAGAAGGAGTTCGCTCCGGGGATATCTCACCTCCCTCAAATCCTTCGTCCTTCTGCTCTTGTGAAGCAGCTGGGTCATCCAAGCCCCGGAGGGCACCTATTATTTCTTCCTGTGATCCTGGGTGAGGAGTAGGAGTGATTGGGGAAGGCAGAGGAACAGTAGCTGGAGGTGAAGAAGTTTGAATGACACTTGGCGCTTTCTCTACAAAGGAAAAGTCAAAAATGTCAGTAATTTCCGTAAAAAGAGGAGACAATGGCTCGTCGAGATTCAAGAAGTAGTCAAAAAGCTCATCAAGCTCGTAAGAAACAGATGAGCAGTCTACTTGGGCAAGATTGTCAGTGGGGTTACCTGCAGAAGTCGGTTCCCTGACGTCAACTTCGTAAGCTTGTGCCTCAGTACTCTCGCCGCCTTCATCTCCACCTTGTATGCTTGTGATCTCGGTGGTAACTTTAGTAGGAGATGGGGAATAAGAACTAGAACCGATAATGTCAATTTCGGCTGAAGGAGAAGGTTGAATTGGAGCAGTTGAGATGATTTTTCCTGAATATTCTCCTGCCGCTGTTTCGGCCCTTAATTTTGCAAGCTGTTCTCTCCCCCTGGCGAGAGCGGCACGAGCATCATCATCAAGATAATGCTCCTCAAGAGCTGACTCAGCATAGCCAGCGCCGTTACCACCGAGCATATCGAGTGCGGCCTCCCAAACTTCAGCCAGAGTAATTTCACACTTGGGGCCTAGAAAGGCGAGGCTACCGTGCCCCAAGATGCTATGCAGGTAGAAATCAAATAACGTTGAGCTGATGTTGGTCCTCGTCGCCTCGTGAGATTCTTCAGCTGCAATTTTGCCGGCAACGGCCTCATCACGCTCCATTTCAGCTTTAGAAAATTGAAGCTTAAGCATTTGAATCTCCGCCTCTTGGGAGCTGTTTTTCTTCCGAAGCTCCGCAATATCAGCAACATAGCTCTCACTAATTCTTTTCTGCACTTCAAGCCTGTCTTCGGCATCCGTTTGGCTGGCATGAGCATCTCTCACTTGTTTTAGGAGCACTTCTTCTTTCTGAGAATAGGAAGTAGAGGAAGCAGCAAGCTTTTGTTTCAGTTCTTCAACTTTTGCTTCAAGCTCTTCATTGTAAGAAGCAATGCTCCTTATCTCAGTGTCATGTTGCTCAAGAACTTTTTGCCACTCTGCTTTATCGTTTTCCATAGTGAGCATGGCCTCTATGTTCGCACGATTAACCCCTTGGAGCTCGTCAACAAGTTATTGCCAGTTCGACATCCTCTCAATATCAAGCTTGACGGCATCAAGGTTTCGTAACATAGCAGACTTGTCAATGGGGACCAAGTCAAGGTCAAACCTTACTCCCTTCAGACACTACTGTGGAAACCGACTCTGCAAAGTGGCCGGACCCGGTCCAACTTGGAATTTGGGCCTGCTAATTATTGTTTGGATGTCTGTCTTCCCGAGAGCGGGAGAGCCGGAAGGAATGTCAAGCGAGGCAGGGGCAGTAACCTTTTCAGGAGTTGTAGAGGCGTGCTTCTCACCACGTCGGGCTCGCTTGCTCGAATCTTCAACCATATGACTTTTTCCTCTGTCATCATGGGATTTTCTTTTATGGGAATCGTCGCCTCTCAGCGAAGAATCGTGACGCTCTTCCCTCTCTCTTCTTTCATAACGCTCCTCTTGAGCCCTCTTTTCTTAAGCCTTTCGAGCGGCTCTTTCTTCATCAGATTCTCTCTAAGAGGGGAGGTAACGCCTGTAATCATACTGGCTACGCGTCCCGTAGCGCTGGAAATCATCATAGTAGGATCCGCTGCGCCCCATCGGAGGATCTGAAATAAAAAAGAGCTAAATCTTAGAATTCTTCAAAGTACAAAAAGTCAGAAACATAAAATATGCCAAAAAAATTCTAAGTGTGTGTGACGTGCAAACTACGCGCATCAAACTACGAACCACTCTTTAATTGAGGAGTGGTTGTGGGTGTAATAGTTAGCGTCAACTCTTGAGTCGACGGATTATGTTGCAGGATAGAAGTCGCTTCAACTAATGGAGAAGAAACCCCGGTTGTGAGAGGATCATCTTTAAAGATCTCTTGCGAGGTGGCAAAGAGGTCGCTCAGCCCTTCGAAAGTATCGTCCCTGCTCTGCTTGGCAAGGCTAGTTTTTCCGGCCTCTTCGCCAGATTTCTGTGACAGTCGGGGAGATCCCTGGGGCTCTTCTTCCTCAATAACCGGGGCAAGTTCGACAGATGACCCCGCAACATCAACAGAAGTGGAGCACTTCACTAGCGAAGCCTCAAAAGCAGGTCCTTTTGGTATGGATGTGTTTGTAGAAACCAGGGCATCTGATGCTTTAGGTGGGGAGTCTGGAACCTCGTAGGGGTGTGTGGAGCGAGAAGGGTGAAGAAGTCCGAACTGGTGAAGGAATTCGTCGTTCAGCAAAAATTTCATATCCCGTTCTTCAACCGGTAATGCTGCAAGCCTCTCCAGAGTTGGCTTGTGACTGGGATCTCTACAAGGAGGGGGAAGCGCTGAAATAAAAACAAAGAAATGATGATGAAGTTAACACTTGGCAATTCGAACTTCAAAAGACTTAGAATATAAAGGAGGTAAAGGTAGATGATCTTACTTCCTTCTCTCCACACAGCATAAAATCCCGGGGGGCAACGGACATAGAAAAATTGAGTCAAAAACCCATGAGCGCTGTCAGGAAGACCGATGATCAATTTACGATTTCGAGCACTTCTCACGACAGTAATAGAGGGGTGATCTTTAGTCCTGGTGAAAGAGCATAGGAAGCAAATCTCGTCAAAGCTTGGGAATCGATCAAGCGTCCTCCTAAACAGTACACACAACCCCATTAAAATGGCATAACCATTGGGGTGTAATTGGGATGGGGCGATGGCCAATTGACGAAGAAGTTGTTGGAAAAAGTCATTGAAAGGAGGAACGCCCCCACTCAGGCACATTTGTCGATTGACCGTTACAAAGCCAGGGGGTGCTATGTCAGCAGTGTTACTCCTCTCGGGAAGAATGGCATCTGATTCAGCAATGCCAAACTGAGCGCACAATTGGCGGAAAACTCTGTACGATAAAGTAGAAGAGGCTCTTTCGGGAGGACTGACCAGAGGAGCAGGAATTACAGTGGCCTCTCCAGTCTGAACCATTGTATCTTCTTCCTGAGAAGTCATTCTACACAGACAACTGGATATTCAAATGTGAAGGTGCACGTTTCCTAAAAGTGTGAAGTGTCGTGCAAAACTAATAAAAATAGCAAGTAAATATAACTGGAATTAAACTAGTCGACGATTGATCAACTACAAAATTTCAGAACTTGTTAATCTAAAGTACAAGCATAATATTAGTGCAAGCTGGTCGGTTTCAATTGACTATTTTAGTGTTGCTTTAATGTTTTACTTGAAATTGATGAGTTGAAAACACTTCGTTCACACAATTTATTTAAGTTAATTATCTGTTATTAACTAATCTGTCATTTGATGTAGGCAGTCGATGGCAGTATATTCGTCCCAATTTTCTGTAAATGTTGTATTGGACAGATTGTTAGCTTGCAAGTTAAAGTAACCTGTGAATGAATGCAATAAAGTTCAATAGTTCAAAGTCCATGCGACGGTTCAAAGCATGAACAAAATTCACACAAGTCCTGACTCGCTAACGACTCAAAGCCTAGGTCCCATCTACTTGAGTCGGTCAGGGGTTAAGCCACAAGAAGCAACTCGGTATGGAAAATAGCCTAAGTGCTGAGTCGTTCACGACTTAGGGCTTGAGACGTTCACGGTCTAAAGGATAAGTTATGGTAAGGATCTAAAGGGTTGAGTCGCTCGTATGACCTAAGATCTAAATCATCAGGAAGTCAACACGACCCAAAAATTAGGTCATGGACGGATGAGATTGCAAGGCCTTCCTAAATCAGTAGATCCAAAATACCAACTATATCGTGAGAATTTTAGGTCGTCTCCACAGCCAGTTAACTCCTTTCTAACCCATTAACCCGCTAAGAACTTTCTCATATCCTCCAAACCCACAGACCAGCTAATTCGAGACACTGTAACTCATTATCTTCTCCTCACATCATCAGAAATTACCCAAAAACCAATTCGAATCGCTTCTAGCGTGCGACAAATCTGATGCACTACTATGATTCACGAACAATAACAACAATATGATTAATGGCAGTTGTAAATCGATCAAAAAACATGGCTCGCAATGGAACACGACACAAAAGTGAATTGGAGTCAGAAAATGGGGAGTCCAGATTCGTGAGTCAGTGGCGATCGTGGATTGAACAGAAAGTGAATTCACTTACGCAATAAAAAGGTAAAGATGAGTTGACGACTGATTAGCTTGGATGCGTCTCTGGAAACTTGAAGGATCGTTAATGGCAGGATCAAATAAAACAGATAAGCAATAAAGTGAGGAGGAAGGACCGACTCAACGGCTTATAAGCGATGCAGGGGGGAAGATGGAAGGACTAACGAGTCATGAGTCTCTTTGAGTCGTTTAAGACTCAGGCACTGGGTCGAAGCACACGACTCATGACTTAAGTGTGTACTTAGAGGGGCAATTGTTAACCCCTCTACTCAAGCGACTCAAGAAAGGCTCACGACTCACAATGATTACCGACTCAACTGATTACCGACCTAACATATGGACCGAATCAACGACCTATCTAGTTACGACTCAACAGGCTAACGACTTAGTAACCTTAGCGGCTTAAGAGAATAGTCCGATTCAACAGCCTTAAGGAGTTACCGACTCAACGGCCTTGAAGGGTTACGACTCAACTGCCTTGAAGGGTTACGACTCAATGACTCAGGAGGGACAGCGACTCACCGGGTTATAACCTTAGCGACTTAAAGGTGCCGGCCGACTCAATGGGTTAACGACTCATGGAGTTAACAACTCATGTTGACTCGTGATATCTAAGTCGGTCATGACTTACGACTCATCCTGAGTCGGTCACGACCTATGACTTAACAATTCCAGCCCAGAAATTTGCCTATAAATACATGGCCATCTCCAACATTCAAGGGACTTTTGGCTCATTCTTTCAAAGCACCGATACTCTGCTACATTCCAAACCAACTCAACACTCAAAGCTTTCAAGACACGTAGAACGCTATCAACAACTTCAAGAAGAAATCTCATGCATCCGACTTGGATTTGAGGACTTTCACTTACATTGAAGTTTAAGCTACTCGTTCAAAGTGTTTAGTAGTTCAAAGTTTATTGTACTTGGGAAGAATTGTATCAACTTGTAACGAAATCATCAATAAAGATATTCAGAGTGGACGTAGGCAAACTATTGAGCCGAAGCACTGTAAAATCGTTGTTATTTACTGCTTTTTTCTGTGGTTTTCTGCTTATACTCTGTTCCCGAATCATCGGGTGGTGCTTTCACAACTACACTTTACACACCGGGGTGTTAGCATTCAAATTTTAGCGTTAACAGGACCTTGTCTCTTTACATGAAGGTAAGAAACCTATTGGTTGTAAATGGATATTTAAAACCAAGAGGGACGTAAATGGTAATGTGGAAAGATATAAGGCTCGTCTTGTAGCAAAAGGTTTTACTCAAAAGGAAGGAATCGATTTTAAAGGTACTTTCTCTCCAGGTTCATCGAAAAACTCTTTTAGAATAATTTTGGCATTTGTTGCACATTTTGACTTTGAGTTACATAAAATGGTTGTTAAAAAGGTGTTTCTCAATGGTGACATTGAAGAAACAATTTATATGTTGTAGTCATAAAACTTTATGTTCAGATATCCAAAGAATATGGTTTGCAAATTAAAGAAATACATTTATGGGCTCAAACAAGCTTCTCGTCAATGGTACCACAAGTTTCATAAAGTAGTTACCTCATTTGGTTTCGAGGCAAATATAATTGGTAACTATGTGTATCACAAGTTGAGTGGGAGCAAATTCATATTTTTGATTTTATATGTTGATGATATATTGCTTGCCTATAATAATATACATATTTTGCACCAAACCAAGAGTTTTCTTTCAGATAATTTTGAAATGAATGATCTTGAGGATGCTTCTTTTGCATTAAGAATCCAAATATATCATGGTCGCTCGCGGGGTATTCTTGGATTGTCACAACAGAACTGTATAGAAATGGTGCTTAAAAGGTTTGGCATATAAGATTGTAAATTGAGTAATACCCCTATCGCTAAAGGAAATAAGTTTTGTCTCCAACAATGCCCTAATAACATCCTTGAAGCTAAAGAAATGTAGAAGATCCCTTATGCATCTTCTATAGGGAGTCTAATGTATGTTCAAGTGTGTACGTGTCCGAATATAGCATACATTATAGGAGTGTTGGGCAGGTATCTTAGTAACCCCGGAATGGATCATTGGAAAGCAGCAAAATGGTTATGAGTTATCTTTAGAGAACAATGGACTATATTCTTACATATTGAATATCAGATCAGTTGGAGATCATTGGGTGTTCTAATTTTGATTTTTCTAGATGCCTGGATAGCAAAAGATCCACTTCAGGATACATATTTCTATTAAGTGGAGGTGGGGGGAGGGGAGGGGCTATATCATGGAAAAGCATAAACAAATGCTCATAGCTTCTTCCACCATGGAAGTAGAGTTTGTGGCTTGTTATGGGGCGACTACACATGATAAATGGCTGTGGAATTTTGTCATTGGGCTGTGCATTATTGATAATACTAAAAGACCATTAAAGTTATATTGTGACAGTAGAACTATGGTATTATATTCTAATAACAACAGAGCTCAAGCAAGTCAAAGTACATTGACATCAAGTTTCTAGTTGAAAAGGAGAGAGTGCGGAATGGGTTAATATCCATAGATCATATTGGGACAAATTGCATGCTAGCGAATCCGCTTACAAAAGGAGTAACACCCAAGGCTTTCATGAGCATGTTGCTAAAATAGGTGTATCTTTTATATAAGTATATTTTGGTTTGGGAGGAGTTTGTACTTAGTCACTTATTTCGCAACACTACTCTATAATTTGATTATAGACATGCTTTAGTTTTTCTGAATAGAAATAAAGTTTTCTTTTGCACTTCAATTGCTTATATTTATTACTTGGAATTTTGATCTCATTAAAGTAAATTAGGACCGGTTGGTAATTGACATATAAAGATCACATTTCATGTAATTTCCATGCCACACATTCAATTTGACCTGTGTCGTTTGATTATATTGATATTTGTGACCATTGATGAATTTTGTCACAAAAACAGTAACGAAAGCCACTTTGGTTCTATGATCAATAGATGAGATTGTTTTTAATATACCAAATTATCAAGGTAGCTATTTAAGAGCTCGAAAAGTCGAATACATTCTATAAAGTAACATATATGGCCCGCGGGAGATTTTTGAAATAATTCAATATGATGGGGCCATGTATTTTAATGTATTAATATATGGTTTATCTTGTAATTAAGTCTAACTATGTGATCTATTTTTGGAATAAACATATTAAGACTTAAGGGGGGTACTCGTCATAAAAAATTATAGCGTGTGGATACCGGAGTGACAATTTTAGTCTGTTGAAGGGTCGAACTGAAAAAATGTCACACACTATATGTACGAGGTTATGGTCCCTAAATTCAACAAGTATCATCATATTCTCTCTACCCTCTTCTAATGAGAATTTGTAGATCTAAGCTTATGTCAATTTGGAAGATCTAATCCAAAATAATCTTCACATCAATTAAGAATGATGGATTCAGGCACGCCTTCCGCTATTAATTTCATATACTTGTGTCTCAGTTGAAATAATATGGGTTATATGTATTCGGATCTAATATAGATTAATCACCAACATTTAAAGATATCAAATAATTTGCACTTTAAGTAAACTGATCAAACTAAAATTTTAGTGATCGAATTCGTAAGCCTTTCTCGTTGTTCTTCGTCCACGATGTTTTTGGCATAATAAGATACTTATTGCAATCAATCGTATTAAACATATAATATTGCATTATGGTTTACTAGCTCATTTCAAATGATCTAATATTCGTAGAGGTTTTGTACAGTATGAATCACAACTATTTACCATATAACATTTATATGTGACGAACATGAATTAGATATCCATAACCTTGCATCGCTTTAAAGTTCAAAACTCATGGAAGAAATTACACAACATTATGTTAATAAAGACACAAATGACCAAGATATGAATGTGTTTAGTGGTTGTATAATGCAGCTTGTGCATGGGCCTTGCATTACAATATGAAAAATGATTTATTGGTAAGTATACTTTATATTTTCTATGTCAGTCTTAATATGGTTCATTTATATATTTGAATTGATAAATTATTTATAAATTTATACTAGTTGCACAAATTTATTGATGTAGACTATTTTAATTTTACATAGCATATGTTCTTATAATATTATAAAGGTCAAATATTATTATTTTATTTTCTAATAAGACACCCGCTAGATTTTTTATGTTTCCCTAAGAAAAACATAGAAATCATTTGATTCTTTAGTAAATGTTATGATTCGCTTGTCTTAGGATTCTGAACTTGACTTTGCTTAATAAATCATAGGCCCGTAAGTGATAGATATCAATTTATCAGTTGTATCATATACAACCCTAGCCCGTAGTTTTTGTCCTAAACTCAATCTCGACTTTGAGTTTGCTCAATAAATAAAAAGAGATTATTAAGTAAAACCCACCATTTAACAATGAACTAAATATAATGCACATATCTTGAGTTTGCCCAATAAATATGTGCAGGTATCTTACCTTGTCTAATAACATATTAATAGTGCTACCTATAACATTTCTGGTTTGAGTTTGCTCAACGACCTAAGAGTATGTTAAAATGTAAATGGAAGGTAACAACTTATACATTAAGGATTCATAAACTTTAACACACACACACACACACATCTATAGTGATACTCAAGTATGGAATTATGTGTTTCTTATGAAAATAAGCTTGTGATTCAAGCATAGAACACATATAAACTTATGATGTGAGTAACATGCTTATGTATTTACCTAGAGAATGCATTTTGTGTTCATCTCAATCCCATTTAACTTTATACATATATAGTTGTATAAGTTTTAATTTATTTATAACTTTTATAATTTAATTAACTTCTAAAATATATATATGTATGTATGTATTTATTGATTAAATCGTATTTAGTTAATTCATATTAATTAACCATATATAACTAATTTTTATTTTATTTTGATTTATTAAATCACATTTAATTAGTTTAATTTATACAATTTTTTTGAAAGTTCATGTTATTGATCTAAAACTATTAAGATAAATAATTAACTATGACATCTATAGTTTGTTTATATATATATGCATACATATTAATTAATCTTATTTGGTAAATTCATGTATTTAATATAAATAATTTAATTAAATATTTTGATTCATTTGGAAATGTAAGTTTAATTTACCTTAAACAAATTTAATATAGGTATGCAACCATAACAATCATATTCACATACTATATCAATATAGACATATATGTTTTAATTAATTAACTTTTAATTAATTGTTTAATTTAGTTTAATTAATAAAATTATTTAAATATAATAAAATTTCAAAATTAATTATTTAATTTCTCAATATAATTTTGAAATTTTTGAATACATTTTATAACTTTTATTAAGTTTTCCCTTTTATTTTAAACTTAACTTTAAATTTTAAAATATATTATAAACTTAAAAAATTTACCCGATGCCCAAAATCAATTTGGGTCTTACATCTGGGTTTATCTTCTGACTTACTCTGCTTATTGGACCAGGACAATAGCCAGTGAAAGGAGGATACTTTATTATTAAGCCCTAAGACTAGACATTACTATTATGGACACCCATCCGGTGGAAAATTTTATTAGTTGACCTCTAATGTTGGCTGTTTAGAATGCATATGCTCTACGGGCTCTGATCCCACTAAAGGAACTTTCTCAGTCTAGACTGGAGGAAATAAGTAGATTCCATTAAAATTCAATATTTGGATCAAAGTGGGCCTATTAAGTCAAATGGGTTTTGCTAGTCCCAAACTTGTTAATTTTAATACAATTATACTTTATTAATCTTTCCTAATCATAAAAAGTTAAATCCATTTTAATAAGCATGAAATTAGAAAAGGTTTGAATACATCAAAAATATTCAAATTGTAAATTGTGTGACAAATATTTGAAACATAAAGCAAGTGCAATTGTTAAGTGTTAAAGTATTGGAATAATTAGGAATAGATCTAGATGTAATCACATCAAGGTCTAAAATGAAAGAGATGAAATGGGGCCTCTTTCCTCTTTAGAAAAAATTAATTAATACACCATGTAATTAACATACAAGGGGTGATACAATATCAAAAATGACAAAAACAACAAATAATAATATGTTCAATATATACATGTATAGATATAAGGATTTATATCTATCATGTATATATTCGGTTTTAATATATATATATATATATATATATATATATATTATTGCCTCAATTTTATATCTTTCACAAACCAAATTATTATTATAAATAATTAAATAATCCTATTAATAGTATAAAGCATAAATATAAATGTTTAGTGCACACACATACAATGATTAATTCAAAACTTTTCTAGTTGGTTCAAAAATAAACATCCATATTATGTTAAATTTTCTGATGTATATGCAAACATATAAATACTTAAATTAGTTGATAAAATACACATATACAAATAAATAAAGTTTCAACCAAAAATTATTTTATTTTTTAAATAGTCGGAATATTATAAAACTAAAATTGTACGCAACAAATCAAACAAGTTATCAATAATATTTTAAAACATTTAAATAGAGACATCTGAAATATTAAATTGTATAACATGTTTGGAATATTAATATTAGTAATTTTGAAATATAGATCCATAAACAAATACTACATTAATCAGATATAAATTTTTGTTTTGATTTATCAAACTAAAAACGAATCAAACAATATAACATGTTATTCAAATTGCAAAACTAATTTTAAATTGAGGTGAGCAATAATACGTATGTACAAAAATTATGATATATGTACAAAAAGTATGATATGTGTATATATATTACATCTAAAAAAGAAAATAAATTAGAATATACCTTTCAGACCTGGCCAATAAGTCACGTTATATTTTGGAAGTCCCTCATTAAATCCTTGAATCTACACTTAGCTTTGTAGGAGAAGGATAAATCATGTTGCTCTTTATTTTATTTAATGTGCTTTGATTTGGAGTTTATAATTTTCATAAAATTTGTGATGGAATTTTGGCCTTGTAAGATAGAAAAAAAATTGAATAAGTAAATAAATGAGATAAATTAGATTTTAATGGAGGAATAGAAACATTTCTTATTCTCTATTTAAAACCTTCCCCTTTTAATTCCTAATCGATTTTCAATTAAGACTAATTACCACATTTCCACCGCATGGCTTGTTAAGCATTTACACTTCCATTCAACTAATTTTTTAAAAATCTCATTAGGTAATTAACTATATTTAAAACTCTTTAAAATACATATCGATATTGTATATCGATAGATGCATATATAACTTCTATATATACGTCCAAATAGTTACTATAAACATTCAAAGCATCAAATAAATTAATAATAATTAATAATTCATAAATATCAATTAATTTATAAAATTTTATAAACTAATTAAATAATATGGCTTTTTGAGAATTTACAGATGTGATTGTCAGATAAAGAGGTGTGAATTCAGACGATGATTTATTGAAAACTTCATATATTAACATTTACATGTCACCTAGGCTAGTGGTGTGATAGTCTGGTTGAATTCATCGCTTATAGATCTTTTTGGTACAATTTCATATTTTCTTAAGCTATACCTTTTAGCAATGGTTGTTCATGCACATTCTCTTTAACAACATTATATCACTTTAAGATTTATGGAATTTGATTTTGGTTAAAATTCTAATATCATCCTTACTCAACTCAGTTAGTCCATAAATGAAGTCCTTATATCAACAATAACATCTATTATTAGACATAGTACTCTAGCTAAAGATTTTAGCTTTGAGTTGACTATAGTTGACATGATACTAGCCTTATATAACCGAGGAGACGAATTCTTTATTATATAGTTTTTCATATCCAATACTTGAACTTAAACCCAACTTTAGTCACTTGATGGACCATCATAACATGGCTGAACTAAAATTAAAGTGGATTTTTCACATTGAAGCTCCATAGTATTTGAAACTATGTAACATCTTCACCTTGAGGTTTCCTATTTAACCTGGTTGTTATTAATCAAAAGGAAAATCTTAAACAACTCATTCCATGATTATCCAATAATTACGAGTACGTGACCTCTTAGTGCCCAAAAAGCCTTGAGTATACACTACCTAATATTTGGAATGCATTAATCACTTTGGCCTTAGCGAATGTATCGATATCATTTCTTGAAACATTTTGATCAAAAATATTTAAAACAATATGTTATTTGCATTGCGATAATTTTCTCATCACTATAACTCCTTGTATTTACCATTACATAATATACCATTTAAGGATTTCTAATATTAATGTACTTGAATAAACTACTTAACTAATATATCACAATATAATAAATATATAATATAAAATTAAATAGCTTTGTTATGAACAAGATTCGTTATATATATATATATAACAAAATACATAATTACCTCTAGGAAATACCACTAAATACCTTATGTACTGCATAAACCTAACACCTTTGGCTATTCATGAAGTAAGTAATTAAGCTCGGTTAATATGACATCTTGTAGTGCCCTAGAAATGAAACCAAAGGACGGGCATTGGTTGGGTTCATAATTGAGTACGCTCAGCAAGTTGACCACGAAGTTGAAGTGCTCAAAGAAAAATCTCAACGGTGGCAATCATAACTTGAAGTGCTTCAAATGAATGGGGTGCAAGAGTTCAACATATGCTAACCATACTAGATAAACAAGCACTTTATGATGTAGTTCAACTTGGTTTTAAAGCCATTAACCTCATGTTCGAATACGCGACACTAATAACAAAGCTGAAATTAGCGTAGGTACTGAAGGTAACCCATATTAAAATTTATTGTGGTTCCCTATTGGGTCACGAATCATGCAGGGGAGCTACCAAGAAAAGGAGTCAACCCTTGCAAAATATGTAGAGTTAGCTAAGTAGTTGCTGAGCCAAATTGGGTAGTTAGATTTTGCAAAAGTTCCTTTTGAAGAAAACCCATCATAAAATTTCTTAGCAACATTAGCTGGGGCTAAAGCTACTGAAGAGATGAAAGCCATACCGATAGGATGTCAGTTTGAACCAAAGATTGCCAGAGAAAAATAAATTTTGGTCTTAACAAGTGCTCAACAAGCCAGCTTTAAAATAGAACAGGGTCCAAATGAAGCTACCAGTGCGTAGGATAATTTGTCCATATTAATGGTCCTGGGGATACAACAGAAACCTGGATGACAATAATAAAAAGTTCATATTAAATGGTATAATGCCAACCAAAAAGAATGCAGCTCGTAAATTAAGGCACGAAGCTTTATACTTTGCTTTCTTAGATGAAATATTTACTAAAGAAGGTATTCAACTCCATATCCCAAATGTGTCACAAAAGAAGAAGGGGTTAAGATACTAACGAAAGTCTATGAGGGATATTGTCATGACCCATAATTCTGTGCCCTTTGAGCCGATAACAAAACACTCATGTCCGGCCCAAGTCGCATAGAAGTATGGATGATCAAGGGTAATAATGAAAACAAGGCAGAATAGAATCTCACATGAATGGAATAACATATAATATTGAACAAATACCTTTATAGCGGAAAACTTTTAAATACATATATCACAGTCTAACCTAAATTCATCTTGGACAGTTATAAACATCTATCCTTACAATTGCCAACAAAAATCAACTAAAACAAACTAAATATGTCCATACGTAGATGAATATCTTCGGTTCTCCTCTACAAACTCCAACTGTCTTCGACAGAACCTGAAACTACTCGGATCTGACCCGAGTATTGAAAATACCCGGATCAGGCTTGATAAACTAGTGTGAGAAAAAATCAATAATAAATGACAATTTCATATATCATCCTTTGAATAAAATCCTTTGAAAACAAAGAGTATCACATAAGACCGCGCCTCCATATAAACACGGACGAGTTTTTACCTTATGATAACTAAAACACTTTTATATCAAAACTTGTGATGTTATTTCCAATGACATGATTTTGAAAATAGTTGCAAATAAACTTATTAATCTTAGCCTAAATTGTTACCATTATTAAATTCTAACATACTAGGTTCTACAAACAAAACCATAGGTTTTTATTGGAGAATGGATTTCCATACAAATGACCAAGTGAAGGGTCTGCCTTCCGAAGTGGGTACACCTCTAGATGGATGTCCTGAGGCACATAATATCTGCCATCTACCAACACAAGACTGACTCATCTTTTTAACTAGATAGTACCGAATATGTCATCCCAAGGTCGTTACCGAACTTGAACCGAGCGGTCGTTTTCCATATGTCGCATTAATTTACATCTCGAACGTCATAGCAGGAAGAAATATATCTAAAAGGGAATAATCATACCCTACTTTGGAATGGCCCACTTAGCATTGCTGCATCTAATCCTGTTCCGGTCATTCCCGGTTTGATGAGACTTGAGGCATCGATTAACTTTTCACATAGCACATATCACATCTTTGAATGCCACATTGCCATCTCCGTTAGCTTCTAATTGCCTTCAATAAAAGTACAACCCTTGAGCTCGTATGTCTCAAGGAGGGTGTTAAGCTAAGAGAAGTTGCCTTCTCCGACACCACTGATGTACGTTTGTAAAAACCAATGTACATAATCTGTAGAAATGCAATGTCAGACAAACATCCATACAAGTTGTCCAGGAATAAGACAAACGGAAGACACTCTCCACTACCACTAGTAGCGACTAGTCCTTGCAATCCAAAAAATCTCCACCATCAGGAGACCACTACTATAAATAACTCTATAACGGGAGCTACCCATAGCATGTTTAACAAGCAGTCTTCAGGCTATGAAGATCCATGGTCTTCCATAATCATCATCTTCAACATGTCTTCACATTCGAACGTATATATTGGTTTGAAGTGGTTTTCGGATAGGAATCACACAAATCTGGCCCTGGTTGCTTCGAAATCCAATTATCGATAAAAAAGTAAATATGAGTATATAGGATTTTTTAAGTCTCTTTTCACTTTATTTATTTTTGTTTGATTTCGAAATCTCTTAATTTTGACTTAGGATAACTCTAAGTAATTCATTCTTTTGCTTCGGAAAATATCTCAGATTTTCACACTTAACTCTGATCCAAATTCCATAACTTTTTAGGTAGGTTTAAAACAATGTTATTCAAGACATCATTTACGATAACCATAAACCAATCTTAGCAAACATTTTTGAGTAAATAGGAACATAGAAATCATTCATTTTGGAGATTGCTTGAAGTTTGGATAATACCGGTCTTCTTTTATTTTGGAAACTCAATACGATCTTTTTATTTAAGAGCAACCGGTCTTTCCTATCGATATGTTCCATCCCTCGCCACAGAAAAGAAAACATAGGTCAGGTAAGTTTAGGACACTGCTTGCTCCATCCCTGACCTTAGCTAAACACCTTGTTTTATCTTCCCGGATCTCACAGGCGGGACAAATGTACTAGTCGTTTCTACATACTCAATTATCAACTTTATTTTGGAATTGCTTATAAAAATTCCAAATTATCTTTCAAACGCATACCTTGCCTTTTAAAAACATTCACAATTGATTATGGGAAAATCGTTATATTTAAACTCATATTCCAAAAGTTATAGAATTCGCAGCATAAAAGTGTTGCGGAAAGTACTATATAAGCTTATTTAATATAAACAACATTTAAACATTATATAACTCATATTTTCCAATCCAAATCTCCTTTAAATCATTTAAATAAATTTAAGAAATTTATTCCATATTTTTCCATAATTAAAAACGTTGATTTAAATAGATTTCCTGTTATTGTCACTTAAGTGCACTAGCGTGATTTTTCTAGAAAATTGATTTGGACTTAATTCAAAATCTACTTAATAAAATTTTGATTTTATTTCTTAGTTTCAAAGACATGGATATAATAGTCCGGAATTTTCTTATCTCAAAGAATTCCGGGCTATATTTCACTCTATACACTCATTTGAACTTTTTGGCGCAAAATCGCGAACTACACTTGCGTGACGCGTCTAGTTTTAACTTATTTTTCAATACTTGCAATAATCTATTCAAATTGGATTTTATCACTTATACAATCATTAAAATCATTTTAAATCAATATTTTCACTTTTAAAATATTTAAAATATATTTTCACTATTACTATATTATAATATCGTTTTATTCCTATTATTTTAATAACTAATTTTAATTTTCAATTTCAACTCAATTTACATTCTAACTTCAAATTAAACACATTTAAATTTAGATTTCAAATCTAATTCCAATTTAAACTTCGATTCATCCTTAATCTTAACTTCAATTTTCAAAGTCGATTTCAATTTCGATTTCACTATTCATCTCAACTTCAATTTCTATTTAACTATCCTTTTCAAACCCCTTTCACTACATATTTAAAATTCTCTTTTATTTTTACTTTAATTTCACCTCTATTTGAAAAGAGACTTATTTTTCCAAAGTATATCATATCATCAAAAATGGGTCTTATTTAATAAGGTGATTACTTAATCCAAAATAAGCATAATCAAATTTAACATTTATCACTAACATAATTATGGTACATGCATAAGCTAACATGATAAATAATCACAACCATAAACATTTGCTGCTTATTCAAACATAACAGAAACATAACCAAACATCCATAGCAACATTTTAAAGGATGTATAATTGCATGTAATAATACGATTATTATAAAAAAAAATCTAAATATGATCTTTTAAAAGCGATGAGAATTTTCTCACCTTTAACCGAAATGTTTTACTTCCTACCAAACATTTATTTAATTCAATGCTTCACTAAACCACCACCTAAACATTATTCCACTTTTTTCAAGTGCTAGGCCACCATGTCACATCCTTTCTTGCTCTTGATCATGGCCTTCCCCTTCTATATTGCTCACGTCCCCCCCCCCCCATCAACTCCCAAACTCACAGCCAAAGGCCAATTTTAAGAAGAGAAGAAGAAGAAGTGAATTAAGAAGAGGTTAGAAAGTAACAAGTGGATTAGTGCTTAAGCACTCCACTATTTTTAACCCTCCTACCTCTCTTAAGGAGAGAAGCCATTAAAATAGCTTAAAGGAAGAAGAAGAAATTATGTGAAAAAATGAGAAGAATGGATGGGTGTTTATAGGAAAAGTAAGGAGTGGTAAATTACAAAACTAACCCTTTACGTAATTACTAAAATATCCTTACCTTATCTTACTTTTTCAACACTTACCATGAACTTATCACATCATTACTTTATGTCTTAATCACTTAATATTTAAGTGAAAAAAAGTAAAGATTTGGTTGGATTTAATGTGACATGTTTTGTCCTTTTGAGTTTAATTTTGCTAATTATTTTCTAAACTTGTTTAGTAAAAGTAAACTTGATTAAGGAATTAAATAATACTTATACTATTTTAATATACGTTCATATATAAGAAAATAAAGGTGCTACAATATTGCGACAACTTTTAATCGATAAAATGTTGATTTTTGACAAAATATTTTACGGTCATAATTTGACGTTTTATTTAAAATGTTCATTTATATAAATCAAATTTAAAATGAAATTTTACTTCTTTTAAATAAATTAAAAAATGTCTACTCATATTTTAAAATCATATTCAAGTAATATCAAAATCTCTATTTTTACAATATATGTAAAACAGAAAAAATGCGCCAATTTTGATTATTTTTGTAAAACGATTATTAACATGTTTTCAAATTTTTTAATATACTTTTATTATCTTTATTAGTGTTTTTAATAAAATTTAACTTTTCAAATAAATATATAAATCCATTTATTTAAGCCTTTATTTGTTTTTAACAAAACTTAACTTTTGTTGGTTTGTTCTAAAATTCAAATTTATACTTTTTAATTTATAAACTATAAGAATAAATAATTATTTATTATATATAACATATTTATTTAAGTTTTAAATTTCATTTAAATTTAAAAATAAACAAAATCTCTCATTTTCAAGGTAGCGAAATTACGAGTCGTTACATTCTTCCCTACTTAAAAGCATTTCACCTCAAAATGAAAGTTAGATAAAGGAATCTATCTCATACTCGTATCCTCAAATAATTTGACTTGTTTATACCAATGATAGAAAAGAAGAAGGTCGATGTCAACACTAAAACAAATGATGCCAAACATACCTATATAGATTCCCCACACTAACCTGTGTACTTATCACGTACTTAAAATTTTATGTACATACATCAAGGCAGACTTCTATCGTACCCATCCTAGTGTGTATTGCACACTTAAGATAATATATACAAAAACCAAACAAGACTTACATCCAAAAATAACCAAACTGATATCATATCAATATAAATGAATACATCCAACATAACTCATCCCCTGACTTGAGAATGTACTACACCTGAGGTATATATAATAAAACATATTTCTAACCCTTATCTCTTAGTGCCTTATATTTAAGATAACTATCCAACTACTATCTAAAACATCATACTATATGTGATATTTGATTCTATCTATTATTTTAATCCATAACTTTACTTCTAAGGTAGTATCGATCCCCTGATTTTCTAGTGCAGACTTTGATCAGACTTCTTGATCACAAATTCTTGCTTTCCTTGCATAGCTCTCAACTATGATAGAAAACTTGAGTGCATAATCACAAACTCTCATTAATGTTCGCCGTCAAGAATCGAGTGATAAATCCTTTTCGGATGGTGTAAACACCTCAAAGTTCCATACTCAAATCTTAGATCAAATTTTATGTGCTAAAATGATGTACGTATAACTTATGTACTTATTCACATTCATTTTTACCTAATACATTTTTTCCAAAATTTCTAATCCAAGTTTATTCACAACCATTTACTTTCTACTAAATCCATTATTACTTAAGCTTACAGATATGACTTAAACTTGTATGATATACCTTTACTTCCTAAGAGTATGCATACGTATCCCCAAACTTAAACTGTTATCACTTCAATTATGGTGTTTAACTAATGTGGAAGTCCATTATTATCTCAAATTTTAATCCTTAGTTCTATTTATTTAAGGGCATAATTTAGCTAATATTATTTATCCAATCCATATGTTAATAAGATAACTTTACTAAGTGTACATCTTTTTCTTTCCAATTCTATGATTATTACTTAACTTATTTACCTATCCATTTTCTTTAAAATCAAATTTATTAATCTTAAATCCACAAAATACCTTATGGTCAAATTGTGAAACTTAATTCACATGGTATGTAACGACCCGGAATTTTTAGAAATTAAAATTTGAATATTTAATTAATTATAAATATTAATAAATGAATTTATGAGTCGAATAAATTTTTATTTGAATTATTGAATTTAATTGGATTATTAAATCGATAATTTATTATGTTAAATTATGGAAATAATTGAAAATTGAGTTAATATGATTGAAAATGATTTGTAAAATTTTATTTTAACATATTGGAGTTAGAACGATATTTTAGAACTTTTAAAATCGAATTAAAAGTTAATTTGTGAAAATTGAATATTTTAATAATTTAATCGACTAGTGAAAATAGTCAATTTTTGATCAATTTTTGAACAGTCTCAGAATTGAACGAAACCAGTTCCATTGGATCCGTAATAGTTAGTTATTACCGGATTTCAATTTTCGTGTCAATCGGAGTTATCGTTTGATCGTAGCAGCTCGAAACGCATCGATTTATTTTTAATATTAATTTGGCGAGTGAAAATAGCCATTTTTCAAAAAGTCTCGGATTTCGACGAAACCAGTTTCATCGGATCCGTAATGTGATATTATTGTATGGTTTCAAATTTCAAGTCAATTGGATTTACCGTTTGTCCGGTACAAATTAAAACGCCTAGAAATCGATTTAAATCGGTTTAATTTAAATTGAGCGTTTGCAACCATAACTCGCACAGATGTCCGAATTAGCTTCCGAAACCTATTCCATTATGATTTTTGTGAAATACAGTTAAAAACTGATTTTTGAGAATATGATGCTATTGATTTTATAAAATAGTTTAGTCGAGATATTTTAGAATTTATTGTGAAAAGTTTAAATATAGGATTTATAAAATTTAATTATTTTATGAATCAAAATGGTGAAATAATAAAGGAGATTAAAGATGTTTTAAAGAATAATATAAATTGATTTATATTAAGAGATTTATAAATGGATATTTATAAATTGAAATATTGACATTATAAAACGAGTTTTTATAAGTGTTTGAATGAAGTGAAAATGAATTTCATTAAAGAATGAAATTTATAAAATTATAAATGGTGAAGTTATAAATGAAATTTATAAATAGTAAGATTTATAAATTTTGTGAAGTTATTAAAGAATATATTTGGATGAATAATTGAATCTTAAAAGTTATAAGATTTATAACTATGAAGTTTAAAAGAACGATTTTGTAAAATAATCGTTTTATAAGTATTTAACTTATAATATGAACTTTTAGTTTATAATTGAGTTATAAACTGGAATAGGTTAATAAAAGAATTTATAAAAAGGAAGTTTTTATAAATAAATAGAAATGGAATTTATAAACGTTGTTTATAAATTCGCAAACAACTTATTTTGATAAGTTAATTGTTGAAACCTATAAATGGAGTTATATTCACATTTTTGAATAGTGAATAATCCTTTGAATTAAAATGAATAAAAGGATGAAATTTGTTAACATAGTATATTCACGTTTTTGAATAGTGAATAACCCGTTAAAGAAAATGTTTAGAATGTGATATTTTAAACAGAATTAAAACGATCTAACGATGTTTTAAAATGTGTTGAGATTCGAAACCATAGATTTCAACATTTATTGTTGAAATAGACGTTTTCGAGAAATAGAAGGAAATAATGGACTATAACACTGTTGTTATAATAAATGATTTCCGAAAGGAAATTTTTCGTATAGTATTGGGATTTATATATCTATTTTAATTTCGAATCCCTATACTAGTGATTTTGGGTTGTCGTAACGATGTTTTACGCAACATTCGTTTTGGCCCAAATAAATATGTTTAAGAGAATGATTTCCTTAAAGAATGAAATATATACTTAATTTCGATTGAAGTATATTGAATATTTTCTAAGTGTTGAAAATAAATGAAATTTGTGAATTACTTATAAATAAGTAAGTACGGAAATGTTTTCCAATTTAAAGTGAATATCTTAAGAATTTATCTTTTTGAAGATAAATTGAAATGTATAATTGAAACCGAATATTCATTGATATTTTGGAATTATAAATTCACTAAGGAATTTATAAAGGAAGTGGAATTTGTTTAAAAATAAATATTGATTTATTTTTGAAGTATTGAAATTATATATCTAGTGAAGATATTTTGGAAAATAAATAATTTGGAAAATTATTTGGAATCTGGTGATGTGTGCATGTCCAGTGATAGTTAAATAATCGACTATCAATATTTCCCTTTGAATGGGCAATTGATGTGATTTGTTTTGAATGTGAATGCTACACTTATTTTTGAATAAGCGCTCACTATTCGGGTTAACCGGGAAAGGACCATGGGGTCGTATAACCCATTCCGAATATGTGATACGTCGTTGTGAATTGCATTGAAGATCGGTGTTGAAGACCCGGTATTTGCGAGAGCGATAGGATGACCTGTCGATTTACTCTGCACCGAGTTGCTCCGGTATAGAGTTCTCCATATGTGATGGTGAATCCGATCAGGATTGTGAATATCCGGATTGCAAGGACTTCTTTGTAAGTGCCTTCGGTTTTGTTCGAGCCCGGAACAGACTTGTATGGATTGTGTGTCTGACATTACAAGTTGAGATATAAAGCCGATTTCTTTCAAATATATTTCTGTCGGTGGCGAAGAATTTATTCTTTTAGCTTAACACCCTTCTCTGAGACGTACGAGCTCAGAGGTTATATAGTTGAAGTTATCAGCGATATATTCCCAATTTGGTAATGTGACATGCTGAGTGTTGCTGTAAATGATCATTGTGTTGATTATTGTGATAGGATCGTTTATTTGATCGTCTATCTTAGTGATCATTGTGTTGATCATTTGTTGACCCAAAGCATGGCTTTTGTATAAAATATGTTTTTGTGGACGTGACATCGTCGAGCCTCACACCCCGGAAATGGTCAAAACAGGAAAGATGCGGCAAGGTTATGAGGGGTAGCACCCTTCAGGGTATGTACATTTCCTTCTGGATAGAGGTGGTATCATGGTATGGAGCCCAGATATTTAACCTATGTGGTTACTGCGAATTTATTACTTTGTGGTTGTTGGTTATCGGGATCCCGTGAGAAAGGTCGTTTACGATCGGGGAATGGCGTGCTCGTGTCAGTAGTTACTCAGCTAGGGGTAACCCGGCCTTGTGTTGGCAGAGTTCCGGTTTGGTTCTCGGGGATGTCTTTCCAGAGGCATTCTCATGTGGCAATGGGAAGTTCCTTGGCCTGACCATTTGTTGGAAATCCAAAGAAACAATACGAAACTTGTACGGTTTTAGTTGTAGAACCTATCATTCACTTATGATGTCGCAACACTGTTTGGATGGTAGCTATAGTAGGCATACGATAATGGTCGTATGTTGGCTAAGATTTATATTCTACTTTCAAAATGAATTTTTCCTCTACACTATGCACTAGTAATAATATAAAATGTTATTTTAAATGCGTATCAAGCATCTTTGACTATCATAAGGAGAAATCTCCTCCGATTCTGCGTTTGCATGTGTGTGTGTGCGGGAGGCCTTATGGTAGTCTCATTTTTAAAAAGCATTGCGAATTGAATTTAAAAATATTCCTCTATTTTGATTTTAAAGTTAAATAAACTGTTTTGAGTTATCACACCAGTCACATGACTGACTTGGAGTTTATTGTTTTCCTTCCTAAACTCTGGGTGCCCACCAATTTCCACACGGGCAGTCAAGAGTTAAGGTTTATCTGGATATTCTGGATATTCTGGAGTTGCTGGAGGCAAGCTGGATGGCATGGCGTATTACTAGTTTATATAGTATTTCTTTTTCCGCTGCACTGTTTGATGTTGATGTTGTACACTCTGATGATATGATGTAATGTAATGTATAAAATGTAATAACTGATATAGTTCTTTGTTTAAAGATTATTCATTTATTATTATATGTTGTTCCGCTGCGAATTGTGAGATTCTGATGTTGTTCTGTTGTTTTCTGTTCCGTCCTATTTTCTTAAATTTTCTATCTTCTTCTCTCCTCCCTATTTTCTATCTTTTTCTCTTCTCTTTTCTTAAATTCTTTTTCTTAAAACCATAACATTTCGGGTTTTTGGCCTTCGATTTCTCGGCAGTCGATAAAGTGAGTATCGATGTTGAATTTTCGGAAGTCGAAAATTTCCGTTACATTTTGGTATCAGAGCTTATGGTTAAGCGACAACCATGGTTCTGTTGGGTATTATTCATTAGAGATAGAGTCAGCAGTACTCTAGAATGAGTTTGAGTGTAATAATAGCTATGAGAGCGTATTTGTTAGTGAATATGAAATTGTTTTATATTGTGATGATTGGTTTGTTGAGTGGCATATGAACCTTCGTCGGCGCAGTTTCGAAACTGAATCGAAGGGGTTTCTAAACACTTGAATAGAACAATTCGGCACAGTATTGATTTTAAAATTGGGTAAATGAAACAATTTTGCCTTGATTATATTTTATATATAAAGGAATAATTTTTTAAAATTATTAAAGTGTATATAAGCTGATTGTTTAGTTGTTTGAATAATCTAAGCAAAAGAATTTGGTTGTAATTAATATACATTGATTGTTATATGATTGTTAGTTGATTGTATATAATTCATTAAGTGTTAATGAAATTAAATTAATGAAATTGAAAGCTAAAGTAATTGAATTCAAATTAGAAGTAAATAAATTTGAATAGAATTGAATTTGATTGGAAGTGGACCAACTTGAATATGAATTAGTGAATATAAACTAATTGAGAATGAATGTTAGTAAGAAAATCCAATGTTAATGAATCAAATATGATTAAATTGAAAACCAATTCATTAATATTAATGAAAATATGAATGAATATCTATTGGTTATGGCTGTTAGTTGGTTGATGGTTGAATATGTTGTTTTGTTTCATTTGCTATGTTGACATATATAGTTATTATGTTGCTATAGGATGTATATTGATACTATTGTCTATATGCATGTTCTCATGTTGTTTGTTGAGTAATTAGTAGGTGCGGATTGCGTTTGCTTCGCATTTGGAGCTCGCTTTTGCGCTATATTAGCCGTATATGCTTGCTAATAAAATATAAGGTACATATCTCGGATTACATACTGTACTTTTACACTTTTTTTCCCTTCGGGATGCCTCATTACTTGATGAGATGTATATTTGTGATATATATACTGTCAATTTTTTTTCGGATCGAGCCGCGCAAAGGAGACTATGGCGAATTTTTCCGAAAATTTAAGGCGTTAGAAAAAATTTGAGAAAATTGGAAAATTTTGAAAACTTTAACTTTGATTTTGAAGTTGAAAGTTAAACAATAGTAGTTGTTTTTGAAAAGATAACTAAGTATGATTTGAAAACTTAGTAAAGTATTGTAAGAAGTTTGACTATTAATTTTGGAAAATTAATAAATTCTATTATTTTTCTTACTTGTAATTCCGAGGACGAAATTCTTTTAAGGGGGGAAGATTGTAACGACCCAGAATTTTTAGAAATTAAAATTTGAATATTTAATTAATTATAAATATTAATAAGTGAATTTATGAGTCGAATAAATTTTTATTTGAATTATTGAATTTAATTGGATTATTAAATCGATAATTTAATATGTTAAATTATGGAAATAATTGAAAATTGAGTTAAATATGATTGAAAATGATTTGTAAAATTTTATTTTAACATATTGGAGTTAGAACGATATTTTAGAACTTTTAAAATCGAATTAAAAGTTAATTTGTGAAAATTGAATATTTTAATAATTTAATCGACTAGTGAAAATAGTCAATTTTTGAACAGTCTCAGAATTGAACGAAACTAGTTCCATTGGATCCGTAATAGTTAGTTATTACCGGATTTCAATTTTCGTGTCAATCGGAGTTATCGTTTGATCGTAGCGGCTCGAAACACATCGATTTATTTTTAATATTAATTTGGCGAGTGAAAATAGCCATTTTTCAAAAAGTCTCGGATTTCGACGAAACCAGTTTCATCGGATCCGTAATGTGATATTATTGTATGGTTTCAAATTTCAAGTCAATTGGATTTACCGTTTGTCCGGTACAAATTAAAACGCCTAGAAATCGATTTAAATCGGTTTAATTCAAATTGAGCGTTTGCAGCCATAACTCGCACAGATGTCCGAATTAGCTTCCGAAACCTGTTCCATTGTGTCCGGAACGTGGGATAAACCCTAGGTACATCAGTTTCGGCGCGTAAATGGAGTTCGGAATTTCCGGATGAATAGTGTCGAACGAAACTCTATAAATACACCTAAATTCACAAATTTTATAAGCAAATAAACTAAACCCTAAACCTAACTTCATCAGCCGCCACCTACAGAAATCCATGGCCGAAAATGTCCTAACTTCCTCCCTCCAAATCTTCTAAACCATGCATCGAATCGAATAACTTCTAACTGGAAGATTGTAGAGCATAGAGAGATCTTTAATATCAACGGTCAAGATCGCGAATGGCTTCACGGATTGATGGGAATTTGAGTGCAAAACGTGGCCGTTCAACTTCGTGCGCACGCGAGAGGGGGTGGCCGAGTGCGCCAAGTTTCTGGCCGTGGGGAGCTAGTGTGGTGAGCTTCGAGGTGGAGCAATCTGATCGAGTTTTAATCGAGTATTGATGTTGAAAAATTTAACCCTAATTTGCTATATGGGTTCGGCTTGTGCGTGCAAACTGGAGAAGAGAACGAGAGAGAAGGGGGGGTTGCGTGCGGTCTTGATATTGTAGCTTGGATCTACGGCCCAGATCAAAGGTTGTATAATATATATAAGAAATTGTAAATTAATTTCAATTAAAATTGTGTACAAACTTGTAAAATACATAACTTTTTCATACGAGGTCGAAAAAATGCAAAACCAGTTGCGTTGGAATCGTATGGACGAGCACTACGCGATGGAGTTGGTTTGGAGTCGTTTGGAGTTAGTGAGAATTTTGGGTAAAATTAAACGTCCGTTTAATTTTATTCGAAATAATCGCTAAAACGGAAATTAAAACCAAGGTGAGAACTTCTCACTCAATCGAATCAGTTTCAATTTTATTTTAAATAGTTAGATTTAAAATATTTGAATGCATGTTTGAATGTTGATTATTATCTATTGATTGTTAAAATAGACATTATACGCCGTTAGTAAGCGGATGTTATTTAATAAAAACATATACCGCGAATATTTCATAAACAGTGAAATTGGTATTATATATAATAGCAATATATATATATTGGCATATGTATATATTGGAGTTATTGATTTCCCGCATTTTTTGTTAGCGGATGAGACCCTATTACGCCGTTATTAAGCGGATAATATTAAATAAGAACATATACCGCGATAATTTCGTACTGGAGCGAAATTGGTATTGTGCTAATGTTTGTGGATGCAGGAAAACAGGTTGGAGGGATCCAACTGGATTCCTCAACAGTATTTATTTGATTTCAGATATTTTGATATTTGATGGATTATCATATCGATATATGATATCGTTGTTGTCGTGATTGACTATTTGGTGTGTAGCATCATTGGACCAAATTTGGAATTTTAAAATGATTGTAAAGTGATTTTAGAAAGTATACGTTTTTATAAAATAATTTTGGAATTTATCCATTTTAAATAAATAAACGTTATAATTTTTAATGTTATAAAAATTATGATTTTTGTGAAATACAGTTAAAAACTGATTTTTGAGAATATGATGCTATTGATTTTATAAAATAGTTTAGTCGAGATATTTTGGAATTTATTGTGAAAAGTTTAAATATAGGATTTATAAAATTTAATTATTTTATGAATCAAAATGGTGAAATAATAAAGGAGATTAAAGATGTTTTAAAGAATAATATAAATTGATTTATATTAAGAGATTTATAAATGGATATTTATAAATTGAAATATTGACATTATAAAACGAGTTTTTATAAGTGTTTGAATGAAGTGAAAATGAATTTCATTAAAGAATGAAATTTATAAAATTATAAATGGTGAAGTTATAAATGAAATTTATAAATAGTAAGATTTATAAATTTTGTGAAGTTATTAAAGAATATATTTGGATGAATAATTGAATCTTAAAAGTTATAAGATTTATAACTATGAAGTTTAAAAGAACGATTTTGTAAAATAATCGTTTTATAAGTATTTAACTTATAATATGAACTTTTAGTTTATAATTGAGTTATAAACTGGAATAGGTTAATAAAAGAATTTATAAAAAGGAAGTTTTTATAAATAAATAGAAATGGAATTTATAAACGTTGTTTATAAATTCGCAAACAACTTATTTTGATAAGTTAATTGTTGAAACCTATAAATGGAGTTATATTCACATTTTTGAATAGTGAATAATCCTTTGAATTAAAATGAATAAAAGGATGAAATTTGTTAACATAGTATATTCATGTTTTTGAATAGTGAATAACCCGTTAAAGAAAATGTTTAGAATGTGATATTTTAAACAGAATTAAAACGATCTAACGATGTTTTAAAATGTGTTGAGATTCGAAACCATAGATTTCAACATTTATTGTTGAAATAGACGTTTTCGAGAAATAGAAGGAAATAATGGACTATAACACTGTTGTTATAATAAATGATTTCCAAAAGGAAATGTTTTGTATAGTATTGGGATTTATATATCTATTTTAATTTCGAATCCCTATACTAGTGATTTTGGGTTGTCGTAACGATGTTTTACGCAACATTCGTTTTGGCCCAAATAAATATGTTTAAGAGAATGATTTCCTTAAAGAATGAAATATATACTTAATTTCGATTGAAGTATATTGAATATTTTCTAAGTGTTGAAAATAAATGAAATTTGTGAATTACTTATAAATAAGTAAGTACGGAAATGTTTTCCAATTTAAAGTGGATATCTTAAGAATTTATCTTTTTGAAGATAAATTGAAATGAATAATTGAAACCGAATATTCATTGATATTTTGGAATTATAAATTCACTAAGGAATTTATAAAGGAAGTGGAATTTGTTTAAAAATAAATATTGATTTATTTTTGAAGTATTGAAATTATATATCTAGTGAAGATATTTTGGAAAATAAATAATTTGGAAAATTATTTGGAATCTGGTGATGTGTGCATGTCCAGTGATAGTTAAATAATCGACTATCAATATTTCCCTTTGAATGGGTAATTGATGTGATTTGTTTTGAATGTGAATGCTACACTTATTTTTGAATAAGCGCTCACTATTCGGGTTAACCGGGAAAGGACCATGGGGTCGTATAACCCATTCCGAATATGTGATACGTCGTTGTGAATTGCATTGAAGATCGGTGTTGAAGACCCGGTATTTGCGAGAGCGATAGGATGACCTGTCGATTTACTCTGCACCGAGTTGCTCCGGTATAGAGTTCTCCATATGTGATGGTGAATCCGATTAGGATTGTGAATATCCGGATTGCAAGGACTTCTTTGTAAGTGCCTTCGGTTTTGTTCGAGCCCGGAACAGACTTGTATGGATTGTGTGTCTGATATTACAAGTTGAGATATAAAGCCGATTTCTTTCAAATATATTTCTGTTGGTGGCGAAGAATTTATTCTTTTAGCTTAACACCCTTCTCTGAGACGTACGAGCTCAGAGGTTATATAGTTGAAGTTATCAGCGATATATTCCCAATTTGGTAATGTGACATGCTGAGTGTTGCTGTAAATGATCATTGTGTTGATTATTGTGATAGGATCGTTTATTTGATCGTCTATCTTAGTGATCATTGTGTTGATCATTTGTTGACCCAAAGCATGGCTTTTGTATAAAGTATGTTTTTGTGGACGTGACTTCGTCGAGCCTCACACCCCGGAAATGGTCAAAACAGGAAAGATGCGGCAAGGTTATGAGGGGTAGCACCCTTTAGGGTATGTACATTTCCTTCTGGATAGAGGTGGTATCATGGTATGGAGCCCAGATATTTAACCTATGTGGTTACTGCGAATTTATTACTTTGTGGTTGTTGGTTATCGGGATCCCGTGAGAAAGGTCGTTTACGATCGGGGAATGGCGTGCTCGTGTCAGTAGTTACCCAGTTAGGGGTAACCCGGCCTTGTGTTGGCAGAGTTCCGGTTTGGTTCTCGGGGATGTCTTTCCAGAGGCATTCTCATGTGGCAATGGGAAGTTCCTTGGCCTGACCATTTGTTGGAAATCCAAAGAAACAATACGAAACTTGTACGGTTTTAGTTGTAGAACCTATCATTCACTTATGGTGTCGCAACACTGTTTGGATGGTAGTTATAGCAGGCATACGATAATGGTCGTATGTTGGCTAAGATTTATATTCTACTTTCAAAATGAATTTTTCCTCTACACTATGCACTAGTAATAATATCAAATGTTATTTTAAATGCGTATCAAGCATCTTTGACTATCATAAGGAGAAATCTCCTCCGATTCTGCGTTTGCATGTGTGTGTGTGCGGGAGGCCTTATGGTAGTCTCATTTTTAAAAAGCATTGCGAATTGAATTTAAAAATATTCCTCTATTTTGATTTTAAAGTTAAATAAACTGTTTTGAGTTATCACACCAGTCACATGACTGACTTGGAGTTTATTGTTTTCCTTCCTAAACTCTGGGTGCCCACCAATTTCCACACGGGCAGTCAAGAGTTAAGGTTTATCAGGATATTCTGGATATTCTGGAATTGCTGGAGGCAAGCTGGATGGCATGGCGTATTACTAGTTTATATAGTATTTCTTTTTCCGCTGCACTGTTTGATGTTGATGTTGTACACTCTGATGATATGATGTAATGTAATGTATAAAATGTAATAACTGATATAGTTCTTTGTTTAAAGATTATTCATTTATTATTATATGTTGTTCCGCTGCGAATTGTGAGATTCTGATGTTGTTCTGTTGTTTTCTGTTCCGTCCTATTTTCTTAAATTTTCTATCTTCTTCTCTCCTCCCTATTTTCTATCTTTTTCTCTTCTCTTTTCTTAAATTCTTTTTCTTAAAACCATAACATTTTGGGTTTTTGGCCTTCGATTTCTCGGCAGTCGATAAAGTGAGTATCGATGTTGAATTTTCGAAAGTCAAAAATTTCCGTTACATGGTATTTTTTATTTAAACATTTTCATCCAACAATCAATAACCATATTATTCAAAATTATCTCCTTTTAATTTTACTTCATTTTGAATTAAAATGTTACACTAAATCTATCACTAATTCAAAGTTTTATATTAGGATGTATTTCTTATATTTCTTATTCCTAAATTTAATCTTAATTTTTAACCTAGTCAAAGTGCCTAAATTTCAAATTAACTATCTCCTCTATAAGTTACAGAAGTTACCCTTTTATATTATATTTACCCAAAATCTCAATTTCGGCTTCTATCGTATTGATAAAAAAAATTCTATGCATTTTCTTTTTTACTTTCTCCATTTACAATTTCCACCTCTAATATTATCATCAAATATCTTATAGTCAAATTTCGAATTTTACTTCACAGGGTATTTGTACTTAGCTTTTAAATTCACCAATTATGATAATCAATTAATCATTATTATTTCTTAATATTAAATACCTTAGGGTATATGATTGAAGTTCTAAATTTTGGTTCTCAACTAATTGATTCTATATGGAATATCTTATAGTCAAATCGTGCAATTCTTATCACTAGATATTCATATTTTAGTTTAGAAGCTAAATTACAAACATTCCTTAATTTCTAACCAAAAATAATAATATCCCCTTTTAATATATAAACCCAAGGTAAAATTATTTCAATTACCGATTTTTTTAAAACAAAATCATTTTTATAAAATTAACAAATACGCAGTCATATATAATATGCTCAAACTCATTCTGGGGTGTTACTAACCCTATCTCTAATGAGTTGCTCATCCTAGGATATTACTAATCCTATCTCTGATGAGTCTTTACCCATAACAAAGAAAAGGTTTTCGCTTAACCTTTAGCTCTGATTCCAAATATCACGACCCACAATTATGTGCCCTTTGAGCCGACTATAAAACACTCATGTCTGACCCAAGTTGCATAGAAGTATGGATGATCAAGGGTAATAAAGAAAATAAGAAAGAACATAATCTCACACGAATAGAATAACATATAATATTGAACAAATATCTTTACAGCGGAAAACTTTTAAATACATATATCAGAGTCTAACCTAAATTCAGCTTGGACGGTTATAAACATCAACTAAAATAAAGTAAGTACATCGGATAATAGAATATGTCCATACGTAGATGAATAACTCCAGTTCTCCTCTGGAAACTCCAACCGTCTTCGACAAAACCTGAAACTACTCGGATCTAACCCAAGTATTGAAAATACCCGGATTAGGCTTGATAAACCAACGTGAAAAAAACTCAATAATAAATGACATTGTCATATATCAGCCTTTGAATAAAATCATTTGAAAACAAAGAGTATCTCATAAGACCATGCCCACACATAAACACGGATGATTTTTTACCTTATGATAACTAAAACACTTTTATATCAAAACCTTTGATATTGTTTTTAATGACATTCTTTGAAAATAATTGCAAATAAATTTATTAATCTTAGACGAAATTGTTACCATTATTAAATTTCAGCATACTAGGTTTTATAAACAAAACCGTAGGTTCTTATAGGAGAATGGATTTCCATACAAATGACCAGGTGAAGGATCTACCTTCCGAAATGTGTATACCTCTAGATGGATGTCCCGAGACACAGAACATCTCCCCACTACCAACATAAGACCGGTCTACATCTGTAACTGCATAGTACCGAATATGCTATCCCCCGGTCGTTACCAACCTTAAACCGAGCACTCGTTTTCCATACACTACATTAATTTATATTCTGCACGTCATAGTTGGAAGAAATATATCTAGAAGGGGATGATCATACCCTACTTGAGAATGACCTACTTAGCCTTGCTACATCTAACCCAGTTTTAATCATTTTCGGTTTGATGAGGCTTGAGGCATCAATTACCCTTTCACATAGCACATATCACATCTTTGAATGCCACGTTGCCATATTTGTTAACTATTAATGTCCTTCCACAAAAATACAACCCTTGAGCTTGTACGTCTCAATGACGGTGTTAAGCTAAGAGAATTTGCCTTCTTTGCCACCACTGATGCATGTTTGTAAAAACCAATGTACGTAATCTATAGAAATGCAATGTCAAACAAACATCCATACGAGTTATCCTGGAACAGGACAAACCGAAGGCACTTTCCTACTACCACTAGTAGCGAGTAGTCTTTGCAATCCGAAAAATCACCACCACGAAAAGGCTGCTGCTATAAATAACTCTATAACAGGAGCTACCCATAGCATGTTTAGCAGGCAGTCTTCAGGCTATGAAGATCCACGGTCTTCAATAATCATCTCTTCAACATGTCTTCACATTCGAACGTATATATTGGTTCGAAGTGGTTTTCAGATAGGAATCGCACAAATCCGGGTCCGGTTCCTTCGAAATCCAATTATCGATAAAAAGTAATTATGAGTATATAGGATTTATTAAGTCTCTTTTCACTTTACTTATTTTCGGCTGATTTTGAAATCTCTTTATTTTGACAGGATAATTCCAAGTAATTCATTCTTTTATTTGGAAAATATCTGTAATTTTCACATTTAACTCTCGTTCCTAATTCCTTAACTTTTTAGGCAGGTCAAAAACAATGTTATTCAAGACATCGTCTACGACAAACCCTAAATCAATCATAGCAAACATTTTTGAGTAAATAGGATCATAGAAATCATTCATTTTGGAGATTACTTAAAGTTTGGATAATACCAATCTTATTTTATTTTGGAAATTCAATACGATCTTTTTATTTAAGATCATTCAGGCTTTCCATTCGATCTGTTCCACCCCACGCCTAAGAAAATAAAACATAGGCTAGGTAAGTTCAAAGTACTGGTTGTTCCATCCCTATACTTAGTTAAACATCTTGTTTTATCTTCCCAGATCTCGTAGGCGGGACAAATATACTAGCCGTTTCCGCATACTCAGTTGTCAACTTTATTTTGGAATTGCTTTTAAAGATTCCAAATTATGTTTCAAACACTTATCTTCCCTTTTAAAAACTTTCATAATTGATTCTGGGAAAAATCATTATATTTAAACTCATATTCTAAAAGTTATAGAATTTGCAGCATAAAAGTGCTTCGGAAAGTGCTATATAAGCTTATTTGATTTAAACAACTTTTAAACATTCGATAATTCATATTTTCTAATCCAAATCTCCTTTAAATCATTTAAATGGGTTTGTCAAATTTATTACATATTTTTCCATAATTAAAAACGTTGATTTAAATAGATTTTCTATTATGGTCACTTAACTGCACTAGTGCGATTTTTCTAGAAAATTGATTTGGACTTAATTCAAAATCTACAGAATGAAATTTTGATTTTCTTTCCATTTCAAAAATATGGATATAATAGTCTGAAGTTTTCTTATCTCGAAGAATTCCAAGCTATATTTCATTCTATACACTCATTTGATCTTTTCAGCGCGAAATCGCTAACTAAAGTTGCGCGACACGTCTAGATTTAACTTATTTTTTAATACTTGAAATAATCTATTCAAATTGGATTTTATCACTTATACAATCATTACAAATCATTTTAAATCAATATTTTCACTTTTTAAAGTATTTAAAATATATTTTTACAATTACCATATAATAATATTGTTTTATTCATTTTATTTTAATATTAAATTTTAATTTTCTATTTCAACTCAGTTTCAATTCTAACTTCAAAATAAACACATTTAAAATTTAGATTTCAAATCTAATTCCAATTTAAACTTCAATTCATCTTTAATCTCAACTTCAATTTTCAAAATCGATTTCAATTTCAATTTCACTATTCATCTCAATTTCATTTTTAATTTGACTATCCCCTTATCAAATCCATTTCACTTCAAATTTCAAATTCTCTTTTATTTTTACGTTAATTTCACTTCTAATTGAAAAGAGACTTATTTTTCCAAAGTATATCATATCAACAAAATTGGTTCTCATTTAACAAAGGGATTACTTAATCAAAATGAGCATAATCAAATTTAACATTTATCGCTAACATGATAAATAATCACAACCATAAACATTTGCTACTTATTAAAACATAACACAAACATAACCAAACATCCATAGCAATATTTTAAAGGGTGTATACTTGCATGTAATAAGATGATTATTATAACAAAAATCAAAATATGATCTTTTAAAAGCGATGAGAATTTTATCACCTTTAACTAAAATGTTTTACTTCCTACCAACATTCATTTAATTCAATGCTTCACTAAACCACCACCTAAACATTCTTCCACTTTTTTCAAGTGCTCGGCCACCATCCCACATCCCTTTTTACTCTTGGCCAAAGCCTTCCCCCTCCAAATTGCTCACGTCCTCCCCTTATCATCTCCCAAACTCACGGCCTAAGGCCATTTTTAAGAAGATAAGAAGAAGAAGTGAATTAAGAAGAGGTTAGAGAGTAACAAGTGGAGTAGTGCTTAAGCACTCCACTATTTTTAACCCTCCTACCTTTGTTAAAGAGAGAGGCCATTAAAATAGCTTAAAGGAAGAAGAAGAAGTTGTGTGAAAAAATAAGAAGAATGGATGGATATTTAGAGGGAAATTAGTAAGGAGTGATAAATTACAAAACTAACCCTTTACAAAATTACTAAAATATCCTTACTTTATCTTACTTTTTCAACACTTACCATGACCTTATCACATCATTACTTTATGTCTTAATCGCTTAATATTTAAGTAAAGAAAAGTAAAGATTTGGTTGGATTTGATGTGATATGTTTTGTCCTTTTGTGTTTACTTTTTCTAATTGTTTTCTAAACTTGTTTAGTAAAAGTAAACTTGATTAGTGAACTAAATAATGCTTATACTATTTTAATATATGTTTTTATATAAGAAAATAAAGGTATAACAACCTTGCGACAACTTTTAATTGACTAAACAACGATTTTCGAAAAAATGTTTTACGGTCATATTTTGACGTTTTAGTTAAAATTTATTTATGTAAACCAAATTTAAAATGAACTTTTTCCTTCTTTTTAATAAATTAATACATATCTATTCATATTTTAAAATAATATTTGAATAATATCGAAATCTCTATTCTTACAGCGGATGTAAAACTGACAAAATGCGATAAATTTTGGTCATTTTTGTAAAAAGATTATTAAAATATTTTAAAATCTTTTAATATACTTTTATTATCTTTATTAGGTGTTTTTATTAAGATTTAAATTTTCAAATAAATATTTAAATCCATTTATTTAAGCCTTTATTTATTTTTAACAAAACTTAACTTTTGTTGATTTGTTCTAAAATTCAAATTTATACATTTTAATTTATTAACTATAAGAATAGATAATTATTTATTATATATAACATATTTATTTAAGTTTTAAATTCCTTTTAAATTTAAAAATAAACAAAATCTCTCATTTTCGAAGTAGCGAAATTACGGTTCGTTACAAATACTACAAAAATCGCTCTAAAGGACTAAAATTAGCAAAGAAAGTGCTGATGTAAGTTTGTTATTGGCCTACTGTGCACTAGATGCACAAAATTTTGTTACAGGTGTGATTGGTGTGATTGATGCCAGAAGTATCTTTGATTCCTAAGATTTCCAATGCATGCGCCCATCTTGATGGCTAGCCCTTAGTCATTTGAAAAAAGGGTCATTGACTTAAATAGACCACAACAAATGTCCAAAGGAGATGTCAAGTATACAGTAATGATCATAGACTATTTTACAAAATGGGTTAAAGTGGAACCTCTTACAACTATTACATTAATAAAGATAATGAACTTCATGGTCAAGAATTTTACAAACTAGTTTGGAATAACTTTCAAGTTCATATTTGACAACAACGGTGGTTCAAAAGCAAGGAATTCACTTAACTTTAGGAAAGAAATGGAATAATGCTTTCTTAAATGGTGCAACATCAAGAAAATGGGAAAAT
The DNA here is from genome assembly GCA_030765085.1 of Allium cepa. NCBI lineage: Eukaryota > Viridiplantae > Streptophyta > Magnoliopsida > Asparagales > Amaryllidaceae > Allium > Allium cepa. The sequence continues at coordinate 879,876,544 of CM060931.1, read as the reverse complement.
AGAGGCAGCTAATAAAACCATTAGAAGGTTGTTTAAAAGTTTTAAACAAAGCCAAAGAAAGATGGGCGGAGAAGCTACCGCTAGTAATCTGGGCAATAGAACTTGGATCTGATCACCTACAGAACATATTCCGTTCTTCTTGTTGTGTGGCTATGAAGCGATGCTTCCGTTATAAGTAGAAGCTCCATTTCATAGATGCATATCTTATGTCATAGAGTAGGGACGGCAAATGAAAGAAACTACCTTGGATTTTATTAATGAAAGAAGGGATGAAAATGCAACTAGAGTTATAGAGTACCAATATAAAATAGTTAAAAGCTACAACACTCGGCTAAGGGAGAAAAAAATTCCATGCAGGGGACTTGGTGTTAAGGAAAATAATGGAACAAACAAAAGACTCAATGGATGGTGCATAAGGAACAAACTGGGGAGGACCGTTAATCATCATCAAAATAGTATCTAATGATGCATATCAGCTACCAAGGCCAAATGGAAACCTATTGTGTGAAAATGCCCATTTTTAGGCCTGAAACTATGTGCTACAAATGTTGCATCCACAGTATTAATTTTCGATGACAAAATTCGGTCATGCTAATTGTATCGATAACATTTGAAACACAATAATATGAAAATTTTCAAACTCATTTCAGCAGATAACCTTTTCATTTTATAAATAATTAAAATTTCATATTCATTACATAACCCAATTCAATCCCACATTCATAGAAAATATAGTAGTTACAAATTACTCCAAAAGCGATATATGAAGATGCCCCTTGTTGATAAGAGTTCAATACTTGATTGTTATAACTTCTGTCTTTACATCCATTTAGATGCAAAATAATACAACAAAAAATAAAAGCTCATACTTATAGATAGATTCCTTCCTACACGTCTTTAGAAGCTTAATTGTCTAACCTAGAAATCTTAAATCCCTTACTTCCAGCTTACTCAAATTAGCACCCGAGAGTTTAAGGGGAAAAAACTAAAACTTTAGATTAGAGAAAAAGTCCGGTATGAATAATAACCTACTATCTCGAACCAAAATAAATATCTAGTGAGACCATGCCATAGAGTGAAATGGATTTTCCCTTCACTGACATCTTAACCAATTGTGTCAATCAAAATTCATGCGCTTGCAACCATGATGGTTAGAACATAGTAAAAAATAATCATTTTCAAGCATGCGACATGGGTAAGTTTGACTAATCTGTCTTTATAGTGTTATACTCTCTCTTACCTCTTCCAAAATCATATAATGGATTATTCATCCTAATTTAATAAACTGTCCATCTAAATTTAAAGGATCGGTCGTCCAAATTTAGTCTTACTATCCGTCTTATATTTATGTGGACTACCCATCTCACATATAAACATTTTTTAGATTTTCTATCACAGGCCTTATGGACTACCCATCACACATGGTTTATCAGATTAAAATTCATGTGGACTATCCATCACGCATGTCTCATTTTCCTAAATTATATGGACTATCCATCGCACATTTCATAGTTTTACTAGTATCACTATGAACCCATAATGAACCATATAGAGACTATCCATCTCTAGCATTATGTAGACGATCCATCACACATCTTATAGTTTTTCTAGTATGACTACGAACCCATCAAATATCAATTTATACTTAGAATATAACATTATTCACCCAAGGTCCCATCTTATATCTATTGTATCCCCAATTAGGTTGTCAAGCCCTTAAACTTATGGCATCTCAAAAATGGTAAACACTTGTATCCCCAATGAAGTTTTCGGGCTCATAAAACATATGGCTTGCTAAGCCATCAATATACTAGTTCAAAGTAGAAAGCCTACGACATCCATGCTGTTGAAAAAGATGTAAAACCGCTATTCGAGATTCGAAAACAAATATTTGATTCTATGAAGTATAAGGTTATACTACCGAAATCATAAGGTTATAGACTTTTTTGAAACATAAGCTATCTCTCCTTTAAAACATACTTTTTTGCAAGATAAAACAAGGCTTCTCCACCTACAAAGCGTCACTTTTGAAATAAAAGAGTTATAACATCAAAGCCGCATAACTTGGTTGCCAAAAATAAGGAAAACATGTGATTTCAAAGCCGACAAGCTATGACATCAATTACTCAAGTTGAAATCAATTTCTTATGGCATCAATACTTTAAATAAACTATAATGTCGAAAATATGGTACTACGACTATTATGTCGCAAAACAGTTGATACTGAAAATGATGACTTATGGCATCAAAACCTTAAAATGTTTGATATCGGTATCATAAAACTGCGGCATCTACACCGCTACTTGAAGGACGTCAAAAATAAAAACATGCTGCATAAAAGACTTTTAAAGCATTGATTTCAAAGTTAAAGACTTATGGCATCAATTATGTATGATATAGGTTCCAAAAACAAAAGGACAAGGGATGCAGGAATGGTTATCGTGAGATATGAAATCATCAATGTCGAAATGATGGTATGCCAAAGTCTATATATATATATATGTATGTATGTATATATGTATGTATGTATGTATGTATTTATGTGTGTACGTATATGTACATGTGTGTGTGTATATATATATATGTTTAACTTAAATAGATTTATTCCATACCAACATAAGTTGATATCGTATGCATCTTTTCATTTTGATGTCAAATTTTATAGTGGTGACATAGATATCCACCATTCTCAGCCATCCGACCTTCTAACGTATAACATGGCAATATCGTAGTTAATATGAAAATTGTTTTGCTTCCATATAAAGGAATTTCTTTTTACCAACTCTAACCTCTTGTCAATTTTCTATTAGTTAGAAATAAACATTACTAAAAAATAAAAAACTTCCAAAAGTCAATTTTATCTTTCCAAAAATGTATATCAACGTAATTAATTAATACCATTAATTAATATTAATTTAAATGCTTTTCTAACATAATAAATTAATAGAAATTCATAACCGCTTAGGAAAAATCCCAAAAATCGTTAAAAACTGAATTTATATATTCTTTCTCCTTGAAAAATTTCAAAACCATGAAAATTATTTGATTATTTTTAATAATTAAAATTGAAATAAACACTACCTTCTCCTTAGGAAATTTACAAAATATTCATATTAACTTGGAAAATTACAAAATTAAAAAACCATCTCTGAAATAATAATTTACGAATATATCAAAAAAATAAAATTAATTAGAGATCAAAAACTTAGGTTTTACCTTTAAAACCTGTCATAATAATTAATTCTCATAAATTATTATTTTATCCAAAAAATAATTAAACATCTCTAACAGGCAAAACAATCAAGATCAATTCGAAAATTAGCCAAAACCAAACTCAAACACAAAAATAGAGGTGATTAATTATTATTCACCTCAGATTGGATAGAAGATTGAGATTTGATGACGATTGATTTCCCTAAAGCTTTTTCGTTTGAATCCTTTTAGTTTCTACTTCTTTATCTTTGACTATGGCCAGCCTCTCTATTTTCTTTTGATTATTCTGTAAATGAAAAATGAGAAATAATGGGAGAGGGAGAGCTTAAGAGATGAAATAAGGCTTTGTTCCTAATTTGCCCCTCTCATTTATTCCCTTCCATATTAAGTTTTAAAAAAGTTTTATTAGTGATTAGTTAAGGCCTGACTCAATTACTTACCAAATCTAATCCTCCTTATCACGCTACATTATTTTATTTAATTTATTCAATTAAAACTCCTAAATAATGTTAAACTAAAATTAAGTGTGTTATAGGCTGCCCTTCTTAAAGAATTTCATCCTCAAAATTCAGTAACGACCACACAATAAGCACATCAAACATGCAAACAACTCTAACAAACAATGTCAGTATATCCTACCAATTAGAAGTCTATATAGCAAATACAGAACATACGATTATAATAACTGAGGATACGCATACCTAACCTTGTCCTGTATTTCCTAAGTGTGCTTTGCCTCGGATGGAGACTTTGGTAAAACAACCTTTCTCATTTTCACTCCACTAGAATTTCACTAATCTGATTTTCTTGTTCCTTAGCCTCTTCTAATCTCTGCCACAACATGAACCGGTTGTCCACAAAAGTTAAATCTGATTCCACTACTAAATCTTCCAATGTTGTCGGAGCAATAGTAGTCTCTGGATCATGTACAAATCTTCTAAGATGAGAAACATTAAAAACATTATGGACTCAATACAAACTACTCGATAACTCTACTCAATACGCAAGCTTTATGACACTCTCTATAATACGAAATCGTCTAACATATCTTAGTGTCAATTTCCTTGACTTTCTAAATCATATCACACCCGTCATTGGTGTTATGTTAACAAAAACATGATTTCCTACTGAAAACTCTTCCTTACGCCTTTTATCCACGTAACTTTTCTGCCTAGACTGAGCCTCCTTTATGCGTGCTCGGATCAACTTGATATTTTATATGGCTTCTCTCACCATATTTGGACTAAAAACCAATCTATCTCCAATCTCCAACCAACATGTTGGTGATTTGCACGACCTTCCATTCAAAGCTTCGAAGGATGCCATTTCTATAGTAGTCTGGAAACTACTATTATAGGAAAACTCAACTAAGTGCAAATGGTCTTCTTATGTCCCGCCAAAATCTAGTACACAAGTTCTTACCAAATCTTCAAGTACCTTAGTGATGCTCTTTGTCTGCCCATCCGTCCATGGTTGATAAGATGTAGATTGGGTGCCTAGGACTTCATGTAGACTCTTCAAGAGCTCACCAGTAAACAAAGTATCTCTATCGCTGAGTATACTACTAGGAGTCACATGTAGTCCAACAATGTTTTTTATAAACAACTTAGCTAATACAGATGATGTCCTAGTCGATTAACAGGAATGAAATTTGTTGTAAAAACTGTGGGTTTTTGAGTATTTCTGTAAAATAAATAATGAAATTTTTCCAAGTAATTTCGACAAATTATAATTTAAACTCTTTTGCATAAAATTTTAAATTCTTTGAAGGAGGATTTTAGGTGCAGTTAATAATGGAAAATTTAGGGGACGAAATTAGTATGTGCGGAATTTATAAGTAAATCTATTTTGAAAAGAGTAAAGAGATTTTTGTTTTATAACACCCTTTCATTCTTATTAATTGTTGTTAATAAGTGGTTATTTTGTAAACAAACATATGTTTTAGATAACGGGGATTGTATTCTTCTAAATGGAATAATGTGAATTTTTATGGAAGTTAAATACTTGTGAATAATTATTATAATTTTAGCGAATGCAAGTGAATTATTTTGGAAATTTTAATAATTGAGATTTATATTTAAAAGCATAAGTACACACTTTTACAAGTAAGGATTTTTATGCTAAGGAAAAAATAAATCTCCATAAGCATTAAATCATATATTTTGGGTTCTTAAAAATATTTTAGAGTTAAATCATAATTTGGTAAATATGGCATTGAGTTATATCTATATTATAAAATAGAATGGGAATACTATATTGAATAAAATAATGTAGAAGGGAGTTTTTTAAACAGGAGTCAAATAAAACAATTTGCTTTTGATTGAATGGGCTTTAGTTACAACCTATATCCATACTTAAAACAACTATGAGAAGGCTACTAATTCACCTTCCCACTTCCATCATCCTAAACATACTAAAATTAGATAAAATAAAACTATGGTTAGTTTGCACCTTTCAAATTCAATCAAAGATTCCATTTAAAATCAAATAAAATTTGGGAAATTTATTGAAATCTAGGTAATGTTTTCAAACCATAATCTATAATTTTGATCAATAGACTTTAGTTTCTAAAGTAATTTATTTCTTGTTTATGGTTCTTTTGGATTGAGAAAAAATTGCTACGGTCTACGGTAATAGTAAAAGAAGGATTTAGATTGGGTTTGGCAAGCTATCTCATGTATTTAATATGGGTTAACCTCACCGCTCTCTCTACATAAATTACATGCTTATTTAGTTGAATTATATTGATGTTTTTGGTAGACGAATTGCATTAAATTACTGTATGAAGGAATCTAGTTCGTTAAAACCCATATACATGTAGAATTAGAAATTTATAATGATATTATTGGTGAGTGTTGCATTATTGAGTTAATATGAACATTTTCATGCATGTATAAACATCACCAAGCTCAATAATTGAAGAGTGTCATCATCGAACAATGAGCGTCAAATGGGGACTTCTTGGAGCTGAAATCACTTTAGGAAATGTTACCCTTGGTTTATTGATGGTAATAAACCTGGAGCCATTTTAGATCCAGGTACTGCTCCGCACATCCATTCTTTGTACCGTTCGTTGCTAGCTTTCATTTGCGCCTTAGGTAATTCATTGCAATGAATCGTGGTAGCATTTTCAAATCTTGGTTTACTAAATAAAGTCTATATACAAATTTTCTTAGAGATGTATTTACGAGCTTAATGGTTTTAGAAATTTGAACACATGTATGTATATATATATATATATATAAATAGGAATTCATGTCTTTTTATCAATTCAGATTTATGCCCGATATTTCAAACATCAACTCCTATCTTGTCCAATGAAATGTTTCACTAATAATTTTATTTTGTAAGAGTATATTATATACTCATAAACCATTAGAAATATCAACCAATTTTATTAGTGTATATATAAAAATATATGTGTATGTGTATTTTCAAACACTTTTCTATCATCTTAATTTTGTATAATCTATTTATAGTAGTAATTAGCATAGTTAAACTTATATTCATATAATTGAACTAGAAATATGTTTGTAAATTATAAAGAAAGTTTATAAGTTTGTACAAGTACATTTAAAGAGTTTGTAAAGCCTATATATGAGTTAGAAAGGCTAATTTTTGTTTGTGGGTAAAAATCATCCACGGCAATTCATTGTGCACGCGTGCGCACACAATAGTCTAATTGGATTAGCAAACTTTCTATGCAAGCTTTAAGATATTACTTACTTGAGACAAATACTTCTATAGGATAAGAACTAAGAGTGAACGGTTTGGTAATCCCAAGTGGTATGGGACACCCATGATCACCATATCTATTAATCCTATAATTTATTTTATAGAATATTTTGAGTGAGTGGATTTTACTGGCATATAGTAAAAATTCAAGTAAACCCGTTTAGTATGTGATGCACTGGCATTACTTGAACGGTTACTATTAGAAAGTATATGACACTCTTTGAGACGACATGCAAAGTGCATGTTATTTGAGGTGACAACCGAAGTGCATGTTATTTGAGATGACGTGCAAAATGCATTTTATTTTTATCAACGTGCGAAGTGTATGTTATTTGCGATTACGTGTGAAGTATGTGCTATTTGTGTTGACTTGTGAAGAGAAGTTATCTGGGATAGACCTCCGAAGTGCAGCCATCCATGATAGGCCTTGTTCGAAGACCTACGAATTGCAGCGATCTGTGTTAGACTATCAAGTCTAGTCATTTGTGATTGACCTACGAAGTGCGATCATTTGTGATAGACTTGAGAAGAGCGGATAATTGTGTTTGCAAGCGAAGTGCTTACTTTTAGTACATGACATGCAAAGTGCTGTCAATGACTTTCCTTCATATTTGATAGTTGATTTGATTTTGAGATGTTTATTACCATCACTATAATGATAGTCAATTTTAGGCACATTAAAACTCTATAACCAGATGAATTGATACAAATGCCCAATTACGTGTAGAACAGCATACTATTGGGATGCTCCCCTTTCTTTGATATTATGTATGATCATCATGTGATCTCACCATTATTATATTTAGAGGGAGTCTGACCCATTTATTATTTTATAATACTCGGGTCAGACCGAGTTTTGATGGGTGCTATAGGAATCAGTGACTAGATTTGTGGCTGTCTTCTGCTGGTTTATATTTATACAAGTTATTAGGCTAGTGTTATCTATTACTAAATAAGGATATGTACCCTATGTAGGATGAGAGATATTAAATCATTTGGTGTATTTATTCGTTTGACACTTATGCAGTATTTATGATGTAACCTAGTATTTATGTCGATTTTTGATTCTATGTTCTTATATAAGTGTGTGTGTATGCGTGTGTGTTTTGTTTTGATTAGTAACCAACATGTGCGTTGCTTAGTGTCGAGACTGGTCACACAATTTATTATGTAAGAAAATTTTAGCGGTAAGCCATGATAGTGTTAACCCAAAGTGATAAACACAGATGTTCGCTTCTTAATAGCCTTATTCTTTGTACTAGTGGATGGTATTACTCTGTAATATCCTTTGTTAGTGTAAGATTCAAGGTAGGGCATTCCATGTGCACTCTTGGTCAGTTTGCCTAATATAACTAAAATACCCTCATTTCCCCTATTCGACCTTGGAACTGCGTTAATAAAATCCATTGATATAGAATCTCATTTCTAAACCGATATATCTAGAGGCTGGAGTAATCCACTTGGCTTTTGATGCTCGACATACACTTGTTAGCAATCCAAACATTGCTTTACCCATAAGCCTACATCAATTTTCATACCTTTTAAGAAGAAATACCATTTCATATCCTAATACACTTAGGTCCTCAGGGTTGAATAATAAACTTCAATTAGTGACATTCTCTACGAACTTCCTTCCATAGATCACCAACATCTAGAACACACAATCATCCACTTTTCTTAATCATTCATTCTGGTCAAGACTAAAATCCTTTAAATTATCAATCTCAATTCCACCTCCAAGCCTTCTAATCCTTTCAGCTAGCAATGGACCTTCTCTCTGCTAGAAGCAACCCTTTTGATCATAACTAGTCGAACATCCAAACATGAGAACATGTTAGTTTTCCGACTAGAACTAGTCGTTGATCTTTACTACATACCACAGGTAGCCAATGCTTCTAAAACCTTCAATTCTTCTATCATAGCTAAACCACATTTTAATGTTTCCTACTAAGTGCATCAGCAACTTCATTATCTTTCCCTAATGTACATTAAGTACTAAAATCATAAGCTGCAAAAAACTCTTGCCATCTCTACCGTCTTGTATTTAAGTATATCTATGAGAACAAACACCTCAAAGACTTATGATTTGTAAATAATTCTAATCTTTCTCTTAAGAGGTAGTGCCTCCACACCTTCAAAGAAAAGATCACTACTGCCAAATCCAAATCATGAGTCGGGTACCTAACTTCGTGTGGTTTGAGCTATCGAGAAGCGTAGGGAATTACTTTACCTTTTTGCATCAACATAACTCCTAATTCTATTCCGCATGCATTTCTATACACCACCAAATCCTGATTACCATTTAGCAAAACTAACACGGGTGCATTGGTCAATAAATGTTTTAGATTGTGGAACACTTCCTCATATTTACTAGACCAAATAAAATTTATGTTATTTTTGGTTAGTTTAGTCAGGGATGTTGCAATCTAAGAGAATCCTTAATGAATCTTCGGTAATAGCCAGCTAATCCAAAAAAACTCTTTATGTCGTCCACCATCGTAGGTCTCTTCCAATTATTTATAGCTTCGATCTTGGTTGGATCCACTGACCACCCTCCTTTTGAAACTACATATGTGACGCCCCACCCTGAGACTCACACTAACAAAGAGTATTGCTAGGTAATATTGTCTGCTAATGCAAAGAATATGGCTGGTTAGGAGCAATCATCTATAGCTTTGTCTTAAACATCTATCAAATACGTCGATTTGGTGCTCTACATTTTTTTCTACCTCAAGTGGATCGACGTATCCAATAAATGCTTAATACAAAACTACAGGCGGCTAACAGATCTATCAGAACAAACTACAATAACTGAATGCATATACATCATAGAATAGTAAACATCATATATATATATATAGACACACACACATATACACAGATACATCCCAATACAATACAAAATGATACAACAAAAGTTGTTCAAAGACCGCACTATATACATCTAATCAAAATACACAACAGAGTCAAGCAGAAAGGAATATAACTACACAAAAATGATTGGCTAATATCTAAGCAGACGCATCAAAGCTAAGTCCCATAATAGATAGCTAACCTAAAACAACTCGGCCTTACCCGAGTATAAAATACATAGGTCAATCTAGCTAACACAATCAGTTAATAAGGATAGTCAATAATATGAAACATAAGATAAAAGGGGATAATTCTTCTCGAATGAGAAGAGGTAAATAGAAGGAACAAACACTCATGATTCAAGTGAACTAATGTCACTTAAGGGTACCAAGACTCAAAAGAAGTAAACTTAATAATAATAGTCAAATAATATAAATGAATGCCTCATATCATCAGCGACATCCCAAAACATCTATAATGGTTTCGATGAACCATATCTCCTAAAAAGGAGAAGTCTCAAACTCAGAACTCAAGAAACGCCTTAAATGGCAAACACAAATATAAACTCAAAATAGAGTGATCTAAAAATTCAAGATACGCCAAAATGGCAAACTCATCAACATATATATGTATGTATGTATATGTATATGAGTGTATGTGTGTGTGTCTATATCCAAGAAGGAGATTATAAATCTCATATAAAAACGACGAATACGGCAAACTTAAATCTCAAAGTATGGACCCAACAGCCCAACAAAATCTCAAACTCAAATCTCAAAGTATGGATCCAACTGCCCAATAAGAACCCAACATCTCAAATCTCAAAATATGCATGCATGAAACTCTAGTACAGTACTATATAAATACCTATCTTGTGGACCCGAAAGTCATACTCATGGTGACCGAAGTCACATAACTCGTGATGACCGAAGTCACATAACTCGTGATGAACCCAATAGCTCGATAAAGATTGGACCCAATAGCCCAATATGAGCCTAGCAACTCTAGTACTGGCACAACTCATGATTGTGTCACAAACTCTCATCAAGGATCCCGAAAAGTGGTAACATGCATCACCTACCACACGTTCTCACTAAATGGTTTGCTAACCATTAGCCATTGCCACATTTAAAACAACTTCAAACTCATAAAAACTCATGACTTATCTCAACTCATTGACAATTATAAATAAACCTCATGATGATTCCACATGAACCATAAACCTCAAAATAGGAAGTCACAAACTCATGACTTGTCTCATATCATCGGCAAGTATAAAAACATTAGGATGGTTCTCATTGATCATAACTATCAAAAATAGGAGATCTCTGGACACAAACTTGCCAAATATCGGCTAATTCAGATACTTCCTATAAATAGTAATTATAAAACTCAAAATACACCATAAATTGGCAAAACAACTCAGAATTAATAACCTCAGAATTGCTTCAGTCGTACAAGTCCCGAATTAGCCGAAACAGTAAACGGTTGTGTCCCATACCACGTGTTCTAATAAATCGTTTAATTCTCTTTCTCATACTTCGAATAGTGCAAAAAATGTGTATTTTATGTTTAAAATAATTTACCAAAGAAAACTAGCTTTTAAAACTATTTTTTGAAAATGATTATTGAGACTAATATTTGAAATTCCTTTATTATAGAAAATAAATAAATTTTATAACTTAAAAGTAATTTAAAAATATTATATAAAATGCCAATTTATTTTAAAAGTTATTTCAAAATCATTTGGAGAAAACCGTGTTGGAAACAACGGAAAACAAAGATAATACCTCAAAACCGATAACTCAAATTCAATTCGAATTCAATTCAAATTCGACTCAAACTAAATTCAATTTTGAATTTTAAACTCTCAAAATTTTGCTAGTCTATTGATAGGCATCATAGCTCTCAAAGCATCATCAAAATCGTCATCAAAATTAAGTAAATTAGAGAGCAAAGGAAGCTAGAACAACTCGGGAACAAAAGAGAACACAGAAAAACGAAGGGTAAACAAATGCCCCCATCCCTCAGGTTGGCCGCCAAGTCAACTCCATAGGTTGACCATACGGTCGCGCCATCACACGAATTATTGCAAGTGATTTACAAGCTGCAAACTGATTTTCTAGCCAACCTTTAACGTACCAAATGGATGGGTTTTGCAACCAAATTTTGCACGCATGAAATATAACAAATAAATTACAAACTGAAGAAAATCTGGCAGCATTTCGTTGCTGGAATTGAGAGATAAAACCGCTCAAAATAACGACCAAAAATATATTTTCACAGAGAGAAATAATCAACATAAACTATTTACAGAAGCTATAATATTTCATAAATTTTGGCTCATTGAGCACTGCATCAGCTAGAGAATATGAGTTATTAACTCACCTTGCGAACAAAAGCCAAAACCTTGGATTACGAGAAGAAAGATTGGAGCTTCGGTTGAATTTGAGCTTCAATATCATGTATAAACTTGAAACATGGACATGAAGGAAGAAACAAGTACTGTTAACAGAGAAAATATTTTCAATACTTGATTTTTGATGATTATATGGTTTTAGATTTTGATGACCTGTTGATTTAGCACCAATTTAATTTTGAAAACACGGTGATTTGAATTTGATTTGGAGAATTTGCTTAGGGTTATGAAGAGGGAATGTTTTCTCTTTTCTTTTGAAGTTATTGGAATTTTCCGAAATTTACAGTGAGTGAAAACAAATGAACGTAGAAGGAAGGAGAATTTCTTCTTCTCACTTCTACAGGCTAAATGTCTTAGTTGGGCTTAGGACCCAAAAAGAAATTGCCTAAGTACTTAGTTTTAACACTTAATACACTAGTAAACACTTATGTTACTAAACAAACTTCAACTATTTCGAAGTTTTCACATGATAAAATTATGAAACCTTGATTACATGTTAATTAAAGTATTTTGGACTTAATAAAATGATAACTTTGGTCAGAAAAATATTTTTATTTTTAAAAACACTTATTTTTAAGTAAATAGCCAATTACACTTATAATTACATAAATCACTATTTTAACTCCAAAAATTACATAAAATTAATCTTTTTGTGTAATAAAATGTAACCAATCATTTTAAACTCAATTTTATGATCAATCATATTTTTAAACAAGTTTCACATTTTTATTTAGTATAACACTCTTTAAATCAAATACTCCTTTTAAAAATTATTAAAAGAAGCAAATAGCAATAATTAATAAAATTATTGCACTATCGCCAAATAAAAATCATCTTCCACTTATTATTGTTAACGTAAAAATCAGACGCTAACACCCCGGTGTAGATTGAAGTTGAGCGAAAGTACCACCCGTGAACACGGGAACTAAAAAACAAGTAGAGAAATCACAGAGAAAGCAGAAAAAACAACAGTTATTATAGTGGTTCGTCTTACGGTAAGCCTACGTCCACTTTAATTCTCTTTATTACTAAATCAATTACAACTTTACAACAATCTTCAATTACAATTATGATGAGACAAACAACTAGAACTTTGATGTAGAAGAATTCTTTGAATCCATGTAGATTGCGTTAGATTTTCTTCCGAAGTTAGTTGAAATGCCTTTCGTACTTGAAGTGTCGAGTGAGTCGAGAATTCAGCAGAGTATCGGCGCTTAAAGTGATCGGCCAAAAGTCCCTTTCATGCTTGAGATAGGTTGGTATTTATAGGGGAAATCCCCCTTTAGGTCGTAAGTCGTGACCGGTCTAAGGTGAGTTATGGCCGACTTATCTGGCCTAGCCCCATGGTCTCACAAAAGCTCATTTGTACAAGTCCTATGTCGCCCACGAGTCAACATCTAAGTCTCAAATGAGTCAGCTGGTCCTTTTGATGCGGCATTGTACCTTAATCCAGTAACTTTAGGTCGTGGACGACTCAAGCTAGGTCGTGAGTCGTATACGAGTTAACTGATAAGCTTGTTCCCTTCAGATAATAACCCAGGTCCTGAATCGTGTACGAGTTAAGAGGTCACTGTGTTAGGTAAGGAGCAGCGCCTCATTTGCTTAAACCGTTTACGACACATGTTAGGTCGTAAGTCGCAGACAGCTCTAAGTCGTTAGCTCATTTCCTTCTTAAGCCGTGCCATCTCTTGAATCGTTAAGTCATCCTGTCCTTGAGCCGCGGACTTCCTTAAGTCGTAGAAACCTTAAGTCATGGATGCCTTAGGTCGTAAAGTACTCTGAGTCGGCAACTTTTTAAGGTATTGAGTCGGTCTATTCTCTTAGACCGTTAGGTCGTAGCTTCCTTAAGTTGGTAAGTCGTCAGTCCCTTAAGTCGTCCATCCTCTTGACTCGTTGAGTCATGTATCTGTTAACTCGTTATGTTGATAACTCACTGAGTTGTTTGTCCATTGAGTCGCCGCCCACCTTGAGTCGTTTTCTTATTGAGTCCTGCAGTTTTTGAGTCGTAGGAAATTGAGGGTTAACATTTGCCCCTCGAAGTACACGCCTAAGTCGTAGGTCGTGTGCTTCGACTTATCTTAACTCGTGTGCCGGTTCAAATTCCTTTGCTTCGAGATATAAAAGGCTTAGGTCGCTTCTTCTTCACCTACTTGTTTCCGTGTTCACTTCCGCCATTAACAACCTTCGAAGCTTTTCAGAGACGAATTCGATCAGTTCACCTTATCAACAATTAAGTTCCTGCCACCTTCGTCATTACACTACGTATGTAAACTCATCGCTCGCTCAATTTCACAATTACTGTTACGTTTCGAACATGGATTTCCCATTTTCCAACCTCAATCTGAATCCTCACACCAGGCTTCTTCTTGAATCGCGTTATGATTGATTGCTGACAAGCTTGAAGCGATTTGATTGAGTTTTTTGATGACTTGCAAGGAGAAGGCGATGGGTCACCATATTTCGATTCAGTTGATCCATTAATTTAGAGGAGGCGATATCGTCCTACATGGGTTAACGGGTTAGGAGTTAGGAAGATAACAGGTTATTGGGTTGGAGAAGGATCAGTGGGTTGAGAAGAGATATCGTGAAGTCTTTGCGACTTTGCCAATTTGCATAGTTTTCGAAGTGACTGACTTAAGATCCCCTACGACTTTAGTTGCATACGACTTAACCCCTTAGGTTATGTTTGTTTCTGGACGACTTAAGACTTAGCTTCATTTGCACTTCATTTGTTCTGTCTTGATTTGAGACTTTACGACTTGGCCTTTAGGTTGTGAACGACTTAGCCCTGAGTTGCAGCCGAGCTAAGACTTAGAGAATTATCTTGTAAGTCGTGGACGACTTAACTTTTAGGTCGTGGACGACTTATGACTTAGAGAACTCTTCGAACTGTGACTCAATGATCTGAACAAAATTTGAAAACTTAGAGATGTTGATAGAAATTAATTGTATTTCCAATTTGAGTTGCCAGGATAAACTGCTTGAACTTTGAATTGTTAAACTTTGCTGCATTTTTTCACAGATCACTTTTGACTTGCAAGTTAACAATCTGCTCAATACATCATTTACAGAAAACTGGGACAAATATACTGCCACTGACTGCCCACATCAAATGGCAGATTAGTTAACATAGAGTAATCAACTTAAACATACTGTATGAAATGCTGTGAATCAATCAACTAAAGTGAAATATTAATGCAAAGCATTGCTATCTTGCACTGATTTGTTTGCATCTACATTTCTCTTTCATATTTTAAAACAACGAACCCTGGACTTCATGACTGACAAATGCTTGCTAGTTTTCATTCCAGTTTTATTCGCTTATTGCTTTGTTGATTTTACACAACACTTCACACATTTTAGGAAACGTGCACCTTCATATTTGAATATCCAGTTGCTTGTGTAGAATGACTTCTCAGCAAGAAGATATAACAGCCCAGGCTGGAGAGGCAACTCTTATTCCAGCTCCATTAGTCAATCCTCCAGAAAGAGCCCCTACCACCTTATCATACAAAGCTTTTCGTCAGTTATGCGGTCAGTTTGGCATTGCTGAAGCAGATGCCATTCTTCTTGAGAAAAGTGACACTGTTGATGTAGCGCCTACTGGCTTTGTAGCGGTTAACAGGCAAATGTGCCTAAGAGGGGCCATTCCTCCTTTCAATAAATTTCTCGAGAATCTTCTCCTTCGACTAACTATCTCCCCATTTCAGCTACACCCCAATGGCTATGCCATTCGGATGGGGTTGTGCGTGCTATTTAGGAGAACATTTGACCGGCTTCCAAGCTTTGACGAGATTTGCTTCCTATGTTCCTTTACTAGGACTAAGGATCATCCTTCTATCACTGTCGTGAGAAGCGCCCGAAATCGTAAGTTGATCGTTGGCCTCCCTGACACTGCCCATGGGTTCTTAACTCAATACTTCTATGTCCGTTCCCTTCGGGGTTTTATGCTGTGTGGAGAGAAGGAAGTAAGATCACTTACCTCTTCCTCTTCTATACTCCTAGTTTTGTGAAGTCTGAATTGCCAAGTGTTAACTTTATTTTTTCATTTCAGCGCTTCCACCTCCTTCCAGAGATCCCAGCCACAAGCCAACTCTGGAGAGGCTTGTGGCTGTACCGGTTGAAGAGCGGGATATGAAAAAAAATTTGAATGACGAATTTCTTCACCAGTTCGGACTTCTTCACCCTTCTCGCTCCACACACCCGTATGAGGTTCCAGACTCCCCACCTAAAGCATTAGATGCCCCGGTTTCTTCTGACGCACCCGTACCAAAAGATCCCGCTTCCGAAGCTTCTTTAGTGAAATGTTCTACTACCATTGATGTTGCGGGGTCATCTGGCAAACTCACACTTGCCCCAGTTATTGAGGAAGAGGAGCCTCAGGGATCTCCCTAACATTCACAGAAGTCTGGCGAAGAAGCCGGGAAGACAAGTCCTGTCAGGCAGAGCGGGGACGATACTTTCGAAGGGTTGAGCAACCTTTTTGCCACCTCACAGGAGATCTTTAAAGACGACCCTGTAACTACTAGGGTTTCTTCTTCAGTAGTGGAAGCGACTTCTTCTTTGCAACGAGCTCCGTCGACTCAAGAGTTGACGCTAACTACCACTCCCAAGATTACTCCGCAGTCAAAGAGTGGTTCGTAGTTTGATGCGCGTAGTTTGCACATCACACACACTTAGAACCTTTCAGCACTTTCATGCACCTAACTCTTTATACTTTGAAGATTCTAAAGTTACGTTTCTTTTCTCTGAAGACTTTTAAGACTTGTCTCTCTTTTTATTTCAGATTCTCCGATGGGACGCAGCGGCTCTTACTATGACGACTTTCAGCGCTACGGGAGGCGTAGTCAATATGATTATAGGCGCTACCTTACCGTTCACAGAGAAACCGATGAAGAGAGAGCCGCTCGAAAGGCTCAGGAGAGAAGGGATCAAGAAGAGCGTTATGAGAGAAAAGAAAGGGAGGAGCACCATGATTCTTCCCAGAGAGGTGACGATTCTCACAAGAGAAAGTCGCATGATGATCGGGGAAAAAGCCACATAGTTGAGGACCCAAGCAAGCGTGCCCGGCACGGTGAAAGGCATACTTCTACAACTCCTGAAAAGGTCACTACCCCCGTCTCACTTGACATTCCTTCTGGCTCTCCTTCTCTCGGGAAGACAGACATTCAGACAATAATCAGCAGGCCTAAATTCCAAGTTGGATCAGGCCCGGCTACCTTGCAAAGCCGGTTCCCGCACTGGTGCCTGAAGGGAGTGCGGTTCGATCTTGACTTGGTCCCTATTGACAAGACTGCCATGCTGCGAAATCTCGATGCCGTCAGGCTTGATATCGAACTGACAAAAGCTTGTTGACGAGCTTCAAAGGGTCAACCGTGCGAATATAGAGGCCATGCTTACTATGGAGAATGATAAGGCCGAATGACAGAAGGTTCTTGAGCAGCATGATACGGAAATGAGGAGCATCACTACTTACAATGAAGAGCTTGAAGCGAAAGTTGAGGAACTTAAACAAGAGCTAGCTACTTCCTCTACTTCCTACACTCAAAAAGAAGAAGTGCTTCTAAAACAAGTGAGAGATGCTCATGTCGGACAAAGAGACGCCGAAGACAGGCTTGAAGTGCAAAAAAGAATCAGTGAGGGCTATATTGCTGATATTGCAAAGCTTTGGAAGAAAACCAGCTCCCAAGAGGCGGAGATTCAAATGCTAAAACTTCAACTCTCCAAAGCTGAAAGAGAGCGTGATGAGGCCGTTGCCGGTAAAATTGCAGCTGAAGAATCTCATGAGGCAACGAAGACTAACATCAGCTCGGCACTGTTTGACTTCTACCTGCACAGCACCTTGGGGCACGGTAGTCTCGTCTTTCTAGGCCCCAAATATGAAGTTACAGTGGCTGAAGTGTGAGAGGCTGCACTTGACATGCTTGGCGGTAAAGGTGCTGGCTATGCCGAATCAGCTCTTGAGGAGCATTACTTGGATGACGATGCTCGCGCTGCTCTCGCCAAGAGAAAAAAGCAACTTGCAAAATTAAGAGCTGAAATGGCAAAAGGCGAACGGTTAGGAAAAACTACTTCAACTATTCCAGTCCAGCCTTCTCCTTCGGCCGAAACCGATATTATTGGCTCCAGTTCTCATTCTCCATCCCTGGCCAAAGTTACAACTGAGATCACAAGTATACAGGGTGGGGATGAAGGCGAAGAGAGGGCCGAAGCACAGGCTTATGAGGTTGATATCAGGAAGCCGACTTCTCCAGGTAACTCTACTGTTAATCTTGCCCCAGTAGACTGCTCATTTGCTTCTTATGAGTTCGATGAGCTTCTTGACTATTTTCTGAACCTCAATGAGCCTTTATCTCCTCTCTTTACTAACTTTAACTTCTTTTTTTCTATAGAGAAAGCACCGAGCATTGTTCAAGCTTCCCTTCCTCCAATTATTCCTCCTTTGGTTCTCCAGGTCACTCCTCCGTCCGCCTCTCAACCCGGTCGCAAGAAGAGCAAATAGAAGCTCTTCATAGCTTAGATGATCCTATTGCTTCTCAAGAACATGGGGGAGAGGGGCTTGGAGAAGGCAATGAGTCTCCGGAGTGAACCACTTCTGATAACATAAAATTATCTGCTCTTGTAACTCCGAGAAGTGAGTCTTCTTCAAGGAGAGGGAGGAAGCGTGCCACTTCCAAGAAGAGAAGGAAAAGCACTCTTGTTTCTGAAGAGGAAACGACAGTTGATCCGGCAGTAACCCTTTCTCCTTCATCCCCGACTCTCCCAAGCCGTCCTGAAAAGCTGCCTATTAGGTCAGGCGAAGGCTCTAAGGGTGGTGGCAAGAAGAAGTAAGGGGTCCTGCTTCGATTTATCTTTACTTTTTGCTTTTTGCATGTACTGGCCGGAGATTGTGTGGGTACCGGCCTCCGCTTTTCCTTTTCCTTTTTATTTTGAAACCTGTACCTGTATGAAATTTTGACAGTATTGAACAAATGATTCTTTTTGTTTGTACAAACTTCTGCCTGTATTTGAGAATGCATTTACTATTCATTTTTGTATAGGTTTCTTTATATGATATTGCAGTGAGCTTGTGGTATGTTGTTTTAGCGTAGTTTTTACTAATGTAGTTATACCATGTTTCCCCTGTACCATAAGCTCGTTGCAATATTTTATACTTTGACCGGACTTGTACTCTTATTTTCTAGAGAATAATTATTCCATACTTGGAGGAATATTATTTCGTTAAAAATAGAGTACAGCTCCCTCCATATAAGTTTTTACGCTTCATCCTTCGAAGATATCACTTTTCTTTTGTGCATACACACATTTTACCAAGTGAACTCTTCTATGTGGTAAAGCGGGATTCTGAAGGATACTTTAACTTCTTTTTGAGGAAGAGTATTTCCAAGAATAGAAGAACAAATCCTCCTTTGAAGGCTAAAGTGTGCCTTTGAAGAGGGCTTCCATTTTTTTTAATTGCGCCTCGGTGGAGGGCTTTGATCTTTGCTTTGCATTTCTGACGAAATGCTTCTTTGAAAAGTTGTACCTCTGAGGAGGGCTTTTTCACGTTTCAACACTAGGAAGTTTTATTTCAATCTCGGTGAAACGTGTGCCTCGAAAGAGTTGTGCCTCCGAGGAGGGCTTTTTCACGTTTCAACACCTGGAAGTTTTATTTCAATCTCGGTGAAACGTGTGCCTCCGAAGAGGTCTTTCTGTTCGATTGTGCCTCCGGGAGGAGGTCTTTTCATTTCTGCCTCTGGGAAGAGGTCTTTTTGTTTGGTTGTGCCTCTGGGAAGAGGTCTTTTTTGTTTCTGCCCCTTGGGAGAGGCTTTTATTTTTCCTTGTTCGTTGGAAAGCGGGCCTCCGAAGAGGGCTTTTCACATTTCATTTCACGGGAGTGTATCGACCGATCACGATGAAATGTGTGCCTCTGAGTAGGGTTACTGCCTGGAAGTTTGGAGTTTCTTTCTCTCGGTTGGACGGATTCACGGGAGTGTATCGACCGATCAGTCCGCAACTTTGTATCGAGAAGATCTCTCTTTTTCTGGTTTGGCCCGCTCGAGGTCTTTTAGCATTTCAACTGTGGTGAAATGGGCCTCCGAAGAGGGCTTTTCACATTTCAACACTTGGAAGTTTTATTTCAATCTCGGTGAAACGTGTGCCTCTGAGTAGGGCTTTTGCCTGGAAGTTTGGAGTTTCTTTCTCTCGGTTGGACGAATTCACGCGAGTGTATCGACCGATCATTCCGCAACTTTGTATCGAGAAAGATCCCTCTTTTTCTGGCTAGGCCCGCTCGAGGTCTTTATCCTCCGAAGAGTTGCGCCTCCGAAGAGGGCTTGTGCCTCCGAAGAGGTCTTTTGCTGTTTGATGCTTGCTCGCCCTTGTCTCTTTGTCATCTATTCATGTTGGCGATCCCCGTTGTCTTTTCCAAGTGTCATCCCTTTTTAGTTGCCAATAATTTCCCTCATCCAAAGAAATATACTTCATAGTTAAGCGAGTTGGTGGTGGTAGACATAGACTATTTAACTGGTTGTTTGTTTGTTCAAACATTTGCAGTTAATTAGAAATGGTCCACTTCCATCCACATTGCTAACTTTTGTTCGAAGTACTTCTTTTGTAGGATTTGAGTATGGAAATTTTGAATGGCTTCGTGTTTGCTTGCTGAGTGATGTCGGAGATCGCTTGGTCTTGCGATGGGTAAGCTTTGTTTTTATGGCCTGCATTATTAAATCGACATTTTAGTGACACACTTAACGTATTTTTTATGTCGAAATAAAACAGAGCAGTTTATAATAGTAGAGAACACAAGAGTTATAGTGGTTCGGCCAAAAGTTGGGCCTACATCCACTTTATAGCTTTTCATTATTCACTTGCTTTACAATTGCTTTCAATACAAGAATCATATAT
Organism: Allium cepa; assembly: GCA_030765085.1. Classification (NCBI taxonomy): domain Eukaryota; kingdom Viridiplantae; phylum Streptophyta; class Magnoliopsida; order Asparagales; family Amaryllidaceae; genus Allium; species Allium cepa. Next base: position 879,855,438 of record CM060931.1, on the reverse strand, counting down.
TCATAATTCTTTTACAACATTTTAGCAAAGTTTTCAAGTAAAATAGGGACGCAAATGATTATTGTTCCAAGCTTTTGGGATTGGTTCTCCTTCGACAGTTGTGAGTTTGAATGTGCCATCAAGGAGTTTCGCGCCTATAACATATGGCCCTTCCCAGTTTGACCCAAACACACCTATGGCTGTCATAATTCTCCTCAGGACTAAGTCCCCAACTTCAAAGCTGCGCTGACGAACTTTGGAATTGAAGTGCCTAGCTATTTTTTGCTGGTGAGCTGCAATTCTAAGTCTAGCCTCTTCTCTTCTTTCATCGAGGAGGTCAAATGCTTCCAATTGCAATTTCTCATTCTCATTTTGATCAAAATGGATCCTTCTGTGTGAGGTGACTTCAGTTTCCACTGGAATCAATGCTTCTGATCCGTATGCCAATGAAAATGGAGTATGCCCAGTTGCAGTTTTGTGGGTGGTTCTGTATGCCCATAGTGCAAGTGGTAACTTATCGACCCAACCACCTTTTGCTTTTTCCAGCTGCTTTTTGATGGTCGATTTGATGATTTTGTTTACTGCTTCCACTTGCCCGTTTGCCTGCGGATAAGCTACTGCTGAGAAGCTTTTTCGGATCTTGAACCGTATGCAGAAATCTTGGAACTCCTCACTTTCAAACTGAGCACCATTGTCTGTGATTATCTTCTGAGGCACACCATACCTGCAAATGATATTTTTAGTCATAAAACTTATCATTTTCTTAGAGGTAATAGTAGCCAATGGTTCGGCTTCAGCCCATTATTGAAGTAATCAATAGCAACGACAGCATATTTAATCCCCAATTTGGCAGTCGGCAAAGGCCCAATGAGATCTATTCCCCAGATAGCAAACGGACATGGACTGACCATTTGTGTTAGCTCAGTGGAAGGTGCTCTAGGAATTTTAGCGAATCTTTGGCATTTATCACACTTTCGGGAATAGTCAGCAGCATCCTGATTAATTTCCGGCCAAAAGTATCCATAACGGAGGATTTTCTTTGCTAAAGTTTGACCACCTATACGATCCCCACATTCCCCTCCGTGTACTTCAGTTAGAATTGTCTTAGCTTCTTCCTTTGTTACACATCGGAGTAATGGCATTGAAAATCCTCATCTGTACAAACGACCATCTTGAACTATATATCTGGAGGCTTTTCTCACCAGCTTATGTCGTTCTTTTGAACTTTCTGGCAATGAACCATTGAGTAGATATTCAAGTATCGGAGTCATCCATGATTCTTATTCTTGGGATACATTCATAATAAAATCAACATCCAGTTCATCTGTGCTTGGAGCTGACAAGACTTCGACGGGAATTAATCCCAACAGTTGAGCTTCACCGGTACTTGAATACTTTGCGAGAGAATCCGCCTTCATGTTCTCTTCACGGGGTATATGGTTTATTGAATAACGGTCAAAATCTTGGAGGACCTCCCAGGCTTTCGATAAATAGACGGGTAGATTCCCTCCTTTAGCTTGAAATTCCTTCCTGACTTGGCAAACAATAAGTTGAGAATCACTGAAGATCTGTAATGCCTTGATGTTTAGTTCTTTAGCGATCCTTAAACCAGCAATGAGAGCTTCATATTCAGCTTCATTGTTTGTCGAAGGGAATTCTAGTCTCAGCGCATAACATAGCGATCGCCCTTCTGGTGTTTCAAGGACAACCCCTGCCCCGGAACAGAAATCATTCCTCGCACCATCGACATACAATTTCCATTGGATTGGGATGCTATCAGTGACTTCTTCCTCACTATCACCTTTATCCGTACACTCTGCGATGAAATCTGCCAAAGCTTGTCCATTGATTGCTTTTCGTGGATGGTAAGTGATGTCATATTGGCTGAGTTCAATATTCCATTTCAAAAGATGGCCCGAAGTCTCAGGACGGAATAGGACTTGCTTTAGAGGTTGATCGGTGGGGACTTTGACGGGATGAGCTTGGAAATACGGCCTCAATTTTCTTGATGCGATCAACAAACAATAGGCGAGCTTTTCTAATCTTGAACAGTTCATCTCTGCCCCAGTGAATCTTTTGCTGATATAATAGACTGGGCGTTGAATCCTTGCGTCTTCCCGTACAAACACTACATTGAGAGCATGAGACGAAATTGCCAAATATACGAAGAGATCTTCACCACTGTCAGGCTTTGAAAGTATCGGAAGCACTTCCATATGACGAACCAACTCATCAGATGCTTTCTTACAATCAGGAGTCCACTCAAAGTTTTTTCTTCCTTTCTTCAGAGCATCAAAGAATGGAATGCATTTGTCAGTAACTTTGGAAATGAACCGACTCAAGGCAGCAACCTTTCCATTGAGACTTTGCAATTCCTTCTTCGTTCTAGGAGCCATGACTTCTCTCAGAGCGGTGATCTGTACTGGATTGGCTTCAATGCCCCTAGCGCTCACAATGAAACCCAAAAACTTTCCGGACTCCACTCCAAATGAACATTTCAGGGGATTAAGCTTCATTCTGTACTTGCGGAGTACTGCAAACATCTCTGGCAGGTGATCCATATGGTCCACTGCTTTCTTAGACTTTACTAGCATATCATCAACATAAACTTCCATTGTCTTTCCAATCTGTGGTTTAAACATGGCATTAACAAGCCTCTGGTAAGTTGCCCCTGCATTCTTGAGTATGAAAGGCATGACCTTGTAGCAGTAGAGTCCAACATCTGTGATGAAACTAGTATCCTCTTGATCTGGTTCATGCATCATAATCTGGTTATATCCGAAGAATGCATCCATAAAAGATAACAATTCATGTCCCGCCGTCCCATCCACCAACTGATCGATCCTGGGAAGCGGGAAACAGTCTTTGGGGCAGGCTTTGTTCAGATCTGAAAAATCAATGCATACTCTCCACTTTCCATTAGCCTTTTTCACCAGCACTAGATTTGATACCCAATTTGGATAAGTAGATTCTATGATGAAACCGTTCTCCATGAGCCGATCCACTTCTTCTTTTAATGCTGCCGTTCTCTCACGACCCTGAGTCCTTCTCTTTTGTTTCACAGGTGTAAACTTTGGATCAATGTTCAGAGTATGTACTGCAATCTCTGGGGATATTCCGCACATGTCAGCGTGAGTCCAAGCGAATACATACAAATTAGCCTTCTAAAATGAAATCAGAACATTCTGAACTGTTGTGTTGAGCTGCGAACCCACATTAAGTACTTTCTTTGGGTCCTTTGGGTCAACGGGCACTGGCACTGTTACCTCTACCGGTACTACCCTATTCCCCCTGCACTGGCTTTCCTTGGATCCATCTCTCTTCGTGCGCCACTACATTCGCCAGTGCAAGGTCCACCCTGTAATTGCTACAAGGTTGGTTCCTTGGTGCGGATTGGAGCCGCCGCACCTTTTCCCATTTCTCTTTTCCTTGATTCTCGCAACTCTGCAAAGTAACATTCTCGCCCCGCATCTTGGTCTCCCTTAATCACTCCAACTCCGTTATCTGTGGGGAATTTCAGAGTCAGACACCATGGGACAAGAATAGCTTTAAACGCTGCAAGAGTTGGTCGGCCTAAAAAGGCATTGTAGGCAGAGAACTCTTCGACGATTATAAAGGTTTGCTTTCGAGCTACCTTCCTTAGTCCCTTTCCGAGTTCTACAAACAAATCAATGGTCCCAATCGGCTATTTGGGTTCTCCAGCAAACCCAGCAATCTTAAGTGACGAAGCTTGAACGTCAGCCATTGGAATTTTCATTTGATCGAAGGTCTTCTTGAAGAGGATGTTGCATGAAGCTCCACAATCAACTAGAACTCTTCTCACAGTTATCGGCCCAATAGCAACGGATATGACCAAAGGATCTATGGTCGGAGCCTCAATACCCAAAGAATCCCTGGCACTGAACACGATATCATCTGTGGAAGTCTTTTGTTGCTTTAAAGGCGCATCATTCTCTAAGACAAAAACATTCTCTTCGGCTGGTACATGCCTCAAGGCCCGGGCATACCTTTCCATCTCGCCCCAGCTTTTTCCTACCGGGTGAGGTCCTCCAGTTATTATATTGATGACAGGCCTTTCCGATTCATGCTCCACGGCCTTCTCACTCGAGGCAGGACGGTGAGCAGGAACTTGTTGTCCTTGAGTTGACGAAGCTGGGGCATTTCTGTTCCTTTTCACATACTGCTGGAGTTTGTTTTCCTTCAAGAGTTGTTCAATCACCTCTTTCAACTGTCGGCATTCGTTGGTGTCATGGCCGGGCTGGTTGTGGAACCGACAGAACCTTCCACTTTTTTCCATCTTAATCGCAATTCTCATTTTAGGTGGTGTCGGATAATTGACATCATCTTTGACTGCAAAGAAGATGTTTTCAGGGGTATCGGTCAAGGGTGTGAAATTGAAAGAACGGCCTTTCTTAGCGTCTCCCTGTTTCTTTCCACCATCGTTTCCCCTTTTCTAAGTGTTAGGTTCTTTCTTATTCGAAGCAGCACCATTGTTCCCGGCTTCCGCTGATACCACCTTAGCCGGTGTTTGGAGGCTCTCCAAGCGCATGAATTCATCCGCTTTCTTGTAGAATTTGTCGAGCGAGTTTGGTTCTTTCATTTTCAACCATTTTCCAAATTCGCTCGATTTGTCAATCGCCCTCATCAAGTATGTCAGGACCATGCGTGGCTCAGCATTATCTACCTCAGCCAATGCTATGTTAAAGCGATTCAAAAACGACCTGATAGATTCTCCTGGATTTTGCTCTAGACTTGATAGCGACATTATATCCTTTGCTTTAGAAGCATACAATCGAAATTTCTCCTTGAACTTCCTGGTCAAATCGAAAAATTGATCGATGGACCTGACCGGCAGCTTCGTAAACCACAATAGAGCTACACCCTCGAGATATACCGGGAAGTATCGACATTTAATTTCATTTGACGCCCTGGCATCTTTTCACTAAATGGAGTTTTTCTCGGAGCAAATCCCCACTCTTTCTCGTCTTCATCTTTTCGCATACTTTCTTTCATGATTTGACGAACCATACCCGAAAAAATACTCTTCATCATTTAGAGGCTCTAGAGGGCACACATCAGCCACTCTCTTTTAATTCTGCCTTGACAATCGCTCACGGAGGGTCGGCTGCGGCCCTGATCCTCCAGCTTGAAGAGGAGTCCTTTCTACAGGGTCTGCGGCTCTTTGAGAAATGTTCCCTTCAAGATCATGAACTCCCGCAGTAGGGTTCCCATCATTATTAACCGGTTGACGATTTGCCCCTAGTAGATCATTCAACTTGCTCAAGATCAGGGCATTCTGGGCATTCTGGGCTTCCAACTGCGCATTCTGAGCATTCAATTGCTGGTTCAATCCCAAAACTACGGTGTCCAATTCTGCTCGTGTAACTCCAACAGTTGGAGCTGCCTGGCTTGAAGGAGGAGAGCTAGCAGCATTCTCTTGAACATTGTCAGATCTTACAGAACTTCGTTTTCTCCCAGGAGCCATTATTTCCAATAAACTTCTGGTTTTAAAAGAAATCCTTTCAACAATCCTTCGCGGAGCAATAGTGGAAGTTTCCTGAGTTGGGGTTCTCAGTTAAAGCACCAAAAATGTTAACGTAAAAATCAGACGCTAACACCCCAGTGTAGATTGAAGTTGAGCGAAAGCACCACCCGTGAAAACGGGAACTAAAAAACAAGTAGAGAAATCACAGAGAAAGCAGAAAAAACAACAGTTTTTATAGTGGTTCGGCTTAGGGTAAGCCTACGTCCACTTTAATTCTCTTTATTACTGAATCAATTACAACTTTACAACAATCTTCAATTACAATTCTGATGAGACAAACAACTAGAACTTTGATGCAGAAGAATTCTTTGAATCCATGTAGATTGCGTTAGATTTTCTTCCGAAGTTAGTTGAAATACCTTTTGTACTTGAAGTGTCGAGTGAGTCGAGAATTCAGCAGAGTATCGGCGCTTAAAGTGATCGGCCAAAAGTCCCTTTCATGCTTGAGATAGGTTGGTATTTATAGGGGAAATCCCCCCCTTAGGTCGTAAGTCGTGACCGGTCTAAGGTTAGTCGTAGCCGACTTATCTGGCCTAGCCCCATGGTCTCACAAAAGCTCATTTGTACAAGTCCTATGTCGCCCACGAGTCAACATCTAAGTCGCAAATGAGTCAGCTGGTCCTTTTGATGCGGCATTGTACCTTCATCCAGTAACTTTAGGTCGTGGACGACTCAAGCTAGGTCGTGAGTCGTATACGAGTTAACTGATAAGCTTGTTCCCTTCAGATAATAACCCAGGTCTTGAATCGTGTACGAGTTAAGAGGTCACTGTGTTAGGTAAGGAGCAGCACCTCATTTGCTTAAACCGTTTGCGACACATGTTAGGTCGTAAGTCGCAGACAACTCTAAGTTGTTAACTCATTTCCTTCTTAAGTCGTGCCATCTCTTGAATCGTTAAGTCATCCTATCCTTGAGCCGCGGACTTCCTTAAGTCGTAGAAACCTTAAGTCGTGGATGCCTTAGGTCGTAAAGTACTCTGAGTCGGCAACTTCTTTAAGGTATTGAGTCGGTCTATTCTCTTAGGCTGTTAGGTCGTAGCTTCCTTACGTTGGTAAGTCGTCAGTCCTTTAAGTCGTCCATCCTCTTGACTCGTTGAGTCGTGTATCTGTTAACTCGTTATGTTGATAACTCACTGAGTTGTTTGTCCATTGATTCGCCGCCCACCTTGAGTCGTTTTCTTATTGAGTCGTGCAGTTTTTGAGTCATAGGAAATTGAGGGTTGACAATTATTAACTCAAACCACTACAATAAAGTTTCTAAAACTTTATTCTCACATTTCATTCCCAAAATTCGTTGTTTATTCCAAACAAACAATTTAATTTCTCAAAATGTATTATTAATTCTCAATATTAAATTATAACTATCATTATAATTTAATACTTACGGGTAATCACCAATACCAGGGTTGTTACAGACTCTCTCCTCATAAAAGTTGTGTCCCCATAACTTTCTAGAAAAGAGCTATATTAAACACAATTATTTCATCAAGCAAAAGATAGATAAACAAGCTCTAGTTTTAAAAATTCTCACACTCTCAAAATAGGATGGTAGAAAACCAAGATAAGACTCTCTTGATTAATTCTATAGTGTCCAAAACGCTAATATTGGGATTAGCAGACCATTGAATTTTTCAAGCAACACATAATATTTCAAAGGCATCTCACCTTCGAATGAGAACACAACAAGATGCTACACAAAGGATCGAACAAATGAGATTGATTTCTCAAAATCTCCTCGAGTAGAGTTGGGATTTAACACAACTACAACCCAAACTCTAACCAACAAGATGATAATCGATATAATTTTTTCGTATGACACTATAAAAGGAACTAGATACAAGATATACACAATAGACACAAAATAAATCAACCAAAAGGTGGTTTCTTCAAAGGCCACCATACTCAAACGACCGCATAAATGCATGTCGTTAGAAATTAACACGAGACTAAGATAAACACAAGGAATAAAAATATATGTATAAACTCTCAATAAAAAATTCTTACAGTTTCAAAACTCATTATTTTTATAATTACAACCATAATTTTCAACATTTAAAAAAAATTCAAAACTACTTTAATATACTATTTAGTGAGTATTACAAAGACTCAAATTCATATTCATATTCCTCTTGTTACAAAATTAAATTCCAAAAGAATCTCTTTAAATCCCTACCAATATATTCTCAAAGTAAAATTTAAAATCTTATCCCTCTTTTTTTACAAACTATCAATTTTTTTAAATGTAGGCTTCAAATTATTACATATAACTTTTATATTAAAATATCCAATAGATATTTTAATTTTAAAACCCAAAACATATTTAATCTAGTAAAAAATATTTTAACAACAAAACTTATTTATATATAACTATAAATTCAAAACAATATAATGGCATTGCCTTGCCATTGGTTATAGTGAACGACTCTGTCCATTGGCTACTGAGCTGATCAAGTGATCAAAACCGCCTCGCCACTTAATTAACCATCACTATGGTTCAACGGCTGCTTGTACCATTCAAAATAAAATTTTAGTACTCAATTCCCAAAATAATTTATTTCCAAACTCAACCTCATAAAAGATCAATTTATCCTATTTGATTGCCTCTTCATAGCATTGAGGAAGTTCCTATCGATAATGTTGATTGGGCGCATCGACTAGAATTCTTAAAGAACTCGATGGACAACCCAACACACAAATCATTTCTATAAAAGGAAATACCTCTCATATATAATACAGAAAATATTCATTGATTTCATAATAACTAAAATTACAATTTTTCTCTTAAAATACATATCATATAGCTGCATAAACACGAAATCAAAGAACACTTAAGAGAACTGGTCGAGATATTCCCAGAATACTCAATTCACAAGATTGACTGAATGAGATGGAGTGTTCATATATCAAATGATATCATGAGCTAGTCACAAGAATCATACGAGCGAGGAATGCAAGAAAGGAACGATATCATCTGCAACTGGTAGTTGATGGAAATTGGTGCGAGGACAAGCTAAGGAAAGACTCTAGCACCATACAATGGATCAAATGAGATCAATGAGATATAAAGATAAGGGTGAGGTATTCTTCTCAAATGAGAAGATGCACACTGTCAACATATCATTACTTCGAGTGAAGTAATGCTACAAAGTATAGCACTAAATGAGTACCCTAAAAGGATGTCTCAAAAGTAACAAGAATGATAATATCAATTAAACTCAATTAATAAACTCATTCCTTGGTGGATATTCCCGTGGAAGGATAACCAAAAAGCTAAGGACCAGGAATGAGATCAACACAATGCTCGATTGCCCGATTGGGTGCCAAACCCAAAACATACTCATAGAAATCAGCAAAGCAACAACAACCAAAATTTGAGATACATCATCATCATCTTGAAACTCAAGAACAGATAAAGATACATCGAAATTAACATGAACATTCCGAAGGAAAAAAACAACAATCAACCAAGTCAGGATACCTAATATATATAGGATCCTTCCAGTACAGAGGGATGGACTTGATAACAAGCAAGCCAATCCATCCCAAAACATGCAAGTATCAAAATCGAGAATAACGTGCAAATACTCATGAAAAGGAAAATACATGGAATAATGTCAATACCCTACACACAAAATACTAAGGTTGCGGGTCCCTCGATAGGATTCGCAATCCTTAAGAAGTGACAAAGTATGAAACAATCATAAGCAAAACGCCATCAAGCTTCTTCGATATGGGTGACTGTGAAGCACCCAAATCGAAGAGAACACAAATAAAATGATCATAACAAAGATTATAATTCTAAAGAAAAGGAAAAGGAAAAGGAATACCTCTAGGTTGAGATGAACCACCTGAAGCATCCATCACGATGAGCTTTCCTGAGTAAGGACACTTAGAAGAATTAGGACATTTGGAAGATCAATGTCCCTCTTATTTGCAAATGTGGAAAACGATAGGCTTAGAACATTATCAAATAAAGTGATCATGAGAATCACAGTTGAAACAAGACTTGTGAGAACAATGACTTGCACCAGAATAAGAACTAGAGGCAAGATGCTTCTTCTTCTTGTGAAGAAAAGATTAGCATGCTTAGAAGGGAAGTTTCCTCTCATTTGGGTTCTTTCTTCATCACTACAATCCCCTTCCTTCTCAACGGCTTCAAGGTGAAATGCCAAATCAACAAGCTCTTTGAATAAGATGGAGCATAAGAGATTTCTTCAAGTATTTCTTCAAAGCAGAAACAAATCTAAGATTCTTTCTATATGAAATGCTGATAAATTCGAGCCTATACCTAGATAGGGACTCGAAAGAAGAAATATACTCTGAAACAGATGATTTCCCATACTTCAATTCAAGGAAGTCACGGGCAAAGGAAGCTTTCTCAAACTCGGTCACAAAATTAAGCTCGAACTGCTCTCTAAACTGTTGCCAAGTGAGGGTGGACTCATCAATGTCGGCAATAAGAAGCTCATACCAATCGAGAGCACGTTCTTGCATCATACTCGATGCTACAATAATGCGATGATGATAAGATAAATCCATGCGAGAGAAGATGCGCTCTCATGTCCGAAGCCAAGGATGGACCTTAAGAACGGTCTCGGAACCTTTGAAAGGCTTGCCTCCTAAATGAGAATAATCACTACACATACGTGCAAATACGTATTGCATGGAGTAGAAGAATGAACTGGAGTTATCGGTTGGATACTTCGTGTAAGCTTTAGGATCTGATCAGTTGACATGTACACACCTTCAAAACGTGAGCCACTAGGCTGCTCAACCTCCGAGGTGTGACCTCTTACTCTTCCAGCCATGAGCTGAAAGTTAAGATAGAATGGATTGTTCATAGGGGTAGATATTATCAACAAGGTTCATTAATTAAGGAATACCATGGAATTAAAAAAAATCACATTCCTAGATGTATTCCTGCTCATCCGCCCTAAAGACTCGAAAAGGTCAAAGCACAATTACAGACTGGTTCGATTAAGAATAGTATTTTCACTCATGTTGTATTTTGATGTATCGTAATATAAGTTCTGTTCTTGTTTTATCCTATTTTTTTTGAACTCAGCTCTGATACTAAGATATGACGCCCCACCCCGAAACCACATTAACAAAGAGTATTTCTAAGTAGTATTGTCTGCTAATGCGGAGAATAAGGCTGGTTAAGAGCAACCATCTATAGCTTTGTCTTAAACATCTATCAAAACATCGATTCGGTGCTCTACATTTTTTCCTATCTCAAATGGATCGACATATCCAGTAAATGCTTAATACAAAACTACAGGTGGTTAATGGTTCTGTCAGAACAAAATACAATAACTGAATACCTATCTCATCACAGAATAGTAAACATCGTATACACACATATACAGAGATGCACTTATACATCTCGGTACAGTAAAAAACGATATAAAAAAGGTTCAAAGACCACACTATATACATCTAATAAAAATACACAACAAAGTCGAACAGAAAGGAATATAACAACACAAAAGTGATAGGTTGATATCCAAGCAGATGCATCAAAACTAAGTCCCATAACTGATAGCTAACCCAAAGCAACTCGGTCAAACCCGAGTATAAAATACACAGGTCAGTCTAACTAAAACAATCGGTTAATAAGGATAGTCGATAATATGAATCATAAGACACAAGGGGATAATTCTTCTCGAATGAGAAGAGGCAAGTAGAAGGAACAAACACTCATGACTTATGTGAACTAATGTCACTTAAGGGTACAAAGGCCTCAAAAGAAGTAAACTCAATAATAATTCTAAAATAATATAAATAAATGCCTCATATCATTAGCGACATCACAAAAAATTCATAATGGTTTCAGTGAACCATATCTCCTAAAAAGGAGAAGTCTCAAACTCAAAACTCAAGAAATGCCATAAATAGAAAACACAAATATGAACTCAAAACAGAGTGATCTAAAAATTCAAGATATGTTAAAATGGAAAACTCATTAATATATATACATACATTTATATGCATATACATATATATACCTATACATATATATAGAAGAAGATTATAAATCTCGTATAAAAACGCCGAAGACGGCAAACTCAAATCTCAAAGTATGGACCCAACAGCCCAATAAAATCTCAAATTTAAATCTCAACAGCCCAATAAGAACCTAACAGCTCAAATCTCAAAATATGCACGTGCAAAACTCTTATCCTGTACTATATAAATTTAAGGTGCATATGTCGTGGACCCAAATGTCGTATCGTGGTGACTGAAGTCACATAACTCGTGATGACCGAAGTTACATAACCATAATGAGCCCAACAACTTGATAAAGATTGGACCCAACAGCCAAATATGAGCCCAATAGCTCTATTACTGGCATAACTATGAATGTGTCACAAACTCTCAACTAGGAACCCAAAAAGTGGTAACATGCATCCCATACCAGACGTCCTCACTAAACGATTCACTAACCGTTAGCCAATGCCACACTAGAAAACATCTTAAAACTCATAAAAACTCATGACTTGTCTTATCTCATTGACAAGTATAAATAAGCCTCGTGATGGTTCCTCATGAACCATGAACTCAAAATAGGAAATCACAAATCCAAGACTAACCTTATATCATCGGCAAGTATAAAAATATTGGGATGGTTCTCATCGATAATATCTCTCAAAAATGGGAAATCTCAAACCATAAACACGCCAAATATTGTCTAATTCAGATAATTCCTATAAATAGGAATTATAAAACTCAAAATGCGCCATAAAGTGGCAAAACAACTCAGAATCAATAACCTTAGAATTGCTTCGATCGTACAAGTCCGGCATTAACCGAAAAATTAAGCGCATGTGTTTCGTACAATGTTCTTTACTAAATCATTTAATTCTCTTTCTCAAACATTCAATTAGTGCAAAAAAAATTATTTTATATTAAAAATAATTTATTAGAAAAAACTAGCTTTTAAAACCATTTTACAAAAATGATTAGTGAGACCAATATTTGAAATTCCTTTATTATAGAGAATAAATTGATTTTATAAATTAAAAATAATTTGAAAATATTATGTAAACTAATTATGTAAAATGCTAATTTATTATAAAAATTATTTCTAAATCGTCTGGCGAAAGCCATGCTCGAAAATAAAGGAAAATAATGAAAAACCTCGAAACCGATAACTCAAATTCAATTCAAATTCAACTTAAAATCAATTCAAATTTGAATTTTTTATTCTCAAAATTTAGCTAGCCTATTGATAGGAAACATATCTATCAAAACATCATGAAAATGGTCATCAAAATCAAGTAAATTAGAGAGCAAAACACGCTTGAACAACCCAGAAACAAATTAGCAACATAAGAAAACGAAGGGAAACCAAATGCCCCTCCCAGGCTGACCGCCAGGTCAACCTCATAACTCCATAGGTCGACCGTACGGTCGACCTAAGGAAGGACATGGTCGACCTAGCGGTGGACAATCATCACACGAATTTTTCCAGGCAATTTGCAGGCTGCAAACTGATTTTCTAGCAAACTTTTAGCATAGCAAATGGATGAGTATTGCAACCAAATTTTGTGAGCATGAAGTATTACACATAAACTACAAAGTGAAGAAAATCCAGCAACATTTTGTTGCCAGAATTAAGAGATACAACTACTCAAAGTAGCAATTAGAAATATATTTTTATAGAAAGAAATAATCAACAGAAACTATTTACAAAAGCAACGATATTTCATAAATTTTAGCTTTTTGAGCACAGTAGTAGCTAGATAATATGAGTTATTAACTCACCTTGCTATATGAAAGCAAAAACCTTGGATTACATGAAGAAAGATTGGAGCTTAGTTTGAATTTGAGCCTCAATATCCTGTATAAACTTGAAACAAGGACATGTAGGAAGAAACAAGTACTCTTAACAGATAAAATATTTTCAAAACTTGATTTTTGATGAATAATTGGTTTTAGATTTTGATTACCAATTGATTTAGCTCCAATTTAATTTTCAAAACACAAAGACTTGAATTTAATTTAGGGATTTGAAGAGGGAATGTTTTCACTTTTCTTTTGAAGTTACTGGAGTTTTCTGAAACTTATAGTAATTGAAAGCAAATGAACGTAGAAGGAAGGAGAATATCTCCTTCTCACTTCTACAGGCTAAATATTTTAATCGGGCATAAGACCCAAAAAGAAACTGCCTAAGTACTTAGCTTTGACATTTAATACATAAGTAAACACTTGTGTTACTAAATAAACATCAAATGTTTCAAAGTTTTCACATGATAAAATTATGAAACCTTGTGTTAACTCCACTTTTTCAGTATGGTCGTGATATCAAAAATCGACCGAGAAACCAATGACAGTTCGTCTCGAAGAATAGTCAACTCAGCATCCCAACAAAGCAAGTTCTGTTGAATGGCTTTTCAGATAAGATCCCCTACGGAGGGGGGGTCCAGGGGGGTGCCAACCCCCCAAGGTGGGGGTGCGGGGGCAACGCCACCGCTACGGTGATCGACCTGCCCGGTCAGGTCGCAGGGGTCCAGGGGGCAGTGCCCCCGGCGGGGTGCGGGGTAGCGCCCCGTCCAAAACGGTATACGACTTAGAGAATGGAGCGACCTATCTTCTACTCGAAGTCAACGACCTAACTGATGAAGCGGGTTAACGAGCTAACAAGTGGCACGACTTACCGACTTAATAAGGTTGCCGACTTAATAAGGTTGCCGACTTAACAAGGTTGCCGACTTAATAAGGTTAACGACTCAATAAGCTTAACGACTCAAGGATTGGACGACCTAAGAAGTGCCACGACTTAACGAGTTAAGGTTCAAGGCGACTTAGAGGAATGGAACGACTCAAGAGGGTTAACGGTTCATGAGACAGGCCGACTCAGTGGATCAACGACTCAAGAACTGTGCGACTCAAGGTCTTCACGACCTAACAATTCAAGGGCTGAACGACCTACGAGTTAAGGATCTACGAGTTAAAGACTCTACGAGTTAAAAGATCTACGAGTTAAGGCCACTACGAGTTAAAGACTCTACGAGTTAAAAGGTCTACGAGACAAGGATCTACGGCTTAAGGCCTCCACGAGTTAAAGAGTCTACGAGATAACAATCTTACGAGTTAGAAGATGGCGCGATAGGAAGTCTACGTCTCAAAAGATAAGTTGTTCACGACCTAAGACTTGGAGACAAGTTCAACACCACGCTGTAGTAAGAAGAATCGCTGACGACTTACGACCTATGATGAGTCGTGTACGACTCATGCTAGCATAAAGGAAACTGCATTTGGTTAACTCGTGAACGACTTAGAACTTGTATCATTCATTCAGATGGGTGCATAACTCTGGGCCAAGCCATGAACCCAGTAAATGAGCCGCGACTCATCATGAGTCGTACACGAGTTACGACTCATCATGAGTCGTACACGAGTTACGACTCATCATGAGTCGTACACGAGTTACGACCTAACTCCGAAGATGCCTATAAATACGGCCATAACTCCAACAGAAAGAGGACTTTTGGCTCATTCTCTTCAAGCGCCGATACTCTGCTGCATTCCAAACCAGTCCAACACTCGAAGCTTTCAAGACACGAAGAACGCTACAAACAACTTCAAGAAGAGATCACATACATCCAACATGGATTTGAAGACTCTCATCTCCATTGAAGTTTGAGCTACTCGTTCAAAGTGTCTTGTAATTCAAAGTGTATTGTACTTGGGAAGAATTGTATCAGCTTGTAACGAGATCATCAGTAAAAATACTTAAAGTGGACGTAGGCTATACCCTCAAGCCGAACCACTATAAAATTGCTGTTGTTTACTGCTTTTCTGCTATTATCTGCTTATAATCTGTTCCCGAGTTATCGGGTGGTGCTTTCACAACTACACTTCACACACCGGGGTGTTAGCGTTCAAATTTTAGCGTTAACACCTTGTTTACATCTTAATTAAAGTACTTTGTACTTAATAAAAAAATAAATTTGGTTGTAAAAATATTTTTATTATTAAAAGTCCTTATTTTTAAACAAATAGCCAATTATACTACAATTACGTAAATCACTATTTTTAACTCCCAAAATTACACATAAATAATCTTCTTGTGTAATAAAATGTAACCAATCATTTTAAACTCAATTTTATGATCAAATCATATTTTTAAATCTAATTACAACTTTTTATTCAACATAACACTCTTTAGAAACCAAATACTCTTGTTAAAATTTATTAAAAGAAGAAAATAGCAATAATTAATAAAATTATTGCACTATCACCAAATAAAAATCATCTTCCACTTATTATTAACTCAAACCATTATAATAAAGTTTCTAAAACTTTATTTTCACATTTCATTCCTAAAATTCATTATTTATTTCAAATAAAAAATATAAATCCCCAAAATTTATATAGTTATCGTTATAATTTAATACTTATAGGTAATCACCGGAACCAAGGTTGTTCAACATGACCAAGAAACTTCACTTCTTTTGTCCGAAATTGACACATTGAAAACTTCGCTTTTAGTTGATGCTGCCTCAATATCTCAAGCACTATTCTAAGATGAATCTCATGATCTCATAATCTCTTTCATCCTTAGAATATATCAAAACATCATCAATAAACCCTAGCGCGAACCGATCCAAGTGCTCTCGAAAGATTCAGTTCACAAAGTCCATAAAGAAAGCAGGCACATTAATCAACCTGAATGGCATGACTAGCTACTCATACAAACCATACCTTGTTCGAAATGCCACACAAGGAATACTATCCTTTTCCACCATCAGTTGATGGAACCTTGTTGCCAAATCCAATTAGCAATACAATTTGGCTCCTCTCGAGTGATCAAATAAATTTTCAATTCTCGACAAAGTATATCTACACTTATAGTTTTCTCATTTAACTTGCGATAATCAACACACACCTCAACGACAGTTGGTTTCTTCATGAACAACATGGCTACTTCTCAAGATGAACTACTTAGTCTAATGAAACAATTTCCTTCTAAGTCCAATAGCCGCACCATTAGCTCTTTCATCTCAATGGTTGTCATTCTATTAGGCAGTCTACTAATGGTTTCAGCTCTATATACAAGATCAGTCTGAACTCAATAGCTCTCCTCGATTGTAATCCTATAACTGGTTCAAAAACATTAGCAAATTCTCTTATAGCTAAAACCCGACTCAACTCATCTTCCATCTTTGTTGCACCCAGTAAAGTACAAACATCTAAACTTTAATTTCAAGCGGATATATAATTCGATTACGACTATTAGGGCGTCTTAATGATATTTTACTATCTAGGCAAAATATCCTGGCATCATATTTTCTCAAACAATCCATACCCAAAATAATCCAAAAGCCCACAAAATCAAACTTGAACAAATTGCAAGCAAAATTACGACCTAATGACTTAAATTCTATAGAGTCACATCTCATCCCAAGAGTTACATAGCATCCAATTAGATTTGCGACCCTTAAGGAAGTAACAAGGTAAGATGATTCGAAATCTAACTTATCTACCAAACATTGAGAAATAAAAAATGTGATTCACTAGTATCAAATAATACTCTAACACGTATGCTATGAATCAAAAGTGTACCTGCCATCACATTGTTTCCCCTCCCCTTAGTTGCTGACCCAGAAGATGGTAGCTCCAAAGTAAAGACCTTTCCTTCTTCTGCCAAGATACTCTCATTGTGCAATTGCCAGTTCTCCACATCAACAGTATCCTCAGTTCCAAGAAAAGGCTTTCCTCCAAGACAGGTGTAATCATGGCTCAACTTAGCATAGTTATTACCAACTAGCACCATATGATTAGCTCCTCCCACATTAGCAACGTTCCCTCAAGCCAAACCGACAGCGGCTGAAGCTTGCATCATGTTAACAAAGAACTGATACATTGTTCCCATATATACCGTTGGGGTTGCTGCACCCATATTATCATTTCCATATTGATTAGCACTTGTCGATCGACCCTGGTTCTTTCAAATATTGGGTCAAGCATTTCCATCAGTTGTGGTGCTTCCTCCACCTAGATTCATTCTTCTATTTCATGCTTCCATATCATGCTTTCTTGTAATCTACATAAGAGCTTTAATGAGATATAAAAGAATGGTCTAAGAGAGTGGGAAGAATACATACTAATATATTGTAAATAAAAATAAATTGCTATAGCGTTGTCACATGCCCCGATCTTATTTTCTAGTTCATATAAATATGTTTTCAAAAATCTTTTCATCGTATAAGTTTTATATAAACCTATGCTTTAATACCAAATGATAATATCCCTTATTTTGAGGTCTGAAACAAAGTGTTGCAATGCTGTAGTCAACCACAATATTAATTTCCAATGATGGAATACGGTCATATTAATTGCACCGATAACATCAAATGCACAAAAATATGAAAATTTTCAAAAATACTTTCAGTAATAAACATTTCCATATCATTTCAGACATAAATTTTATATTCGTTGCATAATTTTATTCGATCCCACGCTTAGAGAAAATATAATAATTATAAAATACTTTAAGAGCAAAAAATGAAGATGCCCTTTTGGTTGATCAGAGTATAATACTTGATAATTATAACTTCTGTCGTTACATCCATTTATATATAAAGTAATATAGTAGAAAATAAAAGCTCCTACTAATAGTTAGCTTACCTACTGCATGTCTTTAAAAGCTTCATCTAACCTAGAAACCTGAAACCCTTAGTCCCGGCCTACTCAAATGTGCACTTGAGAGTTTAAGGGGAAAAACAAAAACTTCAGTCAGAAAAAAAATCTAGTGCGAATAATAACCTGTCATCTCGAACCAGAATAGATATCTAGTGAGTCCACGTTGTAGAATGGAATGGTATTCATCTCACTAGTATCCTAACCAATTATATCAATCAAAATTCATGCATCTACAACCATAACAGTTAGAACATAGTAAAATAATCATTTGTAGGCGTGCAACATAGCTAAGTCTGACTAATCTATCTTCGTAGTGTTATACACTCTCTTACCTCACCCAAAATCATATAATGGATTATCCATCCCAATTTAATAGACTATCCATCTAAATTAAAATAATTATTGATCTAAATTTAATCCGACTATCCATCATATATTTATGTGGACTACCCATCTCATATATAACATTATATGGATTATCTATCGCAAGCCATATGGACTAGCCATGACATATGGTTTATCTTATTAAAATTCATATGGACTATCCATCACAAATATATCTTACATGTCTAAAATTATATGGACTATCCATCACACATATCATAGTTTTCCTACGATGATTATGAATCCATAATGAGCCATATAGAGATTATAAATCTCTGGCATACGTGGATTATCCATTTTACATCTCATAGTTTTCCTAAGATGATTATAAACTCATCAAATATCAGTTTGTACATAGAATATAACATTATTCACCCAAATGCCCATTCTATGTCAATTGGTAACCCTAATTAGGCTGTCAAACCCTTAAACTTATGGCATCTCAAAAATAATAAACACTGGTATCCCCAATGAAGTTGTCAGACTCATAAAACTATGACTTGTTAAGCCATTAATATAACAATTTGATTTAGAAAGCTTATGCATCCATATCGTTGAAACTGATATCGAACCCCTATTTGAGATTAGAAAGAAAATTCTGATCTTATAAAGTATATGGTTATACCACTGAAATCATATGGTTATCGACTTTCTTCAAACATAAATTATCTCTCGTTTAGAACATACTTTTTATTTGCAAAAGAAAATAATGATTCTCCGCCTACAATTTGTTTTTTGAAATAAAAGAGTTACAACATCAAAGCCACATAACCTGTTTGCTGAAAATAGAGAAAACATATGATGTCGGAGCTGACAATCTATGGCATCAATTAGTTATGTCGAAATCAATTTCTTATGGCATCAATACTTTGAAAGAACTATGATGTCAAAAATATGGTACTTTGGCTTACGCAAAATAGTTGATATCGGAATGATGACTCATGGCATCCAAACCTAAAAGCATTTAATATATGCTTCATAAACCTATGACAACTACGCTATTACTTGAAGGTCTTCGAAAATAAAGATATGTTGCATCAAGGCCTTTGAAGCATTGGTTTTAGGTTAAAGACTTATGGTATCAATGCCATATGATATGGATTTTAAAAATAGAAGGACAAGGGATGTCAGCATGATTCTGGTGAGTTACGAAATCACCAATGTTGAATATGCCAAAGTCCATATATATGCATCTATGTATATCTTCAACCTGAATGTGTTCATTCCATACCAACATAAGTTGATATCAAATGCGTCTATTCACATTGATATCGAATTTTATAGAGGTGACATGGATATCGGCGATCCTTGCCTTCTAACATATGACATGGCAATATCGTATTTAATATGAGAACTATTTTATATCTATATAAAGGAATTCTTTTTCACCAACTCTAATCCCTTGTCAATTTTCTTTTGTTTAAAAATAAACTTTACCAATTTCTTTTCCGAAAACTATTGCAAGCATGTTTACCAACAAATTAATCAGTACCCGTGATTAATATTAATTCAAATGTTCTTCTGGCATAACAAGTTCATAGAAATTTATAATCATTTGGGAAAACTCCCCATAAATCACTAAAAATCATAATTTATACATTCTTTCTGTTATGAAAATTTCGAGTCCAAAATAATTATTTTTAATAATTAAAACTTGAAATAAACACTATTCCCTCCTTATGAAGTTCATAAAATATTCATATTAATTACAAAAATTATAAATTGATAACTGGTCTCCAAAATATTATTTTATACAATATACTAGAAAACAAAATCAGTTGGAGATCAAAAACTTAGGTTTACCTTTAAAACCTATCATAATAATTTCATAGAATTTCCATTGATCATTATTCTATCCAAATAATGATCAAACATCCATAATAGGGCAAAACAATTGAGATCGATTTAGAAATTAGACAAAATCGAATTTAAACACAAAAATAGAGATGGTTAGTTATTATTTACCTTAGGTTGAGTAGAAGGTTGAGAGTTGATGAAGACAGATTTCCCTAAATCTTTTTCCCTTGAATTCCTTTTAGTTTATCCTTCTTTCTTACTTTATTATGGTTGGCATCTCCATTTTTTTTATTGTTCTGTAAATGAAAAATGAAAATGAATAAATGAGGGAAGGCTTAAGGAATGAAATAAGGTCTTATTCCATATTTGCGCCTTCCATTTATTTCGTACTATATTAAGTTTTAAAATGGTCTTATTAGTTGATTAGTTAATGGCTAACTCAATTAATTATCAATTCTCATCCTCCTTATCCCACTACATTATTCTATTTAATATATTCAATTAAATTTCTAAGTGATGTTAAACTAAAATTAAGGGTGTTACATATTGCCTAGAGTATGAAATTCAAAACATCTGAAGCTATATGTGACGACCGCCCATGACTCCTGCACTAAACGAGGAAATAGTGCGCTGTAAAGTGCGCCAGGCCGCCATGGGCGATCATCAGTGTAAAGTTAACACAGAATAGTCTATCGTATTACTCACAGCGCATGGATAAAATACAATAGAAAGTATACATAGTGAAGCTCATAACAATTTGATACAAACATCCGAATAGCCAATACATCAAGCCTCACTACATAACACTTAGAGAATCATACAAACAGCGGAACATCCAATACATATAATAAGAAAACAATATGCAAAAGCCTCTAGCTCGTCTTCGTCATCAACAACGTTGGTCACTAAAAACAGCACCTGTCACCTGCTACCTAGTCTGCCCATCCCAACATGGATGAACAGCCCAAGGTAATAAGAGTTAAGCATAAAACCTTGAGTCAGACAAAAGTCTTAGTGAGCAGTAAATCAACTATCAAACATACCAAAAGAGCATAAAGGGTACAAAGTAATAGGAACCCAACCATCCCACTCCACCTCTTTCTAAAGTGATAGCCCCCAGACACACTAAGCAGAAACAAACATAGCAAAGAAGACAATTAAAGTAAAGCAATTATCACTCGAGTCAAGGTCGATGTTTTCCAAGTATAAACCCCCAAGGCCTAAACCAAGATCAGATAAGCACCCACAAAACATCGCTCTTGAGACCGAGTGACGATACAACCAAACATCCATGACTCTGGCTATCACTGTTATCATTGCCTCGATATCACCGTTAATTGAATGACCGGCCCATTCTTTCATCCGTCCGTCAAGGGCTAATGGTAACCCCGGTTCTAGACATAACTCCGCACGTCGTCGTGACCCGAGCCTAGGACTATCGAATCTGCCCAGAGTACTAACACATCATCGTGGCCCGTGTCTGGAATGTCATCGTGACCTGTCCCAACGTACTCTTGCTTTGAGCATGCTAGAACCTTCAATAACGATGAAATCTCAGCCTTCTAGTCATCCTCCTCGACGACTATTCACATACTAGCTCAAGCGCCTCTCGAGCCAACCATTATCCACAAACTCGGACCACATCACCGAATTATCAACATGCTTAGAATGATCCCGTCTGGATTAAACCAAGGCTTTCTCATATCATACTATGCTTCATCGCATCATAGCAAAGTCCCATCTCAACATCATCATCAAATCTATCCATATGAGCTTTATCATCCTCTTCATACGCCACGGCAGCTTTCCTTATTGAAGAGTCTTTCCACTTAGCTTTTGAATCATCTTCGACCAACTTGTCCACATCAAATCATCAATCAACTAACTTCTAATAATCAATCAAATCAAACATTAATCCAAGTAATCAATCATTCAAACAAGATCTAAATAAACAGTTATAACAATAATGGTAATTTTGTAATTAAAGGATCCAAACCTAACAAGCATGAATTCTAAGTGATATCTTGATGAATGAACTAGCATAGGTTAACATATAATAAAATGGATATCAAAACTTCATGAAAAATGGATCTACATGCAGACTTAAGGAAAATGCATGAATCGCTATCTTTAACACACAAACAAACCACCTATCCAATATACTACTTTGGGTCCGTATGAGAGATAACTACCACTCACCGAATCACCTAAACACCTCAAAAACTATCAACTTCAGATCTGGACAGCGAAGAACTAAGCTTGATCCGACAAGATTCCGCTTCAAATGATGAAATCTCCCTTTGTAGGATGAAGATCTTCAACTTTAGCTCTTGGATCTTCGATCTTGATCTTCGATCTTGGATGGGATGTAAGCACTAGATTAAAGTGGATAAAAGAAGTGAAGGAATGTTGTAGTCGAGCTCTAAAAATGGCAGCACTTCGTCGCTACAAAATCCGATGCCAAAAAGTGAACCAAAGACGTGTATTTATAGGCTGAAACCTTAGGTCGTCCTCCCCCTTAGGTCGTCCATGACCTAACTATCCCGACCTACGACTTAAGCCTCTACATGACTCAACAACCTCACGACTCAACACTTAACGGCATGTGCGACCTAACGGTCCAACGACCTAACGACTTAACCTATACGCGACTTAAAACACAAGTCGACCTAAAAAAAAAACCTCACGCGACCTACGACTCATCGACCTAAGCCATAACACACGTGCGCGACTTATGACCTAACTGAGATGCCGACCTAACCACTACAGCGATCTAACTACACAAGGCAAACCACCATAGGTCGCATACGACCCAACGACTTACGACCTAACCCTAAGTCGCTTGCAACCTTAGGTCGTCTTACGACCTAACTATAACCCGGCACTAACCACTAGGTCGCTAACTCTCTTCAACCGACCTATCCCTAAGCCGCTAGCCACAAACTCGCTAACTACCTTAAGTCAGTCACTCCTATAGGTCGGTCACTCTATAGGTCGGTGAAGTCTATAGGTCGGTCATTCCCTAGGTCGCTCCAAATCCTATAGGTCGCTCCACCGACCTAAGCACTACACGATCTAACCCCTTAGTTGCTCTATCTCCTTAACTCGCTCCAACTACTTAGGTCGCTAGCTTCCCCTAACTCGCTCACACGAGCTAACTCTGGATGGCTCATTCCTATAGGTCGGTCAATAACTTAAGTCACTCCATTCCACTAAGTCGCTCAACCGACCCAGCCTTCAATACGACCTAAAGAATAAAATTTATAATATTTCGATCCGTAAAAATACGGGTCGTTACATTCTCTCCCCCTTAGGAATTTCGCCCCCGAAATTCCAAACAAACAAGAGCAACCAAAATTATTCTGCATGCCTACCATTCGTAGCAATCAACAAACCATGCATCCAATTACTAACCTAGCATGCAGAATTCTAAGACTAGAACAAGTTACAAATTCATGAGATGCCACGACACCTTAGGGTCATACCTCGAAGAGTTCAGGATGAGCTGCCTTCATCCTCTCTTCCTCCTCCCATGTACAGTCGTTGACATCATCACTCTATTGTACCTTGAGGAACTTAATCGTCTTCCTCCTAAGCTGTCTCGTGTCGGCTTCAACAACACGAAGCGGCTTACGAGGTCTCGTAAAACTGGATCAACTTCCAAACCTTCATAACTATCAACCGAAACCACTGTACCTGGGTCGTGCACATACTTCCGTAGATACGATATATGAAAAACATTGTGCACACCCGACATCTTTTCTGGTAATTCCAACTTATAAGCGAGCTTTCCAGTTCGCTCGATGATCGGGAATTGTCCAATAAACCTCGGAGTCAATTTTCCTCCGAATCGAATAACATTCTTCAGTGGAGAAATATTCACGAAAACCATATCGCCTACGTCGAAATCCAAATCCTTACGAGCTTATCGGCATAAATTTTCTGACGATCTTGGGCTGCCTTCATTCGTCGTCGAATGATCTCTATGCAATCTGTTAACTGCTCTTCATCAGCGACCTAACACGCGACCTAGCAATTTAAGAAAGGGAACGATCTAACTCCATAAAGCAACTATGCAACCTAAAGATTTAAGCACCGTCACGACCTACGATCTATGGAAAGTAGCGACCTAGCGGTTCTCAGCGACCTAAGGAAGGCCGCGACCTAGCGGTTCTCAGCGACCTAAGGAAGGCCGCGACCTAACGGTTCTCAGCGACCTAAGGAAGGCCGCGACCTAACGGTTCTCAGCGACCTAACGAAGGCCGCGACCTAGCGGTTCTCAGCGACCTAAGGAAGGCCGCGACCTAGCGGTTCTCAGCGACCTAAGGAAGGCCGCGACCTAACGGTTCTCAGCGACCTAAGGAAGGCCGCGACCTAGCGGTTTAAAGACTTCGCAACCTAACGATTTAAGGAGACGCCGCGACCTATAGAGCTCACACGACCTAAGGTAGGTCGCTCACGACCTAAGGACATTGCATTGGAAGGCCGCCCTTTCTGTGCCGCTGCTAGTAAGGTCGCGTACGACCTAGAACTTGTTGAAAAAAGATGCGCTCATTCATAAAAAAGGAAAGCCGGATCTCCTTAAGTCGTTGCCGACCTACGACCTACTTTAGGTCGAAGACGACCTAACACTTGGAGAATTCTGCCCAGAAAATCACGCCTATAAATAGACAACCACTTCCAACTTCAAGAGGACTTTTGCACATTCTCTTCATACACCGTTACCTTGCTGCATTGAGAACTTCATCAACACTTAGAGCTTCCAAGATTAGAGGAATACATCAAAGAAATTCACGAAGAAACCACACATCTTCAACATGAATCTAAGGACTTTAATCGACATTGAAGCTTAAGACTTGTTCCAAATCACTTGTAACTTGAAGTGTATTGTACTTAAGAAGAATTGTATCAGTTTGTAACGGGATTATTAATAAAAGTACTTAGAGTGGACGTAGGCTATACCCTTAAGCCGAACCACTATAAAATCGCTGTTGTTTACTGCTTTTCTGCTATTACTTGCTTGTAATTCTTTCCCGATCTATCGGGTGGTGCTTTCACAACTACACTTTACACACCGGGGTGTTAGCGTTCACATTTTAGCGTTAACATCTTTGGTGCTTTCACTGAGAAGTGAACTCAGGAAAACTGTCATCATTGCTTCACAGAGATTTGAAGAAAGAATTTCCTTAAAAACCAGAAGTCTATCTGAGATTATGGCTCCTGGAAGGAAAAGTAGATCTATCAGATCTGGAAACATTCAAGAGGGAACCTCCGCTTCCCCTGTACCTAATCAACCCACTCCGTCTGTTGGAGTTACGAAAGCGGAGTTGGATGCTGTGATTCTAGGGCTAAACCAGCAGATAAACGCCCAAAATTCACAATTAGAGGCTCAAAGTGCCCAGAATGCTCTGATTCTGAATAAGTTGAACGATTTACTTGGGGCAAACAATCAACCAGCTGGTAATGAAAGGAACTATGCTGGCAACATTCATGATGTTAGTGAAAGGAATGCTCCTGAAAGGGCTACTAGTCCCTTTGAGCAGGCAGTTCCTGAGGCTGGTGGATCTAGAACTCGGCATGATGAGGAATATCTTTCTGGAATGGTCCGGCAGATCATGAAAGAAAGTATGCAAA
This sequence comes from Allium cepa, assembly GCA_030765085.1. NCBI lineage: Eukaryota > Viridiplantae > Streptophyta > Magnoliopsida > Asparagales > Amaryllidaceae > Allium > Allium cepa. The sequence goes on along the minus strand of CM060931.1, from coordinate 879,829,449 downwards.
GGGTTGAAGATGAGAAGGAATGGGGTTTCGCCCCAAGTAAAACTCCGTTTACTGCAAAAATCTTGAAGGCGGAATTTCCAAGGAAGTTTGTCCCTCCGACTATTCCGGCTTACAAAGGGACAAGTGATCCGAATGAGTTCTTGTATAAATATGATTGGCACATGACAGGTGCCAGGGCCTCTGACGAAATAAAGTGTCGATATTTCCCCGTATACCTGGAAGGTGTGGCTCTACTATGGTTCACCAAGTTGCCAGTCCGATCTATCGATCAGTTTTCAGACTTGACAAGAAAATTCAAGGAGCAGTTTAGACTATATGCTTCGAAGGCCAAGGACATTATGTCACTATCGAGTTTAGAGCAGAATCCTGGTGAGTCTATCAGATCCTTCTTGAACCGCTTTAATATAGCACTGGCTGAGGTGGACAATGCTGAACCACGAATGATATTGACTTATCTGATGAGGGCTATTGATAAGTCAAGCGAATTTGGGAAATGGTTAAATATGAAGGAGCCAACCTCTCTCGAAAAGTTCTACAAAAAAGCAGACGAATTCATTCGCTTGGAAAGCCGTCCTTTACCAGTAAAGACAGTGCTGGAGAAAGCAGAAGACAACACTGTCGCTCCACGCAAGAGTGAATCGGTGGGGCAAAAAAGGGAGAATAATAATGGGAAGAAACAGGGTAATCTGAAGAAGCCCCGATCCTTCAAGCCATCAGAATATACTCCATTATCACATACACCGGAGCACATCTACCTGGCCACTAAAGATTCCGTCGATTTCCCTAAACCTATCCCTTTGAGAACCGGGAAAAAAGCCATACAGAGTGGGAAATTCTGCCGCTTCCACAATCAACCCGGTCATGAGACAGATGAATGCCGCCAGTTGAAAAATCTGATTGAAGAGTTGCTAAGAGAAAACAAACTGCAGCAATTCGTGAAGAAAAATAGCAACAATCCTGCATCGTCAAGTCAGGGGCAACAGGTTCCTGTTCATCAGCCTAGGACAGGTGAGAAAGCTACGGGACATGAATCTGGAAGGCCCGTTATCAATGTCATTACAGGAGGGCCTCACCCAGCTGGCAAGAGCTGGGGTGAGATGGAGAGATATTCCAGGGCTTTGAAATATGCTCCAGCCGAAGAAGACGTCTTTGTTTTAGAAGAAACTACGCCCCTGAAACAACAGAAAACTTTCAGCGATGATATTGTTTTCAGAGCCAGAGATTCAACAGGTATAGAAGCTCCTACCTTAGATCCCTTGGTCATCTCGGCCGGTATTGGACCGGCCATTATCAGAAGAGTCCTCATCGACTACGGAGCATCATGTAATATCCTCTTCAAGAAGACATTTGACCAGATGAAAATCCCTATGATCGATGTACAAGCCTCATCACAGAAGATCGCTGGCTTCACTGGGGAGCCAAAGCAACCAATTGGGACCATCGATCTGCTTGTAGAACTTGGGGAAGCGGAAAGGAAAGTGGTCCGCAAGCAAACATTTGTGATTGTCGATGAGTTTTCTGCTTATAATGCTTTTCTTGGCCGTCCAACACTCGCAGCATTCAAAGCTATCCTAGCCCCGTGGTGCCTCACTATTAAATTCCCTACTGACAATGGAGTAGGAGTTATAAAAGGGGATCAAAATGCTGCGCGAGAATGTTATTTGACAGAGCTGCGAGAGTCAAGAAAAAGAGAAATGGGAAAGGATGCGGCAACCCCAGTCCGCATCAAGGAACCAGCCTTGTAGCAATTACAGGGCGGACCCTGCACTGGAGAGCACAGCGGGGCACGGAAAGAAATGGATCCCAGAAAAGCCAGTGCAGGGGAGAATAGAGTGGTACCGGTGGAAATGACAGTTCCGGTACCTGTTGACCCGAAGGACCCAAATAAGGTGTTGAATGTGGGTTCACAGCTTAATGTGTCAATTCAGAATATCTTGATATCTTTCCTGAAAGCAAATCTGGATGTCTTTGCTTGGACTCATGCCGATATGTGTGGAATATCTCCAGAAGTTGCAGTACACGCTCTGAATATTGACCCAAAGTTTACGCCAGTTAAACAGAAAAGAAGAACCCAAGGTCCAGAAAGGTCAGCAGCATTAAAAGAAGAAGTTGATCGACTCATGGAAAATAACTTCATCAAAGAATCTACATATCCGAATTGGGTTTCAAATCCTGTGCTGGTCAAGAAAGCTAATGGAAAATGGAGAGTGTGCATCGATTTTTCTGATCTAAACAAGGCTTGCCCCAAAGATTGCTTCCCGTTACCCAGGATCGATCAACTGGTAGACGGAACTGCGGGACATGAATTGTTATCTTTCATGGATGCCTACTCCGGTTATAACCAAATCATGATGCACGAGCCGGATCAGGAGGATACAAGCTTTATCACAGATGTTGGACTTTATTGCTACAGAGTTATGCCCTTCGGATTGAAAAATGTAGGGGCAACCTACCAAAGACTTGTTAATGCTATGTTCAAACCGCAATTGGGCAAAACTATGGAAGTCTACGTCGACGACATGTTAGTGAAGTCCAGGAAAGCAGCGGATCACATTGAGCACTTAGCAGAAATGTTCGCAGTCCTTCGGAAATACAGAATGAAACTTAACCCTCTGAAATGTACATTTGGGGTCGAAGTCTGTCGAATCATTTCGGGCCCAAGTATCAGCTATTCTCCAGTTTCCAACCAGCATGTCGGAGAGTTACACGGTCTTCCATACAATGCCTCATATGGTGCCATACCAATACTTGACTGGTAACTGTTATTTTATGAAAATTCCACCAAATGAAGATGATCTTCCCATGATCCTCCGAAGTCCAAAACACATGCTCTGAGAAGATCTTCCAAAACTCTGTTGACTCTCTCTGTCTGACCATATGTTTGGGGGTGATAAGCTGTACTCAAACACAGCTCGGTTCCCAAAACTTCTTGGAAGCTCTTCCAAAATTCACTAGTGAACAATGGGTCTCGATCACTCACTATACTCTTCGGAATACCATGGAATCGAACTATCCACTTAACATACAACTCAGCCAATTTCGATGCAGTCCTGGTTGATCTAACAGGAATGAATCTCGCACTTTTAGTCAAACGATCTACGATGACCCAAATCCTTTCATTTCCTGCCCTGGTTCTAGGTAGACTATCGATAAAATCCATCGATATTTGTTCCCACTTCCATGTAGGAACCTCTAATGGCTGAAGCAATCCACTTGGCTTCTTCTGTTCGGCTTTAACCAACTGGAGTTCATACATTTGGAAATAAAATTTCCAACATCCTTCTTCGTACCTTCCCAATAATAGGTTCTCTTCATATCCCGATACATCTTATTTCCACCTGGATGAATTGTCAACTTCGAGTGATGACTTTCCTTAAGAACTTCATCTCTCAATTCATCTATATCGGGAACAACTAATCATCCTTGCTTCCGAAGCCAACCCTCTCGATCGACTTCAAATCGTTTATCCTTTTCTGGGTCCACTCCAGATTCCACGTCACGGATAATCTTGACAAGCTTATCGTCTTGCTTTTGGCTCTTGCCAATTCTTTCCACAAGAGAAGGTCTTATCGATAAGTTTGCCAACATCTCAGGTTCCAATTCACATCTAGGCCTGAAGTCAAATTCAGCTAAATACTCGAGACTCTTCCATTCCGAAAACATGGCTCCCAATCCTGCATGTCTTCGACTTAACGCATCTGCCACTGCGTTACCTTTTCCCGGAGTATAGGCTATACCAAAATCATATGATGCTAAAAACTCTAGCCATCGCTGCTGCCGAAGATTCAAATCTTTTTGGGAGAAGAGATACCTCAACGACTTATGATCTGTAAACAACTCAAATCGATCTCCCAATAGATAATGTCTCCACATCTTCAGAGCAAATACAATCGCCGCTAACTCCAAATCATGAGTCAGATAATTCCTTTCATGCGGCTTTAGTTGTCGACGTGCATATGCAACAACTTTATCCTTTTGCATCAGTACTGCTCCAAGTCCAGTACCACATGCATTGGTGTAAACCACCATCTCACCATTCCCACTCGGAATAGTCAAGACAGGAGCACTTGTTAGTCGCTCTTTCAGGATTACGAAAGCTTGCTCACACTTAGCATCCCATCTGAATACATGGTTCTTTTTCGTCAATCCTGTTAACGGTGCAGCTATCTTAGATAAGTCTTTGATAAACCGACGATAGTATCCTGCTAATCCAAGAAAACTTCTCACATCAGATGCATTCTTAGGTCTAACCCAATCGTGGATTGCTGCCACCTTGGCGGGATCAACCGCTATTCCATTTCCAGAGATAACATGGCCTAAGAACCTCACTTCACTCTTCCAGAAGCGACACTTCGAAAACTTAGCCTTCAGCTGATGTTTCCGTAGGATTTCCAAAACAACACGTAAGTGCGTCTTGTGCTCTTCTTCAGTTCTGTAATAAATCAAAATATCATCCACGAACACAAGTACGAACTTGTTCAATTGATCTCTGAACACTCTATTCATAAGATCCACAAAATATGCTGATGCATTAGTCAATCTAAACGACATTACCAGCCACTCGTAGAAACTGGATGGTGTCCTGAAAGCAGTCTTCGGCACACTATCCTTAGCCACTCTTAACTGGTGAAATCCCGTTGCCAAATCCATCTGAGAAAACACCTTAGCTTCGTGAAGCTGATCAAACAAGTCATCTATTCTCGGCAATAGATACTTGTTCTTCTTAGTCACTTTATTCAGCTCACGATAATCCACACACAACCTCAACGATCCATCCGCTTTGGTTGCAAACACAACTGGTGCACCCCATTCGGACACACTACGCCGAATGAATCCTTTCCTTAAAAGGTCATCAACTTGCACCTTCAACTCTTGCTGTTCCCTAGGTGCCATCCGCCTAAGAGGCATCACAACAGGTCTAGCTCCCTCAACTAGATCGATACGAAACTCGATCTCTTTATGCGGCGGTAACCCTTTGACCTCGTCAAAGACATCCTCAAATTCATTCACGATAAGCACCGATGACAGTCCATCCCGTGGAACAACCAGCGAATACATGAAGCTCATGAAGACGCCTTCTTCATGCTTACATCGTATCACAACCTTTCGCCCCTCCACATTCTTGACTGTCACCTCCAGCCTCTTACAATCAACCCTTTCCGCATACTTCCTAAGCCAGTACATTCCCAAAATAATTCCGAACCCCGCAAAGTTCAGAACAAAACAATCACAAACAAAAGAGCAATCATGACTCGATACAACTAGACCACGGCATACCATACACAAACAAGACGAACCCCTAACTGGATTAGTCACGACCAATGGTCTATCAACAATATCCGGTTCCAAACCCAACCGGCCTACAAGATCATTACAAACAAACGAATGTGACGCCCCAGTATCAAACAACACTCTAACTGGAACACCACATAAAGAAAGAGTACTTTGAACCACCACACTCTTTCCCTCCTTTTCAGCAGTAGGAGCCTTCAAAGATGATGGCACAGCCCCCAAAGCATAAGCTTGCACAATCTGCTTGTCCTTCCTCGGTTCCGGACAATTCCTCTTGATATGCCCCGGTTTGTCACAGTTGTGGCACTTCACCGGCACTCTCGGATTCTTGCAATCTCTGGGGAGATGACCCTTTTGTCGAAAGTTGTAGCAGGTTACTTCACCCTTAGGCTTCTTCTGGCCATCCTTACCCTTCTGGTGCTGCTTCTTTCTCTTCTTGTTTCTACTTGACTCCTTGGTCACAGCAACAACAGATCCTTCTTTAGGAAACAAATTCTCATGCCTGAGAGCTTTCTCCACAAGCTTCTCAAATGGGTCATCCAAATGATCCACCAACTGTTTCCCAAGATAAGTGTTCAGGCCTGTCACAAACTTCTCATTCTTCTGATAAGGAGATTCAATATACGACCGAGCATACTTGGACAAGGCTTCAAATTCAGAAACATACTCAAGAACTGGTCTTCCACCTTGCTTGAGTTCCACAACTTCTTGAACAGAACGGATTTCTAAGCTGTAGAAATGAACTTAGCTTCAAATCTGACTTGGAATTGCTCCCAAGTGATCTCTTCCTCTGGGGTATCAATGGTGATAGAGTTCCACCAATCAGAAGCTCTTCCCTGAAGCTGTCTTGATGCAAGCTTCCTCTTAGTTGCATCCTCAATTCCCAAATCACCAAAGATCCTTCTACAAGCATCTATCCACCTCTGAACTTCTATGGTTGATTCTATTCCCAAGAAAACCTTTCCTCCAAGAGCAGTATAGTCCTTACACAACTTAGCAAAATCCACTGATCTTGGGGCTTGAACCTGAACTCCAACGTCTACCGATGGCCCCGGAGCTGGCATCCTTCTTATGGCCGAAGTCATCATAGCCTCGAACATAGAAGCATAATCAGCAGCCCCCTCAACAGCATGGCCTCCCCTAGCAGCTGGTCTCCCTCTTCGGCTCATTCCTAATATCTAAAAGAAATGATTAATATACCCTGAGAAACAACTGCATAAGAAGTTCAAATCCTTTTAAGCTACTATATTATATATAGTAATCATCCATCAAAATTACAATTACGTCTCTCATACGTAGTTACGTCAGCGAGCGTTGGTAAAATCGATTAACCAAGGCTCCGATACCAAATGTTACGAACGCCCATGACTCCTGCACTAAACGAGGAAATAGTGCGCTGTAAAGTGTGCCAGGCCGCCATGGGCGATCATCTGTGTAAAGTTAACACAGAATAGTCTATCGTATTACTCAAAGCGCATGGATAAAATACAATAGAAAGTATACATAGTGAAGCTCATAACAATTTGATACAAACATCCGAATAGCCAATACATCAAGCCTCACTACGTAACACTCAGAGAATCATACAAACAGCGGAACATCCAGTACATATAGTAAGAAAACAATATGCAAAAGCCTCCAGCTCGTCTTCGTCATCAACAGCGTTGGTCACTAAGAACAGCACCTGTCACCTGCTACCTAATCTGCCCATCCCAACATGGATGAACAGCCCAAGGTAATAAGAGTTAAGCATAAAACCTTGAGTCAGACAAAAGTCTTAGTGAGCAGTAAATCAACTATCAAACATACCAAAAGAGCATAAAGGGTACAAAGGAATAGGAACCCAACCATCCCACTCCACCCCTTTCTACAATGATTGCCCCCAGACACACTAAGCAGGAAACAAACATAGCAAAGCAGACAATTAAAGTAAAGCAATTATCACTCGAGTCAAGGTCGATGTTTTCCAAGTACAAACCCCCAAGGGCTAAACCAAGATCAGATAAGCACCCACAAAACATCGCTCTTGAGACCGAGTGACGATACAACCAAACATCTATGACTCTGGCTATCACTGTTATCATTGCCTCGATATCACCGTTAATTGAATGAGCGGCCCATTCTTTCATCCGTCCGTCAAGGGCTAATGGTAACCCCGGTTCTAGACATAACTCCGCACGTCGTCGTGACCCGTGCCTAGGACTATCGAATCTTCCCAGAGTACTAACACGTCATCATGACCCGTGTCTGGAACGTCGCGTGACCCGTCCCAACGTACTCTTGCTTTGAGCATGCTAGAACCTTCAATAACGATGAAATCTCAGCCTTCTAGTCATTCTCCTCGACGACTATTCACATACTAGCTCAAGCACCTCTCGAGCCAACCATTATCCACAAACTCGGACCACATCACCGAGTTATCAACATGCTTAGAATGATCCCGTCTGGATTAAACCAAGGCTTTCTCATATCATACTTTGCTTCATCGCATCATAGCAAAGTCCCATCTCAACATCATGATCAAATCTATCCATATGAGCTTTATCATCCGCTTCATACGCCACGGTAGCTTTCCTTATTCAAGAGCCTTTCCACTTAGCTTTTGAATCATCTTCGACCAACTTGTCCACATCAAATCATCAATCAACTAACTTCTAATAATCAATCAAATCAAACATTAATCCAAGTAATCAATCATTCAAACAAGATCTAAATAAACAGTTATAACAATAATGGTAATTTTGCAATTAAAGGATCCAAACCTAACAAGCATGAATTCTAAGTGATATCTTGATGAATGAACTAGCATAGGTTAACATATAATAAAATGGATATCAAAACTTCATGAAAAATGGATCTACATGCAGACTTAAGGAAAATGCATGAATCGCTATCTTTAACACACAAACAAACCACGGATCCAATATACTCCTTTGGGTCCGTATGAGAGATAACTACCACTCACCGAATCACCTAAACACCTCAAAACTATCAACTTTAGATCTGGACAGCGAAGAACTAAGCTTGATCCGACAAGATTCCGCTTCAAATGATGAAATCTCCCTTTGTAGGATGAAGATCTTCAACTTTAGCTCTTGGATCTTCGATCTTGATCTTCGATCTTGGATGGGATGTAAGCACTAGATTAAAGTGGATAAAAGAAGTGAAGGAATGTTGTAGTCGAACTCTAAAAATGGCAGCGCTTCGTTGCTTCAAAATCCGGTGCCAAAAAGTGAACCAAAGACGTGTATTTATAGGCTGAAACCTTAGGTCGTCCGCCCCCTTAGGTCGTCCACGACCTAACTATCCCGACCTACGACTTAAGCCTCTACACGACTCAACAACCTCACGACTCAACACTTAACGGCATGTGCGACCTAACGGTCCAACGACCTAACGACTTAACCTATGCGCGACTTAAAATACAAGCCAACCTAAAAAAAACCTCACGCGACCTACGACTCATCGACCTAAGCCATAACACACGTGCGCGACTTTCGACCTAACTGAGATGCCGACCTAACCACTACATCGATCTAACTACACAAGGCAAACCACCATAGGTCGAATACGACCCAACGACTTACGACCTAACCCTAAGTCGCTTGCAACTTTAGGTCGTCTTACGACCTAACTATAACCCGGCACTAACCACTAGGTCGCTAGCTTGCTTCAACCGACCTATCCCTAAGCCGCTAGCCACAAACTCGCTAACTACCTTAAGTCGGTCACTCCTATAGGTCCGTCACTCTATAGATCGGTCACGTCTATAGGTCGGTCATTCCCTAGGTCGCTCCAAATCCTATAGGTCGCTCCACCGACCTAAGCACTACACGATCTGACCCCTTAGTTGCTCTATCTCCTTAACTCGCTCCAACTCCTTAGGTCGCTAGCTTCCCCTAACTCGCTCACACGACCTAACTTCCACACGAGCTAACTCTGGATGGCTCATTCCTATAGGTCGGTCAATAACTTAAGTCGCTCCATTCCACTAAGTCGCTCAACCGACCCAGCCTTCAATACGACCTAAAGCATAAAATTTACAATATTTCGATCCGTAAAAATACGGGTCGTTACACTATATTTTATTTGAGTAGTTATAAAAGAAATCTGATGTATCATATAATCATGAAATTTTAGATGAAATAGTATGTAGGGATATTAGATGGAACGAACCAGTATTAAAACTTTTGTGTGTCTCCATTTATTATTTATGGAAGAACCATACTAAACTACAATGTTATGAAAACATAACTCGTGTTTTTTTGGAAAAATGAACAAGATGTGAGGATATTGATAGCCAGAACTAGTATGAAAATAAGTACAAACAATACAAAGTTTTTCAATGCTTAACCCAGCTTCTCAGCTAAAAATAATCAAATTAGTTTACTCGAATAGAGGGAACCGTTCCAATGCACATAATTAAAGGAAAAGTCAGGCTGGTAAAAAATTATGGCCAAGTGACCTGTGTTATTCGGATGAAGTTCAAGAAACACATTACATACAATGAACTATATTGACCATAGCTTAGCGCAATTTCCTTGAGTCTAGTAGTCACAAACGTTGGGTAAGCTAATCCCTCCGCTAGCCAAAAACCGATGTGTTATGACCTAAATCATGTGGGACGACTGCACTCAAATATGTAAAATGGTGCGATTATCTTTATCCGAATGGATATATGCAATAGAATTTATGTGCCACTTATTGAACTCCAAGGGAAATGATCCTGCCTTTATAAGAACCACTAATGGATTAGGTAAATAATGATGAACACAATGTAGGACATGCAAAGCTGCATGCAAAGGCCTATAATAAAACAACACGCTCAAAGCAAGAAAACTACATAAAGCAAGGAGCGGTAAAAAGACATCTTTTCCATTTTTTTATCACATTTTACGGTCTTCATTGCAAAATGGAGTACATAATACACACAAGTATTATTCTTTTTTTTTTGAATTGGTATATAGATACAACATGTCACTGGGATAACATAACGTAAATCACATGTCAATATATGTTCGAATCACGCCATGCAAGTTTCAAACTTGTGACCTCTCGCACCAAAGTCAAATCACTTAACCACTAGGACAATTGTATTTGTCAACACATAGGTATTATTACATCTATAATTACACAAATTTTCTTGTGGAGTTCAATCGAAGTTGGAATTTAGCTCTATGTTTGGTACATTCTTCCTTTTATGACCTGAGTTGATTGCATGGAAGAGGCTTAAGGGGCAGTGGCATCCACAATCCCTAGCCCATGAAGAATGACATGATTTATGCATAGGTTTTCTTGTTAGCACCTTAGTTATTGGTTATGATGATAACAATTACAGGACATTATATAAAATATAGATACTAAAGTTTTATTAAAATTTAAATAGTATATAGTGTAGGATATTAGACATGCGTTGATTAAGAAAACTGTACACTATCAAGAGGTTGATATCAAGAGTAGATATAAGATGTTGATATAAAGTTTCAAGAGTTCAAGAATCAAGTCTCATGAGTATTGAAAAGTTTAAGATTTAAAGATATTCCAAATAAGTTATAGAGTCATAGAATTAATGTGAAAACCTTGATAGCATTTTCATGATCTCTCTCATTCTTCTCTAATTTTATATTGTTTTTCAAATATTCTATTTATAAAATAATCTTTTCAAAATATTTGCCAAAATGATTTTCAAATCTCTTATACTTATAAAGATATTATTTTAGTTTATATATTGAATTTTTATTTATAACTTAATAATTTATTACTATATTGATTTTATATATATTATCTACATTATACTAAATACTCTTATTATATCTTTCAAAATTGTTTTATGAAGTTTATTTAGTTATATTCAGATTAAAAAAATTATAAACTATATCTAAACGATTATACAAAGTTTAAAATTATTTTACAAAGAAAAGGATTTTCAAAATAATTTTTATAAAGTATTTTTCAATTTTACGAAGGATATGTCAATATATCCAAATCCTATATGTCGACATACTAGCCACAAATTTCAAAATTCAAATTTTGAATAGATGTGTCCTTTTCTCTTCGCAAATGGACACGACCATTGTTTCCCTATATATATTAGACTTCCAAATAAATTTTCATTAACTACTTTCTTATATTATTTCTCTTCTCTTTTCACTCTCTTGATTTATAAATCAATTTCTATTGAAATTCTACTGAAATTCAACCTAAATCTAATTCAATCATTACTACTTTGATTCTCTTACATATACTATCTAATTTCTCTCATCTCTCTCGAGATGAAAGTGTTATTCAAAAATTATAGGACCAATTATAATGAAGATCAAAGGTCTGAGTCTGTATATTCTAAAATCATACTCTAATACTTTATGGTGTGCTTGGAATCCCTAAAATCTAAGTAGGTGTGATTATAGCCTGTTTAAATAAATTGGGTGTGCTCATTAGCCCATAAATCTTGTAGGTGATTTATTAGCCCCGAATCAAGTGACTCTGCCCAGAGGTCGGGATTCTAGACGTGTCTCGTAGCCTTGAAATCGAGACTGTATTTGCATTTTCTAGTCGAAAAGAAATCCATGCAAGGAATTGTTTGGGACTGGATATAGGGTAACTCCGAACCACTATAAAATCCTGATGTGTTCTTTCCTTTTTACTTTTACTGCATTTACTTTTATCTGTACTTTGATTTTGCGATTGTTTCTATGATTGTTATTTCATCGTTCCAAGTGAAATCTTAACTAATTTGAATAATATTCATATAATCAATTAAGCACTATACACCCCACCTCTAATGTTAATTTAGCCTTAAGATCTCTATTCTTCTGACTCATATTTGGTATCAGACCATTGCTTTTCAATGTATTCATGATCTAATTTTAAAGAAAATTAGATGGCTACCAACACTAGTAATAGTACTGTTAGTAACATTGTTAATACACTTGTTTGTAAATCATTTATCGAAGACAATCAACTACTGGACCGCCACTTTTTAGTAGCAGTAATTACAAATATTGGTCATGTAGAATGAAAATGTATTTATAGTCAATTTTTTTAGACATTTGGAGTATCACCCAAACCGAGTACACTGAACCCGAGACAAACTTTGCATAGTGGACTGTTGAACAAAAAGTGGTTGCACAAAGTAACTCTAAGGCTATGAATATATTATTTTATTTACCAGATGGAAATGAATTTAATAGAGTATGTATATGTAAATCTACATTTGTAATTTGGAGAGCTTTGCAAGTTACACATGAAGGGACAAGTAATGTCAAACGGAAGAAAATTTCCATGTTAACAAACTGTAACGACCCGCCGCTCTGACCGCCTCTAGTCGGTAATTAAACCAACTCGAAACGTTCAAAATGACGGATTGTTGTTCAGTTTATAAAGTTTAAACAGAATCAGCCACAGAATCACAGAATAATCATAATATTATTCATAAATGAATTTTTCTTACATACATCAGAGTTTGTACAATGCATTAAATTTTTATACAGCGGAACAATTTATCTATATATATATCCTTTAGAGTACAAAGAAAAAAAAATTCGAAAAACTTCAGTGAAGTGCTTTCCCCTCTCTCTCTAACTTCGCGGCCTGAAAATCTTCAAGCTGTAAAAATACTCGGTCTGACCCGAGCGTTAATTGCAAAACACAAAACACTTGAGTCAGGATTAATCTTAATTCAAGTAATTAAATTTGCAATGAACTGAATAAAATGGTGACAGAGATGACGAAACAAATGAATCAATTTAAATCTATTATGGATTTTCATTATTAACAACTTCAAATTTTTAATTTCTGTCTATCCCGTGTGGCTGCAGTACACACGTATACTTTGCACACATGTGCACTCCCTCGCCAACACGTGTGCAAGCGCAATTCAGACAAATCAGTGCAAACTCGACTCAACTCAATGCAATTCAAACTGCAAGTCCAAAACAGATGCACAATGCACTAAGCATTGAATTAGTGCACAAATGAAACAACATCAGAGACGACACAGTAGCAAACAAACATGCAGCAACAACATGCAATCCAAATCGGGGTACAGGGCAGTGAAGCATACAACCTCAAATAACCACTGCAAAAATATTTTAAAATGGAGGCAGAACAACAATAAAAAGACAAATGCACAACTAAACCAATATTGCAAGAGGCAACAAGAATGGCCAGAACAGTGAATGGAAACACACACTTGCAATAGAAAGTTTTGAAAAGGAGAACCAGAAGTGCAAGTGTGTAAGCACTTCACAACAACCAGGCAATGCACTATGCAGTGGACAACAGCACCAAAGTGCAAAATCTCAAGTGACCAAAAGCACCAAAACCAACTACACTACTCAAAGTACACAGTGGCCACAGTTTAACAATCAAGTGAAACAGAGGGAACTGAGAACTGTGCGTACAGGGAAACAACTACACAGTTCAAATGGAATACAAACATGTATCAGTGGATCTGCATACATGAACATCAGATGCTCAAGTGAAGTTCAGGCAAAAGATATGGAGACCAGAGCATAGGAATGCGCAGATTCAAGTTAAAGTATCAGATCATCAGCATGCAAATGAAACTGGGTTAGTGCAGACAAAAAATTTCATTTTCAAAACCTTGAATTAAGTCTTCAACTTAAACATGAATTTCATTAAACATGAAAACTGCAACTTCTCTGTTATAAAACCCTGCAAACTGTTTTAATTTTTATTTAAAACTGAATTTTAATTTTAAGATTTCAGTAAAAAACCTTGAACTCAAAACTATATTTGAATTCAGATTTAAATATTACATGAATCAAGTTTCAACTTAAAATATGAATTTATTCTAAAATTTAAAACTGCAAAGCTTCTCAGGCTTAAACCTGAACTGTTTTCGAGTCTTGATTCACACAGAATTTAAATCTTACATTTGATTTTTAAAAACTGCAAAATCAATTCAGTTTAATCTTACATATATCAGAGAGCATATAGAAGGGTCAGTGAGAAAGCACAAATCAAGATGGAGCTACAATGAATGCATCAATATGCCAACAACTAATGCATCAGTACAGAAGCAAGCAAGATCTGGGAAGCAACCAGAATGGAGCAGAAACAAACATATGAAATGGCAACTGCAGTGGTACAAATGCAACACTAAGTATACAAGTGACTTAAACAAGACTCGAGAAGCTACAGATATCAGTTGCATTTTTATAGAAATGTGATTTAATAATTTGCACAATTGTGAAAACAAATGTTGTATAGAAAATATGCAATTTAATAATCAAATCTTCAACAAGTTTCAATACAAGGCTCACACAATATAAAACAACTTTATAATTTACTGAGATTTTTGATTTAAAACTCAAGTTTTAATATAAATGAATTTACTGCAGGCTTTGGATAGAAGAAAGCAGTGCAGTGCTTGAAACAAACTTAAGCAAAATCCAACACCATACAGCAACACAAGCAAGTCAAGTTTTTAATAGCCTCTATTCTTGTCGGATTCTTAAAATGATAGCATCTGTTCTTCTTAGTTTTTTAAAAAAAACAAAATTTAAATAGCATTTGTTCTTAACAATTTAAATTTAAAACAATAGCATCTGCTCTCATCAATTTAAATATAAATTTAAATAGCATTTGCTCTCTTCAGTTTAAATAAAATTATAGTATCTGTTCTTATCAATTTAAAACAAATTATCAAGTAGCATCTATTCTTATCAGTTAAAAAAAACAAGCATCAAATAGCAACTGTTCTTGTTAGTTTTAAAAACAAAACCAAATAGCATCTGCTCTTATCAGTTTAAATCAAAATTATAGTATCTGTTCTTATCAATTTTAAAACAATAATTTGGGTAGCCTCTGTTCTCAACAGTTCAAAACAAATTAACAGCATCTGTTCTTATCAAATTTTAAATGCAAATTCACAAAGCATCTGTTATTATCAATTTAAACGCATCTGTTCTCATCAGTTGAAAATTCAAGCAAATCGCGCAAGTGACAGCAAATAACACCAAATCATAGCATGCAACCAAGCAACTTATATGTTCCTATCAGTTTAATTAAATTAACCGAGCAATTGATAACCAATAACCCCCAAAACATAGCATGCAACCAAAACCCAATTCGAACAAATTCAAAAACTTGCATTAAAATCAATCGTGAGTAAAAAAACTCACCTTTGCAAACGAAATGAAGAGCACGCAAGCACGCGATCGATATTGAAGCCGCGAGCGAATTTTTTTGAAGCCGAAGCCCTAGATTTTGAATCGAAGACGAAGAACGATTACACGGCCGCCATTTTTTTATTTCTTCGGTTTGATTAGGTAGGGTTTTCGAATGAATTGGTAAAGGGAGCTTCGTGTTTTTAAGCAGAAGGGGTCGTGATTTAGCGTGATGAAAGGCAGGGTTTTAGGCGTAAATTAAGGCGTGTTTACAGCCGATCAAAGTAAGGTCATATATACTTCTTATTTTTTATTTATTTTTTATTTTTTTTATTTATTTTTATCTTTTTCTCTTTCTTTTTTTTTCAATTTAAATTCAATTAATTTTTTTGTTATTTCTTTGCTTTGTTTTTGTTTTGTTAAAATTATGTTGTTTGAATTTTTTTTAATTATGCGTATTCCTTTATTTATTTTATTATATATATAATTATATTTTTTTTTTTATTTTGAATTCAATTTTGTTTTGTAAATCGTTTTCTTTAATAAACATAGAAACGTTTTAAAGTTCAACTATCAACATCTATTTATAAATTTACATAAATATAATTCGTAAATCCAAACTATTTTTTTTCTAAGTCATTTGTTTGAATTTAAAATACAATTTCAATATTCAATTTCAAACTTCAAAGTTAATTTTAAATTTAGTTCAATTTTAAATAGATTAAATTCTAAAATTAAATCACCAATATCCTAGTTTTATTGGAATTCAATTTAAAATTATCTCAAATATTTAAAATTAATTAAATATCTTTATTTTTAAATTGTTCAAAATTTAGGATCGTTACAATCTCCCCTACTTAAAAGAATTTCGTCCCGAAATTATAAGTTAGGAAAAACGTTTGCTAAAATCTCACCGATATTTATATCCTACATAATTTTACCAAGTTTCAAACTCATAAATAAATATAGGATTCATTCTATTTATTTCATTTCACTAGTCTTGTTCATCGATTTCAATAATCAAGACACAAAAGTCTTTTACCAAATTTTTTTGACTTACAAAACTCAGATTTTTAAACTTGAAATCTTTCATGCTAAATATTTGCATAATATATCTTATCCAAAGCTATGTGCTTCCAAAATATTCAAAAAGATCTTCTTCCTTAATTCATTAAGTTAGAATTATGTAATTCTAATTTCAGATTATTGATTTTCTATTCAAAGTTTTGAAAATACTTGATAACTCGAAGTTTAACAAGTTCATCGTCGTTCTCACAGACTTTAGGCATACGCTGATCAGACGCAAGACTAAAAATCTCCAAGTACTAAACATACTTGCTTCAACTCCCAGTGAAAATACTTTTTAAAAATTCTTTTAAAAATGGATATGGAAAGTCCGTTCCCCCATGGATCACAGTTTACCCGGCGGTTTCGCTACTATCTCAGTAGAATCGCTTGTAATCTCAGATTTCTCATCACTCCTGAATTTCGCCATGGTTATCGCCTTAGATCGCGGTCCACACGGCGGTTACGCTACTATCTCAGTAGAATCGCTCGTAGCCTTAGGCATCATGCCCCTCGAATTACGCTTCGGTTTTCCAGATCGCAGTTTACTCGGCGGTTGCGCCACTATCTCAGTGGAATCGCTTGTAATTGTAGGCATCACGCCCCACGAATTACGCCAGCATCAATCACATAATCCCAAACACGATGATCCATCATGGGGGATATCAAATCAGTCCCATTGGACATTCCACTAATGGAATTCTACGTAGCTACGATTTACAATGGACACTCCACCGAGTTCCAATCACTTTCACACATAATAGATGGAAGGTGCATTTCCATATCCTCAGTTTTTTAGAAAACATATGTCATATACATATAGTACTTCATTTCACATTTCGTACATATCATATCTATGTAAACCTACACAGGATTTTCATAATAATGACTTTCCAAACTGATAGTTTTCGATTATATTCACATATATAAGTTACGAAAACTCAATTCACATTCACAACAAATAGAGGATTCCAAATTTTCCATCACGTTAAAAATTTTCCTCTAAATCGATTTGAAAATTTAAGGTTATCTCAAACCTAATTCACATTCACAATCCAATTCATTATCGACTTCACATTCGATTTGGATTTCACGTTACATCGTCAATTCTCAACACATAATTGATGTCTGTCGATATATAACCTCTAAGCTCGTACGTCTCAGAGAAGGGTGTTAAGCTAAAAGAATAAATTCTCCGCCACCACAGATATATATTTAATAGAGATCAAATGCTATGTCATCAATTCACAATGTTAGACATTGTTAACTCTGCCTCGGCCGAAAGTTACGACCCCGAGGAGTTGCCGACCTAAGGCTATGCCGACCTAACAACCCAAAGGGTTTGCCGATCTAAGAGCTCAGGACTTAATTCGATGCCAACCTAACTGGTTAAGAATCGTACTGATCCAATGCCTTATCACGGGTGCCGACTTAGTGCCTCAGAAGAGACTGGCCTAACGACTTAAGAGATAACAAAGGGTCCGACTTAACATGGTTGCCGACCTAACTGCCTAATAGGGTTACCGACCTAAGGGGAATTACAAGGACACCGACCTAAGGCTTGAAGGGATGACGACTTAACTGTTTAACCTTATGAAGCATGCTAACCCAAATGATACCGATCTAAGGCATGAAGGGATGCCGGTCTAACGAGGTTATGCCGACCTAAGGAGAGTTCCGACCTAGTATGGAAGCCGACCTAGTACTTTACAAGGTTTACGACCTAAGGCAGCTACCGATCTAGTGCCTTAGAAGGACCCGATCTAAAAACTTATAAAAGCCCACCGACTTAACCTATTTACCGATTTAACTATCCAAGATGCTTGCCGACTTAACTATCAGGCACAAACTCATCCAATCTAAACCGTGGCCGGCTTATGACTTATGATGAGTCGTGACCGATCTATGGATTTGAGGAGTGAAGTTGCGCAGGAGTTTAACACGTAACACATTATCTCGGTAACGACCTAGGACTTAGCACATGACGTCAACTTAAACTGAAGACCATGCATAAGAGAGAGGGGGCGACCTACGACCTAGCCTAGCTCGGCACCAACTCACGACCCAGTTTGACCCGGCTACTACCTATAACTCAACACCGAGAACCTCTATAAATACACGACCATCACCAACATTCAAAGGACTTTTGGGGAATCAATTTCAAGTACCATTTCTCTGCCGAATTCCAGACTACTTCAACACTTAAAGCTTTTTGAGATTCAAAGAACGTCTAAAAGAACTTCACGAAGAAATCATCTACATCCACCATGGATTTGAAGATTTTTGTCAACATCGAAGTTTGAGTTACTTGTTCTAAGTCTTTTGTAATTCAAAATGTGTTGTACTTGAGAAGATTTGTATCAACTTGTAACGTGATCATCAATAAAAGTACTTAAAGTGGACGTAGGCTATACCCATAAGCCGAACCACTATAAAATTGCTGTTGTTTACTGCTTTTCCGCTATTACTTGCTTATAATTCTTTCCCGATCTATCGGGTGGTGCTTTCACAACTATACTTCACACACTGGGGTGTTAGCGTTCAAATTTAAGCGTTAACATTTTTGGTGCTTTCACTGAGAATTGAACTCAGGACAGCTGTCATCATTGCTTCGCAGAGATTTGAAGAAAGAATTTCCTTAAAAACCAGAAGTATATCTGAGATTATGGCTCCTGGAAGGAAAAGTAGATCTATCAGATCAGGGAACATTCAAGAGGGAACTTCCGCTTCCCCTGTGCCTAATCTACCCACTCCGTCTGTTGGAGTTACAAAAGCGGAATTGGATGCTGTGATTCTAGGGCTAAACCAGCAGATAAACGCCCAAAATGCACAACTAGAGGCTCAAAGTGCCCAGAATGCTCTGATTCTGAATAAGTTGAACGACTTACTTGGGGCAAACAATCAACCGGCTGGTAATGAAAGGAACTATGCTGGCAACATTCATGATGTTAATGAAAGGAATGCTCCTGAAAGGCCTACTAGTCCCTTTGAGCAGGCAGTACCTGACGCCGGTGGATCTAGAACTCGGCATGATGAGGAATATCTTTCTGGAATGGTCCGGCAGATCATGAAAGAAAGTATGCAAAGGGTTGAAGATGAGAAGGAATGGGGTTTCGCTCCAAGTAAAACTCCGTTTACTGAAAAAATCTTGAAGGCGGAATTTCCAAGGAAGTTTGTCCCTCCGACTATTCCAGCTTACAAAGGGACGAGTGATCCGAATGAGTTCCTGTATAAATATGACTGGCACATGACAGGTTCCAGGGCCTCCGATGAAATAAAGTGCCGATATTTCCCCGTATACCTGGAAGGCGTGGCTTTACTGTGGTTCACCAAGTTACCAGTCCGATCTATCGATCAGTTTTCAGACTTGACCAGAAAATTCAAGGAGCAGTTTAGACTGTATGCTTCGAAGGCCAAGGATATTATGTCACTATCGAGTTTAGAGCAGAATCCTGGTGAGTCTATCAGATCCTTCTTGAACCGCTTCAATATAGCACTGGCTGAGGTGGACAATGCTGAACCACGAATGATATTGACTTATCTGATGAGGGCTATCGATAAGTCAAGCGAATTTGGGAAATGGTTAAATATGAAGGAGCCAACCTCTCTCGAAAAGTTCTACAAAAAAGCAGACGAATTCATTCGCTTGGAAAGCCGTCCTTTACCAGTAAAGACAGTGTTGGAAAAAGCAGAAGACAACACTGTCGCTCCACGCAAGAATAAATCGGTGGGGCAAAAAAGGGAGAATAGTAATGGGAAGAAACAGGGTACTCTGAAGAAGCCCCGATCCTTCAAGCCATCAGAATATACTCCATTATCACATACACCGGAGCACATCTACCTCGCCACTAAAGATTCCGTCGATTTCCCTAAACCTATCCCTTTGAGAACTGGGAGAAAAGCCATACAAAGTGGGAAATTCTACCGCTTCCACAATCAACCAGGTCATGAAACTGATGAATGCCGCCAGCTGAAAAATCTGATTGAAGAGTTGCTAAGAGAAAACAAGTTGCAGCAATTCGTAAAAAAGAATAGCAACAATCCTGCATCGTCAAGTCAGGGGCAGCGGGCCCCTGTTCATCAGCCTGGGGCAGGAGAGAAAGCTACGGGGCATGAATCTGGAAGGCCCGTTATCAATGTCATTTCAGGAGGACCTCACCCAGCTGGCAAGAGTTGGGGTGAGATGGAGAGATATTCCAGGGCTTTGAAATATGCTCCAGCCGAAGAAAACGTCTTTGTTCTAGAAGACACTACGCCCCTTAAACAACAAAAAACTTTCAGTGATGATATTATTTTCAGAGCCAGAGATTCTACAGGTATTGAAGCTCCTACTTTAGATCCCTTGGTCATCTCGGTTGGTATTGGACCAGCCATTGTCAGAAGAGTCCTCATTGACAGCGGAGCATCATGTAATATCCTCTTCAAAAAGACATTTGACCAGATGAAAATCCCTATGATCGATGTGCAAGCCTCATCACAGAAAATCGTGGGCTTCACTGGGGAGCCAAAGCAACCAGTAGGAACCATCGATTTGTTTGTAGAACTTGGGGAAGGAGAAAGGAAAGTGGTCCGAAAGCAAACATTTGTGATTGTCGATGAGTTTTCTGCCTACAATGCTTTTCTTGGCCGTCAAACACTCGCAGCATTCAAAGCTATCCTAGCCCCGTGGTGCCTCACTATTAAATTCCCTACTGACAATGGAGTAGGAGTTATAAAAGGGGATCAAAATGCTGCGCGAGAATGCTATTGGACAGAGCTGCGAGAGTCAAGAAAAAGGGAAATGGGAAAGGATGCGGCAACTCCAGTCCGCATCAAGGAACCAGCTTTGTAGCAATTACAGAGCGGACCCTGCACTGGTGAGCACAGCGGGGCACGGAAAGAAATGAATCCCAGAAAAACCAGTACAGGGGAGAATAGAGTAGTACCGGTGGAAACGACAATTCCGGTACCTGTTGACCCGAAGGACCCAAATAAGGTGTTGAATGTGGGTTCACAGCTTAATGTGTCAATTCAGAATGTCTTGATATCTTTCCTGAGAGCAAATCTGGATGTCTTTGCTTGGACTCATGCCGATATGTGTGGGATATCCCCAGAAGTTGCAGTACACGCTCTGAATATTGACCCAAAGTTTACGCCAGTTAAACAGAAAAGAAGAACCCAAGGTCCAGAAAGGTCAGCAGCATTAAAAGAAGAAGTTGATCGACTTATGGAAAATAACTTCATCAAAGAATCTACATATCCGAATTGGGTTTCAAATCCTGTGTTGGTCAAGAAAGCTAATGGAAAATGGAGAGTGTGCATCGATTTTTCTGATCTAAACAAGGCTTGCCCCAAAGATTGCTTCCCATTACCCAGGATCGATCAACTGGTAGACGGAACTGCGGGACATGAATTGTTATCCTTCATGGATGCCTACTCCGGTTATAACCAAATCATGATGCATGAGCCGGATCAGGAGGATACAAGCTTTATTACAGATGTTGGACTTTATTGCTACAGAGTTATGCCCTTCGGATTAAAAAACGCAGGGGCAACCTACCAAAGACTTGTTAATGCTATGTTCAAACCGCAATTGGGCAAAACTATGGAAGTCCATGTCGACGACATGTTAGTAAAGTCCAGGAAAGCAGCGGATCACATTGAACACTTAGCAGAAATGTTCGCAGTCCTTCGGAAATACAGAATGAAACTTAACCCTCTGAAATGTACATTTGGGGTCGAATCCGGAAAGTTCTTAGGTTTTATCGTCAGTGCTAGGGGCATTGAGGCCAGTCCAGCTCAAATTACCGCCTTAAAAGAAGTTAAAGCTCCTAGAACGAAGAAGGAATTGCAAAGTCTCAACGGAAAGGTCGCCGCTTTGATTCGGTTCATTTCCAAAGCTACTGATAAATGCATCCCATTCTTCGATGCCCTGAAAAAAGGAAAGAAGAACTTTGAATGGACTCCCGAATGCCAAAAAGCCTTTGAAGAGTTGATCCGTCATATGGAAACGCCTCCGATACTTTCTAGGCCAGGCAATGATGAGGATCTTCTTATATACCTGGCAGTATCATCTCATGCTCTAAGTGCAGCGCTGATACGGGAAGACAAAAGGATTCAACATCCAGTTTACTATATCAGCAAAAGACTCACTGGGGCAGAGCTGAATTACTCCAAGTTGGAAAAACTCGCCTATTGCCTACTAGTTGCATCGAGGAAACTGAGGCAATATTTCCAAGCTCATCCTATCAAAGTACTCACTGATCAACCTCTGAAGCAAGTCCTGTTTCGCCCTGAAACTTCGGGTCGTCTTCTAAAATGGAACATTGAACTTAGTCAATATGACATCACCTATCACCCCCGAAAAGCAATCAATGGACAAGCTTTAGCTGATTTCATTGCAGAATTCACAGAGAAAGATAATGGTGAGGAAAAAGCGATCAATGATTCTCCAATCCAGTGGAAGATGTATGTTGATGGCGCAAGAAATGACTACTGTTCTGGAGCCGGAGTGGTACTTGAAACTCCTGAAGGTCGATCATTATGTTATGCACTAAGACTGGAATTTCCTTCAACAAACAATGAAGCAGAATACGAAGCTCTTATTGCAGGTCTGAAAATCGCTAAAGAGCTAAACATTCGAGCACTACAAATTTTCAGTGATTCCCAGCTTATTGTATGCCAAGTCAAGAAGGAATTTCAAGCAAAAGGTGGAAATCTGCCTTCCTACTTGTCAAAGGCTTGGGAACTCCTATGTGAACTCGATCACTATTCAATAAGCCACATTCCTCGGGAAGAAAATATGAAGGCAGATTCCCTCGCAAAATATTCAAGTTCTGGTGAAGCTCAACTATTGGGATTGGTCCCTGTAGAAGTCCTTTCAGCGCCAAGTATAGACGAAATGGATATAAACTGGATTATGAATGTATCTCAAGAACAAGAGTCATGGATGGCTCCAATACTGGATTACCTACTCAGAGGTTCTCTGCCGGAAAACTCGATAGAGAGACGAAAGCTATTAAGGAAGGCCTCTCGCTATGTAATTCAGGATGGCCGATTGTACAGACGGGGATTCTCAATGCCATTGCTTCGATGTGTATCCCGGGAAGAGTCCAAAACAATCCTAGCTGAAGTGCATGGAGGAGAATGTGGTGATCATTCAGGTGGTCAAACATTAGCAAAGAAAATTCTCCGATACGGATATTTTTGGCCAGAAATCAATCGGGATGCCGCAGATTACTCCCGAAAATGTGACAAGTGCCAAAGATATGCCAAAATTCCTAGAGCACCTTCTACCGAACTCACACAGATGGTCAGTCCATGGCCATTTGCAATTTGGGGAATGGATCTCATTGGGCCGCTACCAACTGCTAAATCAGGGATTAAATATGCTATTGTTGCAGTTGATTATTTTACTAAGTGGGCTGAAGCTGAACCATTGGCTACTATCACTTCTAAGAAAATGATAAGCTTTGTGACCAAGAATATCATTTGCAGATACGGTGTGCCTCAGAAAATAATCACAGACAATGGTACTCAGTTTGAAAGCGAGGAATTCCAGGATTTTTGCAAACGATTCAAAATCCAGAAAAGCTTTTCGGCAGTAGCTCATCCGCAGGCAAACGGGCAAGTGGAAGCAGTGAACAAGATCATCAAATCAACCATCAAAAAGCAACTCGAAAGAGCAAAAGGTGGTTGGGTCGATAAACTACCACTTGCACTATGGGCATACAGAACTACTCACAAAACTGCAACTGGGCATACTCCTTTTTCGTTAGCATACGGATCGGAAGCAATGATCCCGGTTGAAACAGAGGTCCCTTCACACAGAAGAATCCATTTCAATCAAGCAGAAAATGAAAAGTTGCAACTTGAAGCGCTGGATCTCCTTGATGAAAAAAGAGATGAAGCTAACCTCGGAGTTGCAGCTCATCAGCAAAGGATAGCCAGACATTTCAATTCCAAAGTTCGTCAACGCAGCTTTGAAATTGGAGATCTAGTCCTGAAAAGAATTATGACCGCGACAGGTGTGTTTGGGCCAAATTGGGAAGGACCATATGTAATAGGTCAGAAGCTTCTTGACGGCACATTCAAGCTCACCACCGTTGATGGAGATCAAATTCCAAGGGCATGGAATAGCAACCACTTGCGTCCATACTTTACTTGAAAATTTTGTTGAAAAATTGTAAAAAGAATTATGAATGTATGATTCTTGTAATTGAAAGCAATTGTGAAACTGATGCAAGTAAATAATGAAAGAATATAAAGTGGATGTAGGCCCAATTTCATGGCCGAACCACTATAAATCTTGTGTTCCTTATTATCATTATATGTTTGCTTTGTTTTCGATATAAAAATACATAAAATGTATTGCTAAAATGTCGATTTAAATTTTTGCAGACAATGGAAATAAAACTTGCGCATAATAAGACCGAGCGATTCTCACCATCATTCAACAAACAAATTTCAAGTCACAAAGACCCCGAATTCAAATCCTAGATAGGAAATACTTCAATTGAACGGCTAATGATTTCGATAGAAACGAGCCCTTGCTGATAAATTGAGATTGTTTGAACAAACAAACATCCAATTAGGAAGCTAGTGCCCGTTCTCACGAACTTGCCTGGCAATGAAGTACACTTCTTTGGATTAAACAAGCCACTTGTGAGAGAAAGGGGTATGAAAACTTGAAAAGAAAAAAAAGAAAAAAAAGAGGATCGCTGAAAAGGCATAAGCAAGTGAACAGAGGAACAACCAAAGCTACCATCAGCGGCACAAGTCCTCTTCGGAGGCGCAACTCTTCGGAGGATAAAAGACCTCTAATGGGTCATACGCCACAAAAAAGAAAGTTCTCTACTCAACAAAAAAGATTGGAGGAGTCATGACCCTCCAACCATGAGAGAGTAACTTCCAGGCGATGAAAACCCTCTCTGAGGCACATTTCACCAGGAGTTGAAGTGTTATAACCGCTCTTCGGGATTTCACTTCACCAGAGTTGAAATGCAAACAAAATAAAAGCCCTCTTCGGAGGCCCATTTCACCAGGAGTTGAAGTGTTGTGACCGCTCTTCGGAATTTCACTTCACCAGAGTTGAAATGTAAACAAAATAAAAGCCCTCTTCGGAGGCACATTTCGCCAGGAGTTGAAGTGTAACAACCGCTCTTCGGAATTTCACTTCACCAGAGTTGAAATGTAAACAAAATAAGAGCCCTCTTCGGAGGCACATTTCGCCAGGAGTTGAAGTGTAACAACCGCTCTTCGGGATTTCACTTCACCAAAGTTGAAATGCAAAAACAAAGACCTTCTTGAAAGCACACGTTTCACCGAGATTGAAATAAAACTTCCAAGTGTTGAAACGTGAAAAGGCTTTCTTCGAAGGCACAACTCTTTGGGGGTACACGTTTCACCGAGATTGAAATAAAACTTCCAAGTGTTGAAACGTAAAAAAAATCCCTCCTTAGAGGTACGACCCCCTCCCGGGGACACAATCAAAAAAAAAAAAAAAAAAAAGAAGACCTCTTTGGAAGCACACGTTTCACCGAGATTGAAATAAAACTTCCAAGTGTTGAAACGTGAGAAGGCTTTCTTCGAAGGCACAACTCTTTGGGGGTACACGTTTCACCGAGATTGAAATAAAACTTCCAAGTGTTGAAACGTGAAAAATCCCTCCTCAGAGGTACAATTCTGTATAAAAAAAAATTCCTCATCAAAAAGCGTACTTTAACTTTCAAATGGAAAATGATTGTAAAAAGAAAAGAAGTTAAAGTACCCTTCAGAGGTCCGCTTTACCACATAGAGGAATTCACTTGGTAAAATATGCACATAAGCAAAAGAGAAAAGTGATTTCTTCGAACGACAAAGCGTAAAAACTTATACGAAGGGAGTTGTACTCAATAAAAATTTTCTTTAAAAAATAAAATAATTATTCTTTAACAAATAAGAGTGCAAGTCCCCTCGAAGTATAAAATATTGCAACAAGCTTAAGGTATGGGGGCAACATGGTATAGTAGTATAGCTGCCTCAGTAAAGTAATACTCAAGCAACATACCATAAGCCCGCTGCAATACTATATAAACAAACTTGTGCAAAAATAAATAGTAAATGCATTCTCAAATTCAAACAGAAGTTTGTACAAACAAAGAATCATTTTATTCAACTATAATGCAGATACAGGTTTCAAAATAAAAGCGGGGGCCGGTACCCGCACAACTCTCGGCCAGTTCATACAAAAGGCAAAAAGCTAAAATCTTCACTTCTTCTTCCCTCCTTTGGACCCTTTACTCGGTCGAATAACCAGCTTTTCAGGTCGGCCAGTGGGTATAAGGGAAGTAGGAGAGGCAGGTGTAACCGGTTCAACTTCCGGCTCCTCTTCAGTGGCGGTGATTTTCTTCCCCCTCCTCTTTGATGTCCCACGCTTCTCTCTCCTTTGTGAGGAAGACTCACTCCCCGGAGTGACAAGTTTTGATAGAACAATGTCGTCAGAAGGAGTCCGTTCCGGGGAAATGTCACCTCCCTCAGGTCTCTCATCTTTCTGCTCTTGCGAAGCGATGGGATCATCCAAGCCGTGAAGAGCCTCTATTTGTTCCTCCTGTGATCCAGGTTGCGAGGCAGAAGGAGGCACCGCCTGAGGAGATAAAGGAAGGATGACCGGAGGAGTAGAAGTTTGAGCAGTGCTTGGTACTTTCTCTACAGAAGAAAAAAGGTTAAAGTCAGTAAAAAGAGGAGATGAGGGTTCACCAATGAAGTCAGTAAAGAGAGGAGATGAAGGCTCGTCAAGGTTGAGAAAATAGCCAAGGAGCTCGTGAAACTCATGTGAAATAAACGAGTAATCAGCTTGAGCAGAATTGACAGTAGCGAGATTAACAGTGAAGTTACCTGGAGAAGCTGGTTTCCTGATATCGACTTCATAAGCTTGCGCATCAGCGCTCTCTTCACCCTCGTCTCCACCTTGTGTGCTTGTAATATCAGCGGTAACTTTGGTGGGAGATGCGAGATGGGAACTGGAACCAATAATGTCGACTTCAGACGAAGAAGGTGGCTGGACTAGAGTAGTTGAAGTGGTTTTCCCCAGCTGGTCCCCTTCTGTCACTTCGGTTCTTAGTTTGGCAAGTTGTTCCTTTCCCCTGGCAAGAGCAGTGCGAGCGTCTTCATCAAAATAATGCCTTTCCAGGGCTGGCTCGTCATAACCAGCGCCTTCAGCACCAAGCATATCGAGGGCGGCCTCCCACACTTCAGCTAAAGTGATCTCATACTTGGGACCAAGAAAGGCGAGGCTTCCACGACCCAAGACGCTATGCAAGTAGAAGTCGAATAATGTTGAGCCGAAGCTATTTTTGGTCGCCTCATGAGATTCTTCGGCTGCGATTTTGCCGGCGACAGCCTCATCGCGCTCCCTTTCGGTTTTGGCAAGCTGAAGCTTAAGCATTTGTATCTCCGCCTCCTGGGAGTTGTTTTTCTTTTGAAGCTCAGCAATATCAAAGACATAGCCTTCATTGATTCTTTTTTGTACCTCGAGCCTGTCTTCGGCGTCCCTCTGACTAGCATGAGCATCTCTAACTTGTCTGAGAAGCACTTCTTCTTTTTGAGAGTATGAAGTAGAGGAAGCAGCAAGCTCATCTTTCAACTTCTCAACCTTTGCTTCGAGCTCCTCGTTGTAGGAAGTAATGTTCCTCATTTCGTTGTCGTGCTGCTCAAGGACCTTTTGCCACTCAGCCTTATCATTTT
Organism: Allium cepa; assembly: GCA_030765085.1. Taxonomy (NCBI): domain Eukaryota; kingdom Viridiplantae; phylum Streptophyta; class Magnoliopsida; order Asparagales; family Amaryllidaceae; genus Allium; species Allium cepa. The sequence goes on along the minus strand of CM060931.1, from coordinate 879,801,256 downwards.
CCATGGTGAGCATAGCCTCTAATTTGGCGCGGTTAACTCGTTGAAGCTCATCAACAAGCTTCTGCCAGTTTGACATCCTCTCGATATCAAGTTTAACGGCGTCAAGATTTCGTAGCATAGCAGGCTTGTCAATAGGGACTAGGTCGAGATCGAACCTCACACCCTTTAAACACCACTGCGGAAAACGACTTTGTAAAGTGGCAGGGCCCGGTCCCACTTGAAATTTGGGCCTGCTTATTATTGTCTGGATGTCCTCCTTCCCAAGAGCAGGAGAGTCGGAAGTAATGTCAAGAGGGGCAGGGACAGTAGGCTTTTCGGGAATAGTGGAAACATGTCTCTCACCATGTCGGGCTCGTTTGCCTGAATCTTCAGCTACATGACCTTTTCCTCGGTCGTCGTGAGATTTACTTTTGTGCGAGTCATCACTCCTCTGCAGAGAATCATGGTGCTCATCCCTATCCCTTCTGTCATGACGCTCTTCTGCATCCCTCCTTTCACGAGCCTTTCGAGCAGCCCTCTCTTCATCAGACTCTCTATAGGAGGGAAAGTAACGCCGATAATCATATTGACCACGCCCCCCATAGCGTTGGAAATCTTGGTAATATGATCTGCCGCGTGTCATTGAAGAATCTGAAATAAGAAAAGATAAGCTTTAGAAGTCTTTAAAGTACAAGAAGATAAGTGCATAAATGTGCTGGAAAATCCTAAGTGTTGTGTGATGTGCAAGCTACACGCATTAAGCTACAAACCACTCTTTGGTGCAGAGGTGATGAAAGCTTGGGTATGAGGAGTTGATGTTTGTGTTGGTGTTTGTCGAAGAAGAGACGTCGCCTCAATTACAGGAGAGATAGTTTTAGATACGTCATCTCTAAAAAGCTCCTGCGAAGTCACTATTATGTCGCTCAACCCCTCGTAAACATCGTCACCATCATGCTTGGTGGGACTTGTTTTCTCAATTCCTACATCAGCTAACCCCCCGAGAGGCCGTGAAGGTTCTTCTTCTTCCTCGATCGGGGCAAGCACCGTCTTACTGGATGACCCCATAATGTCGGTAGAAGTGGAACACTTCACCAATGAAGCTTCAATATTAGACTCTTTTGATGCGAGTTGTTCGACAGTAACCGGGGAGTCAGGAGTTTTCGTCGGAGAATCGGGAACTTCTGTTGGAACTTCATGAGCATGCGTAGAACGAGAAGCGTGTAGAAGCCCGTATTGGTGTAAAAATTCATCCTTCAGCAGAAATTTTATGCTCCTTTCTTCCGCAGCCACGGCACTCAACCTCTCGAAAACTTGTTTATGAATCGGATCTCTAGAAGGGAGAGGAAGTGCTGAAAAGAGCAAAGAATGAAGTTAGCAACTGAAAGTTCGGATCTCGGAAAAAGTTTCAAAAACGAAAAAATGGAAACACTAGTCTTACTTCCTATTCTCCAGATGGCATAAAACCCTGGAGGGCAGCGAGCAAAGAAAAACTGGTTCAAAAATCCATGAACACTTTCAGTGAGATCGGAAAGGAGCTTGCGGTTTCTGGCACTTCTCACAATAATGAGTGAAGGATGATCTTTACTCTTTGTAAACGAGCACAGATAACGAATTTCTTCAAAACTCGGTAGGCGATCAAGAGTTCTTCTAAACAAAACACATAACCCCATCAAGATGGCATAACCATTAGGATGAAGTTGAAATGGAGAGATCGTCAACCGGAGAAGAAGAGTTCGAAGGAAGTCATTGAAAGGGGGAATTGCCCCACTTAAGCACATTTGGCGATTGGCTGCAACAAAACCGTAAGGAGGATTATCGGCAGTGTCGCTTGGCCCGGGCAATAAGACAACACTTTCAGCAAAGCCGAATTGAGTGCGTATCTGAATAAACATTCTTGGGGTTAGAATGGTTGAAGTTCTCTCCGGAGGATTCTCTATGGGAACAGCCACCGGGAAAGTCTCTTCCTCTTGAGCTACCATTTCTTCTTGTTGATGAGAAGTCATTCTACACAAACAACTGGATATTCAAACATGAAGGTGCACGTTTCCTAAAGTGTGTGAAGTGTTGTACAAGTATCAATCAAACAATAAGCAAAGGCAACTGGAATAAAACCTAGCAAACATTTGTTAGTTATAAAGACCAGGAATCTTTGTTTTGAGTTTGATTATGCAAATACAATGTGGATGCAAACAAATCATTTCAAATTGTTGATACTTTGCATTAATATTTTACTTTAGTCAATTAATTCACAACATTTCATGCAATATATTCATGTCTCTTATCTTGTCTTGACTAATCTGTCATTTGATATGGGCAGTCAATGGCAGTATGTGCGCCTTGGTTTTCTTTGTTTGTCTGTTATTTTCAGCAGTTTAGCAGCTTATAAGTTAATACGATCTGTGAGATAATACATTGAGACTCAAGCAAATTTTAAGTTGGGGCAGTTCAAGATGTTCAAAATAAAGGCAATTTAGTTCGGTAGTCCGGGTCAGAATACTTAAAGAAGGCCTATGCTCCTAAATGTCAATACGTCCAGAGCCTAAGTATTAACTCGGCTACGGTTCAAAAGTCTCATGCGAGATAAGACTAAGTCGGTAACGGGTCAAAGTCTAGGTGGTTCAGCTTGGCGACTTATTTCCCTAGGTCGCAAGGGGAGAAATAAGAAGGCACGTTCCAGTTCAAGAGGCCGAAATTTCCCCAAGTTTTAACTCGGCCACGGTCCAAGCCTTGTTCAGATCGGCGAGTTTCTTTCAAATATTATCTCAACCACAACTTAAGGCCATTTCAAGGTCAGATCGGTCAAAAGTTAGGCCACCCAAATTCACTGAGCCACTTCCGAGTCAAACATCTCTTTCGGTTTCAACCCATTAACCCGATAGTCATTCAATCAACAGCAGCCTTCATTCAAGCTATCGGGTCACCCAATAAAACAGCTCCAAATTGCATAAATCCATTGCTCTGCCTTCAGAGATCATTGAACCTGAGTGATAAACCATCTTCATCATCTCAACGATCATCTGAAGCCAAAATCGAGTAACCTAAACTTCATCGACTACAGGTATAGTGGGATTCGTGATGGAACGTTGCGCAAAGAAACGATTCGTATTCAAATGACAGAATTCATGAACCGACAGCAACCTATGATCGAGAAGGGGACGGATTCACTTACGCAATGGATAGTAGTGATTATCGGTGATCGACTGGAATGAGGTCGCTTGTAAGAGCTTGAGAAAATTTTAATGGTGAAATCGAGCAAAGGAGTAAGTGATGAAAAGAAAGAAGAGGATGGATGTTTTATACCTTACATTGGGGAGAACTGTTGGATCGCGTACGGTCTAAATACTTACCGACTTGGTGGAGGACGAGTTAAAGAATATCGAAGCACACGACCTAACCAATAGGCGTGTACTTCGAGGGGCAAATGTTAACTCTGCCTCGGCCGAAAGTTACGACCCAGAGGAGTTGCCGACCTAAGGCTATGCCGACCTAACAACCCAAAGGGTTTGCCGATCTAAGAGCTCAGGACTTAATTCGATGCCAACCTAACTGGTTAAGAATCGTACTGATCCAATGCCTTATCACGGGTGCCGACTTAGTGCCTCAGAAGAGACTGGCCTAACGACTTAAGAGATAACAAAGGGTCCGACTTAACATGGTTGCCGACCTAACTGCCTAATAGGGTTACCGACCTAAGGGGAATTACAAGGACACCGACCTAAGGCTTGAAGGGATGACGACTTAACTGTTTAACCTTATGAAGCATGCTAACCCAAATGATACCGATCTAAGGCATGAAGGGATGCCGGTCTAACGAGGCTATGCCGACCTAAGGAGAGTTCCGACCTAGTATGGAAGCCGACCTAGTACTTTACAAGGTTTACGACCTAAGGCAGCTACCGATCTAGTGCCTTAGAAGGACCCGATCTAAAAACTTATAAAAGCCCACCGACTTAACCTATTTACCGATTTAACTATCCAAGATGCTTGCCGACTTAACTATCAGGCACAAACTCATCCAATCTAAACCGTGGCCGGCTTATGACTTATGATGAGTCGTGACCGATCTATGGATTTGAGGAGTGAAGTTGCGCAGGAGTTTAACACGTAACACATTATCTCGGTAACGACCTAGGACTTAGCACATGACGTCAACTTAAACTGAAGACCATGCATAAGAGAGAGGGGGCGACCTACGACCTAGCCTAGCTCGGCACCAACTCACGACCCAGTTTGACCCGGCTACTACCTATAACTCAACACCGAGAACCTCTATAAATACACGACCATCACCAACATTCAAAGGACTTTTGGGGAATCAATTTCAAGCACCATTTCTCTGCCGAATTCCAGACTACTTCAACACTTAAAGCTTTTTGAGATTCAAAGAACGTCTAAAAGAACTTCACGAAGAAATCATCTACATCCACCATGGATTTGAAGATTTTTGTCAACATCGAAGTTTGAGTTACTTGTTCTAAGTCTTTTGTAATTCAAAATGTGTTGTACTTGAGAAGATTTGTATCAACTTGTAACGTGATCATCAATAAAAGTACTTAAAGTGGACGTAGGCTATACCCATAAGCCGAACCACTATAAAATTGCTGTTGTTTACTGCTTTTCCGCTATTACTTGCTTATAATTCTTTCCCGATCTATCGGGTGGTGCTTTCACAACTATACTTCACACACTGGGGTGTTAGCGTTCAAATTTAAGCGTTAACAGACATACAATCCCAATCGACTATCCAAAATTCAAAGCTGAACTTATATTGTTTTTGGTGTCAAAGTTAAACTCAATTTAACTCAAGATTCAATCTTTGAAAAATTTCCAAGTTGAACTAATCGTTCAAATTTCTCAAAATAATATCTTTACAAGATATAAAATTTTCACCCTTAGCCATTTGAAACCAATTTCAAATATTCATTTTTCTATTTATCTTTAAAAGATAAAATTTCAAACCTTTCATTTCATATTGGAAAACATTTCCATACTTATTCAATAATAAGTAATTCACAAATTCTTTTATTTTCAACACTTTGAAAATATTCAATATACTTGAATCAAAATTAAGTATATATTCCATTCTTTAAGGAAATCATTCTTTTAAACACATTTATTTGAGTTAAAACGAATGTTGCGTAAAACATCGTTACGACAACTCAAAATCACTAGTATAGGGATTCGGATTTAAGATAGATATATAAATCCCAATACTATAAACAATATTTCCTTCCGGAAACCATTTACTATAACAACAGTGTTGTAGTCCACCATTTCCTTATTTCTCGAAATGCCTATTTCAACAATTGAATGTTGAAATCTATGTATTCGATAGTTAATGCATTTTAAAACACTTTTAAAACTATTAACTTTTTCAACTTCAACTTAATTTATAGTTTGAATCCTTCATACTTTTCATAGTATTAGTTTTAAACCGATTTCAAACTTTTCAATATTAAGTTTTTCACTTAATTTAATTTTCCGCACGTTTAATTTCAAATTCATCACTGAATTTATTAAACCTATTATAGATTATCATGTTGACAACTTCAAATTTGAAATTTAAATTCTATTTGAACTTTGCATTTACTTTCTATTTCAAAAATAGTCAACTAGTTCTTTAGTAAATTATTCATCAATTTAGTCCCATTAAATTCATATTTCCACATTAACCATTTTAGACAATAGTTTTAACTTGAAATATAAACTTTACATCAAACTCAGTTTGATTCATACAGTTAAATCAACAATTAAATTTCATTTCATAATATCACTTCCCTAAAACATATCTGTTTTATTCAATAATATATTCACTGTCAAAAATCGTGAATATGCTTTGTCAACCAATTTCATCATTTCTACAACTTATTTTTATTTTTAAAGGATTACCCACTGTCCAAAATCGTGGATATATCTCCTTTAATAAGCTATAACAAATTACTTATCAAATTCAATTGATTTCGAATTTATAAACAATCTTCATAAATTCCATTTCTATTTATAAAACTTCGATTTATAAATCTTCTATTCATTCAATTCAATTTATATAACTCAGTTATATACCAAAAGTTCATATTATAAGTTAAATACTTATAATTCATTCATTTACTAAATAATTCTTCATCACATTTTAAATCAATTTCTCAAAATAATTCAGAATCAAATTCCCAAGTTATAGTTCAATAATTCTCTTGATTATAACTAAATTAACATATCATTTTCTTTCACAATTATTACTCGAAATATTCAAGTTATTCGATTTAAACCAATTTAAACCAATTCATTAATTCACTTAACTCATATTTCATTTTTCATAAATCTCAATAATTAGAAAATGAGTTTCCGAACGATCGAAACTCAAATCTAATAAGACCTCACCTAAGAGAACTATCGCAAACTCACATTTAGAGAGGGGAATTTTCAAAATAATTCTAACTTTCAAAATACCTTTTATTTTAAAGAAAACAATTTTATACTTCTTTAAATTTGAAAAGCACTTTCTTTATAGTGGTTCTAGTAACTATTCATATTAAACATCATAAACTGAGCTTTGAGTAAACCAAAGCTCTGATACCACTTTTGTAACGACCCGCCGCTCTGACCGCCTCTAGTCGGTAATTAAACCAACTCGAAACGTTCAAAATGACGGATTGTTGTTCAGTTTATAAAGTTTAAACAGAATCAGCCACAGAATCACAGAATAATCATAATATTATTCATAAATGAATTTTTCTTACATACATCAGAGTTTGTACAACGCATTAGATTTTTATACAGCGGAACAATTTATCTATATATATATCCTTTAGAGTACAAAGAAAAAAAAATTCGAAAAACTTCGGTGAAGTGCTTTCCCCTCTCTCTCTAACTTCGCGGCCTGAAAATCTTCAAGCTGTAAAAATACTCGGTCTGACCCGAGCGTTAATTGCAAAACACAAAACACTCGAGTCAGGATTAATCTTAATTCAAGTAATTAAATTTGCAATGAACTGAATAAAATGGTGACAGAGATGACGAAACAAATGAATCAATTTAAATCTATTATGGATTTTCATTATTAACAACTTCAAATTTTTAATTTCTGTCTATCCCGTGTGGCTGCAGTACACACGTATACTTTGCACACATGTGCACTGCCTCGCCAACACGTGTGCAAGCGCAATTCAGACAAATCAGTGCAAACTCGACTCAACTCAATGCAATTCAAACTGCAAGTCCAAAACAGATGCACAATGCACTAAGCATTGAATTAGTGCACAAATGAAACAACATCAGAGACGACACAGTAGCAAACAAACATGCAGCAACAACATGCAATCCAAATCGGGTACAGGGCAGTGAAGCATACAACCTCAAATAACCACTGCAAAAATATTTTAAAATGGAGGCAGAACAACAATAAAAAGACAAATGCACAACTAAACCAATATTGCAAGAGGCAACAAGAATGGCCAGAACAGTGAATGGAAACACACACTTGCAATAGAAAGTTTTGAAAAGGAGAACCAGAAGTGCAAGTGTGTAAGCACTTCACAACAACCAGGCAATGCACTATGCAGTGGACAACAGCACCAAAGTGCAAAATCTCAAGTGACCAAAAGCACCAAAACCAACTACACTACTCAAAGTACACAGTGGCCACAGTTTAACAATCAAGTGAAACAGAGGGAACTGAGAACTGTGCGTACAGGGAAACAACTACACAGTTCAAATGGAATACAAACATGTATCAGTGGATCTGCATACATGAACATCAGATGCTCAAGTGAAGTTCAGGTAAAAGATATGGAGACCAGAGCATAGGAATGCGCAGATTCAAGTTAAAGTATCAGATCATCAGCATGCAAATGAAACTGGGTTAGTGCAAACAAAAAATTTCATTTTCAAAACCTTGAATTAAGTCTTCAACTTAAACATGAATTTCATTAAACATGAAAACTGCAACTTCTCTGTTATAAAACCCTGCAAACTGTTTTAATTTTTATTTAAAACTGAATTTTAATTTTAAGATTTCACTTAAAAAACTTTGATCTCAAAACTATATTTGAATTCAGATTTAAATATTACATGAATCAAGTTTCAACTTAAAATATGAATTTATTCTAAAATTTAAAACTGCAAAGCTTCTCAGGCTTAAACCTGAACTGTTTTCGAGTCTTGATTCACACAGAATTTAAATCTTACATTTGATTTTTAAAAACTGCAAAATCAATTCAGTTTAATCTTACATATATCAGAGAGCATATGGAAGGGTCAGTGAGAAAGCACAAATCAAGATGGAGCTACAATGAATGCATCAATATGCCAACAACTAATGCATCAGTACAGAAGCAAGCAAGATCTGGGAAGCAACCAGAATGGAGAAGAAACAAACATATGAAATGGCAACTGCAGTGGTACAAATGCAACACTAAGTATACAAGTGACTTAAACAAGACTCGAGAAGCTACAGATATCAGTTGCATTTTTATAGAAATGTGATTTAATAATTTGCACAATTGTGAAAACAAATGTTTTATAGAAAATATGCAATTTAATAATCAAATCTTCAACAAGTTTCAATACAAGGCTCACACAATATAAAACAACTTTATAATTTACTGAGATTTTTGATTTAAAACTCAAGTTTTAATATAAATGAATTTACTGCAGGCTTTGGATAGAAGAAAGCAGTGCAGTGCTTGAAACAAACTTAAGCAAAATCCAACACCATACAGCAACACAAGCAAGTCAAGTTTTTAATAGCCTCTATTCTTGTCGGATTCTTAAAATGATAGCATCTGTTCTTCTTAGTTTTTTAAAAAAAACAAAATTTAAATAGCATTTGTTCTTAACAATTTAAATTTAAAACAATAGCATCTGCTCTCATCAATTTAAATATAAATTTAAATAGCATTTGCTCTCTTCAGTTTAAATAAAATTATAGTATCTGTTCTTATCAATTTAAAACAAATTATCAAGTAGCATCTATTCTTATCAGTAAAAAAAAACAAGCATCAAATAGCAACTGTTCTTGTTAGTTTTAAAAACAAAACCAAATAGCATCTGCTCTTATCAGTTTAAATCAAAATTATAGTATCTGTTCTTATCAATTTTAAAACAATAATTTGGGTAGCCTCTGTTCTCAACAGTTCAAAACAAATTAACAGCATCTGTTCATATCAAATTTTAAACGCAAATTCACAAAGCATCTGTTATTATCAATTTAAACGCATCTGTTCTCATCAGTTGAAAATTCAAGCAAATCGAGCAAGTGACAGCAAATAACACCAAATCATAGCATGCAACCAAGCAACTTATCTGTTCCTATCAGTTTAATTAAATTAACCGAGCAATTGATAACCAATAACCCCCAAAACATAGCATGCAACCAAAACCCAATTCGAACAAATTCAAAAACTTGCATTAAAATCAATCGTGAGTTTAACTCACCTTTGCAAACGAAATGAAGAGCACGCAAGCACGCGATCGATATTGAAGCCGCGAGCGAATTTTTTTGAAGCCGAAGCCCTAGATTTTGAATCGAAGACGAAGAACGATTACACGGCCGCCATTTTTTTATTTCTTCGGTTTGATTAGGTAGGGTTTTCGAATGAATTGGTAAAGGGAGCTTCGTGTTTTTAAGAAGAAGGGGTCGTGATTTTAGCGTGATGAAAGGCAGGGTTTTAGGCGTAAATTAAGGCGTGTTTACAGCCGATCAAAGTAAGGTCATATATACTTCTTATCTTATATTTATTTTTTATTTTTTTATTTATTTTTATCCCTTTCTCCTTCTTTTTTTTTTCAATTTAAATTCAATTAATTTTTTTGTTATTTCTTTGCTTTGTTTTGTTAAAATTATGTTGTTTGAATTTTTTTTAATTATGCGTATTCCTTTATTTATTTTATTATATATATAATTATATTTTTATTTTTATTTTGAATTCAATTTTGTTTTGTAAATCGTTTTCTTTAATAAACATAGAAACGTTTTAAAGTTCAACTATCAACATCTATTTATAAATTTACATAAATATAATTCGTAAATCCAAACTATTTTTTTCTAAGTCATTTGTTTGAATTTAAAATACAATTTCAATATTCAATTTCAAACTTCAAAGTTAATTTTAAATTTAGTTCAATTTTAAATAGATTAAATTCTAAAATTAAATCACCAATATCCTAGTTTTATTGGAATTCAATTTAAAATTATCTCAAATATTTAAAATTAATTAAATATCTTTATTTTTAAATTGTTCAAAATTTAGGATCGTTACACAAACCAATTTCAATTATTCAAAATGAGTCCATATCTGATACGTATAGTAGATTCCATGATATAGTACACTCACTTATTGCACTGGGTAAAAGTTTTTCTAAAGAGGATCAAATTAGAAAAATTCTAAATTCACATATTCCTAAATGAGATCAAAAGACTCTTGCAATCTATGAGGCTAGTGACATTAGCACACTAAAAATTGAATAGTTAATTGGCAATTTAATGCCTTTTGAAGCAAACAAATGCAAGGCATGAGAAAAAGTAAAGTGATAGATAAGAAATATGTAGGATTTAATGCAATGACATATAATCTGGATTTAGGTATCGATAAAGATGAAGAAATTGCTTTCATGACAAGGAATTTCAAAAACTTTCTAAAATATAGGAAGATGAATAATTGCAAAAGAATTGACAATAAAAATCCAAAAAGTGGAAGTGAAAACGGAAATGGCATTAGATGTAATAGCTGTGATGACCCTGATCATTTAAAATGAGTCTGTCCACATCCCAAACAAGAAAACCCATTCATCCAGAAAATGAAGAAAAGTGTATACTACAATATTAGATGATTTAGATACTTTCTTAAGTGATAATGAATCAGATATAGTAATTTCTAATACATGCTTAACAGTAATACATAATTCAGAAAAAAATGGTGAAATGGATAAAAAAAGGAACACATTTAATATATCAAAAGTTTTTTAATTTCTTGAATGTATTTTTTCCTTTTTTTCTGGTCGCTTTCTTAGTTATTAGGAATATCCTATAGATTAATAATAATATTGGTTGAATATTGTGTGATTATATTTTAAATATAAATATTATATATTTTAATAATAAAATGGTAATATAAAATATGTTAAGAATTAGTTAAAAAAATTCTAAAAAATAGAATAATTATAAGTAGATATATATAACCAAACAGGATATAGTTAAACAAAATCATATTAGAAAATTTTGGCCCATATGTCAACGTACACTACAAGCCTGTGTCGACTAATATAGATAAAAATTGAATATGAATTTCAGATTCAAAATTTAAATTTTCCACTACCTTTACACCAACTCCTATGTTTTGAAGAATTGCCTTTTGACCAGCGCACATGTCCTTTGATTCTCTATTTACCTACTTTAACTCCATCCATTCATTTCTGACTTTCATTTTCAAATTCAAAAATCATAAACTCTCTTATATCTTCAAACTATTCTTTAATGGTATCCTTAAGCAGTACTAAGGAAACCATGAGGCTTTCTAAGAAAATAAAAGTATCTTTTCAGTAATCAAGAAGCCATTCAAGCCTATATAGAGTATTTATCTTGTGGAAAAATCTTTCCCGAAAGATTTGCTTTTTTTGAAGATTTTCCAACTTATGATCTTTTTAATATTTGTTTGCAAAATGAAATTCTTGGTTTAATCGATACTTCTCAAAATGAATTTGTTTGTTATCCAAAATAAATAAAGTTGTTTTATGAAAATTTAAAAGGAAAGTCCTATGATGGAGAAGTATGGAGTGGGACATAAATTTTTTTAGATTGTGAACTTTTGGGTCGCATTCTTGGATCTAAATCTGGTGGAATTGGCCTTTCATCTTTTCAAATTGATTTTTAAAATCGTGAAGTAATTTATGATATTTTTGAAAGTGATGATGATTTTGAATTCAAAAGTGAAAACTTGTGTCAAAAAGCATGAATTTTAGGCCTTCTTTTGCAACAAAGTATCACTCCTAGAATGGTAATTATAATTATCCAACTAAAAAAGTTTTTAAAGATCTTTTTGCAATTTTTGATCAATTCCACTGAATTGGTCTCAAGCAATTTAGGATGAACTTTTTCCGTGGAATTTTTCTAAAGACGAGAACGCACTATTTCCTAGTGTGTATCTTTCTCATGCTTTCAATTATTTTAGTGTTGACCTTAAAGGAGTCAAAATAATTCCTCGAAAATATTAATAAGGCTGATATTTCACTTATGCATACTTTGCTCTTTTTCAAACCTTATGAAATGCTTGTGGAAAAATAAAAAATGCTGGCTTGGAAAGAAGAGATGTAATAAGAGAAGAGGAGAAAGAAAAAGTGGAGATGAAATGGAAGACAGGGAGGAAGAATAAGAAGAGGAGGAGGATACTTTTGTAAAAAGTATAAATATGCCACTAAATCTATCCAACAAAGATCTTCTCAAAAATCAAGAGAATATCATCCATAACCAAAAGAAGCTTAAGAAATCATTTTCAAAGAGATTTACTCCAATTTTCAACAAATAGATAAATTCTTTGGAAAGATCATCTACAAACTTGGTTATCCTTTTTCATCTTCATCCATATCTTTCTAGTTGATTGTTTAAACTGTCCTTGTATTTGAATTTCCTGGTTTTAGTTTATGTTGAATCTTATGTATCTTTCTATTATTTCTTGTACACATTATTATCATCAATGAAAATTCTATTTCTTATCGTTATATTTTATTAACTATCTCTGGAAAGTCATGCAAATATAATAGTATAAGCCAAATAAAATAGAAAAGTAAAACAAAGTTGTTTCGAAAATTTCTATGTATATGTTGACATACCCTAAGTATGTATGTCGACATATAACGGTAATTTTTCAAAAAAAAATTAAAATTTGGAAATTGAATAGGCAGCAAATGCCTATTCATTTCCAATGAATTTCCACCCCTTTAAATATTTGTTAAGACTAGAGAATCGTTATTTTCTACTTTCTTTCTTCTTCCTTTTCCTTTCTAAACTCTAAAACCAAAATAATGGCTTCTCCTGTCTAAAAACTAACTGAAAACCTTGAACAAAATCTTACATTCAAGAACATTCTTACTTTCATCCTAAGAAACCAGAGGCACATAGAATTGAGTCAAATGCAGATGATCAAGAAGCAAGAAAGGGATTTCGATGCAGTCCAATGGATGATTTCTTTCTTTAACAAAAAAGAACCAACCATCAATCTAGAATGTACCATCAACAAAATGATGAAGATTGGGATTCTATCAATATGGATCCAATCTTTGAAACGGAAAGAGGTTGAGTTCCTCGAAATGTCCAGTTTAAGTAGATTTGATTCTATATAAATAATAATACTTGGTTTGGTTAGGACATGATTGGTTTTGATTTTTGTGGATTTGTTTTAATGTCGTATGACATAAACTTTATTTGATTGGATGAATATATGTATTGATTATTTCATGGTTAACTAATTTTACATATCACTTATTATTTTTATATAATATTTCTCACCATCATTATATATTTTTGAATTCATGATAATACATATTGATTATTATTTAATTTAAGAGAGTTAGAGTTAGGATTATATTAAGAGTTAGTGTTAAAGTTATAAACTTAGGAGTTGCTAATGACAATGGGGAGAAATATATAAAAATCTAGGCATAGATTAAGAAGTTTTGTAACTCAGGGTGGGGGTTATAATATATTTTATATACAGAGTTTTCATCATCAAAACGGGGGAGATTTTTAACACCTTTGGTATTGGTTTTGATGATAACCAACTGTAGGACATTATATAGAATATAGATACTAACTTTTTATCAAGATATATATAGTATATATCGCTAGATATTAGACAGGTATTGATTAAGAAGACAGTACAGTATCAAGATGCTGATATCAGGAGTAGATTCAAGATACCGATATAAAGTTTCTAGAATTCAAGAATGAAGTCTCATGAGTTTTGAAGAGTTTAAGATTTCAAGATATTCCAGATAAGTTATAGTGTCAGAATTAATGTTAAAACCTTGATAGCACTTTCCTGATCTCTCTCGGCCTCTCTAATTTTAAATGATATTATTTTGTTTTATATATATTTAATTGTACACTAATTATTATAATTATATTGATTTTATAGATATTATTTACATTATATTGAATATTCTCATTAAATCTTTCAAAATTATTTTTTAAAGTTTATTAAATTATATTTTGATTAAAATTTGTATAAACTATATTTAAATGATTCCACAAAGTATCAGATTATTACAAAGCACTGAATTTTCAAAACAGCTTTTATAATGTATTTCTCAATTTTATGAAGGATATGTCAACATATCCAAATCCTATATGTCGATATACTAGCCATAAATTTCAAATTTCAAATTTTGAAAGGAAGCGTCTTTTCGTCATATCTCTTCCGGAAAGGACATGACCATTGTTTTCCTATATATACCATACTACCAAATGAATTTTCACTGACTACTTTCTTATTTTTCTCTCCTCTTTTCACTCTCTTGATATCTAAATCAATTTCTATCAAAATTCTATTGAAATTCAATCTGAATCAACTTCAATCACTACTAGTTTGATTCTCTTTCATATATACTCTAATTTCCCTCATCTGTCTCAAAGTCAAAGTGCTATTCAAGAGTTATAGGATTAACCATAATCAAGATCAAAGATCTAATTCTATAGACTCTATCAAATCATACTCTTATACTTTGTGGTGTGCTTTGTATCCCTAAAATCCAAGTATGTGCGTTTGTAGCTGTTTAAATCAATTGAGTGTGTTTAGTAGCCCATAAATCTAGTGGGTAAACTTGTAGCTCAAAAATCAAATACCTCTACCTAGAGGTCAAGATTCTAAAGGGTGTGTTTCATAGCCATGAAATCGAGATTCTATTTACATTTACTAGTTGAAAAGAAATCTATGTAAGGAATTGTGCGGGACTGGATGTTGGGTAACTTCGAACAAGTATAAATTCCTAGTGTGTTCTTTCCTTTTTATTTTTACTACATTTACTTTTATCTATACTTTGATTCTATGATTGTTAATTCCATCATTCCACGTTGAATCTCAAAAAATTCGAATAATATTCATATAATCGATTAAACATCATTCACATCCCTTTAATGTTAATTTAGCCTTAAGATCCCTATTTCGCTAACTCACGGTTCTACCAACCTCTTGAGGTGATGACCATAAAAACTAAAGGAGCTCACGAATATCTGTAGACCAATAACCATAAACTACCCCAAACTAATGCTCATCGACCTTACGCGATAGGATAGGATCTAGTCAGCTATTCAAAAAATGAAAAGTATGGCAAAAAAATATGCACAATGTCCATTAAGCAACTTAACCTGATCTTGGTCATGGTATGCTTAGTCTCACTGTGAATATAGTTCAATATAATTGATAGGTCGAAGAAAGGCGACATTAAAAAATTTGGTCATGCTATTGAATGAGAGAGCTAGATGCCATGGTGGTTTTGGACGTGGTGATAGAAACCAAGAAAGAGAAGAAGTAATGAATTTTCTATTGCCTATAACTTTATGATGGCTAATGCCTTTGTTAGAAAGAGACAATCACATTTAGTTACTTTCCGTAGTGGCCAACACCCTAACCAGATTGACTTCGTCCTTACTAGAAGAGATGACAAACGAGCTTGTGTAGATTGCAAAGTCCTACCTGGAGAATGTGTCATCTCGCAACGTTAATTTTGTTGTCCAGATTTCATCTTCGGACATGTTTTCAACAGGATAAAGGAGCCAATGTTAGTCAAACAAATATGTGGATGATCAAAGGAGATGCCTCATGGATGTTCATGGATAGATTGATGGGAGTAGGGGCATGGAATATGGAAGGAGAAGCAAATAACATGTGGGATGAGATGGCAATTTGCATTCGAAAAGTGGCAATTGAGGTTTTGGAAAAATAAAAGTAAATAAATGCGAACCTAAAAATTCATGGTGGTGGTACAGTGACGTGCAAAAGGCTATCAAAGAGAAGACGCACCATCACAGGAGTGGGGACAACATGCAAAAGTGTAAAGTGGCGAAGAAGAACATAAAGAGAGGTGAGTAAACAAAGGGTCGGGCGCATGAAGATCTATATCAAAAGCTAAGTATGAAGGAGGATAAAAAACGTTTATATGTTAGCTAAGGTCCACGAGAGGAAGACAAAAGACTTAAGTATAAAGGAGGGTAAAAAACGTCTATGTGATAGTGTAACGACCCGTAATTTCACGACTTCGGAAATGAGAGATTTTGTTTATTTTAAATTTAAAAGGAATTTAGTCTTAAATAAATAATGTGTATATAATATATAAACATGAAGAAATCTTTTATTCTTATAATTAATAATTTAATTTTTTTTTTATAAATTTGGATTTAGAACTAATCGGCAAAAGTTAAGTTTTGTTAAATATAAATAAAAGCTTAAATAAATAAGTTTAAATATTTATTTGATAAGTTAAATCTTATTTAAAACATCTAATAAAGATAATAAAGTATATTAATCTATTTAAAAGTATGTTAATAATCGTTTTACAAAATTAACCGAAATTTGTCGCATTTTATCAGTTTTACATACACTGTAAAAATAAAGATTTTATATTAATTAAATATGATTTTTAAATATAAAGGGACGTGTTATAATTTATTTAAATAAGTAAAAAGTACATTTTAAATTTTGGTTTACTACGTATATAGCTTAATAAAAAGGTCAAATTTTGACTGTAAAATTTGTCGATAAAAACACCGTTTTCAATCAAAACAAGTTGTCATCAAGTTGTTGCAACATGAAATGTTTCCTAACACATATATGAACTTAACAAACTATGTCACATGTTATATTTAACAAATTCACTTTGAAAAGTCAAAGTAAACAAATAATTCACAAAGCAGCATGATTTGACAATTTTCTGTTTAAGTAATATTAGTAAATCTCATCATTACAAAAAGGATATACCACCTCTTTTCTTATTAATGCATTAACACTAAAATGTCAAATCTAAGAATGGAAAATAAAATTGTCTTATTTTATACATTTTGTTAAGTAATAAAGTAACATAATCATCTCATAAAAGTACTCATTCAAATCAAAGCATCTTATCTCATTAAAAGACATCAAATCATGACTTGGAAAGGAAAGAAAATAAGTTGAAAATTCAAAAATTGGAAGGTATTTTAGTCATTTTGGCTAAGGTTAAAAAGGTAATTTACATAGGAAATTTTTTTTGTTAACGCCACCTCATTTTCACACATTTTTCACAACTAAATTCTTCTTCTTCCTTTCTTAAAGCTTTCCTTAAGCTTCTCTAATGGCTTCCAAAAGGAAGTTCTCCTTTTTCTTTTCTTTTTCAAGATTTGGTATGACGGTTAAAAATAGTAGAGTGCTTAAGCACCAATCCGGTAATTACTCTCTAACCACTTTTTAAAACTACTTCTCTTATCTATAATGGCCATGGGCCGTGATGTTGAAGGTGTTTAAGGCCTTAGGATAAGAACAAGGTTGTGGAGGAGTGTCATGGCCGTGAGCAAAGCAAGTAGTGGTGGAGATGGTCGAGCACTTGGAAGCATGATTATGATAAGGTTTACAAATTTTTAGTGGAGCGTTGGTTTGGATAAGAATGTTGGTAGAAAGTGAAACGATTTTGGTTAAAGGTGAGCAATCCTCATCGCTTTTGGAATTATATTTTGATTATGTAAAAAAATCACATTTATAACATATGAATGTTTATACCAATTGATCGTTAACACGGATGAAGGATAGTTCTGTTAGATAATTAAATTGTGATAATATATTCCATTATGGTATTAATAGTGAGTGTTGGATTTGAAATCATATGTTATGTGATTGGTTGAATGAATGTATGTTAGTGATAAATATGGACATTGGTTATGTTAATTTTTATCCCTTATTAGGAAAAACCAAATTATAGTGATATGAGATATTTGAAAAAATATGTCTCTTTTCAAATAGAAGTGAAGTTACAGTTAAAAATAAAAGAGAATTTGAAATGAAACGGGATTAAAAGGGTTAGTTAAATTGAAATTGAGATTAATAGCGAAACTAAAATCGATTTTGAAAATTGAAAGTGAAATTAGGATTGAATATGCATTTAAATTGAAACTAGATTTGAAATCTAAGTTTCAAATGTGTTTAATTTGAAGTTAGAATTGAAATTGAATTGAAATTGAAATTTAAAATTTAATATTAAAATAATGGGAATATAATAATATTATAATATGAAAATAGTCAAAATTCATTTTAAATACTTTAAAATGTTAGATATATTAGTTTAAAATGATTTTTAATGATTTTATAATTGATAAAATTCAATTTTAATAGATTATTTCAAATACTGAAAAATAAGTTAAAACTAGGTGTCTCGCGCAATGGTAGTTCGCGATTTTGCACCAAAAAGTTAAAATGAATGTATAGAATGGAATATAGCTCAGGATTATTCGAGATAAGAAAATTCCGGACTATTATATCCATATCTTCTAAATGAAGAAAGAAAATCGAAATTTCGTTGAGTAGGTTTTGAATTAAGTCCAAATCAATTTTCAAGAAAAATCGCACTGGTGCAATTAAGTGACCATAATAGGAAATCTATTTAAATGAATGTTTTTAATTATGAAAAAAATGAAATAAATTTTATAAATCTATTCAAATAGTTTAAAAGACATGAGGATTGGAAAATATGAATTATCGAATGTCTAAATGTTGATTTAATAAAATAAACTTATATAGCACTTTCAGTGGCACTTTTATGCTGCGAATTGTATAACCTTTTGAAAATGTGTAAAAGTAACAATTTTTTTCCAGAATCAATTGTGAATGTTTATAAAAGGAAAATTAAGTGTTTAGAAGATAATTTGGTGTAACGACCCAGAATTTTATTTAATTAAAATTTGAATATTTAATTAATTTTAAATATTTATAAGTGAATTTATAAGTCAAATAAATTTTTATTTGAATTTTTGGATTTAATTGGATTATTAAATCGATAATTTAATATGTTAAATTATGGAAATAATTAAAAATTGAGTTAAAAATGATTGAAAATAATTTGGGAAATTTTATTTTATCATGTTAGAGTTAGAATGACATTTTAGGACTTTTAAAATCGAATTAAAAATTAATTTGTGAAAATTGAATATTTTAATATTTAATAATCGACTGTAAAATAGCCAATTTTTGAACAGTCTCAGAATTGAACGAAACCAGTTTCATTGGATCCGTAATAGTTAGTTATTACCGGATTTCAATTTTCGGGTCAATCGGAGTTATCGTTTGATCGTGGCAGCTCGAAACGCATCGAATTATTTTTAATTTAAATTTGGCGAGTCAAAATAGCCATTTTTCAAAAAGTCTCGGATTTCGACGAAACCAGTTTCATCGGATCCGTAATGTGATATTATTGTAAGGTTTCAAATTTCAAGTCAATTGGATTTACGGTTTGTCCGGTACAAATTAAAACGCCTAGAAATCGATTTAAATCGGTTTAATTTAAATTGAGCGTTTGTAGCCATAACTCGCACATACTTCCTAATTAGCTTCCGAAACTTGTTCCATTGTGTCCGGAACGCGGGATAAACCCTAGGTACGCTGGTTACGGCGTCTAAATCGGAGTTCGGAATTCCCGGGATGAATAGTGTCGCTCGTTCCTTATAAATAGCCCTACCCCTTCACAAAATTTGATAAAAATATCATTCCAAACCCTAATTCATTCATGTAGCCGGCCCTAATATTCAATGGCCAGAAATCACCCTCTTTCAACCCTCAATCTCTCTCAATCTACAAAGAATTAGCCTTAGGTTTCAACATGAAACTTGTAGAGCTCGTCGAGAGCTTTAATTTCATACGGAGTTGATCGGAAATGGTGCAACGATGGAGGAGATAGGTGGGGCCGTTCCCTACAGTTCACGCACGCCTTTCGAGGTGCTACACACAGCCGAGCTTCATGGAGGTCAGGCCGAACCTAGGGGGAGATGGGGGCTTCTCAATGCAACTACTTGATCGAAGAATCATCGAGTGGTGGAGGTTGAATTTCAAACCCTAGTTGCTATGTTAATGGGTTTCTTTAGCACGTTACTACCTGGAGACGCACGAAGGAGAAGGAGCATATGTGTGCGGCCCAGATGTGAGGGGGGTGAGATCAAAGGCTGTGATTAGTTAGGGTTAGATTTATAAAATTAATTTGTAAATTAATTATGTTTAGATTCATGCAACTTTAAAAATTCGTATCTTTTTCATACGAGGTCGAAAAAATGCAAACCCAGTTGCGTTGGAATCGTATGGACGAGCACTACGCGATGGAGTTGGTTTGGAGTCGTTTGGAGTTAGTGAGAATTTCGGGTAAAATTAAACGCGCGTTTAATTTTATTCGAAATAAAAGCTTAAACGGAATTTAAAACCAAGGTGAGAATTTCTCACTCAATCGAATAGATTTCGATTTTATTTTAAATAGTTAGATTTAAAATATTTGAATGCATGTTTGAATGATGACTGTAAATTATTGATTGTTAAAATAGACATTATGCGCCGTTAGTAAGCGGATGTTATTTAGTAAAAACATATACCGCGAATATTTCATAAACAGTGAAATTGGTATTATATATAATATCAATATATATATATTGGCATATGTATATATTGCAGTTGATTGATTTCCCGTAATTTTTTGCGGATGAGACCCTATTACGCCGTTATTAAGCGGATAATATTTAATAAGAACATGTACCGCGATAATTTCGTACTGGAGCGAAATTGGTATTGTGCTGATGTTTTTGGATGCAGGAAACAGGTTGGAGGGATCCAACTGGATTCCTCAACAGTTTTTATTTGATTATGGATATTTTGATATTCGTTGATTATCATATACGATATATGATGGATCGTTGTAGTGGTGATTGACTATTTGATGTGTAGCATCATTGGACCCAAATTTTGGGATTTTAAAATGATCTTTAAAATGATTTTTGAAAATATACTTTATTTCTGGAATTGATCCATTATAAATAAATAAACGTTATAATTTTTAAAGTTATAAAAATTATGGTTTTTGTGAAATATAGTTAAAAAGCTGATTTTTAGAAATACGATTAAAAGTCGATTTTTGAGAAATATGAACTAATGATTTTATAAAATAATTTAGATTGGATTTTTGAATATATGATAAAAGTTTAAATATAGGATTTATAAAATTTGATTATTTTATAAATCGAAATGATGAAATTATAAAGGAATTTAAAGACGTTTTAGAATAATAATATAAACTGATTTATATTTAGAGATTTATAAATGGATATTTATAAATTGAAATATAGGCATTATAAAACGAGTTTTTATAAGTGTTTGAATGTAGTGAAAGTGAATTTCATAAATGAATGAAATTTATAGAATTATAAACTGTGAAGTTATAAATGAAATTTATAAATAGTAAGATTATAAATTTGTGAAGTTAATTGAAGAATAGATTTGGTTAAATAAATAAATCTTATAAGTTATAAGGTTTATAAATTGAAAAGTCTTTAAAAAGAACGATTTTGTAAAATAATCGTTTTATAAGTAATTAACTTATAATGTGAACATTTAGTTTATAATTGAGTTATAAACTGAAATATGTTAATAAAGGAATTTATAAAAAAAGAAGTTTTTATAAATAAATAGAAATGGAATTTATAAACGTTGTTTTATAAATCCGCAAACGACTTATTTTGATAAGTTAATTGTTATAACTTATAAATGGAGTTATATTCACGTTTTAGACAGTGAATAATACTTTAAGTTAAAAAGAATAGAAATAATGGAATTTGTGAACATAGTATATTCACGTCTTTGAATAGTGAATAAGACGTTAAAGAAATGTTTTGAATGTGATATTTTAAATAGAATTAAAACGATCTAACGATGTTTTAAAAGGTGTTGAGATTCGAAACCATAGATTTCAACAATGAACTTAAGTTAAGTGATGGATATGAACTTAAGTTATGTGAATAGAAATTCAACTTTTGTAATTGAATGGATGAATTGAATGTTAATCGATTAAATGTGAATTAAATTGATATGAAATAATGAATGAAAGTGTAAATTCATTGAAATCTAATGTTATTAGAAGTTGAATAAAAAAATGAATGTAAGTGAAGCGAAGAAATTTGGTTGTAATCAATACACTTTGGTTGTTATATGATTGTTGATTGATTATATGTAATTCATTAAGTGTTAATGAAATTGAAAGCTAATGTAATTGAATTCAAATTAGAAGTAAATAAATTTGAATAGAATCGAAAGTGAATTGGATTTAATTAGTAATGTAAACTAATTGAATTGAGAATGAATGTTGATAAAATCCAATGTTGATGAATCAAATATGATTTAGAGTGAAAACCAATTCATTAAGTATTAATGAGAATATGAATGAATTTGTTGAATGTTAGTTGGTTGATGGTTGAATATATATTGCTATTGTTGCATTTGCTATGTGATATATATAGTTGATATGTTACTATATGTTGTATATTGAGATTATTTGCATATGTGCATGTTCTCATGTTGTTTGTTGAGTGATTAGTAGGTGCGGATCGCGTTTGCTTCGCATTTGGAGTTCGCTTTAGCGCTATATTAGCCGTATATGCTCGCTAATAAAATATAAGGTACATATCTCGGATTAAATATCGCACTTTTACACTTTTTTCCCTTCGGGATGCCTCATTACTTGATGAGATGTATATTTGTGATATATATACTGTCATTTTTTTTTCGGATCGAGCCGCGCAAAGGAGACTATGGCGAATTTTTCCGGAAATTTAAGGCGTTAGAAAAATTTTGAGAAAATTTGGAAAATTTTGAAAATTTTAACTTTGATTTGGAATTGAAAGTTAAACAATAGTAGTTGTTTTTGAAAAGATAACTAAGTATGATTTGAAAACTTAGTAAAGTATATGTAAGAAGTTTAACTATGAATTTTGGGAAAATTAATAGATTCTGTAACTTTTCTTACTTGTAATTTCGAGGACGAAATTCTTTTAAGGGGGAAAGATTGTAACGACCCAGAATTTTATTTAATTAAAATTTGAATATTTAATTAATTTTAAATATTTATAAGTGAATTTATAAGTCAAATAAATTTTTATTTGAATTTTTGGATTTAATTGGATTATTAAATCGATAATTTAATATGTTAAATTATGGAAATAATTAAAAATTGAGTTAAAAATGATTGAAAATAATTTGGGAAATTTTATTTTATCATGTTAGAGTTAGAATGACATTTTAGGACTTTTAAAATCGAATTAAAAATTAATTTGTGAAAATTGAATATTTTAATATTTAATAATCGACTGTAAAATAGCCAATTTTTGAACAGTCTCAGAATTGAACGAAACCAGTTTCATTGGATCCGTAATAGTTAGTTATTACCGGATTTCAATTTTCGTGTCAATCGGAGTTATCGTTTGATCGTGGCAGCTCGAAACGCATCGAATTATTTTTAATTTAAATTTGGCGAGTCAAAATAGCCATTTTTCAAAAAGTCTCGGATTTCGACGAAATCAGTTTCATCGGATCCGTAATGTGATATTATTGTAAGGTTTCAAATTTCAAGTCAATTGGATTTACGGTTTGTCCGGTACAAATTAAAACGCCTAGAAATCGATTTAAATCGGTTTAATTTAAATTGAGCGTTTGTAGCCATAACTCGCACATACTTCCGAATTAGCTTCCGAAACTTGTTCCATTGTGTCCGGAACGCGGGATAAACCCTAGGTACGCTGGTTACGGCGTCTAAATCGGAGTTCGGAATTCCCGGGATGAATAGTGTCGCTCGTTCCTTATAAATAGCCCTACCCCTTCACAAAATTTGATAAAAATATCATTCCAAACCCTAATTCATTCATGTAGCCGGCCCTAATATTCAATGGCCAGAAATCACCCTCTTTCAACCCTCAATCTCTCTCAATCTACAAAGAATTAGCCTTAGGTTTCAACATGAAACTTGTAGAGCTCGTCGAGAGCTTTAATTTCATACGGAGTTGATCGGAAATGGTGCAACGATGGAGGAGATAGGTGGGGCCGTTCCCTACAGTTCACGCACGCCTTTCGAGGTGCTACACACAGCCGAGCTTCATGGAGGTCAGGCCGAACCTAGGGGGAGATGGGGGCTTCTCAATGCAACTACTTGATCGAAGAATCATCGAGTGGTGGAGGTTGAATTTCAAACCCTAGTTGCTATGTTAATGGGTTTCTTTAGCACGTTACTACCTGGAGACGCACGAAGGAGAAGGAGCATATGTGTGCGGCCCAGATGTGAGGGGGGTGAGATCAAAGGCTGTGATTAGTTAGGGTTAGATTTATAAAATTAATTTGTAAATTAATTATGTTTAGATTCATGCAACTTTAAAAATTCGTATCTTTTTCATACGAGGTCGAAAAAATGCAAACCCAGTTGCGTTGGAATCGTATGGACGAGCACTACGCGATGGAGTTGGTTTGGAGTCGTTTGGAGTTAGTGAGAATTTCGGGTAAAATTAAACGCGCGTTTAATTTGATTCGAAATAAAAGCTTAAACGGAATTTAAAACCAAGGTGAGAATTTCTCACTCAATCGAATAGATTTCGATTTTATTTTAAATAGTTAGATTTAAAATATTTGAATGCATGTTTGAATGATGACTGTAAATTATTGATTATTAAAATAGACATTATGCGCCGTTAGTAAGCGGATGTTATTTAGTAAAAACATATACCGCGAATATTTCATAAACAGTGAAATTGGTATTATATATAATATCAATATATATATATTGGCATATGTATATATTGCAGTTGATTGATTTCCCGTATTTTTTGCGGATGAGACCCTATTACGCCGTTATTAAGCGGATAATATTTAATAAGAACATGTACCGCGATAATTTCGTACTGGAGCGAAATTGGTATTGTGCTAATGTTTTTGGATGCAGGAAACAGGTTGGAGGGATCCAACTGGATTCCTCAACAGTTTTTATTTGATTATGGATATTTTGATATTCGTTGATTATCATATATGATATATGATGGATCGTTGTAGTGGTGATTGACTATTTGATGTGTAGCATCATTGGACCCAAATTTTGGGATTTTAAAATGATCTTTAAAATGATTTTTGAAAATATACTTTATTTCTGGAATTGATCCATTATAAATAAATAAACGTTATAATTTTTAAAGTTATAAAAATTATGGTTTTTGTGAAATATAGTTAAAAAGCTGATTTTTAGAAATACGATTAAAAGTCGATTTTTGAGAAATATGAACTAATGATTTTATAAAATAATTTAGATTGGATTTTTGAATATATGATAAAAGTTTAAATATAGGATTTATAAAATTTGATTATTTTATAAATCGAAATGATGAAATTATAAAGGAATTTAAAGACGTTTTAGAATAATAATATAAACTGATTTATATTTAGAGATTTATAAATGGATATTTATAAATTGAAATATAGGCATTATAAAACGAGTTTTTATAAGTGTTTGAATGTAGTGAAAGTGAATTTCATAAATGAATGAAATTTATAGAATTATAAACTGTGAAGTTATAAATGAAATTTATAAATAGTAAGATTATAAATTTGTGAAGTTAATTGAAGAATAGATTTGGTTAAATAAATAAATCTTATAAGTTATAAGGTTTATAAATTGAAAAGTCTTTAAAAAGAACGATTTTGTAAAATAATCGTTTTATAAGTAATTAACTTATAATGTGAACATTTAGTTTATAATTGAGTTATAAACTGAAATATGTTAATAAAGGAATTTATAAAAAAAGAAGTTTTTATAAATAAATAGAAATGGAATTTATAAACGTTGTTTTATAAATCCGCAAACGACTTATTTTGATAAGTTAATTGTTATAACTTATAAATGGAGTTATATTCACGTTTTAGACAGTGAATAATACTTTAAGTTAAAAAGAATAGAAATAATGGAATTTGTGAACATAGTATATTCACGTCTTTGAATAGTGAATAAGACGTTAAAGAAATGTTTTGAATGTGATATTTTAAATAGAATTAAAACGATCTAACGATGTTTTAAAAGGTGTTGAGATTCGAAACCATAGATTTCAACATTCATTGTTGAAATAGATGTTTCGTGAAATAAAAGGAAATGGTGGACTATAACACTGTTGTTATAGTAAATGATTTCCGAAAGGAAATGTTTAGAATAATATTGGGATTTATATATCTATTTTAATTTCGAATCCCTATACTAGTGATTTTGGGTTGTCGTAACGATGTTTTACGTAACATTCGTTTTGGCCCAAATAAATATGTTTAAGAGAATGATTTCCTTAAAGAATGAATTATATACTTAATTCGATTTAAGTATATTGAATATTTTCCAAGGTTGAAAATAAAAAGATTTGTGAATTACTTACGAATAATAAGTATGGAAATGTTTTCAAATATGAAGTGAATATTTAGAATTTATCTTTTTGAAGATAAATTGGAAATGGATAGTTGAAATCGTATATGCACGAATATTTTGAAATATAAATTCATTATGGAATTTATAAGTGAAAAGGGAATTTGTTTGAAAATAAATGTTGATTTATTTTTGAAGTGTTGAAATTTTATATCTTGTAAAGATATTTTGGAAAATAATAATTTGGAAAATTATTTGGAATCTGGTGATGTATGCATATCAATTGATAGTTCAATAACCGACTATCAATATTTCCCTTTGAATGGGTATTTGATATGAATTGATTGAATTTGAATGCACACTTATTTTTGAATAAGCGCTCACTATTCGGGTTAACCGGGAAAGGACCATGGGGTCGTATAACCCATTCCGAATATGTGATACGTCGTTGTGAATCGCATTTGAAGATCGGTGTTGAAGACCGGATATTTGCGAGAGCGATAGGATGAACTATCGATTGACTCTGCACCGAGTTGCTCCGGTATTGAGTTCTCCATATGTGATGGTGAATCCGATCAGGATTGTGAATATCCGGATTGCAAGGACTTCTTTGTAAGTGCCTTCGGTTCTGTTCGAGCCCGGAACAGACTTGTATGGATTGTATGTCTGACATTACAATTTGAGATATAAAGCCGATTTCTTTCAAATATATTTCTGTTGGTGGCGGAGAATTTATTCTTTGCTTAACACCCTTCTTTGAGACGTACGAGCTCAAAGGATATATAGTTGAAGTTATCAGCGATATATTCCCAGTTTGGTAATGTGACATGCTGAGTGATGCTGAAATGATCATTGTGTTGATTATTGTGATAGGATCATTTATTTGATCGTCTATCTTAGTGATCATTGTGTTGATCATTTGTTGACCCAAAGCATGGCTTTTGTATAAAGTATGTTTTTGTGGACGTGAATTCGTCGAGCCTCACATCCCGTGAATGGTCAAAACAGGAAAGAAGCAGCAAGGTTATGAGGGGTAGCACCCTTTAGGATGTGTCCATTTCCTTCTGGAAAAGGGTGGTATCATGGTATGGAGCCCAGATACTTACTCATGTTGAAAACACTTTGTTATGATTGTGTGAATTGATTAGAGAGCGCTCTCGGAAAAAGGTCCCAAAGGACCGGGGGATGGCATATTCGGTCAGTTGTTACTCAGTTAGGAGTAACCCGGCCTTGTGTTGGTTGAGATCCGGTTTGGTTCTCGGGGATGTCCATCCAGAGGCATTCTCAGTGGCAATGGGAAGTTCCTTGGCCTGATCATTCGTTGGAAATCCAAAGAAACAATACGAAACTTGTACGGTATTAGTTGTAGAACCTGCTATTCACTTATGGTGGTCACCACTGTTTGGATGGTAGCTATAGTAGGCATACGATAATGGTCGTATGTAACGACCCAGAATTTTTAGTAATTTAAATTTGAGTATTTAATTAATTTTAAATGTTTATAAGTGAAAATTTTAAGTTAAATAATTTATTTCTCGAATATTGGATTTAATAGGGTAATTTAAATCGATTATTTAATAGTGAAATTCCAGAAATAATTAAATATTGGGTTAAATATAATGGGAAATGATTTGGAAAATTTTGTTTTATCATATTGAAGTTATAGAGATATTTTAGAACTTGTAAAATTGAATTTGGAGTTAATTTGTAAAAATTGAATATTTTAATATTTAATTATCGACTGAAAAATAGCCAATTTTTGAACAGTCTCGGAATTGAACGAAACAAGTTCCATTGGATCCGGAATAGTTAGTTATTATTGGATTTCAATTTTCGTAGCAATCGGAGTTGTCGTTTGACCGTGGCAGCTCGAAACGCATCGATATCGTTTTAATTTTAATTCGGCGAGTTAAAATAGCCATTTTTCAAACGGTCTCGGATTTCGACGAAACCAGTTTCATCGGATCCGTAATGTGATATTATTGTAAGATTTCAAATTTCAAGTCGTTTGGGTTTGCCGTTTGTCCGGTACAAGCCAAAACGCCTAGAAATCGTTTAAATCGGTTTAAATTTAAATTGATCGTTTATTGCCGTATCTCACACATACGATGGAATTAGCTTCCGAAACCTGTTCCATTGTGTCCGGAACGCGGAAAAACGTTAGGGTCGCCTGTCGGAACGCGTAGATTGGAGGTCGTTTGCATAAGTGTTAAATTGGAGATTTTATTATTAAATAATATAAATAACATATAACATATTAACATTTTCTCTCTAAACCCTAATCCCTATTTGCTCGGCCGCCACTCTCTTCAATCCATGGCCGAAAATCTCCTGTCTTCTCCTCCTCTTTTCTTCGAATCCACACACTATTTCCAGAAACTCCCAACTACAACATCGAAGAGCATCAAGAGATCTACATATCCATACGGGAGTGATCGTTTTTAATGGCACAGATTGTCGACAATCGGAGATGGAAGTCGCGCCATTCGCGTGCGTTTTCTAGGCAAATGTGGCAACCGAGCTCTTTGGTTCTCGAGCCGAGGGTGGAGCTCGCATGTGGCTCCGAGGTGATGTTGTCTGATCGTCAGGAAGTTGATCGTGTTGGTGGCAAATTGGAGCCCTAGTTTTGAGCTAATGGGTTCATGTACCTGGGAGTGAACGTGCGTTTGGGAAGATGATTGCAAGTTGCGGCCTGGATTGCTGGAGTTTGAAATCAAGGGCTGTGATGTAAAAGGTTAAAATTATAAAAGGAGATGTAGATTTTATTATATTATAAATCGTTCAAACTTTAAAATATGATATCTTTTTGCTGCGAGGTCCAAATTGAACGAGATTTTTTGCGTTGGAATCGTATCGTCGTGCTCTTCGCAATGCAACTGGTTTGGAGTCGATTGGAGCTCGTTTGAATTTCGGGTAAAATTAAACGTTCGTTTAATTTTATTCGAAACGAACGCGAAAAACGGAAATAAAATCAAGGTGAGAACTCCTCACTCAATCGAAAGGTTTTGTTTAAAATTTTGAATAGTTAATATTGATTGTTGATTGCTGATTGATTGTGTTAGTAGATATAGTAGGATATATACTATATATAGCGATATATATATATTGGCATATGTATATATCGGATTTGATTTCCCGCCTCGTATAGCGGATGAGACCCTATTGCGCCGTTATTAAGCGGAATATTTATAAAATCCCATATACCGCGATATTCCACCTTGAAGTGGAATTGGTATTGTGCTAACGTCTGTGGATGCAGGGTAACAGGTTGGAGGGATCCAACTGGATTCCTCACATATTTATTTGTTTATAAATATTATGTTGATTGTTGATAATCATATTGATATATGACACTTATTCCCGTGATTGACCATCTGATGTTGTTGCATCATCGGATTCAAATTTTTAAAATTAAAATAACGGTTTTGAATTTAAAAAGGGGTTTTAAATCGATTTTTCAAAGAATATGGTTTATTAAGAATTTTGAATTGATTAAATTTTAAAATAAATAGATGGACAAAATTTTATGTTTTAAAAATTTATATCTTTATAAAATATAACTTAAAAGAGATTTTTAACAATAATAGGTTTTATAAAATAGTTAAATTTGGTTTTTGGGAAGTTATTATTATTAATGGTTTATATAAAGGATTTTATAAATGGATGTTTTTAAATAAAAATTATTGAAGTTATAGAATAAATTTATAAAGTGTTAAGTTGATGTATAACATGAATTTCATTATAAATCTATAGATATATATTTGTGAAATTTATAAAAAGAATGGTTATTGGGAAGTGAAGTTTTATAAGTTATTAACTTATAGAAATGGATTTGGGCATTAAAAAGGGGAATTTTATAGAAATTGTTAATAAATGAAGATTTCATTAGTTGAAATTATTATAAACCATAAAGAAATCTTGTAAGTGATAAGATTTTAAATTGGTGAAGTTCAAAGGAACGATTTGGTAAATAAATAATATTATAAGTATTTAACTTACAATATGGCTTTTGGGTATGAAACTGGGTTATGTAAATTGCATCGGATTAATAAAGGAATTTATAAAATTGGGGTTTATAATAGAAATGGAATTTATAAACTATGTTTATAAATTTGAAATCCATCAAATTTGATAATTGAAATATGGGAATTTGTTAAGTGGGCTATATTCACTATTTTGAATATTGAATAGATTATTAAATAAAATGGGTTTGTTTTTGGGAAAGGAATGTTTTAAATGGAATTTAAAACGAATTAAAGGTGTTTTAAAATGTATTGAGTATTGAAAACATAGATTTCAACATTGATTGTTGAAATAGACGTTTTCGAGAAACAGAAGGGGATAATTGGTATAGTATTGGATTTATATATCTATTTTTAATTTCAAATCCATATACTAGTGTTTTTGGGTTGTCGTAACGATGTTTTGCGCAACATTCGTTTTTAACCCAAATAAATGTGAATAAAAGAATATTTCTTTAAAGGAATGAAATTAATACTTAACTATGGTTTAAGCATATGGAATATTTTCGAATTGTTGAAAATAAATTGAATTGTGAATTACTTATTTTTAAATAAGTTTAGAAATGATTTTCCAATATGGAATGGAACGTTTTTGTGAATTCACCTTTTAAAGGTAAAAGTGTAAGCGAATATTTTGGAATCGATTTGAAATCAAATATGAATGGGTATTTGGGATTTAATTCACGTTGGAATTTATAATAGGAAGGGAAATTGGTTTAAAAATAAATGTTGATTTATTTTTAAAGATGGAAATAAAATTCACGAATTTGGAGCGTAAAATTTAAAAATAAATCGGTAAGGATTTATATGTTGTTTTGAAATTTGTTTTCAAAAGGGATAAAGGATGAATGGTGGTTTGAAATTTGTTTTCAAATGGTTGAGTTGTGTAATTTGAAATTTGTTTTCAAATGGTTAAGGTGTTTAATTTGAAATGGGTTTTCAAATGGGTAAAGTGTGGAAAATTTTATTGTGAAGGTGTTTTGGTAAAGCAAATAAATTGGGAAATTATTTGGAAATTGTGTATATATATCTTGTAAAGATATTTTGGGATTTAATAATTTTGGAAAAAATTATTTGGAATCTGATGATGTGGCGCATCTTTATTGATAGTTAAATAACCGACTATCAGTATTTACCCTTGGATGGTAATTGTTGTGATTGTTTGAAATTGAATGCTACACTTATTTTTAAAATAAGCGCTCGCTATTCGGTTTAGCCGGGAGAGGACCTTTGTGTCGTATATCCCATTCCGAATATGTGATACGTCGTTATGGATAGCATTTGAAGACCGGTGTGAAGACCGGGTATTTGTGAAAACGATAGGATGACCTATCGATTGTCTCCGCATCGTTAGCTACGATATGGAGATTTCCTTTGTGATGGGAAATTTTATCGGGATTGTGAATACCCGGATTGCAAGGGCTTCTTTGGAAGTGCCTTCGGTTCTGTTCGAACCCGGACCAGACTTGCTTATCTAGGTGAAACGTGATGGGGGGTTCTCGCTTTGCGTTAGGTGGCGAACGGGAGACTCTTACCCCTACACGTCCTCTTTACGGGGTTGGTTAGGCGTAAGCCGTGACAGTCGAGAGGCTGGCCGTAAAAGCAAGGTCTGGGGTACCAGTGTAAGCCACGGTGGGGCTGGGATGGTTGAAAAGCCTACCGGTTACTGCTGACGGAAATGAGGTTCGTTACATTTGGTATCAGAGCATATGGTTAAGCGACAACCTGCTCTGTTGGGTATTACTCATTAGAGAAAGAGTCAGCAGTACTCTAGAATGAGTGTGAGTGTAATAATAGATATGAGTGCGTATTTGTTAGTGAGTATAAAATTGTTTTATATTGTGATGATTGGTTTGTTGAGTGGTATATGAACCTTCGTCGGCGCAGCCTCGAAAACTGAATCGAAGGGGTTCCTAAACACTTGAATAGAACAATTCGACACAATATTGTTTTAAATTGGGTAAATGAAATAATTTTACCTCGATTATATTTTATATATAAAAAGAAAATAATTTTTCAGGAATTATTGAAGTGTGTATATAATTTATTGCTTGGTTGTTGTAAATGATATATATATATATAAAATAATTAAAAGTTGTTTGAATAAGCTAATAAAAGCAACTATTGTAAAAAGAATAATGGTATAAACCAATGAATCATAAGATGGAATTATAATTAATAATGAGTTACAATTGTAAGATAATCATGTATGTATATAAGAAGTAAAATTATATAAGTAAAAGGTTTATAAAAGTGATTTATGAATAGAAAGAAAACTTTTTGAAAGAATAATTAGCATTGATTTCACTATTGTCACTGGGAAATAATAAGGGTGATGACTGCAGCATCATCAGTATCATTTTCGAGTTTCTATGTGATGGATTTGCTACAAAAATGAATTAAAAATTGAAGTTTTGTTGTAATAAACCAATTTGAAATTAAAATTCAATTTGAAATTGATAAATATAAGTGAAAAAGGTTTTGAACTTATAATATAAGTTAGAAGTTGAATAATAAGTTTTATAACTTATTAAATGGGAAAATGTAAGTGAAACCAGTTGTTGAAGTGGTTAAACAATTAAGTTAAGTAAAATGGAATATGAATTTGAATATTGATATGAATTTGACTTAAGTAAAAGTTAAATAGGATTTACTTTGGAATTTAAAATCCGAATTGAATTGATAAGTAAAACTTAAGTTTAATTAACAAATGATGTTTAAATGGAATAACTTAAGTGAAGTTGAATAAAAAATCGATCTTTGCATCAAAGTTAAATAATCAAGTGAATTAAATGATGTAAATAAAGTTGAAATGGAATGCAAGTTAAGTAATGTTGAAAGAATTGATGTTAATATCAAAATAAATGAATAAAGTGAGTAAATGAAATTGTTAAAGATGTGAACTTAAGTTATATAAATGAAATTCAATTTTATTTGTAAAAAGAACTAGCAATTGAGTTAAAGTATGAATTGAATGTTAATCAATAGAATATGAATAAGTTGATATGAAATGATGCATGCAAGTGTAAATTCATTTGAAAATAGTTTAATAATTGGATGAAAATCAAGTGAATGTTAAACCAATTGGAATTAAAACAGTTGAACCAAATTGAATTTAAGTAAAACGAATAAAATTTGGTTGTATTGGATGTGCATTGGTCGTTATTGCTTGTTGGTTGGTTGTATGTAAATTCATTAAGTGTTAATGAAATTGAATTAGTAAAAATTGAAAGCTATGTAATTGAATTCAAATGAAAATTGGAATGCAAAGTTGAATGAAAATGAATATGCAACTTTAATAGTAAACTAAAAGTGGTATAAGAAGCATGTATTGGGAATTTTATAATTGAATTGGCAAATTGGTTTGAATATTATAATTGGATATTATGCTAGCAGGATATACAGGTTATAAAGGAATTGGGATTTTGATTTCAAAGTTAAAAAATTGAATTGCTCGACAAAAAGGTACGTATTTCAATTTTAATATGAGATTTGATGATTTCCTTCTCCAGCCACTTGGCTTTCTCTTTTTTTTTTTTTGATTCTGAGGGGCCGTAGTGCCATTTTGTAGTCGTACCGATCTAGCCGCGCAAAGGAGACTCTGGCGAAATTTTTCGAAAATTTAGGGAGTTAGAAGATTTTTGAGAAAATTTTGAAAGTTTGGGAATTTGAATTTAAATTTAAATTTGAATTGTCAAATAAACAATGTTGTTTGAAACTTATAATTGGAGTTGGAAAGCTAATTGAAATGATAATAAATCTTTAATAAAAAGATTGTTTTGAAAAGTTAGTAAAACTAATTAGCTTTGGAAAAATAATAAACGGATTATGAATTATTCTCCTTAACTTGCAATTTCGAGGACGAAATTCTTTTAAGGGGGGAAGATTGTAACGACCCAGAATTTTTAGTAATTTAAATTTGAGTATTTAATTAATTTTAAATGTTTATAAGTGAAAATTTTAAGTTAAATAATTTATTTCTCGAATATTGGATTTAATAGGGTAATTTAAATCGATTATTTAATAGTGAAATTCCAGAAATAATTAAATATTGGGTTAAATATAATGGGAAATGATTTGGAAAATTTTGTTTTATCATATTGAAGTTATAGAGATATTTTAGAACTTGTAAAATTGAATTTGGAGTTAATTTGTAAAAATTGAATATTTTAATATTTAATTATCGACTGAAAAATAGCCAATTTTTGAACAGTCTCGGAATTGAACGAAACAAGTTCCATTGGATCCGGAATAGTTAGTTATTATTGGATTTCAATTTTCGTAGCAATCGGAGTTGTCGTTTGACCGTGGCAGCTCGAAACGCATCGATATCGTTTTAATTTTAATTCGGCGAGTTAAAATAGCCATTTTTCAAACGGTCTCGGATTTCGACGAAACCAGTTTCATCGGATCCGTAATGTGATATTATTGTAAGATTTCAAATTTCAAGTCGTTTGGGTTTGCCGTTTGTCCGGTACAAGCCAAAACGCCTAGAAATCGTTTAAATCGGTTTAAATTTAAATTGATCGTTTATTGCCGTATCTCACACATACGATGGAATTAGCTTCCGAAACCTGTTCCATTGTGTCCGGAACGCGGAAAAACGTTAGGGTCGCCTGTCGGAACGCGTAGATTGGAGGTCGTTTGCATAAGTGTTAAATTGGAGATTTTATTATTAAATAATATAAATAACATATAACATATTAACATTTTCTCTCTAAACCCTAATCCCTATTTGCTCGGCCGCCACTCTCTTCAATCCATGGCCGAAAATCTCCTGTCTTCTCCTCCTCTTTTCTTCGAATCCACACACTATTTCCAGAAACTCCCAACTACAACATCGAAGAGCATCAAGAGATCTACATATCCATACGGGAGTGATCGTTTTTAATGGAACAGATTGTCGACAATCGGAGATGGAAGTCGCGCCATTCGCGTGCGTTTTCTAGGCAAATGTGGCAACCGAGCTCTTTGGTTCTCGAGCCGAGGGTGGAGCTCGCATGTGGCTCCGAGGTGATGTTGTCTGATCGTCAGGAAGTTGATCGTGTTGGTGGCAAATTGGAGCCCTAGTTTTGAGCTAATGGGTTCATGTACCTGGGAGTGAACGTGCGTTTGGGAAGATGATTGCAAGTTGCGGCCTGGATTGCTGGAGTTTGAAATCAAGGGCTGTGATGTAAAAGGTTAAAATTATAAAAGGAGATGTAGATTTTATTATATTATAAATCGTTCAAACTTTAAAATATGATATCTTTTTGCTGCGAGGTCCAAATTGAACGAGATTTTTTGCGTTGGAATCGTATCGTCGTGATCTTCGCAATGCAACTGGTTTGGAGTCGATTGGAGCTCGTTTGAATTTCGGGTAAAATTAAACGTTCGTTTAATTTTATTCGAAACGAACGCGAAAAACGGAAATAAAATCAAGGTGAGAACTCCTCACTCAATCGAAAGGTTTTGTTTAAAATTTTGAATAGTTAATATTGATTGTTGATTGCTGATTGATTGTGTTAGTAGATATAGTAGGATATATACTATATATAGCGATATATATATATTGGCATATGTATATATCGGATTTGATTTCCCGCCTCGTATAGCGGATGAGACCCTATTGCGCCGTTATTAAGCGGAATATTTATAAAATCCCATATACCGCGATATTCCACCTTGAAGTGGAATTGGTATTGTGCTAACGTCTGTGGATGCAGGGTAACAGGTTGGAGGGATCCAACTGGATTCCTCACATATTTATTTGTTTATAAATATTATGTTGATTGTTGATAATCATATTGATATATGACACTTATTCCCGTGATTGACCATCTGATGTTGTTGCATCATCGGATTCAAATTTTTAAAATTAAAATAACGGTTTTGAATTTAAAAAGGGGTTTTAAATCGATTTTTCAAAGAATATGGTTTATTAAGAATTTTGAATTGATTAAATTTTAAAATAAATAGATGGACAAAATTTTATGTTTTAAAAATTTATATCTTTATAAAATATAACTTAAAAGAGATTTTTAACAATAATAGGTTTTATAAAATAGTTAAATTTGGTTTTTGGGAAGTTATTATTATTAATGGTTTATATAAAGGATTTTATAAATGGATGTTTTTAAATAAAAATTATTGAAGTTATAGAATAAATTTATAAAGTGTTAAGTTGATGTATAACATGAATTTCATTATAAATCTATAGATATATATTTGTGAAATTTATAAAAAGAATGGTTATTGGGAAGTGAAGTTTTATAAGTTATTAACTTATAGAAATGGATTTGGGCATTAAAAAGGGGAATTTTATAGAAATTGTTAATAAATGAAGATTTCATTAGTTGAAATTATTATAAACCATAAAGAAATCTTGTAAGTGATAAGATTTTAAATTGGTGAAGTTCAAAGGAACGATTTGGTAAATAAATAATATTATAAGTATTTAACTTACAATATGGCTTTTGGGTATGAAACTGGGTTATGTAAATTGCATCGGATTAATAAAGGAATTTATAAAATTGGGGTTTATAATAGAAATGGAATTTATAAACTATGTTTATAAATTTGAAATCCATCAAATTTGATAATTGAAATATGGGAATTTGTTAAGTGGGCTATATTCACTATTTTGAATATTGAATAGATTATTAAATAAAATGGGTTTGTTTTTGGGAAAGGAATGTTTTAAATGGAATTTAAAACGAATTAAAGGTGTTTTAAAATGTATTGAGTATTGAAAACATAGATTTCAACATTGATTGTTGAAATAGACGTTTTCGAGAAACAGAAGGGGATAATTGGTATAGTATTGGATTTATATATCTATTTTTAATTTCAAATCCATATACTAGTGTTTTTGGGTTGTCGTAACGATGTTTTGCGCAACATTCGTTTTTAACCCAAATAAATGTGAATAAAAGAATATTTCTTTAAAGGAATGAAATTAATACTTAACTATGGTTTAAGCATATGGAATATTTTCGAATTGTTGAAAATAAATTGAATTGTGAATTACTTATTTTTAAATAAGTTTAGAAATGATTTTCCAATATGGAATGGAACGTTTTTGTGAATTCACCTTTTAAAGGTAAAAGTGTAAGCGAATATTTTGGAATCGATTTGAAATCAAATATGAATGGGTATTTGGGATTTAATTCACGTTGGAATTTATAATAGGAAGGGAAATTGGTTTAAAAATAAATGTTGATTTATTTTTAAAGATGGAAATAAAATTCACGAATTTGGAGCGTAAAATTTAAAAATAAATCGGTAAGGATTTATATGTTGTTTTGAAATTTGTTTTCAAAAGGGATAAAGGATGAATGGTGGTTTGAAATTTGTTTTCAAATGGTTGAGTTGTGTAATTTGAAATTTGTTTTCAAATGGTTAAGGTGTTTAATTTGAAATGGGTTTTCAAATGGGTAAAGTGTGGAAAATTTTATTGTGAAGGTGTTTTGGTAAAGCAAATAAATTGGGAAATTATTTGGAAATTGTGTATATATATCTTGTAAAGATATTTTGGGATTTAATAATTTTGGAAAAAATTATTTGGAATCTGATGATGTGGCGCATCTTTATTGATAGTTAAATAACCGACTATCAGTATTTACCCTTGGATGGTAATTGTTGTGATTGTTTGAAATTGAATGCTACACTTATTTTTAAAATAAGCGCTCGCTATTCGGTTTAGCCGGGAGAGGACCTTTGTGTCGTATATCCCATTCCGAATATGTGATACGTCGTTATGGATAGCATTTGAAGACCGGTGTGAAGACCGGGTATTTGTGAAAACGATAGGATGACCTATCGATTGTCTCCGCATCGTTAGCTACGATATGGAGATTTCCTTTGTGATGGGAAATTTTATCGGGATTGTGAATACCCGGATTGCAAGGGCTTCTTTGGAAGTGCCTTCGGTTCTGTTCGAACCCGGAACAGACTTGTATGGTTACGTGTCTGACATTACATTTTGAGAGATAGAGCAGATTTCTTTCAAATACATTTCTGTTGGTGGCGGAGAATTTATTCTCTTAGCTTAACACCCTTCTCTGAGACGTACGAGCTCAGAGGTTATGTAGTTGAAGGTTATCAGCGATATTTCCCAATCTGGTAATGTGGCATGCTGAGTGCTGCTGTGTGATGATCATTGGTTGGTCATTTGTGATATGATCATTTGTTTGATCATTTATCTTTGTGATTATTGCTTTGGTCATCTGTGGACCCAAAGCATGGCTTTGTTGCACAAAGCGTAGCTTTGTGGACGAGACTTCGTCAGGACCTCACTCCCCGGAAATGGTCGAAACAGGAATATGCGGCAAGGTTATGAGGGTCGCGCCCTTTAGGGTATGTCATTTCCTTCTGGTAAAGGGTGGTATCATGGTATGGAGCCCAGATACTTACTCATGTTGAAACACTATATCTATTTCTGTGTGGTGTTGTTGGATCGAGCGCTCGGATAAAGGTCCCAAAGGACCGGGGGATGACATATTCGTGTAGTAGTTACCTAGTTACAGAGGTAACCCGGCCTTGTGTTGGCAGAGATCTAACCGTAACGTTAGTTCTCGGGACGTCCCGCCAGAGGCGATCCCATGTGGCAGTAGGAAGTTCCTTAGCCTGACCATTTGTTGGAAATCCATTCATCCAATACGCGCCCTGTACGGTTTTAGTTGTAGAACCTGCCATTTAACATGGCAGCTATAGTAGGCATAGTATCATGGTACCTATGCTGGCTAGGATTTATATTATACTTTCGAAATATTTTCCACTATGCACTAGTAATAATATCAAAGAATTTTTCTCGTAGTAAGCATGTTTGACTATCATAAGGAGAAATCTCCCCCATGTGTGCGTTTGCATTGTGTGTGTGCCGGGAGGCCTTATGGTAGTTTCATTTTCCAAAAAGCATTGCGGATTTAAAAATTTAAATTTTCTTGTTGCTTGTTTAAAGATAAACTGTTTTGAGTTCTCACACCAGTCACATGACTGACCTGGAGTTTATTGTTCCTTTCCTAAACTCTGGGTGCCCACTATTTTCCACACGGGCAGTCTAGAGTTAGGTTGTCAGGTTATTCTGGATTCGGGAGTTGCTGTGCAGATCTGGAGGCGAGCCAGATAGCGTAGTCTATTATCTATTGTATATAGTATTTCTTTCCGCTGTTGTTGTCGTACACTCTGATTGATGTAATGTAATGTGATGTAATGTATAAAATGTATAGTTCTTTGTTTTAATGAATATTCATTTATCTATTATATGTTGTTCCGCTGCGACTGTGAGATTCTGTTATTGTTTCTCGTTCTGTTACTTGTTTTTCTGTTTTCTCTTCTCTTTCTTTTCTTTCTTCTTCTACCTCTTTCTTCTTCTAAAACCCTAACGGTTCGATTTTTCGGCAACGAAAAAATCGCGATCGTTACATCGTATGTTGGCTAAGATTTATATTCTACTTTCGAAATGAATTTTTCCTACACTATACACTAATAATAATATCAAATATTATTTTAAATGCGTATCAAGCATCTTTGACTATCATAAGGAGAAATCTCCTCCGATTCTGCGTTTGCATGTGTGTGTGTGCGGGAGGCCTTATGGTAGTCTCATTTTTAAAAGCATTGCGAATTGATTTAAAAATATTCCTCTATTTTGATTTTAAAGTAAATAAACTATTTTGAGTTCTCACACCAGTCACATGACTGACTTGGAGTTTATTGTTTTCCTTCCTAAACTCTGGGTGCCCACCAATTTCCACACGGGCAGTTAAGAGTTAGGTTTATCAGGATATTCTGGATATTCTGGAGTTGCTGGAGGCAAACTGGATTGGCATGGCGTATTACTAGTTTATATAGTACTTCTTTTTCCGCTGTTATGTTGTTGTATGTTGTTGTACACTCTGATGATTTGATGTAATGAAATGTGATGTAATGTAATAACTGATATAGTTCTTTGTTTAAAGATTATTCATTTATTATTATATGTTGTTCCGCTGCGAATTGTGAGATTCTGTTGTTGTTCTGTTGTTTTCTTCTGTCCCGTTCTATTTTTAAAATGCTTCTATCTTCTATTTTCAAATTTCCTATTTTCTTTTCCCTATCAAAATTTTCTATCTTCTCTTCTCTCTTCTTTCTTTTTCTTAATTCTTTTTAAAACCCATAACATTCCGTGTTTTCCGGCCTTCGATTTCTCAGCAGTCGATAAAGTGAGTGTCGATGTTGAATTTTCGAAAGTCGAAAATTCCAGACTGTTACATTTGGAATCTTTATAATCAATTACAAAATAAAGTTGATAATGGAATATGCGAAAACGAGTAATACATTTGTCTCGCCTGTGAGATTTCAAAAGATAAAACAAGGTGTTTAACAAAGGTTTGGGACAGGGCAACAAGTTCCCTTAAATTACCTGGCCTATGTTTTCTTTTCTTAGGCGAGGGGTGGAACAGATCGAAAGGAAAGCCGAGATGCTTTTAAATAAAATGTTTCTATTAAGTTTTCCAAAATAAAAGAAGATTTGTATTATCCAAAATTTAAGCGATCTCCAAAAAATAAATGATTTTTATGATCCTATTTACTCAAAATGTTTGCTAAGATTGATTTTAGGGTTTATCGTAAACGTGTCTTAAATAACATTATTTTTAACTTGTCTAAAAGTTAAGGAATTTAGATCGAGAGTTAAGTAAGGAAATTTGAGATCTTATCCGTCTAAAAGTAAAGGAATTTGGATCGAGAGTTAAGTAAGGAAATTTGAGATATTATCCAAAGCGAAAGAATGAATTACTTAGATTTTTTCTACATCAAAAGAAAGAGATTTCAAAATCATCTGAAAAGAATTAAAGTGAAAAGAGACTTGATAAATCTTGTATACTCATATTCACTTTTTATCGATAATTTGATTTTGAAGGAGCCGGGTCGGATCTGAGTGATTCCTATCCGAAAACCACTTCAAACCAATGTATACGTTCGGATGTGAAAGTATGTTGAAGATGATGATTATTGAAGACCGTGGATCTTCGTAGCATGAGTACTCTTGTTGATTTTCTCTGGGTCGCACCCATTACAGAATTATATATAGCAGTGGTCCCCTCGTTGTGGAGATTTTTCGGATTGTAATGACTACTTGCTACTAGTGGTAGTAGGAGAGTGCCTTCGATTTTTCCTATTCCTGGACAACTTGTACAGAGGTTTGTCTGATATTGCATTTCTAAGGATTACGTAAATTGGTTTTTACAAACGACGTACATCAATGGTGGCCTAGAAGGAAACTTCTCTTAGCTTAACACCCTCCTTGATACGTACGAGCTCAAGGGTTGTATTTTTGTGGAAGGCAATTAGTATTTAATGAAAATGGCAATGTGCTATGTGAAAAGGTAATCGTTGTCTCAAGCCTCATCAAACCGGAAATGAACGAAACAGGATTAGATACGCAAGGTTAAGTAGGTCATTCCCAAGTAGGATATGGTCATCCCCTTCTAGATATATTTCTTCCTGCTATGACATTCGGGATGTAAATTAATGTGGTATGCGGAAACAAGCACTCGGTTAAAGGTCGGCAACGACCGAGGGATGACATATTTGGTACTATCTAGTTATAGAGGTAGGTCGATCTT
Organism: Allium cepa; assembly: GCA_030765085.1. Lineage (NCBI taxonomy): Eukaryota > Viridiplantae > Streptophyta > Magnoliopsida > Asparagales > Amaryllidaceae > Allium > Allium cepa. Next base: position 879,759,252 of record CM060931.1, on the reverse strand, counting down.
GTGTGGGTGGAGGATCCTTTGTGATGGTCCTCAGGACATCCATTTAGAGGTGTACCCATTTCGAAAGGTAGATCCTTCACTTGGCCTTTTGTATGGAAATTCATTCTCCAATAAGAACCTACAGTTTTGTTTGTAGAGCCTAGTATGCTGAAATTTAATAATGGTAACTATTTCAGCTAAGATTGCTAAGTTTATTTGAAAATGTTTTCAAAGAATGTCATTAGAAGTAACATTAAATGTTTTTGTATAAAAGTGTTTCAGTTATCATATGGTACGAACCCATCTATGTTTATGTGTGGTCGTGGTCTTATGAGATATACTTTCTTTTCAAAGGATTTTAGTCAAAGGCTAATATATGACACTGTCATTTATTATTGAGTTTTTCTCATGCTGATTTACTAAGCCTGATCTATGTATTTTCAATACTCGGGTCAGATTCAAGTAGTTTTAGGTTAGTCAAAGATGGCTGGAGTTTTCATAAGAAAGCTAAAGATATTCATCTACGTATGGACATTTTCTATTATCCGCTGTACTTAGTCTTTTTAGTTGATGTTTGTCAGCAATTGATGGACAGATAATTATAACTGTCCAAGCTGAATTTAGGTTAGACTCTGATATATGTATTTAAAAGTTTCCCGCTGTAAAGATGTTTGTTCAATATTATATGTTATTCCATTCGTGTGAGATTCTATTCTGTCTTACTTTCTTTATTACCCTTGATCATCCATACTCCCATGCAACATGGGTCGACATGGGTGGTTTATTGTCGGCTCAAAGGGTACGGAATTGTGAGTCGTGGGATCAGAATATGGTTAGTAACATCCTAGAATGAGTTATGGGAGAATTATATACATATATATATACACATATCTGTGTGTGTGTGTGAACGCGTATTTGTTAATTTTATAAAAATCGTTTTGTTTTAAAGAAACTAGTAAATGAAATAATTTTACCTTAGGTTTATTTTTAAATACACAAAAGGGAATATTATTATTTTTAGGTTAGTAATTAAGGACTGTTTGTAATTTTGCTTAGTATAACTAAAATATGAATATCTTGTGATTAGAATTGCATGATTTGACTATAAGATATTACATATAGAATCCAATTGTTGAAAGCTAGAATTTAGAATTTTAACCTTATACCCTTAGATATTAGTATTAAGAAATAATAATGATTAACTGATTATCATAATGGATGGATTTAAAAGCTAAGTACAAATACCTTATGAAGTAAAATTCATGATTTGACTGTAAGATATGTAATACTAATATTGAACCTAGAAGTTGTAATTAGAGAAAGTAAAAATAAAATGCATACTTAGAATATTCTTATCAATATGATAAAAAAATATAAGCCGAAATTGAGATTTTAGGTAAATATAATATAAAAAGGGTAAGTTTTATAACTTATCAAGGAGATAAGGTAATTTTAAATTTAAACCCTTCGATTAGGTTACAGATTAATGTGAAATTTAGGAATAAGAGATATAGGAAATATCATCCTAATATAAACTTTGAATTATTGATACATTTTGGGTAATGTTTGTAATTCAAAATGAAGTAAGATTAGAAGTGGATAGTTTTGAATAACATGGTTAGTAGAGAAATTGTTGGATGAGGAAGGATTAGCAAAAGATGCCTTGTGAATTAAGTTTCACAATATGACTATAAGGTTGATTGATTTAAGGTTAAGAAATTTGATTTAGAAATGGATAGGTAAATAATTTAAGTAGACAATTATAGAATTAGTAAGGAAAAGATGTGCACTTAGTAAAGTTGTCTTATTATGGGTAAGATAAATAATGTTAGCTAAATTAAGACCTTATGTAAACAAAACTAAGGATTAAGTTTTACAACTTATTAATTTGAAATATTAGTAAAATTCCACATTTGTTAAACCTTTAATTGAAGTAATAACAATTTGAAGTTTGAGGATATGTATTTATACTCTTAGGAAGTAAAGGTATATTATACAAGTTTAGGTCATATTTGCATGCTTAAGTAATAATGTATTTAGTAGAAAGAAAACGTTTGTGAAATAAACTTGGATTGGTAGAAATTTTGAAAAAATGTATTAGGTAATATGAATGTGAATAAGTACATAAGTTAAACATAGATCATTTCGTCACATAAATTTTGATCAAAGATTTGAGTACAGAACTTTAAGGTGTTTACACCAATCCGAAAAAGAATTTATCACTCGATTCTTGACGGCGAACATTGAGATGGTTTGTGATTATGTACTCAAGTTTTCTATCATAGTTGAGAGCTATGCAAGGAAAGCAATGATTTATGATCAGGAAGTCTGATCAAAGACTGCACTAGAAAATCGTGGATCGATACTAGTTCAAAAGTAAAGTTGTTGATTCAAATAATAAATCAAATCAAATATCACATATAGCAAGATGTTTTGGGTTTGTTAACATAGTAGTTGGATAGTTATCTTAAATAGTAGACACTAAGATATAAGGGTTGAACCAAAGTTTTGATGCGTATATATATAGACCTCAGGTGTAGTACATGCTTAGGTCAGGGAATGAGTTATGCGGTTGTATTTATTTATGTTGATATAGTATCAGTATGATTGTTTTTGGATGTATAATCTTGTTTGGTTGTTGTATATATTATCTCAAGTGTGCAGTATGCACTAGGATGGGTAGTATAAAAGTCCGATTTGATGTATGTATATATAACCTTAAGTACGCAATAGATACTCAGGTTAGTGTAGGGAATCTTTATATATATGTTTGGCATCATTTATTTTAGTGTTGTTATTATATCGACCTTCTTCTATCATCGGTATAAATAAGTCAAAATATTTAAGAATACGAGTATGAAATAGATTCTTTCATCTAACTTTCATTTCAAGGATGAAATGCTTTTAAGTAGGGGAGAATGTAATGACCTGTAATTTCGCTACTTCGGAAATGAGAGATTTCATTCGTTTTAAATTTAAAAGGAATTTAAATATTGAATAAATAATTTATATTTAATATGTAATCATGAGAAATCATTTATTCTTATAATTAATAATTTAACATAAAGTATAAATTTGGATTTTAGAACAAATCAGCAAAAGTTAAATTTTGTAAAAAAATAAATAAAGGATTAAATAAGTAAGTTTAAATATTTATTTGTTAAGTTAAATCTTATTTAAAACATCTAATGAAGATATTAAACGTATATTAATGTATTTAAAAGTATGTTAATAATCCTTTTACAAAAATAACTATAATTTGTCGCATTTTGTTAGTTTTACATACACTGTAAAAATAAAGATTTTGATATTAAATAAATAAGGAGACATGTTTTAATTTATTTATATACGTAAAAAGTTCATTTTAAATTTTGGTTTACTATGATATATAGCTTAACAAAAAGGTGAAATTTTGACTGTAAAATTTGTGGACAAAAACACCATTTTCAACCAAAACAAGTTGTTGTCAAGTAGTTGCAACATGATATGTTTCCTAACATATATATGAAGTTAATAAACTATGTTACATGTTACATTTAAGTCAAAGTAAACAAATAATTCACAAAGTAACATGATTTGACAATTTCCATTTAAACAAAATTAGTAAATTTCATCATTACAAAAAGGACATACCACCTCTTTTCTCATTAATGCATTAATACTAAAATGTCAAATCTAAGCATGGAAAAAATTCTTATTTTATACTTTTTTTGAGTAATAAAGTAACATAATCATTTCATAAAGGTACTCATTCAAATCAAAGCATCTTATCTCATTAAAAGACATCAAATCATGTCTTGGAAAGGAAAGAAAATGTAAAGACCTGCTATTTTGGACTATTCGCATCCGCAAATGCCGGACTTGAATAATTCAAAATACCGAATTGTTAATTTAAATTTGGCAAAACTGAACATATACAATAAATAAATAATCACAGATACGGAGTAATAATATGCAGCGGAAATAAAAGATAGCAGTTCATGAAGCTACTATATATATAACAGAGTTAAATAAGTTACAACAAAAGTCTCGATTACAATAGTCAAATACAAGAATAAGAATACATCACTGGAATCAACTAAATATCTAAAAGCTGGACAGATAGCTGGATCTCTAGGCGAAGCTCCAACTCTAAAGGTGAGTTTCAAAAGCTGAACCACTCAGTCTGACCCGAGCATAAAGCAAAACACAAGACACTCGAGTCAGGATTAATGTTCTTATATTAATAAATCCAACTCAAGCGAAATAACAACTGAAATACAAGTAACTCAAAGGACGTTTAATAACCATCCTCAAAGTTCGTATATAAGCTTCATTCCGAAATCATTTAAATAAAATTTAATTTAACATTCAAATCAATTTATTCATTTATCGATTTCATTCAACATTCGTTAAGTAAACTTGTCATTCATAACAATTTCTAATTAATTTCCAATTCATTAAATCAATTACTAAAGTTCAACTTCAGTATATCAAAACTTCAAATTGAACTAAATTGGCTTTGTCAAATCAATTCTTTAAATTACAAGCCTTACATTAATATCAATAAATCACATTTTTATTTCTTGTTAAAGAAAATTCAATTTCAATTATTTACTTATTTAGTCACAAATTTCAAACCCAATTAATAAAGAACTTAATTTCACTTATTCAAGAAGTTCAATTTCACTTATTAAATAATTTAATTTTATTTAATTATTAAATACTTCGATCTTATTTAATTATTAAATAATTTCAAAACTTAATTATTAAATAATTTCAAAACTTAATTATTAAATAATTGCAAAACTTAATTCAACCATTTCTTAAATTAAACAACGTTCTTTCATCAATTACATTGTTAATATTTTGTTTCAGATTATTAAATATTAAGAATTTCCTCTCATTAAATTTCAAATTCCAACTTCGTTTCAAAACATTATTCTTTACTCAAATAAAATCACTATTTTATTTTTAAATCAAATTATTGACCAATCGGGTTTATTTAATTCTCTATCCTAGGTCAAGTTCATTTGGGTATTTATCATTTCAACCCGATTCCATTTCAATTCAAAAATCAAAGCATAACAACGGAAACTTGCAGTTTGATAACCGGCATGGTGTCAAAGTAAATAAATAAGCAATAACAACAATCAAAACAATCCAATAATTAATTCAAATAATCCCGAAATAATCGTATTAATTCACATTGTTGTCTGTGCAAATTAATATAATTATTTCTAGAATCTACACGATCAGTTCATGTAGATTAAAGATTATTACACTAACATTTATACGGTTCTCCACTTGTCATCCAACATCCAAATTTATACTACAACAATTTATACAACATATATTTAACGGTTCAAGGTGTGCTTAACCAAATTCTACGTGTCAATTAATTTAACATTTAAAAGGAGTCATATTTAACTAATCGCATTCAACATATAAATCCATTTTAAATTGTTAACTATCGTACATCAATTTCAGTTACATACTATTTATCATTTTAACATTTACAATTAACGTCCAATTTCAACATCATACAACAATCATTTACCAACCAAACTTGTGTAATCATCGCTTAAGTAACAGATAATGGTATCAGATGTCACAGGTGATCTGATACAGGTAATAGCATATATAACAGTGTAATTAACTAACAACAGCATATTTCAATTATCGTTTCAATTGAAATCAAATTTAATAAATAAAAGAATATTAATCGTGAGTGATTGCTCACCTTTCGAGGCTAGAGACAAATAGATAACATGACAAGCTATGATTTCAATCATGATCTGGACTATCGACAAATCCAATAACGAATCTCAAAGAAAAGTAAGCTGAACGCGGATTTGACAAAAAAGCTGACGATAAGGAATCAAAAAAAATCAGAATATGCTTGATATAATGTTAACGAAGAATATATTATATTATATTATTACTTTTTCAAAATCAATGTTTTAAAACAAGAACGTATTTAAAAATAACTATATATGTAACAGCATTGTAAATTCAACATATGTTAAATTAAATATATATACCCTAAAAATCAATATATTTTTATTTTAAAACCAATTTCTAGTATGCTTATATATGTAAACACATATCCAGTTATAACCATAAATTTCCAATATAAATTATATATCTGGGAATAAACACATACATTTATTATTAAACATAAAAAATACTTACATACTTGTTATGTCCTTAACATTTATTTGAAACAAATCTGTACAACTTGCTTAATTTTTATACATATAAACTTACATAAAATGTACAAACCTGTACACATATAAATATATATATACAGTAATAAAGGTTATACTATACACCTTATACATATATATTTTAAATAGCACATTACTGGAAAGAACATATATATAATACTCTTTATAAAATAATATATACTATAGGCCTTATTCATTTAAAATGCATGTAATGTAACATTTACACGAACAGCTATTGTTAACTCAGCAAATATGCTTAGAGAAGTGCGCAACAGCTATATATATATGACTACTATTATAACTACAAACATATCGATATATATATATATATATACATATATGTATCGAAATCATCATATATTATAAATGAACAAAAGAGATATTATAAACTGTATAAATAGTTATAAACTAACATGAAATAACTTAAAACAATACAAGTTACAGTACTATAAATAAGCTCATACCAATCAAATATATACTTATGGATACAACAATTATACAAACATGTATATAGCAACCATATATATATATATATATATATTCATAAGCAATAAACTATTTTATACTTGGCATTATAAACTCAATAAAATAGAAGCCGCTAGGCATATGAACCGTATACACTTTCATAAAAAAACAAACAGATTATATAAAAGTATATAACTAAGTATAGTAATAACGTAAACAACTATTGTATATATATTTCTTTTATAAACAATGCATACCATATTCATCACAGAGAGGCAAATGAGAGAGAAGAATGGTGAAGACCGAAGGGTTGCGAGGAGGAGCAGGGGAGAGCTCGGCCTAGTCAATGGCGGAGAGGCTGCTTGGTGGAGCATGAGAGAATTGAGGTTTCATGCATGTATTGCTTTCGCGTATTTAGTAAAGGAGGCGGTGGAGACGTGGTTGGCTTCAGGAGGTTGTGAATGGGGTCCAAGGCCAGGTGGGTGCGATGGCTGGTTGCGCGAACCAATGCTAGATGAATGCTTGTCACGTGGCTTGGTGCTCGGCTGTGAGGTGGTGAAGATGACATGGAGTGGTGGTAATCGGTCATGAGAAGGTGGAGGGGTTGCTTGGATGACAAGATGAGATGGGCTCGATGACGGAGAGTGATGCGGCAGTTGCGTGACAAGCAAGGGTGATGGTTGGCGTAGTGTGGCAGGGTCTGGTGGCTGCAGACCTGGTCGAGGTTTTGAGGAAGGCTGTGGCGGGAACAAGGCGATGGTGGTGTTGCAAAGGGTGGATGACAGGCTGAGTTTGGGTGGCTAGCGACCGGGTTGTGGGCACGGAAGTTTGAAGGAACAGGGGTGGGTTTAGAGCTTGGATCTGGTGGTGATAGTGGGGAGTAAGGTGGTTGTCGCTTTGGTGTTAATGTTGGTGGTTGAGGCATATGGTTCAAGCGTAGGGTTGGAAGGTTGTGGCACCAAGACTGCTAGGGCAGGGAGATGCTGGCGATCTGGGCAGTTTGCGATCAAGAAAGTCGATAGAGGGTGATGCCGCGACGGATTGTATATATATTATTTCATTTAGAAGCAAACTACAGGGAAAATGGAAGAGGAAAGGAATGAGAGTAGAAGTGAACCAACGTATAATTTATGAAGTGGGAATATCGAAAGCAATTACGTTGAATTTCATAAAATAATAATGATCACCAACGACTGTTTATCTCAACAGTTGGATAGATAAAAGACCAGAAGTCAAAAAGGTTGAGATTGGATACCGGTACGGTTAATTTGTTTTTATCCATTTCGACGAGTACTAACTTTGAAACACACAAACAAATATACTACTGAGATTAGCACGACGAAACGATCAAAATGGTATACAGATATTAGTGATACGATTGAATTATAAAAATTCAAATTTTTATACCAGTGGAAAATGCATGAAAAACACAGAAAAATAAGATCGACGGAGCTAAAGATGTCCAAATTTGGAAAACGAAAAATAATGTCTTTCTCAGAAGATGATATAGAATTTTTCTATGTAAAAATATTTAGGTTTCGAAAACGTTTTATTTTCATCGATTTTTAACTGATTAAATTGAAATAAATTTATGCACGAAAACAAACTTCATATTTTTGGACGAAAATTTACCAGTTGCTATGTTGAACTAGACGCATTCCAAATACCAAATTTATATTTCAAAATTTTATTGTTTAAAATTTCACAAAATCTCAATTAATAACGTTATTACAACCAGTTAAATTTATGGGTCATTACACTCTCCCCCACTCAAAACTTTTCGTCCCCGAAAAGGAAGGAGGTAGGAGAATAGAACAACCAGAAGAAAGTAGATTTGAATTATAAAATAAAATAATTAATTTAAACCATGTAAATTTCAATTTAAATTAATTAATATTCAATATTTGATTTAAAAATTCAGGGTATTTCAATAAGTTGATTTAGATTCAATTTATTAATATTTGATACCAAATATTTCTTCAATACAAGCTTTATTTTCTTTGTCTCATTTATTAATTGTTTTATTATCCAATTATCCTAAATTAAAAATTTCAGATGTCATAAATTTGAATAGTCACTTATTATAATCATATTTTATTCGACAAATTTAATTCCTCTTTTGTTCATTCCAATTTATTATTAATTTATTCCACTTAATATATCTTATTACATATATTATGTATATTTACTCTTATTATAACTACTCAAATTTATTTATAAATTCCCTTAACATTATTTTACACTATATAATATTCAATTACATAGTTAACTTTTGAAATTTTAGGTAAGTTATATATAATGCAATTGAGTATTATCCAAATAAAATTTTACAATTTACTTATTTCAAGTTAAGTGTTTAGTCAAAAAAAAATTCTTTTTTTTTTTCGTTGAAAATCATCTTTAAACCAAAATTTTAAGAATTAATTTTCAATTAATTTCAAACCATTTTAGAGATAATTATGTATATACTATATATATCAAATCAAATTAAATTTAAAATTACATACCTATATATATATAAATCAAATCATACTCAAGAAATTTAAATCGATTTAATTTCCAAAACAAAACTGTAGCAAAGCTACGAATTCATCTCTCCACTCCGAAACTCAAAAATGAATGTCGATGATGTGGCCTTCATCACCGAAATATTTTCCAGCGACAAAAGATAAGAGCACTAATTTAATCATCTAAAATTCTTTGAAAACCATTTCTATTCGAAAATATTTTAAATAATATATATTTTAAACTTTAAAGCCATAGTTCGAAATTATCGGAAATTAAATTCTCAAATTCTAATTTAATTCACTTCAAATTTCAAGTCAAATTATAACTAAGTTTTATTAATTTTATTTATTTATATTATGCAATAGTCAATGGTTTACAAAACGATAAATGAAAATAAAATATTATCATCTCTGACAACAAATTCATTAACAATTTCATTTCAAAAACCTATATTTATATATAAAATAATCATACAAAAAAATCTTCATTTACCAATTTTTAAAACGATATTGTGTCAGTTTGCTCTGTTAACGTATTTTGGAAATCCTATCGATTGCGTTGATCAGACGAATCGATCGAAAATCCAAATCAACATCAACAACTCAAACAACACAATATATAAAATATTTTAAATATAGGTTTACAAATACACTTCCTCGCTTGATAATACAGAAATAAATTTCAAAGCAAGGATAGAGATTCAAATTGATGGACTCAAATCAAAGAGAATTTTGATTCGAAGATAGGTTCAAATCAAAGGTAAGGTGATTAAATAACGAAATAGAAAGATGGATAAGTTTATTTAAATCACGGCCGACCTTAACCGGGTCGACCGTAACTTCAAGAATAGGATCAATGCAGAATTCCAAGGCAAATCAACATTTGATCTCAAGAAATTGAATTCAGGTATAGCAGGAGATAGCTAGCATCGTAAACCGAGGATATAGAAATCTCTAGTAAATCGATGCCTACTGTAAAGGAGTTTCACCCATTAAAAAAGCACTCGAAAATTGTCGAGTCCACCGATCTATTATAGGTATCATTCGAAGTGGAGTTATGGGATGCTCCAGAATTGAAAGAAGACGAATAGTGAGGGACACGAATGGATTTTTGGAACCGCAGGGAATGTTCCAAAATTCAAAGGAACCGAATCAAAAGGTAGAGATTCAAACTCGAATGAGCGTGATTCTGTAACTACGTTTACCCTATATGCTAAGTTTTGCCTAGAGCTACCAAAGCTTTGATACCAACTATAATGACCTTCTATTTTGGACTATTCGCATCCGCACATGTCAGACTTGAATAATTCAAAATACCGAATTATTAAGTTAAATTTGGCAAAATTGAACATATATAGTAAATAAATAATCACATATCACAGACACAGAGTAATAATATGCAGCGGAAGAAAAAAATTGTAGTTCATGAAGCTACTATATATATATAACAGAGTTAAATAAGTTACAACAGAAGTCTCGACTACAATAGTCAAATACATGAATCAGAATACATCACTGGAACCAACTGAATATCTGAAAGCTGGATAGATAGCTAGATCTCCGGACGAAGCTCCTACTCCAAAGGTAGGTCTCAAAAGCCGAACCACTCAGTCTGACCCGAGTGTAAAGAAAAACACAAGAAACTCAAGTCAGGTGTAACATTCTTATATTAATAAATCCAACTCAAGTGAAATAACTACTGAAATACAAGTAACTCAAAGGACGTTGGAATAACCGCCCTTTATGGATCTGTTAAACTATCTATTATGTAGTAATATACGCTAAATAGATAATGTCTATCAGTAATATAAAATATCAAAATAGTGTTAAGGCGTTACCATCTTCCGCTTAACACATTTTATATAAGTGTCATAGACTATGCAGCACTGTAAACTCCATCGTAAACTAGTGGGATATCAGGGAGTACTCCATAGGTATAACACACAAAAAATTCGTAGTGGTCGCGTATATAGGGATACAAGTATGACAAGGCTCATGAGGCAATACCCAAGGTAGTGAAACTACCGTTTGCCTAATCCGGACTGGTGAAAACGCGTCGCCGCAATGATCGTAGCACCGCGAAACAACACTTCCAAAATTTTGAGGGTGCACCAACCAATAACAGGTAATAATTATTTTATGAAGAAGTGTGTTCGCTCGAGGTGGCTAACCCCATTTGGCCCGGCACGGCTCATGTTTTAGTCATTTCGAATTTGACACAAGTGTCAAGGCTATTCATTATCGTTCTCTTTCTTCGGTCGTCACGTACATCATTCCAACCACTTTATTCTGGATCATACTCCGTGTATAGTTATTAAAGTGGTTTTCGGTTTAGACGGAGAGTATGCCCATAACCGATTCCGGTTTCTTTAATAACTATGAAATTATTTCACCGATTGGTCGTTTAATAATTTTCAAAATCAAATCAAATTCAATTTCAATTAGAATTTGTAAATCAACATTTCATTTGTCTTTTTAAATCAATTTCCGTAATTTACGTTTCAAACTTCCAAATTACCATTTCAAAATCTTATAATTCAATTTCCATTTTTATTTAAATAATTCAAATATTGCTTCAAGTTCGTATATAAGTTTCACTCCGAAATCATTTAAGTAAAATTTAATTTAACATTCAAATCAATTTATTCATTTATCGATTTCATTCAACATTCGTTAAGTAAACTTGTCATTCATAACAATTTCTAATTAATTTCCAATTCATTAAATCAATTACTTAAGTTCAACTTCAGTATATCAAAATTTCAAATTGAACTAAATTAGCTTCGTCAAATCAATCCTTTAAATTACAAGCCTTACATTAATTTCGATAAATCACATTTTTGTTTCTTGTTAAAGAAAATTCAATTTCAACATTTACTTATTTAGTCACAAATTTCAAACCCAATTAATAAAGAACTTAATTTTACTTTTTCAAGAAGTTCAATTTCACTTATTAAATAATTCATTTTATTTAATTATTAAATACTTCAATCTTATTTAATTACTAAATAATTTCAAAACTTAATTATTATATAATTTCAAAACTTAATTATTAAATAATTTGAAAACTTAGTTCAATCATTTCTTAAATTAAACAATATTCTTTCACCAATTACATTGTTAATATTTTGTTTCAGATTATTAAATATTAACATTTTCCTTTCATTAAATTTAAAATTCCAACTTCATTTCAAAACTTTATTCCTTACTCAAATAAAATCATTATTTTATTTTTAAATAAAATTATTGACCAATCGAGTATATTTAATTCTCTATCCTAAGTCAAGTTCAGTTGGGTATCTTTCATTTCAACCCGATTCCATTTCAATTCAAAAATCAAAGCATAACAAAGGGAACTTGCGGTGTGATAACGGGGATGGTGTCAAAGTATATAAACAAGAAATAACAACAATCAAAACAATCCAATAATTAATTCAAATAATCCTGAAATAATCGTATTAATTCACATTGTTGTTTGTGCAAATTAATATAATTATTTCCAGAATCTACATGATCATTTCATGTATATTAAAGATTACTGCACTAACATTTATAAGGTTCACCCCTTGTCATCTATTATTCAAATTTATACTACAACAATTTATACAACATACATTCAACGGTTCAAGGTGTATTTAACCAAATTCTACGTGTCAACTAATTTAACATTTAAAAGGGGTCATATTTAACTAATCACATTCAACATATAAATCAATTTTAAATTGTTAACTATCGTATATCAAATTCAATTGCATACTATTTATCACTTTAACATTTACAATTAACGTCCAATTTCAACATCATACAACAATCATTTATCAACCAAACTTGTATAATCATCGCATAAGTAACAGATAATGGTGTCAGATGTCACAGGTGAGCTGATACAGGTAATAGCATATATAACAGTGTAATTAACTAACAACAGCATACTTCATTTGTCGTTTCAATTGAAATCAAATTTAATAAATAAAAAAACATTAATCGTGAGTGATTGCTCACCTTTTGAGGCTAGAGAGAAATAGATAACACGACAAGCTATGATTTCAATCATGATCTGGACTATCGACCAATCCAATAACGAATCTCAAAGCAAAGTAAGCTGAACGCAGATTTGACAAAAAAGCTGATTGATAAGGAATCTAACAAATAAATCAGAATCTCCTAGAAATAATGTTAACGAAGAGTATATTATATTATATTATTACTTTTTCAAAATCAATGTTTTAAAACAAGCACGTCTTTAAAAATAACTATATATGTAACAACATTGTAAATTCAACATATGTTAAATTAAATATATATATATATATATACCCTAAAAAATCAATATACTTCTATTTTAAAACCAATTTCTAGTATGCTTATATATGTAAACACATATCCAGTCATAACCATAACTTTCCAATATAAATTATATATCTAGGAATAAATACATACATTTATTATTAAACATACAAAATACTTACATACTTGTAATGTCCTTAACATTTATTTGAAACAAATCTATACAACTGGCATAATTTTTATACATATAAACTTACATAAAATGTACAAACCTGTACACATATAAATATATATACAGTAAAAATGTTATACTATACACCTTATACATATATATTATAAATAGCGCGTTACTGGAAAGAACATATATATAATACTCTTTATAAATTAATATATACTATAAGCCTTATTCATTTAAAATGCATGTGCTGTAACATTTACACGAACAGCTATTTTTAACTCAGCAAATATGCTTAGAGAAGTGCGCAACAGCTATATATATATGACTACTATTATAACTACAAACATATTGATATATGTATATTTATCAAAATCATTATATATTATAAATGAACAAAATAAATATTATAAACTATATAAATAGTTATAAACTAACATGAAATAACTTAAAACAATACAAGTTACAGTACTATAAATAAGCTCATACCAATCATATATATATACACTTATGGATACAACAATTGTACAAAAATGCACATGCAACCATATATATTCATAAGCAATTAACTATTTTATACTTTGGCATCATAAACTCAATAAAATTGAAGCTGGTAGGCATATGAACCATATACACTTTCATAAAAAAAAGATTATATAAAAGTGCATAACTAAGTATAGTAATAACGTAAACAACTACTGTATATATATATTTCTTTTATAAACAATGCATACCGTATGCATCACAGAGAGGCAAACGAGAGAGAAGAATGATGAAGACCGAAGGGTTGCGAGGAGGAGCAGGGGAGAGCTTGGCCTGGTCTATGGCGGAGAGGCTGCTTGGTGGAGCATGAGAGAAATGAGGTTGCGTGCATGTATTGCTTTTGCGTATTTAGTAATGGAGGCGGCGGAGACGTGGTTGGCTTCATGAGGTTGGTGAGCGGGGTCCAAGGCCAAGTGGGTGCGATGGCTGGTTGCACGAGCCAATGCTAGATGAAGGCTTGTCGCGTGGCTTGCTGCTCGGCTGTGAGGTGGTGAAGGTGACATGCAGTGGTGGTAATCGGTCATGAAAAGGTGGAAGGGTTGCTTGGATGACGAGGGGAGATGGGCTTGGTGATGGAGAGTGATGCGGTCGTTGCATGAGAAGCAAGGGTGGTGGTTGGCGTAGTGTGGTGGGGTCTACTGGCTGCAGATCTGGTCGAGGTTTTGAGGAAGGCTGTGGCGGGAAAAAGGCGATGGTGGTGTTGCAAAGAGCAAAGGACGGGCGGAGTTCGGGTGGTCGGCAACAGGGTTATGGGCACAGAAGTTTGGAGGAACAGGGGTGGGTTTAGAGGTTGGATCTGGTGGTGATAGTGGGGAGTAAGGTGGTTGTCGCTTTGGTGTTGATGTCGGTGGTTGAGGCATATGGTTCAGGCGTGGAGTTGGAAGGTTGTGGCGCCGCGACTGCTAAGGCAGGGAGATGCTGGCGATCTGGGCAGTTTTGGTCAAGAAAGCCGATGAAGGGTGATGCAGCGATGGATTGTATAGATATTATTCCATTTAGAAGCAAACTACAGGGAGAACAGAAGAGGAAAGGAATGAAAGTAGAAGTGAACCAACAAATAATTTACGAAGTGGGAATACCGAAAGCAATTACGTTGAATTTCATAAAATTATGTTGACCACCAATGAATGTTTATCTCAACGGTTGGATAGATTGAAGAGCAGAAGTCAAAAAGGTTGAGATTTTATACCTGTATGGTTAAATCGTTTTTACCGATTTTGACAAGTACTAATTTCGAAACACACAAATAAATATACTGCTGAGATTAGCACGACGAGACGATCAAAACGGTATACAGATACTAGTGATACGATTGAATTATAAAAATTCGAATTTTTATATTAGCGGAAAATGCATGAAAAACACAGAAAAATAAGATCGACGGAGCTAAATATATTCGAATTTGGAAAAATAAAAAAATAACGTCTTTCTCAGAAGATGGTTTAGAATTTTTCTACGTAAAAATATTTCAGTTTCGAAAACATTTTATTTTCATCGATTTTTAACTAATTAAATTGAAACAAATTTACGCACGAAAATAAACTTCATATTTTTAGACGAAAATTTACCAGTTGTTGTGTTTAACTAAACGCATTCCAAATACCAAATTTATATTTCAAAATTTTATTATTTCAAATTTCACGAAATCTCAATTAATAACATTATTACAACCAGTTAAATTTACGGGTCGTTACAGAAAATAAACTAAAAATTCAAAAGTAGAAGGGTATTTTAGTCATTTGGCTCAGGTTAAAAAAGGTAATTTATGTAAGAAATTTTTGCTGCAAATACCACCTAACTTTCACACATTTCTTCACACCATGATTCTTCTTCCTTTCTTAAAGATTTCCTTAAGCTTCTCTAATGGCTTCCAAAAGGGAGTTCTCCCTTTTCTTTTCTTTTCTAAGATTTAGTATGCGAATTAAAAATAGTGGAGTGCTTAAGCACCATTCCGCTAATTACTCTCTAACCACTTCTTAAAACTACTTCTCTTCTCTATAACGGCCATGGCCCATGAGGATGAAGGTGTTTAAGGGCTTAGGCCGAAAGCAAGGTGGTGGAGGAGTGTCATGGCCGTGAGCAAAGCAAGTAGTGGTGAAGATGGTCGAGCACTTGGAAGCATGGTTATGATCAGGTTTAGAAATGTTTAGTGAAGTGTTGGTTTGCAATAGATTGTTGGTAGGAAGTGAAACGATTTTGGTTAAAGGCCGGCAATCTTCATCGCTTTTGAAATTATATTTTAGTTATGTTAAAACAAAAACATTTACAACATATTAATGTTTATAACAATTGATTGTTAATATGGATTATTTATAATTTAGTTAGATAATTAAATTATGATAATATATTCTGTTATGGCATTAGTGGAGAATGTTGAATTTGAAATCATATGTTATGTGATTTGTAACGACCCATAAATTTTCGCTAATTAAATTTGTTAATTTAATAAGATTTTGGTAATTTAACGTTGAAATAAATAAAATTTTGTGAGTTATGAATGAAACAATATCTAGAATGAACGGTAACAATGTTAATTTAAGTTAATAATTAATCAATTGAATGAATTCCAATTAACTGAAATAATATATAAAAGTTATACTTGGATATAAATTGAATATAAGGAAACTAGTTGGAAATATTGAATTAACCAATCAAATAATACATTAATTAATAGTAATTGAACAAGACTTGTGTTATGAAACTAATGGTAACATTTGTTGTAAGTAATAAACTTATAAATGAAATTAAAAGTGAATAGGGACAATTATTATAAGCTACCTATGTACGTAGTGCATTAAATTAAATTGAAAATTAATTGTGATTAAAATGAAATTAAATATTATGTAAATGGAAATTAAGACAAAATTGGGAAATATTAATGCACTAAGATATAAACAAATGTTAGTTATATCATTGTCATAATAAGGACTTGAATAACAAGGTTTGAAATTTAATAAATGGATTTTTGAAATATTAATTTATAATTTTTGAATTCAATGAAATTGGAATTAAGCATTGAAATTGATGAATTAATCAACTTTAAATTGACATCTAAATTTGTTTAAATTATTGTAAATGGTTAAGAAACCAAAAATGATAAAAGTTGTAAATTCACCACTGGCTTTGAAACAGGTTTAGGAACATTAGAACTTCCACCAACACCCCTTGCTTGATTATTGGAATTAGTAAACACACCACCTCCACGCCTTCCTTGCTTCTCCCAAGCTAACGCTTTCTGATGTGCCTCTGCAACTGATCTAGGATCGAACATATTAACCATATCCTGGATCTACATTCTCAATCCCCCAATGCATCTAGCAGTTAGCTGTTCTTCCGTTTCCATAATATCATTCCTGGCAATGAGTTGGTAAAATTCATCAGCATAATCACTAACAGACTTCGTCCCTTGCCTCAGATTCTGCAACCTTTGGTACATAAGTGATTGGTAGTTGTAAGGTAAGAAAGTAGATCTCATCAACTTCTTCATCTTATCCCACGATTCTATCTTTGACTTCCCCATTCTCTCCCTTGTAAGTTTAGTTTGCTGCCACCACGCCAAAGCTCTTCCCCTCAACCTAGTAGCAACTAACTTCACCCTTCTATGCTCAGGAACCTCCTTGAAATCAAAGATCTCTTCAACATTTGAAACCCAATCTAAGAACTCCTCAGCAACCATCCCGCCTTTAAACTCCGGAATCTCCATTTTCATTCCCGATTCCCAACGTCGATCATCTTCAATATCCCGATAAGAATTTCGAACTTGATCCCGATCTCGATAATGAATACTAGCTCTATCACCTTCTTCAACAAAATCAAAAGTACGTCTACATCGATCTCGACCATTATCATCCCTTCGCTCATGCATACTTCTTTGACTATGTCTCTCTTCATCTCTATATGCTTCATTATCAAATTCACGTTGACTTCGTCTCTCTTCATGTGCATAGTCATGATGATCTCTTCGTGATGAAATTGATGTTTCTCTTCTATCTCTACAAGAATGTGGCGATACCCTCCTCGCTTCCGTAACCGATGGCGAAACTCAGTTTCCTCCATGGTTCGAGTTTGGTGATCTCCTCCTTTGATTCAAATCATTCATCAATTTCTCCAACTTACCAATGCCTTCATCAAACTTTTCATTAATACGTTGTTCCATAAGCTCAGCTTCTTCTCTTCGATACAAAGCTTCAACGTTTTGATGACGATTAGCTCTCCTTGGTGGCATAATTGAAAAACTTCTCAAACTTCAACAATTCAAACACAAAACTCCAAAGCTTTCACAAACAACACTTTCACAAGGCTCGGCCTTGAACTTAACTCGGCAACACTTAGATCGGCTCAACAATTCACGGCTCGACCTTACTACAACCCTTCAAGGCTTTAGCTCGGCAATGGTTTTACACGGCTCCACACTTCAAATCTTGGCGCGCAAAACTCCAAGACAAAATCCAAACAATATCCAACTCCTCGATCCAAAATGAAATGGATCAAACACTCCAAACTTGATGCAACTTCAATATGAACACGATGAACAACTTCAAACTTCAAAACTTCAAAAACTTGGCTCCAAGAATCAACTTAGCTATGATTGGCTAAGTATGGCTCTGATACCAAAACTGACGCAGCGGATTAATCAAACAAAACTTCTATTGATGAAATGTAGCAATCGGTGAGTTGAAGATACCAAAATGCCCAAGTTCGTTGATCCAAAGATACCGAACTCTAGCTATCTCAAACACGTTGATAGCGCACTATACCGTGTTTAAAGATCTACGATTCTTCGCACGTTGATCTAGCACACTAGATTCTGTGAATCGGCTTCTACGATCGTTGAATCGAGCGCACTCGATTAACCGAAAGAGGAGATAGGAGATTACACTCAACTACCAATTGGTATGAAAGCACAAAGCTAACAAAAGAGAATTTTATTCAAAAATCAACCACCAAAAATGTACAACACACGCGTATTTATAGGAGTTACAACCCAGCCTTAAGTCGTTCACGACTCATCCCCACAACTCATGACTTAAGGCTTTCGACTCAACAATACAACACAACGCTGTACAACTTATAGGTCGGCACCGACTCAACGCAAGAGATTCAAACACGACCGACTCATCATAAGTCGTTGCCGACTTAACTACACAACACGGTTTACACGACTCAAACATAGTAACCACCTGACCGACTCAAAAGTATACGACTCAACAGGCCCAGCCTTATGACCACACCTCCGACTTAAGAAAACAAATAACGACTCAACTTGCCAAGCGACTCACGACTCAACTTCATACCGACTTAACAAAATACGACTCAACATACAATGCGACTCATGACTCAACCGACTCATCAACTGACCGACTCAACACTCATACGACTCAGCTTCCCAGTTCCTTGCAGTGTGTCTCTTCGAACGATTCAGTTAGGTCGTCCCCTTTGTTTTAATAAGTCGCAAACGACTTGGAGTCTTCGCCTTAGGTCGTGAACTGTGTCCCGTAAGTCGGTAACGACTTAAAATCTCCGAGCTACCCAACTCCAAAGCTTCCTCCTCACGACCTAGAATCATTTTAACACGTGACCGACTTAACTCTTGAGGAATTGTAGATCGTGCTGCATCACAAATAAATCGAATTCAATTCCCAAATCCCAGATTTTAAAAATCTCCAAAATCAATTTGAATCTCAAGTTCGAACGTAGAATGTTTTGAGATCGCTTTGGTTCAACAAGGGGTCACAATTGGTTTTCAGGCGATTCGTAGTGGCGATTGTGGTGAGGCAGGTCACGGTAGCAGGTTGGAGGTATGGGGATGTCGCAGCAAATGTTTTTATTAGTTTAAAGTGGTTTGAAGAGCGCGGTTGAAAGCAATTAAAAGAGAAAAGCAGGGGAATGAAGTGATGTTTCAAGGCTGTGAACTGAGGTGGTGTGTTTGGCTGTGGGTTGTTTGGAGTTATGGCAGTGGAAGTTATGTGAGGGTTGGCAGTATGAGGAGGAATTGGCTGTGTGTGATTGTAAGGGTATAGGATTGTTGTAAGTCATTGAGATGATTAGTGATGATCGTAAGGGGTTTGATGAGCAGATTGGTGGTGATTGAGATGATTACCAGTGAAGAAGGCAGGAAGACTAGTGACTGGCAGAGGGAAATGAGGAATGTGAAGGAATGATTGGTTGAGGCAATAGGGGTATAGGCTGATGGCAGAAGAAGTAGGCAGTGGTGTGGAACATAAGATAGTGGTATGGAACAGAAGATAGAAGACAGTGGTGTGGAACAGAAGAAGTATGCAGTGGAAATACTGATGAAGCGGTTTTCGATGAAACAATGGCAGTAAGCAGTGAGATTTTGAGGAAGATATCATGTTGTACAGTTGTTTAAGAAATTTTGAAAGAACTATTATGCAGCAGAGGGGAGTATGGTTGTAATGTGAAGGTGGAAAGCAAGGAGTTTTTGTTAGCTGACAGTAAGAAAGTTATATGGGGAAGAGCTGCTGTTATGAGAAGGGAGGAAGTGATGGTTAGAAGAGGCTGATGGTGGTGATGTATATGTGCAGTGTATATGGGATTGTGAAGTGGTATAAATGTAGTGGAGATGCACAACTTGATAGTCAGTAGCTTTGCAGTGTATAGAAGTAGGAGGGGAAGTGGATAGTGATTTGCAATGTAGGAGGAAGTTTTATAGGGCAGTAAGGCAATACCCTTCAGCACTGTAATAGAGAGTTGAAGGGCATAGTGAAGTGCACTATTTTGTGTGTACAGAGTGGATATTGCATGTACAAAAATGTTCAAAATTGCAGTATTGAAAACAGAGACAAATGAAATCAGAGAGAGTGGATATTGTGTGTTAAATTAAAAACCTAAAAAAATGAAATGCAAATCAAAAAGGAAATAAAACATTTTTATTTTTTTTTGAAATGAACTTGTGTATATATATGTTTTTTGTTTTTTTAATATGAAAATAGAGATGGAAATGGGAACTAGAACAACAAGCGCACAAACAAAATGTCACCAAAATCACACTCAAACACAATTTTTTTTAAAATAAAATAAAAATGAACACACAAAAAAAACACATATAAATCAAACAAAAGTAATTCGAAGAATATAAATTAAAATCTAATCAAATTACCAACAACGGAGCCAAAAACTTGTCCATCGACGGAAATTTTATCAGTTTAGAAAACCGTTGAAGGTATTTATAATAAAAATTACAGCAAGTGCATGGCGTACAATTTTAGTACGTGGTGAGTATGGGTCGATCCGTAGAGAATTTTCTAAATTTTAGAATTTTCTATTCAATCAAATTAGACCAAAGTGGAGAGAAGATTGTTAAGTACAAATTGTAAAAAAAAATAAAGCTAAAACTAGAATGAAAATAAGATGAAAAACTATGAGATTAGATAAAAATTTAGAGGCAAATCCGTTCTCATATTTTTGTAAATCAACAAATAAATAATCTATGATCTCTTTTGATATTAAGTGAAATAATTGTTGCATTTATCATAAGTATGGTTTATCTATGTTATTAATTGACATAACTTAAACCGTCAAACTATAATACAACAAATAGGCCACTTATAAATTCTCGTGAAAATAAAGTCAAAGTAAAAACTATTTTAAGTATGATCTATTTGCTATTGTAATTGGCAATATGAATCATCAAATTTTGTTTTTACTTTCATTTCAAAATCAAAAATCAATTAGCAAATGATGATGTAATCTGTGTTTATGTTGAATAAGAATAGCCCATTTGCAAATGCAACGTAGACTATCAAACCCACTTGTATAAACTTACATCAAAATCTACTTTCATGAAGCATAAACAAAAGAGATTATAAATCATAGAAATGTTGAATTTACATAATATTTGAGAGCTTCATTACCACTAAACTGAAGGGGTTTAGCTACTCATTTGTGTTATCAAATCAACACATGTAAATGTCAACATTGGAAAACAAAGAGAACTAGAAACTAATCAAAAGAAAGGAGATTAACTGCTTGCATGAAATAACATTAAACTAATTACATAAATGTAAATCTAAGCTATGAACATGAAATGAAAGAGAGCACAGAAATAAACATAAACATAAATGTAAATAAGAACAAGTAGAAAAGAAAACAGAAAAAGGCTATGAAGCCATTTTTATTTCATGTAACTTTAACATTACAATTTGTTTGCTAATTTTCTCAAGTATTTCCAAGAGTAAGAAGATCCTCTACATGTACGTAAGTGGGCTATTTATATATGCCTAAAACCCTAATTCAATTTTTAGGGTGCTTCCCAAAATGTCCTTTAAGAAGTGTACTAAAGTGGTCGTCTCCTTGATCTTCAAAGAATATCAACGAAAAGCTTCCTTTCTCAAACTACCCGAAAGTGCACTAAAGAATTTAGGAAAGATAAAAGCACAAGTCAGACATAAATCTGGAATGAGAAACTCAAGAAATATGTGGTTATCATATAATAATAACTTTTGAGACTATTCGGATCACCGTAACGATTATTCTCTCAAAAGAACCAAACCATCTAATAAGTACATAAAGTAATATGATAATGTTTGAGGTGTAGAATATATATCAGAAAACAGCAGCCTGCTTGCATCTCATAACGCAACAGTATTTGAAGTACAACTAAAACCACTATGGTACATTTTCATATAGATATCTTTGGAGGTCTCCTTGGTAAAAATCGAAAGTCGGGCTCCTACACAAGGGTCAAAAGCTACCTTCTAAAACCATATATATCTCTAAATAAAATATGTCGCAAAGGTAATCATAGCTAGTCCATGCTTTAGCACGTGATACCGAATACCAACAAATCTCGTGCACCACAATCGAAAAGCATCTCTAAATATTTAGAGTTGATGTATCCTTAGGTTTGCTAAACGCACTGGCTATTGATCCTACTCTATTTTCTACCGTCACCATGGTGAAGCTGTGTCACACAAGTCTTCATCACTCGATTGGATCTCGAATCTCTCTTCGGATTATAGCATCTCGGACAGTTAACGAATCTATCCATAGATCCCAATGTAAACCATCCGAGGAATGTTAACACTGACATCTCCCTTAGACTTAACATTAGGTGAATAGTGCAACTCTATAACATTGCATTCCACAATCTCTTTAAAAATATAGAACCTATATATATGTTTTTAAGTGGATTTTGTTAAGCAATGCACTTATCCAGTCCTAGACTCTTCAAAACTACTCGATGGGTTTATGGTTTACCCAATTCTGGTCCTTTAAAAAGTAAACGAACGATATAAAAGAGTCCTCCCTGGGGTTCTCATATGTATATATTCTTTAAATAAGAGACGGTTTATACGAATGAGTCATCATCGAGGTATCTCAAAACCATATCAATAAATGATGCTTGCATATACATCCAAAGTTAATTTAGTCAATTTCGATAGCTGTCTAATCGAATATCAAATACAAAATGAAATTGATCGCATATGGAAACCAAGTCTCGTATGTTTGTCGCATTTCCGAATTTCTCAACTTATACTATCCCTCGGTTAAGAGTGAAGTCGATAGATTAGGATATTGTTTGCTTCCAAACCCTACTCGAAAATCATTCTTATCTCACAGATAGAATAAATCTACTTTGTCGGCTTTTAGTGCCTTGTATAAGATTAAATACTTTCCAAAAACAAGAAAACACACAAAGCACATTTAAGTCACACAAAGTACGATTAAGACGCACAAAGAATGATTAAGTCACATAAATGACTTCTAATCTATTTATATTCAATTAATTATTTTATTAATTAAAACAACTCTGTAAATAGTTGTATATATATATATATATTAAAAATACCATTACAAAATCTATATACGTGTATATTACTATTTCACTTCAACTCTTTCACTATTAATTTCTACTCTATTCAACACATTGAAATGTATCTATATTCATATCCTATTAATATAAGAATATACGCAAATCTTAAACAAAATTTAACATTCTTAAAGTATAATCAAAGAGGTTAAAATAATTATTACTTAACTGTTGTTTACTATAAACCCATTACACTCATACTTTTGTCATTATTTTTTAAACATTCCTTTTAAGATCTAATTACATTTTCAAGGGTTAAAATTAAATGCTGCTCAACCTTGTCACTATAAACCCAAACTATTTTGTCCTTAATATTACCTTTATAACATGTTTCTCAAAGGTCTAAGTATACTTATGCCTATTTAACAAGTTAATATAATTTTAATTATCTGTTCAAAACCATATAACTAAGTGTTACAATCTTGCAAGTTATCCTTTATAAAAATTTAACTTTTCCAAACTAATATATAAATAATTTTAAACTATTTAAAAATATGTTTAAATGCTTATATAAAATATTATGTAAAGCTAATTAAGATATAAATTAGAAAAACCACTTTAAAAATAATGTTACAAAGAAAGCTTTTTTACTTTAAAAATATATAAATATTTATTAAAACACAATATTTAAACTTATAACCACTTTTAAAATACTTTGAAATGCATTAGAAAACATTCCTAAAAATATTAGAGAAAAATACATAATTTAAATATCATTTTCAATAGTTAATCACAAACAAATTATTACAGCATTTGGGGATTGTCAAAAGAAACCTGTAACACTTTATAGGTATTACGGACTAAAGATGGCATTTATAAGTGCTACTTAAAGTTCTGGACAGAGAACAAATATGAAAATGCATGATCTTTGTAGCCAGTTATCATTACTCAAATATATTATTTAAGACTGGAATTTTTTATAAGTACTATAGTTAGGGTGCTTAAAAACCATGAAAGAAACAATTAAAAATATCTTTCGAATTAATTGTAAAATTCTTGAAAACAAGCTATTTACTAAAGTGTTCATAGAGCGACCTTTTTACTCCAAAATTTCTCAACTTTATTTGACCATTTCTTAAATGTTTTAAACTGTAACTTTCTTACAATAAGAAGCAACATTATTTAATTGTTAAAACAGTAAAGAATCCCCTATGGCATCTTCCAAAATTAACTTAAAAAATCGTCGAACACAAGGCGATTTCAAACTGCATCCATAGCAACTATTTTTCTTATAACTTTTCAAACTTTTTCTATAAATTCTACGACTTTCCAAATTAAATGTTTTCAATCACATACACTTCTATATATGCATAGCATAAACAATATATATTATAATATAATATTATAACTCATAAACCATTTGAACAAGTTTAAACACATGGAGACTAAAAGTGCTTTTATAGCAACTATCACTATATTACCATTCCATTTTTAAATCCAAACCAAAAACCATCCAATCAACCATGTATGCACAATGTCAACACCACATCACATGTTATAAAAGGTTATAGAAAAGAAGATATTCCATAAATAGTTGTCATTTGCTTTCAAAAGTAAGCATGGTCCAAATATACACTTTAATTAGTTAGTGAACTTTACTACAATTTAAGAAGCAATATTATGCAACTTCATATACAATCAAATGGTGATTTAACTCATAATTTTCCAAGTCCACGATCAAGCACAAGCTTCTACCTCAGGACCACTTCCTACCTCAACCAAAGCGGGTTCCAAAGTTCAATCTTACCTCTTGTATGTTCAAGGCCTTAGGCAAGAATCACCCATAATGCTCATGTCCCAACCTTGGGTGGGTGTTTGTGCTCCATTTCATCAAGATCTAAGTTGCTAATACTTGTTCTTTATTTCATCAAGATTTAAGTACCATTATCTAAGTGGTTAAGTGATTTGGCTTTGGTGCGAGAGGTCACAAGTTCGAAACTTGCGTATCGTTATTCAAACGTTTATTGACATGTGATATGTTTTCCCAGTGACAAGTTGTATATAAAGTACCATTTCAAAAAAAAAGTTGCTAATACTTGCTGCTATGTTATGTTAGGACCCTACCTTGAGTTTCGTGAAGTTTCAAAGTGATATGAGAGTGTTTATGTGTAAAGAGAAAAGGAAGAAGAGAATATTTTTATGCTTTGTGAATCAGTAAACCATTTTTCTAAGCCTTATGGGTCTTTACATAGACTTCATTAAAAGGTTGCTCCTCACCTTCTACCTCTCATTTCTGGTCAAAAGCCATCACTGCCATGTGTTTGCTTTACACCTCACCGTTGACTAAGAACAAATATCCAAAGTATTATTCATCGAAATATCCCCTTCTTAAACCATTTACTAATATCTTTCACTACAACAAAATTAATTTTTACTTGCAAGTGGGGATTGCGTTGTAACTCGTGTTGCTATATTTAATGATTAGGGTGCTAAATAAACAACGTGCTTATGCTATCACATTGAATCCTCACTCCCGTTAATCAAAGACTTAAGTGGCAAAACATTTTATTTCTCTCTCATTTATCTTGTTCCACCACTCTACACAAAACCCCTCATAATGTCTTCATTTTTTTTGAATAAAGGTACTTTATATAACAAACAGAACATATGTTTTCATAGTATGTCTTATTAAAACCTTGCAATCCTCCTAACTTATGGGTGTCTTGGATGGAAAAAAAGTACATATCATATCCATATATTAACAGTATAATACCCGAAAGTCAAGATGGTAAATAGATGATAAATAGATAGGGTGTGAAATCAAGCAAAACCATACTCAAAATCATCCATAAGTTCATCTTTGGGTTAAAAAAAAAAATACAAAATGCAATAAGACATAGACACGACACGTGTAACATGATAAAGGACAAAACAAAAGACAGTTTCAATCAAAAGGCTCTGAAGCGCGATCAGCAGAGAGAGGCACATCGTGGTTGCCTTTACTGAGAAGTAGAGCTAATAAACTTCAATATACCAAATTAATGGTGGTCGGGAAGCTTCACGAGATCTGAAATCGGTATCAAAGGGGATGGATTTGAAGGGATAAACTAGCAATTAGCTCAAGGAGGTTGAAACTCCCGATTTGCATCAATACGAACTCCAAAATTCGATAAGACAATTTCTCTGATAATTTTCTTTGAATCCAAATTGTCTAGAATAATATTCTTGCAGTCTTGCGAGATAAGGGTGTTTCTAATACAGACTAATAGTTCTGTACCTTTAAATATTCTCGAATTTCATCCACTCCATATATGCCAAACCATCGACGTGGAAGCGATGTTTATTATATGATTCTATAGGCTATTGTTGTTCTGATTTTGGCATATCATATCCAATATAGAGTTGATATCTGTAGAATTCTCGAGTGTAATCCGAAGTTTATGCATAATATCTTCTAGAACAAGTCTAGAGTATGAACAACTAAAAAACAGATGATCTCGTCTTCATTTATGTTTTAACAGAGGACACAGGATTGACCAATGGTATTATTCTTACTGATTCTTTCCTTTGTGCTCAACCTATTTAGAATAGCCAATATAGAACAAATTGACATTTTAGGTGCACATTTGTTATCCCAGATAACACTAGACCAATTGAATCTATATGTTTGTTCTTTATGTTGTTCCAAGCGGATTTTAAAGAAAATTGGCCATTCTTGGTAGGGAGCCAGAACCAAAAGTCATGATTCATTTTGTTATGAAATTGAATATTATGCACTAAGTTGTAGCATTGAGTAGGGATATGTTCAAGGTGATTTTTCCATTTATTTTCTAAAATGAGAATAGACTGTTTTATTGTTACCACCATAAATGGATAGAGAATTCTCACCAAATTTATCCACCAAAGAAGTCCCATTGATCCAAGGATCAAGCCACATATCTGTGGTCTCGCCATTTACAATTTTCCTATCAATAAGCCCAGTGCACCATTGTCTAGCTTTAAGTAATAATTTCCAACTGTGTGAAGCATTATTGTTTGTGACAGCATTCCAAAAGTTAGAGTTTTTGCAATATTTGTTATTCATCCACTTAGCCCAAGTAGAATCACCATGTAATAATTTCCAAACCATTTTCGCTGCAACTGCTTTGGCCATGTCATCAGATTTCCTAATACCCGGACCCCACTTAGTCTTTGTTTTACATACATCTTCTTAATTCATCTTGTGTTCTTTTGATTTGCAAATGAAGTTTGCACCACTAGAATTGATTCTTTGAATGACATTAACGGGGAATTGACAAAATTGTAACCAGAATTGAATGATTGGTTGAATGACTGTTTTTACTAATTCAATTCTTTCACATATGTTTAGCAATTTACTCTTCCAATGGTTAAATTTTTTGTTGATTTTGTCAATTAGACAACCAAAATCTCTAGCCTTAAGCTTGCTGCTGGATAAAGGGAAGCCTAGATAGGTCACTAGCAGTTGTCCAATATTTAACTTTAATATGTCAGCTGACTACTTCTTGTTTTTATCCCCTTTACTAAAAAAAGATAGCGGATTTGTTTTTGTTAACGTCTAGACCAGAAAAACACTTCAGTTTGTGAAGGACGAGCATAATACTTTTAGCATTTAAAGTGTTAACTTTGGCCATAATTAATATACCACCTGCGTATAATAAAAGGTTGATCGTGGGATTAATATTGGGAATAGGGGATAAATTACCTTTCAAGTATTTCACTTTGAGGTTGATTGAAAGGAATTCCATAGCTATAGAAAATAAATATAGCGAGAGGGGTCCCCTTGCTTTTATCCCCTTGAGCTCTTAATAAAACCAAATAGAGATCCTTCAAGTAGCACCGAAAAAATTTGAGTAGAAATACACTCATATAATAGATTTGCAAATAGCATAGGGAAACCAATAGCAATCAACATATGATGAATAAGCTCTCTATTTATTTTATCATGGGTTTTATGCAAGTCAACTTTTAGGCAAATGTTATTGGAATTTTTTCTATTAAATCCTCTAACCATTTCATAAACAAGAAGAGAGTTCTCTGTAATAATTCTTTCAGGGATGAAAGCATTTTGATTATGTGAGATCAAGTTATTTGTATAAGGTTTTAGTAGATTACAAAGAAGATTGGCTAAAACCATATACATTACAAAGAGACATTGGTCTAAAATCAAAGATATCGATAGCATTGGATTTTTTCAGGATGAGGCAAATAGATGAATGATTGACCTTTCTTATTATTTTGCCTATTAAAGAATACCATTCATAGCAATGAAAATTTCCTCTTTAATATACTCAAATGGACTTTGTAGAATTTTGAATTAAAACCGTCAGGCCCAGTAGAACTATTATCATTGATCTAAAAAACAGCAGTTTTAATTTCCTCAAGCTGAAATGGTTTGCATAGATTGTTTCTAGCATTTTCAAAGAGGATTTTTTTACATGTAATGCCTATAAATTGTCTTGTTGCCTGTGTTAAAGAAAACAGTTCAGAAAAATAGGATACTACTTCATGAGCAAGTTTATCTGATGCTGAAATCCATTTACCATTTGAATTAAGCATAAAACTACTACTTCGATTTGGTTTAATAACATTAACTTTATTGTAGAAATAATTTGATGGCCTATCTCCTTTAATCAACCAATTGAATTCCATTCTTTGCTCAGAGTCTAGCAATTCTTTTCATCAAAGAATGAACCTGAGAGTCTTTCAACATGTCTTGATTTTTTAAGTTACCATTCAATGGTTATTGAACTAGCTGACTGTATAATTCATTAGCCTCCTATTTCATTGCAGTAATAATAGTTTGAAAGTTCATTTTACTTTTGGCCCAATTTTTCAATGCAAACTTAGAAGCCTTTAATCTGCTTAGAAGGATGCATAGTGGATTTCCATGAAGTTCCAGTGATGAAGCATGGCAAAGAGCAGACCGGTACCCTTCCTGCAAATGCCAGGAATCGCAGTACTTGAAAGGTATCTCGTCTTCTTTACATTTTGAATCACTAAATTTAAAGTAATTGGAGAGTGATCACTGATCGAATGATGTCCAAAATTAATACCAAATTTATCAAACGTGTTTAACCATAAAGAATTGATGAAAACTCGATCAATTTTGCTGTCTACAGAAAGATTTTGGCCTCCCTTCCATGTAAAAAAATTACCAGTGAAATTAGGTTCCACAAGATTAGAGGAAGTAATACAGTCAATACAATCCTAATCTCCCACCGCATTATAAATACCATCATTAATTCTATCATTTGCAATAAAATAGAGTTGAAACATCCTGCCACAACCCATGGGAGACTATTTTTCTTTGATTGCTCAATGAGATAGTGCCACGAATCCTTTCTCTTGGATTCTTCATTGAAAGCACATATCGTATTACACAAAAGGCTAGCGCCATTAGCATTATCAAGAATACCAGTAATAAACTGATCGCTAGAATGAATAATAATATTCTACTATTACGAAGAGTCCCACATAATTAAGATTCAAATTTTAGGATTATTAGACATATTATGAGAGTATTTCCATTTTTATCAACTAAAGACATAAATCTAACAATGAGTTCTGAAGATAGCTTGTTTTCAAGAATACTAAAAAGAGAGAATCTCCTACTATTAATCAAATTCTTAATCTCTAGCTGCTTAGACAGGGCATTCATGCCCCGTATGTTCCAGAAAAGGACTCCATAAGTTAAGTGTTGTCTGCATTGTTACTGTCAACAGGGGTAGTAGCGACCCTAGATGTCTTACGCTTTTTTGTCTTTTTATGTTTTCCTTTCAGCTGATTAACTAGTAAATTCCATGCAGGATTATCTAACACATCAGTTGAGGTGGATGCTTTGAATTCAAAAGGGGCATCTTAAGGTCTGATTTTGTGCTTGGCTCTGGGTTTGATTACCAGTTGCGGATTTGAAGTATGCTCAGCACTTTCGGCATAGGTTGGGGACTCAGTGGCCGCACCAGGCACTATATCTGTCATGATGGATTCCTTAAACATTACTTTCCTCAAAATTTTGTAGAGATTCATCTGTATCTAAGAAATTATTATTTTGCATTAAGTCTGTATAAATAGTCGAGAGACCATTCTCAGACCAGACTGTATGTAGCTTGGTCATAGACCGCAATTGTATGCTACATTTAATATCCCTAATTCGAGTGTTGATTAGAGTATCCCCTTGATCTGCAACATCTTGTATTTCTGTATTTTTTGTCGTGGGGATTACTTTATCTTTGATTTGATTGGGGACATCAATATTCATATCACTGATTTCAATTGGTTGTTCCTGAGGGATAATAGGTCGCCAAGCTTTAATATATTGGCAATGAGACTCATTATGGCCAAAACTAAAACAGTTAGAGCAAATAGATAGTTTCGATACATAAGATTCCTCTTGCCATATGATTTCATCCTTCTCCGATAAAAAAGGGATTCTATTCTGAAAAGCAAAAGAATTGTTTATCTCAATCGATACTCTTGCAAAAGAGATTTTAACTATACCTTCAGTAAATTTGTCCAACTTGATGGGGGAGTCAAGAACTAAGACGATTCGACTAATCTTCTCATTCTCTAGTAGTCAAGTGGCAGGTTATGTAAACAAACCTAAATCGGAAAAGAATTGAGGAGTTCTTTGTTCAGTTTATCCCAAGAGTCCATCTCTTCATAAACATCAATTTTTTGTTATAGTAATAAGGACCGTCTTCTAGAATTTTGTCACGGCCTTTTTTGTTATTAAATTTGATAATATAGAAACCATTTTCCTTAGAGTAGATAGAGAAATCATCTTCAGGTTTTCGGACTCTAGTTATATAATCCCTAAAATAAGGATTGTAGGGTTTAGGACCAACTACGTAAGTCACAATTGCACTATCCCATTATTTTCTAGCATTTTGAACACCATTAGCTGACATTTTTGCACAATTCATCGAATTAAAATTATATGTTTGATGGTACTTTAGCGGGACAGAGATTAGAATGTTACTTCCTTTAACAACTTCAAATGATACTCGACTTGAGGTTGTTGAAAATTTTCACTGGGTGTTATTCGGTTTATACACAGTGAGATGAGTACTATTGGGCTTGGTAGGGTTAACCACATATTGATATTAAATTTTTAATGAGGGGATTGATGCATATTAGAGGGCTGAGTGTTATGAGAGGCGGAATAAGAAGCTTTGGGCATTTATAACGACCCAATTTTTCGACTTTCGAAAATCGACATTAATACGTCTACTGTATCAATTGCCGCACAGTCGAATGCCCAAAAACCGAACTGTTAGGGTTAAAAAAGAAGAAAATAGAAGAAGAATAGAAATAATAACAGAATCTCACATTTCGTAGTGGAATAATATATAATAGACAAATGAACAATCTTTACAACAAAGAACCATATCTGTTATTACAATACATCCTTAGAGTATATACAATACAACACAACAATGGCCATCATTAACTCGCCACATGAAACTGAAATTGCACCCACCAAACGCAGTGGATAATACATAGTAAAGTGTTACGTCTCGCCATCCAGCTTGAACTCCAGATCTCCACAGCATATTTTTCCGACTTCACTCCAGAATAATGATAACCCGACTCTAGGCTGCCGGTGTGGAAAATTATGGACACCCAGAGTTTAGAAGGGAGCAATAAACTCTAGGTCAGTCATTGGACTGGTGTGAGATCTTAAAAACAGTTATTTTCACAAAGAAAGGAAAAGAAATCCGCTAAGCTTTTGGAAAATGAAACTACTATAAGGCCTTCCGGTACACACACAATGCAATCACACACTTGGACAAGATTTCTCCTTATGATAGTCAAACATGTTTGATACACAATTTTTTTTAATATTATCATTAATGCATAGTGGAAATCATTTGCAAGTATGATATTAATCTTAACCAGCATATGTACCGTTATAGTATGCCTACTATAGCTAACATATTAAATGGCAGGTTCTACAACAAAAACCGTATAAGGGGCGTATTGGTGATTGGATTTCCAACAAATGGTCAGGCTAAGGCACTTCCTGGGCCACATAGGTACGCCTCTGGAGGGACACCTCGAGAACCTAACCGGATCTCTGTCAATACAAGGACGGGTTACCTTTGTAACTAGGTAACTGCTACACGAGTATGCCATCCCCCGGTCGTTAGCGACCTTTATCCGAGGATACTTAACCACAAAGCAACAACCACAAAGTATAATAAATTTGCAGCAACCACATATGTTAAATATCTGGGTTCCATAACATGATACAATCCTTTTCCATAAGGAAGTGACATACCCTCAGGGGATGCTACCCTCGAATAACCTTGCCGCATCCTTCTTGTTTCGACCATTTCCGGGTTGTGAGGTCCGACGAAGTCTCATCGACAAAGCTAAACTTTTCACAAAGCCATGCTTCGATCAACAAATGATCAGCAGCACTCCGTATGCCATATTACCAATTTGGAAATATATCGCTGGTAACCATCAACTACATAAGCTCTGAGCTCGTACGTCTCAGAGAAGGGTGTTAAGCTAAGAGAATAAATTCTCCACCACCAACAGAAATGTATTTGATAGAAACCAACTTTATATCTCAAAGTGTAACATCAGACACACATCCATGCAAGTCCGTTTCGAGATCGAACGGAACCGAAGGCACTTCAAAGAGGTCCTTGCAAATCCGAATATTCACAAATCACGTCCGGAATCCCCATCACAAAGGGTGATAATATCTTTATACCGGAGCAACCCAGTGCAGAGACATTCGACAGGTAATCCTTTCGCTTTCAAAAATATCCGATCTTCAACACCATCTTTAAATGCAATCCCATTTCGTCGTATCATTATTCGGAATGGGTTTTAAGACACAGAGTCCTCTCCCTGCTAACCCGAATAATGAGCGCTTATTTTTAAAATAAGTACATTCAGATTTCAAACAAATCACAACAAATTTCCACTTTGATCTTTTAAACAAAAGATCCATCACAAAGATTCGATGTGGTTTTCGAGTATCCATTTGGAATCTGACCCCCGGTCGCATCGAGATTTAAACGTCGTTTAAAGGTCAATATTGATAGTTGGTTATTTAACTATCAATCAACATTCACAACAAGCACTAGATTTCAAATAATTTTCTCCCAATTATTATTTTCAAAATATCTTCGCCAGATATATTTTTAACATTTCAACCATTTGAAAACAAATTTCAAATCACTTCTCACCTTTCAATCTTTTGAAAACAAATTTCAAATCACTTCCCTCACATGGAATAAATTTTCAAATATTTATTTAATTCCATTGAAAATTTGCCGAATTCAAATACTTTAAAAATAATTTAAAATACTTATCCAAAATATACTTGAAAACATTTAAAATAAAACTATTTTAAAAACACTTTCTTAAATATTTGTTATGAAAATATTATACTAATATTTCATATAAACTTAATTCCAAAAAAATTTTAAAATAAAATTATTAGATAGAGTGTAATTATTTAAATAACCATTTTCTAATCAAATATCAATTAAATCTTTAAATAATCACTTCCATAATTAAATAAATAAATTTTTAATTTAAAGATTTAAAACCGGCTTAGGAAAATAATTTATCTAAAGTATCCTTTCTAAAACCATCCTTAATTTTTTTTAATTTATAGAGTACATTGAAATCACACTCAGCTTTCCAGGGAAAATACACTTTCCATTTCAAAATGGTCATTTTAAATTAATTAGTAAATCCTTTTTGATTTATTTTAAATCTACATTCCAAATCCGTAAATTTCTTTTCACACTTAAAAATAAACCAATATTTATTTTTAAAACAAATTCCCATTTCCTTTATAAAATTCCCATTATGAATTCAAATCCCCAAATATCCACTGATATATGATTTTTAAATCAATTTTCAAATATTCATTTTCAAACACCAAATCAAATTCCAAATTGATTTTCCAAACATTTATTTCAAACACCAAATCGATTTCAAAATCAATTTCTTAAAGATTTATTTTTTTAAACACCAAATTGATTCTCAAAATTTATTTCCTTTTAAAATAAAATCCTTTATCTCTTCCAAACTATTTAAAAATCCGATTTTTTTTTTTATAAATTCTTCAACTTTAAACAATATTACTAACAATTCATTTATTGAAAACCTTTCCCATATTTTGGAATTTATTAAATAGGATTTCAAAAATAAAATTTTATCCTTTTAAAATTCCTTCTTTTAAATTTATCCAATTTTAAAAAATAAATTTTTCTATAAACTTTCTACTTAAATTCCAAAAATTAAAATTTATTTATTTCTGTTATCCTACGATACCAAAAATATATCGGCTAAATCATAACCTTCCACAATTTAAATCACAAGTATAATCTCACAGAGATTATAAATAAATCAATACACAACGTATGAAACAAATTCAAATGTTTGAGGATGTGTAGTTAATGCCCCGCTATTACCCCGCTACAAACCCGCTATATCTCATAGCGGATTTCTACCGCTACGATTTTTCCATGTAGCCCCAGAATATAGCATTTCCGCTTTAATCCCCGCTATTTTCGCTATATCCTGTTATTTCCGCTATATTCCGCTATATCTTTTTTAATAAAATGAATTAAAAAATTGCATTTATTAATTATAAAATTATGAAACTAATTTATTTGATTTAATTTTAATATATTTTCATAAATGAAAATACTATAATATTCTACCAAATTCAATTATGTTATATAACAGTTTTTCGTTTATTTATAGTATATTCGCACATGTTTTTATTTAAAATTATTTATGTATTATTTATAATTCAACTGAATGATAACTTTTCATTTAATTACTATTTATATATTTGTAAAAACATTAAGTACGAGTTTTATATGCTATTTTAGAGCCATCCGCTATATCACGCTATATCCTCGTTGTATCCCTGTTATGACTTTTTACACCTCCACCGCTTTGAATCTACCGAGCGCATTAACTGCACAGGTTTGAGGAATCTAGTTGGATCACTCCAACCGGTTTCCTTCCTTCCATAGATGTTAGCACAACAATTAAATACCTATTCCATTTCAAGATGGAATATCGCGGTATATGGGATCAATATAATATCATCCGCTATTATGCGGTGCAGAGGGTCTCATCCGCTATATCATGTGGGAAATCAATCGCTCCAAATACATATATAATACCAATTCCACTTCGAGGTGGAATATCGCGGTATATGGGTTATATAATATCCTCCGCTATTATGTGGCGCATAGGGTCTAATCCAATACAACTGATAATAATTTATCATCCAAGCACACAATAAAAGATTTTAAATTTAACTATTTTAAATTAAATCGGAAAATCTAATTGAATGAGAAGATCTCACCTTTGCTTTCATTTTGCAATCCATCCGATTTAGCTCGTTTTCTCCATAGTTTTAGACCTTGTATAAATAAGCATACAATTCATTAATATTCGAAATAATCGAATAATCAATTTTCGTTTGGTAATTTTAATTACCCAATGATTTTATTTCAAACAAATTTCTTTTAATAAATTTGTTTAATAAAAATTAAATTAAAACTAAATTCCCTTTAATAATTTATTTTCAGTAGTCAAAATAATTAAATAGTTTAATAAAATAGATTAATCACCAAACCATTAATTTAAAGATAAGTTAGAAAATTTAAAATATGCAAATGTATTTTTATTTCTTTATTGGACTATATATATGTACTTATAAAATAATTACTGATTTAAAAACAAAATTTCTTCTTACTATAAATTTATATATTGTAAATATATTTTAAAATTTTCCAACATGCATTCGTACATTACGCATTAAATAAAATTTCCCATACTGTAACTATTTTATTATATATGTTTTTTCTATTTTCCGAAAATATGAATAATTAAAAAAAAGAACTAACTAAAACCTGTAAAAACGTACTTACAGCCTAGAGAATCGCGACAACATCTTCTCCCGCAAAATCGATCGTCGAAACCCTAGCCATAACGTCGCACGTTCCTCCCCTTGATGATGCCATGCTACTGAATTGATCACCTCAACTTGTCGCATTGTGTCGCGACCAGGCTTCTTTTGCGTGCACGAGCGCACGCGTGTGCGCCCTCCTCTAGCAACCTATTGTCGCAGTCGCGCCGCGGCCACCTTCCAATGCTTCGCGATTTGAAGTTTCCATGACTAACACCCTTCGCTGTTACGAGCCTCGATTCGATTTTGAAATCAACTACTAATTTTTTTCGTTTGATTTTTTTATAAAAAGATCGGCCATTGATTTTTGTTTTGAACAAAAAGGGATTTGGAGGAGATTATATCGGCCATGATTTTTATTTTCGAATTGTTTGAACGAGAACAATTTTTTTTGTTTTTATTTTTCTTTTCCTTTTGTATACGTGAGTTGAAATATATCAGAAATAAAGAAACATGTGGTTCAGAAGGTAAGCAACGTGTTAAACCAGTCTGGTAAAATATTATACTAAGCATATAAAAATATTTAACTTATATTCAAAATTCAAATTGCTTTGATAAATGCAAAAACTTCGATCTCCAATCGAGATGTGTCGGTAGGAGTTTATAATGTTATACACCTATTCCGAACACAATGGAAAAGGTTTCGGGTGCAAATTCGATCGTATGGAGAAGATAACTTTTTGGGCCAGTTGTTTATTTTAAATTTCAATGTAGATTTCGGCGCATTAGCTTACCGTACGACCAAACGATCACTCTAAACACTATGAAAATTGAAATCCGATAATAATACAATATTACAGATCCAATATAACTAGTTTCGTCAAAATCCAAGGCTGTGCCTCGGAAGCCTATTTTTAAATATTGATTTAAATGATATAAATTCAAAACTGAACAAACACTTCAATTTTAAATTTCTAACACTTCCATTATCTTCAGTATTATTAATATGAATTTTCTAAGCCATCAAATTATTTTTAACAAGCTTAAAATTGAAGATTCAAATTTTTACCTATCTTTAATAAATTAAATTCAATAATGTAATTGTCAAATTCATAGTTATATTTGAAATTCAAGTGTACAATAGCTTCCGATATTTAAAATCATTTAAATATTTCAATTTCAAATATCAAAAATTCTAGGTCGTCACATTCTTCCCTTCTTAAAAGAATTTCGTCCCAAAATTACTAGTTAAGAAGACGGATCCTTAACTAGTTCATTATTTTCCAAATCCAAATAGTTTTAACTTTCCAAAACAATTTTTCTTAAAGACCCATTATCGATTCAACTAACTTTCCAACCTTAAACATATGTTTCAAACAATATTGTTACCTTAACAATTCAAATTTAACTTTAAATTCAAATTTTAATTTTTCAAAATGTTCTAAAAAAATTTCCAACTCCCTAAATTTATGAAAAATTTCGCCAGCGTCTCCTTTGCGCGGCTAGCTCGGTACGACTACAAAATGGCACCATAGGCCGTAGATTTCAAAAAGAAAACAAAACGCCAAGTGGCTAGATAAGAAAATCATCAAATTTCGTACTAAAATTTAAATATATACCTTTTTCGAGCAATTCAAATTTATCTTTGAAATCAAATCCCAATTTATCCTTTGCCTTTAACACGCCTGTATATCCTGCTTATCATTTTTTTACAAAATTTCAATATTCATTTCATTCAAACCCGTACGATACACATATATCATTTGTACGTAATATAAAATTTAGTCGCTCACTCGATCACACAATTTCACTTTCAAACTAGCATCTTCCACCCGTTTTCCTAGTGCGAACTCAGATCTGGTTTCTTGATCAGGAACCGTCATTCTCCTTACATGGCTGTAAACTATGATAGAGAATTTCCAGAATCATCCAAAAATCTATATCCAGGTTCGCCGTCGAAAATTGAGTGAAAAAATTCCAACTCAGATCGATATAACTATCTCGAAATTCTATGCTCGAATTCTGTATCAAATCATTATGAGAATAAAATAATATACGTACATCCTACATATTTATTTCTAATTGATTATTAGCCATATCAATTTTCTTTCCTTTTATTCACAATGATTATTTTCATTCCCTTATTCATAATTACCATTTCGCAACTTTTTCAGATGAATCTTTATTCAATTATTAACTTACTACATTATTCAGTACCAAATTTACTTAAGAATTACACCATTCATTTTCATAAGTTCGATACAAGTATTTTACATACTTCCTACATTTACTTTCAATTCACCACTTTGGTTTTTAACCACTAATATTTAGACTGGATTTCAAATTCCATATGAATTCAATTCATTTCAAACCATGTCTAAATTTTTCATTCCTTCAATTAGTTTCACTTTCTAATTTCATTTTAATACTTCGCTTTGTTTATCACTAATTAAGTTCAATTCCAATTCCAGTTCTATTTATTTACAAATTCGAAATGAATTTCAACATTCAATTTTAATTTCATCTATTCATTCACAAATTTATTTTCTACCTTAATAGATTTTATTCCAATCATTTAGTCTATTAGACTTCTCAAATTTACCTTTATTCAAATTAACTCAAGTTAATTTCAGTTTCAATCTAAATTTTCTAAGTTTTCAAACTTATTATTCCATAACCATTTTTAAGATTCCAGAGTCTTTCCAACTTTTCAAAATCATTTTTGAAACCAATTCAAATTATCTTTTGAATTTCCAAAACCACACCCAGTTTTCCAAACAACTTCAATTAAAATAATTTTGGCAGCAATCTCTCTTGGAAACTCAAAAATGAATATCGACGATGTCGCGATCATCATCGGAATTATTTTCCAGCGACCGAAAAGAGTTTAGTGCTTTTATCCCTTCAAAACATTTTTCCAAAACCTTTGAAATCCATTTTCAAACACAAGGGAATTTAAACTTTTCCAAATCTGCCAAACTTTAAATCCTTTCAATTTCTTTTCAAATATTTCTCTGGAATTCTATTTCGAATTGTAAATCACATTTACAATTTACTTTTACCAATTCCTTTTGTATATGGATTTTATTTCTCAGCTTTAAGTTATTATTTCAACTTCTTATTTGATAATCAATGATAATAATTGAATATTATCACTTCCTAACAAACAATAAACCATATACTATAATAATTTACGAAAAATTATTCCTTTTCTATACAAAAATAATTTGGGTAAAATTATTTCATTTACCCTTTTTAAAACAATGTCATGTCGAATTGTTCTATACAAGTGTTTAGAGATCCCTATTGATAGAGTTGAACAGACTATATCGACCAGAATCCATATACCACTCAACAAACCAACCATCACAATATAAAATATTTTTTTTACATTCACTAACAAATACGCGCTCATATCTATTAATACACTCAACCCATTCTAGAGTACTACTAACTCTATCTCTAATGAGTAATCCTTACTAGAGCCAGGTTGCCGTTTAACCAACTGCTCTGATACCAAATTTATAACGACCCAATTTTTCGACTTTCGAAAGTCGACATTAATACGTCCACTGTATCAAATGTCGCACAATCGAATGCCGTAAAACTGAACCATTAGGGTTAAAGAAGAAGAAGATAGAACAGAAACAATAACAGAATCTCATATTTCGCAGCGGAACAATATATAATAGATAAATGAATAATCTTTACAACAAAGAACCATATTTGTTATTACAATACATCATCATAGTATATACAATACAACACAATAATGACCATCATTAACTTGCCCACATGAAACTGAACTTGCACCCAACAAACACAGCGGATGATACATAGTAAAATGATACGCCTCGCCATCTAGCTTGAACTCCAGATCTCCACAACATATTTTTATGACTTCGCTCTAGAATAATGATAACCTCACTCTAGGTTGTCCGTGTGGAAAATTATGGGCACCCAGCGTTTAGAAGGAAACAACAAACTCCAGGTCAGTTATGGTACTGGTGTGAGATTTTGAAAACAGTTATTTTCATAAAGAAAGAAAAAGAAATGCGCTATGCTTTTGAAAATGAAACTACCACAAGGCCTCCCGGCACACACTCAATACAATAGCACACTTGAGGGAGATTTCTCCTTATGATAGTCAAACATGCTTGATACATATTTTTTTTAAATATTATCATTAGTGCATAGTGGAAATCATTTACAAGTATAATATTAATCTTAGCCACATACGTACCATTATAGTATGCCTAATATAGCAACCATGTTAAATGGCATGTTATACAACTAAAATCGTACAAGGCACGTATTGGTGATTGGATTTTCAAAAATGGTTAGGCTAAGGAACTTCCTAGGCCACATGGGTACGTCTCTGAAGGGACGCCTAGAGAACCTAACCTGATCTCTGCCAACACAAGGCTGGTTTACCTTTGTAACTAGATAACTACTATACGAGTATGCCATCCCTTGGTCGTTAGCGACCTTTATCCGAGAATCCTCAAACACAAAGCAACAACCACAAAGTATAATAAATTTTCAGCAACCACATAGGTTAAATATCTGGGCTTCATACGATGATACAACCCTTTTCCAAAAGGAAATGACATACCCTCAGAGGGCGCTCCCCCCTAATAACCTTGCCGCATCCTTCGTGTTTCGACCATTTCCGAGTTATGAGGTCCGACGAAGTCTCGTCCACAAAGCTACGCTTTCACAAAGCCATACTTCGATCAACAAATGATCGGTAGCACTTCGTATGCCACATTACCAATTGGGGAATATATCACTAGTAACCATCAACTGCATAACTTCTGAGCTCGTTCGTCTCATAGAAGGGTGTTAAGCTAAGAGAATAAATTCTCTGCCACCAACAGAAATGTATTTGATAGAAATCAGCTTTACATCTCGAAGTATGACGTCGGACACACATCCATACAAGTCCGTTCTGGGATCGAACGGAACCGAAGGCACTTCAAAGAAGCTCTTGCACATCCGGATATTCACAAATCACGTCCGTAATCCCCATCACAAAGGGTGATAAAATCTCTATTCCGGAGCAACCAGGTGCAGAGATATTCGACAGGTAATCTTTCGCTTTTGAAAATACCAGGTCTTCAACACCATCTTCAAATGCAATCCCATTTCGCCGTATCATTATTCAGAATGGGTTTTATGACACAAAGTCCTCTCCTGGCTAATTCGAATAATGAGCGCTTATTTTTAAAATAAGTGTTACATTCATATTTCAAACAAATCACAACAAACTTACACTTTGATCTTTTAAACAAAAGATCCATCACAAAGATTCGATGTAGTTTTCGAATATCCATTTAGAATCCGACCCCCGGTCGCATTGAAATTCAAACGTTGTTTAAAGGTCAATATTGATAGTCGGTTATTTAACTATCAATCAACATTCACAACAATCACTAGATTTCAAATA
The DNA here is from genome assembly GCA_030765085.1 of Allium cepa. NCBI lineage: Eukaryota > Viridiplantae > Streptophyta > Magnoliopsida > Asparagales > Amaryllidaceae > Allium > Allium cepa. The sequence goes on along the minus strand of CM060931.1, from coordinate 879,716,944 downwards.
ATTTTCCCCCAATTATTATTTTCAAAATATCTTCGTAAGATTTAATTTTAACACTTCAACCGTTTGAAAAAAAATTCAAATCACTTCTCACCTTTTAATCTTTTGAAAACAAATTTCAAATCACTTCCCTCACGTGGAATAAATTTTCAAATATTTATTTAATTCCACTGAAAATTTGCCGATTTCAAATACTTTAAAAATAATTTGAAATACTTATCCAAAATATACTTGGAAACATTTAAAATAAAACTACTTTAAAAAAACTTGCTTAAATACGAGTTATGAAAATATGATACTAATATTTCATATAAACTTATGTCCAAAATAAATTTAAAATAAAATTATTAGATAAAGTGTAATTATCTAAATAACAATTTTCCAATCAAATATCAATTAAATCATTAAATAACCACTTCTACAATTAATTAAATAAATCTTTACTTTAAAGATTTAAAACCAGCTTAAGAAAATAATTTATCTAAAGTATTCTTTCTAAAACCAACCTTAAAAATTTTCAATTTATAGGTTACTTTGAAATCATACTTGGATTTACAAGGAAAATACACTTTCCATTTCAAAACATACAGTTTAAATTAATTAATAAATCCTTTTCGATTTATTTTTGATCTACATTCCAAATCCGTAAATTTCTTTCCACACATAAAAATAAACCAATATTTATTTTTAAAACAAATTCCCCTTTCCTTTATAAAATTCCCATTGTGAATTCAAATTCCCAAATATCCACTGATATATGATTTTTTAAATCAATTTTCAAATATTTATTTTCAAACATCAAATCGAATTCCAAATTGATTTTTCAAACATTTATTTCAAACACCAAATTGATTTCCAAATCAATTTCCTAAAGATTTATTTTTTAAACACCAAATCGATTCCCAAAATTTATTTCCTTTTAAAATAAATTCCTTTATCTCTTCCAGACTTTTTAAAAATCTGAATTTTCTGTATAAATTCTTCAACTTTAAACAATATTACTAAAAATCCATTTATTAAAATCCTTTCCCATATTTTGGAATTTATTCAATAGGATTTCAAAAATAAAACTTTATCCTTTTAAAATTCCTTCTTTTAAATTTATCCAATTTTCAAAAACAATTTTTTCTATAAACTTTCTACTTAAATTCCAAAAATCAAACTTTTTTTATTTTTGGTATCCTACGATACCAAAATATATTAGGCTAAACATAGCCTTCCATAATTTCAATCACAAGTATAATCACACAGAGATTATAAATAAATCAATACACAACATATGAAACAAATTCAAATGTCTGAGGAATCCAATTGGATCCCTCCAACTTGTTTTCCTGCATCCATAGATGTTAACACAACAATTAAATAACAATTCCACTTCGAGGTGGAACATCGCGGTGTATGGGATTAATATAATAACATCCGCTATTATGCGGCGCATAAGGTCTCATCCGCTATATAATGCAGGAAATCAATCACTCTAAATACATATATAATACCAATTCCACTTCGTGGTAGAATATCGCGGTATATAGGTTTATATAATATCCTCTGCTATTATGCGGCGCATAGGGCCTAATCCAATACAACTGATAATAATTTATCATCCAAGCACATAATCAAAAAATTTAAATTTGACTATTTAAAATTAAATCGGAAAATCCAATTGAGTGAGAAGATCTCACCTTTGCTTTAATTTTGCAATCCATCCGATTTAGTTTGTTTTCTCCACAGTTTTAGACCTTGTATAAATAATCATACAATCCATTAATATTCGAAATAATCAAATAATCAATTTTCGTTTGGTAATTTTAATTATCCAATGATTTTATTTCAAACAAATTTCTTTTAATAAATTTGTTTAACTAAAAATTAAATTAAACTAAATTCCCTTTAATAATTTATTTTCAGTAGTCAAAATAATTAAATAGTTTAATAAAATAAATTAATCACCAAACCATTAATTTAAAGATAAATTAGTAAATTTAAAATATGTAAATGTATATTTATTTCTTTATTGGACTATGTATATGTACTTATAAATTAATTACATATTTAAAAACAAAATTTCTTCTTACTATAGATTTATATATTGTAAATATATTTTAAAATTTTCCAACATGCATTTGTACATTACGCATTAAATAAAATTTTCCTTAGTGTAACTATTTTTTTTTTCTGTTTTCCAAAAATATGAATTATAAAAATAAAATTAAAAAGAGAACTAACTAAAATCTGAAAAAACATAATTACAGCTTAGAGAATCGCGACAACATCTCCTCCCCCAAAATCGATCATCGAAGCCCTAGCCACAACGTTGCGTGTGCCTCCCCTTGACGACGCGATGCTACTGAATCGAATGCCTCAACCGATCGCATCGTGTCGTGACCAGGCTTCCTTCGTTTGCGCGAGCGCATGCGTGCGCTCTCTCCTCTAGCGACCTGTTGTCGCCGCCGCGCCACGGCCACCTTCCAATGCTTCGTGATTTGTAGTTGCCGTGACTACCACCCTTCGCCATTGCTAGCCTTGATTCGATTTTGAAATCAATTACTAATTTTTTCATTTGATTTTAAAAAAAAGATCGGCCATTGATTTTTGTTTTGAACGAAAAAGGGATTTGGAGGAGATTATATCGGCCATGATTTTTATTTTCGAACTGTTTGAACGAGAACGCCTTTGTTTTTTTATTTTTCTTTTCCTTTTGTATATGTGTGTTGAAATTTATCAGAAATAAAGAAGCACGTGGTTCAGAAGGTAAGCAACATGTTAAACCTGTCTGGTAAAATATTACATTAAACATATAAAAATATTTAATTTAAATTCAAATTGCTTTGATAAACGTAAAAAATTCAATCTCCAATCGAGGCATGTCGGCAGGAGTTTATAATGTTATGCAACTATTCTGAACACAATGGAAAATGTTTCAGGTCCAAATTCGATCCTATGGAGAAGATGGCTTTATGGACCAGTTGTTTATTTTAAATTTCAATATAGATTTCAGCGCATTAGCTTATCGTACGGCCAAACGATCACTCCAAACGCTACAAAAATTAAAATCCAATAATAACACAATATATCGGATCCAATGGAACTAGTTTCGTCAAAATCCGAGACCGTGCCTAGGAAGACTATTTTTAAATATTGATTTAAACGATATAAATTCCAAACTGAACAAACACTTCAATTTTAATTTTTTGACACTTCCGTTATCTTCGTTATTATTAATATGAATTTTATAAGCCATTAAATTATTTTTAACAAGTTTAAAATTAAAGATTCAAAATTTTACCCATCTTTAATAAATTAAATTCAATTATGTAATTGCCAAATTCATAGTTATATTTGAAATTCATGTGTACAATAACTTCCATATTTAAAATCAATTAAATATTTCAATTTCAAATATCAAAAATTCTGGATCGTCACAGCATTAGAGGAGATTTCGCTTGGCATTTCCACTTTTTAGATCTAACAGTTACAAAACCGTCATCCTCAAGATTAGGAGATGCAGTGTTTGGGAAATTCATGGAAGCCCGAAGGTGGATCTGGAGGAGCGAGGGTCGGATCAGGGGTCTTAAGGGAGTTGGGAGAAGATGGACCTGGCGACACAATAGCTGAGAGGCAGTACGTACAGGACACAGAGGGTCAGACGAGGAATAAAAGAGAACAGAGCAGGATCGTCGAATGAGGGAGGCGATGTGAAAAGGCGGGGAAAATTAACATGATTTGAATGTTGATTACATAATGTCTTCTTTAAAACAACCACACTTCACTGGTCTAACTTCTGATCATCGATACTTCACTGTCCTCCGCCCATGATATGTTCTTGCAACCTCTTTTTTTCATCGATTTAACATCCAGATCTGATAATGTCTTATTACAGCTAACTGTATACGCATTATTTAATCAATACCTCATATCTATTATTCAAGATTTTTAGGTTAGTTTTTTATTTGAATTTTTTGCACAATTTAATTAGTAAATTTGAGATCTAAAGTATTTGTAACAAACCGAAATTTTCGACTTTCGAAAATTCAACATCGATACTCACTTTATCGACTGCCGAGAAATCAAAGGCCGAAAACCGAGATGTTATGGGTTTTGAAAAGAATTTAAGAAAAGAAAAAGAGAGAAGAAGAGAAAAGAAAGACAGAAAATAGAGAAAGAAAACAGAAAATTTGAAAATGGAACGGAAGATAGAAAATTTTAAAAATAGAACGGAACAGAAAGGAAACAACAGAACAACAACAGAATCTCACAATTCGCAGCGGAACAACATATAATAATAAATGGATAATCTTTAAACAAAGAACTATATCAGTTATTACATCACATTATATTACATTACATCAAATCATCAGAGTGTACAACAACATACAACAATGCAGTGGAAAAAGAAATACTATATACTAGTAATATGCTACGCCATCCAGCTTGCCTCCAGCAACTCCTGAATATCCAGAATTTCCTGATAAACCTTAACTCTTGACTGCCCGTGTGGAAATTGGTGGGCACCCAGAGTTTAGGAAGGAAAACAATAAACTCCGAGTCAGTCATGTGAGTGGTGTGAGAACTCAAAACAGTTTATTTATCTTTAAAATCAAATAGAGGAATATTTTTAAAATCAATTCGCAATGCTTTTAAAAATGTAACTACCATAAGACCTCCCACCACACACACAATGCAAACGCAGACTTGGAGGAGATTTCTTCTTATGTTAGTCAAAGATGCTTGATACGCATTAAAAATAACATTTGATATTATTACTAGTGCATAGTGTAGAACAAATTCTTTCGAAAGTAAAGATATAAATCTTAGCCAGCATAGGTACCATTATATTATGCCTACTAATAGCTACCATATTAAATGGCAGGTTCTACAACTAAAACCGTACAAGTCACGTATTGTTTCTTTGGATTTCCAACAAATGGTCAGGCCAAGGAACTTCCCATTGCCACTGAGAATGCCTCTGGAAAGACAACCCCGAGAACCAAACCGGAACTCTGCCAACACAAGGCCGGGTTACCCCTAACTGGGTAACTACTGACACGAGCACGCCATTCCCCGATCGTAAACGATCTTTTTTCACGGGATCCCGATAACCAACAACCACAAAGTAATAAATTCGTAGTAACCACATAGGTTAAATATCTGGGCTCCATACCATGATACCACCTCTATCCAGAAGGAAATGTACATACCCTAAGGGGAGCTACAGCAACCCCTAATAACCTTGCTGCATCTTTCCTGTTTTGACCATTTCTGGGATGTGAGGCTCGACGAAGTCACGTCCACAAAAACATACTTTATACAAAAAGCCATGCTTTGGGTCAACAAATGATCAACACAATGATCACTAAGATAGACGATCAAATAAATGATCCTATCACAATAATCAACACAATGATCATTTCAGCAACACTCAGCATGTCACATTACCAAATTTGGGAATATATCGCTGATAACTTCAACTATATAACCTTTGAGCTCGTACGTCTCAAAGAAGGGTGTTAAGCAAAGAATAAATTCTCCGCCACCAACAGAAATATATTTGAATGAAATCGGCTTTATATCTCAAATTGTAATGTCAGGCATACAATCCATACAAGTCTGTTCCGGGATCGAACAGAACCGAAGGCACTTACAAAGAAGTCCTTGCAATCCGGATATTCACAATCCTGATCAGATTCACCATCACATATGGAGAACTCAATACCGGAGCAACTCGGTGCAGAGTCAATCGATAGTTCATCCTATCACTCTTGCAAATACCGGTCTTCAACACCGATCTTCAATGCAATTCACAACGACGTATCACATATTCGGAGTGGGTTATACGACCCCATGGTCCTTTCCCGGTTAACCCGAATAGTGAGCGCTTATTCAAAAATAAGTGTGCATTCAAATTCAATCAATTCACATTAAATACCCATTCAAAGGGAAATACTGATAGTCGGTTATTGAACTATCAATTGATATGCACAACATCACCAGATTCCAAATAATTTTCCCAAATTATTTATTTTCCAAAATATCTTTACAAGATATATAATTTCAACACTTCAAAAATAAATCAATATTTATTTTCAAACAAATTCCACCTTTCTTTTATAAATTCCATAACGAATTTATATTTCAAAATATTCATGAATATACAATTCAATTATTCACTTTCAATTTATCTTCAAAAAGATAAATTCTCAAAATATTCACTTTACATTGGAAAACATTTCCATACTTATTAAATAAGTAATTCACAATCATTTATTTTCAACACTTAGAAAATATTCAATATACTTAAATCGAATTAAGTATATAATTCATTCTTTAAGGAAATCATTCACTTAAACATATTTACTTGGGCCAAAACGAATGTTGCGTAAAACATCGTTACGACAACCCAAAATCACTAGTATAGGGATTCGAATTTAAAATAGATATATAAATCCCAATACTTATTAAAACATTTCCTTTCGGAAATCATTTACTATAACAACAGTGTTATAGTCTACCATTTCCTTTTATTTCTCGAAACATCTATTTCAACAATAAATGTTGAGATCTATGGTTTCGAATCTCAACACATCTAAAAACATCGTTAGATCGTTTTAATTCTATTTAGAACATCATATCTAAATCAATTTTCTTTAACATATTATTCACTATTCAAAAATGTGAATATACTACGTTAATAAATATCATCCTTTCTATTCGTTTTAATTCAAAGGATTATTCACTATTCAAAAATGTGAATATAACTCCATTTCTAAGTTATAACAATTAACTTATCAAAATAAGTCGTTTGCGAATTTATAAAACAACGTTTATAAATTCCATTTCTATTTATTTATAAAAACTTCCTTTTTATAAATTCCTTTATTAACCTATTCCAGTTTATAACTAAATTATAAACTAAACGTTCATATTATAAGTTAAATACTTATAAAACGATTAATTTATAAAATCGTTCTTTTAAAGACTTTCCAAACCATAAATCTTATAACTTATAAGATTCATTTATTTAACAAAATTTATTCTTCAAATAACTTCACAAATTTATAAATCTTACTATTTATAAATTTCATTCATAACTTCACCATTTATAATTTTATAAATTTCATTCTTTAATGAAATTCATTTTCACTTCATTCAAACACTTATAAAAACTTGTTTTATGATGTCTGAATCTCAATTCATAAATATCCATTTATAAATCTTTTAATATAAATCAATTTATATTATTATTTAAAACGTCTTTAAATTACTTTATAATATCACCATTTCGATTTATAAAAAAAAATCAAATTTTATAAATCCTATATTTAAACTTTTAATAATAAGTTCAAAAATCCAGTTTAAATTATTTTATAAAATCATTAATCCATATTTCTCAAAAATCAGCTTTTAACTGTATTTCTAAAAATCAGCGTTTTAACTATATTTCACAAAACCCATAATTTTATAACTTTAAAAATTATAGCGTTTAATTATTTAAAATGGATCAATTTCCAAAAATATAGTATATTTTCAAAAATCATTTAAAAGATCATTTTAAAATCCCAAAATTTGGGTCCAATGATGCTACACACCAAATAGTCAATCACGACTAACAACGATATCATATATCGATATGATAATCCATCAAATATCAAAATATCTGAAATAAAATAAAAACTGTTGAGGAATCCAGTTGGATCCCTCCAACCTGTTTCCTGCATCCAAAAACATTAGCACAATACCAATTTCGCTCCAGTACGAAATTATCGCGGTACCTGTTCTTATTAAATATTATCCGCTTACTAACGGCGTAATAGGGTCTCATCCGCTAAACAAAAAATGCGGGAAATCAATCAACTGCAATATATACATATGCCATTATATATATATTGATATTATATATAATACCAATTTCACTGTTTATGAAATATTCGCGGTATATGTTTATATTAAATAACATCCGCTTACTAACGGCGCATAATGTCTATTTTAACAATCAATAATTTACAGTCATCATTCAAACATGCATTCAAATATTTTAAATCTAACTATTTAAAATAAAATCGGAATCTATTCGATTGAGTGAGAAATTCTCACCTTGGTTTTAAATTCCGTTTTAGCTTTTATTTCGAATAAAATTAAACGCACGTTTAATTTTACCCGAAATTCTCACTAACTCCAAACGACTCCAAACCAACTCCATCGCGTAGTGCTCGTCCATACGATTCCAACACAACTGAGTTTGCATTTTTTCGACCTCGTATGAAAAAGTTATGAATTTTACAAGTTCGTACACGATTTTATATACATGAATTACAAATTCTATTTTAAATTTTTATACCCTAGCTCATCATGACCATTAGATTCAAGCCCAACAAATCAGGACCGCACTTTTCATCTTCTCCATCTTCCAGTTAACCCACGCGACCCCAAAACCCATAGCCGCCACTTATTAGCCTAATTACGCTCCACCATCCTTAGCTTTGAAGACGATCGGCCTACGCCACTACGACGGCCATCACGAACACCATGAACGCCCTGAGTAGCTCAAAGCTCGGCCCCCACCTGTGCACGCACGCCGAGGCCGAACGTGCCTCCTTCCATGCCACTTCGCCGACGAACCGTTCAATAAAAATCGATCTCAGCCGTTGGTTTCGTAGTTCATATCGTGCTCTACAACTTCGCAGTTGACAGTTTCGTGAATCGATTTGTGGATTGGATGAAATCGGAGGGGAAACGAGATGGAATTTCGGCCATTGATGGCTTAAGGGTGGCGGCTGTAGAAACAATTAGGGTTTAGAATTTATTTTATTTATTTTGTTGAGTTATGGGCTATTTATAGGAAAATCGATCGACACTATTCACCCCGGGAATTCCGAACTCCGATTTAGACGCCGTAACCAGCGTACCTAGGGTTTATCCCACGTTTCGGACACAATGGAACAGGTTTCGGAAGCTAATTCGGAAGTATGTGCGAGTTATGGCTGAAAACGTTCAATTTAAATTAAACCGATTTCTAGGCGTTTTAATTCGTACCGGACAAACGGTAAATCCAATTGACTTGAAATTTGAAACCTTACAATAATATCACATTACGGATCCGATGAAACTGGTTTCGTCGAATTCCGAGACTTTTTGAAAAATGGCTATTTTGACTCGCCAAATTTAAATTAAAAATAAATCGATGCGTTTCGAGCTGCCACGATCAAACGATAGCTCCGATTGATACGAAAATTGAAATCCGGTAATAACTAACTATTACGGATCCAATGGAACTGGTTTCGTTCAATTCTGAGACTGTTCAAAAATTGGCTATTTTACAGTCGATAATTAAATATTAAAATATTCAATTTTCACAAATTAACTTTTAATTCGATTTTAAAAGTTCTAAAATATTTCTATAACTCTAGTATGATTAAATAAAATTTTACAAATCATTTTCTATCATATTTAACTCGATTTTTAATTATTTCCATAATTTAACATATTAAATTATTAATTTAATTATCCAATTAAATCCAAAAATTCAAATAAAAATTTATTTGACTTAAAAATTCACTTATAAATATTTAAAATTAATTAAATATTCAAATTTTAATTTATAAAAATTCTGGGTCGTTACAATCTTTCCCCCTTAAAAGAATTTTGTCCCTGAAATTACAAGTAAGAAAGGTCACAGAATTTATTAACTTTCCAAATTCATAGTTAAACTCCTTACAAATCTTTACTAAGTTTCCAAATCATACTTAGTTATCTTTTCAAAACAACTACTATTTTTTTAACTTTCAATTCCAAAACAAAGTTAAAGTTTTCAAAAATTTTCCAATTTCTTAAATTTTTTCTAACGCCTTAAAATTTCGGAAAAATTCGCCATAGTCTCCTTTGCGCGGCTCGATCCGAAAAAAAATGACAGTATATATATCACAAATATACATCTCATCAAGTAATGAGGCATCCCGAAGGGAAAAAAGTGTAAAAGTACGATATTTAATCCGAGATATGTACCTTATATTTTATTAGCAAGCATATACGGCTAATATAGCGCTAAAGCGAACTCCAAATGCGAAGCAAACGCGATCCGCACCTACTAAACTCAACAAACAACATGAGAACATGCACATATGCAAATAATCTCAATATACAACATATAGCTACATAATAACTATATATGTCACATAGCAAATGCAACAATAGCAATATATATTCAACCATCATCCAATTACCATTCAACAAATTCATAACCAATATATTCATTCATATTTTCATTCATATACAATGAATTGGTTTTCACTTTAAATCACATTTGATTTGTTTACATTGGATTTACTAACATTCATTCTCAATTCTAATTAGTTTCAATTTGTTAACATTCACTAATTTAAATCTAATTCACTTTCAATTTTATTCAAATTTATTTACTTCTAATTTGAATTCAATTTCTTTAGCTTTCAATTTCGCTAATTCACTTTCATTAACACTTAATGAATTATATACAATCAACCTACAATCATATAGCAACCAAAGTATATTAATTATAACCAAATTCCTTTGCTTATATTCAACTTCTAATAACATTAGATTTAATGAATTTACACTTACATTCATTATCTCATATCAATTATTTACATTCAATTGATTAACATTCAATCCGTTCATTCATTCAATTCAATTCAATTACAACAGTTGAATTTTATTTATTAATCTAATTGCTAATTCATTTCAGCATTACAATTCTAAGTAAATTTTCATTTAACTTTAAATTCACTTATTATTTACAACTCATATTCATAAATATATTCATATAGTTTCACTTTTTATATATATAAGTTTATTTCACAATTTTAAATCACTTTAATTATAATTCAATTCTTATAATTCTTTTACTTATACAATTATTCTTTAATTTAGATTATTCAAACAACCTAACAATCAACTTACATACAATTTAATAATTTTGAAAAATTATTTCTTTATATATAAAATATAATCAAGGTAAAATTATTTCATTTACCCAATTAAAACAATATTGTGTCGAATTGTTCTATTCAAGTGTTTAGAAACCCCTTCGGCAAAGTTTCGAGGCTGTGCTGACGAAAGTTCATATGCCACTCAATAAACCAATCATCACAATATAAAACAATTTTATATTCACTAACAAATACGCTCTCATAGCTATTATTACTCTCAACTCATTCTAGAGTACTGCTGACTCTATCTCTAATGAATTATACCCTATAGAACCATGGTTGTCGCTTAACCATCAGAGCTCTGATACCAAATGTAACGTATGCGGATTTTCGTTGCCGAAAAACCGAATAGTTATGGGTTTTTAAAAAAAGAATTTAAGAAAAAGAAAGAAGAGAGAAGAGAGAAAATAGAAAGGAAAGAAAATAGAACAAATTTTTAGAAAACAGAGAAAATAGAGAATTAAAAAAAATAGAACGGAACAGAAAGGAAACAACAGAACAACAACAGAATCTCACAATTCGCAGCGGAACAACATATAATAATAAATGGATAATCTTTAAACAAAGAACTATATCAGTTATTACATCACATTATATTACATTACATCAAATCATCAGAGTGTACAACAACATACAACAATGCAGTGGAAAAAGAAATACTATATACTAGTAATATGCTACGCCATCCAGCTTGCCTCCAGCAACTCCTGAATATCCAGAATTTCCTGATAAACCTTAACTCTTGACTGCCCGTGTGGAAATTGGTGGGCACCCAGAGTTTAGGAAGGAAAACAATAAACTCCGAGTCAGTCATGTGACTGGTGTGAGAACTCAAAACAGTTTATTTATCTTTAAAATCAAATAGAGGAATATTTTTAAAATCAATTCGCAATGCTTTTAAAAATGTAACTACCATAAGACCTCCCACCACACACACAATGCAAACGCAGACTTGGAGGAGATTTCTTCTTATGTTAGTCAAAGATGCTTGATACGCATTAAAAATAACATTTGATATTATTACTAGTGCATAGTGTAGAACAAATTCTTTCGAAAGTAAAGATATAAATCTTAGCCAGCATAGGTACCATTATATTATGCCTACTAATAGCTACCATATTAAATGGCAGGTTCTACAACTAAAACCGTACAAGTCACGTATTGTTTCTTTGGATTTCCAACAAATGGTCAGGCCAAGGAACTTCCCATTGCCACTGAGAATGCCTCTGGAAAGACACCCCCGAGAACCAAACCGGAACTCTGCCAACACAAGGCCGGGTTACCCCTAACTGGGTAACTACTGACACGAGCACGCCATTCCCCGATCGTAAACGATCTTTTTTCACGGGATCCCGATAACCAACAACCACAAAGTAATAAATTCGTAGTAACCACATAGGTTAAATATCTGGGCTCCATACCATGATACCACCTCTATCCAGAAGGAAATGTACATACCCTAAGGGGAGCTACAGCAACCCCTAATAACCTTGCTGCATCTTTCCTGTTTTGACCATTTCCGGGATGTGAGGCTCAACGAAGTCACGTCCACAAAAACATACTTTATACAAAAAGCCATGCTTTGGGTCAACAAATGATCAACACAATGATCACTAAGATAGACGATCAAATAAATGATCCTATCACAATAATCAACACAATGATCATTTCAGCAACACTCAGCATGTCACATTACCAAATTTGGGAATATATCGCTGATAACTTCAACTATATAACCTTTGAGCTCGTACGTCTCAAAGAAGGGTGTTAAGCAAAGAATAAATTCTCCGCCACCAACAGAAATATATTTGAATGAAATCGGCTTTATATCTCAAATTGTAATGTCAGGCATACAATCCATACAAGTCTGTTCCGGGATCGAACAGAACCGAAGGCACTTACAAAGAAGTCCTTGCAATCCGGATATTCACAATCCTGATCAGATTCACCATCACATATGGAGAACTCAATACCGGAGCAACTCGGTGCAGAGTCAATCGATAGTTCATCCTATCACTCTTGCAAATACCGGTCTTCAACACCGATCTTCAATGCAATTCACAACGACGTATCACATATTCGGAGTGGGTTATACGACCCCATGGTCCTTTCCCGGTTAACCCGAATAGTGAGCGTTTATTCAAAAATAAGTGTGCATTCAAATTCAATCAATTCACATTAAATACCCATTCAAAGGGAAATACTGATAGTCGGTTATTGAACTATCAATTGATATGCACAACATCACCAGATTCCAAATAATTTTCCCAAATTATTTATTTTCCAAAATATCTTTACAAGATATATAATTTCAACACTTCAAAAATAAATCAATATTTATTTTCAAACAAATTCCACCTTTCTTTTATAAATTCCATAACGAATTTATTTTTCAAAATATTCATGAATATACAATTCAATTATTCACTTTCAATTTATCTTCAAAAAGATAAATTCTCAAAATATTCACTTTACATTGGAAAACATTTCCATACTTATTAAATAAGTAATTCACAATCATTTATTTTCAACACTTAGAAAATATTCAATATACTTAAATCGAATTAAGTATATAATTCATTCTTTAAGGAAATCATATACTTAAACATATTTACTTGGGCCAAAACGAATGTTGCGTAAAACATCGTTACGACAACCCAAAATCACTAGTATAGGGATTCGAATTTAAAATAGATATATAAATCCCAATACTTATTAAAACATTTCCTTTCGGAAATCATTTACTATAACAACAGTGTTATAGTCTACCATTTCCTTTTATTTCTCGAAACATCTATTTCAACAATAAATGTTGAGATCTATGGTTTCGAATCTCAACACATCTAAAAACATCGTTAGATCGTTTTAATTCTATTTAGAACATCATATCTAAATCAATTTTCTTTAACATATTATTCACTATTCAAAAACGTGAATATACTACGTTAATAAATATCATCCTTTCTATTCGTTTTAATTCAAAGGATTATTCACTATTCAAAAATGTGAATATAACTCCATTTCTAAGTTATAACAATTAACTTATCAAAATAAGTCGTTTGCGAATTTATAAAACAACGTTTATAAATTCCATTTCTATTTATTTATAAAAACTTCCTTTTTATAAATTCCTTTATTAACCTATTCCAGTTTATAACTAAATTATAAACTAAACGTTCATATTATAAGTTAAATACTTATAAAACGATTAATTTATAAAATCGTTCTTTTAAAGACTTTCCAAACCATAAATCTTATAACTTATAAGATTCATTTATTTAACAAAATTTATTCTTCAAATAACTTCACAAATTTATAAATCTTACTATTTATAAATTTCATTCATAACTTCACCATTTATAATTTTATAAATTTCATTCTTTAATGAAATTCATTTTCACTTCATTCAAACACTTATAAAAACTTGTTTTATGATGTCTGAATCTCAATTCATAAATATCCATTTATAAATCTTTTAATATAAATCAATTTATATTATTATTTAAAACGTCTTTAAATTACTTTATAATATCACCATTTCGATTTATAAAAACAAATCAAATTTTATAAATCCTATATTTAAACTTTTAATAATAAGTTCAAAAATCCAGTTTAAATTATTTTATAAAATCATTAATCCATATTTCTCAAAAATCAGCTTTTAACTGTATTTCTAAAAATCAGCGTTTTAACTATATTTCACAAAACCCATAATTTTATAAATTTAAAAATTATAGCGTTTAATTATTTAAAATGGATCAATTTCCAAAAATATAGTATATTTTCAAAAATCATTTAAAAGATCATTTTAAAATCCCAAAATTTGGGTCCAATGATGCTACACACCAAATAGTCAATCACGACTAACAACGATATCATATATCGATATGATAATCCATCAAATATCAAAATATCTGAAATAAAATAAAAACTGTTGAGGAATCCAGTTGGATCCCTCCAACCTGTTTCCTGCATCCAAAAACATTAGCACAATACCAATTTCGCTCCAGTACGAAATTATCGCGGTACCTGTTCTTATTAAATATTATCCGCTTACTAACGGCGTAATAGGGTCTCATCCGCTAAACAAAAAATGCGGGAAATCAATCAACTGCAATATATACATATGCCAATATATATATATTGATATTATATATAATACCAATTTCACTGTTTATGAAATATTCGCGGTATATGTTTATATTAAATAACATCCGCTTACTAACGGCGCATAATGTCTATTTTAACAATCAATAATTTACAGTCATCATTCAAACATGCATTCAAATATTTTAAATCTAACTATTTAAAATAAAATCGGAATCTATTCGATTGAGTGAGAAATTCTCACCTTGGTTTTAAATTCCGTTTTAGCTTTTATTTCGAATAAAATTAAACGCGCGTTTAATTTTACCCGAAATTCTCACTAACTCCAAACGACTCCAAACCAACTCCATCGCGTAGTGCTCGTCCATACGATTCCAACGCAACTGAGTTTGCATTTTTTCGACCTCGTATGAAAAAGTTATGAATTTTACAAGTTCGTACACGATTTTATATACATGAATTACAAATTCTATTTTAAATTTTTATACCCTAGCTCATCATGACCATTAGATTCAAGCCCAACAAATCAGGACCGCACTTTTCATCTTCTCCATCTTCCAGTTAACCCACGCGACCCCCAAACCCATAGCCGCCACTTATTAGCCTAATTATGCTCCACCATCCTTAGCTTTGAAGACGATCGGCCTACGCCACTACGACGGCCATCACGAACACCATGAACGCCCTGAGTAGCTCAAAGCTCGGCCCCCACCTGTGCACGCACGCCGAGGCCGAACGTGCCTCCTTCCATGCCACTTCGCCGACGAACCGTTCAATAAAAATCGATCTCAGCCGTTGGTTTCGTAGTTCATATCGTGCTCTACAACTTCGCAGTTGACAGTTTCGTGAATCGATTTGTGGATTGGATGAAATCGGAGGGGAAACGAGATGGAATTTCGGCCATTGATGGCTTAAGGGTGGCGGCTGTAGAAACAATTAGGGTTTAGAATTTATTTTATTTATTTTGTTGAGTTATGGGCTATTTATAGGAAAATCGATCGACACTATTCACCCCGGGAATTCCGAACTCCGATTTAGACGCCGTAACCAGCGTACCTAGGGTTTATCCCGCGTTTCGGACACAATGGAACAGGTTTCGGAAGCTAATTCGGAAGTATGTGCGAGTTATGGCTGAAAACGTTCAATTTAAATTAAACCGATTTAAACCGATTTCTAGGCGTTTTAATTCGTACCGGACAAACGGTAAATCCAATTGACTTGAAATTTGAAACCTTACAATAATATCACATTACGGATCCGATGAAACTGGTTTCGTCGAATTCTGAGACTTTTTGAAAAATGGCTATTTTGACTCGCCAAATTTAAATTAAAAATAAATCGATGCGTTTCGAGCTGCCACGATCAAACGATAGCTCCGATTGATACGAAAATTGAAATCCGGTAATAACTAACTATTACGGATCCAATGGAACTGGTTTCGTTCAATTCTGAGACTGTTCAAAAATTGGCTATTTTACAGTCGATAATTAAATATTAAAATATTCAATTTTCACAAATTAACTTTTAATTCGATTTTAAAAGTTCTAAAATATTTCTATAACTCTAGTATGATTAAATAAAATTTTACAAATCATTTTCTATCATATTTAACTCGATTTTTAATTATTTCCATAATTTAACATATTAAATTATTAATTTAATTATCCAATTAAATCCAAAAATTCAAATAAAAATTTATTTGACTTAAAAATTCACTTATAAATATTTAAAATTAATTAAATATTCAAATTTTAATTTATAAAAATTCTGGGTCGTTACAGTATTAGTTTATTAATTGAGGTTTATAAGCACATAACGATCATTTGGAAAACTCTTAATTTAATTTTTATTATTACTTGTTATTCCATCAGTCCATCTCGCCTATATTCCTTACAAATAACCTTTGAACTATTTGCTAAAACCATTATTTGTTGCATCATGTGCAATTGGGTTTTAATGTAAAGGATTTGATTTTAGAAGATTTTGGCAGCTTGATTCAGTAACGATCCGAAATTTTCAATCCTGAAAATTCTAGATAGTTAGAAAAAGAAGAGGAGAAATAGAAGAAGAAAATAGAAAACAAAACATAGAATCTCACATTCGCAGCGGATCAAGATATAATATCATAAAATAACATTTATACAAAGTAGCTGCATCAGTTAAATTACATACAATACATCAGAGTTACAACATTCACGATCACTGGATAGTTAAAATAACTTGTCCCAGAAAAATAACAATATATCACAGCGAAAAACACTCCATACGTTCCTACCAGCCAGCTTGCCTCCTAAGCTCCAGAAAGCCCTTACCTGAAAATCTATAATACTCGGTCTGACCCGAGCATTATATCAAAGTAACACCCGGATCAGGCTGGAAACCAGCGTGAGTAAACCCATCTAACATGAAATAACAAAGCATAAAATTATTTAAAACCCGGGGTAACTCGTATCAATTTACAATTTCACAACTTGTTATAGGCATCCCTAATTTCACACATCAATATTTAAGTACCTAAACTTAGATTAAATGGTCCAATTCACTTAAATCATTCCATTTCAGCTTATTGATTTCACATATCAAATCTACAGAGAATTATATAAGCCTTCAAATTAAAGTGGTTTCGGGTATGTACTAATACCCGACCCCGGTCTCTTCGAATCCAATGTCATCTTATTTCCAGTTTAAGTGGATACAAATCAACTATATACAAAATATCATAGTCACATAACAAATTAATTATCGATATACAACTCATAATATCACAGTTCACCCTTCATAACATATCATGATTCATTATAAGCTATCAGATTAGATATAAACCAAATCATCCAATACCATTCAATCATCCATAACAAGTTAAATCAGATGTTCAAATCTTAATTTAATTACCAAATTTAATTACTTAGATTACCTTTAATCCTACTTACTTAATAATTAGTTAATTACAACCAATAATTAAACATCCTTTAATCATCTTTCTTAATTCATCATCCTTAATTAAACATTCTCTAAGTAATTAGCCCCAAATTAATTGCATAAATTAATTATCCTTTTAACCATTCACTTTAATTACTCACAGCAAATAAATTAATGATCCTCTAATTACATTCATTAATTGCTCTTTGAATTAATTACATTTAGGATTAACAATCCTTTAATCACTTAGTTTAATTAATCATTTAACTAATTACACTGAGTAATCCTTCCTTAATTATTTTAATATAAATTAGTTATTTAACTTAGCTTAATTAACATTGGTTAATTACAAACCATTTGTCATTAAATTAATTAACCATTCTTAAATAATCAGCTAATCCTTAATTAAATTCTTAATTAATCCTTAATTACTTAATATTCTTTTAATTATTCTTACTAATCATCTTACCTTAATTAGTCAATTAACCTTAATTACATAGATTAATTCAACTTAAGTAACCAACTCTAGTTAATTACATTGATTAATCAATCCTAATTAATTAAGTTAATGTCATTGCTTAATTAAGTTTATAAACAAATAAGGATTAATATAAACTTCTCAACTTTAATCATCAAACATTAATTAATCAATTATTACCTAGAATAGTTTTGAAGAAAATTAAATATAAACTTAACTTGTTAAACTTAATAACTTTGAGGATTTAAAACATTTCCTCGAGTTCCCTTACTCTCTCTCTTTCTCTTTTTACTTAGGTCGTTAAAACTTAAAATGCAAAAAGTTTAACACACATGATCAACTCGAAAATGAACCCGAGTCCACCTTCCTGTTTCGCCGAGCCAACTGAAATTTCTCCCCAAGTCACACGAGAATCGCCTACCCCTTCGAAGCAAGCACGAGAAAAACTCATATAAACCCCGAGCTACAATCATCTTCCCCAAAGCTATCACGACCTAGAGCACATAGGCGCACCATGCACCTTCATGTATGATCGGAGATGATCAAACCTCGGCCGCCACCGTTGCCAAGTCACCAACGATCCTCTCACCCTCCACAGCTACCCAGAATATCTTCAACAACCCTAAATCAGAAAAATCGAACTCAGACACAAACAGAAACAACCTGACCTCCTTCAATCGCCTCGAGCAACGCCCTCCGACCATTGGAGCTACCCAAAACCCATCGGCGAGCTCGCCACAACATTAACTTCCTCTCTCCCAAGGCCGACCCATTCCTATGCCGTCTCGAGTTCGTAACTGCCGCACAAACAACCACATCCCAACAAAGGCCTAAAACCTTAAATTCTTGCTACCATACCTCCACGACGTCAATGAATATGAGCCGCCATTTTTACCGACATCCCCTACCTCCAAGCTTGCCACACCCAAGAACTCACGACACCAAACTTCCCCGATCATTAGAAATTGCTCGAAAACTAAAATACGTTCATCACTCGATTTTTCATGATTTGCCAATCTAAAAATCATGATTTCAGTTTTAAAAATCCTTTTTTTGATGAAAAAACAGATTATAGATTTGAAACAAACAATTATTTTGGTCGAGATTTTGATATAATTTCAAACTTACCATTCTTCTTCCCTCTTACTTGAACTAGCTTCAGTTTTGAACTTTAAAACATTTTTAAAATTTAAAATTTGATATAACAAACAAATTTTGTTTATATATTGAAATCTAAAGAGATTCAGGAAGAAGATCTTAAATTTTTTTCAAAATTTAAAACCTGAACAATCAAGAACAGAGACAATTTTTTTTACACAAACATGCACATTCAAAGCCAGACATGCATACAATTCTATACCTATACATGCAAAGTATATTCATATATTCATGAACATTTCACAAATAACTTCAGGTATCAACCTCATGTATCAAGATATAACAATTTAGTTTACTCATAAAATATTTGAATACAGGGGAAAGGAACACAGTTTTCTTGATGAACTGCACTAGGTTTAGGTCTGATCTGCAACTAAATTGATGGCTATGAACTAAAGCTTATGATTGAGATGATATTTGAATTGCTGTTTTTAGATTGCAAAAGCTTGATGTAGTTTTTAATTTCTTCTCTGGTTTGTTACAGTATTTTGGTTTCTCTTACTTTTGAAATGAGAAGTTCGCAAAAACAAGTGAAGAAAGGAGATAGATGTTTATATAGATTAATTTGTGATTTATTAAAAAATCAAAGAAAATGAAAATATAAAGATGACACTTGTTGAAATTATTTACACTTGTAATTACATTTTATAATTTGTTTACACATGTTATAAAGCATGAAGAATTAGTTTACATGGGTCTTTTATGTTGTATTAATATGTTATATATCTTTTTTATATATATGTTTGTATTATATTTATATTGCATTTAAAATTTAGTTTTATACTTAAAATATCTTAAGTGTATTAATATTTAAACTACCTCTTTTATTCACCAATATGCCATTAAAAAGAAAATGATAAAAATTCCAATTATACTCTTAAAAATAATTATACTAGTTTAATATATCTTTGATAAAATCATTTTAAAGAAAATAATATAAAACCTATTATATTCTAAATAAAATCACATATAATATAATTTTAAATCCAAATTATATTTAATATACATATCTTGTAAATTTCAAATTTAAATCCAAATTCAAATTTAAATTCAATTTAAAATCCAGTTAAAAAATCAACTCAAACAAATATATATATATATATATATATACATATTAAACAATCCCATATTCAATTTGTAATTAATAATTCTATTTAAAACATATTTATCTATTTATAACTATATCTAAAAACATAACATTATCATTATTATCTGAAATAACAATTTTACCAATTTTTAAATAATTAATAAAGGAGATTATCATATTTTATTTGTTCAGTTTCTAAATTAGTAATTTCAATAGTTAAATCAGATAGTTATCCAATTATCTGATGCCCGAAAATACGGGTTATCACATTCCTCCCCCTTTGAATCTTTTCGTCCTCGAAAAGGAACGAAGCCAGAATTTATTAAATTGCTTATTATCAGAAAAATTATTCTTTGATTACTTTTAAAACACTTTTAAAACTTACATAATATTATAAAATAGTTTTTATAAAAGTACTTTTTATAACTCGATGTTTTAACCAATCCATCCTTGTTCTCACGGAAATTCGGTCATACGTTGATCATGCGTATGACTGAAGATCTATAAGTACTTAGCAGACCTATTTTCAACACTTAGTGAAAATACTTGGAAAACATTTTGTTGAAAATAGAGAAAACATTTTGGGAAAATAGAGGAAACATCTTTGGCGAGAATGCTCTGGATCATCACCCCCATCCACGGTCGCAGTTAACCCAATGGTTACGTTGACATCTCGACAAAATCCATAGATAACTATAGGCACTCGTGCCCCTCGATTACGCCATGGAACCCACTACAGATCGCAGCTACATCTGGGGTTACATTGCTATCACAGCAAACACCCATATAACTTTAGACAGCGCCCTCGAATATTGCTGCCAAAAGAATGAAACTTATCCACTCCATTTGACCATAGATCGCAATCTACCGATGTTACGTTGCCTTCCTGGCAAAATCAAACGTAGACCATTGACACGCACCTCCATATGATTTCCGCTATGGTCCACAGTAGATCGCATCGACATCAAGTTACACTATCGCCACAACATAACCCAAATGCTCCTGTAGGCATCAACGCCCTAGACTTTCGCTACCCAATAATCCTCAGGAACTTTAGTTTGTCCGGACTTCCTCACAGGATCCACTTTAGAACCTCCCCCTTTTGGGGCTCAAGGCAGTATCAACCTATGGTACTCGTGAGAAGTTCATTTTAAGGGAGCACCTATTTCTCCAGAGCCATTTTCAAAACACTTTATACTATACACATATAGTATCTTCCAAATCATACACCTAGTATGAATTTCATATAAATATCCTTTTCCGAAAATCAATTATCCCAAAATTGTTAATTTCTCGACTATGCTTTCCAAATTTCCAAAATAGATTTTTCTCCAAAATCAAAAGCCTTTCCAAAATCCATAGGTTCCAAAAACCTTTTCTCCAAAATCATTCTCATAAGATCCTTTATATATATATAACCTTGAAAAATCTTTGGACCATTTCATACTTGTATAAAGCCCCCTTTTTATACTTCAAATACTTTCAAAAAAAAACCTTTTTCTTCCGGCAAAAGATTCAACTGGGGGAGATTCATCTTATATAACAAAAATAAATAACTTTGTTTATTCCAAATCAAATATTCAAATTTGGTTACTCATATAAAGTTATTAACCATATTACTTAGTTATATAAAGTAAATTTCTATCATAGGAATATCCAATTTCCACCTTATTTCACAGAATATACTTTTCATTTCAAAAAACATCTCACTTTTCTTATCCACAAATTCCCTAATATCAATTCCATTCAAACCCGTACGATGTACACATATCATCCGTACGCAATATCAATCTGATCGCTCACTCGATCACACAATTTCTCTTCCGAACTAGTATCGTCCACCCGACTTCCTAGTGTAGACTCAGATCTGGTTTCTTGATCAGAAACCATCATTCTCCTTGCATAGCCATAACTATGATAGAGAATATCCAGAACCAATCAAAAATCCATATCCAGGTTTGCCGTCGAAAATCGAGTGAAAAATCCCAACTCGAATCGATATACTATCTCGAAATTCTACACTCGAATTTGGATCAAATCACTATACGAATAGAATAATATACGTACATCCAACAGATCTATCCTTATTGATTATTAGCCAAATCAATTCTCTTTCTATTCACATTTCCTTTAATTTCTATCAACATAATCACAATTGTTTCAATTCCATTTGGATTATCACTTCAATCCTTATCTCAATTGGTAATTAATCATAAACAGTTTGCACTCCGACCAGTTTAAATTTAGAAAATAGCTTAAAAAGTAAAAAATAGATAAATCGTTGAAAAATAATTATTACTTTGTAAAATAGCTGTAAAATAGTTAAGTAGTTATAAAATAGTTGTAAAATAGTCAAATAGTTACAGAAATTTTTAATAATTGTAAAATAGTTGTAAAATAGTAATTAGTTATAAAATAGTTGGAAAATAGTTGTTAGTTTATAAAACAGTTGTAAAATAGTTAAATAGTTCAAAAATAATTGACAGATAAGTACAAGATAGTTTTGGCCTTAGAAAGAAAGGTTATATAGTAAATAACTAGAAAAATATATTTAAAACAGTTTATATTAAAACTATTTATTTGAAATAGTTCAGAGCCAAACTGTTCCACTTTCCAAATTTCATTCCAATCAATTTCTCATCTCACCCAATTGATTCAATTCCAATTCAACTTGAATTAACTTCAATTCTTATCCCAAATTCAAACCAACTTCCATTTGAATTTGAACTCATTCAATTTCATTCTCATTTCCATTTAATTCAAATCAAATTTAATTTGAACTAATTTCAGTTCCAATCTTAGCTTTAAATCATCTCCAATTATTTAAATTCGAGTTATAAAACTCGTGTTATATTTTAAATGTTGGCTTAATCAAACTAACCTTTACTTTTAATTTAACAGCCTTAATCTTTTTAAACAATTTAAATTTGAGTCCAAATTTTGAAAACTCTATTTTAAATTGTCTTTACTTACTTATTACAAGGTTCAAGCAAGAGTTCAAAACAATTTTAATTTACAAATTCAATTCTTAATATTCAAATCTTAAGTTCAAAGGAATTCCATGTCCTTAATTTCAAATTTAAGTTTAATTTTATTTATCTCTATAATGGATATATTACCATAACCCATTTCTTCATTTATTTAAACAAATCAAATTCATAGTTTAAAGATTATTAATAACAACAAGTTGACATCATCCAAATTATTTTAAAACATCCATCCATTTCCAATTTTCAGATCTCAAATCCAATTTGAAATCACACAAACTTCAAATTCAAATCCACCATTTAATTTCCCAAGTTAAATCTCAATTTCATTTTGAAATTTCCAATTCAGTTTGTCTGTTCTAAACTTATTTAATTTCCTCAAAATTAAATTTACTTTAATTCAATCCAGACAACTTTACTCAATTTGAATTGCCATTCAAATTTTAAACTTCAGATTAATATCTTCCCATTTAAGTTTAAAAGCTTATTTCACTTTGGGTTTCACATCACATTCCAAGAAAAATTCAAAACTCAACCTTAGAATTTATTCCAAATATTCATATTTATTTCCTTTACACACCAAATTACTTTAATTTTTAAACCACCTTTGGTTTTAATTCAAAACAAATTCCTTTAAATTTTCAAACAACTCTTGTTTGAATGAAGCTCTTTCATTTAAATAATATTATTTATTATTCCTTTTAATAATTTGAAAAAAAAATTCAAATGTTTTTAAATCTTAGGATTCAAACTTCACAGTTCAAAACCCCTCTTCAATTTACAAGTTATACTTATCTAAAAGTTTACTCCCTTAACACATTTCATTTTGCTTTATCATTATTAGGAAACAAACATCCCAATATTTGATACCATTTTATTTTATTTTGGTTTGAAACCAATTTTAATTCTCTTTATTTGTATGGTTCATTCTATTCAATCCCTATTTGGATATATATTTACCACTTAAATTCTTATTTAATTTCAATATCCAACATCCAATTATTGCTTTATAAAATATAAGCCTTTATAAAAACCATTCATTAAAACCATTTAAAATCATTGTATAAGAAAATAACAAGTACGCTCTTAGACACACACACACACACCCTCAACTCATTTTAGGGTAACACTGACCCTATTCTTAATGAGTAAACCCACCAGAGCCATGGTTCTCGCTTAACCTCACTCTAATACCAAACGTAACTACCCATAATTTTCAATCTCGAAAATTCCAGATAGTTAGGAAAAGAAGAGAAGAGATAGAAGAAGAAAACAGAAAACAAGACATAGAATCTCACATTCGCAGCGGATCAAAATATAATATCATAAAATAACATTTATATAAAGTAGCTGTATCAGTTTAATTACATACAATACATCAGAGTTACAACATTTCATGATCACTGGACAGTTAAAATAACTTTTCCCAGATAAATAACAATATATGACAATGAAAAACACTCTATACATTCTTGCCATCCAGCTCGCCTCCTAAGCTCCAGAATGCCCTTACCTAATACTCGGTCTGACCCGAGCATTACATCAAAGTAACACCCGGGTCAGGCTGGAAACCAGCGTGAGTAAACCCATCAAACATGAAATACCAAAGCATAAACTTGTTTAAAACCCGGGGTAACTCGTATCAATTTATAATTTCACAACTTGTTATAGACATCCCTAATTTCACACATCAATATCTAAGTACCAAAACTTAGATTAAATAGTCTAATTCACTTAAATCATTCCATTTCAGCTTATTGATTTCACATATCAAATCTATAAAGAATCATAGTAGCTCTCGGATCGTTGCGGTATCGGGTATGTACTAATACCCCACCCTGGTCTCTTCGAATCCAATGTTATCTTATTTTCGATTTTAGTGGATACAAATCAACTATATACAAAATATCATTGTCACACAACAAAGTAATTATCGATAGACAACTCACATATCACAGTTCGCCCTTCATAACATATCATGATTCATTATAAGCTATCAAATTAGATATAAACCAAATCATCCAATACCATTCAATCATCCATAACAAGTTAAATCAGATGTTCAAATCTTAATTTAATTACCAACTTTAATTACTTAGATTACCTTTAATCATGCTTACTTAATAATTAGTTAATTACAACCAATAATTAAACATCCTTTAATCATCTTTCTCAACTTATCATCCTTGATTAAATATTATCTAAGTAATTAGCCCTAAATTAATTATCCTTTTAACCATTTACTTTAATTACTTACAACAAATAAATTAATGATCCTCCAATTACATTCACTAATTGCTCTTTAAATTAATTACATTTAGGATTAACTATCCTTTAATCACTTACTTTAATTAATCATTTAACTAATTACACTGAGTAATGCTTCTTTAATTACTTTACTATGAATTAGTTATTTAACTTAGCTTAACATTGGTTAATTAACATTAGTTAACTACAAACCATCTGTTATCAAATTGATTAACCATTCTTAATTAATAAACTAATCCTTAATTAAATTCTTAATTAATCCTTAATTACTTAATGTTCATTTAATTATTCTTACTAATTATCTTACCTTAATTAGTCAATTAACCTTAATTACATTGATTAATTCAACTTAATTAACTAACTCTAGTTAATTACATTGATTAATCAATCTTAATTAATTAACGTTAATCTCATTGCTTAATTAAGTTTATAAACAAATAAGAATTAATATAAACTTCCCAACTTTAATCATCAAAAATTAATTAATCAATTATTACTTAGAATAGTTTTAAAGAAAATTAAATTTAAACTTAACTTATTAAACTTAATAACTTTGAGGATTTAAAATATTTTCTCGAGTTCCCTTACTCTTTTTTTTACTTAGGCTGTTAAAACTTAAAAACCAGAAAGTTTAACACACACGTTCAACTCGAAAATAGCCAAGTCCTCTTTCCTATTCCCCCGAGCCAACTGAAATTTCTCCCTGAGTCACACGCGAATCGCCTACCCCTTCTAAGCAAGCACGAGAAAAACTCATATAAACCTCGAGCCACAATCATCTTCCCCAAAGCCAACACGACCCAGAGCACATAGGTGCACCTTGCACCGGCACGTATGATCGAAGATGATCAAACCTCCACCGCCACCGTTGCCAAGTCACTAACGATCCTCTCATCCTCCACGGCTACCTAGAATATCTTCAGCAACCCTAAATCAGAAAAATTGAACTCAGACGACAAACAGAAATAACCTGACCTCCTTCAATCGCCTCGACCAACACCCTCCGACCACCTGAGCCACCCATAACCCATCGACAAACTCGCCACAACCTCAACTTCCTCTCTCCAAAGGTCGACCCATTCTGATGCCGTCTCGAGTTCGTAACTACCACGCAAACAACCACATCCCAACCAAGACCTAAAACTCTAAATTCCTACCGCCACACCTCCACGATGTCAACGAATATGAGCCATATTTTTGCCGACATCCTCGACCTCCAAGCTTGCCACACCCAAGAACTCACGACACTATACTTCCCCAATCATTAGAAATTGCTCGAAAACTGAAATACGTTAATCGATCGATTTCTCATGGTTTACTAGCCTAAAAATCTTGATTTTAGTTTTAAGAAACCTTGTTTTTGATGACAAATTTTTTTTAGATTTGAAACAAACAATTATTTTGGTCGAGATTTTGATATAATTTCAAACTTACTGTTCTTCTTCCCTTTTATTCAAACTAGCTTTAGTTTTGAACTTTGAAACATTTTTAAAATTTAAAATTTGATAGAACAAACAAATTTTGTTTATATATTGAATTCTAAAGAGATCCAGGAAGAAGATCTTAACTTTTTTTCAAAATTTGAAACCTGAACAAACAAGAACAGAGATAAATTTTTTTTAATACAAATACGCACATTCAAAACCAGACATGCATACAATTCTATAAATATACATGCAAAGTATATTCATATATTCATGAATATTTCATGCATAACTTCAAGTATCAACCTAATGTATCAAAGTACAACAATTTAGTTTACTCACAGACTATTTGAACAGAGGAGCAGGAATACAGTTTTCTTGATGAACTGCACTTGGTTTATGTAACAACCCGCCTTTTTGGACAGTTTAAACCGACGATCAAATACACATGCCGATTCCAAACCATTCAAAATGGCAGATAGTTATTGGGGTAAATAAGAAAAGAAAAGAAAGCGAAATAAAGGAAATGAAACAACACAGAATCTCGCAGCGGAACAATAAAATATAACAGTCAAATAAATAGTTCATGAAGCTGTTTACTATACTTTGACAATTATTTATACAACGTTTATCAGAGTTATACATATACAACAGAACAATTAAAATAATGCAGCAGACAGCATGATGCAAAGATAATAATAGTAATAGTATACCCAATCTTCGTCTTCGTCCTCCAGAATAGATCTTCAATAAGCTGAAAACTTAGGTCTGACCCGAGCGTAATGAAAAGACAAAACACTCGAGTCAGGACTAAGATATCCTCATGTAAGTTAAATCAATCGTAAATAAATATGAGTGTAACAGCGTCAGAGATGTTTACGGGGCTTGACATCTCATATCCAGTGTCAACGTGCGTGCAATAACTCAAGAGATGTTACGGGATTTTCCATCTCTTAAGGATCCGTTAAACTATCTACTATGTAGTAATGTACGCTAAGTAGATAATTCATATCAGTAATATAAAGTATCAAAATAGCGTTAAGGCATTACCATAATCCCCCTTAACACATTTTTATAATGCCATAGTCTATACAGCACCGTAAGCCCCACCGTAAACTGGTGGTTATCAGAGGGTACCCCATAGGTATAACACAAAACAAAAAGTAGTGGTCGCGAATAGGATAATCAGTATGACAAGGTACATGAGGCGATACCAACTAGGATACTAGTAGTTGCGTGATCCGGACTGATGTTGAGCACAGCCAGCAGCTACCCCAACACCGCGAAACAACACTTCCAAATCAAGGGGTGCACCCAAATCGCATCACAAATGTAATAGATATGATATCGAAGAAGTGTGTCTGCTAAAGGTGGCGAACCTCAATGGCCCGGCGCGGCTTCTGTTTTAGTCATGTCATGGGTCATCCAATATCGTTCTCTTTCTTCAGTCAACGTGTTCACCAAACCATCCACTTCATTCTGGATCAACACTCCGCGTATAATAGTTATTAAAGTGGTTTTCGGTATCGACAGAGAGTATGTCCATATCCGATCCTGGTCTCTTTAATAACTACGTATTATTACACCGTTGGCTCTTTTACATTTCAAATCGATTCATAATTGATATCAAAATATCATGTTCGCTTCAAAAATCAAATCCATTTCAAATATCAACGTATCTATTCAAATGTAAGATTCCGTCTCAAAATCTTTTTACGCATCAATATCTCATTTCGATTTCAAAATCATTCCGAAATTCAATTTAGGTTGCAACTTCATTTAACTCAATTCGTATTTAAATTCAAGATTTAAATATAAACATTTCACCTTATTAACCAGCTTGAAATTTTTTAGAAAATAGTTTTAAGTAGTTTAAAAGTAGTTTAAATAATTAAAATAGTTAAAAATACTTAAATCTTTAAAATGTTTTTAAAATAGATAAATTAGTTTAAAATAATTTAAATTGGGTTAAGTTGATTAAAAATAGAGTAAAATAGTTTAAGTATTCAAAATGGTTTATATAACAGAGTAATTTGGAAAACAAATTAAAATAGCTTCAAAACCAATCCATTTCAATTTCCAATTTACCGATTCAATTTCTATTTCAATTCAAATCAACGTCCACTTTGACTTCAAATTTATTCAATTTTACATTCACCTTCAACTTATTCAATTCCAATGTATATCGATTTTTAGCTTGATTTTTCAAAATATCAATTTTTAACACTTAACAAAATTTTCCTTCAATATTCAAATTTAAATCCCACTTACAAATATGATTCAATTTAAAGCTCAATTTCAAATATCATTTTATATCGCTTTTACTTATTAATATTCAAAGCTCAAATTTAATGTTCAATCTTTAAAACAAATAAATTTCCGAAATTCAATCATATCCAAATTTTAAATCTCAAAGTTTCCACTTACATTTATTCAACAATTTCTTTTAACCAAAATTTTATTTCAACATTCCAAACTCAATTTTTCGATAAATTCGATTTTTATAAATTGATTTCTATTTATAACTTTTAAAACAAACATTTAAATAAATTTCAAATCGACGATTTTAGAAATTATTAATTTAGCCAATCCAGTGTCCGTATATAATTTTCTATCCTATGGCCAAGTAATTATTTATTTCAATTAAATGTCAGGGATGAATATATATCACTTAAACCAATCATAGTGTCGTATGTATGCATAACAGGTTATATATAAGCAAATAAACATCCAAACATTTAAATATCAACCAATAGCATCCATCGAAATAAATCATCCAATAGACAATAAAATTCATAGCAATTTCATAGTTATCAATGTCAGGTAATTTAATCGCAATTCAATTTCAATTTCAATTTAACTATCAATTTAATTTTCAACGATTAATTCGAATGACAAACTACTTGACAATTAATTTTTTTTATCAAACAACGACAAAAATTCATATCACTTCATAATATTAAATTTAACTAGCATAAAGATATTCAGTACGTTGTGAGCGTTATAAAACACTCACCTTGATTTTTACGATTTTAAATCAAATCGAACGACGTTCGATTTAACTCAAAATTTTCTCTAGCTCCAAATGTTTTCAATCCAGTTGCATAACGTAGTGCTCGACAAAACGATTGCAACGCAAGTCATTTCGCAATTTTCCGCCCTCGTATGACAAAGATATCACATTCCAAAGATTGAACAATTTAAACTACAATATAATTTACAACTTTCTTTATATTTATATAACCTTGCTCAATCTCAGCCGTTGATTCCCCATCATCAGATCCTGGCCGCAACCCCCCTCTTCCATCTTCGTTCGCGTACAGGCAACAAGAACCCATCACGCACGCGACTAGGGCTTAGGGCCGCTCCCTCCACGTCGCTCGAAACTCCATCACTTCACCACCATCTCGCGCGCCTAGCCGAGCTCTACTCCCCATGCTCGACCGCACCCCCCTAGCGCCACCACTGGCCAGAAAAATGCAACCAAAACCGGCCCCTTCAAACACCAATACGCGTCGATCCGTGAGGTTATATCCGATCATAACCGTTGAAATGGTAGATCGTGATGTGCTCTACAATTGTCCAGTTGAAAGTTTTTGGAATTTCTTAGTGGATTGCAAGAAATTCGAGGGGGAACGAGGAAGATTTTCGGCCTTTGGTTTAGAAAATGGCGGCCGACTATAAGAAACCCTAGCCCTTTTTTTTATTTTTAATTTGTGAATAAAGGGGTTATTTATAGGAAACGACGAATACTATTCGTCCGGCTTTTCCAAACTCCAAATTTCGCACGGTAACTGACGTTCCTAGGGTTTATCCCGCGTTCCGGACACAATGGAATAGGATTTGGGAGCTAATTCGATCATCTGTGCGAGTTATGGCAATAAACGTTCGATTTTAAATTAAGTCGATTAAACCGATTTCTATGCGTTTTGGCTCGCCCCGGACAAACGGTAAATCCGATTGACACGAAAATTTAAGCCTTACAATAATATAACATCATGGATCCGATGAAACTTGTTTCTTCAAAATCCGAGACTATTTGAAAAATGGCTATTTTAACTCGTCAAATTAATATTAAAACAATTTCGATGCGTTTCGAGCTGCCACGGTCAAACGAAAACTCCGATTGCTACGAAAATTGAAATCCGATAATAACAAACCATTACGGATCCAATGGAACTGGTTTCACCCAATTCTGAGACTGTTCGAAAATTGGCTATTTTTCAGTCGATAGTTAAATATTAAAATATTCAATTTTCACAAATTTACTTCTAATTCGATTTTAAAAGTTCTACAACATCATTCTAACTTTAATATGATAAAATAAAATTTTACAAATCATTTTTAATCATATTAAACCCGTTATTCAATTATCCCATAAATTCCAATTTTAAAACTTATTAACTCTATTAAAATCCCAATATAACTTACATTCACTTTGGAAACCAATTTGAATCATATTAAATCAAATTTCAATTATTCACTCTATTTTCATATATTAAATTTCAGTATCAAATTAATCATATCAAATTCAAAATTTAATTATTCAAACATTCGTAATATTAAATTTAAACAAATTTTATTATTCTTGAATCACTATCTTTTGAGATATTTAAAATGAACTTAAATTTATTACTTTTGAAACGAATTAAAATTGTAGAACAACCATTTCCATTATGCGGTTATTCAATTCCCATTACTCAATTATTCAACAAGTTTTAAATATTTAATTTAAACAATTTACCTGTTCAATATTGAATATTTGATTTAAAATAGATTTTGCCTATCAATCGATTTCTCTATTATACCCAATGAATTCCACATTTATTATCCTATTCAACTTTTGATTTCAAAGGCATTCACTAAGCAGCTTTTATTTTTCATTACATGGATAATTATTGTCGCAATTCATTCCAGTTATTATTATTCCAAACGAATTACTAATTTTTTTCTAACATTAAATCACGAAATCTTATTAAATTAGCTATTTTAATTATCGAAAATTTACGTGTCGTTACACTGTCCCCCACTCAAAACTTTACGTCCCCGAAAAGGAAAAAGAAGGGAAAAGGAACTAAGTATAGAATTCAACATTAGATATATTTTATTCAAAGTTACCAACTTATAAAACAATGAAATTCCACTTATAAAGTCATAACTACGCTTCCACTAAGTGACTCCGAACGGCTTTCTAACTTTAAAAGTTAGTTATCAAAACAAGTTATAAAAGATTTTAAACTTGAAAAACTTTCTAACACCCGGATTTACGGAAAATTTCGGCAGAGTCGCCTTTGCGCGGCTCGATCGGAAAAAAAACGACAGTATATATATCACAAATATACATCTCATCAAGTGATGAGGCATCCCGTAGGAAAAAAGGTGTAAAAGTACGGTATGTAATCCGAGATACGTACCTTATATATTATTAGCGAGCATATACGGTTAATATAGCGTGAAAGCGAGCTCCAAATGCGAAGCAACCGCAATCCGCACCTACTAAACACTTCAACAAACCATGAGAAACATGCATATATGAAAATAGTATCAATATACATCATATAGCAACATAACAACTACATATGCTAACATAGCAAACGCAACAAAAGCAACAAATGCAACCATCAATCAACTATCATCCAACTATCATCCAGCAAATCCATAACCAATCAATATAATTCACTTCTCATTAATATTTATTGACTTGGGTTTCAATTTTTAATCACAGTTGATACATTAACGTTGGATTTTACTAACCTTCATTCTCAATTCAATTAGTTAACATTTACTAATTTATATTTACATTAGTTCACTTCCAATTTGAATCAAATTAAATTCTATTTAAATTCATTTAACTTCCAATTTGATTTCAATCACTTATAGCTTTCAATTTACACTTAATGAATTATATACAATCAACTAACAATCATATAACAACAAAATCATACCCAACATAACCAAATTATTAATTTTACATTCAATTTGGTTTATCTCTTTTATATATATATCCTGTTATATAATTTTAAAAGAATCATCTTATATTTGGCATCTTAAATTTCCAACATTAACTTTAATTAAGTCCGTTAGCCATACATATATCATCCGTGAGCAATATCAATCTAATCGCTTATTCGATCACATAATTTCACTTCCAAACTAGTATCGTTCACACGACTCTCTAGTGCGGACTCAGATTTGGTTCCTTGATTGGAAACTGTTACTCTCCTTGCATAGCCATATACTATGATAGAGAATTCCAGAATCAAATTAAAAATCCATATCCAGGGTTTGCCGTCGAAAATCGAGTGAAAAATCCTAACTTGGATCGATATAAATCATCTCGAAATTTTGTGCTCGAATTTGGATCAAATCGTTATGCGAATAAAATAATATACGTACAATCTCACGTATTACCTTCCTATGGATTTCTATCCAATTTATCTATACTAAATTATTTTATTGACTTCTATTTTTTTCACTTAATTACTCACAATCCATTATTCAGTTAGTATATTCATTTCTTTATATAGCATATTCTTTAACATTATCTTTTAATAAACATCATATCAAAGAATTTGCTTACTCAAGTTCATTTTAAACATTCTATATAATTTAATTAAATTCAATTTCATTTTCCAATTGATTCTTAGCTATACCAAATTTTTTTGTTTACATTTACTTCATATTCATAGTTTCAGTTAATACAAATTTATTTGTGGAACATTTTATTAATCATCACTTTAGTTTATAATCATTCCATAAAAGTCTAACTTCTCATATATGACTTTTCTTAGTTTACGGTTATCTCAATTTACAAATTCAAAAATTTTCTATGCAATTTATATTTATTTTCTATAACCAATTTACAAAGATATTATACAATTCATTTGTCTTCTTTCTTAAGTTGACTTACTTGTTTCATTTATCCATTCATCATTTCATGCTATATTTAAGTATATAACATTTTTATCACAACCAAATTTTCATTTAAATACATTTTAATTACTTTTGAGTTTTCCTTACATGTATACTTCAATTATTTTTAGGTCCTGTTTATTTGTACAACATCTCATTACATATCCAAAACATCATTTTAACTTTTAACATTTGGTACGTCTTGTTATATGTTATTAGAATGTAATTTTGGTATTATACAAATTTATAGAATTTCATTTTACTTAATTAGAATGTTCACAAATTTAATTTGTTTAAATCCTCTTTACCTTTCAACTCTAAAGTTTTCCAAAACAATAGCTTAGATATCTTAATCCTCTTATTTTATAAATTTTGGTTATTCACATTTCATTCAAATAATTTGAAATTTTCTAATTAACATAACTTAAAATTCTAAATGCCCGGTTCCTTTCAAATTGTTTGAAGTAAACATATATACTTATATATCTTTTTTATATATATAAAATCATACCTATGGAGTTTAAACCAAACCCATTTACCCAAAATAATTTCGAAGAAAAGCAAAGCTTTTTAGAAGTCTCCCCCACTTTGAGACTCGAAAATGAACGTCGATGATGCTACGCAGTCATCACCGAAATTATTTTCCAACGACATAAGAGAGTAGTACTGTATTCATTCCTTCTTAAAATCCTTTCAAAATATTTCTTATGAATATCTTCCAACTAATATCACAATATATTTTCTTCAAAGCTTTTGAAAACCATTTTTCAAGATCTCCGGGTCCTAAATTCAATATTTTCCAATTTAAATCTTTTTTAATTTATAAGTCACCTTTATAAAACATTCTTATAGGATTTTCTTTCTTAAAACATTCCACAAGTGTTTATCATTGTTCATTTTGTAATTCAGCTTATTTATTAAATTACAATATCAAATTAATAATAATAACTAATATTTTAATTCCTAACAACCAGGTAAGCTAGATAAGTCACAATAAATTTTGAAAATAAATTCTTTATACACAAAATATAATTAGGGCAAAATTATTTCATTTACCCAATTTCAAAACAATACCATGTCGAATTGTTCTGTTTAAGTGTTTAGAGATCCCTATCAATGACGTTAATTACTCGTATTGACAAATATCCATAAGCCACTCAACAAATCAACCGACACAATATAAAACATTTTATATCACTAACAAATACGCTCTCTCATATGTATACACTCAGCGACTCATCATAGGGTATTAATACCATATTTATAAAGAGTCAGACCCCCCAAAGCTAAGGTTATCGCTAAACCAAAGCTCTGATACCAACTGTAACAACCCGCCTTTTTGGACAGTTTAACCCGACGATCAAATACACATGCCGATTCCAAACCATTCAAAAGGGCAGATGGTTATTGGGGGTAAATAAGAAAAGAAAAGAAAGAGAAATAAAGGAAATGAAACAACACAGAATCTCGCAGCGGAACGATAAAATATAATAGTCAAATAAACAGTTCATGAAGCTGATTACTATACTTTGATAATTATTTATACAACATTTATCAGAGTTATACATATACAACAGAACAATTAAAATAATGCAGCAGACAGCATGATGTAAAGATAATAATAGTAATAGTATACCCAATCTTCGTCTTCGTCCTCCAGAATAGATCTTCAATAAGCTGAAAACTCAGGTCTGACCCGAGCGTAATGAAAAGACAAAACACTCGAGTCAGGACTACGATATCCTCATGTAAGTTAAATCAATCGTAAATAAATATGAGTGTAACGGCGTCAGAGATGTTTACGGGGTTTGACATCTTATATCCAGTGTCAACGTGCGTGCAATAACTCAAGAGATGTTACGGGATTTTCCATCTCTTAAGGATCCGTTAAACTATCTACTATGTAGTAATGTATGCTAAGTAGATAATGCCTATCAGTAATATAAAGTATCAAAATAGCTTTAAGACGTTACCATAATCCCCCTTAACACATTTTTATAATGCCATAGTCTATACAGCACCGTAAGCCCCACCGTAAACTGGTGGTTATCAGAGGGTACCCCATAGGTATAACACAAAACAAAACGTAGTGGTCGCGAATAGGATAATCAGTATGACAAGGTACATGAGGCGATACCAACTAGGATACTAGTAGTTGCGTGATCCGGACTGATGTTGAGCATAGCCAGCAGCTACCCCAACACCGCGAAACAACACTCCAAAATCAAGGGGTGCACCCAAATCGCATCACAAATGTAATAGATATGGTATTGAAGAAGTGTTTCCGCTAGAGGTGGCGAACCTCAATGGCCCGGCGCAGCTCCTGTTTTAGTCATGTCAGGGGTCATCCAATATCGTTCTCTTTCTTCAGTCAACGCGTTCACCAAACCATCCACTTCATTCTGGATCAACACTCCGCGTATAATAGTTATTAAAGTGGTTTTCGGTATCGACAGAGAGTATGTCCATATCCGATCTCGGTCTCTTTAATAGCTACGTATTATTACACCGTTGGCTCTTTTACATTTCAAATCGATTCAAAATTGATATCAAAATATCATGTTCGCTTCAAAAATCAAATCCATTTCAAATATCATCGTATCTATTCAAATGTAAGATTCCGTTTCAAAATCTTTTTCCGCATCAATATCTTATTTCGAAATTCAATTTAGGTTGCAACTTCATTTAACTCAATTCGTATTTAAATTCAAGATTTAAATATAAACATTTCACCTTATTAACCAGCTTGAATTTTTTTAGAAAATAGTTTTAAGTAGTCTAAAAGTAGTTTAAATAATTAAAATAGTTAAAAATACTTAAAATCTTTAAAATGGATTTAAAATAGATAAATTAGTTTAAAATAATTTAAATTGGGTTAAGTAGATTAAAATAGTTTAAGTATTCAAAATGGTTTATATAACAGAGTAATTTGGAAAACAAATTAAAATAGCTTCAAAAACCAATCCATTTCAATTATAACTTCCCAATTCAAATAAATTTCAATTTCCAATTTACCGATTCAATTTCGATTTCAATTCAAATCAATGTCAACATTGACTTCAAATTTATTCAATTTTACATTCACCTTCAACTTATTCAATTCCAATGTATATCGATTTTTAGCTTGATTTTTCAAAATATCAATTTTTAACACTTAACAAAATTTTCCTTCAATATTCAAATTTAAATCCCACTTACAAATATGATTCAATTTCAAGCTCAATTTCAAATATCATTTTATATCGCTTTTACTTATTAATATTCAAAGCTCAAATTTAATGTTCAATCTTTAAAACAAATAAATTTCCGAAATTCAATCATATCCAAATTTTAAATCTCAAAGTCTCCACTTACATTTATTCAACAATTTCTTTTAAC
The DNA here is from genome assembly GCA_030765085.1 of Allium cepa. Lineage (NCBI taxonomy): Eukaryota > Viridiplantae > Streptophyta > Magnoliopsida > Asparagales > Amaryllidaceae > Allium > Allium cepa. The sequence goes on along the minus strand of CM060931.1, from coordinate 879,679,265 downwards.
CAAAATTTTATTTCAACATTCCAAACTCAATTTTTCGATAAATTTGATTTCTATAAATTGATTTCTATTTATAACTTTTAAAACAAACATTTAAATAAATTTCAAATCGACGATTTTAGAAATTATTAATTTAGCCAATCCGGTGTCCGTATATAATTTTCTATCCTATGGCCAAGTAATTATTTATTTCAATTAAATGTCAGGGATGAATATATATCACTTAAACCAATCATAGTGTCATATGTATGCATAACAGGTTTTATATAAGCAAATAAACATCCAAACATTTAAATATCAACTAATAGCATCCATCGAAATAAATCATCCAATAGACAATACAATTCATGGCAATTTTATAGTTATCAATGTCAGGTAATTTAATCGCAATTCAATTTCAATTTCAATTTAACTGTCAATTTAATTTTCAACGATTAATTCGAATGACATACTACATGACAATTAATTTTTTTATCAAACAACGACAAATAAAATTCATATCACTTCATAATATTAAATTTAACTAGCATAAAGATATTCAGTACGTTGTGAGCATTATAAAACACTCACCTTGATTTTACGATTTTAAATCAAATCGAACGACGTTCGATTTAACTCCAAATTTTCTCTAGCTCCAAATGATTTCAATCCAGTTCCATAACGTAGTGCTCGACAAAACGATTGCAACGCAAGTCGTTTCGCAATTTTCCGCCCTCGTATGACAAAGATATCGCATTTAAAAGATTGAACAATTTAAACTATAATATAATTTACAATTTTCTTTATATTTATATAACCTTGCTCAATCTCAGCCGTTGATTCCCCATCATCAGATCCTGGCTGCAACCCCCCTCTTCCATCTTCGTTCGCGTACAGGCAACAAGAACCCATCACGCACGCGACTAGGGCTTAGGGCCGCTCCCTCCACGTCGCTCGAAACTCCATCACTTCACCACCATCTCGCGCGCCTAGCCGAGCTCTACTCCCCATGCTCGACCGCACCCCCCTAGCGCCACCACCGGCCAGAAAAAAGCAACCAAAACCGGCCCCTTCAAACACCAATACGCGTCAATCCGTGAGGTTATATCCGATCATAACCGTTGAAATGGTAGATCGTGATGTGCTCTACACTTGTCCAGTTGAAAGTTTTTGGAATTGGTTAGTGGATTGCAAGAAATTCGAGGGGGAACGAGGAATATTTTCGGCCTTTGGTTTAGAAAATGGCGGCCGGCTATAAGAAACCCTAGCCATTTTTTTTATTTTTAATTTGTGAATAAAGGGGCTATTTATAGGAAACGACGAATACTATTCATCCGGCTTTTCCAAACTCTGAATTTCGTGCGGTAAATGACGTTCCTAGTGTTTATCCCGCGTTCCGGACACAATGGAATAGGTTTCGGGAGCTAATTCGATCGTCTGTGTGAGTTATGTTAATAAACGTTCGATTTTAAATTAAATCGATTAAACCGATTTCTATGCGTTTTGGCTCGCCCCGGACAAACGGTAAATCCGATTATCACGAAAATTTAAACCTTACAATAATATAACATTACGGATCCGATGAATATGGTTTCGTCGAAATCTAAGACTGTTTGAAAAATGGCTATTTTAACTCGTCAAATTAATATTAAAACAATTTCGATGCGTTTCGAGCTGCCACGGTCAAACGAAAACTCTGATTGCTACGAAAATTGAAATCCGATAATAACAAACTATTATGGATCAAATGGAACAGGTTTCGTCCAATTCTGAGACCATTCGAAAATTGGCTATTTTTCAGTCGATAATTAAATATTAAAATATTCAATTTTCACAAATTTACTTCTAATTCGATTTTAAAAGTTCTACAACATCATTCTAACTTTAATATGATAAAATAAAATTTTACAAATCATTTTTAATCATATTAAACCCGTTATTCAATTATCCCATAAATTCCAATTTTAAAACTTATTAACTCTATTAAAATCCCAATATAACTTACATTCACTTTGGAAACCAATTTGAATCATATTAAATCAAATTTCAATTATTCACTCTATTTTCATATATTAAATTCCAGTATCAAATTAATCATATCAAATTCGTTATTTAATTATTCAAACATTCGTAATATTAAATTTAAACAAAATTTATTATTCTTGAATCACTATCTTTTGAGATATTCAAAACGAACTTAACAATTTTACTTTTGAAACGAATTAAAATTATAGAACAATCATTTCCATTATGCGGTTATTCAATTCCCATTACTCAATTATTCAATAAGTTTTAAATATTTAATTTAAACAATTTACCTGTTCAATATTCAATATTTGATTTAAAATAGATTTTACCTATCAATCGATTTCTCTATTATACCCAATGAATTCCACATTTATTATCCTATTCAACTTTTGATTTCAAAGGCATTCACTAAGTAGCTTTTATTTTTCATTACATGGATAATTATTGTCGCAATTCATTCCAGTTATTATTATTCCAAACGAATTACTAATTTTTTTCTAACATTAAATCACAAAATCTTATTAAATTAGCTATTTTAATTATCGAAAATTTACGGGTCGTTACACTCTCCCCACTCAAAACTTTTCGTCCTCGAAAAGGAAAAAGAAGGGAAAAGGAACTAAGTATAGAATTCAACATTAGATATATTTTATTCAAAGTTACCAACTTATAAAACAATGAAACTCCACTTATAAAGTCATAACTACGCTTCCACTAAGTGACTTTGAACGGCTTTCTAACTTTGAAAGTTAGTTATCAAAACAAGTTATAAAAAATTTTAAAACTTGAAAAATTTTCTAACACCCGGATTTACGGAAAATTTCAGCAGAGTCTCCTTTGCGCGGCTCGATCGGAAAAAAAATGAAAGTATATATATCACAAATATACATCTCATCAAGTGATGAGGCATCCCGCAGGGAAAAAAGTGTAAAAGTACGGTATGTAATCCGAGATACGTAACTTATATATTATTAGCGAGCATATATGGCTAATATAGCGCGAAAGCGAGCTCCAAATGCGAAGCAAGCGCAATGCGCACCTACTAAACACTTCAACAGACCATGAGAAACATGCATATATGGAAATAGTATCAATATACATCATATTGCAACATAACAACTACATATGCTAACATAGAAAACGCAACAAAAGCAACAAATGCAACCATTAATCAACTATCATCCAACTATCATCCAACAAATCCATAACCAATCAATATAATTCACTTCTCATTAAAATTTATTGACTTGGGTTTCAATTTTTAATCACAGTTGATACATTAACGTTGGATTTTACTAACCTTCATTCTCAATTAAATTAGTTAACATTTACTAATTTATATTTACATTAGTTCACTTCCAATTTGAATCAAGTTAAATTCTATTTAAATTCATTTAACTTCCCATTTGATTTCAATGACTTATAGCTTTCAATTTACACTTAATGAATTATATACAATCAACTAACAATCATATAACAACCAAATCATACCCAACATAACCAAATTATTAATTTTACATTCAATTTGGTTTATCTCTTTTATATATATATATATATCCTGTTATATAATTTTAAAAGAATCATCTTATATTTGGCATCTTAAATTTCCAACATTAACTTTAATTAAGTCCGTAAGCCTTACATATATCATCCGTGAGTAATATCAATCTAATCGCTTATTCGATCACATAATTTCACTTCCAAACTAGTATCGTTCACACGATTCTCTAGTGCAGACTCAGATTTGGTTCCTTGATTGGAAACTGTTACTCTCCTTGCATAGCCATATACTATGATAGAGAATTCCAGAATCAAATTAAAAATCCATATCCAAGGTTCGCCGTCGAAAATCGAGTGAAAAATCCTAACTTGGATCGATATAAATCATCTCGAAATTTTGTGCTCGAATTTGGATCAAATCGTTATGCGAATAAAATAATATACGTACGATCTCACGTATTACCTTCCAATGGATTTCTATCTAATTTATCTATACTAAATTATTTTATTGACTTCTATTTTCTTCACTTAATTACTCACAATCTATTATTCAGTTAGTATATTCATTTATTTACATAGCATATTCTTTAACATTATCTTTTCATAAACATCATATCAAAGAATATGCTTACTCAAGTTCATTTTAAACATTCTATATAATTTAATTAAATTCAATTTCATTTTCCAATTGATTCTTAGCTATACCAAATTTTTTTGTTTACATTTACTTCATATTCATAGTTTCAGTTAATACAAATTTATTTGTGGAACATTTTATTAATCATCACTTTAGTTTATAGTCATTCCATAAAAGTCTAACTTCTCATATATGACTTTTCTTAGTTTACGGTTATCTCAATTTACAAATTCAAAAATTTTCTATGCAATTTATATTTATTTTCTATAACCAATTTACAAAGATATTATACAATTCATTTGTCTTCTTCCTTAAGTTGACTTACTTGTTTCATTTATCCATTCATCATTTCATGCTATATTTAAGTATATAACATTTTTATCACAACCAAATTTTCATTTAAATACATTTTAATTACTTTTGAGTTTTCCTTACTTGTATACTTCAATTATTTTCAGGTTCTGTTTATTTGTACAACATCTCATTACATATCCAAAACATCATTTTAACTTTTAACATTTGGTAAGTCTTGTTATATGTTATCAGAATGTAATTTTGGTATTATACAAATTTATATAATTTCATTTTACTTAATTAGAATGTTCACAAATTTAATTTGTTTAAATCCTCTTTACCTTTCAACTTTAAAGTTTTCCCAAACAATAGCTTAGATATCTTAATCCTCTTATTTTATAAATTTTTGTTATTCACATTTCATTCAAATAATTTGAAAATTTCTAATTAACATAACTTAGAATTTTAAATGCCCGGTTCCTTTCAAATTGTTTGAAGTAAAAATATATACTTATATCTCTTTTTTTTATATATCAAATCATACCTATGGAGTTTAAACCAAACCCATTTACCCAAAATAATTTCGAAGAAAAGCAAAGCTTCTTAGAAGTCTCCCCCACTTTGAGACTCGAAAATGAACGTCGATGATGCTGCGCAGTCATCACCGAAATTATTTTCCAGCGACATAAGAGAGAAGTACTGAATTCATTCCTTCTTAAAATCCTTTCAAAATATTTCTCATAAATATCTTCCAACTAATATCACAATATATTTTCTTCAAAGCTTTTGAAAACCATTTTTCAAGATCTCCGGGTCCTAAATTCAATATTTTCCAATTTAAATCTATTTTAATTTATAAGTCACCTTTATAAAACATTCTTATAGGATTTTCTTTCTTAAAACATTCCACAAGTGTTTTATCATTGTTCATTTTGTAATTCACCTTATTTATTAAATTACAATATCAAATTAATGATAATAACTAATATTTTAATTCTTAACAACAAGGTAAGCTAGATAAGTCACAATAAATTTTGAAAATAAATTCTTTATACACAAAATATAATTAGGGCAAAATTATTTCATTTACCCAATTTCAAAACAATACCATGTCGAATTGTTCTGTTTAAGTGTTTAGAGATCCCTATCAATGACGTTTATTACTCGTATTGACAAATATCCATAAGCCACTCAACAAATCAACTGACACAATATAAAACATTTTATATCACTAACAAATACGCTCTCTCATATGTATACACTCAGCGACTCATCATAGGGTATTACTACTATATTTATAAAGAGCTAGACCCCACAAAGCTAAGGTTATCGCTAAACCAAATCTCTGATACCAACTGTAACAACCCGCCTTTTTGGACACTTTAAACCGACTATCAAATACACATGCCGATTCCAAACCATTCAAAAGGGCAGATGGTTATTGGGGTAAATAAGAAAAGAAAAGAAAGAGAAATAAAGGAAATGAAACAACACAGAATCTCGCAGCGGAACGATAAAATATAATAGTCAAATAAACAGTTCATGAAGCTGTTTACTATACTTTGACAATTATTTATACAACATTTATCAGAGTTATACATATACAACAGAACAATTAAAATAATGCAGCAGACAGCATGATGCAAAGATAATACTAGTAATAGTATACCCAATCTTCGTCTTCGTCCTCCAGAATAGATCTTAAATAAGCTGAAAACTCAGGTCTGACCCGAGCGTAATGAAAAGATAAAACACTCGAGTCAGGACTAAGATATCCTCATGTAAGTTAAATCAATCGTAAATAAATATGAGTGTAACGGCATCAGATATGTTTATGGGGTTTGACATCTCATATCCAGTGTCAACGTGCGTGCAATAACTCAAGAGATGTTACGGGATTTTCCATCTCTTAAGGATCCGTTAAACTATCTACTATGTAGTAATGTACGCTAAGTAGATAATGCCTATCAGTAATATAAAGTATCAAAATAGCGTTAAGGCGTTACCATAATCCCCCTTAACACATTTTTATAATGCCATAGTCTATACAGCACCGTAAGCCCCACCGTAAACTGGTGGTTATCAGAGGGTACCCCATAGGTATAACACAAAACAAAACGTAGTGGTTGCGAATAGGATTATCAGTATGACAAGGTACATGAGGCGATACAAACTAGGATACTAGTAGTTGCGTGATCCGGACTAATGTTGAGCATAGCCAGCAGCTACCCCAGCACCGCGAAACAACACTCCCAAATCAAGGGGTGCACCCAAATCGCATCACATATGTAATAGATATGGTATCGAAGAAGTGTGTCCGCTAGAGGTGGCGAACCTCAATGGCCCGGCGCGACTCCTGTTTTAGTCATGTCATGGGTCATCCAATATTGTTCTCTTTCTTCAGTCAACGCGTTTACCAAACCATCCACTTCATTCTGGATCAACATTCCGCGTATAATAGTTATTAAAGTGGTTTTCGGTATCGACAGAGAGTATGTCCATATCCGATCCCCGTCTCTTTAATAACTACGTATTATTACACCGTTGGCTCTTTTACATTTCAAATCGATTCATAATTGATATCAAAATATCATGTTCGCTTCAAAAATCAAATCCATTTCAAATATCATCGTATCTATTCAAATGTAAGATTCCGTTTCAAAATCTTTTTCCGCATCAATATCTCATTTCGAAATTCAATTTAGGTTGCAACTTCATTTAACTCAATTCGTATTTAAATTCAAGATTTAAATATAAACATTTCACCTTATTAACCAGCTTGAAATTTTTTAGAAAATAGTTTTAAGTAGTTTAAAAGTAGTTTAAATAATTAAAATAGTTAAAAATACTTAAAATATTTAAAATGGATTTAAAATAGATAAATTAGTTTAAAATAATATAAATTGGGTTAAGTACATTAAAAATAGATTAAAATAGTTTAAGTATTCAAAATGGTTTATATAACAGAGTAATTTGGGAAACAAATTAAAACAGCTTCAAAACCAATCCATTTCAATTATAACTTCCCAATTCAAATAAATTTCAATTTCCAATTTACCGATTCAATTTCGATTTCAATTCAAATTAATGTCAACTTTGACTTCAAATTTATTCAATTTTACATTCACCTTCAACTTATTCAATTCCAATGTATATCGGTTTTTAGCTTAATTTTTCAAAATATCAATTTTTAACACTTAACAAAATTTTCCTTCAATATTCAAATTTAAATCCCACTTACAAATATGATTCAATTTCAAATATCATTTTATATCGCTTTTACTTAGTAATATTCAAAGCTCAAATTTAATGTTCAATCTTTAAAACAAATAAATTTCCAAAATTCAATCATATCCAAATTTTAAATCTCAAAGTCTCCACTTACATTTATTCAACAATTTCTTTTAACCAAAATTTTATTTCAACATTCCAAACTCAATTTTTCGATAAATTCGATTTTTATAAATTGATTTCTATTTATAACTTTTAAAACAAACATTTAAATAAATTTCAAATCGACGATTTTAGAAATTATTAATTTAGCCAGTCTGGTGTCCGTATATAATTTTCTATCCTATGGCCAAGTAATTATTTATTTCAATTAAATGTCAGGGATGAATATATATCACTTAAACCAATCATAGTTTCATATGTATGCATAATAAGCAAATAAACTTCCAAACATTTAAATATCAACCAATAGCATCCATCGAAATAAATCATCCAATAGACAATACAATTCATGGCAATTTCATAGTTATCAATGTACGGTAATTTAATCGCAATTCAATTTCAATTTCAATTTAACTGTCAATTTAATTTTCAACGATTAATTCGAATGACAAACTACATGACAATTAATTTTTTTATCAAACAACGACAAATAAAATTCATATCACTTCGTAATATTAAATTTAACTAGCATCAAGATATTCAGTATGTTGTGAGCGTTATAAAACACTCACCTTGATTTTTACGATTTTAAATCAAATCGAACGACGTTCGATTTAACTCAAAATTTTCTCTAGCTCCAAATGATTTCAATCCAGTTCCATAGCGTAGTGCTCGACAAAACGAGTGCATCGCAAGTCGTTTTGTAATTTTCCGCCCTCGTATGACAAAGATATCGCATTTCAAAGATTGAACAATTTAAACTATAATAAAATTTACAATTTTCTTTATATTTATATAACCTTGCCCAATCTCAGCCGTTGATTCCCCATCATCAGATCCTGGCCGCAACCCCCCTCTTCCAACTTCGTTCGCGTACAGGCAACAAGAACCCATCACGCACGCGACTAGGGCTTAGGGCCGCTCCCTCCACGTCGCTCGAAACTCCATCACTTCACCACCATCTCGCGCGCCTAACCGAGCTCTACTCCCCATGCTTGACCGCACCCCCCTAGCGCCACCGCCGGCCAGAAAAACGCAACAAAAAACGGCCCCTTCAAACACCAATACGCGTCGATCCGTGAGGTTATATCCGATCATAACCGTTGAAATGGTAGATCGTGATGTGCTCTACAATTGTCCAGTTGAAATTTTTTGGAATTGGTTAATGGATTGCAAGAAATTCGAGGGGGAACGAGGAAGATTTTCGGCCTTTGGTTTAGAAAATGGCGGCCGGCTATAAGAAACCCTAGCCATTTTTTATTTATTTTTAATTTGTGAATAAAGGGGCTATTTATAGGAAACGACAAATACTATTCATCTAGCTTTTCCAAACTCCGAATTTCGCACGGTAACTGACATTCCTAGGGTTTATCCCGCGTTCCGGACACAATGAAATAGGTTTCAAGAGCTAATTCGATCATCTGTGAGAGTTATGGTAATAAACGTTCGATTTTAAATTAAATCGATTAAACCGATTTCTATGCGTTTTGGCTCGCCCTGGACAAACGGTAAATCCGATTGACACGAAAATTTAAACCTTACAATAATATAACATTACGGATCCGATGAAACTGGTTTCGTCGAAATCTGAGATTGTTTGAAAAATGGCTATTTTAACTCGTCAAATTAATATTAAAACAATTTCGATGCGTTTCGAGCTGCCACGGTCAAACAAAAACTCCGATTGCTATGAAAATTGAAATCCGATAGTAACAAACTATTACGGATCCAATGGAACTAGTTTCGTCCAATTCCGAGACTGTTCGAAAATTGGCTAATTTTCAGTCGATAATTTAATATTAAAATATTCAATTTTCACAAATTTACTTCTAATTCGATTTTAAAAGTTCTACAACATCATTCTAACTTTAATATGATAAAATAAAATTTTACAAATCATTTTTAATCATATTAAACCCGTTATTCAATTATCCCATAAATTCCAATTTTGAAACTTATTAACTCTATTAAAATCCCAATATAACTTACATTCACTTTGGAAACCAATTTGAATCATATTAAATCAAATTTCAATTATTCACTCTACTTTCATATATTAAATTTCAATATTAAATTAATCATATCAAATTCGAAATTTAATTATTCAAACATTCGTAATATTAAATTTAAACAAATTTTATTATTCTTGAATCACTATCTTTTGAGATATTCAAAACGAACTTAAATTTTTTACTTTTGAAATGAATTAAAATTATAGAACAACCATTTCCATTATGCGGTTATTCAATTCCCATTACTCAATTATTCAATAAGTTTTAAATATTTAATTTAAACAATTTACCTGTTTAATATTCAATATTTGATTTAAAATAGATTTTACTTATCAATCGATTTCTCTATTATACCCAATGAATTTCACATTTATTATCCTATTCAACTTTTGATTTCAAAGGCATTCACTAAGTAGCTTTTATTTTTCATTACATGGATAATTATTGTCGCAATTCATTCCAGTTATTATTATTCCAAACGAATTACTAATTTTTTTCTAACATTAAATCACGAAATCTTATTAAATTAGCTATTTTAATTATCGAAAATTTGCAGGTCGTTACAGTTTAGCTTTGATCTGCAACTAGATTGATTGCTATGAACTGAAGCTTCTGATTGCGATGATCTCTGAATTATTGTTTTTAGGTTTTTAGGTTGCAAAAGCTTGATGTAGTTTTTAATTTCTTCCCTGGTTTGTTACATTATTTTGGTTTCTCTTACTTTTGAAATGAGAAGATAGCAAAAGGAAGTGAAGAAAGGCGATAGATGTTTATATCGATTAATTAGTGATTTATTAAAAATTCAAAGAAAATGAAAATATAAAGATGACACGTGTTGAAATTATTTACACTTGTAATTACATTTTATAATTTGTTTACACATGTTATAAAGCATGAAGAATTAGTTTACATGTGTCTTTTATGTTGTACGAATATGTTGTATATCATATATATATATATATATATATATATATATATATATATATATATATATATGTTTGTATTATATTTATATTATATTTAAAATTTAGTTTTATACTTAAAAATATCTTTCGTGTATTAATATTTAAACTACCTCTTTTATTCACCAATATACAATTAAAAAGAAAATGATAAAAATTCCAATTATACTCTTAAAAATAATTATACTAGTTTAATATATCTTTTATAAAATCTTTTTAAAGAGAATAATATAAAACCTTTTATATTCTAAATAAAATCACATATAATATAATTTTAAATCCAAAATATATTTAATATACATATCTTTTAAATTTCAAATTTAAATCCAAATTCAAATTCAATTTCAATTTAAAATCCAATTAAAAAAATCACTCAAGCAAATACACACACACACACACACACTTTAGACAAACCCATATTCAATTTGTAATTAATAAATCTATTTAAAACTTATTTATCTATTTATAACTATATTTAAAAACATCACATTATTATTATTATTTGAAAATACAATTTTACCAATTTTCAAATAATTGATAAAAGGGATTATCGTATTTTATTTGTTCAATTTATAAATTAGTAATTTCAATAGTTAAATCAGATAATTATCCAATTATCTAATGCTTGAAAATCTGGGTTATCACAGATTCCGTCTTTATTTTTATGAAAAGGAATTATTAATTAGTTCAGTAAAGTTAGACTAAATGATTGTTGCCCTTGATGTGAATATACCTGTGTCGTACTATTTTTATTATTAATTTAAACTCATATACCACTTTCTATTATATTCCACACTTTTTAGATTTTAAGTTTGTTAATTTTATCCAATACTGCTTTAAATATAATGTAATTAATTTTAAATTATTAGTAATTGAACTCGTTCATCACAAGAAAGCAGATTCAATAATTTTTTTAAATTTAGAACAAAATATAAGTTTTGTTAATTGTCTAGTAGTGTTTCAAATGAAAGTTTTGTTAATTTCAAATTATTTGTTGGTCCTTTTTTAGCTGTAAGTGAATGGAAAAATAATTATTTCGTTTATCACATCGTTTGTTTTTCTCTACAAGCGAATGAAAGTAGTTTAGTTTGAAATTTTCTGGTGACAGTGAACTATTTTTGGTTTGGTGGTTGAGGTGAAGTATTTGCAAGTTTGTCTAGGTATTATTGCTTTATTTATAATATTATTGCTCAAAATTGGGTATTATATGCTGTAACCTAATATTGAGTTTAGGCCAAGATGATTTGGAACTCCTTAACTATGGCAAATAATTGTGCTCCCTATGGGTGAGCCTTTTTTTCCTGTATTGTATGTTTCTATAACAATTATGTTAGATTTCATTGGTTTTAGTTTCTCATTTAGTGGTATTTCAATATGGCTTCAATTCATTGGTGAATGGGAAAATAAAGCTATGTATATGCACTTGTTCTCACAAGATAATTGTACTTCATGGACATTTGTTACTTTTTTTAATTATAATGGCAGTTATTTAATTTTTTATAGATGATTACTGACTTTTGTTTTTGCAAAGATTTTTGTTTTTTTTTTCAGTTATAAAAGTTTAGGATTTTTTAATGGCTACTATCTTTAAAGTTTTCTACTTTGTTAAACTTTTTTGTGAAAATATAAGTGATAAATATGATGGCATGATCAAATTAATGGTGATAAAAATTTCTTGCTGTAAAGCACAGTTGAACAAAGTATTTATGCAAATTAATGGATGATACTTGCAAGTTTAAAGCAATGGTGTTATAATAAACAATTCCAGGTATATAATTTTGCCCAAGAAGTTTTTCAATCAATTTTAGGAAATAATGCATTGCTTAGGGAAAGAAAAATCTTTTTCTATCATGCTCATTTAAACAACTTTCTTCTAAGTTAGCAATATGAAGCTCATTTGATTCTTTTAACTCACTTTTATGATTTTTACTCTATTTTCTTCTTAATTAGCATATGTCCTAGCTTTTGTATCAATCATGGAAAATATTTTAAAACAAGGTCTGTCTTCGAACAGATTTCTTTTTTTTATTTTTAAAAAATGCTAGCTGAAACTCCTGTGTAAAAAGGGAAAAAACTTTAGTAGAATTATCTACTTCTAATCAAGAATTTGGTATGGATAAATGTATTACCTTATGGATAAGTCTGCATGTTATTAGTGAGTGGTTGATTTTTTCAAAACGGTTCATACAAAGTTGTTGCGTCACATACAATAACTGCAAATTAGATGTATGTAATATGCAAAAAGCAAACCATATAAGAAATACTTCATGAGTTTCAAATTTCAGCATAGTTTTAAGAAAACTTAAGTTAATAGAGATATAAATGATGTCTTAGAAGCAAGAATATCTGGATCTTTGTATCATGATGTGTGCTTTGCAAGTTTAGAGTGCATTCTACCTATTAAAATGTAAAAAAACCAAATACAATCCAAAACAATCTTATTTGCTACTATAAAAAAATTCGAGCAACGTTAGAAGAAAAATGAACTAGACTAGCTAAGTTGTCAAAAATATATGATAGTTTAGACTTACAGTTTTCTTACTATTCACCAGACCAAAAATTATATACTATTTTCAACAGGTTAACTCCATTAATAACTTCTCCTTTATACTTTTTATTCCACATCAATAATCATTATGTAATACAGGTGTTGTTGCATAGAGTTAACCTAACTCAAGATGGGGTGACATCTATGCTAGTTTATGAACTAATTGCATTTTACGAACATCAACAGGTAGTTTATGAACTGAATGAATATTATGAATTTGATACTAATATCTTATGTAGGTTTTTATGGGTTATCATTGCTATGGCTACATATACTATATCTAAAATATTATTAGTCTTTTGTTTTAAGGATGCAATGTAAGTAACAAGAAACATATTAAAGAATCCAAATTTTCTTCCAAAGGCGAGGCTATATAACAGAATATATCACCAACATTGAAGCAGAAAAGCTGATCAATTAAGCATTGAAAAGATACATTATATGTTACTAATATCATTTGAAACTAATGAAAGTGTAGTTTATTCTGGTGAGTAGTATTCCTAAAGTGATTGTATGTGCCTTTTTTTTAAACAAAAACATGTAACTACAATTCGAAATAGCAGTACATTTACTAGAAACTCAAATTACCATGCTTGCTGCCATTCCTAATATCCATCTCCACTCTTATTACTCTCTTAAAAATTATTTTATTTCATTGGAAATGAGAGGGTCCTTTTTGACTACTTGGGGTTTTATAGGCATTTTTAAAATGATTACTTACGTTTTGCATTGACATTGTTAAACGAGGGTTAGTGGGCCTCTTGTTGATATTCTGACTTCAGAGCGTTCATCTTAATGTTATTTCTAGTTTCAATACTATTGGTTTTTTTTTGGAGAAAAAGGTACTTTATTAAAACTATATAAAGCATATATTTCCTTGATATGCCTCATTAAAACCTTACAACCCCCCTAACCTATATGGGTACCTTGTAAGGAAAAAGAGTACATATCAATGCCATATATTAACAATACAACAAGTCAATATAGAGCTAAGCTGTCAAACAGATGGAGGAGTAAACACAAGAAGTACAGTCTCAAAACCATCTGTACGATCAGCTTGCTTCAGTGATCTTGCACAATGCCTGTCACCTAAGTTACATAGGAAAAATAAAAGCCATACCAATACAAAACAACGGTCTACTAGGCCTACCACGTTCGACTGCAATAGAAAATCAGTGGGGAGAGAGAGGATAATCGTTCCCAAATTCTCAAATCAAAATCTCTTACTATCAGAGGAAGGGAGAAGCTTGATGAGCTTCATCTGACAGCGAAGACAATCTTTGTACTTCTGATGCTGAGTAACAAATACCCGATATTCAAGGGGGTTGAAAGAGGGCATGCAGATCTGTTACCTTAAAAAGATTCAACAAGATAAGTTTTTCTTCTTCATTTAATTTGTGGATCTGTATCCTCTGCTGAATAAGATGTTTGCTTTGAATGAGAATCTGATTAATTTTCAATTCAACTGGTTCTTCTGTTCCGTTAAAAACCCTTTTGTTACGCTCGCACCATATATTCCAGATGATAGTTGTACATATTATGCTTGTAATGCATGTATTAGTTGGTTGGAAATTTTCCTGTGCTTTTTGGAAATCCATCAGAAGGGGGCTGATCTCATAATTGATTCCTTGTTTGATATTGAGTTTAGGAAGGATGGCATCTAAAATGTTTCTAGAGTAAGAACATTGGAAAAAAAGGTGATCTCTATCTTCATTGTGATTAGCGCATAAAGAACACTTTTGATCTATAGTAGGAGACCATTTGCTAATCCTGTCTTTTGTATGCAATTTGTCTCTGATGGCCAAAAGAGAACAAGTTGACATTTTTGGTGCGCAGCCTTTGTCCCAAATGAGTTTAGTCCCTTCATACTCTTCATATTTATTTCTAAAAACATTCCAGGCAGATTTTAAATAGAAATGGCCTTGTTTGCTAGGCAGCCACCACCAGAAATCATGTTGCATATGATTGAGTATGTGAATTTTCTTGATAACATTGTGAGAACGGATGGGAATAGAATTGAGGTTTTGTTTCCTATTGTTATTATATATGAGATTCGAGACCTTTTTGTGGCAACCCCTCGATGTATACATGCTGCTCCATCCATAGTTGTCAATCAACGAAGATCCTTGAATCCATAGATCAAACCAAATGTCAGTTGTATCTCCATTCACTATTTTCCTGTCTATATATCCTTTGCACCATTGTCTAGCGCATAGAATAGTTTTCCAAGTGTGGGAAGCATTATTGTCCATTCCGACAGTCCAAAAATTAATATTTTTACAATATTTGTTATGCATCCATCTTGCCCACATAGAATTACCATTAATATAGTTCCACAGCAGTTTAGTTGCTAAGGCTACAGCTATGTCTTCAATTTTTCTGATTCCCAATCCCCCTTCTCTTTTGATTTTGCATACTTCATTCCAACTCATTTTACGTGATTTTGATTTCCATAAAAAATTCGCACATAATGAGTTAATCTTATGAATGATTGTTACAGGAAATTGAGCTACCTAAATCCAAAACTGCAGCATGGGATGGATAATGGTCTTAATAAGTTCAGCTCTCCTACTGATATTGAGGAATCTGGTTTGCCAATTATTAAATTTTTTGTTGATTTTGTCAATAAGCCATCCAAAGTCTCTAGTTTTCAAGGCATTATTGGAAAGGGGAATTCCCAAATAAATGATTGGCAAATTATCAATTTTGAAATTAATAATTTCTGCAATTTGCTGTTTATTACTGGCACCTTTACTGAAAATAGCCTTTATTTTTCGGCATTTAATTCAAGTCCAGAGAAGTTTTTCATATTTTGTAAGATTTGATGTATAGTTTCTGCATTTTTGATGGTAGCTTTTGTCATTATGAGAATATCATCAGCATAAAGGAGATGGGTAATTATCGGTTCTACTTGATAAATAGGACTAATATTTCCTTTGATGTGTTCGATGTCCAAGTTTAACGTGAGATATTCCATGGCTATTGCAAATAAGTAAGGCGACAGAGGATCTCCTTGTCTAATTCCTCTCGAGCTATTAATAAAACCATATGGGGGCACCATGTATTAAAATTGAAAACGAGGGAGTAGAAATACACTCATATTTAAGAGTAGCAAAAGAGAAAGGAAACCCAATAGATATCAGCATATGATGGATAAATTCTCTATTGATCTTGTCATAGGCCTTGTGCAAATCAATTTTCAAACAAAGATTGTTCGAATTTTTTCTATTAAAACTTCTGACCATTTCGTAGGCTAGTAGAGAGTGTTCAGAGATTAGCCTATTAGGGATGAAAGCGTTTTGGTTAAATGATATTAATTCATTCATGTATACTTTCATCCTGTTGCATAGAAGGTTAGCAAGAATTTTATATGTGACGTTACAAAGTGAGATAGGCCGAAAATCTGACATTTTTGAAGCATCTGGAATTTTTGGAATAAGACAAATGAAAGTGTGGTTAATTTCTTTGATGATTTTACCAGTTTGAAGTATACCATTCATTGCTTTCCAAATGTCCATTTGAATTTAGTCCCAATGAAGTTTGAAAAATTTAGAATTGATGCCATCTGGTCCAGGAGAACTATTATCATTAATTTGGAAGATAGCTTCTTTGATTTCCTCCAATAAAAAAGGTTTACATAATTGGTTCTTTGCATTGTCTGAAAGAATTTTCTTGCAAATAATGTTTGGAAATTGGTTTGGGACATGGGGTAAGAAAAAGAGATCTGAGAAATATAGAGAAGCTTCTTGAGCAATTTTCTCTGATGCTGAAATCCACATACCTTGATGGTTGACCGTAAGATAGTTTTTTCGACATGGTTTGTAATCTGCAATTTTACTGGAAAAAAATTCCGTTGGCCTGTCCCCCTTAATAAGCCAATTGATTTTCATTTTTTGTTCATTTTCAATGGCCATTTTCTTCATCATATTGTGTAATCTATCACAATTATTGGAGTATAATTGCAACAGGTTAGCATCAACAGGATTAGCAAGTATCTGGTTATAGATACTGTTATTATGCTCTTTCAGACTATTAATTCTTTTCTGCAGATTATTATGATTACATGACCAATTCTTCAAATTATATTTCACTTTTTTCATTTTGCAAAGCAAAGTATACAGAGGGCTTCCAATGAAGTGGAATTCCAAAGCCTCATTGATTACAGGGGGTATAGTCAGGGTAGCAGTGCCAAGAATTTTTATATTTAAAAGGTTTGATTTTCTTTTGAATACTCTGTACATGTAGAATGATTGAAATAGGGGTATGGTCACTAAGGGAATGATTACTGAAGTTATTGCCAAAGTTGTTAAATTTGTCTAACCAGTTGTAGTTAACAAAAGCTCTATCAATCTTATTATGAATAGAGAATAAGTTACCTCCTCTCCAAGTGTAGAAATTACCCGAGAATTCTGGTTCCACTAGTTTGGAAATAGTGATACAGTCATTGAAGTTGGGATCTCCATTTGAGTTTAACCTGCCATTGTTTATTCTCTCATTGTTATGAAGAATTGTGTTAAAATCTCCTACCACTAACCACGGGAGGTTAATTAGCTTAGATAATGTGATGATGTCTTCCCATAGATTTTTTCGACCATCTTCTTCATTATAAGCATAAATAACCGTGCACACAATACTTATATTATTTGCATTGTGAAGTATACAGGAAATGGATTGGTCAGAAGTATGAAGAACAATAGTGGTCCATATAGAAGAGTCCCATATAATAATAATTCAACTTTTTCGATCACCCGTAGCATTGTGTGACATTTTCCATTTTCTGTCTATTTTATTCAATATTATTGGTTTCCTTGCATTAAATTGCAGTATTGGTTTCAATCCATGTTTAGCATTATTTTCATTACTAATTAAAGTCCTTACTTGATAAGGTGATTCGAATTGTTACATGATTGTAGCTCAACACATCAATAATTGTGGATGATCACATAATTGGCACAAGATTTTTTCCTTCCCAAAATTGAAAAGTCTGCTTAAATCGTATAGTGCAAAACACTCCATTTATTTAGTCTTAAACTTGGAATTCTTGACCCTTCTGTGAATTCAAAGTAAAGCTTGGTTGATGCGTCCAAGCTTAGTAAGGATTTTTGTACCATTTGCTTATGCTTAAAAATAAAGTAAAAATTCGACGTGGTTAATTAGTATTATAATTTCAATGTTCTTTTTTATATAGTGTCATATAATACATGGCTAAATGCAACCTAACATAAGTCTCAGCTTTATCAAAGCTATGCTCTAAAAATTGGGTTTAGTATTTTACTATTTCTACGTGGATTTCCAGTAAAAAAAAATCTACCAAATAATTTACATAATTTTGTTTCCTCATATCTTGTTCAAATTTACACATTTTTGCATTGCTTCCTAACGACTGGTGCTAGATTATTTTCTTCTGAAAGATGAATGGAATTGATGCTTAAAAATAAAAGAACAATTCCTCTACCTTTTTATTTTTTCGAGAAATTATGAGCATTAAATGAAAATATTGGGAAGATAATAGAAGTATTTTGAACTTGAAATATCAGCGATTATAACTACTATGGCAGCTAATGAAAAGCTTTATTATAGTTTTTGGTTGATAGTCTGTTTCTTCAGTTTAAAAACTGTTAGCTTTATTGAAACTCTAAAAATTTAAAATGTATCACCGCTAATTCTAGCACATGAAAATGGCAGAGATAGTGTAGTGACATAAAAATGAAGGCAGAGCAACATATTTTGGCTAGCTCAAAGTATTTCAAGAACATGATCAATGTATTTTCACTTTTGTGGTAGTTGACTAATGCTTTTTTCCTGATCGAGCATCATGTTCTAAGGTGTATGCTGTTTTGGCTAGCCATGTCTAATGTCAAGTCTATGCTATGTTGAAGAATAAAAGTACTGACTAGATATGCTGCAAAGAATGAAGATGTTAGAAAAATTAAGGGTCTAAAAGATTTGAATTCAGGTATTCATGGTAATAGCAATGACTCAGTGGAGTGCATAGTTCATTTTTTTTATATTTTCACAACTTACATCTTGAATTTTTTTTTAACTCCATCTGCTCTTTTTTGAATATAGCTTCACCTTTCAAAGCCACATATCCAAGTGTTGGCATAGTGATTTTCACTTCTGCTGAGCCCAAGGTCTATTCTTAATTATTTTGTAGATTTGCGCCCTAATTATTTCATTTATTTTGCTATATAGGTACACAAACTATTCCTTTGCTATATGGAATATTGCTAGCTAAAGTTGCTAATAAAAGGTATTTTTTATGAATTTGAATATGTACGCTATTATGAAGTATATTTGTTATATATGATATAAATCAGATCTTTTTTTGATCTCGTAACTGTATATTGAATTGGGATGTGAGGGAAAGCACTAAACGTGCAAAGGAAATGCTTTGAAAATTTATGAAATTCGATAAATTTATAAAAATCAACAAATTTATTATAAGTAACTAAGTTAACCAATTTTTATAAAAATTAAATAATTTTCTAAAAATTAGCTAAGTTTTATAAAGTTAAATTAATGTCTAAACATTAATGAAATTTTATAAATTTTATAAAAATTAATTAAGTAAAAACATTTATTTAAGATAACTAAGTTATATAAAAAATAATTAAAATTAAAAAATTTACTTAATTTTTGAAAATTAACAAATTTTTATAAAAGTTAACTATGTTATCATGTTTTATACAAATTTAACTAGATTAACTAAAAGTTTATAAAAATTAACAAATTCTTATAGAATTTAACTAAGTTATATAAAAATTAACTAAATTTTTTTAACTAATTTATAAACCAAGTCTTTTATATATTCAACTAAGTTAATTAAGTGAGTTTTATAAAAATTAATTAAAGGATAAAAAAATTAACTAAGTTATGTAAAAAATGACTAAGTTAATTGAGTTTTATAAAAATCAACAAAATTTAATTTTTTTAATTAATTTAACTAAAGTTTATGAAAATTAATTTAGTTTTAAAGAAAATCATGTTCTCTATTTTGAAATCTTTGTTAAATTGTTATAAGAATTGACTAAGTTTTATAAAATTATATAATTTTTATAGAAATTATATAATATTTATATAAATTAACTATGTTAAATAAGTTTTATAAAAATTAATTAAGTTTACAAAAATTAACTAAATTTGAAAGAAGAATAATAATAATAGTAGTAGTAGTTGTAGCAATAATAAAATATTGTAATAATAAAAAATTAACTAAGTTTAAAATAAGTAACTAAGTTAATTAAATTTTATAATAATTAAATAAGCTAACTGCTTTTTTAAAATTAAACAAGTTTATAAAATTTAATTAAGTTTTATAAAAATTTTAAAAAAAAATTCATGTTCTCTATTTTGAATTTTTTTAAAAATTGATTAAGTTTTATAAAAATTAATTAAGTTAACTAAGTTTTATAATAATTAATTAATTATAGAATAATAATATAATATAATATAATAATAGCAATAAAATAATATAATAATAACAACAACAAATTAAGAAAGTTTAAAATAAGTAACTAAGTTAATTAAGTTTTATAATAATTAAATAAGCCAACTGTTTTTTAAAATAAATAAGTTTATAAAATTTAATCAAAATTTATAAAAATTAATAAGTTTATAACAATATACATGCAATTGTTGAATAAAGTATTTTAAACAAAATTTACATCAATTTTCGAAATTTCCATGTGTTGTTGATATCGTTTCCATATGATTATATAAATTAACTAAATTTTATAAAATTAACTAAGTTTATATCAATCAATTTAATTTTATAAAAATTAACTAATTTATTCCAGTTTCACATAAATTAATTAAGTTCCATACAAATTAATTAAATTTATACAATTAAGCTTCACACACATATATGTATGTATGTATAGTTATAATTGCTAATTGTTGAATTTGTTTTTCATAAATCCCATCTATGGCGCATACAAATGGCAACATGCTACGCTATATTAGCCGATTTGAAGTTATTTTGAAGTAAAGTTTTTTGGTTTGCACATTTAACCATCATGTGCAGTACAATCTTTTATCACTTGTATTATTTACACTTTTAATGTAATGTTCATTAAATATTATGACATATTATACATCATATATGTGAATGCTGAGTATTTAGTTATTTTTCGTTTAATGTGATCTATACGAG
Source organism: Allium cepa (assembly GCA_030765085.1). Classification (NCBI taxonomy): domain Eukaryota; kingdom Viridiplantae; phylum Streptophyta; class Magnoliopsida; order Asparagales; family Amaryllidaceae; genus Allium; species Allium cepa. The sequence continues at coordinate 879,657,760 of CM060931.1, read as the reverse complement.
TAAGTGAAATGATACATTGTATTTACGTAAATTTATCAATTATAGTGTAATAATGGATATGTTCGTACTGCAAAAATGATTTTTAAAACGCTGTCAAAGGATTTAATAGCCTTTTTAAAACGCTGTTAAAGGATGTAATAGCCTTTTTAAAATGCTTTTAAGCCTGTAGTAGCGTTTATGAAAAGCTATTACGGTTAAGAATATTTTATGACCGTTGTCCCCAAGATGTCATTAAAATAAAAGGTTTTTTTTAGCATTTGAAGAATGCAAAATATGACTTTTTGTAGCATTTGAAAATGCTACAAAAGATTGTTTTTATAGTGTTTCTCATGCTGCAATAATAGGTCATTAACTTATTACAACTTATTGATTTACAATGTTTATGAAAATGATATAAAAGCCTTTTATAGCGTTCTTTAATTGCTATTAAGGATCCTTTTATTTTAGTCTTTTAACTATTCAGATTTAGTTGGCCATTTCATAGGAAATATTTTTAGTTGCAAATTAATTACACATTGTTGTATTAGGAAAGCACAAGTAGTTGAAACAATTTTTAACCAAAAAAGGTTGTTTATTGGTAAAATGGTTTTCGGTCACATTATTGATATTTCTTCAAAGCTATTTATTTCTGTAAACATTTTTCAAAACCAAGTTTATACCATCATTAATTATTAATTAAAATGGGATAACAAAGTTATAAAATCACTTTTTATCATATTAAATCGAGGATACAAATATTTGAACAATTTCGACAAATACAAAGTGTTCGAAATTCTGAGTCGTTACATTTGACATTACATAACTTCAAAACAAAGTATATATTAATATCTATAAATCACGAATAATGTGTGGAATTATAATAAAAGAAAATAGTATAACGTATGATTTTATACTAATATGTCTATTAATAACTATTTTTTGAATAAATGCTTTTATAATAATATGATATTATAAAACCAAGTATGTGTATTATTTGTAGTAGAAAATGCATTTTTTGAATGTTTGAAATTGGATATAGAAGTTTAATGGCGAGAAGAAAGGAATGATACCATTACATTTCAAAAATAATATGAAAGCATTTATGAAAGTGGCAACTTCCAATAGAACAAAGAAAAATGAAATTTGATGTCCTTGTTCTAAATGTCATTGCCTAAAAGTTTAAGAATATGATACCATAATGTTTCGTTTACATTGTTTTGGTTTTACGCCGGACTATAATGTGTGGTGAGTTCATGGTAAAGTGGATACAAGAAATGAGTTGACAATTACAGTTGAAGATGAGCCATGTCCATAGATGTCCATATCAAAGAACTTGGTCTAAAAATTAAAATGATAGAAATAGTTCATGATGCCGGCGGTATTGGTATATAACTACATGAATTACCTTATAAAGAGAACTTGACTTGGAAGCTAGAATTTTTTTGAAATTTTAGAAGCATCAAAATAACCTCTGTATAAACATTGTACAAAGATAGACTTATAAGTGACATCTTGGTTAATCGCTTTAAAATTTGAATATGCCGCATCGAAAAATCTAATGAATGCAACTCTTAATTTGGGTAAAGAAACGCTTCCACTAGAAAATTTATCAACAAAGAACAGTTATTCGCTAAAAAAAGAAGCGTCAATATTCGGTTTATGAAAGGATCGACATCTGCCCGGGAGGATGTCAATATATTAGAAGGAAGATAAATAATTGAGGAGTTGAAAATTATAGATGAACCAAGATATAAATCGACAAGGAGTTGAGGAAAAGGTGCACCTTTCACCGAATGCATTATTTCTGCTTACACCTAGACTACACAAGTTATACACGTCTTTTGCTTCTAAGAGACACATCTAATAGCATAGTGAATGATAACTAGATGAAAGGGTTTTACACCATTCTTTTGGCGGTGAACCTTGGAAATATTTTAATAGAACATATCCTGATTTTCCTAAGGAATCACATAATGTTAAAGTTAGTCTGTGTGTTAATGGTTTTGCACCTTTTGCTTTGTTTGTTAAGCCATATACAACATGGCAATTATTTTAACATTGTAGAGTTTGCCTCTATGGATGTGTATGAAGAATTCATGCACCTTTTTAGCTGTTATAGTTCTGACGCAGCGGATAATATCAAAACGATATAGATCGATGAAAGTAGCAAACAGTGGATTGAAGATACTGAAATGCCCAAATTCGTTGATCACAAAGATACCGAATTCTAGCTATCTTCGACACGTTGATCGCGCACGATACCGTGAAAGAAGATCTACAATTCTTCAAACGTTGATCAAGTGCACTTGATACCGTGAATTGGCTTCAACGATCGTTGATTCGAGCGCACTCGAATGACCGAAAGTGGAGATAGGAGATCACACTCAACTACCAATTTAGATGAAAGCACACAGCAATCAAACAAAGTTTTTATTCAACAATCAACCACCCTAAAATGTACAACACACTCCCTATTTATAGCATTTCACAACCGGTGCCTTAAGTCGTTCACGACTTACGACTCATCATATGTCGGCAGCGACTCAACGTACACGGCTTATCAGTTACAACACAATGCCGACTCAACTTAGGTCGTACACGATCTAAAACGCACAAAAGTGATGACTTACGACTCAACGTTACAAGATTCAAGTTAGAACACACACATATATTTACAACACCTAGGTCATATACGACCTAACGACTTACGACTTAAGAAAATACAAACATCCCGACTTACGACTTAAACTCCCAGCGACTTAAGCTCTTAGGTCGGCAACGAGTTAACTTCCAAAGCGGCTTTACTTCCAGTGCGGCATAACCCAGCAGCGACTCAACTCTTTAGGTCGTAGACTATTAGATCGTAGCTCGTTAGAACGTAGCCCGTTAGGTCGTTCGAACGACTTTAACATCCTTAGGTCGTAACCCGTTTGAGTTAGGTCGTGAACTCGGTGCAATTTCCCCCTCTAGTCTCCAGTTAGGTCGGGAACGACCTAAACTTTCCTCCTTAGGTCGTGGACGACCTAGGCCTTCACCTTCTGGGTTCCAGTTAGGTTGGAAACGCCTTAAATTTTCCTCCTTAGGTCGTGGGCGACCTAAGTCTTCACCTTGCTTAGGTCGTGGGCGACTTAAGCCTTGGAAAATGATAGCTTGCAATTCTTCGACCCTGGTCTGAGCTGCATCATCCTCCCCAGGTTGACAAAAATTCGTCCTCGAATTTGTAAATTCTTCCACATCTCCTCGTTCATCTCCACAATATGGTACGAGATGCTTAACATTGAACACGTCAGAAGTGTACACATCCTCCGGCAGCTTCAATTTATAAGCATTTTCATTAATCTGTTTCACAACTTCCACATGACCAATTTTTCTGGCTTTCAACTTGTTATAAGCGCCCACTGGAAAACGATCCTTTGTGAACACAGCATATACCAAATCTCCTTCATTAAACTCAACACTTCTTCGCTTCATATATGCGGATCTTTTATACTTCTCATTTGCTTTCTCCAATCGCTCCTGAACGATTTTATGATATTCAGTCAACCCATCAACAAAGTCTACATCTCATTTAACCGTCCCCTTCGGTTGTGGTACTACCGTTAATCCAATGGTCCCCTTGGTAAATTTGAATATACAATCTGAAATGGACTGAAACCCATACTACGATTCACTGCATGATTATGTGCAAACTCTACCCGGCATAACTTCATGTCCCAACTCTTCAGATTGTCCTTCACAAGACATCGCAACAAATTTCCCAACGATCTGTTGACAAGTTCTGTCTGTCCATCTGTTTGCGGATGATAAGCGCTGCTAAAGTTGAACTTCGTTCCCAACATCTTCCACAAGCTTAGCCAAAAATGACTCAGAAAACGAGTATCTCTATCCGAAACAATAGACTCTGGTAACCCATGTAAACGATAGATCTGTTTAAAGAACAACTGTGCCACATGGACTGCATCTGCCGTCTTCTTACAAGCAACAAAATGTACCATCTTCGAGAAACGATCCACCACAACATATATAGATCCATTTCCCCTTTGAGTTCTCGTCAAACCCAACACGAAATCCATGCTAATGTCTACCCACGGTTTTGTAGGAACAGGTAATGGCGTATACAATTCCGCATTTGTAGCTGTCCCTTTCGAAACCTGACAGACATGACATCTATGCACAAACCTTTCAACTTCCCTTCTCATTGACGACCAATAATAAGACTGAGAAATCAACTGCAATGTTCGATCTCTACCCACATGCCCTTCTTCATGCAACTCTTTCACAATTTTCATTCTCAAGCTGCAATCTGGTATGCATAATTGATTCCCTTTGAATAAGAATCCATCTATCAACACAAATTCATCAGTACTCCCATTCTTGACTTTCTCAACAAATTTCTTAAAGTAAGGGTCTTCTTCAATCAACTCTGGTAATAGTTCAAACCCTGTCACTTCAACTTTCATTGTCGTCAACAAATGGTTCCTCCTGCTCAATGCATCAGCCACACGATTCGTCACCCCGACTTGTGTTTCACAACAAAAGTAAATTGTTGTAAATACGCGACCCATGAAGCGTGCCTAGCTGAAATTTTATCCTGCCCTTGCAAATGCTTCAAAGCTTCATGATCCGTATAGAGAACAAACTCCTTTTGAAACAGATAATGTCTCTAGTGCTTTACTGCTTGAACAATTGCGTAAAACTCCACATCATAAGTGCTATATCTCAACTTGGCTCCAGATAACTTCTCACTGAAATAAGCAACTGGTCTTCCCTTCTGACTCAAAACTCCACCAACCCCAACCTTCGATGCATCAGTATGTAATTCAAACAACAACTGAAAATCTGGTAAAACTAGAATTGATGCTGTCGTCAATAGTGTTTTGATCTTCTCAAAAGCAACCCCTGCTTCCTCTGACCACTCATCCTTCTTTTCTTTCATGCAATCGGTTACTGGTGCCATTACACTGCCAAAATGTGGAATGAACCTTTGATAGAAAGATACCAACCCATGAAAACTTCTCACTTCAGTAATTGTCTTGGGTTGTGGCCAACTCCTGACAGCTTCTACTTTACTTTCATCCACTTGAATTCCTTCTTTCGATACAACGTATCCCAGAAACAAAACACTGTGCGTCATGAACACACACTTCTTTGTTGCAACATAAAATTTCTCCTGTCGTAGAATCAACAGTACTTCACGCAAATACTGGACATGCTTTTCCATACTCCCACTGTATATCAAAATATCATCAAAGTAAACTACCACAAACTTCCCAATGAATGGTCTGAAAATCTGGTTCATCACTCTCATAAAAGTACTCGGAGCATTTGATAAGCCAAACGACATAGCCAGCCATTCGTATAAACCTTCCCTCGTTTTAAAAGAAGTTTTCCACTCATCACCCGGTCTAATACAAATCTGATGGTATCCACTCTTCAAGTCAATCTTCGAGAATACAACAGCTCCATTCATCTGGTCAATCAAATCATCAAACCTTGGCATAGGAAATCTGTATCTCACAGTGATCTTGTTTAGAGCCTGACTATCCGTACACATCCTCCACGAACCATCCTTCTTCGGCACCAACAAAGCTGGCACTACACAAGGACTCAAGCTCTCCTGAACACGCCCCTGTTCTAACAACTCCTCCACCTGCCTTCTCAGTTCCTCATGCTCTTTAGGACTCATTCTGTAATGTGGCCTGTGTGGTAATACTGCCCCTGGCACAAGATCAATCTGATGTTGAATATCCCTCAACGGTGGTAACTCCGTCGACAACTCTTCAGGAAACACATCTTTGAATTCTTCCAATATCGGTTTTACTTCCTCTGGAACTTCAACGGATTCAGTAGCTTCATGTCCAATTAACAAAAACACCTCTGGACACTCCTCTGCTTCTTCAATAAATTCCTTCAAAGTCAGCAAAGTTTTAAGCTCCTCAATCTCTTCTGACTTGCTCTCTCCTTGTTGTCTCTTCTTTGGTACTAAAATGATCTTAACACCTTCAAACATAAAACTGTAGCTATTGGTCCGACCGTCATGTTGCACTGCTCGATCATACTGCCACGGTCTTCCCAAAAGTAAGTGACAAACATCCATCTCAACTACATCACACCAAATCTCGTCTTTATACTTCTTCCCTATAGAAAATGGAACTTGAACTCGCCTGTCCACCTTCACCTCTCCTCCTTTTCTCAACCATGCTAACTTGTAAGGATTTGGATGCTTCTCCGTTTTCAGCTTCAACTTTCTCACAGCTTCAGTAGAAAGAATATTGTCACAACTTCCTGCATCAATCACAAACTTACAAACCTTTCCCAGAATGGTGCATGTTGACTGAAAAATGTTACTCCACAACCAACTAGCTTCTTCTTCCTGCTTCGGTATTAAACAAGACCTCCTCATCATTAGTTTACATCCTTCATCTCCTGACGCAACATCCTGTTCATCCTCCTCAACTGGACTAGGATAACCTTCCCCAATATCCTCACCTTCAACTTCAACAATCATAGTTCGCTTCTTCGGCTTCAGACATTCAGTACTCTTGCGACCCCCTTCCTGGCAATTATAACATTTGAAACTATTGTTGACCTTCGCCTTCGCAACTTCATTGACAACTGGTTTACTGACAGATTTTGAAACATTGGAACTCCCACTAGCACCCTTGTTCTGAATATTGGAACTCGTAAACAAACCACCTCCACATCTTCCCTGCTTCTCCCAAGCCAACGCTTTCTGATGTGCTTCTGCTACAGATCTTGGATCAAACATATTCATTATATCCTGGATCTGTATCCTCAACCCTCCAACAAATCTAGCAGTCAGCTGTTCCTCTGTCTCCATAATGTCATTTCGAGCAATCATTGATAAAATTCATCAGCATAATCACTAACAGTCTTTGCCCCTTGCCTCAGATTCTGCAACCTCTGGTACATAAGTGATTGATAATTGTAAGGTAAGAATGTAGCCTTCATTAACTTCTTCATCTTCCCCCATGACTCAATCTTCGACTTCCCCATCCGTTCTCGTGTAAGTTTGGTTTGTTGCCACCACGCCATAGCTCTCCCCCTCAACCTAGTAGAAACCAACTTCACTCGACGATTCTCCGGAACTTCTTTGAAATCAAAGATCTCTTCAACATTAGACAACCAATTCAAAAATTCTTCTGCTAGCATTCCACCCTTGAATTCTGGAATTTCCATCTTCATACCCGATTCCCATCGTCGATCATCTTCAACATCCCGATATACATTTCGTACTTGGTCTCGATCTCGATAATGAATGCTATCTCTATCACCATCTTCATCGTAATCAAATATACGTCTATATCGATCTCGACCATCAACATCCCTTCGATCACGCATGTCTGTTTTACTATGTCTCTCTTCATCTCGATATGGCTCATCTTCAAACTCATGTGGAGTTCTTCTCTCTTCATGTCCATAGTCATGGTGATCTCCTCTTGACGAAATTGATGTTTCTCTTCTCTCTCTAAAAGATTGCAGTGATACCCTTCTCGCTTCCATAACCGATAGCGAAACTCGGTTTCCTCCATGGTTCGAGACTGGCGATCTCCTTCTTCGACCTTCATTCATGTCAATGATCAATTTCTCTAACTTCCCAATACCTTCATCAAATTTCTCATTAATGCGTTGTTCCATTTGCTCGGCTTCTTCTCTTCTATACAACACTTCAACATTCTGATGACGGTTAGCTCTTCTCGGCGGCATGATTAAATCAATACAAACACTTCAAAACTTCATAAATCTTCTACAAATCAAACTTCAACTAGCTCGCACAAGCTCAACACTTCAATACAAACTCATCCTATGCTTCAAACAACAATACCAAATTGATGCACGGCCCAAACTTAACACAAAGTTATGCTCGGCGTTCACTTAAAACTCTCGGCTTAAATAAGTGATGTACGGCTCTACCCAACTCGGCTCAAACTCAAACACCTTTCCAACTTTGATCCAAAATGAAATGGATCGGAAGCTTCTAAATTGTTGCAACTTCAAGATGAACAAGATGAATACCAACTTCAAACTCCTTGGCTCCAAGACTCGGCTTAGGTATGATTGGCTAAGTCTAGCTCTGATACCAAAAACTGACGCAGCGGATAATAACAAAACGATATAGATCGATGAAAGTAGAAAACGGTGGATTGAAGATACTGAAATTCCCAAATTCGTTGATCACAAAGATACCGAATTCTAGCTATCTTCGACACGTTGATCGCGCACGATACCGTGAAAGAAGATCTACAATTCTTCAAACGTCGATCAAGCACACTTGATACCGTGAATTGGCTTCAACGATCGTTGATTCGAGCGCACTCGAATAACCGAAAGTGAAGATAGGAGATCACACTCAACTACCAATTTAGATGAAAGCACACAACAATCAAACAAAGTTTTTATTCAACAATCAACCACCCCAAAATGTACAACACACTCCCTATTTATAGCATTTCACTATCGGTGCCTTAAGTCGTTCACGACTTACGACTTACGACTCATCATATGTCGGCAGCGACTCAACGTACACAGCTTATCAGTTACAACACAATGCCGACTCAACTTAGGTCGTACACGATCTAAAACGCACAAAAGTGACGACTTATGACTCAATGGTACAAGCTTCAAGTTACAACACACACATATATTTACAACACCTAGGTCGTATACGACCTAATGACTTATGACTTAAGAAAATACAAACATCCCGACTTACGACTTAAACTCCCAGTGACTTAAGCTCTTAGGTTGGTAACGAGTTAACTTCCAAAGCGGCTTTACTTCCAGTGCGGCATAACCCAGCAGCGACTCAACTCTTTAGGTCGTAGACTATTAGATCGTAGCTCGTTAGAACGTAGCCCATTAGGTCGTTCGAACGACTTTAACATCCTTAGGTCGTAGCCCGTTTGAGTTAGGTCGTGAACTCGGTGCAACTTCCCCCTCTGGTCTCCAGTTAGGTCAGGAGCGACCTAAACTTTCCTCCTTAGGTCGTGGACGACCTAGGCCTTCACCTTCTGGGTTCCAGCTAGGTCGGAAACGACTTAAATTTTCCTCCTTAGGTCGTGGGCGACCTAAGTCTTCACCATGCTTAGGTCGTGGGCGACTTAAGCCTTGGAAAATTATAGCTTGCAATTCTTCGACCCTGGTCTGAGCTGCATCAAGTTCCTATTCCTTAAAATCTAGAAAATGGGATAGATATATACCTACAACCTTTAGTTGTTGAGTTAAATAATCCATAGAAAGATGACACCGATATATCAACGAAAAATATTTTTAAATGCATGCTTTGTTATTATGGACAATAAGAAATTTTTCTATATATGAGATATTGTCTAGATGGAGTACTACTATAAAATTTTCATGTCATGTTTGAATGGTTTCTAGAGAGTCCAACAGTGCTGGTGGAATTGACATCATTGTATTTTGCATATAAATGATAAGTTTAGATTTGACAAGAAAAACTTTAGGTTAAATAGAACTATTACTTTACCACCACCTAACATATTGAGTACTAAATAAGCTTATTAATTTATTGAAAAATATCCACAAAACACTAAGGTAGGAAAAGACCAAAATGTAGTTAGGAAAGGACAATTTCATAACTGGTGTAAGTAAAGTATATTATGAGATATACCATATTTGAAGAATCTGAATCTTTGGCATAATTTCGACGTAATGCATAATAGGAAAAATGTATTTGAAAAATACTTTAACATAATAATGAACGTAAAAGGCAAAACAAAAGACAATTCAAAGTTAAGGAAGGATATCATGTTATATTATAATCATCTTGAATTTAAATTGATAATGTACATCCAATGTTCAAATAACTTGCTTGTCATGAGTTAGAAAATAGTCCTCATCAAAAACTAGCGGAATGGGTAGGAAACTTGAACTTCCCAAATGGGGCTGCTTCTAATATAAAATGTTGTGTTGATACGAAGGAACTTCTCTTGTCAGGTATGAAAAGTCATGATTGTCAGATATTTTTTGAAAATTTATTCCAATTTTTTGGGCAGTTACTACCACAAAAAATTTGGAACTCAAAACTGACTTTACCCAATTCTACAAGGATTTTTTCTTGACTAATCTTAATAAAACTAACTTGAAGAAACTAGAAAAGGATGTACCGAAACTAGCTTATAAATTAGAGAAAATATTCCCTCCTAGTGTTTTTAATTGCGTGGAGTAAATACACATAAATTTATCAACAAAAGCTTTAGTATGAGGACTAGCAATATGGATTCATGTATTCATTTGGGAGGCACTTATATTTTCTTATATTTGATTATTTTATCAATTAACATAAGAAGTTGTATAATTAATAGTTCTCATATATATATATATATATATGTATATTTGTGTGTCTGTGTATGTATATATACATATATATGAAATTTACTTAGGTCGCCTATAAAAGAAGGTAAAACAGTAACACCCTTTGAAAAGATTCAATTTATCAAGCATAAATTGTAGAAGAAGCATCCACTTTACCAATTATTCTTTTGAAGGCCACGTTAAGCAAAATTTAATAGTGGTCATCGTAATGACAATGATTGGATGATTCAACTGATATTTCTTTTTCTGTTTTCCAAAAGTAGGAGCATCCATCTGGTAAATGAAAGGGTTTCAAACACTTATAGAGTTTAATGTAGCTATATCAATGGTGTTTCTCAATTATGAAGAGATACCAGATCTTAATTGGTATGTAATATTTTTTTTATTAATTTTACATTATTTTATGTTATAATCATATCATAATTTTTCCACTACGCTATTAATAATTATAAATAGTCAATTTGAAGGTAAATTTTTTGATATTGAGCTAGTAAAGGATTCGTGGATTAGATTAACATATACATAAGAGTGACTTACAAACGATTTTAATTTAGCACAATATTCGCTTTTAGCGATTTGTATTAATTTAATTCAGTGATAATCCAATCATGGATGTTTGTTATACAAAACTTGCATTTGATTCGATGAAAAGATATAGGAATTGTTCAATCATGTATGTAAATAGTTTCAAATTTCAAACAATACGGTTTAGAGCAAATAAAACAACTTGCAACAGCAAGGTATATGTTAAGGGTAGTTACAACGGTGATTATATTGAAGATTATTATGGTGTTTTACATGAAATAACTATATTTACTACTCGATGTCATCGGTGCTCAAAATTTATTTATTCAAATGTAAGAGGTTTGATTGTGGGAAAGATGTAAGAGTGCATCATGTTCATAAAGATTATCGTCTATTTAAGTGAACCACAAAAGGAAATATCAAGTTATGATCCGTTTGTGTTGGCCAACCAAGCAACACGATTTTATTATTTATCTTATTCTATAGTGAACAATAACAAGGTAGGTCATTTAGCATGTCATTTAAACTTAACCCATATGGTCATTCAGCTCGAACAAGACAGTAACATATGATCAACCGTACCAAAATGATTTGGATCCTGACGAACTATTGTAAATTACCAATGATACAGAAGAGGTAGGGCCAATTAATAATGAAGTGTTTGACAAAGTTGACTTAGAGTAAGATATCGATGTTGATGATGAAGATAAAGATTAACAAGAATATGAAGAAGTAAATGATGAAGATGATAATGTGCCAGATGAGATTATAGATGATAATGTAGATCGGCAGTAAGTAAACTGATTATTATACCGAACTACTACACTTGTATCGACTTGGAATAATGCTCTTCTTTTGGGTCATTCTGACCTTGATGATCATTAGCTCATCATAATTTAATTAGCATAACTTGTGGCACACCCGTTTGACCCTCGCACACATGCTGGATCATCTAGCATGCCTACTCATGCACCTATTGGTAAGTTAGGCTAGGCATCGGTGACAAACTCTAACTTTATCTCTCGAGTCTCTATCTACAAAAGAGCCTGAAGAGCAGGGTACACAATGATATTGATACAATTTATGCATTGATGTACACAAATGTACATTGATATACACATGTGCATTGATGTACATGCATGCACACGTGCATGTTACATATACATAACTGAGCATTGACACATGCAAATTGATTCATACATATATACACTTACATGCACACATAGCACATACACACATATTGACATGTGCATACACACATATATAGCAGTATATGCATTTTAATATATGTTCCTGAATAATTATATTAATACAAATTATACGTATGCAGATATGATATCTTGGGTAGTGCAACATCTAATTCCATTCATGAGGGCATGTTGGCGCATGCGAATGATTTTTGCCTAATTTTCTGGACTATCCCCTCTGATGTTAAAATAACCATGTTTGGCAAGTATTGGGTAAGTTAATTTATGACACAAATATGTGTGTGTGTAGATGTATATATGTATATATAGCTAGGATCAATAAACCCATATATTTAGCACCATTTCGTAGCCCTTTGATATCAGCTACAAGTTTCTATTTAAATATTTATTCTTTCTCTCTCTTATCACATGAACCAAATACTTAAATATAAACTTGTGGTTGATATCAACGGGCTAAGAATGCTACTAAATAAAGGAGGCTATTAACCCTAGCACACACATACATACATAGTACACATATACATACATAATATATATATATATATATATAACTATTACAAATATGTTTGCCACTCACTTTTTTCATCCAAAATAAAATATAGATCTATAATAGGGTCTAGGGCTTTATCCTCTATTTTCTTTTCCCAGATCTCTTCTTCGTCTCTTCAACTCTTGCCTTCTTATAACTATCTTCGTCCTCCACTTTCTATTATATTCATCTGCCTTAGCTTTTCAGTTTCTTTTTCTTTTTTTACTTTTTTCCATGTTACTCTAACCTATCCTTTAGCCTCAGCCTCAGCCTCTGGCGCTTTCTTTCCCTCCCTTGGATCGCCATGTCTCTTTTGCTCCACTGTTACTTTCTTTCCTAAGCCTCTTTGCCTTCCCTTCTCATTTGATGTTTGTTATCCTATTCTCCTTGACCCTTTGTCATCTACTAAAAGAGAAGCCAATGTACTCCTATTCTTCACCTTACCTTGTAGAAATCGTGTCCAGTTTTTTATTGCTTTTGGATCGAGCTCGGCTTGAATTGATTAGTGCTGAATTTTGGTTGTTTTTTGGTTCAGTTGGGATTTCTATTGGAAATTTTCGATCTATGGAATTATCTTGTTTGCGGTCATTTTAAGGTTGAAGTTGAGGCTCAAAATTCACTATTGTTGGGTGATTGCCCGTGTTCTAGTTGTTTTTGGCGTTAGATTTGTAACTGTTGTTTCAACTACTTCATACTTGTCTCCAATTCTTGCACTTAAAGCTTTTCTTCTTCATGGAACTGGTTTTTGGAATCTATCAGCATTCATATCTTTTCGCTCCTTGCTTTGCGAGTTGTTTGGGAAAGCCCTTGCGTAGGCAACTAATGAAATAAGCACCTTGCGTGGTGCTTGTGTTAATCATATTGTTTAAGATCTAGTGTGAGATATTTTTTTGTGAGAATCTGAAGTGTAAGGTGTAGTTGTCTATAGTGGACGGGCCACATTATAAACCACTTTGTAGCTTGTGAGGCATTTCTGTCTCATACTGGCAAGATCTGTAAAAGTGGTACAATGTAACGGCCCATAATTTCGCTACTTCGAAAATGAGAGATTTCATTTGTTTTAAATTTAAAAAGGTTTAAAACTTAAATAAACAAGTTATATATAATAGATAATAATAGAGGAATTATTTATTCTTATAGTTGATAATTCAAAAAGTATAAATTTGGATTTTAGAACAAAATCAACAAAAGTTAAGCTTTGTTAAAAATAAATAAATGCTTAAAAAAATAGGTTTAAATGTTTATTTAAAAAGATAAATATTATTGAAAACATCTAATAAAGATAATAAAAGTATATTAAAATACTTATAAGCATGTTAATAATCTTTTACAAAAATAACCAAATTTTGTCGCATTTTGTCAGTTTTACGTACACCATAAAATTAGAGATTTTGATATTATTTAAATATAATTTTAAAATATAAAGAGACATATTTTAATTTGTTTAAAGAAGTAAAAAGTTCATTTTTAAATTTGGTTTACATAAATAAACAGTTTAACTAAAACGTCAAAATATGACCATAAAACATTTTGTTGAAAAACGATGTTTTGTCGATTAAAAGTTATCGCAACGTCGTCGCACCTTTATTTTCTTATATAGGAACATATATTCAAATAGTGTAAGTATTAATTAATTCACTAATCAAGTTTACTTTTACTAAACAATGTTAGAAACTTCTAGAAAACAATTAAGAAAAAGTAAGCACAAAAAGACAAAAATATCATTTTAAAGCAAAAAGTAAAATATCAAATCAAAGAAATATAATTATTACTTACTTTACTTAATATCTAAGTGAAAATGACATAAATTAACGATTTGAAATGTGATGTTAATTGTTGAAAAAAATAAGTTTACTCTAGAAGTAAGTAAGGCCATTTTGGTAATTTGGTAAATGGACATTTTGGTAATTTAAAACTTCATTTCTTTTTCTATAAATGCCAATCACTTTCTCACTTTATTCACACTTTTCATTCTTCTTCTACTTCCTTTTCCAAGCTTTTCTCTACCTCTTTAATGGCTTCATTTTCTCTTCCAAATGCTTACTAACTTTTTTCAAAACCATATCAAATCAATTCCAAACACCACCAAACTTTGCCAAAGATCTTAGAAAACCATTAGAATATGGCTTACATCTAAGAAGTGAAGAAATGATGGAGGAAGGAGTGGAATAGGGCATGGCCGAACCTATGGAGGAAGAGGAACAAGTTGGAAAGCTCCGGAGCAAGAAAAAGAGAAGGAAGTGCCGTCGATTTCATTCCAAGGAGCTAGGAGCAAATTCAAGGTACTGCGGAAGCTCTGTCAGATTTTCGTCAGTTTGAAAGAAGAGGTCGATCGCATAAAGCAAAAGAAATGGTGTAGAAGTTGAATAGTTGAAGTTTAAGTGAAGTGTTGTTGCAAATGAATGTTGGTAGGAAGAACTGGTTAAGTTAAAGGAGAGTACTCCAAATTACTGTCACGAGTATGCCACCCCTCGGTCATAACCAACCTTTATTCGGGGTCCCAACAACAACAACCACATAGCAAAATAATTGCAATATCCACACAAGTTAAGTATCTGAGCTCCATACCATAATACCACTTTTTATCCAAAAGGAAATGCACATACCCTAAGGGGCGCTACCCCCAATAAACTTGCTGTATCCTTCCTATTTCATCCATTTTCGGGTTGTGAGGTTGGACGTAGTCTCGTCCACAAAGCTACGATTTACACAAAATCCCTGCTTTTATCAACAAATGATCAGCAACACTCAGCATGCCACACTACCAAGTTGGGAGTATATTACTAATAACCAGCAACTACATAACCTCTAAGCTCGTACGTCTCAGAGAAAGGTGTTAAGCTAAGAGAATAAATTCTCTGCCACCAACAGAAATGTATTTGAAAGAAATCAGCTTTATATCTCAAAGTGTAATGTCAGACATACAACCATACAAGCCTGTTCCGGGTTCGAACAGAACCGAAGGCACTTCATCCAATAAAGGAAGAAGCCCTTGCAGTCCAGGCATCCACAATCCCGATCGGACTCCCCATCACATATGGAGATCTCTATACCGAAGCAACTAAATGCAGAGTCATTCGATAGGTTATTCTATCGTTCTCGAAGACACCCTGTCTTCACCACCGCCTTCAAATGTTATCCGCTTCGTCGTATTACTATTCGGAATGGGTTATATGACACAAAGTCCTCTCTTGGCCAAACCAAATAGTGAGCGCTTAATTTAAAAACACATGGATATATCAATCACAAAGATTCATCATTAATATTCGATGTGGATTTCAGATAACCAACTGGAATCCGACTCCCTATCGCATCGAAATTCAAATGCTGTTTTACCGGCCAAGTTGTTTTTCATGTTCACGTAGAGAACATGTCACAGTTATCACAGCTCAGCACAAAGCAATCCATATCATATGGTATCACAATCATATATCAGAGATATCAATCAAAACAAACCATTCACTAATAATCAATCATCTACAATTAAGATGGATTATCGTGTGATTATAATCAATTAATCACATAATTATTTCATTAATTATCCTTAATTAATGATTAATTAATTATAAATTAACTAGTCGTTAATTTTTAGTTAATTAATCCCTAATTATTAATTAATTAATCCTTAATTATTAATTATTAATTATTTTCATTAATTAATTATTCCTTAATTATTAATTAATTAATCCATAATTATTAATTAGTTAATCCTTAATTATTAATTAATTCTTAATTATTAATTAAGTAATTATTCTTTAAGTAATTACAATAACAAATCATTAATTACTTAATTAATTAAAAGATAACCCATTTTATTTTTATTAGTTATTTTAATTATCATTTAAGCCTTGTTTAATAAATCATCATTATCACACTAATTAACTTAAGACCTTAAAGATTGATTAGTTATTAGAAAACACTTCATTTTTCATAATTATTTACTTAATTATAATAATTAAGTTTATTTAAAATAAACATTTAAAAATTAAGGTTATATATTTATTAAACACTTTACTTAATTAAATTAAAAATACATTTATTTTTAACTCTATTGTTAATCTCAAACTTAAACAACATTATATTTAAAGAACAAGTAAAAACTTATTTAACTTAAATTTATATTAAAATTTGAAAACTTTTTTTAAATTTTTAAAGCAATTCATATTTACCCAGGTTGACTCGAGTATCACCCGAGTTAACAAACAACTTGCTTCGAGTTTTCTCCAAAACCTACCTATATTTTCTTTCGTTCAAACTAAAATTTTGTTTAAGTGTTATAACCTAGTGCCACTCAAAAATCTCCCGAACTGATACTCGAGCTAACACACGAATTTCTCGAGGACCACTTCGAGTTAAAATCCATCTTCCGTAACTCTTTTCCACTGGCACAAATCAAGTGAAGTGCACATGCACCAGAGCTCTATTCAACGAAACGACGTCTAACACGAATTAAACTGTTTGACACAGAACTGAAAAACTCCGATCGACAGATCTTTTCAATGCCGACGACTCAGACCACCTGAGTGCTCGCGATCACAACTGGACCTCGGCCACAAATGCATGCTCCGTTTCCCCTAGGTACCATGAAGTCCGATTTAACGATGACGGCGCAATTTCCCTGAGAACAAGATCGACCAAAAACCATGCTAAAACCCTAAAACCCTATCATACCATCGCCACTGTAGTTTATAAACTCCTCAGATATTTTTCTAATGACTCCTAGCCTTCAAGCTCGCTACAATCCCGATCTCGAGATCTATAAAACCACCGATCACTAGAATTTCATCAAAACCCATCTCTCGTTCATCTTACAAATTCTAAGTGGATACTTTATTAAAAATTATGATTTTTCTTTTAAAAATCATCAATTTCCAAATAATTCGATCGATATGCTTGAAATCAGAAATTGCGATAATTGAATTTTCAAACATTTTAAGCTTGCTTGTATTTTACAAATTTCACAGTAGAAGTTTTGATTTATTCTGCTTAAATCTACTTTTAAAGCTTAAATCATGTTTAAACAAACAACCTTTGTTTGAATTTTAAAGCCTAACAAGAAACAGGGAGGGAGAAATCAAATTTTTTGATCAGGTTTTGGAGACCTGGAAACAAGAAACAGGGATGAATATCCCTGTATATCCACATGCATAGAGAATATATATACTCATACACATATCTATATCCATTCAAATAAATTTTCAATCTTACTCAAGCACAAATTCAAATAACGGTACAAAATTTTAGAGCTTCAAAAAGTTTAGTCACTTGATTCGATTTGAGCAGAGCTGGTTGTTAAAAACGGAAAATTGAAAGCTTGTTTGAATTTGATGATCTGGATTATGCTTTTTTTTCTAAGCTTGATTTTGAAATCTGTTGTTGTTTGATGTTGAAGGCTTTGATTTGTTGAAAACCTTTCTTTTCTTTGAACTGGAAACCCTTGTTGCATTTAATCTTGAATTTGTTTTATGGTTTTGCTGAATCCCAGGTTTGATTTTTTGATCTTTCTGGTTTTTTGCAATAGTTTTGCTTGATTTTTTTTTTTAAATTTGTTTTATGATTTTTTTTCTTCTGGTTTGAGAAAGTTTATACAGCCTTTTTTTTTCTTTGTATTTTGCAAATGTTAAAAGAAATGAGAGGGAGAAGGTGTAATGATTTACATAACTCATTTCTACTATTTTCAAAATAAAAGAAAAATAAAAAAGGAATTTGACACTTGTAAATTTTCTTCCTTCATTAATTACACTTGTTAATCTATTCACTAAAAATTAACACTTGTTTAACTTATTTTTATAAATTAAATAGTAGTCTTTTCTACAATTTATACAGATTTTTAATTACATTTCCTTATTTGATAAATACATTTTCCTAATTATTATATACAACATTTAAAAGAAAATGTTTCAAACCAATTATACATTTAATAAATTTCATATATATATATATATATATTATTTTAAAATCCAAATTATTTTACTAAGGCATTTATTTAAAATTTAAAATTCAAGTTCAAATTAAAATTAAAATTCAAATTTGAATTACCATCGCTTTGTATATGTATAAATTAATACTAATTCTATTTGTCTTGAAAAATTTCAAATTAATTCCAAATCAAATTCTA
Source organism: Allium cepa (assembly GCA_030765085.1). Taxonomy (NCBI): domain Eukaryota; kingdom Viridiplantae; phylum Streptophyta; class Magnoliopsida; order Asparagales; family Amaryllidaceae; genus Allium; species Allium cepa. The sequence goes on along the minus strand of CM060931.1, from coordinate 879,639,045 downwards.
AAAATTCAAATTAATTACTAATTTTTAATTGATAAAATTTGGGATGTTACAGATTCCACCTTTAGAAAATTTCTTCCTTGAAATTTGAAAGAGAGAGAAAGACAAACAAAGAATATAGAATACTGAAAAAGATAGAGTAATGGCTTACCAGATTAAGCCGAAATATCTACTCTGTAATTGGGATAGGACTTCTGCATGCTGTTTTCTGTTTCCCAAGTACAATCGATTGGATCGCAACTCCATTGCACTTTAACTAGTTTCACTACTTCATTCCTCTATTGCTTTTCATCTCAATCAATTATTTTCAATGGCTCTCTTTTAACTGCTAGATTTGGTGTGATCTCCAAATCCTGTTGAGCAGCCTCCTCAATAATACAGCCTGGATCGTGCACATATTTCCAAAGATGTGAAACATGAAACACATCATGTACACTAGATAACCAGCTGGGTAACTACACTCGATATGCCAGAGGACCGATCCTTTCCAGTATAGGAAAAGGACCAATATAACGCGGTGTCAGCTTACCAGTCTTCTCAAATGTCAACACACCATGCATTGGAGATACTTTTAGAAATACAAAATCACAACCTTGGATTCAAAAGATTCTCCCGCGGTGGTAATAACTCTTCCAACAATTTTAAGCAGTTTTCAACTTCTTTCGAATAAAATCAACCTTTTCAGTAGCCTCCTTTATCATATCTTGTCCAAGAACAAGTCTATCACCTGACTCAATCCAGCATGCAGGTGATCGACATGGACAGCAATATAAAGCTTCAAAAGGAGCCATTTGGACACTGGCTTGATAGCTATTATTATATGAGAATTCAACCAGATGCAAATGGTCCTCCCAAGAACCGCCAAAGTCAAGAATACATGCGCGCAAAAGGTCCTCTAAGATTCGATTTATCATTTTAGTATGCCCATCCGACTGCGAGGGATAAGTGATACTGAAGTTTAGTTTGGTTCCTAATGCGGCTTGAAATGCCTCCCAAAATCTGCTAGTGAGGATCGGGTCACGATCACTCACTATACTACTCGGTATACCGTGGAGACGAACAATTTCTTTCACATACAATTCAGCCAAACTTGCCGCTGTCCGGGTAGATTTTATGGGGATAAAGTGGGTTGTCTTAGTCAAACGGTCCACAATAACCCAACTTTCTTCATTCCCTTTTCGTGTACGTGGCAACCCGTCGATGAAATCCATCGATACTAGATCCCATTTCCACTTCGTCACCTCCAATGGTTGGGTTAACCCGCCATTTTCATCTGATCACTTTTGATTTGTTGATAGGTAACACAACGACTCACATATATAGATATATCCCTCTTCATTGTCTTCCATTAGAAAGTTTTTTTGATATCTCTATACATCTTATTAACTCCCAGACGGATACTGAGTTTAGACTTGTGACACTCGTCCAAAACTTCACATTTTAGATGCGGATGTCTGGGACACACATTCTACCTTTCAATCTTATAACTCCACATTTATCGATTCCAAAACTGGAATCTTCACCTTGACACATTCTTTTATAAATTCCTCAAAAAAACTCATCTTCTTTCTGATTACTAGCGATCTTCTCAAGGAGAGTAGGAGTGACAACTAGATATGCAAGAACAACATGCTTTCTACTCAAAGCATCGACAACCACGTTGGCTTTTCCGAGTGTATATTGAATATCCAAGTCATAAGACGCTAGAAATTACAGCCAGCTTTGTTGCCTCAGATTTAAATCCTTCTGGGTGAAGAGATATTTCAGAGATTTATGGTCCGTGAATAATTCGAATTTTTCACCAAGAATAAAGAGATTTATTAAATATATTTATCAAGTTAAGTTAAGCTTTTAAATTCTTAGGAAAGCTGAAAGAGATTTTTACAAGAAGATAGTGACGCTAGATTTTCAAAGCGAAAGTAATGGCTAGAAGCTCGAGATCGTGCGTTGGGTAGTTTTTCTCATGTGGACGTAATTGTCTACTCGCGTAGGCAATTACTTTACCATTTTTCATTAGCACAACACCCACATCATCACCATAAGCATCTTTGTAAACAGATAACTCTTGATTCCTGTTAATACTAGCAAGAATGGGAGCGGTAGTCAATCTCATCTTCAACTCCTGGAAAGCTTCATCACACTTCGGAGTCTAATCAAACTTATCATTCTTTATAGTTAGCTTAGTCAATGGATTGGCCAACTTGGAAAATTCTTGGACAAACTTTTTGTAGTATCCCGCTAGACCCAGAAAACTTCTAACTTGGAGTAGTGGGTCGCTTTCAGTCTAGCATAGCGGAAATCTTGCTCTGATCTACATAAATTCCTTCTTCATTAACAATGTGCCCGAGAAATCTGACTTCCTTAACCCAAAAATGGCCCTTGGAAAATTTGGCGAACAGAATGTTCTTCCTCAATATCTCCAATACAATTCTCAAGTGCTCAGCGTGCGCCTCTTCGGTTTTGGAGTAGATCAAAATATCATCAATAAACACAGGAACGAATTTGTTCAATACCTCTTGAAATACAAGATCATTAAATCTACGAAGTATGTGGGAGCATTGGTTAGTCCAAAAGGCATGACAACCATTCGTAGAATGTATCCGAACCCCTGAAAGAAGTTAAATGAATGCAGTCTTCAGCAATTCGTAGCTGATGGAATCCTTGAGCTAGATCCATTTTTGAAAAGAATCGAGCGCCGTGTAGATGATCAAACAAATCATCGATTATAAATAAGGGGAATTTGTTTTTGAGAGTTAATTTATTGAGATCGCGGTAGTCCACACACAGTCTCAAGGAGCCGCCAGACTTGGCTACGAAGACCACAGCTGAACCCCAATCGAAAACACTAGGATGTATTAATCATTTCTCTAGCGAATCTCGAGTTTGATTGACTAGTTCTATCCTTTCCCTGGGTGCCATCCTACGACTTGCATGAACGACAGGACAAGAATTGGGTACTAAGTCAATTCTAAATTCAATTTCTCTATGTAGGGGTAAAGATTTGACCTCTTCGAATATGTCTGGAAACTCCCAGACAGTAAGTATGGATCCTAGACTAGGTTCAGGATATCCTAAAATATACATCAACCTATCCCTCTTAGGACTCAGATCCTCACAAAAGACATCAATAAAATTCCAAGTTTTGTTTTGATCGAAATCGTTCGATTGTTACAATCTAGTTTAACTTCGTATTTCGTTAACCAGTTCATTACGAGTAAGATTTCAAATTCATTAAAGTCAAGAATGAAAAGGCTGATAGGGAATTGATGGCAAGAACGAGATGGGAACCTCTTGAAATCGTAGACAAAGGTTCGCAGGACCACCAGCTGGATTCTTCACGCAAATCGGCTCATCGACAAATTTGGGTTTAAGTTTTAATTCATTTACGGTTTGTTGGGAGATAAAGCTATGTGTAGTGCCCGTGACAAACAAAACTCTTACAACTCTATCATAAATGATAAGGTTACCTTCTAGAACTCCTTTTCCTTTATCCGCCCTTGAAGTTGAGGGGCCACCCTTTATGGCATAGACATTCACCACTTATGCTTGCTTCATTTCCGGGCAATTTTTAAATATATTTCTAGGCTTGTGACAATTATAGCATTCTTTGACTCCCAAACAAGTCTTCACGGGTTGTTCTTTCATAACTTGTTTCTTTGGATTCTTGCATCTACTTGAGTAATGGCCCTTTTCTTGACAATTGTAACAAGTAATATTCCTAGCCAGGTTTCCCTGATTGTTATTCTTCTGCATACCTTGATACGGTTTCTTCCCTTCAAACTTTCTTTTTTTCCAATTCAGATTGCTCGTATTTCCTTTCTCCTCCAGAGCTTCCTGCATATCCAGGGTAGCATATCTATACCCAATATCGATCAGATCAGAAAAAGATTCTTTAACGTGAGCTGTCATTCTTTCGTGGAATTTCTTGTTCATTCCCTAAATAAATCTTTCATTTTTCTTTAGAGGTGTGTTTACTAGCACCGGACCAAAATGAGATAATTCGTTGAATTTATTTAAGTACTCCTCAGATGATATACTTCCTTGCTTCATGACCATAAATTCCTAGTACATTCTAGAGATGCCAGCCGACGGCATATAGTGTTTCTCAAACACTTCCTTAAATCGTTCCCAACTGAATTCATCTTCTGGCTCATCCACCGTAACTGTCTCCCACCAGGCTAGGGCTTCTTCTTAGAGTTGTCATGAAGCTATTAGTCGCATTTGATCGTCTTCGAACTTTAATCCTCTAAAAATTCTTTCACATGATCGAATCCAGGCTTGGGCTTCGACAATAGACTCCTTGCCAGTGAACGGCTTACCACCAAGTTTGGAAAAACTTCTATATAAATTAGCCAGATTCGGCTGAGGTTGAGTGGGAACTACTTCTGTTGTTGTGGGGACTTGACCAGTTGTAGGGGTATTTCCCCGACCCCTAGCTCTTCCTCTTCGCCCGCTCATTCTTACTATCTGTAAATAGTAAGAAAACTTGATTTAGACTACGTGGACGAGATATCTTAGGGAATATCAATAGTTTAAAGAAATAGACCAAGAAATTTTAGGGTTTTCTTCACCCTATCTCTAAGGTACCACCTAATGTGTTATAATCCATAGCTAAATTTCTTACTCAACCTTTAGCTTTGATACCACTTGTCACGACCCAAAATCCAGCGTTCAGAAATCGACATCAAATACCTCACTTGTATTCGACTACCGGAGATTCAAACGTTGAATTCCAGTTCGGATGGAGCTTATAACAACATTAGATGAAATTAAACAATGGAAACAAATAGATACAACACCGATACAGTATCATCATAATATTTGGTTATAACAAATCACAACCAAAATCAGAGTACTACACATGATAGAAAAATAACAACACCACAGCGGAACGACAATAGAGTTTTCAAAAAGGTCTCCAACATACTTCAACTTCGATTAGGTCTTTAAAAAATCCACACACTTCAAAAGATTTCCAAGCCCAAAGCTTTCCAAAATCCGATAGCTTCAAAAAGACTTCAAAATCCAAGCTAGCTCCAAAAGCACGGACAACCTACGTCTAAGCCGCCCGTGCGGAAATTATAGGCGCCTAGAGTTTGGGAATGGAACAATAAACTCCAGGTCAGTCACGGGACTGGTATGAGTAAACAAAAAAAAAATTTTGTACAAAAAAAAGTTTATAAAAGAAAACCGTTCATGCTTTTGGAAAATGAAACTACCATAAGACCTCCCGTTGCACACAAAATGCAATCGCAGAATTGGAGGAATTTTCTTCTTGTGATAGTCAAACATGCTTGACACAAAAAAATTCTTTGATATTATTACTAGTGCATAGTGTAGGAAAACATTTAGAAAATATAATATTAATCTTAGCCAGCATACACATTTCGTAGTATGCCTACTATTGCTACCATGTTTTATGGCAGATTACTGCCACACTGCATGGCAGGTTATACAACTAAAACCGTACAGGGATCGTATTGTTTCTTTGGATTTCCAACAAATGGTCAGGCTAAGGAACTTCTTGGGCCATATGAGTATGCCTCTGGAGGGATGCCACGAGAACTTAACTAACTCTCTGCCAACACAAGGCCAGGTTACTTCTGTAACTAGGTAACTATCTGTCACGAGTATGTCATCCCTCGATCGTAACCAACCTTTATCCGGGGCCCCGACAATAACAACCGCACATCAACATAATTGCAATATCCACATAAGTTATGTATTTTGGCTCCATGCCATAATACCACTTTTTATCCAGAAGGAAATGCACATACCAAAAGGGGTGATACCCCCAATAATCTTGCTGCATCCTTCCTGTTTTGACCATTTTCGGGTTGCGAGGTTCGACGAAGCCTCATCCACAAAGCTACGCTTTACACAAAAACCATGCTTTGACCAAAAAATGATCAGCAGCACTCAGCATGCCACCCAACGAAGTTGGGAATATATTACTAATAACCATCATCCACATAACCTCTGAGCTCGTACATCTCAGAGAATTATGTTAAGCTAAGAGAATAAATTCTCCGCCACGAACATAAATGTATTTGAAAGAAATAATCTTTATATCTCAAAGTGTAATGTCAGACATACAACCGTACAAGTGTGTTCCGGGTTCTAACAGAACCGAAGGCACTTCGTCCAATAAAGGAAGAAGCCCTTGCAATCCGAGCATTCACAGTTCCGATCGAACTCACCATCATATATGGAGATCTCTATAGAGCAACTAGGTGCTTAGTCATTCAATAGGTTATCCTATCGTTCTCGAAGACACCCGGTCTTCACCACCGTCTTCAAATGCTATCCATTTCGTCGTATCACTATTCAAAATGGGTTAAATGACACAAAGTCCTCTCCCAGCTAAACCAAATGGTGATCGCTTAATTTAAAAACACATGGATATATCAATCACAAAGATTCATCATTAATATTTGATGTGGGTTTCGGATAACCAACTGGAATCCGACTCCCTGTCGCATCGAAATTCAAATGCCATTTTACGGGCCAAGGGGTTTTTCACATTCGCATAGAAAACATATCATAGATATCACAGCTCAGCACAAAACAATTCATATCATATGGTATCACAATCACATATTAGAGATATCAATCAAAACAAAGTATTCATTAATAATCAGTTATCTACAATTAAGTTGAATTAATCGTGTGATTATAATCAATTAGTCACATAATTATTTTCATTAATTATCCTTAATTAACGATTAATTAATTATAGGTTAATTAGTCCTTAATTATTAATTAATAAATCCTTAATTATTAATTAATTAATCCATAATTATTAAATAATTAATCCTTAATTAGTTTTAATAATTAATTATTCCTTAATTATGAATTAATTAATCCTTAAGTATTAATTAATTAATCCTTTATTATTAATTAATTAATCCTTAATTATTAATTAATTAATCCTTTATATTAAGTAATTAATTAAGTAATTATTCTTTAAGTAATTATAATAACAAATCATTAATTACTTAATTAATTAAAAGATAACCCATTTTATTTTTATTAATTACTTTGATTATCATTTAAGCCTTGTTAATAAATCATCATTATCACACTAATTAACTTAGGACCTTAAAGATTGATTAGTGTTTAGAAGACACTTCATTTTTCATAATTATTTACTTAATCATAATAATTAAGTTTATTTAAAATAAACATTTAAAAATTAAGGTTATATATTTATTAAACACTTTACTTAATTAAATTAAAAATACATTTATTTTACTCTTTTGTTAATCTCTAACTTAAACAACATTATTTTTAAAGAATAAGCAAAAACTTATTTAACTTAAATTTATTTTAAAATTTGAAAACTGTTTTTAAATATTTAAAGCAATTCATATTTACCCAAGGCTGACTCGAGTATCACCTGAGTTAACACGCCACTTGCTTCAAGTTTTCTCCAAAACCTACCCATATTTTCTTTCTTTCAAACTTAAATTTTGTTTAAGTGCTAAAACCCGGTGCCACTCAAAATTCTCTCGAACTCATACTCGAGCCAGCATACAAATTTCTCGAGGACTACTTCGAGTTAAAATCCATCTTCCTCGACTCTTTTCCACTGACACAAACCAAGTGCTGTGCACGTGCACCAGAGCACTGACGAGCTCTGGTCGACTTCGTCGCCTTTCATAAGTTACTGACCATCCACTTAAGCCTTCTGATCATTCAGTTCAATGAAACAACATCGAACACGAATTTAAGCTGTTCGACACAGAACTGGAACAACTCTAACCAACAGATATTTCCGGTGTCGACGACTAAGACCACCTAAGTGCTCGCGATCAGAACCAGACCTTGGCTGCAACACCATGCCCCGATTCCCCTACGTCCCATGAAGTCCGATTTGACAATGACGGTGCAATTTCTCCGAGAACAAGATCGACCAGTAACCATGCTATAACACTATAACCCTTTCGTAGTTTATAAATTCATCAGATATTTTTCTGATGATTCCAAGCCTTTAAGCTCGCCACGATCCCGATCTCGAGATCTATAAACCCACCGATCACCAGAATTTCATCAAACCCCATCTCACATTCATCTTACAAATTCTCAATGGATATTTTATTAAAAATTATGATTTGCTTTTAAAAATCATCAATTTCAAAAATGTTTCGATTGATATGCTTGAAATCATAAATTGTGATAATTGAATTTTTCAATATTTTAAGCTTGCTTGTATTTTTCAAATTTCACAGAAGAAGTTTTGATTTATTCTGCTTAAATCTATTTTCAAAACTTATATCATGTTTAAAAAAACAACCTTTGTTTGAATTCTAAAGCATAACAAGAAATAGTGAGGAATAAATCAAATTTTTTGATCAAGTTTTGGGAACCTGGAAACAAGAAATAGGGATGAATATCCCTGCATATCCACATGCACAGAGAATATATACACTCATACACATATCTATACCCATTCAAGTAAATTTTCAATCTTACTCAAGCATGAATTCAAACAAAATTTCAAAATTTCAGAGCTTAAAAAAGTTTACTCACCTGATTCGATTTGAGCAGAGCTGGTTGTTAAAAACAGAAATCTGAAAGCTTGTTTGAATTTGATAATCTGGATTATGCTTTTTTCTATCTGAGCTTGATTTTGAAAATCTGTTGTTGTTTGATGTTGAAGGCTTTGATTTGTTGAAAACCTTGCTTTGCTTTGAAATGGAAAGCTTTGTTGCTTCTAATCTTGAATTTGTTTTACTGTTTTGCTGAATCCCAGGTCTGATTTTTGATCTTTCTGGTTTTTCGAAATAGTTTTGCTTGATTTGTTTTTTAGAAACTTGTTTTATGATTTTTTTTTCTTCTGGTTTGAGAAAGTTTATATAGGCTTTTGTTTTCTTTGTAGTTCGCAAATGTTAAAAGAAATGAGAGGGACAAGATGTAATGATTTATATAACTCATTTCTACTATTTTCAAAACAAAAGAAAAATAAAAAAGAATTTGACACTTGTAAATTTTCTTCCTTTATGAATTAAACTTGTTAATCTATTCACTATAAATTAACATTTGCTTAACTTACATTTTATAAATTAAACACTTGTCTTTTTTACATTTTATATTGATTTTTAACTACATTTCCTTATTTGATAAGTACATTTTCCTAATTATTATTATATGCAACTTTTAAAAGAAAATGTTTTAAACCAACTATACATTAAATAAATTTCATATATATATATATATATTATGTATTATTTTAAAATCCAAATTATTTTACTTTGTCATTTATTTAAAATTTTAAATTCAAGCTCAAATTCAAATTCAAATTAAATTTTAAATTACAATCCCTTTATATATGTATAAATTAATACTAATTCTATTTGTCTTGAAAATTTTCAAACTAATTCCAAATCAAATTCCGAAAATTCAAATTAATTACTAATTTTAAGTTGATAAAATTTGGGATGTTACATTTAATCATATTTCTGAAAAACATACTGCAAATTCCTTTGCAGCATCGTCAATCCACCCACGAGTGGTCGATCCATCGTCATTGAAGTGGACCTTGTGAGTCGCACAATTGAGCTACCAAGATGTCGTTTCCCTCTAAAGACCTTCCCATTGTGAAATGAAAACATAAAATTAAACAAAGCAATATTCATTAAACAGGACAATGTCTTTTATTTAATCATCATCAACCATAGATTAATAAAAGTTCTAAATTCATATTTGATATAGATATTGCATAATATAATTAATTAAGAAACAACAATTTAATTATATTTTCGACTTTTGCATGGTAAATTTCTAAAATAAGCTAACCAAAAATTAATCCTTCCCGAGGACACAACACATGCTCTCCTTTATAAAAAAAATTAAAAATGACAACGAAAATTCTCCTATAAACATTCCCAATCCCCTCAAATACAACTACTACAAACCAAAAACAAAAAACACAATCATTAAACATATCTCCAAATCTCAACCTCTCTCAATTTCTAAAAAATAAGTTAAAAATTAGGTTTTTAAAAACTTAGTTAAAAATTCGGTTTTTAGAAACTAAGTCTATACTTAATTTTAACTTGGTTTTTGAAAAGTGAGTTAAAAACTAAGCTAAAGTATTTAAAACTCAGTTAAAATGCAAATATTAAACAAAGATTTTAAACTTAGTTTTAAAACTCGATTTAAAAACTGAAATTCTAATCTCAGTTAAGCTTTTTAGTAAATGAGTTTAAAAAATCAATTTAAATTCAGTTATGATGCCTTTAAATATTTTCTCTTAAGGATATGGTGCATGCCTTATAGCTGCAATAGTTATATGTACTAGTATCTAGGTGTGTGTGGTTTGGTGATATGGAGAATTTTTTTGGATGGTAGTAACTATGATTGTATAAGTATGAGAGATATGCAATTGATAATGATACAGACATTAGTAAATAGGTGCGTGCGCATACTTTTTAACTATGATCATGATTTTAACCTTTACTTAAATTGGTATAATATTATATAAAATAAATAATCGCCATATCGAGACGATAATTAACATTAGATCTCAAAACACTAGTATGTAGCTTAAGTTTTTAACCCAGCTTTCGGCAGCTACTTTGGAAGTAGAACGAAAGTTTAACTTCTCCTAATAGTTCCTAAACTTATCAAATATTTCTTGAGGCAATGTCGAATTCTTCTTCCTTGACTTATGCCTTTGGCACATTCACTCCCCTATTTTATTTTAATTCTTGCATATTGTAATTCGCATATTTTGCTAGAAAAAATAACAAATACTAAAAGGATGTTGAATATGACAAAGATGTCATGAATCATCAATATGTAGTCAAGGTTTTCGCATATTACCAATGTAATGTATGTTGCTCGAAACCAAGGATGCCGAATCTATATGATAGGGGATTCGGCAATCTAGATAAGAGAAGAAATTCTCAGATAAAAGAGATTTCGAGCTTCGACAAAACAATGAGATATCATGCATCTGCAATATGATAAAGATGTCGTACATCTTCAAATTTTGAAGGGCGGATATCATATACTATCAATATAGAAGAGAATTTCGCATATCAACAACATCTCGAAGGTCGTCGAATATCAATAATAAACAAAACATGTCACAAACCTCGAATATAATAAAGATATCTAATGACTATGATTGTTAGGTATGTCATAACAGATCGGTAAATAAATAGATGCCAAACATCAAGAGAATAAGAAGGATATCAAATAACTACAACGTGACATAGATATTGTAAACCAAGGGTGTGACCAAGGTATGGTACTCCATCAATGTAAAGCAGCAAGTCGCATATTAAGTTATACGGAAGGATGCTTAATGTTTACCTCGAAATGAGACGCCAAAGGTTAATAGCATTACATATATGCCATAAATCATTGGATCAAGAAATGATGTCGAATATGGAGCACTCCGAGAGGCATGTGCCACCATGTGGGCTAATCCTACTTCCATAAATACAAACCCCATGGCAATGTAAAAGAAGGGATTAATTTCATTCTCTAATTTTTAAATTTTTAATTCTAAATCAAATTATGGAAAAACCAAGAGGTAATTTGTAACTTTTGAAACATACGAACAAAGACATGGACAAATGACTTAGCACAGCCTAATTACCATGATTGTGAAAATTTGATTCTTACTAAATGTGGACATGCATATAGCTAGTCTTTGGACATGGACTTGATTTTTGGGCCTCCATCTTAAATAAGGTCACTTAAGCCCTTATCCAAATGAATGTTTATTTCGCATAATCACTATTTAGCCTATTCTCATATAAACTACGAATTATGGCTAATACAACGCCTATTTAGCCCATTAACAATCGATTAATGGACTCTTGCACATCGATGCGATCATGCCTATTTTCCCCTTGGACATGTGACATAAACTTTTGGTCAAATATATAACTATTCCAATGCCCATGGGTAATACGGAACCATCTTGAATAACCTCATTTTGTATTTAATCTTGGATGGTTAACTTATTCTTCATTTATCGAAGCCTATATGACTTACCAAATGACATCGCCTTGATAGAACCAAGGTGTAAAATAGAATTTTGGTTCAACATGGCTTTATGGATGTTAAATAAAATTTTGGATTAACATTTTGGTGCTAGAAAGAGGGCCGAACTTCAACATGTTTGAAAAATGACAAAATACCCTACAGTTTGAAATTTTGTTGAATATGTTTTGAAAACAATTTTTAAAAATTCATGTTTTAAATTTGAAAACTAATAGTTGTCGATAAATGACATTTATAGGTCAAACTACTCATTCAATATACTATATCTTCCAATTACTTGATACATGACCTCTCCTTTTTGCTTATTATTCGACAGTCTAAGAATATGATATACTGCATCTTAGAGAAATAAATTCAATAACACATAATCATCTGATATCCATCTCACTCGTTGACAAGCAATATCCCTTCATTTACGACATCCCTTCATTTACGGCATGACTCACCCTCTCTTTCAAGATCATGTGACTTACTTTCGTCTTCCTCCTTTATGAAACGATATGTTATGCATATCTTCATTCCTTTCTTTTCATCCTTCTCTCTCCACCATTGGAAAAATCACCCTCTTCAACATTGATGTAGCAGCGTCAGGTTTTAAGATGTTGTGCATATCAGATAAGAGATGTCATGGACATCAGATTTTGGGATTGAACAGGATTTTAAAGCATGAATATGATTTTGGGCCAATATTAAGTGATGTCAACCATGCCAGGATTCCATATGTAGCAAGTGATGTCAATTTCTTTCGATGATCTTGTATGCACTAGGTGATCTCGTTTGCATCAATTGGTCTCATATGCACATGGTGATCTCGTACGCATAAGGTGATTTCGGCTATGCCAGGTTTAGGCCATATCAACAGTTTCAAGCTTATTTGTGGTTTTGAGCTGATATCAGAGTTTCATATGTATTAGAGTTTCGACCTTGTTTTAGATTTCAAGTCGGATTTACATCAAGTTTCGAACGTATATTAGGTTTTGAGCATGTCAGATCTTGAGCTCATGTCGTATAATTAAATATATATATCTCATTAAGTTTGAAATATATATAGTTCATATATATATATACACATATATGTATATATATGGTGTCGAAAGTCTATGTGATTTTGAATGCATATGATCCCAAGTATAAATAAGTTATGTATATAAAAGTTTTCGAATATACCAAGTCTCGAATATATGAATCTCGTATATGATTTCGAAAATACAAGCTTCTGGGTATATGTCATTTTCAAAGAAATGTATGAATATTAAGTTTTCAAATGAATACCGTGTAATATATATGAATTTGGAGTCTTTGAGTATATATGGTTTTGCATATATCTTCCTTTGAATATATGTATGTTGCGTACATACCGATTTTGTACATATCAGATTTGGCTTCGAATTATGAGTTATCGGACGAATAAGCTTTGAATATATATAAATTTATGTACGTGTTTTTGGTGTATATAAAGTTTTGTATACATGTGTTTCGAAAAATAAAAATTCTGAATACATAGATCTTGAATATATATACTATCAAGTTTTGAATATATATGGATTTCGAAAGTATATAGTTCCTAATATGCACATGGTTTCAAGCGCATATGATTTCAAGTATATGTGGTTTTGAATATACATTGTTTCAAATATATGGTTTCATATTATATAAGAAAATTTCGAATATATATGAGTTTTGCATAGGGAAGTCAATGAGTACTCGATAATCTGAAATCCGTCCGTATCCGTATCCGAACTCTGAAAAATCATCCAATATCCAAAAATGGATACGGATACAGATATGGCCATATTTGTATCTAATTACTATCCATTTCATTCTTATCAAGATTATATTTATTTTTTATGTATTTTAATACATAAAATCATTATCGTTTACTATTTTATCCACGTAAAAAAATTAATATGTATATAAAGATCAATTTTTACCACTTAAAATTATTTTTCTTAGTGTATTTTTTATTTTTATATATTTAGTACAAAAACGAATTTATAGTAAATCAAAATTTTCTATTTATTTGTTTGGATTTATTGGTTGTGAACAGATCGAAGAATATTCGATAAATATCTGATAACCGTCTACATCCTTTGGATACAGATATACAATATTTAAAAATAATTTCGAATACGCATAGGGATATAACACTACCCGTATCCGGAAGTATCCATTTACAGGCCTAATTTTGTATATGTTAGCTTTTAAATATGTCAAATTTTCAAATATATATAGTTTCAAATATGTGTGTGCGCGCGTGGGATTTTAAATACGTAATGTTTTGTATATACTTGATTTCAAAAGTTTAAAAGTTTCAAATATATTTGTATGGGTTCATATACACAAAGTTTGGATGAAAAGGTTTTGCAAACATAAAATTTTCGAGTGTATTAGGTTTTCGAGAATGTATAAGTTTCAAATGCAGGTCGTTTCAAATATATATAAAGATTTCAAATGTATAAGTTTCGAATATGTAACATCACATTTCGAATATAAATAGTTTCACATGTATATGATTTCAAGAATATATGGTTTCAAATATATATTGTTTCGAATATATATGGTTTCATATTATATCAAAAAGTTCTGAATGTTAGATTTCGTGCATGGCAAGAGATTTCTTGAAGATGTTGAGTTGATAAAGAAGCAGTGCACATGGCAGTGTATTTTTACAATAATAATAATAATAATAATATATTATGACAATGAGAGTACAATATAAGGCCCTTGAGCACGTTTATAAGTCACGAAAAAATTACTTGTACACGCCAATTGTACTTTGTAGTACATAATCACATGCCCATTATTGTGAACCTGGACCGGTACAAAGTTAAGTATGATTATTAAAATAGTATAGCGAGCACCGAGTTATCAAGCATCAACAATTTAAGAGCAGTAATTTTCTAAATTAAAGGACCTTTTCCAATGACGAAGGACATTTTAGTTTACAAATATTTATTCCAATTACAATTTTATTTATCTTTTCATTACTTTTGAACAAATTTTTGAAAAATTAAATACTTAAATTCCACTACATTCGGTTTTAAAGATTTAGGGACATGCGGTCACATAATATTGGAATCATAATAGCCTTTTGTGTTGAGAGCAAGTTTTCGTTCGTGACAAGTAATTATCTACATGATACTAATTTAAAAAGGAAATATACAAAAACAATCAATGCAAGTGTTATAGCATGCAGTTAACAATGCTATTTGTGACAAATATGGACCTTATTTTTATTTTGTACAAGTATATGGATTTTAGTAGTCTACTTATTCTGCTGTTGTTGGAATACCATGCTACGAATTAGCAAATTATTTATACTTAGCCCTTGAGTTTTTTTCAGCAATTGATGCATCTTTAATATGTTAATAATACAAGGCGATATTTATTCCATAAGATGACATGAAACCTCTTAAAGGAAAAAATCCAAGAAAAGCAGTGGTTGTTGCAACGTCAAATTCATATTACGGCCAAGCTTTGAAGTTTTATGGAGATTTCTTACATAGATCAACTTTACTCATCGAAATTTATAATTTGGTTTGTTTGTACTTGAAATTCAAATAAAATCACCATGTGCTAATGCAAAATTTAAGTTTCTTTACAGGTTAAGACAAAGACTAATCTACTATGAGAAGACACCAAAGAAACTTCGGATTTTCAAGCGTAATGGGAATCTTCGTTATCATATAATTTTTGGGTTTTTATATTAGATGAGTTTCTGGATTTCTGAAATCAGATGGATTTCTAGTCTTCATATTATTATCAGATGGTTTTCTGGTTTTCTATATCAGATAAAATTATGGTTCTCTTAGTACAAAAGGGATTTTTGAATTTCTTAAATTAGGTGGATTTATGGTCTTCTGTGCTAGATGGATTTCGGGTCTTCTTATTAATATGGGATGGATTTTCTCATCCTCTATAAGAAATGGTTTCCAGTCCTCTATTAAGAAAATCTCTGGGATGAAATGATTCTTTATCTCCAAGGCCTGAATTTATGTATAATAATGGATTTCTTTACGGATTATTAGGTCATTAATAATCTATTGTTACAAGCCAATTTCGAAAGAAATGTTAGTATTCAAAATCCTCTTAAAAGAAGAGATTCTTAAAGAAAAGCGTGTTTTTGTTCGTAAAGTTTATTAGTTCGTAAATAATGACTCTTCAGACTTATAAACAAGACAATCCCTTTTGCTAAGCAAAACCTGAAGTGGTACAATTATACATATCATACCAGGGCGGTGCAGTATACACCTATATTTATTTTAATAAATGATTTTATTGGAAAAGCTTTACTGGAAGCATATTTAAGAAAATATTTTTAAGAAACCATTACTAATTACCCTATGGATGGACGAAAGAAATAACTTATATATTTTTAAGAGAGTTTATAATTTTTTGGAAAGTATGTTTTTAGCGTTGATAATCACCTATAAAAGGTTTTGATCTAAGTGACAAGGTCATTTTTAACGTTTTTTAGAAATTATTGACGAAGAGAAAACTATGCGTATTTTCCAAAGAAAGTTTTTGAACTACTAAGGCTCATTAGAGCTGCTAAAACTCAAATTGAAAAGTATATTCTCGATTAGAAGACTACTAATTCATGAATCATGACCGCTTAATCTCCTGTTTGAGATTTTCATTGACAGGGTCTAAAAAGCCCATTTTGAGTATTTGACTCGTACAACGAAACGACCTTTCACTCGCAAGATAGGGGTAAGAAAAAGGGCTCAGAATCTGACCCTGAAACTAACAAGTAGGCAGTGGTACCCACGTTCTTCCATGCTCGTAGGCCCATTATCAGATTAACTAATAAAATCCTTCTTGTTTGCAACATTGAGAAGGGGCTTCAATACCAAAGGGTTCAAATAACTGGAAACTTTTCAATTCATTGGCTCAAGACCCAAAACAACAAAAAGCGCTTAGTAAATGAAAGATCAATCTTTAGGACATATTTCTTGATTTATTGAAGTTCATTTTTGAAAGACAATTCTTTCTTCCAAAAAGGAAATTTTATATTATAAAAGTTGAAGCTTTAGTTTTAAAAGGATTTCTGCATATATACCAACTGGCTAAGAAGCCATGAGATTATTTCAATAGACAAATTTTACAAAGACTTCCTTGACACTAGTAGGTAAGAGTTATTATGAAAAAAAGCCTCCAATCCTATCTAGCCCAGTAGAATGGGATAATTTTTATCTTTGCATGGTAGTTTCTGAGCTTGCAGTAAGCTATAATTTAATAAGGAAAGAGAATGAAATTCGAATTTTGATATACTATATTAGCAAAAGGCTCATGGACGTCGATATTGGATATATGATAATAGAACTCGATTTGAAAGTGAAGAATTCACCAGATTATGTGATAAGAACAGAATAGTCAAAATCTTTTCATCCATAGCTCATACTAAAGCTAATGGGGCCATTGAAGCTGCCAATAAAACCATCAAAACAATTCTTAGGAAGCAACTAGACAAAGTGAAAGGAGTTGGGTAAAAGAACTACCACTAGTGAACTGGGCATATAGAACTTCTACTACAACTGGAACATGACATACTCCTTTTTTTATAGAGGTGAAGCCATGTTCCCAATTGAAGTTGAAGTTCCATCTCATCATATGTATTTGATCCCAATCAAGAATTGAGAAAAGAATTCTTCAATTAAATCAAGGAGTTAAGGGAGGAAGTAGCCATACGAACAACAGAATATCAATAAAGGATATCAAGATATTATGATGCCAAAGTAAAGTGAAGATCATTCCACAAAGAAGATTTAGTGCTTCATAAAGTCATGGAAAATACTAAAAATTCGTCAAATGGACTACTTGGACCAAATTGGGAAGGTCCTCTTGTTATTCATGAAGTAATTCCAATAGGGACTTATTGATTATGCCAATCCGATGGCTACATAATAAAGTGAACTTAGAATTCTAAACGTTTATGGCATTACCTTCCTACAGTGGATGAAAAAAGATAACTGAGACAAGCGTATCTATGGAATGGATAACTATATGAAAGAAAGAAACTAAAAGGAAAACCTAAATCACTACCTAAGATGGTAGAAATGAGCGAAAGAAAGCTTTTGACCCTGCCATAAGGGCCTGGTCAAAGCACCTCCTAAAGGGAGGTCAGAGTAAGCCTTTGGTCTCGCCTAAGATGGCCTGCCTAAAGCACTGCAAGCCTTCGGTTCAGCCTATATGGCCTTGCCGTAAAGTCTCCTAAAGGGAAGATGGAGTAAGCCTTTGGTCGCACCTAAGATGGCCTAGCCAAAGCACTAAACCAGCCTTCAGTTTTGCCTACAAGGCCTTATAGGAGCGCCTCCAAATGTGAGGATGGGTCAGACATTAGTTTTACATAAGATAGCTAACCAAACGCATCGACCAAAAGCCTAAACCATCACCTAAAAGAGTGATAAGGGGCAAAATCTAATCGTACCCTAAGATGGTATTAAAGGATCCAACCAAAAGCCTAAATCATCATCGAAGAGAGTGATAAGGGGAAAAAGCATAAATCATCACCGAAAAGTGTTAAAAGGTGAAAAACCTAAATCATCACCTAGAGATGGTAATTAGGGGTTCAATCCAAGTCTTAATCATCACCTAAAAAGGTAATAAGGGACTCTATCAGTGATTAAATCACTACCGAAGATGGTATTAAGGAGCGAAAAAGCAAAGAGTTTGAATCATTACCAAAGACGGTAATAAGAAGCGAAAAAGTAAAGAGCTTGAATCACTACTATGGATGGTAGTAAGAAATTGAAAGGCAAGATGCCTAAATAATAGAAGAGGCAATCTTATATAAAGCGAAGGAACTAGACCAGCCTGCAGCGGGAGAAATGAGTGAATTCCAATTTTCTTTACCATTTTGGATCTTTAAAGGACCTACGAAGTCTAAATTTCATTAAGAACTTTTCTAAATTTGGTTTAACTAAAATCTTGTATTCTATTAAAAATAGTTGAAGGGAAATCTAAATAAATTTGATTTCAAATGTATAGTGTCTCGAATACACCTGACATTTGATTATAAGTGCTAATGTATAGGGAATGAAACCTTTCATTTCTTTCCCTAAAACAAGAATTAATTGGGAGCTTAATTGTAGTAAACTGGGAGAGAAACCTTTTAGTTTCTCTTTAATTTTGAATTGATCTATTCATTAAATGTCATTATCAATAATTTATTCATGGCAATATTTATTACTATATCCATATATATTATGACTGTAAAATTTATAGTTTAAGATTTATTTTATTTATTTATACAAGTACAAATACATATATATTTATATATGTATCGTATACACACACACACACATGCGCACACACACATATGTGTGTGTATGTGCATGTGTAATATCATAATCCGTGAAGGGTATAATGTGCCCGTATATAGAAGCTATAATTTACATTTTAATGGACACATTAGCTCATTTTGTGAGTACTGAAATTTGTCCAAATATGTGCTTGTATAACATGTCAAAATAAAATACTAATATATGTATGCATGTGTGTTTGTGTGTATAGTTTATTGAATAAAACAGTTTCTTTCATAACAAATTAATATAAAATAATTATATGATAATAATACAGATTTCTAAATTTTAGTATGTTTGGAAACACATTTTAGGCTTAAGATTATTTTACGTTTTTTACAGCTAAAATAGTATTTTTTTATTAAATAATTGACAATAGCCCGTAATCAAATTAATTCTTATAAATAGGAAGTCGGGTTGGAAAATTCCAAAAAATTTACCAAACGTATATCAGACATATTTTGGGCTTAGAAAAAATTCTAGAATTTTCTCAACTAAAATCATATTTTAATTAAGTAACTAATTGCATTTAGAAAATAAATTAATTCAAAAAATTAATAAATTAAGTTAAAAAATTAAACGTTTTTTTAAAGGTTGCAAATACTTATTTAAGCAATAGAAAATTTTCTATGGTTTTCTCAGTTGAATTTATATTTTTATGTAAACAATCGATTACAAACCAAAAGTAAATTAATCTTTAAAAATAATAAATTAAGTCTAAAAAAATTAAATTTTTTTTGTAATCTTAAAACATGATGCAACAAATATAAAAAATATAAAATTGAAATTTGGAATTTGGAATTATTTTATTCATAATAAACAATTCACAAAATCATTAAACAATAACAAAATATGTATATACATATTTAATAAAATATTTTTATATTTTATGAATTATAATAGGTACAAACCATCATAATAAAATTTTATGATTAAATATATATATTTGATTATAAACACATATACATTTATACATATTCATAATTTATAAATTTGTACGCATTTAATATATAAATATATTTACATTAATATAAACCAAAATTAAAACCTTTTTTTAGAAAATAATCTAATAATAAATCAATAAAAAATATATTATAATAAGCACATAACCATTTCAATTGTAACAAACACATGTATCCATAAAAATCTCATCTAATCTAAACAATAAACAAATCTGAATACAAATAGAGGATTTGGATGTAAATCGACATTTATATGATAAACTTAAAATCAAGACAATAATAACAAATAAAAGAGCTCCTCCTAATGAAGCCTTTGAGTCCACATTGAACAATGATTTCTCTTCTAAGAACAATTCACAATTTATCAGGTTGCTAATCTGAGATTGGATTTGAAAATATTAGGGACGATTTTAGAGGAAAGTTGCAACCATCAAAATGAGGAAGAGGAAGAAGAAAGTTACGGCTCAATAAATGAATTAGCTTATGATTAGGGTTTGGAGATTAGCTTTTACATATGTAGCGTAAGAGAGAAAAAATGATCTCAACCACACACCTCAAAACTCTAATCTAATGCATAGTAGTTGCCCTTTTCCTCTAGCCAAACCAACGAATTTTCCTTCTAGAATGCATGGGTTGTGAGCCCATTTAACCCAATTTAAATAGTATATTTAACTAAATTTGTTGTCAATATCTCATACCGATCAACATATTTATAACCCTTTTATAAATATATGCAAAAAATTTATTTCTCAAATCGTATCCAAATTTTATAATTAATATTTCATAAATATTAATTGATTATAACAGTTATAAACTATTATTTGATTTTCAGAGAATTCATCGATTTGGCTATGTGTCTCTTGGATGTAAATTTGGTTAGCAATTAATGTCAAACTATTCGAATGTTATCGTTTACACTTCACTTAGAATGTAGTGTGATATTCTGGCCAAATTTATTGCATACTAATTTTCAAACAATTCTCATTTTCATTTAACAAGCATTACCAAGTTGTGACAATTATTTACATCAATTCTCTTCATCAAAACTGCATCACTTTGGACATGCTGAATCTGGAAATGATCAAAATTGTGACATCATCCATATTCAATTCTATAATCCAAATACAAAGACATTTATTCAATAATAACAATTATTATCAACCGAACTATTTTGGCCAGAGATTTTGACATTGGGTTGACTTGAGTTAACCGTGATACTAAACCTATATAATTGAGAAGACAAATTCTCTCTTGAATTGTGCTTCACTTCCAAAACTTCCACTCGATCCAACTATTATCACTCAATGGATGCTATGTCTTAATTTGACTGTAATCAAAGTAGAGCCTTCACATTGAAGATTCACAATATTCTCAACTCGAAAGAACTATATAAGTTAGTCGCATCAATATTTTCTGTTTGACCTTAGTTACATTAACCAAAATAAAACTACCAAGTGAGTCGTTCCATAGTTATCCAATAACTATCAGTACGTAACCCCCCTCGGTGCCCCCCCAAATTTAGGAGTAATATATTGCCCAACATTTGGAGAGCATTACGTATTCTAGTCTCAATTGATATATCAATATCTAGTCTCGATGCATCTTATTTAGGTACATTTAAAATGATAATTTGTTTCATTGTGATAGATTACTCACGGTTATAACACTTTTGTAACTACCATCACAAAACATATCATTTATGGATTTTCTATTAGATACACTTTTAACTAAATTAACTTATTAATATAACCACATTATGTCAAATATATAATAGAAAGAAAAACCTTTATTTCGAACAAGATTGATCAACGATTGAGATATATGTAACAAATGACATAATTGCCCTTTAAGGCATACCTTAGCTGTGACGCCCCACCTCTATACCCACGCTAGCCAAGAACACTACGGTGTAATGCTGTCAACTAGCACGGAGAATAAGGCTGTTGAGGAGCGGCCATCAATAGTTGGCCTTACACTAGTATTGGTTATCTCGATGGAAGTGATATATATATATATTCTTTCATTTTTCATCTCTGATTTATTTTCTCCCATCGACATACCCCAATTCCAGTATAAAACGAACTACGATGGTTCGTAATAGTTTAGAACAGTAAATATAAAATAACAACACAGATAATATAAATGCGGAACACAGATGAAACAGAAAGTCTCATATATATATAATAACTGATGTCAGTTACAATACATTCACACGGTACATATGATACAACTACAACAGTCGACTAAGGAAGTTACATATACAAGTACATTAACGTATTTAATATACATGAACACATATCTTCCAATACAATTTTACAGACTACTACAAATAACGACGACTACTTCAAAAGATATGAAAGAACTTCATAGCTCTAGCAGCAACCCAAAGCAGAATATCTACAACCTGAAATACTCGGTCTGACCCGAGTATTAAATTCAAAAGAAAATAATACTCGGGTCAGTCTAATTCAAACTCAGTTATTAATGCACAGAAGCAATAATAATTAAATAATGAATAGACGATAGTAATTAAACCAAATCAGAATGCAATTCAGAACATTGAATTGAAATAAACAAAACAGTTCAAACCATTGGAATATCAATTAAAACATTAAGATGAGTAGGGCTGCAGTACACGCACGCGTGTACTGCCTCGCCACTACAGCACATGAACTACGCAAAAGATTAATAAATCAAAACAAAATAGAATATCACAAAACCATACCGTGTGGCTGCAGTTCACGCTTGCGTGCACTGCCTTGCCACTATAGTGATGTCGTACCCAAAAACTCAATACCGTGTGGCTGCAGTTCACGCTTGCATGCACTGCCTTGCCACTATAGTGATGATGTACACAACCGGGCACATGGTCAAACCCAAAATAAAAATACGGGTTCAACACAGGTGAAATATATTTAAAATCACGACACCAGCACAAATAAACTATAATGCTTTCCCAATATGAAACAGCAGTTTGATACGAGTGCTGGCCGAAGATAATACAAAGTCGGGGAATCACATAACAGCATCAAGGACGAAGTCAACATAGGTGATATACAAGAGTCCATCATAACTGCAATGCAGTACATATAGATGTACTCAAGGCAACAAGCTAAGTATGCAAGTAGAGGTGACAACATGATAACTCAATGTAACACGACTGTAAGCAGTGCCACAAGACCCCCAAGCAAAACAGTCGATGTAAACCTTCATGAACACACATAAATGACATGAAATTCCAAGACAGCTAGTGAACTACTAATGAACAGCAAGATGTAAGGCCCCAATACTACAAGAACCCAATACAATGCTGCTCAGGTGGAAACACATATATGGGATGCAACTGCGAAACTGGGCAATGCAAGGATACTAAATGAAAATACTATAGTATGGTGGAGCAATAAAATTTCCAACAGCAAGTGATAATGAGTGCACATATAAAAGTCCAGGCATCTATAATTGAAGCAAAGGGATAAATTACAACTGAGTTAAAGTGAATGGCAACCACTTGAACCCGAGGTAGTGCAACTGCATGAAGGCCGGACCAAACTACAAAAATGAACAATATGCAAGAGAAGATGACAAAGACCACAAGACTCAAATGACTGAATGCAACCAACAACTCCAGATTAATACAAATGACACTGAATATAAATCAAAATACTCAGCTCAAACCAATCAACCAAGTTCAAGGCCTACCAATTGGAATAGTAGGACCGAGATCTCCTACAAGAGACTACAAGATAAAGAAGAGATGACAGTAAGGAGCTACAGAATAAAATAGAGGTGGCAGTATGAAGCTACAGGATAAAACAGTTCCATACCCAAGCAACCAATAAAATGTTGAACCAACACATATACCAGTGGATCAGCAAGGTACAAAGAGTAACACTGTGAACACAGTGAACTCAGTCAAGGCAGCTAGTAAATCAAATGTCCAAAGATGTTGAAGTCAGGTAACTTCAACACAATTTGCAAACTGATGCAGTAAATGTCAAGTAAACAACTGCAGATACAAATTGAAGCAGTGCACAATCATCAACGAAATTCAAGTGTCAACTAGACATCATGATTAAGTAGAAAATATTTTCAATGCAATGGTTATATCAAAATAAGCTACAGGAGGATCAAACTCGAAGGATACTTCAACTACAAATGTGTTGCATGAAAAAGAAGTGTAATAAATGCATATTGTAGTAGTGGGTCGTGAAAGCAATAGATTTGAATCACAAACCAAGTGAACAAAAATTACAACATACATGCAACTGTACAGTGTGCATATGGGCAAAATAAAGATGCACAACATTAAGGTCAGAAGCACAAGGATGCGCAACTCACACATAAATGCATCAACAACTTGAAGCCAAGTGATACATTCAAACAACAAATGGATGCACAGAATTAACTCGATGCAGTCTCGAATCAAACCAAAAAGAAACAAATGCAACAGTCTCAAAGCACCATCAACAAAAGGGAACAACAGAGAAACGAAGTCAGTGCCCAAAAATCGAACCAAATCTATTTTGATTTAAAAATCAAGTTGAAGCATAGTATGGTCCACCAAACAAAAGTCCCCAAAATCAAGTGACTGAAGTCACAAAAAAAATCGAAATCGTGATGGTCACGAGATATTGAACAGTCCAAATTCAAAGCCGAGTTAACCAAGTAACACAAATATACACGAATATGTAAAATCAGAGAAAGCATCAACAACGAACCCAAATCAAACGCAAAACATATTGCTAAGTTGAATTAGATGTGAGTAAACTCAACTAGTCGACGAATTGAAGCCAAGCACACCGCAGCAGCCACGCGAGACGAGCAACCATCGGAATCGAAACCCTAATTCCAGAAAGAAGCCGAAGCCCTAATTCGACAAAGAGAGACCGCCATTTTTTCTTTTCGTTTAGGGTTTCGAATAATTGAAAATGAGAGAGAGGGATCGGGTTAGCCAACAGAAATGAAGAGGGGAACGTTTATTTGCTTTAGTTAATTTTTCACGGCCCAAATTAAATGAAAACGTGGGCCAAATTGAGATTGAAGCCCGCAACCATGTTCATCAAATTTTTGAAAGGAATTTAATTCGAGTTTTGCAAACTCCAAACAACGACTAGCAACAATATTAATCATTTAATGTCGATTAAAAATAGACGCGAAATACCGGGTTGTTACAGACTCCCCTCCTTAAAGAAATTGCGTCCTCGCAATCGTAAGGAATAAATGGACAAAAGGTAACAACCATAAGAGCATATCATCACAAGATGAAGAAATCTGAAATAGGAAGTTCACCACAAAGAGCACGAGAGAGAGAGAGAGAGAGAGAGAGCCTGAACGTGTTTGCTCGATGAATTCTCTAGATTCCAATGTGAAATCCATAGAATTTGAGAACCATTGAGAGTCTCCACAAGAGAAACATCTTTATTTCGAAGGTGCTACACCCTCGAAGCAATGATGTGAATAGAAGGTTGCTCAAGAATAAGGATCGGAAATCCATAAGGCATTTCCGGAACCAGAAGACGTAGAAAACGTCATGAATAGCAGAAAATTGAGCCGGTACACTGGCGTAGTACAATATAAACGCCAAAGAAATCTTTTAATTTCATATAGGAAATTCACAAATATTTAATTATCACAATTGATAATCAAATCTCAAATCGCAAATGTTTAATTATCACAAACGATAATTAAACCACAAATATCTAATTATCACAAATGATAATTAGAAACAATAAATATCTGATTATCAAAATCTATAATCAGAAATCATAAATATTTAATTATCACAATTGATAATCAAATCTCAATTATCTGATTATCACAAGCGATAATCAGAAATCACAAATTTTCAATTAACGAGTCCGAAATTAACCGAAATAGCAAACGCACATGACCCATAACCACGAGTTTTACTAAATCGTTTAATTCACTTCATCGTTTCCTTGAAAGTGCAAAATTGTGTATTTTAAATAAATAACATTTTACGTTCTCAAACGGACAAGTCCGGAATTAAGCGAATCAGTAAAAGAAAGGGGTCATAGTCCTCGATTTTTCTGAAACGTTTAATTCGCTTCCTCATTCTTTTGAAAGCGCAAATCGTAAAGATTTTGAAAACAATTTTTGATTTATATTTTGAAGTATTTTGAAGAATAACAAATTTTTTTTTTAAAACACGTGATTAAAATAGTAATGTCAGAAGCAACTTCGACATACGTCAAAATTTCATCGAAATAATTGGCATCAAAATATAATACCAATGAATTTTCGTTCATCAAAAATGTCACAAGAATCTTCTCAAAGATAGAAAGGGGTATCATACCCTAAACTTGTATTCACAACAAGTCAATAACACACGAATTCACCAATGCACAAGAATTGATAAAACTTATCAATAGAAATCACGAAAATTGGTGAAGCGCAAATTCTAGAAATCCTCACAAGAAATCCAGAAAACACAAGCTAAGAGTATGAGAACTCGAACGCGAGTATGAAAACTCGAACCGGAGTATGAAAACTCGAACGCGAGTATGAAAACTCGAACCGGAGTATGAAAACTCGAACGGAGTATGAAAACTCGAACGGAGTATGAAAACTCGAACGGAGTATGAAAACTCAAACGGAGTATGAAAACTCGAACAGAGTATGAAAACTCAAACGGAGTATGAAAACTCAAACGGAGTATGAAAACTCAAACGGAGTATGAAAACTCGAACAGAGTATGAAAACTCGAACAGAGTATGAAAACTCAAACGGAGTATGAAAACTCGAACGGAGTATGAAAACTCAAAGGAGAGTATGGAAACTCACCAACACGCGAGCATGAAAATTCATCAACACATGTAACGCAAAGCGAGAACGGGAGCACAGAATCTCACCTACACGTGAGCATGAAAATCACCAACACGGGCAACGCAAAGCGAGAACGGGAGCACGGAATCTCACCTACACGCGAGCATGAAAAATCATCAACACGTGCAACGCAAAGCGAGAACGGGAGCACGGAATCTCACCTACCCGCGAGCATGAAAAATCATCAACACGTGCAACGCAAAGCGAGAACGGGAGCACGGAATCTCACCTACACATGAGCATGAAAATCACCAACACGTGCAATGCAAAGCGAGAACGGGAGCACAGAATCTCACCTACACGTGAGCATGAAAATCACCAACACGGGCAACGCAAAGCGAGAACGGGAGCACGGAATCTCACCTACACGCGAGCATGAAAAATCATCAACACGTGCAACGCAAAGCGAGAACGGGAGCACGGAATCTCACCTACCCGCGAGCATGAAAAATCATCAACACGTGCAACGCATAACGAGACGCTATCTCATGGTTGCAAGCCATTAATTTTGACACACGAATGGCCCGAAGACCGTGGGGCGCTACCCCACATGTGTGAGTCGAAATCACACAGATTGAGGTCCAGACTAACCAAAAAATCAAAAGAGGTATGTGTGAGTGGAATCACACAAGTGGTGTCTAGTCTAACCTCACAATCAAAAGAAAAGTATGTGTGAATGAAATCACACAAGTGGTGTCTAGACAATCCTCAAAGCCCAAGAGATATGTGTGAGACGAAATCACACCGATGAGGCCTAGTCTAACCGTAAAAATGATCGTCATGATCAACGAGAAGTGTCAATTACACTAAGCTAGTAAATATAAAAGTTTAGCTTCATGTCCCATAACCACTTGCTTAACTTAAATATTTACGAACAAACTGTAAATCTTCACTAATAAAATTTGTCACAAGAGATTCAATCGAATAAGTCCAAGAATTAACCGGCGAAGTAAACGCAAGCGTTATATACCACTCGTTTTACTAAGTCATTTAATTAGATTTCTCATACGAGTGAAATAAAGATTTGTATATACTAATAGATTGAAAAACAGTTTCAAAAACGAGTTTGGTATTGAAAATAGAGTTGAAAACATTTTGATAAAAGAGTTTTTTATATTTACTACTAGTATTGAAACCTTTATATTTTTAAAGTGACAAATCACAAAAATGATTGTAAAAACAATCAATCACAAGAATTCACATACGAAGACGTGAATAGAATCCAAAGAAATCGATACCGAATTCATCGAAAGGTATGTTCACAAAAATCCCGAAGAGAAGGTCATCAAAGTTTCTAATAAATGATAGCAACAAATCGGGAAATAATCAAGAATCGATTAAATTCGAAAACCAAATCAATTCACTAAGATTCACATTCGAAGACGTGAATAAAATACAAAGAATTCGATTCCAAATCCATCAAAGTAGGAATACCCAAAATTCCTGAAATAGAAGTTATCAAAGTCGACAAAGGTGATAACAACTAACCGGAAAAGAAGAACCGATCAACAATTGGAAAAACAAAGCAGAACGAGTATAAATGCTTGAATGAATTTAGCAAAAGTAAAAGTCAAGTCAACGTCGATATCGACAAGGCAAAGACCAAGACAATTTCTTTCATACCAAAGAAATTTTTAAAACTATCAGAGAGAGGCACATGAAAACCAACAAACCATGGATAAACAGACAGAGTCAACAATTGGAATGCAATTTGTCTCAAAGATTGATACCCAAAACCCAATTGTATGGAAACTGCATTAAGTACACGAATCAGAGATAAGAATGCATATATATAGCGGTTCGAATAAACAATGCGAGTTCAAATCGAAGTGGGTACTAGTTGCAGCATTATGCAACTTGGTAGAGCATATATACACTGATACTTAGAAGTGTAAACTCAAGTGAGCAAGTGCGATAGAGAATAGCAGCAATGCTCACGAATAAGCGTTAGGAATTCATTCCTAACAATCAAAGACGATCTTAAGACAAAGATGTGAAATAAAACATCGACAAATAGTTGTAACACATGTACTATCTAAGTTATGTTTTATATTTGTTCTAAACCCCAGGCTCCGATACCAAGCTGTGACGCCCCACCTCTATACCCACGCTAGCCAAGAACACTACGGTGTAATGCTGTCAACTAGCACGGAGAATAAGGCTGTTGAGGAGCGGCCATCAATAGTTGGCCTTACACTAGTATTGGTTATCTCGATGGAAGTGATATAAATATATATATTATTTCATTTTTCATCTCTGATTTATTTTCTCCCATCGACATACCCCAATTCCAGTATAAAACGAACTACGATGGTTCGTAATAGTTTAGAACAGTAAATATAAAATAACAACACAGATAATATAAATGCGGAACACAGATGAAACAGAAAGTCTCATATATATATAATAACTGATGTCAGTTACAATACATTCACACGGTACATATGATACAACTACAACAGTCGACTAAGGAAGTTACATATACAAGTACATTAACGTATTTAATATACATGAACACATATCTTCCAATACAATTTTACAGACTACTACAAATAACGACGACTACTTCAAAAGATATGAAAGAACTTCATAGCTCTAGCAGCAACCCAAAGCAGAATATCTACAACCTGAAATACTCGGTCTGACCCGAGTATTAAATTCAAAAGAAAATAATACTCGGGTCAGTCTAATTCAAACTCAGTTATTAATGCACAGAAGCAATAATAATTAAATAATGAATAGACGATAGTAATTAAACCAAATCAGAATGCAATTCAGAACATTGAATTGAAATAAACAAAACAGTTCAAACCATTGGAATATCAATTAAAACATTAAGATGAGTAGGGCTGCAGTACACGCACGCGTGTACTGCCTCGCCACTACAGCACATGAACTACGCAAAAGATTAATAAATCAAAACAAAATAGAATATCACAAAACCATACCGTGTGGCTGCAGTTCACGCTTGCGTGCACTGCCTTGCCACTATAGTGATGTCGTACCCAAAAACTCAATACCGTGTGGCTGCAGTTCACGCTTGCGTGCACTGCCTTGCCACTATAGTGATGATGTACACAACCGGGCACATGGTCAAACCCAAAATAAAAATACGGGTTCAACACAGGTGAAATATATTTAAAATCACGACACCAGCACAAATAAACTATAATGCTTTCCCAATATGAAACGGCAGTTTGATACGAGTGCTGGCCGAAGATAATACAAAGTCGGGGAATCACATAACAGCATCAAGGACGAAGTCAACATAGGTGATATACAAGAGTCCATCATAACTGCAATGCAGTACATATAGATGTACTCAAGGCAACAAGCTAAGTATGCAAGTAGAGGTGACAACATGATAACTCAATGTAACACGACTGTAAGCAGTGCCACAAGACCCCCAAGCAAAACAGTCGATGTAAACCTTCATGAACACACATAAATGACATGAAATTCCAAGACAGCTAGTGAACTACTAATGAACAGCAAGATGTAAGGCCCCAATACTACAAGAACCCAATACAATGCTGCTCAGGTGGAAACACATATATGGGATGCAACTGCGAAACTGGGCAATGCAAGGATACTAAATGAAAATACTATAGTATGGTGGAGCAATAAAATTTCCAACAGCAAGTGATAATGAGTGCACATATAAAAGTCCAGGCATCTATAATTGAAGCAAAGGGATAAATTACAACTGAGTTAAAGTGAATGGCAACCACTTGAACCCGAGGTAGTGCAACTGCATGAAGGCCGGACCAAACTACAAAAATGAACAATATGCAAGAGAAGATGACAAAGACCACAAGACTCAAATGACTGAATGCAACCAACAACTCCAGATTAATACAAATGACACTGAATATAAATCAAAATACTCAGCTCAAACCAATCAACCAAGTTCAAGGCCTACCAATTGGAATAGTAGGACCGAGATCTCCTACAAGAGACTACAAGATAAAGAAGAGATGACAGTAAGGAGCTACAGAATAAAATAGAGGTGGCAGTATGAAGCTACAGGATAAAACAGTTCCATACCCAAGCAACCAATAAAATGTTGAACCAACACATATACCAGTGGATCAGCAAGGTACAAAGAGCAACACTGTGAACACAGTGAACTCAGTCAAGGCAGCTAGTAAATCAAATGTCCAAAGATGTTGAAGTCAGGTAACTTCAACACAATTTGCAAACTGATGCAGTAAATGTCAAGTAAACAACTGCAGATACAAATTGAAGCAGTGCACAATCATCAACGAAACTCAAGTGTCAACTAGACATCATGATTAAGTAGAAAATATTTTCAATGCAATGGTTATATCAAAATAAGCTACAGGAGGATCAAACTCGAAGGATACTTCAACTACAAATGTGTTGCATGAAAAAGAAGTGTAATAAATGCATATTGTAGCAGTGGGTCGTGAAAGCAATGGATTTGAATCACAAACCAAGTGCACAAAAATTACAACATACATGCAACTGTACAGTGTGCATATGGGCAAAATAAAGATGCACAACATTAAGGTCAGAAGCACAAGGATGCGCAACTCACACATAAATGCATCAACAACTTGAAGCCAAGTGATACATTCAAACAACAAATGGATGCACAGAATTAACTCGATGCAGTCTCGAATCAAACCAAAAAGAAACAAATGCAACAGTCTCAAAGCACCATCAACAAAAGGGAACAACAGAGAAACGAAGTCAGTGCCCAAAAATCGAACCAAATCTATTTTGATTTAAAAATCAAGTTGAAGCATAGTATGGTCCACCAAACAAAAGTCCCCAAAATCAAGTGACTGAAGTCACAAAAAAAATCGAAATCGTGATGGTCACGAGATATTGAACAGTCCAAATTCAAAGCCGAGTTGTTGGGCGAATTCTCACCCAGAAGATCTAGGGAAGTCACAATTTCACCCGGGCTCGCAGCCTCCACTTCGTTCGACAGCCAAGAAGCTCAACACTAACCTAGAAGTCCATCCAACGTTCAACCATCACCTCATTCGGCATCAACTCATTCGGCTCCTCCATTCAACCATCACCTCGTTCGGTATCGACCCATTCGGCTGGGTTCATTCGGCGAAGCACAGCCCTCACCTCCACCGGACCAACCTTCTCCACGTTCCATTCGGCCTCCATCATGCATGCCGAACCAGGGCCATAACCGGACCATGCCCATCGCCGAACCAGCTACCTACTTCGATGCCGAATGGATCCCCACCACAGCTCCACGACCGGACCGCCAATACCGAATCATGCACGGCCGGACCAACGTCACCGAGCCAAACCATACCTCACCACCGAATGGACCTCCGCCGAACCAGATGATTGCCAGTCCAGATTGCTTCAGCCCGGGCCCACCAGCAGCTATATACCTCCAAGACCCCTGCCCCCTACCTCACTCTATAAATAGAGGGGCAGGGGTACAACAATGGCAGACAAGTTGGAGAGCTCAAGCAAGGAATGAACTTTCAAACTACTTTCATATACTGATATACGAAGCATTGTACCTGTAATAAGAAAGAAAGAAGATAATAACATATAAAGTGGACGTAGGCACATTCTGGCCGAACCACTATAAATCTGTGTGTCTTTTACATTTCAGCCCCTACTTCTTTCATATTTACGTACTCATCTAAAATCACTGAAAATCACATATAATCAACTAAATAATATGACTTGGAGGTGTTTGTCCATTTTTTGTGCAAACATTTTTGGTGCTTTCACTGAGAACTGAACTCAGACTTCATCTTCAGAACTCAAGCTTCATCTTCTCCCACTCAACCTTCTTCCTAACAACATCACTCGTTGCTTAGAAATCATGCCTTCCAAACAGAGAAGGGATGTTAACAAAGGAAAGAACATCGCAACTAGCAGCCTTCCAGATCCAGCAATCACAGATCAGCCCACTTCAACAGCAGTACCAGATGAAAATCAGGAAAATCCAACTGGTCCCGCAACGGAACAACCAATCACTAGAGCAGATCTGGACAGGGTTGTGGCTGAAGTAACTAACCGCTTCACATCCCAACAAGAAACTTTGGTGGACCAACTCATGACACGCTTAAGGGATGCTGAAGAGTCCAACCGCAACACTGAATCATGGGGTGAATCCCAATCCGGAGGATCCCGGAGGCAACAAAGGTCTTCACTCTTCGAACAAGCTATCAACAGGAAAAACGATGATAGGGGCCGCGCCCGGACTCAGCCCGAATTCCGACTCGAGGAAGCCCTTGGAACCGAACCTAGCGGGGGAGGCACCAGGCGAGGGTCGGATGTAACTGAGCCAGTCATGCCACCTAATCATAGAACCCCCGCTGAACGGAGCCGAGCTAGAACCCAGCCCGAAGTTGACCCCATGGATGTGCTCGAAACAGAACCCCACAGGGGAAGATCAAGGCAGGGGGCAACTGTAGCTGGTCCTAGCGTGCATCCAAGCAGCCAAAGACAACCACTGGATAATGCTAGAGGTGATAGACTGTACCATCCCTACAGGTCATCTGGACGAGATAGATCCCGCAGGGAAGAACCGAGCTCATTTTTGTCCGCTCCAAGTTCTGACGAACGAATGGCACGATTATTCAGAGAATGTGTCCAACGGGAGCAAAGGGACCGGGGAATAGGCGCTAGGGTCACCAGTCCCTTTACCCGAAATATCGAAACTGCCATCACTCCCCGGGAATGGAAAATGCCAACCATGGAACCTTACAAAGGAACTTCCGACCCCATCGTACACCTGCAGAGATACACCCAGCATATGCTCATGAGTGGAGCAACAGAAGGAGTATTATGTAAATGCTTTCCGCTATTCCTATCAGATCTAGCTACCTCCTGGTTCTGCCATCTACCCCAAGGATCCATCGGCTCATGGGAGATGTTAAAAGAAAGGTTTATTAGCCAGTTCCGCATCCATGTGGAACAACCCAAGGATGCTTATTCTCTATCCAATGTCAAACAGAAATCCGGAGAGACGCTGCAACAATATCTAACACGGTTCAACGCCGCAGCGGCAGCAATTCAAGATGCCGATGAAAAACTCACTCTAATGGCCCTCTGTAGTGGTGTACATCCAGACACCAAGTTTGCCAGAAGATTAACTAAGGAAAAACCAGCTACCTTGCCTGATTTCTTCCATGAAGCTGGAAAGTATATGAGACTTGAAGACGCTGCTACGGAGAGGCAGTCAGGGCAACAAGGCAAGATAGTTCAGGACAAGGTTCCCACTGCAGCTAAGGACGCTCGAAGAAATGAATCTAGAGACAATGCTGGGGGCAGAAAGGTTGAGAAGCGCCAATATCGACCAGGGCCAAGATTTGACTCCTACACTCCTTTGAATGAAACAATCGAAAACATCTACCTAGCCACTCAGGGCGAACTCGGATACAAGCGCCCCCCGCACAAGAAAGAATCAGATAACGCACTCAAGTCCGGAAAGTTCTGTCGCTTCCACGAATCCCACGGACATGACACCAATGAATGCCACCATCTTCGGGACTTGATCGAAGAACACATTAGAAGAAGAAGACTGGAACGTTATGTGAAAGGTCAGAACAGGACTCCAACTCCTGCCAATGAGAACTCAAAGCAACCCCTCCCAGAAGTAGGCGGAGGGAATCGCAACAATCACAACACCAGTGGCTCTAGTCAAGAGAAGATAGTGGTCCTTACCATCTCAGGAGGACCACACATCGCCGACAGAAGTTGGGCAGAGATGGAAAGGTACGGCAAGTCGCTTAGAAATGCCGAAGGATATGTTAACTCCATTACGGAGGAACGCCACCCGAAACGAAAAGAAAACAATGACATTGTATTCAGTAGGCATGATTTGGAAGGAAGACAGTACCCACATATGGATCCCATGGTCATCTCTGCCTGGTTTGGTCCAGCTAAAGTTTTTCGGATTCTAATAGACACGGGAAGCTCCGTAAATATCCTGTTCAAACATGCTTTCGACAAAATGAAGTTATCAATGAAGGATGTATCCCCCTGTGACAAACCACTGCACGGTTTCACTGGAGATGCAAAAATGCCCCTCGGGCAACTTGACCTCTTCGTCGAGATAGGAAGTCATCCCCGCTCCGTTGTGCGAAAACAAACGTTCATACTAATAGAAAACCACTCGGCTTACAACGCTTTCTTGGGAAGACCAGCCTTGTCTGACTTTCAGATTGTATTAGCCCCCTGGTGCCTGAAAATGAAATTTCCAACAGACAACGGAGTAGGAGAAGTAGAAGGAGATCAAGATGCTGCCCGAGACTGCTACGTAACTGAACTTCGCAATAACCGCAGAAAGAATAAAGGAAAAGGTGCAGAGACCACTCTCTGCATGAAAAGCTTGGAGGCATAGCAACTAAAGAAAGCCCCTCCTCTTCGATACACAAGCGATCCCTTCAATGAACTAGACCCCAGGGATAAAGAGGAGGAGGCTACCGCCGAGCCTGCAGAGGCTATGGAATTCGTATCGGTAGATAAGCATGATTCAAGTAGACTATTAAAAATCGGATCTCAGCCGGAATTGAAGGATCAACTCATTGACTTTCTCCGCCACAACTTAGATGTATTTGCGTGGACCCATGCCGATATGACAGGAATCTCCCCAGACATAGCATGCCACATGTTGAACATCGATCCCACAAAGGTACCAGTAAAGCAGAAAAAGAGGAGCATGGGGGCAGAGCGACCAGCAGCCCTTGATGAGGAAGTAAAAAATCTACTTGCTAATGGCTTCATACGGGAAGCCATCTACCCAGAATGGATCGCTAACCCAGTGCTAGTAAAAAAGGCCAATGGAAAGTGGCGAACATGTATTGACTTCTCCAATCTGAATGACGCTTGCCCGAAAGACTGCTTCCCACTTCCCCGAATTGACCAACTCGTAGACAGCACGGCTGGGCACGAACTCCTATCTTTTATGGATGCATACTCCGGATATAACCAGATCCCCATGCACGCTCCCGATCAGGACCACACTAGCTTCATCACCGACCGCGGATTATATTGTTACAAAGTCATGCCTTTTGGACTCAAAAATGCTGGAGCTACCTATCAACGCCTCGTCAACAAAATGTTCGCAGAACTGATAGGACGAACTATGGAAGTATATGTGGATGACATGTTGGTGAAGTCCAGGAAAGCCAACGACCATGTAAGCCATCTGGACGATATATTTCGGGTACTTCGCCGATATGGAATGAAGCTGAATCCTCTAAAGTGCTCCTTCGGAGTATCATCGGGAAAATTCTTAGGATTCATCGTCCACGCCAGAGGAATCGAAGCAAACCCTGAACAAATCCGAGCTTTAAAAGAGATAAGGATACCTTCCACTCGAAAAGAAATGCAGAGCCTAAACGGAAAGGTAGCCGCTCTAAGCAGATTCATTTCCAAGGCAACTGACAAGTGTGTCCCTTTCTTCGAAGCACTCAAGAAAGACAAAGGGAGGTTCGAGTGGACCGACGAATGCTTAAAAGCCTTCCTCAACCTAATCGAACACCTTCAGAGACCACCAGTACTCTCAACTCCAAATGAAGGTGAAGTGTTATACCTATACCTCGCTGTATCATTTCATGCTCTAAGCGCCGCCTTGGTAAGAGAAGAAGACCGCACACAACGCCCAGTTTACTTTGTAAGTAAGAGATTTACAGGGGCAGAGGCCAGATATCCTAAACTTGAGAAATTAGCATATTGTTTATTGATCGCGTCACGAAAACTGCGCCACTACTTCCAGTCTCACTCCATCAGGGTTCTAACCGATCAACCACTAAGACAAGTGCTCCATCGTCCTGACACTTCTGGGCGACTCCTCAAATGGTGCATCGAACTAAGTCAGTATGATATCACCTACCATCCTCGCACCGCTATCAAAGGACAAGCCATGGCTGATTTCATTGCCGAATTCACTATCAACGAAGGCAAGGAACAATCCGAAGTAGCAAAAAACATCAAGTGGAACCTCTTTGTAGACGGAGCATCGAACGAACAAGGCTCGGGGGCAGGTATTGTGATCATCACCCCCAGGGGAAGAAAGTTGTACTATGCATTAAGATTGGAGTTCACGGCCACTAACAACGATGCTGAATATGAAGCAGTAATAGCGGGATTGGAACTGGCCCTAGAAATTGGAATCAATTCCTTATGTATTCATAGCGATTCTCAGCTTATCGTAAACCAGGTACTAGGAGAATTCCAGACTCGAGGAGAACGACTCACAGCATACCTAAAGAAAACCAAACTGCTGCTCGATCAATTGGACCATTATCTAATCAAACACATTCCTCGAGAAGAAAACCAAGAGGCAGATGAACTTGCAAAGCAAGCTAGTATGAAGAACAGCACCATTTCCGGAGCACTAGCAATCTCAAGGCAGCTAGCCCCAAGTTTCGAACAAGTGAATCTGATAACTGCAATCGAAGAAGGAACCTGGATGACTCCTATCCGGAAATATTTGCAAGATGGCATACTACCCGACAGGCGCGACGAAGCCAAGAAGATCTTGAGGAGAGTTCCCCACTACACAATACAAGAAGGCATCCTCTACCGGCGTGGCCTCTCTAGCCCCTTATTAAGATGCGTCGCCGGAAGGGAAGCCAAGGAGATATTAACAAACATCCATCAGGGAGGATGCGGAGATCACACTGGAGGACAGACTTTGGCAAGAAAGATACTCCGATATGGATATTACTGGCCCACACTAAACAAAGATGCCCTAGACTTCGTTAAGAAATGCGACAGATGTCAGAAGTTCGCCAAGATCCCTCGACTACCCACAAACGAAATTACTCAAATGACCAGCCCTTGGCCCTTTGCTGTATGGGGAGTTGACTTAATTGGCGAACTGCCAAAGGGCCGAGGCGGAGCCAAATATGCTATAGTGGCAGTCGATTATTTCACCAAATGGGTGGAAGCGGAACCTTTAAATAAAATATCTTCAGCAAAAGTTATCAACTTCTTGATCAAAAACATTCTGTGCAGGTATGGAGTCCCCCTCAAGATCGTATCAGACAACGGGCTCCAATTTGACAGCGAAGAATTTGCCGACTGGTGCCAAGAGCATGGAATTCATAAAAGCTTCTCATCAGTAGCTTACCCTCAGGCAAACGGACAAGTTGAAGCTGTCAACAAAATTCTCAAAACCCTAATCAAGAAGAAACTTGAAAAGTCAAAAGGCGCTTGGGTGGACGAACTTCCTACGGCACTATGGGCATACCGCACATCCTTCAGAACATCAACGGGACATACTCCTTTCTCTTTGGCATATGGATCGGAGGCAATGCTCCCAGTTGAGACTGTTGTGCCTTCTCACCGTAGGATCCACTACAACCCAGAAGAAAACGAAGAACTCCTCCTCATGTCTTTGGATCTGATTGAGGAAAGGAGGAACGATGCAGCACTCAAAGCGGCAGCTCACAAACAAAAAGTGGCAGCACTATACAATTCCAAAGTCAAGCATCGCAGCTTACAAGAAGGAGATCTTGTCCTCAGGCGAATCTTTCCGCGCCCCGGGGCACTGGACCCCATCTGGGACGGACCATATGTAATTCACAAAGATCTCCACAACGGAGCTTACATTTTATCAACAGTGGACGGAGAGGTGTTCCAGAGGGCATGGAACATCCGACACCTCCGTCGATACTTTTCTTAACTTGTACTGCCCATATGAAGTGAATTAACAAAGAGAATCAGTGGACGTAGGCATTTTCGTGCCGAACCACTTTAAAAAATCTTGTCTCTTTTTAACTTGTTCCTTTATGTCTTGGCTACTTGTTAAGTTTTATCCCTTTCTGTTGAACAAAATCCTATGGCATCTCCACTCAAGACGCACCGTGGCCTCATCTGGACTAGGCCTAACAGGTACGCTACGATTCTATGCACTCGCCAATGAGACTCTTTTGCTCCAGCATCCCTCTGCTGCGGGTTAACTCATTGCGCGCCTGCCCTCAAAGCCAACTGTAATGAGCCGATTATAAGTCATCATAAAGGCCGACTATAGCCGATGGCAGCTCATTACGGCGTTCGGCTCGCCGGTAACTGTGAACCTACTTTAAGCCCCAACATAAGGTGTGGCCAGCCAGGGGTAGTTCACGGCCAACGGCACCCACGCTAGCCGGCCACGGTAAATCGAATAATACCCACGATTACGGACCATAATGGTTCGGGTAGTTACCGTGCGCGATCTCGGCTCCGATGTGTCTTAAGTGCGGCTGTGGTAAAAAAGAAAACTCCCCGCGGAGGCGTAAGATGGGTGACAAATGTCTCCAAGACCCACAGCTAGGGAAAGTGACTACAAAACCCGTTTGCCACGAACTTAAGCACATTGACGGCCTTCCGTGACTGGAAGTTTTACTTTTACTATATTTCCATTTCATTTAAATATTTTTCTCCTATCCTGTATAACAAACTCTAAAGTACAGGAAACCAAATAGGAAGCATTCACTCATGAGGCTCTAAGCCTGCGTACTGGGTGGCAGGGCGCTCAGCTATACCCGTGAACAGTTACACAAGACACTCAAAGCTATCGCCTGCGAATAAAACATAAAGGGCGGTACTCTCTTCTCTTGTACATAAATGCGTAACTATAGCTTATTCATACACTGACATTGCAAAACGTGAAATTATATTTCAAGCAAAAACATAACATCAAACACAACTAGAATCACAGGCATATACATAATTATACTTCTCACACAGCACATAAAGATAGCAACAACATTTAAACATGACAAAATCAGCTTATATTATAAGATCACACGAAGTTATTCTTTGCAAATAATTTTATTACAGTTGCATATCAAAGACTAACATAAACAGTGATAAAAAAGAAACAAAAAGATGGCGGATGCCTCCACACTCCATCACCAACTTCCCCAGCCTACTTAGCCGCAGGATCAGAGCCCCCAGCATGTGGATCAGAAGTCCCGCCTGTCCAATTCGGAAGAAGAATTCATTAAACGAACAACCAAGTTATGGAAACACGGGAAGAAAAGAAAGGAAAGAAGAATAACTCACCAGCATCCGCCGCTTGATCCTCATCATCCAACTGCACGCCCGCTTCCTCTGCAGCAAGCAGCCGCATCCCCTCCTTCACCGCCGCTTGCTCCTCCTTTGAGAACTGAGCAGTAACCGCATTCAAGTTGAAAGCCTCTCCGCCTTCCTTACCCGCGTTCACCCTGGCCTCCTCTAAAGCCTGGAGATACACCTTGGCCATGACCCGAGGGTAATCGTCCATCCAAGACAAGCCGCCCTCCTTCCAAGTGTGGAAGTACATATCCTGCAGCATCTCATCCATCATCCCCTCGTTTTCCTCAAACTCCCTCACCCGGGCCTCGGAAGCTTGAAACTTGGCGACGGCGACGTCCCTCTCTGACTGGTATCTCAAGCAGTCAGCCTGGAGTGACCTCCTCAGTTCCTCTTCCTTCAACCTGAGGGACCTCCTCATCTCCTCCATCTCCTCCTTCAACTCGGCCTGAGCCATCTCCGCAGCCTCGAGCCTCCCCGACAACTCCTCTACCCGCTCGAGATCCGCATTTCGAACCTCATCCATCGTTGCGATAGCTATGTTAATCCGTTCCCTGCAAGCGACCTCCATCTTCTGTAATTCCGCCCTACTGGCCTTCTCCATGGTCTCTTTCAGCCGCTTGGAGGCTTCCTCATGCTGGGAAATCTGGATGGCTTGGTCGGCGAGCTGCTTGGCCTGATCGGCAACCTTTAACCTCAACCGAATGTTAGCACTCCCGATCTCTTCCCCGGCCTTGACCAACTTAGCATGATGCTCCATTAACTTCCTGGTCTCTGCGGCCACCCGGTCGATATTAGCCTTGGCCTCATCCCCCATGGTGACTACCCGTGTAGTAAGTAAATCAAGATCTAAAGATTTGGCCTCGTCCAGCACCCTTACCATGGGGTTGCGGGGAAGGAGATGCTCGCCCGTGGTCTCATCGAATGAAATGTCCCGAAAGCTTGGGTCTAAATCAGGATGACCAGCAAAAGGATCACGAGGCACGGGGCGAGGCACATCGGGACGCCTTATATGAATGACAGTAGGACTCTTGGAAGGAGGAGGAGGGGGGCCGGGCTCCGTGCTCTCCTCCGTAGTATCACGAGGAGGCTGAGTAGGGGGAGGCTGAGTAGGAAGCTGCGAAGCAGAAGAAGACTCAAATAAGGAACGGCTCCGCTTCCTTTTCTGAATACCCTCTTCGATGACCCCAAGAAGAGGGCGGTAACTGACTACATCCCCAGTGCGATCAGTAGAAGGTTTCGCGGAAGCTCTCCTCGACTTAAATTGTTCAAGGCGGTGTCGAACATCCGACGTTTTACCCGCCTGGCCTGCCCCTGGAATAAAGAACAAGTGTTACGAACATACAATAATCCGCAATTCAAAAAATGTGCTAAGTTAAAAAGAAAGAAAAGTGAGGAGACACATCTATTATACAAACCCGGCGGAGGAGTGGGATACTGCAATAAGTCCTGGATCTCATTCCAGGACGGAAGTGAACCGTAAAAAATTTCTAAGTCCCTATCGAAAATGGAATCGGCAGAAGACAAAAGTTCACCTTGCGTCGCCGGAGTCACCCTAGCTGAAGCCACAGCTTTGCCGGTTTCCTTTGCCTTCTCCGTTTCTTTCTCCTTTTCCTTCTCCGTTTCCGACTCTCCCTCCGACTCCCCGAAGGCCCGACGGAGAGCCTCATCCAGTTCGAGGTCTTGCTCAGAGGTTAGAGCGGCAACACCACTACCACCTTGACCGTCGCCATCTCCTCCACCCTCCGACCCTTCTCCAACTTCACCTCCTTCCTCCTCTTCCACACCTTCCTCCTCCGGGACAGTCGGGCAAGTACTTGGAGAAGGGCCATCAGACTTCTTCAGTTTCTTCCCCCCAACCACGGGACGCTCTGCGAAAGGCTCCCTCTTACCGCTCTTTACCGTAGCCCACTCCTTAGCTTTAGCAGCCCTCTCCTCAGCCGTATCCCTTTGCTTAACCACAGACTGGTGCGGTAAGATCAAATTATACTCCAAGAGGGTTGCGTTCCTGATCAAGAAAGAGGCCGACCGGTCCCGTGCCGGAATAGCCTTTAGTTCAGCAGCCATTCGCACTAAGGAATCGTCCTCCACGACTGCAATACCACCTGTCGCTAGCAATAGAAGCATGTCAGAAAAAACACTACAGTCAAAACACATGAAAAATATAAATGAAATCAATCTTACAGCCGGAAGTGAAAAGGCGGAAAGAAACAGCATCGTCCTTGACAAAGAACCACTCTTTCTTGAACATGGTGAACTTGGAATACAAGTCCAGGACTGGCTTGAAGGGCACGGCCGCTTCCAGGCTAATATACGGAGACCCCTTCTTATAGCCTCTCAGGTTGTACAAATATCGAATTTCTCGGTTAGAAGGAGGACGCCCGTACCTCCTCTGGAAGATAACAAAGAGGCTCACCAGGATGGCGTAAGAGTTAGGCTGAAGCTGGAAGGGAGCCACCTTCAAATATGTGGTGAAGCTTACTATCCAAGCGTTGATAGGGGGGATAGCGCCGCACATGCAATGGTATCTGCTAAAAGCGAAGTAGCCCTCGGGAGGATTATATGGCATCACTCCATCTCCCGGCAGCAGCATAAGAACCCTATCTATCCCGAAGGAACGGGATATGACGTCAAGTTGCTCCTCCTTTAGGGAGCTAGGAAAGCAATCCGGGGGAGAGATCAAAAGTTCCTGTGGACCATATCCGTCCACTAGAGACCTCGGAATAGGTCGGTGTTGCCCGGACCCTGGTTGGACTGGGGGCAAGGAAGAAGAAGGCTCTCCTGTGCCTCTAGACTTCTTTCTGTCCGATCGTGTTTCCGCTTTGCGAGACATTTTCTGCAGCACAAGAAAGACTTGAGGTTAGAATAAGAAGTATAGAAACATAAACAAGAAAATATATAAGGCAAGCGTGTAAAAAAGTCCAAGATTACGCTCAAGGACCAAGAATGAACTCTCATTCGGCGTTGCCAAGCAAGTTCATTCGGCATAAGAAGCATACGACATTCGGCTCTATGCTCATTCGGCATATGTTTCATTCGGCACTTAGGCCTAAGTCTCGTTCGGTACAACAATACCCTCCGTGTGCGTTCGGCAATTAAGTTCATCCGGTAATAACAAACCATTCAGCAATAGTGTACGAACCTGATTCGGTAGAGATTTGGTTCGGCA
Source organism: Allium cepa (assembly GCA_030765085.1). Taxonomy (NCBI): domain Eukaryota; kingdom Viridiplantae; phylum Streptophyta; class Magnoliopsida; order Asparagales; family Amaryllidaceae; genus Allium; species Allium cepa. The sequence goes on along the minus strand of CM060931.1, from coordinate 879,595,723 downwards.
GGCGATTTGATCCGGCAATTCAGTTGATTCGGCTATCTGGTTCGGTAAGGGAAAAACAAGGGGGGTACGGCCTCTATATATAGGCGAACTCAGAACCACCGAACCAAACGATTCGTCCAACCGGACCAATAATACCGGACCACCAGAAGCCGAATGAGAATAGCCGGACCAACCGAAAACCGAATGAAACTCTCTCTCTACCGACCAAGACCAGGAACTAGTGGCGTGCAAAGCGCCTCCCTCAGATAAGTACCGAACTCCAGAACTAACTAATAAAATAAGATTATGATAACGATGAATAAGTCGTAAAATCCTCACCGACGTGGATTAAATCGTTTACACGTGTACCCGACCTCGAATGGTCCATAGGCACGCTCTGAATGGTTATTAACCCTACCGTCGTGGGAATTTACACTTTGACACGCATTTTTAAACTCATAGGTGAAACGGATATTTGATTCTGATAATTATGAAATGGCTAAGCTACTTACACATGTACGGGGTCGCGAACAATCCCTAGGCATGCTCTGAGCTGGCGATAAACCTGCTTGGCAAACGACCCGGGGACCCACTCTAACGTGAACCTGGCATCGACAATGCTAAGCCCCTTCGGGGCACACTTGCTCGTCCCTAACGACACGATTAGCTTCATCTCAAATATCTCGATCCCGAACGATCGTTACCTAGAACCGCAGTAAAACTATAAATTAAATTCCTTTGCAGGACAGCAGCAGGATACGAACATCCAGCCCATGGCGTTACGAAACAAGCCTTTCTACCACAGGGAAACAAAGCGCGACACACGCAAGCACGTGCCCCACTTTGGGGGGCAAATGTTGGGCGAATTCTCACCCAGAAGATCTAGGGACCAGGAAGTCACAATTTCACCCGGGCTCGCAGCCTCCACTTCGTTCGACAGCCAAGAAGCTCAACACTAACCTAGAAGTCCATCCAACGTTCAACCATCACCTCATTCGGCATCAACTCATTCGGCTCCTCCATTCAACCATCACCTCGTTCGGTATCGACCCATTCGGCTGGGTTCATTCGGCGAAGCACAGCCCTCACCTCCACCGGACCAACCTTCTCCACGTTCCATTCGGCCTCCATCATGCATGCCGAACCAGGGCCATAACCGGACCATGCCCATCGCCGAACCAGCTACCTACTTCGATGCCGAATGGATCCCCACCACAGCTCCACGACCGGACCGCCAATACCAAATCATGCACGGCCGGACCAACGTCACCGAGCCAAACCATACCTCACCACCGAATGGACCTCCGCCGAACCAGATGATTGCCAGTCAAGATTGCTTCAGCCCGGGCCCACCAACAGCTATATACCTCCAAGACCCCTGCCCCCTACCTCACTCTATAAATAGAGGGGCAGGGGTACAACAATGGCAGACAAGTTGGAGAGCTCAAGCAAGGAAGGAACTTTCAAACTACTTTCATATACTGATATACGAAGCATTGTACCTGTAATAAGAAAGAAAGAAGATAATAACATATAAAGTGGACGTAGGCACATTCTGGCCGAACCACTATAAATCTGTGTGTCTTTTACATTTCAGCCCCTACTTCTTTCATATTTACATACTTATCTGAAATCACTGAAAATCACATATAATCAACTAAATAATACGACTTGGAGGTGTTTGTCCATTTTTTGTGCAAACACGAGTTAACCAAGTAACACAAATATACACGAATATGTAAAATCAGAGAAAGCATCAACAACGAACCCAAATCAAACGCAAAACATATTGCTAAGTTGAATTAGATGTGAGTAAACTCAACTAGTCGACGAATTGAAGCCAAGCACACCGCAGCAGCCACGCGAGACGAGCAACCATCGGAATCGAAACCCTAATTCCAGAAAGAAGCCGAAGCCCTAATTCGACAAAGAGAGACCGCCATTTTTTCTTTTCGTTTAGGGTTTCGAATAATTGAAAATGAGAGAGAGGGATCGGGTTAGCCAACAAAAATGAAGAGGGGAACGTTTATGTGCTTTAGTTAATTTTTCACGGCCCAAATTAAATGAAAACGTGGGCCAAATTAAGATTGAAGCCCGCAACCATGTTCATCAAATTTTTGAAAGGAATTTAATTCGGGTTTTGCAAACTCCAAACAACGACTAGCAACAATATTAATCATTTAATGTCGATTAAAAATAGACGCGAAATACCGGGTTGTTACATTAGCTCTATCATGAAGAAGTCAATAAGATAAGAAAAAGTTTCATCTGAAGGATAGATCAAAACAGACCCTTAAGAGGAAGTGCAATCAAACATGACCAGTTTGGTCCAAAACTAAACCTTTGAAGGAAAGTTAAGATAGGTTTACATGTTCATATAACCTCATTCGATGAAGAAAAGTCATCAAGTTATCATTCGGGAAACCTAAAATAAGGGAAAGTCATTTACTTTAGAAAAAACCAATCTAAATAATAACAATTAAACAAAGTAATCGGGCCTTTTCCAATCAGAACGGTCGAATAGCAAGAATGCCTGAATATCAACTAAAAATATTGGGAGAAACTAATATCAACTTAAATGGCCTGGAAAGTTAGTATAAAATAGAACTCTGTGCTCAGATTCTAGACAACTGATTGAGGATACCAGTATAAGTGGAGTATGCCCTGAGGTGATCAAGTGCATCCAAAAAGATTTTCGAACCAGTTTGTATTCAAACCTAGAAGACATCCAAAAGATGTGAGAATAGCCCTCTAACAAATAAAGTCCAAGATGTATTTTACAGAAAATAAAATGGATATTTGCTTAAAATAAAATAAACTTACCCAACCGTCGTGGTTAGAACATCAAATTTTCAAGGGAAAATTAACCAAAGTGTGGATAAATATCCGCTTGAAAGAAAAGTATGACAACGAGATTATGAATTCCACCAGTTGATGAGAGAATATGAAGAATAATCTCCTGAAAACCTCGTCTTATTCAGGTAAAATCTCTAACCTCAAAATGTTCTTAGAAAGTGTTCATTTTTCCAAAATTCATTTTCAAGGCCACTTTTCTAAACAATCTGAAAGCTGGTCTATCTTACCAATCAACAAACAATCAATTTTTATAAATATCCCAATCAGGAGCCTTTTAGTTAGAAAGACTATAAAACCACTTAAGATTTATAAGATATTCGGTTTCTTTTCTAAAGTTATTTTTTACAAATTTCAAAGGATTTTTCCAAATATTTCTCTTCAAAAAGTTTCAAATACAAGTTTTTGAATGAGGAACTTTTAATTTCCATATGAAAAAGAAAAGGAGGATTGAAAAAGAAAAGTTATAAAAAGAAAGAAGCTGTAAAAATATATGTATAGAAAAGAAAGGAAGTATTATTTCGTGTAAGAAAAGAAGTGAGGAAGGAAGTCAAAATTCAAAAATGATTCAAGCCGGAAGGAAAAAGTCGGATTAGGAAGATGAAACTATCATGAATGTAGAGTCACTAAAGAAATGGGAATATCTCCAACATTTTGAAGAGATAAAGGTGTCAAGTGAGCTATTTTCAGCTATTGACAGTACAATAACGAAACTACCAGCAATGTTAAGGACATGGTTGTTCAATTTATAGATCTACAAGAGGAAAAAAACAAATCAAATCGATAATGACTCTGGATCAATCACTAAAGAAATAAAAGAAGAAAAGTAGATTTTGGTTTTACACTAAAGTGTAAAATCTTCTTTTATTCAAGGAGGGAGGCAAATATGGTCTACATATTTTGCTAGAAGAAATAAAAAATTCTAAGATGATGTTGAATACGGTAGAGATGCTGTGAATCATCAATATATGGTTAGGGTTGCCACATATTATCAACATAATGAACGATGTCGAAAAATCAAGGATGTCGAATCTCTATGATGTAAGACGTCGGCAATCTAGAGAAGAGATAAAATGTCAAGTTTGTAATGACCCAGAATTTTATCGCTTTGATTTGCAAATATTTAATAAATTTTAAAAATTCAAATAATATGTTTTATAATTAAAATATATCTCTTTTAAATAATAACAAATGATGATAAAATAGATTTGTAACGACCTAGGAATTTTTCACCTTGAAATAGGCTATTTAAATATATTTTATGCAATCAATAAATGGAATTTCTATTAGAAATAAACCTATTTTAAATATTTAATAATCATGATAAAATATTTTTCAAAATTTGTTTACCAATATAAATAGTTCAAATAAAAATAGAAAATGCAATCGTAGAACGTTTTCTGAAATTTTGACTTTTCGACACCCGAAAGACGCCGGGAATGTTGTGCACACTTGGTGCAGCATGCATACATTTATATATGTTAGAATTAGTAGTAATTTAGCATATTTATGTATATTAACCTATATATATACACACACCCCTAAGTTTGGATGTGACAAATTATGTTATAAAAAGCATACATACACATACATATAAACATAATTATATATATACAAAAGCTATGCCTTACCTTAAGTACCCTACGACATGGCCTGGTGAAGGAGGATGGGAGTAACGTTTACAGGAGAGAGAGAGAGAGGGGAGGTATGGTGGTACATGCATATGTATATATTTAATTATAACTACTTTATATGTTTTAATAAATTTCCTAGGCCTACACATACCACTTCCCTTTCATAATTTTCATTTTACAAACTCTATCTTCATTTCTAATTTACTAAGAGCTTGAGAATATATCCATGACTTCTCTGCATAAATTTAAAAGAAAGAAAAATCACTTCTTTTTATTCAAAATCTCATCTTTAGTCCACCAAACCACTTTTACATATTTTGCAGCACCTTCTCTTCTGCGTTGCAAACCCATCCACCCTAAACATCCATGGTCGAATCCAAACACATGCATGGCCGAGCCTAATTTAGTTGTAAAAGTATCCAAAGTCGTCTCATTTTCAAGTTAATACTAAGATCTGGGCCGAATTTAAGTTTTAGTGAAAGTTGGTGAGTAAAATTTGTGTTTTTAATATCAAGTTACTAATTTATTAAAGTTGTAAAATTTATGAGTACTCGAGTATGTAGTAACGTTATATGTTGCGTATGCATGCATGTACGTTGATTCTGTGTTGATTGCTTATGTCGAAGTTTAATTATGAGATAACGATTATACTTAGAATATTGAAAAAGTTAATTAGTATTGTGAAGTAATACTTTATTTACGATGGTGCTGTAATATAATGATGTCATATTGTGATTGAATTTTGTATATGGGTTTATGACATGACGATAGCAATTTGCTAACTAAAGGCGACTTAGAAATCCCTCTTTTTGTCGAAAGGTTGTTTTTGTTTCAAAGGAAATGTTTTCAACTTTAAATCATTGATTGCAGTTTCAAAAGTTTATTTTCATGTTTTAAATAAGACAATGGTCAAATTTGAAGTTTTAAAATTAGAAAATCAAAATTTGAAGTTTGAAATTCACGGGTCCGTATAACTATAGTCAAAATACACACAGTTCAAAAAATCTAACTATTTTTCTAATCTAAACTTGTTTTCACTTAGAAATTTTTTTGAAAATAGTTTCTAACTTAATTAAGTAATTAGAGAACAATTATTTAATTATTTATTTGTTAATTATTAATTAATTAATTAATAATGGTAATTAGTACTTAATCATTTGTTAACAATGGTCTTTATAATTAAATGATTAATCAATTAAGTTAATTATGATTTTCTACTTAATTAAAGTTAATTATTATTAATTATTAATTAATTAATTATTTAAGATAATTATTAATTAATTGTTATTTAAGAAGGGGTTTGATTTAATTAATCTTTAATTATAGTTAATAAGGTATGATTAAGGTTAGATTACCATTAATTATAGTTTAGTTACTATTTAACAACGATCTAATTCTCATTTCCAAGGGATTTAATTTATTTTAAATTGCTTTGAGTTTAAGTAATATGTTTTGTTTCAACTGTTTTCTTTTAAAATTGTTTTAAATCTCTGTGTCACATACCCTTAAGTAACCCGATATGATTAGGAAAACTAAATGACATCTATTAGTAGAACAAAGCACCATTTTGCTATTACAACTAACTTAGAAATCTACTTAAGTTGACTAATGTTATGTGTTGATCCCTTATATACCTGTTGTTATGTGATGTTATGTTAAATTGGATAAGTAAAACCAAATTAAAAGCACCATTAAGGTTTCTTAGCCTCCGTTTGATTTTTTAAGGATAAATATTTTATTTTCTTTTTGAAATGGTTTCGAAGTTATTGTATTTTGAACAAGATATGTAAAGGTTGATTTGACAAATGGTTTTACTAAAGATGTTTTCTTAACTAATAGGAATGGTTTTCCATGTTATAAAAAGAAGATTTATAAATTGTTTTATAAAGGAATTTAGAAATTTATAAAGTGCTTTGGGTATAAGCAAAAAAGATTTCATAAATAAGGAAGATTTATAAAATGGATCTTCTTATTAAAGGATGATAAATTGATTTAAGGTTATTTAGGAAGTTGTATAGACATGAAAGGTTTATAAAGAAGTTTTATAAATGATTTGAGGGTAAATATAAAAGAAGTTTTCAAAAAAATGATTTGGATATTCATAAAGGGAGTTTATAAAAAAGTTTGAATATTTATATGAAATTTATATAAAAGTTTGGATATTTACAAAAACAAGTTTTATAAATGATCTAGAATATTTATAAAGGGTTTTATAAATGAATTTGGGAAGTTGGAAAGTATTTTGAGAGGGATTTGGATTTCAAGTAAAAGATTTTTCATGAATGAAATAGATTTAATTAAAAAGGATTTTTCGAAAGAAATATAAAATCAATTTGAGATTTAGGTTTCTCTAAACTGACACTTTAAAGATGGTGGTGTGAAACATCTGTTCCATGTTTAGAACCGAAGGAATATTATTGAGGGTTGTCCTTACCTCCAATTTAAACAACATTTGTTTAATCCTTTTTAAACAGATTTGGAAGTAAGAAATTATTCGCAAATGTTTTGTGGGTATACTTATGTCAAAGAGATAAGTATATGAATATTTTAGACAAACGTTTCTAAAAGAGATTTATTAAATAAAGGTTTGTTTTGAGGCTTAATGGTTGCTATGTATGAATAAATCTCAAATGGAAATGGTTGTTGTTTGTTATTTTATAGTTAAATAACGATTATCAAATGTGAACCCAAACGTAACTATGGAAATATATAGGAGAAACAAGTGAGTTATATGACACAGTCATCTCTAATGATGATGTATTGTGCATATATATCTCATTTCATTATCCTAGGCCAAACGATAAGGAAATCCATTCACTAACGGTTAGGAGGTGACCTCCGCTCTTATCTTTAACTCTTTATTTCCTAAAGAGCCAGAGTTGAATTTACTGGAAACTAGCGAATGTTGTTTTGACGAGACTAGGATCATATCTATAAATCACTTTGAACCTACACAAACATTTCGAAGTGAAGACATCTTGAAGATGATGGAACCGAAGTCGGAGCTCTTTAAAGTGCAAGGCCGCTTGATATTAATCCCGAAGGTGATTCCAAAATGGATGTAGTAGAAGTAGTGCCTTCGGTTTATCCATCTCTTGGACAACTTGTATGAATGAATTCTGGCGTTGTATTGTTTCCTAGAAGGCAATGTTAGCATTCCAAGTGGGAAGTGCTATATAAAGGTAAAACGTAGCCTCAAGCCTCATCAACTGGGAATTGACAAAAATCGGGCATATAGCGAGGTCATTTTGGTTGCTTTCATCATGGTATGTTCATTCCAAATCAAGATCGATTACTATCTACTCATGTAGGCTTTGAGGCCCATTAATTAAAGGGGTGATCATATTCTGTACTAATAATCAAGTGGCAGGCCAGTCTTGTGTGGCGGGAGTACAAGATGTTCATGTCAGACCCTGGTGCATTTTTTCTAGAGATGTACCATCGAAAGATAGTTCCTTACCTTTTTATAGTACTGAATCCATTCTTCAATACGTGCCTTTACGGTTTTAGTTGTGTACATATTATGCTGGAATTTAATTAATGTATCAATTTCAGCTATGATTAATAAGGACTTATATCTTAGACACTATTATAATACGAGAGAATTTCATATGAAATGGTTTGGATATCGTATGGTAAAACCCATTTGTATTTAAGTACGATGTGGTCTTACGTGATGCCTTTGATTTAAGGGATTTTATAAAGTTAAAGACTTATGCTTTACTCACACTAGATCCATGCCTGATCCGGAGTTTATTTTCTTTTCCTAAACTGTTGGGTGCTCAAATTTGAATGGAATCCATATAGTTCAAGTTTTTCCCCAGATTCATTTTGGAGGAGCTTGGATTAGGTGGCTTCATCAATAGCTAGTTATTTTCCTTGTTTTCTGCTGTATTATATGTATATTGTATCGATTAGGAAGGGACGGGCTGTTATAACCGCCCTAGGGTAGAATTTGTATTAGTATGACTTTGATGCAACATTTTTGAAATAATTTTGTTATATATTATGTCGAGTAGTGTGTGTGTGTATATATATATATATTATTCAATTGGATTGTGAGATTATGTGTTGTTATAGTTTCTTCACTTTTTACGTTTCCTTTTATTTGAATCCTTAATGGCTCATCTTTCGGAGTAAGAAAGGCGGTTTGTTACGGAGCCAGAAGAGATGCCAAGCTTCAATAATGCAATGAGATATCGTAAATCTGCAATATAGTAAAGATTTAGTAAATCATCAAATTATGAAAGGTGGATGCTATGTACAATCAATAAAGAAGAGTACGTCGCATATCAATAGCATATCGGAGGTTCCCCAATATAAATAATAAACAAAACCTATCACATGTTACCAATATAATAAAAATATAGAATGGCTATGATTGGTAGGTATGTCATAAGATATTAGTGAAAAAATGGATGTTGAACTTTAAGAGAACATGAAGGATATCGAATAGGCGTAATAAGACATTGATATCGTAAATCAACGGTATGACCAAGATATCATACTCCATCAATGCAAAGAAGCTTGCCATATATTAACTAGAAGAATGTCGAATGCTTACTTTGAAATGAGATGCCAAAGGCCAGCAGAATTACACGAATGCCATAAATCATTAAAGCAAGCAATGATGTTGAATGTTGTGCACTCCAAGAGCCACATGGCAGCCATGCGCTATATCCTACCTCTATAAATATAGACCCCATGGAAATGTATAAGGGGGATTATTTCTTTCTCTACTTCTCAAAGCTAAGAACCATGACCTTAAATCGATTTAGGAAAAAAAATCAAGAGTTGGTTTGTAACTTTTGAAAATTACAAATAAAGATATGGATAAATGACTTAGCATAGTCTAATTACCTAGATTGTGCGAAATTCAATTTTTATTGAACATGGACATGCATATAGCTAATTTTTGGACTTGGACTTGACTTTTGGGCCTTTGTCTTTAGCAAGGCCACTTAATCCCTTGTCCAAATTAATGTTTATTTTTCATAATGACCACTTAGCCTATTCTCATATGAACAATGGATTGTGGCTAGTCCATTTCCTATTTTGCCTATTAATAAATGATTAATGGACTATTGCACATCAATGCAATCCTGCCTGTTTTATCCTCGGACATGTGACATGAACTTTTGAGCAATTTATTAACTTAATCCAATGCTTATGGGAAACAAGGAGCCATCTTGAATAACCTTATTCAGTACTTAATATTGGATGTTGAACTAATTATTGGTTTATCGAAGTCCTTATGACTTACCAAACGATATCGTATTGATAGAACAAAGGGATTAAAACCAAGCTTTCATTCAGCATGACTCTAAGAGTGTTAAACCAAATTTTGGATTAATACTAGGAAAGCAGTAAGCAATATCTTCAAAGATTTCTATGCTTATAATAGAAAGAAAATAAAAGATGGACATGTTTAATCCATGAATGCAGAATTCCTTAACATCTCAGTCATGTAAATCTCTTCCGTTCTTTACATCTCAACTACTTTATACCTTTTTGTGTTTTGTTTTGTTAAACCTAGATATATTTCTCTTACACATAATAACCAACAGTTTATCTAGTCAAGGGCAGACCTAGGAATTAACAAAGGGTGGGCTAACTTTAAAGTTGACAAATTTTTAAAAGTTATAGTGCAATTCAAACTACTACTGAATAACACTTATAAAAAGAAGAAAATACTTAGTAATAATAATAACTAGATTCATGTTTCACTTTTAGTACATAATTTTAGCTTAATTATGCTTGATGAGTTTGGTGTATAATCATTTTGACATGTTTCGTACCTAAAAATGCTCTTTCCGTAGTTGCAGTAGCGACAGAAAGAGTCAACATGAGACAAATCAATTTATCAATCAAATAATGAACCTCAAACTTTATTGTTATAAATAGTGATTTACATAAGCTGTCCAACGTAGTTATATTTTTGAACTGAAAATCACTTATTACTTCATATAGACAATTCATCAACTAACAATTCTAAGCATGAATGTCTTTTCTATCGATCAATTTGATTGAATAAAAGCCTAATTTTAAATTAGTTTTTCATTTCAATTTTTAAGGTAAAATCAATTGGTTCTTTATTGTCATATAGAGCAAAGCAATCAAATATAAATAAAATGTTTCAAATTGCAATACAACTAATGAATCAAATAAGCAATACAACAGAAATAAATTAACTACAGCCTACAGAACACGTATGTAATTGCAACCAAATTTGAGAAGCCTGACAATTAGGGTTTTTAATTCAAATTACAAATCTATTGACTACTAATCTGCAAGAAAAATTACATACAATTAAAAAATGTGAAATCACTTGAATTGATGTTTGATATCTATAGCTAGAGACGGTAATCGGTGGATAAAGAAGATATCAGTTCTTCCGCTATGTGAATCACGACGAGAGTAATAGGAAATAAAAAGAATGAATGGGATGCGCAGTTAGGCTTTCTTTCAGCTTAGGTTAGGCAATGATAATTTTATGCATTTTTTAAATAAAAATAAGTTTCCATGGGCTACAGCCCACCTGAGCATAGGGCTAGCTTCGCCCTTGAATCTGGTATCTTATAATTGTGTAAGCATACTGCAATACAGTTACTACTCTATACAACAATTTACAAATAGTCAAACTTGTTACTTCTTAGTTGTGTAAGCATATAATGCCAGTACTTTTTATTGAAGTTGCGAGAACAAAATTATATTCCCATAAGTCAAGCCTCCCTGTGATACTATTATGATCGTTTCCATAATATATACTCTTTATCATTTTGATGGTTAGTGTTAATTACCATCAACAACCCTAACAAATTTGCTAGGAATATTTCTCATCCCTGCAAAGTGCAATAGTATGAAAGAGAATTAGTGCATCCAGTGTGTGATTCTTAGACATTATTGTTAGGAAATCAATTCGATGGTTTCGATGCTATACAATGGAAATCGAATATGCATATTTATCTCTATTTACAGGTAATTGTTAAAGTAACATCACTAAATAGACAAGAACAAGACTCAAAAGAAGTATCAAGAGGGTACAAGTCGATAGAATTAGAAGAGCAATAACATAGACACAAGGAAAGCAACATGCACAAGTTCAAACGTCTGAGTGCACTAGCCAGACGTCTGATTGAATCCTCTGGTTCGCAAACCAGACAGAATCAGACACCTGAAAAGCAACCATATACAAAAAATATGTAAGAGCCAGACGTCTGAAACATTTTCCAGACGTCTGATTTTGAACTCGGTTCTGAATATTCAAAGAATAACTGTCACAATTGAAAAGACACTTTCACTTCTCTTCGCTGCAACTCTTCATCACCATTAAGAGCGACCATACAACACTTGTTAATGGATATAACCACTCAAGGAATTTATCTACCACTATAAATAGCATCAAGAATCAAAGAGAAGATAAAACCTTACTTACTTATGCTCTTTACTCTTATTCTTTGATTTATACTTGATCTTTAGCAATCGAATACCTGTATTTTAATCTTCCATATATTCAGAACTCTTCATTTAATATTCTCTAGATATATAGATTGGAAGCATTTGTACTTAACAGTCAATATCCGTGTTATAGAACACACACTTGACAAGAACAAGCTTTTGTAACCAAGCCTATTCCTCCGGGCGAAGTGATGGTGTTTGATAGTAGATTCCTAAGAGGAGCTTCGAGACTGGACGTAGGATGGGAGGTCCGAACCAGTATAAAATCCTGGTGTGATTATTTCCATTTACTTTGCTATTATCATCCATCAAGTTTATATTAGATACAATATATAGTTAGTCACTTATATACTTGCATATGTACACACACACACACACACACACACACACTACACGATCCACTCATAGAGAATTATAATTGGTATCGGAGCTAGGTTTGATCAAAGAACAGTAACACGTTTTTGAATCACTTTAATATGGAAAGTATTTTCAAGAAGGACAATCCACAGCACGACCCCCACTTTTTAATGGATCTAACTATGCATATTGGTCAACACGTATGAGAATTTTTATGGAAGCTAATGGTCTAGAAATTTGGCCAGCCATACAAGATAAATATGAAGCACCTACTACTGCTATGAACACATGGGCCGATGCACAAAAGGCCTTAGCATCAAACAATGCTAAATCTATGAAAGTTTTATTTTTCTCTCTAGACAAAAATGAATTTTCACGTGTCATTTTATGCACTACTGCATTTGACATTTGGCGTACTTTACAAATTACACATGAAGGTACAACAAAGGTCAAACAAACTAAGATTTCAATTTTGCAAAACTAATTTTCCTCATTCAAAATGAAGTAAAATGAAACTATCGTTGACATGTATTTTAGATTTCAATCTATCTAACATGATCTTATGGCATTAGGAGTTAAGCTTACTGATTTTGATTTAGTTTCTTGAATACTCAACTCTTTAACATCTAATTGGGAAAGAAAGGCATTAGCTATTGAAGAAGCTAATGATCTATCTACTCTCAAAGTTGAAGAGTTGATAAGAAATTTAATGTCCTATGAAGCTACTTTGTAGGCACGAAAAGAACAAAATTCAGAGAAGAAGAATATAGCATTCCCATCAACAAAAAATGATGAGTTTGATTTAGATAAAGAAGAGATAGTCTTCATTGCCAAGAACTATAATAGATTCAAGAAATTCAGAAAGATGACCAAATTCCAAAAAGAAGGGAAATCCAACACAACAAACCTGTCTCAAATCAAGTGCTATGAATGTGATCAATACAGACCTATGAAGAAGGATTGCCCTAAACTCAGTAATGACGAAAAGAAGAACAAGTTTGAAAAATTCAAAAAGAAGAAGGCGTTCAAAGTAACATGGGATGACACGGATTCTTCTACATCTTAAAGTGATAGCGATAGTGACGGAGAACAAGCTAATGTGTGTTTTATGGCAAAAACCGATGAGGTATGTCATGAACTTAGCTATGACGAATTATTAGAACTTAGCATGGAATTAGATGATAAATTAGACAAATTAAAAAATGGAACAAAGCATATGTAGTTAAAATAAATAGATTGGAACTTGAATTAGGAATGTTAAAAGATGAACAAAATTATCTTAGAAGAAGAACTTGAATTATCACAAGAAAAAATCAAAAATAATTTGATAGAAAGTAAGACTATTACTATTGATTTTGAAGACACTAAAACAGTGAAGGATAATTTGTTAAAAGAAAATGTTGACTTAAAAAATAATATTGAAATATTGGAAATTGAAAATATAGAATTAAAATAAAAATTAGATAAAATTACAAATAATGTGTCAAAATTTAATAAAGGAAAACAAGATTCGGAAAATCTTATCAAAACTTCAAAACCATCTGGCAATAGAAATGGAACAGGATTTGAAAATTCTTCTAACCAAAAAGGAAATGATGCTAAAAATATTAGTTATATAAAAACTGAAAGTTTACCTAAGTCTAAAATGAATACCAAAAACATGAAAATTTGGATTCCTAAGACAAATAAAAATTTAATTAGACAAAAGCATATTACTAATTTCTTAGAGAATGTAGTCTATAATAAAAATTATATTTACAAAGGTACCAAGCCATCTTGGGTATGGCTACCTTCTCCTAACAGTTAGGACCCTAACAAAATATATGGGTACCAATTAAAACATCTTTTATTTTGCAGGTACCCAAAATAAAAAATAAGGAAAAATGGATCCTAGATAGCGTATGCTCCAAGCATATGACCGAAAATTCAAAAATGTTATCAAATATAACATACATCGATGGTGGAATGATATCCTTTGGAGATAATTCAAAAGGATATGTAGTGCGCATTGGAGAAGTCAGCAACCCTGGTATATCTAACTCTCCTATTATTGCAAATGTTTTATTAGTAGAAAATCTAAAACACAACCTACTAAGTATTAGTCAATTGTGCGATAAAGGTTTTCAAATAAATATTGAAAATGATAGATGTAATATTTTAGATAATAATAAACAACTTATTTTTGAAAGTGTTAGAAACAAAAACATTTATGTATTAAACATGAATATAAATAAAAATTCAAATCTATGTTTAACTGCCAAACATGATGATCCATGGTTATGGCATAAACGATTTTGTCATATCAATTTTAAGAATATTAATAAATTGGAAAAATATGAACTAATTAGAGGTTTGCCTAAAATAAATTACAGAGTAGAAAATTTATGCGACGATTGTCAAATTGGAAAACTAAAGAAAAGCTCTTTTAAATCTAAAATAATATTTCTACAAAACAACCATTAGAATTATTACATTCAGATTTATTTGGTCCAACATAAATACGATCTATAAATCACAACAAATATGTTTTTGTAATAGTTAATGATTTTTCAAGATATACATGGACTTTGTTTTTAAAATATAAAAGCGATACTTTTGGTATGTTTAAGATATTTTCTAAAAGAATTAAAACACAAATGGACTTAAAAATTAAAAACATCCGAAGTGATCACGGAGGATAATTCGAAAACGATCTTTTTACTAATTTTTGTAATAAGAAAGGAATAACTTATAATTTCTCTTTTCCTCACACACCTCAACAGAATAGTGTTGTGGAAAGAAAAAATCATACATTACAAGAATGTGCATGAACATTACTAAATAGTAGTGGTCTACCGAAACACTTTTGGGCTAAAGCTATTGCCACAGCTTGTTAAGTATTGAATCGAGTACTCCTATGAATAAACAAACTTTTTTTGAAATATTTTTTGGTAAAAAATCTAAAGTATCATACTTTAAAACTTCCGATTTAAAATGCTTTATATTAAATACAAAAGATAACTTAGGTAAATTTGACCCGAAGGCCGATGAAGGTATCTTTATTGGATATTCGGATAGTAGCAAAGCATATAGAATTTTTAATAAAAGAAATAATACTATTGAAGAAAGTTTACATGTTTCGTTTGACGAAAATCTTTTTAATCATCATACTAATGATGAAGAAGAAATTATTCCACTAACAAATTCAACAAATTCTATTAATAATGAAACAAATGTTATAAATAACAAGAATCATCCAAAAGATAATATTATTGGAGATCTCAATTCTAAAGTAACTAGAAATCAACTTAATCGGATAAGCCATATATCATATATATCAAATTTTGAACTAAAAAGTTATAAAGAAGCTTCAAATAATAATTTTTGGATACCAGCTATGCAAGAAGAATTAAATCAGTTTGAACGTAATAATGGTTGGGAATTAGTACTAAGATCTGAAGATCAATCGGTTATAGGAATAAAATGGGTGTTTAAAAACAAAGAAGATGGAAACAGAAATATTGTTAGAAATAAAGCACGTTTAGTTGCTCAAGGCTATAATCAAGAAGAAGTATTGATTATGACGGAACCTTTGGCCCAGTAGTTAGATTAGAAGCCATTCGTACATTACTCGCCTTTGCAACTCATCACAATTTTAAACTATTTCAAATGGACGTCAAAAGTTCTTTTCTAAATGATTTTATTAAAGGAAATGTATACGTAGAACAACCCCCATTATTTGTTCACAAAAAATATCCCGATCATGTTTTTAAATTACACAAAGCATAATATGGGTTATAACAAGCTCCACGAGCATGGTACGGACGTCTTAAAAATCATTTAATTACATCTGGTTTTCAAATAGGAAAAATAGATACAACATTATTTATTAAAAAAGATAATAATGATATTTTAGTTGTACAAATTTATGTTGACGATATCATTTTTGGTTCAACTAATGAAAATCTATGTAATCAATTTTCAAATATTATGGAAAATGAATTTGAGATGTCACATATGAAAGAATTAAATTTCTTCTTAGGTTTATAAATAAAACAACTTGAAAATGGAATTTTTATTTATCAAGAAAAATATTGTAATGATCTATTACGTCGCTTTGAAATGGATAAAAATTTGAGCAAACCAATACCAATGAGTACCACTGCTTACTTAGAAAAGGATGATAACGGAAAAGATTTCGACAAAAAATTATATCGTAGCATGATTGGTTCTTTTCTTGACAGCTAGTCGACCCGATATTATGATGAGTGTATGTCTTTGTGCTCGATTTCAAGCGAAACCAAAAGAATCTCATCTAAGAGATGTTAAGTGTATTTTACGTTATCTATCCAGTACTAGAGATTATGGTTTGTTTTACCCTAAATGATCATCGTTTGAACTAGTTTCATATAGTGATGTAGATTTCGATGGATGTAGAATAGATCGTAAGAGTACTAGTGGAACTTGTCACTTCATGGACAATCATTAGTTTCATGGTTTAACAAAAAGCAAAATTGTGTTTCTTTATCTACTTGCAAAGCCGAATATATCTCCACAGCTCTAGCATGTGCACAAGTGATATACATGCAACAAGCACTTACGGATTTCGGCAAAATATTTAAAAGGAACTATTTCATTAGAATACATAAATACCGAAAATCAAGTAGCAGACATCTTTACAAAACCACTAAATGAACAAACTTTTATTAAACTCCAACGAAATTTAGGTATTTTCTCACTTCAAGATCTTCTTTCTTAAAAATAATCAATGTTTCACTTTAAGGCTATGATTAGTTATTTATTTTACTAACTTAATAATTTCTGAACCGTTAATTTTTTAGACAGTTAGTTTATATATAAATAATTTTTTTCAACTTATATATAAAAAGTTATACAAAACTATACACACACAATTCATATCTTCCTTAAAGAAACAAAATATAGCCATTTCTTTTGAGGACTCTTATATATCCATCTCCATCTCAACACCTAAGATGGATAGCTCGGCTGACACGCCATAACGGCTTCCTACACCTACACCGAAGCAGGAACCAACGTATAGATGGTCCTCATACTGTACGGGTTTACTCCTGATAACAAGAAGACCAAAAGATCTCTGTTTATCTCTCCTAACACAAAGGAGAAAATTGATGAAATTCATCATTATCAGAAACAATAGATAGACCTACAACGAGAACTATATTTTGAACAAAAAATTACAACGCGACGGCTATGCTTTTTGGAGCAAGTGGCGATGAAGTTTTGTTCATCACGGATGAAAGATGTCCATGAACCGCTACCAAAACCTTGTACTTCTTTGGTTCCCTCGTCTTCGTATCGTATTCCTTTGGACCATTCACCAAGACGATATTCTGGCTCCCCGAGAACCACGAACGTGGAAATATATGGTCTCCACTTAAACCATGGAGGGATAACGAGTCAGGAGATCGTAAAACTCCATCGCCTTCTAAATAAATTATACTTGTTATTGTATGTATCTATTCTTATTTGTCATTTCATAACAATATCGTTATTTTTTGATTTGTTTTAAAAATTCGAGAAATAAGCAAAACCATCAAGTTTTAGGCTATTTTTAGACAAACTGTTTTTTTCAAACATCTCGCTATAGACTTCAGACGTCCGACACAATGATATACGTCTAAATTTTAAGCACTGTGCATATGTCATATATCTGATATACTCCCTAGACGTCTGAAAATTTTCTCTGTCTCCTCAAAATATAAATCAAAGAACTTCAAACGTCTGATACTCAATCCAGACATCTGACTTAGTTCTCTGCCATGAAGTTTTTCAAAAATAACCTAATCCAGACGTCTGATTTTTATACCCAAACGTCTGATAAATCTCTCTGCCTATCCAATTTTACAAATTTGATCCAAACAGACGTCTAACCCAAAAACCAGACGTCTGAATTTATCTACTATACTCAATTTAGGGCAAATCAGGCATCTGATTTCCAATCCAGACGCCTGAAATCCATTCGACCCTTTAAATTCGTCCAAATAACGTCATTTTTTCTTTTATCTCAAAATTGTTAAAACTTCTGATCCCGTCAGAGACGATTTTCTCTCAAAAACATCATTTTTAAGCAAATAAAATCATAATACCTCCTCGAACTAAGAATCCCAAGATTTCTAAAAAGAAACAAGACCAACCGACCTCATCTTCAATCCTCAGGTGTGCTCCGATGATCAGATCGAAAGGTGGATGAATACAGTGCCACATTCCATCAAAACGTATAAAGATATCCAAAAGAAAAAACTCCACAAAGGTCCATTCTATAATCTCCTTAAATTTCCTATGTATGATTTGGATGAACTATGTGAAAATGCCGGGTTGAAAACCTTAATTTCATTCACTTCTAATGACATATAAATAGACCAACTAGCGATTTTTCTATTCTATGTGAATTTAGATAGTACTTCAGTGTGGAAAACTGAAGATGAGGATAACTGGCTCTAGTCTAGCGTGTATGGGAACATGATTAGATTAACTCTGGGCATGATAGGTAGAACTCTAGGATGCTCTGACACAGGGGAAGATTTATTCAACATTCTCGATATGTACTTCAAGCCACGGAACAGTATTACTTAACAAATTGGGAGGATGAAATGACAAAATTTGCCTCCAAATATCTACGTCTAAGAGCTCGACTCCTAACTCGAATGATAATCAATACTATTGTTCCATGTATGGGAAGTCGTGAGCAAATAATCAAATTAGAGCACAAAGCCATATATGCTCTTTTTAGTGGAACAAGGGTGAATTGGACCAAATTCATCTTCGACGAGCTAAAACAATTTTGGACTCGATCAAGGCCATCAATTATTTACCCAACTTATACTATGAGACTTCTTCGTGCACATAACATTCCATCCTACCTATCGACCTTCGAAGAAATCTCACCTAAATATGCTTCCACTAAATTCTTCTCTCTCATGCACCTACCCGAAATTCCCCCAGAATTCATATCCTTTGAAGATTGGACACACAATGGTCAATCCAGACGAGTTGAGCCTCCTCCTCAACCACACATTGAACCATCCCAAGAGGAGGAACAACATCGAGAAGCAACTCCACCTCCTCCTGCACCATTTGATTATCCGAGACAAAATGAAATTATGGAGACTCGAACGGATACAAATCCAAACGAAAGTGTTTGAGATCTCACCCTTCGAAACCAACATGTACTATCTCAAAATCGAAAACTTTTGGCTAAGCGAATTGACAACTTCGAAACATCATTTGCTACATGCCTAGCCACAGTTGAAAAATCTCTTTCAACTGCCTTGTCGGTTCTTAAAGAAGTACTACAACGGGTTCGCTGTCCAACACCATCTTCTGAAGATCGGCCAACCCCAGTACCTTCTCCTCCCACAAAATATTCCAAACTCTCTGAGGATGAACCTCTCAAGAAAACTTTGACATCTCCTACAAAGGCTAGCACTTCTAAAATGAAGAACCAAAGGAAGATGATCAAAATAAAGCATCTCCAAAGGAATCATAGATTTTGGGAATCATAGATTTTTTTTGGGATATCAACTTTTTATACAAATGATAAAATCTATGTATGTAATCAAATTTCGACTTATTAATGAAATTTCCTTTTTGTTTGACGATTGGCTTCAATTTTATAATTCTTTTTGATAATGCCAAAGGGGGGAAATATAAGTATAATCATAAAACATTGAAAAAAGCACATATTCAAGGGGAGATTTATAATCTATATATAAGTACATTGAATAGTTGTCATCGTCAAAAAGGGGGAGATTGTTAAGAAATTAATTCTATGGTTTCGATGATAACAACCATCAATAGAAATCGAATATGCATATTTATCTCTGTTTACAGGTAATTGTTAAAGTAACATCACCAAAGAGACAAGAACAAGACTCAAAAGAAGTATTAAGAGGCTACAAGTCGATAGAATCAGAAGAGCAATGACACAGACACAAGGAAAGCAACATGCACAAGTTCAGACGTTTGGGTGCACTAGCCAGACGTCTGATTGAATCCTTTGGTTCGCAAACCAGAAAAAATCAGACGTCTGGTTAATGTAATCAGACGTCTGAAAAGCAACCATATACAAAAAATATATAAGAGCCAAACGTCTGAAACATTTTTCAAACATCAGATTTTGAACTCGGTTGTAAATATTCAAAGAACAACTGTCACAATTGAAAAGACACTTTCACTCCTCTTCGCTGCAACTCTTCATCACCGTCAGGAGCGACCATACAATACTTGTTAATGGATACAACCACTCAAGGAATCTCCCAACCGCTATAAATAGCATCAAGAATCAAAGAGAGAATAAAACCTTACTTACTTATGCTCTTTACTCTTATTCTTTGATTTATACTTGATCTCTAGCAATCGAATACCTGTATTTTAATCTTCCATATATTCAGAACTCTTCATTTAATATTCTCTAGATATATACATTGGAAGCATTTGTACTTAATATTCAATATCCGTGTTATAGTACACACACTTGACAAGAACAAGCTTTTGTAACCAAGCCTATTCCTCCAGGTGAAGTGAGGGTGTTTGATAGTTAAATTACGAAGAGGAGCTTCGGGACTGAACGTAGGACAGAAGGTCTAAACCAGTATAAAATCCTGGTGTGATTATTTCCATTTACTTGGCTATTATCATCTATCAAGTTTATATTAGATACATTATATAGTAAGTCACTTATATACTTGCATACACACACACACACACTCTACACGATCCACTCATAGAGAATTATAATTATATCCACTAAAATTTTCTTATGCATTTTGGGAGGAAGGATAGCGGTGCTTAACTAGCTATCATTCATACTGAAATATTTATTTTTTATCACTTTGTTAATAAATTTTAATGATCATCCACGGCTTGGTCAGATTCTTATAACCGCCTAACTGTTCATGTTTCCTCCTTAATCTGCAAATAAATTGATAAGAAACATTAATCGACTAGAAATCACACTATAAATATGACCATGATAAGCGAGGGCGGACCTAAGAATTAACATAAAGGTGGGCTAACTTTATTAAAGTTATAGTGCAATTCCAATTACTACTAAATAAAACTTATAAAAAGAAGAAAATACTTAACAATAATAATAATAACAACTAGATTCATATTTCACTTTCAATTCATAATTTTTAGCTTAATTGTGCTCGATGAATTTTCATATCATCGTTTTAACATGTTTCGTACCTGAAAATGCACTTTCAGTAGTTGCAGTAGTGGTAGAAAGAGTCAACATGAGACAAATCAATTTATCAATCAAATAATAAACCTCAAACTTTATTGTTACAAATAGGGACTCACATAAGCTGTCCAACGTAGCTTTATTTTTGAACCGAAAATCACTTGTAAAATCAAGTTGATAAATCATCAAGTGACAATTCTAAGCATGAATGTCTTTTCCATTAATCAAGTTGATTTAATAAAAGCCTTATCATTTCAATTTTCAAGGTAAAATCAATTGGTTCTTTAGTGTCATTTAGAGCAAAACAATCAAATATAAGTAAATAAAATATTTGCAAAATGCAATACAATTAATGAATCAAACAAGCAATACAATAGAAATGAATTAGGCTATAATCTATAGAACATGTATTTAATTGCAACCAAATTTGAGAAGCCTTACAATTAGCCTTTTTTTCTTTCAGAATACCAATCAATTGGCTACTAATCTGCAAGCAAAATTACTTATAATTAAAAAAATTAAAATCACTTGAATTGATGCTTGATATTTAGCTAGAGGCGGTAGTTGATAGAGAAAGAAGAACAAAGTTTTTCTGCTGTGTGAACCGCGACGGGAGTAACAGAAAATAGAAAGAATGGACGGAATGCGTACGTACACTTTCTTTCAGTTTAAGTTAGGCCGTGATAATTTTATGTATTTTTTAAATAAATAGTTGCACTAAGTTGTAGCTTAGCTGAGCATAGGGCCAGGTCCACCCTTGTATCTGGTATCACATAATCATGTAAGCATACGGTAATACAATTACCACTATACAAAATTCAACAAATAGTCAAACTTGCTACTTCTTAGTTGTGTAAGCATACAACACTAGTGTTTTTATTGACATTGTGAGAACAAAATTTTAGGCGAACAAAAACAGTTATACTTCCCATGAGTCAAGCCTCCTTGTGATACTATTATGATTGTTTTCATAATATACATTCTTTATCGTTTTGATGGTCAATTTTAATTACCATCAACAACGCTAACAAATTTGCTCGGAATATTGCTCTTCCCTACAAAATGCCCTAATACAAAAGAGAATTAGTGCATCCATTGTGTGATTCTTAGACATTATATCCATTGAAATTTTCTTATGCATTTTGACGGGAAGCATAGCCATGCTTAACTTGCTATCATTCTTTCATTCTTTACCACTTTGTTAGTAAATTATAATGATCATCCACAGCTTTGTCTGATTCACTGCTCAACTGTTCATGTTTCCCCATAAATCTGCAAATAAACTGATAAGAAATATTAATCAACTGCACACTATAAATGCGACCATGATAAGCAAGGACGGATCTAGGAATTAACATAAAGGTGGGTTAACTTTAAAGATGACAATTTCTTTTAAAGTTATAGTGCAATTCCAATTACTACTAAATAACACTGATAAAAAGAAGAAAATACTTAATAATAATAATAAGTAGATTCATATTTTACTTTCAATACATAATTTTTAGCTTAATTATGGTCGACTAGTATTGTATATCATTGTTCTGCATGTTTCGTACCTGAAAATACTCTTTCAGTAGTTGCAGCAGTGATAGAAAGAGTCATCATGAGACAAATCAATTTATAAATCAAATAATAAACCTCAAACATTATTGTTGTTGTCCAACGTAGTTATATTTTCAAACTTTGAGGAAACTGCCATGGATCCCACTTCCGTTATTCGCCGGGTTAGAAATGGTGTTTTCTTAGCTTTTCGTGGTAGACCTTTCAAGGAATCGGTTAGTTCCCGTTCTGCCCCCCTGGTGGTCCTGCTGTCTATTTTCTGTTCTCAGGCTTCCACTAGAGCGGGAATTGGATGATGACCAATCTCGAGCCAGGTGGTTCTGGCACTCCGACTCCGTTAATCCTCCCCCTTTTTTCGTCTGGTTTAGTGGCTTCTGTTTTTCAGGCTCTGGATATATAGGTTTGGTAGGGGGAATGTTTTTCCTTCTCTATTGTAGGATTTTGGGCAGAGAATATTCTGGATTTCATTATCGCCGATCTCATTATCGTCTGTCTTTACTGGGTTCCGTCCTGTTTGTACTGCGTCTTTCTCTGGAGGGCGTCTTAGGCAGCTATTTCCGTTTTTTGTTTCATCTGTTTTTTGTTTGTTATGGCTTTCTTCGTCGAGTTTTGTTGTCTCCTCTTCTGTTGGTTACCTGTCAGGCTTGTTGACAGCTTTTGGTGTTTTTTAATAAAAATCTTCCTTCTGTTAAAAAAAATAAAAAATTCAAACCGAAAATCATTTGTAACTCCAAGTTGATAATTCATCAACTGGCAACTCTAAGAATGAATGTCTTTTCCATTAATCAAGATGATTTAATAAAAGCCTGATTTAAAATTAGTTTATCATTTCAAGGTAAAATCAATTGGTTCTTTAGTGTTCATTTAGAGAAAAACAATCAAACATAAGTTAATAAAATGTTTGCAAATTGCAATACAATGGAAATAAATTAGGCTGCAGCCTACGTAACATGCATGTAATTGCAATCAAATTTGAGAAGCCTAACAATTAAGGTTTTTTCATACAAATTACCAATCTATTGACTACTAACTTGCAAGTAAAATTACCTACAATTAAAAAATTAAAATGAAATCACTTGAAATGACGTTTGATATCTAGCTAGAGTTGACAGAGAAAGAAGAACAGGGTTTTTCTGTTGTGTGAATCGCGACGGGAGTAATAGAAAATAGAAAGAATGAACGAGATGCACATGTAGGCTTAGGTTTGGCTGCGATAATTTTATATATTATTTAGAGAAAAATAAGTTGTCCTGGGCTAGCCTAGCCATATGTTCAGCTGGGCTACAGCCCAGCTGAACATTTGGCTAGGCCCACCATTGTATCCGATATCTCATAATTGTGTAAGCATACTGCAATACAATTACTATTCTATACAGCAATTTAATAAATTGTTAAACATGTTAATTCTTAGTTGTGTAAGCTTAAAACGACGCAACTTTTTTATTGATGTTGTGAGCACAAAATTTCAAGCGAAAGGGTTATACTTAAGTCAAGCATCCTTGTGACACTATTATTATTGTTTATATATATTCTTTATCATTTTGATGGTCAATTTGAATGACCATCAACAACACTAACAGATTTGCTTGGAATATTTCTCTTCCCTGCAAAATGCACTAATTCAAGAATTAGTTCACCCAGTGTGCGATTCTTAGACATTATATCACTGAAATTTTCTTATGCATTTTGACAGGAAGCATAGCGGAGGTTGACTTGCCATCATTCATACTGAAATATTTATTCTTTATCACATTGTTAGTAAATTTTAATGATCATCGACAGCTTTGTCGGATTCTTATAACCGCTGAACTGTTCATATTCCGCCCAAATCTGCAAATAAACCGATAAGAAATATTAATCAACTGCAAACCACACTGTAAATGTGACCATGATAAGCATGTCGGAAAATTTGCGTCTTCCAACCGAAGGATGAAAAAGTTTTTTTTTTTTCCTATTGATCAAATTGAACATATTTTAACATTACGCATACATAAGGAAAGCAACACTACATGATAATTCCATGATACGATAAAACCAACACAATGCATTCGATTCAAATTTAACAACATATTGAAGTACTGTAGGTTCATATTTTTTGTAATCATAACAAAGAAATTAACAGCCTTTTCGAAGTGATTTAAATTCCACAGCTCCACTTATGCTGTCAAGTACATAGACATCTCGGCAGCAGTCATCCTGAATATCTCTTCAATCATCAAAGTCTCTGTGAGCGGATCAGAAGGTCCAGGTGGTGCGGAATACTGCATTCAGAAGGTTGAAAGTAAAATTGCACATAGTTTACACATTTTAAATTAAAAAAATAAATGATTTAGTATGTTGGCTGTTTATGACATAAATAAAAATAGAAGTATTAAGTATTAAGCATTCTCAGAAAAATTTCTTTTCTTCTATTTTTCAATTGATGAAAATACTTGTGATGTTATTTTACGTCAACTTCAGTATTACTTAATGCACCAGACACGATTTAGATGTCATAGTTTTAGCACGGAAGCAAATAATAATTTGTTAGTTTCAATTGATGTTTACATTAGTGATAATGGGACTGAATATTATACTATTAATATCAAGAAGCATTTATGATGGATTAACTCTATATGAATAGGTAGGACAATACCAATTAATTAAGGCAAGAATGATAGAAAGATTTAGTAACAAGAAAAAAGTATAGGAGGGATTGTTAAATAATTTCTTTTTTTATATACAGGACTCATTTATTCAATCTTTTTTACATCATAAGTCATAGCAAATTTTCTGATAAACGCTATTTCTGCAGGCACATTACATAAATTTAATCCACTGTAAAATGTTATAAGACTCACTGAACAAATGTGATAAATTTATAAGTTTTGAGTATCGATCTAACTAAGGTAAATAAACTAATTTTAAAAACTCCTATATTTATTACTGTTGACATAGCACAAACAAGGCTGTCTTGGTAATTAATTGTGAAACAAACATGAATGCAATTTTTTTAAGACTGTAATTTATAGTTTGTTCATTTTGAGGACTTACCTCACTAAGAT
The DNA here is from genome assembly GCA_030765085.1 of Allium cepa. Taxonomy (NCBI): domain Eukaryota; kingdom Viridiplantae; phylum Streptophyta; class Magnoliopsida; order Asparagales; family Amaryllidaceae; genus Allium; species Allium cepa. The sequence continues at coordinate 879,569,633 of CM060931.1, read as the reverse complement.
TAGTAACAACATCAAATATTTATTAGTGTAGATGCAGCACAAACAGATTGCACGAAAAAAATAAATAAATAAACCAGTTGAATTCAAAACTTTTCTAAACTGCAAGATTTTTTTTTTTTTTTTAATATGAATAGCCAGATATACTTTTGTCCGTGAACTACAAAGTAGACATGGATTATTCAAAAAGAAGGTTCGAAATTTGACCAGAAAAGCTAACAATTTGGGGAAGTAATTATTATTTTTCTTGGCGTATTACTATGGCCGGTACTCTACTTGCTTAGTTGTTTTTTCTTTGATCACTTAACTATGTACTGGTGTATATCAACATACTCATCTGCATATTCAGGCAAATATGTGAGCTGTTTTTTGTCTTTCAATCAAAATAAAAGAGGCCGTTATTGATTTTTTAAACCCTAAAATGAGAAAAATAGACCAAAATTTGTTTAATGTTGGATGATGTTTGAAATGGTGGCGTGGTTTAAATCATATGTAGACAACGCCCTTCATTTCTAACAGAGATTTAAGTTAACCTATACCTAGTCATCAAAATCAGGGAATAAAATTCATGTAAAATAAAAACAGTTAAGCAAGAAATGTTACATATATTGTACTATTTATCTATAATTATATTCACACACACAAAAAAAAAAAAATTACTTTGTCTAAATTATATTTTCTCATTTTGTAACCCTAGCCTTCTCATATAATATATTATAACTTTGTCACAAACATCTTAAGTATGATTTGATTGATTCCAAACAGAAGTGTTAAAGTTGATGTAATTAATTTTAAATAATTAAAAGACTACTGTATTAATGAAATCAAGAGAGTTGATAAGAGGTACTTTTTAAAAAAGAAAAAGAAAAGGGAACTTACGTGGGCATGTATGATGCACATAAAGCTGAAGTAATTTGAAGAGACATCAGCTGAAACAACCTCAATGTTATGCTTCCCCATTACATAAGCAATTGTCGAAAGAAGTCCAGGTTTTTTCGGAGTGCAAATGCTTATGTACGCTTCTTCTCCACTCACATTAAGCACTACATTGTTCCAAGTGTATGTACTAAACTGACTTGAAATCCGAGGCATAGTTATCAAAGGAGGGGAATTGTCAACAAGCATGGACTGATTAACTCGTGCATCCATCACTTGTGACTCCAGTGCAACCAGCTGCGACAAAGGCGGCTCCATTCCCATCATTCTTTCTGCCTTCTTCTTTTCCAATTGTTGAAGAGTTAGCTCAAGTGATCTTATGGTATTCACTGCCTCATCCACAATAGTAGACTTGTCTGCCTGTTTAACAATTAGATATAATTTAAGTAACTGAAACTGCCACATCTTCAACAGATTTATGATTAGCAAAAAGCGAAAGCTTTGAGTTTAGGTAAGTGACCTTAGGTGTAACATGAGGAAGAAGGGCATGAAGGTTAGAGAACATGTTCTTCATCTTCTTGCGCCTCTCTCTTTCGGTCCATAGATGAATATCATGATCAGATTCTCCCACCGCAGCAGCAGCTTTTTTCCTATTACCATCCTGAACTTCAGCCTTGTTGATGTTTGGAGGGTTCGGTGGACATGAAGCTGGAGGTTTGATTTCGGATTTAGGACCACTTCCAGCACCTGAATTTTCAGAAATAGAGAAGTTCCAAGATTGGGCGATGTCCCACATCGGGTTGAGTTGGCTTGGTCCTGCACCGTTTTGTTGATTTCGACTCATGACTTAGGGTGGAAGATTGGATGAATATGTTAAAAAAAAAATTATTGTTGTTGAAGATGAAAAGATAGAGAGTGAAGTAAGATGTAGGGAGGAAGATAGAGAAAGAGAGGGTTTATAAAGAGAGAAGGTGGTGGAGATTTGGAGTAGACACGGTAGTGCCCAAAATACAATCATAAGACAATGCCGTTATTGCGAAAAAACGGACGAGCTTTATAGATTTAGCCAATTGTGGGGCCATTTGTGCCTGGTAATGAATTATTCTATGTGCTTACCATCTATGTACATGTATATTTCTATGCCAGTGGATCTGCTGTTTGGACTAGTTGAGGTAATCTAGATTGGTTACTAGATTGAAAAAATTAAGGAGAACAAGAACAAAAATCTAGACTGCCTTCGGTGAGAAAAAAAGAGTTGGAAAACATGAAGGAAAAAATGTGCAATCCTAATTTCTTTTAATAGACAACCCATCATGTTTTGCCAATATGGTTTTCTCAGTTTGTTGATAGTTTAGACTACGAGATTAAATGTCAGGAGTATCATTTTCGAGTTCAACGCTTGTTGGCATTAACAAACCATACTAAAAAAACACATCATGTTTTTATATGGATCTTGCTTATATGGAATCAATAGAGTCTAGTATATTTTTTTTTTCCACATGGAAGTAGAACAAAAATTCACTTAACAAGAGTACGATTTTTTCACATTATTTGAAGTTTGAACATAGCACTAGTTTCTATTAGTCAACAAATTATGTTTCTCATGCGTTCCTCACCAGTGCATTTGAAATGATACATGATAGAGTTAGGGATACGCCATAAGAGTAATTAGCAATCTTTTAGATATATTTAACTTAATAACCAATCTTATTCGTATATTAAAAGAGTTTGATTTCTATAATATGCTTTGTTACATTGTGATATAATAATTAGTTTAAAATATATTAAATAGAGAATCTTTAAATTATATATAATGTGATAATAATTATAAATTTTTGTAATGATGAGAAATTTATCGTACTAAAATGACATTATTAAAAAAAATAGCCAAGATTTTTTGAGAAAGGGCAACGATTCATCCGTTGAACTAGAGCACGTAACGCTCATCAAATATTGGGCAATGTATTACACATGGCTGTTGGGGTATAGAGATGCATACTGATAGTTGTTGGATAACTATATAATGGCTCATTGGAGAGTTTTCTATTAGTTAATATAACTAAGATCAAATAGAGAATCTCGAAGTGTTGACAATTACACAGTTCTCTCCACTTGAGAATGCCATTGGACTTCAATGTGGATACTCCACTTTGATTATAGTTAAATTATGTCATGACATCCATCGAACGACTATTGTTGGATCTGAGTTGAAACTCGAAACCGAAACACTATTCAATAAAGAATTCGTCTACATAGTTATATAAGATTAGTATCATTGTCAACTGTAGTTGACTTAAAATCAAAGTCTTTGACAAGAGAGGTACGTTAATAACAAATGTTATGTTGAACCAATGATTTTTTGTTTGAACTAATCAAGTTGAATGTAGACGGTGTTGGAGTTTTGATCAAACCAATTTCCGTAAGTCCGGATGTGATATAGTATTGATGAAGAGAATCGACCTAAGTAATCACTACTACCAGGTGTTGAATATGCGCTTTGCGCTTATATGATTTTTGTTTGATGATAATAAACATATATACATTCAGTTAAATGTATTTGTTAATGTACTATTTTATTCTTCATAGATTAAATAAATATTTGTTGAATAAAATGAATAACACAGATTTTGAATTCTAACAGAATTTTTATTCAAACAAATATTTATTACAATCTTGAATAGTACAAATTCAGGCTCTCACTATACATGTACAATTTTGAATATATCACGATTTCAATTTACACTAATAACCTCACTACATATCACTCACACTCGTATTTTGTCTTCAACTGCATTCCAGTTTGAATCCAACATCTGAGCAATCTGCAAAAATACTCACTAACGCAGTAAAATTGAAAAAGAAATATTTTTGCAATATAAAATGAAATATGATTTTTTGAAAATATGATTTGCCTCAGTTATTTGGGTTGTTCGTCATCATTCACACTTGAATTCATCACAAAGTCGTGCACATAGATATATATATACATTTGATAACGCTACAGGGACAGGTAATCATGAGTGGCTGCAATACACACGTGTATATTTATACACGTGTGCACTGCCTCGCCAACTCGTATGCACAGCTCCATCCAGAAGTACAAAATGACCAAACAAGTGCACCACTGAGCTATGCAAATGAAACACAGTGGCAACACTGGAAACACAACACATGCACATCAACCAAACAGTGGCACATGAAAACAAGTATGCAAAGCAATGCAAAGACAACAGTAACCCAGTGCCAACATGGTCAAAATGAAGACAAGTACACTTGAACAAAGTGCACAAGTGGAGCATCTGTGTAAACTGGACAAGTATGGACAGAGCTCGAGCACAAGATATGAGACAAGTGATCAAATGCAACACAGTATCAAACTGGAACGAAGTGATGAACCAACAATGCAAACAAAACCAGATGAACAAGACACAGCAGTAATCAGGTGAATCAAGTACAAGGGACATTGCAGAGGTCTCAACAGGAAAATCAAGCAACAGTCAACAGGCCAAAAGCTCAAGGTAAGACTTCAGCAAACAGAGAATACAAACTATGCCACAAATGATCACTTTCTCGAAGCAAATGAAAATAAATACACTTACTCAATGCAACACTGACTGCAATAACCAAATTAAGACATCAAGTGATACAAGTAACATGTGCAGACTATACAAAAGTGGAAACCACAAAGGCAATGCATTAATGAATCAACTGATCAATGAACTCGAACAGTAAACATATATGCACAGGTACAAAGATAGTGAACATATACGTATGTATAAAATTTATACATGCAAAGGTTCAGGCCGAGACTAAAGCAAGCAGCATGTGGTAAACCAAAATGCCATCATATGTACTCAATGCAAAGTTCAATCCAAGTCAAGATGATCAACGACCAGTTCAAAATCAGAAGCCGCAGTCAAATATTTTCACAAAAGTAATCAACATCGAAGTATTTTAAAACCAAGTCAAAGTCGATGGAAATCAAAATATCTCAAAATTCAAAGCCGAGAATTACAAATCAAGTTGACCGAGTATTTCAAGTATATACGATTGTAAACTAGTCAGAATAAATCACAATTATCCAACAATAATCGAACGGCCAAAGCAACAAATTTTGAAGCAATCAGACGACGGAAAATAAGGGTAACGAACCCTATAAAATGGCCCAATCATCATCGGCATAAACATAAGAGTTCGAATACAAGCATCAGAGCAAAATTCTTACCGAAGCAATAATCAAACTCATCGAAGCAACCGAAGAAAGCAACACGAAATCGATCGAGCCAGGCTAAATCGCGCACAATCAACAACGATCGAATTAGTATCGGAGCTTCGTAAAAGCCCTAATTTGGAACAAAGAGCGCAAGGACGAAAGCCCTAATTTTAATCAGGAGGAACGAGAAGAACAACGGCCGCCATTATCAAGAGAACAGGAAAAAGGAACGAGCCGAAGAGTTAAAAGAAAAGGGAATAAAAATCTCCTTTTTTTTACTTTGGGCCGGTCATATTTTTAAAAGGCTTTTAGTTTATTAATTAAATTAAGGTTTAGGGTTATTTATTTTGTTGTCTTTAAATTATTGTCTTTTATATTTTCTTTTGAAAATTGTGAATCAAGTCTTGGTAAATCACCACCTAGGTTTTAGGTTGTGTCTGATTGTCTAGTTAGAATTAGTTCATTAATTAGGGGTTACGAGTTTGCAAAACTCTATAAGCGGTAGCAGGGTTTGCGAGTCTGTTAGAATGTTTGTAAGCGAGAGACTGTTTAATTCTAATAGAAATCTGGAAATGCAGCAGTAGGTAGGGTTTGCCGAAGCTGGGTAAATTTTGTGTGTGATTTATTTTCTGCGTATTCACCCCCCTCTAGGGTTAATCTAGATCCTACAAGTGGTATCAGAGCCTGGTATTTTTTATTTAACTCTAGAGTCATGAATCCACCAAATAATGCTTTTTCTGAGGGGCAATCTATTGCTAGGCCACCCATGTTTAATGGAAATGATTATGCTTATTGGAAAGTTAGGATGGGTATTTATCTTAGTTCTGTTAATTATGATGTTTGGGATATTATTGAAACTGGTTATAACCTCCCACTATAACTGTTGGTGGTACTGAGATTCCTAAACCTAAGGATAGGTGGGATGCTAACGATAAGAAATTAAAAACTACTAATGCCAAAGCAATGAACGCTTTGATCTGTGCTCTTGATAAGACTGAATTTAATAGAATTTCTCATTGTGAAACTGCACAGGAAATTTGGCATACCTTGGAGGTGACACATGAAGGAACTTCTCAAGTCAAGGAGTCTCGTCTAGCCTTATTAAGCAATGAATACGAGAACTTTGTGATGGAAAAAGGCGAGAGCATAAAGGACATGTTTGGACGCTTTTCAACTTTGGTGTACAACGCTAGAGCACTTGGGAAGGTATTCACTGAGGTAGAGCTTGTGAGGAAGGTAATACGAGTTTTACCGATGAACTTTGAGGCAAAAGTCACGGCAATACAAGAATGAAAAGATCTGAGTAAACTAAGCATGGAGGAGTTGATCGGCAACTTGATGACATATGAGCTTGAGCTAAAAGCAAAGGAGGAACGCAACAACTCCGAGTCAAAGAAGAAGACGATTGCCTTAAAGAGAAAAGAAGAGAGCGATGAAGAAGAAGAAGATCCAATTGAAGAGCTTGCAATGGCTGTCAATAATCTTAAAAAATGGTCAAGATTCAAGCCACGAAAGAAGAAAATAAGTGGTAATAGGTCAAAAGATTCTGACGATTCCGATTGACGTGCTATAACTGCAAGAAGCCTGGCCACTTCAAACAAAAATGCCCACTTCTCAAAAACAACAAAGGAAAGAAAAAAAAGAAGAAGGCCTTTGCAGCAACTTGGGATGATGAAGAAGGAGAGGAAGTTTCGAATAATAGCTCAGAGGAGGCTAACTTGTGTCTTATGGAAAAATCAAATTCAGAAGCAAGCTCAGAGGAATCTAGTCAGGTAGGTGACTATTATTATAAAGAACTTGTTTTGATGTGTTGTGATCTTACTAAAACAATTGATACTCTTGAATCTAGAATTGAAAAACTAAAATCTGATAGGAGAGAACTTGTCCATGAAAATTCTAGGTTAGAAACTGAACTTGAAAATATTCAAAACCTAGACTGTAAAAAATGTAAAACTTTAGATTCAGAATTATCAAGACTTAAGAATAGCTTTGAGAATCTTGAAAAAGAAAACTTAAGTCTTAAGGAAAACATTGACACTAGGAAAAAGGATTTTATAAATAGATGCACCTCACTTGTAACTGAAAACACAACACTAAAAACCAAAGTCCAAAATCTTGAGAAATCTCTAAATAACTTTTCAAGAGGAGAAAAATCATTCAACATGTTATTGGGAAATCAAATTTTTGCTAACAACAGAAAAGGACTAGATTTTGGGAAAACACAAGTTGATGATAATGCAAAATATAAGAATGTCTTTGCTAGATGTGAAATATTTAGACATCGTGTTGAAAATTGTAGTCATAGGAACAAGAACACAAAATTTATACAAGTTTGGGTTCCTAAGAATTCTACAAACAAATTTCATGTCTATTGGAATAAAAGTAAAAGGACTAAACAAGTTTGGGTTCCAAAGGGATTGTTTATTCACAATGCTTCTATCACTAATATCATTGGACCTAAGAGTTTCTCTAGGTCATCCTCCTCTCTCTTTATGTAGGTCTGTTGGCGGGCTAAGGAACAGCAAGAATGGTTTCTAGATTCAGGTTGTTCTAGACATATGACAGGTGACAAATGAAGTTCCTTAGCCTAGATAATTTTAAAGGTGGAAATGTGATCATGGGAGACAATAGCAAGTGTAAGATTATTGGTAAAGGTGAAGTTGGTAACGGTATTTTTTCCTTGACTAATGTTTTATACGTTGATAATTTGCATCACAATCTCATTTCTATTAGCCAACTATGTCACAAAGGTATGAATGTGGTTTTTGATAGTGATACTTGCAAAATCGTTGATAAATCTTCTAATAACATTGTTTTTATGGGCAAAAGAAAAGGGAATGTTTACTCGCTTTCATTTGATAATCTAAATCTTTCTAGATGTTTGGTAGCCACTGACGAAGAGGCATATTTATGGCATATGAGACTTGGACATGCTAGCATGAGTCTCTTAGAAAAACTTGAATCGAAAGAATTAGTAAGAGGGTTACCGCATCAGAAATTTAAAAATAATAAAGTGTGTAAAGCATGTTCCTTGGGCAAGCTTAGTCGATCATCATTTCGCCCTAAAAACATTGTTAGCACATCAAGGGTCCTTGAATTAATTCACATGGACTTATTTGGACCAAATGAAATTTCTAGCTTGAATGGAAAACGTTATTGTTATGTATTGGTTGATGATTATTCTAGATTTACATGGGTTTATTTCTTAGCCAAAAAGTCTGAATCTTTTGACTATTTTTCAAAATTTGCAAAACTTGTTCAAAATGAAAAAGGAGTTACAATTAAAACCTTGAGAAGTGATCATGGAGGCGAATTTGAAAATTTGGAATTTGAAAGTTTCTGTGAAGAAAATGGTTTAAAACATGAATTTTCTGCTCCACGAACACCTCAACAAAATGGGGTGGTTGAAAGGAAAAATCGTACATTACAGGAATTGGCTAGATCCATGTTGAGTGAGTATAAGCTACCTCTAACCTTTTGGGCAGAGGCAGTGAATACTTCGTGCTATGTAATGAATAGAGTAATGATTAGACCAATACTTGGCAAATCGTCTTATGAATTGTGGCATGAAAGGAAACCTAACATTTCTTATTTTCGTATATTTGGATGTCCTTGTTTCATTCTTAACACAGGTGATCAACTTGGAAAATTTGAATCAAAGGCTGATGAGGGAATTTTCATGGGCTATTCAACAAGGAGTAAGACTTACAGGATATACAACAAACGAATAAAGACAATTGTTGAATCAATCAATGTGAAATTTGATGAATCTGACCTGGAAAGGACGACTGAAAAAACGGTTGACGATGGGATAGATCATGAAGGCATTGAAGAAGGGACATCTAGTGAGAAAGCTGAAAGCAGGACGGTTGATACTGATAGATTAAAGTTCAAATCCAATCATCCTCCTGAATTGGTTATAGGTGATCCTACGAAAGATATACGCACTCGCTCTTCATTTGATAAAATTTTTTGTGCATTTTGCTGTCACAGTGGTTTTATTTCTGAAATTGAACCTGATTCTGTTGAAATGGCTCTTAATGATCAAAGTTGGTTTTTAGCAATGCAAGTTGAACTTAATCAATTTGAGAGAAATAAAGTTTGGAAATTAGTTCCTAGGCCAAATGACTATCCAATTGTTGGAACTAAATGGGTGTTCAAAAGTAAACTTGATGAATCAGGAAATGTAATTAGAAACAAAGCTAGGTTGGTCGCAAAAGGATATAACCAAATAGAAGGCATAGATTTTGATGAAACATTTGCTCCAGTTGCTAGGTCAGAAGCCATTAGGATTTTGCTAAGTTTTGCATGTTATAAGGGTTTCAAACTTAAACAAATGGATGTAAAAAGTTCCTTTCTAAATGGTGATTTGAAAGAAGAAGTTTTTGTTGAAAAACCCCCCGGTTTTGAAAATCATGATTTTCCAAATCATGTGTATAAACTAGAAAAAGCATTATATGGTCTTAAGCAAGCTCCTAGAGCTTGGTATGACTGCCTTTATACATATCTTTTGGAAAACGGTTTTAAAAAGGGGAGTGCTGACACGACACTGTTTCTACTACATAAAGGAAGTGAATTTTTGATTGTTCAAATTTATGTGGATGATATCATTTATGGTGCTACTAATGAACTCTTGTGCGAGAAATTTGAACAAGTCATGCAGGCTAAATTCGAGATGAGCATGGTTGGAGAATTGAAATATTTTCTTGGATTTCAAATCAAGCAAAGCAGTGATGGTATTTTCATTTCACAATCCAAGTATGTGTTGGAACTATTGAAGAAATTTGGAGTTGAGAACTCCAAACCATTGAGAACTCCTATGAGTCCATCAACAAAGTTGGACAAAGACGAGAAAGGAATTGTTGTTGATCAGAAGAAATATCGTGGGATAATTGGTTCACTTCTCTATCTTACTGCTTCTAGACCTGATATTATGTTTTCTATGTGTTTGTGTGCACGTTTTCAATCTAATCCTAAAGAATCTCACTTGAAAGCCACTAAACGAATTTTGAGATTCTTTCACACACACAAATTTGGGTTATGGTACCCTTCTTATGAAAATTTTGGTTTAGTTGGTTATTCTGATGCTGATTATGCTAGTTCATTGGTTGACAGAAAAAGCACTAGTGGGACATGTTTCATGCTAGGACATTCATTAGTTTCATGGTCAAGTCGAAAACAGAATTGTGTTGCATTATCCACCACAGAAACAGAATATATTGCTTTAGGAAGTTGTTGTGCTCAAATTTTATGGATGATGCAAACTCTTTCTGATTTAGGCTTAGCTTATAAACAAATTCCATTAAAATGTGATAGTAAAAGTGCAATAGACTTGTCAAATAATCCTGTTCATCATTCACGTACAAAACACATTGATGTGAGACACCACTTTCTTAGAGATCACATTGCTAAGGAAGACATTTGCATTGAACATATTTCAACTGAGGCTCAACTTGCTGATATTTTCACAAAACCCCTCCCCGAAGCATATTTTCCAGATTACGTTTGGATTTAGGGATTATAGAAATTGACTAATCTGACTCCCTGATGATTATCTGAAAAGATATATAGTGATTGAAAATAAGATGAGTGTTGATATTTATCATATATTATGACTCGAGACGATATAATTAGTAAATTTCTTTAGAAATTTAAACAAGAATTATAAAACTTTTTATTGGTAAAAAATTCCATGACCATCTCTATTTCTATCATATTTCTAGCGACCATCACTCATCAAAATTCTATATAGTTTGTCAATATGTGGTACTTTAAACAGGAATCGTTCGTTTTTCATTAAAAAATAAAAAAATAAAAAAAATAAAAAAAATTATATACATATAATAAATACCAAAGTACTCACTCTCATTTAAAAGTCCTTACGGTTATGCATGGGTGAATTACTTGGAATTTGTTATGTGCTTCCATGCTCATTTAAAAGTCCTCACGGTTATGCATGTATGGAACACATATCAAAAATTGTTTTTTAAAATAAACAAGTTGATTCTAATCCCATTTAAAAGTCCTCACGGTTATGCGTGGTTAGAAGATACTTGAATTCATTTTTTTTTAAAAATGGAATACTACTAATCTCATTTAAAAGTCCTAACAGTTATGCATGGTTGGTAGATATTCAAATTCCTGATATGAACATACCACAAATAGACAAAACTGTATGGTTTTATATGATGACATCATTACCATTATTTCTAAAAGTGAAATATGCGCCTAACAAGAAGTAGTTATGATTTTTTGTTTGATTTTTATTGAAGTTTAATATTTATATTCAATTTGAGTTTAATGTTGGATTAATATTGATCACTTTATCTCTATTCTTCTCTAACACTATTATTCTTTTGCTGATAACAAAAGGGGGAGAGAAAAGTTAAGATTTTGTCAAATAGAATCAAGCAAAGGCCAAATAATTTTCCATTTGCATATAGGCTCATTTATATATATTTCTATTTGTATGCATATGTGTAGGGGGAGTATCATGTAGAAAGGAAGCATTTAAATAGGGGGAGCAATTAGAGTATATCACTGATCAAATACATTTAACACGGTTAAAATCTTAAATATATGTTTGTTATCATCAAAAGGGGGAGATTGTTGAATATGCGCTTTGCGCTTATATGATTTTTGTTTGATGATAATAAACATATATACATTCAGTAAAATGTATTTGTTAATGTACTATTTTATTCTTCATAGATTAAATAAATATTTGTTGAATAAAATGAATAACACAGATTTTGAATTCAAACAGATTTTTATTCAAACAATTATTTATTACAATCTTGAATAGTACAAATTCAAGCTCTCACTATACATATACAATTTTGAATACATCACGATTTCAGTTTACACTAATAACCTCACTACATATCACTCACACTCGTATTTTTTCTTCAACTGCATTCCAGTTTGAATCCAACATCTGAGCAATCTGCAAAAATACTCACTAACGCAGTAAAATTGAAAAAGAAATATTTTTGCAATATAAAATGAAATATGATTTTTTGAAAACATGATTTGCCGCAGTTATTTGGGTTGTTCGTCATCATTCACACTTGAATTCATCACAAAGTCGTGCACATAGATATATATACATCTGATAACGCTACAGGGATAGGTAATCATGAGTGGCTGCAATACACACGTGTACATTTATACACGTGTGCACTGCCTCGCCAACTCGTATGCACAGCTCCATCCAGAAGTACAAAATGACCAAACAAGTGCACCACTGAGCTATGCAAATGAAACACAGTGGCAATACTGGAAACACAAGCACATCAACCAAACAGTGGCACATGAATACAAGTATGCACAGCAATGCAAAGACAACAGTAACCCAGTGCCAGCATGGTCAGAATGAAGACAAGTACACTTGAACAAAGTGAACAAGTGGAGCATCTGTGTAAACTGGACAACTATGGACAGAGCTTGAGCACAAGATATGAGACAATTGATCAAACGCAACACAGTATCAAACTGGAACGAAGTGATGAACCAACAATGCAAACAAAACAAGATGAACAAGACACAACAGTAATCAGGTGAATCAAGTACAAGGGACAGTGCAGAGGTCTCAACAGGAAAATCGAGCAACAGTCAACAGGCCAGAAGCTCAAGGTAAGACTTCATCAAACAGAGAATACAAACTATGCCACAGATGATCAATGTCTCGAAGCAAATAAAAATAAATACACTGACTCAACGCAACACTGACTGCAACAACCAAATTAAGACATCAAGTGATACAAGTAACATGTGCAGACTATACAAAAGTGGAAACCACAAAGGCAATGCATCAATGAATCAACTGAACAATGAACTCAAACAGTAAACATATATGCACAGGTACAAAGACAGTGAACATATACGTATGTATAAAATTTATACATGCAAAGGTTCAGGCCGAGACTAAAGCAAGCAGCATGTGGTAAACCAAAATGCCATCATATGTACTCAATGCAAAGTTCAAGCCAAGTCAAGATGATCAACGACCAGTTCAAAATCAGAAGCCGCAGTCAAATATTTTCACAAACGTAATCAACATCGAAGTATTTTAAAACCAAGTCAAAGCCGGTGGAAATCAAATTATCTCAAAATTCAAAGCCAAGAATTACAAATCAAGTTGACCGAGTATTTCAAGTATATACGATTGTAAACTAGTCAGAATAAATCACAATCATCCAAAAATAATCGAACGGCCAAAGCAACAAATTTTGAAGCAATCAGACGAACGGAAAATAAGGGTAACGAACCCTATAAAATGCCCCAATCATCACCGGCATAAACATAAGAGTTTGAATACAAGCATCAGAGCAAAATTCTTACCGAAGCAATAATCGAACTCATCGAAGCAATCGAAGAAAGCAACACGAAATCGATCGAGCCAGGCTAAATCGCGCACAATCAACAACGATCGAATTAGTATCGGAGCTTCGTAAAAGCCCTAATTTGGAACAAAGAGCGCAAGGACGAAAGCCCTAATTTTAATCAGGAGGAACGAGAAGAACAACGGCCGCCATTATAAAGAGTACAGGAAAAAGGAACGAGCCGAAGAGTTAAAAGAAAAGGGAATAAAAATCTCCTTTTTTTTTACTTTGGGCCGGTCATATTTTTAAAAGGCTTTTAGTTTATTAATTAAATTAGGGTTTAGGGTTATTTATTTTGTTGTCTTTAAATTATTGTCTTTTATATTTTCTTTTGAAAATTGTGAATCAAATCTTGGTAAATCACCACCTAGGTTTTAGGTTGTGTCTGATTGTCTAGTTAGAATTAGTTCAGTAAGCAGGGGTTGTGAGTTTGCAAAACTCTATAGGCGGTAGCAGGGTTTGCGAGTCTGTTAGAGTGTTTGTAAGCGGGAGACTGTTTAATTCTAATAGAAATCTGGGAATGCAGCAGTAGGCAGGGTTTGCCGAAGCTGGGTAAATTTTGTGTGTGATTTATTTTTCAGCATATTTACTTCTCTGCAGTCTAATTCGAGAAAATTTTCTATAACCCTATTCATCCCCCTCTAGGGTTAATCTAGATCCTACACCAGGTACCGTTTATACTAGTAAAATTTGATTTTATCAAAAAAAGTGTAAGCAATTTTCAGCATATTTACTTCTCTGCAGTCTAATTCGAGAAAATTTGCTATAACCCTATTCACCCCCCTCTAGGGTTAATCTAGATCCTACACCAGGTACCGTTTACAATAGTAAAATTTGATTTTATCAAAAAAAGTGTAAGCAATAAATTCGGCCAAAATATAATACCACTAGCTAAGATGATGTGTGAAGATTGATATTTGAATTGTTCAATTATAAATCGTAGATTACATTTACACTCATGAGTCACAAAAATATAACATGATACTTTGAAAAACCACATGATTTAATTAATTTATAATTATTGTAAATTAATTAATATTTATAAAATATAAATTATTAAATTTATTTTATTGGTTTGAATACCATCAGTATGTACATATATAAAAGTTATATACGGGATTATCAATATACGATATCGATAGAATATTGAAATTGGATAAAATATGTTAATTGTTAAGTTGTTTTGAGAAATTTTTTATGCCTACATTACCTGTTACATGGCCAATCATGCATTAAGGGGATATAGAATTTGATTAGATTTAATGAGGAATTAAACATGGTAGATTTTAAAGGAAGGAATTGTCAAGTTTCAATATTTCCTTCAAAACAAAATATTCTTTCATTCATTCACTGATCTATACACGCTGCTCTTCTCTCCCTCTCCTAACATGGTCGAAAAAACATGGACTCCCAACCATGAATTTTTTTCTAAAATAAAGTTAAATCAGATCAAATTGAATAAATACAAAGGTGGTTGTTGTCTCCTAATTCTTGCAAAATCCAAAGATTGATTTTGTTGAACCTAGGAGCTTCGTTCATCATTTAAGGTGTAACTTTTTGACAATCGGCCTTTTAACCCTCAGAAGTCAATAATAATGCATCAACGGTATTCACATGCCGAGCATCCGAGTGCCGAAAAGATAAATTTAGGTGAAATAAAATCAAAGACAGAACAGAATCTCACATCGTGATAAATATTATATAACATATACATGATCTTTGCAAAAGAAAACTATAATATACATACATCAATCAAAGTAAACTAACATATCATCAGCCTAAGGAGTTGTAACATGCCCGTCCTCATGGATTTTGATAAGTACAAAATAGTTAATGCAGCGGAAATAAAAAAATATGTGAATACGTCTTTGGTGGCAATCAGCTCATTTGTTGAAGCTCCAAAGCATCTATAACCAGATTTAGAAATATACTTTTGTCTGACCCAAGTGTTATAAGAAAATAACATCTGGATCAGTCTAGTAAACTAGCATAAGGAACTCAAATCATATGGATTATTTAATGTTATAAAACCTTTCAAAAATAAAGATTCTAGTAAGACCACGTCACATATAAACATAGTAGGGTTTTTACCTTGCGATAGCCGAACCATTTCTATTAGAAAATATTGTGATATTATGAAAATGACCAAGGTTTAAAATAAATATATAGCATAACTAAAATGCTTGCACCTCACATTCCAGCATATTTGAATATATAACTAAGTCCGTAAGACATATATTGGGTAATGGACTACATACAATGAGAAGGTAAGAGTCTACTTTCCATACAACACACCTCTAGGGAAAATGTACCGAGACTTCCTGACCATACAAATGCTGATGGGTTTACATGATAATATAGTGGAAAATAGAAATACTATAGTCGGTGAACATCCAGCTCATTTTATGAGCAATATGTCCCACCAACGACAACTTGGCTAAGCTCATTCTACCTGAGCATTATAATTAAATAACACCCGGATAAGTCTAGAAAACCAGCATGATACAACTCAAGAAATATGAGGAACGTATAAAAATACGTGAAACCACATCGCTAAACATGGAACGGGTTTTTACCCCACAAGAGCAACATCCATTCATGAAGAAATGGAAAACAAATCAAAACAACAATCCAAATAAGAAAGGATGAACATAGATAAGATCAAAAGCCAGACTTAAAAAATGGACAAAAGTAATTAAACAAAGAGGAGAGCTCAACGCATGTCTTTGGAAGCTTATTCGTCCAACCTACTCAACCTGAAAAATCTAACTCTCAGTCTACTCAAATCAAATTTTGAGCACCCAAGATTTTAAGAGAAAACATAAACTTTGAGTCAAACATAAAGCCTGGTGTGATTAATAATATTATATCTTGGTTTACTGGTATTAAGTGAGACGAGGCCACTTAGCGGAACAGCTTTCTCCTTAATAATATCCCTTTAAAAACATATCTTATGCAAATAAAAAACCTACAATCAAACTTATTATAACAATAATAGCAAGTACATATATGCATAAAATTAAGAAATCAATTGACTATCTGTCAACTCTATAGTCTTACTTAGCTAACTATTAACTATTAACTATTTGCTGACTCTGGCCCTACAGTATAGTGCTTGACCCACACTAGTCCCATATGATCTTCTAGTATCTGATTCATAAACTTAGGTTAACTACCTTATTCATGTTTCATTTCCTGCCTTTTTGTTAACTACCCTGTTAAAACATTATTTCCTTATCAATAGTCTTTACAAATGATTTACCCCTCAAATCATACCTTTATAAAATAAGGAAGCTATATTATTTGCTTTACTTGAAACACTTATGCTATGGTATATATACTTTACACAAAACCGTGTTGATAAAATCTAATCAATAGGATTATCTATCCCTCTAAAGTAAGTTAAAGCCCCTTTTTAACATAAAAGATTTTAGACTATAAAGCCAAGGTAAACCCTTCAAAAACTTTTCTTAAAAACTCTAAATAATCCCCTTTAGAATCCATTGAAAGTACTTCTTTCAAAATAAGTTAACTACTATACCTTGAAACACTAGGCCGAACGGCCAAAACATACCTTTCGAAACCATTGAAAATAGACCTTTCGAAATCATTATTTAAATATTAGACATCCTCTTTCCAAACCATTAAACATGTCTTTCAAAAACATTGGAAACCCTCAATTCAAATTCTCAAACAAAACTTTTGGAAACAGTGCAATTCTTCGCTCAAAACGTACCTTTTCGAAAGCATTGGGTACAAGTAAAAGTTTGTGGAAACATTGCTTCGAAACCATTTAAAACCATTCCTTTCAAAACCTTTGGGTTTAACTTTTAATATGACTAAGGGTCGTAATGAACTAGGGTGAAAGATTTACCTTCAAAAGCATTTGCCCTAGGTAAAAGGAAGATGTTGGTTTCGAAACCAACTCTATTGAAAGCTTTGAGAAGCGACTTCAAAGTAAAAGGCGAAAACACTCTTTCGAAACTTTTTAAAAGCCTTAACTAGGTTGATAGGTAGAATGCGGCAGCTAGATTTGGAATATGTTCAAAGCTATCCTTTCGAAAGTTTGTATTAAAACAAAAGGCGAAAACCCATTCGAAAGCCTTTTTTATACAAACAGAAGCAAGTTGGTTAAGTTGAAAGCTAACTTCAACCTCATCGAAAGCATCATTTGTAAACAAAATAGTTCAAAGTTCATAAGAGCAACTTCTACCCCTTCGAAAACTTGTTTTTGGCACTGTACCTTATGCCTTTCTCCAATTCACTATGTATCAATTGTTTAATACTATGTGCATTGGTTTCGACTTGGTCATGGGTGAAGGTATGGCGTCGAAAGCATGTAGATGAAAGTGATGAAGTAGTAAATTTTAGCAAAACTATTTTATAGTCTTTTAAAGTAATTGTTTTTCAACTAGCATGCCTTAGTTTTCAAAACATAATTGGTTGCCCATTCCTTTTCAAAATTTTCTTTTCTAAAAATGCTGCCAAACCCAGAAATTAACAATTAATAATTTAACAAAGAAACCCTTCTTTGATAATACATCATACATTAAATAATTTTATGTCAATAGTAAAATATTTAGGAAAATTCCACAAAAATTTCCATAATTCACTTTCAATATGTTTTATAACATATTTAAATTTTAGACCCAAAAGCAATGTATAATAGCCGTAATTATTTAAATTCAATATTAGTTACTTTCTTTCATAGAAAATTCATAATAAATCGACACTTACTTAGAAAATTATAAAACTTGAAACCCACTTCATAAATAAAGTTTTCAACCATATATCAAAAATGCAAGTCATTTGGATGTCATTTAATAGGGTTTTCGAATCAAACATATCATAAAATTTATATGAAGCAACATAAATCATAAACAAGCATATATATATATATATATATTTGAACAGTCATATCATGGAATATTACTTGCAAAATGAATTTAGATCTTATCTAGAAACCAAAATCAATTAAAATGATGTGTAAATCTATTATTCATCTTAGCTTGGGGTTAAAAAGGTTGAGATTTGCTCTTTGATTGATCTGCTTAAGCTTTCTACTTGAATCCTTTCTTATTTTCCTTCTAATTTCCTTTAATGTTGATCCAAGCTTTTAAGTGTTCTAGTTTTGTTTGCAAATGTCTAAAATGAATAAGGAATGAAGGTAAGAAGGGTTTAGGATATAAGAACATAGTCTATTTCTATTTTGCCTTTATCATATTCCTCATACTTTCTTCCTTTAATTCTCTTTTATTTATACATTAAATAAGGCACAACTACCTTATGATTATAAAAATCTCAATCATTTAATTATTTACAGTATTTCATATAATTTATCTAATTAAATATCCTAAATAATGTCAATTAAAAATAGGGTAACTACAGACTCCCCTCCTTAAAGAATACCGTCCTCAAAATTACGATAAGGTGCTCATAATAATCACACACAAAGATAAAACATGCCACGAAATAAGTCAGGATAAGTATCTCTAATCCTTCTCTCAGTTTCCGAGTACAGTCTCTCTTGTCGCCACTCTACTGGACTTTGACTAACATGACCGTCTTGTTCCTTAGTCATTTCTCATCTCTCGTGACTATACGAATTAGTTTTCTAACTATAGTCATATCTGCTTCCACTACTAAATCATCTAACACAGTCAGGGAAATAGTAGTTTCTAGATCTCGAATACACTTCTTTAGATGAGAAACATGGAAAGCATTGTGGACCCCTGCCAAACTATTTGGTAACACTACTCTATATGCGAGTTTCTCCATCCTTTCCATAATAGGAAATGGTCTAACGAATCTTGGTGCCAATTTTCTTGATATTTTGAATCTGATTACACCTTTCATCGACGATACCTTGACGAAAACATGATCTCCAACTGAGAACACCAAGTCTTTCCTTTTTTTTATCAGCGTAATTCTTCTGCCTAGACTGAGCTTCCTTCATTCTAGCTCAATTGACTCAATCTTTTTTGCAGCTTCTCTAACAAAAACTGGACCAAGAACAACCTATCCCTGATCTCTACCCCAAAAATGGGAAATTTTCATGGCCTTCCATACAAATCTTCAAATGGTGCCATTCCTATACTAGTCTGATAATTTTTGTTATACGAAAACTCGACTATGTGTTGGTGGTCTTTTCATGATCCACTAAAGTCTAGTACAAAAGCTCTTAACAAATCCTCTAAGATTTTGTTAACTCTTTATGTTTTTCCATCTGTCCGTGAACGGTAAGCGGTACTCATTTTGAGCATGTTACCCAAACACTCTTATAGAGTCTTCGAGAAATTGCTAGTGAATAAGGAATATCTATCACTTACTATACTACTAGGAATTCCATGCAGTCTAACTATATTCTTTATAAATAATTTAGCCAAAACAGTTGCCATCCTGGTTGACTTAACTGGAATTAAATGGGCGCTCTTAGTCAACCTATCCACTATGACCTATATACTTTCATTTCCTTGATTTGACCTTGGCAGCACGTCTATAAAATCCATTGGGATAGAATTCAGTTTCCAAACTATAACATCTAAAGATTGAAGTGACCCACTTGGTTTCTGATGTTCGGCTTTTACCCTTATGACAGTTCAAACACTGCTTCACCCGTAAGACTACATCTCTCTTCATACCTTCTCAGAAGAAACTTCTTTTCATGTCTTGATACATCTTAGTTCCTCCGGGATGAATTGTGAACTTTGAATGATGGCATTCTCATGCTTCTTAGTATTTCCCATATTCAGAGGACACACCCTTCCTTTCTTCCTTAACCATCCATTTTGGTCAAAGCTAAAATCTTCCATATCATCACTCTCTATTCCATTCCTTAATTTTATGATCCGTTAAGCTAATAATGGATCCTCTCCTTGCATAGAAGCAATCCTTTCAATCATCATCGGTCGAGCTTCTAAACATGAAAACATAGCGGTTTCCTTACTAGAACTAGCTTCAGATCTCCATAGTATTTTGTCGGTAGTCAATGCTTCTAAATCTTTCCACTCGGCTATCATTGCCAATACTGCATTCTGATGTTTCCTGCTAAGTTCATCTACAACCTTGTTACCTTTTCCCGGTGTGCTTAATTCCAAGGTCATACGCGGCTAAAAACTCTAGTCAACTTTGTCGTCTCATATTCAACTGCTTCTGAGAGAATAAATACCTCAATGACTTTTGATCCATATACAACTCGAATCTCTCTCCCAAAAGGTAGTGCCTCCATACGTTCAATGCAAAAATTACTGCAGCTAATTCCAAATCATGAATTGGATATCTAAACTCATGCGGTCCGAGCCATCAAGAAGCATAGGCAATCACTTTACCTTTTTACATTAACATAGCTCCCAACCCTCTTCCATGCATCCTTATACACCATTACATCATGATTCCCCTCTGGAACAACTAACACAGGTTCATTAGTCAATAAGTATTTTATATTTTGGAATAATTCCTCACACTTATCAGTCCAGACAAACTTCATATCTTTCCACGTGATTTTAGTCATCGATGCCGCTATCCGTGAAAAATCCTTAATGATACTATGATAATATCCATCTAATCCAAGAAATATTTTTATCTTAGTTGCTATCTTGCATCTTTTCTAATTATTCACCACATGTATCTTAGTCGGATCTACGGACAACCCTTTCTCTAAGACTACATGACCAAGAAACTTCACTTCCTTCTTTCAAAAATGACACTTCGAAAATTTCTCTTTCAGTTGATGCTGCCTCAATGTCTGAAGCACCACTCTAAGATGAACTTCATGCTCCTTCTGATCTCTAGAGTATATTAAAATGTCATCTATGAATACCAATACGAACCTATCCAAAACTCTTAGAAGATCATGTTCATCAAGTTCGTGAAAAATGTCAGCGCATTAGTTTGTCTGAACGGCATTACTAACCATTCGTAAGATCCATATCTTGTTCTAAACACTGTCCAAGGAATACTATCTTCCGCCATTTTAAAATGATGGAAACCTGTTGCCAAATCCAACTGGGAAAATACTTTAGCTTCACTCAATTGGTCGAATAAATCATCAATTCTAGGTAATGAATATCGATTCTTCATCGTCTTCTCAGTCAACTTATTTTCGATACAAAACCTTAATGATCCATCCGGTTTCTTTACAAACAATATGACTGCTCCCCGTGGCGAACTACTTGGTTTGATAAATTTCTTACTTTCCAAATCCACCAACTGCACATTTAACTCCTTTATCTCAGTTGGTGACATTCTGCTTGACGGTCGACTCACCGTTCTGAATCGGGCACAAAATCTATCTGAAACTCAATAGCTCGTCTTGGTGGTAGTCCCACTATAGTCTCAAAGACGTCTACGAACTCTTTAATAACGAAAACTCAATTCAGCTTGTCTTCTTCCTCCATAACACCTAACAAAGCATTTATCCCAAAATTAGGGTTTTCTATAGAGTATATAATCCAATCACCACGAATAGGATGTCTGTGTGATATTTTGCTATCATGGAAAAATATCATAGCATCATATTTACTTAACCAATCTATACTTCCAAACATTACGAAATCAAATACGTGCAAACTGCAAGCAAATATATGACCTAACAATTCAAACTCTAAGTGGTCATATATCATCCCAAGAGTCGCATACCCTCCTACGGTTTCGCAACCTTTAAGGAAGTGACGAGGTATGAGGTTTTAGGTTAAGTTTATCAATCAAACAATGAGATATAAAAGAATGTGATGTAACAATATCAAATAGAGCTCTAATTGATATACCATGAATCAAAAGCGTACGTCCTAACATAGATTTTCCTTACGCTATAGCTGTTGGTCTTGAGGTAGCTGGTTCCAAGGTAAACATCTTGCCTTTTCCTCCTTGGTCGGTTCCTTGCATTGGTTCTTATATTGTCCAATTTGATCATAGTTAAAAAAACCTCACTTCTTTCTTATCAGCAGTTTTCTTCCCTTTGCCCGTCCGACACTAGTTGGCATAGAGTCCCTTCTTGTTGCACTTATAGCAAACTACACCGGCCTTCTTTTTCTTAGCTACTCCTCCCTTCTGAGCGCCCTTCTTACCAAATAACTTCTCTTTTGGTTCCACCCACTCTGAGCTTCCCCTTCTTTGCTACCATCATGAAAAGCAAGAATCTCCTCCTACTTCAAAGCTATCTCAACAACTACATCACACGAAACCCTAATATGTGGCAGAGTCGCTTTTGCTTGTTTTGGTTTCAGTTCATGGACGAACTTCTCATTTCTTTTGAGAACTGTATCAACCGTAGCATACCCATATCTTGATAATTCTTCAAATCTGGTAGCATACTCAAGCACTCTCATGTCTCCATGTTCCAACTCCATAAACTTCCTGAGCGAAGTTGACTTAGCGATCTCTAACATGATCTTTCCTTAAAACTCCTTCTGAATTCGGCCCAAGTCATGGTCTCCTCATTAACTCCTACAGTAACACTATTCCACCAATATAGTGTTTCTCTTTGCAACTTTCTAGAAGCAAGTCACTTCTTCTTTTCATTAAGCCCTAAATCAGCAAAGATCCTCTCGCAATGAAGTAAATAATTCTCAACTTCAATTACATCTTCATTCCCGATAAGCGACTTTCTCCAAGCCAGGCATAATCTCTACTGAAGATTGCACAGTTATTAACCACCAGAGATCCTTGATTTCCTCCTTCAACATTTTCTCTGACTAACCCTACAACAACTCTAGCTTGCATTATATTAACGAATAACTGATACATAACATCCCATATCAGCTTGCGGCACTCCAGCACCTACATTGGTATTTGCATTTGGACTAGCATTTGCCGATCGACCTGGGTTTTTCATGTTGGGTCGAGCGTTTCCGTTGGTTGTGTAGCTTCCTCCACCAATGCTAACTCTTCCACACCTAGCATCCACATCTTACATCCTTAAAATTTACATTCGAGCCTTTGTAAGATACATAAGAATAGCCTTAGAAAAATGGAAAATAGAGATAGAGCATGTACTTTAGCAAATACAAGTATGTTATTGTAGTGTTATCCTATACCTCAGTCTTTTCTCTAATTCCTTAGTATTATGTTTTCAAAATCATTTTTAAATTTGAAATTTCCCTTTAAGTTATCATAAACCTATTTTATGATACCAAGTTGTAACATCCCTTATCTTGAGACCCGAAGCCAAGCGCTATAGATGCTGCAGTCATCCATAGTGTTAACTTCCGATGATAAAATACGGCAATGTTAATGATATTCATAACATCAGAAGCACATGAATATGAAATAAAATCATCACAGATTTCAAAACAACTTCTTTGATTACATTTCAAATCAATATTTCATATTTAGCTACATAATCCTAATGATTTTCAGGTTTCGACAAATATAACTATTACAAATTACGCCAAGAGCGACATATGAAGATGCCCCTTTACATGATCAGAATACTGAATAGACATATCACTCATAATACACCATGGCGAAAATAAAAATAAATAACTCCTAACTTTGCCTCCTGCACGTCTTCGGAAGCTTATTCGTCCAACCTACTAACCTGAAATACCTTAACTCTCAATCTACTCAAATCAAATTTTGAGAACCAGAGAGTTTAAGGGGAAACATAAACTTCGAGTCAGACATAAAACCTGGTGTGAATAATACTATTACATCTCGCTTTACTAGTATTAAGTGAGACCACACCGCTTAGCAGAACAACTTTATCCTCAATAATATCTCTTTAAAAATATATTTTATGCAAATCAAAAACCTATGATCAAACCGATTATAACAATAATAGCAAGTACTTATATGCATAAAATTAGGAAATCAGTGGATTATCTGTCCACTCTATAGTTTTACTTGTCTAACTATTAACTATTGGTTAACTTAGTCCTACCAGACACACTCAATAATCCAACTTCGGTAAGACATAATACTGGGCTAACTGCCCTTAACTTTCTTTTCTAGGGTCAACTAAACCTAATGGTTTTATGGGCTCACCAATAACCAATCTTTACTCTGTATATTCCCTAATGTGTAACCTCAATTTAGTCCTACTTTTGACAAGCCTACATACTGGAATTTTGGACTTATTTTAGTTAGGGTCTAATAGATAAAGTACAGGACGCAATCCTACACCAGTCTCATCTGGTCTTCTAATATCTAAGTCATACACATAGTGTTAACTACCATATTCGTGTTTCATTTCCTGCCTTAGGGTTAAATACCCTATTAAAATTTTATTTCCTTGTTAATAGTCTATAAAAATGATTTACCCTTGAAATCATACCTTTATAAGACAAGGAAATTATATACTTTGCTTTACGTGAAGCACTTATGCCATGATATATATACTTTACACGAAACCATGTTGATGAAATCTAATTAATTGGATTATCTATCCCACCTAAGTAAATTAAAACCACTTTTTAACTCAAAAGATTTTAGGCTATGAAGCCAAGGTAAACCCTTTGAAACCTTTGTTTAAAAACTTGAAACAATCCCCTTTTAAATCCACTGAAAGTACCCATTTCAAAATAAGTTAACTACAATACCTTGAAACACTAGGCCAAAAGGTAAAAACGAAATTTTTAAAACCTTTGAAAATAGACCTTTCGAAATCATTATTTAAATTTTAGACATCCTCTTTAGATATAATTAAACATGTCTTTCGAAAGCATTGGAAACCCTCTATTCAAATGCACAAAAAAAACCTTTTTGAAAACATTGAAATTATTCACTCAAAACGTACCTTTCAAAAGTATTGGGTTCAAGTAAAAGTCTGTGGAAACATTGCTTCGAGACTATTCAAAACTATCCCTTTCGAAACCTTTGGGTTTAACTTTTAATATAGTTAATTGTTGTAAAAAACTGGGCGAAAGCATTACCTTCATAAGCATTTTTACCAAGAAAAAGAAAGAGAATGGTTTCAAGACGAACTCCTTTGAAAGCTTTGCGAAGCGACTTCAAAGTAAAAGGCGAAAACACCCTTTCGAAACCATTTTAAAATGCCTTAACTAGGTTAAAAGGTAGAATGCATCAACTAGGTTTCGAATATGTTCAGAGCTATCCTTTCAATTTTTTGTACTAAAAAGAAGGCAGCAACCCATTCGAAAGCCCTTTTTATATAAACAAAAGAAAGTTGGTTAAGTCGAAAGCTAACTCCAACCCCGTCAAAAACATCATTTGTAAGCAAAATAGTTCAAAGTTCATAAGAGCAACTTATACCCCTTCGAAAGCTTGGTTTCGAGATTGGACCTTACGCCTTTCTCCATTTCACTACTTATCAAATGTTTGATACCATGTGCATTGGTTTCGACTTGGTCATTGGCAAAGGTGTGGCGTCGAAAGTTTGTAGATGGAAGTTGCAAGTAGTAAATTTTAACAAAACTATTTTATAGCCTTTTAAAGTAATTTCTTTTCAACTAACATGCCTTATTCATCAAAACACAATTGATTGCCTATTTCTTTTCAAAATTTTCTTCTCTAAAAGTGCTACCGAAATTAGGAATTAACAATTAAAACATTTAACAAAGAATCCGTTCTCTTTGATAAAACATGTAAAACATTTAATCCCATACCTTAAATAACTTTATATCTATAGTAAAATACTTAGGAAAATTCCCAAAAATTTCCATAATTCACTTTTAATACGTTTAAAACATATTTAAATTCCATACCCAAAAGCAATGTATAACAGTCGTAACTAATTTAAATCCAATATTAGCTATTTTCACAATAAATCCACACTTACTTTATTACGAAACTTGAAACCCACTTCATAAATAATGTTTTCAACCATATATGAAAAAAGTCATTTGGATGTCATGTAATAGGTTTTTCAAATTAAAACTTACCATAAAATCTGTATGAAGCAACATAAACCATCGGCGTGCGTATATATCCATTTGAATAGTCACATCATGGCATATTACATGCAAAATAAATTCAGATTTTAACTAGAAACCAAAACATATAAAAATGAGATATAAATCTATTATCATCTTAGCTTGGGGTAAAGAAAGTTGAGATTTGCTCTTTGATTGATTCGTTTAAGCTTCTTGCTTGAATCCTTGCTTATCTTTCTTTTGATTTCCCTTAATGGTGGCCGGCCAAGCTTTTAAGTGTTTTGGTTTTGTTTGCAAATGTTTAAAACGCCTAAAGAATGAAGATATGAAGGTTTAGGGTATAAGGACATAGTCTATTCCTATTTTTCCCTTATCATATTCCTCCTACTTTCTTCTTTCTAATTTTCCTTTGTTTAGACATTAATTAAGGCACAACTACCTTATGGCTAGAGAAATCTCAATCACTTAACCATTTACATTATTTCATTTAATTTGTCTAATTAAATGTCCTAAATAATATCAATCAAAATTAGGGTCATGACATAAAATATACTTGAAAGCCCATGCCACACATGTAGTACTACTGGGAACTTCCAAGCTGGACATCGCTACACTTTTGCGGGCATTCGAATATATTCACATCACCATATGAATGCCACCAACAAATCTCTAGATAAATATGAATATACCCAATGGATGCATCCCAACTGCTTAGATCTCACTCACTCTTTGGTTTTAGTTATCCATGACATTGGATGTTGATGCTCAAAACAAGCTACAAATCATCTTAGATTGATGAAGCATAAAGAAGGATATAAAAATTGATAGTCGATGAATTAACGATCAAAAATAAACTATTACTACCCTGGGAAAACAATAAAGCCGGACAAGTTATGGTAGTGTTGTTTTCTATCTTTACATGATAGCATTCTTAACTTTAATAATAACAAGAGTTTAAATGCCCTATACATGAAACAAAATCGTCTTGTATCGACGAACATAGGAATGATAATAGGATCGATAGTCAATATGTAAACTGGCGGGAATAAGAAAATGCCTGACTTATCTGGACAAGTAATGGCAACGTTGCTTTCTACCTTGCCATGACAATATTCTTAAGTTTAAGAATAGCAAGAGTTCCTTCAACGTTTAGAGCTAAGTATAATATTAAATATTTCCAATAAATGAATCAAACTTTCAAAACATTTAACTCACACTTAATGTTAGGTGTTACATTACAAATATTCGTAAATCACTTTTAAAAGACACTCTTTAAAGTATTCTTTAAAGCGCAAATTATATTTCTAAATGTACTAAAAAGAAGGGTAAAAAATAAATGTCATAAAAACATTGTTTACTGTAAACCCAAAACCAATAAACGTAGCTTTACTTTTAAAAATTCCTTTCTAAAAATTTACTCATTTATAAAGTATCATTCATAACTTCAAAACAACCTTTATTCTCCTGGAAGATAATAAATCAATTAATTTTTTTTATAAATTTAAAACAACGTTAATCATTCTAAAAGTTAATTAATATAGCTTTTATAAATTTAAAACAACATCAATTATCCCAAAAGTTAATTAATCCAATTTATCTTACAAAATTTAAAACAACATTAATATCTCAAAAGATAATTAATCAAATTTTTAATATTTTTATAAATTTAATACAACATTATTATCCCAAAAGATAACTATTCAAATTTATAATCTTTTGTTAAAGCAAAAAAAAATTAATTATCCGGAGAGATAATTAATCAAATTTATAATCTTTTATAAATTTAAATCAACACTTACCCTTTACTTCAAATCGAAAACACTTGAAAATATAGTTTTGAACCACCTTCAAAAAGGAAAAAAATGCAACCAAACATTAAATTTTTAAAAAACAAGCACAAGTTCAACACACATGTTTAAGGAGGTGATATTTCATAAATGACGGTATAATGATAATCGCTACGACACTTACACAAACCAAATGCTAGGTTACAAATATTTCAACCAATCATAAGTATAAGCACCTTAGAATATAAGTAAAACAACATTGGCAAGAAACCCATTGGGGATTCTCTATAAAAAGTCCATTGTAGATAACATATATGTATATGTATTTTGAAGTGTTCCATAGCGACCTAATGGTGGCGTACACTTCGACTTCCTCCTGCTTTTGTCCCCTGCAAAACAATGGTTATTTATGACATCCGCTTCTAAGCGAGAATCAAATCAAAGCAAACAATCAAACAATAATATATAGCCTATCATCCAAGCATTGAATAATAATCTATAGCAACACATATATCATATAGTTTAATTAGAGGTAAGTTAAGTCAAAAAATTCCAATTGACGCTTTTGCGTTTTGTTTTGATTTAAAATCGAACAACGTTCGAATTTATCTCAGAATTCTTTTAGCTTCAAATTCAACGAATCCAACTCCAATGCGTAGATAACATCAGTACGAGTCCAATGCAAAAGACTGCATCCAAATTCAACCTCATATGGAAAATTTATTGAGTTAACAAGATTCGAGATTTATTGCATTAATTTATTAACCAATTAAATATAATTACCCATTTAAACACTCTCTTACTAAATTTACAATATTCCTGTGTATGGATAAGTGCACATACCCAACACTGCACACCTTCTGTTCTCCCTCTCTTCCTCTATGCTTTACAATCTAATGAACAAACTTTGCCGACAAACTCCGCTTAACAATCTCTTTGCTCCACACCACCATTATGAGCTTGACCCATCCAATAAAAATGCAACTAAAGCATCCCTCCTGTCCAAGAAATGGTTGCATTTTTTTATGCTACATCAGACATGACAATAGTTGTGGGGAGGTGTGTTTTGTGAAAAGGAACACAATGGTTCTAATGGCATTGTCTAACTTCGCCTATATCATCGACAATATGGAACCATAGTTTCAGCCATCTACAGTTGACCAATCCCAAATCCTCCATAACCAATTTGAGGTTGTAGAGTAGAAGCTTACAACCACACGAGCATAATAGATCCACTCTCGTTTGATTCCGATGAGCGAAGCTCCGGATCAAATTAATATTTGGAGTCGGTTACTTTATTTAGGTTACACGAAAAAATAAAGAAAAGAAAGAGGGAAAAGAGAAGTGATGAAAGAAGTTATGTTTAGGTTGTTATATTTTTTAAAATCCAGTACTTTGCTACACAACATTTTGTTCGCATACGAACCGTGAACAACAAAAATAAAAACACAACCGCGTACAATAACTCGAAATGATCACAAAATAACAATAAAATACACCAGTTATCTTATTTTTTGAAATTTTAGAAATACCATCATTTTTCGAAATATACCTTAAATGAAAATTAACATATTTTTCGGATTTAAAATGATGGAAAAATCCTATAAATTCAACTAAAATACATCATTAAAAATCAAACCGTTTTATTAACATTCAACTTTTTTGTTATTTATTTGAACTATTTATTATTGTAAATAAATTTACAAAATGAGTTCACTATTACTATTTATTAATTAAAAAGAGTTAAATAAGGATATTAGTCCATTTAATTACTATCTGAGTTCTCAATTTAAATATTTAAATAATCCCTATTTTTGAATAAAAGTTATTTACATTGTTTTGGATGTTACATTTCTTCCCCTTAAAAGAATTTCATCCCGAAATTGCCAAAGGAAGAAAATGTCCTCTCAACCTTGGGTTTTTAAAGTTTCTTACATTACGAAAAATTTTGGAGCACCTTCTTTGCATAGCTATATCCCAAAAAACTACCACTTAACACAAGTTGCCCAAATCAATAAAAAACAAAAGCCTAAATGTGGCCTTCTATATTTGGGGCATAAAATCATCAATCAATCACCAATTTTTGAATCTACTACATACCTCTATTGAGTTTGATTTTGGTAAGAAACTTCTAACTCGATATGAATGCATGTGCGCAAGAAATCAAAAAGTAATCTCTTAGTTCCATGTAACTATCATTTACTTACATAATGCGAAAGTGAACCGTGCTAACAAAAGAGCAATAGGTAAGCTATTTCTATCATAAGCAATAGTAGTATAAAAAATATAACCACCATATGCAATAAAAGTACATAGAATACTTTGTAATAAAATGCTAAGTATCCCATCTTTTTTAAAGATAAATTTAGAACTATATGTCCGGGTTTTTATATTCAAAATATATTTTCGTATTCCTCCAAAGAGGAATAAATCAAAACCAAAATCAATTATGACAAGGAGAGGGCTCCTCCTACCGAAGCATTGCATAATTGCAGAACCAAAACAACATGGGGCATCCAGTAGTATTCTGGTTCCTTGTAAAGAAAAGCTAAAGCAAACAAATATACTCGGTGAGTCTTCCAAATTGAAAAACCCCCAATCATCCGACTTTAGCTGTAACAAATATATTTGAAAAATCACTTAAAAAACCTTTTACAAATACTCTGAAATAATAATACTTTACCAAAATTTTCAAAATAAAAATATTATTTATTCTTTTATAAATTCTTTCGAAATCTCATTTTCGAAAGCCCCTGGATTTTAAGTCGTAACTAAAAATAATTTTTACAATCCTTTTCTTATAAATTAAGGCTTTATAAACCATTGTATATAAAACCACACCATTGATCAAATCAAATTCCATATAGGAATAAACTAACACTTAAAAATTATTTAAAATGTTAAATAACTAAGAAACAAGGTTTAAAATTTTTCTTAGGTTTATAACTTTCTCGATTGTCCAAGGATACAGATAATTTCCTAAGTGTACCATCACATTTATCATCCTTTGTTTATTGGTTAGAAGATTATCTAAGCTCCCTCAAACAAAATTGAAAGTCACTCCCCAAACTTTCCTAAGCCACCCAAAAAAGCATACAAATATACTTAAGTTTGTACGATGTACATAAATCATCCATACGCAATATCTGATTCGATCACTTGTTTGGATACATAAACTTTACTTTCAAAATAGTATCACTCATTTGACATCCCTTGAGAGGACTACGATCAAGTTCCTGGATTAGAAACCTCTGTTCTCCATACATAGCCATATATTATGATAGAAAACCTCGGTACCATATCAACAATCTGAATCAAGTGTTCGTTGTTAAGTGAGAAATATTTTTTTGAGCTGGTGCAGATCTCTCCAAAGTTATGAACTCAAATCCTAGGTTAAGAACCGTGAGAATAAAATTATCTACGTATAACTTACATAATATTATTGGTTTCTTAAATACACACATTTTTTTAAAATCACTTTTAGTTTTATTAATAGCATTTCGTTCGATACTAGAATTATTTGTGAATTACTTTATAAAATTTCAGTTAAGTTTATAGATATTTTATAAAGGCACAACTTTATGAAACATTATATGAAAAACTTACTCAAATCTTATTTAGTTGTAAAATACTCTTCTTTATCGGCACTCAAGTTTTTAAATGGTTTAAATTGGATATGAAGGTTTTCATCCACCAAACGAGTTAGGACTTAAGTAATGTATACATAATAATATAATAGAAAATAAAATACTACGGCGGATGAACATCCAGCTTTACTCTATGAGCTCTATGTCCCACCAAACGACAACTTGGAAAAACTTGGTTAGACTCGAGGATTATAATAAAATAACACCCGAATTAGTCTAGAAATGTAGCATGAGAAAACTTAAGAAATAGGAGGATCATATGAAAATATGCGAAAACATGCCGCTAAAACCAAATGGGTTTTTACCGCATAGGAGTACCATCCATGCATGAATAAATGAAAAAAATTAGAAAAATATTCCAAACAAGAAAGGATGGACACAGACAAGATCACAATCCAAACTTAAAGAATGGAGAAAAGTAATTAGACATAGAGGAAACGTTAAGGCACTTCTTGATGCAATTAAGAAAGGATAAATTACAAGGTTCAAACCAAACAAGAAGAATGGATTTATCTAACATGACTAAGGGGTGCCCCCTACACCAAAAGTATACCTTTATTTAAAATATACTTGAAAGCCTATGCCAAATGCAATGGCGCAGAATTTCAGTCATTCGATTTTGGAATATTTAATTGATTTTAAATATTGAAAAGTTAAATATATAAGTTAAATAACTTAAATTTAAAATACAAATTTTGTTTGAATATTTGGAATTGTTTAAATAATTAAATCTTGAATTTAGTGTGAATAAAAATGATTTCGAAACATGATTTGAATAATAATGAAGGTAGTAAACTTTTAAATTTGAGGTTAAAGTGATTCAACTAGTTTTAATAATAAATTAACGTGTGAAATTTGCCTTCCGGTGCATAATCTTAGATTTTGACGAAACCAGTTCCATTGGATCCGTAATTGTAAAATATTAGATGTCGTTTGATTCCGTAGCAATCAGGTACTGTTTGGTCATGATAGGTCAAAATGCATATAAACTAATTACAGAAATATATGCAATATAACTGGGTTTGAAAAGCTATCTTCTGTATATGATCTACTTAGATCTTGAGACTAGTTCCTTTATGGTCAGAATAGGGGTATTACATATAGAACACTAGGTGGTACACCTCGTTTGGGGTGCAAGATTTTTGAGTGTATCGAGCTAGATATTTTGAATATAAAATTTATATTCACCATAACTTTGCCCATACCCATAACCATGCTTGCATGTTGTTACCCATACCATCTTCCCCTTATAAAATTATGTTCAAATTAGAGAAAGCAGTTTGCTAAATTTTCAAAATCAAACTCCTCCAATCCTACAAACAACGCTAATCTAGCCGATCTGGGCCAAATCCTAAACTAGAACTTGTTTGCAACGACTGTACAAAACTACTCAACGGTGGAGATTGTCGATGGCGAGGCAAGATGGCCAGAAATCGCCTTAGTTTATTCCAGTTTGCGGTTTGATTTTTGTAGATTTAGTAGAATGCGTTGGTGGCGTTAATGGCGACAAGGTCTGCGCATATAAAGGTGGAGTCGCGGCGAACGGCAATATGGCATGGTGGCACAGTGTGAAGGAGGAGTTGCAATTTTAAAATTAAGCGCACCTAGGTATCACGATTTTGAACGTAAAGAAGGGATTATGGTTAATGATGGTGATTCATTCGTTAATGACGTAATTTATTAAATAATTATATTATTTAAATTGTAAATCTTTCAAATGTGATAACCTTTTCATATGAAGTCTAAATCGAACGCGGTCAGCCGTCTTGCGTTCGTATCAACAAAACCTATGTTATGGAGTTTGATTGGAATACGTTAGATCTAGTTGGAATTTGGACTAAAATTAAACGCCTGTTCGATTTTAATTCAAACCGGAGGCTTTGGTGATCACTAGAATTTCGGTGGGTCAACTCACCTCTCAAGCCCATTTATTTTTTGTATAAGTAGATAATTTTATTGATGTTGTTTTTTGCTTGTTTTGATTATTTAATATATTTATCAGAAGATTTGGATATATTTATGCTTTGGGAGCGGATGAGATGTTATACGTTCCCGTGTATAAGCAGATGACCCTTTGTATATGATCCTATCTCGAAGCGGTTGATTTATATTTTACGATTTTTATACTATATGCGGTATAGGGGGATAAGTTGGAGGGATCCAACGAGATTCCTTATACTATTGATTTTACTTTTTATATATTGTGTTATATGATCTGTTAAAAATTATATTGAGAATTGTTGAAGCGACATAGTCGTTATGAATGTGCTTTGAAATCCTTGAAATTAAACATGTGTTCAAATTGGATAAATTGATATATATATATATATATATATATCAATATATATTGGGTTGTTTATACATGCTTTAGCCTGTTGGACATAAGTGGATAATTTGAGAAGCTATTACCATTAGATAACAAGTGGTGATGGAAACACTTGATTGGATAAAGTAAAACTGTTTTTCATTTCAAATATACTTCAAAATCTTTCTAAACGTAATAAAAGTAGCTTTGCAAATAATGATTTAAAGTTAATAAAGAAAAGAAGTTTTAAAGTTAAAAATATTTATAATTATTTCTAAATTTCAAACGTAAAGGATTTGCATTTAAAAAATATTTTATGAATTTTAAATAAGTATTTTTAAGTGGTATTTAATATAATAGTTTTAAAGTAATTTTAGTAGTATAATAGTTTTTAAAGTAATTTTAATAGGATAAAAGTTTTTAAAGTATATTAAATAATGTTATAGTTTTTAAGTATATTTTAGTGTATATATAATGTTCTTATTTAATAAGATAAATATTTTATTTAAAGAAAATTGAAGTTTTATATAATATTATATTTTTAAAGTTTTCTTAATATTAAATATTTTACCTTATAAATAAGTTAGTGTTTACATATCAAAATATTATTTTAAGTAGTTTCAACATATTAGTAAATATTTTGAAATATTTTTTTATATATGCAAGTTTTAATTATTAAATTAAATATTCCGTCATAATAATAAAAGGGGGATTTGGGATCTAATACTTATGTTAAATAAGCGGCCTGGGATAGTGTTATCTAAAATTTATAAAATTATAGACATGCTTAATGTTTAAATAGAAGTTTGAAGATTTTTGATAAGGATGAGTAAGGGTTTTGGGTTATTGTAAACGATATTTGAGCAACACTTGTTTTTAACCCTTATTACTAATTATACTTGAAAATATAATTAGATATTTACAAATGGGTATTTGTTAAATATATACAAGTAAATGGTTTTGGGTTTGTCGTGATGATTATTTTAAACAACATTTGTATTTGACCCTTAAATAAAATTGAATTTTAATATAGAGTTTTTAGATAACGATTAAATGTGGAGTGTTTTGAGTTGCTGTAAATAGTGTTTTTAGCGACATTTGTTTTTAAAACATTGAATCATGTTTTAAAGAGGAAAAGTGTTATAAATATAATTAGAGTTTTTGATAAGGAAATTTATAAAGATACTAACAAGTATTAAGATATTTTATATAATTACAAAAAAGGTTATAAGATAAATTTGAAAAAGGATTTGAGATTTGGATTTCCATTAACTGACCTTCTTGATTATGGTGATGTGGAACTTATATTCTATGCTTAACACCTAAGGGATGTTGTTTGGGGTTATTTTTATCTCTAACTTAAATAATAGTGGTTTTAAACTTTTTGACTTTGCTTTTAAAATAAGTAACTTGTTTAGTGATCTATGAATACATTTATACTATTCGAATAAGTATAAAAATTCTTTTAAGGTATTAAAAAGGTATAAATAAATAATCAAATATATATGTATATATACAAGTATATATCTTTTAAAAGGAGAATATATATATATATATATATATCAAGGAAGTTTTATTAACAAAGGGGTACTAATTTATAAAGGAAGACTTGATTTATAAAAGGAGTTTCATTTGATAAAAATGCGTTTTACTAAATGAATAGGTTTTAAATTAAAATAGGATAAATTAATTAAATAAGGGATTAAAAGTCCTTTTATACGACTTTTCATGTCTTGCATGGAATGATAGTGCTGGTATGATTACTTGCCATGGAAAGCATACGGAGTTAGTTCCCTTATGCGATCATTAAATGTGTTTTTGAATATGACTAAATTCATTGTCCCAATCTTGAGGAGACCAGAATCTATAAGTGTTCTGCTTATCAAAAACCACTTCAAGGCTGAGATATGGGTTCTATCTTTTGGAAGTGGAATGATGGAACCTATATGTGGTTTCTAAATATGTTGAAATGATGGAATCCATATGGGATTCATTACGTGATCAAGTTTATTGAAAACTCATGTGAAAATATTGGACATGGCCACAACATTGGAAATGGCTAAAGACAGAGTAGGACCATACCCAACGAGTTTTTGCTAAACTCAGAGAGTACTGATCAACTCTATTATCTAGAGTATGTTTATCGATTGTTGCTAGCGGAAGTTGATCGTATTCAGAATACGTTTTGTGCGTGAACCAACTATGAATTCCTTATTTGTTTTATTTTATCTACCGATATATAGCGCTCGAAAAGGTACTTTCTGACCTTGCCAGGAGACTTTCTTCGAGGTACTAAGGACCCTCCAATGGAAAATCCACATATGATCGTGCCTTAGCAGTTTTAGAACTCAATTATGCTATAATGTGAGATGCATGCATTTCGGCTACGATTTATATTTATTTGAAACCCTAGACATTATTAATATAATATAACGCCAATTGAATTTTTAAATAGAAATGGTTTAACTATTATAAGGTAAAAACCCATTCTTGTTTATGTGCAACATGGTCTTATGCGATATTTTTATTTGTAAATGTTTTACAACAATAAATAATTCACATTACTTGAGTTTTCTCATGCTGATTTACCGTATTGATTTGGGTGTTACTTTTCTTATAATTCTCAGGTCAACTCCGTGTATATTTCCTGGTTTCATTGACGATCATTGGCGCTCTTGGAGAGAGGTACTGGATGACTCCTATCCTAGTATTCATATTGTTTTTATTTAGCAGCAATTGTAATGACGGGTTATTATAATTGACTAGGCTGATGATAGGTTAATATTTCTCTAATTGTTGTATGTATATTAAAATGTATTTTTTGTAGAAGTATCATTCTCATATTATAAGTTATCATTCCACACTGAGATTCTGACGCTGTGTTCTTTTCTTTCTTGTTCGTTTTCTTTTCTTCATTTTATTTTACCTTTACATTCTGTATTTCTGACACTTGTGTGCTCGGCACGTGAATACCATGGATGTATTAGTGTCGACATTTGAGGGTCGAAATGACGATCGTTACACCTAACATGCAACACTACCGATAACTTTCAAGCCAAACCTCATTACACTTTTGTGGGCATCCGAATATATTCACATCACCGCATGCATGCTACCAACAAATCTCTAGACAAATGCAAACATACCTCAAAGGGTGAAATCCAATTGGCTTAGCACCTACTCGCTCTTAAGGGCAGTGTTTCTTCCTATCTTGACTGGAATCATTCTTAACTTTAAGAACAAGAAGAGTTTAAATGCCCCAAACGAGTAAAGAAATCGTCATGAATTGACGAATACAAGGGAGATTGTAGGATCGTTGGTTAATAAGTCAACTATTGGGAATAAGAAAATGATCATATATGAAAATTAAACCTCCTACACTTATCACAATTTGTCGATCCTAAACTAGCATTACCCTATGAAAAACAATGAAGATCCACAAGCAAGTGCAGTGTTGCTTTCTACCTTGTTATAACAACATTCTTAACTTTAAGAGTAGCAAGACCACCTTCAACATTTAGTGCTAAGTGTAAGACTAAATATTTTCGATAAAGAATCAAACTTTGAAAGCATTTAACCCACACTTGTGCTTGATTGCTATATCACAAATATTTGAAAAACACTTTTAGAAACACTCTTTAAAATATTCTTTTATTGCGCAAATTATATTTCTGAGTGTATCGAAAAGAAGGTTCAAAACAAATGTCATTAAAATATTATTTACGATGAACCCAAAATTAGTTTTGCTCTATTTTTAAAACGTTCCTTTTTAAAATATTTTCTCATTTATAAACTATTATTTATAACTTTAAAATAACCTCTACTATCCTAAAGGGTAATAAATCAATATCAAGTGCTTTTATAAGTTTAAAACAATGTTAATCGTCCCGGAAGATAATTGATACAATTTTTTAATAAATTTAAAACCACATTAATTATCCCAAAAGAAAATTAATCCAATGTATAATCTTTATATAAATTTAAAACAATATTAGTTATCCCAAAACATAATTAATCAAATTTTTATTCTTTTTATAAATTGAAGACAACAGAAATTATACCGAAACTAATCAAATTTATAATCCTTTAATAAATTTAAAACGATATTAATTATCTCGAAATAAGATAATCAAATTTACAATCTTTTTATAAATTTAATTAACATTGATTATACAGAATGGTAACTAATCGAATTTAAAATCTTTTCATAAATTTAAAACAACTTTAAGTATCACTGCAGATAATTAATCAAATTTATAATCGTTTTGTAAATTTTAAACAACACTTACCATTTATTTCAAAATTCTTAAAAAAACTTGAAAATATAGTTTTAAACAACTTTCAAAGGGAAGAATACAACCAAACATTTTATTTTGTAAAATTACAAGCACAAGTTCAACACACATAGGTTTAAGGAGATGATATTTCATAAGTGAAGGTATAGTGATAATCGCTATAATGAACTTACACAAGTCAAACAATATGTCATAAATATTGAAATTTAACATCAATATTAGCAACATAAGAATATAATTAGATCAACATTGGCGAGAAACCCCTTGGGGTCTCTCCACAAAAATGCTTTGTAAATCACATATATGTATGTATATTTCGAAGTGTTCTATAGCGACCTATTCACTACATACACTTAGACATCCTCTTGCTTTTGTTCCATACAAAACAATAGTTATTTATGACATCCATTTCCAAGTGGGAACTGTGATAACCCGAATTTTTGGACATCTGTAATTGATATAATAATTGGGTTAATTAAAGCAAATACTGAATTATAAATTGAACTAATGAATCTAATAGTAAATATTTATATTTAGATGAATATTTATTAGATCAAATCTTAATATAATCATTTGGATTTGACAAATTATTCATTTAAAACAAATGAAAATGTGTTGTTAAATATAATTTTTTTTTGATTAATATCTTAAATCATATTTTGATTTTAAAAGTGTATTTCTATGATTTTATTTAGAATATAAAATTTGTTTTATATTTATTTCTTTTAAGAAGAATTGATTTATATGGATTAAAAATGTATTGTTAATTTAGAAATTTAATTAATAAAAACATATTATAAAAATATATATATATATAAAATCCTTTTTGCATGAAGATTATATTTGTTAAAAATTTAAAGCACTCTAATAACATGTGTTAAGAGAATAATATTGTGTAGTGACAAGTGTCAAATTTTTTAAATCATTCTCTTAAATCTTTATTAAATAAAATTATTTCTATAAAAGGTTATTTCACCTCCTTCATCTAAATTTTTCCCATTCTCTTTTCTAAAGCAAGAAAATATCATTCCTCCATTTACAAATCTGAAATTCAGCAATTTCCACTCTTTCAACAAAATTAAACAAGGATTCAAGTTATTAATCTTCAAGAAAAATCAAAAGATGATAAGGACTGCAAATTTGAGAAGAATGGAACTGGGAAATTCAACAAGCGGGAAATCAAGGCAATAACAATATTAAAAGTTTCAAAATACAACCAGTCAAGACAAATCTAACAACGAGCAACAAGATTTAAACTTCAACAAGCAAAGGAAGATTTATCAAACCTGGAATCAGAGTTTCAGGAAAACGAATTGCTCTCTGCATATCTGGAAACAAATATGGTTCTCTTTCCTTTGCATGCAGTGAGTAAACTTGTAAAAATCTGTTATTTTGAACTAGCAGTATGATGGCCTTTTAAGTATAAATCTGAATAATGTTGTGCATGTTGTGGGATAATGATTTTAAGTATATAAATATGAGTAATACTTAAATACATGACTTGAACAGGTGAGTGAAACTTAAATTATTAAGTTTTAAATTCATTTGAGATTAATTGTGAATGATAAATGAAGATAGAAATATGGTTCGTATAGATTTATAAAAATAATCGCCTGAGAATCACAATATAATTACTGATGATCAATTGCATGTCTGTATAAAATGTTATATAGTCTCTGTTATAGGTTTGCAGTCTCAAAAACCCAATTCAAAAATCAATTTCCTTGGCTTCAATGTCTTAAAGGCAATGATCATTAAATGGAAACCGATTGTATTGACTGAATCTTGTTTTTAAAATATTTATAAGAACAAAATCGTAAGTGATTAACCAGGAAAAAAGAAATTTACAGGGGAAGATCAATTCAAGTTAAAACTTGATTATTATTCAAGTTTTGATGGTATAAATGAATTCGTGAAATAAAAGCATGATTTTTAATATAGAATTCGAGATTTTTAAGTAAATATATATCGAGAAATTTTGGTTTGAACGTGTAAGAAGTCTCGGCCAAATTCCGAAGACCGGCGATGTTACCGTGGTCGTGATCGATGCTGAAGTAAGGTTGAGGGGTAGAGATCTTGGAAAAAAATAGCCAAGTATTTTACTGTTCAATGTAGCGATTGGACGACGACATTTTAGGGTTTAGTGGTTCTGCTTGGTCGTCGAAGTTGTAGGAAGGGTTTTGCCACCGATTTAGGACTGGATTTGGCCGGACCAAGGGGGTTCGATGCATAATTATTCTGGGAAGTACTGGACGGAGTTGCAGAGTCGTTGGCGGTCAGCGGTGGCATATCAAGGCAAAATTTGTAGATCGTGTTGGTTCCAGTTTTAGGTTGGGATGTTCTTTTTTGATTTCGGACGTGTTATGGCGTTCTGGTGGTTGTAATCGTGTGAGGGGGTCTGGAGTCACTTGCCGGAGGAGATGCCGATGGCCAGAAGTGGCCTGACCGTTCGTACACGTGCACGGTGCATGTTTACTTGCTGCTGATGTTCGTGAGTTTGGGAAGAAGGTTGACTCGTGTTGTTCACGAAGGTTGCTGTGGGAAAATGAGCATTTGACTCGGAGAAGGGTTCATGTGGTTGGCTTGTGACTGGGGTGGAGACTTGAGAGGTTTGAGAAGATGATGTTCCAGTATTTTGTTCTTGGGTGGATGTTTGTGCAACTCGAAGTAGGTATAGAGGGAAGCACATGAATGTCTCAGAGTTTCAGGAGTTTAGCCCTATCTGGTTAGTTCTGTGTTCAGGCTAAATTCTTTTTGAAGTTGTTAACAATCTATAATAGTTTAAAATTTAAACTGAAAAAAAAGTTATCTGAATGTGTTAGTCAAAGGATGGGTTGTTCTATTCAAAGTGTTAACAAGTTTTTAAAATGAATTACAAAGTTATAAATATTTTCAAATTGCGAAATTAGATAATTATATAAGTGTTTAATCCTATATGTTTTTTTAGGGTAAATTAAATGATGAAATTTAATAAAGTATTGGTTATTTAATGTTTTAGGACGGGAAATTGATTATGTTATCAATTAAGGAAGTAATCAATTAATTAAATCATAGACAATTAATAAAGATTAAGTAATTAAAGTATTAATATAAAGGTGATTAATTAAGATTAATCACTTAATGGAATTGATTTATGAGTATGAAAGAAATTTAAGGATGATTGCTTAATGTCATTTATTAATGATGGTAAAATATGGAGATTACTAAATGTGATTATTTAAGGTTAACTACTTAATATTAGTAACCGAGAAGTAATTATTTAGTGTAATTAGAAAGTATGATTTAATTAAGTAAATTAGTTGAAGGGCTATTTAATTATCTTATGTGATTAATTAAGGGATAATTAATCAATGTAAGAAGGTATAGAAAATTAACTAGACTAATTAATTAAGGATGAGGGAAATAAATTTTGTTAATCGATTTAGGAGATTATTTCAAGATAATCGAACGAGAATGGCTAGGCTAATTAATCTGTGTGATAATTAAAGATTAACTACTTAATGTAATTAAAGATTTATTAGTCAAGGATGATTTATTGAGATTAATTTATTAAGTAAATGAAGTAATTAATTTAATTTATTAGTGGTTAATTAAATTAATTACAGAAGATATGGTTGATAAATCTTGCTTATGAATGATTGAATAATATAGTATACTTAGATTAGTTGATATCTCTGATATGTGATATGAGATGCTATGTGATATGATATGTTTTTCTTAAACTGTATGAATAAGGATATCTGTCAATGAAAATATTTCTGTGTAAAGATGACCCTGTATTTAAAGTTTGAATTATAACTCATTTTAATAACTTGGGTTAATAAGATGTGAGATTCGAAGAGACTGGAATCGGGTATCAGTAAATACCCGAAACCACTTCGTTTCTTTATAAAATTGGTATGTGGAAATCAATGTGCTGGGTTGGAATGTTTTATAATGAGTTGGGTCGTTTAATCTAAATTTGGCAGTTGGGAATTGACATGTGAAATAAGTGTTGTCCATAACGTCTTGTGAAGTTATAATTGATAAGTTACCCCGGGTTCATATAAGTTGTTTGCTTTTGTATTCCTTGCTTGATGGGTTTACTCACGCTGGTTTCCAGCCTGACCCGGGTGTTACTTTGATGTAATGCTCGGGTCAGACCGAGTATTACAGATTTTCAGGTAAGGACGTTCTGGAGCTCAGGAGGCAAGCAGGATGGCAGGGACGTATGGAGAGTTTTTACTATGATATTGTAGTCTCTGGACATGATTGTTTTGTCCAGTATTTATGTATATGTGTAACTCTGATGTATAAAGATATAAGTGTAATGATGTAGTTCTTCTTGTAAAACTATTATTTATGTGATATTATATTTTATCCGCTGTGAATGTGAGATTGTGTGTTTCTTTTATGTTCTTATTCTATCTCTTTCTTCTTTCTCCTTCTTCTTTACACTAACTATCTAGAATTTTGGGATCGAAATTTCCGGGTCGTTACATTTTGGTATCAGAGCTGAAGGTTAAGCGAGAACCTTGGCTCTGGTGGGATTACTCATTAAGGATAGGGTAAGTGGTACCCTAGGATGAGTTGAGTGTGTGTATATATATATGAGAGAGCGTACTTGTTATTTTCTTATATAAAGGTTTTTAAATGATTTCAAAAGTAAATGAATCTTATATAAGAAATAGATTATCTATTATATTAAGGAAATTGGTTGTAGTATTAATTAAATTAAAAGTAATAGTAAGAATTAAGTGGTAATAGAATTACAACCAAATTGGAATTAAATTAAAGACAAGTTTGAAATGGATTCAAACTAAAATTAAAATCTTGAATTGGAGAAGTATTTCAGAATAAGATGAATTAGAATTGGTTTCAAACCAGAAAATAGAATGGATATTGTGTTTAATAATGGGATAATTGTTTTTCAATAAACAATAAAATGTTTTAAGGAAGTAACCATTTAAAAAGGAAATAATTTGTAAATGTGAAAGGATATAAATTAAAGTGGGTTTCCAATTGTGAAGTTCTGAATTCTAAATTTAAACATTTGAATTGGTTTCAAAATGTTAAAGGAAATTATATTATTCAAACTATTTTGAATATGATCTTATTTTAAAAATAAGAAATGTTTGAAAATTTTAAACAAAATTTTTTTGAATTGAAACCAAAGGTGGTTTAAAATTTTAAATTTGGCTTGACAAGCCAAGAAGTAAATATGTATGTGTATGGATATACATAATATCAAAGTTGGTTTGAAATAAACTCTAAATGTTGAGTTTTAAATCTGGAATGAGATATGATGCCCAAAGTGATAAGTTTTTGAACTTAATAAGTAGGAAGACTTTTAATATGAAGTTAAATAAATTGAATGGTCAAATTAATTTGAAAAATTCAAGATGGAATTAAGATTTAACTTGGGAAGTTAAATGGTTGATTTGAATTGGGAGTTTGTGTGATTTCAAAATGGGTTTGAGATCTGGAAATTGGAGATTGATGAATATTTTAAAATGAATTGGATAATATCATTCTATTGTTATTAATAATCTTCAAATTTTGAATTAAATTTGTTTAAATGAATGAGAAATGGAGTATG
Source organism: Allium cepa (assembly GCA_030765085.1). Lineage (NCBI taxonomy): Eukaryota > Viridiplantae > Streptophyta > Magnoliopsida > Asparagales > Amaryllidaceae > Allium > Allium cepa. Next base: position 879,525,721 of record CM060931.1, on the reverse strand, counting down.
GTAATCCATTGTTGAGATAAAAGGAAAATTAACCATTCTTTTGAAACTAAGGATATGGAATTAACTTGAACTAAAAATTTGAGTAATTGATTTAAAGGAATTAAATCAACATTTGTAGTATTAACTCGAATTTATATAATTCGAGATGGTTTAAAATTTGAAATTTGAATTGAATTTGGGAGGAAATCAAGAATAATTCAACTTGATTTGAAAATGAAGTTTGAAGTTGAGATTAATTCAAACTAGAGTTGAAAAGGATTGAAATTGAAGTGGGTTCAACTGAATGGATATTAGTCCAAAGTGATTGGAATAACTTAGGATTGTAATTAAAGTTGAATATGTTTAAAATCAAATGGAATTTGATTTAAAATTTAAAAAGGAATTGAGAATTAATTCAGCTTGAATTGGAAATAAATCAAGTCCAATGGAAATTGGAATTATTTAAAATTGGAATTAGGTCAATTTAAATGAAAGTGGAAATTTAAATCGAATTGATGAGAATGAAGATTGGGAAGTGAGCAGATTTGACTTTGGACTATTTTTAATATAAAATTTATTTTAATATAAACCTATTTTTCCAAGCTATTTATTATATATACAACCTTTCTTTTAAAAGCCAAACTATTTAATTTACAATTATTTTTGAAATTGTTTAACAATTTTCCAACTGTTTTATAAACTAATTACTATATTTCAACTATTTTACAAAACTAATTACTATCTTACTATTATATTGCAATTATCTAAAATTTCTATAATTATTTAACTATTTTCTAACTATTTTACACCTATTTTACAAAATAGTAATTATTTTCCAACTACTTATCTATTTTTAAATTTTTCAAAACTATTTTCTAAATAAACTGGGCCGAGTTCAAACTGTTATTGGTTAAATACCCAATCGAGATAAGAATAGAGGTGGTAATCCAAATGGATGGAAGCAATTGTGAGTAAGTGAATGAAAATCAAAGGGAATGTGAATAGAAATGAAATTGATTTGTCTAATAACCAATAAAGATAAATACGTAGGGTGTACGTATGTTATTCTATTCGCATAATGATTTGATCCAGATTCGAGCACAAAATTTCGAGATAGTTATATCGATCCGAGTGGGATTTTTCACTCGATTTTCGACGGCGGACCTGGATATGGATTGTTGATTGGTTCTGGATATTCTCTGTCATAGTTATGACTATGCAAGGAGAATGACGGTTTCTGATCAAGAAACCAGATCTGTGTCCGCACTAGGAAGTCGGGTGGACGATACTGGTTCGGAAATGAAATTGTGTGATCGAGTGAGCGATCCGATTGCTATAGCGTTCGGATGATATGTGTACATCGTACGGATTTGAATGAAATTGATATTGAAAAGAGTAATCAAATTTGAATATTTGATTTTGAGTAAACAGAGTTAAGTATCTTTGTTTTATATAATGATACTCCCCTTGTTGAATCTTTTGCCAGAAGAAAAAGGGTTTTTGAAAATGTTTGAAGTATAAAAGGAGTTTTATACAAATTTGAGATGATCCAAGCTTTTAAAAATTATATATATCTGTATGTATATAAAGGATCTTATAAGGATTTTGGAAAAAGGTTTTGGGAACCTTTGGATTTGGAAAGGCTTATGATTTTTGGGTAAAATCAATATGAGAATTTGAAAAGCCTAGTTTGAGAATTATCAATTTTGGAATAATCGATTTTGTGTAAAAGAGCTTTGTATGAGATCATACTATTGTATGATTTGAAGATACTATATGTGTAGAGTATAAAATGTTTTGATGATGGCTTTGGGGAAAAAGGCGCTTCCTTGAAATGAAATTCTTAGGAGTACCACCGGGTGGTGCTGCCTTGAGCCCCAAGGGGGGGTTCTAGAGTTGATCCTGTAAGGAGTCCGGACGAAACTAGTTCCTGGGGATTTTGAGTAGAGTATACCATAGCGAAAGTCGTGTATGCCGCTGAGAGCCAACAGTCTGCGTTTGATTTTATATTGGTAGACTGCGACCTATGTAGGAGTGGAGGAGTTTCATTTTGACAGCGAAAATCAGAGGCCGCTGAGAGCCTGCAGTTACATGGACTTTTGCTGCGATGCCAACGTAACCCTGGATGTAACTGTGATCTGTTGTGTGGGTTCCATGGCGTAATCGAGAGGCCGCTGAGAGCCTGCAGTTACATGGACTTTTGCTGCGACGGCAACGTAACCCTGGAATGTAACTGTGACCATGGATGGGGGTGATGATTTCCAGAGCATTCTCACCAAAGATATATCCTCTATTTTCAAAAACTGTTTTCTAAATTTTCAATAAAATTGTTTTCAAGTATTTTCACTCGATGTGGATAATGAGTCTGCTGAGCACTTATAGATTTTCAGTCATACGCCTGATCAACGTATGAGCGAATTTCTAGGAGAACAAGGATAGACTAGTTGAGACATCGAGTTATAAAGGTATTTTTATAAAAATTATTTTGGCAATATTATATAGATTTTAAAGGTGTTTGAAAAATGATCAAAGAATATTTTAACTGGATTTTTTTTAAAAAAAAATATTTAAATAATTCTGGCTTCGTTCCTTTTCGAGGACGAAAAGATTCAAAAGGGGAAGGAATGTGATAACCCGAATTTCTAGACATCTGTAATTGATATAATAATTGGGTTAATTAAAACAAATACTGAATTATAAAATGAACTAACGAATCTAATAGTAAATATTTATATTTAGATAAATATTTATTAGATCATATCTTAATATAATCATTTGGATTTGACAAATTATTCATTTAAAACAAATGAAAATGTGTTGTTAAATATAAAAAAAAATTGATTAATATCTTAAATCATATTTTGATTTTAAAAGTGTATTTCTATGATTTTATTTAGAATATAAAATTTGTTTTATATTTATTTCTTTTAAGAAGAATTGATTTATATGGATTAAAAATGTATTGTTAATTTAGAAATTTAATTAATAAAAACATATTATAAATATATATATATATATAAAATCCTTTTTGCATGAAGATTACATTTGTTAAAAATTTAAAGCACTCTAATAACATGTGTTAAGAGAATAATATTGTGTAGTGACAAGTGTCAAATTTTTTAAATCATTCTCTTAAATCTTTATTAAATAAAATTATTTCTATAAAAGGTTATTTCACCTCCTTCATCTAAATTTTTCCCATTCTCTTTTCTAAAGCAAGAAAATATCATTCCTCCATTTACAAATCTGAAATTCAGCAATTTCCACTCTTTCAACAAAATTAAACAAGGATTCAAGTTATTAATCTTCAAGAAAAATCAAAAGATGATAAGGACTGCAAATCTGAGAAGAATGGAACTGGGAAATTCAACAAGCGGGAAATCAAGGCAATAACAATATTAAAAGTTTCAAAATACAACCAGTCAAGACAAATCTAACAACGAGCAACAAGATTTAAACTTCAACAAGCAAAGGAAGATTTATCAAACCTGGAATCAGAGTTTCAGGAAAACGAATTGCTCTCTGCATATCTGGAAACAAATAAGGTTCTCTTTCCTTTGCATGCAGTGAGTAAACTTGTAAAAATCTGTTATTTTGAACTAGCAGTATGATGGCCTTTTAAGTATAAATCTGAATAATGTTGTGCATGTTGTGGGATAATGATTTTAAGTATATAAATATGAGTAATACTTAAATACATGACTTGAACAGGTGAGTGAAACTTAAACTATTAAGTTTTAAATTCATTTGAGATTAATTGTGAATGATAAATGAAGATAGAAATATGGTTCGTATAGATTTATAAAAATAATCGCCTGAGAATCACAATATAATTACTGATGATCAATTGCATGTCTGTATAAAATGTTATATAGTCTCCGTTATAGGTTTGCAGTCTCAAAAACCCAATTCAAAAATCAATTTCCTTGGCTTCAATGTCTTAAAGATAATGATCATTAAATGAAAACCGATTGTATTGACTGAATCTTGTTTTTAAAATATTTGTAAGAACAAAATTGTAAGTGATTAACCAGGAAAAAAGAAATTTACAGGGGAAGATCAATTCAAGTTAAAACTTGATTATTAAATTTTCAAGTTTTGATGGCATTAATGAATTCGTGATATAAAAGCATGATTTTTAATATAGAATTCGAGATTTTTAAGTAATTATATATCGAGAAATTTTGGTTTGAACGTGTAAGAAGTCTCGGCCAAATTCCGAAGACCGGCGATGTTACCGTGGTCGTGAACGATGCTGAAGTAAGGTTGAGGGGTAGAGATCTTGGAAAAAAATAGCCAAGTATTTTACTGTTCAATGTAGCGATTGGACGACGACATTTTAGGGTTTAGTGGTTCTGCTTGGTCGTCGAAATTGTAGGAAGGGTTTTTCCATCGATTTAGGACCGGAGTTGGCCGGACCAAGGGTGTTCGATGCATAATTATTCTGGGAAGTACTGGACGGAGTTGCAGAGTCATTGGCGGTCAGCGCTGGCGTATCAAGGCAAAATTTGTAGATCGTGTTGGTTCCAGTTTTAGGTTGGGATGTTCTTTTTTGATTTCGGACGTGTTATGGCGTTCTGGTGGTTGTAATCGTGTGAGGGGGTCTGGAGTCACTTGCCGGAGGAGATGCCGATGGCCAGAAGTGGCCTGACCGTTCGTACACATGCACGGTGCACGTTTACTTGCTGCTGATGTTCGTGAGTTTGGGAAGAAGGTTTACTCGTGTTGTTCGCGAGGGTTGCTGTGGGAAAATGAGCATTTGACTCGGAGAAGGGTTCGTGTGGTTGGCTTGTGACTGGGGTGGAGACTTGAGAGGTTTGAGAAGATGATGTTCCAGTATTTTGTTCTCGGGTGGATGTTTGTGCAACTCGAAGTAGGTATAGAGGGAAGCACGTGAATGTCTCGGAGTTTCAGGAGTTTAGCCCTATCTGGTTAGTTCTGTGTTCATGCTAAATTCTTTTTGAAGTTGTTAACAATCTATAATAGTTTAAAATTTAAACTGAAAAAAAAGTTATCTGAATGTGTTAGTCAAAGGAAGGGTTAAATCAGGTTCTATTCAAAGTGTTAACAAGTTTTTAAAATGAATTGCAAAGTTATAAATATTTTCAAATTGCGAAATTAGATAATTATATAAGTGTTTAATCCTATATGTTTTTTTTAGGGTAAATTAAATGATGAAATTTAATAAAGTATTGGTTATTTAATGTTTTAGGACGGGAAATTGATTATGTTATCAATTAAGGAAGTAATCAATTAATTAAATCATAGACAATTAATAAAGATTAAGTAATTAAAGTATTAATATGAAGGTGATTAATTAAGATTAATCACTTAATGGAATTGATTTATGAGTATGAAAGCAATTTAAGGATGATTGCTTAATGTCATTTATTAAGGAAGGAAAAATATGGAGATTACTAAATGTTATTATTTAAGGTTAACTACTTAATATTAGTAATCGAGAAGTAATTATTTAGTGTAATTAGAAAGTATGATTTAATTAAGTAAATTAGTTAAAGGGCTAGTTAATTATCTTATGTGATTAATTAAGGGATAATTAATCAATGTAAGAAGGTATAGAAAAATTAACTAGAGTAATTAATTAAGGATTAGGGAAATAAATTTTGTTAATCGATTTAGGAGATTATTTCAAGATAATTGAATGAGAATGGGTAGGCTAATTAATCTGTGTGATAATTAAAGATTAACTACTTAATGTAATTAAAGATTTATTAGTCGAGGATGATTAATTGAGATTAATTTATTAAGTAAATGAAGTAATAATTTATTTATTAGTGGTTAATTAAATTAATTACAGAAGATATGGTTGATAAATCTTGCTTATGAATGATTGAATAATATAGTATACTTAGATTAGTTGATATCTCTGATATGTGATATGAGATGCTATGTGATATGATATGTTTTGCTTAAACCGTATGAATAAGGATATATGTCAATGAAAATATTTCTGTGTAAAGATGACCCTGTATTTAAAGTTTGAATTATAACTCATTTTAGTAACCTGGGTTAATAAGATGTGAGATTCGAAGAGACTGGAGTCGGGTATCAGTAAATACCCGGAACCACTTCGATTCTTTATAAAATTGATATGTGGAATCAATGTGCTGGGTTGGAATGTTTTATAATGAGTTGGGTCGTTTAATCTAAATTTGGCAGTTGGGAATTGACATGTGAAATAAGTGTTGTCCATACCTGCTTGTGAAGTTATAATTGATATGTTACCCCGGGTTCATATTAGTTGTTTGCTTTTGTAATCCTTGCTTGATGGGTTTACTCATGCTAGTTTCCAGCCTGACCCGGGTGTTACTTTGATGTAATGCTCGGGTCAGACCGAGTATTACAGATTTTCAGGTAAGGACGTTCTGGAGATCAGGAGGCGAGCAGGATGGCAGGGACGTATGGAGAGTTTTTACTATGATATTGTAGTCTCTGGACATGATTGTTTTGTCCAGTGTTTATGTATATGTGTAACTCTGATGTATAAAGATATAAGTGTAATGATATAGTTCTTCTTGTAAAACTATTATTTATGTGATATTATATTTTATCCGCTGCGAATGTGAGATTGTGTGTTTCTTTTCTGTTCTTATTCTATCTCTTTCTTCTTTCTCCTTCTTCTTTTCACTAACTATCTGGAATTTCGGGATCGAAATTTCCGGGTCGTTACAGGAATCAAATCCAAAAAAAAAAAATCAAACAATAGTATGTAAATATCATTCAAGCGTTCAATAAAAAACTATAGCAACATAAATATCACATAATTGATTTAAAGGTGAGTTAACTCACCAAAATTCCAGTTAACGCTTTCGCATTTTGATTCAATCTAAAATCGAACAGCATTCAATTTAGCTCCAAATTTCACCAACCCCAAATTCAACGAATCCAACCTCAATGTGTAGATAACATCGGCATGAGTCCATTAATGAAAAGACCGCGTCCAAATATGACCTCATATGGAAAGATTATTGAGTATACAAGATTTGAGATTAATTAAATTAATTAATGAATTAAATATTAATTACCCATTAAAATAATCTCTTACCCAATTTACAAAATTCATATACATTGATATGTACAAATACCCAACACCGCACAACTTCTCTCCTTACCCTCTTCCTTTATGCTTCACGATCTGACGAACGAACTTTGCCGACGAACTCCCATTAACAATCTCTTCGCCCTACACCTCGACTCATCTAATAAAAATGTGACCTATAGGGTCACTCACGTATAAGCAACGGTAGCATTTTGCTATGCTTCATCAGACATGATGAAAGTTGGCGGTGAGATTTCTTTTGCGAAGAGGAACTCAACGGTGTTAACGACATTACCTAACTTTTCTTATATCATCAATAATATGGCAGCCTAATTTCGACCATCCATATTCACCAACCCCAACCTCCACCATAACCAAATTCAAGATAATAGATTAGAAGCTTACAACCATACGAGCATAATGGATCCACTTTCATTTTACTCTTTAAATTAAATGTTTGGAGGTAGCTATTATATTTAAGTTACGGGCAAAAATAACGTAAAGCAAGCAAGAATAGAGAATTGATAAACAGATTATGTTTTAGGTTGTAATATTTTTTAAAATTCCACTATCTCTCTACACAACATTCCGTGCGCCTACGAACCAAGGACGACATAAATAAAAATGTAATCATTCACAACAACATGATATGATCATAAAACAACAGTAAAATACACTGATTATCATATTCTATAAAATTTCAAAAATACCATCGTTTGCTGAAATATACATAAAACTAAAATTTTAATATTTTCCATATTAAAAATTATGGAAAAATCCTATAAAATCATTTAAACATAAGTCATTAAATATCAAGTCTTTTTTTATTAACAATTGATTTTCTTGTTATTTCTTCGATCTATTTATTATTATAAATAATTTTACAAAATGAGTTCACAATTATTATTTATTAAATAAAAGGATTCAAATGAGGTTATTAAATCTATTTAATTAATATTTTAATTCACAATTAAAATTTAAATAATTTCTACATTTGAATAAACGTTATTTATATTTTTCCAGGATGTTACAGAAAACCAAATATGATTTGAGAAATAAGTATACGCGTATAGTATGTATTTCATGAATTCAGATGTGTTTGACACTTGGATTATGAGAGCATTTCATTAAAGATACATTGTTCCCTAAATCAATATCACTACACACATATACATACATACATACATACATACATATATATATATATATGTATGTATGTATGTATGTATATATACATATATTAAATGTTATGAATTTTCAATTTAAATTGTCCTCTATCATTTATGTATTAACATATTACTGGCATACTCTTTAGCTGTCCTGCTTGTCTCAAGCTAGAAATGTTATATGTAGAAATATTGTATATTGACTAGAGGTGATAAGATACAAGCACATATTTACTGAAATTTCCTAATGGTACTCCATTATACTTAGTATGTTGGAAAATGGTAGGTACGAGTGAATAATTTCTCTTGATTTGTTGATCTTTCCTTAAGGTTGAGATAACATGAGGATAAAGGCCATGGATTAGAAGTTACACGATGATAGAACCGATAAGGTGTTGTTCATCATTTTCAAGCCTATGATTTGTTGAGCTTTCCTCAAGTTTAGAATCCCCAGGCAAGTGAGTCCTAACACCCACTAAAGAAATATAAAGATTTTGGTGTTTTCTCTTAGGGTTTTGACAAACATAGAAGTATCGTGGGAGCCATATTAGAAGAATGAAATGGTAACATTTAACCTTTCTAATATTGTAAGAATATTTGCTATATGAGTTAAAATAATCTATTTGATAAATTTTTACAACTAATATAATTGATAAAATGTCCATTTATTAAAATATGCAAATGAACCGAATTAAAGATTAATATAGAAATATAAAACATACTTACCATTGAAACTTTTACATGCTGTGTAACGACGGACCATTTCGACCCTTAAAGGTTGAAATTATCACATCCATGATATTCATATGCCAAGCATCTAAGTGCCAGAAAGACAGATTTTTGGGGTGAAAGAAATAGAAGACGGAACATAATCTCATATCATAACGAGTAATATAGAATATAATAAACATCTTAACAAAAGAAAAGATTTTAATACATACAATAACCAGTGTAACTATCCTATCATCATCTTTGACAGGTATAGCATTCTGCGTTCACAAATGATGATACATACAAAACAAGAAGCACAGTGGAAATAAAAGAAAATACGTGAATATGTCTTGGAGGCATCCAACCCATCTCCTGAAGCTTCAAAGCATCCATCATCAAATTTGGAAATATGCTCAGGCTGAACCAAGCATTATAAGAAAATTATGCCTGGTACAGTGGTAAACCAGCATGAGAAACATGATCAAATGGGTTCTTAATGCCATAAAAACCTTTCAAAAATAAATATATCTTGTAAGACTACGTCGCACAAAAACACATTTGGGTTTTACCTTACGATGACCAAACCGTTTTATTAGAAAATCCTGTGATATTATAATAATGTTTAGGGTTTAAAATAAATATTGAATCTTAGCCGAAATGGTTACATTCATTACATTGCGGCAAATTAAGTATATGACTATGTCCACGAAGGCATGTATTGCAAAATTGGATTCTATCAATGACAAGGCTGCTAGAGTACCGCCTTCTATAGTATATCTCTAGACAATGTACCTAGGTCGAAAATCTTTCGACCCCTATCAACATAAACTTGACTTCATCTTTAACTTGGTATACTAGATAACATCATCCTCCATGCACCAAGGCCATAGATTGTGGCACCAAACCATGGCCCGACTCTTCCTATGTGCATGCATATCAAAATCCATGCAATCCCTTATTTTAGTCATTCTCGGTATAGCTGCTTGTGAGGTTACAATTAACCTTTTCGTCTCTTAGCAAATCCCACTTGGAATGCTAACACTTCCCTCCAAGCAACAATGCAATGCCAGTGTCATTCATACAAGTTGTTTAGGATATGAATAAAATGAAGGCACTACTTCGGCTGCATAATTTTTGGTATCACCCTCATGATTAGTAGCAAGTAGCCTTGCACTCCAAAGAACTCCATCTTCGATTCCATTATCTCAAACCAATTTATAACCTCTTCCAAAGAATAGAATGTGCATATGGTTTTGGAGTCGTTATGTTTTCAAGTCATCTCATATAATTACACTTCCTTACTTACCAGTTGCGAAATCCAATCGATAATTTTCAGTGAACTAAACTCCTGTTCTTTTGAGATAGACAAACAATACATAAGAGCGAAGATCGCCTTTTAGCCATTTAACTGACGGATTTCCTTATCATTTGTCCTAAAAGAGCAAAACGAGTTTACACTTATAGTATAGCATCACCGAAGATCCTTTACAGTATAATTCCCAAGTTTCTTCTAGATATTTCCAAAATTATATTTAGTCAAGATTTGATAGTCGGTTAGTCGTCCATCGAATAAAGAAAATAATCAAATCGGAGATTTAATTTCATAAAAAACCAAGCATGATCAAACATATAATTAGCCACTAAGCCTCTTTAATTAATCTTTTTATTAATTAAAAAAACACCTTGAAAATACTAAAAAAATATGCATATACTTATCTCAATGGTAGAAGTATATTCATAAACCATTTAACTTTCAATACCTAGCAAACATTTTCCATTTTTTTAAAATGATATTTAACTAGGCCAAAGCAAATCTCTTTTGAAACATTGTCACCATAAACCCAAACCACTTTTCCTGTAAGTATGAAAAGAATGCTTCCATACTACCATAATTAAGAAGCGCTATTTATATAAATCAAATCTCATTCCCGTTATAAAATTTTCTTTTTATAAGCCCATTCCATATCTACAATTCCTTTTACAAAATCTATAAATTAATTTGTAAAACCTCTTTCATAAATATATAAAATTATTTTCAAAACTCCTTTCTATTTATAAAACACTTTTCTATTTATAAACCTCTTTTATACATTTCCCTTTATAATTTATTAAAATCCTTTATAAAAATCCTTTTATAAATCTAAACCCATTTCAATAAATCTTATATATTTAACATAAATTTTCGTTATTATTAAATCAATTCTTTTATTTATAAATTACCATTTAAAATCTCACTTTTATTTAGAAAATACCATTTGTTAATATCTCTTCCTATGTAACATTTTATATAAAACATTTCATGGATATTTATTCGAGAATACCGCACTGCAACAAAATACCCCTTTTGCAACGGGCAATACCCGTTGTAATAGGGGTTTCGCAACGGGCTAGCACTGGTTGTCTAATACGTTGTTGTAATAGACCCAAATTATTTTACAACAGTTTAAAATCGTTATAATGGCTCGTAGTAGTAAACATTTTTACAACGGTGCAGACCCGTTGCAATAGAGTCTTTTACAATGGTGCGGGTCATTGCAAAAGAGTCTTTTGCAATAGTTAATGCCTGTTGTAAATATGGACCATTTCATGTTGTAGCACATTGTATTACAACTGGTCTAGCCCGTTGTAATAGATCTCAACTACGACATGCATTAGCCATTGTAATAGGGTCTTTTACAACGGTTAATGCCCTTTATAACATGCCATGGCCACAACTAGCCAAGCCCGTTGTAATAGGCCTTAACTACAACATACATAAACTGTTGTAGTAAGATCCATCCACAACAAACATTGTGTGTTCTCTTTTCGTCTTTTGCAACTATTTTAAATCGTTGCGAAATAAATGCAAAAATAAAATCAATTTGCATGAACTTCCATACTATACACCTACAGCAATATGTAATAGATAATAAATATTACCATAAAGCAACCAAAATCACACGTACAAAAGATTAAATAAAGCCACATTCACAAAGTTCCAACACAATTCAAAAGGACATATAGGTTTACATTCATGGAGAGTTCTAACGTACTACGCACTTAGTCCTTAAATATATGTATAAGAATTAGTTCCAAAAAGCGCTGACACATAACAACTAATCAAAAAATATATATCAAGTTCTAAGTACCAACAAATACCAAAATACACAAAAATACTAAGCCAAGGAAATAAAGTCTTTGTGCGTAGCGACGGTTGATCCAACGGCCTCTTTAATAGTGGACATATCTGAATTCAGCCTAAATAATAAAGCTTTTGGTTCCACTGCCACATGCACCCATACCTTCCAAGCATTTGGTCCAAGCTTTCAAAATGTACCAAAGCATCAGGACAGTGCTTACTATTGTACCTTTCGCAACTACATTCTTTCGCTAACTCGATAACTTGCACTTTCTTTTCTCCAAAACATCCCGAGTTTCTTGGTTTTGGTGACATTGAGCTTGCATATTGTTACTATCGTGTTGTGACTGCAAGAAAACAAAATATAGTTCATTGGCATGTATAAATAAGCCTAACCATTCCTTGGCATATAGAACTTGTACAACTTTAAACAGAAGCATATATAGGTTTACTTATGTAAAAGAGGCATATATAGGTTGCATTAATGTGGATTTAACCACTTAATGGACAAAATAAGTTGCACTGTGCTGTTTTCTAATTTATTGTAAATCTTCATTGACATTGTGTGTACAATATGAAATTTTTTAAATGGCAAAAGTAGTCTGGTTGGAATATGAAACATGTAGAAACAAGTAGAAGGCATCAAAGGAGCAATGTAAAATCTGTCACTTAATTAATGAATCAACAAAGAAAAGGATATAATTATCTATGCATATACACTGACATATAATACATTGCATAGCAAACACTTTTTTAGGCTCCTCTACACTATAAATTCTTTTTGTGCTATAGATATATTAATTACACTACAAAAATTTGTTATTAAGATAATCATACAAATACCTAACTCCGTTTGCATTTCTCCGTCTTTTATTCCTTAGTTTCAGACTGATATATGTAAACATGATGACAATCATACTTTCTTAAACCAGTTTTTAGGTTGAATATGATCCCATTCCTTCTAGTATGTTTTTGCTTACTGTCAAATTCTCAGAGAACAGAGAATTTCCAGCTAGGATGTTATGTTACTATCAATATTGTAAAAATCACAAGAAGGTTGCTTGATAGTTGGTTTAGTTTAGAGACTAATCGTCTGTTAGCACCAGAATTGGTCATTAACACCCTTGAGAAAGATTTGGTAGAGAGATTAAAGAAGAAAGTAAATTAAAACAGAGGACTGTACGCTAATTTAACTACGAGAACAAGAACACCGGATTTACAGTGGTTCAGAGTAACTGCCTACGTCCACTTTGAGTTTCGATCTTTATTGATTTCACAAATGATTGAATACAGATACAATACGTACAATAATGGCTTGAATACAAGGGCTAAGTGAAAAAGAATGAGTCTTGAATGCAGCAGTGTCTCCCAGTGTTCTCGAAAAAAGGTCCCTTTCACTGTGCCCCTACCCTTCTATTTTTAGGCAGAGATTGGTTGGACTTCCCTCATGGGCCCAGGAACAAGGAACCTTGGCTTGTGGTAAGTAGCTTCTGCGCACCGAGCCAGAGATGCCGAACGACAATTGTCGAGCGAGGTTGGTCGAACCAGAGAATGCCGAGCAAGGTCTCCATGCCGAACGGCACTCGTATGTTGAGCCACACATCCGGGCTGAACGTCGTTCGTATTGCGAGCTAGGGATGCATGTCGAACGGTAGTCGTATGCCGAACGAGGTGTTGTGCCGATCGAGGTGATTGGGCCGAGCGAGGCTCTTGTGCCGAACGAGGGAAGGTGTGTCGATGAGGACTGTGCCGAACGAGGCCTGTGCCGAACGAGGCCTGTGCCGAACGACTCGTCTATGTCGAACGAGGCTTCATGCCGAGCAACTTATGTATGTCGAATTAGGCTCGTTGCCAAGTGACTCATCTATGCTGAACGAGGTTTCATGCCGAGCGACTCATTTATGCTGAACGAGGCTTGTGCCGAATGAAGGAAGATGTCGAACGAGGCTTGTGTTGAGCGAAGCTTGTGCCGAGTGAGGCTTCATGCCGAACAAGGCTTGTGCCGAGCGAGGGGAGATGCCTAGGTTTCCATGCCGAATGAAAATCTTATGCCGAGCCATGTATCCAGGACAAGTTACTGAGTAAAATCTGCCACCCAAAGCGTATCGTGTGAATCAACATGGTGCGCTTTGAACCATGAGCAATCCATTTCTTCCTTTAGCCCTACTTTGACTTCTCAATAGTGGACTTTTACGATCTCCTGAATATCGAGCGTGGCCTGAATGCCGAGCGAGGCCTAAATGCGTAGCGAGGCTTGAATGTCGGGCGAGGCCTGAATACCGAGCTAGGTCTGAATGCCAAACCTTCGAGAAATCTTGACCGGTTCCACTGGTCGATGCCTGTTGATCTCCCCTCTTTCCTAATATAAAAGCCAATGCTTCTCCGCTTTCTCCCTTTTACTTTTAACTCCACTCTAACATCCTTCCAAACTCTTCTTCATTCAGACTCCTAACAACATATGAACTTCCCTTTTTAATCCCGAGTCCTATACGTTGCCTCTCAGCCTCTCCCCACAACGAACCTGAAATTTTTTGAATCCAAATCCAGTATTTCCCTAAGTTTCTATCCATCACTTTAGGTATGATTTTTAATTGTTCGATTCTCCTGATTAGGGTTTTGCACAAGGCCCAAATTTATAGCTTTTTTCCATACTACAAACGATTGTCTAGATGATGAAGATGAGTCTCAAGCTTAAACATACCTTAGGATTAGATGGATAAGAGGAAGGAAGACGGTGTCGGAGGCTCTTAGGAAGTAGGTTCTTGTTGGTTACCGAGAGTGGGAATAAGAAGTATGGTTGGCTTTATAGGAATTGGTGAGGTTAGGGAGTGTTGGTTGAGTGTGGCATGCGAGTTGAAGCAGAACGTATGGCTACGACTTGGTATGCCTTTCGCATGCGGAACAATGGAGAGGGAGTGTAGGAAGAAAATAAGAGCTGGGTTCAGAGTGCCGAGCGATGCGGCTCGGCATGACCACGGATCGGCGTGACTTTTCGCATGCCGAACGGTGGAGAGGGAGTGTAGAAGAGTGTAGTAGGCAATAATAATCGAGTCTCTGTAGTTTCGTTCGACAATAAGTCTGGTAGTAGGATACAACAATCAGAACCATCCAAACTCGAACATAATGCATGTTGACTTAACTTACTTCCTATGCCTGAATATATGACGGTAAACAAGGACAAAGACTTAAGCAAACAAGCATATCAAACAATCCAGAATGATAACTCCTCTTTCCTGACAACTATAATCCTAAATTTAACTCGATTAAAACAAATAATAACCTCCCACATACAGTGTCGATGCCGAGTTCAAAATAGCAACCATCATATGACAAGCTCTCGGAGACTGTTAGTGATGACGGTCTTCGAAGACGAAGGTCCAAAGTTTAACTTTATATCATCAACTTTATGACTTGTAATTCCTTGGTACTTATACTGGAACGGTTGCACTAGTTCACAAACCACATGTAAGGAGTACTATTGTTGTTTTGTCCAATGTTGACCGTTTTTCAATTATAGTTTAAACAGGTGTTTCATCAGATCCAACATTCGTTAGCGATGTCTAGAAAATCCAGCTCTACCACAATCTTAGATAGACCCAAGCTAACTTCTCAAAAAAAAGTAGTCGAAACTTTGAATCCATCGACTATTCCTGTACAAGATATTTTGAGCCCCATGATCGCATCCGTTGACTTGGCTCCCGACGCCTGGGATGCAGCGATCTTTCAAGTCAATCCAGTCGATTCTCAAGCTTCAACAATTAACGAAAGCACTCTTCATCACATATGCTCAATACACGGGATTCCTTTTGACGATATGCTGGTTCCTTCGGGACAAGATCGTCCTCACTTTCCCTTAGTCTGATATATGTCCTACAATAGATTTATGTGTTGGGTTGCTAGCGAGCCACCATTCAACTCCTTCCTCCACGACCTATTATAGTATATTGAGATTGCTCAATCACAGTTACATCCAAACAGTCATGCATTCATATACGACATGTGCATTCCCTTCATGAGCGTCCTTTTTAGACTCCCGACTCCTAGCAATATCCGCTATATTTATCGTTCCAAGAGATGATCCGATAGCCCATCATTTGTATTTCTCGAGCCGCATAACAAGTGTCAAATTCTGACTGGGGCATGGAGCAAATTTGCCCAGTATAAGCAGGAATAGTTCTTTGTGTGCTATCCCCTTGGCTTTGCAAGAAGATGGGTGGAAGGGAGTAAGTCTCTTTTCTGGATCAATACTTGCATTCAGCGGAAATTGCACCTTTTCTAACTCTTATTCTACTTTTACAGGCATCGGCCCACATTCCGAAGGCTTCAGGTATTCTAAAGCCGTTGAAGCTATCCAAGCTATCCCCATGGAAGACCGGGACATATGATCTATTACTTCAAATGAATCGCTCTCGAAGTTTGGGCTGCTAGCAGAAGGTCGTCGAATTATTCTTCCTCACGGCGTCAGTATAACCGGGTCTGCCTTGGACAGGGGCAAAAGGTAAGTTAGGCCTTCAACACGTGATGCTCCAGATACACCCGAGGAAAGCAAGATTAGAGAGGCCTATGTGTCAAACACACCTGGTGAGAACGTTAGTCTCGCTCGGGAACCGGTTGTTGAATTTCACGATATCGAAGTAACGCCTCCCCCGACGAAGGGAAAGAAAAAATTGACTTACAAGTTGAGGAAAAAGACAGCGGGTGGAACCTCTAAGGTCACAGTCACTCCGGTCGAGGGAGAGTCTTCTCCTCAACACATAGACTGTTCTTTAAAAGGCTTGTCGGACATTACTATTCCTAACGAATTGCTTAATTATGGTTTTGATGAACCGAAAGCCCTAAGATTCTACTAGCCCATAAAAGGCGATGAAGGCGTTCAAGCCCAGAACCAGGGAGAAAAAACTCCTATAAGTAAAGACAAAGAAACTAGTTCGTCGGGGGGAAACACTAGGACACACACGGAAACATGCACTTCACTTTGCAATTAAATTTTAGCCATCACTCTACTCCTTGCTAACTTGTCGTTATTCAAATTCTACACAGGTCATGTGGTGGTGTACTTACGGGCTCAATCGTCTTCGCGAGTCATCTATTTTTCATCATTCTGGTTGGGATTCGGGCTCCGGCAAATGTCGAGACGGAGATGAGACTGGCGATCGGGACTACCGCTCCCAAGAATCATCTTATCGAAGAAAAAGATACAGGCAGTCCTCCTACTCTCGTGATCCTCCTTCTCAATTAAAGCAAGGCAAGAAGAAGTCTACGCATAAGTGATCCCAGCCTTAGACCCACCGAGATCAACACTCTGTTTCATCCAGTACCACTCAATCCCGGGAACCCCATAAAACCTCTGTAGCCTTCCGGCAAACTCCACCCGCTCCTATACATGATCCGTCGGTAGCGGAAAGACTTACTGAGCTCAAGGCCATATTCCCGAAAACACGCTTCGATGGTTTGAAATTTCTTCCAATGATCCATCACATTCTAGGATACATCAAAAAAAGCGCCATTGCTTGCGACAACGACGTTTACGTTCAACATGACGTGTTTGCCCATTTAGCTGAAAAGGTCTCAGAAGTCTCTATTGAGTGTCCACACGAAATCGATCGCCTGAGGCTCGAAGCTATTCACGATAAAGACATCATTAAAGCTCAAGATGAAGAGCCACTTCATAAAAGTCTCAACTCGAAGCTTCCCAAAAAAGTGCTAAAGACGTAGCGGAGGCCGTTAATCATCTAGAGGTGACACATAAGAAAGAAATTGATGAAGCGGTTCAACGCTACAGGGCCTTAGCTTTAGAGAAAGATTCCATTCAGAAGTAGAGAGATGCATTCGCCTTGTGAGTTAAAGAGTTGGAAGAGCTACTCCTCAAGGAGAAAGAGGAAAAAACTACTGCTCAAAACGAGTCACAACGACATGGCGATGAGATTATTGCTATACGACTCCTGAAGACAAAGCTCGACGACGAACTCTCTCAAGTTGAGAAGTTGAAGGATGAAGCCCGTGAGGATGGCAAAAGAATAGCATTAACGGAGATTGCCTTGAGGCGGCTACCAAGGCTGGTAGGGAGAAGATCAATTGCTTGTTTGACCTGCTCATAGCAGAATACAATGCACGTGTCCTCATGCATCGGGACTTAACTTTTCATGGTGAGGGTTACCTCGAATCTCTAATAGAGGCATGGAAAACTTTGATAAGATCAGAAAAGTTGTGTCGGGCTCCGAGGAGATTGATAAGGAGGCTTTAGTAAAGGAATTTCTCAAGGGGAATGAGCCTTCAGACTTGTCCGTAGCGAAGGATCTCCATAATAAAGGTCCCTCCTCGTCAACAGGAAAGAATGACATTGCCGGTCCATCTGGAACGAGTCTCCAGCTCCTCCCTCAACTCAATCGACTGGTCGGCCAGCACTTGATCCGTTTGAGCAGCTCGCCGATCATGACCCGGAGGACCCTAGCCTTGACATTCATGTTCTGTCTCCCATTCCAGAGGGTAAGACTCCTCGGACGGTGGAGAGTCAGCAAAAACAGGTATATAAATTTTCTTCTTAAAGTTCAAAGAGCCATCGTTTTCAGTGAGAGGTTATTGTATTCTAACATTTGTCTCTGGTGTTTTTGCGTAAGCCACTCTGATCCTGAGCCAACTCCGAGGAGCAACGACGCCAAGGAGGATAAGGAGAAGGCTAGTGATGGTATGCAAGCGGGAGAGACTCTCGGTCCTTATGCTCAAGTGATTGAGGCGCTTGACCAGGACAAATCTGAAACTTCGTCGGCCGTTGAAGAGAATTATGAAAGTGAGATTAGAAGCACCTCTATACACACTTCAAAAGTGTGCATGAAGGAGCAACTTGCGGAGGAGAAGGAAAAGAAAGTTGAAATCAAAGTTGAGCCCCCAGTAGTAGAGGTTGACGATCCGTTGAATATACCTTTGAAGGTCATTCTCCCTGGTGGGTCCAGGCCAATGGAAGTTCCACTTCCTTCTTCGGATGTTGCTTCCCCAGCAAGCAAAGTGTCCAAATGGAAACGCGTGGGGGAGGAGTTATCTGAGAAAATAAGGAAGGAGAAGAAACCAAAGAAGTAGTTGTCACTCTTTTTCAACACGAGTTAGCTTAGATTATGTAATTATTTTTATTTATTTTCATAGTCAATGTAGATAGACTTTTGACTCCGAGTTTTGAAGTTGTAGTAGGACCTCATTTTGAATTGATAAATAAAATTCAGTTTCTTTCTCTCTCAAACAAATTTTATTGTTCAGCTTATTGCCTAACTTGTTACTATGACATGACATTCGACGACTTACCCAAAGTCCAGTTCACCTTCATGTGATTCGGAATTTTTTTTAAGAATCGTAAATCCTCTATTTCATGTTTTGGGTACTTAGAATATTCTTTAGTCCGCATCCTGGGTACTTAGAGTATTCCAGCCCGCACTCTGGGGACTTGGTGATTTTAAGTCGTTTATAACTTAGTCCGCACTTTGGGGACTTAGAGTACTCCAGTCCGCACGCCGAGGACTTGGAGATTTTAAGTCATTTTTACTCTAGTCCACACTCTGGGGACTTATATTACTCTAGTCCGCACTCCGAGGACTTGGAGATTTTAAGTCATTTATACTCTAGTCCACACTCTGGAGACGTAGAGTACTCCAGTCCGCACTCAAGGGACTTGGAGATTTTGAGTCGTTTATACCCTAGTCCGCACTCTGGGGACTTAGAGTACTCCAGTTTGCACTTTGGGGACTTAGAGATTTTGAGTCGTTTATACTCTAGTCAGCACTCTGGGAACTTAGAGTACTCCAGTCCGCACTTCGAGAACTTGTAGATTTTGAGTCATTTATAGTCTAGTTCGCACTCTAGGGACTTAGAGTACTCCATTCCGCACTCCGGGGACTTGGAGATTTTGAGTCGTTTATACTCTAGTATTCACTCTAGGGACTTAGAGTACTCTAGTCCGCACTCTGGGGACTTGGAGATTTTGAGCTTTTGTGCGTTAGACAAAATATTGTAACTCTAGTTTTTTGTCATAGAATTACACGGAAACATCAACAACTCATGGAAAAGATGGCTTCAAGCCTTCATTAATGAAACCAAACTAAATTGTCATATTACATGCCAAAAACTAAGAATCAACGAAATAAAAACATACTGGAAGTAATTGCAACAAAGAAACAAAAGGATTAGACTAAGTATAATAATGCCGCAGATGTTCGCTATTTCATGGTCCGGGGAGTATCGCGCCATCAACGGTCACTAGCTTGAAAGTTCCCTCTCCAAGCCTCCGTTCAATGACATATGGACCATCCAATGTGGGATTCATATGACATATGAGCGGGAAAAATCATTTCAAAATGAGATCGCCTGAAACGACCCATAATTTTCGATCCCGAAAATTCCAGATAGTTAAGAAGAGATAGAAGAAGAAGAAACAGAAACAAGACACAGATACCTCACATTCGCAGCGGATCAAAATATAATATCACATAATAACAGTTTACAAAAGAACAGTATCAGTACATTTACACAATACAGGACAGTTATAAAACAACATGTCATAGATATAACTATATATCACAGCGGGTATGCTCCATACGTTCCAGCCATCCAGCTCGCCCTCCTGAGCTCCAGAACATCCTTACCTGGAAATCCGTAATACTCGGTCTGACCCGAGCATTACATCAAAGTAACACCCGGGTCAGGCTGGAAACCAGCGTGAGTAAACCCATCTAACTTGGAATACAAAAGCATATCATTTATATGAACCCGGGGTAACTTATATCAATTTACACCTCACAAGTTATTACAGACATCAACCATTACACATATCAATTTCAAAGTGCCAAACTTAGATTAAATGATCCAATTTACTTAAATCATTCCAAACCAGCTTATTGATTTCACATATCAATCTACAAAGGATCGAAGTGGTTTCGGGTATTTACTAATACCCGACTCCGGTGTCTTCGAAACCTTGTCAACTTAGCTTCGATTATTCAAGTGAAATACAGTACTACTTTTAATACAGGATGTCACATTAATTCATTATCAATAGATAACCACATCTTCATAGTTTAAATCAAACATATCATATCACATAGCATCACAAACCACACATTAGGAATAACAATTAATCAAAGGCTTTCAATATCATTCTATTTATCCTTCAATTACATTTGAGTAATTAATCCTTAATTTAATTTCACAAATTAATTATTCTTAACCCAATACAGGAATTAACCTTTAATTACTTTATAAATTAATTACTAACCATAATTATGAATCATCCTTGATAAATAACAACAGTAATTAACTACCCTTAATTACTTCATCAAATAAATTTATTACTCCCTAATTAATTATCTCTATTTAATCCCCTTGATTAATTAACCTTTCAATTATTTCCCCTAATTAATTTCCTTTATTAATTTCATAAAGAAATTTAATCCAAATTACTTCCACTTTGTAAATCTTCCCTTTATTTATTACATCCTGTAATTAATTATTAATTACCTTACAAAAGTTATTAAACTTTTGTAAATTACATTCCCTAAATAATTACTCTTCATTAAGTAATTATACACCATAATTCATCAAATGATTATTTTAAATTAATTAAACTGAATTAATTAACTTAATCTAATCAAATTAAACACAATTAATTACAATGAGTAATTAATTCCTTAATTACTTCCATAAGTAATTATACTTAACAATTTACACAAATGATTATCTTTAAATTAATTAATCTAATTAATTATTAAAAATTAGTCACATTAATTAATTAATTAATCCTTAGTTAATGACCTTCATTAACTATTAACAATTCATTAATTATTTATCTAAAATAATTAACTAATTTCAATCATTATTAATTACAACTTAATTAATCATTAATAACTCATTAATTAACCCCTAATTAATTAAATAATTAAGTGTTAACAATAACTTAATTAATCCTTTATTGCTTGATTAATTAATTATTAATCATAAATTAAAATCAAATCTTATTTAATTAATTATTCCTAAATTACAAGTTAATTATTCTAAGAATAATTAATCTTAAACCTTTAAGTTAAAACCCTTAATCACTATAAGTAATTATCCCTTTTATTAATTTATTAAATAAATTAATCATCCATTTAATTACTCTAATAATTAAATGAATTACCATCATTAAATTCCAATTTTAATTTTAAGATAAAACCATTTTCTTATCTATAGTTAAATTATCATTCACAGAGATATTTGAAAACATTCATTTCCAAATTAACATTCCAAATAAACTTGAATCCATAATTTAAAATTATACCTAAAACCTATTTTAAACCTTGCTATATATTTTATTTATTTATATAGATTTGGTTTAAATTATAAAAACAATACAGGATTCTGACCTGAACAAAGCTAACTCGAGCTACACCTGAGTCACTCGAGTCTGACCTATCCTAACTTGAGCAACTCTAAAATAATTCAAGTACAACTTAGATTAACAATCCATTTGAAAAAAAACATTAAAACTTATATACTGTCAGGTCTTCACAATCGCAAACAACCAACACACCCGAGACCATATAATCACTGCTTCGAGACAAATAACCCAACGCTTCGAGTAAAACTCGATTCCACTCGAAACCACCCTCGTATACCTTCTTCCCCAAATCAACCTGACAATCCATGTCCTCCGTGCACGTGCACCCACACGACACCCAATTCCGACCCCTCGCGTCGGCACTCACAAGTCAACTGTCATCCCTCGAACCAATTCCCATCATCAAACCAATAGCAGAACCCACAAATCAAAATCGAGCATCGAACTCCAAAACTGGAAAAAAATGACGAACAGGAAATCACCAAAATCTCTCGCCTCTGATCACCAGAGTGGCTTCACCTCCGACAACGAACTCTTCCATACCCCAACAATCTCCAACTAGAATATGGGAAAGCTCGATCGCTTCTAGAGTTTGTATCGACCATATTTTCTGATGAACAGAAAACTAGGGTTCAAAACTCCAACTCAAAATCCCCAACGCCACAATGCACAGATTCACCTCCATCAATTTTCCTTAATTCTCCTATTACCACTCCATCACCAAAAAAAAAGCTGGCCACCCCGATCACCTAGGTCGACAGTTACGAACCAAAACATGTTTTCTGGTTACACCAGAAATACTTGATCATATTCAAACTAGAAATTCTGATTTTAGTCTTAAAATTCAAGTTTTTGTTTAAATAATCTATTTATATCCCTAATTCAAGAAATCAGGATATTTAAAATTTTACTTATATAAAGTTTCTCTGTTATTATATTTTTTTCCAGAGTCAATAATATATTTATTTACCTACATAAAATTTAAGACATTAATCTATGATATATTAACCCATTTTGATTTAAATTTGAACCTTATCATGGATGAGTTCACGATCTTTGAACGGGACATAAATTCTGGAATCTAGAACAGGCAAGGATTAACCATCAGTAAGGAGGCATTCAGTCACCCATACATATATAGAGAATTCTATCACATTCATTCTCATAAATCATAACTATATCAAGAATAAATCAGGCCACCAAATTTACTTAAATTAATTTAGTTAAAAATTGTTACTCACCAGACCATTGATGAGTAGAGCACCTTATTTATGAAAAGCTTGAACTTGAATGTACTTTGACTAGAGTTGCTGAAGTTTTCTTTTTGAACTTAAGACTTAGTTGCATATCTGCTCTTTTTTTTAAAAAAAAACTTTGAATCTTGATTTGCTCCTATATTTTGTAAACTTCAAATCCTGTTTTGCTAAATTGCTTGCTTCCTGATTTGCCAATTACATGCATGTTTCTAGAAATGGAAAAATGCAGGCCTAGTTAATTCAAAACAGAAGTAGAGCAATCTGCAGTTGCATGCAGGCCTGAATGTTGCAAATTGGTCTCAGGTTAAGGAAATTGAAGAGAGCTTCAGGAAATTGTAGTTTGATTTGGTTAGTGGAAGCATTGGTTTTAGATTGGTTTTGAGGGGAAATTTCCAAGAACTTCTTTTGAACAGAAATTTTCTGTTTCGAATGTAGATTGATCAAAGAAATTAGATTCTTGGTTTTTAATTTGAAGAAGATGATGATTTCAGATCTTGTTTTAAACGTTGACTGAAGATCTCTTAAGTTTTGAAAAGAAGAATAGAAAAAGAAAATAAGAATGAGGGGCAATGTTTATAAATACACAAAATGTTTTAAATAAAAGAAAATGAAAAAAAAAATTAATTAGGACACTTGTTCTAATTTCTAACATTTGTCACTTTGTTAAATTTAGGCCTTACCAAATGTCATTTAGGTGTGTTAAGAGATTTACACATATCTCTTAAATATTTTATTTTAATTTAAATTGTTTATAAAAACTTCCAACTTATTTTGTTATTTTTCATGTATATATATAAACAAATTTCTCCTCTTTCCTTTTTTTTAAAAGTATCTATTCTTTTAAATTTCAAAACATTAAGTTCAAATTTAAATTAAATTATAAAATCCAATTTTAAAAATCAAGTCATATATATATATATATAACTCTCAAAAGAAAAAAAAAATCCTAATTATACTCTAATATAATTATTCTTTTAATTCCAAATCTCAAATTAAAATTCAATTTAAATTGACTCCTATACATATTTAAACAAACACACTTTACATTTGTTTGTAAATAATGATTTTGCAAATTTTAAAATAATTGTACTAGGAGAATATCAAATAAATATTTATCATTATATTTATTTGTTCATTCTATAAATCAATATTCTATTAATTAACCAAATTACTTATCAATTACATATGTCTAGAATTCCGGAATATCACATTCCCCCCCTTTGAATCTTTTCGTCCTCAAAAAGGAACGAAGCCAGGATTTATAAATATATTAAAACCAACTAAAATATTCTTTGATCATTTGTAAAACACTTTTAAAATCTTTATAATATTGCCAAAATAGTTTTTATAAAAATACTTTTATAACTCGGTGTTTCAACCACTCCATCCTTGTTCTCACCGAAATTCGGTCATACGTTGATCAGGCGTACGACTGAAAATCTATAAGTACTTAGCAGACCCGTTTTCAACATCCTATGAAAATACTTTAGAAAATAATTTTATTGAAAATATAGAAAACTGTTTTTGAAAATAGAGGATATATCTTTGGTGAGAATGCTCTGGAAATCATCACCCCCATCCATGATCGCAGTTAACCCGATGGTTACGTTGCCATCCCGACAAAATCCATAGATAACCGTAGGCCTCCGCGCCCCTCGATTACACCATGGAACCCACAATAGATCGCAGCTACAACTGAGGTTACGTAGCTATCACAGCAAAAACCCATATAACTGTAGGCATCAGCGCCCTCGAATTTCGCTGCCAAAAATGAAACTTCTCCACTCCACTTGACCATAGATCGCAGTCTACCAATGTTGCGTTGCCTTCCCGGCAAAATCAAGTGTAGACCGTTGGCACTCATCCTCCACACGATTTTCGCTATGGTCCCCACAGTAGATCACAGTGACATCGAGTTACACTGTCGTCACAGCATAACCCAAATGTCCCTGTAGGCATCAGCGCCCTCGACTTCCGCTACCCTATAATCCTCCGGAACTAGTTTTGTCCGGACTCCTCACAGGATCAACTTTAGAATTCCCTCCTTGGGGTTCAAGGCAGCACCACCCGGTGGTACTCCTGAGAAGTTCATTTCAAGGGAGCGCCTTTTTCCCCAGAGCCATTATCAAAACATTTTATACTATATACATATAGTATCTTTAAATCATACACCTAGTATGACCTCACACAAAGCTTCTTTACTCACAATCGATTATTCCAAAATCGGTAGTTCTCAAACTAGGCTTTCCAAATTCAATATTGATTTTACCTAAAAATCAAAAGCCTTTACAAATCCATAGGTTTCCAAAACCTTTTTCCAAAATCCTCATAAGATCCTTTATATATATACACAGATATATATATAAAAAAAATTTAAAACTTAGGATCATTTCAAACTTGTATAAAACTCCTTTTACACTTCAAACCTTTTCAAAAACCCTTTTCTTCTGGCAAAAGATTCAACA
This sequence comes from Allium cepa, assembly GCA_030765085.1. NCBI lineage: Eukaryota > Viridiplantae > Streptophyta > Magnoliopsida > Asparagales > Amaryllidaceae > Allium > Allium cepa. Next base: position 879,499,609 of record CM060931.1, on the reverse strand, counting down.
AGGCGAGTTTCACTTTATAAAACAAAGATATTTAACTTTTTTTTCTCAAAATCAGATATTCAATTTTGATTACTCTTTTCCATACCATTTTCATTCAAATCTGTACGATGTACACATATCATCCGTATGCTATACCAATCTGATCGCCCACTCGATCACACAATTTCACTTCCGAACTAGTATCGTCCACCCGACTTTCTAGTGCGGACACAGATCTGGTTTCTTGATCAGAAATCGTCATTCTCCTTGCATAGTCATAACTATAATAGAGAATATCCAGAATCAATCAACAACCCATATCCAGGTTCGCCGTCGAAAATCGAGTGAAAAATCCCACTCGGACCGATATAACTATCTCGAAATTCTGTGCTCGAATCTGGATCAAATCACTATGCGAATAGAATAACATACGTACACCCTACGTATCTATCTTTATTGGTTATTAGCCAAATCAATTCCATTTCTATTCACATTATTTAACTTCATTCACTTACTCACAATTGCCTTAATCCACATTTGGATTATTCCTTAAATTCTTATCTTGATTGGGTATTTAACCAATAACAGTTTAAACTCTATCTAGTTTAAATTTAGAAAATAGCTTGAAAAGTTAAAAATAGATAAGTAGTTGGAAAATAATTACTAGTTTGTAAAATAGGTGTAAAATAGTTAGAAAATAGTTAAAATAATTAAAGAAATTTTAGATAATTGCAAAATAATATTAAGATAGTAATTAGTTTTGTAAAACAGTTGAAATATAGCAATTAGCTTAAAAAACAGTTGGAAAATTGTTAAACAATTTCAAAAATAATTGTAAACAAATATAAGATAGTTTGGATTTTAAAAGAAAAGTTGTATATATAATAAATAGATTTGAAAATAGGTTATATTAAAACAATTTATATTAAAAATAGTCCAGAGTCAAAACTGTTCACTTTCCAACCTCTATTTTCGTCAATTCAATTTAAATTTCCACTTCCATTTAAATTGATCCAATTCCAATTTTAAATAATTCCAATTTCCATTGAAATTGATTTATAAATAAAATTCAAGTTGAAGTAATCTCAGTTTCTTTTCAAATTTAACTTTATTCAACCTTGATCTCAAATTCTACTAATTCAAATAAATTTCAATTGAACTGGTTCAAATTTCAATTCATTTCAACTCCTGTTTGAATTAATTCCAATTTCGAACTCCATTTCCAAATCAAGTTGGATTATTCTTGATTTTCTCCAAAATTAAATTCAAATTCCATTTGAATTTAAAATTATCCAACTTTAATTACAATTCCAAATTATTTGAATCAAATTTCAATTCAAATTTCAAATTTAAATTATCTCGAATTATATAAATCCGAGTTAATACTTCAAATATTGATTTAATTCCTTTAAATCAATTTAACCTTTATTAAAAAGCTTTTAATCAATTTTAATTTAGAATTCAAACTACATTTTTAATCTATTTCGAAGTTCAAATAATTTAAACTCTTTTTAAACAACTACATCTTTGAAATTTAATTTATTATCAAATTTAAATTTTGAAATCAAACTCTTGAAGTTTTATCTTATATATTCAAATCTTAAGTCCAAAATGACTCCATTTTACCTTAATAATGGATATATTACCATACCCAATTTAAATTAATCATTTAACTTCCCAAGTTAAATTTCAATTTCATATTGGAATCCCCAAATCAGGTAGTCCTTTCAAACTTATTTAACTTCCTCTAAGTTAAATTCAATTCACTTAATTCAGTCAAATTCACACAATTTGAATTCCCATTCAAATTTCGAAATTCTTTCCCATCTATAAGTTCAAAAGCCTATCACTTTGGGTTTCCACAACTCATTCCCAATTTAAAACTCAATATTTAGAGTTTATCTCAAACCATCTTTGATATTATGCTTATCCACATATATACATATTTGTTTCTTTTACATAGCAAGTTACACCTTAAAATTTTAAACCACCTTTGGTTTTTTAATTCAAAACAATTTTCTTTAAAATTTTCAAATATTTCTTATTTTAAAATAAGATCATATTCAAAGTACTTTGAATAATATTATTTTCTTTACATTTTGAAAACAATTTTCAAATGTTTAAATTTAGAATTCACAACTGCACAATTTGAAACCCACTTTAATTCCTTCAAACTTACAAGTTACTCTTTTTGAATGGTTACTTCCTTAAAACATTTTACTGTTTATTGAAGAACAATCTTTCCATTATTAAACACAATAACCATCTATTTCTTTGGTTTGAAACCAATTCTAATTCATCTTATTTTGAAATACTTCTCCAATTCAAGATTTCAATTTTAGTTTGATTCCATTTCAAACTTATCTTTATTTAATTCCAACTTTAATTTGGTTGCATTCTATTACTTCTTAATTTAATTCTTACTATTACTTTTAATTTAATTAATACTACAACCAATTTCCTTAGTATAAAAGATAATCTATTTCTTATATAAGATTCGTTTACTTTTGAAATCATTTAAAAACCTTTATATAAGAAAATAACAAGTACGCTCTCTCATATATACACTCAACTCATCCTAGGGTACCACTTACCCTATCCTTAATAAGTAATCCCACCAGAGCCAAGGTTCTCGCTTAACCTTCTGCTCTGATACCAAATGTAACGACCCGAAATTTTCGATCCCGAAAATTCCAGATAGTTAGAGAAAAGAAGAAGAGATAGAAGAAGAAGAAACAGAAACAAGACACAGATACCTCACATTCGCAGCGGATCAAAATATAATATCACATAATAACAGTTTACAAAAGAACAGTATCAGTACATTTTCATTTTCATATATCAGAGTTATAACATTTACACAATACAGGACATATATAAAACAACATGTCTAGATATAACTATATATCACAGCGGGTATGCTCCACACGTTCCAGCCATCCAGCTCGCCCTCCTGAGCTCCAGAACGTCCTTACCTGGAAATGTGTAATACTCGGTCTGACCCGAGCATTACATCAAAGTAACACCCGGGTCAGGCTGGAAACCAGCGTGAGTAAACCCATCTAACTTGGAATACAAAAGCATATCATTTATATGAACCCGGGGTAACTTATATCAATTTACACTTCACAAGTTATTATAGACATCAACCATTACACATATCAATTTCAAAGTGCCAAACTTAGATTAAATGATCCAATTTACTTAAATCATTCCAAACCAGCTTATTGATTTCACATATCAATCTACAAAGGATCGAAGTGGTTTCGGGTATTTACTAATACCCGACTCCGGTCTCTTCGAAACCATTGTAAACTTAGCTCGATTATTCAAGTGAAATACAGTACTACTTTTAATACAGGATGTCACAGTAATTCATTATCAATAGATAACCACATATTCATAGTTTAAATCAAACATATCATATCACATAGCATCACAAACCACACATTAGGAATAACAATTAATCAAAGGCCTTCAATATCATTCTATTTATCCATTAATTACATTTGAGTAATTAGTCCTTAATATAATTTCACAAATTAATTATTCTTAACCCAATACAGGAATTAACCTTTAATTACTTTATAAATTAATTACTAACCATAATTATGAATCATCCTTGATAAATAACAACAGTAATTAACTACCCTTAATTACTTCATCAAATAAATTTATTACTCCCTAATTAATTATCTCTATTCAATCCCCATGATTAATTAACCTTTCAATTACTTCCCCTAAGTAATTTCCTTTATTAATTTCACAAAGAAATTTAATCCAAATTACTTCCACTTTATAAATCATCCCTTTATTTATTACATCCTGTAATTAATTATTAATTACCTTACAAAAGTAATTACACTTTTATGAATTACATTCCCTAAGTAATTATACACAATTCATCAAATGATTATTTTAAATTAATTAAACTGAATTAATTAACTTAATCTAATCAAATTAAACTCAATAATTACAATGAGTAATTAATTCCTTAATTACTTCCATAAGTAATTATACTTAACAATTTACACAAATGATTATCTTTAAATTAATTAATATAATTAATTATTAAAAATTAGTCACATTAATTAATTAATTAATCCTTAGTTAATGACCTTCATTAACTATTAACAATTCATTAATTATTTATCTAAAATAATTAACTAATTTCAATCATTATTAATTACAACTTAATTAATCATTAATAACTCATTAATTAACCTCTAATTAATTAAATAATTAAGTGTTAACAATAACTTAATTAATCCTTTATTACTTGATTAATTAATTATTAATCATAAATTAAAATCAAATCTTATTTAATTAATTATTCCTAAATTACAAGTTAATTATTCTAAGAATAATTAATCTTAAACCTTTAAGTTGAAACCCTTAATCACTATAGGTAATTATCCCTTTTATTAATTTATTAAATAAATTAATTATCCGTTTAATTACTCTAATAATTAAATGAATTACCATCATTAAATTCCAATTTTAATTTTAAGATAAAACCTTTTTCTTATCTATAGTTAAATTATCATTTACAGAGATATTTGAAAACATTCATTTCCAAATTAACATTCCAAATAAACTTGAATCCATAATTTAAAATTAGACCTAAAACATATTTTAAATCTTGCTATATATTTTATTTATTTATTTAGATTTGGTTTAAATTTTGAAAACAATATAGGATTCTGACCTGAACAAAGCTAACTCAAGCCACACCTGAGTCACTCGAGTCTGACCTATCCTAACTCGAGCAACTCTAAAATAATTCGAGTACAACTTAGATTAACAATCCATTTGAAAAAAAACATTAAAACTTATATACTGTCAGGTCTTCACAATCGTAAACAACCAGCACACCCGAGACCATATAATCACTGCTTCGAGACAAATAACCTAACGCTTTGAGTAAAACTCGATTCCACTCGAAACCACCCTCGTATACCTTCTTCCCCAAATCAACCTGACAATCCATGTCCTCCGTGCACATGCACCCACACGACACCAAATTCCGACCCCTCACGTCGGCACTCACAAGTCAACTGTCATCCCCCGAACCGATTCCCATCATCAAACCAATAGCAGAACCCATAAATCAAAATCGAGCATCGAACTCCAAAACTGGAAAAAAATGACGAACAGGAAATCACCAAAATCTCTCGCCTCTGATCACCAGAGTGGCTTCACCTCCGACAACGAACTCTTCCATACCCCAACGATCTCCGACTAGAATCTGGGAAAGCTTGATCGCTTCTAGAGTTTGTATCGACCATATTTTCTAATGAACCGAAAACTAGGGTTCAAAACTCCAACTCAAAATCGCCAACGCCACAATGCACAGATTCACCTCCATCAATTTTACTTAATTCTCCTATTACCACTCCATCACCAAAAAAAAAGCTGGCTACCCCGACCACCTAGGTCGACAGTTACGAACCAAAACATGTTTTCTGGTTAAACCAGAAATACTTGATCATATTCAAACTAGAAATTCTGATTTTAGTCTTAAAATTCAAGTTTTTGTTTAAATAATCTATTTATATCCCTAATTCAAGAAATCAGGATATTTAAAATTTTACTTATATAAAGTTTCTCAGTTATTTTTGTTTCAGAGTCAATAACATATTTATTTACCTACATAAAATTTAAGACTTTAATCTATGATATATTAACCCATTTTGATTTAAATTAGAACCTTAACATGGATGAGTTCATGATCTTTGAACGGGACATAAATTCTGGAATCTAGAATAGGCAAGGATAAACCTTCAGTAAGGAGGCATTCAGTCACCCATACATATACAGAGAATTCTATCACATTCATTCTCATAAATCATAACTATATCAAGAATAAACCAGGCCTCCAAATTTACTTAAATTAATTTAGTTAAAAATTGTTACTCACCAAACCATTGATGAGCAGAGCACCTTATTTATGAAAAGCTTGAATGTACTTTGACTAGAGTTGCTGAAGTTTTCTTTTTGAACTTAAGACTCAGTTGCATATCTGAATCTTGATTTGCTCCTATATTTTGTAAACTTCAAATCCTGTTTTGCTGAATTGCTTGCTTCCTGATTTGCCAATTACATGCATGTTTCCAGAAATGGAAAAATGTAGGCCTAGTTAATTCAAAATAGAAGTAGAGCAATCTGCAGTTGCATGCAGGCCTGAATGTTGCAAATTGGTCTCAGGTTAAGGAAATTGAAGAGAGCTTCAGGTAATTGTAGTTTGATTTGGTTAGTGGAAGCATTGGTTTTAGATTGGTTTTGAGGGGAAATTTCCAAGAACTTCTTTTGAACAGAAATTTTCTATTTCGAATGTAGATTGATCAAAGAAATTAGATTCTTGGTTTTTAATTTGAAGAAGATGATGATTTCAGATCTTGTTTTAAATGTTGACTGAAGATCTCTTAAGTTTTGAAAAGAAGAATAGAAAAAGAAAATAAGAATGAGGGGTAATGTTTATAAATACACAAAATGTTTTAAATAAAAGAAAATGAAAAAAAAATTAATTAGGACACTTGTTCTAATTTCTAACATTTGTCACTTTGTTAAATTTAGGCCTTACCAAATGTCATTTAGGTGTGTTAAGAGATTTACACATATCTCTTAAATATTTTATTTTAATTTAAATTGTTTATAAAAACTTCCAACTTATTTTGTTATTTTTCATGTATATATATAAACAAATTTATCCTCTTTCCTTTCTTTTAAAAGTATCTATTCTTTTAAATTTCAAAACATTAAGTTCAAATTTAAATTAAATTATAAAATCCAATTTTAAAAATCAAGTTATACATACATACATACATACATATATATATATATATATATATATACATATATAACTCTCAAAAAAAAAATCCTAATTATACTCTAATATAATTATTCTTTGAATTCCAAATCTCAAATTCAAATTCAATTTAAAGTGACTCCTATACATATTTAAACAAACACACTTTACATTTGTTTGTAAATAATGATTTTGCAAATTTTAAAATAATTATACTAGGAGAATATCAAATAAATATTTATCATTATGTTTATTTGTTCATTCTATAAATCAATATTCTATTAATTAACCAAATTACTTATCAATTGCAGATGTCTAGAATTCCGGAATATGACATCGCCCATATCAAAGGTTCTCGGTCGGACCATTTCATTATAATATCGAGCGACTTAGTATCTATATGCAGCCGCCATTAAATCAGCTTCTTCACGTTTTTCATCAACAAAGTCCAATGATTCCAGTAAAAGATCCTGATTCGTCTTAGTGTTATAATAAGTTGCTCGATGCGAATGAACTTCAAGTTCCATATGCATAACCACTTCTATGCCATATGCCATATGCCAATGCGAATGGAGTGTGGCTAGTCGCGGACTTGTGGTTGGTTCTATGAGCCCAAAGTGCTGTTGGAAGTTCATCCACCCACTTGTCCATTGGCTTCTGCATGAGGAACTGCTGTGAACCATTTTTCAATGCTATACTTTTGAAAAAATTCTTTGAACTCCTTACATTCGAATTGGGTTCCATTGTCTATAATGATAGTCCATGGGAGGCCAAAACGGCATATAATGTTTCGTACAACGGAATTAATGACCTTATTGGGGGTGGTCGTGGCTAAAGGCTCTGCTTCCACCCACTTGGTAAAGTAATCGACTGCAACTATCGCATATTTCGCACCATCTTTGGATATAGTAAAGAATCAATTATATCGATCCCCCACATTCCAAACGGTTAGGGACTAACCATTTGTGTGAGTTCCATTGGCGGAGTTCTTAGGATTTTTGCATACATCTGGCATTTGTCACATCTCCTCACGTAGTCAGCAGCATCCTGATTTACAGTTGACCAATAATATACATAGCAGAGGATCTTCTTTGCTAACATTTGCTCCCTAATATGGTCACCACTTTTTCCTTCATGGACTCCCTTCAGGACTCATTATATCTCATTATGGGTAATGCATCCGAGTAAGGGGGCCAAGAATCCCCTTCGATACATTATTCCGTCCTACATTATATATCGCAAAACCTTACGAATGACTTGTCGTCTTTCGCTCTTTCTTTCGGGCAAGATCCCGTGTAGCAAGTATTTCTTGAATGGGGTCATCCATGATTCCTTCTCGATTTCTATTTCTAACACGAAATCTATCTCTATCATATTTATACTTGGAGCATGTAAGGTTTCAACAGGAACCAATCCCATTTGCTGTGCATCGCTAGCAATTGCAAATTTTGCCGTTGAATCGACTACTCTGTTTTGTTCATGCGGGACATGCGAAATATCATAATACACTAGATTTTCTATCATCTCTTAAACCCGTGCAATGTACGGGGCAAGTCTATGTCCCTTCGCTTGACCCCATACTTGATATACCACCGATTGTGAGTCACAAAAGATTTCAACCGAATTTACCCCCAGTTCTCTGATAAGGTTCAAGCCAGCAATCAATGCTTCATACTCGGCTTCGTTATTTGTTGTTTGAAATTCGAGCTTCAAAGCGTAACAAATTGATCGGTTTTTTGGAGTCACAAGAACTATACCAGCTCTAGAGCAACCGTCGTTAGATGCCCCATCGGTGTACAACTTCCATCGAATGGGAGGTATGACATTGTGACTGTTTGATTCGTATGACACGGTGAATTCGGCGATGTTGTCTGCTAGTGCTTGCCCTTGTATGGCCCTTCATGGTAGGTAGGTAATATCGAATTGACTCAACTCGATATTCCATTTTAACATCCTTCCAGAGGTTTCTGGTGGTTGGAGTACTTGCCACAAGGATTGATCGGTATAAACACTGATTGAGTGTGTCTAAAAGTATGGACGAAGCTTACGTGATGCAATCATCAAGCAGTATGCTAGTTTCTCGATCTTGGGATAATTTCTTTCTGCCTCCGTTAAACATTTACTAACATAGTACACTGGCTTTTGAACTCGATTCTCCTCGCGAACCAAAGCCATACTGATAGCATGTTGGGATACAACCAAGTACACATACAACATTTCTTGGTCTACCGGTTTCGATAGCGCCGGGGGACTTTCTAAATGCCTTACCAGAGCTCGGAATGCTTCCTCATAGTCGGATGTCCATTTGAAACCTCTCTATCCTTTCTTTATGACATCAAAGAAGGGAATACATTTATCTGTGGCTCTGGATAAGAGTCGACTCAGCACGGCTACTTTTCCGTTCAGGCTTTGTACTGGCTTTATTGTTTTGGGCACTTGTATGTCCTGAATAGCTTGAATCTTTTCCGAGTTTGCTTCAATTCCCCACGCATTAACAATAAAACCTTAAAAAATTCCTAACGCAATGCCAAAGGAACACTTCATAGGGTTCATTTTCATTCCATAATATCTGAGTATATCAAACACACAGTTAAGTCTCGAATGTGGTCGTTCGACTACCTTGACTTCATGAGCATGTCATCTACATAGAATTCCATTGTTTTACCTATCTGATCTTTAAACATTCAATTCACCAGACGCTGATAAGTCGCTCCTGCATCTTTTAATCCGAAAGGCATCACTACATAGGAATATAGCCCAACATCTGTGACAAAACTGGTGCGTTCTTGGTCTGGAATGTGCACCGGATTTGATTATATCCCTAGTATGCATCCATAAATGATAGTAACTCGTGTCCTACTGTTGAGTCAATTAGGTGGTCAATCCTAGGTAAAGGAAAACTATCCTTGGGGCACGCTATATTCAGATCCGAGTAATCTATGCAAGTACTCCATTTCCCATTTGCTTTCTTCACTAGCACAGGGTTAGACACCCATTCAGTGTAGAGGACGTCGCGGATGAACCCATTGGCTTTGAGTTTGTCCACCTCCACTCTGAGAGTGGCGGACCTCTTCGGGTCCATGCCTCTCCTTTTCTACTTTAAGGTATGTACCTCAGGTCTATGTTCTACTTATGACTCATTATAGCAGAAGAATCCCACACATATCAGAATGTGTCCAAGCAAAAACAACCAGATTCGCTCGGAGAAAATTAGCAAGATCCTCGGCCATCGAGGCTTCGAGCTGTGATCAAAGCTTAGGTACTCGCAATGGATCACCTCAGCTGACTGAAATGTCAATAGTCAGTTCAACCGGTGCTGCTTTTTCTTCCCTAGGTTCCCCATCATCATCTCTTGGATCTACGTCTCTATAGATCAAAGAATGTGGCCCAAGCCAGGGCTCGAGCACTACTTGTCAATTGTCAGTGTTAAGGGTGCGGATAGAGTTGTCTATAACCTTTCCTTTCTCTCTCCGCTGGGCCTCTCTCAGCTCAGCCACATAACATGCACGACTGGTTGCCTGATCGCCATGCATCACACCAACTCCTTTGTCCGTCGGAAATTTCAAAGCCAAACACCACAGGGCCAAAGCTGCCTTGAACTCTGCCAGGGCCGGTCAACCCAGAAACACATTATACGGAGAATCAACATCCAAAACTATGGAAGGTAGGATTCGCATCCTCTTACGCTCACCTTGTCCCAGTTCAATTGGGGATTCAACATATCCCACTACATCAGTCGTTGCACCATTAAAGCTATGGATACGGGCTTTAGACGGTTTCAAATCCTTCGTCTCCATCTTCATTCGGTCGTATGCCTTTTTGAAGATGATCTTAACAGAACTTTCACAATCAATCAAAATTCTCTTTATATATGCTGGCCCGATTGTCGCAGATATGACCATCGGGTCAACGGTAGGGGACTCTACTTTGTCAGCATCTCGGGTCCTACATACTATATCGTCCATCATCATGCGCTGCTGTTTAGCGAGAGTCCCATCCTCCACATTCGAATAGCATTCATAATCTGCATGCCTTAAGGAGTTAGCATACTGCTCCATATCCTGCCATTTCTTGTCTGCAGGGTGAGGTCCACCTACTATAGTGTTTATGACTAGCCTACCTACAGTTTGGGAAGGTTCCTCTGGATGGCTTGGAGCCGGTTCACGTCCGGGGTCTAACGTCGTTTGTCTTCCTTCCTGTGGGTTCTTGACAAAGTCCTACAATTTTTTCTATCCAATCGGCTTTTCTATGGCATCTGGAGGTGTCTACTCTCTTCTGTATTGTGCTTATAAGTCTCGTGGAAGTGACAGTACTTCCCCGTCCACTTTTGTTCCTCTGTTAACTCCTTTGGGCACGTCTTTCTGTATTGAAAAGTATTACAAGTTGACAGAAAAATATTCTCCGGAGATGCATTCAGAAGAGTATATTCGTTGTAAGTTGGAATCCTTGGCTTCTATTTTCTTGCTTCCCTTTTCTTTCCAGGATTTCCTCCTCCGGACCCTTTAGATTGCCTAGGCTTGTTCTGGACATTGACTTGAACCTTTCCCGAGTTGTCACCAGATTGTTTTACGGCGATGTTGCTTTTCACAGTCTCCTGAACAGGCCCTGGTGCCTTATCTCGCCTTGTCATCCGGCTTCCTCTCTTCTTATGAACTGATGATCCTTTGAATAAAAACGCTCTAGCATAGTTGGAGGTTTTTCTACCAACCAATCTCCAAACTCTGAATCCGGATCCACTCCTCGCATTACAACCATCAGAAATGCATGGTCATTAGGGTTGCTAACTTCAGTAGACGCAACATGAAATCTCTACAAGTACTCTTTCAATGACTCTGTTGGAGCCTGGGTTACACTAGATATGGACATCACGTCCTAGGCATGAGTGGCATGTCCCTGAACTGTTCTACAAATTTCATCGCCAATTCGTCAAAGCTGGATATAGACCGCGGGGGAAGTCGAGTGAACCACATGGTGGCGATCCCGGATAAAGTGATTGGTAAGCACCTACACTTGGTTGCATCATTCATTCTAGCCGAATCCATTATCCACTTATAACTCATCACATGCTTCCTTGGATCAGTCTTCCCTTTGTAGGCCGGGATAGTTGGCATGCTAAACTTCCTGGGTTACTCTGCCTGTAGAATAGTATCAGCGAATGGAGTATGACTTCTTGATATCTCCCAATCTTCATTAGTCAAGCTTTTATTTTCTCCCATTGGCTGTCTTACCACAGCCGATAGTTCTGGGTTTTTTATGGAAGATGGAAGGTTGATTCGCGTTGATGACCCCTTTGTTGGCAATCTGCCAAATGTGTATCCTAGGGACCAGATACATTAGGGTTTTAGTGAGCCGGGTGTCTAGTTTGCACATATGCTCCGAATTCCAACTTTCCTGTTCCAGCTTGGGTGTGGTCTCTAAGGTGTAAGTGATCTCTAGTTGATCGATCGGTTGCACTTGCTTATGTAGTTTCAGTTTTGCGGTGTCTTACGCCTGGAAGGTTCATCGGACGAAGTCGAGCTATCAGATTAGGAATAAGGAGCGGAGCTACCTCCAACATTCTGATGCTGTTGCTGAGCTAGCTGAGTCATGAGATTGGCATTAGCTTGAATCTGCTCATTAAGTCGTCTTCTGCTTTCCATGAGTTCTCTCATCAACCCGTTGAACTCTGTTCTGGTGACAACTTCCATTTGATTTTGTGTGGTGGTTCCTGCACCAAGATTCGCTTGTTGAGTGCTAGGTCCTATTTGTTGTATGCTTGTAGTTTCGTTGACGTCTGCGTTATGAGAGGCTGATTTTGTACGTAGTCTTCCTATAGTAGAGTTATTGATAGAAACTCTGAGTAGAATCAACGGACGTCCTATGAGAGACTTGGATCTCCTTCGGGGGATTAATTCAATCCAGTAGCCACAAAGCAGATCCTAGTAGCTTGAGAATTCCATTTTCAGTGAAAGCACCAAAATGTTAGCACCAGAATGTTAACATCGTCTATGTAGCATTAACAAAGATTAATCAAAATATTTTTGATAAACATGTATTTTTTAAAAAAATCTTTAGTTTGTATACTTCATTAAAAAACTTCATTAATGTTGTACAAAAATATATTTGTATCTAATAATTGGAATTAAATTTTGAAATTTGAAGGCAAAGGACGAATTCAGGTGCCGTTTGAAATTTTCAAATTCTTTAAAATGTATTCATTGTTCAACATAACAATGTATTTATAATTACGTATTTCAAAGATAGTTACATAACTGGTTGATGAGGCCTTAAGCTTTATCTAAGCCATATGCCTCGCATAACGTTTAGATGCATGGATGCGATTTTTAAAACATTAGTCATTATTAGTTGATCGCTTTACATTTCCTTTGACAATTTATTATGAATGGAGTCACAAGGCCTAGGGACGTAAGTTGAACAGTGTTTTGGTTGCCACCAAATTGGGAAGGTATTTTATTTTTGTAAGACAATTCCAGAGGTCTTTGCTAGAGACAAAATATATACATACATATACACACCGAAACTAATGGAGGGTAATGATTGTCTTGGGTATACATTAAAAAAATTTGTAGGAAAAAATTGTTTGTTTTAGTTTGTTGTCAACCATTACTGACATGAATTATCAATGGTTAAGTTTGTTAAATTTAGTGTGGGTGGAATTGTAATACCATAATCCTTGGTTTTTCAAACAATAGACTAGTTTAGTTTTATGGAATAGCATGAAAATAAAATAATATGATAATCTGTTAAATTATAAACAATATCTAAAATAGCAAAGAATAGTGTTTTACAAATAATGACATGATGAGATAGAATATCAGTGATGATTATAACTTTAAATTTAAAAATTTATAATATACCAATATATAAATTAGTATATTATCCATTGTTAGTACAAAACACTATCTAACCTTGCTTAGATAAGAATAATGCAAGAACCTTCAAAACCGGTTAGCCAGTTGGTTAAAAGAAAGAAACCTAACACAAAAAATTCCATATATATTGAAAATTTAGATTCATCTTCTCAAAATTTAAAACCATGCAATATGATAGAGGAAAACCTTGTATAATCATACTCGCTTACTTTAAAATGCGGGATATATCATATTATTGTTTCTATTTCTCTAGGTACTACAACTCATTACATTCAAAATTAATAATCATATCCTTACACACATTAATATTTAGAAACATTTATTTTAAATTTTTTGAAATAACTAATATAAATTGTATTGTAAAGTATACATCATAGTTTCATAAACTTGTGTACATAGAAATATACATAATACATTACAAGTTTGCTGTCTAATGTGTGGCCTTAAGATACTAAACTAATTAAAAAAGGTTTTCAAACTAAAATTTTCTTAAAATAAACATTTTTTTGAAAATAAACTTATAAAATTGTTTTTAATATAGAGTTTTCTTATCATCTTTTGAGAACTAGCCTTATATAATATATTAATTTTTAACCGTACACATATTAATGAAAGTAAAAGTGCCACAATTTTAACTGTACAATCGATTCGACCTAGAGAACCATAGACCATGGACTATCATGGTATAATCTATGGTTTGGTCCAAAATTATTGACACTTTTATGAGATCCTTGTTGTGAATCTGGTCTAAGCGGCACATTTGATTTAATTATATTTTATGTCCACATAAGAGAACTTACCTAAAATGATATAACCATGTAAAAAAATGGTAATCTAGATAATTTTAACACATGATTGGTATTAAGGTTGCACTTAATGTGAGATTAAGTAAAGTTGAAGCATGATGCAAGTACGCAACATTAACTTCACCGTATACTATGCTTTGTATTTTTTTTGAAACGGTACATAGATACAATATAACAGCCTGTAAATTCAACACTTTAAAAAGGAATATTTAATTTATGTTAAATATTCAAATGTAGAATTTTCAAAATTAAACAATCAAGTTTTATATGATAAATAAGAGTGGTAAAACTATTTTTGATATTGAATAAAGGATTTTTGATTCCCATTGTAAAATTGACAAAAGTCGGGTTCCAATAAAGAAGATAAATATTGATGACATTTTTATTTAAAGGATAAATGATTCGTATTAAATATATATATAATAAATATGAAAATAATTTAATAATAATAGAAATTTAATTTATAATGGTTCAATAAATATATAAAACTTGTTTTATAAAGTTGACAAATTTTGTCGCATACCGATAAATCGATGTCGTATTTTTACAAATAGATTTAGATATTGTTTTATAATTTTATAAGTCAAATATACTTGTTTTAACTATTTAAATATAACGAGAAATTTATTTTGAAGTTTGGTTTACATGAATAAATAGTTTAACAAAAATGTCAAAATGTGACCATAAAACATTTTGTCGAAAGTCAACGTTTTGTTCAAAATAAGTTGCCATAACGTTATCGCACCTTTGCTAACATGTTTTAACATATATGTTACACGTTTTAATAACTAAACATGTTTACGTTAACTAAATAAGGTTAGATAACTTCTAGAAGTCATTCGTAAAAGTAAGTTAGAATTAACAAAAGTAAGAATTAGTAAAAATGAAATCACATCAAACCAAAGCCAACATAATTATGATATTCTTTACTTAAGTGGCTAAGCCATAAAGTAAGAATATGAAAGATGATTTTAATTATTGAAAAAGTGGAGATTGCTTTAGGTTGAAGTAAGGTTATTTTTGTAATTTGCTAAGAGGTTATTTTGGTAAATTTACCACGTCTTACTTTTTCTATAAATATCCACATTCTTCTTCACTTTCATTCATATTTTTTCTTCTGCTTTTCTCAAGCTTCTTCATCTTTTTCCTCATATCTTTAATGGCTTTCAAGCTATAGGAAAAATTATAAAGAGACGATGTCAAAATATTTACAAAATTTTCAAAACAAATCAATGTTCATTCTCTTCAAATCAAACTCCCATTTTCCCCACATTTTACCTCTTTTTCTCTCGATTATAACTTCTTTAAAACTGAATCAAAATGCGATTTTTTTTCAAATCATTTATTTTTTCAGTGGCTACAACTATCACGTTGACCACCTTTTCTCATTCTAAAACTAACCATGTCAAAAGTCCACTTCTTTCCAGTATATTTTCTTCCCCAGTTTTTAAGCCAGAGAATAGGCCATTGTGTTTTGATCATAACAGATCCAAATAAACAAGCTGTTTTTTAAATTACATATGAAATTCCAGTTGATACAACTTCTAATTTCATCCTGTTGTCTTGTTTTGAGGTTTGCTATACCTAAAACTAAATTCTTTAAAGTACATCTTTGGACTCTATATTTGTGAATCCGAGAATAGCTCTTTTTCTTTCGACCATATCTTCCACAAAACTAATCAAAATCAAGTGATTCTTTTCCGACTAAAAAAATAAGAACTTTCAATAACTTTTTAGTTAAAATTTTTTTCAAATTTTGAGAATAAGACTGTAAAAAATAATAGAGAAGATGATCTATTTTTCTGATCTAATTTTGAGAATTCAAGGTTAAAACTCTACCGTTTCTTCTCTATACTTTCGGCCAACGTCCACTTCAAGCCTCGAAAAGCTATTAGAAGGGAGAGGGTGTTGTTTTATAGTGTTTAAATGGAATAGGAAGTAGTTAGTGAAGCATAAATTAGTTTGAATGTTGATAGGAAGTTAATCGCTTTGGTTTGTTGTGAGAAACTCTATTTAGCATCTCTATTTATACATACACGCACACATGTTTGTTGATATGTTATGATTGCTATGTATGCTTATATATTCTTTGATCATCAAGTATTGATTGTTTGATATTATTGTTAAATTTTTTTACCAAGTCACATTAATACACGTCGATAAGCACAAAGGAAATCACTTTCCTTTTGAAAATCAAATGGTGTATGTAATGCTTGAACCTTTTGGAAATGGTTTTAAAATGAGTAAGAAATATTTTATAAAAATTTAAATATGTTTAAAGAAATAAAGAAAATCAAGATTTCATCTTGTACATTTTAAATATGTCCAAAACAATTTTTTAAAAAAAATGGCGCTTTTTGTAGTAAAGTGACCAAAGTTTAAAATTTCTATTTTAAATATTTTAAAAATATGAAATAAATTCTAAAAATCTTTTAAATTTTTTTAAAAGTGATTTTAGTTGAAAATATGGATTTCTAAATGATATAAAAGTTGTTTTGATGAATATAGCTTTTAAAATATTATTTGCAACACTTTTCGCAACAATTTTTATTATCTTTTGAAACAAGGTTTTAAACTCAACCATTCTTTCCTATATATTTTGTGAATGATTTTAAAAGAATAATTAAGTCATTTAAAGATGGTTTGGAAGTTTTAATGTGAGTTTGAATAAATGGGTAAGAGGTATTGTTTATAGCATTAATATAAAAACCGAAGAAGATTGAATATAATAAAAACCGAGTAATGTTGAAACGACTAGTACATTTGTCCAACTTGTGAGATCTGGGAAGATAAAATAAGGTGACTAAATAAGGTTAGAGATGGAGCAACCAGTGCCCTGAACTTACCCGGCCTATGTCATCTTTTCTTAGGCGAGGGGTGGAACAAATCGAAAGGAAAGCCCTGATGCTCTAAAAAATAAAGATTGTATTTAGTTTCCAAAATAGAAGAAGGTTAGTGTTATCCAAAATTTAATCAATCTCCAAAATGAATAAATTACAATTTGGTTTGCATAGAGATAATCTTCTTATACTTGATACTAAAATCCAAAGAGGGAGCTCGTCCTATCCGTGGAATTTAAAACGTGATTTCACCATTATTCCACCCATAGCACTTTTTGAATATGTAAATTGATGTTGAGTAAAATCAAAATGATTTATATGATCCTATCTACTCAAAAAAAATTTGTAAAAAAATTGATTTTGGGTTTATCGTAAAAGATGTCTTAAATAACATTGTTTTTAACCCGCCTAAAAGTTAAGGAATTTGGATCGAGAGTTAAGTGAGGGAAGTTGGAATATTATACAAGGGAAAAAGAATGAATTGCTTAGAATTAGTCTAAGAAAAAATAAAGAGATTTTGAAATCATCGGTAAACCCCTTCAAACTAATTTTCAAAATAAAACGTATTGAAGATAAAGATCATTGAAAACAAAGATATTCAAATACTTACTAGTAGTCCCTGGATGTCAAATTTGCCATATTTTAAGTTGCAGTAGTGCTCTGTAATGAAAATCTATGATTTGCAAGAATATGATTTGAAGTTAAGAAAGAAATCTTCTATTAAGAATTAACAAATAATTTAGGAATATTTTCCCTAAGTTAAAAGATAATTTGAATATAAGAAACCTTTGATTAAGATTTTTTGAATGATTTGAAAAAGTTTTCCTAAGTAAAAGAGAAAATAATTTGGAATTATTCAAGGATTTAAGAAAGGTTTAAAAAAACCGAATGATTCAATAAATGAGGCATAATGATTCCATATACTCTTGAAAAGAAAATGGAATAAATTGAAAAGAATATATCAAAGAAAGATATTTTATTGAAGATAAAATAATTGATTGATGTTTGATATCCACGTATGAACTTAACATCTTTTAAATCGATAATTGGCTTCAAAGGAACCGAGTTCGGATTTGGATCATTCCTATTCAAAAACCACATCAAACCAATGTATACGTTCGAATGTGAAGACATGTTGAATATGATGATCATTAAAGACCGTGGATCTTCATAGCATGAGGACTGCTTGTTGAACATGCTTTGGGTAGCTTCCATTATAGATTTATTTATAGCAGTGGTCTTCTTATTTTGTAGATTTTTCAGATTGCAAGGACTACTCGCTACTAGTGGTAGTAGGAGAGTGCCTTCGTTTTATCCTGCTCCTTGACAATTTGAATGGATGTTTGTCTGACATTGCATTTCTAAAGATGGCTTACATTGGTTTTTACAAATATATATCCGTGGTGGCGGAGAACGCAACTTCTCTTAGCTTAACACCCTCCTTGAGACGTACGAGCTCAACGGTTGTATTTTTGTGGAAGGCAATTAGTAGTCAACGGAAATGGAAATGTGGCATTAAGAGATGATAAGTGCGATGTGAAAAGTTAATCGTTTCCTCAAGCCTCATCAACCAGAAATGATTAAAACAGGGTTAGATGTGGCAAGGCTAAGTGGGTCATTCCCCATTAGTAAGTATGATCATCCCCTTCTAGATATATATCTTACCACTACGACGTTCGGGATGTAAATTAATGTGGTTTTTATGCTCGGGCACCCGGTTTAAAGGTCGGGAACGACCGGGGGATGGCATATTCGGTACTATCTAGTTATAGAGGAAGACTGGTCTTGTGTTGGTAGAGGAGCTATGTGATGTTTCCTCTAGGCATCCATCTAGAGGTGTAACCATCGGAAGGTAGTCCCTTCACCTGGTCGTTTGTATGGAAATCCATTCTCCAATAAGAACCTTCAGACTTGACTGTAAACCTATTATGATGGAATTTAATCAATGTAACAATTTCGGCTAAGATTAAACAGTTTTCTCACAAATGTTTTCAAGAATATTGAAATAATATAAAATGTTTTGATATAAAAGTGTTTTAGTTATCATAAGGTAAAAACCCGTCTGTGTTTATGTGTGGGCGTGGTCTTATGAGATACGCTTTCTTTTCAAAGGATTTTATTTAAAGGCTGACATATGATATTGTCATGAATTGTTGAGTTTTTTCACGCTGGTCTATCAAGCCTAATCCGGGTATTTTCAATACTTGGGTCAGATCAGAGTAGTTTCAGGTTTAGTCGAAGATGGTTGGAGTTTCCAAAGGGGAGCTGGAGATATTCATCTACATATGACATATTCTATTATCCCTTGTGATTTGTTAGTTTTAGTTTGTTGTTTGTCAGCAATTGTAAGGACATATGTTTATAACTAACCAAGCTGAATTTAGGTTAGACTCTCATATATGTATTTGAAATTTTTTCGTTGTAAAGATATTGTTCAATATTATATGTTATTCCATTCGTGTGAGATTCGGTTCTTTCTTATTTTTCTTTATTACCTATGATCGTTCAAACTTCCATGCAACTTGAGTCGAACATGTGTGGTTTATTGTCGACACAAAGGGTACGGAATTGTGGGTCGTTATATTTGGTACCAGAGCTAAGGATTAAGTGAGAACCTTGGCTTTGCTGGGTAAAGACTCAATAAAGATAGGGTTAGTAATATCCTAGGATGCATAACTCATTATAGATAGGGTTAGTAACACCCTAGAATAAGCTGAGAGTATTATATATGAGCACGTACTTGATAATATTATATACAAAGGTTTTGTTTTGAAAAATTGGTAAGTGAAATAACATTACCTAAGATTATATTTTGATTACAAAGTATATATTTTGAAAAGTTATATAGTTCGAAATCAAGAATAGTGAAATTTAAATATGAACATCTTGTGATTAGAATTTCACAGTCAGAATATAAGAAGTTTCATAAAGATAATCGATTCGTTTGTGAAGTCGACTTATTTTTGAAAAGAGGGAAAGATGCGTGATCCAAATCGAAGAGCGGTAGAAAAGAGAATGACGTTTTAACAATGGGAGGTAGCGTGTTAGAATTGCTACAACATAGTGAAAATATAGAATTACTGGTGAAAAGAATATTGACCAGACAATAATTCTATTTAAAATTTAAAACATCTCGATTTATGCAATTAAAAATCTCAAATAGCTATTGAGGCAAGCTGCTAGACGTTTGTAATGTTATACCCCCATTCTAAACACAATGGAAGAGGCTTTGAGTCCTAATTTGATCCTATGGAGAAGATAGCCTTTTGGACCCATTTATTATATTAAATTTCGGTATGAATTTCAGCGCGTTTATATCTCGTACAACCAAACAATAACTCCAAATTCTACGAAATTTGAAATCCGATAATAATACACTATTACGGATCAAATAGGACTAGCTTCATCGAATTTCGAGATTGTGCCTCGGAAAGCTATTTTTAAATGTCAATTTGAACAAACTATTTTTAAAATTTAACCAATTAATTTTAAGTTCAATCTTAGAACTTTTATAATCTTCATTGTTATTATATCAATTTTACAAGCCTTTAAATTATTCTTAACAAAATTAAAACTCAAGGTACAACAACTCAACTAATATTCAATTATTAAATTGAATAATTAAATCATCCATAAATTACTATATTAAATTCTAAATCTATTTTATTAAATAAAAACCAAACTTTCATATTCAAAAATCGATTTATAATTCAAATTAAATATTTAAAACCATTTAAATATTTCAAATAAAACAACAAAAATCCGAGTCGTTACATTCCTCTCCCTTTAAAAGAATTTCGTCCTCGAAATTACTAAGGCCGAAAGAATGCTCCAAACCCATTAATTTATCCGAACCTACATGGTGAAAACTCCTGAATTCACTTCTCTAATCTTTTAATTCTAACCAAAACAATTAGTTTCAATTCCATTTCCAAAATCCTTTTATTTTGATTTTAATTAAAAATCAATTTGTCCTTAACAAAAAAATTAAAATAAAATTTTCAAAAATTTTCTAATTCTCTAAATTTTCAATTTTTTTTGGCACAGTCTCCCTTGTACGGAGGACCTTTTGCAATATGACAAGAGAGATAAATATATAAACATCGACCTATATGGTTGGAATATATATATATATATATATAGGTATGTATGTATGTCAATATTTATATTTTCATTCTTTTATTAAGTTGGCGTACATTTGTTTGGCGTTTTTGAGCAAGTGGCTTGTTTATTTTGCAATTAGCGCAGCCAAAGTCTAGCCAAACGGTCTCCAAGTACCTGTACTTACTTAATTTAAACACATAAGTACCAAATATATGAAATTCACTAACATTTCATTTATTTAAACAACTACACATGAATTTCAATAACCAGTCACGCTAAACATATATTATAAACAATCAAAAGGTTCTGACATTCAATTTATTGATTTCAATCGATCCATACATCGTTTCATTCAATCTGTAATGATTTACAACCCAATTTGCTTACATTCATTCACATTTGTACTAAACAAATTAATATTCATTCCTAATTGATTAAAAATCAATTTATTCACTTCTATTAATTTATAAAATTTATTTACTTCCATTTATGTCAAACAACAAATTTTCTATGAAAATTTGGTGATATTCATTTAATAGAATAACCATTCCAGTTTATCACTATTTTAATTTGATTCCAACTCAATTTATATTTAATTCCATTTCATTTTCACATTTATCACTTACAAATCTATTTTTATTTAAACTCGGAACCATTCCATGCTATTTTTATTTATTGGCCATTTCACAAATTTACTTGAATCCTAGCTTTAATAATAACTCTAGCTAATTAATTTACTTAAATCTTTTCAATCAAACAACCAAGTTTCATTTCTTTTACGACCAAATTCTATTTCCATTTTGGATTAATTCTCATTCAATTAACTCTATCCCATTTTACAAACTAATTCAGCTGGTTCATCCACTTCACCCATTCCGAACTTTAATTCCATATTCAATTCCATTTTCAAATTCATTTAATTAATATGAAGGCCATTTCCAATTTTTTTATACTCGAATTGGATTTATTTACAACTTGACCCTTTTCTATTTCAATCTGATTTCCATTTCGTTTGACAACGCTTCCTATTATATTTTATCCACTTACAGTTTTAGTCGAATTTTATTTATAACTCAAGTTTGATCTCAAAAATCCATTTTTAACCCATAATCCAAATTCCAACTTGACCAAGTTAAATTCCATCATCAAATACTATTGACTAATTAATTATCTAATCTGTCCACTTTCAATTTATAACTCAGTATTTGATTTTTATTTAAAAATTCACATCACTTAATTTGCTTGAGTACAAATTTATTTTACATTTCAAATTTATATTTAATCTCTTGACCAAAATATCAAACACTATTTTTATTTTGTGTTTTCTATTCCACTTTTGAATTTTACAAGCCACATGACTTAATTTTCACATTTCCATCCATTCTAAGCTCAATGCATTAACATTTTATTTTTACTTTTATCCCAATATTATACACTTAGTTATAGCCCAAGCATATTTTATTCAATTCATTTCAACTTTTATTAGCTTTTCCAATTTATTTATTCCAATTCAATTTTTGTTTAACTTACTTACGTTAAATCCAAAATTCATACCATTCTTTAATTTATTTAAGTAAGAATTTATTCAATATTATCTATAATCAATTGAATTTTTATTTCAATTCCGATCGATATCATTTTCAATACAACTATATTTAACTTAGTTAAATTTCATCCATTTTAACTTTCTCAAGTTAAAATTTTATTCCTATAAATTCAAGTCCGTATTTCTTCAAAATCACTCACCATTTATAAGTTTATAACTTATTTCATGATTATCTCTAGATTTAATTAAATCAGGATTCCAGAATTTTCAAACACTCGATACTTTTTTCAAATCGTTTTTGAAATCACAAATATCCCAAAATCACTCTTTTTAAATTTTAAACCAAACTTGGTTTTTATCGAAAACAAATTCACATTGAATTTGAAGATCAAACTTGTTTTTCCTCAAAAGAATCCAAAACGACAACTATGGCCGCAATTCATCACTTAGAAACTTGAAAATGAACATCGATGATGTCGTGATCATCATCGAAATTATTTTCCAACAACCGAAGTGATTTCAGTGCGATAACATCTCCAAAATCCAAACCATTTTCTCCCAAAATTCCTTCCAAAAATAATATTACTATTAATCTTTTCAAATACTTCGGAAAATATTGTGAAAAATCTCCGAGATTTACATATTTTCAAACTCTGGTTTTGCTCTAATCTTAGTTTTTTTTTAATTCAATTGTATAACCCATACTTAAACAATTTCTATTTGGTTATATAAACTATTCAAAATCTTGTTTTGATTATAATATTATCATTCAAATACTCTAATACGCTATAAAAATTTTAGAAAATTATTTCCTTTATATAAAAAATATAATTTGGGTAAAATTATTTCATTTACCCACTTCAAAACCATACTGTGTCAGTTTATCGTGTCTAAGTGTTTATAAACTCCTATCTAATTAGCGGCGTTCCACTATTCGATCGGTATTTATAGGCTGCTCAACCAATAAGTCGATATAACATAAAATGATTTATATTCACTAACAAATATGTGCTCATATTAATTAATGCGCTCAAACTCATTCTTGAGTACTACTGACTCTATCTCTTATGAGTAATCCCCAACAGAGCCAAGGTTCTCCTTAACCTTCAGCTCTAATACCAGCTGTAACAAACGTGATTTTTGACGCTCGAAAATCGACAGTTATGCATTCACAAGTAACCTGCCGAGCGGTCGACTTCCAAAAATACCAGTTCATTAGGGGTGATGAAGAAGGAGATAGAAGAAAAAAAGAAACAACAACAAAAAAACTCACAATCGCAGCGGAATATAATATAATATATAATAATAGATTTATACAAAAGAATCTGTAACATTTTATATACTTATAATCATCAGAATACAACAATCAATACATCAAATTGGACAGTTACATATCCTGTTCTTACACAGTGGAACATAAGTTAAGTACGAAAATACATCTCAAACTCCTCCAACTAGCCTCCTTTGCTCCTATAGCATTTAACCTGATTTTTTTAATACTCAGTCTGACATGAGCATT
Organism: Allium cepa; assembly: GCA_030765085.1. Taxonomy (NCBI): domain Eukaryota; kingdom Viridiplantae; phylum Streptophyta; class Magnoliopsida; order Asparagales; family Amaryllidaceae; genus Allium; species Allium cepa. The sequence continues at coordinate 879,475,135 of CM060931.1, read as the reverse complement.
ATAATAAAATAACACCTGAGTCAGTCTAGAAAACCAGCGTGAGAAAACACACTCAATTTGAATTATTAGAGAAACAAAAATCCTTTGAAAAACTAAGGTATCTTGTATGACCACGCATAAACACGAAGGGTTTTTTCCTTACGATAACCAAAATATTTTTATAGAAAATCCAGTGATATTATAATTGTGTCCGAATATAAATACTCATTCAAATAGATGAAATTTTTATATTAATTAAATTCTATAATACTAGGCTCTACAAACAAAACCAGAAGCTCGTATTGGAGAACGGAATCCAACGAATGATTTGGCCCATAGGGTACCTCCCACCGCAGTACCCTCTAGAACAATGTACCGAGGTCCACGTCGGGATCCCCTGCTACAGAAGACCGGCCTACCCCTAACCTCGATAAACCGAATAAGATTACCCCATAATTAGGATCAGCAACCGCACCACACAGCCGAATAAAATGGACTTTAAATAGGGTAACCTTACCCTACTTGGTTGCGACCCAATTAGCCTTGCTACATCTTTCCTGTTTTTTAGTCATTCCCCAGTTGATGAGGTTCGTAGCTAAGCGTTAACTTTCAAGAACACAATTTTACTTAGAATGCTCAATGTCCTCCAGTGACGATTTTCTGATATCATTCGTCCATACAAGTTGCCATGGGTCTGGACAACTTGAATCATCGTCTTCATCATCTTCACGGTATTCATTTCTTACGTTCAAACCGGATAGAAGTGGTTTTTGGATAATTATATTCGATCCCGGTCTCTTCGACACGATTAACGAAATTGGCCAATATTGATAGTCGGTTAAACTCTCAATAAAATATCCATAAGCAGTAACTAGGCCCAATTAATATTTTCTTTCCCAAAATTGTCCATTCAAATACCTTTACACAGTTACATATTCAATTTCTTCTCCATATTCCAATATTTGAAAACAATTTCAAATTCTTAAATCCATATAGGATATTCCCAACACCTCAACACTTAGAAATATTTCCATATTTCTATTTTCTATAGAGGAAAAATTGCAAGTCTTATTTCCCAAAATCATTTCAATCTTGATGTTTCAGAGAATTATTTTGTAACTCACCACCAAAATTTCAAGAATCAGAAATAAATTTCCTCTCCTCAAAAAAATATCCTTTATAATCCCCTTTTAGAATCTCGAGAGAATTTATAAATTAAAATTTCCAATTACTTTAAAATTTATATATATAATATTTAAATATAAAAAATTATTTTTAAAACATGTTCGAGTAATTATTTAAAATATCTAAAACACTTTTGTAACATTAATAACTCATATTTATTAAACAGATGAATTTCATAGCTGATTTTTAAAGTTAAAATTTAATAATTTAAATACTTAATATTTGGAAATCTACTTACCGTATTATTTCGATCTCGACTAGTTTAAAATTGCATAGTTTTAAAATAATAAAATCGTCCTTTAAAATAAACTCATTTCTTAAAATTAAAAATATATTTTTAAAATCTCACTAACCAATTTAATTTATAACTTCCTCTCGATTTCACAACATAATGATTTATCTTCGCTTCCCTAATCACTTCCATTTCAAAAACAGAATATATTGTTTTTCTCAACCCTGTTTCCAAATTCTAATATAACTCGCCCTATTTGTATTCCAATTATCATATAATATCGAATTCCTTGACTTATAAATACTGTTATCAATTTTATAACCTCTTTTTATTTTACCTGTGTTTGCGCCAAAATTGGCCACAAACCCCAAATACCGTGAAAGCACCAGTGTATGAATACAAATAAGCGATATTCAAACACAAATCACAGGTCTCAGCAAATAACCCAAATATGTTTGCACAAAAAATGGGCAAACACCTCCAAGTCGTATGATTTAGTTGATTTTATGTTGTTCGTAGTGATTTGGATGGTTTATGCAAATACGTAAAAAACAGGGACTAAACTGTAAAAGACACACAGATTTATAGTGATTCGGCCAGAATGTGCCTACGTCCACTTTATATGTTATTTTCCTTTTCCGATCCGATTACAAGTACAAAGCTTTGATTACAAGTATATCAAAGTTGTTTGAAAGTTCCTTCCAGGCTTGAGCTCTCAAACTTGTCTGCCATTGTTGTACCCTTGCCCCTCTATATATAGAGTGAGGCTGGGGGCAGGGGTCCTGGATGTATATAGCTGCTGGTGGGCCTGGGCTGAAGCAACTTGGCCTGACAACGTTGGTTCGGCAACGCCTTAGTTGGAGATGAGTTGGTTTGGTGAGACCCTGGTTCGGCGAGGCTTTGGACCAGTGGCAGGTGGTCCGGTGGTGAAGTGGTTCGGCAGGCATAGGAGAGGTGGTTTTGGACCGGTGGTACTTTGGTTCAGTCTCGGTACTACCGAATGGATCTTATACTGAGAATGCCGAATGATCCCTTGTGTTGGGAATGCCGAATGAGCCTTCATATTTGAGAATGCCGAATGAGCCATGTGGAGTTCGAATACCGAAAGAACTCAAACACTTAAACTACCGGACGAAACCGAGGGGTTTTAAGTACAGGATGACACTTATTACCGGATTAACTCGGGGAGCGTAGTGTCGAACGAACTCTTGCCTTGCTTTACCGAATGAACCTTTGTACTTGAATCATGAGTAAAATCCCAGACATATATACGCTTGCTTTCTTCTTCTTCGTCCGGTCGCGGTGGAAACGCACACAACATTGATATTCCAGTTTTGTCCAAAAATGGGATAACATTTTGCCCCCCAAAACATGCCTTGTGATAATAAAGCGTGTTTTGAATAGTTTCGAATCCAATATCCAAAGTCCATAACCATATTGCCAGAGTATATCATCCTTGACTACTCCGAGTCGATATCCAATTCCAAATCCAATAACCAAAGCTTGAGCCAATTCCATGTCCATTCGAACTCGACAACCGGGTCCCAAACCATCCTCATCCAATAGCCAATAACCGAATCCAGGACCTCTCCGGGTCGATATCCAAATCCATAACCTCTCCGGGCTCTTGCCAAGCGCAATCTACACCTGACGGCCTTGGTCCAGTGTCCCTGGACGTTGAGCTAACCTCTCCGGGTTCTTGCCAAGCGTAATCCATACTTGATGATCCTGGTCCAGTGTCCCTGGACGTTGAGCTAACCTCTCCGGGTTCTTGCCAAGCGTAATCCATACTTGACGACCTTGGTCCAGTGTCCCTGGACATTGAGCTAACCTCTCCGGGTTCTTGCCAATCGTAATCCACACTTGACGACCTTGGTTCAGTGTCGATGGACGCTGTGTAATGCCATGGCTTAAGTCTTAAGCCGAATCCTGGTCTCTCCAGACCCTTGTTGACCATAGTCCATACTCAACGACCTGAAAATAACAATTGATAATACAGGGCCTAGGTCCTAGGCCGAATCCTAGTCACTCCGGACCCTTGCCGAGCATAGTTCATATTCGACGACCCGAGTGAGTCAATTTACCACGTTCGTACAAAGCGACTCACCCCTTGCCAGGCATAATCCATACCTGACGACGGTTTATCAAAAATCAAATAAAAATCCAGTCAAAATCCAATCCAAAATCCATATCCAAAATCCAAATCAAAAGCAGAAAACCAGAAATCCAAACCAGCATCCAAAACCGAAAACAATCATCCAAAGGAAAATCCAAATCAAAAAGCAAGAAAAACCAGGAGCTCAATCCAAGCTCCAAAAACGAAAACCAAAAAGAAAAGCAGTGTCCAATCCAAAAGCAAAAGATAAATTTCACAAACCATAACATTGCAGTTTATCATCATTCAAAGCATGCCTAGGGGCTATCTCCGTCCCCGTACATGTGTACATGTGTAAATGCCTAGGGGATCTCGTATCAGAGATACCTTGAAATCCGAGTTCTCCTTGACTCCTGATACTGCTGCCATTAAAACCATCGATGGATCGGGCCGATCCACCGAAGCAACTGCGGCATTGAATCGAGTTAGAAAGGCTCTAAGCGATTCATCGATCCTTTTCTTTACCGATGTCAATGTCATCACGTTCTTCGGTCTCTTGACATGAACCCGAAACTGTCCCAAAAACCTTTCCACCAATTCCCTCCAAGTCCTGATAGATCCTACTCCCAGCTGCCTAAACCACATCGCAGCTAAGTCCATCAAGTACAAAGGGAAGCATCGGGCCATCACTTCCTCCGATGCCCCCAGCACCTCCATGTGTCTGGTGTACCTCATCAAGTGATCCGTAGGGTCTGTCTTGCCATCGTATACCTCCACGCTAGGTAGCTTGAACTTAGGTGGATTCTGGGCCATCCTTATTTCCCGAGCAAACGGACTCCTGTTCACTCCTTCCAAGTCTCCGTTGGTCAAACGACCTCGCACAGTCTTCCTGAATATATCCACCAATCCAGCGTTGTCTATCGGGGTTTGCCCCCGAGGGAATTCCGGTACATACTCTTCATGTGGCTCGCTAGCAGCAACGTTGGTTCTAGCCTATTGAACTCCTTCCAATGGTCCTCCTGTGTTGGATCCTGCGGGCCTGCCCCCAAGTCCTTGTCGATTGCCCTCTGGCTCTGCATCCTGTCCTCCATTGGGTTCCACAACCCTGGCTCCTTGTCCTGCATCCACGGCTGCTGTAGCTGTTCCTAAGTTCTGGGTCCCTACAGCTCTCATTTGCTCCAAGAAAGTCTGCATCATCTCCTGTTGACTCTTCAACAACCTCTCTTGCAGTGAATTTGTTATGTCTTCCATTTCATCCCGGGTTATGTAGATCGAAGCTGTCCTCACCTCCGGAGGATGCTTGTTGACTTCCTTCCTGTTGGCTTCTCTCAGCCCTTAGCCTTCTACTGTTTTGCCTAGCCATTGTCTTCCAAATCCAAAATTCTATCCGATGCAGAGGGTGCTAGTCCCTTCTCAGTGAAAGCACCAAAAATCTGATATCCAAAGTCCACATCCTTTTTGTAACCATACTATCAAATCCATGACCTCTTTGGGCTTAACCTTGAATCTGTAGACCTTGTCGGGTCACGTTATCCTGTTGCAGCCTTGACTTTTCCATCACGGGCTTGTATGTTCTCCGGCCTCAACTCTCTGGTCGAAGACTTTGATATCCACCGGCCTCGACTCTCCGGTCAAGGACTTTTTATATTCTCCGGCCTCGACTCTCCGGTCAAGGACTTTTTATATTCTCCGGCCTCGACTCTCCGGTCAAGGACTTTTTATATTCTCCGGCCTCGACTCTCCGGTATTTGTACTCGACATTGAAGTATGTCCGTCATTCCTTCACTCGGCATCCTCCACTCGGCATTTGTACTCGGCATTGAAGTACGTCCGGCATTCTTTCACTCGGCATCTTCCACTCGGCATTCGAACTCAGCATTAAAGTGCGCTCGGCACACCTCACCCCAGCATCGATCGGCATGCATCACTCAAATGCCTCGTCCGGCATTATTCTATCAGACTTTGTTCGGCATGCATCACTCAAATGCCTCGACCGACATTATTCTATCAGACTTCGTTCGGCATTCTTCCTCCAGACGCTTCGTTCGGCATGGAACGGGTCGGCATTGATGGCTCGGCATTACATGGCTCGGCATATGTGGACCGGCCATAAACTCGGTGGGCCTGAATCACGCAAAGGCCCAACAACTCAGGATTTGCCTATAAATACAGCATGTGGGGGTTCAGAAAAGGGATCCTGATTCTCTCTCCTTCTCTCTAACTTTCTATCCCTTAAGGCTAAGGCTAGCCTATCACTTTGTAACTGTAATCGATTGTTACAGCAATAAAAAAGAAATTACTAGAGTGGACGTAGGCCAGAGTTAGCCAAACCACTATAAATTCCATGTCTTTACCGCTTTCATTTTAATTTCTGTAATTCTTCATATTAAATATCCTCTACAAACATCCTACCCGTGAACTGTGATTGTTATTTTGTACTTTCACTTGGATTTGGGTGTTAGTGACCAATTTTGGCGCTAACAACCTGTTTATAAACCTATTTATAAAATTCCATTATATACATTCATTTCTTAAAAATTTCTTTCATGCTTCCAATCTATCTCCAATATTGATTTTGAATCCTTTATATATATTTCCATAATATCATTTGTAAATTCTCTTACAAAATTCATTTTAAAAATTTCCATTTATTTATCCGCAATAGTTAAATATAGCCAAACAATTATAATTTTCTAATTCAATTTCTTTAAAATAACCCCAGTTCCAATATATATATATTTTATTATCAAATTCCCATCAGTTCCATAGTGTCAAATTTCAGGCTAGTGCTATAATAGCATCCAATAATTTCAATCATTATAATAATCAATAATAGATTTTTCTATACAAAACATATATCACTATACATGAATAGTAAACAATAAATTTGAGGAATGTAGTTGGATCCCTCTAACCTATTTTCTACATCCACAAATGTTCATACAATATAAAAAAATACCAATCCCACTTCAAGAAGGATATCGTGTTATATAAGGTCATCCGCTATTATGCAGGGCGAATAGGGTCTCATCTACTATAATGCGTGGGAATATCACTCCAAATACTAATTTATATAATACTATATATATTAAACCATTCAACAGACAGAAATGTATAAATTCATAGGCATCCAAAATTTATTCGACCATTAAAAATTTAAAACTTCGGTAATCCAAAAGAGTGAGAATTTCTCACCTTGATTTATTTTACAATCTATCCAAAATAATTATCCCATCACGAAGATTTTTCGACGATGAACCCAACATGTTTCGTTCCATGATTTTGGACCTCGTATGATTTGCATATGGTATTTATACGTTAACCAAATCAATTAAATTTAATTAAGTAGTTAATCACACATTTAATTACTAATATTAAGTAAATTAATTTTTCACAACCCAGGACAAACTTTTGCTCGTTCCAGGCTCGAGCAATACGGTTGTTGGATGATGACTACCCCAAAACACACGCTGCCTCTATAGAGCCCGACACTACCTTTCCACCATCTCATGCATCCTTCTAGTAATTCTCAGTTTGCATGTGCCCTGCCCCCCATTGCGACAATCAACACGCGCAACCCTCATCCTCTAGAATCACGACCTTGCCCATCCAGCAACCAACACTACTTCCTCAACGTGCCTCCATCGCGTGCTCACCCATCACGACTCGCCGTAGTCGCTTTTCCCTACCACGAACATCATGCACTCATACAAGAATGACCTGCCTCGACCCTCGATTCCACCCCAACCGCGCACGTACCCACGTCGCCTCCACCATCGGCGCGAGCTCGTTCGATTTAGAAATGACTTGTTTTACGATTTGTTTTCAACAACCATTTGTACTTATACTCGATTTTGGGGAGATGCGATTATCCGCGGAAGAAGTAACATGATTTTCGAATCCCCTTTCCTCTTTTTTTATTATTGAAGACGAACTACTTTCCTCTTCTCTTTTTTTTATTAGCTTGAACGAATTCGATTCATTCGTTTAAATTGAAGTCGATTAGTTTTTAAAAAGTACGAAAGGTGCGTGATTTAAATTGAAGATTGGTGGAAAAGAGAATGACATTTTAGCAATAGGAGGTAACATGTTGGAATGGTTACAACATAGTGAAAAGATAGAATTATTGCTGAAAAAAATATCGACTAGACAATTATTCAATCTAAATTTAAAACGTCTCAATTTACGCAACTAAAAATCTCGAATCTTTTTCGAGGTATGCTACAAGGCGTTCATAATGTTATACCCCTATTCTGAGCACAATCGAAGAGGTAATTTCGAGTGCTAATTCGATTGTATGGAGAAGATAGCTTTATGGGCCCAATTATTATATTAAATTTCGACATGAATTTCAGCGAGTTTATATCCAGTACGACAAAACAATAACATCAAATGCTACGAAATTTGAAATCCGATAATAATACACTATTACGGATCCAATAGAACATGTTTTGTCGAATTTCGAGATTGTGTCTCGGAAGACTACTTTTAAATGTCAATTTGAACAAACTATTTTTAAAATTGAACCGAACACTTTTAAATTCAATCTTAGTTTTATTATCTTCATTATTATTAATATAAATTTTACAAGCCTTTATATTATTCTTAACAAACTTAAAACTCAAGAAACAATAATTTAACCAATATTCAATTGTTAAATTCAATAATTAAATCATTTAAAAAGTCACTATATTTAAATCTTGAATCTATTTTATTAAATAAAATCAAAATTTCATATTCAAAAATCAATTTATAATTCAAACAAATATTTAAAACCATTTAAATATTCCAAATTAAACATAAAATTTCGGGTCGTTATAATTCTAATTTATTCTTATCAAGCACTCTTTGGCAAATGTCGCTGTAAAAACAACATAACCGTAGTAATGCATTCCTTGTCCCTTTAGGTAGAAGTCCTCCTAGCGATACAAATAACAATAGTTGCATCAAAACATGATAATCATGGGAATTAAGATGTGAAATTTTATTTTGTTTTGCAAAACAATTCCTAATATTCAAGCAATACCCATTAGATACTTTCAAATTCCTCATCCTACTGTAAAAGATCTCCTTTTCTTGGTCAGTTAATGTGCCTGGCGTGGCTGGAAGTAATGCTTTGCTTCCCATTTCGATAGGATTTAATTTTTTTCTAATGCCCTGTACTTCTAGATTTTGCGTGAATTAATGCCATCTTTTAATTTTCCATTAATATCAAGTAACGTACCTTGAATACTCTCGCTCATAGTTTTTTCAACATGCATTACATCTAGATTGTGATGCAAAGGAAGTACATAATAAAACCAAAATTCGAAAATAACTATTTGATAATAAAGTGTTGATTACATAGAAAAGAAGAGGCAATTTGTTTCTAACTAAATTTTACCTGCCAATAAGACAAATCAAAGAAAATAGACTTCTTCTTCCATATTTGACTACCTTTTTCTTCCCCTCTTCTCTTTTCCTTTTCCGTTTTTCTTTGTAACAACCCGCATATTTATCAATTTTATATTTAAATATTTTATCGTTAGTCGGATTTTGGTCCGAAAAGCTACTTTTTGCAAACAATCGAATTGGGACTCGAGACCACCCCCATTGAGTTCAAAATGATGTTTGCGACCTTTTTGAGTATAAACTTCGATATGTTTGGAGATAGTTGATTTTTGCCACTTTTTCACTTAGGGCTTTGGTTTGGACTGCACCCTTATTAGCTCAGCCCAACCCCTTCTCTTCATAACTTCTCCTCTTTACTTAAACACTTCAAGCTAAAATAAAAATGGCGGAAGAGATGGGAAATGGAAATTCCTAAGCCCTAGCTTTCTTTGCAAATCCAACTTCTAGCTCCAAATTCAAGAGAACCCATTGGTAAGCATCTCATTCTTCTTCTCCAACTCATTCTCCTTCCAATTTCAGAAATTTCCTAAACCTAATTTGGGAAATATTTCTCTTTTAAGTTTAGAATCAAGCTTCTTGAGTTGAGATTGAAAGGTGGTTGATCTTCCTTTGTCTTGAAGCTTCTCCTTCATTTATTTGGGTTCAAAGGTGAGATTTTTATCTCACGTCTTAGTCTATAATTATCTTGGATTGTTAGGTATGAATTCCTAACATATATTCTTGTGCAATTGATTTTGGTTTGGATTGATTTGTTGTATATTCCAATTTTTGGTTTTTTGGTCTGATTTATGAAAATCCTTTTATGGATATTTGGACATTGATATTTGAGGCATATCGAAGATCCGTTTAGGCTGGGTTGTCGTTCGACGTAATTCCTTAGTCATCGTTATTTGCGCGTTCGATCGTTTCCGATATTCGTTTGGCCATTTTTGGCCTAGGTTCAGGAAATGCCCTGAACCCTTCATTCAGACGTCTGAAACGTAATATTCAGACGTCTGAATATTGTTCTGGGAAGATTTCTATTCCCAGATTCAGACGTCTGAATATATGATTTCAGACGTCTGAATTGGTTCATTTTGAACCAGAAAGGAAATAGGCTAAAAAGTGCCTATTTCAAACGTCAGGATTCAAGGATTCAGACGTCTGAATTCTGTCTTTGGAAAATATTTATTTTCCAGATTCAGACGTCTGAATTCTTGATTTCAGACGTCTGAATATGCACTCTTTTTGCCTATTTGCCTATTTACTTGAGAATTCCAATTTAAATCGATTCGTGATGATCCTATTTGTTGTTATAATTTATTATGACTTTGATGACTCCTTTTTAGGGATTTTGAATATCCATTTCGATGGATTCTTTATCGGTTTCTTTGGATTTTATTCACGTCTTCGAGTGTGAATTTTACTGATTGATTGTTCTTACAATCTTCTTTGTGATTTGTCACTTTAAAAATATAAAGGTTTTCTATACTAGTAGTAAATATCAAGACTCTTTCTTCAAATGATTTCAACATTATTTTATTACAAAGCTCGTTTCCTAAAACCGTTTTCCAATCTATTAGTATATACAAACCTTTACCTCACTCGTATGAGAAATCTAATTAAACGACTTAGTAAAACAAGTGGTATGAAACGCTTGCGTTTGCTTCGTCGGTTAACTCTTGGACTTGTTCGATTGAACCTTTTTGTGACAATTTTCTAGTGGAGATCTACAATTTGTTCGTAAATATTTAAGTTAAGCTAGTGGTTGTGGGACATGAAGCTAAGCTCATATATTTACTAGCTTACTGTAATTGACACTTCTTGATGATCATGATGGTCATTTTTATGATTTAAACTAGCAATTGTGCGATGTCTCTTTGTCTGTGAGGCTAGACTAGACACCATCTGTGTGATTCCGACTCACACATACCTCTTTGTCCACGTGGAGGACTGTACCTCATTTTTATCGAGTTTTAACTCACCAGGAGGAGTTTCGGCCCAAAGTCCGCAAAAGGGGACTATACCCTGTCAGGAGGAGTTTTGACTCACCAGGAGGAGCTTCGGCTCAAAGTCCGCAATGGGGGACTATACCCTGTCAGGAGGAGTCTTGACTCACCAGGAGGAGCTTCGGCTCAAAGTCCGCAATGGGGGACTATACCCTGTCTGGAGGAGCTCCGGCTCATTTTTTCTGGGATTGGCTATCCTTTTCTTGTGATTTCTGGATTTCGTGTGTTGAATTCTGGAATTTATGTTTCACCAACTTTTACGATTGGCATTGATATATATGTCATTTATTGTGGCTTGGTGAATGAAATTAGGAGTATGACATTCCTTTTTATCTTTGAGAAGATTTTGTGATATTGATTAATCTCTTGTTGATTTTTCAATTACTTATATATATCACAGCTTGGCATGGTGATTATTATACGTTTAGTCATATCTCTTATTCTATATCATTTCAACTGATATTTATAGCTAGACTGATCCGTTTATTATTTTCTTATTAAATAATACTCGGGTCAGACCGAGATGTTACAGGTGCTTCTGCTTGACTTCTCCCCTAGGATTCATTACTCTGACTTTTGGCAAACTACTTAGATTAGTAGTTTATTTTGTTGTATACACTTGAGATATAGACTCATAGTTGTATTCTTTTGTATAGCACGTTTTGCTATTCTTTTGTATTATTGTGGATCTTTTTGACCACTACTCTGATTTACACTTTCATGTGTTAATTATGTATTCATATCTTCTTCCGCCTTTGTGATATGAATTGTCTGCGAATGATTTATGTTATGTTTATTTCTATATTCGTTTCTGAAGATATTACAGCCACTGTGTAGTAGCTTTGAGTTTGTGTCGGTATGTCGGATTTCCCTCTTGATAAAGAAATGCATGTTATACTATCTGACATATCGATGCTCGCGCAAAGCAATTACACGGATGGTCGCTCCTCAACAGCCTTATTCTCCGTGCTAGTTGACAGCATTCACCGTAATGTTCTTGGCTAGCGTGGGTATAGAGGTGGGGCATCACAGCTTGGTATCAGAGCCAAACTTCGGAACAATATGGAATATTATAACAAGGATCATCGTCCTAAGTCCATCTTAGGAGTCGTGCTTTAGGATTTTATTCGGGTCTTCGTACCGTCCTATCCTATTTTCTTTTATGATTCCTTGTTTTATCTATCAAGATTTCTTGATATTTATTTTGAGAATAACTTTCCTCCTTCTTTCTTTCTTAAAGAAGAGAAATGGTTATACCAGGCCGTCCCAGCGCCGGTCAATCTAGTGCTACTCCTCAGGATGGAGTATTCATGTCTGCTCAGCAGCTTTTAGATCTCGTGAAGAACGCTCAAGCTGCAGGACCCATTCCAGAGCCTACTCATCCTAGATCCGGTTCTGCACGCTTGTGCAGAGACTATACCGATTTGGGTGGAAGGCCATTCAAATGATCCGAGAGTGTTATAGAAATTCAAGCTTGGCTCAAATCATGCGATCGAATCTTTTCTCGCATGAACCTTAATGACCTTCACCGAGTCCAAGTGGCTTCTAGCATGCTCCAAGAAAGATCGTTAGATTGGTATGAGCTTTTAATTTCTGAAATCGTTGAGGCGGATCTCACTTGGGAGCTATTCCGAGAGAGATTCGAATTGAAATTTGTGCCGGAGGCTGAAAAAGTAACTTTACCACGGCGTTTTATTGACCTTGTTCAAGGTGGATCTTCTGTGACAGACTATGTCGCATCTTTCGAATCTCTTTCCAAATACGGGGTTGAATACATTAACACCCCATTGAAGAAAAATCAGAGATTTGTCTATGGCTTGAATAAGAATCTTAAGAAGTCATTACTCCTGAAACTTGAGGTTTCATTTGATCAGCTTATTGATATCGCTCTTCATCTTGAAGAGGCCGATAGATAAATTGATGTCGAGGTTGGGAGTGCCAAACCGAACTCCAACAACAACAAGAAGAGGCATCCCTTTATTAGGTTTGAAAGTCCTAATCCTAACAAGAGGGCGAATCAAGAGACTTCTATAGCAAATACTGCCATCCCTAATCGCGGAGAAAGCTACAATTGTGGCTCTAGGGACCACTACATAAATAGGTGTCCAAGGACTATTTCTTGCCGCTATTGCAAAAGTGCGGATCATTATATCTCTTCGTGTCCCAAGCGTCAAAGCAGGAGAGAAGGAAAGCTCCAAGCCCCTAGCATCTCTTCTCTTAGTCAAGGTATTTTACATTCAATCCTTGATGGCATTGTTTTATTTTGTGAACTTTCTATTTGAGTTCTTTTTGATATGGGTTTCATCTCACTATTTTATATCAAAAGAACTTGTTAATTCTTTTTCTTTAAAAATATTTTTGGGCTTGATGAGTTCTTTGAGGATTGCGAATCCAGATGGTAGATCTGCAACACTCAATTCGCTTTTATTTGATGTCGAAAATTATTTTATGTGATTTTTCTTTCCGAGCCAATATTTTTACTTAGGCTCCGGAATTGATTTGTGCGATAGGATTGGCTTAATCATTAATGAAGCCTATGTCCTATTTTCTCGTGTGGACTATTCCTCTTCAACATTTTCAATCTGTTAAGCAGATTTCTATTTTTCCTTTATGATTTTGATTCCAACTTGATGGCATCATTTTATTCCTTAAGCCCACTTATAAGGAAAGTGTTATTTCTCTCATTCATGTAGTTAGAGAAATTTTCCGGTATTTTTGAGCTTGTCTTAGGATTATCACCTAAGTAATATTTTGTGTGGTGCTAAGGTCTTTTCAGTTTGACCTTGCCACCGATTTTCATTTGGCTACGAGTCGCATGAGTTAGCATTCCACTTACGCACTCCACACTCGTTATGATTCTAATGAATGACTTATTTTGTCATTCAATTTGTCCAGCTTATTTCATCCATTTTATATATCAAATATTCTATGAATATTTCGATGAGACCATTCTTGTATTTATTGGTTTTGGATGAAAATAGAAATTTAAAATTTTGTAAATCTTTTTCGCAAGATTTATTTATAGGTACAATTCGATTTTGATCTTAAAACGAGCAAAGAATATTCTTAAAGGTTTTTGAGAAACATGTTTATCATATAGAAGATGATTTTGTGATTGTATTGCCCGTTGGGTGCTTTAAGAATTCTGGTCGACGCGCTTGATCAACGTTATCGATAGGAATTTCCTAAACGCTTTGATGAGACAATCAGACACAGTATATTAACTTGAAAATAGTAAATTTTTCTAGAATGATTATTACATAATGATAAATGTAATTTTGAAAGTTTTAACTTTTCAGGAAAGAAGATTATTTAAAAGAAATTCTTTCTTTTCGATACTCTTGTTCTTGTGATTCCCGAGGGGGAACCAAGACTTTATCTTTTGTACCAATGCTTATCGTATTGGTTTGGATGTCGTTCTCTTGCATAAGATAACATGCTATCACTTGTGCTTCTAAATCATTAAAAGCCGATTGGGACTAGGTATGCCACTCATGATCTAGTGCTCGCGGCTATTGTTTTCGCTTTTAGAGTTTGGCATCATCATTTTTGGATGAGAAATCTGTTCTCTACCCCGATCATAAATCTTTGGAATAATTATTTTCTCATATGGAACTCCATGTTGACTCGAGTTCCTGACATCTTATGATCTTGATATTCTTTTTATTCCTGGAAGGGAAATCGTGTTGCCAATGCGCTTTGTCGTAAGCAACAAGTGGTTGTTTCTTTGACGATGGCCAAATGAAATTATCTTTTTACCAAGTTCATGGGGCGTTTTGATGTACTTCGTTTTATTGAGTTTCATCTCATTTCTTTTATGGACTTGCATCCGATGTTCTTTTATGGTGTTCGGTTCATCGAATGTATCGTTTTTGAACTACATCGATGTCCTGACTTTTTGGTTCATTGGACGTGCCGTTTTTGTACTACGTCGGTGTTCCAAATTATCCGAGTTCCTCATTTCTCGAGCGTACCGTTTTTGTACTACGCCGATGCACTGGCTCAATTTTCTGTTATTCTTGACGTTTTCTGCGTCTTTTAACTATGGAAATGCTTTTAGGTTTCCTATTTTTATTCTTGAGCTCGGTGTTATTGTTGAAATTGAAGTTTCACCAGATTTGACTTATGAGCAACATTCCATTTGCATCATTGCTTCGGAGGTTGAGCGCCTTCGGAATAAAGATGTTCTTCTTGTGAGAGTTCAATGGTTCCCAAATCCTAAGGATTGCTCTTGGGAATCCAGAGAATTCATCGAGCGATCCCGTTCAGGCTTACTCTTTCATGCTCTTTATGGTGAACTTCTTATTTCAATTTTCTTTTGTGTTGATATGCTTTTATGGTTGTTACTCTTTATTTTCTTCTTAAGTATCGCGAGGACGCAATTTCTTTAAGGAGGGGAGTCTGTAACAACCCGCATATTTATCGATTTTATATTTAAATATTTTATCGTTAGTCGGATTTTGGTCTGAAAAGCTACTTTTTGCAAACAGCCGAATTGGGACTCGAGACCACCCCCATTGAGTTCAAAATGACATTTGCCACCTTTTTGAGTATAAACTTCGATATGTTTGGAGATAGTTGATTTTTGCCACTTTCTCACTTAGGGCCTTGGTTTGGACTGCACCCTTATTAGCTCAGCCCAACCCCTTCTCTTCATAACTTCTCCTCTTTACTTAAACACTTCAAGCTAAAATAAAAATGGTGGAAGAGATGGGAAATGGAAATTCCTAAGCCCTAGCTTTCTTTGCAAATCCAACTTCTAGCTCCAAATTCAAGAGAACCCATTGGTAAGCATCTCCTTCTTCTTCTCCAACTCATTCTCCTTCCAATTTCAGAAATTTCCTAAATCTAATTTGGGAAATATTTCTCTTTTAAACTTAGAATCAAGCTTCTTGAGTTGAGATTGAAGTGTGGTTGATCTTCCATTGTCTTGAAGCTTCTCCTTCATTTATTTGGGTTCAAAGGTGAGATTTTTATCTCACGTCTTGGTCTATAATTATCTTGGATTGTTAGGTATGAATTCCTAACATTTATTCTTGTACAATTGATTTTGGTTTGGATTTATTTGTTGTATATTCCAATTTTTGGTTTTTTGGTCTAATTTATGAAAATCCTTTTATGGATATTTGGACATTGATATTTGAGGCGTATCGAAGAGCCGTTTAGGCTGGGTTGTCGTTCGACGTAATTCCTTAGTCATCGTCATTTGCTCGTTCGATCGTTTCCGATATTCGTTTGGCCATTTTGGCCTAGGTTCAGGAAATGCCCTGAACCCTTCATTCAGACGTCTGAAACGTAATATTCAGACGTCTGAATATTGTTCTGGGAAGATTTCTATTCCCAGATTCAAACGTCTGAATATATGATTTCAGACGTCTGAATTGGTTCATTTTGAACCAGAAAGGAAATAGGCTAAAAAGTGCCTATTTCAGACGTCTGGATTCAAGAATTCAGACGTCTGAATTCTGTCTTTGGAAAATATTTATTTTCCAGATTCAGACGTCTGAATTCTTGATTTCAGACGTCTGAATCTGCACTCTTTTTGCCTATTTGCCTATTTGCTTGAGAATTCCAATTTAAATCGATTCATGATGATCCTATTTGTTGTTATCATTTATTATGACTTTGATGACTCCTTTTTAAGGATTTTTGAATATCCATTTCGATGGATTCTTTATCGGTTTCTTTGGATTTTATTCACGTCTTCGAATGTGAATTTTACTGATTGATTGTTCTTACAATCTTCTTTGTGATTTGTCACTTTAAAAATATAAAGGTTTTCTATACTAGTAATAAATATCAAGACTCTTTCTTCAAATGATTTCAACACTATTTTATTACAAAGCTCGTTTTCTAAAACCGTTTTCCAATCTATTAGTATATACAAACCTTTACCTCACTCGTATGAGAAATATAATTAAACGACTTAGTAAAACAAGTGGTATGAAACGCTTGCGTTTGCTTCGTCGGTTAACTCTTGGACTTGTTCGATTGAACCTTTTTGTGATAATTTTCTAGTGGAGATCTACAATTTGTTCGTAAATATTTAAGTTAAGCTAGTGGTTATGGGACATGAAGCTAAGCTCATATATTTACTAGCTTACTGTAATTGACACTTATTGATGATCATGACGGTCATTTTTATGATTTAAACTAGCAATTGTGCGATGTCTCTTTGTCTGTGAGGCTAGACTGGACACCATCTGTGTGATTCCGACTCACACATACCTCTTTGTCCACGTGGAGGACTGTACCTCATTTTTATCGAGTTTTAACTCACCAGGAGGAGCTTCGGCTCAAAGTCCGCAATGGGGGACTATACCCTGTCAGGAGGAGTTTTGACTCACCAGGAGGAGCTTCGGCTCAAAGTCCGCAATGGGGGACTATACCCTGCCAGGAGGAGTTTTGACTCACCAGGAGGAGCTTCGGCTCAAAGTCCGCAATGGGGGACTATACCCTGTCTGGAGGAGCTCCGACTCATTTTTTGTGGGATTGGCCATCCTTTTCTTGTGATTTCTGGATTTCGTGTGTTGAATTCTGGAATTTATGTTTCACCAACTTTTACGATTGGCATTGATATATATGTCATTTATTGTGGCTTGGTGAATGAAATTAGGAGTATGACATTCCTTTTTATCTTTGAGAAGATTTTGTGATATTGATTAATCTCTTTTTGATTTTTCAATTACTTATATATATCACAGCTTGGCATGGTGATTATTATACGTTTAGTCATATATCTTATTCTATATCATTTCATCTGATATTTATAGCTAGACTGATCCGTTTATTATTTTCTTATTAAATAATACTCGGGTCAGACCGAGATGTTACAGGTGCTTCGGCTTGACTTCTCCCCTAGGATTCATTACTCTGACTTTTGGCAAACTACTTAGATTAGTAGTTTATTTTGTTGTATACACTTGAGATATAGACTCATAGTTGTATTCTTTTGTATAGCACGTTTTGCTATTCTTTTGTATTATTGTGGATCTTTTTGACCACCACTCTGATTTACACTTTCACGTGTTAATTATGTATTCATATCTTCTTCCGCCCTTGTGATATGAATTGTCTGCGAATGATTTATGTTATGTTTATTTCTATATACGTTTCTGAAGATATTACAGCCACCGTGTAGTAGCTTTGAGTTTGTGTCGGTATGTCGGATTTCCCTCTTGATAAAGAAATGCATGTTATACTATCTGACATATCGATGCTCGCGCAAAGCAATTACACGGATGGTCGCTCCTCAATAGCCTTATTCTCCGTGCTAGTTGACAGCATTCACCGTAATGTTCTTGGCTAGCGTGGGTATAGAGGTGGGGCGTCACACTCTTGCTCTTTATCTTTTTCTTCCCCTTTTGGTTTTTTTCTCCAGTCATTACAAATATCTTTAACAATATCAAATACTTGAGAATCAGTTGTATGGAGGCCTTTGTCTATTCTTTATGGTTCCATCAAACAAGTTTTTTCGTTGACGATATTCATGGTTAGGTTCAAGGAATCGCCTATGGCCTAAGTATGAACACTTCTTACTAAATGGTAACCATAATGAGCATGTATTAACGTCGCAAATAGGACAAGCTCTCTTACTCTTTGTTAACTCCGCTTTCTCTACGACCTAACGCCTTAAGAAATGTCACGACCTAAAGAAGGCTACGACCTAACGACTTAAGGAAGTACACGACTTAAGTAAGTACACGACTTAAGGAAGTACACGACTTAAGGAAGTACACGACTTAAGGAAGCCTACGACTTAAGGTAGTACACGACTTAAGGCATTGACAACCTAACAACTCAGAGTACTTCACAACCTACGACTTAAGGTATGGACGACCTAACGAGTTAAGGTCTAGACGACCTAAGAATTGAAACGGTCTAAGAAGTTCACGACTTAAGAAGTTACGATCTAACAACCTAAAAAGGGTACGACTTAACGACTCAAGGCACGAAAAGGTTAAGACAACTACACTTAAGTCGCAACCGACTTACGACCTTTGCTAGGTCGTTCACGACTTAAGACTACGGAGTCAAGATTCAATGCCGCATGACTTATGAGAGAACCGGTTGACTCGTTTGCGACTTAGGACTTGTGATATATATGAGCAACTTACCAGTTGGGCCATGACCCACGACTTAGTTTGAGTCGGCCACGACCCACGACTTAGTTTGAGTCGGCCACGACCTAAAGCTACCGAGTTAAAATCCAATGCCGTGATACTTATGCCGCATCTTTTTAACTCATTCGCGACTTAGGACTTATGACATGAATTCAGGTAGACAAGCTTACCTCTACTAAACCGTGGACTTGGCTCGATAGGTCGGCCACGAATTATCCTAAGTCGGCCACGACTTAGGACTTGGCAATAATTCCTGTCCAGAATTCTCTATAAATACATTGCCATCTCCAACTTTCAAAGGACTTTTCGGACAATCTCTTCAAGCGCCGATACTCTGCCAGTTTCTAAACCGACTCTATACTTGAAGTCTCGAAGAACACTACAAGCTACTTTGAAAGACTTTCACACGTCCGACATGGATTCGAAGACTTTCATCTACATCGAAGCTTAAGCTACTTGTTCAAAGTGTTTTGTAACAAAAGAGATTTGTACTTGAAGAGCATTGTGTCGTTTTGTAGCAAGATCAGTAATAAAGATACTTAAAGAGGACGTAGGCTACTCCTTAAGCCGAACCACTATAAAATCGTTGTCTCTTACTGTATTTTCTGTTATTTTAGCTGATATTCCGTTCCCGAACCATCGGGTGGTGCTTTCACATTCACACTTCACACACCGGGGTGTTAGCGTTCAATTTTAAGCGTTAATATTTTTGGTGCTTTCACTGAGAATTGAACTCAGGTTGTTCTCACCATTGCTTCTCAAAAAGTTGTTGAAAGGATTTCTTTTAAAACCAGAAGTTTATTGGAAATAATGGCTCCTGGGAGAAAACGAAGTTCTGTAATATCCGACAATGTTCAAGAGAATACCGCTACCTCTCCTCCTTCAAGTCAAGCAGCTCCAACTGCTGGAGTTACGCGAGCAGAATTGGATGCCGTAGTTTTGGGGTTGAATCAACAATTGAATGCCCAAAATGCACAGTTGGAGGCTCAGAATGCCCAGAATGCCCTGATCTTAAGTAAGTTGAATGATCTACTTGGGGCTAACCGTCAACCGGTTAATAATGATGGAAACCCTACTACGGGAGTTCAAGATGTTGAAGGAGGGAACGTTTCTCAAAGAACCGTAGACCCTGTGGAAAAGACACCTCTCCAGGCTGGAGGATCAGGACCGCAGCCGACCCTCCGTGAACGGTTGTCAAGACAGAATTCAGAAAGAGTGGCTGATGTTTGCCCTCCAGAGCCTCTAAATAATGAAGAGTATTTCTCAAGCATGGTTCGTCAGATTATGAAGGAAAGCATGCGAAGTGATGAAGATGAGAAAGAATGGGGTTTTGCTCAAAGCAAAACTCCATTTACTAAAAAGATCTTGAAGGCAGAGTTCCCAAGGAAATTCATTCCCCCTACTATTCCGGCTTACAAGGGGACGAGAGATCCTAATGAGTTTCTGTATAAGTACGATTGGCATATGACAGGTGCCAGAGCGTCTGATGAAATCAATTGTCGATATTTCCTGGTATATCTGGAAGGTGTGGCTCTATTGTGGTTTACAAAGCTGCCGGTCAGGTCCATTGATCAGTTCTCCGATTTGACCAGGAAATTCAAGGAGCAATTTCGATTGTATGCTTCAAAAGCAAAGGATATAATGTCTCTATCAAGTCTAGAGCAAAATCCGAGAGAATCCATCAGATCATTTTTGAATCGTTTTAACATAGCATTGGCTAAGGTAGATAATGCTGAGCCACGCATGGTCCTAACAAACTTAATAAGGGCGATTGACAAATCAAGCGAATTTGGAAAATGGTTGAAAATGAAAGAACCAAACTCGCTTGACAAATTCTACAAGAAAGCGGATGAATTCATGCGCATGGAGAGCCTCCAAACACCGGCTAAGGTGGTATCAGCAGAAGCCGGGAACAATGGTGCTGCTTCGAACAAGAAAGAACTTAACACTTAGAAAAGGGGAAATGATGGTGGAAAGAAACAGGGAGATGCTAAGAAAGGCCGTCCTTTCAATTTCACAACCTTGACTGATACCCTTGAGAACATCTTCTTTGCGACCAAGGATGATGTCAATTATCTGACACCACCTAAACTGAGAGTTGGAAGTAAGATGGAAAAAAGTGGAAGGTTCTGCCAGTTCCACAACCAACCCGGCCATGACACCAACGAATGCCGTCATTTGAAAGAGGTAATTGAACAACTCGTGAAAGAGAACAAGATCCAACAGTATGTGAAAAGGAATAGAAATTCCCCAGTCTCGTCGACTCAAGGACAACAAGTTCCCGCTCACCGTCCTGGCTCAAGTGAGAAGGCCGTAGAACATGAGTCGGAAAGACCTGTCATCAATATAATAACTGGAGGGCCTCACCCAGCAGGAAAAAGCTGGGGTGAGATGGAAAGGTATGCCCGGGACTTGAGGCATGTACCGGCTGAAGATAATGTTTTTGTATTAGAAAATGATGCACCTTTAAAGCAACAAAAGACTTCCACTGATGATATTGTATTCAGCGCCAGAGATTCTTTGGGTATCGAGGCTCCTACCATAGATCCTTTAGTCATATCCGCTGGTATTGGGCCGGCTACTGTGAGAAGAGTTCTAGTTGATTGTGGAGCTTCATGCAACATTCTCTTCAAGAAGACTTTTGATCAGATGAAAATTCCAATGGCTGACGTTCAAGCTTCATCACTTAAGATTGCTGGGTTTGCTGGGGAACCCAAACAACCGATTGGGACCATAGATTTGTTTGTAGAACTTGGAAAAGGGCTGAGGAAGGTGGCTCGAAAGCAAACCTTTATAATTGTTGAAGAATTCTCTGCCTACAATGCCTTTTTAGGCCGAGCAACTCTTGCTGCATTCAAAGCTGTTCTTTCCCCATGGTGCCTGACTATAAAATTCCCCACAGATAATGGAATTGGTGTGATTAAAGGAGACCAAGATGCGGGGCGAGAATGTTATCTTACAGAGTTGTGTGAATCAAGGAAAAGAGAAACGGGAAAGGGCGCGGCGGCTCCAGTCCGCATCAAAGAACCAACCTTGTAGCAATTACAGGGTGGACCCTGTAGTGGTGAATATAGTGGCACACGAAGAGAGATGGATCCAAGGAAAGCCGGTGTAGGGGAGAATAGGGTAGTACCGGTAGAGGTAACAGTGCCGGTACCCGTTGACCCAAAGGACCCAAACAAAGTGCTGAATGTGTGTTCACAACTCAACACAACATTTCAGAATGTTCTGATTTCATTTTTGAAGGCAAATTTGGATGTATTCGCTTGGACTCATGCTGACATGTGTGGAATATCCCCAGAGATTACAGTACACGCTCTAAACATTGATCCAAAGTTTACACCCGTGAAACAGAAAAGAAGAACTCAGGGTCCAGAAAGGTCAGCAGCATTGAAAGAAGAAGTGGATCGGCTCATGGAGAACGGTTTCATCAGAGAATCTACTTATCCAAATTGGGTATCAAATCCAGTGCTGGTTAAAAAAGCTAACGGAAAATGGAGAGTATGCATTGACTTTTCAGATTTGAACAAAACCTGCCCCAAAGACTGCTTCCCGCTGCCCAGGATCGATCAGTTGGTGGATGGGACGACGGGGCACGAATTGTTATCTTTTATGGATGCATACTCCGGATATAACCAGATTATGATGCATGGGCCAGATCAAGAGGACACAAGCTTCATCACAGATGTTGGACTCTACTGCTACAAGGTCATGCCTTTCGGACTCAAGAATGCAGGGGCAACTTACCAAAGGCTTGTTAATGCCATGTTTAAACTGCAGATTGGCAAGACAATGGAAGTTTATGTTGATTATATGCTAGTGAAGTCTAAGAAAGCAGTGGACCACATGGATCACTTGGCAGAGATGTTCGCAGTACTCCGAAAGTACAGAATGAAGCTTAATCCCTTGAAATGTTCATTTGGAGTGGAGTCCGGAAAGTTTTTGGGTTTCATTGTGAGCGCTAGGGGCATTGAAGCTAATCATGCTCAGATCACTGCCCTGAGGGAGGTCAAAGCTCCTAGAACGAAGAAGGAATTGCAAAGTCTCAATGGGAAGGTTGCTGCCTTGAGTCGGTTCATTTCAAAAGCTACTGACAAATGCATTCCATTCTTTGATGCTCTGAAGAAAGGAAGAAAAAACTTTGAGTTGACTCCTGAATGTCAGAAAGCATTTGATGAGTTGGTTCGTCATATGGAAGTGCCTCCGATACTTTCAAAGCCTGACAATGGTGAAGATCTCTTCATATATTTGGCAATTTCATCTCATGCTCTCGGTGCAGGGTTGGTACGGGAAGACGCAAGGATTCAACGCCCGGTCTATTATATCAGCAAAAGATTCACCGGGGCAGAGATGAACTATTCAAGGTTGGAAAAGCTCGCCTATTGTTTGTTGATAGCATCAAGAAAATTGAGGCCATATTTCCAAGCTCATCCTATCAAAGTCCTCACTGATCAACCTCTAAAGCAAGTCCTATTCCGTCCTGAGACTTCGGGGCGTCTTTTGAAATGGAATATCGGACTCAGCCAATATGACATCACTTATCATCCTCGGAAAGCAATCAATGGACAAGCTTTAGCAGATTTCATCGCAGAATGTACGGATAAAGGTGATAGTGAGGAAGAAGCCACTGATAGCATCCCAATCCAATGGAAATTGTATGTCGATGGCTCAAGGAATGATTACTGTTCTGGAGCAGGGGTTGTCCTTGAAACCCCAGAAGGGCGATCGCTGTGTTATGCACTGAGATTAGAATTTCCTTCGACAAATAATGAAGCAGAATATGAAGCTCTTATCGCTGGCTTGAGGATTGCTAAAGAACTAAATATCAGAGAATTACAAATCTTCAGCGATTCTCAACTTATCGTATGCCAAGTCAAGAGGGAATTTCATGCTAGAGGGGGAAATCTTCCCGCTTATTTGTCAAAGGCCTGGGAACTTCTTGATGATTTTGATCATTATTCAATAAGTCCCATACCCCGGGAAGAGAACATAAAAGGCGGATTCTCTTGCAAAGTATTCAAGTACTGGCGAAGCTCAACTATTGGGATTAGTTCCCATGGAAGTCTTGTCAACTTCGAGCACGGATGAGATGAATGTTGATTGGATTATGAGTGTATCTGAAGAGCAAGAATCTTGGATGACTCCGATATTGGAATATTTACTCAATGGATCTTTGCCAGAAAGTTCAAAAGAACGACATAAGCTGTTAAGGAAAGCCTCTAGATATATGATCCAGGATGACCGATTATACAGACGAGGATTTTCAATGCCACTACTCCGCTGTGTAACTAAAGAAGAAGCCAAGTCAATTCTAACTGAAGTACATGGAGGGGAGTGTGGAGATCATATAGGAGGTCAAACTTTAGCAAAGAAAATTCTCCGTTATGGATATTTTTGGCCAGAGATTAATCGAGATGCTGCTGACTATTCCCGAAAGTGTGATAAATGCCAGAGATTTGCCAAAATTCCTAGAGCACCTTCCACTGAGCTAACACAAATGGTCAGTCCATGGCCGTTTTCCATCTGGGGAATAGATCTCATTGGGCCTTTGCCGACTGCCAAATCGGGGATTAAATATGCTATCGTTGTTGTTGATTGTTTCAATAAATGGGCTGAAGCTGAACCATTGGCTACCGTTACCTCTAAGAAAATGATAATTTTTGTGACTAAAAATATCATTTGCAGGTATGGTGTGCCTCAGAAGATAATCACAGACAATGGTACACAGTTCAAAAGTGAGGAATTCCAAGATTTCTGCAAACGATTCAAGATCCGAAAAAGCTTCTCAGCAGTGGCTCATCCGCAGGCAAACGGGCAAGTGGAAGCAGTAAACAAAATCATCAAATCAACCATCAAAAAGCAGCTAGAAAAAGCAAAAGGTGGTTGGGTCGATAAGTTACCACTTGCACTATGGGCATACAGAACTACCCACAAAAATGCGACTGGGCATACTCCATTTTCATTGGCATACGGATCAGAAGCAATGACTCTAGTGGAAACGGAAGTTCCCTCACACAGAAGGATCCATTTTGATCAAGATGAGAATGAAAAACTGCAATTGGAAGCGCTTGACCTCCTTGATGAAAGAAGAGAAGAGGCTAAGCTTAGAATTGCAGCCCATCAGCAAAGGATAGCCAGGCACTTCAATTCCAAAGTTCGTCAGCGTAGCTTTGAAGTTGGGGACCTAGTCCTGAAGAGAATTATGATAGCCACGGGTGTGTTTGGGCCAAACTGGGAGGGGCCATATGTCATAGGCACGAAACTTCTTGATGGCACATTCAAACTCACTACTGTCGAAGGAGAACCAATCCCAAGAGCTTGGAACAGCAATCATTTGCGTCCATATTTCACTTAAAAGCTTTGCTGAAATGTTGTAAAAGAATTACGAATATATGATTCTTGTATTGAAAGCAATTGTAAAGCAAGTGAATAATGAAAAGCTATAAAGTGGATGTAGGCCCAGCTTTTGGCCGAACCACTATAAATCTTTTGCTCTCTACTACTATAAACTGCTTTGTTTTGTTTCGACATATAAAATACGTTAATTGTGTTACTAAAATGTCGATTTAATAATGCAGGCCATAAAAACAAAGCTTACCCATCACAAGACCAAGCGATCTCCGACATCACCCAGCAAGCAAACGCTAAACCATTCAAAATTTCCATGCTCGAATCCTACGAAAGAAGTGCTTCGAACAAAAGTTAGCGATGTGGCTGGAAGTGGACCATTTCTAACTAACTACGAATGTTTGTACAAACGAGCATCCAGTTAAATAGCCTATGTCTACCACCACCAACTCGCTTAACTATGATGTATATTTCTTTGGATAAGGAAAATTATTGGCAACTAAAAAGGGATGATATTTGAAAAATATAACGGGGATCGCCGACTTGAATAGATGGCAAAGAGACATGGGCGAGCAAGCAGCAAACAGCAAAAGACCTCTTCGGAGGCACAAGCCCTCTTCGGAGGCACAACTCTTCGGAGGATAAAGACCTCAAACGGGGCATGCCAGAAGACTATCTCAACATGGTATGGAATGATCGGAAGCACCTTCCCAACAAGAAGGCAAAGCGCTTGTTTACTAGTTGAGACAGTTTGCGTAGACAAGCGTCCAAGTAACTTGCGTCCGCCCCGTGAGTCCATGAGACGACCGGAGGCACCTTCCCAAGTGGAAGGCAAGGCGCTCGTTCATTAGTTGAGACAATCTACGCAAACAAACGTCCAAGTAACTTGCGCTCGCCCCGTGAATCCAACCAACAATGAGGAAGAAACTTCCAGGTAGACTCGGAGGCATGCATTCCACCGAGATCTGAAATAAAACTTCACAAGTGCTGGAATGTGAAAAGCCCTCTTCGGAGGCCCATTTCACCATAGTTGAAATGCTAAAAGACCTCGAGCGGGCCTCGCCAGAAAAAGAGAGTTCTTTCTCGACATAAAGTTGCGGACTGATCGGTGGTACACCCCCGTGAATCCATCCAACTAAGAGAAAGAAGCTCCAAACTTCCAGGAAAAAGCTACTCAGAGGCACACATTTCACCGTGATCTGAAATAAAACTTCACACGAGTCGAAATGTGAAAAGCCCTCTTCGGAGGCCCGCTTCCCAGCGAACAGGGAAAAGATAAAAGCCCCTCCCAAGAGGCAGAAACAAAAAGACCTCTTCCCAGAGGCACAATCAAACAAAAAGACCTCTTCACAGAGGCACAATAAAAAAAAAGACCTCTTCCCAGAGGCACAATCAAAAACTCTCATTAGAGGCTCAAGCAAGTTGAAACCCTTTTTTCTTTTCGAAAGGCCCATTGCACTATGAAGTGAAACTCACTAGCCAAAGAAAAAGTGACTTTTTTCAAAAAAAGAAAAAGAGGAGTGCAAAAACTTTGCAATAAAAAAAAGCAGAAGAAAGAAAGAGAAGACTCATCCAATATGAAGTGCATTTTACTAAGCTAGAAAAATACTTTCTTGAAACGGAAATATTATCCTATAAAGTATAAATGCAAACTTCTTTCAAACGGATGAGTTGTTCTCTAAAAGGAAGAGTACAAGTCTTCTTGAAATAGAAGAATTGTTCTCCGAAACTTTGTCAATATAAAACAAAAGGGTCCCCTTCAAAGGTACACTTTAGCTCTCAAAGGAAGATTGGTTCATCTATTTTGAGAAGGCCCTTCCTCAAAAGACTAAAGTGCCCTTCAGAGGCCCGCTCTACCACATAGGAGAATTCGCTTTGTAAAAATTTATATATGCACAAAAGAAAAAGTGATATCTCCGAAGGTTGAAGCGTAAAAACTTATATGAAATGAGGTGTACTCTGTTTAGGGCGAAATGATATTTCCACAAATATGGAATAATTATTCTCCAAAAATAGGAGCACAAGTCCCCTCGAGATTGGAAATATTACGATGAGCTTATGGTATGGGGGCAATACGGTATGGCTGCACTGGTAAAAGCAACGCCCGAACAACATACCACAAGCTCACTGTAATATTATATAAAGAAACTTGCATATATAAAAAAGAAAAGAAAATAATAGATGCATTCTCATACACAGACAGAAGTTTGTACAAGCAAGAGAATCATTTTATTCAACGTTATGAAAATTATGTACATTTATTCAACGTTATGAAAATTATGTACATATGCAGGTTTCAAAATAAAAGAAAAGAGGGGGCCGGTACCCGCACAACGTCTAGTCAGTACAAACAAAAAGCTAAAAGCAAAAAGTAAAAACAAGGAAGGGGAAGCATGGCCCATCACTTCTTCTTCTTGCCACCACCTTTGGAGCCTTCACCTGACCTAATAGGTAGTTTTTCAAGACGTTTTGGGAGAGTTGGGGAAGAAGGAGAGAGGGCTACTACCGGATCAACCTCCGCTTCCTTTTCAGTAACGGAAATGCTTTTCCTTTTCTTCTTAGAAGTAGTACTCTTCCTCCTCCTCTTCGAAGAAGACTCGCTTCCCGGGGTAAAAAGAGTAGACAATTTTATGTCATCGGAAATGGTTCGCTCCGGGGACTCATTGCCTTCTCCAAGCCCTTCTCCCCGTGTTCCTGTGAAGCATTAGGATCATCTAAGTCTCAGAGAGCCTCTATTTGCTCCTCTTGCGACCCGGGTTGAGAGGCGGATGGAGGGGTGACCTGGAGAGGTGGGGGAGGAATAACTAAAGGAGGGGGAGTATGAACGATGCTCGACACTTTCTCTACAGAAGAAAAGAAGTTAAAGTCAGTAAAGAGAGGAGATAAAGGCTCGTTGAGATTCAGGAAGTAGTCAAGAAGCTCATCAAACTCATAGGAAGAAAATGAGCAGTCTATTTGAGAAAGATTAGCATTAGGATTACCTGGCGAAGTAGGCTTTGCTACGTCAATCTCAAAACCCAGCGCTTCACCGCTCTCTTGGCTTTCGTCTCCGTTATGGACAGTTGCACCTTCTTTGATAGCTTTGGTAGGGCGTGGAGAATGAGAACTGGAGCCGACAATGTCGATTTCGGCCGAAGGTGAAGGCTGAACTGGATCAGTTGAAGTAGTTTTTCCTAAATGTTCCCCTTCTGCCATTTCGGCTCTTAATTTCGCAAGATGTTCTTTTCCCCTAACAAGAGCGGCGCGAGCTTCGTCTTCCAAGTAATGCTCCTCAAGAGCTGATTCGACGTAGCCAGCACCTTTAGCACCAAGCATGTCAAGTGCGGCCTCCCACACTTAGCCAGAGTAATTTCATATTTGGGGCCGAGAAAGGCGAGACTACCACGCCCCAGGACGCTGTGCAGATAGAAGTCAAATAATGTTGAACTGACATCGGCTTTAGCCGCTTGATGAGCTTCTTCAGCTGCAATTTTGCCGGCCACTGCCTCATCACGCTCTCTTTCAATCTTTGAGAGTTGAAGCTTTAACATTTCGATCTCCATCTCCTGGGAGCAAGTTTTCTTTCGAAGCTCAGCAATATCGGCAGTATGGCCCTCGTTAATTCTGTTTTGCACTTCGA
This sequence comes from Allium cepa, assembly GCA_030765085.1. Lineage (NCBI taxonomy): Eukaryota > Viridiplantae > Streptophyta > Magnoliopsida > Asparagales > Amaryllidaceae > Allium > Allium cepa. The sequence continues at coordinate 879,446,175 of CM060931.1, read as the reverse complement.
ACCTATCTTCGGCATCCCTCTGAGCAGCATGAGCGTCCCGCACTTGTTCCTGAAGCACTTTCTCCCTCTGGGAGTAGGAAGTAGAAGAAGTAGCAAGCTCCTCTTTAAGTTTCCCAACTTCCGCTTCGAGCTTTTCCTTATAGTCAGTGATGCTCCTCATCTCTGCGTCATGTTCATTGAGAATTTTCTGCCATTCAGATTTATCGTTCTCCATGGCCAGCATAGCCTCAAGATTCGCATGATTCACTCTCTGGAGTTCGTCAACAAGTTTTTGCCAGCTCGACATTCTCTCAATATCAAGTCTGACGGCATCAAGATTTCGCAACATGGCAGGCTTGTCAATTGGAACTAAGTCGAGATCAAAGCGAACCCCCTTCAAGCACCATTGTGGAAACCGGCTTTGGAGAGTAGCTGGACCTGGCCCAACTTGATATGAAGGCCTGTTGATGATTGTCTAGATATCGGTATGGGAAGGGGCAGGAGATTGAGAAGGAATGGGAGCAGTGGTCTTCTCAGAAATTGCAGGCACTGATTGCTCACTAACTTTAGCCCGTTTGCTTGGGTCATTAGCCATGTGGCTCTTCCCTCTGTCATCATGGGATTTACGTTTATGGGAATCACCCTCTTTATGGGAAGAATCGTACCGCTCATCCCCTCTTCCATAGCGTTCTTCATAAGAACGTCTCTCCTGAGCCATTCGAGCAGCCCTCTCTTCATCAGTTTCCCTATAAGTGGGAAGATAGCGCCTATAGTCATACTGACCATGCTTTCCGTATTGCTTGAAGTCATCGTAATATGAACCACTTCGCCTCATTGGAGAACCTGAAAATGAAAAAGAAGCGTAACTTTAGAATCTTCAAAGTACAAAGAGCTAAGTGCATGAAAGTGCTGAAAAGTTCTAAGTGTGTGTGATGTGCAAACTACACGCCTCAAACTACGAACCACTCTTCGATCGTGGAAGAATGGTGGGGGTAATAGTTAACGTCAACTCTTGAGTCGACGGAGCTTGTTGCAAAGTAGAAGTCGCTTCAACTACTGAAGAAGAAACCATAGTAGTAACTGGGTCATCTTTAAAGAGCTCCTGTGAAGTGACAAACAGGCCGCTCAACCCTTCAAAAGTGTCATCCCCGCTCTGCTTGACACGGCTTGCTTTCCCGGCTTCTTCATCACCAGACTTCTTTGAATATTGGGGAGATCCCTGAGGCTCTTCTTCTTCAATGACCGGGGAAAGTGCAAATTTACCAGATAACCCCGCAACATCAATAGAAGTAGAGCACTTCACTAGAGAAGCCTCAGAAGCAGGTTCTTTTGGTGTGGGTGCGTCAGTAGAAACTGGGGCATCTAATGCTTTAGCTGGGGAGTCTGGGACCTCATGGGGGTGTGTAGAGCGAGAAGTGTGTAAAAGTCCATACTGATGCAAAAGTTCGTCCCTCAACAAAAACTTTACACTTCTCTCTTCTGCGGTCACAGCATTCAATCTTTCAAAAACTTGCTTATGACCTGGATCTCTAAAGGGGGGAGGAAGTGCTAAAAAAGGAAAAGAGTGAAATTAGCAATTAGCGACTCAGATCTCGAAAAACTCAGGAATGGAAAATAGAAGCAGGTAATCTTACTTCCTACTCTCCAGATGGCGTAAAACCCTGGGGGCAGCGAACAAAGAAAAACTTATTCAAGAAGCCATGAACGCTTTCGGAAAGATTAGTGATGAGTTTGCGACTCCTAGCGCTTCATATAACAACAATGGAGGGATGATCTTTAGTCTTTGTAAAAGAGCATAAATAACAAATTTCCTCGAAACTCGGTAGTCGATCCAGAGTTCTCATGAATAAAACACACAACCCCATCAGAATGGCGTAACCATTGGGGTGCAGTTGGAACGGAGAGATGGTCAATCTAAGTAGAAACTGTGGAAGAAAGTCACTGAAGGGAGGAATAGCACCGTACAAGCACATTTGGCGGTTGACCGCTACAAAGCCAGGAGGCGCCACATCAGCAGTGTTAGTTTTCTGAGGAAGAATGGCATCTGCTTCATCAATGCCAAACTGAGTGCATAACTGACGAAAAACTTTGTATGATAAAGTGGTAGAGGCTCTCTCTGGAGGATTAACTAGGGGAGCCGGTATAAGAGTGGCTTCTCCAGTCTGGGCTGTTATCTCTTCTTGTTGAGAAGTCATTCTACACAAGCAACTGGATATTCAAATGTGAAGGTGCATGTTTCCTAAAAGTGTGAAGTATTGTGCAGAACTAATAAAAATAACAAGTAAATATAACTGGAATTAAACTAGTCGACAATTGATCGATTACCAAATTTCAGGACCTGTTAATTTAAAGTTCAGGTATAGTATTAGTGCAAACTGGGCAGTTTCAGTTGACTATTTCAATGTTGCTTTAATACTTTACTTGAATTTGATGATTTAAAAGCACTTCGTTCACACAATCTATTTAAGTTGATTATCTGTTGTTAACTAATCTGCCATTTGATGTGGGAAGTCAGTGGCGATATATTCGTCCCAATTTTCTGTAAATGATGTATTGAACAGATTGTTAGCTTGCAAGTCAAAAGTGATCTGTGAAAGAATGCAACAAAGTTTAACAGTTTAAAGACTAAACAGTTCAAGGTTCAAGCAATCCAAAGTTCAGAAAGATCAAGTGCTAACTCGCCGACGAGTAAAGAATTTTTCCTACGAGTTAAGTTAAGTCGTTGGTTCTCTGGCTAACTCGTCCACGACCTAAGGATTATGAGGCGAGTCAGGTTAGGTCGCTTCAATTTTGAGTCGTTGATGTTTTAAGTCGGCAGTGCTTTGAGTCGTAAGTCGTGGAACAGAAGAAAAGCTTCAGTTCAAAGTAGTGAGAAATTCTCCAAGTCCTAACTCGGCCACGACTCAGGGCTTAAGTCGTAAAGGTTGCTAGGTCGGTTCATAGTTAAATCACAGAGATCACTTGGCCGCATAAAATTGCTAGATCGTACCCGAGGCAATATCCCACTCTTATTCCGGCTTACCAGTTAACCTTCTAACTCTTAACCCGTTAACCCAATAACCTCTCGATCAACAACAACCCTAGTTCTATCACACCGCTGAATCGCCACAAATCTCGAGTCGTCTTAAGTCAAATCAAACAGCTTTGAGTCCATCGATGACCAATGCAACAATACTCTCACGGCTAAAGGGGTGAATCGGAGATGAAGAACTGGGCTCATAGATTGATGATGTTCGACGATTGAAAAAGAAGCAGGATCGCTTACGCAGTGTAATGCTAGATAGAATCGGAAACGAATCCGGAAGGAATCACTGTAGGGAGCTCGGAGAAATGCTAATGGCAGATGCGACATAGGAGATAGGTTATGAGAAGAAAGAAGTAAGAGAAATGACTCAAGTCTTTTATATCTCAGGGCAGTGGAACCCGAATCGGCACACGCGAGTTAAGGAAAGTCGAAGAACACGACCTACGACTTAGGCGTGTACTTCGAGGGGCAAATGTTAACTCCGCTTTCTCTACGACCTAACGACTTAAGAAATGTCACGACCTAAAGAAGGCCACGACCTAACGACTTAAGGAAGTACACGACTTAAGGAAGTACACGACTTAAGGAAGTACACGACTTAAGGAAGTACACGACTTAAGGAAGTACACGACTTAAGGCATTGACGACCTAACAACTCAGAGTACTTCACAACCTACGACTTAAGGTATGGACGACCTAACGAGTTAAGGTCTAGACGACCTAAGAATTGAAACGATCTAAGCAGTTCACGACTTAAGAAGTTACGATCTAACAACCTAAAAAGGGTACGACTTAACGACTCAAGGCACGAAAAGGTTAAGACAATTACACTTAAGTCGCAACCGACTTACGACCTTTGCTAGGTCGTTCACGACTTAAGACTACGGAGTCAAGATTCAATGCCTCATCACTTACGAGAGGACCGGTTGACTCGTTTGCGACTTAGGACTTGTGATATATATGAACAAGCTTACCAGTTGGGCCACGACCCACGACTTAGTTTGAGTCGCCCACGACCTAAAGCTACCGAGTTAAAATCCAATGCCGTGATACTTATGCCGCATCTTTTTAACTCAATCGCGACTTAGGGATTATGACATGAATTCAGGTAGACAAGCTTACCTCTATTAAACCGTGGACTTGGCTCGATAGGTCGACCATGACTTATCCTAAGTCGGGCATGACTTATCCTAAGTTGGCCACGACTTAGGACGTGGCAATAATTCCTGCCCAGAATTCTCTATAAATACATTGCCATCTCCAACTTTCAAAGGACTTTTAGGGGAATCTCTTCAAGCGCCGATACTCTACCAGTTTCTAGACCGACTCTATACTTGAAGTCTCGAAGAACACTACAAGCTACTTTGAAAGACTTTCACACATCCGACATGGATTCGAAGACTTTCATCTACATCGAAGCTTAAGCTACTTGTTCAAAGTGTTTTGTAACTAAAGAGATTTGTACTTGAAGAGCATTGTATCGTTTTGTAGCAAGATCAGTAATAAAGATACTTAAAGTGGACGTAGGCTACTCCTTAAGCCGAACCACTATAAAATCGGTGTCTCTTACTGTATTTTCTGTTATTTTAGCTGATATTCCGTTCCCGAACCATCGGGTGGTGCTTTCACATTCACACTTCACACACCGGGGTGTTAGCGTTCAATTTTAAGTGTTAACACTCTTTACGATGCAACCTGCTAAATTTCCATAAACAGGAAAATCATTTATCGTCCACATTAAAATAGCATTTAATCTGAATTTGCTACGAGTTTATGCATCATACACCTTTACTACTTTATCCCATAATTTTTTCAAATCTTCAATATGTTGTTGCCATGGCCTAGGAATTAACAAAGATAACGTCATATTATCCTTGTGCACACAAAGCCACGGAGTGAAGTTGTAAGCAACAAGAAACACTGGCCAATATCTATATGTACAGTTCCAATCACCAAAGGGATTAAAGCCATCACTTACAAGCCCAAGCCTTATATTCCATGGATCAGATGCAAAGGAAGAATACATCCTATCAATCATAGCCTATTGAGAAGAATCTACTTGATAACTTAATTACCATCTTCCCTCTTATGGGTGCTATGCCATCTTAATTGCTTCGATGTTTCTGAGGACGTAAACATTCTTTTTAGTCTTGGTATTATTGGAAAGTATCTTAAGCCATTGCAAGTATTTTGTCTTGCTTTCTGTCTTCCTTTGTCTTGTTCTTTTTCCAATGAGATTTGCCACATTTTGGACAAAAATCACTATGTTCAAGCTCTTTTCTAAATAGATAACAATTATATACACATTCATGTATTTCTCTATAGCCTAAACAAAATGATTTAAGTAGCTTCCTTGTTGCATATGTTGAATCGAGAAGCTTGTTTTCCATAGGCATCATATCCTTAAGGAGTTTAAGAAGTTCCGTAAATGCTGCGTCAGATACACCATTTCTAGCCTTGTGTTTGTAAAGAAGTATTGTAGCTGACAACTTTATATGGTATGCACAACCAGGATACAAAGGAATTTCGGTATTTTCCATCATCTCCTTAGTCCTTACCCATGTCTTACATTAGCATTATCTTCCACCCTTTCATTACATACAAATGCATCAACGTACATTGTATATGTATCTATCACTTTGTCATCTTCATTTTATAAAGGACGTTCTTCCACGTGAAAAATCCATACATCATATGTTGGGTCAATTCCAGAAAAAATCAAGTGTGATACAACATCCCTTTCCGAATGGCGAATAATATCCCTATAGTTTGAGCAACGAATTTTTTTTTGAATTTCCCTTCCTTTCTAGATGCCCATATACAAAATTCTGAATAGCTTATCAGTATTCTCCTATCATTCTATGAAACATGAAGATATCAATAATCAACCATAAATAATTAGAAGTACGAAACTAATAATCAAAATTCACAAAACCTTGGTAGGTGGATCCATGATTTTTCCATCTTGATAATCCTCTAATGTTTAAACCTAATGAAAAGACGTCATGCCGAAAAAAAGATGAGTCTTTGTCATAATGAAAAATCTCTTTATGCATTCCTCTAACCATATGTATTTGTGAATGGGTACTCTTAGTGAAATAGGAATTTTTTTCAACTAATGCATATTGGACATTAATTTTAATAAGCATCCTTGCATACTTTGTAAAAAAATTCATCTTTGTAAATTCATCCAACCTAATTGGTTTCTAATAAAACTTGATATTATAGAACATGCATTTGTAGTTCACATCTCCATATCTAAACCACATGTGCTAGCACAAATCTAAACTGTCTATAAGTTTATACTATTAAACTCATATCCTTGAAAGCAGGATTGGATAATGAGCAGTCTTCCATAATATAAAAGGTTTTTTTATGTAGTAATTATTCATAATTAGCAAAATATGAAAATCGAATAACATAGTAATCCATATTTGCATTATGAATCAGGAAATCACCATATGGCCTCCACATCTTTGTGATATAATCTTTCATAGAACCTAAATTGAAGTTATTATGTTATAGTTATATATTGGTCTCTTTTTTTTAGTTATACTCCATTTCAACTATTTAATGAACTGATGTTATTTGGAGTTTGAATACATAAATTTAAACTATTATACATCGACTTAAGACATAAAATTTTACCTAGTCATCATTAATTTGCAAATTTATATATAAATTATAAAGGATATGGATGTATTATAGTTCAAATATACCACAATCATTCAATCGTTTGGCAAAAGCCATTACATATTACACAGAATGATGATCAATTTTGTTTTATGTGATGAAGAGTTTGTGGTTCTGTGTTATAAGATGGACCAGTAGGAAAACTTATGTAAAGAAGGTGTGTCTATGTTGACCTCATATATGAAGACATAGATCTACCATAGTTTTAACTACTATATTTACATTGCTACCATTATGGAATGCAGATTTTTTGAAATCAATATAGGGTAAAACATACGAGCTATTATCGGAATTGCATAGAATATATCAATATAGCGAGTATGTTATAAAATTAACTGACTGATCCAAAAATACTACAAGTGATGACTAACAGTTTAGGTACGTTAATAAAACATGAATATATAAAAAGTTAAAAAGTACTATAAAGAGTTCATTGATTTTGAAACTTAATAACAATACAAGTAATGAGACTTCTCTAAATTTATAACACTACCTGTATTTCATGCACAATTGGTCAAAATTTAACTAAACCTGCACTGCTCAATAAGATAATGATGTTTAGTAATTCAAGTAAAGAAAAAAATATACAAACATGGTATATCTCAGTGAGCACACTTAGGGTTAATTGGTAACTACCTTCGCACAAATGTATTTGTAATATTTAAGCAAAAATGAAAAATGATAATGCAATAAATTTTTCGTTAATAGATAAAGCCAAGTTAAAATAATTACCAGTTTCATTTGGTAAAGAAATGCGAAGTGACAATACAAATTACTTTAATGAGGAGTAGCAATAGAGCTAAAGAGGCATATCATATCATATGTATGTTCAAATTTGGTGTTCATACTTCATAGTTGAATCATCAATCAACTTAAGAAATTCTCTTGTATCATGCCACTAATAAACTCATTATTTAATCAATTTTCAAAATTTAAGTTTATACAGCTAATTCACTCACAGCCTAAATATATGCAGCAAAAACCATTACTGATGCCATACGATCAAAAAAAATCAATTATTGAAAAACAAAAACAAAACTAAACCAATGATAGCTCATATTATAAGAAGGTAAAATCAATTTAAATATAGTAGTTAAGACTATGAACAAAGGAACATGGTTAATAAAAAAAAAATTATTACAACCGATTTGCATCTATTTAATATAGTCATCACTAATTTGCTCCATTTCAACATAAACTATCACACATCGCATAGAGATGATAGGCCACTAAAGAAGTAAATCGCTAGGAAATAAAAAAAGAAAACTGATACCTCTTCGCTTTTCCCCGATTTCGTCTAAGATTTTTCAAACTGGAAGTCGATCAATCCTAATCTTTTCCCTTATTTCATTGATTTCTGTCAATTTGGATTTCACATCAAATGAGCAAATGAACTGAAACTTGATTTGATTTCATGCGCCCTAGGAGAAGAAATGATTTCGCATGCCCAATGAACGATTTTGCATGCCCTAAGAGAAGAATCTTTTTCTGTTGTGGAGGATTGGAGGGGTCGAAGAGGTTTTCATAGAAAAAGTTGCACGTGCCCTAAGTAGGAAGGCGGTTTCCGAAATTTTCTGATGTAGTCACGGACATCATAAGATACAATTGTCATTTCCATATCGTATCAAGTGTTTAACCAACAAGTCATAAGCTACATTTTGTTGTGTAATGACGGTCGAAACAAGCTCCCCATCTCCAGCACATGGCGTACGCATATGGGTTAGCATACACTTTATTGTAACAAAAGGAATCCCCAATGTTACATGCCTACCAACCCATATTTATACAGCACTTTTCCATATTATTTCGCGATGCGAGACTTTTCTCCAATCCAAACCGTCGTTCCTCCATTAAACATGCGAGACAACCGTAACAGTCTCCCCTTGACTCGCATCTCCTTACGGTAACCTTTGAGAGTGCTGTCGTGTCTGCATGGCCCGGTCCGTAACCGTTGGCTCTGATACCACTATTGTGTAACGACGGTCGGAACAAGCTCCCCACCTCCAGCATGTGGCGTATGCATATGGGTTGGCACACACTTTGTTGTAACAAAAGGAATCCCCAATATTACTGTAACGTCCCATAAATTTTTAATAATTAAAATTGTTAAGTTGATAAAATGTTGGTAATTCTTTTCCTAGCCGTATATTTCTCATTTGCAAATCATGTACGAGAAGATTTATTTCTCATTTCAAAACTCCTCATTTTCATTTGCATTTAAGAATAAAACATATATACGTTTCTTTCTCCTTAACTTATGCCTTTTCTGTTTCTTAGCTTTTACTCTCACTTTACTTGCCATCCAAACCATCTATGTATCAACCCAAAAATTCTAATAAATGTTTATTTATTTAATTTAGATAATTTTGCTATTTAAAATATAAATTTAGGTGTGGATTAGAATTTCACACATTAATTAATAGAATATTTTCCAAAAATGTGAATTTTGTCAATATGGTCAAACTTGAACTTTTAAATTCAAAAATTTAAAAGGTTGAAAATTTGAAATTTATCTTTTATTTTGAAAGTAAGTAAAATTATAAGAATACTGCTTTTTGTTCTGTTGAAATCTGATTTATAGTGTGAAAGTTATGACATTTTAACTATTGTGTGTAATTTGCCGTATTTCACAAAATTGTTTACTTTAAATTATATAAACAATATCTTATGTGGTCATGTAATGTTCTAATTTATGTTTCTAGGGGTAAAATAACTTGTTTTTTTATATATATTTTGGTTTTAAAACGTTTTTAAAAGTGTAGTTGACATCTTCTAGTGTCAGTTGTATTTTGTTTACAATCTCTAATTTCCAACTTCAATTAATTTAAGAAATTCTTTATTTATTTTTATAGTTTTCTTAAGAACTTATTTTATTCTCATTCTCACTTTATTTTGTTTCTCAAAGATTTATTTTAAATCATTTTCAAGAAGAGTTGTAATTTTTCAAAGTTAAGTGGATTATGTTTGCAATTTTCTTAGGCTGGTTTCAATAAATTAAGCTAATTTCTTTATTAATCTTTCTATTTTCCTAAAATATAATTATTTATTTTCTTGTTCACTTTATTTTAGTTTTTTTATTTTATTCACTGATTTTATTTGTTTTAAAGTGCGGTAGAAATTTTCCTAATCTTTTATAATAAATGAATATATTCGTAACAAGGTTTTATTTCATTTTTTGTTCTTTTAAAAAAATAGATTATATCCCTTTTAAAATTAAGTAATTAATACTTTACTTATATACATCCATTGAAGTAATAAATGTCTTAGTAAATGGTAAATTAATAAAAAGGATGTAAGCAAATCATATTTTATTATATTTTAAAAGTTATAGTGTATAAATAATCTATTTAATTACACCTTCAATTTATACGTTTAAAGTGTACGTCCATATCCGTTTGGCTGATTTATTTGACGCTATAAAGGTACGTTATTTTCTTTTGCATATTTACTTAATGAATAAGTAACGACAAAAATTGAAATAAGTACGCGCTCATTCTTTCCATAATATTGCTATTTTTTGGAGGTAGGAGGGGAATTCAACCGTGACTTGCCATTTACATTTAAAGATATCCCACTTTCCTTTATTTCAATTTTTTAATAAGTATGAAATCTTTGATTTCCCCTAACGTTCAAAATTTATTGCTTACCGTTTTTCTTCCCCTTGATCAACGCAACCAGTGATAAATAAGCTACTCGCGTGCGTGTTCCTTACCGTTCAAACAAATTTATTTCTTGCTTTTTAACAAACGCAATTACATAATTCAATCATCACGGAAATTCACTGACTTGTGCAAATCAATTTCTTGCCATCGTTCCCAAATCAAGGCAAGTTTTATTTAGAAATCATGTTCAAAATTGTTATTTCTTTCCTCTGTCCTCTTCCACAGAAATCTACGCATTTATTTTTCTTTCCTTTTTTAGCAAATTTTGCCTAAAATTTTCGCATGCCTTGAATTGGCGTTTCTTACTTTATCATTCTGCCTACATTTTAAATAAATAAATCAATGCAATTTACCTCTTCGTAAAAGCAAAAATCACGCACTTATTCCCTTACCGTTCAAAGCAAAGATTTATTGCCTCGTTTTTCCTTAAATTTCGCATCTCGCTTGATAAATAAATACACGTTCAAACATATTTATTTCTTGCATTTTTGACAAACGCAATTATCTCCTAAATCAAACATCACGCGCAAATTCCTCCTGGCTGTTTCAAAGTGAATTTTTTCCTTTCGTTTCTCCAAACAATCAATACTAGTTTTCATTTAAATACTCAAACTTGTAAGCAAATAATTTTCACCACATTCCCATTTTATAAATATTTCTTGCGTTTTAATCAACGCATTTACTTCCTAATAAATTTTAAACGTGTAGAAAATGTTTGCCAAAATTTTTTTGCAGTTTTCTTTTGCTAAATTCACGCAATCAATACCACCGTAAATATTCGCTCAAATCTTTCTTGCCATTTTGTTTCCTCAATCAACGCGTGGTCTCACTTTATCATTATTTCTTGCGTTTTAACACAATTACTTCTGTGTAAATTTTAAAACCTTCTTTCCCTGATTGAGTACTAAAACACGTTCAAAAAAAATTTGTTTCATTTTATTTAAAAACCCATTGACTTTCGATAACGTTCAAATTTCATGTTCGCTGCCATTGAAAATTCACTTACTGCATTATTCATTCGCGTATAACTTCCCATTTACCTCTTATGTATATATGGAATAAAATATTCCAATTGCTTCAGATGTTTCAAAAGAAAAAAATTAATTACTCCTTTAATTATAAAATGCATCTTCTCTGAAATGCGAACACCTTCAAATTTCGTTTCTTTCTTGCCTTAAAAATTTCGCATGACCTGATTTGTGTATTCCCACTTTATCGTTTTATTACGTTTTAATCAATGCAAGTTTTCAACTACAAAGCATGTTCGAATTTCAATTATTTCGTGCCGTTCCTTTTATCAATCAATGCAACTCATTCTATAAATTTCAAACCCACGTATCAAACATTTGCATTTCATTGTGGCCTTCTTCCTTCTTGCGTGATTTACATCATGTAAATGGCTGCCAATGTTTTCTCTTCCTCTTATTTTTCTTTTTCTTTAGTTTTCTTTACCCATCTGTTTATTCCACACCATGCTCAACCTCTCTGTCACCTCCTCCTGACCTTGCCTCGCCTCCATGCAGTGATGGCCAAGCCATGCAGGTGGACATGTCACTTAATATATATATATATATATATATATATATATATAATAAAAAATAAAAAAAAAGAAGGAATTTTTGTTCGTGCACAACTTTTGCCACATTTTGCTCTGACAAATGTTAGAAAAGAAAAGAAAAAAATAAATAAATAAAATAAGTGCGTGCGCACCTGTACAAAATGGTAGCACAGACATTATGTCCAAAATATTCCACTGCTTGAATACTTGCATGTGCAGAATCTGGTCAGTTTTGAGCATGTGAGGTGTAGTTGGAGTTGTGTAGAGAAGTGGTCGAGCAATTTTGTCAAATCATCCTTTTATCTTAAATCTTGTTCCAATTTTGATTTATTTAAAAAAATTCTTTGTCCATAATTGAATTCGAGTACTCAGTTTATTTATTTATCTTGTTTCAAGATCGAAATCGGTTTGTCTCATCTTCCAATATTTGATCGTGCTTTCTATATGCTGTTTCCAGTGTGGTTATCCTAGTTTTGAGTCTAATCTTCAACAGCAAAGAGGTGAGTATTTCTCACCCGACAAACGTACTTATAGATCTGTAAATTATTAACAAGTGAAATTATAGAATGATTTTATTTTATATTTTAGTTTCGTGTGATAAATTTATGATGTTTAAAAATCTCGTTATTAAATTTACCCATCATCAGTTATATTCTGTACTATTATATTATGTTTTTATACCGTTTATGTATTTACTGTTTATCACTACAAGTCCCTTGTAGAATAGAATCGTTACGGGCTGAAATGATAGGCTTGAGTGATATTTGTTATTATTTATTTATTTATTTATTATTTAACTTGGGATTGTGGGTTTGAAATGATAGAACTCGGATTTTTTTTGTAAATTACGGATTGAAATGATATATTATCCGTATCACTTGACCTAGGTTAGAGAATATTATACAGACCCGTGGTTATATATACATTTTATGGAAATATTAAATATTTTTAAATTAGAATGTTATAACATTTGTTTAAAAATTTGATTTAAAAATGATTCTTATAAGTATAGTGATATTGTACAAATTAAAAATGTAAGTAAATAAATGTTCAGAATTTATAGTATAAATTTATTCTTGTATTGATTTGTAAAATAAAATGGAATTCAAGTTAAGAAATAAATTATGATGTTTTGGCTAAAATTTGAATTAGTAAATAAATAAAGTGTAAAGTTGGCTATGAATTAAATAGTTAAATAAAGTGAATACTTAAAAATGGAAGTTGAAATATAACCAAATTTAGAATGTAAGGTGGTTTAGGAATAAAGGTAAGTTAAGAAATTGATTAGAAATTTAGTTTATTTTTCAAGTGGTAATTGAGCTTAATTATTAAGTAAAATTTATAGAGAATTATTTCACTTGATTTTTATAACTAAAGTATAAAGAAGTTAGATATATTTTTGCAAAATTTACTTTATAAAAATCATAAATTATTGAGTAAATTATATGACTATTTAAAGGTGGAAATTATGATTTTATAAGTCAAATTGTTTAAATAAAGGTTTAAAATTTCGCTGAAATTATATTGAAGTCTAAAATTTAATTTACTCAAATTGGTTGTAAAGGATATTTCCGCACTTTGCAAGTGCTGTAATTGATACAAATGAACTAAGGCTAAACCTTTGGGATTTTATATTGGATTTTTGTAAGAATAATAACTTCACCTTTAAATAGTTTAAATGTAGTATTTTGATTGAAATATAAAACTATTTTGGATTTTTATAACCATGGGTAATAATAACGTTGGTTGTTAAAGAGACGGGGATCGGATATGGGCATACTATCTATCGATGCCGAAAACCACTTTGACAACCGTGTACGCGGTGGAGATTCCAGAATGAAGTAGGATGGTGGTGACGTTTCCTTTGAGATAAATACGTGGACCCGACTCCCGTGAGTTGGCATAAGGTGGCTAAAACATGAGCAATTGACGGGCTAAGGAGTTAGCACCTCTTATCAGACGCACTTCTTCGTATTCCATTCTATTACTTTTGTGATTGTTTGGTGCACAGCTTTGATTTGGGAGTGTTGTTCGAGGTGGGCGGTAGTAGTAGCTACGTGCAACCACCGGTCCGGATGCGTAATTGGTATATCTACCCTGGCATTGCCTAGTTGTGCCGTGTCACCTACCCTGGCGAGCCTTATACGATTTTGGTTCTGTACCATACCTACAGAGTGCCCTCTGACGACACCCAGTACGGGGGACATTACAGTACTTTATAGACTACGGGACTATATTATGTGTTAAGGGATATATGGGTAACCCCTTAACGCTATTTAAAAGTAATTTTATTTTACTAATAGACACTATTATAATAGCGAAATATTACTACATTGTATATAGTTTAACGGATCATTAGAGGATGGGCGGTCCCAAGCATCCTTTAAGTTGCTTGTACTCTATTACAGTTCACTTGAATTAGCTTACACTGTATAAGTATGTATGTCCTGACTCGAGTGTTTATGTTTTATTTTACGCTCGGATCAACGTGAGTTTCAGTTCGGACCTCTTTCTCCGGAGCTAGGACTTCTGAAGATTTTCTTTTTTCAAGCTGCTGCCAAGTTTCTGTTCAGTTTTTAATTTAGCCCTTGTAATCAAGACAATTTTATATTGAGATTTTCTGTGGAGATTTCAAACTATATTTGGTTTAAGACTATGTACATTATACTTATTTTGAGACTATTAATAGTGGCTTCATGAACCACTAATTTATTTTTAAATTCCGCTGCGAGTATTTTGATTTCTGTGTCTATGATTCTATGCTTATTTATGTAATGTATATTCTTAGATTTGCCAAATTTTATTTACAACGCGATATTTTGAACAATTGAAGTCTGACATGTGCGAATCCGAATGGTTGAAAATACCAGGTCGTTACATTTGGTATCAGAGCCTTGGCTCTAGGCAAAACTTAGAATGTATGGTAAATTTGATTTACATAATCACTTTCACTCGAGGTTGAATCTCTTCCTTTTGATTTGATTTCCTTTGAATCTTGGAATGTTCCCCGCGGTTCCAAAGTTCATTCGTGTCCCTCACTATTCATCTTCTTTCGATTCTGGGGTATCCCATAACTCCACTTCGGATGATCTTTATAGCGAATTCGCGGTCTCGCCAATATTCTAATAAAGGGATGAAACTCCTTGACAATTACCATTGATTCACCAAAGATTTATATTTATCCTAGATTTAGATGCTAGTGTCTTTGGTTATTTCAAACTCTATCTCTTCAGATTGAATGTAGATTTACCCCAGAAAATCCACATTGATCTTATTCTTTAAGTCAGGTTTGACCCGGTTAAGGTTTCCCATGATTTTTATAAACTTGTCCAGTTCCTTATTTTGTATTTAATCATTGAATCTTCTGATTCCAACTTATCTTTAAACCAAATTCTCTTTGATTTGATTCCATCAAATTTGAATCTCTATCCTTGTTTCAAAAATTTGTCCCTATATTTGGGAAAAATAAATCTAATATGATATATATAAGTATAATTTTTAGAATTTTAAAAATTAATTTAACTAGTTGTCAAGAGGTAATAAGTCTTTGATTTTATTTATGGTTTTGTAAACCATGGGTATTGTCCCATATAAATAAGTGAACTATAAACAATGGTTATAAATTAATTTGGAAACAGAAATGAATTTAAAACAAGAACTTTAGAATTCAATTTTCGATGGTTTCAAACCTTGTGTTTAAAGTTTTAAAAGGATATATTATTTTCGAATAGAAATTTGTTTCCAAAGAATGTTAAAGGTTTAAAATTAGTGCTCTCCTCTTTTTCACTGGAAAATAATTTGGCGATGACTATAGCATCATCGACATTCATTTTCGAGTTTCGAAGTGAAGAGACCATTCTGTAGTCTTGCTATAGTGTTACCTTGAGAATTTAATTGATTTGAATCTCCAAAATATGACTTGATTTATAATATATAGATATATGATTTAAATTTGATTTGACATATTATGTACATATATTTTTTTATCTCTAAATGGTGTGAAGGGAATCAGAAATTTAATTCTTAAATTTTATCTTGAAGAATAAATTTCAATTATAAAAATAAAATCAAAATTTTGAATAAATGATTCAAACTTGAGATATTGAATTTGAAAGTTTTATTTGTATAATACTCAATTTCATTTCAATATAACTTACCTTGATTTTCAGAAGTTAACAATGTAATTGGATAATATACAATATAAAAAGATTTTATAAATAAAATTTGAGTGGTTATAATAAATGTTATACACTTAAATTCTAGTTATAAAAAGATTAACAGAGGTAAATAAAATAAAAGGATAATGGAATAATTTACAATATAAAATGATGTTAAAGGAACTTAGAATAATTTTAAGCAGTTGTAATAAGTGTAAAAATATATAACATAGATGATAAAAATACATTAAGAGAAACAAATTTAATTATAATTAGGAATAAAGAAGAAATTAATTTATTGAACACATTTTTGAGTATAACAAATGATTTTCAAACTTATGATTTAGAAATTTTTATTTTAAGATAATTGGAAGATGAAGTAATGAAATTTGAAATAGTAAAATTTAACTTAAGTGAAATTAAATAGATGAAATCAATTATTAATTTAAAATTGAATTTGTATGGTTTAGATTAATGATTCTAATTTGAGTTTCAATTTTGTTTTCTTTCAGGTTGTTTCTATTCCCTACCTTCTTCTTTTCGAGGATGAAAAGTTTTGAATGAGCGAGAGTTTAACGTCCCATAAATTTTTAATAATTAAAATTGTTAAGTTGATAAAATGTTGGTAATTCTTTTCCTAACTGTGTATTTCTCATTTGCAAATCATGTACGAGAAGATTTATTTCTCATTTCAAAACTCCTCATTTTCATTTGCATTTAAGAATAAAACATATATGTGTTTCCTTCTCCTTAACTTATGCCTTTTCTGTTTCTTAGCATTTACTCTCACTTTGCTTGCCATCCAAACCATCTATGTATCAATCCACAATTTTTAATAAATGTTTATTTATTTGATTTAGATAATTTTTTATTTAAAATACTAATTTAGGTGTGGATTAGAATTTCACACATGAATTAATAGAATATTTTTCGAAAATGTGAATTTTGTCAATATAGTCAAACTTGGACTTTTAAATTCAAAAATTCAAAGTTTGAAAATTTGAATTTTATCTTTTATTTTGAAAGTTAATAAAATTATAAGAATACCGCTTTCGTTTCGTTGAAATCTGATTTATAATGTGAAAGTTATGCCTTTTTAACTATTGTGTGTAATTTGCTGTATTTAACAAAATTGTTTACTATAAATTATATAAATAATATTTTATGTGGTCATGTAATGTTCTAATTTATGTTTTCAGGGGTAAAATAACTTGTTTTATATATATTTTGGTTTTAAAAAGTTTTTAAAAGTGTAATTGACATCTTCTAGTGTCAGTTGTATTTTGTTTATAATTTATAATTTCCAACTTCAATTAATTTAAGAAATTCTTTATTTATTTTTATATTTTTCTTAAGAACTTATTTTATTCTCATTCTCACTTTATTTTGTTTGTCAAATATTTATTTTAAACCATTTTCAAGAAGAGTTGTATCCCAAAGTTAAGTGGATTATGTTTGCAATTTTCTTAGGCTGGTTTCAATAAATTAAGCTATTTTCTTTATTTGTCTTTTTATTTTCCTAAAATATAATTATTTATTTAATTTTTCACTTTATTTCAGTTTCTTTTATTTTATTCACTAATTTTTATTTGTTTTAAAGTGTAGTAGAAATTTTTCCTATTCTTTTATAATAATTGAATATATTCGTAAAAACGTTTTATTTCATTTTTTGTTCTTTTAAAAAAAATGGATTATATATCTTTTAAAATTAAGTAATTAATATTTTACTTATATACATCCATTTAAGTAATAAATTTCTTAGTAAATGGTAAATGAATAAAAAGGATATAAGCAAATCATATTTTATTATAATTCTAAAAGTTATATTGTATAAATAATCTATTTAATTACACCTTTAATTTATACGTTTAAAGTGTACGTTCATATCCGTTTGGCTGATTTATTTGACGCTATAAAGGTACGTTATTTTTTTTTGCATATTTACTTAATGAATAAGTAACGACTAAAATTGAAATAAGTACGCGCTCATTCTTTCCCTAACTTTGCTATTTGAAAAATAATTTTCCATGCATTTTGGTTTGGGGGGGGGGGGGGGGGGGATTCAACCGTGACTTTCCATTTACACTTAAAGATATCCAACTTTCCTTTACTTCAATTTGTTTAATAAGTATGAAATCTTTGATTTCCCCTAACGTTCAAAATTTATTGCGTACCGTTTTTCTTCCCCTTCATCAACGCAGCCACTGATAAATAAGCTACTCGCGTGCGTGTTCCTTACCGTTTAAACAAATTTATTTCTTTCTTTTTAACAAACGCAATTACATAATTCAAACATCACGCAAATTCACTGACCGGTGCAAATTAATTTCCTGCCATTGTTCCCAAATCAACGCAAGTTTTATTTAGAAATCACGTTTAAAATTGTTATTTCTTGCCTCTGACCTCTCCCATAGAAATCTATGCATTTATTTCTCTTGCCTTTTTAGCAAATTTTGCCTAAAATTTTCGCATGCCTTGAATTGGCGTTTCTCACTTTATCATTTTGCCTGCGTTTTAAATAAATAAATCAACGCATTTTACCACTTCGTAAAAGCAAACATCACGCACTTATACCCTTACCGTTCAAAGCAAAGATTTATTGCCTCGTTTTACCTTAAATTTCGCATCTCATTTGATAAATAAATACTCATTCAAACATATTTATTTCTTGTATTTTTGACAAACGTAATTATCTCCTAAATCAAACATCACGTGCAAATTCCTCCTGGCAATTTCAAAGTGAATTTTTTCCTGTCGTTTCTCCAAGCAATCAATACTAGTTTTTATTTAAATCCTCAACTTTGTACGCAAATAATTTTCACCACCTTCCCATTTTATAAATATTTCTTGCATTTTAATCAACGCATTTACTTCCTAATAAATTTTAAACATGTACAAAATGTGTGCAAAAGATTTCTTGCAGTTTCCTTTTGCTAAATTCACGCAATCAATACCACTATAAATATTCGCTTAAATCTTTCTTGCCATTTTGTTTCCTCAATCAACGTGTGGTCCCACTTTATCATTATTTCTTGCGTTTTAACATAATTTCTTTTGTGTAAATTCTAAAACCTTCTTTCTCTGATTGAATACTAAAGCACGTTCAAAAAAAATTGTTTCATTTTATTTAAAAACTCATCGACTTTCAATAATATTCAAAATTAATGTCGCCGCCGTTGAAAATTCACTTATTGCATTTTTCATTCGCATATAACATCCCATTTACCTCTTGTTATATATGGAATAAAATCTTCCAATTGGTTCGGACGTTCCAAAAGAAAAAATTCAATTACACCTTTAACTATAAAACGCATCTTCCTTGAAATGCGAACACGTTCAAATTTCGTTTCTTTCTTGCCTTAAAATTTTGCATGACCTGATTTGCGCATTCCCACTTTATCTTTTTCTTGCATTTTAATCAACGCAAGTTTTCAATTATAAAGTACGTTCAAATTTCAATTATTTCTTACCGTTCCTTTTATCAATCAACGCAACTCATTTTATAAATTTCAAACCCACGTATCAAACATTTGCATCTCATTGTGATCTTCTTCCTTTTTGCACGAGCTACATCAGGTAAATGGCTGCCAATGTTTTCTTTTCCTCTTATTTTTCTTTTTCTTTAGTTTTCTTTACTTCCATATGTTTATTCCACACCATGCTCAACCTCTCCACCACCCCCTCCTGACCTTGCCTCGCCTCCATGCAGTGATGACCAAGCCATGCAAGTGGACATGTCACTTAATATATATATATATATATATATATATATATATATAAATAAAAAGTATTTTTTTCATGCACCACTTTTGCCACATATTGCTCTGACAAATGTTAGAAAAGAAAAGGAAAGAATATAATAAATAAATAAAATAAGTGCACGCGCACCTGTACAAAATGATAGCACAGCCTTTATGTCCAAAATATTCCACTGCTTGAATACTTGCGTGTCTAGAATCTGGTCAGTTCCGAGCATATGAGGTGTAGTTGGAGTTGTGTGGTGAGGTGGTCGAGCAATTTTGTCAAATCATCCTTTTATCTTAAATCTCGTTCCAATTTTGATTTATTTAAAAAAAATCTTTGTCCATAACTGAATTCGCGTACTCAGTTTATTTATTTATCATGTTTCAAGATTGAAATCGGTTTGTCTCATCTTCCAATATTTGATTGTGCTTTCTATACGCTGTTTCCAGTGTGGTTATCCTAGTTTTGTGTCTAATCTTCAACAACATAGAGGTGAGTATTTCTGATGTTTAAAAAGTGAAATTGTAGAATGATTTTATTTTATATTTTAATAGCCCGTGATAAATTTATGATGTTTAAAAACCTCGTTATTAAATTTACCCACCATCAGCTATATTCTATACTATTATATTATGTTGTTATACCATTTATGTATTTACCGTTTACCACTGCAAGTCCCCTGTAGAATAGAATCGTCACGGGCTGAAATGATAGGCCTGAACGATATTTGTTATTATTTAATTATTTATTTATTATTTAACTTCGGATTGAGGATTTGAAATGATAGAACCCGGATTGTTTTTGTAAATTACGGATTAAAATGATATATTAACTGTATCACCTGACCTAGGTTAGAGAATATTATACAGACCCATGGTTATATATATATTTTCTGGAAATATTAAATATTTTTAAATTAGAATGTTATAATATTTGTTTAAAAATTTGATTTAAAAATGATTCTTATAAGTATAGTGATATTGTACAAATTAAAAATGTAAATAAATAAATGTTCAAAATTTAAAGTATAAATTTATTCTTGTAAATTTTGATTTGTAAAATAAAATGGAATTCAAGTTAAGAAGTAAATTACGATGTTTGGCTAAAATTTGAATAAGTAAATAAATAAAGGGCAAAGTTGTCTATGAATTAAATAGTTAAATAAAGTGAATACTTAAAAATGGAAGTTGAAATATAACCAAATTTATAATGTAAAGTGGTTTAGGAATAAAGGTAAGTTAAGAAATTGATTAGAAATTTAGTTAACTTTTGAAGTGGTAATTGAGCTTAATTATTAAGTAAAATTTATAGAGAATTTTTCACTTGATTTTTATAAGTAAAGTATAAAGAAGTTAGATATATATTTGCAAAATTTACTTTATAAAAATCATAAATTATTGAGTAAATTAAATGACTATTTAAAGATGGAAATTATGATTTTATAAGTCAAATTGTTCAAATAAAGTTTTAAAATTTTGCAAAAATTATATTGAAGTCTAAAATTTGATTTACTCAAATCTGTTGTAAAGGATATTTCCGCCTTTTCAAGTGTTGTAACTGATACAAATGAACTAAGGCTAAACCTTTAGGATTTTATATTGGATTTTTGTAAGAATTATAACTTCATCTACAAATAGTTTGAATGTAGTATTTTGATTGAAATGTAAAACTATTTTGGATTTTTACAACCACGAGTAATAATGACGTTGGTTGTTAAAGTGACCGGGATGGGATATGGGCATACTCTCTGTCGATACTGAAAACCACTTTGACAACCGTGTACGCGGTGGAGATTCCAGAATGAAGTAGGATGGTGGTGACGTTTCCTTTGAGGTAAATATGTGGACCCGACACCCGTGAGGTAGCATAAGGTGGCTAAAACAAGAGCGATTGATGGGCTACGGAGGTAGCACCTCTTATCGAACACACTTCTTCGTACGTCATTCTATTACTTTTGTGATTGTTTGCGCACCTTTGATTTGGGAGTGTTGTTCGAGGTGGGCGGTATTAGTAGCTACGTGCTACCATCGGTCCGGATGCGTAATTGGTATATCTACCCTGGCATTGCCTAGTTGTGCCATGTCACCTACCCTAGCGAGCCTTATACGATTTTGGTTTTGTACCATACCTATGGAGTGCCCTCTGACGACGCTCAGTACGGGGGAGATCACGGTACTGTATAGACTATGGGAATATATTATATGTTAAGGGCTATAGGGGTAACCCCTTAACGCTATTTAAAAGTAAGTTTATTTTACTAATAGACACTATTATAATAGCAAAATATTACTACATAGTAAATAGTTTAACGGATCCTTAGAGGATGGACGGTCCCAAGCATCCTTTAAGTTACTTGTACTCTATTACAGTTCACTTAAATTAGCTTCCACTGTATAAGTATGTATGTCCTGACTCGAGTGTGTATGTTGTATTATACGCTCGGGTCAGCTTGAGATTCAGTTCGGACCTCTTTCTCCGGAGCTAGGACTTCTGAAGATTATCTCTTTTCAAGCTGCTGCCAAGTTTCTGTTCAGTTCTTAATTTAGCCCTTGTAATCAAGACAATTTAATATTGAGATTTTCTGTGGAGATTTCAAACTATATTTGGTTTAAGACTATGTACTTTATACTTATTTTGAGACTATTGATAGTGGCTTCATGAACCACTAAGTTATTTTTATATCCCGCTGCGAGTATTCTGATTTCTTTGTCTGTGATTCTGTGAGTATTTATATACTGTATATTTTGAGATTTGCCACATTTTATTTACAACGTGGTATTTGAACAATTCAAGTCTGATATTTGCGGATGCGAATGGTTGAAAATACCAGGTCGTACAGTTACATGCCTACAACCCATATTTATACACCACTTTTCCATATTATTTAGCAATGTGGGACTTTTCTCCAATCCAAACCATCGTTCCTCCATTAAACATGCGATACAACCGTAACACATTTTCCATTCAACATTTACACTTTAAATTAATTTACAAGTCAAAGTTTTATTTGACAGTATTTTACAAGTGAATAAGAAAAAACATTGCTCAAAATCTTATTTAGAGAATTTCTTAAAAGCTCTAGTAGATCAAACAAATGCACTTAAAATTATCAGCCATGTTTAAATAATTATCATGTAATAAGTAAATATGTACTCATGTGCAACTGATATACAATTATTTAGCGATAAACTTGTATTCATCAACTTCTTTTCCATATTCTACACTTGCACTTGAAAATCTCCATACAAAATGAATAATTGTCCAAGATTAAATTTTTATTCTTCTTAAAACAATAGCTTTCCCTATAAACATAAATGTGAACCAAACTTTACAAAATACTATGTGAATGGCAGTCAAACGTAGGTGTTTAACCAAATATCCAATAATATTTAACGACATACTGCATAAATTCATATATATTGCAAACAATATATGTGAAATATTATTTAACAAGTATTTGCGACCAAACATATGTGAAATATTACTTAACTAAATATCTGATAATTACCAAAAAAAATTATGGCAACAAACTCATTTTGAAAAGTATAGTAGGAAAATTTCTATCTAGTATTATAAAAAAACACATGAATATAAGAAAATGTTTCTTTCAATACTTTTGTTAATATATTATCTTGTTAACTAAAATTATTGTAAGGTGATCTAACAAAACTGCTAAAATTATTATTACGTAAACATAATGTTTAATAAAACATGAGTTTCTCAATTTTGGTTTTTTTCCTTTTGAATATATTTATTTTTAACATGATTAATAGTTAAAACATTCTTATTGTATTTTGTTTTGAAAACATCATATATAATTATTAATAGCTATTGTAGTACGGACTAAATTCTCCTTACAACGTTTAAAATAATCAAAGAAAACGATGGTCAGTTAATAGTTGTTGAAAATCAGCATTTATAAGAAGTGGTAAACTAAAAAGGTTATAATATGTATCGATTACAATTAGCAAAAAAAGCTGTAAAAATTGACATCTGTTACAACCGACAAATGAAAAATTTAGTAATAGGCATATATATTACAGTGGACAAAGGAAAAACGTTGTAATATGTTTCCGTTACAACGGGCTTTCTTGAACTGTTGTATTATGCACTGAAAACTGGCGTCTATTACAATGGACTAGTATAAACCATTGTAACATGTATATATTACATCGGGCTTTTTTTGACTATTGCTGAAAACCGATGTCTATTAAAACACACAAGACAAAACTATTGTAATATGATTCTATTACAACAAGCCTTCTTGGATTGTTGTATTATGTGGTGAAAACTAGCGTCTATTACAATGGACTAGTAGAAACCATTGTAATATGTACCTATTACAATAGGCTTTTATGGACCGTTGTAAAAATGCTGTTGTAATAGAGTATTTTTTTCGTAGAGTTGCTATCTTCTTTTTAAAAACAGAAGCATTTTATAATAAAAGATAAATCTATTTATTTTCAAATAATCACTAATTATTAGATCAAATTTCGTGAAAAATAAATACTTTACAAAATAGTTTTAGAACATTTCCAAAATGGATGGAGTAAAGTAGATAAGTTCAAAAACCATTTCTAAATAAATTCCATAGAAAATTTGGAAAAGTCAAATTTAAAATATTTTTCGAATCTAAACCATATCAAATCAAATAGCAAATCGTAATATTTCGAAATACAAAAAGAGACCTAGAGCTACCACAGTACTTAACGAGTGTTACTAATACCTTATTACTAAAAAGGTTCAACTTCTAACATACATCAATGTCACATCCAATTCGACCATGCTGCCAAACTTTTTTCCCCCAACAATTAACAATCAATAGTGGATTCGTCATTTATCCAATAGTAGTTAATTCACACATTGATTAACTTTAAATATCATCATTTCACTTTGCAAGCATAGAGCAGGAATTTGTTCTCCTCAATAGATGTCCCAAAATATTCTATTCGATTTAATTATAGTAGAACATGGTTTTATTTTGCGAAACAAATATCGCAAACAAAGTATAATTAATTTAACCATGTCATTGTTTAAAATAAGTCAATTATTTTCAACCATTGTTATTTTATCACTAAATTATGCTTCATCGAAACTACCAATAAGTTATACCATAATGTTGTACTCCTCAATACGAGTCAAACATAAAAATCCATGGGTTAATCTGATTTAAAACGAAAGAGATATGCAATTTTAAACTCAACATACTTAGTTTAAAAATTTGAACGAATAAATTAACGTTTTTCTCACCAAGCTCAAGCCCAACCCATTATCTACAGGTTCTCCCCCAAACTTCCTACCTAATAAACACGGCCCAAAAAACAATTTCCTCGGTCAATCACCAACTTCTACCTCTTAGACCAACTTTGGCATCCCAGATCACCTCCATTCTACTCACCACCTATGACCTCACCTCCAGGCCTAGCCATGACCCACTCGATGCTCCATGTCGTCCGCATGGCGATCAATGAACCAAAAAAATAAATGAACAAAATTCTGCTTGAGCTTGCCGCCATCACCGTGGTCCATCGGACCACCTTCGATCACTGCCATGCCTCTAACTTACCTCACTATAACTTCAAGTAACCTCTATTTCACCTCTCGACCATCGTTCTCCATAATTTTGAAGATGATTCGAAAACATTCCAAAATTACCAACGGCCAACACCGATCCTCTAAAATCGTGAGACCACCACCAAAAATCATGACTTGACAATACGAACATACCCATAACCTCCAGTATTCATTTTATGCTCGTTGAAATCATAATAGTATTTGAACAATGGTGGATATCAGATGATTTCCACCACCAAACTCGATGAAACTTCAAGCGACCAATTTTAGCGAATAGTGGAGAGGATAAAGAACAACTTTGCAACTGGTCATTTTGGTTAATTTTCTTGCTTTAAGAGATGTTGAATTTTAAAAGAGGAGGATGGAGTTTTTTTTCTTAAAGTCGATTAAAAAATAATGAAGGATAAAAGAAAGATAGAGGGGTGGAAGCATATGAAATGACTGAAGTAAGGTGAGTGTTGATGAGCATATACTTTGTAACGACCCGCCTTTTCGACCCTCAAAAGTTGACAGTAATACATCCTCGGTGTTCACATGCAGACATCCAAGTGCCAAAAAGACAGATTGTTGGGAAAAACAAAGAAAAAATAGAATAGAATCTCACATCACGACGAGTAATACATATTATAACAGGTCATTACAAAAGAAAAGCATAACATACATTCATTAATCAAAGTAACTATCTATCATAAGCCTGGACAGTTATAACAACCTGTCCATACAAGTGCTGACAAATACAAACAACCAATGCATTGAAAATAAAGATATGTAAACAGCATCTAACTCTTGTCCTAATGCTCCAAAGCATCCAGACTAAATCCGAAAACATGCTTTGGCTGACTCGAGCATTATAAGAAAATAATGCCTGGTAAACTAGCGTGAGAAACACATACCATGGATTTTAATCTTATAAAACCTTTCAAAAATAAAGGAATCTCATAAGACCACCCTACATACAAATATGGATAGGCATTTACCTTATGATTACCAAACCATTCTATAGGAAATCTTGTGATATTATGATAATATCTAGGTTTAAAATAAATTTTGAATCATAGCCAAAATGGTTACATTTATTACATTCCAAACATTTTAAGTATACAACTAAGTTCACAAGGCACTTACTTGAGAATGGATTCCATCAATGATAAATCTACTAGGGTAATGCTTGTCACAATACAACTTTAGATAAAATGTGCTGAGGGCCTCGCATTGACCTCTAGCATGTAAAGACCGACACACTCCTTACTGGATAGTACTGAATTCGTCATCACCCCGATTGCCCGCCAGCAACCGTACCGAGTCACTAGCATATATAAATGAGTTAATATCGATATATATCGAGTAATAAACATACCCTAATGGTAGCAAACCACATTGCCTTATGGCATATCCCCTGTTTTAGGCATTCTCGATTTTGAGGCTCGAGGCTACATTTTACCTTAGCATTCACCTTAGCAATCCTACTTGGAATGCTAACACTGCCCTCCAAGAAACAATGGAATGTAAACATTCATCTATAAAAGTTGTTTAGGGACTTAACAAACCGAAGACACTACTTCTTCTACCTCCCCAGGATTAGTAGCAAGTAGCCCTTGCACTTCAAAGAACTCCTTCGATTCCATCATCTTTGAGATGTCTCCAATTCGAACGCTGATGTCGGTTCGAAATGAGTTTCATACAATATATTTGATCCCTTTCTCTCCAATCAAAATAGAGGTTTTATTTCATAAGTCACCAAGCACGATTAAGCACATAAGGATCTACTAATTCTCTTTCACAAATCCTTTCATTAATTAAAACCACTTTGTAAATTTTTGTATTAAAATACTTTTACATAGACATATTCGTAACCCTCTCATTATTTTCAATGCTTGAAAAATATAGATATACTTATCACAACTGTATAAGCATACTCTCAAAATATTACACTTTCAAAACGTGGACAAACTTTTCCATATACTTATATGAACGGTACAAGTGTATTCACAAAACATTACACATTCAATACTTAGAAAACATACCCATATACTTATTTCAACAGTATAGTTATATTTACAAATCGCTACACCTTCAATACTTATTTGGGTTAAACAAATATACATAGAACATTGTTTAAAGTAAACCCAAAATACTTTTGGTGTATTTAAATGGATCGTGTGGAAAGTATACCAAATATACTTACCACTACATCCCGATTTCAAACAGTACAATCACTCGATTAACGGTGAAATTAGAAAAAATAGTAAACTATCCTTGCCTCAACATACTATGAGGAAACGTTTCTTCAACTCTCAAAAATCTACAATAATACATCCTAAATATTCACGTGTCATAAATTCAAGTGTCGGAGAATCGGATTCTCAAGGGTAAGAAAGGAAAATAAAGATAGAAAAGAATCTCACATATGTTATTTCAATATAAACTTTAAAGCAGAAATTAAAATATATTTATCAAGGTTAAAAACATGGATAGTGTTAACGCTAAAATTGGACGCTAACACCCCAGTGTATGTATTGAAAATGTGAAAGCACCACCCTTTGGTATGGGAACTAGAGATAAGAAGGAAATAATAGAGAAAAAGTAAAGAGACAACAGTTTTTATAGTGGTTCGGCTTAAAGTCAAGCCTACGTCCACTTTGATCTTCTTTATTGTTGATTCGATTACAACTTTTACAATGATCTTCGATTACAACACCACTAAGACAAGTAGCTAGAACTTCCATGTAGAAGAGCTCTTCGAATTCATGTTGAACGTGTTAGATCTCTTCCTAAAGTTCGTTGAAGCGTCTTCGGTGTTTGAAGTGTCAGATGAGTCGAGAAAACAGCAGAGTATAGGTGTTCCAGAAATTAGCCAAAGTCCCCTTTCAGTTGGAGCAGGCGGGATATTTACAGAGAAAATATGGATGCAGGTCTTTAGGTCATAAACGACCTAGGGGTAGGTCGTAGGTCGTGGGCAACCCAGGGAGTATGGGTTACGGCTTAACAGGGTTGTACTATGTCAACTGAGCGAGTTAGTAGGTCGTAGCGACCTATGGGAGAATGGTAGGCGACCTAGACATGTCGAAGCACCCGATGGAGCGACCTAGGCTGGGTTCAGGAGTAGCAGCGATCTAGTGTAGTTTCGACCTATAACTAAGCGACATAAGGATATGAGGCTCGTGGTCTGCTAGGTCGTAAACTTGCTAGGTCGTTAGCTCGCTAGGTCGCTTAGTTCATTAGGTTGCTAAGTCGCTGCATTCCTCTGTTGTGATATATTGTTGCCCTGTGTTGGCCCTAGGTCAGTAGGTCTTGCTGTGGATCTGCTTAGGTTGTTAGGTTCTCACATGCTTAGGTCGCTAGCGAGCCTGTTGAGTCGCCCACGACCTAGAGCAGTTAGATCGAAGCACACAACCAATGACATAGGCGTATACTTCGAGGGGCACGAGCCTGTTGAGTCGCCCACGACCTAGAGCAGTTAGATCGAAGCACACGACCTATGACATAGGCGTATACTTCGAGGGGAAAGTGTTAACACTATCCTGAACAGCGACTCAAATACTTAAAGGATTCAAGCGAGCTAACGAGTGAACGTGATAAGCGACCTAACGTGATACAAGACCTAACGTGATAAGCGACCTAAGCATGTGAAAACCTAACGACCTAAGCAGATCCACAGCATGACCTAGCGACCTAGCGACCAACACAGGGCAACATTATATCGCAACAGAGGAATGCAGCGACCTAGCAACCTAATGAACTAAGCGACCTAGTGAGCTAACGACCTAGCAAGTTTACGACCTAGCGGACCACGAGCTTCATATCCTTATGTCGCTTAGTTATAGGTCGAAACTACACTAGATCACTGCTACTCCTAAACCCAGCCAAGGTTGCTCCATCGGGTGCTTCGACATGTGTAGGTCGCCTACCATCCTCCTATAGGTCGCTACGACCTACTAACTCGATGAGTTGACATAGTACAACCCTGTTAAGCCGTAACCCATACTCCCTGGGTTGCCCACGACCTACGACCTACCCCTAGGTCCTTTACGACCTGAAGACCTACATCCAGATTTTCTCTATAAATACCCCGCCTGCTCCAACTGAAAGGGGACTTTGGCTCATTTCTGGAATGCCTATACTCTGCTGTTTTCTCGACTCATCTGACACTTCAAACACCGAAGACGCTTCAACGAACTTTAGAAAGAGATCTAGCACATTCAACATGAATTCGAAGAGCTCTTCTACGTGGAAGTTCTAGCTACTTGTCTTAGTGGTGTTGTAATCGAAGATCATTGTAAAAGTTGTAATCGAATCAGCAATAAAGAAGATTAAAGTGGACGTAGGCTTGACTTTAAACCGAACCACTATAAAAACTATTGTCGCTTTACTTTTTCTCTATTATTTTCTGCTTATCTCTAGTTCCCGTACCAACGGGTGGTGCTTTCACATTTTCATTACATACGCTGGGGTGTTAGCGTCCAATTTTAGCGTTAACAGATAGTTACAAATTCCTATCCTTACAAATGTAGAATCTATAGTACAAGAGTGTGGTGGAAATGGATAAAAACTTCAGATGAGTCTTTGAATCTCCATTCTTTAAGCTTCATCCAGATTTCTTCTAAACTAAACTTGGCTACTAGGCTGGCCGGGAGAATTAAGGCACCCAGAGTTTAAGAAAAATGAAAATAAACTCCAGGTCAGTCAAGAGACTGGTATGAGAACTCAAAATATGCATTTTTGAAACAAGAAGGGTATCTCATAAGACAGCGCCACATATAAACATCGGATGGATTTTTACCATATAATAACCAATTTATTATTGCATAAAATCATTTAATATTATTTTTATTGACGTATCTTTGAAAATATTTGCACGTAAACTTGTTAATTTTAGCTGAAATTGTTACATTATTAAATTCCAGCATACCACTTATAATACAAGGCTTCCTACATCTAAAATCGTACAGGCTCTTATTGAGGATGGGTTTCCATATAACTGACCAGGTGATGGGATTGCCTTCCGACAGTACATCTCTCGAAGAATTCCAAGCTATATTCCATCTATAAAACTCGTTTGGCTTTTATGGCGTGAAACTACGAACTGCCGTTACGCGACGCAACTATCTTTGACTAAATTTTTAATTATTTTTTAGACTTCTCCAGAATACTTTCAAAAGTTTATAAAACATTTCAAACACTTTTTTAAAGCATTTGAAAGAGGTTTAACATCCCAAAAATACCCTTTGATTAATTCAAGGAAAGTGATTTTCTTTGTGCTTATCGACATGTATTTTCGTGACTCACAAATATTTTTAACATTCAAATGAAACTATCCACGCTTGATGATTAAAGCATATTAAAATCCATTGCAAATATCATATCATCAATAAAATATAATGTAATAGTTTAGGAGTTCTCACCTTCATTTTCCCTTCGAGCTAATATAAATTCAGTTATAGCTCCACTATCATGAAATTAAACTTTACGGAATCAAGCTTTAGACCCTTAGATATGCATGGCCAAGCTTGAAAGAAGTGGAAGGGCTCATCCATGGTTGTGATGGTGGATGGCCGTGAGTTAGAGGGGGTGGAAAGGAGGTGTTCTGACTTGTTTTTGAAGTAGATTGACATTGCAATCTAGTTATAGATTTTGCTAATATTTTGCCATAACTTTTGTTCATTTTTTATTTAGAAGAGAAGACCATTAAAGAGCATATAGAGAAGAAGCTTAGGAATATGAAGAATAGTTTGATAATTTTGAAGGATATGGCCTTGTATTTATAGGCTATGGAGAGAGAAAAAATATCTATGCATACATCATCATCTTCATCACCACCACAAGGCTTCTCCAACACACCTCCTCCACCTTAATACATGGCTAAACCCATCTCTCGCATGTGCCCATCACTTCCATCAGTTTAGGGTATGCATACATTGACTTTTGTGCGCTTAAGAAGTAAGGAACCATAAAATATATTATACATTTTATATTACACTTTGATACTTAATTATTTTTTACATATGCTTATGTTCATGTTATCATGTGCATGTGACATATGTATGTATGTACATGTAGGTGCATAAGACTTCGAACGTCTTCGAACAACTTTTGTTTATTAAACCATTGAAATCCGAAGGATTGATTATCGGTCACATTTTCACTTTTATTTATTAACATACCTATATTTGTAAACAAAATTCAAAAATAAATTTTTTATCATTTTAAACTAATTAAAATGATTGTACTTCATTTATAAAACCATATAAATAAATATTAAAAATTATTTACAATAATTGTCATTATACGATAAAGTAATATCGATTTTTCCTTATATTTTCAAATAAAATATATCTCTTTATAAAACTATTATAAATGATTCCTTATCACTTTATAACTATTCAAATAAATTATAATCATTTAAAATAATTATTTGAATAGTTAAAAAATTACTATATCATTAAATTTAAATTAAATAAATCAATTATTTAAATACAATGTCAATTTATCGATATAAATTTCGAGGAAACTATTTATTCAAAGTAAGATTACTATTATTTATTACTACTTGAAACAATATTATTTGAATTATCAACCTTTTCTTTGCATAACTTTAAAAATAAATAAAATTTATCAAAGTGGTAAATTGGTGGATTGTTAGACATACATTCTTAATTTTCAAGATAGAGACGAGTTTCCATACCTTGGAATTTGGTGTTAAGTATGAAAAAATACTTCCCATTCCACCATAATTTTTAAAATGATCATTTACGGAAATCAAGTCCCATTCTATTTGTTAAAATTCTTTTTATAAATCCCTTCACAAAATTCCTTATAAAAGTCCTTTCTACTTATAAAACACTTTTTATATTACAAACTCATTTGATAAGATATCACTTTTAAAATTCCTTTATAACTCTCCAAGCTTATTTATAAGTCGTTTTATAAAACTCCAAACTCATTTATGAAACTCCTTTTATAAAACTCATTTCTATGTATAAAACTCCTTTTATATTTATAAAATTCCTTATAAAACATTTCTTTCATATTTATGAAATCATTTTACAAATTCATTTCTATTTATCAAGTATCATTTATAAATCTCCACAATCATCACAAATTTTCAGTTTACAAAATAGAACCAAATAGTTTCCATAAAACGATCATTCTGCATATTACAATAAATCCATAAATGTGATTTATACCAAATTACAAAAATGATATCATTTTCCTTTTATAAAATATTATTCGTAAAAAATTCATTTTATTCATAAAAACCAAAATTATAAAAGTATTTTCTAATTTATAAAATACCATTTTTAAATCTATCTTTTTATACAACATTTTATATAAAACGTTTCACAAATATTTATTCCAAAATATTCCCTACTTCTTTTTAAAAACTAAATCACTTTATTTGAAAAGATAAATTCCCTTTTTACTTTCCTTTAAAATATACATTCATTACTATTATGATCATTCTGTAAAATAGTTACTTTTAGTAATACTTTAAGAATTTCCAAAAAAATTGGAAAAGATTAACAAAAAGGTTGAAATAAAATAAAGAAGTTAAAAATCCATTTTAATAAAATATCATGGAAATTCCCAAAATTGATAAATAAAAATAGTTCTCCAAATCAAAACCACTACCAAATCAAAACCATTTCCAAACCAAAACATCCATCAATAGTATTTCAAAATACTATAATTAGGCCAATAGGTAACATGGACTTAGCCAATGCCATTACTATCAAACACCCCACACCCCTTAATATACCCAAAAGGACACCTTAAAAGGCATGGTGCATTGTAGGTATAACTGAAACTATCATAGACTAAGATTCATGACGCAAAAATAGGTAAAAACAGCGGAAAATAAAATAATAATAAAAAACTTCATAATTGCTTCATAAACCAAATAGGTAAAATACTAAATACAACTTACATGTCTCAAAACCCAATAATCTCATGAAATGAAAACTTATAGTCTCAAAAAAAAAACAAAGTACGGATATCCCTCTTAAGTGATAGTACAAAGAAAGAACCCAAAGCTAAAAAAGTAGGAAAGATACATAGTAGAATCTTCTCTAAGAAACCTTCGAGAACTGCAATCTACTGCCCTCCCCCTTGATTGCCTATGGGCAGAAAGGGAGAAAATAGAGTAGTGGGTCTAACTAAAAGTCAGGCGAACAATAGAAACTACTAGAATCTTTCAGCAAAGTAAAAGTAATAGACTCTTCCATAGTTTTAGCATTTATAAAAGGAAACGAAGGTAACAGGAAAGAGATAAACTTGAAATAAATACAATTAAACTATTACTCAATTAATAAGATAGGTCTACCTTGACTGCTTGCACTTGTCCTTGATTTCTGCTTTTGATTAGGCTGAATTCCTTATCCTGTAATTAGGATGTAACCCTAGTTCTACACTTTTTGATCGGCCTGCTACTCCATAGAACTTTCTACGGACCAGACGCTATAGAACTCCTTATACAGCAGCCAATGGTATCTACGAAAGGTGCACAAATCACCCACTGTGGATCCTGATGACATGTCTCTACACAGAAGGCAGCGATGTCTACTAAAGACCACCATACTGAGCGCTTGGAACTCATAGTGTTTATTGAGCATCCGAATGGAAGACACACGCGCAACTGCTAACATGCCCATGCTACCTTTTGCTCCACCTATTGGGTCTTCTTATTACCTCAAACTCCAGCATAAGCATGCCCCTTATCTCACTTTAGGCTAATGTGAGATCACCGTGTGTCCATAGAAACTATAGGGGAAATGCTGTCGATACTAGCCTGTTATCCAAAAAACATCTAGTTGCTCCCCTTATCCAAATCCCCCGTGATGTATATTTCTATTTGACCAGTTACAACCATTCCTAGCATAAGCATATCCTCATCTCACTTCAGGCTAATTTGAGACCACCGTTTCATCTAATAGGGGATGTTATTTGGTACAGGTCCTACTTTCATCTTTGTTTATTAACTTAGATAAATTATTTAAATAAGCCTTTGCAATTTTTTCTACTATCTATGCTTATTAATTTATCCTAAGTCTTAGTATATGCCTTATTCTGTTCTTTTTCTTATTACAACCTGCGTTATAATCATGCTTATTAGGACTAAGTGTGAAAATAAGGCGCTTTCGTCTTTTTACTCTTTTTTTATTTATAATTCTAGGTTAAAACTAAGCCAATTAATTAGTCTAATTCTAATCATAATTAGGCATAATTTTAGTCCAATTCCATTTATATTACAGTCTTTAAAATTTACATCTCATAATTATAAATAGGCCAATCTCTTTAATTTAGTCCAATTAATATCATAATTAGGCATAATTTCAGTCTTAGTTCCATTTTATTACAGTCTTTATAATTTACATCATATGTTTCGTTATTTTAGAATCCTTATAATTTAATCTAATTTCACATTAATTCTATTCTAATCCATATGTGAGGAAGAAGGAGAAATTAAAAAAAACTAAAAATAAAAGAAAATCCAAGGCATAGGAAGAAGATGTAAATAACGCGTAAATAACAGTAAATAGACTAAAATACTGTGAATAAACTGTCAATAAAAGGAAAAGCTATAATTAACAGATTTAACTCAAATTAACTGAAAACAATAGATAAAAATAATAGACTGAAAATAATTCTAAAAACTGTAAATAAAACCGCTAAAAAGGTTATTCCAAAAATCGTAGTAAAACTACAACTATTGGAAACCCTATTATTTTAAATTACTTAATGAAATCTTAAAATAATTACAATTAATCATCTCTGGTCCTTAGCTCTTCCCTTTAGGCCTTCAAGGATCTACTGAGGGTTGTTAAAATATTTTTATTACAAAGATTCTCTCCTTAGAAAATTATTCCTTTTAGGGTCTTTCTTGAAAAGGTGAATCCAAGCGGAGAAAATCTAGAATAAGAAAAAGTGTTAGGCGTAAGGTCTTATTTATAGGGTACAAGTGGACCTCAGACCATTGTATTTGGAGATTAAATAAGACGATTCCATGTCATAAGCTGAATAGGAGCCATCAGATCGAAGCAAAAAGGGACTAGATGAGAGAAAATATCGCAAATGACGTGTATAAATCGTAGGCGAATGAGGAATTAAATTCTTCGCTCACCATATGAGGCAGGTCGAGAGACTCGTCGACTGCCCTCCCTCCTAGGTCGATAGGTCAGTCAACCTAGGAGGTGGTTAAGTCGTCCTCTAGGTCGACCAAGCCTTTGTATATTTTTTCCCCTCTTGTTTTCTTGTTTAATTTGAAACCCCTTCATTCTGGCTCCGATTTGATGTTCTATATATCGAAATTGACCAGAAAATTTCTATAGACACAATGGTGCAACTCCCGTGGCTTAATTCTAAAATTTCACCAAGTTATTTTATTATTTAGTTAATTGACGAATTAATTATTAGGTTTTAATTTTGGGTTGTTACAAATACCTTTATCACTAAAAAGATGTTCAACCTTTAACATATATTAATGTCATAACCAGTATTGCAAACCACTAAGTTTTGATATTAAACAATATGTATAAGAGGTATATAAATGGAATTAATCAATAGGTATGTAACTGAAATTTAAAATCATAATGGTGAGAAATTAAGATTTCTCTACAAATTCACTATATTTCAGTTTAAATGTCATTTTCTTTTCAAAGCGAAAATTCAACAAACTTACCAATAAAATAGTCAAACATACAAATAAAAAATATTTACAGCATATGACATAACTGATTATCCAAATGTGAGTTTAACTAATTAGAATTCTAGCGGATGCTTAAGCGTTTCCGTTTGGGTTGATTTTAGCTCAAAATTCTCCTTGCTCCAAACTACTAGTTCTAGCACGTAGATAATGCCTCGTACTTTTTTTAAAAACAAAGGTATCTCAGAAGACTACGTCGCACATAAACAAGGATGGATTTTTACCTTACGATAACCAAAACATTTTTGTTTAAAATCCTATGATATTGTTATAATGTCTAGTGTTCAAAATAAAATGAATATAGCTAAAATTATTGCATTATTAAATTCAAACATATAAATATACAATCAAGTCTGAAGGCTCATATTGGGAAATGGATTCCAACAATATAAGGCAAGGGACTACCTTTCGTATAATATATAACTAGAAAAATGAACTTGGGTCAGACCCAGAACTTGGACTACCCCTGCCAAAATAGAACTAGCCTACTCCGGAACTTGGATAGTATTGAATATGTTGTCACCCCAGTAGTTCCCAACCATTATAGAGAGCTCTCATGCATAACCAAATTCATAATATATAATTTAGAAAGGTGATGGCACGCCCTAATGGGAGCAACCCATATAGCCCTGCTGCATATCCCAGTTTTAGTCATTCCCGGATGATGAGGTTTGATGCTACGTTTTACATTTTGGATAGCAAACCCACTTGGAATATTAACACTGCCCACTAGGCAAAAATGCAATTCCCGCATTCATCCATACAAGTTTTTCCTGAATCTGAATGAAACCGAAGGCACCACTTCTACTACATCCATTTTGGAATCACCCTCAGGATTTGCAGCAAGTAGCCCTTGCACTTTAAAGAGCTCCGTCTTCAATTATCTTCGAGATATTCCGATCCAAAATGCTAATGTCAGTTCGAAGTGGGTTTCGGATAACATATTCGATCTCGGTCTCCCCAAACAGACAACGATAGTAAAAAACGGGCCAAGTTTGATAGTCGGTTAATTGACTATCAAATAAAAACAACACCTAAATTAGGGAGTTAATTCTATAGGGAAAACTGACATTGTTTAAGCACATAAGCAATTACTAGCCTCTTTAATTAATCATTTCATTAATTAAAATCACCTTGTAAATACTTGTATCAACATACTTTGATAAAGGTATACTCTTAAACTGGTTTTACTTCTTTCAATACTTAGAATAATATCTGAATACTTATCTCAACGATATAAATATATTAACAAAAACACTGAGAAAGATTTTCTACTCGGTGTTGAGTATGAAAAAGTGCTTTCCCTGCTACCTTAATTATTTAAAGATCATTTGTAAATAAATCTTAATTTCTTCCATAAATTCCCTTTTTGTACAACTTTAAAACCATTTATCAACTTCTTTTGAAAATCTCTAAGTAATTTGTAAAACTCTTTTATAAATCTCCAAAACAATTTACAAAATCTTTTATACCAATTTCTAAACCTATTTATAAAACTATATCCTTTTATCAAATGCCTTTAAAAAGATCCGTTACAAAATCCCATATAAAATTAATTAATAAAATCATTTATAAAATTCCTTTATAAAATCCATTATAGAGTTCTTTAAAAAGCCTTTACAAAAATCGTTTAGAAACCCAAAACACCATTTTCATCTATAAACTCCTTATTAAATGAAATTTCTTTATAAATTAACTTACTATTTACAAATACAATTAATCAGATAATTTAATTAACTTTAAACATTATAAATAAATAATAAATTAATTTTTCAACAACATTAATAAGATAATAAATTTCTTTAGAACATTATTAATGAAATTATTAATTTACTTCAAAACATTATTAGTATAATAATAAGTAACTTCAAACCATTATTAATATAATAATTAATCATTTCAAACATTATTAATATAATAAATAATTTATTACTCTTTAAAACCAAACTATAATAAATAATTAACTTCCAAAATATTATTGATAAATAATTATTAATTCGAAAACATTATTACTAAATGATTAATTATTAATTTTCTTTAAATAATATTAATTATTTAAACAAATAACTTTTTACAACATTAAAATATTGATAAATAACCATAAAATAATATTAAATAAAAACAACAAATTTTAAACATGACTAAACAATAGTTAAATAACATTAAAACATTTCTAAATGCTTTAGAAAAGACAAATAAAAATGTTGGGGTAAAATAATGAAGTTCAGGGTCTGGCTGGATAAAAAATATTCCAGTAAATCCAAAGATTAAATTTAAAATCATTCTCCAAATCAGAAAACAACTTCAAGCCAAAAAGGCAATTAATAGTATTTCAAAATACTAAATTGAGGTCAATAGCTACCAAAACATTTAGCCAACGTTGTTACTGAATTTTATCACTACAAGGGTTAAGTTTTCAACATATAACAATATCATAGTCTAATAGAGCAAAACATTCAGGTTTGGTATTAAATAATTCATATAATAGGAGTATTATTGAAAAAAATCAACAATGGCGAGGAATCCCATTGGTTCTCTCTACTAGTCTCCTTTTCTTCATATAGATTCCCTATAAAACGTTTCATATTTTGACTGCATTCAAAAGCGACAATTCATCAAAACCAAACAATCAACCAATATAAC
Source organism: Allium cepa (assembly GCA_030765085.1). Classification (NCBI taxonomy): domain Eukaryota; kingdom Viridiplantae; phylum Streptophyta; class Magnoliopsida; order Asparagales; family Amaryllidaceae; genus Allium; species Allium cepa. The sequence goes on along the minus strand of CM060931.1, from coordinate 879,407,441 downwards.
ATCCAAGCATACAACAAATAATTTTTATCTACTACAAAACATTACTATTAACCAAAAGGATGAGTTAAACTCACCAAAATTCTAGTTATCACCGAAGCGTTTTAGTTCTGACTAAAATTGATTAGCATTCGATTTTAGCATGAAATTCTAAAAGCTCCAACTCCACCACTTCAATTCCATAACGCGGATATCATCAATACGAGTCTAACACGATTGACGGTGTTCGATTTGGACCTTATATGAAATAGTAAATTTGTTTACAAGAATTGAAATAATTAATTACTAATTACATAATTAATTAAATAATTAACATCGCTTAATTTCCTAATCCACGTCGGTTAAGAATCTTGGCCGCATCAAACTCAAACTCATACCCCGACTACATCGCCCCCTCCCCATCGCTACACCACATCACTAGCCATTGCCCAGCTACTAAAGGTAGCTCTCGCTATCCTCGACCCAATAATACACCCTTCACCTTCTCTCAACACCCGATGGTCATAGGAAACCTGCTAAAATCCAAGCGTAGTCGAACTCCTATTTTAGCTGGCTCGCGCCTCCAACTGATGATACCACCGGTCGTCTTGCTTTACTCATCAAGGTGAACATCTTTCATGTTAGGACCTCTGCTTGAAACGGCCTACATCGCCAAGGATCAACTGTGGCCATTGGATTCTCTTAGGATTAGGATAAAACGGCGGCTAGGGTTCTGAATTGGATTTTAGCAAAAAGAATCGGCTTGGGGTCCCTATATAGATGATCTACCTATCTCTGTTCACGCTCGAAAATTTCCAAACTCCAATGGAGGAGTGCGTACTAGCATTCCTAGCTAAATACCCGTATTCCAAATTCAATGGAACTATTTTCATACCCTAATTCTATCATATACAATACTTAACTTTTAAATCAAATTATATTATTTTAATTCTCTAAAAGTAGCCGCTACGCATTTTGCGCTCGCATGATCACATGGTATATCCGTTCGTCAAAAAACTCGTTTGCGTGCTATAATTCATCATTCTAGATATAATGACAATAGTTTCATCTAAATCTGAGACAATGCCCCCGCAATGATAAATTTTATACGTTAATTAAAATGAGTTATTATTAAAATAATTTTAATCACTTTTAATTCTTAATTAAAAGTTTACCGTTATCATTCTTATTTAAAAATAATTTAAATTAGCTTTCCAAATCATTTTTATTCAAATTAAATCTAAGATTTAATTATTTAAATAATTTTGATATTTAAATCATTATTCCAATATTAAGTTCAAAATTCATATAGTTAAATAATCCCTATATTTGAATTTTAAGTCATTTGACTTATTAATTTATTATTTCAACATTTAAAATTAATTAAATATTTAAAAATCAAATGACTAAAATTTTGAGTCATTACATCTCTTATCATGGTCAAAAATGTATGGTCTCCCAAACATGAAATTTATTTTCCCTAAACAAAATGAAATTGAATAAAAACAAAGGCGATTGTTGTTTCTTTGTTATTACAAAATCCATAAGTTGATCCAGTTGAATCTAAGAGCTTTGTTTAACATTCAAGATGCAACTTTTTAGTTATATCTTAAGGTTAGATATATACCTTTTTGAATCATATGTTAATCATGTTCATATGGCTTAGACTCAACATGCCACATATCATCTACTATATTCATCTTGCAATATAATTGAGATCTCCTTTTGTTACACCTAAATTAATCAAATCTCATCTTGTTAATTCAATAAATATCCCCTTTTGTAATACATCTTTGTTGATTATTTGATCATTATGTTGATATATTTTAAATCCTTCATTTTTCTAATTATTCGTTCATATTGGTTGTGTTGTTTAGATCAAAAATTTTTACAACGAATTTATATGTGGCTTAGTGGTGTGCTCTATTTAGTTATTGTTTTCAAAAATTGTTGTTCAATTAAGAATAAAAGATTTTGATTTTATATTTTTTAATTAAGTGTATTTTTTACATGATTATATAAATAATTTTGATCGAATTTTTTTGATTAACTTTCAAAAAAAATGTTTGTAAACAATTTATGATTGAAAATAATTTTGATTATTTAAACTCGCCTTCAAATTGAATACATGTGTTACACGGTTTTTGTTTTGAATATAATTTGTTTGATTGTTGTTTACAAAATTGTAAATGCTATTTCAATGTGAAATTCTATAAGTGGACCTTTATGTAAAAATCATAAACCGTTTGATTCCCTCCTTGGTAAAAGTTTGATTAAAATTTGTTAACTTCAAACTTATATGTATACTAGATTATAAACCTTACACGCATATGTTGTTTTAAATATTAAACATAGTTTACAATTATTTATATGTGGACATATGTATGTGTATGTTATTTTAACGCAAATTTTATAAAATGAAATTTTGTGAGAAATCGTCAAATTCATTTTCAACCTATGACAACCCATCTTTCGGACCTGTAAGAACAACACTTAACATATCCTCGATGTTTATGTGCCGTTGCCCAAGCATCAAAAGGATGAATCTCGTGGGGAAAAATAAAGAAAGAATAGAAAATCTCACAATGAAACTGCAAAGTAAACCATAACATTCAATAGTACATCAGGTTACTCCTTAACAAGGAGTTATTAGAGGTAACCAAAAGCACTGCAAATCAGCTTAGGAGGTTATAACATCCTGCCTTTACATACTCTGAAACAAAATACACTTATACAAACAAGATAATACAGCAGAATAGATAACAAAGAAGGTGAAATCCTCTTGCTCGAACGCCGTCTTCAGAGGAGCCTAAAAAAGATCTACTGCTCTTAGACCACTCAAATAAAATGAGTACCCAAGAGTTTAGGGAAAATTAAAAAACTCGGGTCAGAAGATATGTCTAGTGTGAGAAAAACTTTTTAAACAATAGGTGTGAAATTAAAAATAAACATGTGAGACCATGTCGTTGAACATGGAACGGGTTACTCCCACAAAATCAACATCCAAACGTAAAGAATGGATAATTAATTAAACACCATGAAGAGTGGTTGAATCTACCCGATGTAAATAATGGAATAAATTTGAAGGTTTGAATCAAATAAAAAAAGGAAAATATCCAATAAATGACTAGGAAGGTGCACCCCCTTGAAGTATACCTCTAGTAATATACTTATGAGAAGATCATATATTCCGTGACACTTCTCGGACAATACCAAGTTGTATCCCGCCAAAACTTATCGGGTATCCAAATATTTTGTTTGCACAAAAAATGGGCAAACAACTCCAAGTCGTATGATTTAGTCGATTTTATGTCGTTCTTAATGATTTGGATGATTTATGCAAATATGTCAAAAGCATGGACTAAACTGTAAAAGACACACAGATTTATAGTGGTTCGGCCAGAATGTGCCTACTTACACTTTTATGTTATTCTCTTTCACTATTCAGATTACAAGTACAAGGCTTTTATTATAAGTGTATGAAAGCTGTTTGAAAGTTCTGACCGTGCTTGAGCCCTCAAACCTTCTCTTCTATTGTTGTACCCCTACCGCCGTATTTATAAAGTGAAGCTGGGGGTAGGGGCCTTGGATGTATATAGCTGCTGTTGGGCCTGGGCTCATGTGATCTGGCCTGGCAATGCTGGTTCGGTAACACCTTCTTCACTTTGGTTCGGTTGCATTGGTTCAGTAGTGAAAGCATGGATAGGTCCGGTGGTGTTGGAGTTGATTCTGGTCCGGTGGTGAGTGGGGTTGAGCATTGGTCCGGTGGTCTCGGTCCGGTGGTGTTGGAGTTGAGTTCTGGTCCGGTGGTGAGTGGGATTGAGTTCTGGTCCGGTGGTCTTGGTCCGGTTGCCTTGGTCCGGTGGTGAGTGGAGTTGAGTTCTGGTCCGGTGGTCTTGGTCCGGTGGCCCTGGTCCGGTGGTGAGTGGAGTTGACTTCTGGTCTGGTGGTCTTGGTCCGGTGGCCCTGGTCCGGTGGTATTACCCCAGCATTTTCCCCCCAAAGTGGGGCATATGCCTGCATATGTCGTGCTTTGTTTTAGATCATTCAGTTTGGACACTCTCATTCGGCCCAAGTGCCGAACCAGTTGGTACGGTCATCCTACGCTTTCCTATAAGTATGGGCTTCACGCCTCCGTTATTCCTCACTATTTGAAATAGCCGAACCAAACTTCTGTTCCGCCGAATCAACCATATAACCGAACTAGTTTTGTCTACCAAACCAGGTGAGGCTTTCTTCTGCCGAACGAACTTCATGCTCGAACTACCGATTGAGCTTGGGGAGTATGAGTGCCGAATGGGCCCTTAGCCGCGAACTACCAAACGAACTCGGGGAGTACGAGTGCCGAATGGACTTTTAGCCTCGAACTACCGAATGAACTCGGGGAGTACGAGCGCCGAATGGACTTTTAGCCTCGAACTACCGATTGCGCTTGGGGAGTACAAGTGCCGAATGGGCTTTGATGTTTTGAATTAAGAATGAGATTCCAGACTGTAGGTACTTGTTTGTCTATATTCCTTGCTCTAAGAATGTGTTTTCTCGTGTTGCAGATAATGTCTCATAAAGTAGAAACTCGTTCCGACAAGAAGAAATCCAAGGACAAAGGAGAGTCCTCCATAGTGCCCCCAGTTCGGGCAGAACCAGAACGTCATGGATCACCCCCGAGATCATTAGTAGACGGATACGGTCCTCAGGAGCTCTTGAACTCACCGCCTGACTGCTTTCCCAGCTCCCTCAAAGATGAGCAGCTTGACGTTATATCTCGATCTTTTGGGATTGACTGAGCGCATATGATGTTGCCGGGGGAAGGAGTGATGTCGTATAACCCCCCCAGAAGGGTATTTTGCTTACAGTAGGTATCACTGCATGTGCGGAGCCATCCCTCCGATCAACGCTTGGATAGCCAGCTTCATCACATACTTGAAGGTGGCCCCTTTCCAACTTCAGCCCAACTCCTATGCCATCTTGGTGAGTCTGTTCATTATCTTCCAGAGAAAATACGGGCGTCCCCCTTCCAACCGGGAGATCCGGTACTTGTATAACTTAAGAGGCTATAAGAAGGGGTCTCTATATATAAGCTTAGAATCGGCCGTTTCTTTCAAGCCAGTCCTAGACTTATATTCAAAATTTAGCATGTTCAAGAAGGAATGGTTCTTTGTCAGGGATGAGTCTGTTTCTTTCTACCGCTTCACCTATGGTTGTAAGTTGAATCTCGTTTATAATTTTCGTTCTGACTACAATGCTCCTCCTTATGTGCTTTATTTCTTGCTAGCGACAGGTGGCTTTGCGGTTGTAGAGAACGATCGTCTGGTTCGAATGGCTGAGGAAATAGAAGCCATTAAGGAAAATGAGAGGGCAGCTTCTTATTTGATCAGGAATGCTACTCTTTTGGGGCTTAACTTGATTTTGCCACGCCAGTCTGTGGTCAAGCAAAGAGACACAACTGCGGAGAAGGCCCCCAAGGCTAAAGGAGGGGCTACGGTGAAGAGTGGCAAAAGGAAACCCTTCTCAAAACATCCAATTGCCGGGGGAAAGAGACTTAAGAAGTCCGATGGACCCTCCCCCAGCACATGTCCAGACATCCCGGAGGAGGAAGATGTGGAGGAAAGAGGCGAGGATGAAGGAGGTGAGGTGGAGAGTGGAAGTGGTGGAGAAGGTGAGGGTGATGGTCATAGCGATGATGGTGGCGATGGAACGAGTGGTGATGGTACTGGGGCTTTGTCTTCTAAGCAAGCAGGTGTGATCCAGGAGTGGACAGACGATGCTCTCTGCCTAGCTTTTGAAGGGTTGGAGGAAGGATCGACTGTAGTGGAGAAGCCTAAGAAAGCTGACAAGGCCGAGACCGGCGCCGATTCATCTTCCAAGAGCGCTTCAGCTGAGGCAATTCTTACGATTCAAGGTGAATTTTGACTCTTGCAGACTCCATTTATGATAAGGATTTAGGAACATTTTATGGCCAACTCCCGTCCTGGAATGAGATCCAGGACTTATTGCAGTATCCTACTCCTCCTCGGGGCTTGTATAACAAAGCATCTCTTTACTCTTCTTAACTCGATATATTTCTTGAGTTATAGTTCAATGTATCCTGTAACACGTTGTTTTTATCCTAGAAGCAGGTAAGGTGGCCAAGACGTTAGATGTTCGGCACCGTCTTGAATAATACAAACTTCTCAAGGCTTCAACTTAACCAAGGCCTCCGACCAACCGCCCTGGAGATGTAGTCGACTACCACCCTCTTCTTGGAGTTATCGAAGAGGATGTCCAAAGGAAGAAGAGGAGTCGTTCCTTGTTTGAATCCTCACCTGGTCCTCAGTTCCCAACTCAGCCTCTTCGAGATACCATGGAGGATGATATTGAATTTATACCTTCTCCACACCCGTCTGAAAATCCTACCGTTACCCAGATAGATCATCCCGGCTTGGCTCGTAATCCATTTGCAAGTCATCCGGATCTGGATCCGGGTTCTTGCGATATTACCTTTAATGAGGCTACCGGTGAGCACCTTCTCCCTCGTAATCCTATGGTAAGAGTACTAGATGAAGCTAAGTCCTTGGACCTTGATTTGCTTAACACTCGGGTTGTAACTTTGGGGGACGAAGTTAAGGCGAACATTGACCGGGTTGTCGAGAAAACCAGGAAGTTGATGGGGCATCATGCCCGACTGGTCAAGGATGGAGAAGAAATTGGGAGTGCTAACATTCGACTATGGTTAATGGTTTCCGACCAGGCCAAACAACTTGCTGATCAAGCTATCCAGGTCTCTCAACATGAGGCCGCCTCAAGACAACTAAAGAAAACCATGGAAAAGGCCAACAGAGCAGAGTTACGGAAAATGGAGGCTGTTTGTAAGGAACGGATTGATACGGCTACTGCAACGGTGAATGAGGTCCGGAAAGCAGATCTTGAGCGGGTACAGGAGCTATCCGGGAAACTTAAAGCCGTAGAGCTTATTCAAACCAAGCTAAAGGAAGAGATGGAGGCGATGAGGAAATCCTTCCAGGCTGACTACTCGCGATACCAATCGGGGAGGGATGTTGCTGCTGTAAAGTTGTTGGCTTCTGAGGACCGAATAAGGGAGTTTGAGGAGAATGAGGGGATAATGGACGAGATGCTTCAGGACATATACTTTCGCACTTAGAAACATGGCAACTTATCTTGGATGGATGATTATCCCTAAGTCATGGCCAGGATTTTTCTTAGGGCCCTGGAGGAGGCTTAGGACAATGCAGATAAGGAGGGTGGCGTGGCCTTTGGAATGGATGCGGTCACGATTCAATTCACCAAGGAGGAGAAAGCGGCGGTGAAAGAGGCTACGCGGCTGCTTACTGCTGAGGAGCTTGGTATGCAGTTAGAGGATGATGATCGAGAAGCAGATGCTGGTAAATCTTCCCTTTTAGCTTCTCGTAACTTGATTGCTTATTGTTTATGACTATTAATGGATTCTCTCCTGAATTGGACAGGCGGGACCTCTGGAGCACCCATTACCTCTAGCAACATGCCGAGAGTTCCAATCCGGTAGGATAGAGGTGAAGCCTCGACGCAACCGATTCCTTGATTTGATCTGGATAACTTTCGGTCTGTTTGACATTGCTGTCTATGCCAGTCCCAAAACATTCGCGTATCTTCTAAGCCGTAATTGCGTTATTGGTAACGAACGACTTTTCTCTTGGCATGTAATTTTAACTTAAGCTGAGTCTGTCATATTTGAATGCTTTTGTTATTTCGGTGTGTTGCATAAGAAATACAGCTGTGCACACGCCCGTGATTCAATTGTGTTTGATGCAAGTTCTTGCTTAAGATATAGTTTCATATCTCGCAATGTTAGTGTGATGCATGGATAAATTACAACTACGTATTCATATACAAAAGAAGAAAGTACCGCCCTTCATGTTTTAGTCATAGATGGTTGCTTTGAATGTCTTGTGTGACTGAGTATGGAATGCAACTGAGTGACCTGCCATCCACTTGTGAGTTCCTATTCCCACTAGCGAGCGTCTCCTATTCTGAGTCCTGTACATTAGGGACCGTTATAGAGGATAGGAGGAAATTTTTAAATAAAATTGAAATATAAGAAATGGTAAAACTTCCAATCACGGAAGGCCTGCGATGTGCTTAAGTTCATGGCAAACGGGTTTTGTAGTCACTTTCCCTAGCTGTGGGTCTTGGAGACATTTGTCACCCATCTTACGCCTCCGTAGGGAGTTTCTCTTTTAACCACAGCCGTACTTAAGACACTCAGAGCCGAGATCGCGCAGAGTAACTACCCGAGCCATTATGGCCCGTAATCATGGGTATTATTCGATTTATAGTGGCCCGCTAGCGTGGGTGCCGATCGTCAACTGTGAACTACCCCTGGCTGGCCACACCTTATGTTGGGGTTTAAAGTAGATTCACGGTTGCCGACGAGCCGAACGCCGTAATGAGCTGCCTAAGCTATAGTCGGCCTACTCGGTGGCTTATAATCGGCTCATTACAGTTGGCTTTGAGGGCCGATCGCGAGCAATGAGTTAATCCGCAGCAGAGGGATGCTGGAGAAAGAGTGTCCCGTTGGCGAGGGCATAGATTCGTATAGTACCTGTTAGGTCTCGTCCAGGTGAAGTCGCGCCGTGATGTGTCTTGAATGGAAATGTCATTACACAGGATTTTGTTCAACAGAAAAGGAAAAGTTAACAAGCAGCCAAGATATAAAGGAACAAGTTAAAAAAAGAGACAAGTTTTAAAAGTGGTTCAGTATGAAAATGCCTACGTCCACTGATTCTCTTTGTTAATTCACTTCATATGGGCAGTACAAGTTAAGAAAAGTATCGGCGAAGGTGTTGAATGTTCCATGCCCTCTGGAACACTTCTCCTTCCACTGTTGACAAAATATAAGCTCCGTTGTGGAGATCTTTATGAATTACATATGGTCCGTCCCAGATTAGATCTAGTGCACCGGGGCGCGGGAAGATTCACTTGAGGACAAGATCTCCTTCTTGTAAGCTGCGATGCTTGACTTTTCAGTTGTATTGTGCTGCCACTTTTTGCTTGTGAGTTGCTGCTTTGAGTGCTGCATCGTTTCTTCTATCTTCAATTAGATCCAAAGACATGTGAAGGAGTGCTTCGTTCTCTTCTGGGTTATAGTGGATTCTACGGTGGGAAGGCACTATAGTTTCTACTGGGAGCATGGCCTCCGATCCGCATGCCAAAGAGAAAGGAGTATTCCCCGTTGATGTTCTGAAAGATGCGCGGTAGGCCCAAAGTGCCGTAGGAAGTTCATCCACCCAAGCACCTTTTGACTTTTTAAGTTTCTTCTTGATTAGAGTTTTGAGAATTTTGTTGACAGCTTCGACTTGTTCGTTTGCCTGGGGATAAGCTATAGACGAGAAACTCTTGTGAATTCCGTGCTCTTGGCACCAGTCGACGAACTCCTCGCTTTCAAACTGAAGTCCATTGACCGATATGATTTTGAGTGGAACTCCGTACCCATTTGGTGAAATAGTTGACTGCCACCATAGCATATTTCGCTCCGCCTCGGCCCACTGGCAGTTCGCCAATCAAGTCAATTCCCCATACTGCAAAAGGCCAAGGGCTGGTCATTTGAGTAATCTCATTTGTTGGTAGTCGAGGAATCTTAGCGAATTTCTGACATCTGTCACATTTTTTGATGAAGTCTAAGGCGTCTTTGTTTAAGGTGGGCCATAAATATCCATATTGGAGTATCTTCTTCGCCAGAGTCTGCCCTCCAGTGTGATCTCCACACCTTCCTTGATGGATGTTGGATAAGATTTCCTTGGCTTCCCTTCTAGCGACACACCTTAATAAGAAGTTAGAGAAGCCGCGCCGATAGAGATAGAGGACATCTTCTTGTATTGTGTAGCGGGAAGCTTTCCTCAAGATTATCTTGACTTCGTTACGCTCGTGGGGCAGTGTGCCATCTTGTAAGAATTTTCAGATGGGAGTCATTCAAGTTTCTTCGTCGATTGCAGCTATCAGATTCACTTGCTCGAAACTCGGGGTTAGTTACTTTGAGATGGCTATTGTTCCAGAAATGGTACCGTCTTTCATGCTAGCTTGCTTTGCCAGTTCCTCGGCATCTTGGTTCTCTTCTCGAGGAATGTGTTTGATTAAATAGCGATCCATTTAATTGAGTAGGAGTTTGGTCTTCTTTAGATATGCTGTAGTCGTTCTCCTCGAGTCTGAAACTCTTCTAGTATTTGATTTACAACAAGTTGTGAATCACTATGAAGACATAAAGAACTGACTCCAATCTCAAAGAAAAGTTCTAATCCAGCTAAAACTGCTTCATATTCTGCATCGTTGTTGGTGGCAGCGAATTCCAACCTTAGCGCATAGTGTAGCTTCCTTCCACTGGGAGTGATTATTACAATACCTGCCCCCGAGCCTTGTTCGTTTGATGCTCCATCCACAAAGAGATTCCACTTGATGTCTTCTGCTATTTCAGATTCCTCCTTACCTTCGTTGGTAGTGAATTCGGCAATGAAATCGGCCAAGGCTTGTCCCTTGATGGTGGTGCGAGGATGGTAGGTGATATCATATTGACTCAGTTCATTGCACCATTTAAGTAGTCGCCCAGAAGTGTCGAGACGATGGAGTACCTTCCTTAGCGGTTGATCGGTTAGAACTCTGATGGAATGATATTGGAAATAGTGTCGCAGTTTCCGTGATGTGATTAGTAAACAGTTTGCCAGCTTTTCAAGTTTAGGATATCTGGCTTCTGCCCTCGTAAACCTCTTGCTTACAAAGTATACTGGCCGCTGCGCGCGGTTGTCTTCTCTCACCAAAGCGGCGCTTAGAGCATGAGATGACACAGAAAGGTATAGGTATAGCTCTTCGCCTTCGTTTGGAGTTGAGAGTACTGGTGGTCTCTGGAGGTGTTCGATTAAGTTAAGGAAGGCCGTTAAGCATTCGTCAGTCCATTCGAACTTTCCTCTGTCTTTCTTTAGAGCTTCGAAGAAAGGGATGCACTTGTTAGTCGCTTTAGAGATGAATCTGCTTAGGGCGGCCACATTCCCATTTAGGCTTTGCATTTCTCTTCGAGTGGAAGGTATCCTGATATCTTTCAGAGCTCGGACTTGTTCGGGGTTTGCTTCAAATCCTCTGGCATGGACGATGAATCCCGACAACTTTCCTAATGATACTCCGAAGGAGCACTTTAGAGGATTCAACTTCATTCCAAATTGGCGAAGTACCTGAAACATCTCGCCCAGGTGGCTTACGTGATCGTTGGCTTTCCTCGACTTTACTAGCATGTCATCCACATAAACTTCCATAGTTTGTCCTACTAGTTCCGCGAACATCTTGTTGACGAGGCACTGATAAGTAGCTCCGGCGTTTTTAAGTCCAAAAGGCATTACTCTGTAGCAGTACAATCCCCGGTCTGTGACGAAACTAGTGTGGTCTTGATCGGCAACGTGCATAGGAATTTGGTTATATCCTGAGTATGCGTCAATAAAAGATAAGAGTTCATGCCCGGCTGTGCTATCCACAAGCTGACCGATTCGTGGGAGTGGGAAGCAATCCTTCGGGCAAGCATCATTTAAGTTGGAGAAGTCAATGCATGTTCGCCACTTCCCATTGGCCTTCTTTACTAGTACTGGGTTAGCGATCCACTCTGGGCAGATGGCTTCTCGTATGAAGTTATTGGCAAGTAGGTTCTTTACTTCTTCATCGAGAGCTGCTGATCGTTCTACCACCATACTTCTCTTTTTCTACTTTACTGGCACCTTGTAGGATCGATGTTCAGTACGTGGCATGCTACGTCTGGGGAGATTCTAGTCATGTCAGCGTGCGTCCATGCTAATACATCCAAGTTGTGGCGGAGAAAATCAATGAGTCGATCCTTCAATTCTGCTTTTAGCTGAGATCCGATTTTCAATAGTCTACTTAAGTCGTGTTTGTCTACAGATACAAACTCCATAGCCTTTGCAGGCTCGGCGGTGGCCTCCTCCTCTTCATCCTTGGGGTCTAGTTCATTGAAAGGATCACTGGTATATCGAAGAGGAGGGGCTTTCTTTAGTTGCTATGCTTCCAAGTTTTTCGTGCAAAGAGTAGTCTCTGCATTCTCCCCTTTATCCTTCCTACAGTTATTGCGAAGTTCAGTTACATAGCAATCTCGAGCAGCGTCTTGATCTCCCTCTACTTCTCCTATTCCATTGTCTGTCGGAAATTTCATCTTCAGGCACTACGGGGCCAGGACAATTTGGAAGTCAGAGAAGGCCGGTCTTCCTAAAAAGGCGTTGTAGGCCGAGTGGTTTTCTATTAGCACAAATGTTTGTTTCCGCACAACAGAGCGGAGATGACTTCCGATTTCAACAAAAAGGTCCAGTTGCCCGAGGGCCATCTTCGCATCTCCAGTGAAACAATGTAGTGGTTTGTTACAGGGAGACACATCCTTCATTGATAGCTTCATTCTGTCGAAAGCATGCTTAAATAGGATATTTACCGTGCTTCCAGTGTCTACTAGCACTCGGAAAATTTCGGCTGGACCGAACCAGGCAGAGATGACCATAGGATCCATGTGAGGGTATTGCCTTCCCTCTAGGTCACGCCTACCGAATGTGATGTCATCATTCTCTTTCCGCTTCGGGTGGCGTTCTTCTATAACAGAATTAACGCAGTCTTCATTGTTTCTAAGCCACTTTCCACATCTTTCCATCTCTACCCAGCTTCTGTCAGCGATGTGTGGTCCTGCCGATATGGTATGGACCACTATCTTCTCTTGACTGGAGCCGCTGGTGTTGCAATTTCCTCCACCTATTTCTAGAGGGGGTATCCTTGGGTTCTCATTGGCAGGAGCTGGAGTCCTGTTCTGATCTTTTACAAAGCGTTCCAGTCTCTTCCTTCTGATGTGTTCTTCAATTAAGTCCCGGAGATGATGGCATTCATTGGTATCATGCCCATGAGATTCATGGAAGCGGTAGAACTTTCCAGACTTAATTCCGTTATCTGATCCCTTCTTGTGCGGGGGGGCGTCTGTATTTAACTTCGTCTTGGGTGGCCAGGAAGATGTTTTCGATTGTTTCATTCAAAGGAGTGTAAGTGTCAAATCTCGGTCCTGGACGATATAGACGCTTTTCTCCCTTCTTGCCCCCAGCACCGTCTCTGGAGTTGCTTCTTCGAACGTCCTTTGCTGCAGCGGATGTATCGCCATGAGTTGCCTTAGTTTGTTGCCCTGTCTGCCTTTCAGTGGCAGCGTCTTCAAGTCTCATATACTTTTCGGCTTCATGGAAGAAATCGGGTAAGGTAGTTGGTTTTTCTTTCGTTAATCTTCTAGCAAATTAAGTATCCGGATGCACACCACTATAGAGGGCCATTAAGATAAGTTTCTCATCGGCATCTTGGACTGCGACCACTGGAGCATTGAATCGGGTTAGATATTGTTGCATTGTCTCTCCAGGCTTCTGCTTGATATTAGATAAGGAATAAGCGTCCTTGGGTTGTTCCACATGAATGCGGAACTAGCTGATGAACTTTTCTTTCAACATTTCCCATGAGCTGATGGATCTTTGGGGCAGGTGGTAGAACCAGGAGGTATCTAGGTCTGCCAAGAATAGTGGAAAGCATTTGCACAATACTCCTTCCGTTGCTCCGCTTATGAGCACATGCTGTGTGTATCTCTACAAGTGTACGACGTGGTCATAGGTTCCCCTGTAAGGTTCCATTGTTGGCATTCTCCATTCTCGGGGGGTGATGGCAATTCCGATATTGCGGGCGAATGGGCTGGTTACCCTAGCGCCTATCCCTCGATCTCTTTGATCCCATTGGACGCACTCTCTGAACAATCGTGCCGTCCTTTCATCAGAATTTGGAGCAGATAGAAATGAGTTTGGTTCTTCTCTGCGAGACTGATTCCGTCCAGATGACCTGTAGGGATGGTATCGTTATCACTCCTAATATTTTCAAGTGGCTGTCTCTGGTCTTCTGGGAGCATGCTAGGGTCAGCTACAGTTGGCCCTTGCCTTGATCTTGCCCTGCTGGGTTCTGTTCTAAGCACTTCCTCGAGTCCAACTTCGGGCTGGACCCTAGCTCGGCCCCGTTCATTGGTGTTTCCATGGCTAGGTAACATGACAGGCTCATCTACAGCCGACCCTCGTCTGGTACCTTCCCCGTTGAGTTCGATTCCAAGTGTTTCCTTGGGTCGGAGTTTGGGCTCGGCTCCTACCATTGCTGCTTCTGTTGTTAGCTTCTTCGAAGAAGAAAGATCTTTGTTGCCTCCGAGATCCTCCAGACTGGGACTCATCCCATGATTCAGTGTTGCGGTTGGATTCTTCAGCATCCCTTAAGTGTGACATGAGCTAGTCCACCAAGGCTTCTTGTTGGGATGTGAAGAGGCCAGATCACATCAGCCACAACCCTGTCTAGATCTGCCCTAGTAATTGCTGCTGGCTGCTCCGTGGCAGGGGCTGTCGGGTTTGCCTGATTTCCATTTTGTACTGCTGTAGGAACGGGACGATTCTCTTGATCTGTGACCACTGGATCAGGAATACTGTTAGTTGCGATGTTCTTTCCTTTGTTAACATCTTTCTTCTGCTTGAGAGGCATGTCTTCCAAGCAATATGCGATGTTGTTGGGAAGAAGGTTAAGTGGGAGAAGCTGAAGCTCCGAGCTCCCCGCTCTTAGTGAAAGCACCAAAAATGTTTGCACAAAAAATGGGAAAACAACTCCAAGTCGTATAATTTAGTCGATTTTATGTTGTTCTTAATAATTTGGATGATTTATGCAAATATGTAAAAAGCAGGGACTAAACTGTAAAAGACACACAAATTTATAGTGGTTCGGCCAGAATGAGCCTACGTCCACTTTTTATGTTATTCTCTTTCACTGTTCAGATTACAAGTACAAGGCTTTTATTATAAGTGTATGAAAGCTGTTTGAAAGTTCTGTTCGTGCTTGAGCCCTCAAACCTTCTCTTCTATTCTATTATTGTACCCCTTCCCCCTATATATAGAGTGAAACTGGGGGTAGGGGCCTTGGATGTATATAGCTGTTGGTGGGCCTGGGCTGATGTGATCTGGCCTGGCTATGCTGGTTCGGTAACGCCTGGTTCACTTTGGTTCGGTAGCATTGGTTCGGTGGTGAAAGTATGGATTGGTCCGGTGGTGTTGGAGATGAGTTCTGGTCCCGTGGTGAGTGGGGTTGAGCATTGGTCCAGTGGTCTCGGTTCGGTGGTGTTGGAGTTGAGTTCTGGTCCGGTAGTGAGTGGGGTTGAGTTCTGGTCTTGTGGTCTTGGTCCGGTGGCCCTGGTCCGGTGGTGAGTGGAGTTGAGTTCTGGTCTGGTGGTCTTGGTCCGGTGGTCCTGGTCCGGTGGTGAGTGGAGTTGAGTTCTGGTCCGGTGGTCTTGGTCCGGTGGCCCTGGTCCGGTGGTATTACGCCCAACATATTTCATATCTAATAGCGCTACCAATCCAAATCTAGATGAGATGTGAAAGCATGCAAATGGGAGTAAGCCACATAGCTTGGCTTCCTCTCGTGCTTTGGATTTAGTCATTTCCAACAAAGGATAAAAAAGCTCAACGGGGCCACACATCATCTTAGAATAATGATAATAAAGAAGTTGAAGTAAATGGATAGCTAAGAAACCAGCTATTGAGAGTATAAAACAATCGTATACGGAAATAAAGTCTTGTATACTTACCACTACTCATTAAATTCAAACTTGAACTATTTCTAGGTTAACCATATTATCGGATAAGTCAAGCCAGTGTTACCTCAAAGTCATGTCCCATGATTATCCTTAACTTTTAAAATAGTGACAAGTCTACTTCTTCAACATTTAGTGCTAACTATACAAATAAATTGTTTCCATAGAAGTGAATCGCTTTACGGGAATTAATTCATTTCTATAAAAGAATCAAATCTTTCCTTTTTAAAAACTTGAATTCATGCGTTGCTTTACATTACAAGTATTAGCTTTAAAACGCTTTTTTTAAAAGAATTTACTAACTTTGAAACATCATTACAAAACGGATTTAACAACTTAAAACATCCTTATTACATTGATTAACTAACTTCAAAACTTTGTTAACTAAATAAATTAATAAACTTCAATAATTGTTAATTGAAAAGGGGTAAATTACTTTTAAAATATCGTAAATTAAATGAATTAAAAATATTTAAATATAATTAATTTAATTAATTAACAAATAATTAAATATTATTATTCAAAAGTGATTAATTAATTTAAACTTTTTAAGAAAAGATTTATTTGAGGTTAAACAGATTTATTAATTTTTAAAAGTCATTAATTAAAAAGATTAATTAACTTTAAAACAACATTAATAAATTGATTATTTAACTTTAATCCCTCATTGTTAAAAGACTAATCAATCTTAAACATCATTAGATAAAATGATTAATTAATTTTAAAACATCTTTAACCAATTGATTAGTTTATTTTAAGCACATCGTTAATAAGTTAATTAGTTGACTTTAATTCTTATTAAGTAAATAATTAGTTAAATTAAGTAATCGTTAATAAAATAATTAATTATTTTTGAAATCATCATTAAATAAAGACTTGCTTAACCTGTAAAATAATTCCAATCAAGATAATGAAACCAAAAGGTATCGATAAAAGGTGATTTTCCAAAAGCGCCGATATAGCAATTATTGTTATACAGGCAGTTCGGAGTTCAAGTATATGACATTTTCAATACAACCAACCATCACAAAGCAAGGGGTTGAACATATATACATGTTAGTTCACAATGATCCAATATGACAATTATTTATTAACAACAAAATTAATTTAGCCACTAGATTTTCATATAACTTATGATTCGCTTTTTAACTTTCCAAAGCGACTAATTTTCAAAGCAACAAACTAATTGAATAACCAAACCATTATTACAACTATATATTAAGTGTTCAATAGCTACAAATATGAGCATGAATGTTTTTTAAATTTTATGGTTCAAAAGTGGAATCTTCACTCACAAAAACACATTTAACTTAACCGGATCACCATAACGAGTTACCAAACTTATGAAATATCTTCACTACACCTTAACTTGGACTTTTAGGCCCTTAATGGGATGATTGTGGGTTTGGCCTAGGCAATATGGCACTCTACCTTGGGGTTTTGAGGTGGGAATGGCTTTTGTTTTGGTGGAGGGGTTTTTGCATAAGAATATATGGAGTTTTCGCTTGATTTTTACCGGTGTATTCACTAATTTTTGGCTTTAGAAATAATTTTAGAAGCTATGGATATTATTAAACATGAAGAGAAGAGAAGCGAATATGAAAATAAAGACGTAAAGTGAGAATGTGTGGAGATGGTGGGTATTTATAGGCAAAGAAGAGGAGTACTAATTTAAATTAACTTAAACAAAATATATTAAATGTTGTCATGCGCATGCTTCCATACCTCCACTTTCACTTAGAAGCACATGCACCCCCTTAGATCCACCTTTCACCATGCCTTAGGTACTTGTTTAGGTTATGGTTATGGCACTTAATTTTCTAATGTTATTTAATGTATTTTGTGCATTTAATGTCAAATCAAGTTTTATATTTCCAACTAAGCTTGATTATTAAATTTAACATATGGAGTAGCTTATCACATGACATATGTGCATATGTGTGTATGTGTGTATGAGTGATATAAAATGTGCACAACGTGTTTGATGACATTCTGATATCGAAAAGTCGAGATTTCGAAAAACGTTTTTTCGTTACTTTTTCTATCTTTATTTGAACTAATTATTTTGGTAAAAAAATTTAAAAATGGTTTTAATATCATTAATCAATAATTAAAATATGTTTATTTGGTTATTAACCAGACATTACATTAGGGTAAGTTTCGCTAATATGATTCTAAGTCTTCCAAGTATGGTCGTGGGGGTCATCACTCCACTACACCATTACTAGCTTCACCACCTTATACCTCAATCTCCTTTCATTCCGATTTACAATATGAACCGGATGTCAGATTACTGTTAGGTTTGGTTCTATTTCTAAGTCATCTTGAATAAATGTCTCTACAATTAGTGATGCATCATGAACATGCTTTCTCAGATGAGGTATATGAAAGACATTATGAACTTTTGACAATCTTTCAGGCAATTCTACTGTATGGCCAATGATCCAATTCTCTCAAGGATTCTAAATAGTCCAATGAATCTGGATGCTAGCTCTTATGTTTTTGTAAATCTTATGACTCCTTTAATCGGGGAAAATTTCACAAATACCAAATCCACGACCGCAAACTCTAAGTCCCTTCTCCTTGACTGGCATAACTTTTTTGCCGGTCGTGGGATTCTTTCATCCTTTCCTTGACTATAGTGGCTTTCTATGATGCTTCTTGAATTATTTCTAGTCTAAGAATTAATCGGTCTTCGGTCTCAACCCAACATGAATGTGATTTACATAGTCGTCTATACAAAGCTTTAAAGGGCGCCTTGCCAATAATAGTTTTGTAACTGTTGCTATAAGAGAAATTTACTAAATGCAAATGATCTTCCTAAGAACCTCCAAAATCCAAAATACAAGCTCTTAAGAGTTTCTTCAAAATCCGGCTCATCCTTTCAATTTGTCCGTCTATCTACAGGTGATGGGATGTGCTCAAATTCAACTCTTTCCCTAAAGCGGCTTGCAATGCGCCGGAAAAAGAACTAGTGAAGATGGTATCTTGATCAATCCTATACTTGCTAGAATTCCAAGCAGTCGAAAAATATCCCTTAAATTCCTACCAAAGAGGCTGTAGTTCTTGTTGACTTCATCGGAATAAAGTGGTAATCGATCTACAATTACCCAAGTGCCTTTATTACCTCTTCTTGTTCTGGGCAACCCATCGATAAAGTCCATGGGTACATGCTCCCACTTCCAATCGGTATCTTCAATGGTCAAAGAAACTCTGCAGCCTTCTGCTGGTCACCCTTGACCTGTTGATAATTTTCACACCTGCTTATGAAGATCGAAATGTCTCTCTTCATCCCTTTGCGCCAAGTGGTCCTCTTCATATTCTGAAACATTTTAGTTAAGCTTGGATGGATAGATAACCTCGACCGATGGCATTATTTCAGTATGTATTTTCTTATTCCACTAATATCTGGCACATAAATTCATCCATTCATTCTTAAAATGCCTCAAGAGTCTATCTGAAAACTAAAGATAGTTCCATTTTCAAAATCCTTCTTAAGCCAAGCTAGAATAGGGTCTTCTTCTTGGAAATATCTAGTTCTCTCCATTAGTGCTAGTTTAACTTCCAAATTTGCAAACGTCGCCCCATTCCTACTCAACTCATTTGAAAATACATTTTCTTTCCTTGGGTTATAAAGAATCTGGGTCATAAGATGTGAGAAATTCCAGCCATCTTTGCTGACTTATGTTCAAGTCCTTTTGGGTAAAAAGATACTTTAATGACCCGTGATCCGTATATAACTCAAACTTTGCACCCAAAAGATAGTGCCTCCACACCTTCAATGCAAAGATAACCGCCAGTAGCTTCAAATCGTGTGTAGCTTAATTCTTCTCTTGAGGTTTCAAATGTCGACCCGCATACGCTATTACTTTTCCACTCTACATCAAAACTTATCCCAATTCGGTCCTCCAAACATTCGTGTAAACTGTTAATCCTTCACTTCCATCTAAAATAATTAAAACATGAGCACATGTCATCTTCTCCTTTAACTTATTGAATGCTTGAACGCATGTGGGTTTCCAAACATACGTAGCATCTTTCTTCAACAACTTTGTGAGATGAGAAGTAATCTTCGAGAAATCTTTAATGAACCTTCTAGTGAAACCTTCCAATCCCAAGAAACTTCTGACCTCAGTTGCATTTTTAGGTTTCTTCCAACCTTGAACCACAACTACTTTAGCTGGTTTCACTAATATTCCTTCTCCCAAAGCTACAAGCCCTAGAAATCTAACTTTGGATTTCTAGAAATGGCAATTAAAAAACTATGCCTTTGAAACATGACTTCTAAAGTACTTAGAACAACATAAAGATAGTAATTATGCTCTTCCTTTGTTTTAGAATAAATGAGAATGTCATCAATAAAGACGAGAACAAACTTGTTAAGAAAATCCTGAAACATTATATTCTTCAAATCCACGAAATAAGCAGGTGTGTAAGTCAATCAAAATGGCATGACTAACTATTCGTAAAAACTGTTAGGGTTCGAAAAGCTGTTAAGAGAACACTCTCCTCTGCTACCCTTAATTGGTGAAAAATAGTGGCAAAATCCAATTAAGAAAATATCCGAGCTCCGTAGAGTTGGTCAAACATGTCGTTAATCCTAGGTAAAGGATACTTATTCCCGATACTCCTCTTATTTATCTCTCGGTAAGATATACATATTCTAAGATAACCATTTGTCATTGTAATGAAAACTACTTGGGATCCCCAACTCGATATACAGCGTCTTATTAAACCATAATGCAATAAACCAAACATCTACTTATCTAAATCTCTTCTTCCCTTTGGAGCCAACCTTGGAGAAGGTTTTACAAGTGGCCTGTTCTTAGAATCAAATCAATGCGAAACTCTACTTCCGAATGAGGAGGTAAACCTTGCACTTCTTCAAAAATATCCTTGAAGTCCCAAACAACTGGTAGATTCCTTATCTTTTCTTTGGGTGCTTCGAACGGATAGAGAAAAATGCTTATCAACTTATTAGGCTCCCAATAATAAATATCCATACCAACACTTCCAACAGCACTATTTCTAACAATCCTTTGATTATAATTTATGGTCGCTCTAAATTTAGACAACAAATCCATCCTCAACAATACCCAAAAACCCATGAAATCAAGAACAAATAAGTCAAAAAAGAAAGGCCAATCTCAATAAGAAATATGCACATTCAAACATATGGTGTTAAGATTGGTTGGACCCACAACTGGGTTCAACGCACAAAGAGAATTATAGAGAATAACATATTTAGGATTCAACTGTTTCATTAGGTAATACGAGATAAAACTATGGTATGCATAGGTGTTGAATAATAATCTAACTGGAATAACAGAATTGGATAATTTACCTTGCAATACCTACTTTCCTTTTGGGTCCATAGAAGTACATGGTCATTCCCTTACAATAGAAGCTTGTCCCTATGATCCCTTCTTTAGAAAAAGGCACTAGTACTTTATGTGTCCATGTTTGTCGCAATTGTAGAAGGTGGTCCGTTAGCCGTGTTCGAGCAATGACTTGCAAAGTGGCCCATTTGGTTTCATTTATAACAAAGGATCTTGGTCAAGTCTAACTGCTTGTTCTATGCTTAAGCTCCACCTCCAGGCTTCCTTCTCGACCACTTCTTCTTTCCATTGCACTTGAAAAACAACTTACGAGTAACAGGTATCACCAATAAAGGTTGGACATTAACTAGTTTCACTACTACTTTCTAAAATCCTTGCTCAATAACAAGAGCCTCAAATCTTAAAGCTATATTGATGAGATTGGTAAAGGTACCGTTGATATGATTGTTCATTTCCCGATGGAATTCTGATCGTGTTCATTTCACAGATATTTCATTCTATTCTAGTGGTGCATCAATCAATCTTGGTCCAAAGCGAGATAATGCATTGAAACTATGCTCATACCGTGCCACTATCATCTTACCTTGTTTCAAATGCAAAAAAATTATGAACAACCTAGTCCTTCCTGCCTTTGGGATAAACTAAGCTTCAAAAACCTCCTTAAACTGTGCCCAAGAGAAACCTTCTTCTGGTGTATTTATAGTGACTGAATCCCATCAATCCATTGTTGCTTTCTGAAGTTGACACGATGCCAACAATCTCTTTCTAGTATCTCCCAGCTGAAGATCCCTGAATATCCTTTCACAAGAGCAGATCTATGTCTGAACTCTCAAAATATCATCAATTCCATAGAAAGGCTTACCACTTAAAGTAGTGTAATTCTTACATAAGGTTGCAAAGTTCTGAGGTGGCTGAACTTGGACCTCTTCTTCTACTACCGACTCTACAACTAGCTCATTTCTATGAGTTCTTCCATTTGTAGCCATGCGTAGATCCTCTCGCTCTTCTTCCTTTTGTACTCATTTTCATGGATAAGTTACATGTATCATTAGAATACAAAAGTAGGGTCAAAGATGGAAATAAAGGAAACTGTAATAAAGGATCTAAAACCAGACTTTTAGTGTAAAGATCCTGACTCGACCTTCGAAAGTCAGCACCAAATACGTCACTCATATTCAAATGCCGCAGATCCAAACATCGAATCTGGTTCGCCGGAGCTTATAACACATTAAGTACAGCACAACAGAAGAAAACAATGAAATAATATCATTGATATACAACATTTGATAGATTATTCAGATACAATGATGATACAATAGAATGATACAATAGATATCTATACTATCAGAGATACAAGAAATAGCAGCGGAAAGATAATGTCTTCAATGCCAAACTCCAAAAACTCCATCTTCAATCCAAAGCTAGCTCGAACCCACATCAAGTTGCACAAAGCTAAGCAAGGTTAGTCGTGAATGCTGAAGTGTATCAAATGCGATCCACAAATCCAAAAGGCTTCGAAGTCTATCGAATCAATTCCTACAATTCAACTATCCGAAGAACGCAACTCTAGACTGCTTGTGTGGAAAATTGTGGGCACCCAGAGTTTAGAAAAAGAACAATAAACTCCAGCTCACTCATGGGACCGGTGTGAGCAAACAAAAACAGCTTTATCTTTTAAAAAAAAATAACAAAGGAATTTAAACATTGAAGACCGCAATGCTTTTTGGAAAATGAAACTACCATAAGGCCTCCCGGCACACACACAATGCAATCGCACACTTGGAGGAGATTTCCCCTTTTGACAGTCAAAAATGCTTGATACGTGAAAATTATTTTGATATTATTATTAGTGCATAGTGGAAAACGTTTTGAAAGTATAATATCAATCTTAGCCAGCATAGGTACCATTATACTATGCCTACTATAGCTGCCATGTTAAATGCTAGGTTCTACAACTAAAAGGTGCGTATTGGATGATTGGATTTCCAAAAATGGTCAGGCTATGGAACTTCCTATTTCCACATGGGAATGCCTATGAAGGGACGCCCCGAGAACCTACCCGGCTCTCTGCTAACACAATGTCGGTGTCCTCCCTTCCCGAGAGTAACACCTAAGATATGCCACCCCCGGTCGTTTGCGACCTTTATCCGAGGGCCCTCTATTGCAAAAACATCACACGGTAATAAATATACAGTGTCCACATGAGTAAGTATCTGAGCTCCATATCATGATACCGTCCTTTTCCAGAAAGAATGGACATACCCTAGGGGTGCGACCCTTGAAACCATGCCGCATCATTCCTATTTCGACCATTACCAGGTTGTGAGGCTCGATGAGGTCTCGTCCACAAAGCTACACTTTTTCACAAAGTCATGCTTTGATCAACAAATGATCAGCAGTACTTCGTATGCCACATTACCAAATTGGGAATGTATCACTAGTAACCATCAACTACATAACCTTTGAGCTCGTACGTCTCAGAGAAGGGTGTTAATGTAAGAGAATGAATCTCTGCCACCAAACAGAAATGTATTTGATAGAAACCGGTTTTACATCTCAAAGTGTAATATCAGACACACATCCATATAAGTCTGTTCCGGGTTCGAACAGAACCGAAGGAACTTTCGAAGAAGCCCTTGCAAATCCGGGTATTCACAATCCCGATCGGACTTCCCATCACTTAAAGAATCTCTATAGCGGTGCGACTCAGTGCAGAGACAATCGACGGGTTATCCTTTCATTCTCGAAAATACCCGATCTTCAACACCGGTCTTCAAATGCTATCCATATCGATGTATCATTATTCGGAATGAGTTATATGCAACAAGGTCCTCTCCCGGCTAAACCGAATAATGAGCACAATATTTAAAAACATATGGATATGGGATTTCGGTTAAGTCACAACTTAAAACCCAAAACTTTTCTTTAAATGGTTTAAAACAAATTACCATTTCAAATCTTTTTTAAATAAAAAGGTTCACTTCACAAAGTCCACCCACCTTTCATAAAGATTCAATTATAGCTTTCAAAACAATTTCAAATCAGATTAACTTATCCAATCTTTAAATTAAAGATTTAATTCATAACTTTCAAACCATTTCCAATTCAAATCTTTTATATGAAAGAAATACCATTTAAAATCCTCTTAGATTTCAAGGTTAATTCATAGTTTTTCCAAACTATTTACAATTTCATTTCAAACTTGAAATCTTTCGATACAAATTGGAAATTCTTTCTTTTTATGAAAGCTATTATTAATTGAAACAAATAGTTTTCGTTTAGGGAAAAACTGATTACATTTACATAAGTTGAAGCCATTCAAGTATAAACTTGGGTTTAAATTTAAATTCCCAAAACAATACTTTTTAAATGGTTAAAAACCATATAAACACCTTTATAACTTGTATAATCTTTTTAAACCATAATTTCCAAATTATTGAATTCAATTTTAAATATTGTATTCAAATTTAAATCAAATTATTTAAATTTCAAAACTCAATCAAGTTATTCAAAATAACTTTTTTCTTATTTTTTTTGAAACTCATTTTCAGAAGTTTTCAATTCCAATTCCAAAACAATTTTGGATTCAAAAATTCAATCTTTAAAATTGTTAAAATCTATGACTTAACCAATTTCCTCGTGCAATCCATATTTGTGTGTGTAAGGTGTAGTCTAGGGGTTTTACACAATGGTGCAACAACATCAATCATTACAGATTCAATCGTATCTATATCGATAAGCGGTATATTCCAATAATGCTTATCTATATACACAAATTCACAGATAAATAAGTTACATCACGAATGAATAAATTACATTACAGATGAATAAATTACATCACAATCTACAGCACAAATCAGAATTAATTCATATCACAAAGCATCACATACGAGGAATATCAAACCATTCAAACATGCAATAGAATCCAAACATCCATAAGTAAAAATAAAAATAAATTAAATAATTTGATTTAAATTAAATCAGATTATTACCTATGAATAAATATCTAATCCTGGTTAATTAATATTAATTAATTACAAATCAATTTGATTAATTACTCTTTACTCATTTATTAATTAAACTTAAATTTATAATTAATCCTTTGATTAATTATCCTTAATTAATTACAATAATTAATTAATCTTAATTAATAATCACTTCTTAACCACTTTCATTAATTAATTAACCTTTAATTAATTATCTTAATTAGTAAATAAATTCATCTTTAATCATTACATAGTTAATCCATAATTATTTAATTATTCTTAATTAAAACACCCTTAATTCATTCATAAATTAATTAACTTTAAATTAATCACCACCTAATTAATTATAAAACAAATCATCCTTTAATTATTAATTATCAGGTAATCAATCCTTAATTATACTCAATTATTCTTTGATTACTTGACAAATCAAACTTAAATTATTAACAAATTTACCTTAATAACTTTTATTAAGTAATTAACTTCAAGTGATTAATTTCCGTTAACAGATATTTTAACTTAAACTTTAAGGAGTTAATTAACCATTATAACATTCTTTAGATTAATTAACTAACCTTTAATATTATTAAGTTTATTTGAAATAAACTTTTAAAATAAAAGTTTATGTATAATTTAAATCATTTTAAAACTTGGTTAGTTGTAAACAATTTTATTTAAGAAACCTTTTAAACAATTTAAAATTGGGATAGCATCAAATATTTAAAGAAAAATGGTATTAACAAAAATTTGTTTATAATAACTTGATTTTCTTTAAAATCTGAAAACTTTTTTTGTTATTACATAGATAACCCAAGCCAACTCACATTTTACCCGAGCCCTTCTTTGGGCTAACCCAACTTTTTCATGCTTTGAGAAAATGGATTAGTTTCCCGGGCTTAGCTTCGAGCCTTCCACCTTCTTCCCCAAATACTCGAACCACTAATACGAAGAGTTGGATGTATACGTGCATAAGCACGTTGACCATTGCCGATCGATAACGATACCACCCGAACACCCACGATGATCTCCAGTATGAATTCAAACAACCCAACATACCCAAATATCTCTAAATCGAAAATCGGGCTTCGAGTACAACCATAAATTAAACCCATGCGATCGCCACGGCACTCACGATGATCAGGAACCATGCCCCTCCAACCAGAACATCTCCTCCTATCCACGCAGCTAATCCCGCAGTCGTGATGACCTCCGATTCCCCCAGGCCTTCCTAATATCCTCGTGAATGTCGACGACCAAATGTGGCATTTAAACCCTAAATCGATTCATAACTCCAACCACACTGAATTTAAAAAATTTCTTGCATTTTCCCATGATCAGTGATCATTCCAAGCCCCTCCATGCCAAATATAAACCTTCGAAAGCTTGCCGATCATCGGCAATCAACGACGATACCATTTTTATTCAACTACAAATGTCTCCCTTGATTTCGAATTAAAAATTGTGATTTAATTCTTAAAAATCATTATTTCAGATGGGGATTCAAATCATATAACCCAACCATAGAATTGTAATGATTTGATTTTTAACATATTTCGAGTCTCCACTGCTTATCTTCTGCCCAGACCATATATTCTTCAAAATTTAACTTGAATGTATTTTTAGAGTTTACATTTAGATTATACAAACGTATCTCATTTGTATTTTAAAGCCTAAAATGAATTAGAGGAAAGGTTAATTTTTTTTTCTTTCTTATGTTCTTGAAACTGTATATATATTAGAGATATATAATATAATGGACACAGATACACACATGAATTACACGATAATTCATACTATATTCCAGATATTTATCATCCATGCAAACAATTTTCACCGCCGAATTAACACATATATCAAAGTATAACATAGATTTAAGCTTTATTTGGGATAGTTTGCTCACTTGTGTGGTTTAACAGAAAGAAACAGAGACAGTGAAACAGATCTGGTTTTCCAAGCTTGATTCATTTGAACTGCTCCTTGATTAATTTCTAGATTTTCTTTGTTTTGGTTATCATTTCCTCAAATTAAAAATACTAAAGTTAATTATGTTTTTAATTGCTTCAAATTTTAAATTTAATTTTTTACTTATGGGTTTTCTTAAATTAACTCACCTAAGCTTTGAAGAAAACCAAGAACTGGAATTTTTTTAAAGTCTGGAAAATAATCTGCTCTGATACTTGATTTTTGATGTTGAGCTTTGATCTCTGCTTTGATTTACTTTTGAGTTGAATTTATTAGATTTGAACTACTTCAAGTTTTAGAAGGCCTTTTTCTTTGATCAGGATTTAATTTCCACGCTTGGTTCTGCTTTGAATTCTTGATTTTCTTTGCTTTTGTTTTCTGGTTTTTATTTTTTTTTATTTTTTTTGATCTGTAGTTCAATTTCAGTTTTTAAGAAAACTAAGAATGGCTTCGTTATTTTCCCTTACACTTTATTTGTTTACATTATTATTCAAAAAGAAAATAGCCTTGCCACTTGTTCATTTGCATGCCAAAATTATTACACATTTAAATCAATATTGTTACTTACTTAACATTTGTCACATATGATAAAAATTGTGTTTAAACCCCTTCCTACAAATTTGTGTTTTAAACCTTATTTTATTTTAATTTATAAAACATGTTCTATCTATTTTACACTTATATATATATATATATATATATATATATATATATATGTTGTATCCTAAATGTTGTACTTATATTTCCAATATTTATACATATATATACTTTCAAATGCTCATATATTTTTATATAAACTTAGTTCAAGCAAATTCAAAAAAGAAAGTATATAAATTTTTCTTCTTAAATCTTATTTTATTCAAGTTTATCTCAATTTTTTTCATAATATAATCTCAATATATTCATACATTTTCCTACCATTTATATTTATACAACTTTCAAGAAAATGATTTGAAGTCCAAATTATACATTACTAATAAATTTTTATAAGTTGATAAATTCAATTCTTTTCTTTATTTTCAATACATTTATTAAATTTAAAAAGGTAACTATTTTATATTCATTCTTGTTTTAAATTTTAAATTCAAGTCGTTGTACAAATCATAACTTTTTAAAGGAATTAATTTCAAAGTTTAGTTGTATTTTAATAATAAACACATATATAGATTATATATGTATATAAGTCTTTAGAATAAAGGTTTAACTTCAAATAACTTTTAAAATCCATTTCATAAAATTAAATTCAAATACCTTTATATTATTTTCTATTTATATTTCCTTTTATAACTATTTATACATCTGTAAGAAAATAATTCTTATATTTATCTTAAATCCTATCTTTCCAATCACAGTGTATATATTTACATACATGTATGTATAATAGAAAACAAATCTCTACTGGTTTATAAAATTATTAAATCCAATTTATTTCTCAGAATATTTATTCTTGAATTTCAAATTTCAAATTCAATTTAAAAATCCATTTATATACATATATATAAATTTTAAAGCTTTTATTATTTCCTGTTTTCACAATCTATTTATAAAACCCACATTTTAATTGTTTTTTGGAAACTCAAATAAATTTTACCAATTAACCTCACAATTTAATTCAAAATTTTATATTATTATCAAATATTTCAAAGTTTAATTCCAAAGGTCAAATTAATTATTAAATTAATTTGGCCTTAAAATCAGGAATGTTACATTTAGGGGAGAAAACGAAATTCTCTCTCAATAACTCATTCTAGGGCTCGAATCACCCTATCTCTAATTAGTTGTAACCCAATCAGGCTAAGGTATTCGCTCAACCAAAGCTTTGATACCAACTATGACGATCTACCTTTTGACCACTAGGAAAAACACTTAATACATCCTCGGTGCTCATGTATCTTTGCCTAAGCATGGAAGGATGAATCATCGGAGGGAAAAATAAAGAATGGAATAGAAAACCTCATAAAGAAACTGAAAAATAAACCATAATAGTCAATAGTACATAAGGTTACTCCTTAACGTGAGTTATTAGGGTTAAACAAAAGTACGACAAATCAACTTAAGTAGTTAAAACATCCTACACTTACATATGCTGAAAAAAATTCACTTATAGAAGCAAGATAATTCAATGAATAGATAACTACGAAGATGATAGCCTCTTGCTTGGATGCCATCTTTAAAAGTGCCCACAAAAGACCTACTACTCTCGAACTACTCAAGTAAAACGAGTACCCAAGAATGTAGGAAAAACAAACAACTTGAGTCAAACGATATGTCGAGTATGAGTAAAACTTTTTAAATAATTGGTGTGAAATTAAACACAAATATGTAAGACTATGCCTCTAAACATGTAACGGGTTTACTCACACATAAATCAACATCCAAAT
Source organism: Allium cepa (assembly GCA_030765085.1). Lineage (NCBI taxonomy): Eukaryota > Viridiplantae > Streptophyta > Magnoliopsida > Asparagales > Amaryllidaceae > Allium > Allium cepa. The sequence continues at coordinate 879,378,157 of CM060931.1, read as the reverse complement.
GTAAAAAATGGATAAATAATTATACACCATGAATAGTGGTTAACTCTTCCCAATTCAAATATGGGAATAAATTTTAAAGTTCAAATCAAAGAAAGGGAAAATATCCAATAAATGACTAGGTAGGTTCACCCCCTTGAAGTATGCCTCTAGTAGTATACATTTGAGAAGCTCGTATACTCTATGACACTACTCGGACAATACCAAGCCGATCCCTGCCAAAACTTACCGAGTATCCTAATATTTCACATCTTATAGTGCTACCGAATCCAAATCTAGATGAGATGTGAAAGTACCCTAATGGGGGCAACCCCACATAGCTTGGCGTCCTCTCACGCTTTGGATTTAGTCATTTTCGACAAAGGATAACAAAGCTCATATGTCAAGACCCGATTCTTCGTCTTCCGAAAATTCAACATCGATACTCACTTTATCGACTGCCGAGTAATCGAACGACGGAAAACCTAACACTGAGGGTTTTAAGAAAGAAGAAAAGAAGAAAAAAGAGAGAAAAAGATAGTAGAAAATGGAAAGATAAGAGGGAAAAGAGAATAGAAAAATAACAAGTAACAGAGGAAAAAGAAGATAGAAAATTTTTAAATAGAAGAAAAAGAGAATAGAGAACATAGAACGGAACAGAAAACAACAGAACAACATCAGAATCTCACAATTCGCAGCGGAACAACATATAATAATAAATGAATAATCTTTAAACAAAGAACTATATCAGTTATTACATTTTATACATTTCATTTCATTACATCATATCATCAGAGTATACAACATCAAACAAACAGCGGAAAAAGAAATACTATATAAACTAGTAATACGCCATGCCATCCATCTTGCCTCCAGCAACTCCAGAATATCCAGAATATCCTGATAAACCTTAACTCTTGACTGCCCGAGTGGAAATTGGTGGGCACCCAGAGTTTAGGAAGGAAAACAATAAACTCCGAGTCAGTCATGTGACTGGTGTGAGAACTCAAAACAGTTTATTTATCTTTAAAATCAAAATAGAGGAATATTTTTAAACTCAATTCGCAATGCTTTTAAAAATGAGATTACCATAAGGCCTCCCGCACACACACACATGCAAACGCAGAATCGGAGGAGATTTCTCCTTATGATAGTCAAAGATGCTTGATACGCATTTAAAAGAACATTTGATATTATTACTAGTGCATAGTGTAGAGAAAATTTATTTCGAAAGTAGAATATAAATCTTAGCCAACATACGACCATTATCGTATGCCTACTATAGCTATCATCCAAACAGTGGGGCGCCACCATAAGTGAATGATAGGTTCTACAACTAATACCGTACAAGTCACGTATTGTTTCTTTGGATTTCCAATGAATGATCAGGCCAAGGAACTTCCCATTACCACATGAGAATGCCTCTGGATGGACATCCCCGAGAACCAAACCGGATCTCTACCAACACAAGGTCGGGTTACCCCTAACTGAGTAACAACTGACCGAATATGCCATCCCCCGGTCCTTTGGGACCTTTCACCGAGCGCTCGTAATCAATTCACACAATCATAACAAAGTGTTTTCAACATGAGTAAGTATCTGGGCTCCATACCATGATATCACCCTTTTCCAGAAGGAAATGCACACATCCTAAAGGGCGCTACCCCTCATAACCTTGCTGCTTCTTTCCTGTTTTGACCATTCACGGGGTGTGAGGCTCGACGAAGTCACGTCCACAAAAACATACTTTATACAAAAGCCATGCTTTGGGTCAACAAATGATCATAGAAATGATCACCTAGATAGACGATCAAATAAACGATCCTATCACAAACAATCAACACAATGATCATTTACAGCAACACTCAGCATGTCACATTACCAAATTGGGAATATATCGCTGATAACATTCAACTACATAACCTCTTGAGCTCGTACGTCTCAGAGAAGGGTGTTAAGCTAAAAGAATAAATTCTCCGCCACCAACAGAAATATATTTGAATGAAATCTGCTTTATATCTCAATTTGTAACGTCAGACATACAATCCATACAAGTCTGTTCCGGGCTCGAACAAAACCGAAGGCACTTCTCACGAAGCCCTTGCAATCCGGGTATTCACAATCCCGATCGAATTTCCCATCACTTAGGAGATCTCTATACCAGGAGCTACCCAGTGCAGAGACAATCGATAGGTCATCCTATCGCTTTCGCAAATACTCGGTCTTCAACACCGATCTTCAATGCAATTCACAACGACGTATCACATATTCGGAATGGGTTATACGACCCCATGGTCCTTTCCCGGTTAACCCGAATAGTGAGCGCTTATTCAAAAATAAGTGTGGCATTCACATTCAAACAAATCACATCTAATACCCATTCAAAGGGAAATATTGATAGTCGGCTATTGAACTATCAATTGATATGCACACATCACCAGTTTCCAAATAATTTTCCAAATTATTTATTTTCCAAAATAAAATATCTTTACAAGTTATAAAATTTCACACTTCAAAAAAATAAATCAATATTTATTTTTAAACAACTTCCCTCTTCATTCATAAATCCCATAATGAATCTATATTTCACAATATCCATGCATATACGATTTCAATTATTCATTTCAATATTCCTTTTCAATTTATCTTCAAAAAGATAAACTCTCAAAATATTCACTTTATATTGGAAAACATTTCCATACTTATTTATTTATTCATAAGTAATTCACAGATTTTATTTATTTTCAACACTTGGAAAATATTCAATATACTTAAATCGAGATTAAGTACATATTTCATTCTTTAAGGAAATCATTCTCTTAAACATATTTATTTGGGCCAAAACGAATGTTGCGTAGAACATCGTTTCGACAACCCAAAATCACTAGTATAGGGATTCGAAATTAAAATAGATATATAAATCCCAATACTATACAAAACATTTCCTTTCGGAAATTCTTTACTATAACAACAGTGTTATAGTCCACCATTTCCTTTTATTTCTCGAAAACGTCTATTTCAACAATCAATGTTGAAACCTATGGTTTCGAATCTTAACACATTTTAAAACATCGTTAGATCGTTTTAATTCAGTTTAAAATATCACATTCTGAACATTTTCTTTAACATATTATTCACTATTCAAAAACGTGAATATACTACGTTAACAATTTCATCCTTTTATTCATTTTATTTCAAAGGATTATTCACAGTCAAAAACGTGAATATAACTCCATTAATAGGTTTCAACAATTTACTTATCAAAATAAGTCGTTTGCGAATTTATAAAACAACGTTTATAAATCCTTTTTCTATTTATTTTATAACAACTTTTTATAAATCTCCTTTATTAATCTATTCGATTTATAACTCAATTATAAACCACAAGTTCACATTATAAGTTAAATGCTTATAATTTATTTGTTTGCAAAAATCGTTCCTTTGAACTTCATAATTATAAATCTTATAACTTATAAGATTCATTTATTTACCCAAATATATATTCTTTAATAATTTCACAAAATTTATAAATCTTACTATTTATAAATTTCATTTATAAATTCACCATCTATAATTTTATAAATTTCATTCAATTTATGAAATTCATTTTCACTTTATTCAAACACTTATAAAAACTCGTTTTATAATGTCAATATTTCAATTTACAAATATCCATTTATAAATCTCTTAATATAAATCAATTTATATTATTCTTTTAAAACGTCTTCAAATTCCTTTATAATTTCACCATTTTTATCCATAAAATAATTAAATTTTATAAATCCTATATTTAAACTTTTCACAATGAATTTTAAAATCCCGATTAAACTATTTTATAAAATCATTAGCATCACATTCTCAAAAAAATCAGTTTTTAACTATTTTTCTCAAAAATCATAATTTTTTATAACTTTAAAAATTACAACGTTTATTTATTTAACATGGATCAATTCCCAAAAATATTTTATAACATATACTTTCAAAAATCACTTTAAAAACATTTTAAAATTCCAAAACTTGGTCCAATGATGCTACATACCAAATAGTCAATCACGACAACAACGATATCATATATCGATATGATAATCCTTCAAATATCAAAATATCTGAAATCTAATAAATATTGTTGAGGAATCCAGTTGGATCCCTCCAACCTGTTTTCCTGCATCCACAAACATTAGCACAATACCAATTTCGCTCCAGTACGAAATTATCGCGGTATATGGGATTTAAAATATTATCCGCTTAATAACGGCGCAATAGGGTCTCACCCGCTAAACAAATAATGCGGGAAATCAATAACTCCAATATATACATATGCTAATATATATATATTGCTATTATATATAATACCAATTTCACTGTTTATGAAATATTCGCGGTATATGTTTTTATTAAATAACATCCGCTTACTAACGGCGCATAATGTCTATTTTAACAATCAATAGATAACAATCATCATTCAAACATGCATTCAAATATTTTAAATCTGACTATTTAAAATAAAATCGAAACTGATTCGATTGAGTGAGAAATTCTCACCTTGATTTCAATTTCGTTTTTAGCGATTTATTTCGAATAAAATTAAACGGACGTTTAATTTTACCCAAAATTCTCACTAACTCCAAACGACTCCAATCCAACTCCATCGCGTAGTGCTCGTCCATACGATTCCAACGCAACTGGTTTCGCGCGTTTTCGACCTCGTATGAAAAAGTTATGATTATTTGAAGTTTTACGAATTTATATATATAATTTACAATATAAACTAAATATTTTCAAACCACAACTCATCTCAACCCTCAGATCCATGCTCCTCCTCATCTGGACCGTGCGTGCAAACCCCCCACCCTTTCTTCTTCACGCGCACAACTACAGGAAGCCGAACCCATTATCATTTTCTAGGGTTTAAATTTTCGATCACCACACTCGACGATATTTCATCATACCACTGCCATGTTGAAGCCCCCTGCTTGCTCTACGTTCGGCCACAACCTTGGCACACTCGGCCCCCCCTTGCACGCAGTTCGAGGCCGAACTCGCGATGTTCAATTGGGAATTGCCGTCAATCCGTTAATCCATTCGCGATCATAGCCGTTGGATATCTAGTTCGTGTTGTGCTCTTCATCTTTCATGTTGGGAGTTTCTTGAAATAACGCATGGATTAGAAGAAATTTGAGGGGAAAGAGGAGAAGATTTCGGCCGTTCATGGGGTGCTGGCGGCTGCAGTAGGAAATTAGGGTTTTTTATTTTTTTTTTATTTTTTTGTGAACTTATGGCTATTTATAGGAAAAAAATCGAACACTATTCATCCCGGAAATTCCGAACTCTGATTTATGCGCCGTAACCAGCGTTTCTAGGGTTTACCCCGCGTTCCGGACACAATGGAACTGGTTTCGAAAGCTAATTCGGACATCTGTGCGAGTTATGGCTATAAACGTTCAATTTGAATTAAACCAATTTAAATCGATTTCTAGGCGTTTTAATTTGTACCGGACAAACGGTAAATCCAATTGACACAAAATTTGAAACCTTACAATAATATCACATTACGGATCCGATGAAACTAGTTTCGTCGAAATCCGAGACATTTTGAAAAATAGCTATTTTAACTCGCCAAATTAATATTAAAAATAAATCGATGCGTTTCGAGCTGCCACGATCAAACGATAGCTTCGATTGATACGAAAATTGAAATCCGGTAATAACTAACTATTACGGATCTAATGGAACTGGTTTCGTTCAATTCTGAGACTGCTCAAAAATTGACTATTTTCACTAGTCGATTTAAATATTAAAATATTCAATTTTCACAAATTAACTTCTAATTCGATTTTAAAAGTTCTAAAATATCGTTCTAACTTCAATATGATAAAATAAAATTTTACAAATCATTTTCAATCATATTTAACCCAATTTTCAATTATTTCCATAATTTAACATATTAAATTATCGATTTAATTATTCAATTAAATCCAATAATTCAAATAAAAATTTATTTGACTTATAAATTCACTTATTAATATTTAAAATTAATTAAATATTCAAATTTTAATTAATAAAAATTCTGGGTCGTTACAATCTTCCCCCCTTAAAAGAATTTCGTCCTCGAAATTATTAAGTAAGAAAAGTTACAGAATCTATTAATTTTCCAAAATCCATAGTTAAACTTCTTACAGTCTTTACTAAGTTTTCAAATCATACTTACTTATCTTTTCAAAAACAACTACTATTGTTTAACTTTCAACTCCAAAATCAAAGTTAAAGTTTTCAAAAAAAATTTCAATTTTCTCAAAATTTTTCTAACGCCTTAAATTTTCGGAAAAATTCGCCATAGTCTCCTTTGCGCGGCTCGATCCGAAAAAAAAAATGACAGTATATATATCACAAATATACATCTCATCAAGTAATGAGGCATCCCGAAGGGAAAAAGTATAAAAGTACGGTATGTAATCCGAGATATGTACCTTATATTTTATTAGCGAGCATATACGGCTAATATAGCGCGAAAGCGAGCTCCAAATGCGAAGCAAACGCGATCCGCACCTACTAATCACTCAACAAACAACATGAGAAACATGCATATAAAAAATAGTATCGATATACAACATATAGCAACATAATAACTATATATGTCAACATAGCAAATGCAACAAAACAACAAATGCAAACATCAACCATCTATCATCCAACTAATTCATAACCAATAAATATTCATTCATATTCTCATTAATATTTTAATGAATTGGTTTTCAATTTAATCACATTTGATTCATTAACAGTGGATGTTTTCTAACATTTATTTTCAATTAGTTTATATTCACTAATTCATATTCAAGTTGGTTCACTTCCAAATCAAATTCAATTCTATTTAAAATTCATTTAACTTCCAATTGGATTTCAATTACTTTAGCTTTCAATTTCATTAATCCAATTTCATTAACACTTAATGAATTATACACAATCATCTAACAATCATATAACAATCAATGTATATTAATTACAACCAAATTACTTTACTTATCAATTGGTTTAATTAATTGATTTCCATTCAATCTTTCAACTTCCAATAACATAAGATTTTAATGAATTAACACTTACATTCATTATTTCATATCAACTTAATTCACATTCAATTGATTTACATTCAATTATTTAATCCATTCATTCAATTCAATTACTAAAGTTGAATTTCATTTATATAACTCAAGTTCACATTTATCCTTAACTTTATTATTTTACTTTGATACTAATATCAACTTCATTCAACATAATTTAAGTTATATTTCCATTTCTAAAGTAAATTTCCATTTAACTTTAAATTCATTTTTATTTATAACTCATATTCATAAATATATTCATATAGTTTCACTTCTTATATATATAAGTTTATTTCACAATTGTAAATCACTTTAATTATAATTCAATTCTTATAATCCTTTTTGCTTATACAATTATTCTTCAATTTAGATTATTCAAACATCTTATTCAATAACCAAACAATCAACTTATATACACTTTAATAATTTTGAAAAATTATTTCTTTATATATAAAAATATAATCAAGTAAAATTATTTCATTTACCCAATTTTAAAATCAATATTGTGTCGAATTGTTCTATTCAAGTGTTTAGAAACCCCTTCGGCATAGTCTTGCGGACCACGCTGACGAAAGTTCATATGCCACTCAATAAACCAATCATCACAATATAAAACAATTTTATATTCACTAACAAATACGCTCTCATGGCTATTATTACACTCAAACTCATTCTAGAGTACTACTGACTCTATCTCTAATGAGTAATACCCAACAGAACCATGGTTGTCGCTTAACCATATGCTCTGATATCAAATGTAACGTCCCGCGATTTTTCGTTGCCGAAAAACCGAATAGTTAGGGTTTTAAGAAGAAGAAAAAGTAGAAAAGAAGAGATAAGGAGAGAGAAAATAGAGAGAAAAGAAAACATAGATAAAAGAAAATGGAAAATAGAGAAAACATAGAATAGAGAAGAGATAATGGAAGATAGAAAATTTTTAAATAGAAGAAAAAGAGAATAGAGAACATAGAACGGAACAGAAAACAACAGAACAACATCAGAATCTCACAATTCGCAGCGGAACAACATATAATAATAAATGAATAATCTTTAAACAAAGAACTATATCAGTTATTACATTTTATACATTTCATTTCATTACATCATATCATCAGAGTATACAACATCAAACAAACAGCGGAAAAAGAAATACTATATAAACTAGTAATACGCCATGCCATCCATCTTGCCTCCAGCAACTCCAGAATATCCAGAATATCCTGATAAACCTTAACTCTTGACTGCCCGTGTGGAAATTGGTGGGCACCCAGAGTTTAGGAAGGAAAACAATAAACTCCGAGTCAGTCATGTGACTGGTGTGAGAACTCAAAACAGTTTATTTATCTTTAAAATCAAAATAGAGGAATATTTTTAAAGTCAATTCGCAATGCTTTTAAAAATGAGATTACCATAAGGCCTCCCGCACACACACACATGCAAACGCAGAATCGGAGGAGATTTCTCCTTATGATAGTCAAAGATGCTTGATACGCATTTAAAAGAACATTTGATATTATTACTAGTGCATAGTGTAGAGAAAATTTATTTCGAAAGTAGAATATAAATCTTAGCCAACATACGACCATTATCGTATGCCTACTATAGCTATCATCCAAACAGTGGGGCGCCACCATAAGTGAATGATAGGTTCTACAACTAATACCGTACAAGCCACGTATTGTTTCTTTGGATTTCCAACGAATGATCAGGCCAAGGAACTTCCCATTGCCACATGAGAATGCCTCTGGATGGACATCCCCGAGAACCAAACCGGATCTCTACCAACACAAGGTCGGGTTACCCCTAACTGAGTAACAACTGACCGAATATGCCATCCCCCGGTCCTTTGGGACCTTTCACCGAGCGCTCGTAATCAATTCACACAATCATAACAAAGTGTTTTCAACATGAGTAAGTATCTGGGCTCCATACCATGATACCACCCTTTTCCAGAAGGAAATGCACACATCCTAAAGGGCGCTACCCCTCATAACCTTGCTGCTTCTTTCCTGTTTTGACCATTCATGGGGTGTGAGGCTCGACGAAGTCACGTCCACAAAAACATACTTTATACAAAAGCCATGCTTTGGGTCAACAAATGATCATAGAAATGATCACCTAGATAGACGATCAAATAAACGATCCTATCACAAATAATCAACACAATGATCATTTACAGCAACACTCAGCATGTCACATTACCAAATTGGGATATATCGCTGATAACATTCAACTACATAACCTCTGAGCTCGTACGTCTCAGAGAAGGGTGTTAAGCTAAAAGAATAAATTCTCCGCCACCAACAGAAATATATTTGAATGAAATCTGCTTTATATCTCAATTTGTAACGTCAGACATACAATCCATACAAGTCTGTTCCGGGCTCGAACAAAACCGAAGGCACTTCTCACGAAGCCCTTGCAATCCGGGTATTCACAATCCCGATCGAATTTGCCATCACTTAGGAGATCTCTATACCAGGAGCTACCCAGTGCAGAGACAATCGATAGGTCATCCTATCGCTTTCGCAAATACTCGGTCTTCAACACCGATCTTCAATGCAATTCACAACGACGTATCACATATTCGGAATGGGTTATACGACCCCATGGTCCTTTCCCGGTTAACCCGAATAGTGAGCGCTTATTCAAAAATAAGTGTGGCATTCACATTCAAACAAATCACATCTAATACCCATTCAAAGGGAAATATTGATAGTCGGCTATTGAACTATCAATTGATATGCACACATCACCAGTTTCCAAATAATTTTCCAAATTATTTATTTTCCAAAATAAAATATCTTTACAAGATATAAAATTTCACACTTCAAAAAAATAAATCAATATTTATTTTTAAACAACTTCCCTCTTCATTCATAAATCCCATAATGAATCTATATTTCACAATATCCATGCATATACGATTTCAATTATTCATTTCAATATTCCTTTTCAATTTATCTTCAAAAAGATAAACTCTCAAAATATTCACTTTATATTGGAAAACATTTCCATACTTATTTATTCATAAGTAATTCACAGATTTTATTTATTTTCAACACTTGGAAAATATTCAATATACTTAAATCGAGATTAAGTACATATTTCATTCTTTAAGGAAATCATTCTCTTAAACATATTTATTTGGGCCAAAACGAATGTTGCGTAGAACATCGTTACGACAACCCAAAATCACTAGTATAGGGATTCGAAATTAAAATAGATATATAAATCCCAATACTATACAAAACATTTCCTTTCGGAAATTCTTTACTATAACAACAGTGTTATAGTCCACCATTTCCTTTTATTTCTCGAAAACGTCTATTTCAACAATCAATGTTGAAACCTATGGTTTCGAATCTTAACATATTTTAAAACATCGTTAGATCGTTTTAATTCAGTTTAAAATATCACATTCTGAACATTTTCTTTAACATATTATTCACTATTCAAAAACGTGAATATACTACGTTAACAATTTCATCCTTTTATTCATTTTATTTCAAAGGATTATTCACAGTCAAAAACGTGAATATAACTCCATTAATAGGTTTCAACAATTTACTTATCAAAATAAGTCGTTTGCGAATTTATAAAACAACGTTTATAAATCCTTTTTCTATTTATTTTATAACAACTTTTTATAAATCTCCTTTATTAATCTATTCGATTTATAACTCAATTATAAACCACAAGTTCACATTATAAGTTCAATGCTTATAATTTATTTGTTTGCAAAAATCGTTCCTTTGAACTTCATATTATAAATCTTATAACTTACAAGATTCATTTATTTACCCAAATATATATTCTTTAATAATTTCACAAAATTTATAAATCTTACTATTTATAAATTTCATTTATAACTTCACCATTTATAATTTTATAAATTTCATTCAATTTATGAAATTCATTTTCACTTCATTCAAACACTTATAAAAACTCGTTTTATAATGTCAATATTTCAATTTATAAATATCCATTTATAAATCTCTTAATATAAATCAATTTATATTATTCTTTTAAAACGTCTTCAAATTCCTTTATAATTTCACCATTTTTATTCATAAAATAATTAAATTTTATAAATCCTATATTTAAACTTTTCACAATGAATTTTAAAATCCCGATTAAACTATTTTATAAAATCATTAGCATCACATTCTCAAAAAAATCAGTTTTTAACTATTTTTCTCAAAAATCATAATTTTTTATAACTTTAAAAATTACAAAGTTTATTTATTTAACATGGATCAATTCCCAAAAATATTTTATAACATATACTTTCAAAAATCACTTTAAAAACATTTTAAAATTCCAAAACTTGGTCCAATGATGCTACATACCAAATAGTCAATCACGACAACAACGATATCATATATCGATATGATAATCCATCAAATATCAAAATATCTGAAATCTAATAAATACTGTTGAGGAATCCAGTTGGATCCCTCCAACCTGTTTTCCTGCATCCACAAACATTAGCACAATACCAATTTCGCTCCAGTACGAAATTATCGCGGTATATGGGATTTAAAATATTATCCGCTTAATAACGGCACAATAGGGTCTCATCCGCTAAACAAATAATGCGGGAAATCAATAACTCCAATATATACATATGCCAATATATATATATTGCTATTATATATAATACCAATTTCACTGTTTATGAAATATTCGCGGTATATGTTTTTATTAAATAACATCCGCTTACTAACGGTGCATAATGTCTATTTTAACAATCAATAGATAACAATCATCATTCAAACATGCATTCAAATATTTTAAATCTAACTATTTAAAATAAAATCGAAACTGATTCGATTGAGTGAGAAATTCTCACCTTGATTTCAATTTCGTTTTTAGCGATTTATTTCGAATAAAATTAAACGGACGTTTAATTTTACCCAAAATTCTCACTAACTCCAAACGACTCCAATCCAACTCCATCGCGTAGTGCTCATCCACAAGATTCCAACGCAACTGGTTTCGCGCGTTTTCGACCTCGTATGAAAAAGTTATGATTATTTGAAGTTTTACGAATTTATATATATAATTTACAATATAAACTAAATATTTTCAAACCACAACTCATCTCAACCCTCAGATCCATGCTCCTCCTCATCTGGACCGTGCGTTGATGCAGCACGACCTATGGAAGCACAAGGCTTAGGTCGAACACAGGCTAAGCTAGGTCAGTTCCGACCTAAGGAGAAAGAGTTACGAGTTAGTGAAGCTTTAAGTCGGCTACGGGTTAGGTGCTTGGATCGGGCCCGACCTAACAGACCACAGGGGAAGAAGTTACGACTGAATTGGTATCGGAGCTTGATGAGTCGTACACGACTCAACGATTCACCTATAAGTCGTTTCCGACCTAAGGAATCATGTATGGAAAGGGTGCGAGTTAATGAAGAAGGGCTGAGTCGGGACCGAGCTAATTGGAGACCAGAGGGACAATTGTGCCGAGCTAACGAGCTACGACTTAAGATAAGTCGGTAAGTTGCAGCATAAATGAGTCGTAGGTCGGTAAGATGTTGAGTCGGCAATAACTTGAGTCGGTCATGTATGTAAATATGTGAGTCGGCAATAACTTGAGTCGGTCATGTATGTAAATAAGTTGAGTCGTATGTTAGGTCGTACTTGGTTAAGTCGGCCATATTTGAGTCGTTGCATGTGCTGTATGGAAAAGGGGGTTGAGTCGCTTTGTGTTAAGTCGGTCACGACTTAAGTTGAGTCGTAGGTCGGTTGCCGACTTAGGGACTGGGTCGAAAACTCTATAAATAGGGGCGTGTGTTGTACATTTGTGGTTGTTGATTTTTGAATAAAATTCTCTTTTGTTAGCTTTGTGCTTTCATACCAATTGGTAGTTGAGTGTAATCTCCTATCTCCTCTTTTGGTTAATCGAGTGTGCTCGATTCAACGATCGTAGAAGCCGATTCACGGAATCTAGTGCGCTAGATCAACGTGCGAAGAATCGTAGATCTTTGAACACGGTATAGTGCGCTATCAACGTGTTTGAGATAGCTAGAGTTCGGTATCTTTGGATCAACGAACTTGGGCATTTTTGGTATGTTCAACTCACCGATTGCTACATTTCATCGATTGAAGTTTTGTTTGATTAATCGGCTGCGTCGGTTTTTGGTATCGGAGCCATACTTAGCCAATCATAGCTAAGTTGATTCTTGGAGCCAAGTTTTTGAAGTTTTTGAAGTTTGAAGTTGTTCATCGTGTTCATATTGAAGTTGCATCAAATTTGGAGTGTTTGATCCATTTCATTTTGGATCGAGGAGTTGGAAATTGTTTGGATCTATCTTGGTTTTTTTGCGCGCCAAGGTTTGAAGTGTTTGAATTTGTAGCCGAGCTAGAGAGGTTGAGCCGAGTCAAATTAAGCCGACCTTACTTGAGTCGTATACATACAAGCCGAGTTAAGTTCAAGGCCGAGCCTTGTGAAATTGTTGTTTGTGAAAGCTTTGGAGTTTTGTGTTCGAATTGTTGAAGTTTTGTGAAATTTTCAATCATGCCACCAAGGAGAGCTAATCGTCATCAAAACGTTGAAGCTTTGTATCGTAGAGAAGAAGCCGAGCTTATGGAACAACGTATTAATGAAAAATTTGATGAAGGCATTGGTAAATTGGAGAAATTGATGAATGATTTGAATCAAAGGAGGAGATCACCAAACTCGAACCATGGAGGAAACCGAGTTTCGCCATCGGTTACGGAAGCGAGGAGGGTATCACCACATTCATGTAGAGATAGAAGAGAAACATCAATATCATCACGAAGAGATCATCATGACTATGCACATGAAGAGAGGAGAAGTCAACGTGAATTTGACAATGAAGCATATAGAGATGAAGAGAGACATAGTCAAAGAAGCATGCATGAGCGAAGGGATGATAATGGTCGAGATCGATGTAGACGTACTTTTGATTTTGTTGAAGAAGGTGATAGAGCTAGTATTCATTATCGAGATCGAGACCAAGTTCGAAATTCTTATCGGGATGTTGAAGATGATAGACGTTGGGAATCGGGAATGAAGATGGAAATTCCGGAGTTTAAAGGCGGAATGATTGCAGAAGAATTTCTCGATTGGATTTCTAATGTTGAAGAGATCTTTGATTTCAAGGAAGTTCCTGAGCATAGAAGAGTGAAGTTAGTTGCTACTAGGTTGAGGGGGAGAGCTTTGGCATGGTGGCAGCAAACTAAACTTACCAGGGAGAGAATGGGGAAGTCAAAGATAGAATCGTGGGATAAGATGAAGAAGTTGATGAGATCTACTTTCTTACCTTACAACTACCAATCACTTATGTACCAGAGGTTGCAGAATCTGAGGCAAGGGACAAAGTCTGTTAGTGAGTATGCTGATGAATTTTACCAACTCATTGCCAGGAATGATATTATGGAAACGGAAGAACAGCTAACTGCTAGATTCATTGGGGGATTGAGAATGCAGATCCAGGATATGGTTAATATGTTTGATCCTAGATCAGTTGCAGAAGCACATCAAAAAGCGTTGGCTTGGGAGAAACAAGGAAGGCGTGGAGGTGGTGTGTTTACAAATTCCAATAATCAAGCAAGGGGTGTTGGTGGAAGTTCTAATGTTCCTAAACCTGTTTCAAAGCCAGTGGTGAAGGAGGCTGAGAAGGCGAAGGTTAGCAGTGGGTTCAAGTGTTATAATTGTCAGGAGTTGGGTCACAAAAGTAATGAATGTCCGAAGCCGAAGAAGAGAACCATGGTTGCAGAAGTTGAGGAGGATGATGGTGAGGAGGCAGAATGTTCAAATACACCTTATGATGAGGAGGAAGAAGAATTGTTCGGAGATGAAGGTTGTAATCTTATGATGAGGAGAAGTTGTCTGACACCAAAACAAGAGGAGGATTGTAGTTGGTTGAGAAGCAATATTTTTCGGTCGACATGTACTATTCTGGGGAAAGTTTGCAAGTTCGTCATTGATGCTGGAAGTTGTGATAATATTATTTCTACAGAAGCAGTAAGAAAGTTGAACTTGAAGACCGAGAAGCATCCTAAACCGTACAAGCTAGCATGGTTAAGGAAGGGTGGTGAAGTGAAAGTGTGTCGAAGTGCTTGTGTTAATTTTACTATTGGGAAGAAGTACAAAGATGAAATTTGGTGTGATGTTGTAGACATGGACGTGTGTCATCTGTTGTTGGGCAGACCGTGGCAGTTTGATAGAGTAGTACAACATGATGGTCATGCCAACAGTTACAGTTTCATGTTCGAGGGTACTAAAATCACTTTGGTTCCTAAGAAACAGCAACAGAAGGAGAGCAAGCTAGAAGAGATTGAAGAATTGAAAACTCTGTTGACTTTGAAGGAGTTTGTCAAGGAAGTCGAAGAAGAACCAGAAGTGTTTTTGTTGATTGGGAGAGAGAGTAGTGAAGAAGTTGAAATTCCAGAAGCAGCAAAGCCAATTTTGAAAGAATTCGAAGATGTCTTTCCAGAGGAGTTGCCTAAGGAGTTACCGCCACTTAGAGACATTCAACATCAGATTGATCTTGTGCCGGGAGCAGTGTTACCACATCGACCACACTACCGAATGAGTCCGAAGGAACATGAGGAGTTACGAAGACAAGTGGAAGAGTTGTTAGAACAGGGACGTGTTCAGGAAAGCTTGAGTCCTTGTGCCGTGCCAGCATTGTTGGTGCCGAAGAAGGATGGAACATGGAGAATGTGTACAGATAGTAGAGCTTTGAACAAGATTACTGTTCGTTATAGATTTCCTATGCCAAGGTTGGATGACTTGCTGGATCAGTTGAGTGGGGCAACTATATTTTCGAAGATTGACTTGAAAAGTGGTTATCATCAAATTCGGATTAGACCTGGAGACGAATGGAAGACAGCTTTCAAGACGAGAGAGGGGTTATACGAATGGTTGGTTATGCCATTTGGTTTGTCAAATGCACCTAGTACATTCATGCGGGTGATGAATCAAATCTTTAGACCATTCATTGGGAAGTTCGTCGTGGTTTATTTCGATGATATTCTGATTTACAGTAGAAGTACGGAGGAGCATGTTCTACATCTGAGGGAAGTATTGATTATTCTTCGTGAGGAACAATTTTATGCTGCTACGAAGAAATGTGTGTTTATGACGCATACTGTTTTATTTCTTGGGTATGTTGTTTCAGGAGAAGGTATTCAAGTTGACCAGAGTAAAGTTGAAGCAGTCAGGAATTGGCCACAGCCAAAGACAATTACGGAAGTGAGGAGTTTTCATGGGTTAGCATCATTCTACCGAAGATTCATACCACACTTCAGTAGCGTGATGGCTCCAGTTACTGATTGCATGAAGGGAAAACAGTTTGTATGGTCAGAGGAAGCGGGAGTTGCTTTTGAGAAGATCAAGGAATTGTTGACGTCTGCACCAATTCTTGTTCTACCTAATTTTCAGTTATTGTTTGAATTGCATACTGATGCTTCGAAGGTTGGTATTGGAGGAGTTCTGAGTCAGAATGGGAAGCCAGTTGCTTATTTCAGCGAAAAGTTGTCAGGGGCAAAGATGAGATACAGTACATATGACGTTGAATTTTATGCTGTTGTACAAGCTGTTAAGCATTGGAGACATTATCTATTTCAGAAGGAATTTGTTCTTTACATTGATCATGAAGCTTTGAAGCATTTACAGGGCAGGATAAAATTTCAGCGAGACATGCATCATGGATTGCATATTTACAGCAGTTTACTTTTGTCGTTAAGCACAAATCAGGGGTGACAAATCGAGTAGCTGATGCTTTGAGTAGGAGGAGTCATTTATTAACGACAATGAAGGTTGAAGTGACAGGGTTTGAATTACTGCCAGAAATGATTAATGAAGATCCTTACTTTGTGAAATATGTTGAGAAAGTGAAGGATGGTAGTACCGATGAATTTATGATAGTTGATGGTTTTCTGTTTAAGGGAAATCGTTTATGTATTCCGGATTGTAGTCTGAGGATGAAGATTGTGAAGGGGTTACACGAGGAAGGGCATGTGGGCCGTGATCGTACTTTACAGTTGATTTCACAATCTTATTTTTGGCCATCGATGAGAAAAGAGGTTGAAAGATTCGTGGAGAGATGCCATATTTGCCAGGTGTCAAAGGGAACAGCATCGAATGCAGGGTTGTATATGCCATTACCAGTATCGTCTAAGCCATGGGTTGATATTAGCATGGATTTCGTTTTGGGTTTGCCTAGAACTCAAAGGGGAAATGATTCTATATTTGTAGTGGTGGACAGTTTTTCGAAGATGGCACATTTTATTGCCTGCAAGAAGACAACGGATGTTGTTCGTGTTGCTCAGTTGTTTTTCAAGGAGATCTATCGACTTCATGGATTGCCAGAGACTATTGTGTCGGATAGAGATACTCGTTTTCTGAGTCACTTTTGGTTGAGTTTGTGGAAAATGGTAGGAACGAAGTTGAATTTTAGCAGTGCTTATCATCCACAAACAGACGGACAGACGGAAGTTGTTAACAGGTCATTGGGAAATTTGTTGCGATGTCTTGTACAGGATAATTTGAGAAGTTGGGACATGAAGCTATGCCAGGCAGAATTTGCTCATAATCATGCAGTGAATCGAAGCACAGGATTCAGTCCATTTCAGATTGTTTATTCAAATTTACCCAGGGGACCGTTGGATTTAGCAGTAGTACCACAGTTGAAGGGAACAGTTAAACGAGCTGTTGATTTTGTTGATGAGCTGACTGAATGTCATAAAATCGTTCAGGAACGATTGGAGAAATCGAATGAGAAGTATAAGAAGTCTGCATATTTGAAGAGACGAAATATTGAATTTAACGAAGGTGATTTGGTTTATGCTGTTTTAACCAAGGATCGTTTTCCAGTGGGCGCATATAATAAGTTGAAAGCCAGAAAAATTGGTCCTGTCGAAGTTGTGAAGCGAATTAATGACAATGCTTATAAGTTGAAGCTGCCGGAGGATATTTACACTTCTGACGTATTCAATATTAAGCATCTGGTGCCATATTATGGAGATGAATAGTCTGATGAGGAAAAAGTTACAAATTCGAGGATGAATTTTTCTCAACCAGGGGAGGATGATGCAGCACGACCTATGGAAGCACAAGGCTTAGGTCGAACACGGGCTAAGCTAGGTCAGTTCCGACCTAAGGAGAAAGAGTTACGAGTTAGTGAAGCTTTAAGTCGGCTACGGGTTAGGTGCTTGGATCGGGCCCGACCTAACAGACCACAGGGGAAGAAGTTACGACTGAATTGGTATCGGAGCTTGATGAGTCGTACACGACTCAACGATTCACCTATAAGTCGTTTCCGACCTAAGGAATCATGTATGGAAAGGGTGCGAGTTAATGAAGAAGGGCTGAGTCGGGACCGAGCTAATTGGAGACCAGAGGGACAATTGTGCCGAGCTAACGAGCTACGACTTAAGATAAGTCGGTAAGTTGCAGCATAAATGAGTCATAGGTCGGTAAGATGTTGAGTCGGCAATAACTTGAGTCGGTCATGTATGTAAATATGTGAGTCGGCAATAACTTGAGTCGGTCATGTATGTAAATAAGTTGAGTCGTATGTTAGGTCGTACTTGGTTAAGTCGGCCATATTTGAGTCGTTGCATGTGCTGTATGGAAAAGGGGGTTGAGTCGCTTTGTGTTAAGTCGGTCACGACTTAAGTTGAGTCGTAGGTCGGTTGCCGACTTAGGGACTGGGTCGAAAACTCTATAAATAGGGGCGTGTGTTGTACATTTGTGGTTGTTGATTTTTGAATAAAATTCTCTTTTGTTAGCTTTGTGCTTTCATACCAATTGGTAGTTGAGTGTAATCTCCTATCTCCTCTTTCGGTTAATCGAGTGCGCTCGATTCAATGATCGTAGAAGCCGATTCACGGAATCTAGTGCGCTAGATCAACGTGCGAAGAATCGTAGATCTTTGAACACGGTATAGTGCGCTATCAACGTGTTTGAGATAGCTAGAGTTCGGTATCTTTGGATCAACGAACTTGGGCATTTTTGGTATCTTCAACTCACCGATTGCTACATTTCATCGATTGAAGTTTTGTTTGATTAATCCGCTGTGTCATGCGTGCAAACCCCCCTCCCTTTCTTCTTCACGCGCACAACTACAGGAAGCCGAACCCATTATCATTTTCTAGGGTTTAAATTTTCGATCACCACACTCGACGATATTTCATCATACCACTGCCATGTTGAAGCCCCCTGCTTGCTCTACATTCGGCCACAACCTTGGCACAATCGGCCCCCCCTTGCACGCAGTTCGAGGCCGAAATCGCGACGTTCAATTGGGAATTGCCGTCAATCCGTTAATCCATTCGCGATCATAGCCGTTGGATATCTAGTTCGTGTTGTGCTCTTCATCTTTCATGTTGGGAGTTTCTTGAAATAACGCATGGATTAGAAGAAATTTGAGGGGAAAGAGGAGAAGATTTCGGCCGTTCATGGGGTGCTGGCGGCTGCAGTAGGAAATTAGGGTTTTTCTTTTCTTTTCTTTTTTTGTGAATTTATGGCTATTTATAGGAAAAAAATCGAACACTATTCATCCCGGAAATTCCGAACTCCGATTTACGCGCCGTAACCACCGTTTCTAGGGTTTACCCCGCGTTCCGGACACAATGGAACAGGTTTCGAAAGCTAATTCGGACATCTGTGCGAGTTATGTCTATAAACGTTCAATTTGAATTAAACCGATTTGAATCGATTTCTAGGCGTTTTAATTTGTACCGGACAAACGGTAAATCCAATTGACACGAAATTTGAAACCTTACAATAATATCACATTACGGATCCGATGAAACTGGTTTCGTCGAAATCCGAGACTTTTTGAAAAATGGCTATTTTAACTCGCCAAATTAATATTAAAAATAAATCGATGCGTTTCGAGCTGCCACGATCAAACGATAGCTCCGATTGACACGAAAATTGAAATCCGGTAATAACTAACTATTACGGATCCAATGGAACTAGTTTCGTTCAATTCTGAGAGTGTTCAAAAATTGACTATTTTCACTAGTGGATTTAAATATTAAAATATTCAATTTTCACAAATTAACTTCTAATTCGATTTTAAAAGTTCTAAAATATCGTTCTAACTTCAATATGATAAAATAAAATTTTACAAATCATTTTCAATCATATTTAACCCAATTTTCAATTATTTCCATAATTTAACATATTAAATTATCGATTTAATTATTCAATTAAATCCAATAATTCAAATAAAAATTTATTTGACTTATAAATTCACTTATTAATATTTAAAATTAATTAAATATTCAAATTTTAATTAATAAAAATTCTGGGTCGTTACATCATAAGAGCCTTACATTGTCTTAGAATGACGATAATAAAGAAACTGAAGTAACCGATAGTCGAGAAACCAACTACCAAGGATATAAAATGATCATATATGAGAATTAAGTCTTCTATACTTACCACCACTCATCGAATTCAAACATGAACTATTTTGGGTTAATAATACCGGACATGTCAAGGTAGTGTTACCTCAAATTCATGACTCATGTTTATTCTTACTTTTGAAATAGCGACATGTCTACTACTTTGAAGTTTAAAGCTAATTATACAAATAAATTGTTTCCATATAAGTGAATCTTTTTACGAAAATTAATTCATTTCCATAAATGAATCAAACTTTTTCTTTTAAAAATTCAAAGTTGTACTTGGCTTCCAAATTACAAGTATTACTTTAAAACACTTTTTTTAAAGAGTTTACTAACTTTGAAATATCATTCCAAAATGGATTTAACAGGTTAAATCAACCTTATTACATTGATTAATTAACTTTAAAACTTTGTTAACTAAGTTGATTAACTAATTTCAATAACAATTAATTAAAAAGGGTAAATTATCTTTC
The DNA here is from genome assembly GCA_030765085.1 of Allium cepa. NCBI lineage: Eukaryota > Viridiplantae > Streptophyta > Magnoliopsida > Asparagales > Amaryllidaceae > Allium > Allium cepa. The sequence continues at coordinate 879,357,204 of CM060931.1, read as the reverse complement.
AAAATATCATTAATTAAATTAGTTAATAACATTTAAATATAATTGTTTTAATTAATTAATAATTAAATATCATTATTTAAAAGTGATTAGTTAATTTAAAATTTATTTAATAAAATATTTATTTAAGATTAAACAGATTTATTAACATCTAAAAATCATTAATTAAAAAGACTAATAAATTTAAAATGTCATGGGTAAATTAATTATTTAATTTTAATCTCTCATTATTAAAAGAATAATTAACCTTAAATATCATTAGATGAAATGATTAATTAATTTCAAAACATTATCAAACAAGTGATTGGTTAATTTTAAACACATCGTTAATAAGTTAATTAGTTAACTTTAGTCCTTATTAATTAAATAATTAATTAAATTAAATAATCATTATGAAAATAATTATTTATTTTTGAAAACATCATCAATTAAAAATATGCTTAACTTGTAAAATAATTCCAAGCACGATAATGAAAACAAACAATATTGATAAAAGCCGATTTTCCAAAAAACAAGCATAGCGACTATCGCTACATAGGCAGTTCAGAGTTCAAGCATATGAGATTTTCAATACAACCAACCATCACAAAGCAAGGGGATGAACATACATACGTGGTACTTTACAACGATTCAACATGTAACAAGCATTTATTAACATCGGAATCAATTTAACTATTAGATTTTCATATAACTTATGATTCGCTTCCTATTTTCCCAAAGCGATTAATTTTCAAAGCAACAAACTACTCCAACAACCATACCATTGGTACAACTATGTAATAAGCGTTCAATAGCTACAAATATGAGCATGAATGTAGTTTAAACTTTATGGTTTAAAGGTGGAAGCTTTACTCACAAAAACACTTATAAATTAATCGGATGGCCACAACAAGTTGCCGAACTCGTGAGCTATCTTCACTACACCTTACCTTGGACTTTTAGGCCCTTACCGAGCTGAGTTTGAGTTTGCACTAGGCGATATAGGGGTCAGCCTTAAGGTTTTAAGGTGGGAATGGATTTTGTTTTGGTGGAGGGGTCTTTGCATAAGTATATATGGAGTTTTAGCTTGATTTTTAGTGGTGTATTCACTACTTTTTGACTTTGGAAATAATTTTAGAAGCCATGAATGTTCTTGAAAATGAAGGGAAGAGAAGTGAATATGAAAATGAAGATGTAAAGTGAGCATATGTGGAGACGGTGGAATCTGTAGGCAAAGGAGTGGAGTTTTAAATTCAAATTGACTTAAAACATTTAGAACATATTAAATGTTGTCATGTGCATGCTTGCCAACCTCCACTCTCACCTTAGAAGCACACACACCCCCTAGGTCCCCCCTCTGCCATGCCTTAGGTACTTGTTTAAGTTATGGTTAGGGTACTTAATTAATTTTCGAATGTTATTTAATGTATTATTGTGCATTCAATATCAAATCAAGTTTTATATTTTAAACTAAGCTTGATCATTAACTTTAACATAAGGATTTGCTTATCACATGACATATGTGCACATGTATGCATGTGTACATGAGTGATACAAAATGTGCAACACATTCTCGATAACTTTCCTCTCATGACCCACCCTTTCGACCTCCGAAAATCGACATAAATATGCTCATTGTATAACATGTCGAACGATCGAGTCCTGGAAAGACAGATTGCTGAAGGAAAAGAAAATAGGTAGAAGAAGAAGAAACTAAACAAAACAGAATCTCATAGAGGACAAAATAATATACAATATAAATAGTTCTTTACACAAATCAAAATTGTGATATACATACTTCACATCAGAGTACACAAAAATCAGTAGTTTCTAGCCTGGACAATTATAGCAACCTGCCCTAACAATTGTTGGTAATTTCAAACAGCACCGCAGCGGAACAGAAATAAGTACGAGTAATACATCTTCGTCATCCAGCTTGTCTCCTAAGCTCCATAGCATCATAATCTGAAGCTGTAATAATCGGTCTGACCTAAGCATTATAACAAAATAATACCTGACTCAGTCTAGAAAACCAGCATGAGAAAACTCACTCAATTTGAATAATTAAAGTTTTAAAATCCTTTGAAAATGAAAGGTATTTCATAAGATCACGCCATAAATAAACACGATGGGTTTTTACCTTACGATAACCAAAATATTTCATATCAAAATCATCTGATATTATAATAGTGTCTAAGTACAAATACTTATTCAAATAGCTAAACGCTTGCATCTCACGTTCCTGCATAGTTGGGCATAATAAAAACTGTACGGTGCTTATTGGAGAATGGAGTCCATCTGAATGACTAGGTACTAAGGTACCACCTGTCATAATACATGTCTAGAAATATTGTACCGAGGACCATGCTGGGGTCCCTTGCTGCACAAGATCGGACTATCCTTGACTTGGATAGATCGAATACGCTATCACCCCGGTTGTTCCCACACTTTTCCGAGCTCCTTACACAATCATGGTAATAATATCCGAGGGTGTCTAGAAAGGCGATAAACATACCCTACTTGGGTGCTATCCACTTAGCCTTGCTGCATCCCCTTGCTTTTTAGTCATTCTCGGTTGATAAGGCTAGAGGCTAGGATTACCTTTTTAGAAATGTTCACTTAGAATGCTCATTGTCCTCCAATGACAATGTACTCATAGCATTCATCCATACAAGTCCGTTTTCGGTCCGAACGGAACCGAAGGCATTATTCCTACTACATCCATTTTGAAATCACCCTTAGGATTAGTAGCAATTAGCCTTACACTTCACTGCCCCATCTTCGATTCCATGCTCTTTTCTTCATTTCGAATTCATACTAGTTGGATCGAAGTGGTTTTCGAATAACAAATTCGATCTCGGTCTCTTCGAAACAACATTCGATATTCTGTATGAAACTCAACCCTTGTTCTTTATGAAATAAACAGAAGAAGATAATATTAGAGATTACCTCTTAACCGTTAGTGGACGGATTTCCTTAAAAACGTCCTAAAAGAACGAAATGAGTTTATAAGTATAGTATAGCACCTCGAACGGTAATTGTATCATATAATTTTGTACTTCTTCAAGATATTTCCAAGTTGCATTTAGGTCCAAATTTTACAGTCGGTTATTTAACTATCAAATAACAACCAATCCAACCAAACACTTCATTTTACACTTAAAAACATTAAATCTCTTTTTAATTTAAATTTAAATACATTAATTTCTTTATCCAAATTATAAATACTTAACTTATCGTATTTAGTAAAATTTAAAAAAATCTTTCAAAAATATTTGAAAACCTTTTTAAAATAATGTGGAAAGTAATATTGTGGTATCAAACATGTATCACAGCTCAATGGTTACATCTCTATCACAGAGAAATCCAAAACTTAACTACAAGCACTCATTGCCTCCGATCTACGCCATGCGAGTATACCATTACTTTTTGAAACTTTGTTTAGAATAAATTACCTCGAAATAATTCTTGTAAACTCTAAAATAAATTTCAAGTTAAATCTGGCAAATATACTTAAATAAAGGTTACTATACAAAGCCATATTAATATTTAATAATTATCTTTTAAAAATAATAATACCGACTAGTGATTAAATAATAATAAATCCTTGAAAATCATTATAAAGTAACTAATTAATAATAAAAAGATGCTTTAAACGATTTAAAATAATTAAACAACAAATTTTCCAAAACATTTTAACACTTTTAAATTTACCGTATTAATAATTAAAAATCCACTTTTAAAAACAAACCTCAATGTCTCGTTCCAAATCCATTTCGTAAATTTGAAAATCTCACTTGAACTCCAGTTTAACCAATTTTATTCTTATTTTTCAAATTCATTTCTATCCCCAAAATATTTAAATCTCGATTTTTAAAACCATTTTATTTTAAACAAGTACGATTTACGGAGTTATTATTTAGAAATCCTTTATCATATTCTTTTATTCCAAAATCCTATTCACAATATTCTGGTTTGGCTAAGTACTAATTTCAAAACCATTTATTTTATACAATTGGTTAACCCAAATTTCTTCACAAAACATTTTGCTTCAAAACCCTTTTAATTTTCTTTTCCAATTTAAAGCATATATTACTAGTATTTAAAATACCAAAATCTAGGTCAAAACCTGCCATAACATCCAATCAATTCAAATCATACAACAATCTATCGCGGATTATCCAGTCAAATCATATACAAATAAATATAAAATTTAATTTATCCTTTTCAAGGAATCCAGTTGGATCCCTCCAACTTGTTTCCCTACATCCACAGATGTTAGCACAACAAAACAATGCCAATTCTACTTCAAGGTGGAATATCATGGTATATATGGTCATCTTCTATTACTCGGGGCGCATAGGGACTCATTCGTTATATAATTGCGGGAATATCAATCACTCCAATATATATATATATACACTACTATATATAATATCACATTCAACTGATGAAAATGCATCAATTTAACCAATCAATCATTTATTAATTTTAACTATTTGAAATTAATCACTAGTAGTCCAAAATTGAGTGAGATTAACTCACCTTGAGTTTATTCGCCAAACGCTTAAATTTTAATTTGAATCGAACATGTTCGATTTAACCTAAAATTTTCACTAGCTCCGATCGACTGCAGATCTGCTCCAGCACATATTGCTCGTTCCTCAATTCCGATGGCGCTTGTTTAGTCCAATACTGCACCGTATGACAAATAAACGAAGTTTTTATAAGTTGTGAACATAAATTTTATAAATAAATTTCTTTTTTTTCAACTGAATTTCGACCGTTGATTATTCCACCAGCAAATCTAGGCCTCACCCTTAGCTTCATCCTCGTTTGTTGTTACCAGTTTTGTTCGAACAAACAGCTCCATCAATCTACGAGCGCCGCCCTCCTCCATGATGATCGTGACCCCAATCGGAAAGTGCCAAATGAACCACCATCCCCATATCCCCAAACCACGTTGAGCTCGGCCCAACATTGACCTTAAAAACATGTACGAGCGGGTGGCTCGATTGCCAATGATCTAGTCAATGATATTCGATCATACCCTTTGAATTTGTAGAGCTTGAGATGCTCTACAATATTGCAATTGAGCGTTTTTTATAATAGGTTACGGATTTGAAGAAAAATCAAGTAGAAGAACGCATGTTTTCAGTTGCTAGACAGCAAGCCAGCAGCTACGAAATTTTTCATTAGGGTTTATTGCGCTCTATAATTGATATACACGTATACAATATTAACATGCTTTTTCGAACGAAATCCTAATGAAATGTTCCGCCTGGCATTTATAATGTTTTACCCTTATTCCGAACACAATGGAACATGTTTCGAGGCCTGATTCTATCGTATGTGGAAGATAGCCTTTTGAATTGAATTTAAATATTAAATTTTCGATCTTCATTTCAACTCATTTCTATCCCGTACAACCAAACGGTAACTCCGAATGCTACGAAATTTGAAATACGATAATAATACACGATTATTGATCCGATGGAACTGGTTTCATCAAATTCCAAGGTTGTGCCCCGAAAGGCTATTTTAACGCGTCGATTAAACTGAGCGATTTTCAAAACTGTCGAAATCATTTAAATTTTTGATTTTTAAAACTTACTAACTCCATTATAATTCAAATATAATTTATATTCATATCAGAAATCATTCCGATTTATTTTAAATCAAAATTCAATTATTTACACTATTACTATATATTAAACTTCAGTATTGAATAAATATATAAATTCCAAATTCAAACTTATCGACTTTTAATTCCATTCAAAAGTCTAATATTATAATTCTAATCCAAATAGAATTTAAATAAATTTTTGAAATTATTTCCATGTCCATTTATTTCCAGATTCACCTATTATCCCAATTTCTATTATTAAATTCATATTTACCAAATAAAATTAATCGCTATATTTGAAACTTTATACAATTCCACCAAGCCTTCCGTATTCAAAATAAATTAATAATTCAAATTAAACATTTAAAAATAAATTAAATGCTCAAAACTAAACGACTAAAATTTCAGGTCGTTACATTTCCGATGTTGAAATGTTGAAATTTAAAAAATCGTTTTTCCGTATCTTTTTCTGTTTTTATTTGAACTGATTATTTTGGTTAAAAATATCATTAATTAATAATTAAAATATGTTTATTTGGTTACTAAACCCATTATTTAAATATTAAAATACAATGTTATTGATTTACGGTTCATTGCATAACCCTTCCTTAATTTTGTACACACACATAGAGAGAATTGGGCAAGTTGAAACTTGATAAAATATGTAGATTTTAAAAAATTCCTACTTAGGCCTTTTGGGCCTATGAAGTCTAAAGGTATATTTTCCGCTTTAACCTAGTTTTACATAAAATTGTATTTATTTAAATTGATTAAAATGAAGTTTGAATTTAATTTCAATTTAGATTATATAGTTGTACACTACAAGAAAAGTACATTATGATAACTTTAAATTTACAAAATTTATAAAAACATTGTAAGAAATCATTTTACAACTTCAAGTTATAACAATTTTTGAATAAAAGTTGTAAAACATCTTTTTACACCTTTATACATGCAAACATTATAAAAAATTAATTTTTTACAATGTTTTCATGAATAGCATTGTAAAGAAGTGACTTTTTACAATGTTTGAATGAGAAAAGTTGTAAATAAAAGGTTTTTTCACAAATTTTTTCTATATAAGTTATATTAGTATTAATCAACAACTTTTCTGATAGTTGTATAAAAATCTTTTTTTAAATCTTTAACTGAAGAACGTTATGAAAACTAATTTATAACAACCTTCTATAGAAGTTGCTTACTCAAAATTGTAAATAATTTCATAACACTTTTTGAGGAAACGTTTACTAAAGGAAATTGTTAAATTAGTCTTAAATTTTAATATTTTTATAATTTCCCGATAATATTGTAATGATTGGTAATTATTGTTATTGTTAATATTTTATTTTATTTTAATTATTCTTAGATAATATAAATCAATGGATTTGTATTATCTATAAATTATGAATAATTATTAACATTTTATTGTTTTATATTCTTTCACTTAGTTTTAAATAATAAAACTAAGTGAATTTATATTATTTATAAATAATTAATAATATGTTTTATTATTTCATTTTTCCTCAATTATATAACCTACAACAATATTATCAAAACGACATATAGATATAATTTTGTCCAACAATAAGGATATATATCTGTATCAGCTAGCAAAAGGAAACTAAATTAGTGAATGATTTCTAACAAAATTGTTTAAATTAAAGGGTGGGAGGCAGCGCCTTATCTAGAAAATGGTACATCTTATTTACATTTGAGTTTGAATTCAAACAACAAATGACTACAATAGTTTCATCATGATGTAAACTCCCCCTTAATCAAAAAAATCTTAATTATCAAGTATAAATTATCAAAATGTTGATTATAAAAGTAATAACATTAATTAACAAAAAATAACAACGAGACATGAAAGATTAATTTAACCTCTTAAGACATTGTAAAATATTGATTGATAACAACCTTATTTTAAGTTGCCTCACTTATAATATTTTAATAATCGATTTTTTGAAAAGTTGTAAAAATAAATATTAATAGTTAATAATTGATAATCATTAGTTATTATAATTTTTTAATAATTTATAATTAATAATTAATCCGTAATTATAAACAATTAATAATTAATTTCTATTACATATACTAAATATTATATATTTATTATTGATAACTAATAACTAATAATAAAATTTTATTATTTAATAACTAACAGTTACAAATTAATAATCACTACTAAATTATTGGGAAAAATAATTAATAATCATGGTTAATATTTAATAATAATTAATTAATTTTCAATGAATGTTTAATAAGTAATGTTTAATAATTAATAAGCAATATTTATTATCAAGTATTCAATATTTAATGAATATAATTGATAATTATATTTAATGTTTAATATTTCAAAAAGTTTGAAATTTTAAAATTTTCTAAAATAAATTTAAAAATATTCATGAAATTTAAAATCGAAATTTTGAAATTTCAAAAAATTAACAATTTGAACTATCTTGTTTGAAATACGCAAGTTTTTTCTTAACTTTATACTATGAAAATTTTGGCTCCAATTCCAAAATTTTCCCTCTAATCTAAAATTTTGGCTTAATTGCTGCTTTCTTTCACTTTCCTTTTTTTGTATTACCTCCCCCAATGTATATATATTCTTCTCCTCCGAAATAACAAAAATGCCTTAAAAAATCTAAATTATAACCCCCGACTCTACTAGTCTTCCAATGTCGAACCATCATCCTAATTTGCAACCATTCTTCGAAATTGTCGCCCCCTTCCACTGTCGAACCGTGATCCAAATATGTAACACTTTATAACATCAAAACATCTGCACATATTCAAGATTCAAATAAGAACCCATCCCGTAAAAAAATCACGACCGCACTTCAAAACATTTGTACCTCTTCCATATCCAAATCAAAACTCCATCCGAACAAAGACAACCTACTGCCGTGACCACAGTTCAAGCAACAATGAAGCTTAGGTTACCGAAGCAAGGTTATGAAGTGCATGGTTGGTCGTGGTAAGGAGAAATTGCAGCGACGAAGGTTGAGGGTAGTGCTGCGAGTAGTTGTGGGTGTGGGTAGAAATGGATTTGATGTTCGGTCTATTTGATTGCACGATGCTAGTTGTGATTTTTGGGTTGCATGGTGTTGATGATCTCAACATAGAGAATCTGATTATGTTTTATTGGTGCTTGTTGATATTATATGGTTAAGATGGTGCTAGTTGAACTAAAAGAATTGGTGCTGAACTTCATATTGTATGTTGAGATGTTGAGGTGTATTAGGACTCAAGTGATGGAAGTAGTCTGTGTACGTGCTATGATGGTGGTGATCTAAAATGTAAAGGCTATATTTTAGGTTGTTGTAGGTGTGGAGTCATTATTGAGGTTGGCTTCTAAGAAGGCTAAGATACTTAATTTTTGATTTGGGATTGTGATGGTTCTTATTCGAATAACAATGATGTTTGTTGCAGTGAAGATGATGAATTGAGTTTGTGCATTTGGTTCCAGTTTTTGCATGTTCTATTACAAGCATGTTCTGCTAAGTGTGTAAGTTTGTTTCGGTAGGTTGTGTTTTTCTGCGCTTTAGCATGTTGAAGAGGTTTTGCATTTCTTTTCATGCTTGTTTAATTTAGTTTCATCCACTTTAGTCCATGCTTCCAGCAGTTTCAAGGTGCTCTTTTTTTGCATGCCATGTTACAACAAACTACTTCAATCACCATGTCTAATCCATGCTCATTCATTTAATGGGTATGTGTTGAAGTATATCCTACTGCCTGTAATGTATTTTCAATGGTGATATCTTTGCTACTTGTTGTCAAAGTTGGCATGTTCTAATCTTTATTAAATCGTGTTATTTTAAATTTAATGTATTTCAGAGAAATGTTTTCTTGGGTAAGGTTATGGGTATGGTTCTATGGAAGGTTGTTTTGTTAGTGGTGGATGGGATATAGTGAATGTTGTGACACCAATATTTGAATATTATATGTAAAATAAATGTGATATTATATGTAAAGTGTTGTTGCTTGAACTGATGAATTCTATGTATTTGAATCTACTCATTTTATATATTTGAATTCCTAAATTTTAATTCTACAATAATCGTATATAGGATAAAGCTATAGGGTGAAAAGAGTTGAAACGTCTATGTAATTTTTTTTAGATGTTGTATATATTACGCAAAGTTTAAAAGTTATAAAAATATTCTACAACATTTAAAAAAGTTGTAAAACATATTTGGAAACATCTAAAAATAGTTATAGCTGTAACTGTTGCAACATTCTTTGCAAAGTCAAAAAAACGTGGTTAAAAATACTGACCCTATTACGATATGACCTGATTCCACGCTAGTAAAAACAATACGAAACTAGTATGACAACATTTTTTTTTATGTTGTAATAGGTTATATTTGTTGTAGTGGTATCATTACACCCATGTTTGCAACAATTACATGTTAATTTAGAGAAGGAAACCATCCATATCTCTTTTTAAAACTAATGCAACTAATTGATGGAGGTTTTTTCATTATTTCAAGTGAGAGGCCTTTCATTTCTCCCTTTATAATTAACTTAAATGATTTATTGTATGTCATTAATTAGCAATTTATACATAGCATAAACTATGAGTATATCCAAATATATTCTAGTAATATTGTGTAAATGCAACGAAAAAATAGCATATATGGTTAATGTGACTGTATAAATATGTTGGGATATACACTACGCTGGACCCATTTGTCCCTATATATATGTCTTTGTTGGCCATATTTTTGATTTTAAAATATATGTCCATAATAATAGATGAGTTTACATATATACATCTTAAAAATATGCTTCCCTATATTGTATTTGTTTTTGAATCAAGAATTAACCATTAAAACAAAATTTTAATTAAGGAAAATTTCAAAAATAAATTTTACAATTTTACACCAAAGTTCAATTTGATTTAAATTAAAATAAGACAAATACATGTACATTTACATATACAAATAATTGCAAGCTATGCTTTAAGTTTAAAATTATATATGTATCTATAAAGATTGTAATTCATGTATCATATATTTTTAAATCTAATGCTGTAAAATTTAATTAAAATTTTCAGCTTAGATAGGGAATATAAAAGTTTATAACTTTACTCAAAATACCACTTATGAATTATAGAACAAATTTAAATTTTTACTTTTATGAATAATAACCAAAAGAGTTATTTTCTAGAAAATAATTATATAACACAAGAAATCAACTATTAAGGTAAGCTTAAACAATCAATAAATAAATTTTGTGTATTTTTATGTATATAAATGTTATAAAATTTTATTTAACATAATAAAAAAGTTTTACAATTTTGTAAGTAAAAGTTCTAAAACAACGGCAAACGTAGTCGAATAACTTAGGCGCATACAAATTTGTCGAAATATATTCAAATATAACTATACAAGGAATATGGAAAAACAATTAAATGAGATAAAGGATTTGAAATCTCTCAATCATGATAAACATATAGTTAATGGAGATGTAGTATAAAGGAAGATCTAAGTTAAATCAACATGATGATCATTACAATTAATTGAGGTGAATGAAAATGGGATCTAAGTTATATTACAAGATGAACATACAAAATGGGGGAGACGTAACATGAATAGAATAAAAAACCATGTAAACATAACGAATATACAGTTAAATAAAATTAGAATTACCTATAAATGAATTCAAAGATTCACACCTTGATTGGTGAACATAACTCCTAGATTCAGTTGAAAAAATCTCCAGATCTTGCGAGGATTAATTCACAACAACCACCTTTTAATTTTTGATTTAATTTGTATTTGATTTTGGAATATTAGGCCTATACCACCATGAAAATTCATCCATTACTTAGCTATAGGAAGAGAGAAAGTTTTGTCAAAAGAGAATGAATTTAAGTGAAAGAAATGTAGGGAGATTTGTTTTAAAGAAATGATGGAAATCTTTCATATTTCTAGCTCAAAAACTTCCACCTTTAATTTAATTAAATCTCGATAGAATACTTTTCCTCTTTTACATGCATGGCTGGCCATAGATAATGCCAAATTGGCCTTTAAAATTTTCAAACTCCCATTAGCATTAATCATATTTAAATCAAATTTAATTGTTCTATTGGTATTGCATATCGGTGCATGCATTTACATTATGCGCATTTAATGAATACTAATGGAGTTAAAAGAAACAAATAAAATCTTAATAATTAATATTTCACGATTAATTTATTTAAAACCAAACTAGAATTTATTCTATTTAAATCCAATTTAAACATTCTACCAACTTCATATACTGTTACACACATTTATAAATTATATATGTGCACATTATTAAATACCAATGTCATTCAAACGGATTAAAAAAATTAGTTATTAATTTTTCATAAATATTAATTAATTTGCAATGATCGTAGATTAATTAAATCGTGTGGGTTCATTTGGAGTATTTATCATTTCGACTATGTGACTCAAAGGTGTAAATTCAGTCAAAGATTAATATCAAACAGTTAAAATATCAACGTTCACACATGACCTTAGCCAGTGGCGTGACATTTTGGCCAAACTTATGACTTAAACATCTTTTGGTAAATTCCATTTTTGCTTATTATAAGCACTATCCAGTAGTGACGATTTTGACATCAATTCTGTTTATCAAAACTATACCACATTAGGATTTATGTAATTTCCTTTAGGTCAAAACTCCGGCATCATCCACGTACAACGTCGTAAGTGCAAAACCAAATACTTGATTTAATAATAATTATTATTATTAATCCTATTGCTCTGGCTAGAGATTTTGACTTTGGGTCAACTACAATTCCCGTGATACTAACCTTATATAACCGAAAAGGCAAATTCTCTATTAAATAATGTTTCACTTACAATGCTTCAACTCATACCCAATTATAGTCATTCAATGGACGCTATACCATGTTAAATTGTAATAAAAATGAAGTGCCAAAACTAAAGTTACATAGTACTCTGAAGTTGAGATAACTATGTAACATTGTCACTTCGAGATTCTTTGTTTGACTTAGTTATATTAGCCAACAAAAACTTTGGAGTGATTCATTCCATAGTTATCCAATAACTATCAGTAACGCCTTGGTGCCCTCACAGCCATGAGCAATAAACTTTCCAATATTTGGAGAGCGTTACAAACTCTCTCAACGGACGTATCGATACCCCATCTCGAAACATCATGACTACTAATATTTAAAATAATATGTTACTTTTAATGTAATAAATATCTCATGATTGCAACACATTGTAATTACTGCCACATAATATATCATTTAAGGATTTTCTATTTAAAATACTTTAAATTGATTATTTAATTAATTATATCACAATATAAAAATTATATTATAGAAAGAAAAAACCTTTTAAACATGATTCTTCATCAAGTTAGAAAGAAGTAACAAATTACCCTTAAGGCATACCTCCACTTCTATCAATCTCCCACTTGTACCTAAGGTCAATTATGAAATCTTATTCCAACTTCTTCAATTGGTTTTCTCAATACTAACCGTGTTGGTAACTTAATGAATAAGTATGCTATTTTATTTTAATTACCTATTATCTAAATCAACTCTCCCGGACATTAATAAATTGTCTTTATCACGTGGAACTATTCGAAGTATGTCCCTCAACTTCTAATGAGCTATAGGTTCTTTTATGAACTTTATTGTGACATTGTTATCACATAATAATGTCATGGGATTCTCAACATTTGGAATTAACTTATCTATGTTATAAATTTGTGCATTTATTTATACTACTGACGTTGCAGCGCTATTCAAGGCGATGTACATAGCTTTGGTAGAATCATCCACTAATTATTGTTTGGAACATTTCCAGCCTAATGTTCTCAACTTAATTTTAAACATAAATTTAGGATCGATATACTATACTCGATAAAGTTTGAGACCGCGCCTCCTTCATAAGGAGTTCGTTGTTTTTATAAACAATTATTTAATATTTCATAAAACTCTAGAACACTCTAACCTGTCATTAAGCGATCTTAATTTGATGTTGTTACTTGCTCTATGTATCAAATACATAAGCAAAGTGTGGTATTGTATGCAATATAACACATATGATAATTTATATTGCAAATGCAAAAGGAACCCATCCTACATCCTCCATATTAAATAGTTTTAATATCGTGTTTATTTATATCATTTGGAACAATCCCATTATCCTCTTATATTGATTAGATATTGTGTCATTTTCAAAACCGATATCGACTATTAAACAACCAAATTGAAGTGATTTTAACATGAATACATCGTTAACAATCATTATTTTGTTGTTTACTTATAATTTTAGAAATATATTTTAGTACTTATTAATATTCTTTCTTATAGACACATGATTCCTCTATATTTTGACAAAAATTCAAATTATTTGATTTCTTATCAAAATACTTATTTAACTATGATGCTTATCAAATAACACTTCTGTATCATTCTTTTGGATCATATTTAATACTCACAAACTCAATTAACGCTCGAATTGAGTTTGAGCATTTTGGTTGTGATGTGCACAGTCAATTCTAAATCGTTATTTAGAATTTTTATTTTTACATATATACAACAAAACTGAAAGTTATAGTGATCACTAAATTTGGTGAGTAAAATCCGAATTAAGTAAATCACCGTTGAATGATGAATCTGTTATGTTTGTTTCATAAATATAAATTTCAAATATCATTCTAATCAATATGGCTTGTATTCCAACTACATTGATCTTCTTCTTAAACACATATTAGTAGCAGATGTATCATATCCTTTCGAGTACCAATATCGAAATAATATTTCGATAACATACTTGGAATCCATTCCAGATGCGCATCGTGCCACATGGTAGAGTCAATACACTTAATAGCCTACTTAAGATTGAGGATGATCTTTTCTTAGCATTAATAAAATTCATAATTACTCTTTAATGTGCGAGATTTTCATTAGACCTTCAAATATGTCATTTCTATTTAGTTCGGTTAATTTTTTTCCATCATTTGTTATCATTTTATCTTTGGATCGTCTCTAAATCAATTTTATTACCAATTATCTTCAAAAGAAATTCCTTCGTTATGAAGTTGGTATTTTTTGGAACAACAATTATTTCTTAGAGCAATGAAGTAGGTATTTATAACCATTGTATGAGTTTCCTATATGCATGTATGAACTGATTATGTTTTAGGTTTATAAACTTATGTTCATAACTTAAATTGATCAATCAACATTGATCGGTCCTGAATTGCTTTGGGTTTCACAAGATCCCACATGTCTAAATATTGGTGCAACCTATCGACTCATACAACTTCTAAACTCATAAACCTAGGATATATTTGGGATTTTTCATCAACCCTTATCTTGTATAATTTTGTACGCTTTATTTTAGATGGAATTATACTTGACCTTATGTACGTGTTTTTAAGTACTCGACCTTACAAAAAGACGTTAATTCAACTATGCCCTTTATTAGTGGTATTTTGTTCAACAAAGTTCAATTACTCCTTATCGATACATCATTATGTATTATACGGTGACATGAGTTTTAAAATTGAATCTTTATTCATTGTTAGGTACTTTTGAAATGTTTTCCTATATACTCGCATATTTGATCAAATTAAATATTATTAATTAATTCGTATGATACATTTTATACTTTCGTTTTATATTCAATAATCTTATTATAAATACAACTTGTGTATCAAATATACATGTTCATTTTATGTTAATTCATCTATGAATTAAATGAAATATGTGGAATTGTTTTCTAATATCATTAGACATTTTGACTGTAAATGCAAGGACCTTGGATTTCAGAAACTTCATATTTAAATATCTGAATTATTAAATATTGGAATCTTTTATTAAATATTATTAAATTTATTTTAAATTGATAAAGTATTTTTCCAAAACTTGTGTACGGAAGGTCCACGTACATCGTACGAGATTTATTATTTTGCATAATATGTTTTGTTGTCTTATGGAGAGTTTAGGTGATGACGGTTTGATTTATTATGAGGTATTATGAATCGTCAACAAAGTGATAACCTGAGGCTATTGAGCGTAAGGTACACCAGTAGATTGTATATTGTCCTTATACGATAAGAGGCTTTTTGAACCTAGGAAAACTATGGACTTTGTTTGTTAGGGATTTTGAATATTGTTAAGTATTACTTTATGATTGTTTCCTTCTTTTGCTTGTATTGAAATTTCGAGGATGAAATATTCTATGTGGAAGGGAATGTAACGACCCAAAATTTATTGACCCATCGTACTTAAATATTTGAATTATTTAAATATTGGAGTCTAGAATTAAATGTTATTAAATTGATTTAATAATATTTTTAACCCACTTGCAAATCATAACTAATAATGGTAAAATTATTTTGGAAAAATGTATACAAAAATAGTTGCTTTGAAGAAATATTTATAATGCGATCGAAAATCGTTTTATCAATTAACAGCTTTCTACTCATCAGAAGTTGTTCAAACTTTTTTGCATAAACTTATATGCTTTAGAAATGATTAAAATGAAAGAATGTTTTTTCCCTTTATGGAAATAAAGGTTTGATGATGTCATGGGTGATTCCATAGAAGATATTTTGAAAATGATCTTTTAAGGGAAGTCTAAATTGTCAATTAAGAAATGTAAAGGCATAAAGGGTAGCATGTCAGAGGAAGGCCTCTTTGTGATCCTTCATGGAAGGTAGAAGGTGGTAATGACTTCTTGTACAAACCTATAAATATACCGTTACGGGTTCCATAATTTACAAAAGCTTGAAATGTAATAAAAAATTGAAATGTGATAACAAAAGCTTGAAATGCGGAGATATGAAGACATCATGACGATCGTCCATCGGAGTATCATGATTACTCTAAAATTGGCAGGATATGCCTCTCTCAACATCATGATCATTCTCCTCTCCTAAAATATATAGATCCACAATCTTCAAGGCTTAATATTGTCCCATCTTCTAAGGGTCTAAACGCCCTCACTTTAGTACCGCCTTCTACACAACCTATCATATTTTACCACAAATCCTTAAGATATCTGGTCATCTGGTTCTATGACCTTCGAGCCCACCAAACCACTTGGTAACGAGCATACTTCTACTTATGCTAGTATAATGGTCATATATTCTGCTTCAAACCGCAACTTGATGCACTGGAAAGAGCTCTCGACGTTTTGCTTTAATGGGGTTAAGTTGGATATCCCTTAAAGGACATTCCTCCTATTGTGGCTAACAACATCAAAGAGTGTGTAAACGATGCCAGCGATTAGTAATATATAGAGAGAAATTATGCTCAAGCTTTGTCTAATGCTAACAAAGTTATGTTCTCTCCTTAAACAGAAGGAGATTAAGAAAATGGATGGTGATCGTATTATTTCTTCTAATGACAAAGAATTTGACGAAAACCAAGAAGTTACTCGAGGTGATGGAAAATAAGTTATTGGTTGAGTGAAAAGCCTTCGAGGATATGTTTAAGATACAACAAGAGCAACTCGAGGTAGCTTATCATAGTAGTCGCACTATTGCTATAGAAATGAGGATCACCTTACTATTATTGATAAACAAACTTTGAGGATTCTAAGTCTTGAGACTGCGCTGGATGTTGAGAAGAAAGAAAAGGATGAGTCTCCTACCAAGGTCGAAGTATCCATGAATAAAATGCTTGATGTCGAAAAGGCACAAAGTGATTTCAAATCCCACACAACCGATATTAAAGGGAAAAAAATCAAGTCTAAAACTGAGTCCACATTAGTTCGGTTTTATGCGGACAGTATCAAATTTGGTGTCCTGAAATGGCTTGATGAGAAATACCATATAGCATTTGCTATGGCCTTGGAATAATTCCTGAAACAGGAAAAAGGATATTCCCGCGAGGTCAATGAGTAAGAACTAATTGCTAATCTCTTTTATGATGAAGATTTAAATGCTCATTTTATGGGTCATGTGATATTATTTTTCAGAGTTTATACTTCTGTCCAGGTGCATACTAGGGCCCTACTCGGATCTGACTCTAAGGATTTAGGGGAAAGTCCGACTCACATTCTCAAAGACTCATAATGAAGACTACTAACTTAACAGTAGCCACCTCTTTTTCATCATTTCTTCTATATGTAGGCCTCTTATCTTTCTATTATTCCATCTTCTAAGGCATTTGGAACTTCTTCTTCCATGGTGACATTAGTAACAACAACTTCTCCCTTATTTTCAATATAACCTTTAGGACCCTAGCAACATACTACAAAGTATGTCTGATGCTCGTTTCTCTATCACCAATCATAGGGAGAGCTAGACTGGGACGTCTTCTTAGTCTTTGTCCACTGCTCATAGAGGTATAATGTTAGTTTCTCCTATGTTCAAGAAGGCTTAGATGACACCGTAGTTGTTTCTACACCATATTTGTCTCTCCATCAAGTTTCAGGTCTACGACTTTTGCTTCCCTACTAGATGTGATCCTTGCTTTAGGTCCCTGAGTTTTGGTGATTAATTCTATCATCGTCTTTGCCACACCTTTGATTCCAACCCCTTTAGCCGGGTCTGTTAAGGGTCTCAGTGCTGAAAAGAATCATCTGGTGATTGAAGACGAAATAAATGATCTTAACATGGCACATAGGAATGAGGACTTAACTACAAAAGGTGCTAAGAATCACAACTCTAAGCCATTAACGTCGGAGAAGCATACTTCCTATCTCATAAATCTTAAAGATGTCAAAAAAGAAAAGGGTATCGGTCCCCTTTCAGTATCTTTGCCGGCTCACTCATTTGCCATCCCAACTTCTATTACATTAGCTACTTATATTCACGCTAAGACTCCCAATTCTTTGGGGACTAAATATAATTTGGAAGATGATCCTAATGGCGATCTATTTGTGGAGAACAAAGTGGAATCTAAAAAAAGGCCAGTCTCAGCCTCTCCAAAAGGGAAGAAAGAGTACAAATAAAGGTTTTTTCTTTTGTAATTCTTTATTTTAGTTTTTGTTTTGGTGTAAGCATAAACGCTGTTACTGTATGGGTACGGCCGATGCTTTTGCTTTTGGAAAGTTTAGATGTAAATAAAATAGCTATCATTTTAGAATATCGTCTTATTTTTCTTTTCATTTTTCGTATCTATGTGCATTTATACTTGGTTTAATTAAATATACAACGGTTATATCTTAACATGCGCGATGTTGTAATTCAACGTAACTATGTATAAATAAGTTTCACAACTACTTAATGATACTTTGTTATTTAGTTCTTTTTATCATTGCTAAAGTGTTTCTTTACTAGCTAAACAAAACTATAATGGTTTGGCCAAATCCATAGCCTATTTTGTTTAACTTTGGTTAGGTTTCTTTTGACCACAAACAAAGCTATAGTTACAAAAGGTTCTTACCTCACATAATTTCCAATCTTTGGGAAATGGCATTTTTTATGTCTATCGTCAGACATCCATTTTGATTCTACCCATCTTCAAGCATCGATCGAAAGTATTCACCAACCATCACGAATAATCTTAAGCCAAGCATGCTTCATTAGGTTGTAAGTGTGGTTTTAAATGCAAAAGGTTCAACTATACATTAATTCCTATCTCTAGCACCAAGCATTGCAGATTCTTTTCTTTGAGCATTTACCTCGGACCTTTCCTATCTTTGAGCATCGACCAAAGATTAGATATGTATGGCGAATCATCTGATCGTTTCCATTACGATTATAATCTAACGATAATATCTTGAACCAAAGGAGTTTGTTGGTGCCAAAAGCCGATTCTATTTATAAACACAAGACTGGAAGGCTTAAACTTATTAAATAGGAGCCTAATCAACTATTTACAAAAAATATCAAAATGAAATAGCATCTTACGTGCCTACTATTCCATGCTTATGGATTTGAGATCCCATCAACAGTTGCTAGCTTGATAGATCCATTTCCAAGCTTATGTTCTACCACGTAGAGGCTACCGTATTTTAGGTTAACTGGCATCGGACAAGGAAATACTTGCTTCAAAGCAAGGTCATCTATCTCAAAGGTACGATTTATGAACTTAGCGTTCAATTATCATGCTACTCTTTTCTTGTGAGCCGCTATCCTCAAATTAGCTTCTTCTCGCTTCTCATCGACCAAGTTAATGGCCTTATGTAAGAGATCCTTACCTATCTTATGATCATAGTGAACTCTTCGATAATATGGGACAATTCAATTGGAATCATGGCCTTCGGTCTATAGGCCAAAGTGAATGGAGTATAGCCAGTCACAAACTTATGGGTCATTCGATAAGCCTAATATGCTAGTGGTAGTTCATCAACCCAACTACCTTTGACATCAGTTAGTCACTTCTTTAGGATGGATTTGATGATCTTGTTCGCTTGCTCCCCTTGCCATTCACGTGTGGGTGTTATACTACAACGAATCTTTTCTCAATTCGATACTGATTGCAAAAAACTTTGAATTCAACATTCTTGAATAGGGTTCCATTGTCGATGACTATTTGCAACTAAATTGGCCATAAATACCCAAGAATAGGTTTAAGTATTGAAATAAATGAAAAAATTAAATGAAAACAGAGGAATAACACATAATATCAACAAAAGTGCAATAGAAAGCAAAAACAACAAGATTTATAGTGGTTCAGCATTGATTGCCTATATCCACTTTGAATGGTCTCTTTATTGCTTCACAATTCCTTTTATTACAGTTATAATTAGTAGGAGATAGCAAGAGGTCAGAAAAGAATAAAGGAAGTTGGTCACGATAATGGCGGAGTTTCACTAACAGCATTAGAGTCCCTAGAATGGCACTTTGTGCCTCTATTTATAGTTGAAGGTAGTGTCCACTCTAACTCAAACTTCAGTAATAGTACTTTATCCACCATATGTGCCCACCATTGGAAGGGCTAGGCCTAAATCTCAAAGGATTGGGGTCAATACCGATCCCTCCATGAGTTGAGTTCGGGGTAGCGATCCCTATGGTGGCTCTCTTATAGTCTATAATGATAGTGCTTCAAGTATCAAGGCGATTAGATACATGGAGCTCTAGTTCTTGTAATACTTTAGTTTTAACCTCAACACTGTCTAGGTTATGCCGATCCCTCCAGGTCCTTAAATGTGTGCCGATTCAAACTTCACAGTCCATTCCATGCCGACCTTTATTCTATAAATGAAACATATCGATCCCTTTTTCTTAAACCATACCATGCCGATCCGTATCGCTCTAGCCTTATCATACCGACCCTTATTCCCTGACTATCTATGACGACCCGGCTTCCTATGCCTAGAAAACCGTTTCGTCTTGAAGAAAGAAAGGGGTGAAAAAATAGAAAGGATAGAGAAGAAAGAACAACAACATCAGAATCTCACAGCGGAACGGATAAATTATAATAATCACATAAGTATTTACATAATATACAACATCAATCAGAGTTACAGACATACATCACATACTAGACAGTTATAAACGCCTGTCTAGTTATACAACTCAATACACAAAACAACACAGAGATATCATCACAGCGGAACTATATATATCTACAACGCTGAAGCCACCTGCTCCATTGCTCCTCCAGAATTCGTCAAAGCTAACCTGAATCCCTTGGCTACCCGTAAAAATTTGGGTACCCGAGATTTTGTGAAAAACAAAAATAGACTCCGGTCATACATGGGTCTGGTATGAGTAACGAGTTAAAGTTGTTTAACTTTGAAAATCCTTTTTGAAATAAAAGGTATTACGTAAGACTACCCACACATAAACATGGAAACGTTTTTACCTTACGTTAACCAAAACATTTGATAGGAAATTCTGTGATATTATAGTAGGTCTAGGGTTTTCAAGTAAATAGAAAATAGCCGAAATTGTTACATGATTAAATTCTAGCTACTAGCCACAAAAGTGGGTAATACAATCAAAACCGTTGTCACTTATTGGATTGTGGATTCCATACAATGGCAGGGCTACTGGGGTACCGCCCGTCACAGTACGTGGCCTAGATCAACGTACCGAGGATCACTCCCGACCCCCTGCAACACAAGGCCAGAACCATTCCTTACTGAACAGTCCCGAACAAGATAAACCCCGGTAGTTGTTGCAATCAACCGCCCACACAGCCGAAAATAAGGGACATCTAGACAGGGGAATATCCTTGTCCAACTTGGGCATGACCCACCTAACCTTGCTGCACCTCCCCTGTTTTAGCCTTTCCCGGTTGATGAAGCTTGAGGCCACGATTACCTTAGAGAATACATTTCTTAGAATTCACATCGCCCACCTGACGATGTGTTGAAAGCAATCAATCCATACAAGTTCGTTCCGGGTTCGAACGAAACCGAAGGCATTATCTCATTACACTCATTTTGGAATCACCCTCAGAGTTAACGACGATAACCCTTGCAATATGAATCTTCATCTCCACTTAAGATTCACGAACTATCGTTAATTTGGAATCGATGTGGTTTTCGGATGTTCCAAATGTGGAAAACCGATCCCGGTCTCATCGAAATCCAAAACGTGTCTTTTAAGGCCAAGTTGTCTATTTAGTCTTAACAGTTTAATTCAATATAATTCAATATACACACAGATAGAATATTCATAACATCACAATAGATAATCACATCATCATCATAAACAGATAATTAATATTATCATCCAAACAGATAATTAAATATTATCTTACTTAAACCAAGTATCCATATCACATAGATATTATTCATGTCAAATCTGAATTCACAATCATCAAATGAAATATCCATCTCATTCATAAGCAATGATTTATAATCATACCATTTGTAATTAATTTAAAATGAATTAAATTAACTACTCCTATCTCTAATTAATTTAAAGTAAATTAAATTAATTACTTCATCTATAAATCCTGCTTATACAACTATTAATTAATTATAAATCAAATTAATTAACTAACCTTTAGATATTCATCTTGGTTAAACACCCTTGGTTAATCACCTTCTAATTACAATAAGTAATTAGTCTTTATTTAATTTTACAAATTAATTATCCTAAATCATTTATAGAAATTAACATTTAATTATTTCATTTCTAATTGATTACATTTATTCTTAATTAATTACATCAATTAATCACCCCATTATTGATTATTTCTTAATTAATCAATACTTACTTTTATCATTAATTTTATTAATGATCTCTAATTTAGATTTAAATTGAATTTCTTTGGTTAAATTAATTTATGTTAAATGATTCATCTTTAATTTAACTCAATTATTAATCACCCTTGATTAATAACATTCCAGTAATTAACTATCATTAATTACTTATATTAATACACTAATTATTCCATAATTAATTATCTCCATTAATTAATCCCTTGATTAATTACAAAAGTAATTATCCAAATTACTTTATTAACACCTCATCTTTTCACTGATTACATTCAGTAATTAACATTAATTACTTTCTTAAGTAATTATGCTCCATTGAATACATTAAGTAATTACACTTATCAATTTATCAAATGATTTTCTTAAATTAATTAAACTAAATTAATTAACTTAATTTAACCATTTTATCAACTCTTCTTAATTACTTCTATCAAGTAATTACATTTAACCACTTACAATAGATTATCTAATTAATCTGATTAATTATCAAAATTAATCACATATATTAATTAATTAATAATCTTTGGTTAATTATCTTCATTAACTAATAACATTTCTTAAATTACTTCTTAATTTATCTTTATTTAAAAACTGATTTAATTTTTAGATTTTAAATTCGAAGTAAACTCGAATCCATCAATTTATCTTTGTTTTTAAAACTTTGATTTAAACTTCCCTTTAACAACTTAAATTAAGAATCTTGATTTTTCAAAGCCAAATCTATTTTAAAACCTTAAGATTCAATATTCATTTGAATCAATACTTTAAAAATTCAAATTTAAACTATTGTTAGAGCTTTTATTTCGGATTTAAATATTTTGTTAAAAATCTGGAAATTACCAGGTTTGTAAACCTGAAAACTCATTTAAATATATAAACTTTATTTTAGATTTCAAAATATAGGTTAGAATTTATACTACAACCTTAATTTAAACTTAGTTTAAATCCATTGTTTATTTTTGAATAGGTCACATTGGAATTTGTTGAAAAATCAAATTTTTGTTCCAGGTTTTCTGCAAACACCTGAACCACCATTTACTCGACGCGACTAAAAACTGCACCGAGTCTTCACACCCCTTCCTTCGAGTCACCCACTCGAGTGACTCGAGTATTCCCCTAGAAAAAACTGCACATAGAAGACTAAAAAAAACAACCCCCAGCCTTCAATGGCACGGTGCACGTGCACCGTGCCCTAACCACCTCCGGCCATCTACACGAACTCCAACACGTCGCCAACTACCACCACATAACACCACGGCCACCCAAAATTGTCACGGCAACTCGAATCAAAATTGAGTTAAATTGCCAAACCTGGAAACAATTCGAGCAACATCACCTCGACCCTGTCAACGCTCCGCCCTCCCAATGCCGATCATCGGAACACCATCGCCTCTGGCTACAACGTTGACCATGTCCCCTCCTCAAGTCCCCATAAGCGTGTCGAACTCGGTCACCAATTAAAGACGTATGAGACCCAAAATCGAACCAAAGAAAAATTAGGTTTACAGAAAGTATATCGTCGCCGTCGCCACCACGCCAAACTACACCACCTACCACCATTTTTCCCATTACCGCGGTAAGCTTCTCCACCTCCTCTCACAACCCGACCACCCCCAAATGCATAGATCACCAGTAATCGCCCAAAAACCAACTTTCGTTCAAACCTAAACTACACCCAAACCACTTGACTGAAAATCATAATATAAATTTTAAAAATCATAATTTGTAACAAAGATTCAATATGTGTTCCTGGATTAATAATTTAAAGTGTTTGATTTTTCTCTTATTCAAATTTTTCTCTGTTATTTTGATTTCCAAAACATATTCAATTTTTATTCAACTTAAATATAACTTAAACTCTAGATCATGTTGAAACAAACAATTTCTGTTTGTATTATAAATCCTAAAAGCTATTTGATCAAGTGGTAAAATAATTTGAATCAACTCAAGCCTGAGAACAGAATGGATAAGTTTGTTTACAGAGACTTTAATATGGTCTCAGACCACATCCATTTGCACAAATGATTTCATACATACAAATCACACTTATTTCTGATTTTAAACTTACAACTAGTTTAAATACTTAAGTTTTAAGTTACTCATAGCAAATGCAAAACAGAGCAAGTTCAATGAAGGAAGTTTTGAATTTACAGGTTTGCAATATACAGAACTTCATCACACAAGCACCCAGAAAAATGAATAAATAAATAAATATTCATACCATATATTTAAGCATCCAAATATCAACATGTAACAGATTTTAAAACTTCAGTAATTAAAAAAAAATGTTACTCACCTTGCTTTTGGAAAGAGACAGAGCAAAAAAATGTTACTCAACTTGCTGGTAAAAAAATGAACGGAGCACCCTGGGTTATTGAGAAGAACAAAGATGTTTTTGTTTCTTTTTTTTTAGATGATCACAGGCTGTTTGATTTTGTTTAGGTTGATAGTTTATATGTTTTTCTCAGTTCCAATTTAATGAACGAAAGTGAAAATATAGGATGATATATAGAAGAAATGTACAGGCTGTGTCAATAATGGTACGATACTTTCCTTGTACTAGAAATACTTTGTTTATATCTTTGGCAGCGGATTTTATCTTCAAATTGTAGGCTGATATGATACAATAGGTGGCACACTAATTTACTTTGTCTTATGTAATTTATTATACTAGTTGCAGCCTAACCAATGATTTGTGAACACGGTAAAATACACATATAGCTTGTCTTTGAAGTAAACGAACAGAGATGGGAAGTTAAATATAGAAAGAGCTTTACATGGGGGTGTTTCTGGGTTTTGAAATCTAGCCTGGTACAATTTTCTTTTTACTTTATCTTTGATCAGAGATTTGGAGGCTGAGATGATTATTAAAAACAATTTGAACTGACTTGTTTGTTACTTAGAGATAGAAGTATTAAATGCATAAGTACCCTATGCTTAATTTTACTTTTGTTTATGTACTTTATGTTCAGATATTTTTACATTTTCTTTGCTTTGTATTTTTTTCTTAACAGGCTACATTCATATTTATCTTGTTCTATACATATTTCCTTGCTTGAACCTTCATCTACAAGCTACCCGCATATCATTTCATTTCTGCTTTGTTCATTTGCATTTCTTTTACCAGCACATATTCTTACTTTGTCTTGCATACTTACAAGCATATGTTTTGAACTTTTCTTTGCATTGCAACCATTTACATTCACATTATAAAAATTGTTTTAGTCATTTGTTTGGTTTATTACTTTAGTTACTTATTGTTTCTTAACCTTATGTTAATATCACAATTTCATTGGTTTATGTATTCAGACTTATTTTATAACCTATACTTGGTTTTACACTTATGTTTCATATGTATAAAGTTTTATTTAATTTTTAAACATTGTTGAAAGATTTTATTTTAAATCACAGCTTTCCAAACTATGTGTATATAAGTTTAAAATAATAATTCCAATTTATTTAAATCCATTGTAAAGATTTACATTATTAATATAGCTCATTATTAAATCAAAATAATTTATAAAAGAAACAATTTCTTCAAAATATAAATTACTTATTTTATAAAGCTAAATTAAAAAGAACAAAACAATCTTTTTATTTATATTTAAACCTAGGCTAGAATTTATTTCAAACAAATTAAATTTATCTTGAGTATTTTTAAAATCATATTATTATTTATTCAATATTAAATTTCCAAATTATCAAAATAATAGAATTAGAAAACATAGCTTTATCTATTTAAAAACAAAACTTATATATTTATAATGTATACCAATATATACATATATACATTATAAATAGAAACAATTTAAATTAGCTTTTTAAAAGATAAATTATCAGTTAAATATTTATTTAACAGAAGATTATTAAATCAATTCGAATATTATTAACAATTATTATCAAATCAATTTAATTTTTAATATAGATTATTAAATTGGTATTGCCCCAAATTTCCGGGATATCACATTCCTCCCCCCTTAAAAGAAATTCGTCCCCGAAATTTAAAACAAAGGTAATTTAATAATCCAATTAAAGATTTAAATTTTAAAACACGAGCATATATCAACCATAAGCTAACAATCATAGCAACCAATTCATCCAAACAAACAAATCTAACTATCCAGACAAAATTCCGAATAGAATTTTCTCGAGTTTCCCCAAGTATAAATATCGGGACACTCGCTCCATAAAATCCAAACAACCAATACTACTAAGCTACAGAGCTTCCACTCATCTAGATCTACAACTGGACAGGATATCAGACTACAAACAAGTCTGAATCAACAACCAAAACTCCCTGAATGCTGGTTCTAAAACCAGAAATAGATCTCACACGTACTCCCTCAGAGATACGTGAAACACAACGAATTCCAGTTATCCAAACTGACAATTCAATCCTGAAGACCAAACACTTATCCAAAATCAAATCTCCGATTTCAAAATCCAAATTCCTCCGTATCCTATCCACAAAACTCTTCGGACGATCCTTGGCTGTCTACATCCTTATTGATTAGCTCAACTCTTGTTGATGCTCCTATAAATAAACTGGGCCAAAAACAATCCAACAAAATGATCTTTCCAAGATCGACCAAAAACTCAGAACACAAATTCTATTCCAAATCAGAAAACAGAACTCACTCCTCTCATCCGAAAAAGATAAAACATGTGCACTCCAAACTGACCTCAGATCCTGAAAAATTTCCTGTAGAACTCTCTAGTCGAAACATTACAACATCCAATTGCTCCCAAACTAAAACAGCTGCCACCATGCTTCCACTGCGCAACTCTGACTGAACAGATGAAAATGCTGAAGATGAACTCAAACACAGACTGGACAACACATTCCAAAATTAAAGTTCACATATCCAAAAATAAAACACAGAAGTTTCCCCCAAAATCTGAGCTATCCAACTCGATAACCATCCAATTACTAATCTGATCCATCAGTACCTTTCCTGGAAATCCAGTCGATACCAAACTCAATCTCCAAATGTTAGCAAAACTCTGACTTCTTGAAGACATCCAGAAAAATCTCTGAAACAAAAAAGAACACTCAAACTATCGCAAGTCACTTTTGCGATCTATCCGGCCTAATTCCAAAGATACTGCTCTCTCTTTACTAAATAGAACAGCTTACGTTTATGTGGTCAATCCATCGAAGATATGGAATTACTCTACTGCTTCTGAAGTTACCCCAAGAAAAACTGCTAAGCCAGAAGACTTCCCAATCCAAAGCCCTTCGAGAAACTCGGACCTCAAAGCATACAGAAACACCCAGCTGAACTCTTCCATAACTTGTTCCAAAGAAACATCTTCGGAGACATCCATGATCACTGTGTCTCATCACACAGCACCTATACCTTGATGTATCAAGATATCATGACTTGCTTCTGCCCAACCGATAGATCAAAACTCTAGCTCAACCAAATTACACTTCAAAAATGAACTCCGAGCCTTAATAGGTTTCCTTCAGAGATCAATGAAATCCTTACACCATCCAAAGTTTACTCGAGACGGTACTAGGTCTGCAGTCTCGAGAATTACACTTCCAACCTCAATCATGAAACTCCAATCATCGGTAGTCGTGTTACACACACCACTACCCTATCTACCTTTATAGCTTATTGGAAAACCCGAACAGGTAACCCAACAATAGGTAGAAATAAATAAATAAATATATATAATATATAAAAAAATACAAATACACTCTCTCAAGAAAGAAATCACTCAAGAGCCTAGGTATTCACTCAACCTAGCGCTCTGATACCAACTGTGACGGCCCGTCTTCCTATGCCCAGAAAACCGTTTCGTCTTGAAGAAAGAAAGGGGTGAGAAAATAGAAAGGATAGAGAAGAAAGAACAACAACATCAGAATATCACAGCGGAACGGATAAATTATAATAATCACATAAGTATTTACATAATATACAACATCAATCAGAGTTACAGACATACATCACATACTAGACAGTGATAAACGCCTGTCTAGTTATACAACTCAATACACAAAACAACACAGAGATATCATCACAGCGGAACTATATATATATCTACAACGCTGAAGCCACCTGCTCCATTGCTCCTCCAGAATTCGTCAAAGCTAACCTGAATCCCTTGGCTACCCGCAAAAATTTGGGTACCCGAGAGTTTATGAAAAACAAAAATAAACTCCGGGTCAGACATGGGTCTGGTATGAGTAACGGGTTAAAGTTGTTTAACTTTGAAAATCCTTTTTGAAATAAAAGGTATTACGTAAGACTCCCCACACATAAACATGGAAACGTTGTTACCTTACGATAACAAAAACATTTGATAGGAAATTCTGTGATATTATAGCAGGTCTAGGGTTTTCAAGTAAATAGAAAATAGCCGAAATTGTTACATGATTAAATTCTAGCTACTAGCCACAAAAGTGGGTAATACAATCAAAACCGTTGGCACTTATTGGATTGTGGATTCCATACAATGGCAGGGCTACTGGGGTACCGCCCGTCACAGTACGTGGCCTAGATTAACGTACCGAGGATCACTCCCG
Organism: Allium cepa; assembly: GCA_030765085.1. Classification (NCBI taxonomy): domain Eukaryota; kingdom Viridiplantae; phylum Streptophyta; class Magnoliopsida; order Asparagales; family Amaryllidaceae; genus Allium; species Allium cepa. Next base: position 879,327,956 of record CM060931.1, on the reverse strand, counting down.
ACCCCATGCAACACAACGCCAGAACCATTCCTTACTGAACAGTCCCGAACAAGATAAACCCCGGCAGTTGTTGCAATCAACCGCCCACACAGCCGAAAATAAGGGACATCTAGACAGGGGAATATCCTTGTCCTGCTTGGGCATGACCCACCTAACCTTGCTGCTCCTCCCCTGTTTTATCCATTCCCGGTTGATGAGGCTTGAGGTCACGATTACCTTAGAGAATACATTTCTTAGAATGCTCATCGCCCACCTGACGATGTGTTGAAAGCAATCAATCCATACAAGTTCGTTCCGGGTTCGAACGAAACCGAAGGCATTATCTCGTTACACTCATTTTGGAATCACCCTCAGAGTTAACGACGATAACCCTTGCAATCTGAATCTTCATCTTCACTTCAGATTCACGACCTGTCGTTAATTTGGAATCGATGTGGTTTTCGGATGTTCCAAATGTGGAAAACCGATCCCGGTCTCATCGATATCCAAAACGAGTCTTTTAAGGCCAAGTTGTCTATTTAGTCTTAACAGTTTAATTCAATATAATTCAATATACACACAGATAGAATATTCATAACATCACAATAGATAATCACATCATCATCATAAACAGATAATTAATATTATCATCCAAACAGATAATTAAATATTATCTTACTTAAACCTAGTATCCATATCACATAGATATTATTCATGTTAGATCTGAATTCACAATCATCAAATGAAATATCCATCTCATTCATAAGCAATGATTTATAATCATACCATTTGTAATTAATTTAAAATGAATTAAATTAACTACTCCTATCTCTAATTAATTTAAAGTAAATTAAATTAATTACTTCATCTATAAATCCTGCTTATTCAACCATTAATTAATTATAAATCAAATTAATTAACTAATCTTTAGATATTCATCTTGATTAAACACCCTTGGTTAATCACCTTCTAATTACAATAAGTAATTAGTCTTTATTTAATTTTACGAATTAATTATCCTAAATCATTTATAGAAATTAACATTTAGTTACTTCATTTCTAATTGATTACATTTATTCTTAATTAATTACATCAATTAATCACCCCATTATTGATTATTTCTTAATTAATCAATACTTACTTTTATCATTAACTATATTAATGATCTCTAATTTAGATTTAAATTGAATTTCTTTGGTTAAATTAATTTACGTTAAATGATACACCTTTAATTTAACTCAATTATTAATAACCCTTGATTAATAACATTCCAGTAATTAACCATCATTAGTTACTTATACTAATACACTAATTATTCCATAATTAATTATCTCCATTAATTAATCCCTTGATTAATTACAAAAGTAATTATCCAAATTACTTTATTAACACATCATCTTTTCACCGTTTACATTCAGTAATTAACATTAATTACTTTCTTAAGTAATTATGCTCCATTGAATACATTAAGTAATTACACTTATCAATTTATCAAATGATTTTCTTAAATTAATTAAACTAAATTAATTAACTTAATTCAACCATTTTATCAACTCTTCTTAATTACTTTTATCAAGTAATTACATTTAACCACTTACAATAGATTATCTAATTAATCTGATTAATTATCAAAATTAATCACATATATTAATTAATTAATAATCTTTGGTTAATTATCTTCATTAACTAATAACATTTCTTAAATTACTTCTTAATTTATCTTTATTTAAAAACTGATTTAATTTTCAGATTTTAAATTCGAAGTAAACTCGAATCCATCAATTTATCTTTGTTTTTAAAACTTTGATTTAAACTTCCCTTTAACAACTTAAATTAAGAATGTTGATTTTTCAAAGCCAAATCTATTTTAAAACCTTAAGATTCAATATTCATTTGAATCAATACTTTAAAAATTCAAATTTAAACTATTGTTAGAGCTTTTATTTCGGATTTAAATATTTTGTTAAAAATCTGGAAATTACCAGGTTTGTAAACCTGAAAACTCATTTAAATATTTAAACTTTATTTTAGATTTCTAAATATAGGTTAGAATTTATACTACTATCTGAATTTAAACTTAGTTTAAATCCATTGTTTATTTTTGAATAGGTTACATTGGAATTTGTTGAAAAATCAAATTTTTGTTCCAGGTTTTCTGCAAACACCTGAACCACCATTTACTCGACGCGACTAAAAACTGCACCGAGTCTTCACACCCTTTGCTTCGAGTCACCCAATCGAGTGACTCGAGTATTCCCCTAGATAAAACTGCACACAGAAAACAAAAAAAAAACAACCTCCAGCCTTCAATGGAACGGTGCACGTGCACCGTGCCCCAACCACCTCCGGCCATCTACACGAACTCCAACACGTCGCCAACTACCACCAGATAACACCACGGCCACCCAAAATTGTCACGACAACTCGAATCAAAATTGAGTTAAATTGCCAAACTTAGAAACAATTCGAGCAACATCACCTCGACCCTGTCAACGCTCCGCCCTCCCAATGCCGATCATCGAACACCATCGCCTCAGGCTACAACATCAACCATGTCCCCTCCTCAAGTCCCCATAAGCGCGTCGAACTCGGTCACCAATTAAAGACGTACGAGACCCAAAACCGAACCAAAGCAAAATTACGTTTACTGAAAGTATATCGTCGCCGTCGCCACCACGCCAAACTGCACCACCTACCACCATTTTTCCTATCACCGCGGTAAGCTTCTCCACCTCCTCTCACAACCCGACCACCCCCAAATGCATAGATCACCAGTAATTGCCCAAAAACCAACTTTCATTCAAACCTAAACTATACCCAAACCACTTGACTGAAAATCATAATATAAATTTTAAAAATCATAATTTGTTACAAAGATTCAATATGTGTTCCTGGATTAATAATTTAAAGTGTTTGATTTTTCTCTTATTCAAATTTTTCTCTGTTATTTTGATTTCCAGAACATATTCAATTTTTATTCAACTTAAATATAACTTAAACTCTATATCATGTTGAAACAAACAATTTCTGTTTGTATTATAAATCCTAAAAGCTATTTGATCAAGTGGTAAAATAATTTGAATCAACTCAAGCCTGAGAACAAAATGGATAAGTTTGTTTACAGAGACTTTAATATGGTCTCTGTTATCCCATTTTTGGTCAAAACTGGAATATCAACAAATTGGCAAGGAATGATGGATATAAGGATTGGAGATCAGTTGGAACTAAGGCTACGATCGATATCATCAAAATTTGGTTGAACTCCGATCGGGACGAAATTGATTGGAGATGATGATAATGATTAGGAAAGGCTATGTTTCAAATTTCAGGTTAATCGGAGTTCATATGAAGGAGTATGATCGATGCAAGGTAGGAAGGGCATGCTGTTCGAATCCATCAGGGGGTCAAGGTGGTGCTCGTTTCGAATCCATTGGATTCGAACCCATCAGGATCACATCGATCGAAGGCACGGCTCAAGGATGGTTTGGATCGATGAACCTCGTATCGATCAGGAAGTGATGACTCGAATCGATACCTTTCGTATCGATCAGCTTGCACACGGCTCGATGGTCTTCATATCGATCAGATGGAGAGGCTAAGTGGGCTTTGACTCGATGGCAACCTAGGCTCCTTCGAATCCATCAGGTAAGAGGCTCCTTCGAATCCATTAGGTAAGAGGTTCCTTCGAATCCATCAGGTAAGAGGCTCCTTCGAATCCATCAGTAGGAAAACTACTAAGACCATGGATTCGACCCAGTAAACTCGGAGAGAAAGGCGGATCAACCCCAGGATTTCGCGACACGTCATCGATGCGCACGCATGTTGGGTCGAGTCGAAGACCATGGATTCGAAGCATGGGTTCGAACCAGGCAGGGCGCACGAAGCCTTGATCTCGAATCGATCATATCTTCCAAACCGTTGATCCAAATGCAATGAAATTTTTACAGGAGCTCGCGTACGCATAGAAGAATGTTCACGCCAAGTTTCACCACGATTGGACATTTCCTTGATCGATTCGAACAAAGGGTCGAATTGATCCTGATGTGGGCCCGGATCTCCAAAATTTGGCCGTATGGGCCCCCTCACGTGCTAGAAGCGGTCTACCAGATTTTTAAGAGAAATATCAGCCTCCTACACCTATAAATAGAGCCCCTGATCATTCAGAAAAGGGGTCGGAGAATTTGGAGAGAGAAAGCACGCCCGGACGCTGCCAGAATCACTCCATAACATCATTACTGCTATTTATTTCGAGTTTTGGACTTTGTAACTACTGTAATCATCTGTAATCATCAAGGATAATCAATAAAAGGATAAAAAACTTTGGAGTGGACATAGGCCGGAGATAGCCGAACCACTATAAACTTGTGTCTCTGTTCTTTACTTTTGGATCGCTGTTTAATATTTGCTGAGATCTGAGATTTGTGTTTGAATATTATTGATTTGTATTCATACACGGGTGCTTTCACGGTATTCGGGGTTAGTGACCAATTTTGGCGCAAACACTTTGGTGCTTTCACCGAGAACGACTAGCACCCGCTATATCGGATTTGAAGTTTGGATTTGAAGATTTTAAAAAGTTCGGATTTGAAGACAATGACTAGGCAGAGCAGTAGAAGGCTAAGGGCTGAGAGAAGCCAACAAGAAGGGAGTCAACAAGCATCCTCCGGAGGTGAGGAAGGACCGGCTTCGATCTACATAACCGGGATGAAATGGAAGCTGTGACAAATTCACTGCAAGAGAGATTGTTGAAGAACCAACAGGAAATGATGCAGACCTTCTTTGAGAAAATGAGAGCTGCAGGAATGCAGAACCTAGGAACAGCTACAGCCGCTGTGGATGCAGGACAGGGGACTAGGGTCGTGGAACCCGATGGAGGATGAGATATGGAGCCAAAAGGCAATCAACAAGGGCTTGGGTGCAGGCCCATGGGATCCAACACAGGTTGACCTCTGGAAGGAGTTCAACAAGCTAGAGCTAACGTTGCTGCTAGTGAACCACACGAGGAATATGTAACAGAGTTCCATCGGGTGCATGGAGGGCAACCCCCAACCGACAATACTGGATTAGTAGATATCATCAGAAGAACTGTGCGAGGTGGTTTGACCAACGGAGACTTGGAAGGAGTGAATAGGAGTCCGTTTGCTCGGGAAATAAGGATGGCTCAGAATCCACCTAAGTTTAAGCTACCTAGCATGGAGGTATATGATGGTAAGGCAGACCCAACTGATCACTTGATGAGGTACACCAGACACATGGAGGTGCTGGGGAAATCGGAGGAAGTGATGGCCCGATGCTTCCCTTTGTATCTGACGGACTTAGCTGCAATGTGGTTTAGGCAGCTGGGAGAAGGACCTATTAGGACTTGGAGGGAATTAGTGGAAAAGTTTTTGGGACAGTTTCGGGTTCACGTCAAGAGGCCGAAGAATGTGATGACATTAACATCGATGAAGCAAAGGATGGATGAATCGCTTAGAGCTTTTCTAACTCGATTCAGTGCGGTAGTCGCTTCGGTGGATTGGCCTGATCCATCGATTGTTCTAATGGCAGCAGTATTAGGAGTTAGGGAGGACTCAGATTTCAAGGTGTCTTTGATAAGAGATCCCCCACAGGATCTCGATGAGTTCTTTCACAAGGCAGAAAGGTTCCTTCGGCAAGAAGATGCAAGTACGGATTTAAAAGTGAAAATGGTTAATGCAACTACGTGTGAAGGACCATTCAGCAAAGGCTTAGATATAGACAAAGGGAAAAGGAAATTGGATGATGATTCTGGAAACGCTAGGAAGCGATGGAAGGATCCAAAGTTTTCCACATACACAGGATTGAACGAGACGCTGGAGCGGATATACCTGGATACTCGAAATCGCCTTCCCTACCGGGGCCAGCCAGGAGAGAGCCTTCTGAACGAGAAAGGGCATCAGGGAGGCATTGTCTCTTCCATGACTTAGACGGACACGACACCAACAGCTGCAGACACTTAAAGGATATAATCGAGGAGCATGTAAGGAATGGACAGTTACGGCAATACATCGGAACACGGAACGCAACGGTGGAGCAGGAGCAACCAACGATCACCTCACACTGTGATGATGTGAGGCCCAAGGACGATGGTCGATTGATCATCCATTGACCAGGATAATATGGAATAAGTAGCGAACTATTGGCAAGCAACCAAGTCATTTACACATGTACGAGGATGGAGGTAGCCCCTAGGCATGCTCTGAATGATGATAAACTGCAATGCTATGGTTTATGAAATTTATCTTTTGCTTTTGGATTGGACACTGCTTTTCTTTATGGATTTTGGTTTTGGAGTTTGGATTGAGCTCCTGGTTTTGCTTTCTTTTCATTCAGATTTTCCTTTGGATGATTGTTTTCGGTTTTGGATGCTGGTTTGGTTTTCTGGTTTTCTGGTTTGGATTTGGATTTTGGGTTGGGTTTTGATTGGATTTTCATTTGGTTTTTAATAAATGGTCGTCGGGTATGCATTATGCCTAGCAAGGGGTGAGTCACTTTGCCCGAACGTGGTAAATTGACTCATTCATGTCATCGAGTATGGACTATGCTCGACAAGGGTCCAGAGTGACCAGGATTCGGCCTAGGACTTAGGCCCCATATTATCGATTATTGTTTCAGGTCATTGACTATGGAGTATGCTCAACAAGGGTCCGGAGAGAGCAGGATTCGGCTTAGGACTTAAGCCATGGCTTAGCTCAACGTCCAGGGACACTGGACCACGGTCGTCAGGTGTGGATTACGCTTGGCAAGAACCCGGAGAGGTTATGGATTCGGATATCGAACCGGAGAGGTCCTGGATCTGGTTATTGGCTATTGGATAAGGATGGATTAGGACTCGGCTGTCGAGTTCGAATAGATATGGAATTGGCTAAGGCTTTGGTTATGGGATTTGGAATTGGGCATCGGCTCGAAGAAGTCAAGGATGGCATACTCGGGCAATATGGCTATGGACTTTGGATATTGGAATTAGAACTATTCAAAACACGCCTTCTTATCAGAAGGCATGTTTTGGGGGGCAAAGTGTTATCCCATTTTTGGTCAAAACTGGAATATCAACAAATTTGCAAGGAACGATGGATATCAGTTGGAATTAAGGCTACGATCGATATCTTCAAAATTTGGTTAAACTCCGATCGGGACGAAATTGATTGGAGATGATGATAGGGATTAGGAAAGGCTATGTTTCAAATTTCAGGTTAATCGGAGTTCATATGAAGGAGTAATGATCGATGCAAGGTAAGAAGGGCATGCTGTTCGAATCCATCAAGGGGTCAAGGTGGTGCTCGTTTCGAATCCATCGGATTCGAACCCATCAGGATCGCATCGATCGAAGGCATGACTCAAGGATGGTTCGGATCGATAAACCTCGTATCGATCAGGAAGTGATGACTCGAATCGATACCTTTCGTATCGATCAGCTTGCACACGGCTCGATGGTCTTCGTATCGATCAGATGGAGAGGCTAAGTGGGCTTTGACTCGATGACAACCTAGGCTCCTTCGAATCCATCAGGTAAGAGGCTCCTTCGAATCCATTAGGTAAGAGGTTCCTTCGAATCCATCAAGTAAGAGGCTCCTTCGAATCCATCAGTAGGAAAACCACTAAGACCGTGGATTCGACCCAGTAAACTCGGAGAGAAAGGCGGATCAACCTGGGGATTTCGCGACACGTCATCGATGCGCACGCATGTTGGGTCGAGTTGAAGACCATGGATTCGAAGCATGGGTTCGAACCAGGCAGGGTGCATGAAGCCTTGATCTCGAATCGATCATATCTTCCAAACCGTTGATCCAAATGCAATGAAATTTTTACAAGAGCTCGCGTACGCATAGAAGAACGTTCACGCCAAGTTTCATCGCGATTGGACATTTCCTTGATCGATTCGAACCAAGGGTCGAATCGATCCTGATGTGGGCCCGGATCTCCATAATTCGGCCGTATGGGCCCCCTCACGTGCTAGAAGCGGTCTACCAGATTTTTAGGAGAAATATCAGCCTCCTACACCTATAAATAGAGCCCCTGGTCATTCAGAAAAGGGGTCGGAGAATTTGGAGAGAGAATGCACGCCCGGACGCTGCCAGAATCACTCCATAACATCATTACTGCTATTTATTTCGAGTTTTGGACTTTGTAACTGCTATAATCATCTGTAATCATCAAGGATAATCAATAAAAGGATAAAAAGCTTTGGAGTGGACGTAGGCCGAAGATAGCCGAACCACTATAAAACTTGTGTCTCTGTTCTTTACTTTTGGATTGCTGTTTAATATTTGCTGAGATCTGAAATTTGTGTTTGAATATTATTGATTTGTATTCATACACTGGTGCTTTCACGGTATTCGGGGTTTGTGACCAATTTTGGCGCAAACAGTCTCAGACCACATCCATTTGCACAAAAGATTTCATACATACAAATCACACTTATTTCTGATTTTAAACTTGCAACTAGTTTAAATACTTAAGTTTTAAGTTACTCATAACAAATGCAAAACAGAGCAAGTTCAATGAAGGAAGTTTTGAATTTACAGGTTTGCAATATACAGAACTTCATCACACAAGCACCTAGAAAAATGAATAAATAAATACTCATACCATATATTTAAGCATCCAAATATCAACATGTAACAGATTTTAAAACTTCAGTAATTAAAAAAAATGTTACTCACCTTGCTTTTGGAAAGAGACAGAGCAAAAAAAATGTTACTCACTTTGCTTGTAAAAAAATGAACAGAGCACCCTGGGTTATTGAGAAGAACAAAGATGCTTTTGTTTCTTTTTTTTAGATGATCATAGGCTGTTTGATTTTGTTTAGGTTGATAGTTTATATGTTTTTCTCAGTTCCAATTTAATGAACGAAAGTGAAAATATAGGATGATATATAGAAGAAATGTATAGGCTGTGTCAATACTGGTACAATACTTTCCTTGTACTAGAAATACTTTGTTTATATCTTTGGCAGAGGATTTTATCTTCAAATTGTAGGCTGATATGATACAATGGGTGGCATATTAATTTACTTTGTCTTATGTAATTTATTATACTAGTTGCAACCTAACCATTGATTTGTGAACACGGTAAAATACACATATAGCTTGTCTTTGAAGTAAACGAACAGAGATGGGAAGTTAAATATAGAAAGAGATTTACATGGGGGTGTTTCTGGGTTTTGAAATCTAGCCTGGTACATTTTTCTTTTTTACTTTATCTTTGATCAGAGATTTGGAGGCTGAGATGATTATTAAAAACAATTTGAACTGACTTGTTTGTTACTTAGAGATAGAAGTATTAAATGCATAAGTACCCTATGCTTAATTTTCTTTTGTTTATGTACTTTATGTTCAGATATTTTTACATTTTCTTTGCTTTGTATTTTTTTCCTTAACAGGCTACATTCATATTTATCTTGTTATGTACATATTTCCTTGCTTGAACCTTCATCTACAAGCTACCTGCACATCATTTCATTTCTGCTTTGTTCATTTGCATTTCTTTTACTAGCACATATTCTTACTTTGTCTTGCATACTTACAAGCATATGTTTTGAACTTTACTTTGCATTGCAACCATTTACATTCATATTATAAAAATTGTTTTGGTCATTTGTTTGGTTTACTACTTTAGTTACTTATTGTTTCTTAACCTTATGTTAATATCACAATTTCATTGGTTTATGTATTCAGACTTATTTTATAACCTATACTTGGTTTTACACTTATGTTTCATATGTATAAAGTTTTATTTAATTGTTAAACATTGTTGAAAGATTTTGTTTTAAATCACAGCTTTCCAAACTATGTGTATATAAGTTTAAAATAATAATTCCTATTTATTTAAATCCATTGTAAAGATTTACATTATTAATATAGCTCATTATTAAATCAAAATAATTTATAAAAGAAACAATTTCTTCAAAATATAAATTACTTATTTTATAAAGCTAAATTAAAAAGAACAAAACAATCTTTTTATTTAAATTTAAACCTAGGTAAGAATTTATTTCAAACAAATTAAATTTATCTTGAGTATTTTTAAAATCATATTATTATTTATTCAATATTAAATTTCCAAATTATCAAAATAATAGAATTAGAAAACATAGCTTTATCTATTTAAAAACAAAACTTATCTATTTATAATATATACCAACATATACATATATACATTATAAATAGAAACAATTTAAATTAGCTTTTTAAAAGATAAATTATCAGTTAAATATTTATTTAAAAGAAGATTATTAAATCAATTCAAATATTATTAACAATTATTATCAAATCAATTTAATTTTTAATGTAGATTATTAAATTGGTATTGCCCCAAATTTCGGGGATATCACACTATCAACATGCCAACCTATTTAGCTTTATCATATCAACCCATAGCCTACGAGCATACCATGCCGATCCCTTTCGCTGACCATCAATATGTCGATCCTTTTTGTTTTTACAACCTATGTCGATCCCCCATCATCTGAATCATATGACGAACCGTATCCTCCACACATATTATGCTGACCCGTTACCATATTACATATATACCAATCCATCCATATTTCACCGAATTTGTGAAACATTCAGGCCGATCCCTGTTCCAATCAAACTAAACTCCATAATCCAATGTCCAGCATCATCTATTTACTAACTCCATTTACCCTAGGCTTGATACAACTGCGCGACCATTATATTTTGGTCATGTGGTTGTTTTCATGTAATCATCTTTCCCATTAACAGTCGAATCTGGCCCTCGTAATCAGACCTATATAGTTGGGTCGAGGCATCGGGTAACAATTGCACTCTAATGTACGTATTGTGAATAACATGACGTACATTGAATTGAAAAAAAAATCCAAGTTCTCGGGAACAAGTTTATCCAACTTCCTAATTGATCATAGTTCCTTTATTAACCTTCAATGCTACAAGTTTGATGTCATACACCATTAGTATGCACATAATTTGTTATATGAGATTTTCAGGTTCTCCTTTTATTTGACATCAAGCTTGATCATTTCAAGCTAGACCGCCATTTCAGTTACTTTCAAAAAGTTGAATATATAAGTCTCTTCCATGCATGCTCATACACTTGTTTTTTATATTGATTTTTGGATGTGTATGGACATTCGTTGGTCATTTCCTAGTTGTTTTATTCAGTATGCTTCTGTTCAAAATCTCACCTTAACAATATCAGTTGCCATTCGGTTTTCAAACATCCACTATTTTCTTCTACTTTCCTATTTATCCCACTTATATCCATCATTCATGTGTTTCTCCCCTTTCGTTCTTTTTGATATTGTATTATTACATATACATTTTTCGTTATATACATATATGTATATATAGGAGGGATCGACATTTGATATGTCGATCCCTTAGTGGGCCTATACGGATAGGGGTCGACATGCCTAGAGGCCAATCCCTTTTTAATCTCGTGACCGAGTCAATTGGTGTGACTGGTTCATGTTGCCTTCCTCACTACCTACATAAGAAATCACACCTCTCTCCTTTATCTCTTTACTTACCTTCCGAGCACTTAAACCTTTTTCCCTTTGCTCTTTGCCCAACCGAACGGTTTGTAGCAATACAAGCTTCCTCTCTAAACTTTAATTCGAGTGCAAGATTCCATTTCTAATCTGCATCACCATCACTTTGTCTTTAGTCTGATTTCCGACTTCGTAATCTATACTGAATAGTTATAATTCTCTCTCAAAATCACATTAATCGAGTCATGGATCCTGAGCTTGGAAGAGTTGGAGTGTCGTTTAGGTGTATTTCTTAGCACGCTATGTTAAGTCACGTGGAAGAGGATGAAGGAGCAGGAGAAGGAGGAAGGAGAAGAAAAAGGAAAGGGAGAAGGGGATGACAGGATGTCGAACTTTAGGATTGGGTAGGAGGAGTTCGTAGAAGGATCAACGTGATATTATGACATTTTATGGTTAGGGATCAGTGAGAAGTAGCTATAGATAGGTCAATATTAGAGGTGGTTTTAAGGAGAGGGGTCTGTTGGAACTGTGTTTGTTTGAGGAATCGGTGCGTAGTTGTTAGGCAAGGGTTCGGTATTGGTAACTTAGGTGTAGGAATCGTCGTAGATAAGGACCTTAAGATGGACCGATGTAGAGGCTTATCCATAGGGATTTGCTTAGGAATTAAAAAGTTGGGTTCGTCCGTGAAGCTTGAGTATAAGGTCGGCATATATGCCAGAAGGAAGGGAACGACATTCTCACATAAGTTGAAGTGTAGGATCAGCTATAAGACTGGGCATAGGGATCGACATACAAAGCAGGGATCAGTGTTGACCATAAAAACCAGCTTAACTCAAGTCATTCAAATATTTATTGCACACTGGTTTGCCAGAATATAAAATGGCTGAGAACAACGCAACCTGCATACTTGGACCAACAGACTAAAGTTTAAACGAACAAATTATCGGTCTTCTTAACATGAACTAAATTTAAAATTGGCTAAACAAACTTGAGCAATGGGATCCATAATTCAAAACATCAACATTCGATCCTAAAGCTTTGGTTGTCGATCAACCTTTACGTTGTCTGAGATGGTCAGCGATGACGGTCTCTCTGGATGAAACCTCCAAGTTTTGACATTTTACTTTTGCTTCTCTGATTTCAAACTGCTTGTGTTTATACCATATTGCACAGCACTTATTCACACACGACACGAGAGGGAGGGGAGGGGGACTGGTTTTTATTCCTAATATTGATTGTCTATAGAGTATAGCTATCATTGATTCAAGTTACACTTACCGCTCAATCATAATGTGAATCGGTTGCGAGATTAAGCTCTACTGTCCTATCAAGCAAATTTGCTCCAAGTCATCAAGCAGAACAAGTAGAGGCATCAGACTTGCTAGAAAATCTTTTTTCTGACATCCCAATCTTTCCTACAGAAGTTATTGATCTGGCTCCCGATGTCGTTGAGGGAGCCATCATCTTAAACAATCCGGCTGCCTCACAAGCATCCAGAATTGACGAAGCCGCTCTTCGTCGATTATGTTCATTCCATCGGATTCCATTTGAAGACGTTCTATTTTCATCGAGGCAAGACAAACCTCATTTTCCCTCAGCTGGATATACTATTTGTAACAAGTTCATGCATTGACCCGGATGTGTGCCTCCCTTCAATTCTTTCGTTCGAGAAATATTAAGATATTTGGGTTCGCCCCTACTTAACTGCACCCTGACAGTTAGGCTTTTATCCATAGCACTTTTCTTCCCTTTATGAATGTCCTGTTCCATCTGCTAATGCCTGAAGACATTCGATACATCTACAGTCTCAAAAGACGGGCTTGTAGTCCTTCATACGTCTTTCTTGAACCCTTGCCCAAATGCCATGTCTTAAACGGTGCATGGAACAATCTCTCGCTATTCAAACACGATTGGTTCTTCGTAAGGTGTCCTCCCGGGTTCACAAGAAGATGGTTGGAAGGACGTAAGTGTTATTCCTGCCTTCATCCTTAGCTCAAAGATCCAAGTTGCAACTCCTTCCTTAATGATACTAATATTTCTAGCCTTTTCAGGTGTCCGTCCTCGACTCGAAGGCGACAATTATTTTAGAGCCGTCGTGGCCATTCACGCTACTCCAATTGAGGATTGGGACATCAAACTCCTTGTCACTGATGAACTGTTCTCTTTATTTGGGTTGTTGGAAGACGGTCGTAAAATTGGGCTTCTTGGTAGCAAAGTGGTCTCGAGAATTGCCGTCGAAAGAAGGGTAGAAGTACGTGACACGGAAAAGCGTGGTAGTCAAAGCGCCACAAACCAGCCAAATGCAAACTCCTCTGAAGAGGATAAAAAGGTTGGTGTACAAGTTGCGGTAGAGCAAGGCTAGGACAAACACAGAATTCATCATAACCCCAATTGAAAAAGGAATCGTCATCCTAGCAAATGGAAAGTTAGCTAAAGGGATTCTCTGACATCCCAATCTCGGACGGTATATTGAATTACAACTTTGCCAACATTGACATTGAAGGGCTTAACTATCCTGTAAGAAACGACGAAGTCATCTAACCTTCCACCTAGGGAAAGGAAACTCCAATGCGTCAAGCTAATGTTACTGGTCAGTCGAAGGGAAACACTAGGACACACACAAACAGTCGCACTCTACCATCCACTTGCAATTTACTCTTCACATTATAACTTCTAATATACTTCTATTCCGCTCTTTTACAGGTGCAATGTCACAATCGCACGCTTTCGATTGCCTTCGAGGCTCTTCCACTTACTATCGGTCGAGGCAAGATTCCAAATTTGGGAGACGCAGAAGCAAAGACGAAAGGCGAGACAAAGACTATTATTCTCAAGAATCCTCTTCCTCATTTAGGCGGAATGTCAAATCAATGCTCCTTGCCATATTGATCCACCAAACCCTCCTGCCCATATCGGAGACAAATCCTTTCATTGGGGTTCCCAAGCTGTTGTTTCCCACAATCAGCACTCTAGGTTGTCAAGCATAAGGTAATCGCGCTAGTGCCATCAACACCCGCTAGGTTCTTCTAAACAAATCCCTCTGATTCCTACCCTTGATCCAACCACAATGGAGAAATTAGCTGAACTCAAAGTTACCTTCCCAAAATCTGCTTCGACGGGTTCAAGTTCCTCCCCTCCATACACGTCATTCCTGGAAGTGCTAACGAGAGCTCATTAGCATGCATGAATGACGTGTATGTCCAGCATGAAGCTTTTACCCACTTAGCTGAGAAAGTCTTTGAAGTATCCATAGAACGCTACCATGAAATTGATAACCTCAAATAGGAGGTTATTAACGATAAAGATATCATCAAACATTAAGATGCTGAGCTGATTGAACATAGAGCTCAACTTGCCGCAGCAGAGAAGAACGCAAAGGAAATAGCTGAGGCAGTAAATCGTTTGAAAACTTTGCGTAAAACAAAATAAATGCGGCACTCCATCATAGTGGCACCTTGGCTTTAGAGAAGGACTTCTTACAGAAGGATAAAAACGTCTTAGCTCGCCATGTTGAGGGGCTAGAAAAATTATTGTTCAAAGAGAGGGAGGAAAACTTGAGTCATAGGAAGAATACAGAAATACCGCTAGGAAATTTTTTGAAACAATGAATTTAAAAGCGAAACTAGATGAGAAACTTGTCAAGATCAAAGCCTTGAAAGAAATGCCTACGAAGAGAGCAGGAAAGAGGTGCTAGTAGAATCCAACTCCTAGGTAGAGGCTACGACTGAGTCCGACAGGGAAGAGATCAAGAATTTGTTCGATTCGCTCATTGCTGAATACAATGCAAAAGTTCTCCTTCACTGTGACTTGAATTTTCTAGGCGAAGGCAATCTTGAATCACTCATCGAAGCCTGGTGCCGAAATCAAGAAAGAAGAGTTGGGAGTGGCAAAGCTTGATGAAGACGCACTTGTGCAAGAAGTGATTCGAGGAAACGAGCCATCAAACAAAGCCATCGTGAAACTTTAGTTCGGTAAAGCTCATACACATGCTATCTCCCATCATTGATGGGAGCAACCCAATGACTACTGAGAGCCAACCGGATGCTGATACCATATTGAACTCCTTCTAACTAAAAAAGTTGTTTTTTTCGGTAAATAACAGCTATAGACTAGCACCTGCGTTTTGACGAATTTTCGTACGTCATCCTGGCTCCGAACAAAATCCTAGGAGCGATGTCGCCACGGAGTAGTAAGGAAAAGTGGCCAAGGCTCCAATTGCTATAGATACTCCAGGGCCTGATGCCCAGTTGACTGGGGCACTCATCGAGGACAAGCCTGAAGAACCATTTTTTGAGTGGAGATTGATGACGTTGAGGTCACGGGTGCTTCAGAGCATGCCGTTGAATTCAGCATGAAAAAAAAATTGAAGAGGAGGAAAAGTCGAAACTCAAAGTCAAGGGTGAGCCCATTGAGATGGTAGTTGAGGACCCTAGTATTATGCCTCTACAATTCATCCCACCTGGTGAAGCAACTCCTATCGATATTAATTTCTCATCCTTCCTCAAGCGTCCCCACTAAGAGCGGTAAGGGCCCCTAAAAGAGACGCTCGATTGATTCAACTCATGAAAAACCAAAGAAGGAGAAGAAGTCGAAATAGTTAGTGTTTTGTGTCATTGTATATAGTCTGGATAAGTTAAATGTGAGTTTCATTTCCTAGTAGCAGACGTACGGGCGTGGATCCAAAACTCTTGAATGATTTGTAAGGAATCTTTGAGATTGTGAATACAAGTTTTGTTTTCTAATTAACCATCATGTGAATTATCACTCCAACGATAGAGTAATTTCTTGCCGTTTCATGTGCTCATAATAATTTTCTCAAGTTTCGTTAATAATTCATTATCTTCATCTCTAAGCCTCTTCTTCGGTGCCATCTTAAGTCGTAAGCAATGCTGAGCCGAAACTATAACTAACGGTTGTATCTTGCCTCTAACAGTTCGGGTTTCTTCCATTGAGTTGAGATCGGAATTCGTGGGATAGAGAATAATTGAAAACTCATCCATCCACCCACTGGGTTTTCGAGTTAGCCTGTGGTATGGGGACTTAGAATTTCCTAGTCCGCAATCAAGAACTTAAATTTTTTAGCCTGCATTGTGAGACTTAAGAATTTTCAGTTCATAGTCAGGGACTTAGAATTTTTTTCAAATAGTTTATACTCTAGTCCGCAGTCAAGGAGTTAGATATTTTTGTCTTATCATTTATAATCTAGTCTGCAGCCAGAGACTTAGAGATTTTCGTCAAATCGTTCGTATCTAGTCCGCGTTAGGGACTTAGAGTACTATAATCCGCATTCAGGGGCTTAGAGATTTTCATCAAATGGTTTATACTATAGTCTGTAGTCAGAGACTTAGAGTAATCTAATCCGCAATCAGGGAGTTAGAGATTTTCGCCAAATCATTTATACTCTAATCCACAGTCACGGACTTAGATATTTTCATCAAATCATGTACTCTGTCTACAGTCAGGGACTTAGAGTACTCTAATATACAGTCAGGGACTCAGAGATTTTTTTCAATTCGTTTATACTCTTGTCTACAGTCAGGGACATAGAGTAATCTAATGCGCAATCAGGGACTTAGGGATTTTTTACTGTTCTCCTATCATCAACAACCTTTGTCCTTATTGTGAGCTTTACCTTTTGATTCATCTGTGGGAATCGCCAGCTGAGAAAACTTACAAAGCCCCCTCATTCAATCTCATCGGGGATCGGTATAACTGATCGTTTTCTATCTCTATGAACTGTTCGAAACATCGCAGATGTCGAAGTCAATTAGCTCCAGCACATACTTAGCACATGCAATAACAGTAGCTTATGCAAAGGAAGCTTTAAGATTTTATTCATCATAAGAATAGGAACAAAATAACTTGTCTTATTACATATCAAAAATGTCAAACACCGAAGAAAATACTGAAAGCGGCTAGTACTGAAATATAAAAGAAATAGTCTAGGTGAATTAGTGTCGTAAATTCTCTATATTCCATGCTCTTGGAAGCGTCACACCAATAACAGTCGCTAGCTTGAATGTTCCTTCTCCAAGCGTCTGTTCAATATCATATGTCCCATCCCATGTTGAGTTCTTGTGCGATGGGACCGGAAAACTCCATTTAGGACAAGGTCACTAACTTCAAAGGACCTCGATCGGACTTTTGTATTATAGTACCAGGAGATTTGTTGTTGATGTGCAACTTCTCTTAAATCGGTCTTCGAACACTTCTGATCGATAAAGTCCAATGACTCCAAAACGAGATTTTGGTTTGTTCTGGGATCGTAGTAAGTCACTCGATGGAAAGGGAAAGTATCACTGCTTCGGTTCTATAAGCGAGAGCAAATGGAGTATGGACAGTCATGGACTTGTGAGTTGTCCAGTAGGCCCAAAGTGCGATGATAAGCTCGTCCACCCACTTGCCTCTAGCCTTCCTTAAACGTATCTTCAAAATGGACTTGACAATTTTGTTTACAACTTCGACCTATCCATTTGCCCGAGGGTGAGCGACCATCGTAAACCTCTTTTCAATATAATACCTTCGATAAAACTCTTTAAATTCGGCCTTGTCGAACTGAGTCCCATTGTCCGTCACGATAGTCTGTGGGAGACCAAAACTGCATATGATGTTCCGAACAACGAAGTTAATAACTTTCTTGGTTGTAACCGTGGCTAACGGTTCCACCTTGGCCTATTTGATGATGTAATCGTGTATTTCAAGCCACCTTAGGAGACTGGTGGAGAGCCGATGATGTCAATACCCCACATAGCAAATAGCCATGGACCGACCATTTGTGTGATCTCCATCGATGGGGCTCTTGGCACTTTAGCATATATCTGGCATTTTTCACATCGCCTAACACAGTCAACTACATCTCGGTTCACAGACAACCAGTAGTATCCATAACGAAGTATCTTTTTTGCTGAAGTTTGCCCTCCAGTGTCATCGCCACACTCTCCCTCATGGACTTCACTTAAGACACGCTTTATCTCGTTGTGGGAGATACACGGGTGTAAGGGAACAGAAAACCCTTTTCTGTACATAGTTCCTTCTTGCATAATATACCGTGAAGCTTTATGAAGGACTTGTCGCTTTTCGTTCCTCTTCTCAGGTAAGATTCCATGCAACAGGTATTCTTTAAATGGAGTCATTCTTGATTCCCTTTCAGGTTCCATTTCCAGTACTCGATCAACTTCCACCACATTTATACTTACAATATGTAGTATCTCGACTAAAACCAAGCCCATCAGTTCAGCATCGCCAATACTCGTGAACTTTGCAAACGAGTTGGCTTCTCCATTCAGATCACGTAGGATATACAAAATGTCATATTATTCAATATCCACCAACACCTCCTGAACTCAGGTAAGGTAAGAGGCAACTCGTTTTCCCTTTTCTTGGTAGTCCCCTCTAACTTGGTACATCACCAGTTGCGAGTCACAAAATATTTCAATAGATTTCACCTTGAGCTACCTAGAAAGTTTACGTCCAACAATTAACGCCTCATACTCAGCTTCATTGTTCATGGTAGGAAAATCAAGCTTCAGAGCATAGCAAATCAACCGGTTCTTAGGGTTTATAAGAACAATGCCTGCTTCGAAAAAAGGATCATTGGATGCCCCATCGCTATATATCTTCCATTATACAGTAGACCATTCTCTGAAGGTTCTTCCTGCATGGTAAACTCGGCAATGAAGTCTGCTAATGCTTGTCCCTGGATAGCTCTTCGAAGAAAATATGTAATGTCGAACTGGATGAGCTCCATGTTCCACTTAAGCTGCCTTCCAGATGTCTCAGGTCATTGTAGGACCTTACATAAGGGTTGGTTGGTGTAAATGTTTGACTGGACGTGTTTGGAAATACGGGCAAAGTTTGCGTGATGCGATCACCGAGCAGTACGCTAGTTTCTCTTTCTTTGTGTAGTTTCTTTATGCCCCCATTAATCATTTGTTGATGTAGTACACCATTCTCCTAACCTAGTTCTCCTCACGAATTGAAGCGGCACTTATGGCATGTGGCGATACGGTCAAGTAAATATACAACTCCTCTTGATAAACCGGTTTTGATAAAACAGGTGGTCTCTCCTGGTGATTCACCAAAGCTTGGAATGTGTCTTCGTAATCTTGCATCCACTCGAAATTCCTCTTCTCTTTCCTTATCAAATTGAAGAAAGGAATGCATTTATCGGTCGCCCTAGAGATGAGTCGACTCAAAGCAGCGACCTTCCCGTTCAGACTCTGCACTTGCTTAATGGTCCTGGGTGCTTGTATATCTTGAATGGCTTGAATCTTTTCTTGATTTACTTCAATTCCTTGTGCATGACAATAAAGCCTAGGAACTTCCCTAACACAACACCGAATGAGCACTTTAAGGGATTAATTTTCATGCCATAATATCGAAGATATTGAATATCTCTGCTAAGTCTCGAACGTGGTCGTTTGATCGTCGTGACTTCACAAGCATATCATCCACATAGACTTCCATCATTCTCGCAATCTGATCCTTAAACATTTGGTTAACCAAATGTTAATTGGTCACTCCTGCGTTCTTTAATCCAAATGGCATTATAACATAACAGTGTAACCCAATATCCATGACAAAACAGTGTGTTCCTAATCAAGGACGTGCATCGGGATTTGGTTATACCCTGAGTACGCATGCATAAACGATAACAATTCGTGCCCTACAGTTGAATCAAATAGCTAATCAATTCCAGGCAAGGGAAAACTATCCTTGGTGCATGCCTTGTTCAGGTCTGAATAGTCAATACATGTTCTCCATTTCCCATTTGCCTTCTTTACCAACACGGGTTAGAGATCCATTCGGGATAGAGGGCGTCGTGAATAAACCCGCTGGGTTTAAGTTTATCCACATCATCTTTAAGAGCAACGAATCTCTCCAGATCCATACCTCATTTTTTATGTTTCACCGGAACATACTTTGGATCATCGTTTAATGCACGACTCGCAATAGCAGGCAAGATCCTACACATGTCAAAATGAGTCCAAGCGAATACATCTGGATTCTCTTAGAGACAATTAGTAAGTTCTCTCATCATCGAAGGGTTGAGTCGCGATACAATCTTCAATACTCACGATGAATCATAATGGATGACTGTGATATTAATCGTCAGCTCAGCCAGAGCTGCCTTGGTCTCCTTGGGTGCCTTCTCATCGTCCCTTAGATTTTATCTCCATAGAATCGACTGTGATGCCCAAGCCAAGGCTTGGGTGCCATTTATCAATCTTCAGTTACCTGGATGCGGACAGGCTTATCTACACCCTTTCCCTTCTCATTCCGTTGAGCCTTACTCAACTCAGCTACATAACAGGCACGTCCAGTCGCTTGATCATCGTGCACAACACATACTCCATTATCAATCGGGAATTTCAATGTCAAACACCAAGGGGCAAGAGTTGTCTGATATTCATCCAAGGCCGGACGCCCCATAAAGTCATTGTACGGTGAATGAACATCCAAAACAATAAAGGGTAGGATCTGCACTCTCCTACGTTCACCGTCCTCCAATTCGACCGGTAATCCTATAGAATGAACTACCTTGGTGACCACACAATTAAAACCGTGTATACGAGCTTTAGATTGTTTCAAGTCCTTAGTCTCCATCCTCATTTGATCATATGCCTTCTTAAAGATAATGTTCATAGAATTTTTGCAATCGATAAATATTCTTCTCACCGGAGCAGGGCCAATCATGGTGGAGAAAACCAAGGATCGATAGTAAGGACCTCTATTCTATCGACATCTCTGATTCGGAATATTATGTCGTCCATCATTATGCACTATTGCTTGGCTAGAGTTCCGTCCTCCATATTCGAGCAACATTCAAAATCCACATGTCTTGCTGAACTAGCATGGCGCACTATTTCCTACAGACTTCTGTCTATAGAATGTGGTCCACCAACTATCATGTTTATTACCAACCTTCCAACAGTCCATGTAGGCTCCTCTGCTCTGTGCAGAGCTTGCCCTCGTTGGGGCCGGACGTCTCCAGTCCGCCATCCTATGGACTTTTCACAAATTGTTGCAACTTTTTCTTCCGAATCAATTTCTCAATGGCATCGTGGAGATGCCTACACTCGTCCGGATTGTGCCCGTAGAACTCATGAAAACGATAGCACTTTTCGCTTTTCTTTTGTGCCTCAGTCGATTCTTTTGGACGCAACTTCCTATATTGGAAAGTATTACTGATAGACAGATAGATGTTCTCAAAGGATGCATTCAAAGGTGTATAGTCGTCATACAAAGGAAACGTGGGCCTCCACTTTCTAGGCTCCCCCTTCCGGTCTCGATTCCCTTTCTCCACTCCTTTTCTATTGACTCGGCTTGTTTTGAACATTAACCCGAACCTTCCCAAAATTCTATGCAGACTGCTTTACTACGATATTTCTCTATACCACTTCTTTGCTTGGCCCTATAGCTTTGCTTTTTCTAGACAATCTGGCCTCTTCCTTTTACATGAACTGGGCCGCCTTTGAGTAGAAGCGCTGCAATGTGGCTAGCGCTTTTCCAGCTAGCCAATCACCAAACTCGGATTCGAGTCAATCCGTTATCACAGCTATAAGTATCGCGTGGTCATTAGGATTACTAACTTCAGTAGCAGCAATAAGAAATCTCTGTAAGTAGTCCTTCATTGATTTCCTCGGATCCAAGATTACACTGGACAATGACATCGCATCTTTGGCGGCGAGAAGCGTGAATCCTAAACTGCTCCATAAAGCTCGTTTCCATCTCATCAAATCTTGAGATTGATCGAGGGGGTAGTCTTGTGAACCACATCGTAGTGATCCTAGAAAGAGTTATGGGGAAGCAACTGCACTTAGTAGTATCATTCGCTCTTGTCGAGTCCATCAACCATTTGTACCTCATGATGTGCTTCATGGGTTCAGTTTTCCCTTCATAAAAAGGCATCGTAGGCATGTTAAACATTCAGGATACTTCGCACATAAATTACTGTCAGTAAATGAGATATGGCTCCTAGTAATTCCCCAGCCATCGTTTGTCAAGCCCTGTTTTCCCTCATTAGCTGTTTGACCATTGCGGATAAATCTGGTGTTTAGATAGGTGGCGCCAGGTGATGATCTTGCTCCACCTCACATGAATGTTTTGGTCGGTGTCTCCGGGCCATTTCATGCCTCCTTGGCCTATGTAAATTTAAGCATTCACTTCACTATCATTTTGGAGAGGTAGTTGGTCAGCATCCAAGCATGCTCCAGCAGCCAAGTTCCTGGATCCACGTCGAGTATGACCCCCCAGCTGCAATTGTGGAGACGTTCCCATAGTTGAGAGATCGGTACCAACCTATAGAGAGAGATCGACACTGACCTAGCTTGGCAGACCACAGTGATCTGCCAAGTGTTGCTCCGATGCTTCTGCTCATGCTGCTTCGACTCTGTGGTGCCTTCGCTTGTGATGTTCATCTGAAGAAGTCGAACTATCTAACTCCGAATATGTTGTTAGACCTCCTCCAGTGCTATGGCACTACTCTTGAGAAATCCAGTTCATTAGGTTGTCATTAGCCTGGATTTTCTCATTTAGCTGGCCACGAATTTCCATTAATTCCCTTATCGAGTCATTAAATTCGACGCGGGTAATGGAATCAGCAGGGTCTCGAACTACATCAAGCTCCACATTCGCATTGGCAGGTTGGTTGGTTGCTTGAGCCCCATTGTTGAACACTGGCAGTTCCGTTGGCATCAACATCGTGGTAATTAGATCTAGTGCGCCTTACCATCTTGGATTCCTTTGCTAGATCTTGGGAAATCTAAATAGTATCTGCGGGCCTCTGAGGTGAATTGAAATCTCTTTCGGCTGATTTTCTAATCCAGCAGCAACAAAGGTGATCCTGATAGACTGAGAATTGTCATTTCTAAGTGAAAGCACCAAAAATTTTGCAACTAAATTGGCCACAGACACCCGAAAATAGGTTTAACTAGTGAAATAAATAAAGAAATTAAATGAAAACAGAGGAATAACAAAGAATCTCAAGAAAAGTGCAAGAGAAAGTAAAAATAATAAGATTTCTTGTGGTTCAGCGTTGATTTCCTACATCCACTTTGAATAATCCCTCTATTGCTTCATAATTCCCTTGATTATAGTTACAATCGGTAAGAAATTGCAAGAGATTAGAAAAAAATAAAGGAAGTCAGTTACAGTAATGGCAGAGTTTCACTAACAGCATCAGAGTCCCTAGAATGGCTAACTATGCCTCTATTTATAGTTGAAGGTGGCCTCCAATCTTACTCAAACATTGGTAATAGGAATTTCTCCACCATATGGGCCCATCATAGGAAGGGCTAGGCCTAACTCTCAATCGATAAGGGTCGATACCAATCCCTTCATGAGTTGAGTTTGGGCTAGCGATCCCTTTGGTGCCTCTTTTATAGTCTATAATGATGGTGTTTGAAATATCAAAGTGATTGGATGCACGGAGCTCTAGTTCTCATAATACTTCGGTTTTAATCTCAACACCGTCTAGGTTATGCGGTTCCCCGTGGTTCTTAAATGTATGCCAATCCATACCTCACAGTCCATTCCATGCCGACCCATATTCTACAAATGAAACACGCCGATCCCTTTTTCTTAAACTATACCATGCCGATCTGTATCGCTCTAGCCTTATCATACGAACCCTTATTCGCTAACCATCAACATGCAGACCCCTTTATCTTTATCATACCAACCCACAGCCTACGAACATACCATGCCGATCCCTTCTGCTGACTATCAATATGTCGATCCCTTTGTTTTTACAACCGACGCCGACCCCACATCATCACAATTATATGCCAAACCATATCCTCTACACATATTATGCCGACCCATGACCATACAACATATATAATGATCCATCCATATTTCATCCAATTTGTCAAATATTCAAGCCGATCCGTATTCCAATCAAACTAAACCCCATGATCCGACATCCCGCATCATCTATTTACTTACTCTATTTATCTTGGGTTTAATACAGCCGCCCAGTCATTATATTTTGGTCATGTAGCTGTTGTCTTATTATTGTCTTTCCCATTAGCTGTTGAGTTTAGCCTTTGTAATCAAACTTATGTAGTCGGGTTAAGGCACCGGGTAACGATGATATTCTTCTATGGAATTCCAAATCGGCATATAATGTTCTTCATTATAAAGTTGATTACCTTCTTTGTGGTGATCATGGCCAATGATTCTGCTTTAGCCCACTTTATGAAATAGTCCCAAACTATGATCGCGTACTTCGCTTCATCTTTCGACATCAGTGACACATCAATTTCGTTAGGCCCTTAAACGGTAAATGACATAGGCTAACCATTTATGTAGGCACTATGGATGGGCTCTAGATATCCTTGCAAACCTTTAGTAGCATCTATCACATCTTTTAGTGTAATCAACCGTGTCTCAGTTGATTGGTTGATAAAATTATCCATAATGAAGAACCTTTCCCATAAAAGTCTACCCCCTAATGTGATTGCCACCGATTCCTTCTTGCACATCGGTAGGGATCATCTTTGCTTCATTTTTGGTGGAAAATCATAGCAAGGGAGTAAGGATTCCTCTCCTGTATAACACTCCTTTAATAATAAATAGTGTTACTTTGCACAGAGTTTTCGTCATTCATTTCTTCCGTTCAAGGAAGTCCCATTTAGCAAATATTTTTTAATTAGAGTCATCCATGAATTCTTTTCCACGACAGCCTCCATGATTCAGTAAATATTGATCTTGCCAATACTCAGAGTTAAGAAAACCTCTATTGGAACTAGTCCTACAAGTTGTGCATCCCTAAACCTATATAATTTGGCCAATGAATCATCTTTCATATTCTCTTTTCTAGGAATATGCATTTGCATATAATAGTCAATGTCATTTAAGAATTCTCGAACTTTTGTCAGGTAAGGGGAAACTCTCACTACCTTAGCCTAAAATTCCTTTTTACGTGACAAACCACCAATTTAGAGTCGTTGAATATATGAATTTTTTTGACTCTCGATTCTTTTGCTATTTTAAGTCCTACGAACTGCGCTTTATATTTAGCTTCATTATTCATTACTAGGAATTCTTGCTTCAAGGCATAGGATATCATCTTTTCCTCTGGGGTTACTAAGAATATTCATGCCCTGGAGTTATGTTCGTTCGATGCTTCGTCTATATATGACTTCCACTGAGCAAGTCGAACCACGTCTTTCGCCACTTTTTCGTCCCCAACAATAAACTTGGTAATGAATTCAGCCAATGCTTTCGCTCTATTGCCCTCCTAGGATGATAGGTTGTATCATATTGGCTCAACTTGATATTCCATTTCAATAATGTCCTTAAGGTGTCGAATAGATGCAGCACTTGCCTTAATGGTTGATCAGTCAGTACGTTTATCAGGTGATCCTCGAAGTATGGCCACAACTTCCTTAAAGCAAACAATAAGAAGTATGCCAGCTTCTCTAGCTTTGGATTATTCTTTTCTACTCCATTGAACCATTTATTGATATAATACATGGGCTATTAGATTCTAGATTCCATATATACGAAAGTTGGACTAAGTGCATGAGTAGACACCGCCAAGTAAACAAATAAATCTTCTCCTTCTTATGTCTTTGACAAGACGCATGGTCCCTCTATTTGTTCAAATAGGTCCTGGAAAGCTTTATAACATTCCTCCTTCCCGATCTAACAATAGCCATAATCACCATGGGGTTAAATTTTGGCACTTCTACCCCATTAACATCCCTACCTCTAAACACAGTATTATCACTCATCGTCTTTTGTTGTTTTGCCAGAGTTCCATCTTCCATTGCAAATGAACTACATGCTTCAAAGATATACCATATCTATTCACCTTATTTTAGCTCTTCTAGGTAGGCTCAGGTTCTCCAGTAATAGTGCTAATGGAAATCCTCTTTTTAGACTGCCTTGGTCCATCACCACTAGACCCAGCTTGATTTCATTGGGCCATCAACACTTCGGGTCTATCAACCATTTGCAAGCTAACATATGGGTCATCCACATACTATTATAATTTCATTTTCTTGATCAAGTTATCAACTATATCTCTCAAATGGTGATGCTCATTGGTAATGTGCCCATGTATCATGTGGAAGCGAGAATACATACGTAAGAATTGTTCTTAATCAATTGCCTCCCTCTAAGACGACTTCTAACAATTTTCCATTCCTTGCGTAGCAAGGTTAATATTTTAAGTGAATCCATTTATTGGGGTGTAGACGTTTCTTGGTGTCTAGCTTCTTCCCACCACTACCTTAGTTCTTTCTCTTTGGGTTATTATCTCCAATATTTGCAACGACATTCTCGATGCTCGCAATGATTTACTTAATTAAAATATTACTTTGCATCACATTGTTCGATATTCTACCGCTAATAGGTCTAATGGCTTGGTCTGCTTCTCCCAAGTGCAGAAACTAGGTTGCTTTAAGGTAAAAATCCTCTAGAGTAGGTAGCTACTTCCTTTTTATCCATCTACCAAATTCCATGACGGGGTGAATGCCTTAAATTGAGGCCATCGAATCAATGTCTTCTTTCTAATTGCTTACTTTGGTCACACTAGTATTAAACTGACTTAGAAAATATTTCATAGTCTCATCGGTACTCTAAAAAATGTTTGATAAGAACATCACATACTTGGTTAAAGAAGACTGAAGTCTAAATCGCTCTATGACCTTTCTTGTTAGTCGGTCAAAAGACGATATAAACCTCGACATGAGCAACGTGAACCACATTGTGGCCACTCCTTCAAAGAATATAGGGAAATATCTATATCTTACTACATCGGTAGCTCTAGAGCCACCCATGTGCCACTCATATTTCAAAAGACGCCATCTCGGATCAGTCATTCCATTGTAAGGTAGCATCATCAGCATAACAAATCTCCTGGTATAACTTTCCTACAATATTTCATAAGTGAGTGGTGTCGTACTAGTTGATGAACCCCAATCATGTTTATTTCACATTTAATTCTCACTCAATGGCCTTCTCACTATATTAGTTATCTACTTTAGACCAGCTTGGACAATTGGATGGCGTTCATCCAAGACTGCCACGAGTGTTTATTTCTGCAAATGCTCTTGATTGTCTCCATGACATCTATACTCCTCGGTCTTTGGAGGGTCATTCATCTAGTCTCTCATTGTCATCTTTCTTTTTTTGATGGTTATGTGTTATTCGTATGAACTTCGTAATTCTAACCATTAGTAACTTGCTCAGCACCAACACTAACCTCCTCATATATATTACTTTAGAATCTCTCGGTACAACTCTCTCTGATAACTTAGTACCAAGTCATGCCAGTTCAGTACCGAATTGTAGCTTTTCAACCATCGCTCTTCTAAGTCCCATTTTGGATGTCCCAACTTCTCCCCTTTTCATCTTCTACTTTCCATCTCTTTGATTCCTATCTAACAAAGAAGAACTTTCTTCTTCTGAGTTAGAAGATGTTGACCCTCTATGGCTCTTCTTCCACTTCTAAGGTATTTGAGTCATTATAGAAATACTTTTCTCCATCTCCTTTAAGATAGCATTTTTGAAATCATCCAATCCAATTCTACTCTTATCACTACCTCCGGTGCATTCTGAATTTCAACAGGAGTAGGTTGATTTGTTTCTTCTCTGTGTTTGCAGTCTTCATTATTAGCATTAATGATGGGGTCTTGAGGTGGTTGACTTCTCCTTATCCTCCCTAGATTGCATTAATCCAAGATCAAATGATAGACTTTCCTTTAAATCTACCATGGATCTTCAACAACAAATCTTTAGTTCCAGTTAATGGATATTTCAAATAAAAAGTTCAAAGACAGATCTATTATCATGAATCATAAAATCTCCCAATGAAAACTCCAAAATATTAACATCAAAAGTGGGAAAAACTCCTAATCAATTAACAGGTGAAGATAAGAGAGTTAAGGAATTGAAATGAGATAAGAACACAAAGATTAATACTGTTTTGGACAAAATCAATAATCTACATCCTCTATCAATTTTATTACAGATTCTTTCTTTCTTTTGCAAGAACGATCTTACAAATTAGTTGCCAACAACTTGGATAAGGTTCCAATGAAGTTTGTGAGCAAGGATGATCTTGCGTCCACTGTCCATAGTAAAAGTAAGGAAAAGATTCGAAAAGGTTCCATTATCTACTTTACACCTCTCCTTTTAATTACTGACAAAAACTATCATAAAAGTCACTGGAATATTCCCCCTACGTTCTCTATTTCCGATATAAAGCCTTAGGCAAGTGGTTGAGGTCAAGTCTGCAACAATGATAGATCAGTACCGAGTTGTGGTCATAAATCGATACCAAGTTATATAACTTTGCCTTGACTCACTTGCTTTATGTTGTCTCTAAATCCTTGATCACGTGCTTTGCCAACCCACTATTAAGCTAAAAAAATCAGCGCCAAATTATAGCCTTTAAATTATATTTTAACTTTTGCTTCTAGCCATATGGCTTGTCTAAACGATGACTAAGTATCTTCCCATGGTAAGCGAGGACCAAAGTTGATTTTTGGATTTTCATTCGACTTCAAGCACCAGATTGGCATTTTAGATTTTTGGTTCATTTCACGACCATTCAATGGATCTGACACGTCGAGAAATTGCTTGATTCAAAAGTGGGGTCGCATAATGTCTAGGCTTGAGGTTGAATTATAAACTATTCTTCCCTTCTTAGCTACCTACCGGGCCTAATGTGTGGAGTAAATCCAAAAGGTTGGCCTAGATGTAAGGCTGAAAATGATTTTGGTGCTTGGGCTAAATTAAAAATTAAAACTGTAACATTCCACCTTTCTTAGGACCAAAGACAACACTTAATACATCCTCGGTATTTAAGTGCTAATCATTTAGTCGTTCGAAAGACAAGTCATTAAGGGTGAAAAAAAGGAAGGTAAAGAATCCCATAACGCAATGGAAGAATATATATTGCTCAACATAATATATTACAAGTCATTTCAAAATGTTACATCAAAGTCGTATTAATACAAATTCTTCTCTAGAATAATTATAATAGCCTATCCCTACCTAACAAAAACAATATACATATAATACAATAGAATACAAGGTAATTACTAGTTATCAATGAAGCCACCTGCTCCAAGCTCCTCCAAGATGAATCTACAGAAAACCTGAACTACTTGGCTTCCCATTCAAATTTGAGCACCTAAGAATTTATGTAAAGGAAAAATAAACTCGAGGTCAGAGATGGGTTAGTATGAGTAGAGCATAAGTCATTAACTTTATAAATACCTTTAAATCAAAGGCATCACGTAAGACCACGTGGCACATAAACATAGAAGGGTTTTTACCTTACAATAACCAAAACATTTGTATATAAAATCTGGTTATATTATAGTAATGTCTAGGGGTCAAAATAAAATATTAGTATAGTTGAAATGCTTGCATATCACATTTCAACATAGTTGGGTACATTTAAAACCTTAAAGGTACGTATTGGAGAATGGATTTCATACCATGACAAGGTATGGGACTACCTTTCGATGGTACATCTCTAGATAAAATGAACCGGGGTCTGACAAGAACATCTTGTACCCGTGCCACACAAGACTA
This sequence comes from Allium cepa, assembly GCA_030765085.1. NCBI lineage: Eukaryota > Viridiplantae > Streptophyta > Magnoliopsida > Asparagales > Amaryllidaceae > Allium > Allium cepa. The sequence continues at coordinate 879,297,928 of CM060931.1, read as the reverse complement.
GCCTACCACTTAACTTGTAGCACCGAATATAATCACCCCACTTTGGCCCCTGTAGAATACATTAGTATATAGTATATGATCTAGATTTAGGATGACCATACACTGATGGGAGCGACCCACATGGATCTATAGCATGCCCGATTTACGTCATTCCTCGATTGATGAGGCTTGAGGCTACGTTTTACCTTCCTTTTTCTAGCATACCATCTTAGAATGCTAACACTGCCCTCCATGCAGATATACCAGCATTCATCCATGCAACTTGTTCTGGGATCAAACAAACATTCCACATTACTATTTTCCATTTTGGAATCACCCTTACGAAGAATAGTATAGCTCCACAGCATACTTCAATATGATTTAACATTGTTCATTATTAATTTGGAGTGGTTCGGGTAAATCTAGGGACTGCTGTCTCCAAAACTAAGCGATAACTTTTGGCTATCTCAATCCTGGTTCTTTTGATGGTAAGGACTAAATAATCTAGTCCACACCGAGGAACTTGAATATACCTGACATATCTCCTGAGTTAAAACAGGTCCAGATTTGATAGTTAATTATGTAACTGTAAAATAAACAAAGAACAACCAATTTCATTTTGAGATTTATTTATGCAAAGCAAACACTAAGCCTCAAAACAAATATTTATTTAATAATTCTCTTTTCAAAACGTTTGTCTGAAATATTCGTATACTTATCTTTCTGACATAAGTATATTCAAAAAAATTTGTGAATAACTTCTTACTTCCCATTTATGTTAAAAAGGATTAAACAAACGTTGTTTAAATTAGAGGTAAGGACAGCCTTAAGCACTATCCCCTCATTGTTAAGTGTGGAACAGACATTCCATACCACCAAATTTAAAAGGTCGATTTAGAGAAACCAATTCAAATTCTCTTCGTACTTCTTTAAACAAGTGTATTTTACTCATGAAATCTCTTTTACTTGAAGTCCAAGTCAACTTCAAATTACTTTCAAAACTCAAATTCATTTATAAAACCCTTTTATAAATATTCAAAATAATTTGTAAAACTTGCTTTTATAAATATCCAATGTTTTAACAGATTCTATATAAATACCCAAACCTTTTTATAAACTCCCATTATGAATATCCAAATAATTTTCTAAAAGTGTTTTTTGTAAACACCCAATATAACTTATAAAACACTATATAAACCTTTCCTATTTAAACAACTTCTTAAATAACCTTAAACTAAATTATCTCCCTTTGATAGGGAAATCCATTTTGTAAATCTCCCTTATTTATGAAATCTTCTTCCTTGAAAACTCGAATCCATTTTCCCCAAACACCATATAATATCCAAATTCATTTATAAAATTCTTAATGCAAACTTCATTTATAACATGGAAAGCCATTCCCAATAGTTAAAAACGTCTTTAGTAAAACCATTGTCTAATCATTCTTTAATTATTTTGTTCAAATGCACTAACTTTGAAACCATTTCAAAAAGAAAGTGAAATATTAATCTTTACAAAATCAAATGGATACTTAATGACCATAATGGTGCTTTTAATTTTGTTTCACTTATCAGTTATAACATGTATCACATAACAACAGGTATATAAGGGATGAACGCATAATAATCGATTAATCTAAGTAAATATCCAAGCAAATTGTAATAGAAGAATGGGTTTTTGTTTTGCTAATTGATATCATTCAGTTTTCCTAACCATATGGAGTTACTTAACTGTAAGCAACATAGAAAACACTTAATTTATTTTTTTAAGAAGAAAAAAGTTTAAAATAAAACAGATTACTTAATCTCAAAGCAATTTTAAAATAAATTAAAACATTTGTAAATGAGAATTAAATTCTAATTAAATTGTATTTAACTCTAATTAAAAGGGACTAAACCTTACTAAAATGTAACTAACTTTAATCAAAGATTAATTAAATAAACCCTTTTAAAAAAATAATAATTATCTTAAATAAATAAATTTTAATTAATCCTTAACAATTAATTAAATAAAAATTAACTTTAGTTAAGTAAAAAATTCATGGTTAACTTAATTGATTAATATTTAAGTTTAAAAACCATTATTAACAAATGATTTAGTACTAATTACCTTATTTAATTAATAAATTATTAAATAAATAAACAATTGTTCACTTATTACTTAACTAAAGTTAGAAAATTTTCAAAAAGATTTTAAGTTAAACAAGTTTAGACTAGAAAAATAGTTAGATTTTCCGAACTGCGCATCTAGCAACTATTGCTACACAGATCCGTAATTTTCAATACTTGAAATTTTGATTTTCTAACTTTTCAAACTTCAACTTTGAACTCAATTGTTTAAAACATGAAAATAATCTTTCAAAAACCAAATCAAAGTTTAAAATTGAAAGCTTTTCACTTTGAAACGAAAATCAACTTTCAACAAAAAGAGAATTTCAACATTGCTTTGGCTAGCAAGTTGCTACCTTGATGTCATGAACCTACATATAGCAAATACAATATTCAAACATAACATCACATCATAACATTTTTGCACCATCATAAACCAACTATTACTTCACAATACTCGCTAACTTTTTCAATATTCAAGGTGTAATCTTTATTGCCTACTCAAACTTTGGCATAAGCAGTCAACACCAAATCAACATTCATGCACGCATAAAGAACATATAACATTACTACATACTTTTGACGCTCCAACTCTATACTCACACTAGCCAAGGACACTACGATGTAATTCCATCGACTAGCATGAAGTATAAGGCTATTGAGGAGCGACCATCTATGTAATTTGCTTTGTGCTAGTCTCGATATGCAAGATAATATGGCATGCATTTATTTTCAAGAGGAAATCTAACAGATCAAATACAAACTCAAAGCTACTACACAGTGGCTATGTGGTCTTTGGAAACAAATATAAAATAATCATAACACAAAATCAGTTACAGATATTCATATCACTAAGGCGGAAACTGATATGAATACAACACATAAAAATGTACATCATAGTAGTGGTCATATAAGATAAACAACATCACAAAAGAATAGGTACAAGTGCTAGACAAAGGAATATGTATACATCAAGGAGTCTCTATCTCAAATGTATAAAGGCAAAATCTACTAAGCTAAAGTAGTTAGATGAAAGTTAGAAGATAGTCCCTGCTAAGAAGTCAAGTGGAAGCACGTGTAGACCTCGGTCTGACCTGAGTATTATTAAAGAAGGAAAATAATAAATGGATCATCCAAGCTATAAATATCATATAAAATGAGACAGTATAAGAGATAGAACATAAATATAAAATAACAATGAAAATCATACAATATCTCAAATCTACTCAAAACACAAAAAAGAATGTCATATTCTTTAGCTTATTCACCAAACCTCAAATATTGATAAAACTTAACAATACAAAACACAAAAGTAGGTGAAACACAAAAATTCCAGAAATCCATAATAGAAAATCCAAAAAGCCTAAAAAGGAGGAAAAAGGCCTATCTCAAATGAGAGCATGAAAACTCACCAATACATGTACCACAGATGGGTTGTTATCCCATAAAATGAGCCGGAGCTCCTCCAAACAGGGTATAGTCCCCCATTACGGAGTATGAGCCAAAGCTCCCCCTAATATGGTATAGTCCCTCTTTGTGGACTATGAGCTGAAGCTTCTCCTAACAGGGTATAGTACCCCTTTGTGGACTATGAGTAGAAGCTCCTCCTAACATGGTATAGTCCCCCTTTGTGGACTATGAGACATCGCACATCGCTTGTCTAAATCACAAAATGATCACCATTGATCAATAAGAAGTGTAAATTACACTAAGCTAGTAAATAAATGAGTTTAGCTTCATATCCCATAACCACTGGCTTAACTTAAATATTTACAAACAAATTGTAGATTTCCACTCAAAGATTGTCATTAGATTTCAATAGAACAAGTCCAAAAATTAACCGATTAAGTAAACGCAAGCGTTTCATACCACTTGTTTTGCTAAGTCGTTTAATTAGATTTCTCTTACGAATGAGGTAAAGGTTTATATATACTAATAGATTGGAAAATGGTTTTAAAAACAAGCTTTGTATTAAAAATAAAGTTGGAATCATTTTTGTGAACAGTTTGAATATTTACTACTAGTATAAAAAACTTTGTATTTTAAAGTGACAGATCGCAAAAAGGATTGTAAAAACTAACACAAAAATCCACATTGAACGACGTGTCAAATGGATATTCCCAAAAATACAGAAAAGAAGTCATTAAAGTCAATAATAAATGAGAACAACTAATCGGATCAACAAAAATCAATAAGAAATGAAAAGTCGCACAGCAAAATGGTCAAAAGGCAACACGATCGGACGTCTGACCTGGCATGACCAGACGTTTGACCTGGGGTTCGCCCATTTGCTTTTTATTTTTCCTTTTCTATAAAATCTCCAGAACCCCTAACCAGATGTCTGACCGGCTCAACTAGATGTCTGGCTCTTTTATCTGCCATTTTATTTTCTACGTTCGTATATAATTTTTCCGTGGACCCCTACCAGATGTTTGAGTTCTTCAACCAGACGTCTGGTCGCATGGACCTGGGTGGAATTTTCCTAGGTCATTGATGGCCAAATCGATTCGGAAGCGATCGGATAAGCAAAGAAGACTAGGGATTTATGCCAAGCGACAACCCAGCCTTATAAGCTTTCGATACACCCCAAATATCATGTCCAAACATACAAAGTAGGATTTTTGAAGATTTTGACTTCAAAACACCAATATTGGAAAATTCTCCAAACCAATTCAATTCATAAACAAATGGACATGAAATAGATGTTATGAATCCATACCTAACAACTATCAAAGGTATAGACATAGATGTAAGTTCAAGAACTCACTTTTAAACCCAAAAAACAACGAATGAGAAGCTCTAAAACAAAGCAAGACCAATTCCTCTTCAACAAGACTTCAAGAATCTTCAATGTATTATCAAAGGTAAAGTCATTCCTATGTAAGGTTATAGGAATTTCTGAAAATTGATGAGAAATTAAGATGGAGAAGATGAAGAGGCTGCTTACCTAAGCTTCTCTTTGATTTTAGAGCTTGAACCTTGAATTTCCTAGTAATATAGGGTTTAGGAATTTTAATTTCCCTTTCTTTCCCCCATTTCCTTTAGATCGAGTGTTAGGAAATAATAGAATTAATGAAGAAGAGTTGGAAGAGGAGTTAGGGCATTGGATGAGTTAGTGGGCTGAAACCCAAACACAAAGCCCAATAGAAAAATAACAAAATTTGACTCAACTCCAAACATATCGATAGTTATACTCAAAAAGGTCGTAAACACCATTTTGGAATAACGGAGGTAGTCTCATGTCCTAATTCGACTGTTTACAGAAAGTAGCATTTCAGACTTTAATCCGACTAACGATGCAATATTTAAATATATCATTTAAATATACATTCATAAAATATGCAGGTCGTTACAAATTCCCCTTCATAAAGAAATTGCATCCTCATAATGCTTAAGAAGAAAACAAAGAGTAACAACCATAAAAGCATACCAACAAAAGAGAAAATTTAAAGTAAGAAGTTCACCTTAAAGGACACGAGAAAATAAGTCCCGATGTGTTCACTCGATGAATTCTCTAGATTCCCAAGAACAATCCTTAGGATTTGAGGACCATTGAACTTTCACACGCGAAACATCTTTATTTCGAAAGCGTTTAACCTCCGTAGCAATGATACGAATAAGATGTTGCTCATAAGTCAAATTAGGTGAAACTTCAATTTCTTCAATAACACCGGGCCTAAGAATAGAATCGAAATCTCTAAGGCATTTCCGTTGGTGAGAAACATGGAATACATCATAAATAGCATAAAATTGAGCAGAATAAAATGCGATAAGCCACGAAACCAATGCATTAAGTGATAGAAAATGGGCCAATATATCTAGGTGCTAATTTCCCAATCGACTGAAACACACAACACCCTTCATAGATGAAACACGAATAAACACTAAATCTCCCACCGAAAATTCCAAATTCCTTCTTCGCTTATCGGCATAGTATTTTTGTTTGCTTTGAGCTTATTTCATCCTTTGACGAATAAGGTCAATCTTTTCTATGGAATCACAAATAAAATCTGGACCTAAAACCAGCTTCTCACCGGTCTCAAGCCAACAAGAAGGAGATCGACGTGGCCTTCCATAGAGTGCCTCGAAAGGTGCCATACCAATACTAGATTGGAAGCTGTTATTATAAGAAAACTCAACAAGGGAAATATGATCATTCAAACTTCCACTAAAAAAAGAACACAAGCACGAAGAAGATCTTCAAGAGTTTGATTCACACGCTCGGCCTGTCCATCGGACTGAGGATGATAAGCCGTAAATTAAGCTTCGTTCCCAAAGCTTCTTGAAGACTCTTCCAAAATCCACTAGTAAATAATGGTTCACGATCGCTAACAATATAAGTTGGAACTCCATGCAATTTAATAATCTCTTTAACATAAAGTTTGGCCAGAAGGGGTATGATCCGATTAGACCGAACGGGAATAAAATGGGCGGATTTTGTTATTCTATCGACAATCACCCATAAACTGTCATGACCCAAACAAGAATGGGAAAGACCGTCAATAAAGTCCTTGAAGACTTGATACCACTTCCAAACTGGAATGTCTAAAGGTTACAATAACCCATTGGCCTTTGATGCTCAGCCTTAATGAGTTGGCAAGTCATGCAACGCTTAATGAAGTTAGCAATATCAGATTTCATTCCATCCCAATAATAAAGTCGCTTCATATCCGCATACATTTTTCTACTACCAAGATGAATGGTAAATTTAGAATGATGAGATTGTTTTAAAACGTCTTTACGAAGATTACTAATATTTGGCATGATAAGTCTACCAAATTTTTGAATGCCGCCACCAGCATCGATTTCAAAATCTTTCAAACCATCAATGTTTCTATCCCTACAACTTTGGCTAAGACGAACCAATTCGGGATCATGCTTTTGAGCATCAAGAATGCGGTCAAAAAGAGATGGATGAGCCTCAAGGCTACATAAAACAAGAGATGAACGTGAATCAGATTCACGATCTCGAATCTTTCAAGTGGATAAAGTCTCGAGGTCATTCCATTTGGATATCATCATGGAAACAATCGCTTGTTGCTGATGACTAAGGGCATTGGCAACATGATTTCCATCTCCTGGAGTATAAAGAATATCAAGATCATAAGATGCAAGGAAATCGAGCCAACATTATTGACGCAAATTAAGTTCTTTTTGAGAAAATAAATACTTCAAAGATTTATGATCGGTGTAGAGAACAAATTTCTCTCCCACAAGATAATGATGCCAAATTCTAAGGGCGAAAATAATAGCCGCGAGCTCTAAATCATGAGTGGCATGTCTTGTCTCGGTAGGCTTTAATTGCCTAGAAGCATAAACGATAACGCATTTCCTTTGCATGAGAATGACTCCCAAACAAACATTTCTAGCATCGGTATAAACAATAAAGTCTTGGTTCCCTTCCGGAATCACAAGAATAGGAGCATTGGAAAGGAGCACTTTTAATTTTTGTAAAGTAGCTTCACATTTGTCGGACCAAATGTACTTAACTCCCTTCTTTGTCAAACTAGTAAGAGGCACGGAATTTTAGAAAAATCTTTTATGAAACGACGGTAATAACCCGCCAATCAAGAAAGCTACGAATTTCCATCACACTCTTCGGTTTCTTCCAATTTTGAATTTCTTCAATCTTTGAAGGATCCATGCAAATTTTGAATTCAGAAATGATGTGTTCAAAAAATTTCACACGAGATTGCCAAAAGTGGCACTAAGAAAATTTCACTTTCAATTAATGCTCCTAAGAGTTTCCAACATAATCCGAAGATGTCTTTCATGCTCTTCCTCGGTTTTAGAATAAACAAGAATATCATCTATAAAGATAAGAACAAATCGATCGAGGAAGTCTATGAAAACTCGATTCATAAGGTCAACGAAATATACTGGAGCATTCGTTAAACCAAACGACATAATAAGCCATTCGTAAGATCTATAATGAATACAGGACGATGTCAAAGGAATGCTATCCTATGCAATATGAAGCTGATGAAAACCGCTTGCTATGTCTAACTGTGAAAATACTAGCACCGCTAAGTTGGTCGTATAGATTATAAATCTAAGGTAAACGATATATATTCTCGATGGTGAGATCATTAAGCTTGCGATAGTCAATGCAAGGCCTAAGTGTACCCTCGGATTTCTTCATAAAGATAGCTGAAGCTCCCCAAAGAGAGGAACTAGAACGAATAAACTCTTTTGCTTCCAATTTGGATAATTGTTTACACATCTCCTCATTTTCCTTATTGGACATACGATAAGGAAGACGAGTGATAGGTAGAACTCTAGGGATTAGATTAATTCTGAACTCAGTTGCTCGATTAGGGATAATCCTAAATTGGGCTCAAATATGTCGGGAAATTCACGAACAACGTGATTGAGGGAAATGACATCTTCCTCTACATCATTATCATCATCATGTGGATTTAGAGAATATAAGTATGCCAATGAATTAGAATCTGAATCTTTAAGAACAATAGAAATTTGCTTAATAGATTGAGGATGTCGAAGATATATATTCCTCTCGGGACATAGGATGTAGGCTTCATAACGATTAAGCCAATCCATTCCAAAAATCAATTCGAAGCCTAAGTAAAACATAACATGCAAATCGGCATGGAAAACATAATCACATGAAATAATCTCAACATCTTTACAAAACAAGCTGAGTTTTGCGGATCCACCAATCGGATTCATAATTTTCAGTGAAGTCATCAAGCACATAACACTTAAGGACAAAGTATCAATAAGTTCTTTTGATATAAAAGAGTGAGATGCACCCGTATCAAAAAGAACTCGAATAGGACGATCACGAAATACAATAATGCCATCAAGGATAGAAGGAGAAATACCTTGGCCAAGAGAAGTGCTACTAGAAGCTTGCACAACATTTAGCTTTCCCCTTTCTTGCCATGAAGTTTAGGACATGAAGATATAAAATGATCCAAACTTTTGCAATAGCGGCAAGAAATATGCCTCGAACACCTATTTATATAGTGGTCCTTCGAGCCATAATTGTAGCATTCTCCACGATTAGGGATTAGAGTCCTTTCTATTGAAGTTGCTTGCTTCGCTTTCTTGTTAGGATTAGGACTTTTGAACTTAATAAACGGATGCCTCTTCTTATCGATGTTGAAGTTCTTCTTGGCACCCATTACTTCACCATCAATTTCTTTATCAGCCTCTTTAAGTCGAAGAGCAATATCAACAAGCTGATCGAAAGAAACTTCTAGTTTTAAAAGTAAAGGCTTTTTGAGGTTCTTGTTCAACCCATAGGAAAACCTTTGATTTTCTTTCAATGGGGTATTAATATATTCAACCCTATATTTGGAAAGAGATTCAAAAGATGCGATGTAATCCATCATAGAAGATTCACCTTCAACAAGATCTATAAAGCATCGGGCTAAAGTAACTTTTTCAGCCTTCAGCACAAACTTTAATTCGAACATTTCTTGGAATTGCTCCCAAGTAAGATCTGCTTCGATAATCTCAGAAACCAAAATCTCATACCAATCTAATGCTAAGCCACTTGGACACGATGTAGATCTATAAGATTCATGCGAGAAAAGATGCGGTCGCATAAGCTTGGACTTCTATAATGCTTTTGGAACCCTTGAATGGCTTTCCACCCAAATTGATATAATCACTACATAGGCATGCAAATCCAGATTTAGGATGTGTAGGCTCTGGAATGGGTCCGACAGTTTGAGCATTCTTTACAAGTTCCAAAAGCTTTTGGGCAGACATGAATACACCATCCTTAGGAGTAGCATTGGATTGACCAACGCTGGGACGGCCAGGTCTAACCATTTCTCTTCTTTAAGAAAGAAAGAAAGAAAGAATAGGAAACAGGTTATACTTAAAATGAATACTAAACAAACTTGATTAATAAAACAAGGCATCATAAAAGGAATTAGGATAGAACGGGTCCTAAGACTCAGACTAAATCCTAAGGCACGATTCCTAAGAAAGATTTAGGACGACGATCCTTGCTATAATATTCTTTATTATTCTGAAGTTTGGCTCTAATACCAAGCTGTGACTATACTCAGAGTAGTCAAGGACACTATAAGGTAATGTTGTCGATTAGCATGAAAAATAAGGCTACTAAGAAGCGACTATCTATGTAATTGCTTTGTACGAGTACCGATATGTCAGATAGTATGGCATGCATTTCTTTTCTAGAAGAAATCTGAAAGATCAAATACAAACTCAAAGCTACTAAACAGTGGCTATATAGTCTTTGGAAACAAATATAAAATAAGCATAACACAGAATCAGTCATAGATATTCATATCACTAAGGCGGAAACAGATATGGATACAGTACATAAAAGTGTGCATCAAAGTAGTGGTAATATAAGATCCACTACATCACAAAAGAATAGGTACAAGTGCTAGACAAAACAATATGTATACATCAAGGTGTCTCTATCTCGAATGTGTAAAAGAAAAAACTACTAAGCTAAAGTAGTTAGCTAAAACTTAGAAGATAGTCCCTGCTAAGAAGTCAAGTGGAAGCACATGTAGCACCTCGGTCTGACCCAAGTATGGTGTGAGAACGAAAATAATAAGCAGATCGGCCTAGCTATAAGTAACATATAAAATGAGATAGGATAAGCGATAGAACAGAAATATATGATAACAATGAAAATCATACAATATCTAAAATCTACTTAAAATACCAAAGGGAATGTCACGTTCTTTAGCTTATTCACCAAACCTCAAATATTGATAATGTTTATCAATAAAAACAACAAAAATAGGCGAAACATGAAAATTCCAGAAATCCATAATAGAAAATCTAGAAAGCATAAAAAGGAGGAAAATGCATATCTCAAACGGGAGCACGAAAACTTACCAACTTGTGTATCACAAATGGGTCGCTATCCCATAAAATGAGACGAAGCTCCTCCAAACAGGGTATAGTCCCCCATTGCGGACTATGCGTCGAAGCTCCTCCTAACAGGGTATAGTCCCCCATTGCGGACTATGCGTCGAAGCTCCTCCTAACAGGGTATAGTCCCACTTTGTGGACTATAGCCGAAGCTCCTCCTAACAGGGTATAGTCCGCCTTGTAGACTATGAGAAGAAGCTCCTCCTAACAGGGTATAGTCCTCCTTTGTGGACTATGACACATCGCACATCGCTTGTGTAAATCACAAAATGATCACCATTGATCAATAAGAGGTGTAAATTATACTAAGATGGTAAATAAATGAGTTTAGCATCATGTCCCATAGCCACTGGCTTAACTTAAAAATTTATGAACAAATTGTTGATTTCCACTTGAAGATTGCCACGAGATTTCAATCGAACAAGTCCAAAAATTAACCAACGAAGTAAACGCAAGTGTTTCATACCACTTGTTTTGCTAAGTCGTTTAATTATATTTCCCATCCGAATGAGGTAAAGGTTTGTATATACTAATTGATTGGAAAATGGTTTTAAAAATGAGCTTTGTATTAAATCGTTTTTGTGAAAGAGTTTGAATATTTACTACTAGCATAAAAACCTTTGTATTTTAAAGTGACAAATCACAGAAAGAATTGTAAAAACAATCCAACACACAAAACCACATTCAACGATGTGAATTAAAACGATATAAATCGATATCAAATCCAACAAATGCATATTTCCAAAAATCCAGAAAAGATGTCATCAAAGTTGATAATAAATGGCAAAAACTAATTAGATCAACAAAAATAGATAACAAATGGAAATTCACACAAAAATAGGTGAAATGGTCAAAAGGCAATAGGACCAGACGTCTGACCTGGAATGACCAGACGTCTGACCTAGGGTTCGGCCATTTCCTTTTTATTTTTCCTTTACTTTAAAATCTCCAGAACCCCTAACCTGACGTCTGAACGGTTGAACCAGATGTCTGGTTCTTTGGTTTGCAATTTTATTTTATGTGTTCGTTGTACAATTTTTTCAGGGACCCCTAGCATACGTCTGAGTTCTTCAACCAGATGTTTGGTCAGCAGGACCTGGGCAGAATTCGCCTAGGACATTGATCGCCAAATCGATTTAGAAGCGATCAGATGAGCAACAAATTGATGAGAATCTTCAATCTATTATTAAAGGTGAATTTTTTCTTAAGTTAGGTTATAGGAATTTCTGAAAATTGATGAGAGATTGAGATGTAGAAAATGAAGAGGATGTTTACCTAGCTTCTCTTTGATTTTAGAGCTTGAATCTTGAATTTCCTAGAGGGTTTAGGAATTTTAATTTCCCTTTTTGCCCTTATTTTCCTTTAGCTTGAGTGTTAAGATATAATAGAATTAATGAATAGGAGTTGGAGGAGGAGCTAGGGTATTAGACGGGTATGTAAACTGAAACGCAAACCCAAAGCCCAATAGTAAAATAGAAATTTTTGACTCAACTCCAAACATATCGATATTTATACTCAAAAAGTCGCAAACGACGTTTTGGACTCAATGGAAGTAGTCTCAAGTCCTAATTCGATTGTTTAGAGAAAGTAGCATTTTAGACTTTAATCCAACTAACGATGCTATATTCAAGTAAATCATTTAAATATACAGTTGTAAAATATGCAGGTTGTTACAATACTCAAGTAACAATTTAACTCATAAATTTTGCAACTTTTGAAAGTTAGTAACTTGAGTTTAAAACATGAACTTTACTTACTAACTTTCACTAAAAGTTGAATTCGACCTAGATCTTGGTATTAACTTGAAATGAGAAGACTTTGGATGCTTTTACACCTAGATTAGGCTCAGCCATGCATGTGTTTCGGTCGACCATGCATGTTTTAGGGTGGATAGGCTAGCAACTTAGAAGTGAAGAGGTTTGGAAGTGAATGGAAGGTGTGTAGTTATGTTTTAACACTAATTTCTTTATCTTTATCTTAGGAATTTTAATTTTGTATCCTATGAAGTGGACATGAACAAGAAGCAAGGAAGTAAACAAATGAGGTAGGATTTGTAAATGAAAATCATGAAAGGGAGGTGGTATTTATAGGCTTAGGAAAGTAATAAAATATATAAAGTGTTTAGAGTTAAATACACATACATGCCTGCACTCTATACCTCCCCTCTCCATTACTTGTACACGTTACCCCTTCCCCCAGGCCATGTTGTAAAGTACTTAAGGTATGACGTAGGATTTGTACATACATATAAGTAACTTTAGAAATATATATGCCTTTTATAACATAATTTGTCACATCCACGCTTATGTGTTTGTGTGTGCATATATAAGTTAATATACATAAGCATGCATAATTAATACTAATCCTAATAAATATAAATGTGTGCATGTTACGCCAAGTGTGCACAACATTCCTGATGACTTTTGGGTTTCGAAAATTCGAAAATTCAAAAAATGTTCTTTGGCCACATTCTCTATTTTCTATGAACTATCTATATCGATAAGCAAAATTTGAAAACTATTTTATCATCGTTATTAAATAGTTAAAATAGGTTTATTTGCTAATAAAATCTATTTTTTTATTATATTAATAATATTTAAATGGTGTAATTAAAGTGGCAAAATTTTGGGTCATTACAAATCTATTTTACCATCATTTGTTATTATTTAAAAGAGATATATTTTATTTATTAAACCTATTATTTTAATATTTAGATTTTATAAAATATTCGCAAATTAAGGCGGTAATATTCCATGTCGTTACATTCTTCCCTCTCAAAATAATTTTATCCTCGAAATTGTACCACGGTCCTAATTCCCAAAGAAACTTAAATTGTTCATGAGTCTGTATGATGTACATAGATCATTCCAATGTAAAATTTAATTGGATCATTAACTCGAACATATAACTTCACTTCTGAACTAGTATCACTCGCTCAACTTCCTAATGCTGACTTTGATCAGGCCTCTTAATTAGAAACCATCGTTCTCCTTGCATAGTCATAAACTATGATAGATAACTTTTGGTTCCACGTAAGAACCATCACCGACTCTCGCTGTCAAAAATTGTAACGACTCGGAATTTCACTGCTTTGATTTGAGGATATTTAATTATTTTCAATATCAAATAATAGATATTATAATGAAAATAAAAATCTTTTTTATAATAAATAATTATGGTGAAGTAGTTTATAATTTTTTTTACAAAAATATATAGTTCGTTGAAAACTGAAAATGTGACCGAAAATTGTTTTCCGAATTTTCGACGTTTCATCGTACAAAAGTTATTTGAAATATCGTGCACACTTTCTCATATATATGTGCACATAAACTAACCATATAATGTAGGTTAAGATAGTATAATTAGGTTTAATTAAGTTAGTTAACTTAAAATAGTGATGATGTGACACTTTGGCAAATAAATAAAAAGAGAATGCCACATCATTAGGAGACATAAGTACAATAAAATACTTATGCATGTTGGATTTGATTTGATGGGAGGGTGGCTTGGTGTGGGTTGAAATGGGTGAGGCAGAAGAGAGGTTGTGACATGGCATGCATGTGTGGAGAGAAAAGTACATGAGGGTAAAAAGGTAATTTGCTATTTCTACTTCATATAAAACTGATTTTTCACCTTTCTTTCTCATTATATTCATTTTCTCTTCTCTTAACTTCCTTAAAGCTTCATGAAACCTTTTAATGGTTTCCAAAATAACTGTTCTTGTTTTAAGATTTCAAAAATTAACCTTTAAATGTTTTAAAAACTTATTTAAAGGTTCCTTCTTTTCCATTTAAATTCCTCGAATTTTACCTCTATTTTGTTCGGCCAGAACAACCCTTAAAATTTACCAAATTATGATTTTATTTTTTTATAACCATGTATATTTCCAGTGGCTAAAACATTGTCATTACCACTTTTCTGAATTTTGACCTTAGATGCTCCAAAAATTCATTTTTTACAAGAGTGTTTTTGAACCTAGATTTTGATGTCCAAAAATACCCCTTACTGTTTTGGCCATAACTTCCTCAAAATTTAACTATTTTAAGTAATTGTTTTTACAAATGATAGAGGAAATAATAATATAAAACTTTTATATTGATCACTTTACAAAATCTAAGAGGAAGGACCCAAAATTCGAGTGCAAAATGACCCATTTTCGAGAAGAATTTGTGGTTTCTCAAGCTCTCCGAGCGCTAAAGTATTTCAAGTTTTCAAAACCTTTGGTGAGTAAACTTCTAAACATTTCAGAAAGAATTTAATTAATTAATTAATAATTTATATATATATATATATATATTGGTTATATGGTTAACATATAAATATATAAATGTTTGGTTTGGATTGTGGTATTGTTTAGAAAAGTTGGTTATGAAAGTTGTGACTTTTGGTAATGTTTGGTGATGAAATGATTTGTTGTATACGAACTTGGATATGTTATGTGTGTTAATCTTGTCTTGAAGTTAAAGCAAGTTAGTACGTATACTAGTTAGTAAAGTGAAATTATGGGTATCCTTAACGATAGTCGTCATGGATGCAGTTGCGCTTTAAAAATCTAATTTTTGGAAAATTTGGTTTTAAAACTTATAAGTGTTTGTAAATGTTTTATAAACATAATATTAATGTCTTAGGAAGCTAATTAAGTTTTCAATAATTAATTTTTTAATTAATTAAATCTGAAAAATTAATAACTAATTAAGAATTAAACAAGGTTCATTAATTTTTATTAATTAAAGATTAGTTGTTAATTAGTTATCTTTTAAAGTTAAGATTAATTTTAGTTTTATTAATTTAGTTAATTAGTTATGAGTTAAGTATATGATTTATTCTTAACTAATTATTATTTTAAGTGTAAGATTAATTATTAATTGATTATTAATCAAGTGTTTAATTATTTTTAAATTATAATTAATTAAGGTCTTAAAATAAAATAAAATTATTTATTAAATGTTAATTTATTATTTAAGTTTTAACTAAAGATTATTTAATTATTTATTTGATATTAATTTTTATTTAATTATTAATAAATTTTTAGTTACTTATTTCATAATTAATAAATTATTAATTTTGGATTTAATTAATAGTTAATTATTGTTTAACTATTAAATTAAACTAAGTTAAAATTCAATTAAAATTAATTATGATTTAAACATGGATTTAACTTATAATTAATTATTTTAAAAAGAGTTTTTAAGGTTTAAATCCTTTGGTTTTCAAAAGTAAAATTGCTAAAAGGTACTTCTTTTTCAAAGAGAGTTTTGAATAAAGTGAATTAAGTTTTGATACCATTAAGAAACCATATGACTGTGAATGTGTTATGATGTGATAGTTTATGCTTATGCGGGCATCTATTAGCAGAATAAATCCCCGTTCTGCTATAAATTGATTATTTATTTGTTTGGTTGTTTGAAAATATATGAGCAGAATAAATCCATGTTCTGCTATAAATTGATAGTTTGTTGGTTTGTTTGTGCAGAAATATGTTAGTAGAATAAATTCCCATTCTACTATGAATTGGTTGAACTGTTTGGATATTTGTTTAGAACGACAAATCACCACCCTACTATTATGTTATTTGGGTATGTATATGATAGTTAGTTCATATTGACCTGTTATTCCCTGATTTGGATATGAGTTGTTTTTACATATACGTTGACCTACGTAAATAAATATTAAGTGAATTGAAATTGAAACTAAATGGTGACTTAAATTAGCACCATTGGAGTTGCTAAGCCTCTTTTCGAATTATTAAAGTATGTTTTTGAACCAACTATAATTCTTTAATAAATTTGGGTTTAGAGGTTATAAATGATTTTCAAATTTTATTATAACTTGTAAGGTTTTTTTAAATAATATCTTGTTTCTAAAAAGGGGTTTATTAAATAAAATGTTTTATCTAAAGTGATTTAAAAACGATTTCATGAAAATGATATTTTATAAAGAAGATTCTATAAAGGAATTATGAAAGAAGTTTTTTAAACATTTTTAAAAATAGAGAGAGATTTTATAAATCATTTTAAATATTTTTGAAAGATGTTTTAAATCTAGTCTGAAAACTTTTAAGTGGTTTGAAAGGCGAAGGGAACTTATAAAAATAATTTTTATAAGGGATACGTAAATGTGTTTTATAGGAGGTGATTTTTTTAAAGGGTACTGTTTGGATATTTAATATGGAATTTTGGGGGAAGGGAATTTTGATGCAGCGCACCATGTTTTCAGTCGTAGGTCATTCGCGAACTGTATGAAGTCTCCAGCGGCTTAACTACTTAAGCCGCTTTGCCTTAGGTCGCGTGCCTTAAGTCGCCAGCGACTTAGCAGGTTACTCCTTAGCGAGATACGAGGGAAGGAGGAAGCAGTGCACTAGAATAACGAGCTATGCGAGCTTTCCTTAGGTCGCTCACAAGCGAGTTACGACCTAAAGAGTTCAGTCGCTTGTGTATATTACGTTGTTCCAGTTAAGTCGCATGTGATGATGAGTTCCTTAAGTCGCTCCATGTTTAGGTCGCTGAAGGTTCTTAGGTGGTCCAGATCTTATGCCACTCAATTCTTATAAGTCTCTCAAGTATGCTGAAGCCTTAAGTCGCTCTTGTGTTGCTGAAGCTCTTAGGTCGCTCACCTTATGCTATCTCTTATGTCGCTAAAGTTAAGTCGCGTAATGTTGTATTTTGTTAAATCTTAGGTCGTTGATGTTTAGGTCGTAATTCGTAGGTCGCATATATGCTATAACTTGTTAAGTTGCCCGAGATGTTAGGTCGCGTGGTGTTCTTAGGTCGTAGGTCGTAAGTCATTACTGATGTAACTTGCATTGTTGTAACTCGTGTATGGTTGTGTTGTGTCGTATGTGTATGTGGGTTGTAATCTTCTATAAATACGGGTGTGTTGTCATTGTAAAGGGGATTGATTTTTGAATAAAAATTTATTTGTGTGCTTTGTGCCACTTTTGTTGAAGTTGAGTGTGATCTCCTTCTTCTTCCATCTTCGGTTATTCGAATGCGCTCAAATCAACGAACTTGAAGCCGATTCACGAAATCTCGTGTGTGAGATCAACGTCGACGAATCGTAGATCTTTTAACGCGGTATCATGCACGATCAACGTGCTGAAGATAGCTAGAATCCGGTATCTCAAGAGATCAACGGATTTGGGCATTTATCTTGTTTTTACTTGGCACGAATCATTTCATGAGGAAGAATTTGCATCAAATTGTATCAAACATCAATAGCGCGTCAAAGTTTGTTAATCCGCTGCGTTAGTTTGGTATCAGAGCTTGAAGAGCTAAGTTTAGCCGAGCTAAGTTCAAAACCTAGCTAAGTCAAGTTAGGTCGAAACCGACCTAGTGCAGAACCGAGCTAATTCAAGGCCGAGTTAGGTCGAAGCCAAGCTAGTGCAGAGCCGAGTTAAAGTAGTGTTTGTGTTGAACTGAGTTTGTTGATAATCATGCCTCCGAGACGTGCTAATCGATTTCAAAATGTTGAAGATGCTTATAGAAGACAAGAAGCTAAACAGATGGAGCAGCGTATCAATGAAAAGTTTGATGAAAGTATTGGAAAGTTAGAGAAGTTGATGAGAGACATGAATCAAATTCAAAGGAGAACTTCACCAGTTTCGCACCATAGTGGAAACAGAGTTTCACCTTCAGTTGCGGGAGAAAGGAGAATGTCACCCCAATCTTATCGAGATCGGAGAGAACCATCAATTTCTATGAGGCAAGAACATCATGAGTATCGAGGTGAAGAAAGAAGAACTCATCGTGGATTTGAAGATGATCCGTATCGTGATGCCGAAAGACATGATAGAAGGGACATGCATAGTCGTAGAGATGTAGATGGACAAGATCGATATCGACATAAATATGATTTTGAAGAATACGGTGATAGAGGGAGTATTCATGATCGAGATCGAGGCCAAGTGCGAAATTGATATCTTGATTCAGAGAATGATCGTAAATGGGAATCAGGTATGAAAACAGAGATTCCAGAATTCAAAGGAGGAATGATAACATAAGAGTTTCTGGATTGGTTATCAAATGTTGAAGATATTTTTTACTTCATGGAAGTACCCGAGCATCGTAGAGTTAAGTTGGTTGCTACACGATTTAGGGGAAGAGCTATGGCATGGTGGCAACAAACTAAACTTACACGAGAAAGAATGGGAAAGTCGAAGACTGTGTCATGGGAAAAGATGAAGAAGTTGATGAAGGCTACTTTTTTGCCTTATAATTATCAGTCTCTTATGTATCAGCGCTTACAGAATTTGAGACAAGGGACAAAGTCGGTAAATGATTATGCAGATGAGTTTTATCAACTGATTGCTAGAAACGATATCATGGAAACGGAAGAACAGTTGACATCTAGATTTGTTGGAGGATTGAGAATGCAAATTCAGGATATGGGGAATATGTTCGATCCAAGATCCGTTGCTGAAGCACACCAGAAGGCTCTAGCTTGGGAGAAGCAAGGTAGAAGAGGAGGTGGTGCATTTACAAGTTCGATTAATCAAGTGAAAGGGGCTAGTAGCAATACTAATGTTTCCAAGGTTGTTAGTAAACCGTTTGTCAATGAAGTTGCTAAGATCAATGTCAACAATAATTTCAAGTGCTATAATTGTCAGGAGTTTGGTCATAAGAGCAATGAATGCCCGAGGCCTAAGAAGCGAACGATGGTTGCTGAGGTTGAGGATGAGGATGTAGAAATAGAATGTTCCAATTCACCACAAGTTGAGGAGGAAGAAGAATTACTGACGGGAGACGAGGGATATTCTTTAATGATGAGTAGATCTTGCTTGACGCCAAAGCAGGAAGAGGAGACTAGCTGCTTGAGGAGTAATATTTTTTAGTCGACGTGTACTATTTTGGGAAAGGTTTGTAAGTTTGTTATCGATGCAGGAAGTTATGATAACATCATCTCTGCAGAAGCTGTGAAGAAGTTAGCGTTAAAGACAGAGAAGCATCCCAAACCTTACAAATTATCTTGGTTGAGGAAAGGTGGGGAAGTGAAGGTTAGTCGAAGGGCTTGTGTAATTTTTTCCATTGGAAAGAAGTATAAGGATGAAATTTGGTGTGACTTGGTAGATATGGATGTATGTCATTTGTTGCTGGAAAGACCGTGGCAATTTGATAGGGCCGCGCAACACGATGGTAGAACTAACTGCTATAGTTTCATGTTCAATGGTACTAGAATCACTTTAGTTCCTAAAAAGCAACAACAAATCGAAAGTAAGTTGGAAGAAATCGAGGAATTAAAGACTCTGTTATCTTTGAAGGAGTTTGTCAAAGAAGTAGAGGATGAGCCTGAGGTATTTCTGTTGATTGGACGTGAAAGTAGTGAAACGGTTGAAATTCCTAAGAAGTTAATCTAGTGCTGAAGGAATTGAAGATGTCTTTCCTGAAGAATTACCAAAAGAATTACCACCGTTGAGAGACATACAACATCAAATTGATCTTGTTCCGGGAGCTGTGTTAATACATAGACCATATTATAGAATGAGTCCAAAGGAGCACGAAGAGTTGAGAAGGCAGGTGGAGGAGTTACTTGAGCAAGGGCGCGTACAGGAAAGTTTAAGTCCTTGTGCAATACCAGCCTTGTTAGTGCCAAAGAAGGATAGAACTTGGAGAATGTGTATAGATAGTCGAGCACTAAACAAGATTACAGCGAGGTATAGATTTTTGATGCCCAGATTGGATGATTTGTTAGATTAGTTGAGTGGAGCTGTTATCTTTTCAAAGATTGATCTGAAGAGTGGGTATCATCAGATTCGAACTCGACCAGGGGATGAATGGAAGACAGCCTTCAGGACACGGGAGGGGTTGTATGAGTGGCTGGTCATGCCATTTGGTCTTTCGAATGCACCTAGTACTTTTACGAGAGTGATGAATCAGATCTTTCGACCATTTATTGGAAAGTTCGTGGTGGCATACTTTGATGATATATTAATATACAGTGGAAGCACATAAGAACATCTACAACACTTGCGGGAAGTGTTAATGATACCTCGTCAAGAGTAATTTTACACGGCAAAAAAGAAGTGCATATTCATGACACACAGTATTTTGTTCTTGGGACATGTGTTGTCCAAGTAAGGTATTCATGTGGATCAAAGTAAAGTGGAAGCAATCAAGGATTGGCCACAACCCAAGACTATAACTGAAGTGAGAAGTTTCCATGGTTTAGCATCATTCTACCAAAGGTTTATTCCACATTTCAGTAGCGTGATGGCACGAGTGACAGATTGTATGAAAGGAAAGCAGTTTGTGTGGACTGAAGAGGCTGATTCTGCTTTCCAACGGATCAAGACACTTTTGACTACAACACCGATACTTAGATATCCGGGCTTTCAGTTACTCTTTGAGCTGAATACTGATGCGTCTAAAGTTGGAATTGGAGGGGTGTTAAGTCAAAAGGGGCGTCCAATTGCCTATTTTAGCGAGAAACTTTCTGGAGCCAAGATAAGATACAGTACCTATTACTTGGAGTTTTACGCTATTGTCCAAGCCATAATGCATTGGAGGCACTACTTGTTTTATAAAGAGTTTGTGTTGTATACTGATCACGAAGCATTGAAACATTTGCAGGGACAAGATAAGATTGCAGCCATACATGCTTCATGGATCGCTTACTTGCAACAGTTTACATTTGTTGTAAAGCATAAGTCGGGAGTTACAAATCGAGTCGCAGACGCATTGAGTAGAAGAAAACATTTGTTGACTACGATGAGAGTATAAGTGACGGGGTTTGACGTATTGCCAGAACTGTTTGTTGAAGATCCTTACTTTTCTATTCATGTGTTGGTAGATGGTTTTCTATTCAAAGGAAATCGGTTGTGTATACCGGAGTGCAGTCTGCGAATGAAAATTGTGAAGGAATTGCATGAAGAAGGTCATGTGGGAAGAAATTGTACCTTGCAGTTGATTTATCAATCATATTTTTGGCCTTCCATGAGGAAAGAAGTTGAAAGATTTGTGCAGAGATGTCACATATGTCAAGTTTCCAAAGGGACATCTACGAATGCAGGATTGTATATGCCATTGCCCGTGCCTACTAGACCATGGGTTGATATTAGCATGGATTTTGCTTTGGGTTTGCCAAGAGCTCAACGAGGGAATGATTCTATATATGTTGTGGTGGATAGATTTTCGAAGATGGCACATTTTATAGTTTGTAAAAAGACGGCCGATGCAGTCCGTGTTGCTCAATTGTTCTTTAAAGAGGTTTTTCGACTACATGGGCTACCTGAGACCATTGTTTCTGACCGGGATACTCGATTTCTAAGTCATTTTTGGTTGAATTTGTGGAAGATGGTTGGAACTAAGCTGAATTTTAGTAGCGCCTATCATCCACAAACGGATGGGCAAACGGAAGTGGTGAACAGATCTTTGGGAAACTTGTTGAGATGTCTTGTGTAGGATAATTTGAAGAGCTGGGATGTGAACTTGTGTCGGGCAAAATTCGCACATAATCATGTTGCTAATCGAAGTACTGGATTCAGTCCATTTCAAGTAGTATATTCAACCATTCCGAAGGGACCGTTGGATTTGTCGACAGTTCCACGTCACAAAGGAGTTGTTAAACGAGCTTGTGATTTCGTGAATGAGTTGCAGGAGTGTCACAGGATTGTTCATGAACGATTGCTTAAATAAAATGAGAAGTATAAGAAACTAGTAGATAAGAAGCGAAGGAGTGTGGACTTCAAAGAGGGTGATTTTGTTTACGCGGTATTAATGAAAGATCGTTTTCCAGTTGGAACTTACAACAAATTGAAAGCTAGAAAGATTGGTCCAGTAGAAATCTTGAAGAAGATCAATAATAATGCTTATCAGTTGAAATTGCCGGATCATATTCATACAACTGACGTTTTCAACGTCAAACACTTAATTCTGTATCATGAAGATAAGCTTGTCGAGTAAGAGGAAAGTGTGAATTCGAGGTCGAATTCTTTCCGACCCGGGGAGGATGATGCAGCGCACCATGTTTTCAGTCGTAGGTCGTTCGCGAACTGTATGAAGTTGCCAGCAACTCAACTACTTAAGTCGCTTTGCCTTAGGTCGCATGCCTTAAGTTGCCAGCGACCTAGCGGGTTACTGCTTAGCGAGGTACGAGGGAAGGAGGAAGCAGTGCACTAGAATAATGAGCTATGCGAGCTTTCCTTAGGTCGCTCACAAGCTTGTTACGACCTAAAGAGTTAGGTCGCTTGTGTATGTTACGTCGTTCCAGTTAAGTCCCATGTGATGATGGGTTCCTTAATTCGCTCCATGTTTAGGTCGCTGAAGGTTCTTAGGTCATCCATATCTTATGCCGCTCAATTCTTATAAGTCGCTCAAGTATGCCAAAGCCTTAAGTCGCTCTTGTGTTGCGGAAGCTCTTAGGTCGCTCACCTTATGCTATCTCTTATGTCGCCGAAGTTAAGTCGCGTAATGTTGTATTTTGTTAAATCTTAGGTCGTTGATGTTTAGGTCGCAAGTCGTAGGTCGCATATATGTTATAACTTGTTAAATCGCCCGAGATGTTAGGTCGCGTGGTGTTCTTAGGTCGTAGGTCGTAAGTCGTTAGTGCTGTAACTTGCATTGTTGTAACTCGTGTATGGTTGTGTTGTGTCGTATGTGTATGTGGATTGTAATCTTCTATAAATACGGGTGTGTTATCATTGTAAAGGGGATTGATTTCTGAATAAAAATTTGTTTGTGTGCTTTGTGCCACTTTTGTTGAAGTTGAGTGTGATCTCCATCTTCTTCCATCTTCAGTTATTCGAGTGCACTCGAATCAACAAACTTGAAGCCGATTTACGGAATCTCGTGTGCGAGATCAACATCGAAGAATCGTAGATCTTTTAACGAGGTATTGTGCGCGATCAACGTGTTGAAGATAGCTAGAATCCGGTATCTCGAGAGATAACCGAATTTGGGCATTTATCTTGTTTTTACTTGACACGAATCATTTCGTGAGGAAGAATTTGCATCAAATTGTATGGAACATCAGTAGCACGTCAAAGTTTGTTAATCCGCTGCGTCAAATTTTGAAAAATGTTTTGGTAAATACTTGCATTGATTTTTAAGTGTAAAGGAATGTTAAAGGTTCGAGAAAGTGTTTCGTATGGATCTTTTGATAAATTTATAAGTGATTTTATTAAATAAAGATTAATTAATAAAGGCTTAGTACATCATATGAAATTATATCAATGTTGGATGATTGTTTATTTGATATTTAAATAACCAACTATAAAATCTGGACTTAAACGTAACTTTGGAAATACCTAGGAGAAACTTGAGTTATATGGCACAGTCATCCCCAATGATGTTGTACTGTGTGTATAAATCTCGTTTCATTCTTTTAGGATACATGATAAGGAAATTCGTCCACAAACGGTTAGAAGGTGAACTCCATTTTTATCTTTGTTTGTGTATTTCCTAAAGAAGCGAGGTTGAGTTTACTAAAAATTATCAAAATTTATTTCGATGATACCAGGATCAGATATGTTATCCGAAAACCACTTCGATCCAACTAGAGCGTTTCGAACTTAAGACATCTTGAAGAATATTGAATCCAGAGGGAGCATTAAAGTATAAGGGCTGCTTGCTACTAGACCTGTGGGTGATTCCAAAAAGGATGTAGTTGAAATAGTGCCTTCAGTTTGTCTTTATCCTTAAAGTGCCTTCGGTTTGTCTTTATCCTAGACAACTTGTATAGACGAATACTAGCAATTAACTAATGCTTGGAGGGCGGTGTTAGCATTCCAAAAGGGATTGTTATTCAAAAAGGTAAAACCAAGCCTCAAGCCTCATCAATCGGGAATGACTAAAAATAAGGGGAGAAGAAGCAAGGCTAAGTTGGTCGCACCCATCAGGGTATGTGTAACGCTTCGATTTTTCGTTGCCGAAAAACCGAATAGTTAGGGTTTTTAAAAAAAGAATTTAAGAAAAAAAAGAAAGAGGTAGAAGAGAGAAAATAGAGAGATAAGAAGGAAATAGAAAATAGAAATTAGAGAGAAGAGAAAACAGAAAAGAAGATAGAAAATTTTAAAATAGAACGGAAAAGAGAAGAGAAAGGAAACGGAACAGAAAACAACAGAACAACATCAGAATCTCACAATTCGCAGCGGAACAACATATAATAATAAATGAATAATCTTTAAACAAAGAACTATCAGTTATTACATTTTATACATTACATTTCATTACATCATATCATCATCAGAGTGTACAATAATATACAACATCAAATAATGCAGCGGAAAAGGAATACTATATAACTAGTAATACGCCATGCTATCCAGCTTGCCTCCAGCAACTCCAGAATATCCAAAATATCCTGATAAACCTAACTCTTAACTGCCCGTGTGGAAATTGGTGGGAACCCAGAGTTTAGGAAGGAAAACAATAAACTCCGAGTCAGTCATGTGACTGGTGTGAGAACTCAAAACAGTTTATTTATCTTTAAAATCAAAATAGAGGAATATTTTTAAATTCAATTCGCAATGCTTTTAAAAATGAGACTACCATAAGACCTCCTGCCACACACACAATGCAAACGCAGACTTGGAGAAGATTTCTCCTTATGATAGTCAAACATGCTTGATACGCATTTAAAAAGAACATTTGATATTATTACTAGTGCATAGTGTAGAAAAAATTCATTTCGAAAGTAGAATATAAATCTTAGCCAACATACGACCATTATCGTATGCCTACTATAGCTACCATCCAAACAGTGGTGACCACCATAAGTGAATGGCAGGTTCTACAACTAATACCGTACAAGTTTCGTATTGTTTCTTTGGATTTCCAACAAATGGTCAGGCCAAGGAACTTCCCATTGCCACATGAGAATGCCTTTGGAAAGACATCCCCGAGAACCAAACTGGAACTCTGCCAACACAAGGCCGGGTTACCCCTAACTGGGTAACTACTGACACGAGCACGCCATTCCCCGATCGTAAACGACCTTTCTCACGGGATCCCGATAACCAACAACCACAAAGTAATAAATTCGCAGTAACCACATAGGTTAAATATCTGGGCTCCATACCATGATACCACCTCTATCCAGAAGGAAATGTACATACCCTAAAGGGAGCTACCGCTCATAACCTTGCCGCATCTTTCCTGTTTTGACCATTTCCGGGGTGTGAGGCTCGACGAATTCACGTCCACAAAAACATACTTTATACAAAAGCCATGCTTTGGGTCAACAAATGATCAACACGATGATCACCACGATAGACGATCAAATAAACGATCCTATCACAATAATCAACAAAATGATCATTTACAGCAACACTCAGCATGTCACATTACCAAATTGGGAATATATCGCTGATAACTTCAACTATATAACCTCTGAGCTCGTACGTCTCAGAGAAGGGTGTTAAGCTAAAAGAATAAATTCTCCGCCACCAACAGAAATATATTTGAAAGAAATCGGCTTTATATCTCAACTTGTAATGTCAGACATACAATCCATACAAGTCTGTTCCGGGATCGAACAAAACCGAAGGCACTTACAAAGAAGTCCTTGCAATCCGGATATTCACAATCCTGATCGGATTCACCATCACATATGGAGAACTCTATACCGGAGCAACTCGGTGCAGAGTAAATCGACAGGTCATCCTATCACTCTCGCAAATACCGGGTCTTCAACACCGATCTTCAATGCAATTATAACGACGTATCACATATTCGGAATGGGTTATACGACCCCATGGTCCTTTCCCGGTTAACCCGAATAGTGAGCGCTTATTCAAAAATAAGTGTAGCATTCACATTCAAACAAATCACATCAATTACCCATTCAAAAGGAAATATTGATAGTCGGTTATTGAACTATCACTGGATATGCACACATCACCAGATTCCAAATAATTTTCCAAATTATTTATTTTCCAAAATATCTTTACAAGATATATAATTTCACACTTCAAAAATAAATCAATATTTACTTTTAAACAAATTCTCCTTTCCTTTATAAATTCAATAGTGAATTTATATTTCACAATATCTATTGATATACGTTTTCAATTATCCATTTTCAATTTATCTTCAAAAAGATAAATTCTAAATATCACTTCACATTGGAAAACAATTCCATACTTATTTAATAAGTAATTCACAACTTTTATTTATTTTCAACACTTGGAAAATATTCAATATACTTAAATCAAAAATAAGTATATATTTCATTCTTTAAGGAAATCATTCTCTTAAACATATTTATTTGGGCCAAAACGAATGTTGCGTAAAACATCGTTACGACAACCCAAAATCACCAGTATAGGGATTCGAAATTAAAATAGATATATAAATCCCAATACTATACAAAACATTTCCTTTCGAAAATTATTTACTATAACAACAGTGTTATAGTCCATCATCTCCTTCTATTTCTCGAAAACATCTATTTCAACATTTAATGTTGAAATCTATGGTTTCGAATCTCAACACAATTAAAACTTCGTTAGTTCGTTTTAATTCTGTTCAAAATATCAAATCTAAACATTTTCTTTTAACATAATATTCACTATTCAAAAACGTGAATATACTACGTTAACAGATTTCATCCTTTTATTCATTTTAATTCAAAGGATTATTCACTATTCAAAAATGTGAATATAACTCCACTTATAGGTTTCAACAAATTTTCTTGTCAAAATAAGTCATTTGCGAATTTATAAAACAACGTTTATAAATTCCATTTCTATTTATTTATAAAAACTTCCTTTTTATAAATTCTTTTATTCATTTTAATTCAAATGTTTTAATTTATAAATATTAATTTATAAATCCTTTAATATAAATCAATTTATATTATTCTTTAAAACGTCTTTAATTTCCTTTATAATTTCATCCTTTCTCTTGATTTATAAAATAATCAAATTTTATAATTCCTATATTTAAACTTTTCACAATAATTCTAAAATATCTCGATTAAACTATTTTATAAAATCAATAGCATCATATTCTCAAAAATCAGTTTTTTACTGTATTTCACAAAAATCATAATTTTTATAACACTAAAAATTATAACGTTTATTTATTTAAAATGGATCAATTCCAAAATTATTTTATAAAACGTATACTTTCTAAAATCACTTTAAAATCATTTTAAAATTCCAAATTTGGTCCAATGATGCTACACACCAAATAGTCAATCACGACTACAACGATATCATATATCAATATGATAGTCAATCAAATATCAAAATATCTGAAATCAAATAAATACTGTTGAGGAATCCAGTTGGATCCCTCCAACCTGTTTTCCTGCATCCACAAACATTAGCACAATACCAATTTCGCTCCAGTACGAAATTATCGCGGTATATGTTCTTATTAAATATTATCCGCTTAATAACGGCGCAATAGGGTCTCATCCGCTAAACAAAAAAATGCGGAAAATCAATAACTCCAATATATACATATGCCAATATATATATATTGCTACTATATATAATACCAATTTCACTGTTTATGAAATATTCGCGGTATATGTTTTTAATAAATAACATCCGCTTAATAGACGGCGCATAATGTCTATTTTAACAATCAATAGATATCAATCATCATTCAAACATGCATTCAAATATTTTAAATCTAACTATTTAAAATAAAATCGAAACTGATTCGATTGAGTGAGAAGTTCTCACCTTGATTTTAAATTCCGTTTTAGCGATTTATTTCGAATAAGATTAAACGTGCGTTTAATTTTACCCAAAATTCTCACTAACTCCAAATGACTCCAAACCAACTCCATCGCGTAGTGCTCGTCCATACGATTCCAACGCAACTGAGTTTGCATTTTTTTGACCTCGTATGAAAAAGTTATGAATTTTTGAAGTTTCACGACTTTTATACTTATATAAATTTACAACCTTTAATTAATTTTAAACCTACACAAATCCTTAGCCACTGGATCCAAGCCCAAGCCATCATAGCCGTGCCTTGCTTCTTCCCATCTCCCTCCTTTTGCATGCAACCTACAGGCCGCACAAACCCATAACATCATGAACTAGGGTTAGCATTTGCTCCTCCATCACTCGACTATACTTCATCAAACTACAACCATCGCGAAGCCCCCAACTCCCTCTATGTAACGCTCCGAAAATTTTCGACTTTCGAAAATTCAACATCGATACTCACTTTATCGACTGCCGAGCAATCGAAGGCCAAAAACCCGAAATGTTGTGGTTTAAGGAAAATTTAAGAAAAGAAAAAGAAAGAAGAAGAGAGAAGAAGATAGAAAAATAGGGAGGAGAGAAAATAGAAATTTTTAAAATAGAAGAAAAAGAGAATAGAGAACATAATCACATCCGAATCTCACAATTCGCAGCGGAACAACATATAATAATAAATGAATAATCTTTAAACAAAGAACTATATCAGTTATTACATTACATCACATTCATATCATCAGAGTGTACAACAACAACAAATAGTGCAGCGGAAAAAGAAATACTATATACTAGTAATACGCCATGCCATCCAGCTTGCCTCCAGCAACTCCAGAATATCCAGAATATCCTGATAAACCTAACTCTTGACAGCCAGTGTGGAAATTGGTGGGCACCCAGAGTTTAGGAAGGAAAACAATAAACTCCAAGTCAGTCATGTGACTGGTGTGAGAACTCAAAACAGTTTACTTAACTTTAAAATCAAAATAGAGGAATATTTTTAAATTCAATTCGCAATGCTTTTAAAAATGAGACTACCATAAGGCCTCCCGCACACACACACATGCAAACGCAGAATCGGAGGAGATTTCTCCTTATGATAGTCAAAGATGCTTGATACGCATTTAAAATAACATTTGATATTATTATTAGTGTATAGTGTAGAAAAATTCATTTCGAAAGTAGAATATAAATCTTAGCCAACATACGACCATTATCGTATGCCTACTATAGCTACTATCCAAACAGTGGTGACCACCATAAGTGAATAGCAGGTTCTACAACTAATACCGTACAAGTTTCGTATTGGGAATTGGATTTCCAACGAATGATCAGGCCAAAGAACTTCCCATTGCCACATGAGAATGCCTCTGGATGGACATCCCCGAGAACCAAACCGGATCTCTACCAACACAAGGCCGGGTTACCCCTAACTGAGTAACAACTGACCGAATATGCCATCCCCCGGTCCTTTGGGACCTTTATCACCGAGCGCTCGTAATCAATTCACACAATCATAACAAAGTGTTTTCAACATGAGTAAGTATCTGGGCTCCATACCATGATACCACCCTTTTCCAGAAGGAAATGGACACATCCTAAAGGGCGCTACCCCTCATAACCTTGCTGCTTCTTTCCTGTTTTGACCATTCATGGGGTGTGAGGCTCGACGAAGTCACGTCCACAAAAACATACTTTATACAAAAGCCATGCTTTGGGTCAACAAATGATCAACACAATGATCACAAGGATAGACGATCAAATAAACGATCCTATCACAAATAATCAACACAATGATCATTTCAGCATCACTCAGCATATCACATTACCAAACTGGGAATATATCACTAACAACATTCAACTACATAACCTCTGAGCACGTACGTCTCAGAGAAGGGTGTTAAGCTAAAAGAATAAATTCTCCGCCACCAACAGAAATATATTTGAAAGAAATCGGCTTTATATCTCAACTTGTAATGTCAGACATACAATCCATACAAGACTGTTCCGGGCTCGAACAAAACCGAAGGCACTTCTTACGAAGCCCTTGCAATCCGGGTATTCACAATCTCGATCGAATTTCCCATCACTTAAGGAATCTCTATACCAGGAGCTACCCAGTGCAGAGACAATCGATAGGTCATCCTATCGCTTTTGCAAATACTCGGTCTTCAACACCGATCTTCAATGCAATTCACAACGACGTATCACATATTCGGAATGGGTTATACGACCCCATGGTCCTTTCCCGGTTAACCCGAATAGTGAGCGCTTATTCAAAAATAAGTGTGCATTCACATTCAATCAAATCACATCAAATACCCATTCAAAGGGAAAATATTGATAGTCGATTATTGAACAATCAATGGATATGCACACATCACCAGATTCCAAATAATTTTCCAAATTATTTATTTTCCAAAATATCTTTACAAGATATAAAATTTCAACACTTCAAAAATAAATCAATATTTATTTTTAAGCAGATTCCGCTTTCTTTTATAAATTCCTTAATGAATTTATATTTCAAAACATCATGCATATACGATTTCAACTATCCATTTTCAATTTATCTTAAAAAAGATAAATTCTAAATATTCACTTCATATTGGAAAACATTTCCATACTTATTTATAAATAAGTAATTCATAAATCTTTTTATTTTCAACCTTGGAAAATATTCAATATACTTAAATCGAAATTTAGTATATATTTCATTCTATTAAGGAAATCATTCTCTTAAACATATTTATTTGGGTCAAAACGAATGTTGCATAAAACATCATTACGACAACCCAAATTCACTAGTATAGGGATTCGAAATTAAAAATAGATATATAAATCTCAATACTATACAAAACATTTCCTTTCGGAAATTATTTACTATAACAACAGTGTTATAGTCCACCATTTCCTTTTATTTCTCGAAACATCTATTTCAACAATAAATGTTGAAATCTATGGTTTCGAATCTCAACACATTTTAAAACATCGTTAGATCGTTTTAATTCTATTTAAAACATTCACATTCAAAACAATTTCTTTAACGTATTATTCACTATTCAAAAACGTGAATATACTACGTTAACAATTTCATCCTTTTATTCATTTTAATTCAAAGGATTATTCACAGTCAAAAAAATGTGAATATAACTCCATTAATAGGTTTCAGCAATTTACTTATCAAAATAAGTTGTTTGCGAATTTATAAAACAACGTTTATAAACTCCATTTCTATTTATTTATAAAAACTTCCTTTTTATAAATTTTTTTATTCACCTATTCCAGTTTATAACTCAATTATAACTAAAAGTTCATATTATAAGTTAAATACTTATAAAACGATTATTTTACAAAATCGTTCTTTTAAAGACTTTCCAATTTATGAATCTTATAATTTATAAGATCCATTTATTTAACCAATCTATTCTTCAAATAATTTCACCAAATTTATTAATCTTACTATTTATAAATTTCATTTATAACTTCACAGTTTATAATTCTATAAATTTCATTCATTTATGAAATTCATTTTCACTTCATTCAAACACTTATAAAAACTCGTTTTATAATGTCAATATTTCAATTTATAAATATCCATTTATAAATCTCTTAATATAAATCGATTTATATTATTCTTTAAAACGTCTTTAAATTCCTTTAAAAACTTCATCATTTTGATTTATAAAATAATCAAATTTTATAAATCCTATATTTAACTTTTTATAATAATTTCAAAAATCCCGATTTTAAACCATTTTATAAAATCATTAATCCATATTTCTCAAAAATCAGCTTTTAACTATATTTCACAAAAACCATAATTTTTATAACATTAAAAATTATATCGTTATATATTCATAATGGATTAATTCCAAAATATAGTATATTCTCAAAAATCACTTTAAAATTATTTTAAAATCCCAAAATCTGGGTCCAATGATGCTACACACCAAATAGTCAATCACGACAAACAACGATATCATATATCGATATGATAATCCATCAAATATCAAAATATCTGAAAATCAAATAAAAACTGTTGAGGAATCCAGTTGGATCCCTCCAACCTGTTTTCCTGCATCCAAAAACATTAGCACAATACCAATTTCGCTCCAGTACGAAATTATCGCGGTATATGTTCTTATTAAATATTATCCGCTTAATAACGGCGTAATAGGGTCTCATCCGCTAAAAATACGGGAAATCAACAACTGCAATATATATATATGCCAATATATATATATTGATATTATATATAATACCAATTTCACTGTTTATGAAATATTCGCGGTATATGTTTTTAATAAATAACATCCGCTTAATAACGGCGCATAATGTCTATTTTAACAATCAATAGATACAATCATCATTCAATCATGCATTCAAATATTTTAAGTCTAACTATTTAAAATAAAATCGAAACTGATTCGATTGAGTGAGAAGTTCTCACCTTGGTTTTAATTTCCGTTTTAGCGATTTATTTCGAATAAAATTAAACGGACGTTTAATTTTACCCAAAATTCTCACTAACTCCACACGACTCCAATCCAATTTCATCGCGTAATGCTCGTCCATACGATTCCAACGCAACCGAGTTTGCATTTTTTCGACCTCGTATGAAAAAGTTATGCATTTTATAAGTTTGTACACGATTTTATATAACATTTTCAACATAAATTTAAATTTTATAAACCTAAATCAATCCTGGCCTTAGGATCTAAACCCATCACCATCAGGCCGTCCCCCCCTTCCTCTATCTCACGTTATTCCTCTCCAGTAACACACGAAACAAAAGAACCCACCAAGGAAGAACTAGGGTTTCGATTTGCTCCACCATCGCTCGACTAAACTTCATCAAACCACCGCCACGCGAAAGCTCTCAACTTCCTCTACCTCTGGCCTCAACCACCTGAAGCTCGGCTGTCAAATTAGCCTCGTTTTGCGTGCATGGCCTGAAGAGAACGGCCCCCCCTAGCTCCCTCTCCGTTGCACCATTTCCGATCATCACCGTATGGAATCGAAGCTCTCTTCGAGCTCTACGACTTTCGTGTTGAACACCTTGGCTAAATCTTTGTAGATTGAGAGAGATTGAGGGGGAAAGGAAGATCATTTCTGGCCTTTGGTTGTATAAGTGGCGGCTAGGGTTAAAATTTAGGGTTTTGTTTATTTTTTTTTTGTTTATTTATGAAGGTGTGGGTGTGTATTTATAAAGAAACGATCGACACTATTCACCCGGAAATTCCGAACTCCGATTTACGCGCCGAAACTGACATACCTAGGGTTCATCCCGCGTTCCGGACATAATGGAATAGGTTTCGAAAGCTAATTCAGAAGTATGTGCGAGTTATGGCTGTAAACGCTCAATTAAAATTAAACCGATTTAAGCGATTTTCTAGGCGTTTTAATTTGTACAGGACAAACGGTAAATCCAATTGACTTGAAATTTGAAACCTTACAATAATATCACATTACGGATCCGATGAAACTGGTTTCGTCGAAATCCGAGACTTTTTCAAAAATGGCTATTTTAGCTTGTCAAATTTAAATTAAAAATAAATCGATGCGTTTCGAGCTGCCACGCTCAAACGATAGCTCCGATTGACACGAAATTTGAAATCCGGTAATAACTAACTATTACGGATCCAATGGAACTAGTTTCGTTCAATTCTGAGACTGTTCAAAAATTAGCTATTTTCACTAGTCGATTTAAATATTAAAATATTCAATTTTCACAAATTAACTTTTAATTCGATTTTAAAAGTTCTAAAATATCATTCTAACTCCCATATGATAAAATAAAATTTTACAAATCATTTTCAATCATATTTAACTCAATTTTCAATTATTTCCATAATTTAACCTATTAAATTATCGATTTAATAATCCAATTAAATCCAATAATTCAAAATAAAAATTTATTTGACTTAAAAATTCACTTATTAATATTTAAAATAAATTAAATATTCAAATTTTAATTATCAAAAATTCTGGGTCGTTACAATCTACCCCCCTTAAAAGAATTTCGTCCTCGAAATTATTAAGTAAGAAAAGTTACAGAATTTATTAATTTTCCATAAATCCATAATTAAACTTCTTATAATACTTTACTAAGTTTTAAATCATACTTAGTTATCTTTTCAAAAACAAGTACTATTGTTTAGCTTTCAATTCTAAATCAAAGTTAATAGTTTTCAAAATTTTCCAAATTTCTCAAAAATTTTCTAACGCCTTAAATTTTCGGAAAAATTCGCCATAGTCTCCTTTGCGCGGCTCGATCCGAAAAAAAAATGACAGTATATATATCACAAATATACATCTCATCAAGTAATGAGGCATCCCGCAGGGAAAAAAGTATAAAAGTACGGTATGTAATCCGAGATATGTACCTTATATTTTATTAGCGAGCATATGCGGCTAATATAGCGCGAAAGCGAGCTCCAAATGCGAAGCAAACGCGATCCGCACCTACTAATCACTCAACAAACTACATGAGAACATGCATATATGACAATAGTATCAATATACAACATATAGTAACATAATAACTATATATGTCACATAGCAAATGTAGTAAAACAACATATATTCAACCATCAACCAACTAACATCCATAACCAATAAATATTCATTCATATTCTCATTAATATTTAATGAAATGGTTTTCAATTTAATCACATTTGATTCATATACAGTGGATGTTCTTATTAACATTCATTCTCAATTAGTTTATATTCACTAATTCATATTCAAGTTGGTTCACTTCCAAATCAAATTCAATTCTATTAAAATTTATTTACTTTCAATTTGAATACAATTACTTTAGCTTCCAATTTCATTAATTCACTTTCATTAACACTTAATGAATTATATACAATCAACTAACAATCATATAACAACCAAAGTATATTAATTACAACCAAATTCCTTTTCTTATATTCATTCAATTTGGTTTAACACCATCACTTTCAATTGGTTTAATTAAATTGATTTTCATTCAATTTACTCAACCTCCAATAACATTTGATTTTAATGAATTAACACGTACATCCATTATTTCATATCAACTTAATTCACATTCAATTGATTAACATTCAATTCATCCATTCATTCAATTCAATTACAACAGTTGAATTTTTATTTATATAACTTAAGTTCATATTTATTTAATCCACTTGATTATTTACTTCGATACCAAAGTCAATTCCATTTAATATCACTTAAGTTACACTTCCATTTCTAAAGTAAATTTCCATTTAACTTTAAATTCACTTTTACTTACAACTCATATTCATAAATATATTCGTATAGTTTCACTTCTTATATATATAAGTTTATTTCACAATTGTAAATCACTTTAATTATAATTCAATTATTATAATTCTTTATACTTATACAATTATTCCTTAATTTAGATTATTCAAACAACTAAACAATCAACTTACATACACTTTAATAATTCTGAAAAATTATTTCTTTTATATACAAAATATAATCAAGGCAAAATTATTTCATTTACCCAATTTAAAATCAATATTGTGCCGAATTGTTCTATTCAAGTGTTTAGAAACCCCTTCGGCATAGTCTTGCGGACCACGCTGACGAAAGTTCATATGCCACTCAATAAACCAACCATCACAATATAAAACAATTTTTATATATTCACTAACAAATACGCTCTCATAGCTATTATTACACTCAAACTCATTCTAGAGTACTGCTGACTCTAACTCTAATGAGTAATACCCAACAGAACCATGGTTGTCGCTTAACCATAAGCTCTGATACCAAATGTAACGCCCCGAAAATTTTCGACTTTCGAAAATTCAACATCGATACTCACTTTATCGACTGCCGAGCAATCAAAGGCCAAAAACCCGAAATGTTATGGTTTAAGGAAAATTTAAGAAAAGAAAAAGAAAGAAGAAGAGAGAAGAAGATAGAAAAATAGGGAGGAGAGAAAATAGAAATTTTTAAAATAGAAGAAAAAGAGAATAGAGAACATAATCACATCCGAATCTCACAATTCGCAGCGGAACAGCATATAATAATAAATGAATAATCTTTAAACAAAGAACTATATCAGTTATTACATTACATCACATTACATTACATCATATCATCAGAGTGTACAACAACAACAAATAGTGCAGCGGAAAAAGAAATACTATATACTAGTAATACGCCATGCCATCCAGCTTGCCTCCAGCAACTCCAGAATATCCAGAATATCCTGATAAACCTAACTCTTGACTGCCCGTGTGGAAATTGGTGGGCACCCAGAGTTTAGGAAGGAAAACAATAAACTCCAAGTTAGTCATGTGACTGGTGTGAGAACTCAAAACAGTTTACTTAACTTTAAAATCAAAATAGAGGAATATTTTTAAATTCAATTCGCAATGCTTTTAAATACCATAAGGCCTCCCGCACACACACACATGCAAACGCAGAATCGGAGGAGATTTCTCCTTATGATAGTCAAAGATGCTTGATACGCATTTAAAATAACATTTGATATTATTATTAGTGTATAGTGTAGAAAAATTCATTTCGAAAGTAGAATATAAATCTTAGCCAACATACGACCATTATCGTATGCCTACTATAGCTACTATCCAAACAGTGGTGACCACCATAAGTGAATAGCAGGTTCTACAACTAATACCGTACAAGTTTCGTATTGGGAATTGGATTTCCAACGAATGATTAGGTCAAGGAACTTCCCATTGCCACATGAGAATGCCTCTGGATGGACATCGCCGAGAACCAAACCGGATCTCTACCAACACAAGGCCGGGTTACCCCTAACTGAGTAACAACTGACCGAATATGCCATCCCCCGGTCCTTTGGGACCTTTATCACCGAGCGCTCGTAATCAATTCACACAATCATAACAAAGTGTTTTCAACATGAGTAAGTATCTGGGCTCCATACCATGATACCACCCTTTTCCAGAAGGAAATGGACACATCCTAAAGGGCGCTACCCCTCATAACCTTGCTGCTTCTTTCCTGTTTTGACCATTCACGGGGTGTGAGGCTCGACGAAGTCACGTCCACAAAAACATACTTTATACAAAAGTCATGCTTTGGGTCAACAAATGATCAACACAATGATCACAAGGATAGACGATCAAATAAACGATCCTATCACAAATAATCAACACAATGATCATTTCAGCATCACTCAGCATATCACATTACCAAACTGGGAATATATCGCTAATAACATTCAACTACATAACCTCTGAGCACGTACGTCTCAGAGAAGGGTGTTAAGCTAAAAGAATAAATTCTCCGCCACCAACAGAAATATATTTGAAAGAAATCAGCTTTATATCTCAACTTGTAATGTCAGACATACAATCCATACAAGTCTGTTCCGGGCTCGAACAAAACCGAAGGCACTTCTTACGAAGCCCTTGCAATCCGGGTATTCACAATCCCGATCGAATTTCCCATCACTTAAGGAATCTCTATACCAGGAGCTACCCAGTGCAGAGACAATCGATAGGTCATCCTATCGCTTTTGCAAATACTCGGTCTTCAACACCGATCTTCAATGCAATTCACAACGACGTATCACATATTCGGTATGGGTTATACGACCCCATGGTCCTTTCCCGGTTAACCCGAATAGTGAGCGCTTATTCAAAAATAAGTGCGCATTAATATTCAATCAAATCACATCAAATACCCATTCAAAGGGAAAATATTGATAGTCGATTATTGAACTATCAATGGATATGCACACATCACCAGATTCCAAATAATTTTCCAAATTATTTATTTTCCAAAATATCTTTACAAGATATAAAATTTCAACACTTCAAAAATAAATCAATATTTATTTTTAAGCAGATTCCGCTTTCTTTTATAAATTCCTTAATGAATTTATATTTCAAAACATCATGCATATACGATTTCAACTATCCATTTTCAATTTATCTTAAAAAAGATAAATTCTAAATATTCACTTCATATTGGAAAACATTTCCATACTTATTTATAAATAAGTTGTAACGACCCGCCGCCTTGACCGCCTCTAGTCGGTAATTAAACCAACTAGAAACGTTCAAAATGACGGATTGTTATTTAGTTTATAACATTTAAACAGAATCAGCTACAGAATCACAGAATAGTAATCATATTTTATAAACAAACTTTTCTTTTATATACAAATATCAGAGTTTACAATACATTACATTTTATACAGCGGAAACAATTTATAAATTTAAGTACAAGAGAAAAAATTTTAGCTAAAACTTTAGTGGTGCTGAAATCCCCCTCTCTCTAACTTCGCTGCGAGCAAATCTTTAAGCTGCAAAAATACTCGGTCTGACCCGAGCGTTATTGCAAAACACAAAAACACTCGAGTCAGGATTAATCTTTATTCAAGTAAATAAATTTGAAATGAACTGAAATAAATGGTTACAGAGATGGTGAAACAAATGAATCGGTCTAATCTATTATGGACTTTACATTAACAATTTCAATTTTTTAAATTCTGTCAAACGTGTGTGGCTGTAGTACACACGTATGTTTACACACATGTGCACTGCCTTGCCGACACGTATGCAAGTGCAATCACAAAGACCACAAAGATACAATAACAAGCCAGAACAGAAACAACACAGCAGGTCAAAGGCAGAGAGCACAAGTACAGGCCGCAATGCACAACAATTTCAGCAGCCCCAAATACAACTACAAGCACAAGGCATATCAACAACCATAGAATCAACATGTATGCACAACAACCCAGCTACACAAGTAGTGCAGACCACAAGGCTGAGGTAATAGAACTCAAATACAAACCCAAGTGCTCAGTGCAGACTACACAATCAGTGCCACAACTCAATGCCAACAATATGGACTGGACAGTGCCAATTTGAACAAGTATACATGTATCAGAGGGAACTGGGAACTGTGTGCACAGGGAAAACACTACACAGTTCAAATGGAATGCAAACATGTATCAGAGGATATGTACAGTAATAGGCAGTGACCAACACAAGTGACGGTGTCAATTTGAACGAGTATACATGTATCTGAGGGAACTGGCTACAAAATTTTAAGTAAGACCAACAACAAGTTGGACTGCAACAGTCAATATGCAGACCATACCAGCAAAGAACCATAAATACAAGTAGAGAGCAAGCTACAAAATACATATGCAACATCACTACAGACTGCAACATGCACAGAGAAGTGAATGGACATGCAAACTGCCACAAACCAAAGTGCATGAACACAGGGAAGACTTAAATGAAGACTGAATACATCAGGCATGCAAAATGGAATGGATATGAAGACTGAACATATCAAAGTTTTGGAAATACAAGGTGTTCAAAATGAACACAGTAAGCTTCAGTTACAAAACTTAAGTGAAACAAGTAATGCAACAGTAGCAAGTACAACATGACAGTATAAAAGTATCACAAGTTCAAGTGCAGATGGAACAAACAAGTTTCATTTGAAACCTAAGTTTTAAACAGAGGCTAGATTAAGTGGTTTTGAGTTTAAATCAAAACTTTAGAGAAACTGAAGTTATAGACATAGAGTATTCTGGAAATAACAACACAAAAGAACCTGGAAAAGCATACAGTGATTTCCAAAGCAAAGAAAAAAAATATACAAATCAAACAGAGCTTCAGTTTTCAACTCAGTTCAAAGCAAAATGTTAATCTGGAAATCAATTCAAGTAGTAATGCACTCTCAGGAAAACAGTTTTCAAAAGAAGAAAATGGAGTGCAAGGCAAAAATGAATTTTGTTTCAAACAGCAGTTCATCCTGGAGACAAAATCCAGTAAGAATTCTTTTCAAATCATTAGTTATAAACAGAAGATTTAATCAGAGGATTTCCTACATTTGTTTTGCTTGAATAAGATTTTTTTTTTTTTTAACTTAAATTAATGTTTAAACAAGCATATCATGTTCAAACCTTAAATCCTAACAAGGAACTGATCAGAAGATTTGAATTCTTCTTCTATTCTTACTCTCTGTAGTTTAAAACAGAGAAGAGCAATCCAAGTAAATACAGGCACAAGTCATTTAATTCATACACACAGATCATATACTTATATATACTCATGCAAGCATCAATTATATCAGAAATTTGTCAAGCAAAATATAACTAACCACTTAAGTTATAATTAAAATGTTCATTCACCTAGCAGTTTAAAAC
Source organism: Allium cepa (assembly GCA_030765085.1). Taxonomy (NCBI): domain Eukaryota; kingdom Viridiplantae; phylum Streptophyta; class Magnoliopsida; order Asparagales; family Amaryllidaceae; genus Allium; species Allium cepa. The sequence goes on along the minus strand of CM060931.1, from coordinate 879,257,115 downwards.
AGAGAAGCTACTTGATGCTTACTAACATTTTAATAAATTGTTTTACACCATCACAACCTACTTCCATTTGAGCATCCCATGCTAAAGATAATCAGATAAATGGATTTACTTTTTCCCCTTTTTAACATATTATTCATATGTGCACATTTTCAAACAGAGAGACATTTTGATATTTCATTCACATGCAAACAAATTTTAAACATGTATACTTAGTTCAATCACATGCAAAAATGGGAATGCAGACAGGAACAACATGGATGAAGTACTAACAGTACATACAAAATGGAGATGAAGACTTGAACACCCAGGAAAACAATGACCAGACCAAAGTGCAACAGCATGGATACAACTTGACATGGAAACTGAAACATATCAGATAATGCAAATTGAAACAGAAGTTTCGAGTCAAATATGAAGACCACAAGTGAAGTGAATCAACTGCAATGCAACACATACCAGGATGCAAACAATAATGACATGAAGAGTAGAACAATCAGGAGAGCAGAGACCAGACCCAAGTGCAACAGACATGCAAAGTGGAATGGATGCAACTTGACATGCAAACAGCCACAAACCCAAATACATGAACACAGGGAAGACTAAAATGAAGACTGGACAATATCAAATTGTGGGAATGCAAAATGTTCAAAAGAACATTGTAAGCTATATGATGAACTAGTGCAGATCCATGGGCTATCCGTAAAGCTCAACAAGACTAAGAAATAACTCAGTAAACATGCAAGTTTAAATTCAAAATGCAATTGTTTGCAAACAGTTTCAAACAAGATATTTTAGTAGCATCTGTACTTATCAATTTAAATACAAGATAAACATAGCATCTATTCTTATCAATTTTTAAAACAAACACCAATAGCACATGTTCCTATCAATTTTAAAACAAACACAAATAGCCAGGTAGCATTTGTTCTAATCAATTTAAAAATTAAGACTGGGCAGCATCTGTTCTTACAAATTTAAATTTTAAAAGAAATCAAAAAAAACATTTGCTCCTAACAGTTCAAAAACTAAATCAAATGGGTAGAATCTGTTCTTATAGTTTAAAATAATTACTAGCATCTGTTTCTACCAATTTAAAATCCAAGTAAATCGAGCAAATAACAGCAACTAGCACAAAAATTCAACATGCAGTCACAAATCTGAGCATATCAGTTTTAAAAATTAAATTAGCCGAGCCAAAGATAATCAAATCGCCCCAAAAACATAGCATGCAACCAAGGAATTCACTTCAAACAAATTCAAAAACTTGCATGAAGATTATCGTGAGCTTAGAAAACTCACATGCATTTCAAAACAGAGGGACAGTCAACATAAACAAGCATGCAAACACATTATCACTTAACAAAAACAATTTCAGGTACCAAAACATCACAACATATTATAGGCTTAAGTGATTGATTCACGGATAAACAAAGAAGAAGGTTTGGGTTCAGAGGTTTCCATATAAATATTCATTAACAAAGCAAGATCCAACACATGCAGCAACACAAAGCAAGTCAAGATTTAATAGCCTTTATTCTCATCAGATTCTTAAAATGATAGCATCTGTTCTCAACAGTAAAAAAAAAAAATTTAAATTTATAGCATCTGTTCAAATCAGTTTTTAAGAAAAACAAATTTTCAAAACAACAATCTGAAATCAAACATTTGGAAGCACCTGTTCTCATCAGGTTATTCATAGCATTTGTTTTTATCAGTTTAAATTAAAATTTAAGTAGTGTCTGTTCTTACCAATTTAAAACAAATATCAAATAGCATTTATTCTTATTAGTTTAAAATCAAAAATTGAGTAGAATCTGATCTTAACAGTTCAAAAACACAACATCAGAGCAAGTGATAACGAATAGCAACCAACAATCCAACATGCAGTGAGTTATCTGTTCTTATTAGTTTAAAATTCAAATTTAACCGAGCAACTGAAAGCTAATAATCACCAAATCATAGCATGCAACCAACATTCAATCCAAACAAATTTAAACACCTGAATTAAAAATTAATCGTGAGCAGAAAACTCACCATAACAAAGTCGAAGCAGCCGAAGGGAAATAAGCCAAGTTGAACGAAGGTCGAAGCCCAGATTAGATCGCAAACCCTTGTTTTGAATCGCAAGAAGCAAAACCCTAGATTAGATTGCTAGCCCTAATTTACAAAGAGGAACGGCTGCCATCATTTTTATTTTCTTTTTCTTTCGTGATTTTGCTTAGGGTTTGTGAAAATGGATAATGGAGGAAACGGGTCGAATTGAGGTAAAAAGGAAACGGCATTCAAAGGTAAATGGACCGAGATTCACAATTTCAAAGCCCAACAACACTTAACCAAATTTTATTATATATTTTTTTTCATTTTGAATTTCAATAAATTTTGTTATTTCTTTGCTTTGTTTTGTTGAATTATGTTGTTATAACTTTTCCAATGTAGTCACTTCATATTTTACGAAGTTTACAAATATGTTGTTTTAAATTTTAACTATGTATATTTACTTATCTATTTTGTATTGAATAAAATTTTATTCCTTTTTATTTTAAAGAAAAGAAAAATGTTATTTAAAACTAACCATCCATTTATAAATTTACATAAATAAAAATTCTTGTATCCAAATTATTTTCTTAAGTCATTAGTTTGAATTAAAAATACAAATTCAATATTCAATTTCAACTCCAAAGTCAAATATAAATTTTATTCAACTTTTTCTAGATTAAATTCTCAAATTTGATCGCAAAATTCATTGTTATATTGGAAATTCAGTTTAAATTATCATTCAAATATTTAAAATTAATTAAATATTCACAATTTAAATTGTTCAAAATTTACGATCGTTACAATCTCCCCTCCTTAAAAGAATTTCGTCCCGAAATTACAAGTAAGGAAAAATGATTGTTAAAATTTCACCGATATTTATATTTTACTCAATTTTATCAAGTTCAACACTTATTAAAGATGAATGAATATAGGATTCATTCTATTTGTTTTATCTCGCTAGCTTTGCTAATTAACTCTTTTGTTTATTATTTTCTACAATCAAGACACAAAAAAAAATCTTTACTAAAATTTTCAACTTACAAAACCCAAATTTTAAATTTGAAACACTACATTTAAGAAATTTTACATATTATAACTTTTCCAAAGCTGTGGATTTTTCAAAACATTTCAAAAATCCTCTTCCTTAATTCATTAGGTTGGAATTTACATCACTTTAATTTCAGATAATTGATTTTCTATTTAAAGTTTGAAAATACTTGATAACTCGAAATTTAACAAGTCTATTGTCGTTCTTAAAGACATTAGGCATACGCTGGCCAGGCGCAAGTCTAACAATCTCCAAGTACTAAATATACTTGCTTCAATTCCCAGTGAAAATACTTTTAAAAATTCTTTTAAAAATGGATATGGAAAGCACATTCCCCCATGGATCACAGTTTACTCGGCGGTTCCGCTACTATCCCAGTAGAGTCGCTTGTAACTGTGGATATCTCATCCCTTGAATTTCGCCATGGTTGTTGCCAAAGATCGCGGTTCACACGGCGGTTACGCTACTATCCCAGTAGAATCGCTCGTGACCGTAGGCATCTCGCCCCTCGAATTACGCTTTGGTTTGTAGATTGCAGTTTACACGGCGGTTACGCCACTATCCCAGTGGAATCGCTTGTAACTGTAGGCATCACGCCCCTCAAATTACGCTACCACCCGAGTGTAACTAGATCGCGGTATACTCGGCGGTTACGCCACTATCCCAGTGGAATCGCTTGTAACCATAGGCATCTCGCCCCTCGAATTACGCTAGCACACTATACCAGTCCAAAAGGACATTCCAACTAATGGAAATACAAAAGGTCATCCAACTAATGGAAATATAAATGGTCATCCAACTAATGGAAATATAAATGGTCATCCAACTAATGGAAATATAAATGGTCATCCAACTAATGGAAATATAAATGGTCATCCAACTAATGGAAATATAAATGGTCATCCAACTAATGGAAATACTACGTAGCTACGATTTTTAAATGGATACTCATCTCGAGTTCCATCACCATCACACAGTCACACAGTATAAATGGAAGGTACCTTTCCATATCCTCAATTTGGAAAACATAATATTATACATACATATATAATATTTCATTTCACATTTAGTACATATCATACTCATGTACTTACATAAGTTTTCCATAACAATTACTTTTCCAAACTAATTGGTTTTCGAATTAATCGTATTCACACATATACGTTATGAAAACCACAATATTTCATACCCATAACAAATAGAGGATTCACAATTTTCCATTTCATTATCCATTTAAAATTTTCCTCTAAGTCGATTTGGAATTTTAAGGTTATATCAAACCTAATACACATTCACAATCCAATTTATTATCGACTTCACACACTCGATTTGGATTTCACGTTACATCGTCAATCCTCAACACATAATTGATGTCTATCGATATATAACCTCTGAGCTCGTACGTCTCAGAGAAGGGTGTTAAGCTAAGAGAATAAATTCTCCGCCACCGCAGATATATATTTAATAGAGATCAATTGATATGTCGTCAATTCACGACGTTAGACATACAATCCAAATCATCCATTTAAAATTCAAAGTTCAACTTACTTTGTTTTGGGTGACAAAGTTAAACTCAATTTAGCTCAAATTTCAATCATTTGAAAATTTTCAAATTAAACTAATTGTTCAAATTTCCCAAAAATAATATCTTTACAAGATATATAATTTCACACTTAACCATTTGAAAACAAATTTCAAACCATTTCTTCACCTTTTAATCTTTGAAAACAAATTTCAAAGCGATTTCCTTAAACGGAAACATTTCCAAATTATCTATGAATATACGATTTTCAAATCGATTTCACCTATTCATTTTCAATTTATCTTTAAAAGATAAAATTTCAAACCATTCATTTCATATAGGAAAACATACCCATACTTATTCAATAATAAGTAATTTACAAATCCACTTATTTTCAACACTTTGAAAATATTCAATATACTTCAAACCAAAATCAAGTATATATTCATTCTTAAAAAAAACCATTCTTTTAAACACATTTTATTTGAGTCAAAACGAATGTTGCGTAAAACATCGTTACGACGACTCAAAACCACTAGTATAAGGATTCAAATTTAAAAATAGATATGTAAATCCCAATACTAAACAAAATCATTTCCCTTTTGAAATTATTTACTATAACAACAAATGTTATAATCTACCATTTCCATTTTTCCACTCGAAAACGTCTATTTCAACAACAAGTGTTGAAATCTATGCTTTCGATTCTTAACACATTTCAAAATGAATTATCTTCATTTACATAATGTTTCTTCCCAAAAACATTCCCATTTAAGTTTTCAACTTCAACTTAATTCATGGTTTGAATTCCACATACACTTCAAAAATATTGGTTTTAAACCGATTTCAAATTCCCAATACTAAGTTTTCCACTCAACTTAATTCCATGCCCGTTCAAATTCAAATGCATCATTGAATCTATTTAAATCTATTTCGAATTTTCATTAGATTCATATCTCTTTTGATATTTTATTCACCGTTCAAAACCATAGATATAATTCCTTTAATAAGTTACAACAATTTACTTATCAAAATAAGTCGTTTGCGGATTTTACAAACATCTCTAGAAATTCTATTTTTATTTATAAAACTTCGTTTTATAATCTCCTTTCTTAATTTGATTCAATTCAATTTATATAACTTAGTTATATACACCAAAAGTCCATATTATAAGTTAAATACTTATAATCCATTCATTTACTAAATCGTTCTTCACCACATTTGAAATCAATTTTCAAAAGAATTCAAAATTAAATTTCCAAGTTATAGTTCAATAATCCATTTGATTATAATCAAATTGACATATCATTTTATTTTCCAATTACTACTTTGAAGATATTCAAAATATTTGATTTAAGCCAATTTAAACCAATTCATTAATTCTCTTAACTCATGTTTCATTTTCCATAACTCTCAACAATTCGATAACGAGTTTTCGAATAATCGAAACTCAAATCTAACGAGACCTCACCGAAGAGAAATATCGCAAACCTAAATTTAGAGAGGGGAATTTCCAAAAATAATTTTAATTTTCAAAATATCTTTTATTTTGAAGAAAACAATTTTAAACTTCTTTAGATTTGAAAACACTTCCTTTAAAGTGATTCTAGTAACTATTCATATTAAATGCCATAAACTAAGCTTTGTGTAAACCAAAGCTCTGATACCACTCTGTAACGACCCGCCGCCTTGACCGCCTCTAGTCGGTAATTAAACCAACTAGAAACGTTCAAAATGACGGATTGTTATTTAGTTTATAACATTTAAACAGAATCAGCTACAGAATCACAGAATAGTAATCATATTTTATAAACAAACTTTTCTTTTATATACAAATATCAGAGTTTACAATACATTACATTTTATACAGCGGAAACAATTTATAAATTTAAGTACAAGAGAAAAAATTTTAGCTAAAACTTTAGTGGTGCTGAAATCCCCCTCTCTCTAACTTCGCTGCGAGCAAATCTTTAAGCTGCAAAAATACTCGGTCTGACCCGAGCGTTATTGCAAAACACAAAAACACTCGAGTCAGGATTAATCTTTATTCAAGTAAATAAATTTGAAATGAACTGAAATAAATGGTTACAGAGATGGTGAAACAAATGAATCGGTCTAATCTATTATGGACTTTACATTAACAATTTCAATTTTTTAAATTCTGTCAAACGTGTGTGGCTGTAGTACACACGTATGTTTACACACATGTGCACTGCCTTGCCGACACGTATGCAAGTGCAATCACAAAGACCACAAAGATACAATAACAAGCCAGAACAGAAACAACACAGCAGGTCAAAGGCAGAGAGCACAAGTACAGGCCGCAATGCACAACAATTTCAGCAGCCCCAAATACAACTACAAGCACAAGGCATATCAACAACCATAGAATCAACATGTATGCACAACAACCCAGCTACACAAGTAGTGCAGACCACAAGGCTGAGGTAATAGAACTCAAATACAAACCCAAGTGCTCAGTGCAGACTACACAATCAGTGCCACAACTCAATGCCAACAATATGGACTGGACAGTGCCAATTTGAACAAGTATACATGTATCAGAGGGAACTGGGAACTGTGTGCACAGGGAAAACACTACACAGTTCAAATGGAATGCAAACATGTATCAGAGGATATGTACAGTAATAGGCAGTGACCAACACAAGTGACGGTGTCAATTTGAACGAGTATACATGTATCTGAGGGAACTGGCTACAAAATTTTAAGTAAGACCAACAACAAGTTGGACTGCAACAGTCAATATGCAGACCATACCAGCAAAGAACCATAAATACAAGTAGAGAGCAAGCTACAAAATACATATGCAACATCACTACAGACTGCAACATGCACAGAGAAGTGAATGGACATGCAAACTGCCACAAACCAAAGTGCATGAACACAGGGAAGACTTAAATGAAGACTGAATACATCAGGCATGCAAAATGGAATGGATATGAAGACTGAACATATCAAAGTTTTGGAAATACAAGGTGTTCAAAATGAACACAGTAAGCTTCAGTTACAAAACTTAAGTGAAACAAGTAATGCAACAGTAGCAAGTACAACATGACAGTATAAAAGTATCACAAGTTCAAGTGCAGATGGAACAAACAAGTTTCATTTGAAACCTAAGTTTTAAACAGAGGCTAGATTAAGTGGTTTTGAGTTTAAATCAAAACTTTAGAGAAACTGAAGTTATAGACATAGAGTATTCTGGAAATAACAACACAAAAGAACCTGGAAAAGCATACAGTGATTTCCAAAGCAAAGAAAAAAAATATACAAATCAAACAGAGCTTCAGTTTTCAACTCAGTTCAAAGCAAAATGTTAATCTGGAAATCAATTCAAGTAGTAATGCACTCTCAGGAAAACAGTTTTCAAAAGAAGAAAATGGAGTGCAAGGCAAAAATGAATTTTGTTTCAAACAGCAGTTCATCCTGGAGACAAAATCCAGTAAGAATTCTTTTCAAATCATTAGTTATAAACAGAAGATTTAATCAGAGGATTTCCTACATTTGTTTTGCTTGAATAAGATTTTTTTTTTTTTTAACTTAAATTAATGTTTAAACAAGCATATCATGTTCAAACCTTAAATCCTAACAAGGAACTGATCAGAAGATTTGAATTCTTCTTCTATTCTTACTCTCTGTAGTTTAAAACAGAGAAGAGCAATCCAAGTAAATACAGGCACAAGTCATTTAATTCATACACACAGATCATATACTTATATATACTCATGCAAGCATCAATTATATCAGAAATTTGTCAAGCAAAATATAACTAACCACTTAAGTTATAATTAAAATGTTCATTCACCTAGCAGTTTAAAACAGAGAAGCTACTTGATGCTTACTAACATTTTAATAAATTGTTTTACACCATCACAACCTACTTCCATTTGAGCATCCCATGCTAAAGATAATCAGATAAATGGATTTACTTTTTCCCCTTTTTAACATATTATTCATATGTGCACATTTTCAAACAGAGAGACATTTTGATATTTCATTCACATGCAAACAAATTTTAAACATGTATACTTAGTTCAATCACATGCAAAAATGGGAATGCAGACAGGAACAACATGGATGAAGTACTAACAGTACATACAAAATGGAGATGAAGACTTGAACACCCAGGAAAACAATGACCAGACCAAAGTGCAACAGCATGGATACAACTTGACATGGAAACTGAAACATATCAGATAATGCAAATTGAAACAGAAGTTTCGAGTCAAATATGAAGACCACAAGTGAAGTGAATCAACTGCAATGCAACACATACCAGGATGCAAACAATAATGACATGAAGAGTAGAACAATCAGGAGAGCAGAGACCAGACCCAAGTGCAACAGACATGCAAAGTGGAATGGATGCAACTTGACATGCAAACAGCCACAAACCCAAATACATGAACACAGGGAAGACTAAAATGAAGACTGGACAATATCAAATTGTGGGAATGCAAAATGTTCAAAAGAACATTGTAAGCTATATGATGAACTAGTGCAGATCCATGGGCTATCCGTAAAGCTCAACAAGACTAAGAAATAACTCAGTAAACATGCAAGTTTAAATTCAAAATGCAATTGTTTGCAAACAGTTTCAAACAAGATATTTTAGTAGCATCTGTACTTATCAATTTAAATACAAGATAAACATAGCATCTATTCTTATCAATTTTTAAAACAAACACCAATAGCACATGTTCCTATCAATTTTAAAACAAACACAAATAGCCAGGTAGCATTTGTTCTAATCAATTTAAAAATTAAGACTGGGCAGCATCTGTTCTTACAAATTTAAATTTTAAAAGAAATCAAAAAAAACATTTGCTCCTAACAGTTCAAAAACTAAATCAAATGGGTAGAATCTGTTCTTATAGTTTAAAATAATTACTAGCATCTGTTTCTACCAATTTAAAATCCAAGTAAATCGAGCAAATAACAGCAACTAGCACAAAAATTCAACATGCAGTCACAAATCTGAGCATATCAGTTTTAAAAATTAAATTAGCCGAGCCAAAGATAATCAAATCGCCCCAAAAACATAGCATGCAACCAAGGAATTCACTTCAAACAAATTCAAAAACTTGCATGAAGATTATCGTGAGCTTAGAAAACTCACATGCATTTCAAAACAGAGGGACAGTCAACATAAACAAGCATGCAAACACATTATCACTTAACAAAAACAATTTCAGGTACCAAAACATCACAACATATTATAGGCTTAAGTGATTGATTCACGGATAAACAAAGAAGAAGGTTTGGGTTCAGAGGTTTCCATATAAATATTCATTAACAAAGCAAGATCCAACACATGCAGCAACACAAAGCAAGTCAAGATTTAATAGCCTTTATTCTCATCAGATTCTTAAAATGATAGCATCTGTTCTCAACAGTAAAAAAAAAAAATTTAAATTTATAGCATCTGTTCAAATCAGTTTTTAAGAAAAACAAATTTTCAAAACAACAATCTGAAATCAAACATTTGGAAGCACCTGTTCTCATCAGGTTATTCATAGCATTTGTTTTTATCAGTTTAAATTAAAATTTAAGTAGTGTCTGTTCTTACCAATTTAAAACAAATATCAAATAGCATTTATTCTTATTAGTTTAAAATCAAAAATTGAGTAGAATCTGATCTTAACAGTTCAAAAACACAACATCAGAGCAAGTGATAACGAATAGCAACCAACAATCCAACATGCAGTGAGTTATCTGTTCTTATTAGTTTAAAATTCAAATTTAACCGAGCAACTGAAAGCTAATAATCACCAAATCATAGCATGCAACCAACATTCAATCCAAACAAATTTAAACACCTGAATTAAAAATTAATCGTGAGCAGAAAACTCACCATAACAAAGTCGAAGCAGCCGAAGGGAAATAAGCCAAGTTGAACGAAGGTCGAAGCCCAGATTAGATCGCAAACCCTTGTTTTGAATCGCAAGAAGCAAAACCCTAGATTAGATTGCTAGCCCTAATTTACAAAGAGGAACGGCTGCCATCATTTTTATTTTCTTTTTCTTTCGTGATTTTGCTTAGGGTTTGTGAAAATGGATAATGGAGGAAACGGGTCGAATTGAGGTAAAAAGGAAACGGCATTCAAAGGTAAATGGACCGAGATTCACAATTTCAAAGCCCAACAACACTTAACCAAATTTTATTATATATTTTTTTTCATTTTGAATTTCAATAAATTTTGTTATTTCTTTGCTTTGTTTTGTTGAATTATGTTGTTATAACTTTTCCAATGTAGTCACTTCATATTTTACGAAGTTTACAAATATGTTGTTTTAAATTTTAACTATGTATATTTACTTATCTATTTTGTATTGAATAAAATTTTATTCCTTTTTATTTTAAAGAAAAGAAAAATGTTATTTAAAACTAACCATCCATTTATAAATTTACATAAATAAAAATTCTTGTATCCAAATTATTTTCTTAAGTCATTAGTTTGAATTAAAAATACAAATTCAATATTCAATTTCAACTCCAAAGTCAAATATAAATTTTATTCAACTTTTTCTAGATTAAATTCTCAAATTTGATCGCAAAATTCATTGTTATATTGGAAATTCAGTTTAAATTATCATTCAAATATTTAAAATTAATTAAATATTCACAATTTAAATTGTTCAAAATTTACGATCGTTACATAAGTAATTCATAAATCTTTTTATTTTCAACCTTGGAAAATATTCAATATACTTAAATCGAAATTTAGTATATATTTCATTCTATTAAGGAAATCATTCTCTTAAACATATTTATTTGGGTCAAAATGAATGTTGCGTAAAACATCGTTACGACAACCCAAATTCACTAGTATAGGGATTCGAAATTAAAAATAGATATATAAATCCCAATACTATACAAAACATTTCCTTTCGGAAATTATTTACTATAACAACAGTGTTATAGTCCACCATTTCCTTTTATTTCTCGAAACATCATTTCAACAATAAATGTTGAAATCTATGGTTTCGAATCTCAACACATTTTAAAACATCGTTAGATCATTTTAATTCTATTTAAAACATTCACATTCAAAACAATTTCTTTAACGTATTATTCACTATTCAAAAACGTGAATATACAACGTTAGCAATTTCATCCTTTTATTCATTTTAATTCAAAGGATTATTCACAGTCAAAAAAATGTGAATATAACTCCATTAATAGGTTTCAGCAATTTACTTATCAAAATAAGTTGTTTGCGAATTGATAAAACAACGTTTATAAACTCCATTTCTATTTATTTATAAAAACTTCCTTTTTATAAATTTTTTTATTCACCTATTCCAGTTTATAACTCAATTATAACTAAAAGTTCATATTATAAGTTAAATACTTATAAAACGATTATTTTACAAAATCGTTCTTTTAAAGACTTTCCAATTTATGAATCTTATAATTTATAAGATCCATTTATTTAACCAATCTATTCTTCAAATAATTTCACCAAATTTATTAATCTTACTATTTATAAATTTCATTTATAACTTCACAGTATATAATTCTATAAATTTCATTCATTTATGAAATTCATTTTCACTTCATTCAAACACTTATAAAAACTCCTTTTATAATGTCAATATTTCAATTTATAAATATCCATTTATAAATCTCTTAATATAAATCGATTTATATTATTCTTTAAAACGTCTTTAAATTCCTTTAAAAACTTCATCATTTTGATTTATAAAATAATCAAATTTTATAAATCCTATATTTAACTTTTTATAATAATTTCAAAAATCCCGATTTTAAACCATTTTATAAAATCATTAATCCATATTTCTCAAAAATCAGCTTTTAACTATATTTCACAAAAACCATAATTTTTATAACATTAAAAATTATATCGTTATATATTCATAATGGATTAATTCCAAAATATAGTATATTCTCAAAAATCACTTTAAAATTATTTTAAAATCCCAAAATCTGGGTCCAATGATGCTACACACCAAATAGTCAATCACGACAAACAACGATATCATATATCGATATGATAATCCATCAAATATCAAAATATCTGAAAATCAAATAAAAACTGTTGAGGAATCCAGTTGGATCCCTCCAACCTGTTTTCCTGCATCCAAAAACATTAGCACAATACCAATTTCGCTCCAGTACGAAATTATCGCGGTATATGTTCTTATTAAATATTATCCGCTTAATAACGGCGTAATAGGGTCTCATCCGCTAAAAATACGGGAAATCAACAACTGCAATATATATATATATGCCAATATATATATATTGATATTTTATATAATACCAATTTCACTGTTTATGAAATATTCGCGGTATATGTTTTTAATAAATAACATCCGCTTAATAACGGCGCATAATGTCTATTTTAACAATCAATAGATACAATCATCATTCAATCATGCATTCAAATATTTTAAATCTAACTATTTAAAATAAAATCGAAACTGATTCGATTGAGTGAGAAGTTCTCACCTTGGTTTTAATTTCCGTTTTAGCGATTTATTTCGAATAAAATTAAACGGACGTTTAATTTTACCCAAAATTCTCACTAACTCCAAACGACTCCAATCCAATTTCATCGCGTAGTGCTCGTCCATACGATTCCAACGCAATTGAGTTTGCATTTTTTCGATCTCGTATGAAAAAGTTATGCATTTTATAAGTTTGTACACGATTTTATATAACATTTTCAACATAAATTTAAATTTTATAAACCTAAATCAATCCTGGCCTTAGGATCTAAACCCATCACCATCAGGCCGTCCCCCCCCCTTCCTATATCTCACGTTATTCCTCTCCAGTAACACACGAAACAAAAGAACCCACCAAGGCCGAACTAGGGTTTCGATTTGCTCCACCATCGCTCGACTAAACTTCATCAAACCACCGCCACGCGAAAGCCCTCAACTTCCTCTACCTCTGGCCTCAACCACCTGAAGCTCGGCTGTCAAATTAGCCTCGTTTTGCGTGCGTGGCCTGAAGAGAACGGCCCCCCCTAGCTCCCTCTCCGTTGCACCATTTCCGATCATCACCGTATGGAATCGAAGCTCTCTTCGAGCTCTACGACTTTCGTGTTGAACACCTTGGCTAAATCTTTGTAGATTGAGAGAGATTGAGGGGGAAAGGAAGATCATTTCTGGCCTTTGGTTGTATAAGTGGCGGCTAGGGTTAAAATTTAGGGTTTTGTTTATTTTTATTTTTTTTATTTATGAAGGTGTGGGTGTGTATTTATAGAGAAACGATCGACACTATTCACCCGGAAATTCCGAACTCCGATTTACGCGCCGAAACTGACATAACTACGGTTTATCCCGCGTTTCGGACACAATGGAACAGGTTTCGAAAGCTAATTCGGAAGTATGTGCGAGTTATGGCTATAAACGCTCAATTTAAATTAAACCGATTTAAGCGATTTTCTAGGCGTTTTAATTTGTACTGGACAAACGGTAAATCCAATTGACTTGAAATTTGAAAATTACCAATTGACTTGAAATTTGAAACCTTACAATAATATCACATTACGGATCCGATGAAACTGGTTTCGTCGAAATCCGAGACTTTTTGAAAAATGGCTATTTTAGCTTGTCAAATTTAAATTAAAAATAAATCGATGCGTTTCGAGCTGCCACGCTCAAACGATAGCTCCGATTGACACGAAATTTGAAATCCGATAATAACTAACTATTTCGGATCCAATGGAACTGGTTTCGTTCAATTCTGAGACTGTTCAAAAATTGGCTATTTTCACTAGTCGATTTAAATATTAAAATATTCAATTTTCACAAATTAACTTTTAATTCGATTTTAAAAGTTCTAAAATATCATTCTAACTCCCATATGATAAAATAAAATTTTACAAATCATTTTCAATCATATTTAACTCAATTTTCAATTATTTCCATAATTTAACCTATTAAATTATCGATTTAATAATCCAATTAAATCCAATAATTCAAAATAAAAATTTATTTGACTTAAAAATTCACTTATTAATATTTAAAATAAATTAAATATTCAAATTTTAATTATCAAAAATTCTGGGTCGTTACACTCTAGGTTCGACCCCAATGCCCTACAGCTCGGCCCCCTCCTCCTCCTCGTAGGGCGTGCGCAAGTCGCTGCAAACGGCCTCATTTATCTCCCCCTCCGTTGCACCAAAATCCATCATCACCGTATAGATCTCTAGCTCTCTTCATGCTCTTCGATGTTGTAGTTAACAACTTTGGCTAATTCTTGCTGGATTGAGAGAGATTGAGGGAGAAGTGAGATTAAATTTTGGCCATTGAACCTAAAAGTGGCGGCTAGGGTTTGATATTAGGTTTTTTTTTTTTCTAAATTTATGAAGGTGTTGGTCTATTTATAAAGAAAAATCGAACACTATTCATCCGGAAATTCCGAACTCCGATTTACGCGCCGTTACCAGCGTTCCTAGGGTTTACCCCGCGTTCCGGACACAATGGAACAGGTTTCGAAAGCTAATTCGGACATCTGTGCGAATTATGGCTGTAAACGCTCAATTTAAATTAAACCGATTTATACGATTTTCTAGGCGTTTTAATTTGTAACGGACAAACGGTAAATCCAATTGACACGAAATTTGAAACCTTACAATAATATCACATTACGGATCCGATGAAACTGGTTTCGTCGAAATCCGAGACTTTTTGAAAAATGGTTATTTTAACTCGCCAAATTAAAATTAAAAATAATTCGATGCGTTTCGAGCTGCCACGATCAAACGATAACTCCGATTGACACGAAAATTGAAATCCGGTAATAACTAACTATTACGGATCCAATGGAACTGGTTTCGTTCAATTCTGAGACTGTTCAAAAATTGACTATTTTCACTAGTCGATTTTAATATTAAAATATTCAATTTTCACAAATTAACTTTTAATTCGATTTTAAAAGTTCTAAAATATCGTTCTAACTCCCATATGATAAAATAAAATTTTACAAATCATTTTCAATCATATTTAACTCAATTTTCAATTATTTCCGTAATTTAACATATTAAATTATCGATTTAATAATCCAATTAAATCCAATAATTCAAATAAAAATTTATTTGACTTATAAATTCACTTATTAATATTTTAAATTAATAAAAATTCTAGGTCGTTACAGTATGTTGTCACCTTTTCAGATACATCTACATATTTAGTCAGTGGTAGGCCGGTCTTGTGTTGGCTGGGGATCCAGGCGAGGTCCTCGGTACATTTTCTTGACATGTATTATGATTGGTGGTACTCCAGTGCCTAGTCATAGCATGGAATCTATTCTTCAATAAGCGTTGTACGGTTTTAGTTATATACCAAATTTGTTGGAATATGAGAGCAAGCATTCCAACTATTTTAACATTTTACTTTGAACGCTTAAACGTTATTATAATACCACTGCATTTTTATATAAAAGTGTTTTTGTTATTATAAGGTAAAAACTCATCGTGTTTATGTGCGGCGTGGTCTTACGAGACAACTTTGATTTCAAAAGAGTTTTAAAGGTAATAATTCAGTTTCTTTGATTTTACTCATACAAAACCCATGTTTGACACCGAGTTTTATTTTCTTTCCCTAAAACTCTTAGGTGCTCAAATTTTTATGGGCAGCCATAAGTTACCTATGGATGCATTTTCGAGGAGCTTGGAGCAGGAGGCTTAACCGATAGTTAGTTATTATTTTTTTGTTTCCGCTGTACTATATGTATCTTGTATCAGTTATGTAAGAACAAGCTGTTATAACTGTTCTATGTTAGAAATTGTTTTAGTATGACTATGATGTATCATTTTGTAAATGGCTTCGTAAAGTATTATGTTGATTAATATATATTATTCCATTGCGTTATGAGATTCTATGATTATTTAGTTTCTTCTAACTTTTATCTCTATCTTTGACTAAAGATTCGTCATTCCATTCAATTTGGGTTGGATATATGTGGTCTACTACCGACTCAAAGGGTATGGAAAAGATACGCCTTTACAAAAACCTAGTGATAAATCCTTGTTCGGAATGGTGTAAAACACCTCTAGTCATATATTCGAATCTAGGATTAAGAATTATGTGAAAAGGAAAAATGATCTTTATATAAACTACATACTAATATAATGATTCTTACTATCAACTACTTTCTAGCCTCCCACCATGCTTCATAAGTATCAATATTTAAATATATTAACTTATAAAATACTCCTCTACCTCCTTAGAGTATATACAAACATGTGATTTTCAGTTTTATTTAACCTATTAGATGTAGGCTAAAAGTAATTTGGGTCTTGAAACCGAGTCAACCAAACAACCTTTTTAACCTAATTGGTCTGGTAAGTAGCTAAGAAGAGTTGGATGCTGGTATCCAAACTCCATCCTAGGCTCTACTTTTTCAGAGATATTGCTAAGGTAAAAATGTCTACTAAAATAATTCTTTGCATACAAGATGTTAAAATCAAAAGACACAGTTTAAACAAACAAAGTTTATCAAACCTCCTTATTAAACTAACCTATTAAAACTTCATTAATTAACCCACATCCAAAGTATCTTTTTATTTTGAAACCCTTCATTTTAAGGGATCCAAGAAAACAATGCCTAGGTTTTATTACAAAAAACCTTTCGAAAACATAAATATGTCCTGAGTAACTCCAAAATGATGTCAAGGAACTTGGTGCTACCAAGTAATACCATATAACCCTTTACTAAGTTGGGCGATACCCAAGAGTAGTGTTTGCCATCCGAACGCATCTCTTACCCATTTTTAGTCATTTTCAAGACACTCGAACTAGTTAATAAAAATTTTCTTCTCTTTCTTTTTTTCAAATTTCTTCTCGAAACAATACTATTTATTGACAAATAGTTTTTAACAAACCACTTGCTTTGGTTTCATTCGGATTTGAAACCATACCGAATTTACAATGACAAAGAGGATAATTTACTAAGTGTACCATCATATATGCCTAAGAAAACATTTGTTTATCACTTAGAAGAGTATTCTGATCATCATAAAACAGATCAAGACTTATTTTTGAACTGTCTAAAGGAGCCTTACTCTTAAATTTTATTCTAAAATATTTGTAACTTCAAATATCTTTAAGAAAGATTACTGCTATTTTCCAAAATCACTTGGAATTTATAAATCCACCGGATTTTGATATTCTTAAAATCCTTTTCATTTTAAAACACATTCAATAGTTTTGATTTGCAAAATCACCTCTCTTAATTCATCTTATAAAACTATATGAAGATTTCTTTTAATAAACATCTTCATTAAAATTCAATTTTTAAGCCTA
The DNA here is from genome assembly GCA_030765085.1 of Allium cepa. Taxonomy (NCBI): domain Eukaryota; kingdom Viridiplantae; phylum Streptophyta; class Magnoliopsida; order Asparagales; family Amaryllidaceae; genus Allium; species Allium cepa. The sequence continues at coordinate 879,239,207 of CM060931.1, read as the reverse complement.
CATGTCATCGAGCGACATATAATCAAACTATGGAATATAATGCCCAAAGTGTTCAATTCAATGTTCCTACCAATTGTATCTACCTAAACCATGATGGGAAAAAGAAAGTCTACTATTAAATCTGATAATGGTCAATGCTCAAATCTGGACGAGCATGACTAATTAAACTCTAAATGCTAATAATTAAAATAATATTAACTCCTAACCCATTCTCCTTATAGATAACTACACAGATATTGAAAATCATCCCCTTATATATAGGAAATATATTCCTAGGAAAATTATTTCATTTACCAAATTTAAAACAAATTATGTCAATTTAACTTGTTCGGTTTTTAGGAAATTACTATCGATAATGTTGATTAGGAGCATCAGTTAGAATTCTTAAGCCACTCAATAGGTCAAACAACACAATATAATTGTTTTTATTCACTAACAAATACACACTCATATATATTCCACTCAGACTTATTCTAGGGCACTAGTGACCCATATATAGTGAATTTACCCCACCAATGTCTTGGTGTTCGTTCAACCTAGGGTTTGATACCAAATGTAACGATTTTCCTTTCTTACTACCAAAGCCGATACTTAGTACATCCTCGGTATACGTGTGTCGATCATTTAGTCATCTGAAAGATAGGTCATTAGAGTTGAAAGAAAGAAAGATAGAATGGAAGAAACTAAAAAACATAGAATCTCACATGCAACGGAATAATATACATTACTCAACATAATATATTACAAGTCATTTCAAAACGTTACATTAGAGTCATACTAATTCAAATTCTACCCTAGATAGTTATAACACCCTGTCCCTATCTAAGAGATACAATATACATATAATATAGTGGAGGATAAGGTAATAACTAGCTATTGATAAATCCACCTGCTCCAAGCTCCTCCAAGATAAATCTTCGAAAAACCTAAATTGCTTTGTTACCCATCCAAATTAAAAAACCCAAGAGTTTGTGAAAAGGGAAAATAAACTCTAAGTCGGAGAAGGATATGGTGTGAGTAAAGCTTAAGTCTTTAAACTTATAAAAACCTTTAAATCAAAGGCATCGAGTAAGACCACATCGCGCATAAATACTGATGGGTTTTACCTTACGATAACCAAAACATTTGTATATAAAATTCAGTGATATTATAATAATGTCAAAGGGCCAAAGTATAATGTGAGTATAGATGAAATTCTTCCATCTCACATTTCAACATTATTAGGTACACCTTAAAACGTAAAGGCACATAATTGAGAATGGATTCCACATTATGACAAGCTAATGAACTACTTCTGACGGTACATTCTTAGATAAAATGCACCAGGGTCTGACAAGAACATATTGTACCCCTGCCACATAGGACTGGCCTTCCATTGACCAATAGTACCAAATATGATCACCCCACATTGGGTTCCGAATCATACTAGAGCAAATAGTAATCGACCAATATTTGGGATAACCGTACCCTGATAGGAGTGACCCATATGGCCTTGCTGCATGCTCGATTTTTATCTTTTCACGTTTGATGAGGCTTTAGGCTATGTTTTACCCTCTTCCTCCTAGAAGACCATCTTGGAATGCTATCATTACCATCCAAGCAGTGATACAGTGTCATCATTCATCCATTGTTCCAAGATAGAAATAAGATTCCACATTACTAATTTCCATTTTAGAATCACCGTCAAGAATAATAGTATAACTCCACAGCATACTTCAATATGATTTAACATTGTTCATTATTAGTTTGGAGTGGTTTAGATAAATCAAGGGACAGGTGCTTCCAAAACTAAGCAATAATTTCCTGCTAACTCAACTCCGATTCTTTTGAAAGTATGCACTAAACAATTGAGTCCTCGTCGAGGAACTCGAATATACCCGACATATCTACTAATTTTAAAAAATGTCTAGATTTTGATAGTCGGTTATTTAACTATCAAATAAAAAAAGAACAACCAGTTTCATTCAAGATTTATTTATCCACAGCAACCACTAAGCCTCAAAACATATCTTTATTTAGTAATTCTCTTTTCAAAATGTTGTCTAAAACCTTCATATACTTATCTCTCTGACATAAGTATATTCACAAAACATTCGTGTATAATTTCTTACTTCGAATTCATGCTAAAAAGGATTAAACAAATGTTGTTTAAATTAGAGGTAAGGACGGCCCTAAACACTATCCCCTTAGTGTTAAGTATGGAATGGATGTCCCATACCACCATTTTTAAAAGGTCAATTTAGAGAAACTAGTTATCAAATTCTCTTTATATTTCTTTCAATAAATCATTTAAAAAAAATCTATTTCATTTATGAAATCTCTTTTGCTTGAAGTCCAAGTCCATTTAATATGCAAATCTATTTTCAAACAAATCTATTTCATTTAAACAAATATTTCACTTTCTTTTATAAATATTCAAAATCATTTATAAAACTTTCTTTTATAAATATCCAAACTTTTAATATAGATTCATTATAAATACCTAAATCTTTTTATAAACTCCCTTTATGAATTTCGAAATCATTTTCTAAAACTTCTTTTATAAATACCCAAAATCACTTATAAAACTCTTTATAAACCTTTCATGTCTAAATAACTTCTTAAATAACCTTAAATCAAATTAGTTTTCTTTAATAAGCAAATCTATTTTATAAATTTCCCTTATTTATGAAATCTTCTATCTTAAAAACTCAAATCCGTTAATCCAAAACACTTATAATTTCCAAATTCATTTATAAAAATCTTAATAAATACATCATTTTATAACATGGAAAACCATTCCCATTAGTTAAAAACATCTTTCGTCAAACCATTTGTCAAATCATTTTGTAAATATCTTATTCAAATGCACTAACTTTGAAACCATTTCAAAAAGAAAGCGAAATATTTATCTTTACTTAATCAAACGGATGCTTATTGACAACAATTCTGCTTTTAATTTAGTTTTACTTATTTAGTTTAACATGGCATCACAAAACAATAGGTATATATGGTGTCAACACATAATAAATAATTAACTTATCCAGGTTAATTGTAATGGCAGAATGATGTTTTGTTCTGCTAATGGATGTCATTTAGTTTTGCTAACCATACAAAGTTACTAAATGGTAAGCGACACAAAAATCTCTTGATTTAAAACAAATTTGAAAAGAAAACAGTTTAAAATAAAACTGATTACTTAATCTCAAAGCGATTTCAATAGAAATTAAAACCTTTGTAAATGAGAATCAAATCATTGTTAAATAGTAATTGAACTCTAATAAAAGTAATAAAACCTTAATTAAACCTTATTAAAATACATTTAACTTTAATCAAAGATTAATTAAATAAAACCTCTTTTTTTAAAATTAATTAATTAATAATTATCTTAAAAAATTAATTAAATAATAATTAATGCATCCTTAACTAATAATTATATAAAAATTAGCTTTAATTAAGTAACAAATCATGATTAACTTAATTGATTAAAATTTAAGCTTAAAAACTATTATTAACAAATGATTAAGTACTAATTACTTTTATTAATTCATTATTTAAATAATCATTACATAAATAAATAATTGTTCTTCATTTACTTCCTTAAAGTTAGAAAACATTTTCTAAATTATTTTAGGTTAAAACAAGTTTAGATTAGAAAAAAGTTAGATTTTTTGAACTGCGCGTATAATGACTATCGCTTTACGGACCCGTAATTTTTAGAACTTCAAATTTTGATTTTCTAAATTTTGTTATTTCAACGTTGAAATCTTGTCTTCTTTAAAACATGAAAATAAACTTTTGAAAACCAAATCAAAGTTTTAAACATTAAAACTTTTCGCTTTGAAACAAAAATACAATTTCAATAAAAAGCGAATTTCTACGTTGCTTTTGTTAGCGAATCGCTACCTCTATGTCATGAACCCACATGCAATATGTATAACATTCAAATATAACATCACATTATTACATTATAGCACTATCACAAACCAAGTATTACTTCACAGTACTAACTAACTTTTCCAATATTCAAGATGTAATCTTTATCGCCGACTCAAACTTTAGCATAAGCAATCAACACCAAATCAACATACATGCATACATACACAACAAATAACGTTACTACGTACTCAAGATACATTTTAACTCACAAATTTTACAATTTTAAAAAGTTTGTAACTTGATTTTAAAACATGAACTTTATTCATCAAACTTTCACTAATACTTGAATTTGACCTAGATTTTGGTATTATCTTACAAATGAGAAGACTTTGGATGATTTTGCACCTAAATTAGGCTCGAGGATGCATGTGTTTGGGCTCGACATGGACATTTTAGGGTGGATAGACTTGCAACTTGGAAGAGAAGAAGTTTGGAAGTGAATGGAAGTGTTTAGTTATGTTTTTACACTGCTTTCTCTATCTTTTCTCTTAGGAATTTTAATTTGTAGCCTTTGAAGTGGACATGAACAGGAAGCAAGGCAGTATAGAAATGAAATAAGGTTTGTAAAATAAAAAATATGAAAGGGAGGTTGTATTTATAGGCTTAGGAAAGTAATAAAATATATAATGTGGTTAGAATCAAATATACACACATTTATGCACTCCATACCTCCCTTCCCCCTCACTTGTACACATTACCCCCTCCTTCCAGGCCATGTTGTAGGGTACTTAAGGTATGACATAGCGTTTATGTGTGTGTGTATATATATGTGTGTATTTATATATATGCCTTTTATAACATAATTTGTCACATCTATGCTTAGTTACATATGTATATATAAGTTAATATACATAAATATGCTTAGTTAATACTAATCCTAACGTATAAAATGTGTGCATGTTTTACCAACTGAGCACAACGTTCTCGACAACTTTTGGGCATCGAAAAGTCGAAGTTTCGAAAAATGTTTTTCGGTCACATTTTCTATTTTTCTATGAACTATATGTAGTGGTAAAAAAATTTAAAAACTATTTTATCATCATTATTAAATAAATAAAATAGGTTTATTTGCTAAAATAATCCGCTTATTGATTATATAAAATATATTTAAAAAGCCTATTTCAAAGTGGCAAAATCCTGATTTGTTACAAATATATTTATCATCATATGTTATTATTTAAAAGATTTATATTTTAATTATAAACCTCTTATTCTAATATTAAAAATTTATTATATATTCGAAAATTAAGATGGCATTATTCCAGGTCGTTATCGAAAATTCAATTTTAAGTTCAAAAGTTACGTTTAAAATAAAAATGAATCATATTAAAGTTGTAAAATAATTTTAAATTATTCAAAATTTATTTTTGAAATTAAATAATTTATTTTTAAAATTTAATATATCTAATTAATTCTATTAATTAAATTAAATTAAATAATTCATTAAGAATCAGTTAATAAAGAACATATGTACATTCATATATATGTGTAATTATAATTGTTATAGTTTTATCTAACCTAAAATTATTTAACATAATTAAATTAAAATTTTCAAATTAATTAAGTATTTAATTAAGTTTTTTAATTAAATATTATTAAATAAATAATTAATTAAAGGTTAATTAGTTTTTCTATATATATATATTCATATATTGATGTGTATATACATGAACAAAATAATAAATGTTTTAGTTGGTTATTCACCCTAAATGGTTTGAGAAGAATTATAAAAATTATATAAATATTTTTATTTTGTTATGATGAATATTATGAATATAAATTATAAAATTAATATATAATGGTAGTTGTTTTTAAAATATTTTTAATGCTTTAGTGATGTAGAATACATAAGTATTTATAATTTTAACAATTACTTTAGAGTTTTGGACTAAAACATTTCCATGATGAATAATTCTTTAATCATACGTTACTTAATAATTGTATCTCAAACTATTAAGGGAATATCAGCTGTTCAATTGGACTTATAACAGATTTAGTGAACTCTTTGGGTTGATATGTATAGATATATGTAGTCCGAGATCTAATGATATTAAGACTGTTCCACTCACTTCCTTCAATTTATTAATGATTCATGATAGAGTTGAACATGTTTATTTGATACAAAAGTTATATTTCTTTGAAAAGTTCATTGAAGATAAAATGAAAGTCGAAAACATAAAGTTCAAAGGAAATAAAATAATTCGATCACATTGAATAGATAGGAATATTACAAGGAGTTCCAAGAGAAATTAAAACGAATAAGATTCAATGTCATATAACTCCTTCCCATAATACATAATGATGTATCTATAAGGAGCAATCAGACTTTGTTAGAAAAAGTATGATTGAGGACAAGTGAAGCTGAGATAATTCTTTCTATAAAGATATGTACTTAAAAGTAAATACATATTTTAAATTTAACCTCATCTGAAGCATAGTTTACAAAATCATATAAGACATGATTTAATAGGAAACCCCTATAAGTCAGTTTAAGGAATTGACAGGTTGTGTGAGTTGAGAGGTTACACGTAAATCACTCTTGAGTGATCTTATGTGGATCACCCAAAAGGAGTTTAGGATCAATCGATGATCAACTAATTTATGTTATGAACATAAGTTTCATGAACTCATAATTGAATCAATTTTATACTAGTATTAGATATGATCAAATGAATCTAACATAGAAACTGATTATATAATATGAAATGAAATCAACTAAGCCAAAAATGAACACAACTCATTAGTATGTCTAATAAGATTCTCACATATTACAAAAACTATAAGTTTCTTATCAATGTCAATAAAAGAATTATCAACAACAACTATTCCTTCAATTTTCAATAGGCCATAAACATTATTGACTCTACCATATGAAAGGATGCCTAATTCGAAAATGATTCCAAGTACATTACCAAAATATGATTTTGAAAGCTGTACCCAAAGAGATATGATCCATTGGCGGTAGGTGTGTCTTTGGAAGGAAGGCCAATGTAGTTGGAATATAGCAAGAAACATTAACGGTAACGACCTTGTAAACTTCAGTTGTTGAAATAAGCATAACAGATTCACAAATCAACGTGCTTAAATTAGTTCGGTTTATACTCACAAAAATTATCGCTTGTCATGACATCGATTTTCGTACGCCAACATTAAAGAAAAAATTAAAAATAATGATTCGAAGAGGATTTTCATGCGATAACCAAATTTTCATGAAATTAGTGCGAGCGTGAATGAATTTTTAAGTTATGGATAATCAATTAACTGATACAATAACGTCTTTGGACAAGCATTAGAGTTGAGCAAATATTGTAATAGAGAAATCAAATAGTTTAATTTTGAGCCAAAATGAAATGGAAGCTAGTGTCTATAAGAAAGAATATTAAAAGATACTAAAATATTTCTTAAATTACAAGTAAGGATGTTGGGCTTGTTCCAAACGATACAAGTACACTCCATATGAAAATGTTTAATGCAGAGCATTCGAGATAAGTCCTTTATACATCACAATAGGAATTATTGTAGGTGCCATATTGTCAACTATATCACAAGTCGCTTATGTAATTGGTAAATTAAGCGAGCATCAGATCCCAATTGAAATCACTAATGGTAGTTATGATTGTTCTCTAGTATTTATGAAATACTAGGGAATAGTCATTGAAAAAATGAACACCCTATGAAAGAGAATTCGGGCTTGAACGCTATAAGCGATATCAAATACAGCTTTTCAATCCTAAATTCATGTTCAACCTTCGTTAAGGAGATTAAAGTTGGAAATGTTTCAAACAAGAGATGGTTGTTTATTAAATCGAAAGGCTAACTACATTGCCCAAAATAATGCTGTAATAAAAGCAATATAAATGTAAAGGCAAAAGTTCATAGCTTAGCTAGGGGTGATTCCAAATGTTGAGAATCCCATGACTTTTGATGTAGCGCAAACTACAAAATCACAAGACTTAGGTCGCTCACGACCTAATGAAGAAATTTTAGGTCGCTCACGACCTAGCAAAGGTCCCTCGTGAGTTAACGAGCTAGGCATGAAGACATTCGAACGAGTTAACAAGTTAAACACTCCAACGCTTAGTCCCTTAAGTCGACTGTCAAGCTACGACCTAACGAAGCTTCGAGCTACCAATCCACGACCTAAAATCTTAAGTTGCTCAGATATTAGGTCGCCAGATGTTGAAGAATCCATATGCCTCTTCTTTAGGTCGCGACCATGTTAAGTCGTGAGTTTTGGGTCATGTTGTATAGGTCGTAAGTCGTTTGTAATGTAGGTCGTTAACGACCTAGTGTAAGTCGCTGTTTGAGTTAGGTCGGTGTTGGCCAATGTTGAGTCGCTTATGTTGTACAGTGTGTGTAACGACCCGTAAATTTTCGATAATTAAAATATCTAATTTAATAAGATTTCGTGATTTAGTGTTAGAAAAAATTTATAAGTCGTTTGGAATAATAATAACTAGAATGAAATGCAACAAATTTTATCTAAGTTAATTATTTATGAATTGAATGGAGTCCCAAATCAATTGAAATAATATGTAGTCAAAGGTAATTGAATGAATTTGTATTGTATAGGTAGTTGTGACACTTGTTTGTAAATAATAAACTTATAAGTAATTAAAAGTTAACGGTGATAATTATTTAGGTTACCTATTCATTTAGTTAGTCGAATTGAATTTGTGAACCAATTGCAATTGAAATGAAAGTTTATATATTAGTTGAGTGCATTATCTCTAACTGTAGTTAAATAATAATGTGGAATTCATTTGATGTAATATAGTAAATCGACTGATAATGAAATTTTATTTAAAAATCCAATATTGAAATCCGTCAAATATTGAACAATTAAATTGTTTAAATTTAATATTTGGAATTTATTGAATAATTGAATAACGGGAATTGAATAACTGTTTTAATGAAAATAGTTGTTCTATAATTTGAATTTGTTAAATTTTATAAGTTCGTTTTGAATATTTCAAAAGATAGTGATTTAAGAATAATCAAATTTGTTTAAATTTAGTATTTCAAATGTTTGAATAATTCAATTCCGAATTTGATACGATGAATTTGATATGGAAATTTAATATATGAAAATAGAGTGAATAATTGAAATTTGATTTAATATGATTCAAATTGGTTTCCAAGTGAATGTAAGTTATATTGGGATTATAATAGAGTTAATAAGATTTTGAAATTGGAACTTATTGGATAATTGAATAACTGGATTAATATGATTAAAAATGATTTGTAAAATTTTATTTTATCATATTAAAGTTAGAATGATGTTGTAGAACTTTTAAAATCGAATTAAAAGTAAATTTGTGAAAATTGAATATTTTAATATTTAATTGACGGGTTAAAATAGTCATTTTTCAAGCAGTCTCGGATTTCGACGAAACCCGTTTCATCGGATCCGTAATTTCATATTATTGTAAGGTTTCAAATTTCGAGTCAATCGGATTTACCATTTGTCCGGGGCGAGGCCAAACGCACAGAAATTTGATTAACCGATTTAATTTCAAATCGATCGTTTATTGCCGTAACTCACACATACGATCGAATTAGCTTCCGAAACCTATTCCATTGTGTCCGGAACGCGGGATAAACCCTTGAAACGCCGATTACAGCACGTAAATCGGAGTTCGAAAATCCGGGATGAATAGTGTCGCGTATTTTTCTATAAAAGGACTTCATAATTCACAAATTTCTAAAACCCTAGGTCAAAAGTGATAGCCGCCGCTTTCATTTCATTGGCCAGAAAATTTCGAAAGTTCTTCCACATTTTCCTCTCAATCCATCAAAAATTAGCAAAAACTCTCAACTACAAAGTTGTAGAGGGCATCAAGATCTACCTATCCAACGGTGGAGATCGGAAACGGAGCCACGGATTGACGGCAAAACGCGATGGAAGCAGCTGCGTTTTTCACGCAATTCGAGGCAGAGGATGAGGCCGAGCTTGGAGCTATTTGGGGTGAAGGTGGAGTAAGGTGGTGGCTTCGAAGTGGAGTAACCTGATCGTCTTCAAGATGCCGGAGTTGGTCGTATAATTAGCTTAAGCATCGGCGGCTATGTGTTGAAATTGTACGTGCTTTTCACGTTTTGGAGAAGATGGAAGGAAGGGCCCAGATCTGCAGTTGAGAAAATGGAGGACTGAGATTGAAAGTAGGGTTTGAAAAACATATGTGTATATATTTATATATATATTTAAATTCGCAAATGTTTAAAATGCATAACTTTTTCATACGAGGTCCGATTGGAACGAAACTTTTTGCGTTGCGATCGTAATGACGAGCACTTCGAAATGAAACTGGTTTGGATGGATTTGGAGACGGTGGAAATTTGGGCTAAAATTGGGCATCGTCCAGTTTTAGTTCCAAACCGGAACGTCTCGGCGACAACAGAATATCAAGGTGAGTGTTTTATAACGCTCACAACGTACTGAATATATTTATGCTAGTTAAGTTTAATATTATGAAGTGATATGAATTTTATTTGTCGTTGTTTGATAAAATTTAATTGTCGTATAGATTGTCATTGAATTCACCGTTGAAAATTAAATTGACGGTCAAGTTAAAAATAGAATTGAATTGCGATTAAATTACCTAACATTGATAACTATGAAATTGCCGTGAATTCTATTGCCTATTGGATGATGTAGTTCGATGGATGCTATTGGTTGATATTTAAATGTTTGGATGTTTATTTGTTTATATATATTCTGTTATGCATACATACGATACTGTGATTTAATTTAAGTGATATATATTCATCCCTGACATTTAAATTGAAATAAATAATCACTTGGCCATAGGATAGAAAATTATATACGGACACCGGATTGGCTAAATTAATAATTTTTAAAATCGTTGATTTGGAATTTATTTAAATGTTTTGATTTAAAGGTTACAAGTAAATAAATTATAGAAATCGAATTTATCAAAAATTTGAGTTTGGAATGTTGAAATAAATTTTGGTTAAAGGAAATTGTTAAATAATTTAAGTTGAGACTTTGTGATAAAAATTTTTGGGATATGACTGTATTTCGAAATTTATTTGTTTAAAGATTGAACATTATTTCGAGCTTTGAATATTACTAAGTAAAAGTGATATAAAAATGATATTTTGAAATTGAGCTTGGAATTGAATCATATTTGAAATTTGGTATTGAATCATACTTGAAATTTGGATTTGAATTTGAATATTAAAGAAATTTTTTGTTAAGTGTTATAAATTGATATTTTGAAAAACCAAGCTCCAAATCGATATAAATTGTAATTGAATTAATTGGAGACGAATATAGAATCTAATTGATTTCAAGCCAAAGTTGACATTGATTTGAATTGAAACCGAAATTGAATCGGTAGAATGGAAATTGAAATTGATTTGAGTTGAGAAGTTATAATTGAAATGTTTTGGTTTTGAAGTTGTTTCATTTTGTTTTCCAAATTACTCTGTTATATAAACCATCTTTAAATACTTAAACTATTTTAACCCATATTAATTATTTTAAATTAATTTATCTATTTGAAATCCATTTAAAGATTTTAAGTATTTTTAACTATTTTAATTATTTAAAACTACTTTTAAACTACTTAAAACTATTTTCAAAAATTTCAAGCTGAGAAATAAGGTGAAATGTATATGTTTAAATCCTGAATTTAAATATGAATTGGGTTAAATGAAGTTGCAACCTAAAGTGAAATTCGAAATGATTTTGGAAATCGAAATGAGATATTGAGGCGAAAAATGATTTTTGAAACGGAACCTTACATTTTAAGTAGATGCGATGATATTTGAAATGGATATGATTTTTTTGAAGCGAATATGATATTTTGATATCAATTATGAATCGATTTGAAATGTAAAAGAGCCAACGGTGTAATAATACGTAGTTATTAAAGAGATCGGGATCAGATATGGACATACTCTCTGTCGATACCGAACACCACTTTATTAACTATTATACGCGGAGTGTTGATCCAGAATGAAGTGGATGATTTGGTGAACGCGTTGACTGAAGAAAGAGATGGATGACCCTTGACATGACTAAAACAGGAGCCGCGCCGGGCCATTGAGGTTCGCCACCTCTAGCGGACACGCTTCTTCGATACCATTTCTATTACATTTGTGATTCGATTTGGGTGCACCCCTAGATTTGGGAGTGTTGTTTCGCGGTGTTGGGGTAGCTGCTGGCTATGCTCAACATCAGTCCGGATCACGCAACTACTAGTATCCTAGTTGGTATCGCCTCATGTACCTTGTCATACTGATTATCCTATTCGCGACCACTACGTTTGGTTTTGTGTTATACTTATGGGGTACCCTTGGATAACCACCAGTTTACGGTGGGGCTTACGGTGCAGTATAGACTATGGCATTATAAAACGTGTTAAGGGGGATTATGGTAACGGCTTAACGCTATTTTGATACTTTATATTACTGATAGACATTATCTACTTTGCGTACATTACTACCTAGTAGATAGTTTAACGGATCCTTGAGAGATGGAAAATCCCGTAACATCTCTTGAGTTATTGCACGCACGTTGACACTGGATATGAGATGTCAAACCCCGTAAACATCTCTGACGCCATTACACTCATATTTATTTACGATTGATTTAACTTTCATAAGGATATTTTAGTCCTGACTCGAGTGTTTTGTCTTTTCATTACGCTCGGGTCAGTCCTGAGTTTTCAGATTTTTGAAGATCTATTCCGGAGGATGAAGACGAAGATTTGGTATACTATTACTATTATTACCTTTGCATCATGCTATCTGCTGCATTATTTTATTTGTTCTATTGTATATGTATAACTCTGATAAATGTTGTATAAATAATGATCAAAGTATTGTAAACAGCTTCATGAACTGTTTATTTGACTATTATATTTATCGTTCCGCTGCAAGATTCTGTGTTGTTTCATTTCCATTATTTCCCTTCCCTTTCTTTTCTTATTTAACCCAATAACCATCTTCCATTTTGAATGGTTTGGAATCGGCATGCGTATTTGATCGTCGGTTTAAACTGTCCAAAAAGGCGGGTCGTTACAATTGGTATCAGAGCCTTGGTTTAGCGATAAACCTTGGCTCTAGTGGGGAATAACTCATTGAAATAGAGGTAAACTATATGAATGAGTTGAGTGTATATGAGAGAGCGTACTTGTTATTTGATATAAAATGGTTTTATATTGTGTTAACTATGTTCCGTTGAGTATTTATGAATTCTGGTTGATACTTGGGACGCCAAGGCGTCGATAGGAATTTCTAAACACTCGAATAGGACAAACCAACACAATATCGTTTTGGAATATATTTTACATAAAAGAATTATTTGAATATTTATTCATTTTGATTGAATTGATTGTTAGGAGATGATAATATTAGATTATTATCGTTATTGTTTGATCAGTCAATATTTACAACAATTGATTAAATAACAATGGGTTTAGGAAAATGAAATCTTGTAAACACAATTGATAATGAATATAAATGAATTTTTAACTTGGATTTGGGAATTTAAGTTCCGGTGTTTGAAATTGACTTACAAGAATTTGAAAAATAAAATATGAGTATTATATGATAGTATAATTGAGTTGAAATTGTTTTCGAAGGATTTTTTTTAATGATAAATGTTATATTCCCTTCTCTTGACGTTAGAAAATGATTTCGGTGATGAGTGCACGCGTCATCGGCGTTTATTTTCGAGAGTCCGAGTGGGGGAGACCACTTAATAGCTTGTCTAAACCTTGTTTTGATTCAAATTTTATTTTATTTTGTATTCTCTATAGTATGATTTTATATATAAATTATATAAGTATATATTATTTCAAAACTTGATTTGAAATGAAACCGGGATTGGAATTCTTAAGTCCTTTAATAATTAATGATTTTTTAAATGATTGAAATGAATTTAGACTTGAATCATTAAGGAACTTCTGAATTGTGAAATGAGAAATGAACCTAAGAGCTAAGTGAAAATATCAATTGAAGTAGAAATCCTTAGAATTAGGAAATTATGAACTTAAAATAAAATTGAAACTATAAAACTCGCATAGTATTAAATTTCATTCTATAGCATAGATATAACTTACCAAAATATTTATGAAGTTCAAAAATGTTATATGAATTGTTAATTGGATAGTATACAAGTATAGGTTTGAATAATGAAATATGCATTTAATTAATGGTTTGCAAATATAAATAATTTTTTTAGTAAATAATTGGAATTTAAATTAACATTTAAAGGTGATTCACAATTATGTTAATATAAATGGAAATACTATATGTGAATGTAAATGTGAAATTAAATTATAGTGAAATTTAAGTAATGACTTAAGAATTAATTAATTGAAAATTCAACTTTAAATGAAAAGAAGTCGTATGTTGTTTAACTACATTCTATTTGCATAACTATAACTTACCAAATACTTAAAAGGTTTAAAATGCTAATAAGGATAAGTAGGGAAATAATATACCAGTGTGAGAGTGAGTAATAAAATGTGAAGATCTATTGATAGTTGTAAATATAAAAGAAATTTAAGCTGTAAAATGAATGATATATATAAGTGAATGAATAAAATTTAAAATTAATGAAATATAAAATTGGTAAATGGACACTAATTAAATTTGAATATAACTAAATGTCAATAAACTTGGAAGTGTATGAAATTAAAATTGACTTGGAAATGTATAATTGATTTAGTGTAGATTTTGGATGGATGTTAATGTTTGATATGCATTGGTTGTTAGATGGATGATAATTGATTAAGTAGAATTCATTAGTGTTAATGGAATTGAATAAACGGTATAAAATTTCAAAATAATTAAATTCAAATTTGAAGCAAAGTGAAATTAAATATAATTGAATTCAATTTAAATTGAAGCAAATTGACTTGAAGTTAAAAATGTGAATGAAACAAACTTGAATAAATCGAAAAAAAATTGAATGTAAACCTATTGCATGGATGAATAAGAAAATAAATGACCTTGTGTTTATGATTGTTCTTTAGAAAATTTGAAGTTTTGATGGTTTGTACTTTGAAATAATAAAAGCAAATTTTGGGAAAAATACAAAATTGTCCAATATATGTTGAAACGAAAACAACCATAACTTTTAATGGCTGAACGGAATTCGACGATCTTGGACTTTTCCAAAAGCTTAGAAACTATAGCACAACTTTTATTTAGAGTGTCTTGAGAAAATTCCTTCGTCTACTAGGTTAAAAACTTGAATGTTACTTGCTGTCCTGTGTAAAAATAAGTAAAATCAGTAGTATATACCCTTAGTAATTTCGCCATACCTTTTGACTAGTTTATCGGATTTTTATGATCTTGCACTTTCTGGAAAGCTAAGAACTTAAGGTAAAACTTTTGTTTTAAGTGTTTTGTGTTTTGAAGTCGTTTGGAAGATCGAAAACGCGGGTGAACGTCGCTGACCTGCACAATTCATTGCCCAGGCTGAGGCGTATCCTCTAAGTAAAACGGCCATAATTTTTGAACGTATGGTCCGAATTCGATGAATTTGGACATTCCGGAAAGCATGAAATTAATGCAACAACTCTTGTTTAAATTCTGTTGCCAAATTTTATCGTTTCGGTGACCTAAAACTAAGATTTGTTTGTCGTCCTGAAATTGGAATATCAGTTTTGAAGCTAAATATGTTATATATTTGTTGTGTAGGCTACGTATATCGATCTATCTTTATATGCATGGTTCTAACTTAGTTATTGAGCATTTTAGTAGGTAGAAAAGGGGTTGTGCTTCGTTGTGGAGCTTGCTTCTGCGCTAAATGCAGAATGTAAGTAAATTGCTAATAAATGCTAAATAAAAGGTACACTTACGGTTTTATATGGTATTGGTGATATATTTATGTTGTTTCCCCAGACATGGGATGCCTCATCATTGAGATAAGATTCATATTTGATATATATTGGTCGCGCAAAGGAGACTCTGCCGATTTTTTTTTTTTAAATTCGGGTGTTAGAAAATTTTCGAGTTTTAAAATTTTATAATTTGTTTTGTTAACTAACTTTTAGAGTTAGAAAGCCGTTCGGAGCAACTTGGTGGAAGCGTAATTATGACTTTATAAATGGAATTTCATTGTTTTATAAGTTGGTAACTTTGAATAAAATATATCAAACGTTGAATTCTATACTTAGTTGCTTTCCTTTTTTTTCCTTTTTGGGGACGAAAAGTTTTGAGTGGGGGAGAGTGTAACGACCCGTAAATTTTCGATAATTAAAATAGCTAATTTAATAAGATTTCGTGATTTAGTGTTAGAAAAAAAATTATAAGTCGTTTGGAATAATAATAACTAGAATGAAATGCAACAAATTTTATCTAAGTTAATTATTTATGAATTGAATGGAGTCCCAAATCAATTGAAACAATATGTAGTCAAAGGTAATTGAATGAATTTGTATTGTATAGGTAGTTGTGACACTTGTTTGTAAATAATAAACTTATAAGTAATTAAAAGTTAACGATGATAATTATTTAAGTTACCTATTCATTTAGTTAGTCGAATTGAATTTGTGAACCAATTGCAATTGAAATGAAAGTTTATATATTAGTTGAGTGCATTATCTCTAACTGTAGTTAAATAATAATGTGGAATTCATTTGATGTAATATAGTAAATCGACTGATAATGAAATTTTATTTAAAAATCCAATATTGAAATCCGTCAAATATTGAACAATTAAATTGTTTAAATTAATATTTGGAATTTATTGAATAATTGAATAATGGGAATTGAATAACTGTTTTAATGAAAATGGTTGTTCTATAATTTGAATTTGTTAAATTTTATAAGTTCGTTTTGAATATTTGAAAAGATAGTGATTTAAGAATAATCAAATTTGTTTAAATTTAATATTTCAAATGTTTGAATAATTAAATTCCGAATTTGATACGATTAATTTGATATGGAAATTTAATATATGAAAATAGAGTGAATAATTGAAATTTGATTTAATATGATTCAAATTGGTTTCCAAGTGAATGTAAGTTATATTGGGATTATAATAGAGTTAATAAGATTTTGAATTGGAATTTATTGGATAATTGAATAACGGTTTTAATATGATTAAAAATGATTTGTAAAATTTTATTTTATCATATTAAAGTTAGAATGATGTTGTAGAACTTTTAAAATCGAATTAAAAGTAAATTTGTTAAAATTGAATATTTTAATATTTAATTGACGAGTTAAAATAGTCATTTTTTAAACAGTCTCGGATTTCAACGAAACCAGTTTCATCGGATCCATAATGACGTATTATTGTATGGTTTCAAATTTCGAGTCAATCGAATTTACCGTTCGTCCGGGGCGAGCTCAAACGCACAGAAATTTGATTAACCGATTTAATTTCAAATCGATCGTTTATTGCCGTAACTCACACATACGATCGAATTAGCTTCCGAAACTTGTTCCATTGTGTCCGAAACGCGGGATAAACCTTAATTAGAAACGCCGGTTACCGCACGTAAATCGGAGTTCGGAAAATCCGAGATGAATAATGTCGCGTATTTTTCTATAAAAGGACTTCGTAATTCACAAATTTCTAAAACCCTAGGTCAAAAGGTGATAGCCGCCACTTTCATTTCAATGGCCAGAAAATTTCAAAACTTCTTCCTCATTTTCCTCTCAATCCATCAACAATTAGCAAAAACTCTCAACTACAAAGTTGTAGAGGGCATCAAGATCTAGCTATCCAACGGTAGAGATCGGAAACGGAGCCACGGATTGACGGCAAAACGCGATAGAAGCAGCTGCGTTATTCACGCAATTCGAGGCAGAGGATGAGGCCGAGCTTGGAGCTATTTGGGGTGAAGGTGGAGTAAGGCGGTGGCTTCGAAGTGGTGTAACCTGATCGTCTTCAAGATGCCGGAGTTGGTCGTATAATTAGCTTAAGCATCGGCGGCTATGGGTTGAAATTGTACGTGCTTTTCACGTTTTGGAGAAGATGGAAGGAAGGGCCCAGATCTGCAGTTGGGAAAATGGAGGGCTGAGACTGAAAGTAGGGTTTAAAAAAATATGTGTATATATTTATATATATATTTAAATTCGCAAATGTTTAAAATGCATAACTTTTTCATACGAGATCCGATTGGAACGAAACTTTTTGCGTTGCGATTGTAATGACGAGCGCTTCGAAATGAAACTGGTTTGGATGGATTTGGAGACGGTGGAAATTTGGGCTAAAATTGGGCATCGTCCAGTTTTAGTTCCAAACCGGAACGTCTTGGCGACAACAGAATATCAAGGTGAGTGTTTTATAACACTCACAACGTACTGAATATCTTTATGCTAGTTAAGTTTAATATTATGAAGTGATATGAATTTTATTTGTCGTTGTTTGATACAATTTAATTGTCGTATAGATTGTCATTGAATTCACCGTTGAAAATTAAATTAACGGTCAAGTTAAAATTAGAATTGAATTGCGTTTAAATTACCTAACATTGATAACTATGAAATTGCCGTGAATTGTATTGCCTATTGGATGATGTAGTTCGATGGATGCTATTGGTTGATATTTAAATGTTTGGATGTTTATTTGCTTATATATATTCTGTTATGCATACATACGATACTGTGATTTAATTTAAGTGATATATATTCATCCCTGACCTTTAAATTGAAATAAATAATCACTTGGCCATAGGATAGAAAATTATATACGGACACCGGATTGGGTAAAATAATTATTTTTAAAATCGTCGATTTGAAATTTATTTAAATGTTTTGATTTAAAGGTTACAAGTAAAGTCAAATTATAGAAATCGAATTTATCGAAAATTTGAGTTTGGAATGTTGAAATAAATTTTGGTTAAAGGAAATTGTTAAATAATTTAAGTTGAGACTTTGAGATAAAAAAAAATTGGGATATGATTGTATTTCCAAATTTATTTGTTTAAAGATTGAACATTATTTCGAGCCTTGAATATTACTAAGTAAAAGTGATATAAAAATGATATTTTTAAATTGAGCTTAGAATTGAATCATATTTGAAATTTGGAATTGAATCATATTTGAAATTTGGATTTGAATTCTAATATTAAAGGAAAATTTTGTTAAGTGTTATAAATTGATATTTTGAAAAATCAGGCTCCAAATCGATATAAATTGTAATTGAATTAATTGGAGATGAATATAGAATCGAATTGATTTGAAGTCAAAGTTGACATTGGTTTGAATTGAAATCGAAATTGAATCGGTAAAATGGAAATTGAAATTGATTTGAATTGAGAAGTTATAATTGAAATGTTTTGGTTTTGAAGCTGTTTCATTTTGTTTTCCAAATTACTCTGTTATATAAACCATCTTTAAATACTTAAACTATTTTAACCTATATTAATTAATTTAAATTAATTTATCTATTTGAAATCCATTTGAAGATTTTAAGTATTTTTAACTATTTTAATTATTTAAGACTACTTTTAAACTACTTCAAACTATTTTCAAAAATTTCAAGCTGAGCAATAAGGTGAAATGTATATGTTTAAATCTTGAATTTAAATATGAATTGGGTTAAATGAAGTTGCAACCTAAAGTGAAATTCGAAATGATTTTGGAAATCGAAATGAGATATTGAGGCGAAAAATGATTTTTGAAACGGAACCTAACATTTTAAATAGATGCGATGATATTTGAAATGGATATGATTTTTTTGAAGCGAATATGATATTTTGATATCAATTATGAATCGTTTTGAAATGTAAATGAGCCAACTGTGTAATAATACATAGTTATTAAAGAGACCGGGATCGGATATGGACATACTCTCTGTCGATACCGAACACCACTTTAGTAACTATTATACGCGGAGTGTTGATCCAGAATGAAGTGGATGATTTGGTGAACGCGTTGACTGAAGAAAGAGAACGATATTGGATGACCCCTGACATGACTAAAACAGGAGCCAGGCCGGGCCATTGAGGTTAGCCACCTCTAGCGGACACGCTTCTTCGATACCATTTCTATTACATTTGTGATTCGATTTGGGTGCACCCCTTGATTTGGGAGTGTTGTTTCGCGGTGTTGGGGTAGCTGCTGGCTATGCTCAACATCAGTCCGGATCACGCAACTACTAGTATCCTAGTTGGTATCGCCTCATGTACCTTGTCATACTAATTATCCTATACGCGACCTCTACGTTTGGTTTTGTGTTATACCTACGGGGTACCCTCTGATAACCACCGGTTTACGGTGGGGCTTACGGTGCTGTATAGACTATGGCATTAAAAACGTGTTAAGGGGGATTATGGTAACGCCTTAACGCTATTTTGATACTTTATATTACTGATAGACATTATCTACTTAGGGTACATTACTACCTAGTAGATAGTTTAATGGATCCTTGAGAGATGGAAAATCCCGTAACATCTCTTGAGTTATTACACGCACGTTGACACTGGATATGAGATGTCAAACCCCGTAAACTTCTCTGACGCCATTACACTCATTTTTATTTACGATTGATTTAACTTTCATAAGGATATTTTAGTCCTGACTCGAGTGTTTTGTCTTTTCATTACGCTCGGGTCAGTCCTGAGTTTTCAGATTTTTGAAGATCTATTCTGGGGGACGAAGACGAAGATTTGGTATACTATTACTATTACTACCTTTGCATCATGCTATCTGCTGCATTATTTTATTTGTTCTATTGTATATGTATAACTCTAATAAATGTTGTATAAATAATAATCAAAGTATTGTAAACAGCTTCATGAACTGTTTATTTGACTATTATATTTATCGTTCCGCTGCAAGATTCTGTGTTGTTTCATTTCCTTTATTTCCCTTCCCTTTCTTTTCTTCTTTACCCCAATAACCATCTGCCCTTTTGAATGGTTTGGAATCGGCATGTGTATTTGATCGTCGGTTTAAACTTTCCAAAAAGGCGGGTCGTTACAGTGTGATGTTGTAACGACCTAGTTAGGTCGTAAGTCGCGTGTGAGTCATTGTGTTTGTTAACTCGTGTATGTTACTTAGGTCGTTTGAATTGAAGGTCATAGTCGGCCAAGTGTTATGTCGTTGAGTCACGTGTTGTTAGGTCGCGGACTACTGTAAGTCGCGTACCAGTGTTGTGTTGTAAGTAGTTAGGTCGCTAACGACCTTGGTTAAGTCGTAGGTCGCCTGACGACCTAAGGGTCTGGTGTTGTAAATGCTATAAATAGGCATGGACGACCTAAGGTAGGTTATTGTTGAATAAAATTCTTGTTCGTTAGCTTTGTGCTTTCGTTAATCGGTAGTTGAGTGTGATCTCCTATCTCCACCTACGGTATTCGAGTGCGCTCGAATCAACGTTCGTTGAAGCCAATTCGCGGAATCAAGTGCGCTTGATCAACGATCGAAGAATTGTAGATCTCTTTTCACGGTATCGTGCGCGATCAACGTGTAAGAGATAGCTAGAATTCGGTATCTTCGGATCAACGAATTTGGGCCTAGCAGTATTTTCAATCCACCAATTGCTACTTTCATCGATTCATCCAGTTTTCCATATATCCGCTGCGTCAGTTTGGTATCAGAGCTAGATTTAGCCAATCATAGCTAAGCGAGTCTTGGATCCAAAGAGTTTGAAGTTGAAGTTCATTTTGAAGTTTGAAGCCATACATCACTTTGAAGAGTTCAAAGCCGAGCCACATTTTTCCAAAGCTAAGTTTTAAAGTGTTTGTTGAAGATTATTTGATTCAATCATGCCGCCGAGAAGAGCTAACCGCCATCAAAATGTTGAAGCGTTGTATAGAATGGAAGAAGCCGAGCAAATGGAACAACGCATTAATGAGAAATTTGATGAAGGCATTGGGAAGTTAGAGAGACTGATGAATGACTTGAATCAAAGTCAAAGGAGAAGGTCAACAAACTCGAACCATGGAGGAAACAGAGTTTCGCCATCAGTTGCGGAAGCGAGAAGGGTGTCGCCACAATCTTTTAGAGAAAGAAGAGAAATATCAATTTCGTCGAAAAGAGATCACCATGATTATAGACATGAAGAGAGAAGAACTCCACGTGAGTTTGAAGATGAGCCATATCGAGATGAAGAGGACATAGTAGAAGAGACATGCGTGATCGAAGGGATGTTGATGGTCGAGATTGATATAGACATACATTTGATTTTGATGAAGATGGTGATAGAGCTAGCATTCATTATCGAGATCGAGACCAAGTTCGAAATTCATATCGGGATATAGATGATGATCATCGATGGGAATCGGGTATGAAGATGGAAATTCCTAAATTTAAAGGTGGAATGGTAGCAGAAGAATTCCTTGATTGGTTGTCTAATATTGAAGAGATCTTTGATTTCAAAGAGGTTTCGGAAAATCGTCGAGTGAAGTTGGTTGCTACTAGGTTGAGGGGGAGAGCTATGGCGTGGTGGCAGCAAACCAAACTTACACGAGAACGGATGGGGAAGTCAAAGGTTGTTGCTTGGGATAAGATGAAGAAGTTAATGAAAGCTACATTTTTACCTTACAACTATCAATTACTTATGTACCAGAGATTGCAGGATCTGAGGCAAGGAGCGAAGACTGTTAATGATTATGCTGATGAATTCTATTAACTGATTGCAAGGAATGACATTATGGAGACGGAGGAATAATTGACAGCTAGATTTGTTGGAGGGTTGCGAATGCAGATTCAAGATATGGTGAATATGTTTGATCCTAGAACTGTGACTGAAGCACACCAGAAGGCGTTGGCTTGGGAGAAGCAGGGAAGACGGGAAGGTGGTGTGTTTACAAATTCCAACAATCAAGTGAAGGGTGTTAGTGGAAGTTCCAATGTTTCTAAGGCTGCTAGTAAACCAGTTGTGAATGAAGTTGCGAAGGCGAAGGTCGACAACAGTTTCAAATATTATAATTGCCAGGAAGTGGGTCACAAGAGTTATGAATGTCCGAAGCCGAAGAAACGAACTATGATTGCTGAAGTTGAAGGTGAGGATGTTGGTGAAGGTTATTCTAGTCCAGTTGAGGAGGATGAACAAGATATTGCGTCAGGAGATGAAGGATGTAATCTGATGATGAGGAGGACTTGTTTAACACCGAAACAGGAAGAAGAAGCTAGTTGGTTGAGGAGTAACATCTTTCAGTCGACATGCACTATTTTGGGGAAGGTGTGTAAATTTGTGATTGACGCAGGAAGTTGTGACAATAGTCTTTCTACTGAAGCTGTGAGAAAGTTGAAGCTGAAAACGGAGAAGCATCCAAATCCTTACAAGTTAGCGTGGTTGAGAAAAGGAGGAGAGGTGAAGGTGGACAGGCAAGTTCGAGTTTCATTTTCTATTGGGAAGAATTATAAAGACGAGATCTGGTGTGATGTAGTTGAGATGGATGTTTGTCACTTGCTTTTGGGAAGACCATGGAAGTATGATCGAGCAGTACAGCATGACGGTCGGACCAATAGCTACAGTTTTATGTTTGAAGGTGTTAAGATTATTTTAGTTCCGAAGAAGGGACAACAAGGAGAAAGCAAATCAGAAGAGATTGAGGAGCTGAAGACTCTGTTGACTTTGAAAGAATTTGTCGAAGAAGTAGAGGAGAGTCCAGAGGTATTTTTGTTGATTGGACGTGAAACGACTGATTCTGTTGAAATCCCAGAGGAAGTAAAACCAATATTGGAAGAATTCAGTGATGTGTTTCCTGAAGAGTTGCCAACGGAGTTGCCACCGTTGAGGGATATTCAACATCAAATTGATCTTGTGGCAGGGGCAGTATTACCACACAGACCACATTACAGGATGAGTCCTAAGGAGCATGAGGAACTGAGAAGGCAGGTGGAGGAGTTGTTAGAACAGGGGCGTGTTCAGGAGAGCTTGAGTCCTTGTACAGTGCCAGCTTTATTGGTGCCAAAGAAGGATGGTTCGTGGTGGATGTGTATGGACAGTCAGGCTCTAAACAAGATCACTGTGAGATACATGTTTCCTATGCCGAGGTTCTATGATTTGATTGATCAGTTGAGTGGACTTGTTGTGTTTTCGAAGATTGACTTGAAGAGTGGATACCATCAGATTCGTATTAGACCGGGTGATGAGTGGAAGACTGCTTTTAAAACGAGGGAAGGTTTATACGAATGGTTGGTGATGCCGTTTGGCTTGTCAAATGATCCGAGTACTTTTATGAGAGTTATGAACCAGATTTTCAGACCATTTATTGGGAAGTTCGTGGTAGTTTACTTTGATGATATTTTGATCTATAGTGGGAGTATGGAAGAGCATGTCCGGCATTTGCGTGAAGTACTGTTGATTCTACGACAGGAGAAATTTTATGCTGCAACAAAGAAGTGTGTGTTTATGTCGCACGGTGTTTTGTTTTTGGGATATGTTCTGTCTAAGGAAGGCAATCAAGTGGATGAAAGTAAAGTAGAAGCTGTCAGGAGTTGGCCATAGCCAAAGACAATTACTGAAGTGAGGAGTTTTCATGGGTTGGTATCTTTTTATCGAAGATTCATTCCACACTTTAGTAGTGTAATGGCACCTGTAACCGATTGTATGAAGGGAAAGAAGTTTACATGGTCAGAGGAAGCAGGGGTTGCTTTTGAGAAGATCAAGACACTTTTGACGTCAGCGCCAATTCTAGTTTTGCCGGATTTTCAGTTGTTGTTTGAGTTACATACTGATGCCTCGAAGGTCGGGATTGGTGGAGCCTTGAGTCAGAAGGGAAAACCAGTCGCTTATTTCGGTGAGAAATTGTCGGGAGCTAAGTTGAGATATAGCACATACGATGTGGAGTTTTACGCGATTGTTCAAGCTGTAAAGCACTGGAGACATTATCTGTTCCAGAAAGAGTTTGTTCTTTATACGGATCATGAAGCTTTGAAGCATTTGCAAGGGCAGGACAAGATTTCAGCAAGGCATGCATCGTGGATCGCCTATTTGCAGCAGTTTACTTTTGTTGTGAAGCACAAATCTGGGGTAACAAATCGTGTGGCTGATGCTTTGAGTAGGAGGAGCCGTTTATTGACGACAATGAAGGTAGAGGTGACAGGTTTTGAATTATTGCCCGAACTACTTGAAGAAGATCCTTACTTTATGAAATTTGTTGAAAAGGTCAAGGAGGGGAATTCTAATGAATTTTTGTTGGTGGATGGTTTTCTGTTTGAGGGAAATCGATTAAGTATACCAGATAGCAGTTTGAGAATGAAGATTATCAAGGAGTTGCACGAGGAAGGACATGTAGGAAGGGATCGCACATTACAGTTGATTTCTCAATCTTACTTTTGGCCGTCAATGAGGAAAGAGGTTAAAAGGTTTGTGGAGAGATGTCATATCTGTCAAGTTTCAAAGGGAACAACGACCAATGCGGGATTATATATGACATTACCTGTACCGACTAAACCTTGGGTTGAGGTGAGCATGGACTTTGTTTTGGTTTTGCCTAAAACTCAAAGGGGTAACGATTCCTTTTATGTGGTGGTTGACCGATTTTCGAAGATGGGACATTTTGTTGTTTGTAAGAAGACGGCGGATGCAGTTCATGTGGCACAGATGTTCTTGAAAGAGATCTATCATCTACATGGTTTACCAGAATCTATAGTTTTAGACTGGGATACCAGATTTCTGAGTCATTTTTGGCTGAGTTTGTGGAAGATGGTCGGAACGAAGCTGAAATTTAGTAAGCTTATCATCCGCAAACGGATGGGCAGACGGAGGTTGTGAACAGATCGTTGGGAAATTTATTGCGATGTCTTGTGAAAGATAATCTGAAGTGCTGGGATGTGAAATTATGTCAAGCGGAGTTTGCTCATAATCTTGCGGTGAATCGTAGTACAGGTTTCAGTCCATTTCAGATTGTATATTCAAGCTTGCCAAAGGGACCGTTGGATTTGACGATAGTGCCACAACCGAAGGGGATAGTTAAACGAGCTACTAATTTTGTGGATGGTTTGACAGAATGCCATAAAATCGCTCAGGAACGATTAGAAAAGTCGAATGAGAAGTATAAACGATTTGCGGATTTGAAGCGATGAAGTGTTGAATTTAAGGAAGGAGATTTAGTACATGTTGTGCTAACGAAGGACCGTTTTTAGGTGGGAACAAATAATAAACTTAAAGCTCGAAAGATTGGTCCTGTAAAGATTGTGAAACGAATCAATGAAAACGCGTATAAATTGGAGCAGTCGGAGGATGTGTATACTTCTGGTGTTTTCAACGTCAAATACTTAATTCCGTATCATGAAAGTGAACTTGTAGTTGAAAAAGATAGTGAAAATTTAAGGACGAATTTCTGTCAACCGGCGGAGGATGATGCAGCGCAAACTACAAAATCACAAGACTTAGGTCGCTCACGACCTAATGAAGAAATTTTAGGTCGCTCACGACCTAGCAAAGGTCGCTCGCGAGTTAACGAGCTAGGCATGAAGACATTCGAACGAGTTAACAAGTTAAACACTCCAACGCTCAGTCCCTTAAGTCGACTATCAAGCTACAACCTAACGAAGCTTCGAGCTACCAATCCACGACCTAAAATCTTAAGTCGCTCAAATATTAGGTCGCCAGATGTTGAAGAATCCATGTTGCCGCTTCTTTAGGTCACGACAATGTTAAGTCGTGAGTTTTGGGTCATGTTGTATAGGTCAGTCATTTGTAATATAGGTCGTTAACGACCTAGTGTAAGTCGCTGTTTGAGTTAGGTCGGTGTTGGCCAATGTTGAGTCGCTTATGTTTTATAGTGTGATGTTGTAACGACCTAGTTAGGTCGTAAGTCGCGTGTGAGTCATTGTGTTTGTTAACTCGTGTGTGTTACTTAGGTCGTTTGAATTGAAGGTCGTAGGTCGGCCAAGTGTTATGTCGTTGAGTCGCGTGTTGTTAGGTCGTGGACTACTGTAAGTCGCGTACCAGTGTTGTGTTGTAAGTAGTTAGGTCGCTAACGACCTTGGTTAAGTCGTAGGTCGCCTGACGACCTAAGGGTCTGGTGTTGTAAATGCTATAAATAGGCATGGACGGGTCAGTTGTAAGGTAGGTTATTGTCGAATAAAATTCTTGTTTGTTAGCTTTGTGCTTTCATTAATCGGTAGTTGAGTGTGATCTCCTATCTCCACCTACGGTATTCGAGTGCGCTCGAATCAATGTTCGTTGAAGCCAATTCGCGGAATCAAGTGCGCTTGATCAACGCTCGAAGAATTTTAGATCTCTTTTCACGGTATCGTGCGCGATCAACGTGTCAGAGATAGCTAGAATTCGGTATCTTCGGATCAACGAATTTTGGCCTTGCAGTATTTTCAATCCACCGATTGCTACTTTCATCGATTCATCCAGTTTTCCATATATCCGCTGCGTCAACTTTGTTTTGATAAAATAATGCCACAATATAGATTGTAAATGAAATTAGGACTCACAAGATTTCTAAACAAATGATCTGAAAGTTCCATACATAAAGGCAGTTTATCAACGATAGAGAAATGTTAGATGATAGAGTAGACAGTAATACAATATTACAAATCCATTCAATTTGGGAATAGCTCAATCAATTTTGAATTGAGAGTAATGATATTAAGTTCCACAATTGATCGTATGCAAGTGTGAGTTTAAAAGAGTTAGTGCTATGTCCTAGGGAAAATTATTCAATTTGTTACATATATCTAACTAGATAGTCAATTTTGTCCACAGTAACGATGATTGTTTTGTTTCATACACTTTATTTTATTGTGGTATAATTAATTACGTAATTATTTTAAAGTATCTTAATAATAAAAACCTTACATGTTATGTGATTGTAGTTGCATAGTTCTAGCCGTTAGCAATTAATCATAAAATAAAATGACATTTTGTTTTAAGAACTCTAAGTCAAGATGTTTTGAGAAAGGATATTGATACATCTACTGAAACCAAAGTGCGTAAGCTCTTCAAATATTAGGCAGTGCATTACTCATAATTTTTAGGGGCACTAAGAGGTTACGTACTCGTAGTTATTGGATAACTATGGAATGACTCGTCAAGGAGTTTCTTATTGGTTGACAACAACGAGGACAAACATGAAATATCAGTGTGACAACATTACACAGTTCCCTCAAATTGACAATATAGTGAAACTTCGATGTGAATACTCCACTTTGATTATAGTTAAATTATGGAATAACTATCCATCGAACGATTATCATAGAGTCTGAGTTGAAGCTTTGGAAGTGAGGCAATATTCAATAGAGAATTCATTTCTTGGTACGAAGTTAGTATTATAATCAACTGTTATCAACTAGAAGTCAAAATCACTTGCCAAAGTAGCACGGTTAATAATAATAATTATTATTGAACTGTTACAATATATGTAAATCATAAAATGAATATGCTTTTATGTTCTTTTGTTTAGTCCCACATCGTGGAATATGTTAAATCCTTTGCTCTGAAGCCTTTATATAAAAGTGGCTATGTAATGTAAATATATGACAAATTCTGAAGAATGAATAATATATCTTTTGCCTCTCTCTCTAATGGCTTCCACTTTCTTCATTTCATAACACGTTATCAGCACGATCTTTTTCTTGAATGTATGGATATTCTAATCCAGAAGATTAGATCCGTTTTTTTCATGTAGGTACATCCCTTTCTCTTATTCAGTTACTGAAATCAGATCCATCTCTTCCTCTTATTCAACCATTGAAATCAGGTTTGAAATTTTCTAGATCTGCTTTTCTAGATTTATTTTGCGATTAATTTAGATCTAGATTTAAATATTCTTGTTTCATAATTCTATATGTATTTCATAACTTTTCAGATTTGGATTTAAGTTTTAATATATCTTATCTTTTCAAGATCTTATTTTGTTATAGATCTAAATTTATAGATCTTATTCCACTGTACATGAATTTTTGTCATTATATTTCAGATCTCGTCCTACAATAGGTCTGATTTTTTTGTTCTTATTTTTCTGATCTCATCATATCGTAGATCTTAAAATCATACTCAAATAATATATCTTTGAGATCTGTATATTGTTTAAAAAATGTTGTGATTTTTTGAAGTTGGATTTGAATTGATTTCAAACTTGCTTATTATTGCATGTTTTTTTTGAGTTCATTATTTTGGAAAGCAAGTTTTGAATTTGACGATTTCTGTTGTTGATTCAAATAAATTTATTGATCTTGATTACATTTGGTTTGTGATATAGATCTAAGTAATATATACATGTTTGATAAATGAAGTTTTCATTTTGGAAACTCTTTGATTTGGATTTTGATTTTGGAAATTATTTTGATATATATTGTTTATATTTCCAGAAGAAATATTTTATTATTTCTTAGAGAAACATATACAAAAATAATGTATATTTAGAAGATCATATAAGTTTAGATCCAATATTAATATTGATTTAGTACACCTGAAGTGAATGAAAACGTTAATGAAAACATATACGGTAAATTTAATTTCTGGCATTTGAAATAAAAGTTGAGAACCTGCAGTTCCTACAATGATAAAAGCTTGAGTTTTCATAAATTATTCAATTTCAAGTTTTCTTATAATAAAGAACCAGAAGTTTCAATAAAAGAGCAGAAACTTGAATTATATAAAAAGGGATATATATATATATATGTATGTATGTATGTATGTATGTATGTATGTACATATATATATAAGAGTTATTTTAGAAATTTTGACTATTAAGAAATAAAGTTTCTCTTATGGTATTCATTTAATTTTATTATTGAGTATGTTAAACTGAGCTTTGAGATTAAATTTTGCTAACTAAAGTTAGTTAGATTGATTTATTTGTTTGTAAAGAAATCAATTCGTTGTGGTAATATTTTATATTTTATGCCACAATAATGGTAAATTGCATTCATTTTCTTAATCATAAATGCATTAAATGTTGTCGTCATGGTAATAAATTAAATTACCATATCATCATAAATGCACCGGCTACAGTAAATTAAATGATATTGTATTTTTATGTTTGGAATAAGAATAGACATATGGTTCATTATATGGTGTATTCATTTTGGCAAACAATGCTCGATATAATGAAAGAAATAAGTTTGAACAATAACCTGAAGTTGTGCAAAGATTTTTTTTTGCCAAAAGTTGTATAACTCAAAGTCCAAGACCTGAAGTCTTGATATATGAAAAGATTTCTGATAAACTTTGCAAGCTCGAATTCTAATAGACTTTTATTTTGTAACAATATAGTACAAAAAAAGGGGAGAAGTTTACACAAAATTTAAGAACCTGAAGTTCATAACAAATTAATGAACTTGAAGTTCATGAATTAGAAGCCCGAAGCTCTATTGAAATTATGAAAAATGATAAAGTTGTACTTCCTAAAGAAGTTAAAGAAAATTAATAAATAATCATATGAGAAAATGATGCTGCATTCAAGAGAATACAAAAATCTCCAAATGAGTTATACCTTACCTTATATCTTAACATTTACACTATATTAACCAAATATCATGAATATATTATGTTATATAATATTTCAAACATCATTGGATGAGTTTGTGTATATTAATCTCTTGAAAAGATGTTTTAGAGATTTATTATATTTATATTGCAAAATCTAACATACCAAAAGAGATGTTATAGGAATTTTATTTTTGTTACATTGCAATTCCTTAAAAGAGAATAATATATTCCCTGAAGGAATAATGATATAATTTTTTTTTGAGTAATAACAATAATTTATCCAAAAACAAATGATATTGTATACCAATGTTACACTACAGAAGTAGTGGTTTTATATCTTCGCATCTTACTTTCATTTGGTGCATCTAATTTTGTTACTGTATTTAAAGTTTGATATGTCATTTCAAAGATAGTTACAACAAAAATCTCCAGTAGAGATATTTTATGTTATTGTAAAGGTAGTAATTATGTAATTTCTATAAAAGAAACATTGTACATTGATATGACATTCCAATAGTACATATATATATAGAAGAGATAAATTCACTCCAGAAGTAGTGATAATAAAATATCCCTAGACTAATAAATTAGGAAATGATAACATATCTCTAGAAGAGATTTGCTTATATATTTGGTAATTTTATTAAACCAAATAAATGCAAATAAATTTGATTATAAAGGATCCTAATTTAGTTTAGATTAGATCCTAAAAGTTTGAGAGCTATGCAACATGTATCATATATTTCATTATAATTATATCAAACATGAGAAATATTACACGTATAATCAATTCTTGAAGATATATCTTTAAATATTCTCCTGAATAGATAGTTTATATTTCATATCATAATTTTTATGCAAGCTATACATACGGTCCTGAGGAAATCTGTATCTGTAACATTCCAAGTATCCAGAAAATACTATTATTATTTTTGCTGTAATTTTTTACAGAACTCTCAATAGAGTTGTGTAGAAATGTCTATATGCAATTAAAAATTATTCCTTGATAAATAATCATAATTAGTGTTCAAAACTGATATTTGAGATATAATTGAGGAATAAAACATAACAACTTGAAATTGTGTGTATATTTTGTTCGTACCAGAAGTTCGATATGGTTTCAAACCAAATGTTTTGAACATTATCATGTGGTTTTGATAGGTTTTCATTGACATTGATTTATAAATAGAAATTAATAGTTTGGATCCTTGTAATAGTTTGTTCTAAAAATCACTAATTCAAATGAGAAAGAATATGAAAATTTTATAATATATGTGTGATACATGGACACATGTATACATCCATATATGTAAATATTTAGCTAACAACCTGAAGTTTGTTATAAGCTCATCGTATAGATTATGCATAAATATTATTTAGTGATTTAAAATTCAATCAACATAAATGTTGAATGACCTGAAGTCATGTATGTATTCAAATGATCTACACAATAAGTAAATTCCTCCAATTGCTTAGATCAATGAATGAGAACAAACTCTAATAATCAATATCAATTGAATGCATCTTATCAACCAATAAAAGAATTATCCTCCTATTATTAATATGTATGATGTATTTTCTAGTAGCAATAACATAATGGATCAAAATGAGAGTCCAAAGATGATTATTATTTAATGTGACAATGTTTGTCAACATTGAGGGGAGCATAAAGGGATACAAGCTCATTTTAATCATCAGTGTTAAATATTTGTTAAAATGTACAATGATGCAAGATATTAAGTAACTTGAATAAATTATCAATAATATCCCTAGTAGACTTTCTCCAATATAGATTTGAATCCCTAAAGGATCGAAATTTGTAAAGCACATCTGAAATATGGTTCAAAAGTCAGTTCAGAATATTTTTGGAGTAAGTAATAAAGGTGCAAAATAAAGGAGGTGGGTGTTCTTGAAGAAACACCTAAGGATGCTCTGAAAGAGATCCATGACGTGATTCTCCAATAACCCTAGAAGTGGGTTAGGTACCTAAAGCATGATAATTAAAGAGATCTCAATAAATCATGTCTAGAACTGACAAGAAATAATCATCGATGGTCATAAATTTATAAATAATAAAGCACTTATGTTTATAAATGGATTAAAGATCCTGGATTAAGGGAAAACATGACTGGCCATCATGAATCCTTTACCAATAGAGAAATATGGACATGTAGTCCGCAAAGTACGAAAGTACTTGAAATGCTTAATATACCCCGAAGGTATAAATATGGTTTAAATCATATTAAATAATGAAAGTATACAAATTCCTGAAGAATATAAATAACTTTCATTGTTATAAAGAATGCAAAAAACAAGGAGCGTAGATTTCAACCTACTTTTAAGTATTGTTGTAATGAAAATCTTGATATAATTCATGATGAGTAGATTACTTCCTATTTTTAAGTATCGTTGTAATGAAACTCTTAATATTCATTGAAGTGATAGTTGCGATATGCAAATACTTATTAAAGTATACAAATTCCTGAAGAATATATATAACTTTTGTAGTTATAAAGAATGCAAAAGGCATGAAGTGTAGATTACAAATTTCTTCCAAGTATTGTTGTAATGAAAATCTTGATATACTTCAAAATGAGTAGATACTTCCTACTTTCTAGTAATGTTGTAATGAATATTCATGAAAGATGTATAGTTGCAATGCGCAAAACTAATTTGAAGCACAAAAATGAAAGCACATGAAGTGTTTTCCATAAAAGTAGCATACAAAATGCATAAAATGCAAACCATATTTGGAAGAAGCAACCTTAGAAAATTTGATTGTATTAAAGGAAACTATTAATAAATTGTATTATTAATGAGATACATATTTATGGATCCAGAAGTATCTATAACCAATTTAAGTTATCGAAAGACGAATATGAATTTAGAGGAAAAATTAAAATCAGGGGGAGAATTCATAAGTATTTTATAATGCACTCTTTTTCCTTAACTAAGATTTTTCCCACTGGGTTTTTATCAGTAAGGTTTTAACGAGGCGTCATCTTGATCCAGAAGTATCAACTCCCTAGTAACATTTGAAATAAGTTATAATGTACTCTTTTTCCTTATTTAAGATTTTTCCCACTGGCTTTTTCTTACTAAGGTTTTAATGAGGCATTATCTTGATCTAGAAGAATCAAAATGTTTTTTTTTCAAGAAATAAATATGTTAGTTAAATTGTATTTTTATCCTTGACTAAGGTTTTTCCCATAGGGTTTTCCTTTGTAAGGTTTTTAACGAAGAATTGCATTGTTCCAGAAGTATCAAACTCTATTTGATTCTATAAATTACTGAAATATGTAACACTATATTGTACACTTTTTCCTTCACTAAGATTTTTCCCTTAGGGTTTTTCTTAGTAAGGTTTCAATGAGGCATTATTTTGATCCTAAAGTATTAAAATCTTAGAAGGAATATCATTTTGAGTATGACATTTATGATTTCACAAGTTGCACTCTTTTCCTCTTTCAAGGTTTTTCCCATTGGTTTTCCTTATAGAGGTTTTTAATGAGGCAACAAACAATATCTATATCGACTGAATCGATAAACGCAAGCAAGATAATAATGAGGGGGAGCAATCATCATACATGTTTTGAAATGGAAAATTTCAAGTTATCATAGCATTCAAGATTTTGAAGATGCATATTCAAGGGGGAGTGTTACAATATATGTAAATCATAAAATGAATATGCTTTTATGTTCTTTTGTTTAGTCCCACATCGTGGAATAGGTTAAATCCTTTGCTCTGAATCCTTGATATAAAGGTGGCTATGTAATCTGAATATATGACAAATTCTAAAGAATGAATAATATATCTTTTGCCTCTCTCTCTAATGGCTTCCACTTTCTTCATTCCATAACATGAACTAAATTTTTTGTTCATGGAAAAATCGAGTTGAATGTGTTAACCAATACAAACTTCCATATATCCTAAAATTGACACAGTTTCGACAAAGAGAACATGTGTATAATATCATTACTAAAGGTACTACTTAAGGAAATGTAAAATTAGATTTTACCTAAAAGATTTGTAATCGATGAATTCAGCCAAACTATTACACTACTAGTTAAGGTGATGTGTGAATTTTAATACCTGAATTGTTCAATATTGATCGTTATGCAGAGTTCCTACCTTTGAATCTCATAACTGCATATGTGGATTCTTTGAACACAATTTGGCTAGTTTATAATATTATAAATGAACTAACGTTTAAGAAATACTAGTTATTAATTTATCTAATGTTGGTGTATATGTAAGCAATATGTGCACATATTGATATGCAATATCAGTATGCATTTAAATATCTTTAAATAGAGTTAATTACTTAGTGGGCTATTTTGAAATTTGTTCATATAAGAAGAAATGCTTGGTCGAGAACGCAATGCAAATGGGAAGGATTTGATTGATTGAAAACCAATTAGAGATGAAAAAGGGATGTTTTGAGAATATGCAAGTTTTATATTCTTTCCGTAAAACAAATCACTCTCATTAATATCTCTCATCTAAATTATTCTCATACTTCCCTCATCCATGCTCCATTTAAAAAAAACAAATATGTACTCTAAAACAAATCAAAACATCAAGTAAACATAAAGGCAATGTAGTTCATCCACCTCTTATAAAGGATTGGTGTTGATTCAAGAATGTAAGGAAAGATTTTCAAATCAAAGAGCTACTAATTGGTCAGTTTTGAAAGCTATAATCTAAATTTGATAGTTTTATAGGAAATAATTTTATATCTAAATATTGTTACATCATAGAAATGTAGAATTAGTAATATAATTTAGATAGCTTGTTAAATGATATAACTTGTTTTGACTTAATAAATATAACCAATATTATATATGATAAAACTATGTTTTCTATTATGAATTTATGTTTTAATACCACCTAGAATAATATTCTAAATGCATTATACAATTTTGTGATTTACATTTCTGTTTGAATTTGTAACCAATCATGTTATAGAGGTTTTTGATATCTTATTTAATTTGTAATATGCAATTTTGGTTTATAATATTTTTGTTTTTTTTTAGAAACCGAATTTTTATTATTTGGTTGGAATTTCATTATTTATTTTTGCATATACATGTTTATGTGCATATATGTAACGTGCCATAAATTTATCACTTTGATAAATTATATTTATACTTGAAATATTAAAATACAATATTTCATTACAAAATCATACTGTTTTGAAACATAAATAATGATGGTAAACTTGTTTCAAAGGCATATTAACAAATATTGATATTTAGGATTTTCATCAAAAAAACGACGAAAATCTGCTTTCGGGAAAATTGAGATTTTCTCAATATTAAAACGAAAGAAACTAGATACACATGCTTATTTATACATTTAAGCAAGAATATGAAATAAAAATTATTTTTATTTTATTTTTGGAAATTAAATATATTTATGATGTCATCAGGCGTATCATCACTTTTATATATTTGATGGAATTTTAAACTAAGCTTAATTAATCAAATAATTATTTTAGAATGATAATAATTCATTTTAATCAGTTATATAGCGATAATAAATCATTTATAGTAATTTAAAAAAAAATACTTGATTTGAAGATATAAGAAAATTTGTAACGCTTTGTCGATACAACATTACTTTTTGTAAACACTTGTTTAATTTTTTTTATATGTTTAATAATTCAAATGAGCACTTTTGAATAATTCTAAAATGATAAGAGATATATTTATAAGATTTGTTTACAAATGTATAGTTTGACAGAGAAGTAAAAATATGACCAGAAATCAAATCCCAGATTCACAATGGTTTGACGAACGAAATTTGTAATCAAACATTACAACATGGGTTGCCACATATGACACATATATACATACATACATACATGTCATAACACACATACACATAAGTATGCATAAAAGAATTTTCCACGTACATTACTTATTAACAAAATGTAAAAGTTATAAATATCATGATATTTACTTAAACAAATCAAAATAAAACTCAACATCACTTATAAGCATATAGGGTGGCACATGGGATGGCATATGGGAGGGTAAATTCATGGTTAGAGGATAATGGAGGAGGGTGATGCAGTGTTGATGTGTGGCAAAGGAAATATCATGATATTTTTCTCACATTTTTGCCTCTAAATTCACACCCACCCTTTCACATTTCTACCATTCAAAATTCAAGCTTCTTCTTTTTTAGCTCCTCTCTAATGGATTCCAAATAATCCCCTTTTCTTGACAAATATGTACAAAAATATTGCCAAAAGAAATAAATGTACACATATATATATACCATGTCATTCTACCTCCAAAAACAATGCAAAATACTCCATACCTTTAACGACCCGATATTTTCAACCATTCACATCAGCATGTGTCAGACTTGAATTGTTTAAAATACCACGTTGTAAATAAATTTGGCAAATCTTAGAATATACAATAAATAATCACAGATCACAGACACAGAGTATTTAATAATGCAGCGGAAGTAAAAGAGATACTAGTTCATGATGCTGCTATATATATATATATATATATATATATATATATATATATATATATAAGATACATCAGAGTTAAACAAGATACAACAGAAGAGTAACAAGATAAATCAGGTACAAATCAGAATACATCACTGGAATCACTGGACACTGAAAGAAAAAATAGATGGCTGGATTTTCAAGCAAAGCTCTAACTCCGAAGGTGAGTCTTGAATGTTGAGTCACTCAGTCTGACCCGAGCATAAAGCAAAACACAAACCAGTCGAGTCACGATATAAATACTTCTGAACAATAAATCAACTCATGAATATTAACAAAAATACATCAGTAACTTAAAGGATGCTTGGGAACGCCCATCCTTTAAGGATCCGTTAAACTATTTACTATATAGTAATATTTGCTATTATAAAAATGTCTACAGTAAAATAAACTTACTTTTTAATAACATTAAGGGGTTACCCATATAGTCCTTAACACAAAATAATGCCAACGGTCTATATAGTACCAACGTACCTCCAGATCGGGAGGCTACCATAAATACTGCATAGGTATGACAAAAATAGAAACTCGTAGTAAAGGTCGATATGGCAGGTGACAAGGTACACAAGGCAATGCCAAGGTAGTTATACCAATTACGCACACGGGCTGGCGGTAGCGTAGCAGTCACTACGCCCGCCTCAAAACACACTCCCAATCAAAACGGAGGATGGCCATCAAATCAACCAAAAGTAAGAGTATAGTATCGAAGAAGTGCATCCGACCAGAGGAGCTATCCCTTTTGGCCCGAGATCGCTTCTATTTTAGCCACCTTAAGCCAACTCACGGGAGTCGGGTCCATGTAATATACCTCAAGAATGTCGCCACCATCCTACTTCGTTCTAGAAACTCCACCGCGTACGCGGTTGCTAAAGTGGTTTTCGGAGTTGTCAGAGAGTATGAAAACTTCCAATCTCAGTTTCTTTAACAAACAATTGTTATTATAACGTCGTGGTCATTTCAAAATAGTTTATACTTCAAAAATCAAATCATTTCATTTCAAAACTATATTCCTTTCAAAGTAGTTTATACTTCAAAACCAAAACTATTTTTATCATTAAAACTATATTCAAATCAAAATAGTTTATACTACGAAACCAAAACCATTTTTATTTCAAAACTATATCAAAATCAATACAATGTCATTTCCATTCCAAATATATATTCACCTTTCAAAAACCATAATACTTTCAAAGTTATAGCTCTTTCGAAACTAAAATACTTGAAATCATTACACTTTGAAAATCATAACATTTCGAAATCATACACTTGAAATCATGGTACCTTCCTTTAATTCTTTAGAATTTGAAAATTTATTCAATTAAACCCAAATTTTCAAATTTACAATTTAATTAAATTCAAACCGTCAGTTTCAGTTCAATTCAGTTTCCCAACGAAACATTTCAAATCTTATAAATTTCAAATACAGCTTTGATCCATAAAATAAACTATTCTTTTTTTTAATATATTTCAAAGCTTTATTGTACCTCATTTCAAAACTAAATTTGATAATTTCATATAAATCTTAACTCAATTTACTAATATTTAGTTTTGAAATATTTACTTAATAAACTCAATATCATTTAGATAAACCCAAATTACAAGTAAACTCAATATCCTTTCATACTAATATAAACTTCAAATATTCATTTATCAAAATCAAATATCATTCCAAACTCACATTCTTTATCAAAATAAAGTTTATGGCATTTAAAACCATTTCAAAACCATTTCCTTTCAAATCCTTTATCAATTCATTATCATTCAAAATCAAATATTCAAATTTAAATACTTTTTTAAATATCAATTATGTCATTTATTTATTATTTCAAATATCATTACAAAATACATTTCAAAATTCCATTCAAAAATTCATTTATCTCATTACATCTCATTCCATTTAACACATAACCAAGTAAACCATATTTAAATTCAAATTAATATATTAAAATATATATTCAAAACTCCTTAAATTTCAAAAATAATCAACTGCAAAAGGTTAAATCATTATCACATTAAAATATAACTCAAACAGTGTTAAAATCTATAATATTTCAAACATTGTCAAATTTCAGCAACGACGACATTTATAAAGTGCTATCGTAACTTATAGTTTCCAAAATAGCTATTTAGGAGCAACGGCATTTATAAAATGCCGTCAAAGATATTTACTTATTTCAAACATAGTTAAAATCTAAACAACAGCACTTAAAATGTTGTCATAGGACCACAGGATTTTTGGAAATGCTATTATTAAATTCCAGATTTTATTATAACTTTTGAAATATTAACACTCCAAAACTATGTTATTTCAAACTTATAAATCATATTTCTAGACTTCAAAATTTCACATTTAAATCAATTTAACATACGATTTATCACGACAAAATTTTATAATTAAATGTCCAATTTAAAACTCAATTCATTTGTTAAGTCAAAATTCACTGTTTTCCTAACTTATAAATTATATAAAACTTAACATTTTACTTCAAATATCATTTAAAAATTTTAAATTTTATATCCATTATTTACTTATATTTAAAGAAATATAATTTAAAGTTAAAAATCACATTTACTTTAAATTTACATACCTAAATTCACAAATTCAAAACTTAATATTTAGCCTTTTTAAACCATAAAATATATTTTTAAAATCAAAATTTCGTACTTTAAAAATACATATCTTAAGAAAAATCATTTAAAAATATACCACGAAGTTTGTATATAATTTTCTAACCTAGGCAAGTGGTACGGATATGTATCATTTCAATCCGCAACTTAAAAAGAAAACACATGTTCTATCATTTCAAACCCGCAATCTCAAGTCAATAAAAACAATAAAAAGCACTTGAGCCTATCATTTCATCTCATAATGATTTTTCCCTATTCTAATGTCCGTTCGGGAATATATCATTTCGACCCGTAGTGATTCTATTCTAATAGGGAACTTGCAGTCGGAACATATACATAAACAATATAAATAAATACACTAACATGTCAATGTCACAATATGCTGTCATACATCATATGTAAGGTGATAATTAACAAAGTTAACATGGTAATAACATAAAATAACATATAATAAAATCATCATTAACTTGCATAAACATTTTAATTACTAATCACTTGTCATCCATTTACCATTTCATAAGTAAAAATGTAAGAGTGAGGACTCACCTTTATAAAAGCTAGAGACC
This sequence comes from Allium cepa, assembly GCA_030765085.1. NCBI lineage: Eukaryota > Viridiplantae > Streptophyta > Magnoliopsida > Asparagales > Amaryllidaceae > Allium > Allium cepa. Next base: position 879,199,224 of record CM060931.1, on the reverse strand, counting down.
ACTACGACACACAAGAACGATTCCAAAGGCACGACAAGCACGATACAGCACAACTTTTGATTCGAGTGAGTAGAGAGCCAAGTTGTTGATCTTGTAGACAACAAATAAACAAGACAATATAACACATGTATACAACATAAAACAATATTGGAACAATTTGAAATAAAAAAGAAACAAGGAACAAGATGACTTGACCTTGCCTTAACCACTCAAGTGCTCGGCCTAAGGGTTCATATGCTTGGACATGATGGTGTTATAAGCTCGGTTTTGCATCACATATGCATGGCTACAAGGGAATGAAGGGGTAGGGGTTACAACATGAAGAAGATCTAGAAACTCATTCAAAACTTGATCGAAGAACCAGCGTTTATTGAAGAAGCAATAGAGTCGATTACAAAAAGTACTAGTTTGAAGGGCTCATTGGAATTGATCCGCTATGGGATTTACATTATACACTAGAGAAGCACCTGAAGTACTAAACAGAATAGGTATTAGTTTTGTAATGGTTGGAGCAGCAAGGCAAAATAGAGATGTTTGGTGCACCACTAGGCTCGGCCTGGTCAACATTGGGCTCGGCCTTGGTCAAGTACAGGTTTGGTGATGGCCGAAGTGATGGCCAGAGGTGGTGTACTTGCTGGTGGTGGTGGCTAAGGGTGTGGCCGTGGCAAACTATGAAGGGTATGGTGAAATTTATGGCTCGGCTAGGCATGTTTGTGGAGAGTTTTGCAAATTTTGTGATGCTAGCATTATATGGAGGTCACGGCCAGTATTGGTCAAAGAAGGAGGAGGTCAGGCCATGGATTGTGATGAGTAGGAAGTGATGTGGTGGTCGGTGAAGGTGGTGAAGGGGTTATGGATGAGCAAGGCTAGAGAAAAGCAAAGGCAAAATCAATGGAAAACGAGAAGAAAAAGTAAGAAGATGAAGCCATTAATTACCAAAAATTTTGGCCATGAGAAGGAAGTTTTTCACATGAAAAATGAAATGGAAGCGCACAGCTAGCAAAAAGAAGTGTACGGCCAAAACAAGGAGAATGAAAGGCCAAGGAAAATGAAAAGACTAGGGTAATTAAAAGTCACAAGTAAATGAAAAGACTTCGTGTCTTTGAATTTCCAATTTTAATAATGCACTTTAAACAAATAAAATCAAGTAAATAAGTATAAGAAGCTGAACAAAATAAAGTGGAAATGAAAATAAAATAATATCTTAGGAAAATAGAAAATTAATAAAGAAAATACCTTATTTAATTGAAACTAGAATTTAAAATTGTAAACAAAATACAACTGCCTTGGAAAATTATAACTACACTTTTAAAATGTTTTAAAGATAAAATATAAACGTAACATGTCATGTTACACATATATACACAAATTAGAACATGATATGACAAACTAAAATATTATTTATATAAATTAAAATAAACCATTTGTTAAATAAACAATTTACATACAATGGTTTAAAAAAGCATAACTTTCACAATATTTATCTGATTTCAACGAAACAAAAAGCAATATACTTGAAATTTTATTTATTTTCATAATAAAAGATAAAAATTCAAAATTCAAAATTTTAAATTTTTAAATTTAAAAGTCAAAGTTTGACCATATTGACCAAAATTCACATTTCTGGAAAATATTCTATTTATTCATGTTTGGAATTATAATTCACATAAAAATCAAAACTTATATTTAAAATAACAAAATTTATCCATTTTAATAAATAAAATAAAGTTTTTTAAATCAGGAAATTCAATTAAAATAATTAAAATCTACAATTAAAAATAATCATAAAATGCAGGGTTGTTACACTCTCCCCCACTAAAACTTTTCATCCCCGAAAAGGAATGAGGTACGGGAAACAATAGAAAGGGATAAAATGAAATAAGATTAAACAAGATGACAAGAAGATTCAAATTTTACCTGATAACTGTTGTTATAGGTACATTTAACAAGGTGAAGATGATCTTCCCGAGATCTTCTAGAATCAAGAACACAAGCACGAAAAAAAGATCCTCTAAAATATGATTCACCCTTTCCGCTTGACCGACGGTCTATGGATGGCAAGCAGTGCTCAGAATAAAAAATGAGTACCAAAAATTATAGAAAGATTTCTAAATAGACTTGTATAAGCAATAGCCTCCCCATTCTATAGCATGAAAGGGAAATAAGGACAACCAAAAGATAAATTTGAAACCATGAAAATTTTAACTTAAATAGAAAATTAATTTTACGTAAGTTAAATAAATCTTAACCATCTCTACTTTCATTATCTTATCATCCAATCATCTTAAATAAAAAATCTCTATAATCATGGTTTTGAAGAAAAAAAAACATTTATTATACTCATAATGTGCAAAATAAAATTAATTCTTCTTTATTCCTAATTATAATTAAATTTATTTCTCTCAATATATTTTATCACCTATGTTAAATGTATTTATACTTATTATAACTACTTTAAATTTATTCTTAGTTCCTTTAACATCATTTTATATTGTAAAATATTCCATTATCCCCTTTTTCTCTATTTACCTCCGTTAATCTTTTTATAACTAAAATTTAAGCGTATAACATTTATTATAACCTCTCAAATTTTATTTATAAAATCTTTTATATTGTACATTATTCAATTACATATTCAACTTCTGTATAATTTAGGTAAGTTATATTGAAATGAAATTGTGTATTATACAAATAAAAATTTCTAATTTAATCATTTCATGCTTGAATATTTATCCAAATCTTAAAATTATACTTGAAATTATCCTTGAAGATAAAATTTAGGAATTAAATATTCGATAAATTCCAAACTATTTAGAGATAAATAAATGCACATATACTATATATATTCATTCAAATTTAATAATATATCAGCTTATGTTATAAATCCAGTCTTATTTTAGAAATTCAAATAAATTTAATTCCCCAAAACAAAACTGTAGCAAGACTACAGAATGCTCTCTTCACTTCGAAACTCGAAAATGAACGTCGATGATGCTGCAGTCATCACGGAAGTTATTTTCTAGCGACAAAGAGAAGAGCACTAATTTTAAACTTTAAAATTCTTTGGAAAAAAATTTCTATTACAAAAAAATTTAAATAGTATATCCTTTAAAACTCTAAATAAAAGTTTTGAAATCCATTGGAAATTATATTCTCAAATTCTTGTTTAAATTCATTTTAAATTTCCAAATAAATTTATAACCATGTTTATAGTTCATTTATATATGAAGCAAGAGATAATGATATATAAAATCAAATATTATTTCTTAACAACCAATTCAATAAAATCCAGAAAACGATATAATATAGTTACAAATTTTTAATTCATTACTAAATTTGAAAAACATATTGCGTCAGTTTGCTTTGTTCAAGTGTTTTGGAAATCTTGTCGATAGCGTTTGATTAGACGAATCGTTCAGAAACCTAAATCAACATCAACAACTCAAACAACACAATATATAAAACATTTTAAATGTTAGTTTACAAATACACTTCAAGAATGATTTGAAGATAAGTTGGAAACAAAGATGAGACGATTAAATAACATAATAGGAAAATGGATAAGCTTAAATAAATCGTGGGCGACCTTAACCGGGTCAACCGTGACTTGAAGAATGAGATCGATGTGGATTTATTAGGTAAATCTACATTCGGTCTCAAAAGATAGAGTTTGGAATTATAAGAGGTACTATCATATAAACCGAGGATATAAAAATCTCTGGTGAATCGGTGCTGTTGTAAAGGAGTTTCACCCCTTTACAAATCAATTTGAGATTGGCGAGACCGCCGACTCATTATAAAGATCATACGAAGTAGAATTACAGGATATTCTAGAATCAAAAGAAGAGGAATAGTGAGGGACACGAATGGATTTTGGAACCGCAGGGAACGTTCCAAAATTCAAAGAACTGGAGTCAAAAAGGAAGAGATTCAAAACTCGGATGAAAGTGATTCTGTAAATACATTTACCATATATGCTAAGTTTTGCCTAAGATCAAAGCTCTGATACCAAATGTAACGACCCGATATTTTCAACCATTCGCATCCACACGTGTCGGACTTGAATTGCTCAAAATACCGCGTTGTAAACAAATTTGGCAAATCTCAGAATATACGTAAATAAATAATCACAGATCACATACACAGAGTATTTAATAATGCAGTGGAAGTAAAAGAGATAGTAGTTCATGAAGCTACTATATATATAAGATACATCAGAGTTAAACAAGATACAACAGAAGAGTAACATGATAAATCAGGTACAAATCAGAATACATCACTGGAATCACTAGATAGTGAAAGCAAAAATAGATGGCTAGATCTTCAAGCAACGTTCCGACTCCTAAGGTGAGTCTTGAATGCTGAATCACTCAGTCTGACCCGAGCGTAAAGAAAAACACAAAACACTCGAGTCAGGACATAAATACTTATGAACTTTAAATCAACTCAAGTGAAAAGTAACAAAGATGCATCAGTAACTTAAAGGATGCTTGGGATCGCCCATCCTTTAAGGATCCGTTAAACAATTTTTATAATAATGTCTACAGTAAAATAAACATACTTTTTAATAGCATTAAGGGGTTACCCATATAGCCCTTAACATAAAATAATGCCAATAGTCTATACAGTACCATTGAATCTCCAGATCGGGAGGCTACCATAAATACTGCATAGGTACGACACAAATAGAAACTCATATTAAAGCTCGATATGGTAGGTGACATGACACACAAGGCAATGCTAGGGTAGATATACCAATTATGCACATGGGCTGGCGGTAACGTAGCACTCACTATTCCCACCTCGGAACACAATCCAAATCAAAGTCGAAGGATGACCATCAAATCAACCACAAGTAAGAGTATAATATCGAAGAAGTGGGTCCGACCAGAGGAGCTTCCCCTTTTGGCCCAAGATCGCTCCTGTTTTATCCACCATGAGCCAAGTCATGGGAGTCGGGTCCACGTAATATACCTCAAGAGCGTCGCCACCATCCTACTTCATTTTGGAAATTCTACCGCGTAGACAGTTGTTAAAGTGGTTTTTGGAGTTGGCAGAGAGTATGACAACTTCCGATCTCAGTTTCTTTAACAACTAATCGTTATTATAAAGCCGTGGTCATTTCAAAATAGTTTATACTTCAAAAATCAAATCATTTCATTTCAAAACTATATTCCTTTCCAAGTAGTTTATACTTCGAAACCAAAACAATTTTTATCATTAAATTATATTCAAATCAAAATAGTTTATACTTCAAAAACAAAACCATTTTTATCTAAAAACTATATCGAAATCAGTACGATGTCATTTCAATTCCAAACATATATTCACCTTTCAAAAATCTTCAAAGTTATAACTCTTTCGAAACTAAAATAGTTGAAATCATTACACTTTGAAAATCATAACATTTCAAAATCATACACTTCAAATCATGGTGCCTTCCTTTAACTCTTTACATTTTACAAATTTATTCAATTAAACCTGAATTTTCAAATTTCCAATTTAATTCAATTCAAACCATCAGTTTCAATTCAATTCAGTTTCCCAACCAAAAATTTCAAATCTTATAAATTTCAAATATAGATTTGATCCACAAAATAAACTATTCAATTTTTTTAATATACCTCATTTCAAAACTAAATTTGATAATTTCATGTATATCTTAATTCAATTTACTAATATTTAGTTTTGAAATATTTACTTAATAAACTCAATATCATTTAAATAAACACAAATTACAAGTAAACTCAATATCCTTTCATACTAATATAAACTTCAAATATTCATTTATCAAAATCAAATATCATTCCAAATTCACATTCTTTATCGAAATAAAGGTTATGTCATTCCAAACCATTTCAAAATCATTTCCTTTCAAATCCTTTACCAATTCATTATCATTCAAAATCAAATATTCAAATTTAAATACTTTTTTAAAAATCAATTATGTCATTCATTTATTATTTCAAATATCATTACAAAGTTCATTTCAAAGCTCATTTCAAAAATTCATTTATCTCATTACATCCCATTCCGTTTAATACATAACCAAGTAAACCTTATTTAAATTCAAATTTAAATATTAAAATATATATTCAAAACTCCTTAAATTTCATGAATAATCAATTCCAAAAAGTTAAATCATTATCACATTAAAATATAACTCAATCAGTGTTAAAATCTATAATATTTCAAACACTGTCAAATTTCAGCAACGACGGCATTTATAAATTGCTATCTTAGCTAATTGTTTCCAAAATAGTTTAGTTTAGGAACAATGGCATTTATAAAATGTCGTAATAGATATTTAGTTATTTCAAACATAGTTAAATTCAAAACAACCGCACTTAAAAATGTTGTCAGAAGACGACAACATTTTTGGAAATGCTATAAATAAAATTCCAGATTTTATTATAACTTTAGAAACATTAACACCCCAAATCTTTGTTATTTTAAATTTATAAATCATATTTCTGGACTTCAAAATTTCACATTTAAATCAATTTAACATATGATTTATCACAACAAATTTTTATAATGCAATATCCAATTTAAAACTTAATTCTTTTGTTAAGTCAAAATTCACTGTTTTCTTAACTTATAAGTTAAATAAAACTTAACATTTTACTTCAAATATCATTTCAAAACTTTAAATTTTATTTCCGTTGTTTACTTACATTTAAAAAAATATAATTTAAATTTAATAATCACATTTACTTCAAATTTACATACTTAAATTCACAAATTCAAAAATTAATATTTAGCCTTCTTAAACCATAAAATATATTTTTAAAACCAAAATTTCATACTTTAAAAATACATATCTTAAGAAAAATCATTAAGAAATATACCACAGAGTCTGTATATAATTTTCTAACCTAGGTCAAGTGATACAGATATGTATCATTTCAATCCGCAATTTAAAAAGAAAAACCGGGTTCTATCATTTCAAACTCCCAATCCCAAGTCAATAAAAACAACAAAAAATCACTTGAGCCTATCATTTCAGCTCATATTGATTTTTCCCTATTCTAATGTCCATTCAGGTATGTATCATTTCAACCCATAGTGATTCCATTCTAATAGGAAACTTAAAGTAAGAGCATTTACATAAACAATATAAATAAATACACTAACATGTCAATGTCACAATATACTATCATATATCATATGTCAGGTGATAATTAACAAAGTTAACATGGTAATAACATGAAATAACATATCATATAATCATCATTAACTTGCATAAACATTTTAATTACTAATCTCTTGTCATCCATGTGCCATTTCATAAGTAAAAATGTCAGAGTGAGAGGGACTCGCCTTTATCAAAGCTAGAGACCACTACGACACACAAGAACGATTCCAAAGGCACGACAAGCACGATAAAGAACGACTTTTGAGTCGAATAGAGAGCCAAGATGTTGATCTTGTAGACAAAAAATAAACAAGACAATATAACGCATGTATACAACATAAAAAAATGTTGAAATAAAATGCAACAAGGAACAAGATGAATTGACCTTGCCTTAACTACTCAAGTGCTCGGCCTAGGGGTTCATATGCACAGCCATGATGGTGCTATAGGCTCGGTTTTGCATTATATATGCATGGCTATAAGGGGATGAAGGGGTAGGGTTACAACATGAAGAAGATCAAAGGAACAAGGCAAAATAGAGATGTTTGGTGCACTACTAGGCTGGACCTGGTCAACATTGGGCTCGGGCTTGGTCAGATACAGGTCTGGTGATGGCTGTAGTGATGGCCACAGGTTGTGTACTTCCTGGTGGTGGTGAACAAGGGTGTGGCCGTGGAAAAATATGAAGGGCATGGTGAAGTTTATGGCTCGGATTGGCATGTTTGTGTAGTGTTTTGCAAATTTTGTGTTGCGCATCATATGGAGGTCATGGCCAGTATTGGTCGGAGGAGGAGGTTAGGCCATGGATGGTGACGAGGAGGAAGTGATGTGGTGGTCGGTGAAGTTGATGAAGGGGTTATGGCCGAGCAAGGCTATATAAAAGCAAAGGCAAAATCAATGGAAAATGAGAAGAAAAGGTAAGAAGATGAAGCCATTAATTACCAAATTTTTTGGCCGCAAGAAATGAAAGTGAGAAGGAAGTTTTTCACATGAAAGATGAATGGAAAAACATGGCTAGCAAAAAGAAGTGTACGGCTAAAACAAGGAGAATGAAAGGCCAATGAAAATGAAAAGACTAGGCTAATGAAAAGTCACAATTAAATGAATAGACTTTGTCTCTTTGAGTTTCCAATTTTAATAATTCACATTAACAAATAAAATCGAGTAAATAAAAATAAAATGCTGAACAAAATAAAGTGGAAATGAAAATAAAATAATATCTTAGGAAAATAGAAAATAAATAAAGAAAATACCTTATTTTATTGAAACTAGAATTTAGAATTGTAAACAAAATACAACTGACATTGGAAAATTATAAATACACTTTTAAAATGTTTTAAAAATAAAATATATACATAACATGTCATGTTACACATATATATACAAATTAGAACATGATATGACAAACAAAAATATTATTTATATAAATTAAAATAAACAATCTTGTTAAATAAACAATTTATATACAATGGTTTAAAAAATCATAACTTTCACGATTTTACGGATTTCAACGAAACGAAAAGCAGTATACTTGAAATTTTATTTATTTTCATAATAAAAAATAAAATTCAAAAATTCAAAATTTTAATTTTTTTAATTTAAAAGTCAAAGTTTGACCATATTGACCAAAATTCACATTTCTTGAAAATATTATATTTATTCATGTTTGGAATTATAATTCACATAAAAATTTAATAAATAAAGTAAAGTCTTTTAAATCAGGAAATTCAATTAAAATAATTAAAATATACAATTAAAAATAATCACAAATTACAGGGTTGTTACTCTCCCCCATATAACTTTTCATCCCCAAAAAGGAATGAGGTATGGAAAACCACAGAAAAGGATAGAATGAAATAGGATTATGACAAGACGACAAGAAGATTGAAATTTTACCTGAAAACTATTGTTATAGGTAAGTTTGATAAGGTGAAGATGATCTTCCCCAGGTCTTCCAGAGTCAAGAAGCCAAGTACGAAAAAAAGATCCTCTTGAATCTGATTCACTCTTTCTGCTTGACCGACGGTTTGTGGATGGCAAGCAGTGCTCGGATTCAAAAATGAGTACCAAAAATTATCAAAGATTACAGAAAGATTTCCAAATAGACTGGTACAAGCAATAGCCTTCCCATTCTGTAGCAAGATAAGGGAAATAAGGACAACCAAAAGACAAATTTGAAACCATGAAAATTTCAACTTAAATTGAGTATTAATTTTAAGTAAATTAAATAAATCTTAACCGTCTCTAATTTCATTATCTTATCGTCCAATTATCTTATTTAAAAAATCTCTATAATCATGGATTTGAAAAAAACATCTATTATACTCATAATGTACACAATAAAATTAACTCTTCTTTGTTCCTAATTATAATTAAATTTATTCCTCTCATTATATTTTATCACCTATGTTAAATATATTTATACCTATTATAACTGCTTTAAATTTATTCTTAGTTCCTTTAACATCATTTTATACTGTAAAATATTCCATTACCCTCCTTTTTTCTCTATTTACCTCTGTTAATCTTTTTATAACTAAAATTTAAGTGTTTAACATTTATAATAACCACTCAAATTTTATTTATAAAATCTTTTATATTGTATATTATCCAATTACATATTCAACTTCTGTATAATTTAGGTAAGTTATATTGGAACGAAATTGTGTATTATACAAATAAAACTTTCTAATTTAATCATTTCAAGCTTGAATATTTATCCAAATCTTGAAATTATAGTTGAAATTATCCTTCATGATAAAATTTAGGAATTAAATTTCTAATAAATTCCAAACTTTAGAGATAAATAAATGCACATATACTATATATATATATATATATATATATATATATATCCATTCAAATTTAAATCTTATATCAGCATCCAGTCTTATTTTAGAAATTCAATTCCATTAAATTCCCCAAAACAAAACTATAGCAAGACTACAGAACGGTCCTTTCACTTCGAAACTCGAAAATGAATGTCGATGATGCTGCAGTCATCACCGGAGTTATTTTCCAGCGACAAAGAGAATAACACTAATTTTAAACTTTAAAATTCTTTGGAAACAAATTTCTATTTGAAAATACTTTAAATAGTATATCCTTTAAAACTTTAAATACAAGGTTTGATATCCATTGGAAATTAAATTCTCAAATTCTTGTTTAAATTCATTTTAGATTTCTAAATAAATTTATAACCATGTTTATATTTCATTTATATATGAAATAAGAGATAATGATATACAAAATCAAATATTATTTCTTAACAACCAAATCAATAAAATCCAGAAAAAGATATAATATAGTTATAAATTTTTATTTCATTACTAAATTTGAAAAACATATTATGTCAGTTTGCTCTGTTCAAGTGTTTTGGAAATCTTACCAATAGCGTTTGATTAGACGAATCAGTCAGAAATCCAAATCAACATCAAAAAATCAAACAACACAGTATATAAAACATTTTAAATATTATTTTACAAATACACTTCAAGAATGATTTGAAGATAAGTTGGAAACAAAGATGAGTTGATTAAGTAACAGAATAGAAAGATGGATAAGCTTAAATAAATCGTGGGCGCCCTTAACCGGGTCAACCATGACTTGAATAATAAGATAGATGTTGATTTCTGGGGTGAATCTACATTCGGTTTCAAAAGATAGAGTTTGCAATTATAAGAGTTACTAGCATCTAAACCGACGATTTAAAAATCTCTGGTGAATCGACGCTGTTGTAAAGGAGTTTCACCACTTTACAAATCAATTTGACATTGGCGGGACCGCCGACTCATTATAAAGATCATTCGAAGTGGAGTTATGGGATACTCCAGAATCAAAAGAAGAGGAATAGTGAAGGACACAAATGGATTTTGGAACCGTAGGGAACGTTCAAAAATTCAAAGAAATCGAGTCAAAAAGGAAGATATTCAAATTCAGATGAAACTGATTCTGTAAATACATTTACCATATATTCTAAGTTTTGCCTAAAACCAAAGCTCTGATACCACATGTAACGACCTGTTATTTTCAACCATTCGCATTCGCATGTGTCAGACTTGAATTGCTCAAAGTACCGCATTGTAAATAAATTTGGCAAATCTCAGAATATATAGTAAATAAATAACCACAGATCACAGAGACAGAGCATTCAATAATGCAGCGATAGTAGAAGAGATAGTAGTTCATGAAGCTACTATATATATATATATATATGATGCATCAGAGTTAAACCAGATACAACAGAAGAGTAACAAGATAAATAAGGTACAAATCAGAATACACACTTGATACACTTGATACTGAAAGTAAAAATAGATGGATGGATCTTCAAGCAAAGCTCCAACTCCGAAGGTGAGTCTTGAATGCTGAATCACTCAGTCCGACCCTAGCGTAAAGCAAAATACAGAACACTCGAGTCAGGACATAAATACTTATGAACTGTAAATCAACTCAAGTGAACAGTAATAAAAATGCATCAGTAACTTAAAGGATGCTTGGGATTGCCCATCCTTTAAGGACCCATTAAACTATTTACTATGTAGTCATATTTGCTTTTATAATAATGTCTACAGTAAAAGAAACTTACTTTTTAATAGCATTAAGGGGTAACCCATATAGCCCTTAACACAAAATAATGCCAATAGTCTATACAGCACCATCGTACCTCCAGATCGGGAGGCTACCATAAATACTGCATAGGTACGACACAAATAGAAACTCGTAGTAAAGCCCGGCATGGTAGGTGACACGGCACACAAGGCAATGCCGGGGTTGATATGCCAATTACGCACACGGGCCGGCGGTAACGTAGCAGCCACTACGCCCGCCTTGGAAAACACTCCCAATCTAAATCGGAGGATGGCCATCAAATCAACCACAAGCGAGTATAGTATCGAAGAAGTGCATCCGACCAGAGGAGCTACCCCTTTTGGCCCGAGATCGCTCCTGTTTTAGCCACCATAAGCCAACTCACGAGAGTCGGGTCCACGTAATGTACCTTAAGAATGTTCCCACCATCCTACTTCATTCTGGAAACTCCACCGTGACAGTTAAAGTGGTTTTTGGAGTTGGCAGAGAGTATGACAACTTTCGATCTCGGTTTCTTTAACAACCAATCGTTATTATAACGCCGTGGCCATTTCAAAATAGTTTATACTTCAAAAATCAAATCATTTCATTTCAAAAATATATTCCTTTCAAAGTAGTTTATACTTCAAAACAAAAACCATTTTTATCTTATCATTAAAACTATATTCAAATCAAAATAGTTTATACTTCGAAAACAAAACCATTTTTATTTCAAAACTATATCCAAATCAATAGGGTGTCATTTCCATTCCAAACATATATTCACCTTCAAAAATCATAATACTTTCAAAGTTGTAACTCTTTTGAAGCTAAAATACTTGAAATTATTACACTTTGAAAATCATAACTTTTCGAAATTATACACTTGAAATCATGGTACCTTCCTTTAATTCTTTACATTTTACAAATTTATCCAATTAAACCCAAATTTTCAAATTTTCGATTTAATTCAATTCAAACCATAAGTTTCTATTCAATTCAGTTTCCCAACAAAACATTTCAAATCTTATAAATTTCAAAAATACAGATTTGATCCACAAAATAAACTATTCAATTTTTTTAATATATTTGAAAGCCTTAATATACCTCGTTTCAATACTAAATTTGATAATTTCATATATATCTTAATTCAATTCACTGTTTTAAAATATTTATTTAATAAACTCAATATCATTTAAATAAACGCAAATTACAAGTAAACTCAATATCCTTTCATACTAATATAAACTTCAAATATTCATTTATCAAAATCAAATATCATTCCAAATTCACATTCTTTATCAAAATAAAGATTATGTCATTCAAAACCATTTCAAAATCATTTCCTTTCAAATCCTTTATCAATTCATTATCATTCAAAATCAAATATTCAAATTTAAATAATTTTTTAAAAATCAATTATGTTATTCGTTTATTATTTCAAATATCATTACAAAATACATTTCAAAATTCTGTTCAAAAATTCATTTATCTCATTACATCCCATTCCAGTTAACACATAACCAAGTAAACCTTATTTAAATTCAAATTCAATTTAAATTCCTTAAAATTCAAATTAGAATACTAAAATATATATTCAAAACTCCTTAAATTTCATAAATAATCAATTCCAAAAAGTTAAATCATTATCACATTAAAATATAACTTAAACAATGTTAAAATCTATAATATTTCAAACATTGCCAAATTTCAGCAACGACGGCATTTATAAAGTGCTATCGTAGCATATAGTTTCCAAAATAGTTTAGCTTAGGAATAATGGAATTTATAAAATGCCGTATTAAATATTTAGTTATTTCAAACATAGTTAAATTCAAAACAACAGCACTTAAAAATGCCATCATAAGACCACAACATTTTTGGAAATGCTATTAATAAAATTCCAGATTTTATTATAACTTTAGAAACATTAACACTCCAAATCTTTGTTATTTTAAACTTATAAATCATATTTCAAGACTTCAAAAATTCACATTTAAATCAATTTAACATATGATTTATCGCAACAAAATTTTATAATTAAATATCCAATTTAAAACTCAATTCATTTGTTAAGTCAAAATTCACTGTTTTCTTAACATATAAATTAAATAAAACTTAACATTTTATTCAAATATCATTTCAAAACATTAAATTTTATTTCCACTATATACTTACATTTTAAAAAATATAATTTAAAGTCAAAAATCACATTTACTTTAAACTTGCACGCTTAAATTCACAAATTCAAAACATATTATTTAGCCTTCTTAGACCATAAAATATATTTTTAAAATAAAAATTTTATACTTTAAAAATATATATCTTGAGAAAAATAATTTAAAAATATACCATGGAGTCTGTATATAATTTTCTAACCTAGGTCAAGTGATACAAATATGTATCATTTCAATCCGCAATTTAAAAAGAAAACTCGGGTTCCATCATTTCAAACACACAATCCCAAGTCAATAAAAAATCACTTGAGCCTATCATTTTAGCTCATAATGATTTTTCCCTATTCTAATATCCGTTCGGGTATGTATCATTTCAACCCATAGTGATTCTATTCTATAGGGAACTTGCAGTGAGGGCATATACATAAACAATATAAATAAATACACTAGCATGTCAATGTCACAATATACTGTCATATATCATATGTCAAGTGATAATTAACAAAGTTAACATGGTAATAACATGAAAAAACATATCATATAATCATCATTAACTTGCACAAACATTTTAATTACTAATAACTTGTCATGCATTTACCATTTCATAAATAAAAATCTTAGTGTGAGAAGGACTCACCTTTATCAAAGCTAAAGACCACTACGACACACAAGAACGATTCCAAAGGCATGACAAGCAGGATACAACACAACTTTTGATTCAAGTGAGCAGAGAGCCAAGACGTTGGTCTTGTAGACAACAAATAAACAAGACAATATAACACATGTATAAAACACAAAACAATATAGAAACAATTTGAAATAAAAAGCAACAAGGAACAAGATGACTTGACCCTTCCTTAACCACTCAAGTGCTCCGCCTAGGGGTTTATATGCTTGGCCATGATGGTGATATGGGCTTGGCTTTGCATCACATACGCACGGCTACAAGGGGATGAAGGGGTAGGGGTTACAACATGAAGAAGATCAAAGGAACAAGGCAAAATAGAGATGTTTGGTGCACCACTAGGCTCGGCCTGGTTAACACTGGGATCGGCCTTGGTCAGGTACCGGTCTGGTGATGGCGGAAGTTAGGGCCAGAGGTGGTGTACTTGTTGGTGGTGGTAGCTAAGGGTGTGGCCGTGGCAAACTATTGAGGTTATGGTGAAGTTTATGGGTCGCCTAGGCATGTTGGTGGAGTGTTTTGCAAATTTTATGGTGCTAGCATTATATGGAGGTAACGGCTAGTATTGGTAAGAGGAGGAGGAGGTCGGGTCATAGATGGTGATGAGGAGGAAGTGGTGTGGTGGTCGGTGAAGGTGGTGAAGGGGTTATGGCCAAGCAAGGCTAGAGAAAAGCAAAGGCAAAATCAATGGAAAACGGGAAGAAAAGGTGAGAAGATGAAGCCATTACTTACCAAAATTTTTGGCCGTGAGAAATGAAAGTGAGAAGGAAGTTTTTCATATGAAAAATTAATGGAAACACATAACTAGAAAAAAGAAGTGTACGGCCAAAACAAGGAGAATGAAAGGCCAAGGAAATTGAAAAGACTAGGCTAATGAAAAGTCACAAGTAAATGAAAAGACTTTGTCTCTTTGAATTTCCAATTTTAATAATTCACTTTAAACAAATAAAATCAAGTAATAAAAATAAAAAGCTGAAAAAAATAAAGTGGAAATGAAAATAAAATAATATCTTAGGAAAATAGAAAATAAATAAAGAAAATACCTTATTTAATTGAAACTAGAATTTAAAATTGTAAACAAAATTCAACTGACATTGAATAATTATAAATACACTTTTCAAATGTTTTAAAAATAAAATATATACATAACATGTCATGTTAAACATATATACACAAATTAGAACATGATATGACAAAAAAATATTATTTATATAAATTAAAATAAAAAGTTTTGTTAAATAAACAATTTACATACAATGGTTTAAAAAAGCATAACTTTCACAATATTAATCTGATTTCAACGAAACGAAAAGCAATATACTTGAAATTTTATTTATTTTCGTAATAAAATATAAAATTCAAAAATTCAATTTTTTAAATTTGAAAGTCAAAGTTTGACCATATTGACCAAAATTCACATTTCTGGAAAATATTCTATTTATTCATGTTTGGAATTATAATTCACATAAAAATCAAAATTTATATTTAAAATGACAAAATTTATCCATTTTAATAAATAAAATATAGTTTTTTAATCAGAAATTTCAGTTAAAATAATTAAAATCTACAATTAAAAATAATCACAAAATACAGGTTTGTTACACTACCACCTCCACAACCCACGACCACCCCTCTTCCAAGCATCAAGGCCAAGCTCCACCACTCAAAGAAGCATGGCCAAACCTATGTAGAGTCGCGGTGAAGATCTAGATGCTCTAGTGTGGAGAAAAGAGAAGGAAGTGCTACTAAAATGTCGTCGGTTTGATTTCAGGAAGCTTCGAAAAAGTTTAGGATGGGAAAAGAAGTGACGGTGTGAAGTGTGGTGATATTTGCTTGAATGTTGGTAGGAAGAGGATATAGTGTGGTTTGGTAAAAGTGAGTTAATCCAACTTTGAATAACTTGATAATCACGTACTAATATTGCTTGTTATTCACTTAAATATTGCTTGCTATTAGTAATAATAATAGACATTAACTACTTAAAGTTATACTCTTGATCATATGCTAAAATGATTGCTTATACGGTAGCTTAATATGCTTGGATGATAATTGGTTCATTATATACTTTCTTGATGTGGAAATAATTCACGTTAAATACACGTTGAATTTACACAAAGAAAATCATTTTCCTATATGAATTACAAAAGTGTTATGGAGTAGTTAAACCTCTTTAAACATGAATAGCATGGTTTAAAATGGTTTATAAATGTTTTATACACATTAAAACTTATTTTGGTAAAGTTTTGAAATGATTTGAAAATAGAGTCAAAATAAGCACGTCGTGTAACGGTAGTTCGCGATTTCGCACCATAAAAGTTAAATCAATGTGTAGAATAGAATATTGCTTAGAAGTCTTCGAAATAAGAATTCTCGAAACTCTAATGACTATATTTTCAAATGAAGAAAAAAAATCAAGATTCCATTTAATATAGTTTCATATATCCAAATCATGTTTTTAAAAACATCGTGGTTTGGCATTTCAAAAACCAAAATGGTAAAATCTATAAAATGAATATTTTTAAATCTTTACAAATATGAAATAGATTACAAAATATGTTAAATTTTTTAAAAGGGGTTTGAGTTACAAAAAAGGACATATATGGAATGAAATTGATGTTTTGATCAAAGAAGCTTTTAGAAATATTACTCGTAGCACTTTTTATAGCAGTTTTTTGTAACTTTTGAAATTAAAATTTAAACTTGGGATTTAATTCCCAAATCGTTTAGTAATCTTTTCAAAGGAATAATTAAGTATTTTTAAGATGATTTGAAAGTTTTATAATTATTCGAATGGAATTTTAAATAAATAGTTAATGGAAAATTGTTTAAACAATATGTAGAATTGTGTTAAGTAAATGAAAATCATCTCTAAAAGATGATATAAAAGAGTTTAGAATTGATCAAATAACTTGACCACCTTATGGACGATAAAGCGATAGTCTTTAGACACAAGCTTGGACAACCAATGTATGGATTTCGCTCTAGCTATCCAGACTGGCCCAACGGAGGGGATAGTAAATTTGATTTATTCGGACCACATTTTCCTAATATAGAAAGAGATGTGGAGATTTCCAAAAGTTAAACAATATTTTGGAAGAATAAATTTTGGTTATATATTGTGACGACCCGGATTTCTGACTACAGAAATCCGTTTCATCCTGAGGAAAGAAAGGGTTGAGAAAATAGAAAAGATAGAGAAGAAAGGACAACAACATCAGAATCTCACAGCGGAATGGAACAAAATATAATAGATCACATAACTATTACATAATTTTACATATATCAGAGTTATACAGATCATACAACACATACTAGACAGTTATAAACACTTGTCTAGTTATATATGTCAATATACAATACAACACAGAGATACCAACACAGCGGAATACTATATATATCTATAACGCCGAAGCCTCCTGCTCCATTGCTTCTCCAGAATTCGTCAAAGCTAACCTGAATCCCTTGGCTACATGTAAAAAATTGAGTACCCGAGAGTTTATGAAAAACAGAAATAAACTCCGGGTCAGACATGGGTCTGGTGTGAGTAACAGGTTAAAGTTGCTTAATTTTTGAAAAAATTTGAAAACAAAAGGTATCACGTAAGACTTTCCACAAATAAACATGGTAAGTTTTTACCTTACGCTAACCAAATCATTTAATAGGAAATTCTGTGACATTATAATAGGTCTAGGGTTTTCAAGTAAATAGAAAATAGCCGAAATTGTTACATTCATTAAATTCCAGCTACTAGCCACAAAAGTGGGTAATACAATCAAAACCGATGGCACTTATTGGATTTTGGATTCCATACAATGGCAGGGCTACTGGGGGAACGCCTGTCACAGTACGTGGCCTAGATCAACGTACCGAGGAGTACGCCAGCTCCCATGCAACACAAGGCCGGAACCATTCCTTAATGAACAATCCCGAACAAGACAACCCCGACAGTTGGAGCTCACAACAGTCCACACAGCCGAATAAAAAAGGACATCTAGATAGGGGAAAATCTTGTCCTGCTTGGGCATGACCCACCTAACCTTGCTGCACCTCCCCTGTTTTAGCCATTCCCGTTTGATAAGGCTTGAGGCTGCGATTACCTTTACAGAACATATCTTTTAGAATGCTCATCGCACACCTGACGATGTTCTGAAAGCATTCAATCCATACAAGTTCGTTCTGGGTTCGAACGAAACCGAAGGCATTATCTCGTTACACTCATTTTGGAATCACCCTCAAAGTTAACGACGATAACCCTTGCATTCTGAATCTTCTACTTCACTTCAGATTCATGACCTATCGTTAATTTGGATCGATGTGGTTTTCGGACTTCCAAATATGGAAAACCCGATCCCGGTCTCATTGAAATCCAAAACGTATCTTTTAAGGCCAAGTTGTTTAAAAATTTAAAACAATTCAATTCAATTATCCATATACACACAGATAGAGAATTCACAATATCACAATAGATAATCAACATTATCATCATCAATAGATGATACATAGTATCATCATACTTAAATCAGAGCATATCTATCGCATAGCATTCATTAATATCATATTTGAGATCTCAATCCATTCAAAGTAAACAATATCATCAATCCATATATAAGCAATCACATCAGCTATAATTAATTTAAATTAAATTAATTATATCATCTCTAATTAATTTAAAGTAAATTAAATTAATTACTTCACCATTTTAAATCGTGCTTATATATCTATTAAATAATTGTCCATCAATTAATTTCTCATCATCCAATTATTCAATTTAATTAATCACTCTTACATCCAAGTAATTGTCCTTTAATTTATTTTCACAAATTAATTAACCTTAACTAAATACAAAAATTAACCTCTAATTTCTTATTAAATTGATTAACTATAATTAATTACTTAAATCTTTAATTACACTAATTAATTTCTCTTTAATTACTTATTATTGGTTAATTGATCTTAATTGATCAATTCTTAAATTCATTATTTAATTATATTTATATATGATTTCTAATTCATCTTAATTAATTATCCTTTTAATATTAATTACCTTAAGTAATTAATCTCAATTAAACCACATTTATTAATCACCCCTGATTAATACCATTCAGTAATTAACTTCCTTTAATTACTCCATCAAATAAATAAACTACTCCTTAATTAACTTTCTTTAAATTATACCCTTGATTAATTATACGAAGTAATTATATTCCAATTACTTTCATTCAGTTAATTGCATCAAGTAATTATCATTAATTACTCCCCTTATGGTCAAATAATTATTTAAATTAATTAAACTTGATTAATTAACTTAAACAATTCATATTAAACTGAATTAATTACAATGAGTAATTAATTCCTTAATTACTTTCGTTAAGTAATTATACTTAACAATTCACAATTGCTTATCTTAAATAAATAATTTAATTAATTATTAAAATTAATCCTATTAATTGATTATTTCATAATCTTAGTTAATGACCTTCATTAACTATTTACAATTCTTTAATTACTTTTCCTAAAGTAATTAACTAAAATTTATTATCAATTACATTTTAATTAGTCTTAATAACTCATTAATTAATCCTTAATTAATTCATTAATTGATTACTAATCATCAATTAAAAATCAATCCATATTTAATCAATGATTCTTAATTACCAATTGATTTTTCTTAAATTAATTAACTTATACCTTATTTAAATAAATTTAAACTCTTAATTTCTAAGTTAATTAATTCAAGTCATTAATTATCCATTTAGTTAACTTAATAATTACAAATCCTTAAGTCTTTAAAAACCTTTCCTATTTAATGATCAATTTATCATTAATAAGGCATTTAAAACTATTTAATTTAAATTTACTTTTAAATTTCATTTTAAATTTAAGATTTAAAATGAAATCAAATTGATCTTAACAAGTTTAAAACACAATTCCAAATTCCTTTTTATTTTACAACTTAAAGAATAATTATCTTAAAATAGAAGAGTAAAAGAATTTAAACACGATTTCATTTTGAATTCAAATCAAATTTAAAAATTCACTTAATCATTCAAATTTGTTTGAAACTATTTAAAATCACCCTTTTTATTTCAAATTTAAGATTCAAATTTATAATGAATCTAGGTTTAAATCTTTAATTTTAAACTCCACCTACAATTTAAAGCTTCACTTTAAAATCCAAACTACTTAAGCTTTTTTTATAAGTAGTTACAACAATTTAAATAAAAACTTTATTTATTTTAAATTAAAGTTCAAAACTAACTTGAACCAGATTAATCTTAGGTTTAAATATCATTTTAATCTTTGCTTTTCACTTGAACTTAGCTTTAGATTTACTTTAAAATTTAAACAGGGAAAAACAGGTTACGGTAACAAATATCAACATGAGACAAAACTCGTTTACTTCGAGTCAAATTCGATCATGCTTCGAGTTCGACGTGAAGTTTCCCCGAGTCAAACCCTTAAAGACCCGAGTACCCTCTGCTTCAACAAACTCCTTTAGGCACAACACAGTGCACCGTGCATATGCACGGTGCCGATGGTCGTCGCTGATCATCATCGATGATCCTTCCACACCATCCATCACGCAAACACCCCCTCGCAAGCATCAACACGACATTTCCAACTCGAAATCAAAAAAGAGGGTTTGAGCCACAGATCTGGAAACACAGACAACCCAAATTCCAAAACCTAGAAGTACGCCGTCCTCGCCACCTCGTCCACCAGAGACGCTGAATTTCTGGCCATCACCACGTCTACGTATCCTCTACCTCCCCTCAAGGGCACGTAATGCTCGATCGCACCAAGAGGGAGAACGAATCGAAGTCACAACTTTACAAAAATTTAGGGCTACGAAAAAGAAAACGTCGCCGACGCCACCACGTCCCCCTGACGAACCTTACACTATTTTTCCCCACATCGATGATCGATCCTCCATCTCCAGGAAAGTCCACGAGCTCACCAACCCAATTGATCACCAGTAAAACCCAGAAATACATTTCTAGTAAAATCCCAAACCCCACCTTCAATTCTAAACTATAAATCCTAATTCTTATGTTAAAAATCATATTTTGTATAAAGTTTTCGATTAGTAATACTGGAGTTATAATTTAAGTAGTTTGAGTTTTAATTATTTTTAGTAAACTCGGTTGTTTGTAATATTTCCAGAGATAAACAACTCAATTTTTAACTAATCTTAGATTTAAACATTATTCTAATTTTAATCAAACAATATTGTTTTGATAACCAGATCTTATCATGAACAAGATCATGTGAAAGGAATTTTATTTAAAATTTAGAGCCTGGGAATCATTGCAGAGCACAAACAAAATCACAGTACTGCACACACATATATACAGGGACCTATTTATACATAAACATCACAAACACGTTCTCATAGATGAGTATGCAACAGAAATTTATAATACAAACTTTTTAATTTGTGATTGATACTCACAGATTCGAAGAATGAAGACGGGGCTTTGAAAACTGTTTTGAACTTCTTAAACTGTAAAATATTTTTGCTTGATCTTCCTGTTTATTTCATCTTGTTTACTTATTGTTGAATAATGTTTTCAGTTTATATTTGAGTTTGTATAAAAATGAAGAGGCTTGTAATATAATTTTTCTCTGGTTTGATATGTTTAGAATGAATAGGAAGATATTGATATATAGAAAGATAAGTTTGTATAGGGAAGGGGTTTACTGGGTGTAAGCTTATCTTCTTTTTGTTTTTATCAGGCAGATTTTTTTCAAAAGGAGGCTGAAATGTTTTTTATACTTGTCGAATTGACTGAATTGTTTGCTGAGAATTGGAAGCATTTATTATTAATGTACCTTATGTTTCCTACTTAGCTTACCTTATCTTATTAGTATATGTTGATACTTAACTTAGCAGCATAATCTAAACTTCCTATATAAGATTCTTGCCTGTTTTGATTTATATATTATATGTACATATATATACTTACTGCATTTCATTCCTTATCTTCTTTTTGCTTATTCCTTAGCTTGTTCTAGCATACAAAACTTCACAGCCCTATACATAATAGATTACTTTGCCAGTTTATGTTTTTTTTTTCTTTGACTTATTTCCTAACTGGCTTGCTTTCATACCTTATGCATGTACATAAACATTTTATTATTACTTTGTTATTGTCGTACATAATTACTTACAGGTTATATACATATTTTACTTTTTCTGGTTATGCTTTATTTTCTTTTCTTTGTCTTGCTTATTTATTTTACAGGTTACAAATATTTACAAACCTGGTTTTACTTTTTTTATATGAAGTTGTTTAAGTCATTTGTTTTGGTTTGTTTCTTAATTTATATTCATATACTCTTTATACTTAAACAATTTACAAATTCACTTTTCTTTTTATTTTAGACTTAAACTATCCAATAGTTAATTCACTTATTTTTTTTTATACTTTTGTTATTATCGTACATTTGATTTATGTTTGTGTTTAATATATTTAAGATTTGTTTTATTTTAAACATATTTGAAAGATGTTATTTCAAATTTACAAATCATAGCTTTCCTATCAAAATACACACACACACACACACACACACACACACACACACACATATATATATAAATAAATTTAAGATAATAATTTTTATTCATATTAAAAATCCATTTGTAAAAAAATATTACATTATGAATATAGTTTAAATATAACTCATTATTAAATTAAAATAATTCATAAAAGAATTTATCTCTTATTTAATAAATTACTTATTTTATCAGCTACATTAAAAAAACAAAACAAACCTTTTTATTTAAATTTAAACTTAAGCTAAAATCAATTTTAAATAATTAAGTTTTTATCTTGAGTATTAAAATCATATGGTTATTTATTTAATAGCTTAATATCAAATTATTCCCAATTTTTAATTTATCAAAAATATTAGAATAAGAAAGCATGCCTATATATATTAAATTCAAAACAAAGATTATCTTTTTAATATATATAGATATGTATACATTACAAATATAAAACAATTTATTAGCCTTTAAAGATAGATTATCAGTTTAAATATTTATTTTAAAGGAGATTATTAAATTTAATTCAAATTCATTATTAACATTATTGTCAAATAAATTAAATATTAACATAGATTATTAAATTGTTATTGTCAAAATTTCCGGGATATCACATTCCTCCCCCCTTAAAAGAATTTCGTCCCCAAAATTAAAACAAAGGTAATTTAATAATCTAGTTACAGATTTAATTTTTAAACACAGGCATATATCAATCATAAGCTAGTAACCATAACAACCAATTCATCCAATCTACAAATCTAGTTGTCTAGATAAAATTCTAAATAGAATTTTCTCGAGTTTCCCAAGTATAAATATTGGGATACTCTCTTTACAGAATCCAAACAATCAATATTACTAAGCTACTGAGCTTCTACTCATCTGGATCTACAAAACAAAACAGGATATCAGACAAACTCAAGTCTGACTCAACAACCGAAATTCCCTGAACTGCTGGTTCTAAAATCAGAAATAGCTCATACACGTACACTCTCAGAGATACGTAAAACACTCCGAATTCCAGTTATCCAAACTAGTATCCACTCCTGAAGACCAATTACTAATTCTAAAAAGAACAACAGAAAAAGATCCAAATGTCTCGGAGCTAGCTTCCCAATCTTATCCAATCTTATAGCTCATATTGATTGAAGAAAACCCCAACAATAACAAAGTCTCTACTTCGAATTCCAAATTCCCCATCTTCGGAAATCCAAATTCCTTCCTCTCTTATCCGTAAAACTCTTCTGACGATCCTGGGCTGCCAACATCCTTCCTGATCAGCTCAACCCTTGCTGATGCCCATAGAAACAATCTGAACCAGAAACAAATTAAACCAAAAACAATCCAACAAAATGATCTTTCCAGGATTAACTTCAAAAATCAGAACACAACTCGATTCCGAAATCAAGAGACTGCTCTTACTTCTCTCATATGGAAAGATAATACAGATGCATTCTAATCTGGTCTTAAGGCCTTGAAAATTTTCCTGTAGATACTCTCTAATCCAAAACACTGCAAATTCTAGTTGTTTCCACACCAAACAGCTGCCACCATGCTTCCACTGCGCAACTCTTACTGAGCAGATGAAAATGCTGATGATGATCATGAGGACAAACTAGACAACACATCTAAGAACTATGGTTCAACAGAACCTTAAAAGAAACTCAGAAGTTCCTCCAAAACCCGAGCTAGTTCACCAAACTCATTCTCCAAAAATCATCTTACTACTGAGCTAAACCATCGGTGCCACTCCTGCAATCCAGTCGATACCAAACTCAATCTTCAGACAAGGACAAAACTCACATCCAGAAAAATTCTAAACCCAAGACAAACTCAAACAATCGCAAGCCACTTTTACGATCAATCTAGCCCACTACCAAAGAAAAACTGTTCTTTCTTTACCAAACCGAACAGCCTACACTTAATTAACCAATTCATCGAAGAAACGGGTCCACTTAATTACTTCTGAATTCCATTCCAGAATAACTGCTAAGGCAGAAAATCTCTTACCAACACCGAGAACATTCCAAGCTGCACTTCTGCCACAGATGCTAAAGAATTCCAAAATAAAGCTCTTCGAGAACTCGGACCTCGAACCAACAGAAACAGTCTACTGAACTCAGCCCGACATCGAAGCAGATACACCTCCTTAACTGATCCCAAAGAAACATCTCGGAGACTTCCATGGTCACTGTGTCTCATCACACAGCTACTACATCCTGAGGTAAGATATCCGGACTTGCTCATGCCAAATCGATAGGTCCAAACTCTAGCTCATCCAAACTTACGCTTCAAAAATGAACTCCGAACCTTAACAGGTTTCCTTCAGAGATTGATGAAATCCTTACACCACCCAAAGCTCACTCGAGACGGTAATAGGTCTACAGTCTCGACAGATACACTTCCAACCTCGAATATTCAAACTCCAACCATTGGTAGTCGTGTTACACACACCACTACCCTATCTACCTTTATAACTTATATTGGAAAACCCGGACAG
The DNA here is from genome assembly GCA_030765085.1 of Allium cepa. Lineage (NCBI taxonomy): Eukaryota > Viridiplantae > Streptophyta > Magnoliopsida > Asparagales > Amaryllidaceae > Allium > Allium cepa. The sequence continues at coordinate 879,173,613 of CM060931.1, read as the reverse complement.
GTAACCCAACAAATAGGTAAAAAATAAATATAAATATATTTATATATTAAAATTACAAATACGCTCTCTCAAGATAGAAATCACTCAAGAGCCTAGGTATTCACTCAACTTAGCGCTCTGATACCAACTATGACGACCCAGATTTCTGACCATAGAAATCCGTTTCATCTTGAAGAAATAAAGGGATGAGAAAATAGAAAAGATAGAGAAGAAAGGACAACAACATCAGAATCTCAGAGCGGAATGGAACAAAATATAATAGATCACATAACTATTACATAATTTTACATATATCAGAGTTATACTGATCATACAACACATACTAGACAGTTATAAACACCTGTCTAGTTATACAAGTCAATATACAATACAACACAGAGATACCAACGCAGCGGAATACTATATATATCTATAACGCCAAAGCCTCCTGCTCCATTGCTTCTCCAGAATTCGTCAAAGCTAACCTAAATCCCTTGGCTACTCGTAAAAATTTGAGTATCCGAGAGTTTATGAAAAACAGAAATAAACTCTGGGTCAGACATGGGTCTGGTATGAGTAATAGGTTAAAGTTGCTTAATTTTTGAAAATGTTTGAAAACAAAAGGTATCACGTAAGACTTCCCACAAATAAACATGGTAAGTTTTTACCTTACGCTAACCATATCATTTAATAGGAAATTCTATGATATTATAATAGGTCTAGGGTTTTCAGGTAAATAGAAAATAGCCGAAATTGTTATATTCTTTAGATTCCAGCTACTAGCTACAAAATGAGTAATACAATCAAAACCGATGGCACTTATTGGATTTTTGATTCCATACAATGGCAGGGCTACTGGGGTACCGCCCGTCACAGTACGTGGCCTAGATCAACGTACCGAGGAGTACGCCCGCTCCTCTGCAACACAAGGTCGTAACCATTCCTTACTGAACAGTCCCGAATAAGACATCCCCGAAAGTTGGAGCTCACAACTGTCCACACAGCCGAAAAAAAAGGGACATCTAAACAAGGGAAAATCTTGTCCTGCTTGGGCATGACCCACCTAACCTTGTTGCACCTCCCCTGTTTTAGCCATTCCTGGTTGATGAGGCTTGAGGCTGCGGTTACCTTTACAGAACATATCTCTTAGAATGATCATCGCCCACCTGGCGATGTTCTGAAAGCATTCAATCCATACAAGTTCGTTCCAGGTTCGAACGAAACCGAAGGCATTATCTCGTTACACTCATTTTGGAATCACCCTCAGAGTTAACGACGATAACCCTTGCATTCTGAATCTTCATCTTCACTTCAGATTCACGACCTATCGTTAATTTTGATCGATGTGGTTTTCGGACTTCCAAATATGGAAAACCCGATCTCGGTCTCATCGAAATCCAAAACGTATTTTTAAGGCCAAGTTGTTTTAAAGTTTAAAACAATTCAATTCAATTATCCATATACACACAGATAGAGAAGTCACAATATCACAATAGATAATCAACATTAGCATCGTCAATAGGTGATACATATTATCATCATACTTAAATCAGAGCATATCTATCGCATAACATTCATTAATCTCATATTTGAGATCTCAATCCATTCAAAGTAAACAATATCATCAATCCATATATAAGCAATCACGTCAGCTATAATTAATTTAAAATAAATTAAATTAATTATATCATCTCTAATTAATTTAAAATAAATTAAATTAATTACTTCACCATTTTAAATCCTGCTTATATATCTATTAATTAATTATCCATCAATTAATTTCTCGTCATCCAATTATTCAATTTAATTAATCACTCTTACATCCAAGTAATTATCCTTTAATTTATTTTCACAAATTAATTAACCTTAACTGAATACAGAAATTAACATCTAATTCCTTATTAAATTGATTAACTATAATTAATTACTTAAATCTTTAATTACACTAGTTAATTTCTCTTTAATTACTTATTACTGGTTAATTGATCGTAATTGATCAATTCTTAAATTCATCACTTAATTATATTTATAAATGATTTCTAATTCATATTAATTAATTATCCTTTTAATATTAATTACCTTAAGTAATTAATCTCAATTAAGCCACATTTACTAATCACACCTGATTAATACCATTCAGTAATTAACTTCCTTTAATTACTCCATCAAATAAATAAATTACTCCTTAATTAATTTGCTTTAAATTAATCCCTTGATTAATTATACGAAGTAATTATATTCCAATTACTTTCATTCAGTTAATTACATCAAGTAATTATCATTAATTACTCCCCTTATCATCAAATAATTATTTAAATTAATTAGACTTGATTAATTAACTTAAACAATTCATATTGAACTGAATCAATTACAATGAGTAATTAATTCCTTAATTACTTTCATTAAGTAATTATACTTAACAATTCACAATTGCTTATCTTAAATAAATAATTTAATTAATTATTAAAATTAATCCCATTAATTGATTATTTCATAATCATAGTTAATGACCTTCATTAACTATTTACAATTCTTTAATTACTTTTCCTAAAGTAATTAACTCAAATTTATTATCAATTACATTTTAATTAGTCTTAATAACTCATTAATTAATCCTTAATTAATTCATTAATTGATTACTAATCATTAATTAAAAATAAATCCATATTTAATCAATGATTCTTAATTACCAATTTATTTACCTTAAATTAATTATCTAATACCTTATTTAAATAAATTTAAACTCTAAATTTCTAAGTTAATTAATTCAAGTCATTAATTATCCATTTAGTTAACTTAATAATTACAAATCCTTAAGTCTTTAAAAACCTTTCCTATTTAATGATTGATTTATCATTAATAAGGTATTTAAAACAATTTAATCTAAATTTACTTTTAAATTTCATTTTAAATTTAAGATTTAAAATGAAATCAAATTAATCTTAACAAGTTTAAAACACAATTCCAAACTCCTTTTTATTTTACAACTTAAAGAATAATTATCTTAAAATAGAAGATTAAAAGAATTTAAACACGATTTCATTTTGAATTCAAATCAAATTTAAAAATTCACTTTATCATTCAAATTTGTTTAAAACAATTTAAAATCTCCCTTTTTATTTCAAATTTAAGATTCAAATTTATATTGAATCTAGGTTTAAATCTTTAATTTTAAACTCCACCTACAATTTAAAGCTTCACTTTAAATCCAAACTACTTAAGCTTTTTTTTTATAAGTAGTTACAACAATTTCAATAAAAACTTTATTTATTTTAAATTAAAGTTCAAAACTAACTTGAACCAGATCAATCTTGGGTTAAAATCTCATTTTAATCTCTGATTTTCACTTGAACTTAGCTTTAGATTTACTTTAAAATTTAAACAGGGAAAAGCAGCTTATAGTAACAAATATCAACCTGAGACAAAACTCGTTTACTTCGAGCCAAATTCGATCATGCTTCGAGTTCGACGTGAAGTTTCCCCGAGTCAAACCCTTAAAGACTCGAGTACCCTCTGCTTCAACAAATTACTCCAGGAACAACATAGTGCACCGTGCACATGCACGGTGCCGATGGTCGTCGCTGATCATCATCGATGATCCTTCCACACCATCCATCACCCAAACACCCCCTCGCAAGCATCAACACGACATTTCTAACACGAAATCAAAAACGAGGGTTCGAGCCACAAACTTGGAAACACAGACAACCCAAATTCCAAAACCTGGAAGTTCGCCGTCCTCGCCACCTCGTCCACCAGAGACACTGATTTTCTGGCCATCACCACGTCTACGTATCCTGTACCTCCCCTCAAGAGCACGTAACGCTCGATCGCACCAAGAGGGAGAACGAATCGAGGTCACAACTTTACAAAAATTTAGGGCTACGAAAAAGAAAACGTCGCCAGTGCCACCACGTCCCCCTGGCGAACCATACACTATTTTTCCCCACATCGATCATCGATCCTCCATCTCCAGGAAAGTCCACGAGCTCACCAACCCACTTGATCACCAGTAAAACCCAGAAATACATTTCCAGTAAAAACCCAAACCCCACCTTCAATTCCAAACTATAAATCCTAATTCTTATGTTAAAAATCATATTTTGTATAAAGTTTTTGATTAGTAATACTGGAGTTATAATTTAAATAGTTTGAGTTTTAATTATATTTAGTATACTCAGTTGTTTGTAATATTTCCAGAAACAAACAACTTGTTAATTCCTCTTCTCCATGACTCAGCGACCTAAAGGATTGAAAGGTCCATCGACCTAAAGTTATAAACGACCCAGCGACCTAAGAGTTGAACGACCTAGCGAGTTAATAAGGGGAGCGATCTAACAGGGATAAAGTTCTGCAGCGAGCTAAGGTGTGACGACCTAAGCGACCTAACAACTTAACGAGCTAAAGGTTCTGAAAGTATTAGTGACCTAAGGATGAAACGACCTAACACAACAGCATTACGACCTAACGAACTAATGGACCAACAGCGGGTTAATGACCTAAAGTGTGAACGAGTTAACTTAGACGTGACCTAACAGGAACGAAGCTCTCTAACGACCTAGCGACCTAGCGAGCTATACAAAGCCGAGGTAACTTGTCTTCCTTATGTCGTTCCTTCCCTAGGTCACCCACGATCTATGACTTGTTCTAATGATCAAGGTTGCTCTTGTTAGGCCGTAAACCGTGTCTACTAAGTTGGCCCCGACCTTTGACTTGCTAGTTTCTCCAGAACGATCAAGTGTACCATGTATAAGCCATAAACGACTCCCACTAGGTCGCAGACGACCTACGACCTACCCAAGGTTGCTTGCGACCTACGACCTAACACTGAACTCTCCTATAAATACCCCGCCTACTCCAACTAAAAGGGGATCTTTTTGGCTCATTTCTAGAACGCCGATACTCTGCTGAATTCTCGACTCACTCGACACTTCAAATACGAAAGGCATCTCAACAAACTTCAAGAGGAAATCTAACGCAATCAACATGGATTCAAAGACTTCTTCCATATTGGATTCTAGTTATTTGTCCCATCAGTGTTGTAATCAAAGATTGTTATAAAGTTGTAATTGGTTCAGCAATAAAGAAGATTAAAGTGGACGTAGGCTTAACATGAAGAACCACCTTGTAGCAATTATAGGGTGGCCCCTGCACTGGCGAGTATAGCAGGGCACGAAGAGAAATGGATCCCAGAAAAGCTAGTGTAGGGGAGAATAGAGTGGTGCCCGTGGAAGTAACGGTGCCAGTACCTGTTGATCCAAAAGATCCGAACAAAGTGGTGAATGCCGGTTCGCAACTTAATGTGACGGTTTAAAATTCCTTAATATCATTCTTGAAGGCAAATCTGGACGTATTCGCTTGGACTCATGCTGAAATGTGCAGAATATCCCCATAAATTGCAGTACATACTCTGAATATTGATCCGAAGTTTACACCGGTAAAACGGAAGAGAAGAACCCAGGGACCTGAAAGGTCAGCAGCGCTGAAAGAAGAGGTAAACCGGCTTATGGAGAATGGTTTCATCAGGGAGTCTACTTATCCGAATTGGGTTTCAAATCCAGTACTGGTTAAGAAAGCTAATGGGAAATGGAGAGTATGCATTTATTTCTCAGATTTAAATAAAGCCTGCCCCAAATACTGCTTCACGTAACCCAGGATAGATCAGTTGGTGGATGGACCAGCAGGGCATGAATTGTTATCTTTTATGGATGCTTACTCTGGATACAGACAGATTATGATGAATGAGACAGATCAGGAAGACACAAGCTTCATCTCCGATGTTGGACTCTACTGCTATAAAGTCATGCCCTTCGGACTTAAGAATGCAGGGGCAACTTACCAAAGACTCGTCAATGCTATGTTCAAACCGCAGATTGGCCAAACTATGGACTTTTATGTTGACGATATGTTGATGAAGTCAAAGAAAGCGGTAGACCATATGGACCACTTGGCGGAAATGTTTGCAATCCTTCGAAAGTACAGAATGAAACTTAATCCTTTGACATGTTCGTTTAGGGCGGAGTCCGGAAAGTTCTTGGGTTTCATTGTGAGTGCTAGGGGCATTGAAGCTAATCCTACTCAAATTGCTGCCTTAAGAGAAGTCAAAGCCCCTAGAACGAAGAAGGAACTGCAAAGTCTTAATGGAAAAGTCGCTGCCTTGAGTCGATTCATTTCCAAAGTTACTGATAAATCCATTACATTCTTTGATGCCATGAAGAAAGGAAGGAATTTTTTTGACTAGACTCCTGAATGCCAGAAAGCTTTCGATGAGTTGATTCGTCTTATGGAAACGCCTCCAATACTTTCTAAGCCGGACAATGGTGAAGATCTTTTTGTATATTTGGCAATCTCATCTCATGCTCTCAATGCAGCGTTGGTACGGGATGATGCGAAAATTCAGCGCCCGGTCTATTATATCAGCAAGAGGTTCACCGGGGCAGAGATGAATTATTCAAAATTGGAAAAGCTCGCCTATTGTCTACTGATTGCATCAAGAAAGTTGAGGCCGTATTTCCAAGCTCATCCTATCAAAGTCCTCACCGATCAACCTCTAAAGCAAGTCCTGTTTCGTCCTGAGACTTCGGGTCGTCTTCTGAAGTGGAATATTGAACTCAGCCAATACGACATCACTTTTCATCCCCGGAGAGCAATCAATGGACAAGCTTTGGCAGATTTCATCGCAGAATGTATAGATAAAGGTGATAGTGAGGAAGAAGCGACTGATAATCCCCTTATTCGATGGAAATTATATGTTGATGGCGTAAGAAACGATTACTGTTCCGGAGCCGGGGTCGTACTTGAAACCCCTGAAGGGAGGTCATTGTGCTATGCATTGAGATTGGAATTCCCTTCGACAAACAATGAAGCAGAATATGAAGCTCTTATTGCCGGCTTGAGAATTGCTAAAGAATTGAATGTCAAAGTGTTGCAGATCTTCAGTGATTCACAGCTTATTGTATGCCAAGTCAAGAAAGAGTTTCAAATTAAAGGAGGAAATCTGCCTGCTTATTTGTCAAGAGCCTGGGAACTTCTCGATGATCTTGACCATTATACGATAAATCATATGCCCCTGGAAGAGAACATGAAGGCAGATTCTCTCGCAAAGTACGCAAGCACTGGTGAAGCTCAATTATTGGGATTAGTTCCCGTGGAAGTCCTGTCAGCTCCAAGCACCGATGAGATGGATATTGACTGGATAATGACTATATCTCAAGAGCAAGAATCATGGATGACTCCGATAATGGAATATCTGCTCAACGGTTCTCTACCAGAAAGTTCAAAAGAACGACAGAAGTTGCTAAGAAAAGCATCCAGATACATAATTCAAGATGGCCGATTGTATAGGCGGGGATTCTCAATGCCATTAGTCCGATGTGTGACCAAGGAAGAAGCTAAGACAAATCTAGCTGAAGTACACGGAGGAGAGTGTGGAGACCATTCAGATGGTCAAACTCTGGCAAAGAAAATTCTCCGTTATGGGTATTTTTGGCTAGATATTAATCGTGATGCTGCAAGCTGTGCCCGAAAATGTGACCGATGCCAGAGATTTGCAAAAATCCCAAGAGCACCTTCCACCGAGATAACACAGATGGTCAGTCCGTGGCCATTTGCTATTTGGGGAATAGCTCTCATCGGGCCTTTGCCAACCGCCAAATCCGGAATCAGATATGCTATTGTTGCTGTTGATTATTTTACTAAATGGGCTGAATCTGAACCATTAGCTACTATTACCTCTAAAAAGATTATAAACTTTGTAACTAAGAATATCATTTGCAGGTATGATGTGCCTCAAAAGATAATCATAGATAATGGAACCCAATTCGAAAGTGAAGAGTTCCAAGATTTTTGCAAGCGATTCAAGATCCAGAAAAGCTTCTCAGCAGTGGCTCATCCGCAGGCAAACGGGCAAGTGGAAGCAGTAAAAAAATATATCAAATCAACCATCAAAAAACAGCCAAAAAAAGCGAAAGATGGTTGGGTCGATAAGCTTCCACTAGCACTATGGGCATATAGAACTACCCACAAAACTGCGACCGGGCACACTCCATTTTCATTAGCATATGGATCAGAAGCAATAATTCCGGTGGAAATAGAAGTCCTTTCACATAGAAGAATTCATTTCAACCAAGCTGAAAATGAAGAGTTGCAACTTGAAGCACTTGACTTCCTTGATGAAAAAAGGGAAGAGGCTCAACTAAGAATTGCAGCCCATCAGCAAAGAATTGCTAGGCATTTCAAATCCAAAGTTCGCCAATGCAGCTTTGAGATTGGAGATCTAGTCTTGAAAAGGGTCATGACAGCAACAGGAGTGTTTGCGCCAAACTGGGAAGGGCCATATGTCATAGGAAAAAAAACTTCTTGATGGCACTTTCAAACTGACAACTGTCGAAGGAGATCCAATTCCAAGAGCTTGGAACAGCAATCACTTGCGTCCATATTTTACTTAAAAGCTTTGCTTAAATTTGTAAAAAGAATTATGAAAGTATGATTCTTGTATTGAAAGCCATTGTAAAGCCAGTGCAAGTGAATAATAAGAACTATAAAGTGGATGTAGGCCCAGTTCTTGGCCGAACCACTATAAATCTTGTGTTCTCTACTATTATAAACTGCTTGTTTTATTTCGATATATAAAGCACTTTAATTGTATTGCTAAAATGTCGATTTAATATTGCAGGCCATTAAAACAAAGCTTACCCATCATAAGACCAAGCGATCCCTGACATCACTCAACAAATGAATATCTAGCCACAAAAATTCCAGACTCAAATCCTATATTAGAAGTGCTTCAAGCAAACAGTTAGTGGTTCCGCCAGAGGTAGACCCTTCCTAACTAATTGTGATCGTTTGTGCAAACAAACATTCGATTAATTAGCATGTGTATGCCCCTGCGAACTCATTTAACAATGAATTACACTTCTTTGGATAGAATAAGCTACTTGCAAAAGAAAGGAATGTGTGCTTGGAAATGATAATAGGGAACCGCTGATATGAGCAAATGGCGAAAAGACATGAGCGAGCAGGCAGCAAACAGCAAAAGACCTCCTCGGAGGCACAAGCCCTCTTCGGAGGCATAACTCTTCGGAGGATAAAGACCTTCAATGGGACTTTCCAGAAAAAGAAAGTTCTCTTTCTCAAAGAAAAGTTGTGGACTGACCGGTGGCACAGGACACTCGTTAACTAGCTGAGAACGTTTGTGCAAACAAACAATCCAAGTAACTTGTGTCCGCCCCGTGAATCCATCCAACCGAGAGAAGGAAACTTCCAGGCAAAAGCCCTACTCGGAGGCACACATTCCACCGAGATCTGAAATAAAACTTCACAAGTGCTGGAATGTGAAAAGCCCTCTTCGGAGGCCCATTTCACCATAGTTCAAATGCTAAAAGACCTCTTCGGAGGCACACATTCCACCGAGATCTGAAATAAAACTTCACAAGTGTTGGAATGTGAAAAGGATAAACCCAGTGGTTGGCACGACCAACCACCCACTAAGCCGAATAAAAAGGGACATCTAGACAGGGGAAATATCTTGTCCTACTTTGGCATGACCCACCAAACCTTGCTGTATCTCCCCTCTTTTAGCCATTCCCGGTTGATGAGCTTGAGGCTGCGATTACCTTTATAGAACATTATTCTTAGAATGCTCATCGTCCGCGCTGAAAGCATTCAATCCATACAAGTTCGTTCCGGGTTCGAACGAAACCGAAGGCATTATCTCGTTACACTCATTTTGGAATCACCCTCAGAGTCAACGACGATAATCCTTTCGTTTTGAAAACACCATCTTGATCTTCATTTTATAAGTCACAACCTATCGTTTAATTTGGATTGATGTGGTTTTTGGAGAATCAAATTTGATTCTTCCGATCCTGGTCTCATCGAAACCAAACGCGATTTTAAGGGCCAAGTTGTCTAATTGACTCAACAGTTTAAATAATTTAAATTCAACAATTGAATTAACATAGCATTTATCACAGATAAAACATATACAAGCATCATAGGTATACATAACATATCACAGAGCATCACAGAATATCATCACATAAATATCACAATCAGATATTCAATCACAATAGTCCATAAGCGGTCACCTTCAAGTCTTATTGGTAATTAATTCAATTTAGAATTAATTACCTGAGAGTTAATCACTTAACTCTATTTAATTAATCATTAATGAACTAATAATTACCTATTTCATTTCAATAGTCTAATTCATGATTCTCTTAATTTATTATTAAGTCTTAATTTTATTTCACACTATTAATTAATTACTTCTTTAATCAAGTTATTTAACTTTAATTAAACATTCCTCAATCATTAATCAATAACCTTAGTTGTTATTTAATAAACTTTAATTGCCCCTTTATTAATTACTAATTTCTAAATTAATCATTATTATTTCTTAATTTAAATCACTTGATTTATTAACTGTTACCCATTCATAAATTTACTTGAATAGTTGATTACAAAATTTATTTATTCATTATAATCCATCACAAATTATAATCAAAATTCATTATTCTTAATTACTTCCTGGAAATAATCAATTTATATTAATTACTTAATTGACATTTTAAAAGAAATCTTCTTAAGTTTTGAAATCAATTTGTCTCTAATTACAAACTTGTATTAATAAGATTTATACTTATCTTATATTACCTACCTAATTTGAATAACAATTATGAGCTTAAAACACATTAAAGTATTAGCTAAAGTAATTAATTTGTATCTGAGTTTTAGCTTTAACTGTTAACTACTACTAAGTTTGCAATATTTATAATTGAATGAAAATTTGTTTACTTTCATTACTATTAGAAAAACCAATACTGTAGTTAACAACCCGAGGCTTCCCCATGTTATCTCGAGAGTTACTTCGAGTTTCTCACTCAAGCTTCCCGTGACTTCCCTGAACATCTTCATCTCCTTCATTTTTTTTTTCAGCACTAAGTTTAAGTTTAATGTAAATTAATTTAACATTAGGCTTATCTCTCGTACGCGATAAAACCCGGAGCATCCCCCATTCTCATTCATGCGCGACTCGAGTCAGACCTCTCCCCTTACAGCACTGACACCAATACCGCTGCCGTGCACATGCACGGCAGCACGATCCAACTCCGGCAGCCACCATCGTCACAGGCAAGTCCCAAATCATTCGAATAACCGAAAGACAAGCTCGAATCGCCATAAAGGATTTCGCATCGAAATTTAGCAATGTCGTAGAAAAATTACAGATTACGACCTACGGCATATGTCTCACGATCATCAACCAAGTTACCGGAATCGCCGATACCTTGCCCACACAACAACAACTCAACCAACCCCTTTCCCTAACCCCTGAGCAGCTCGATCACTTGAAGTGGTCAAAACCCACTGAGTTACAGACACGAAAGAACACTGTACACAAGCCCTACTATGCGTTCGCTTGATTAATTCATGAATTAGAAAATTTATTCAGTATTTTTCCCAACATTTCGGGAATGCAAACTTGCTTCTCGTCAAATTCCACTGATTATTACTGATTCTATCTTCAGGAATTGAGAAAAATGCAAATCTCATTCTCCTAAAAACTGCTCTTAAATTTCTTAATTAAAAATCCATCTTTTTGCCTTAAAAATCATGATTTGCTGTATAGATTCAATATGCAATCTTGAATAAGTATTTATAACAATTGTATATTACAAGTTATCGCTTGGATTACGTGTTCATCAATATTACAGTGAAATGCTTGATGAAAAACGATTGTAATCCCCTTTTAAAAAAAATCTTAGTTTAAGTTAGCATCTTGTTCTATTTAAAATCAAAGCTTAGAAATGAATTAAGTAAAAATAACATGAGTTTGATCAAAATATGAAGCCTGTACTAAATTCTAAATCACAGAGCAACTCAAACATATGCAACTGAAATATAACCAAACAGTTTATAAAAGAGGATTGAACTGTTTCATTAACTTTAAAACACTTAAAGATTAGGTTTACTCACCAAAATATTCTTGTAAACAGGAAGCATTGATATTTGAAATCTTCTTGTTTTGAAACTGAAGTTTGAGTCTGCCTTTAATCTGATTGTTTTTAATTTGAATTCTAGTTGAATTTTGCTCTCTCTCCTTTTTTTTCTTGCTTTAATTTTTCTCAGGTTTCTTGTTAAGTTTATAAACGAACTAAATCAGAGATGAACAAATATAAAAGGACACAGGGTACTTAAGGAAGGTTTTATCTAGTGAAGTTGTTTCCTTCTCTTTGTTTAATTTTGACCAGATCTTTTTTTTTGTATCTGAAATGTACAGGTTTGCATACATTTGAATTGACAAATTTGTTGGCCGAGAGGAAATCAAGTACAAGTTTTGTTCACCAAATATGTTACATACTTATTATGTTTTAGCTGTACATAATATTGTATGCAGACATATATTTGCAGGTCCAAATTTGGCTTGTGAATGAAGCTTGGTTTACGAAGTTAATCAGTTTTATATACAAAATCTTGTCTTGTACCTTAATTAGTTGTATAAAAATATTTGCTGGTAGTTGTAATTTGTACAAATCACAGATTTTTTTTATTATATTGTAGTGGAAGCTTTTGTTTTCTTATGCACATAAATCTTCAGCAGCACATAAGTTTTGTGCAGAAATATGTTACAAGTTATCCCTTTAGCTTATGCATTTAACATGTCCACGTGATATTTAAAAGTTTTGTGTTGTACAAATAAAATTTACAGGTTATTGTTTGACTACATTACTTGTATTCTATTTGTATGTCAGACTTTACAAGCCTTTGATTCATAGTATTTTGTTTGTATTTTTATATTTCAAGTTATAACTTATATTTGTATATTTATATTTTTAGTTACATTTATATTTTATAATTATGGTTTATATTTACATTCCCATACTTATGTTATGGATGTTTATGCTTCTACCCATTTACATTGTTTTATATTTAAGTTCATATTTATAATTTATACTTGTCTTGTATATATATGTTTATAACTATTTATATTGTTTTATACTTAAGTTTTAAATTTCCATATTTAATACCCATATGATTATTATTTAAGTTCTACAATTAGATATACATACATATATTATCAAATATGAAAATATTAAACCTTTTAATTCAATAAGAAAGATTTTGTTTTAAACAATTTTAAAGATTTTCTTTACAGTCACATGCATAACTGGTAAATGGTTGAGATCTCATCAGTTATAAATTGAAAAACTTGTATTTCATTTAAATTAGAGTAATTATTATTCATATGTATATTTATCAGATATAAACAAAGTAAAGTGTTTTAATTCAATTATATAAGATAAATTTTATTATAATATTATCAAAAGATTTTATTTTGAACTCTCCAAAGTCCAATTTCCTTTTAAAAGTACAATTTAAATAAATAAATTGGCAGTATTTCCAAATCATAAGCATTTTAATATGATAAATTTACATTTTATTTAAATTAGATTAAACATTTATTAAAAAAAACGGGGGCCAAAAATCCAGGGTCGTTACATTTTGTTCCTGAGAAGCAACAGGATCGTCCAAGTCACGAAGGGCTTCTATCTGCTCTTCTTGCGACCCCGGTTGAGAGATAGAAGGAGGAGTAATCTGAAGAGATGGAGGAGGGACAGCTGGAGGAGGGGAAGTCTGAACAATACTTGGTGCTTTCTCTACAGGAGAAGAAAAGTTAAAGTTAGTATTCCTCATAAAAAGAGGGGATAATGGCTCATCGACACTTAAGAAATAAGCGAGAAGCTCATCGAACTCGGTCGAAGCGAACAAGCAGTCCACTTGAGCGAGATCGACACCGAGGTTACCTGGAGAAGTAGGTTTTATTATGTCGACTTCAAACTCTTGTGCGTCAGTACTTTCTTGGGCCTCATCTCCAGTGCGAGCGATACCACTTTCAATAACAGCTCGAGCAGGAGGTGGAGAATGGGAACCGGGGCCAACAATATCGATGTCGGCTGAAATTGAAGGTAGAATTGGGTCGGTTGAGATTGTCTTTCCTAAATGTTCTCCTTCTGTCATTTCGGATCTCTCTTTGGTGAGTTGCTCCTTTCCCCTGGCAAGAGCGGCACATGCATCATCATCTAGATAATGCGCTATTAGATCTACTTCAGCATATCCGACTCCTCCAAGCATATCAAGTATGGCCTCCCACACTTTAGCCAAAGTGATTTCATATTCAGGTCCCAAAAACTTAAGGCTACCGCGCCCCAGAACACTATGGATGTGAAACTCGAATAGAGTGGAGCTGACTTCCGCTTTAGTTGCCATACGAGATTCTTCGGCTGCAGCTTTGCCGGCAATAGCTTCATCACGCTCCTTTTCAGCTTCAGAAAGTCGAGCTTTGAGCAGTTCAATCTCCAAGTTCTGGGAGTTGGTTTTCTCTCGAAGTTGAGCAACATCAGCTCGGTAGTTTTCTACAGCTTGCTGCTGTGCCTCAAATTTAGCTTCAGCATCTCTCTGTGTCGCATGAGCATCTCTCACTTGTTTTTGTAGCACTTCCTCTCTCTGAGAGTAGGAAGTGGAAGAAGTTGCGAGCTCTTTCTTAAGTTTTTCAACTTCTGCTTCAAGCTTCTCATTATAAGCGGTAATACTCTTCATTTCGGCATCATGCCGATCAAGTGTTTTCTGCCACTCAGATTTTGTCATTTTCCATAGTCGGCATGGCATCGAGCTTTGTGCGATTCACTCTTTGAAGCTCGTCAACGAGTTTCTACCAGCCAGACATTATCTCGATATCAAGATTGACGGCATCAAGATTTCGCAACATGGCTTGCTTATCAATCGGGACCAGGTCAAGCTCGAAGCATACTCCCTTTAAGCACCAGTGCGGGAATCGGCTTTGAAGAGTAGCCGGACCCTGTCCAACTTGATAGGGGAGCCTGCTTATGACAGTTTGAATATCAGCCCTTCGAAGGGGGAGAGAGACGGAAGGAATTTCGAAAGAGATGGGAGCAGCGGGCTTTTCAGAGATTTCGGATGTCAGTTTTTCACCAAGTTTGGCCCGTTTACTCGGGCCCTCACTGACATGGCTTTTTCCCTGTCATCACGGGACTTTCGCTTGTGGAAATCATCCTCTCTCTGGGAAGAATCATGTCGTTCGTCCCGTCTCCCGTAGCACTCTTCATAAGCGCGCTTCTCATGAGCCTTCCTCGCAGCTCTTTCTTCGTCAGTTTCCCAAGAGGCAGGAAGATACCTCCTGGGGTCATAAGAACCGCGCTTCCCATAACGCTGGAAATCGTCGTAGTAAGAGCCACTTCTTCCCATTGGAGAACCTGAAAATGAAGAAAAGATAAACTCAGAAATCTTAAAAGCAAGAAAGTTGAATGCATATAAGTGCTGAAAAGTCCTAAGTGTGTGTAACGTGCAAACTACGCGCGTCGAACTACGAACCACTCCTAGGTTGGGGGTGATGATGGATTTAACAGCCAGTGTCAACTCTTGGGCTGATGGAGTTTGTTGCAGAACGGATGTCGCTTCGACTGCTGGAGAAGTAACTTTAGCAGTGATAGGATCATCTTTAAAAAGCTCCTGTGAAGTAATCATCAGGTCGCTCAACCCTTCGAAAGTATCATCACCGCTGTGCCTGGCGGGACTTGCTCTCTCAGTTTCTTCGTCACCAGATTTCCCGGATTATTGGGGAGATTACTCTTCTTCGATGACCGGGGCAAGTGCAAGTTTGCTGCATGACCCCGCAACATCAATTGAAGTAGAAAACTTTACCAATGAAGCCTCAATGGTATGTTCTTTCGGCGTAAGTTCTCCGACGGAAACTGGGGCATCCGATGTCTTTACTGGAGAGTTGGGGACATCATGAGGTTGAGTAGAACGGGAGGGGTGCAGAAGCCCGTATTGGTGAAGAAGTTCATCTTTCAGCAGAAACTTAATACTTCTTTCCTCAACCGGCACGACGCTAAATCTTTCAAAAGTCGTTTTGTGACTGGGATTTCTAGAGGGAGGAGGAAGTGCTGTAAAAGAAAAGAATGAAATCAGCACTTAGCAATTCGGATCTCGAAAAACTCAGAAACGGAAAGAATGGGGATGGGCAATCTTACTTCCTATTCTCCAGATGGCATAAAACCCTAGGATGCAGCAAACGAAGAAGAATTGATTCAGAAAACCATGAGCACTTTCGGAAAGATCGGTGATAAGTTTACGATTTCTGGCACTTCTCACGGGTATAATGGAGGGGTGGTCTTTATTCTTTGCGAATGTGCATAAGTAGCAGATTTCTTCGAATCTCGGAAGACGGTTAAGTATCCTCCTGAATAAAACACACAATCCCATCAGGATGGTGTAGCCATTGGGATGTAGTTGAAAGGGAGAGATGGTTAGTCGGAAAAGGAGTTGATGAAGAAATTCATTAAAAGGAGAAATGGCACCACAATGGCACATCTGACGGTTGACGGTGACAAAACCGAGAGGTGGCCTTCCAGCAGTATCATTTGACCCAGGAAGTATAGCATCCGCTTCGGCAATCCCAAATTGAATACGTAATTGGTTGAATGCCCGCTGACTCAGGGTAGTTAGAGTTCTTTCCGGAGGATTATCCAAAGGGTCGGCTATTGGGAAGACTCCTTCAGATTGCTCGATTATCTCTTCTTGAGAAGACATTCTACACAAGGAACTGGATATTCAAATATGAAGGTGCACGTTTCCTAAATGTGTGAAGTGTTGTGCAGAACTAATAAAATGACAAGCAAATATAACTGAAATTAAACTAACAAGCATGTGTCAGTTACAAAGTTTCAGGTTTTGTTGTTTTAAGTCCAAATGCAAGTGCAGTATTGATGCAAAAAAATCAGTTTTAATTGATTAATATTGCTTTGCTTTAATACTTCGCTTGAATTTTTTGATTCATAGCACTTCATAAAATTTCTTTAAGTTGACTATCTTTTATCGACTAATATGTCATTCGATGTGGGCAATCAATAGCAGTATATTCGCCCTAGTTTTCTGTAAATGTTGTGTTCAGCATGTTGTTAGCTTACAACTGAATATAATCTATAAAGAAGTGCAGCAAAGTTCAAACAGTTTAATGTCCAGACAGTTCAAAGTTCAAGCAATTCATTCTAGCTGTTCAAGATAAAAATTCAGTCAAGTTCTGTAAGAACTTTGCAAGTGTTCATGTGCAGTTCATTCCTTAAGTCACAACAATGACCTAAGTTAGATCGAGACTCCTTTAGGTCATCCAGTTCATGTCCAAGCGACCTAGCATAGGTCGAGCTCCCTTAGGTCGCTCTGCTCAAGTTAAGAAGTTAAGACAGCCATTCTTCCTAAGTCGCATTGTTAATAAATCAAATTTTTCTAAGTTCTAGCTCGACCGCGACCTAAAACCTATGCCGCAGGAAGATAGGTCGTTAATCTATTAGGTCGTTCTACTTTAAGCTTTGTGTTATTCCAATAAGTTAAGTCGCGAGCATGTTAGGTCACAAGCAAGTTAGGTCGAATGAGTCACATTTAAACCGACAACCCTAATCGTGCTCTCCAATCACATTCTGCCACACGTCCACCACATGTGTATCACCCAAAGGCCTCACGGCACAACTCGCTATCCACTAACCCATTAACCCGATAACCCCTCATCATCATCTTTCCACATCACCAAAATCACCTAAAATCGAGCCAAGTCATCTCAAATCCATCATGAACCTGATGCATTGCTATGATCGCGAGAATTACAGTAATAGCGCGACTGATGACGAGCAAAAATCAATCGCAGTGCGACTCTTAGTGAAACGCAACATAAGAAATTGGGTTAGGGAAGGAAAATGAGGAGTTCATGACTCGATGGCGATCAAGGATCGAATAGTGAGAAAATCCACTTACACGATGAAGATGATCGGTGGCTAGTTGGTTGAATTTTTCCTTCGAGAGATCAGTAATTCGTCAATGGTGATTTCGAATAGTCAAGCAAGTAAAGAGGAGGAAGATAACTTATATGCACAGACGGTGGAACCTAAATCGGTGTGAATGGCTTAACTCCACCTTTAGGTTGCTCACGACCTAGCACCCAGTAATACACGAGTTAAAAAGTGTCGAAGCACACAACCTAGTCCTTAGGCGTATACTTCGAGGGGCAAGTGTTAATTCCTCTTCTCCATGACTCAGCGACCTAAAGGATTGAAAGGTCCATCGACCTAAAGTTATAAACGACCCAGCGACCTAAGGGTTGAACGACCTAGCGAGTTAATAAGGGGAGCGACCTAACAGGGATAAAGTTCTGCAGCGAGCTAAGGTGCGACGACCTAAGCGACCTAACAACTTAACGAGCTAAAGGTTCTGAAAGCATTAGTGACCTAAGGATGAAATGACCTAACACAACAAGCATTACGACCTAACGAACTAATGGACCAATAGCGGGTTAATGACCTAAAGTGTGAACAAGTTAACTTAGACGCCACCTAACAGGAATGAAGCTCTCTAACGACCTAGCGAGCTATACAAAGCCGAGTTAACTTGTCTTCCTTATGTCGTTCCTTCCCTAGGTCGCCCATGATCTATGACTTGTTCGAATGATCAAGGGTGCTCCTGTTAGGCCGTAAACCATGTCTACTAAGTCGGCAACGACCTATGACTTTCTAGTTTCTCCAGAACGATCAAGTGTACCATGTATAAGCCGTAAACGACTCCCACTAGGTCGCGGACGACCTACGACCTATCCAAGTTTGCTTGCGACCTACGACCTAACACCGAACTCTCCTATAAATACCTCTCCTACTCCAACTAAAAGGGGATCTTTTTGGCTCATTTCAGGAATGCCGATACTCCGTTGAATTGTCGACTCACTCGACACTTCAAACACGAAAGGCATCTCAACAAACTTCAAGAGGAAATCTAACGCCATCAACATGGATTCAAAGACTTCTTATACATTGGAGTTCTAGTTATTTGTCCCATCAGTGTTGTAATCAAAGATTGTTATAAAGTTGTAATTGATTCAACAATAAAGAAGATTAATGTGGACGTAGGCTTAACCTGAAGCCAAACCACTATAAAACTGTTGTCTTTTACTGCTTTCTTTGTGACTTTTCTACTTTTTTCTAATTCCCGTGTTCACGGGTGGTGCTTTCACTTAATCTCTACATACACCGGGGTGTTAGCGTTCAATTTTAAGCGTTAACACAACTCAATTTTTAACTAATCTTATATTTAAACATTATTCTAATTTGAATCAAACAATATTGTTTTGATAACCAGATCTTATCATGAACAAGATCATGTGAAAGGAATTTTAATTAAAATTTTGAGCCTGGGAAACATTGCAGAGACAAACAAAATCACAGTACTGCACACATATATATACAGGGATCTATTTATACATAAACATCACAAACACGTTCTCATAGATGAGTATGCAACAGAAATTTATAATTCAAACTTTTTATTTTATGATTGTTACTCACAGATTCGAAGATTGAAGACAGAGCTTTGAAAACTGTTTTGAACTTCTGAAACTGTAAAATATTTATGCTTTGATCTTCCTGTTTATTTCATCTTGTTTTCTTATTGTTGAATAATGTTTTCAGTTTATATTTGAGTTTGTATAAAAATAAAGAGGCTTGCAATATAATTTTTCTATGGTTTGATATGTTTAGAATGAATAGGAAGATATGTATATATAGAAAGATAAGTTTGTATAGGGAAGGGGTTTACTGGGTGTAAGTTTATCTTCTTTTTGTTTTTATCACGCAGATTTTTTTTTCAAAAGGAGGCTGAAATGATTTTTATACTTGTCGAATTGACTGAATTGTTTGCTGAGAATTGGAAGCATTTATTGTTAGCGTACCTTATGTTTCCTACTTAGCTTACCTTATCTTATTAGTACATGTTGATACTTAACTTAGCAGCATAATCTAAACTTCCTATATAAGATTCTTACCTGTTTTGATTTATATATTATATGTACATATACACTTACTGCCTGTTCATTCCTTATCTTCTTTTTGCTTATTCCTTAGCTTGTTCTAGCATACAAAACTTCACAGGCCTATACATAATAGATTAGTTTGCCAGTTTATGTTTTTTTCTTTGACTTATTCCCTAACTGGTTTGCTTTCATACCTTATGCTTGTACATAAACATTTTATTATTACTTCGTTCTTGTCTTACATAATTACTTGAAGGTTATATACATATTGTTAACGTAAAAATCTGACGCTAACACCCCGGTGTAAGTAGTGTAAGTATGAAAGCACCACCCGTTGGTACGGGAACAAAGTATAAGCAGAGAAATCACGGAAAAGTAGTAAAAAACAACAGTTTTATAGTGGTTCGGCTTAAGATCGAGCCTACGTCCACTTTAAATTCCTTTACTGATGATTTGATTACAATTCTTTACAATGCACTTCGATTACAACACACTTTTGACTAGTAGCTCAAACTTTGATGTAGAAGAATCTTTTGAGTTCATGTTGAATGATCCAAATCTTCTCTTGAAGTTTTTTGTAGCATCTTTGGCGTTTGGAGTGCTTGTAGTGCTGTTTGAGTCGAGAGAATGACATAGTATCGACGCTTCAAAGAATGAGCCAAAAGTCCCCCCATGTTTGGAGCCCAGGCCGTATTTATAGGGAATTCTGAACAAGCCTTAAGTCGTTTACGACTTAAAGTAAGTCGTAAGTCGTGGGTTACGACCTAAGATAGGTCGTTGGTAGTCAGCGAGTTAAGGGGATATGAGTTACGACCTAACTGGTTCGCACTTGGCCATCTGAACTAACTGGTAGGTTCTAACGACTTAGGGGAAAGCGGCATAGTTTAATCACTAAGTGCTAAGTCGTGAACAACTTAAAGTAAGTCGTGAAAGCATTAGGTTGCTGCTGCTTTAACTCTTTAGGTCGTGAAGTACTTAAGTCGTTAAGCAGTTAGGTCGTAAGTCCTTTTATCCTTTTAGGTTGCTAACTCCTTTAACCCTTTAGGTCGTTACCCCGCTTCATCAGTTAGGTCGTCCCACTTCTTAAGTCGTTAAGTCGTGGCACTTCTTAAGTCGTTAAGTCGTGGCACTTCTTAAGTCGTTAAGTCGTCCAATCCTTAAGTCGTTAAGCCGCTTCTTCTGTTAACTCGTTAACTCGGTTGAGCCGCTTTATGCCTTAAGTCGCTGATAGGTTAACTCGTTAGGTCGCTGATCTTTGGTCTAGCTTAGGTCGCGAGGTCTTCTTAGGTCGCAAGGTCTTCTAACCCGTTAACTTGTTGACGCTTTAGGTCATATACCGTTTTGGACGGGGCGCTGCCCCGCACCCCGCAGGAGGCGCTGCCCCCTGGACCCCTACGACCTGACCGGGCAGGTCGATCACCGTAGCAGTGGCGTTGCCCCCGCACCCCACCTTGGGGGGTTGGCACCCCCCTGGACCCCCTCTCCGTAGGGGATCTTATCTGAAAAACCATTCAACAGAATCGAGACGAATTATCATTGGCTTTTCGGTCGATTTTTGATATCATGGCCTTGCTGAAAAAGTGAAGTTAACACATATTTTACTTTTTCTGGTTATGCTTTATTTTCTTTTCTTTGTCTTGCTTATTTATTTTACAGGTTACAAATATTTACAAACCTGATTTTACTTTATTTTTTTATATGAAGTTGTTTAAGTCATTTGTTTTGGTTTGTTTCTTAATTTATATTCATATACTCTTTATACTTAAACAATTTACAAATTCACTTTTCTTTTTATTTTAGACTTAAACTATCCAATACTTAATTCACTTATTGTTTTTTTAATACTTTTGTTATTACATACATTTGATTTATTTTTTTGTTTAATATATTTAAGATTTGTTTTATTTTAAACATATTTGAAAGATGTTATTTCAAATTTACAAATCATAGCTTTCCTATCAAAATACACACACATATATAAATAAATTTAAGAAAACAATTTTTATTCATATTAAAAATCCATTTGTAAAAAAATATTACATTATCAATATAGTTTAAATATAACTCATTATTAAATTAAAATAATTCATAAAAGAATTTGTCTCTTATTTAATAAATTGCTTATTTTTTCAGCTACATTAAGAAAACACAAAACAAACCTTTTTATTTAAATCTAAACTTAAGCTAAAATCAATTTTAAATAATTAAGTTTTTATCTTGAGTATTAAAATCGTATAGTTATTTATTTAATAGCTTAATATCAAATTAAATCCAATTTTTAATTTATCAAAAATATTAGAATAAGAAAAAATGCCTATATATATTAAATTTAAAATAAAGATTATCTTTTTATAATATATACAGATATGTATACATTACAAATATAAAACAATTTATTAGCCTTTAAAGATAGATTATCAGTTTAAATATTTATTTTAAAGAAGATTATTAAATTTAATTCAAATTCAGTATTAACATTATTGTCAAATCAATTAAATTTTGACATAGATTATTAAATTGTTATTGTCAAAATTTCCGGGATATCACATATATGGAATGTATTGGTTAAACTCTATTTTAAATTCCAAGGAGGGAACGCATGCTATCCATTTGAATTATAAGTTGATTTCATCGTTATTTGAGAAATAGTAAAGGTCGAATACGAAAATTAGTATTAAGTATAATTAATCTAAAATCTATGAACCCTTTTTATTTAGTACTAATTGGTTTGGGTATAGGTAAATGATGTCTTAAATAACATTGTTTTTAACCTATTGAAAGATATGTTTTGGAATTATGTAATCTCTGTTGAGATTGAAATTATACCAATAATAAGATATGTAAATATTTTTCTATGTAATTAAAAATATGGTATTTCCAAGAATAAAAAGAGGGTTTTTACTAACCAAAGGGTGTGAAAAAAAGAGGTTTAATGATTCCGTATGTACTAAAAAAGGAATGGTATAAAGATGTGTATCTTTTATCGAAAAATTAGTTTGGAGGAACCAGGGTTGGATTTGGGTGATTCCAATTCGAAAACCACTTTGAACCAATATACATTCGCAAGTTTGCTAGACTGGTTCGGGTATTTTTAATACTTGGTTCAGATCTAGGTAGCTTCAAGATCAGCCAAAAACGCTTGGAATTTCTAGAGGAGAGCTAGAGATCTTCATCAATGTATGGACGTAGTTTACTTTTCCACTGTGCTCATTGTTTTTAAGCATTTATAAGGATATGTATTTATAAATGTCCAGGCTGAACTTGAAATAGAGTCTAATGTATGTGTTTAAGATTTCCGTTGTAAAGATTATATATTGAAATAATATATTACTCCATTCATGTAAGTTTCTATTTTGTCTTTATTTTACTTTTCACCCTTCCCCTTCGATTTTTTTGGCACTTAAATGCTCAGCCCATAATATCGAGGATGTATTAAAGTCGAATTATTAGGGCTGAAATTTTGTTCATCACAGTATATATTTTTGTGTGTGTGTGTGTGTGTGTGTGTGCGTGCCCGTGTGAGTGTGTCTATATGCACGTGTGTGTGTGTCTATATATATGAAAATACATCAGAAAAGTTTAATGTAATATGGATGTTTATTTTGAATCAACTGAAAATTATGTTGGTTTAAACATTATTTATGTGTATTGTGATGCCCCACCTCTATACCCACGCTAGCCAAGAACACTACGGTGTAATGCTGTCAACTAGCACGGAGAATAAGGCTGTTGAGGTGCGGCCATCCGCAGTTAGGCCTTACACTAGTATTGGTTATCTCGATAGGAGTGGTATATATATATTCTTTCATTTTTCATCTCTGATTTAACTACTCCCATCGACATACCCCAATTCCAGTATAAAACGAACTACGATGGTTCATACTAGTTTAGGACAGTAGATATAATAATAACACAGATAATATAAATGCGGAACACAGATAAAATGGAAAGTCTCGTATATATAATAACTGATGTCAGTTACAATACATGTGATACAATACATATGATATAACTACAACAGTCGACTCAGGAAGTTATATATACAAGTACATTATCGACTAATATACATGAATACATATCAACCTATGCTATGACACGACAACTCCAAAAGGTATGAAAAGTCTTCATAGCTCTTGCAGCAACCCAAAGTAAGGTATCAACAACCTGTA
Organism: Allium cepa; assembly: GCA_030765085.1. Classification (NCBI taxonomy): domain Eukaryota; kingdom Viridiplantae; phylum Streptophyta; class Magnoliopsida; order Asparagales; family Amaryllidaceae; genus Allium; species Allium cepa. The sequence continues at coordinate 879,149,598 of CM060931.1, read as the reverse complement.
AATACTCAGTCTTACCTAAGTGTTAAATTCAAAAGAAAATAATACACGGGTCAGTCTAATTCAAACTCGGTTATTAGTGCACAGAAGCAATAATAATTAAGTAACAAATAGATGACAGTCATAATAAATCTCATCTATCCGATCCTTAAATAAAGAAATCGGATAACGATAAATATAACACGTAACAGTGTTAAACAACAAATCAGCAAATTAAACCAAATCAGAATACAATTCAAAATATTGAATTGAATAAACAAAACAATTCAAACCATTGAAATATCAATTAAAATATTAATTCGAGTAGGGCTGCAGTACACGCACACGTGCACTGCCTCGCCACTACATCATATGGAATATGCAAAAGATCAATAAATCAAAACAAGATAGATTATCATAAAAGCCATACCATGTGGCTGTAGTTCATGCTTGCGTGCACTGCCTTGCCACTACAGTGATGATGTACACAACCGGGCACAAGGTCAAACCCAAAATAAAAAGATGGGTTCAACTCAGGTGAAATTTTGAAAAATAAACGAAATGCAATGGTCAAGTCACTGCAATCATGACTCAACACAATGCAACAACCAAAGTCGAGGCGACATGAAGTAAGCAACCCAACTGCAAGTCCAGATCAATGAATAGCATAAGCAAATGACACGGTCAAATCAAACATGCTCAAAGCTAACACCAAATGACTCAAGTTTGATGCTATCAAGTGATACAAATGTAATTACCACAAATCCAAGAACAACAGTAGTTTATACAACAAAGGATGATGCAGGCACCAGAAACATGATCAACACAGCAAAAATGGTCAAGCAGTATGCACAGTGCACACTCAAGTGCACCAGTGATATCAAGACCAAGTATCATACTCAATTTGATTGTAAGCATGTACAACAGGACAGACAGTGGATAGAATTGCAACAGATATATGGTGATGCAGTCGACATCTACACAGTGTAACCTGCGCAGAGGTAACAAAAGTCAGGGAACATGACAATATCAAGTTATGCAACATCACATAATCAAATGAAGCAGTGCAAAATTATCAACTGACTCTCGAATGACTCAAGTGATCGAAGAACAATGTTCAAAAGAATCAAAGTAAATAAACAAGTGGGAAATACATGTACATCAATGTGAACATATGAATTGCAAGCAATAAAGCTCCAGATTATATATGCAGTGGAGATCGTACATGAACCAAAACACAAATCCAGTTACAACATTGAGGTCGACAATGTTAAAGTGCAGAAGTACACAAGTGCAACGGTATGGAAGCAGTGTGAAAGCCGCAAGAGGGCTGCAAGCATCAAAGACTGCAATCATACATCTGGAAATCAGAGTGCATAGCAACCATCAAAATGAATCAAGTGTATATACAAGCAACTATCGAATAAAGACTCAAGGGAGTGCAGACATGATTAACGAGACAATGCCCAAATTGAAATAGGTCAAGTGCCATGATGAAGCAGTGCAACATCAAGGAGCTCAAATGCAAACATGACAGTGAGACTGGTCATAGTAACAACATGAAGGATCCAGATCACAAAGTTAGATACAAGGGGAAATGAAAAAAATTAAATATACAGCTCAACGTTTCACTACAATGACATCATGAAAATGGAACCATGGAACAGCAGAAGCCACAGTTAAAACGTCAAAGTCACAAACTTGAAAAAGTAAAAAAAAAGTCGAACAATGAAAACAAATCAAGCCCGAAGTCACGAAGAAAATTCAACATCGTCAAACTACAGTTCAAAGAGACCGAAGTCAAATTCAAATCAATGCTGAAGTCAATTCACAAGGCAAAGCAAGGCCAGATATTATCAACAAAGTTAAGTCAGAGTCGCGATAACAAAATCAAAGATCATCAAAACATTCCAGTTGAAACCGAGAACAACGAACGAGTCAAAACATCGGAGCCGAGGCCATACAGCATACCAAATTAACAAAGTAGGATAAAACATCAACATCAAGCAAAAAACGAACATCTGAAGCATATCAATTAAGATGAATTAGATGTGAGCAATAAAATTACTCACCTTGTCGACGAATTGAAGCAGCCGAGCATCCCAGAGACGAGCGAGCATTCGAGCAGAAATCGGCTTCGACACAAGCCCACGAGCCATTGAAATCGGCCTCAACAAATCACTCGAAACCCTAATTTTTTGATAAAGAGGAACAGACGAAAGACGAGCTGCCATTTTCGTTCATTTATTTTATCTTTAGGGTTTTGAACGAATGAATGAGGAAATATGGGTATCAGCCTTTACTAATGATCACAGCACCAAACAAAAGAAATATGGGCCAAGTTTATATTAAAGCCCGATAAACCCCTTAATAACTTTTATAAAAGAATTTCAACGAGCTATTAAAATTCCAACAGCAATAACTATCACCATTAATCGAAATGACGATGATTACAAATTGGTGAGAAATTCCTTAGTTGTTACAGACTCCCCTCCTTAAAGAAATTGCGTCCTCGCAATCATAAGGAATAAAGGAACAAATGGTAACAACCATAAAGAACATCATCACAAGATGAAGAAATATGAAATAGAAAGTTCACCATAAAGAGCTTGAAAGAGTAAGCCTGAACGTGTTTGCTCGATGAATTCTCAGGATCCCTAAGAGCAATCCTTAGGATTTGAGAACCATTGAACTTCCACAAGAAAAACATATTTATTTCGAAGGTGATACACCCCCGAAGCAATGATGTGAATATATAGTTTCTCAAAAGTCAAATAGGCAAAACTTCCATTTTTTTCAATAACACAGAGCTCAAGAATAAAAATCGAAAATCAATAAGGCATTTCCGTAATTGGAAGACGTGGAAAACGTCATGAATAGTAGAAAATTGAGCCTGTACACCGGCGTAGTACAATATAAACACCAAAGAAATCTTTTAATTTCATAAAAAAATTCACAAATTCTCTACAAAATTTAATTATCAAATAGATAATCAGAATACAGAAATCACAAAACAGCAATATCTAATCATCGATTCGATAATCAGAAGACAGCAAAAATCTAATTATCAATAAAGATAATTAGAAAACAAAAATCATATGTCGCAAAATTGCAAATATCTAATTACCAAAAACGATAATCAGAAATAACAAATATCTAATCATCAAAAACGATAATTAAATCTTAAATATCTAATTATCACAAGCAATGATCAAAAATCTCAAATCACAAATATTTAATTATAAAAACGATAACTAAACCAACAAATTTTTTAGTTATCACAAACGATAATTAAATCTCAAATATTTGATTATCACAAGCGATAATCAGAAACAACAAATATCGGATTATCAAAAACGATAAATCAGAAATCACAAATATCCGATTATCAAAAACGATAATCAGAAATCATAAATATTTCAATTAACGAGTCCGGAAATAACCGAAATAGCAAACGCACATGTCTCGTAACCACGAGTTTTACTAAATCGTTTAATTCACTTCATCGTTTCCTTGAAATTGCAAAATTGTGTATTCTAAAAATAACATTTCACGTTCTCAAACGGACAAGTCCGGTATTAAGCGAATCAGTAAAAGAAAGGGGCATAGTGTCGATTTTTCTGAAACGTTTAAATCGCTTCCTCATTCTTTTGAAAGCATAAACTGTAAAAATTTTGAAAACAATTTTGATTTATATTTTGAAACAATTTTTTTTTAAAAAAATAACAAATTTTTAAAACACGTGTTTAAAACAGCAACATCAGTAGCGACTTCGACAAGGAAATTTCACTTCTCAAAATACCGTAAAAACGGACAACAAAATCAGCATTGCGTGATAACCGCTTGAAAATTCATTTTAAAATTGATGGTTACTGAAGTTAATACGTCAAAATCTCATCAAGTTGATTGGCATCAAAATATAATACCAATGAATTTTCATTCATAAAAAATGTCACAAGAATCTTCTCAAAGATAGAAAGGGATATCATACCCTAAACTTGTATTCATAACATGTCAATGACACTCGAATTCACCAATGCACAAAAATTGATAAAACTTATCAATAAAAATCACGAAAATTGGTGAAGCACAAATTCTAGAAATCATCACAAGAAATCCAGAAAACACAAATTCTAGAAATCTACACAAGAAATCTAGAAAACACAAATTCTAGAAATCTACAAAAGAAATCCAGAAATCACAAATTCTAGAAATCTACACAAGAAATCCAGAAATCACAGAAAAAGGGAAAGAGGCCTATCACATGACGGTCCGAAGACCATGGGGAGCTACTCCATATGGGTGAGTCGGAATCACCTAGATGAGGTCTAGACTAACCAAAAATCAAAAAGGTATGTGTGAGTGGAATCACACAAGTGGTGTCTAGTCTAACCTCGCAAACAAAAACAAAGTATGTGTGAGTGGAATCACTCAGATGAGGTCTAGGCTAACCAAAAAGAAAAAAGGTATGTGTAAATGGAATCACACAAATGATGTCTAGCCTAACCTCGCAACAAAAGAAATATGTGTGAGTGGAATCACACAAATGGTGTCTAGGCTAACCAAAAAGAAAAAAGGTATGTATGAATGGAATCACACAAATGGTGTCTAGCCTAACCTCGCAACAAAAGAAATATGTGTGAGTGGAATCACACAAATGGTGTCTAGGCTAACCAAAAAGAAAAAAGGTATGTGTGAGTGGAATCACACAAATGGTGTCTAGCCTAACCTCGCAACAAAAGAAATATGTGTGAGTGGAATCACACAAATGGTGTCTAGGCTAACCAAAAAGCAAAAAGGTATGCGTGAGTGGAATCACACAAATGGTGTCTAGCCTAACCTCGCAACAAAAGAAATATGTGTGAGTGGAATCACACAAATGGTGTCTAGGCTAACCAAAAAGCAAAAAGGTATGTGTGAGTAGAATCACACAAATGGTGTCTAGCCTAACCTCGCAACAAAGAGACATCGCACAATTGCTAATCTAAATCACAAAAATGATCGTCATGATCATAAAGAAGTGTCAATTACACTAAGTTAGTGAACATAAAAGTTTTGCTTCATGTGCCATAACCACTTGCTTAACTTAAATATTTACGAACAAACTGTAAATCTTCACTAGAAAATTGTCACAAGAGGTTCAATCGAACAAGTCCAAGAATTAACCGACGAAGTGAACGCAAGCGTTTCATACCACTTGTTTTACTAAGCCGTTTAATTCAATTTCTCATACGAGTGAGTTAAAGGTTTGTACATACTAATAGATTGGAAAATGGTTTAGGAAAAGAGCTTTGTAGTAAAATAGTTTTGAAATCATTTGGAGAAAAGGGTTTTGATATTTACTACTAGTATAGAAAACCTTTATATTTTTAAAGTGAAAAATCACAAAAATGATTGTAGAAACAATCAATCACAAGAATTCACATACGAAGATGTGAATAGAATCCAAAGAAATCGATACCGAATTCATCAAAAGGTATGTTCACAAAAATTCCCGAAGAAAATGTCACCAAAGTCGCTAATAAATGATAGCAACAAATCGGAAAATAATCAAGAATCGGTTAAATTTGGAAACCAAATCAACTCACTAAAATTCACATTCGAAGACGTGAATAAAATCCAAAGAATTCGATTCTAAATCCATCAAAGTAGAAATACTCAAAAATTCCAAAAATAGAAGTTATCAAAGTCGACAAAGGTAATAACAACTAATCAGAAAAGAACAATCGATTAACAATTGGAAAAACAAAGCAAAACGAGCATAAACGCATAAATGACTTTAACAAGAATAAAAATCAAGTCAATGACGAAGTCAACAATTAATGGCCTCAGTTGAGTACAAAACGAATCAACATCATCATCAAAGAATTCAACGGCAAACAAAGTCAGAGTCTTGGAAATCAAGAAATTAGCAATTTGACCAAAACAAAGTGACCGAAGTCGAATGGAAATCAAGCCGAGGAAAACACAAAATATCAAGTTCAAAATCGCAGAGATTCGAACTAGATATAAGTGAAAAATCAAAATCACTCAAACTGCAACCAGTCGAGCTATTTTTCATCACAGTGTAACAGGTACACAATGACACCCATAGCATAGCACAAAAGTGGAATAAAGTCCAGAGGTCAAAATAACATTAATTGGCCAAATTCGAATAAAATCAACATCGGCTAAATCAATACAAAGCCGAAAACACAAGAACAAAATCCCCATCATCAAAAACTCAACTTGAGTTCGAAAAGCAAACGGAGGCCGAAGCCAAAATACTTTCAAGAAATCAAAATCAAATGCACATGAATAAGCGTTAGGAATTCATACCTAACAATCAAAGATAATTATAGGCAAAGATGAGAGATAAAACATCGACAAATAGTTGCAACAAATGTTCCATCTGAGTTATGTTTTATATTATGTCCATAAACCCCAAGCTCTGATACCAAGCTGTGATGCCCCACCTCTATACCCATGCCAGCCAAGAACACTACGGTGTAATGCTGTCAACTAGCGCGGAGAATAAGGCTGTTGAGGAGCGGCCATCCGTAGTTAGGCCTTACACTAGTATTGGTTATCTTGATAGGAGTGGTGTATATATATATATATATATATATATATATATATATATATATATATATATATATATATTCTTTCATTTTTCATCTTTTATTTAACTACTCCCATCGACATACCCCAATTCCAGTATAAAACAAACTACGATGGTTCATACTAGTTTAGGACAGTAGATATAATAATAACATAGATAATATAAATGCGGAACACAGATAAAATGGAAAGTCTCATATATATAATAACTGATGTCAGTTACAATACATGTGATACAATACATATGATACAACTACAACAGTCGACTCAGGAAGTTATATATACAAGTACATTATCGACTAATATACATGAATACATATCAACCTATGCTATGACACGACAACTCCAAAAGGTATGAAAAGTCTTCATAGCTCTTGCAGCAACCCAAAGTAAGATATCAACAACCTGTAAATATTCGGTCTGACCCGAGTATTAAATTCAAAAGAAAATAATAAACGGGTCAGTCTAATTCAAACTCAGTTATTAGTGCACAAAAGCAATAATAAATAAGTAACAAATAGACGACAGTCACAATAAATCTCGTCTATCCGATCCTTAAATAAAGAAATCGGATAACGATAAATATAACACGTAACAGTCTTAAACAATAAATCAGCAAATTAATCCAAATCAGAATACAATTCAGAATATTGAATTGAATAAACAAAATAGTTCAAACCATTGAAATATCAATTAAAATATTAATTCGAGTAGGGCTGCATTACACGCACGCGTGCACTGCCTCGCCACTACAACATATGGAATATGCAAAAGATCAATAAATCAAAACAAGATTGAATATCATAAAAGCCATACTGTGTGGCTGCAGTTCACGCTTGCGTGCACTGCCTTGCCACTACAGTGACAATGTACCCAAAAAAACAATTCCGTGTGGCTATAGTTCATGCTTGTGTGCAATGCCTTGCCACTACAGTGATGATGTACACAACCGGGCATAAGGTCAAACCCAAAATAAAAAGACGGGTTCAACTCAGGTGAAATTTCGAAAAATAAACAAAATGCAAAGGTCAAGTCACTGCAATCATGACTCAATACAACGCAACAACCAAAGTCGAGGCGACATGAAGTAAGCAACCCAACTGCAAGTCCGGGTCAATGAATAGCATAAGCAAATGACGCGGTCAAATCAAACATGCTCAAAGCTAACACCAAATGACTCAAGTTTGATGCTATCAAGTGATACAAATGTAATTACCACAAATCCAAGACCAACAACAGTTTATACAACAAAGGATGATGTAGGCACCAGAAACATGATCAACACAGCAAAAATGGTCAAGCAGTATGCACGGTGCACACTCAAGTGCACCAGTGATATCAAGACCAAGTATCATACTTAATTTGATTGTAAGCATGTACAACAGGACAGGGCAGTGGACATAATTGCAACATATATATGGTGATCCAGTCGACATCTACTCAGTGTAACGTGTGCAGAGGCAACAAAAGTCAGGGAACAGGACAATATCAAGTGATGCAACATCACATAATCAAATGAAGCAGTGCAAAATTATCATCTGACTCGAATGACTCAAGTGATAGAAGAACAATGTTCAAAAGAATCAAAGTAAATAAACAAGTGGGAAATACATGTACATCAGTGTAACATATGAACTGCAAGGAATAAAGCTTGAGATTATATATGTAGTGGAGATCGTACATGAACTAGAACACAAATCCAATTACAACACTGAGGTCGACAATGTCAAAGTGCAAAAGTACACAAGTGCAACAGTATGGAAGCAGTGTGAAAGCAGCAAGAGGGTTGCAAGCATCAAAGACTGCAATCATATATCTGGAAACCAAAGTGCATAGCAACCATCAAAATGAATCAAGTGTATATACAAGCAACTATCGAATAAAGACTCAGGAGAGTGCAGACACGATTAACGAGACAATGCCCAAATTGAAATAGGTCAAGTGCCATGATGAAGCAGTGCAACATCAAGGAGCTCAAATACAAACATGACAGTGAGACAGGTCATAGTGACAACATGAAGGATCCAGATCACAAAGTCAGATGCATGGGGAAATGCAAAAATTAAATATACAGCTCAAAGTTTCACTGCAATGACATGGTGAAAATGGAACCATGGAACAGCATAAGCCACAGTTAAAACGTCGAAGTCACAAACTTGAACAAGTAAAAAAACAAAGTCGAACAATAAAAACAAATCAAGCCCGAAGTCACGAAGAAAATTCAACATCGTCAAACTGCAGTTCAAAGAGACCAAAGTCAAATTCAAATCAATGCCAAAGTTAATTCGCGAGGCAAAGCAAAGCCAGATATTATCAACACAGTTAAGTCAGAGTCGCGACAACAAAATCAAAGATCATCAAAACATTCCAGTTGAAGCCGAGAACAACGAACGAGTCAAAACATCGAAGCCGAGGCCACACAGCATACCGAATTAACAAAGTAGGGTAAAACATCAACATCAAGCAAAAAAACGAACATCTGAAGTATCAATTAAGATGAATTAGATGTGATCAATAAAATTACTCACCTTGTCGACGAATTGAAGCAGCTGAGCATCCCAGAGACGAGTGACCATTCGAGCAGAAATCGGCTTCGACACGAGCCATTGAAATCGGCCTCAACAAATCACTCGAAACCTTAATTTTTTGATAAAGAGGAACAGACGAAAGACGAGATGCCATTTTCGTTCATTTATTTTAGCTTTATGGTTTTGAACGAATGAATGAGGAAATATGGGTATCGGCCTTTACTAATGATCACAGCACCAAACAAAAGAAATATGGGCCAAGTTTATATTAAAACCCGATAAACCCCTTAATAACTTTTATAAAAGAATTTCAACGAGTTATTAAAATTCCAACAGCAATAACTATCACCATTAATCGAAATGACGACGATTACAAATTGGTGAGAAATTCCTGGGTTGTTACATGTATGCACGTTCGTGTATTTGCATTAGTGTGCACGTGTGTGCATGTGCACGCATGTGCATGTGTGTGTATTATTGTTATGACATGTATATTAGAAATAATGTTATCCATAAATTTAATTTTTCATTGAATTATTTATGCTTGACGTAGTTACAAGCACATATACATATAAATAGCAAATATATACATGGAAGATATAAATCCTAATATCTGAGCTTGTATATATTGAGCATGTTATTGTTTGTTGCTTTTGTCAGTTTAAACATATTGTTGTAACACATGATCTCTTGTATGTTGATTAGGTGTAGTTTCAATTAAATGTTTGTACAAGATGAATGGAGAAAGTAATAAATGATGCCACCTTTATCTCCTTCCTTTTACATCTTAATATGGTTTTATATATATATATATATTCGTGTTTGTTTTCTTCCTTAAATACCAAACATTTACACTCATTATATATGTTTCACGTTTATGCCATGCCATTTAAAACTATGAATATATTTGATACATTCATTCTTATTCAAATGTCCTACTTAACTAACAAATTTATTAATTATGAATAAAACAACCTTAAAAGTATATAATTTTATTAAAAGCAACTCGCTTGTATCTATATTAAAAATTATATATCATAGGTCCACTAAGATCCAAATAGGTAATGTTTTTGAAATTTACCCATTTCACCTACTACGAAATGGAATAGGTTCCTACAATTCTATGGTCAGCATACTATTTGCATTTTGTTAGGTCATCTTCTATGTTATCAACTCCATTTTCATGTTGTTTTATCACTAGTATAATCAATTTTCTCCTTTTTTTTATTATTAGTTAAAGATTAACATTTCTTGAATGCTTGAACTTATTATTTTGGATAAAGATGAAAAATTGCTCGTCTTGTAGAATAATATAAGAAGAAATATACAACTTCACATAGAATCTATCAAAATTAGATCAACCAACTAAATACCTGAAATCGCATTAATTTTTCATTTTAGTAACTTTATAAAATTAAGTAGACTTTTCTACATTTGCTGTGAAGCCTTATCCTTTATTAGTCATATCTATCCATCTCATGCTTTTCATTTATTATATTTGATTTAATTACTTAATGAATGAGTAATGGATGCAACACCAAGACATAATGGTTTAGAACAAAAATTGGATAAAGTTGTTATTTCAACACCACTTCTTATGCTTGACTTGACAAAATCTTAAGTTCCTATTTAAACTTCCTAGTTGTATCAAGCCTTAGTGCCATCGTAAATATATATTTACCACTCAACACTTCATTTTCATTACTTCTTTATTTACTAACTGATGAACAAGATGATATTTGATATAAGTATTCCTACTTTTATGATGAAATAAAGACCCTATAAAGTGGAAATAACCGAAGTATTAGCGCAAATAATATAATATACGTGTTCCTATGTCTATGCTTTGATAATTTCAACATTTACCCAAGAAGAAGATCTTAATGGCCCATTGAAGCTAATAAAATTTGCCATTTCCATTATGGAAAGGGAAGCCACATCTTACTTATTCGACTTACTTGAAGTTCAATTGAATCATTATTGAAACAAATCCCATTGTAGTTTACCGTCATCAAAATTTATTTCCGAATCCTTATCATATAATGCAACTAAACATGGATTACAACATATGTAATACATCTGATGATCAGTTGGGCACAAAAAAATATAGATTATTAATTTTTTTTTCTTATAGTGACTTCTCTTAAGTAATCTATAATTGACTAACCATATCACAGTAAATCCACATATTGTCAGAAATTCTTTACTGTTCGATCTTTCATGATTATTGGTGAACAATTCAAGTAATAGCCCAAGGATCACCAATACCGAATATTTCACAAACAAACTTAATATTATTATTTTTTTGTTTTGTTTAAGATGACGTACCTTGACTAACAGCGGAAGATGTAATGGTTGTCATCTTCTTCTACTGTCTTCTAATAATTACTCTTCTTCCAAGAAATCGGTTTCTCTCTCTAACTCTATTTCTTTATAAGTTTCTAGATGGAGAAGAATACATCTATATACTAGGAGAGAGAGGACCTAAACCATTATATAACATTTAATTCTAAATCTGGCAAGTCCATCATATATCAATTCAATGCTTAAGATTAATCACAGACCTAATGTTCTAATTATAGAACGGTCTATTTATGATTTAATTAATCGGGTCACATTAAATTAGAAACTGCATAACGTTAAAGGTAAATGAAACGTTGTATTTATGACCTAATTAATAGGGTCATATTAAGATTAGAAACTGCATAACATTAAAAGTAAATGGAACAATTGCAGTTTCTAATAGTAGTTTTCTAACATTCTCCCACTTGACCCGATTATTCATAATATCAAGTGTTCAACATCATGCTATGATAAATTGCTGAGAGTTATGGCGTTTGTGCATTATTAATTCAATGCGTTCCCTTCCATATATTACAATACCAGCAATCCATCATTTTATACTCATAATTTATGTAAAACAGCAAATGGTCCACATAATATCTTATATCTTGATGATTAAACATAATATCTTTATAAGACTCTTTCTTGTTTAAAATTGCATAAAGTACGTACTACCACATTAAAACAAGAGACACATAATTGTATATCAGAAAGACACAAAGGAGCTCAGAATGTCGCACATCAATTATTATTAGTACAACCAAGACCTATTCTTTGAACATGTTCCTTAAATTGTCTTGGCAGTAACCCTTTCGTCAAAGGGTCTGCAATCATAGGTTCTGTCCTGATGTGCATGATTGACACTCTTTGTTTCTGAACCTCATTTTTCACAACAAGATACTTCAGTTCCATATGTTTGGCACCTTTAGAGCACTTGTCGTTTTTTGAGAATAACACTGTTGTAGAGTTATCACAATAAATTTTCAGCGGCTTGCTAATGGTGTCGACAACCTTAAGTCCTGAAATAAAGTTCCGCAAATTGTGGCTTCATAACTTACCACAAATTCTGCCTCCATAGTAGATGAAGCAACGATTGTTTGTTTCTCACTTTTCCATGATATGGCTCCTTAAGCAAACATAAACAGGTAACCAAAAGTCGATTTTCTAGTATCGATGCATCCAGCAAAATCTGAATCGCTATATCCAATCACCTCCAATTCATTGGATATACTATACATGAGCATGTAATCTTTCGTGCCTTGTGAGTACCTTAACACTTTCTTTGCAGCTTGCCAATGTTCCCTTCCTAGATTACTTTGTTACCTCCCTAACATACCGACCGCAAAACTGATATCCGGTCTAGTACAGGTTTGAGCATACATTAGGCTACCAACTACAGATGCATATGGAATTGATTCCATTTCCTTTCGTTCAACAACATTCTTAGGACATTGCATGAGATCGAATTTATCACCTTTTTGTGCAGGAACTTTCCTACGTGAACACTTACTCATTCCAAATCTCTGTAGAGTCCTTTCGATATATCCTTTATGAGACAATCCCAATATTCCTTGTGATCGATCACGAAATATTTCTATTCCAATCACATAGGATGCCTCTCCTATATCTTTCATTTCAAAGTTTGTTGAGAGAAATTACTTAGTCTCATGCAATATGCTTAAATTATTTGCAAGAAGCTAGATGTCATCAACATAAAGGGTTAGATAAATAAACTTGCTCCCATTGATCTTTTTGTATAAATAGTGATCAACCGTATTTTCCTTAAAACCAAAAGATGTAATAATGGTATTGAACTTTACATACCATTGTCGGGATGCTTGTTTAAGCCCATATATTGACTTCTTAAGTTTACACACCAATTGTTCTTTATCTTTTACAGAAAAACCCTCAGGTTGGTCCATATAAACATCCTCATCAACATCTCCATTCAGAAAGATTGTTTTTACATCCATTTGATTCAATTCCAAATCATAATGTGCTATTGATGCCATTATTATTCTTAGTGAGTCCTTTTTCGAAATAGGAGAAAATGTCTCCTTGTAATCAACACCATCTTTCCAAGTGTAAAACTTAGCAACAAGTCTAGCTTTATAATGTTCGACATTACCACTAGAGTCGTGTTAGGTTTTAAAAACCCATTTGCATCTGACTCTTTTACAACCATGTGGTAACTTAACGAGATCCCAAACTTCGTTCTGTTGCATGGATTTTAGTTCTTCTTTCATGGCATTAATCCATTTCTTTGACTCTTTACTTTCTACAGTATGTGAAAACAAAACTGGGTCCTTATTGATTCCTATATCATAATCTGATTCTTGCATATAAACCATATAATCATTAGAAATAGCTGACATACGATCTCTTTGAGATCTTCTTCATGCTACTTGTTGTGGTTCATGCATATCAGCATTATGTAAGTCATTTCCTTCAGGAAGTACTTCTTCATTTATATGTTGTTCATCATCATGCTGTTCTACAATAGCTGGAACAACATTTGGAGCAATAGTGGATGGAGGAACTATTCTAGGAAATGTAACATTTATCCTTGTTTCCTTTATTTCCACTATTTCTCTTCCAGTACTCCCACTGACTTCACCAATCTCAATGAATCTTGCACTACTAGTTTCTATAATTCTTGGACTATGATTAGGACAATAAAACACATATCCATTAGATTTTTCAGGGTAACCTAAAAAATACCCACTAATCGTTTGAGAATCTAATTTCTTTTCATGTGGATTATAAATTCCCGCTTCCGCTGCACAACCCCAAACATGCAGGTGTCTTAAGCTAGGTTTCCAGTTAGTCAAAAGGTGTCTTTTGAACAGCTTTACTAGGAACCCTATTCAAAAAATAATTAGCGGTTTTAAGAGCATACGACCACAAATTCTTAGGTAGTGTAGAATCTGACATCATACTCCCAATCGTATCTATTAACGTCCTATTGTGCCTTTCTGCTACACCATTTTGCTGTGGTGTATCCGGCATTATGTATTGCCCACATATGCCACAACTTTCGAGGAATTTTGCAAATGGACCTAGACACTGGCCTGACTCGTTATATTTGCAATAATATTCACCACCTCTATCAGACCTTATGATTTTCACTTTTTTATCTAATTTCCTCTCAACTTCCTATACAAATATCTCAAGGACATTCATAGATTGAGATTTTTCATGAAGAAAATAGACATAAACATAGCGGGAAAAATCGTCAATAAAAGTGATGATATACTTTTCTCCATTAAAGGATGGAGTGTCCATAGGTCCGCAAATATCAGTGTGTATTATTTCAAGAAGCTAGATGCTTCTAGTGGCCCCTTTCTTATTGTGTTTGGTTTGTTTACCTTTAATACAATTCACACATAATTCTAGATCACTAAATTTCAAATTTGACAAAATTTCATTACTAACTAATCTCATCATTCTTCCTTTGGATATGTGACCTAGTCTTTTATGCCATAAGAAAGCAGAATTTTCATTCAACATGCTACGTTTGCATCCAACATTAATTATTACATTCAGCAATGAATTCGCATAAGTGCCATTCATTTTCAATTTATCTAAACCATCAATTAGAATACCTGAACCAACATTATTAGTATTCTTATAAAAATCAAAACAATCAGATCCAAACGTACATCTAAAACTAGAAATATCCAACTTACTTACGGAAATAAGGTTTCTAGATAATGAAGGTACATAAAGGGTACTATATAAGTCTAATACATAACCACTTTCTAGAGTTAGAAGATAAGTCTCAATGCCTTCTGTTGTGGATTTCATTCCGTTTCTCATAAAGAGAAAACGTTGGATTTATGGTTCAAATCATATGAAATCCCTGCATATTATTGGAGACATGAGTTGTAGCACCAGTATAAAGCCACGATGTATTAATAGAAACTTCAACTAAATTTGTTTCAAAACATACGAAAGATAGATGATTACCTTTCTTTTCGAACCAAGCTATCCTTTTCGGATAGTCGTTTTGATAAAGTCCTTTCCTTTTACAGAAATGACATCAAACATCCTTTAGTTCCTTCTTTTCCTTATCCTGCCCATTCTTAGCAGGTGCCTTTTTCTTCTTGAAATGACTTGATTTTCCATTCTTTTCTTTACCAGCTTTGTTACTCACAAAACTTACTGAGTGATTTACCTGATGTTTCAAATGTCCTTCTTCCTGAACAAGTCTACTGGCTAATTCATTAACATTCCACTTATCCTTTATAGTGTTATAGTTAATTTGAAAATGTCCATATTTAGAAGGTAGCGAGTTCAGGATAAACCAGACAAGAAAAGAATCATCTACTGTAAGTCCAAGGGAGTTTAACCTTGCTGCAAATTAGTCATCTCAATAATGTGCTCTTGCATAGTTTGTGACCCACCAAACTTCATGGTCGTGACTTCTGCCATAAGAGTATCAGCGAGTGACTTATTAGCTGAACGAAAACGCTCTTCCACAAACTGCATTTATTCCTTAGCACTTTCTGTTTGCAGAATTGTTAACTTGATGTTATTAGCAATAGTCACCTTAATAAACATGAGGCTCAATCTGTTACTGCGTTCCCATGCTTTATGGTGTGATTTTTCTTCTCACTACTAGCTGTTGTAAGAGCAATAGGTTTATCCTCAAGGAGTGCCAAGTCAAGATCCTGAACAACTAAATGGAAATTGACTTGTTCTCTTCATTCAGAAAAATTAACACCAGTGAACAATGTAACAGATGAAGCATGTGTATTCATGGGAACTACTGCAAATTAAATACAAAAAGTTGAAATAACTATAAGCTCCTAGCTATCGCGATTTAGATATGTACATAATAGTATAATATAGCACTCTTTTGGGTAGATACTATCTTATACTTAACATAATTAAATACCAAAACATAAGTAAGTAACAAATATATTGAATTAAATAAAACTGACATCTTTGGATGATCAATATTTATTTAATCAAGATATCTATTAAACCTCATCATGTCAACTAGTTATAGAACAAGACTTTCCTTTGGGTAAGTTTTCAGGTTCTACCTTCAGTGACGCCAGTTTTTTTTAATTGGTATTATTATAAATGGCAATTTCTATCAATAATCATTATATCACTTATGCACTAAATGATTATTCTAATTTTGACCACTTTGGTGATTAACAAAATCATAAATCTCATGTGCATAATTGACTTATAACACATACTTGATTAAACATCATGAGTAAAGCATAGAACAAATCAATTGCAATCATAGGAAATATTAAGTTATTGATTGGTGGCTCCAATACCAAATGTCAGAAATTCTTTACCGTTCGATCTTTCATTATTAATGATAAACAATTCAAGTAATAGCCCAAGGATCACCAATACCGAATATTTCACAAACAAAGCTTAATATGAATTTTTTTGTTTTGTTTAAGATGACGTATCTTGATTAACAGCGGAAGATATAATGGATGTCATCTTCTTCTTTTGACTTCTAATAATACTCTTCTTCTCAGAATTGGGTTTCTCTCTCTAACCCTATTTCTTTATATGTTTCTTGATGGAGAAGAATACATCTATATACTAGGAGAGAGAGGACCCAATCCTTTGTGTAACATTTAACTCTAAATCTGGTACGCCCATCGTATATCAATTCAACGCTTAAGATTAATCACAGACTTAATGTTCTAATTCTATTTATGACTTAATTGATCGGGTCACATTAAGATTAGAAACTGCATAACGTTAAAGGTAAATGAAATGTTCCATTTATGACCTAATTAATAGGGTCATATTAAGATTATAAACTGCATAACATTAGAAGTAAATGAAATGATTGCAGTTTCTAATAGCAGTTTTCTAACACATACGACCTCTATGTCAGTAGGTCCACTGGCACCAAGAAAAATTATAATGAAAACTATACTTGACCCTTCTACCATAATATACTTTGCTCCATTTTAGGACAACCAATATTGAAGTATGACTAACATGTTCTTAAGGATAAAGACCACCAACTCCATCACGTATTTCTTCGCCAATATAAAAATGTCATCAATACTTTATCTTTGTGTTAATGAGGTAGTGAAGAATTCCAAGTAATTTACATCGATTTAATTCATAGTGCAATAATTCAAATCATCATAAATTATAACATAAATACCCATAAGTTAAACCACTGGAGTACAAGCACATATTTAAAGAATTTCTTTCTTTTCTTCCATAATGTAAATCTTTTGTTCATAAGGACAATTGCTAAATCTTTTCTATTGAAAACCATCAATATAACATCAAAATGTCTTCGGCACTTGTTTCAAAACATACTTTTCCTTCGTCGAATGAAAAACCTCTTCATCACTTTTCTTTTATGGAACCAAGTGATTAATATTAAATTAACAAGACAAGAAAAAAACAATAAATAGTTTTCATGTAAATATGGTAATAAAACTAGTTAAAACAAATAGGTAGTGAAATTAATTATCACCATAACTAACTAAGAAAGATAATAACTAATTCAAAATACTTGATCCAAAAAAGCATCTTAATAATATTCCAACCCTTAATTATATATACACTCGTATCCTAACAGTGCTTGTGATATGTCAATAAAAATGGTACGTAGAAAAAAAATTCATTGTTTTCCATGGCTATCATTGCCTATTTCCATTTATTTCTCCTCGGGTTATTCTCCACATATGAACTCTTCCTTTTTGGGGACTATGCCACGTTCATTCTCACTTTTCTCCCAATATTGTTCTCTCTCAGTTATTTCCATTTACGATAAACAAAGAGAAAATCACAATAAATAGCAATGACTTTCACAAGGATATTTTCAATGACTGCGGACAGCCATAAGTTTTCTACTTCTTATCAATATTTAAAAAAAATGAATAACTTTTCGTCTTTGGAAACATATGGCATTTTCCCATGGATTTACTTTGGTTTAATCTAAAATTTGAGTAGGTTTTTTGTACCTTTTCTCTTCCTCTACCATTAAAAAAATACACATTTGCATTCATCACCTAGCAGGTGGCAACAAGAAAAATATTATATACATATCACATGTGGAAATGTGTGTGTAATTGTGTGTGTATGTCTGTATATACATATGCATGTGTAACCTTATGGGTAGTGTACGTCATATAACACGCAATAACAAAACCCAATATGTTTGCAGATTAACTTAAACTAATGGTGGTACAACTATATACAAAATAATATATGTCATCATTGAAATCAACACAACATATATCCAACAACATCAAATATCAATAGCAATGTCAAATATACACATAATAAACGAGAATAGGTAATCACCTTTCTCCCATTTTACCCTCTTTCCTCGATCAACGGTAACCATAAGCTCTTGTGTTCATTATAATGTTTGGAACCTCCTCTTTCATGTCCATAATCACCACTCCAATTTCTTAAAACTAACTATCTATACCAAGAGTCAAATGGTTGATTTCTCCTTCCCATCCTCCCTCCCTTCATTGAGCTTTGTAGTTATTGCATCAGTCTTTGTTATTCCTTGCAACTACTCGCTCTTTCGAGTACTCGATGCCATGGAGAAACAAGAAGAATCTGGTGCTTTGATCACGGTCAATCAACAAGGAGTATCTTCCTAAAATTTAACAAGAAGGTAATATATATAAATTAAAATTAGTGTTATAATATCTTATAAATTTTTTCTTTTGAATTTTTGTTGTCTAATTTTAATATTCGTTTTTATTTTTATGCCCATAAAATAATGTAAGGAAAAACATAATAGACCCATAACACACACTACTATGGAAAAAAATGTATTAAAGCTACCAAAACAAGTAAGTCAACAGATTCAGATCTATGTTTAATTGTACAATGAAAATCATTTTCTTAATCAATAAATAACACTTTTTAATAATGATTATAGAATTTATGATTCCTTACTATGATATAATTTATTAAGGTTTCCTCACATAAGTAGATGATATAAATGAATGATTAAAAATAAATAAAAACATGTTTAACATGCTGTAGTTCTGGATGGTAATTTCTATCTTTTTTTACCATGAAAATAGGTGTCAATAGGATTTGATTTTAGGACCTTCACTGGTCATTAGCTTTACTTTATAATTTCGAACTTATAGCAATAATTACTACGTTAATGTTTTAAGTTTCAACTTCTAAATTTAGTTCATAAATTATGATCAATTTTCTAATTCTAATTTCTACATTCTATTCTTTAATTTCAAATTTTTTTTTGATTTCTACATTCTAGTGCAAATTTTTAATATAAGTAAAAAATATTTATGAAATTTCAACCCTGTACGATTAGGTGCAAATTAACTATTTAAAAAATCTATTTATTTTTTCTTTTGATAACTTACAAGTTAAGTAAGTAAATGGAATAAATTAAAAATAATCAACAAATTCTGATTTATTGATAAATAACAACACTCTCTTTATTCATATACTTTCTAACTATTTATGAAATTTGGTAACAACTCGTAAATAACCGCTTTTTATTTGAATATTTAAATCATTTTTGAATATTTAAATAATGGATTTTAATAACCTAATAAACTTATTTTAAATAATAGTCAATGATATTAAAATCATTTTCAAATTTTTTTTACCAAAATAATTAGTTCGAATTAAAATAGAAAATATGATCGAAAACTTTTTCTAAAATTTCGATTTTCGACCTCAGTAGGTCGTCGAACATGTTGTGCACATTTTTGTATCACTCGCATACACATGAACACACATGGCATGTGATCAAATAACCAATGTGTTAAAGTTAATAATCAAGCTTAGTTTAAATATAGAACTAGATTTGATTGAAAATGCACAAAAATATATTAAATAACACTTGGAAATTAATTAAGTACCCTAACCATAACTTAAACAAGTATCTAAGGCATTGTGAAGGGGGGTGGGAGAGATGTGTGCGTGTGTACTTGGTGAGATGGAGGTGGTATGGAAAGCATTTTTCTTTGCCAATAAATACCCAACATCTCCACCCATTCTCCACTTTATGTATTCATTTCTTTCTTCATTTCTTTTCTCTTCGAACACATGAATACTTCCATAGCTTCCAAGAGAAATTTCCAAGCTAAAAACTAGTGAATACACTTCTAAAAATCAAGCTAACCACTTTACTTCGCTTCCTAAAATCATTCCCTACTATACAAGACCTGATACCCCCACATTTCCAACATGGCTGAGCCCATATAGTCTAGGCCAACCCAAAATCTCCACCAAGATCCACTAAATTAAGCCATTTTCATAATAGAGCTTAGATCATGTCGCGTTCATGAATTTAGTGCAAGTTCGGTTAATCAGTACTTGATTAATGATTTTTTGTAATTAATTAACCATTTCAAACTGTCCGTATAGCGATAGTCGCTATATCGGCACTTTTGGAAAACACTTTTTTGTCGAAACCGTTTTTTTTTCATTATCATGCTTGGAATTATTTTAAAGTTAAGAAACTTATTTATTAATGATATTTCCAAAAATAACTAATTATTTTAATAATGATTATTTAGTTTAATTAATTATTTAATTAATAAGAATTAAAGTTAAATAATTAACTAGTTAACGAATGTGTTTAAAATTAACTAGTCACTTCATTAATGATGTTTTGAAATTAATTAATCATTTCATCAAATAATGTTTAAACTTAATTAATCTTGTAATGGTGGACTGAAGTTAAATAATCAATTTACTAAGGATGTATTTAAATTAATTAATCTTTTTTGTTAATGACTTTTAAAAGTTAATAAAGCTGTTTAACCTTAATTAATCTTTCCTTAAATAAAATTTTAAATTAATTAATCACTTTTAAATAATGAAAGTTAATTATTATTAATGTAATTAATTATATTTAAATATTAATAATTAGTTTAATTAATGAAGTTTTAAATGTAATTTATCCCTTTAAATTAAAGGCATTTGACGTTAATTTATCGGCCTAATTAATGAAGTTTTAAAGTGGATTAATCAAAGTAACAAGGATGTTTTGACTTTGTTATTCATTTTAATTAATGATAGTAAATTATTTATTTAATTCATTTAATTATAATTCATTTTTAATTAAACTTATGGTTTTAAAAGTGATTAACTTCTTTTGGATTAAAGGCTATCGAAGTAAATTCATCAACTGAATTAATAAACTTTTAAAGTTAACTAATAAATGTAATAAGGATATCTTTCAGTTATTAAATCTTTTTTGATGATGTTTCAAAGTTAGTAAACTCTTTAACAGTGTGGTTTAAAGAAAATACTTGTAATATGAAGCCAAGAACGAATTCGAGTTTTCAAAAGAGAAGTTTGAATTGTTTATGGAAATGAATTATTTTTCGTAAAGCGATTCACTTGTATGGAAATGATTTATTTGTATAATTAGCACTAAACATCGAAGAAGTAGACTTGTCGTAATTTTGAAAGTTGATAATAATCATGAGACATGACTTTGAGGTAACACTACCATGACTTGTCCGGAATTATTTTTGTCTAAGAAACAACACAAGTTTGAATTTGATGAGTAGTAGTGAGCATAAAAGACTTAATTTCCATATACCATAGTTTAATATCCTCGATAGTTGATTCTCAGCTATCGGTTACTTCAGCTTCTCTATTATCGTGATTTTAAGACGATTTGTTGCACCGTTGAGCTATGTTACCTTTGTTGATAAATGACTGAAACCAAAGCGTGAAAGGACGTCCAACTATGTAGGGTTGCTCCCATTAGGGTATTTTCACGTCTCATCTCAATTAGAGTCGTTTGTGTATTTAGATGTGAAATATTTGAATTCTCGATAAGGTTTGGAGGGGCCCGAATGCAACGTTTTCGAGAAGTGTCATGAAGTATATGGGCTTCTCGAAAGTATACTATTAGAGGTATACTTCAAGGGTGGTGCACCTTTGTAGTCATTTGTCGGAGATTTTCCTTTTCTTATTTTATTCGAACTTTCAAATTTCTTTCCTTATTTGCATCTGGAAGAGTCAACCACTCTTCGTGGTGTTTAGTCATTTATTCATTCTTAACATTTGGATGTTGATTTATGTAGGAGTAAATCCGTTCGGTGTTCAGCGGCATAGTCTCTTATGTTTGTGATTAATTTCACACCCATTGTTCTAAAAGTTTTAATCATACCAAACATATCGTCTAATCCGAGTTGTTTGTCTTCCTAAACACTCGGATACACATTTATTTGAATAGTCTGGAGTAGCAGGTCTTTGTTGGGTTATTTTGATGATAGCATCTGAGCATGAGGCTTTTATCTACTTAGCTACCTATTTTGCAGTTTGTCTAGTTTGTGTAACTTTATTTTGTTTTGGCATTTATAAGTGTAGGATGTTATAACTGCCCAAGCCAATTTGTAGTACTTTTGTGTAACTTTGATAACTCCATGTTAAGGAGTAACCACATGTACTATTGACTGTTATTTTTTATTTAGCAGTTTCGTTGTGAAATTTTCTATTATATTCTTTATTTCACCCTACAACGATTCATTTTTTCGATGCTTGGGCAGTGGCACACGAATACAAAGGATGTGTTAAGTGTCGTTCCTAGGGATCGGAAAGGTGGGTCGGTACAGTTAGTATCAAAGCTTCGGTTGAGCGAACACCTTAGCTTGTTTGGGGGTAAAAATCATTAGAGATAGGGTAGATAGTGCCTAAAATTAGTTATTCTTGAGAGAGTGCATCTTTTTCTCCCCTAAAAGTTTGGTTTTAGATCCTTTATTACAAATTTCCCTTTTATCATCTTTGACCCCATCTTTGTAATCTAATGATACCTACCACTTATCCAGGTTACTGAAAATTAGTATGAGAGGAAAAAGAGGTAGGGGATTTGGAACCAGCACGGCTACAAATGGCAGAGCTTCTAGATATGAGCTAGTTGTAGAGCCGATAGATGAAGAAGTGATGCAAGTTCAGCCACCTTAGAACTTTGCGTCCTTGTGGAAGAATTAACTGCTTTAGGTCGTAAGCCTTTTTATGGAACTGAAGATATTTTATGAGTTTAGACATGGCTATGCTCTTGTGAAAGGATATTCGGTGATCTTTAGTTGGAAGATGCTAGAAAGAGATTGTTGGCATTCCGTCTGCCTTAGAAAGCAATAATGGATTAGTGGGATTTAGTCACCATGAATACACTAGAGAAAGATTTTCTTAGGTACAGTTTAAGAAGGTTTTCGAAGCTCAATTTATCCCAAAGGAGAGAAGGACTCGGTTGTTCAGAAGTTTTATGTATTTGAAACAAGATGAAATGACTATGGCATAATATGAGCATAGTTTCAATGTATTGCCTTGCTTTCGACCAGGATTGATTGATACAATACTCAAAAAGAATGAAATGTTCGTGAAAGGATTGCCACCCAAATTCCATCGGGAAATGACTAATCATCTCAACAGTACCTTTACTAATCTGATTAGTATGGCTTTGAGGTTTGAAGCTTTTAATATTGAGCAAGGAGTGAAGAAAGGAATATTACCAACGGTTAATGCCCAACCTTTATCAGTGATACCAATTACTAATAAGTTGTTTTTCAAGTGCAAAGGGAAGAAGAAGTGGTCGGGAAAGAAACCTAGATGAGAGCTCTAGCACCAAAAACGCGGATCAACTTCTCCAAAATTCTTTGTTATAAGTGCGATAAGATGGGACGCTTTGCAAATTGTTTCCTAGAGACTAATCTACTATTATGCTATAATTGTCACAAACATGGACATATTTAAAGGCAGGATGTTATAACAGGCTAAGTCGATTTGTAGTACTTTTTTATAAATCTGATAACTCCCTGTTAAGAAGTAACCAGATATACTATTGACTATTATGTTTTGTATAGCAGTTTTGTTATGACGTTTTCTATACTATTCTTTATTTCACCTTACAATGATTCATCTTTCTGATGCTTCGACAATGACACTCAAACACCAAGGATGTGTTAAGTGTCGTTCCTACGGGTCAGAAAGGTGGGTCGTTACTATTAGTATCAGAGCTTCGATTGAGCGAACACCTTAGCCTAATTAGCGTACAATTCATTAGAGATAGGATGGGTAGAGCCCGAGAATGAGTTAATCTAGAAAGGGCGTTTCCTTTTCACCCATAAAATTTTGGTTTTGGATCCTTTATTGCAAGTTTCCTTTTTATCATCTTTGACTCCATCTTTGTATTCTAATCACACCTGTCACTTATCCATTTATTGAAAATGAGTACAATAAGAAGAAGATGTAGGAGATTTGGAACCAACACAACCACAAATGAAAGATCCCCTAGAAATGAGCTAGTTGTAGAGCCGATAGACGAAGCAGTGATGGAAGTTCAGCTGCCTCAGATTTTTGCGAATTTGTGCAAGAATTACACTGCTTTAGGTGGTAAGCCTTTTTATGGAACAGAAGATATTTCGACAGTTCAGACGTGGGTCCACTCTTATGAATGGATATTCGGGGATCTTTAGTTAGGAGATGCTAAAAAGAGATTGTTGGCATCGTATTAGCTTTAGAAAGCAGTAATGGATTTGTGGGATTCAGCCACAATGAAAACACTTGAAGAAGATTTCGCTTAGGCATAAGTTTAAGAAGGTTTTTGAAGCACAGTTTATCCTAAAGGCGAGAAGGCCTCAGTTATTCCGAAGTTTTATGGATTTGAAACAAGTTGAGATGACAGTGGCACAGTACGAGCATAGGTTCAATACGCTATCTTGCTTTTGACCAGGATTGATTAATACGCCACTCAAAAAGAATGAAATGTTCGCGAAAGTAATGCCTCCCAAATTACATCAGGAAATGACCAGCCATCTCAACTATACCTTTACCTATCTGATTAGTATGGCTTCGAGGTTTGAAACTTTTAATATTGAGCAAGATGTGTAGAAGGGATTATTGGCTATAGTTAATGCCCAACCTTTATCATTGATACCAGTTGCTAATATGTTGTTTTTTAAGTGCAAAGGGAAGAAGCAGTAATCGGGAAAGAAACCAGCGGAGGGAACTCTAGCACCAAAAAAGAAGATCCACTTCTCAAAAATTTTCTGTTATAAATGCGATAAGATGGGAAACTTTGCAAATAGTTTCCTAAATGCTAATCCACCATTATGCTACAATTGTCACAAACATGGACGTATGAAGAATGAGTGCCCATTTCCAAAGAAGGGCACTTAGGGGAAAGCTTTTACCATTGAAATGATACCTTCTATATCTACGGATCCAAAAGAAAAGTAGGTGTCTCAAGGTACATTATCCACTTTCGATATACTTATTAGAGTATTACTCGACACCGGTGCATCCCATATTTCATTTTCGTATATCATGTTGATAAGTTTAACCTCAAACTCATTCTTTTAGAAAATTCCCTTTGGGTTTTGAACTCAATTGGGGGTCTGACCAATCATGACACCATATGTTTGAATCAGACTAATTTTTATGGATATCTGCCTTTCTTTTCTGATTTGTTTGTTCTCAGGTTCATTGATTTTGGGGTACTTTTGGGATGGATTGGTTATCTAAGTTCAGTGTCATCCTAGATTGCAGTACAATAATCATCGTGAAAAAGGTGCAGTAGGTAGAAGCATTGTTATCTGTTGCAGAGAGCCTAATAGTTTGATGAGTAGTTTTCTTTATTCTCTCAAAGTACCCAAAGAGAAGATAAAGAATATAGCAATTTTTCGAGATTATAAGGATATTTTAAAGAAGTGCAAGGTTTACCTCCTTACCGAGAAGTTGAGTTTCACATTGATTTGATTCCAAAAACTAGACCTATTATACAACCTCCTAGAAGGTTAGCTCCAACGGAAAGGAGAGAGTTAGAGAAGCAGATGTTTGATTTATTGTAGAAGGGTTTGATCAGACGCAACACACCGAGTTGGGGATCGTCGATAGTTTTCGTTCAGATGGTTCGCTTAGATTATTTGCAGATTACCGATAGTTGAATAAGAGGACTATCAAGAATAAGTATCCTCCCAAGATTGATGACATGTTTGACCAGCTCCATGGAGCTCGGATATCTTCTCAATCGATCCTGCAACTGGTTTTCACCAATTAAGGGTAGGAGAGGAGAGTGGACCCTTGACGACTTTTCAAAACGCTGATAGTTTTTACAAATGCTTAACCATGAATAATGCACTCTCTTATTTTGAAAATTTGATGAATAGCATGTTTCAGGATTTTCTTAATAATTTTTTTTGTCTTCATTGATGACATTCTCGTTTATCCGAAATGGAGAAAGAGCATAAGCACCATCTTCAAGTTGTTCTAAGTACTTTAAGAAGTCATGTTTTAAAGTTAAATTTGAATAAGAGGACTATCAAGAATAAGTATCCACCTAAGATTGAAGACATATTTGACCAGTTCCATGGAGCTTGGATATTTTCTCAGTCGGAACCTACCATGATTTTCACCAATTAATGGTAGCAAAGGTGAGTGTACCCTTGACTGATTTTCGAACCGCTAAAAATTTTTATGAGTGGTTAGTCATGACTAAGGCACCTGCTTATTTCATGAATTTGATGAATGGAGTGTTTCTGGATTTCCTTAATAAGTTTGTTTTCATCTTCATTGATAACATTCTCATTTACTCTAAAATAAAGAAAGACCATAAGTACCATCTTCATGTTTTTCTAAGTACTTTAAGAAGTCATGTTTTAAAGGCAAAGTTTTCTAAGTGCCATTTTTGGAAACCCAAAGTTAGATTTATAGGGCACGTAGCTTTACAAGAAGGTATATCAGTGGACCCAGCTAATGTAGTTGTGGTTCAAGATTAGAAGAAACTCAAAAATGCGTCTAGGTAGAAGTTTCTTGGGATTGGTTGGTTTCTATAGAAGGTTCATTAAAGATTTCTCGAAGATTGCTTCTCATCTAATAAAGCTGACGAAGAAAGATGCTAAGTTTTTTGCACACCCAAGTGCGATTAAGCATTCAATGAGTTAAAGGAGAAATTGGCTAGCACTCTTGTCTTGACTATTCCAGATGGAAATGAATGATTTAACAGTTTACACATATGCTTGTAGAACTAGATTGGGAGCAGTTTTGATGCAGAACGGAAAAGTAATAGCATATGTGGGTCAACAATTGAAACCTCATGAGAAGTAATACGCTATGCACGGTTTGGAGCTGTTGGCGGTAGTCTTCGCATTGAAGGTTTGAGGCCCTTTCTTTTAGGTGCGAAATTCGTGTTAATTATATGAATCATACGTCATTATAGTATCTTTTTACCCAAAAGGACTTGAACTTAAGGCTCTTTATACCCTAGAGAAAGAAAATGTTATTGCAGATGCGTTGATTAGGAATGTGGCGACGGTCGCAAATTTGGAAGTTAACCTGCACTAATGGAGATATTTGCTTATGTTCAAGAAAAGATGCTATTCTAGCTCGGCTTAAGATGGATGTTGAAGATGGAATTGTTTCTGGTTTTTAGATTGACTCCCGAGGCAATTCAAGAATGAATGGACATGTTCGTGTGTTAGATGTTAATGGAATTAGACAAGACGTACTAAGAGAGTGCCATCGATCAAGGTTATCTATCCACCTAGGAGTAAATAAAATGTTTTATAATATTAAGAAAAACTTTTGGTGGAAAGGGATGAAGAGAGACATTTCGGTCTTCGTTAGCCAGTGTGCTAATTGTCAACAGGTCAAGAGTGACCAGCAGGAGACTGCCAGGTACTTCGACCATCGGGGATAACAAATTAGAAGTAGGAACATGTATCCATGGACTTTATTCCGGTGAAGAGGTAATGTATGCATTTAGGTAATTGTAGATCGATTAACAAAGAGCATCCACTTTATTCCGGTGAAGTCAACAAGATTTGCAGCTTCTTTAGCAGGGATTTATTTAGGGGAGATTGTTCGACTGCTTGGAATTCCATTAACTATAGTTAGTGATTGAGATCCCATATTTACCACTCGATTTTGGGGAGCATTGCATGCCGCTTTATTGACGGAGTTGAATTTGAGAACAAGTTATCACCCACAGACATATGGATAAACTGAAAGGGTAAACCACATTTTGGAGGATCTCTAGAGAGATGCATTTTGAATTTCGGGGGTTCTTGGGAAGATCATCTAAAATTGTAGAGTTATCTTATAACAACAATTACCAAGCTAGCTTGGCATGGCACCCTACGAGCTTTTTTATGGATGGCCATGTAAATCACCATCATGTTAGGTTGGGACTAGAGACCATTTTAATTCTTAGAGTAGAGTTGATTTTAAAAGCAATAGAGAAAGTAGCTATGGTCAAGAAAAGGATGAAAGAAGCCCATGTTCGACATAAAATTTACATTCATTAAAGGAGAAGAGACATAGAGTTTACGGTCGGGGATTTGGTATTTGTGAAAGTTTCCTTAATTAAAGAAGTAGTAAGATTCAGAAAAACTAGGAAACTCGCACCTAGACTCATTGGACCACTTAGAATCCTTGAGAGAATTGGATCATTGGCTATAGAGTCGATTTGCCTAAGAGATTGTTAGAAGTTCATAATGTTTTTCATGTATCTCATCTAAGAAAGCATGTTCATGATCCATTTTTTGATTGAAGAGACATTTATTCAGGAAAACTTAGTGACAGAACCACACTTAACGGTAATCTAACATCCAATTAATATTGTAGATCAAGATGAAAGGAGATTGAGGAACAAGGTGGTAAAGCTTGTGAAGGTTCAATGGATTGATGATCCCTACGATTGTACTCGGGACACTAAGGATCATATTAGAGAAACTTGCACTGATGTAATGTCAGGATAATTGTTTCTTATTTGAGTGCATTATGTATGTTCTTTTACGGCATAGTTGCTTTGCATTGTTATAGGAATTTCTTGGTATAATAATCACCTTTTAGATTGTCTTTTGTATATTAATTTTGGGGACGAAATTATCTGCGATGTCCTAGAATTTTGAACATTTGAAAATGAAATATTTAATTGTTTTTTAATATTTGGAAGTTATTTTAACTTGAATTTCAATTATAATTATATTTTAATTATTTAATTTAATTATAGAAATTTGGGTAAAAATTTGAATCTTCAGTTTTAAGCTGATTAAAAAAATATTTCAAAGGTTTGAAAAATCTATATTGATAATACTGAAGATAATAAAAGCTTCAGAATTGAATTTGGAAATGATTTGTTCAGTTTTGAGTTTATGTCGTTTAAATCGGTATTTAAAAATTGCCTTCCAAGGCACAATCTCAAAATTCGACAAAACCAGTTCCATTGGATCCGTAATAGTGTTTTATTATTGGATTTCAATTTTCGTAGTGTTCAGAATGATCGTTTTGCCATACGATAAGAAAACGCGTTGAAAATTCTGTCGAAATTAATATAAAAGTTGGGTTCAAAAAGCTATCTTCTCCATGCGATCGAATTTGGACTCGAAACCTTTTCAAATGAATTCGGAATAGGCATCTAACATTATGAACGACTGGTGACACGCCTCGAATTGAGATCGGGATTTTGAGTTGCGTAATTTGAGACGATTTAAAAATCGAATTTAAATTTAACTATTTAATATATATGTTTGATTTAATGATATTTTCATAAGGCAAAACTTCTGCACATTTCATCATTTTAAACATTTGCCAAATTTTTGAGACACGCGTCGTTTAATAAGAAAGAAAAAAAAACATAAAATGAACGAAAGCAATTTTCTTCCGTTCAAAACAAAAGATCAATGGCCGAAAGAAATTTAACTAAAAAAAATTTCTCGTTCTTCCTTTCCAATCGAAAATTTTATTTTGAAATCAAGTTGCCAGTAAATCCATGGCCGAGCATAACATTCGAATTGGAAAATTAAAAAAAATGGCAACCCTCCTTTTCTTCAAATAAATCTCTTCTTCCCCTTCTCGTTTAACTCAGGCAAACTAAGCCCAAAAAAAGAGAGATTATGTCGATCTCGCGATCGACTCGGCTGAGCGGAGAGGAAATCACGCGCGAATGGCCAGAGTCGAGGCGGTGATAAACGGCAACCGCGAGGATGATTTCGCATGTAGGACACGGTCATGGAGCGCAAGGCGGCGGGCAGAGGGAAAAGCAACGATGGGTGATAGCTGCGTCGTTCGCCGTGGATTTGGAGTTCGTGATGACTACAATGGTGATGCTCTCTGCAGTTTTGGATCTCGCGTATAGGCTTGGCATTCACGAATGGCTCGCGTTATTTCGTTGATGGTGGTGGTGTTTTTGCTGCGATGAGGTATATTTGATTTTTAATTTTAATTTTGTACTAGGTGATCAAAAAAAAGAAACAAAAAAATAGAATAAACAAATATATAATAGGAATTTTTAAAAAAGGGATTGATAGTTTATATGAAATTCAGGTTTTTGAATTTTATAGCTAATGTCACAAATATATATGTAGTTCCTAAAGAAAGTAAATATACATTTATATGTTTTAAATTTACTAAATTTATTTTTTTAAATAATGGTTTGGTGATAAGTATGTTTTATTAACCTATTTAATTATTTAAGTTACTAAAAAGATTAATTAAAGGAAATTTAGTTTTAAATTTAATTTTTAGTTATATAAATTTATTAAAAAGGAATTTGTTTAAAATTGAAAGTATTAGTTTAAATCAAAATTATTAGTTAATTTAATTTATTAAAGGAAAATGGGTTTAAGAAATTTAATTTTTAGTTTAAATTAAATAAATCCATTAAATGGAAATTTATTATTCGATTTATTTCAAATATTAATCGACTGTATAAAATTGTCTATACAACGTCTTATACTAGGAGAAGACAAGTCGGGATTGAAAACGGATTGCAAATAAAAAGGTGAGATGTAATGACCTTTTGTTCCGTACCCTTTGAATCGACAATAAACCACACATGTCCAACTCAAATTGCACAAATAAGCGGATCATTAAGCGTGGAAAAAGAAAAATAAAGACAGAACAGAATCTCACACGAATGGAATAACATATATTATTTCAATAATAATCTTTATAGCGGAAAATTTTAAATACAATATCAGAGTCTAACCTAAATTCAGCTTGGTCAGTTAATAAAATCTGTCCTTACAATTGCTGACAAACATCAAACAAAATACACTAAGCAAAGCGGATGGTAGAATACGTCCGTACGATGATGAAGATCTCCAGCTCTCCTCTGGAAACTCCAACCGTCTTCAACTAAACCTGAAACCACTCGCATCTGACCCGAGTATTAAAAATACCCAGATCAGGCTTGATAAACCAGCGTGAGATACTAGAACTTTTAAAATGACTATGTTATCAAAACCTTTGAAAAGAAGGGTATCTCATAAGACCACGCCCATACACAAACACAGACGGGTTTCTACCTTATGATAACCAAAACACTTCATACCAAAATACACTTGATATTATTTTTAACGACATTCTTTTGAAAACATTTGCAAATAAACTTATTCAAATAAGGTATCAATATCTGGAGTAAGTCTAACGGAATATATCCGGACTGGGTCAACGGAATGTACCGAACGGAATATGTGATACTAAAAAGGGGTAGCTGAAATGTTTGCAAGTCATTATAGCTATTTTGGGAATACAATCAAAATCGTAAATCTCGTAGGGATTGGATTTCCAACATGATAGGAAACTAGTGACCTTTTCTCCGATCCACGCATAACAAGCGTAGTTCCCACGGTTCCTTAATCCCTTTTCTCAAACGAATCACGTGGAAACTATACTTGCTACACTACAAATGATAACCAGTAGTTCCCTTCTTTTCTCAAGCTAACCAATTTAACCACATAGGGCAATAAATGCCTTGAGGCCTAGACGTATCTCGTACCTAGGGCTCAGAACATATGATAACCCAAATGACTACTATCCGAAATGGGAGCATACATCTGACCACATAGAATCCCATCATAACCGGGGTGTGAGGCTCGCAAAGCTACGATCAATTTCTTCAAAGCCACGTTTTTCATACAAAACCACGCTTTGATCATAACAAGTTCCACTTTGAATGCCATACTACCATTCCTTTGATCACTATTTGACTCCCACAAAAATACAACCCTTGAGCTCGTATGTCTCAAGGAGGATGTTAAGCTAAGAGAAGTTGCCTTCTCCGCCGCCACCGATGTACATTTGTAAAAGACAAACGTAGTGTCTCAGAAATGCAATGTCAGACATTCGTCCATACAAGTTCATTCTAGGACTGAACGAAACCGAAGGCACTTTCTTCGGCCATTACTAGGCGAGAAGCCCTTGCAATCCGAAAAATCTCCATCACGAGGAGACCACTGCTATAAATAACTTTATAATGGGAGCTACGCAGAGCATGTTCAACAAATAGTCTTCATGCCATGAAGATCCACGGTCTTTAATAATCATCATCTTCAACAGGTCTTCACTTTCAAACGTATAAATTAGTTCGAAGTGGTTTTCGGATAGGAATCATCCAAAATTGACTCCGGTTCCTTCGAAGCCAATCATCGCTTTGAAAGATGTTAAGTTCATATGTGGATATCAATCATCAATAAATTACTTCATCTTTTATCCTAATCAAATATCATTCTTAGATATATTCTTTTCAATTTATTCCATTTGCTTTTCAAAGGTATGTGGAATCATTAAGCCTAATTTATCAAATCATTTGGTCTATTAAACTTTTCTTAAATCTTGAAATAATTCCAAATCATTTTCTCTTTTACTTAGGAAAACCTTTCCAAATCATTCATTAAATCTTAATCAAAGATATCTTATATTCAAGTATAACTTTTAACTTAGGGAAAATATTCTCAAATCATTCATTAAATCAAAATCAAAGATTTTTTTATTCAAGTTATAACTTTTAACTTAGAGGGAATATTCTCAAATCATTCATTAAATCTAAATCAAATATTTTCTTTTATTCAAGTTATAACTTTTAACTTAGCGAGAATATTCTCAGATCATTCACTAAATCTAAATCAAAGATTTTCTTTTTCAACTTCAAATCATATTCTTACAAATCGAAGATTTTCATAACATAGTACTACTGCCACTTTAAATATGGTAAATTTCACTGCAGGGACTGATGGCAAGTTTCACATCTAGGGACTAATGGCAAGTTTCACCTCTAGGGACTAATGGCAAGTAATCTTACGTCACGAATATCTTTGTCTTTTAACTTGGAAAAACTTAAATACGATCTATTTAGAGCATCCGGGTTTTCCTTTCGATCTATTCCACCCCTCGCCCAAAAAGAGAAAACATAGGTCAGGTAAGTTCAGGACACTGGTTGCTCCATCCCTAACCATAGTTAAACACTTTGTTTTATCTTCCCAGATCTCACAGGCGGGACAAATGTACTAGTTGTTTCCACATACTCAGATTTTCAACTTTATTTTGGATTTGCTTATAAATATTCCAAATTATCTTTCAAAATGCTTAATTATCCTTTTTAAAACATCCACAATTGACATTGAGAAACGTCGTTACATTTAAACTCATATTCCAAAAGTTATAGAATTCGCAGTAGAAAAGTGCTGCGGAAAGTGCTATATAAGCTTATTTGAATTTAAACAACTTTTACATATTGGAAAATTCATATTTTTCGATCCAAATCTATTTTAAATTATTTAAATAGATTTATCAAATTTATTCAATATTTTTAGTCATTAAAAATATCACTTATAAAGAAATCCCATTTTGGATTTCGAACTGCAAAACCGCGATGTTTTTAGAAAATTTTTTTGGACATATTTTAAAATCTACTTGATGAAATCTTGATTTTCTTTCTTCATTTAAAAAATATGGTTATAATAGACGGGAAAATTCTTATCTCGAAGAATTCTGAGCTATATTTCACTTTGTACACACGTTTAACTTTTATGGTGCGAAATCGCGAACTACCGTTACACGACGCGCATAGTTTTGACTTGTTTTTCAATTTCTTTTCAAACTTCTTGGAAACACTTTTAATGTTTATAAAACATTTATAAATCATTTTAAACTCATTTTAAACAATATTGCAATATTTCAAACTCATATTCCATTTCATTTCACTTTGTAATATTATATCATCATAATATTATTTCTAATCTTTTTAGATATTTTGAAATCATTAAGAGGCTAAATAATTTCCATACACATATTTGTGTGAATTTAATTCTCATTTAATTAACTATGGTTAATTACTAATCATTTCTCTTATCATTTATCAAACAAGTTATCATCCATATAATCAATCACATAATCAACCAATTTGCAACCAAATTATCAAACATTTAATCATTCAACATATTCAAACTTTTCAAATCATTATACTTGAAATAACTTATGGATTTATTAGTAAATAGAGTATTCACCTTTAACTTAACCAATTCTTCCTACCAACATTCATTTGCAACAACACTTCACTTAAATCGTATAATCTTCACAAAATCTTTTCCGTAGACTTTTCTTTTGATTCCGACAGCACTTCCTTCTCTTTTTCTTACTCCGAAGCTTCACGAATTTGCTTTCCTACTTCCCTAGGTTCATCCTTGCCTATTCCACTCCTTCCTTCATCATTTCTTTACTTCTTAGATGATAAACCATGTTTAAATGGTATCCTAAGGTCATTGGCAAAGTTTGGTGGTGTTTGGAGTTGATTTGATATGGTTTTGAAAAAGTTAGTAAGGATATGGAAGACAAGAAAAAGTCATTAAAAAGAGCTTCAAGGAGGAAGAAGAAGAAGGTAGAAATGTATAAAGAAAGTGGAAGAATGGTGGTCTTATTTATAGAAAAGTTTTTATGGATTAAAATAATATTTTGCAAAAAGACCAAAATACCCTTACTTACTTATAAAGTAATCTTATTTTTTTCAACACTTAACATCACATTTCAAATCATTAGTTTATGTCATTTTCACTTATATATTAAGTAAAGTAAGTAATAATTATGTTTCTTTGATTTGATGTTTTTCTTTTTGCTTTGAAATGACATTTTTATCCTTTTGTGCTTACTTTTTCTTAATTGTTTTCTATAAGTTTCTAACCTTGTTTAGTAAAAGTAAACTTGATTAGTAAATTAATTAATACTTATACTTCATTTAATCTATGTTCCTATATAAGAAAATAAAGGTTCGATAACGTTGCGACAACTTTTAATCGATAAAACGTTGTTTTTCGACAAAATTTTTACGGTCATATTTTGACGTTTTAGTTAAACTATTTATTTATGTAAAACAAATTTAAAAATAAAATTTTTACTTCTTTATATAAATCAAAACATGTCTCTTTATATATTAAAATCATATTTAAATAATATCAAAATCTCTAATTTTACGGTGTATGTAAAACTGACAAAATGCGACAAAATGCGGTTATTTTTGTAAAACGATTATTAACATAAATATTTTGATATACTTTTATTATCTTTATTATATATTTTAATAAGATTTATCATTTTAAATAAACATCTAAATCTATTTATTTAAGCATTTATTTGTTTTTAACAAAACTTAACTTTTGTTGATTTGTTCTAAAATCCAAATTTATACTTTTTAATCTATCTACGATAAGAATTAAAAAATTTCTATATTATTATCTATTATATATAACTTGCTTATTTATGTTTTAAACCTTTTTAAATTTAAAAGAAACGAAATCTCTCATTTTCGAAGTAGTGAAATTATGGGCCGTTACATTCTCCCCTACTTAAAAGCATTTCGTCCTCGAAATTACTCGAACAAAAGTCTTCCTAAAACATGTATCTTTAAACTTAATTCCATATAATATACACAAATCATCCATATGAAATATCTTATTCGATCTCCTATTCGAATACACAAATTTATTTCCGAACTAGTATCGATCCCCCGATTCTCTTGTGTGGACTTTAATCATGCTCTTTGCTAAGGTGCCTTTGCTTTCCTTGCATAGCTCTGAACTATAATAGAAAACTCAAGTACCCAACCATAAACCCTAATCAATGTTCGTCGTCAAGAACGAGTGATAAATCCTTTTTTGAACTAGTGTATACACCTCAAAGTTCCAAACTCGAATAGTAGATCAACATTTGTGTGACGAAAGGATCTACATATAATATATGTATTTATCAACTCTAGAAACATTCATAAAAACTTTATCTTAAGCTCAAACATTTTATAATGGTGCTTCTTTATATAATCCCTTTAATTATTTATTTCCAAATATTTTTATTAAAGGAAAATATTCTAAAGAAACCATTTTTCACTTAAAAGATAACTTATCTTTAAAAATCTTTTATGAAACCATTTCACAAATTTTCAAATATTCATGCAGAATAGTTATATCTTCTTTTCTAAAGAAATTGATTATCTTTTATTTGGAAAATATCATTAAAATTTTATTTAAGCTCTCTATTATTTTTTATTTGTTAATACATCTTATTATAGATTTCATTTCCAAAATTATGTTAAGTTTGAATAACTTTCCTTTATTTCTCTAAACTTTTCAAAAGACTATGATAAAATTTCCATAGTTTCATCCTTTTCTTTATTTCATACAATATATTTTTAAATAATTTTTCTAAACTTTAAACACTTTTTTTATAAAGCTATTTCTTTCTAATATTCCTTTGAAATTTTTATTTCTAAATATCTTATTAGAATTGATCAGATATAATATTGAAGAAGTGCATCGAGAGTATAATCAAAGGGAAGTTTATTAATTAACATCATATTCATACATCCATTTCCAACCTTAACTGGCACTATGAAGTTTCAGAGATAACTTTCCTAGGAAATACACTCTATCACATACAACCATTACATAGATACTGTTAACGCTAAAATTTGAACGCTAACACCCCGGTGTATGAGTTGTAGTTGTGAAAGCACCACCCGATTACTCGGGAACGGATTACAAGCAGATAATAGCAGAAAAGCGGTAAACAACAACAATTTTATAGTGGTTCGGCTTAAGGGTATAGCCTACGTCCACTTTAAGTACTTTATTGACGATTTCGTTACAAGCTGATACAATTCTTCCCAAGTACAATACACTTTGAATTACAAGACACTTTGAACGAGTAGCTCAAACTTCAATGGAGATGAGAGTATTCAAATCCATGTTGGATGTATGTGATCTCTTCTTGAAGTTGTTTGTAGCGTTCTTCGTGTCTTGAGAGCTTCGAGTGTTGGATTGGTTTGGAATGCAGCAGAGTATCGGCGCTTGAAGAGAATGAGCCAAAAGTCCCCTTTCTGTTGGAGTTATGGGCGTATTTATAGGCATCTTCGGAGTTAGGTCGTAACTCGTATACGACTCACGATGAGTCGTAACTCGTGTACGCCTCATGGTAGGTCGCGGCTGATTTCCTGGGTTCATGGCTTGGCCCAGAGTTATGCACCCATCTGAATGAATGATACAAGTTCTATGTCGTTCACGAGTTAACCAAATGCAGTTTCCTTTATGCTAGCATGAGTCGTACACGACTGATCATAGGTCGTAAGTCGTCAGCGATTCTTCTTACTATAGCGTGGTGTTGAACTTGTCTCCAAGTCTTAGGTCGTGAACAACTTATCTTTTGAGCCGTAGACTTCCTGTCGCGCCATCTTCTAACTCGTAAGATTGTTATCTCGTAGACTCTTTAACTCGTGGAGGCCTTAAGCCGTAGATCCTTATCTCGTAGACCTTTTAACTTGTAGAATCTTTAACTCGTAGTGGCCCTAACTCGTAGATCTTTTAACTCGTAGATTCTTTAACTCGTAGATCCTTAACTCGTAGGTCGTTCAGCCCTTGAATGGTTAGGTCGTGAAGACCTTGAGTCGCACAGTTCTTGAGTCGTTGATCCACTGAGTCGGCCTGTCTCATGAACCGTTAACCCTCTTGAGTCGTTCCATTCCTCTAAGTCGCCTTGAACCTTAACTCGTTAAGTCGTGGCACTTCTTAGGTCGTCCAATCCTTGAGTCGTTAAGCTTATTGAGTCGTTAACCATATTAAGTCGGCAACCTTGTTAAGTCGGCAACCTTGTTAAGTCGATAAGTCGTATACCGTTTTGGTCGGGGCGCTGCCCCGCACCCCGCCAGGGGCGCTGCCCCCTGGACCCCCCCCTCCGTAGGGGATCTTATCTGAAAATTCATTCAACAGAACTTGCTTTATTGGGAGGTTAAATCGACCATCCTTCGAGATGAACTATCATTGGCTTCTCGGTCGATTTTTGATGTCACGGCCTTGCTGAAAAAGCAGAGTTAACACTTGCCCCTCGAAGTATACGCCTAGGGACTAGGTCGTGTGCTTCGATTCTTCTTAACTCGTGCTTTATTGAGCTGCTGAGCTTGTACTTAGGCAGCTTTACTTTGTTTTGTCCTGAAGCCTTTTGAACTTGACCAGAACTTGTTGCATCTCTTTATAGATTATTTTAACAACCTATTAAATGCAACATTTGCGGAAAAATGGGGCGAATATACTCATCACCGATTGCCCATATCGAGTGATGGATTAGATCAAAGAACTGATATTTTACGGTAAGTAAATTAGTATGGATTTGATGAAGTGTTGCGAATCAACTATCTTGAATGAAGTATCAACAAAAAATTTACACAGTTATAACTGCTATTTGCATTGATACTGCACTTATTTTCAAATAACAAGCCTCGAATTTTTCTGAATTGAGATATTTGCCAACCAGTATTATTTCGAGTATTACTTTATTAGCTTGTTATTCAAGTAGCTTTGCACAACACTTCACACGCTTTTAGGAAACGTGCACCTTTATTTTTCGAATACTCAGTTCTTTATGTAGAATGTCTTCTTGATAAGAAGAAATAGTGGAGCAAGCTGGATTTTTTCACTTCTGAGATTTTCAGAATTCGAGTTGTTGAGTGCTAATTTCGTTCTTTACTTTGTAGCATTCCCTTCTCTTTCCGAATATTTCAGTCATAAGTCAATTTTTAAAAAACTAAATGCTTTTTCCCTCTTTTGATTGACTTGGCCTTATGATGCCTCTGATTTTCAAGCAGAGACTTCAGGTGCCCCAGCTTTCGCAGAGGAACTTGCATCTAGGAGACCTGCAAATGTGTGAAATTTTTTTTTTTTATAGTATGGAATGAGATGATTCTTCCTACTTGTACAGAATTTTGTCTGTATTTGAGAATGCAATTATTGCTCATTTTCATATAAGTTTTTCATTTTCTTTGCATAATACTGCGGTGAGCTTGTGGTCTTTTGCTTGGGTATTGCTTTGACTAATATAGCGATATTTTATTGTCCCTATACCATAGCTTATTGTAATATTCTCCATTTTTGCGGAGATTTTGGAGGACAATTCTTCTGTTTTGAGAAGACTTGTACTCTTACTTTAGAGAATAACTCTTCCATTTTGAGAAAGCATGCACTCTTTCTTTAGAGAATAATTTTTCCATTTTTGAGGAAATATTATTCTTGCTCTGGTAGAGTGCGCCTTGTATTGGAGAAGCCTTTTCTCCTTTTTTTTTTTTTTTTGTTGCGCCTCGCTGGAGGGCTTTGATTTGACATTTCAACTCTGGAGGAGTGGGCCTCCACAGAGATTGCACTTCATCTCCGGTGAAATGTGCCCCCGAAGAGGTCTTTATCCTCTGAAGGGTTGTGCCTTTGAGTACGGCTTTAGTTTAAGCTTCAAACATGGGAAGCGTGCCTCATTGGAGGACTTTAGTTTGTGATTCAAACATGGGAAGCGTGCCTCATTGGAGGACTTTAGTTTGTACTTCAAACTTGGGAAGTGTGCCTCATTGGAGGACTTTAGTTTGCGCTTCAAACATGGGAAGCGTGCCTCATTGGAGGACTTGAGTTTGTACTTCAAACTTGGGAAGTGTGCCTCATTGGAGGACTTTAGTTTGCGCTTCAAACATGGGAAGCGTGCCTCATTGGAGGACTTGAGTTTGCTCTTCAAACTTGGGAAGTGTGCCTCATTGGAGGACTTTAGTTTGCGCTTCAAACATGGGAAGCGTGCCTCATTGGAGGACTTGAGTTTGTACTTCAAACTTGGGAAGTGTGCCTCATTGGAGGACTTTAGTTTGCGCTTCAAACATGGGAAGCGTGCCTCATTGGAGGACTTGAGTTTGTACTTCAAACTTGGGAAGTGTGCCTCATTGGAGGACTTTAGTTTGCGCTTCAAACATGGGAAGCGTGCCTCATTGGAGGACTTGAGTTTGTACTTCAAACTTGGGAAGTGTGCCTCATTGGAGGACTTTAGTTTGTGCTTCAAACATGGGAAGCGTGCCTCATTGGAGGACTTGTGCCTCCGAAGAGGGCTTGTGTGTTTTCTGTCTGCTTGCCCATGCCTCTTCACCATCTGCTCCTTAGTGATTCCTCGTTATCATTTCCACAGCCATGTTCTTTTCTTTGCCAGTTATTTGTCTCTTTTCCAGAGAAATGCTCCTCATTGTTAAGTGAATCCATAGGGCAGACCCAAACTACCCGACTAGATGTCTGTTTGCACAAACGATCTTTGTCGGTTAGCGAGGGCCTGAAACCTCCGCGTTGGGAAGGTGCCCTTTTGGTTGTATCAACTGTTCGTGAGGAACATTTCTTATGCAGGAATTCAATTTGGAACCTTTTTTGGCTTGACATTTATTTGCTCGATGACTTAAAGGAATCGCTTTGCTTTGCGATGCGCTGACTAGGTAAGCTTTGCTTTGATTGCCTGCAATATTAAATCGACATTTTAGCAATATATTCAAGATATTTGGCATATCGAAATGAAACAGGTCTTTTATAGTAATAGAAAACACAAGATTTATAGTTCCTATATTTCATTTGCAATGTTTTTACAACGACTTTTAATATGAGAATGATAAATCCATTATTCTTTTACAAATTTGTAACAAAGCCTTAAAGTAAAACATCGATGCAACTCCATGCTGTCCCAAGCTTCTCGGGATCGAATCTCTGGTGTGAGAACAGGAACATTCTCTCCCTTCTGGACTTTTCTTAGAGCATGAGCGTATCCTTCCATCCTATCATGATTCCTGTCTGCCGGGTGAGGGGCTCCCCTAAGTGGATGAGGATGGGTCATTCCTGTCTCTTTTGACATATTGCTGGAGTTTATTCTGTCTCAATAGTTCTTCAATCAAATTCCTTAAATGACGACATTCGTTGGTGTCATGACCAGGTTGGTTGTGGAATTGACAGAACCTCCCATTATGCATAGCATTTTTCCCAACCTTCAACTCAGGTGGCTTAGGATAATCAAAAGCATCCTTGGTTGCGAGAAAGATGTTCTCCAGAGTATCAGTTAAGAGAGTAAAGTCTGAAGGTTTAAAGCGGCGAGCTTTCTTCAAGTATCTTTGCTTTTTTCCACCATCGTTCTTCCTCTTCTGTCCTCTAGATTCTCTTTTATCAGAAGTAACACCGACATTCAAAATTTCGGCCTCGATTGCTCTTGAAGTCGCAGGAAAGCTTTCCAAACGCATAAATTCATCAGTCTTCTTATAGAA
This sequence comes from Allium cepa, assembly GCA_030765085.1. Lineage (NCBI taxonomy): Eukaryota > Viridiplantae > Streptophyta > Magnoliopsida > Asparagales > Amaryllidaceae > Allium > Allium cepa. Next base: position 879,107,829 of record CM060931.1, on the reverse strand, counting down.
TTTCTCAAGTGAGTTTGGCTCCTTCATTTTTAGCCATTTACCAAATTCACTCGATTTATCGATAGCCCGCATTAGATAAGTCAAAACCATCCTTGGCTCTGCGTTCTCGACTTCAGCTAGGGCTATATTGAAACGATTTAAGAATGATCTGGTAGATTCTCCGGGGTTTTGTTCTAGACTAGAGAGAGACATTATATCCTTGGCTTTTGTAGCATATAGCCTGAACTGATCCTTGAACTTTCGTGTTAAGTCAGAGAATTGATCCACGGATCTAACTGGCAGCTTTGTGAACCAAAGTAAAGCCACTCCCTCTAAGTATACCAGAAAGTAACGACACTTGATCTCATCTGTTGCTCTTGCCCCGGTCATATGCCAATCGTACTTGTAAAGGAATTGGTTAGGGTCACTTGTCCCTCGATAAGCTGGGATAGTTGGAGGGACAAACTTCCTTGGAAATTCCGCCTTTAAGATTTTTTCGGTGAACGGTGTCTTACTCGGGGCAAATCCCCAATCATTTTCATCATCTTGCCTTTGCATGCTTTCTTTCATAATTTGTCGGACCATTCCAGAAAGATACTCCTCATCATGTCGAGTCCTAGATCCACCAACCTCTGGAAGTGTTCGTTCAAAGGGGCTAGCAGCTCTTTCAGGAGCATTTCTTTCTTCAGCATCACGAATGTTGCCAGCCAAATTCCTTTCATTATCTGCCGGTTGGCGGTTTGCCCCAAGCAAATCGTTCAACCTATTCAGAATTAGGGCATTCTGGGCATTCTGAGCCTCAAATTGTGCATTTTGGGCATTGATTTGTTGGTTCAGCCCTAAAATTGCAGCATCCAGCTCTGGCTTTGTAACTCCGACAGCTGGAGTGGCTTGATTCGATATAGGGGAAGCGGAGGTTCCCTCTTGAATATTCCCAGATCTGACAGATCTACTCTTCCTTCCAGGAGCCATAATCTCGGATAGACTTCCGGTTTTCAAGGAAATTCTCTCTACAAACCTCTGTGAAGCAATGATGATAACTCGCCTGAGTTCAATTCTCAGTGAAAGCACCAAAAATGTTAACGCTAAAATTTGAACGCTAACACCCCGGTGTATGAGTTGTAGTTGTGAAAGCACCATCCGATTACTCGGGAACGGATTACAAGCAGATAATAGCAGAAAAGCGGTAAACAACAACAATTTTATAGTGGTTCGGCTTAAGGGTATAGCCTACGTCCACTTTAAGTACTTTATTGACGATTTCGTTACAAGCTGATACAATTCTTCCCAAGTACAATACACTTTGAATTACAAGACACTTTGAACGAGTAGCTCAAACTTCAATGGAGATGAGAGTCTTCAAATCCATGTTGGATGTATGTGATCTCTTCTTGAAGTTGTTTGTAGCGTTCTTCGTGTCTTGAGAGCTTCGAGTGTTGGATTGGTTTGGAATGCAGCAGAGTATCGGCGCTTGAAGAGAATGAGCCAAAAGTCCCCTTTCTGTTGGAGTTATGGGCGTATTTATAGGCATCTTCGGAGTTAGGTCGTAACTCGTATACGACTCACGATGAGTCGTAACTCGTGTACGCCTCATGGTAGGTCGCGGCTGATTTCCTGGGTTCATGGCTTGGCCCAGAGTTATGCACCCATCTGAATGAATGATACAAGTTCTAAGTCGTTCACGAGTTAACCAAATGCAGTTTCCTTTATGCTAGCATGAGTCGTACACGACTGATCATAGGTCGTAAGTCGTCAGCGATTCTTCTTACTATAGCGTGGTGTTGAACTTGTCTCCAAGTCTTAGGTCGTGAACAACTTATCTTTTGAGCCGTAGACTTCCTGTCGCGCCATCTTCTAACTCGTAAGATTGTTATCTCGTAGACTCTTTAACTCGTGGAGGCCTTAAGCCGTAGATCCTTATCTCGTAGACCTTTTAACTCGTAGAATCTTTAACTCGTAGTGGCCTTAACTCGTAGATCTTTTAACTCGTAGATTCTTTAACTCGTAGATCCTTAACTCGTAGGTCGTTCAGCCCTTGAATGGTTAGGTCGTGAAGACCTTGAGTCGCACAGTTCTTGAGTCGTTGATCCACTGAGTCGGCCTATCTCATGAACCGTTAACCCTCTTGAGTCGTTCCATTCCTCTAAGTCGCCTTGAACCTTAACTCGTTAAGTCGTGGCACTTCTTAGGTCGTCCAATCCTTGAGTCGTTAAGCTTATTGAGTCGTTAACCATATTAAGTCGGCAACCTTGTTAAGTCGGCAACCTTGTTAAGTCGGTAAGTCGTATACCGTTTTGGTCGGGGCGCTGCCCCGCACCCCGCCGGGGGCGCTTCCCCCTGGACCCCCCCTCCGTAGGGGATCTTATCTGAAAATTCATTCAACAGAACTTGCTTTATTGGGAGGTTAAATCGACCATCCTTCGAGATGAACTATCATTGGCTTCTCGGTCGATTTTTGATGTCATGGCCTTGCTGAAAAAGCAGAGTTAACAGATACTTAGACTACTATGTACTATTCTTGAATTCCTTTTAAGGTAGACGGTGTTTTATCTTGGGGGCCTAAATTAACCACTTTCATTCTTGGACAGTCCTTCATTAAGTGTTTCCCTTGAAAGCACCAAATACAAGTACGTTGGGGGCAATCTTTGACCTCATGTCTTAGGTTCTTGCATCAGTAGCAGCCCATTTTCTTCTTTTTAATTCTTGGTTTCTTCTTGGTTTTAGGACATTTATGTAGAAAATGACCCTTCTCTTTACACTTGAAACAGACTATATCATCCCGATCAGAATTTCTATTTTCCCTCCTCTGCTTCTTACTTCTCTTTGTTTCACACATAACCGCATAATATTCTTTCTTACCGCAATAATAACAGTCGATGTCAGCAAAGGGTCCTAGTTTTGCTTTTTCTTTTGCTTCTTTTTGTGCACTAGCTCTTCGAGCTTGCTTTGGAGTCATCCAAACTCATGACTCGACATATAATAAGCCATTCTGCCCCTAAGTATTATTCCAAGATTAGAATTGTTTATAACATTTCCATTTCATTTTTTTTATCCAAATACTTAATTCAACTTTTTTGGATTTGAACTTGCATTAATCCCCCAATGATAAGAAGAATAATTTACCAAGTGCTCAATACCGTTTGCCTAAGCCAACATATGATTGATACTTAGAAGATTATTTTAATCATCACTAGACAGATCAAGACCTTATCCATGGGACTTCCCTAAGGGAACGTATCTAATAAATTTCCCTAACCACACAAAATTTTATATCATGTGAAAGACATTCTCTTATATGCAAAATATAATCTTTTCAAAACAGTGTGAAGATAAGCCTTGTTAAGAGTTTAGAAATACCTATCGATACAATTATACTTCCCATATCGACCAGAATTTATAAACCGATCAACCGATAAATCAACACAAAATATTTTTCTTTCCAAATAACAAATACGCACTCATATATATAGTACATTCAAACTCATTCTAGGGTGTTACTAACCCTATCTCTAATGACTTACACATCCTAAGGTATTACTAACCCTATCTCTGATGAGTCTTTACCCAACCAAAGCCAAGGTTCTCGCTTAACCTTCAGCTCTGATACCAAATGTAATGACCCATTTTTCCATACCCTTTGAATCAACAATAAACCACACATGTCCAACTCAAATTGCATGAATAAGCAGATCATTAAGGGTGGAAAAAGAAAAACAAAGACAGAACAGAATCTCACATGAATGGAATAACATATATTATTTCAATAATAATCTTTACAGCGGAAAATTTTAAATACAATATCAGAGTCTAACCTAAATTCATCTTGGACAGTTATAAACATCCGTCCTCATAATTGCGGACTAACATCAAACAAAATACACTAAGCAAAGCTGATGGTAGAATACGTCCATACGATGATGAAGATCTCCAGCTCTCCTTTGGAAACTCCAACCGTCTTCAACTAAACCTGAAACTACTCAGATCTGACCCGAGTATTAAAAATACCCAGATCAGGCTTGATAAACCAGCGTGAGATACTCGAACTTTTAAAATGACTATGTTATCAAAACCTTTGAAAAGAAGGGTATCTCAAAAGACCACGCCCATACATAAACATAGAAGGGTTTTTACCTTATGATAACCAAAACACTTCATACCAAAATACAATTGATATTATTTTTAATGACATTCTTTTGAAAACATTTGCAAATAAACTTATTCAAATAAGGTATCAATATCTGGACTAAGTTTAACGGAACATATCCGGACTAGCTCAACGGAATATACCGAACGGAATATATGATACTAAAAAGGGGTAGCTGAAATGTTTGCAAGTCATTACAGCTATTTTGGGAATACAATCAAAACCGTAAATCTCGTAGGGATTGGATTTCCAACATGATAGGAAACTAGTGATATTTTCTCCGATCCATGCATAACAAACATAGTTCCCACGGTGCCTTAATCTCTTTTCTCAAACTAGTCACTTGGAAACTATACTTGCTACACTACAAATGATAACCAGTAGTTCCCTACTTTTCTCAAGCTAACCACTTTATACACATGGGGCAATAAATCTCTTGAGGCCCAGACGTATCTGGTACCTAGGGCTCAGAACATCTGATAACCCAAATCACTATTACCCGAAATGCGAGCATACATCTGACCGCATAGAATTCCATCATAATCGGGGTGTGAGGCTTGCGATGCTACGATCAATTTCTTCAAAGCCAAGTTTTTAATACAAAACCATGCTTTGATCATAACAAGTTCCACTTTGAATGCCATACTACCATTCCTTTGATCACTATTTGACTCCCACAAAAATACAACCGTTGAGCTCATATGTCTCAACGAGGGTGTTAAGCTAAGAGAAGTTGCCTTCTCCACCACCACTGATGTACATTTGAAAAAGAAAAACGTCGTATCTCAGAAATACTATAACAACCCGCATATTTATCGATTTTTATATTTAAATATTTTATCGATACTCGGAATTTACTCCGAAAAGCTACTTTTTGCATACGGTCGAATTAGGACTCGGGACCACCCCCATTGAGTTTAAAATGCCGTTTGCGACCTTTTTGAGTATAAGCTTCGATAAGTTTAGAGTAAGTTGATTTTTGCTACTTTTTATCTAGGGCTTTGGTTTGGGCTGAGCCCATTAACCCCACTTATGTATTCAGTCCCAACCCCTTCTCCTCTTCATTACTTCATTCCTCATTTCCTAATATCAAGCTTTTATATTAATGGAGAGTGGAAGAGGAATTAAAACTCCAAACCCTAGTTTCCTTTTGCAAATCAAGCTCTAGCTCTAAACTAATAGAAGAACCAATTAGTAAGCTTCTCTTCTTCTTTTCCAACTCTTTCTCTCTTTGATTTCAGAAAATTCCTAAACCTAATTTGGGAAATGTTTCTCCTTTTAGCTTAGAATCAAGCTTCTTGAGTTGGATTTGAAGAGTGGTTGATTCCCCTTTTGCTTTCAAGATACTTTTTCAATTGCTTGGGTTCAAAGGTGAGATTTTTAATCTCACATCTAAGTCTATGAATTATCTTCGATTGTTAGGTATGAATTCCTAACACTTATTCGTGTGCATTTGCTTTTGGTTTGGAATGGTTTTGTGAATATTCCAATTTTGGTGTTTTGAAAGCTAAATTCTAAAAAAAAAAACCCATAGCTTTGATGTTCAAATGTGTTTTCGGTGATGCAACGAGGAGCTCATGGGGCCGGGTAGTCGATTGGCATAAATCCTTAGTGCCGATGCTTGAGTGGTTGCGAATTGGTCATGATTGGCCATAGTATTCGATGGGCTAGGAAGGGACTGGGAACAGGTTCGGCCGACCGAGCCCTGTGGCCGGTCGACCGACCTGCTACTAAGGTGCATAAGCTCCTTTCTGTCTCTGGTCCGGTCGACTGGCTACAGGGCTCGGCCGACCGACCTGCTTCCCGAGACTTTTTTGGAACAGGGTCCGGTCGACCGAGCTCTGTAGCCGGCCGACCGACCGACCTGTTGCATTTTTGCCTAATTCGCCTAGTTGTTTGAATTTCCAACTTTAATCGATTCGTGTTGTTTCCTATGTGTTGTTATCATTTGCTATGACTTTGATGACTCCATTTTAGGGATTTTTGAATATCCATTTCGATGGATTCTTTATCGATTTCGTTGGATTTTTATTCACATCTTCGTATGTGAATTTTAGTGATTGATTGTTCCTACAATCTTCTTTGTGATTTTTCACTTTAAAAATATAAAGGTTTTCTATACTAGTAGTAAATATCAAAACTCTTTCTTCAAATGATTTCAACAATATTTTATAACAAAGCTCGTTTTCTCAAACCGATTTCCAATCTATTAGTATATACAAACCTTTACCTCACTCGTATGAGAAATCTAATTAAACGACTTAGTAAAACAAGTGGTATGAAACGCTTGCGTTTACTTCGTCGGTTAATTCTTGGACTCGTTCGATTGAAACTCTTGTGACAATTTTCTAGTGGAGATCTACAATTTGTTCGTAAATATTTAAGTTAAGCTAGTGGTTATGGGACATGAAGCTAAGCTCATATATTTACTAGCTTGCTGTAATTGACACTTCTTGATGATCATGACGATCATTTTTGTGATTTAGACTAGCAATGTGTGATGTCTCTTTGTGTGCGAGGGAGACTAAACCCCGTTTTGTGGAGTTTCGACTCAAATTGATGGGGTAGCGCCCCATGGTCTTCAGGCCGTTCGTGTGTCAAAAATTAATGGCTAGCTACCATGAGATAGCGTCTCGTTCGTGTGATACATATGTTGGTGAGTTTTCACGCTCCCGTTCGTGTGATAGGCCTCCCCCCTATTTTGTGTGATTTCTGGATTTCGTGTGTCGAATTCTGGAATTTTCTTCTTCACCTATTTTTGTGATTTCTATTGATTTGATTTATCAATTTTTGTGCATAGGTGAATTTGTGTGTCATTGACTGGATTTCTTGAGATGATTTCTAGAGTTTGTGCTTCACCAATTTTCGTGATTTCCATTGATAAGTTTTATCAATATTAGTGCATTGGTGAATTTGTGTGTCATTGACTTTTGTGATTGACATTGATATAATCGTCAATATTTATGGTTCGGTGAACGAACTAAGGAGTATGACATTTCTTTGATTCTTGTGTAGATTTTGTGATATTGATTAATCTCTTGTTGATTTTCAATTACTTATATATATCACAGCTTGGCATTGTGATTATTATGTGTTTAGTCATATCTCTTACTCTATATCGTTTCATCTGATATTTATAGTTAGACTGATCCGTTTATTATTTTCTTCTTAAATAATACTCGGGTCAGACCGACATGTTACAGGTGCTTCTGCTTAACTTTGCATCCGGGATTACCTCCTTGACTTTTGGTTAACTACTTTGATTAGTAGTTTTTGTTGTATACATTTGAGATATAGACTCCATAATGTATACTTATTCTTTTGTGTAGTTCGTGTAACTTTTCTTTTGTGATATTGTGGATCTTTTTAGACCACTACTCTGATGTACACTTCCTAGTGTAATATTCATATCTATTTCCGCCTTTGTGATATGAATTGTCTGTGACTGATTTATGTTATGTTTATTTCTATATTTGTTTCTAAAGATATTATAGCCACTGTGTAGTAGCTTTGAGTTTGTGTCGGTATGTCGGATTTCCCTCTTGATAAAGAAATGCATGTTATACTATCTGACATATCGATGCTCGCGCAAAGCAATTACACGGATGGTCACTCCTCAACAGCCTTATTCTCCGCGCTAGTTGACAGGATTCACCGTAATGCTCTTGGCTAGCGTGGGTATAGAGGTGGGGCGTCACAGCTTGATATCGGAGCCAAACTTCGGAACAATATGGAATATTATAACAAGGATCATCGTCCTAAGTCTTTCTTAGGAGTCGTGCTTTAGGATTTAATTCGAGTCTTCGTACCGATTCATCCTATTTTCCTTATGATTCCTTGTTTTATCTATCAAGATTGCTTGATATTCATTTTGTAAATAACCTTTTTCTTCTTCTTTATTTCTTTCTAAAGGAAGAGAAATGGTTAGACCTGGCCGTCCCAGCGTCGGTCAATCTAGTGCTACTCCCCAAGATGGAGTTTTTATGACTACCCAGCAACTTCTTAACCTTGTTACGAATGCTCAAGCAGCTGGTTCTAACCCGGAACCTACTCACCCAAAGTCGGGATTTGCACGCTTGTGCAGCGATTACACTAATTTGGGTGGGAAGCCATTCATAGGTTCCGAAACTGTTATTAAAGTCCAGGCTTGGTTAAGGACATACGATCGAATCTTTTCTTGCATGAACCTCATTGATCTTCACCGAGTTCAGGTGGCTTCTAGTATGCTCCAAGAAAGAGCATTGGACTGGTACGAACTTCTTATTTCTAAGATTAATGAAGCGGATCTCACCTGGGAGAAATTCCGAGAGCGCTTCGAGTTAAAATTCGTACCAGAAGCTGAGAAGGTGACTATGGCTCGTCGTTTTATAGACCTTGTTCAAGGTGAATCTTCCGTGACAGATTATGTCGCGTCTTTTGAATCTGTCTCTAAATACGGGGTTGAATATATCAACACCCCATTGAAGGAGAACCAATGATTTGTATATGGTTTAAACAAAAATCTCAAGAAGCCATTACTTCTAAAGTTAGAAGTTTCTTTCGACCAACTCATTGATATCGCTCTTCGTCTTGAAGAGGCAGATAGGGAAAATGATGTTGAAGTGGTGAATTCCAAACCAAACTTCAACAACAACAAGAAAAGGCCCAGTAAATTCAAAGGCCCTTATCCCGATAAGAAAGGGAGGCAAGCAACTCCTGCTGCAAAGACCTTTTCCTCTACTGAAGGGAAATGCTTTAATTGTGGTTCCAGAGACCATTTTGCGAACAAGTGTTCAAAGCCTCGTACTTGTCGCTATTGTAAAAGCCCAGACCATTTTATGCATGTATGTCCCAAACTTCAAAATAGGAAGGAGGGAAAGCTTAATGTTGCTCAAGCCCCTGGCAACACATCTCGTGGCCAAGGTATTTCTCATTCTATTCTGGATGGAATTATTTTATTTCGTGATCATCCTATTCGAGTTCTTTTTATACGGGTGCGTCCCATTCTTTTATATCAAAAGAACTTGTTGATGCTTTTTCTTTGGATGATTTGTGTTTAATGACTTCTTTGAAAATTGCAAATCCGGTTGGTGGATCCGCAACAATCAGTTTATTGTGTAAAGATGTCGAGATTATTTTGTGTGATTTTCCTTTCCTAGCCAATTTGCATGTCATGCGTTATTTAGGCTTTGGAATGATTTTGGGAATGGATTGGCTTAACCGTTATGAAGCTCATATCCTATGTCATGAGCGGACTATTCATCTTCGACATCCTTAATCTGTTAATCAGGTTTCCGTTATTCTTAAAGATTCGGATTCTGCTTTGGTTGCATCTTTATATTCTTTAAACCCTCGTGATGACGATGATGATGATGAGGGTGATATTATTTCTCTTATTCACGTCGTTCGTGAATTTTTCGACATATTCGAGCCCGTTTTAGGATTACCACCTAAGCGAGCAATTGAGTTCAGAATTAATCTTATCCCTGGAGCTCAACCTATCACCCATCCTCCTTATCGTATGTTCAATAAAGAAAACGAGGAGATGCGTAAACAATTATCCGAATTGGAGACGAAGCAATTTATTCGCTCTAGTTCCTCACCTTGGGGAACTTCAGCTATTTTTGTGAAGAAATCCGACGGAACACTTAGGCTTTGCGTTGATTACTGCAAGCTTAATGATCTTACTATCAAAAATAAATATCCTTTACCACAGATTGATGATCTATTCGATCAACTTACTGGTGCTAGAGTCTTTTCACAATTAGACTTAGCTACTGGATTTCATCAGCGTCGTATTACAGAGGATAGCATTCCTTTGACATGGTTCTGTACTCGTTATGGATCTTATGAATGGCTTGTTATGCCATTTGGTCTAACGAATGCTCCAGCTTATTTCGTTGACCTTATGAATCGAATTTTCAAAGGTTTTCTCGACCGGTTTGTTCTCGTCTTTATTGATGATATTCTTGTGTATTCTAAAACCGAGGAGGAGCATGAAAAACATCTTCGGATTGTGTTGGAAACTCTTAGGAGTAATCAATTAAAAGCAAAATTTTCTAAATGCCATTTTTGGCAATCTAGTGTGAACTTTCTCGGTCATATTATATCCGCATTCGGAATTTCAGTAGATCCTTCAAAGATTGAAGCGATTCAAGATTGGAAGAGACCGGAGAATGTGACAGAGATTCGTAGTTTTCTCGGATTGGTGGGTTATTACCGTCGGTTCATTAAAGACTTTTCTAAAATTGTCGTCCCTCTTACTGGCTTAACAAAGAAATGTGTTAAATACATTTGGTCGGACAAATGTGAAGCTTCTTTTCAGAAATTAAAAGAACTCCTTTCCGATGCTCCTATTCTTGTGATTCCCAATGGAAACCAAGATTTTATTGTTTATACCGATGCTAGTCGCGTTGGTTTGGGTGCCGTTCCTATGCAAAAAGAACGTGTTATTGCTTATGCTTCTAGGCAATTAAAGCCTGCTGAGACTAGATATGCCACTCATGATTTAGAGCTCGCGACTATTGTTTTTGCACTTTGGATTTGGCGTCATTATCTTTTAGGAGAGAAATTCGTTCTTTATACCAATCATAAATCCTTGAAGTATTTATTCTCTCAAAAGGAACTTAATTTGCGTCAACAGCGTTGGCTCGAATTTCTTGCACCATATGATCTTGATATTCTTTATACTCCCAGTAAGGGTAATCGTGTCGCTGATGCTCTTAGCCGTAAACAACAAGCTGTTGTTTCTATGATGATATCCGAATGGAACGATCTCGAGATCTTATCCACTTGTGAGATTCGAGACCGCGTATCCGATTTATGCTCATCATTTGTTTTATGTAGCCTTGAGGCTCGTCCTTCTCTTTTAGACCGCATTCTTGAAGCTCAAAGGATAGATCCCGAATTGGCTCTTCTTGGCCAAAATATTAAGGATAAAATTGATATTGAAGGTTTGAATGACTTTAATATCGATTCTCGTGGCGGCATTCGAAAATTTGGTAGACTTATCGTGCCAAATATTAGTGATCTTCGTAAAGATATTTTAGAAGATTCACATCGTTCTAAATTTACCATTCATCCCGGTAGTAGTAAAATGTACGCGGATATGAAGCGGTTTTATTATTGGGAGGGAATGAAACTTGACATCGCTAACTTCGTTAAGCGTTGCATGACTTGACAACTCGTTAAGGCCGAACATCAAAGGCCCGGTGGGTTATTGCAACCTTTGGAAATTCTAATTTGGAAGTGGGACCAGATTTCCATGGATTTTATAGTTGGCCTTCCCCGTTCTCGTTCGGGTCATGATAGCTTATGGGTGATTGTTGATAGGCTTACTAAATCTGCCCATTTTATTCCCGTTCGGTCCAATCGGACCGTACCCCTTTTGGTCAAACTTTTTATTAAAGAAATTGTTAAATTGCATGGAGTTCCTACTTCTATTGTTAGTGATCGTGATCCATTGTTTACTAGTGGATTTTGAAAGAGTCTTCAAAAAGCTTTAGGAACGAAGCTTAATTTTAGCACCGCTTATCATCCTCAGTCCGATGGACAAACCGAGCGTGTGAATCAAACTCTTGAAGATCTTCTTCGTGCATGTGTTCTTGATTTTGGTGGAAGTTGGGAAGATCATATTTCACTTGTTGAATTTTCCTATAATAATAGCTTCCAATCTAGTATTGGTATGGCACCTTTCCAGGCACTCTATGGAAAGCCATGCCGATCTCCTTCTTGTTGGCTTGAGGCCGGTGAGAAGCTAGTTTTAGATCCACATTTTATTCGTGATTCCACAGAAAAGATTGAACTTATTCGGCATAGGATGAAAGAAGCCAAGAGTAGACAAAAATCCTATGCCGATAACCGAAGAAGGAAGTTATAATTTTCTGTGGGAGATCTTGTGTTCATTCGTGTGTCACCTATGAAAGGTGTTGTACGTTTCAGTCGATCGGGAAAGTTAGCGCCTCGATATATTGGGCCCTTTTCTATCACTGAACGTATTGGTTCCATGGCTTATCGCCTATCATTACCGGCTCAGTTTTCTGCTATCCATGACGTTTTTCACGTTTCTCAACTTCGGAAATGTCTTCGAGATTCCGATTCTATACTTGAGCCCGGTGTTGTGAAAGAGATTGAAGTTTCACCGAATTTAACTTATGTGCAGCATCCTATTCGTATCATTGCTTCGGAAGTCAAACGACTTCGAAATAAAGATGTTCCGCTTGTTTAAGTTCAATGGTCTTCAAATCCTAAGGATTGTTCTTGGGAATCTAGAGAGTTCATCGAGCGAACACATCCGGACTTACTTTCTCGTGCTCTTTGAGGTGAACTTTTATTTCAAACTTCTTTTGTGTTGAATATGCTTTTATGGTTGTTACTATATATCTTCTTCTTAAATATTGCGAGGACGCAATTTCTTTAAGGAGGGGAGTCTGTAACAACCCGCATATTTATCGATTTTTATATTTAAATATTTTATTTAAATATTTTATCGATACTCGGAATTTAGTCTGAATAGCTACTTTTTGCATACGGTCGAATTAGGACTCGGGACCACCCCCATTGAGTTTAAAATGCCGTTTACGACCTTTTTGAGTATAAGCTTCGATAAGTTTGGAGTAAGTTGATTTTTGCTACTTTTTACTTAGGGCTTTGGTTTGGGCTGAGCCCATTAACCCCACTTATGTATTCAATCCCAACCCCTTCTCCTCTTCATTACTACATTCCTCGTTTCCTAATACTCAAGCTTTTATATTAATGGAGAGTGGAAGAGGAAATAAAAACTCCAAACCCTAGTTTCCTTTCGCAAATCAAGCTCTAGCTCTAAACTAATAGAAGAACCCATTAATAAGCTTCTCTTCTTCTTCTCCAACTCTTTCTCTCTTTGATTTCAGAAAATTCCTAAACCTAATTTGGGAAATGTTTCTCTTTTTAGCTTAGAATCAAGCTTCTTGAGTTGGATTTGAAGAGTGGTTAATTCCCCTTTTACTTTCAAGCTTCTTTTTCAATTGCTTGGGTTCAAAAGTGAGATTTTTAATCTCACATCTAAGTCTATGAATTATCTTCGATTGTTAGGTATGAATTCCTAACACTTATTCATGTGCATTTGCTTTTGGTTTGGAATGGTTTTGTGAATATTCCAATTTTGGTGTTTTGAAAGCCAAATTCTAAAAAAAAAACCATAGCTTTGATGTTCAAATGTGTTTTTGGTGATGCAACGAGGAGCTCATAGGGCCGGGTAGTCGATTGGCATAAATCCTTAGTGCCGATGCTCGAGTGGTTGCGAATTGGTCATGATTGGCCATAGTATTCGATGGGCTAGGAAGGGACTGTGAACAGGTTCGGCCGACCAAGCCCTGTGGCCGGTCGAACGACCTGCTACTAAGGTTCGTAAGCACCTTTCTGTCTCTGGTCCGGTCGACTGGCTACAGGGCTCAGCCGACCGACCTGCTTCCCGAGACTTTTTTGGAACTGGGTCCGGTCGACCGAGCTCTGTAGCCGGCCGACCGACCTGTTGCATTTTTGCCTAATTCGCCTAGTTGTTTGAATTTCCAACTTTAATCGATTCGTGTTGTTTCCTATGTGTTGTTATCATTTGCTATGACTTTGATGACTCCTTTTTAGGGATTTTTGAATATCCATTTCGATGGATTCTTTATCGATTTCGTTGGATTTTTATTCACATCTTCGTATGTGAATTTTAGTGATTGATTGTTCCTACAATCTTCTTTATGATTTGTCACTTTAAAAATACAAAGGTTTTCTATACTAGTAGTAAATATCAAAACTCTTTCTTCAAATGATTTCAACAATATTTTACAACAAAGCTCGTTTTCTCAAACCGATTTCCAATCTATTAGTATATACAAACCTTTACCTCATTCGTATGAGAAATCTAATTAAACGACTTAGTAAAACAAGTGGTATGAAACGCTTGCGTTTACTTCGTCGGTTAATTCTTGGACTCGTTCGATTGGAACTCTTGTGACAATTTTCTAGTGGAGATCTACAATTTGTTCGTAAATATTTAAGTTAAGCTAGTGGTTATGGGACATGAAGCTAAGCTCATATATTTACTAGCTTGCTGTAATTGACACTTCTTGATGATCATGACGAACATTTTTGTGATTTAGACTAGCAATGTGTGATGTCTCTTTGTCTGCGAGGGAGACTAAACCCCGTTTTGTGGAGTTTCGACTCAAATTGATGGGGTAGCGCCCCATGGTGTTCGGGCCGTTTGTGTGTCAAAAATTAATGGCTGGCTACCATGAGATAGCGTCTCGTTCGTGTGATATATATGTTGGTGAGTTTTCATGCTCCCGTTCGTGTGATAGGCCTCCCCCCTATTTTGTGTAATTTATGGATTACGTGTGTCGAATTCTGGAATTTTCTTCTTCACCTATTTTTGTGATTTCTATTGATATGATTTATCAATTTTTGTGCATAGGTGAATTTGTGTGTCATTGACTGGATTTCTTGAGATGATTTCTAGAGTTTGTGCTTCACCAATTTTCGTGATTTCCATTGATAAGTTTTATCAATATTTGTGCATTGGTGAATTTGTGTGTCATTAACTTTTGTGACTGACATTGATATAATCGTCAATATTTATGGTTCGGTGAACGAAATAAGGAGTATGACATTTCTTTGATTCTTGTGTAGATTTTGTGATATTGATTAATCTCTTGTTGATTTTCAGTTACTTATATATATCACATCTTGGCATTGTGATTATTATGTGTTTAGTCATATCTCTTACTCTATATCGTTTCATCTGATATTTATAGTTAGACTGATCCGTTTATTATTTTCTTCTTAAATAATACTCGGGTCAGACCGAGTTGTTACAGGTGCTTCTGCTTAACTTTGCATTCGGGATTACCTCCTTGACTTTTGGTTAACTACTTAGATTAGCAGTTTTGTTGTATACATTTGAGATATAGACTCCATAATGTATACTTATTCTGTTGTGTAGTTCGTGTAACTATTCTTTTGTGATATTGTGGATCTTTTTAGACCACTACTCTGATGTACACTTCCTAGTGTAATATTCATATCTATTTCCGCCTTTGTGATATGAATTGTCTGTGACTGATTTATGTTATGTTTATTTCTATATTTGTTTATGAAGATATTATAGCCACTGTGTAGTAGCTTTGAGTTTGTGTCGGTATGTCGGATTTCCCTCTTGTTAAAGAAATGCATGTTATACTATCTGACATATCGATGCTCGTGCAAAGCAATTACACGGATGGTCGCTCCTCAACAGCCTTATTCTCCATGCTAGTTGACAGCATTCACCGTAATGCTCTTGGCTAGCGTGGGTATAGAGGTGGGGCATCACAAATGCAATGTCGGACATTCGTCCATACAAGCTCGTTCTAGGACTGAACGAAATCGAAGGCACTTTCCTCGGCCATTACTAGGCGAGAAGCCCTTGCAATCTGAAAAATCTCCATCACGAGGAGACCACTGCTATAAATAACTCTATAATGGAGCTACCCAGAGCATGTTCAACAAGTTGTCCTCACGCTGTGAAGATCCACGGTCTTCAGTAATCATCATCTGCAACATGTCTTCACATTCGAACATATAAATTGGTTCGAAGTGGTTTTCGGATAGGAATCATCCAAATCCGACTCTGGTTCCTTCGAAGTCAATCATCGCTTTAAAAGATGTTAAGTTCATACGTGGATATCAATCATCAATCAATTACTTCATCTTTTATCCTAATCAAATATCATTCTTAGATATTTTTTTTTTCAATTTATTCCATTTTCTTTTCAAATGTATATGGAATCATTAAGCCTAATTTATCAAATCATTTGGTCTATTAAACTTTTCTTAAATCTTGGAATAATTCCAAATCATTTTCTCTTTTACTTAGGAAAACCTTTCCAAATCATTCATTAAATCTTAATCAAAGACATCTTATATTCAAGTATAACTTTTAACTTAGGGAAAATATTCTCAAATCATTCATTAAATCAAAATCAAAATTTTTTTTTATTCAAGTTATAACTTTTAACTTAGGGAGAATATTCTCAAATCATTCATTAAATCTAAATCAAAGATTTTCTTTTATTCAAGTTATAAATTTTAACTTAGCGAGAATATTCTCAGATCATTCACTATAAATATTTTAACTTCATTTCGGAATTGCTTATAAATATTCCAAATTATCTTTCAAAATGCTTAATTATCCTTTTTAAAACATTCACAATTGATTCTGGGAAACATCATTATATTTAAACTCATATTCCAAAAGTTATAGAATTTGCAGTAGAAAAGTGCTGCGGCCATATAAGCTTATTTTAATTTAAACAACTTTTAAATATTGGAAAATTCATATTTTTTGATCCAAATCTCTTTTAAATTATTTAAATAGATTTATCAAATTTATTTCATATTTTTAATCATTTAAAAATATCATTTATAGAGAAATCCCATTTTGGATTCCGAACTACAAAACCACGATGTTTTTAGAAAATTGTTTTGGACATATTTCAAAATCTACTTGATGAAACCTTAATTTTCTTTCTTCGTTGAAAAACTATGGATATAATAGACCAGTAAATTACTATATCGAAGAATTCCGAGCTATATTTCACCTTGTACATGCATTTAACTTTTATGGCGTGAAATCGTGAACTACCGTTACGCGACGCGGTTTTGATTTGTTTTTCAATTTCTTTTCAGACTTCTTGGAAACACTTTTAAATGTTTATAAAACATTTCTAAATCATTTTAAACTCATTTTAAAAAATATTTCAATATTTCAAACTCATATTCCATTCATTTCACTTTATAATGTTATATCATCATAATATTATTTCTAACCTTTTTAGATATTTTAAAACCATTAAGAGGCTAAGTAATTTCCATACACATATTTGTATGGATTTAATTCTCATTTAATTAAGTATGGTTAATTACAAATCATTTATCTTATCATTTATCAAACAAGTTATCATCCATATAATCAATCACATAATCAACCAATTTGCAACCAAATTATCAAACATTTGATCATTCAACATATTCAAACTTTTCAAATCATTTCACTTGAAATAACTTATGGATTTATTAGTAAAAAAGTACTCACCTTTAACTTAACCAATTATTCCCACCAACATTCATTTGCAACAACATTTCACTTGAATCCTATTATTTCCACAAAATCTTTTCCGTAGACTTTCCTTTTGATTCCGGCAGCACTTCCTTCTCTTTTTCTTGCTCCGAAGCTTCACGAATTTGCTTTCCTCCTTCGCTAGGTTCGGCCTTGCCTTTCCACTCATTCCTTCATCATTTCTTTACTTCTTAGATGCTAAACCATGTTTAAATGATATTCTAAGGTCTTTGACAAAGTTTGGTGGTGTTTGGAGTTGATTTGATATGATTTTGAAAAAGTTAGTAAGGATATGGAAGAGAAGAAGAAGCAATTAAAGAGAGCTTCAAGGAGGAATAAGAAGAAGGTAGAAATGTATAAAGAAAGTGGAAGAACGGTGGTCTTATTTATAGAAAGGTTTTTATGGATTAAAATAATATTTTGTAAAAAGACCAAAATACCCTTACTTACTTATAAAGTAATCTTATTTTTTTCAACACTTAACATCACATTTCAAATCATTAGTTTATGTCATTTTCACTTATATATTAAGTAAAGTAAGTAATAATTATGTTTCTTTGATTTGATGTTTTTCTTTTTGCTTTGAAATGACATTTTTATCCTTTTGTGCTTACTTTTTCTTAATTGTTTTCTAGAAGTTTCTAACCTTGTTTATTAAAAGTAAACTTGATTAGTAAATTAAATAATACTTATACTTCATTTAATCTATGTTCCTATATAAGAAAACAAAGGTTCGATGACGTTGCGACAACTTTTAATCGACAAAACGTTGTTTTTCGACAAAATGTTTTACGGTCATATTTTGACGTTTTAGTTAAACTATTTATTTATGTATACCAAATTTAAAAATGAACTTTCTACTTCTTTATATAAATTAAAACATGTCTCTTTATAAAATCATATTTAAATAACATCAAAATCTCTAATTTTACGGTGTATGTAAAACTAACAAAATGCGACACAATTTGGTTATTTTTGTAAAACGATTATTAACATAAATATTTTAATATACTTTTATTATCTTTATTATATGTTTTCAATAAGATTTATCTTTTTAAATAAACATTTAAACCTATTTATTTAAGTATTTATTTGTTTTTAACAAAATTTAACTTTTGTTGATTTGTTCTAAAATCCAAATTTATACTTTTTAAGCTATCTACTATAAGAATAAAAAAATTCTATATTATTATCTATTATATATAACTTGTTTATTTAAGTTTTAAACCTTTTTAAATTTAAAAAAAACGAAATCTCTCATTTTCGAAGTAGCGAAAATACGGGTCATTACATGAGATCTTCTAACTCAATTGGAATTTCCAGTTTAATTTCAAATGGTTAAATTTAAAATTGTTGATTGTGTGCTTGGATGATAAATTATTATCATTTGTATGTGATAAGACCATATGCGTCGCATAATAGCAGATGATATTATTTTTAATCCCATATACTGTGATATTCTACCTCGAACTGGAATTGGTATTTAATCGTTGAGCTAATATCTGTGGGTGCAGGGAAACAGGTTGGAGGGATCCAACTAGATTCCTTAAACATTTGAATTTGTTTCAATGTTGTGTGTTGGTTTATTTATAATCTATGTATGATTATATTTGTGATTGAAATCATTGATGGTTATAGTTTAGCTGAATATATTTTTGGTATAGTAGGATACCAGAAATATAAAATTGGATTTTTGGTAATTAAAAATAGGAAACTTTAAGTAAATTTATCTTAGAAAATTGGATAAGTTTAAAAGAAGGAATTTGATAGTATAAAAGTTGACTTTCGTAACCTTATCGAATAATTCCTAATATGGGAAAATGGTCTAATAAATGGATTTCGATTAATATTATTCAAAAGTTGAAGAATTTATTTAAAATAGGATTTTAATTAGCTTGAAGAAATAAAGAAATTTATTTAAAAAGTTGGGAAATCGATTTGAAAATTTATTTGGTGTTTGAAAATAAGTCGTTTGAAAATCGATTAGAAATTTGATATTGTGTTTTGATAATAAATTTGTGAAATCGATTTGAAAATTTATTTGGTGTTTGAAAATAAATATTTTGAAAATCGATTTGAAATTGATTTGGTGTTTAAAATAAATCTTTGGGAAGTTGATTTGGAAATTGATTTGGTGTTTGAAATAAATGATTAGAAAATCAAGTGGGAATTTGATTTGGTGTTAAAAGTGAATATTTGGAAATCGATTTATAAATAGTATATCAATGGATATTTGAAAATTTAAATTCATAATGGGAATTTATAAAGGAAAAGGAAATTTGTTTTAAAAATAAATATGGGTTTATTTTTTAAAGTGTGGAAAGAAATTTATGGATTTGGAATGTAAATTATAAATAAATCGAAAAGGATTTATTAATTGATTTAAATGGACCAATTTTAAAATGGAACGTGTATTTTCCCTAGAAAGCCGAGTATGTTATTTTTAAAATAGTTTTCAAAATAAATTAAAAGTCCTAGAGTTGGTTTTAAAAGAATATTTTGGAGAAATTATTTTCTTAAGTTATTTCGAAAATCTTTTAATTAAAGATTTATTTAATTAATTATAGAAGTGATTAATTAAAGATTTAAATTGATATTTTTTTAGAAAATGGTTATTTAAATAGTTATACCCTATTTACTAATTTTATTTTAAAATTAGCTTAGACTAGAAGTCTTATATGTGATAATTAGTATAATGTTTTCATAACTAATATTTACGTAAAGATAGTTTTATTTTAAATGTCTCCAATAATATTTTGGATATGTGATTTGAATTATTTTAAAGTATTTGAACTGGGCAGAATTTTTAATGGAATTAAATAAGTATTTGGAAATTTATTCCCCGTGAAGAAAGTGATTTGAAATTTGTTTCTAAAAGATTGAAAGGTGAAAAGTGATTTGAAATTTGTTTTCCAATGGTTGAAGTATTAAAACTATGTCTTGCGAAGATATTTTGAAAATAAATAACTGGTGGAAAATTATTTAAAATCCGGAGATTGTTGTGAATGTTAATTGGTAGTTAAATAACGAACTATCAATATTGAACTTTAAATGGCGTTTGAATTTCGATGCGATTGGGGGTCAGATTCCAAATGGATATTCGAAAACCACACTGAATCTTTGTGATGGATATTTTTTTTAAAAGATCAAAGTGTATATTTGTGGTGATTTTCTTAAAGATCAGAATGTAAACTTATTTTTAAAATTAAGTGCTCATTATTCGGATTAGCTAGTAGAGGACTTTGTGTCATAGAACCCATTCCAAATAATGATACGACGAAACGGGATTGCATTTGAAGATGGTGTTAAAGACAGGGTATTTTCGAAAGAGAAAGGATTACCTGTCGAATGTCTCTTTGCTGAGTTACTTCGGTATAGGGATTTTATCACCCTTTGTGATAGGGAGTCCGGAAAATGATTAGTGAATATCCGGATTTGCAATGGGTTCTTTGGAAGTGCCTTCAGTTCCATTCGATCCCGGAACGGACTTGTACGGATGTGTGTATGACATTACACTTTGAGATATAAAGCCGGTTTCTATCAAATACATTATTGTTGGTGGCAGAGAATTTATTCTCTTAGCTTAACACCCTTCTCCGAGACGTACGAGCTCAGAGGTTATGTAGTTGATGGTTACTAGTGATATACTCCCAATTTGGTAATGTGGCATATGTAGTGCTACTGATCATTTGTTGATCGAAGCACAGCTTTGTAAAAAGCGTAGCTTTGTGGATGAGACTTCGTCGGACCTCACTCCCCGAAAATGGTCGAAACAGGAAGAATGGGGAAGGGTTATAAGGGTCGCGCCCTTTAGGGTATGTCATTTCCTTCAGGAAAAGGGTGGTATCATGGTATGGAGCCCAAATATTTAGCCTATGTGGTTGTTGCATTGTGGTTGAGGATCCTCGGATAAAGGTCGCTAACGACTGGGGGATGGCATACTCATGTAGTAGTTACCTAGTTACAGAGGTAACCTGGCCTTGTGTTGGTATATATCCAGTTAGGTACTCGGGGTATCCCTCTAGAAGCGTACCAATGTGGCCCAGGAAGTTCCTTTGCCTGACCGTTTGTAGGAAATCCAATCACCAATACGCTCCTTATACGGTTTTAGTTATAGAACCTGTCATCTAATATGGTAGCTATCGTAGACATACTATAATGGTACCTATGTTGGCTAACATTGATATTATACTTGCAAATTTTTCCCACTATGCACTAATGATAATACTAAAAAGAATTTTGTGTATCAAGCATGTTTGACTATCATAAGGAGAAATCTCATCCAATTGTGCGCTTGCACTGTGTGTGTGCGGGGAGGCCTTATGGTAGTTTCATTTTCCAAAAGCATAGTGGATTTCTTTCCTTTCTTTGTGAAGATAACTGTTTTTAAGATCTCACACCAGTCCCATGACTGACCAGGAGTTTATTGTTCACTTTCTAAACTCTGGGTGCCCACAATTTTCCACACGGGCAGCTTAGAGTCAGGTTATCATTATTCTGGAGCGAAGTTAGAAAAACATGCTATGGAGATCTAGAGGCGAGCTAGATGGCGAGGCGTATCAGTAGTATTATGTTATTTCTTTTCCACTCTTGTATTGTGTTGTTGTAAACTCTGATGATGTTTGTATAAACCGATATAGTTCTTTATTTTAAAGATATTCGTTTATCTATTATATGTTGTTTCGCTGCGAAATGTGATATTCTGTTATTGTTTCTGTTTCTTCTTCTATCTTCTTCTTCTTTAACCCTAACGGTTTGATTTTTCGGCATTCGGTTGTATGGCATTTGATCCAGTGGACGTATTGATGTCAACTTTCGGAAGTCGAAAAATTGGGTCGTTACAAATTTGGTATCAAAGCATTTGGTTAAGCGACAACCTTGGCACTGGTGGGTGTTACTCATTAGAGATAGAGTCAGTAGTACTCTAGAATGAGTTGAGTATAACAATAGATATGAGCGCATATTTGTTAGTGAATATAAAATCGTTTTATATTGTGTTGACTTATCAGTTGATTGTTTATAGATTCTGATTGGTGCAGTTTGGCCAACTGCATCTATTGGGGTTTCTAAACTTTTAAACAAGATAAAACGACATAGTATTGTTTTAAAATCGGGTAAATGAAATAATTTTACGCAAATTATTTTTATATATAAAAGGAAATAATCTTTGCAAAATAGTATAGTATACGATTGCTTGGTTGTTAGGAAGTGATAATATTAAATTATTATCATTGATTATTGAATCAGAAATTGAAATCATAACTTAAAGCTAAGAAATAAAATCCACATACAAATAGGATTTATAAATATAAATTGTAAATGTGATTTATAATTTGAAATAAAATTCCAGAGAAATATTATAAAATGTTTTTGAAAAAGATTTGAAATTTGGAAATTTTGGAAATTAATTTCCTTTTTAGTTTGATGATGATTTTCAAAGGTTTTAGAAAAATGTTTTGAAGGGATAAAAGCACTGAACTCTTTTTGTTCGCTGGAAAATAATGCTGACGATGATCGCGACATTATCAGTGTTCATTTTCGAGTTTCCAAGATAGGAATTGCTGCCAAATTACTTAAAAATTAAAGTTGTTTGGAAAACTGCGTTTGGTTTTGGGAATTCAAAGGATCATTTGAATTGATTTCAAAAATGGTTTTAAAATGTTGGAAAGTCTCTCGAATCTGATAAAAATACTTATGGAATAAAAAAATTTCAAGTGGAAAATAAAATTGTGAATGAATAAATAAATTTACAATTGCAAGTAAATGAAAGGGAAATTGAATGTTGAAATTTATTTCGAATTTGTAAGTAAATAGAACTGGAATTGGAATTGAATTAGATTTTTGATAAACAAATCGAAGTATTGAAATAAAATTAATAAGTGAAACTAATTGAAGGAATGACCAAATTGATAAGGTTTGAAATGAATTGAATTCAATAATTATAAATGAAAGGTAAATCGAATTCATATGGAATTTGAAATCCAGTTTAAATATAAGGTGTATATGGAATATTTATATTGAACTTAAGAAAACGGGTGGTGTAATTCTTAAGAAAAAAATTTGGAGTTAAGAAAATATTCTAAATTAAAAAATGAATGAAGATTAAACTGGAAATCGTGAAATGGTAATTATGAATAAGTGAATGGAAAATGAATGTGAATAAAAGAGAAGAAAATTGATATAGTTAATAATCAATAGGAATAAATACGTAGGATGTATGATATTATTTTATTCACATAAGCGATTTGATCCAGAATTCGAGCACATAATTTCGAGACAATTATATCGATCCGAGTTGGAATTTTTCACTCGATTTTCGATGACGAACTTGGATATGGATTTTTGGTTGATTCTAGAAATTCTCTGTCATAGTTTAGAACTATGCAAGGGGAATGACGGTTTTCGATCAAGAAACCTGATCTGAGTCTGCACTAGGAAGTCGGGTGTAGTTCGAAAATGAAATTGTGTGATCGAGTGAGCGATCGAATTTGATATTGCGTACGAATGATATAAGTACATCGTATGGATTTGAATAAAATAAATATTCAAACTTTTGTAAAGAAATGTGGAAAACGATTTTTGAATGTAGAAATTGGATATGGTTGTTAAATAGCATACGGGTATTATAAAGGATAAGGAATTGGGATTGGATTTTAGAAGATAATTTAAATTGCTAGTCAAAAGGTATGAATTTAAATTTCAGTATGGAATTTGATGATTTTCTTGTCTAGCCGCTTGGCCTCTCGTTTTTCTTTTTCTGAATCTTGGGGCTCGTGGTGGCATTTTGTAGTCGTACCGAGCTAGCCGCGCAAAGTAGATGATGTGCATGTAAATGTGCATATTTTAACCACCATATTTATTCTTTTTAAATTAAATAAATGATCATATTGGGTATTTTAACTTGTTTAAACCAAAATTCATATTATTTGAAATTGTCACATATTCATCTTCATCCAGGGGCAAAATGGTCATTTTTGTGCATATACTAATTTGAGAACATTTAATTGGAAATTTTTATATTATTTTGTAGGAAATTACACTCAATTACAAGTGGGTTCATGAAGGAATATGCATGCACAAAATGAATACAAAGGAATGAAGATGGAAATAATTCAAAGTGAAGAACATGGAGGACCCCACCTACCCACTACCTAATGTACAAATTAAAGGCTAATGCACATGCTAAAAGACATTTAGAGCTTCATGTACATTTAATGGGGGATTATTAAAGCTAATGATAACTTGGCCACCACACTTCCTCCAAGGGCATTTTGGGTACTCCCCAAAAATATGCATTAGGGTTTCTAACTTGTATAAATACCCCTTATGTTTCATGTAGCCATCTTCCTCTTAGTTAGTTAGTTTTAGTTTAGAAAATAAATCAAATCTCTCTTTCTTTCCATGGCTACTTAGCCATTTTATTTCATGTAATTTTATTTTCTTTTATGCAATGTTAATTCTCTTTTATTTACATGCTTCTTCTCTTCTTATGTAATAGTGTAGATCTACCTTTATGCAATTAGATTAGTTGTCTTTTCCATTAGCTTTCATTTTCCTTTCTTTTTGGTTTCATGTTACTTTCTACATTTGTTGATTTGATAACAAATATGAGAGCTTAATCACTACAATTTAGGGGTAATGAAGCTCTCTAGTATGTAGATGCAACATTTTGATTTTTATACTCTCTTTTTGTGCTTTAATGGAAACACTTGAAGTGGTTTAATGATTTTGTTTAGCTTTGAATTTGATAGTCTATGTTGTTCATAACAAATAGGCTATGATTAAACAAACATAACACAAATTGCCTCTTCATTTAAATATGATCATGGCAAAGAAGTGATTGTTGAAATTGAAATTTGATAGCCTATATTTCTAAACAATAGTTAATAGGCTATGCTTAAAATAGATTTTTATTTGAACTTTGTTGTCATATTTCATGAGAGTTAAATGTGTATTAGTGGTTGTGTTATAGTTTGATGGTTTATATTGAGCTAATTAATAGCACAAATATACCATACTTATGATAAGCACATCAACTAATTCACTAATGACAAGAAAAGAGAGATCATAACTTCATTTTGTTGATTTATATGATCTAGAGAGTGGATTTATCTCTAAATTGTTCTTTTAACTCTCATATTTTTATCATTTTCTTTTGCTAATTTGTGTTAGTTTCTTACATTTCTAGCTATTCACTCTCGACTTTGGTATAATTTGATTGAGTAGAAAATTTTAAAATCATCAATTCCCTGCGGATCGACCCGTATTCGTCGTGTGCTACATTCGTACACCGTGCGCTTGCGGTTATTTTTAATTCAAATTCGTTCGACGTTTTTCTAAACCGATAGAATTTCCGTCGATGAACAAGTTTTTGGCGTCTTTGCCGGGGAATTGTTTTGATTTCAATTTTCTATTCTTCGGATTATTTTTGTGTGTTTTTATTTCGTGTGTGTTTTCATTTAATTAGAAAAAATTATCATTGTGCGTTTGTTTGATTTTTGTGTGCATTTGTTTGTGTGTTTATTGTTCTAGTTTCCTTCTCCATTTGCATTGCATTTCTATTTCAAAAAAAAAACATCAAAAATTCAAAACACAAACAAAAATATTTTATTGCATTTATATTTTTACATTTGTATTATTTTTTTCCCTTCTTTTTACATTTACAAAAAAAGAAAAAAATTGTTGTTACATTGCTTTCACGACTTTGCATTACTTTCTCTGTTCATCTCTAGTTCATTTCTACATTTCCATTGCTGTCACTTCAATCAGACCATATCCTCTTCACCACTTACCTCCTTCCACCATCAGCCAGTTTCAAAAACCCTACTTCACTGTCCCCTACCAGTCATTTCTGTTCATCTTTTTACAAACCCACAGCTACACTAACCTGTCTTCATCAACCATAAAATGCTTGTACCCCCACTACAATAACTCCATAACTTATGCCCCTACAAACAGTGCAAAAATCTCTGTCACTTCGCTGACCTTCTGCCAATTCACTTCATTACAAGTTGCATCCTACATATCACTTTTTGCCACACTGAAGTGCATACTCCGTGCATATAGATTTTGTGCCACCATTTCATTAACTGCTGCCTTACTTCCCAACATATCGTAGTGCACCATCAAATACTTCAACTTCCAAACACTGTGCATTTCGTTACTTCTTGTCAACAAAACACACAGTCAACCACTACTGTCCCTTCCCTACACCACCTTCAAACTCTTCTACATGTCCACCTAAAAACCATTTCACAACTCCACCCATCCTGACTGCCTCCTTGCAGCCACAACTAACTGTGCACCACTGTGCACTGCAAACACTCATCCTACTGGGGACACCCAGAGTTTTAACGGCTTATTGCATACGCTCAATGCAATCGTGCTCCCTACGAAAATGGATTTACCTTAGTTTTAGTTTATTCGAGGATGAATAAAAAGATAAGTGTGGGGGTATTTGATGTGCATGTAAATGTGCATATTTTAACCACCATATTTATTCTTTTTAAATTAAATAAATGATCATATTGGGTATTTTAACTTGTTTAAACCAAAATTCATATTATTTGAAATTGTCACATATTCATCTTCATCCAGGGGCAAAATGATCATTTTTGTGCATATATTAATTTGAGAACATTTAATTGGAAATTTTTATATTATTTTGTAGGAAATTACACTCAATTACAAGTGGGTTCATGAAGGAATATGCATGCACAAAATGAATACAAAGGAATGAAGATGGAAATAATTCAAAGTGAAGAACATGGAGGACCCCACCTACCCACTACCTAATGTACAAATTAAAGGCTAATGCACATGCTAAAAGACATTTAGAGCTTCATGTACATTTAATGGGGGATTATTAAAGCTAATGATAACTTGGCCACCACACTTCCTCCAAGGGCATTTTGGGTACTCCCCAAAAATATGCATTAGGGTTTCTAACTTGTATAAATACCCCTTATGTTTCATGTAGCCATCTTTCTCTTAGTTAGTTAGTTTTAGTTTAGAAAATAAATCAAAGCTCTCTTTATTTCCATGACTACTTAGCCATTTTATTTCATGTAATTTTCTTTTCTTTTATGCAATGTTAATTCTCTTTTATTTACATGCTTCTTCTCTTCTTATGTAATAGTGTAGATCTACCTTTATGCAATTAGATTAGTTGTCTTTTCCATTAGCTTTCATTTTCCTTTCTTTTTGATTTCATGTTGCTTTCTACATTTGTTGATTTGATAACAAATATGAGAGCTTAATCCCTACAATTTAGGGGTAATGAAGCTCTCTAGTATGTAGATGCAACATTTTGATGTTTATACTCTCTTTTTGTGCTTTAATGGAAACACTTGAAGTGGTTTAATGATGTTGTTTAGCTTTGAATTTGATAGTCTATGTTGTTCATAACAAATAGGCTATGCTTAAACAAACATAACACAAATTGCCTCTTCATCTAAATATGATCATGGCAAAGAAGTGAATGTTGAAATTGAAATTTGATAGCCTATATTTCTAAACAATAGTTAATAGGCTATGCTTAAAATAGATTTTTATTTCAACTTTGTTGTCATATTTCATGAGAGTTAAATGTGTATTAGTGGTTGTGTTATAGTTTGATGGTTTATATTGAGCTAATTAATAGCACAAATATATCATACTTATGATAAGCACATCAACTAATTCACTAATGACAAAAAAGAGAGATCATAACTTCATTTTGTTGATTTATATGATCTAGAGAGTGGATTTATTTCTAAATTGTTCTTTTAACTCTCATATTTTTATCATTTTCTTTTGCTAATTTTTGTTAGTTTCTTACATTTCTAGCTATTCACTCTCGACTTCGGTATAATTTGATTGAGTAGAAAATTTTAAAATCATCAATTCCCTGGGATCGAACCCGTATTCGCCTCGTGCTACATTCGTACACCGTGCGCTTGCAGTTATTTTTAATTCAAATTTGTTCGACGGTTTTCTAAACCGATAGAATTTCCATCGACGAACAGGAGACGCTGACGAAATTTTTTTAAAATTTAGGGAGTTAGAAAAATTTTGAGAAATTTTGATAATTTAAAATTTAAATTTAAATTATGAAGGAAACAATATTGTTTGGAATATAAGGAAGATTTTGGAAAGCTAGTTGAAGTAATAATGGGTCTTTAATTTAAAAGATTTGTTTCGGCAAATTGATAAGATTGTTGGTTTTGGAAAAAAGATAAATGGGTTAAGGGTCATTCTTCTTAACAAGTAATTTCGAGACGAAATTTTTTTAAGGGGGGAAGGATGTGACGACCTAGAATTTTGGACATTTGAAAATGAAATAATATAATTGATTTTTAATATTTGGAAGTTAATTTAACTTGAATTTCAATTATAACTATGAATTTGGTAACTTGATTATTTAATTTAATTATAGAATTTGGGTAAAAATTTGAATCTTGAGTTTTAAGATGACTAAAAAAATTTCAAAGGATTGAAAAATCTATATTGATAGTACTAAAGATAATAAAAGCTTCAGAATTGAAATTGGAAATGGTTTATTCAGTTTTGAGTTTATATCGTTTAAATCGGTATTTAAAAATAGCTTTCCGAGGCACAGTCTTGGAATTCGACAAAACCAGTTTCATTGGATCCGTAATTGTGTTTTATTACCGGATTCCAATTTTCATAGTGTTTGGAGTGATCGTTTGGCCGTACGATAAGCAAACGCGCTGAAAATTATATAGAAATTAATATAAAAGCTGGGTTCAAAATGCTATCTTCTTCATACGATCGAATTTCGACTCGAAACCTTTTCCATTGCGTAGCGTATAACGTTATGAACGTCTAGAAGCATGCCTCGATCGGAGATCGAGATTTTGAGTTGCGTAATTTGAAATGATTTAAAATTCGAATTTAAATTTAACTATTTAATATATATGTTTAATTTAATGATATTTTCATAAGGGAAAAATTCTACGCCTTTCATCATTTTAAACATTTGACAAATTTTTGAGACGCGCATCGTTTAGTAAGAAAGAAAAAAAAATATAAAATGAACGAAAGCATTTTTCTTTCGTTCAAAACAAAAGATCAATGGCTGAATGAAATTTAACTAAACAAAATTTCTCGTTCTTCCTTTCCAATCAAATTTTTTATTTCATAATCAAGTTGCTAGTAAGTCCATGGCCGAGCATAACGTTCAAATTAGCAAATTAAAAAAATGGCGGCCCTTCTTTTCTTTAAATCAATCTCGTCTTCCCTTTCTCGTTTAACTTAGGAAAACCAAACCGAAAAAATAAAAGAGAGATTGTGCTGTTCTCGCGATGGACTCAGCTGAGCGGAGAGGAAATCACGCACGAATGGCCAGAGTCAAGGAGGTGATGAACGGCGACCGCGAGGATGATTTTGCATGTAGGTCACGGTCACGGAGAACGAGGCGGCAGGCAGAGGACAAAGCAACGGTGGGTGATAGTTGCATCGTTTGCGGTGGATCTGGAGTTTGCGATGACTGCAATGGTGATGCTAGCTGCAGTTTTGGATCTCGCGAATAGGGTTGGCAATCGCGAATGGGTCGCGTTAGTTCGTTGATGGTGGTGGGGTTTTTGCTGCGATAAGGTATATTCAATTTTTAATTTTAATTTTGTACTAGGTTTTCAAAAAAAGATATAAATATATATAATAAATAAATATATAATAGGAATTTTTAAAAAAGGGTTTGAGAGTTTATATAAAAATCAGATTTTTGAATTTTATAAATAATGTCATAAATATATATGTAGTTCCTAAAGAAAGTAAATATACATTTATATGTTTTAAATTTACTAAATTTATTTTTTTAAATAATGGTTTGGTGATAAGTTTGTTTTATTAACCTATTTAATTATTTAAGTTATTAAAAAGATTTATTAAAGGAAATTTAGTTTTAAATTTAATTTTTAGTTAAATAAATTTATTAAAAAGGAATTTGTTTAAAATTAAAAGTATTAGTTTGAAATCAAAATTGTTAGTTAATTTAATTTATTAAAGGAAAATGGCTTTAAGAAATTTAATTATTAGTTTAAATTAAATAAATCTATTAAATGGAAATTTATTATTCGATTTATTTCGAATATTAATCAACTGTATAAATTTGTCTATACAAGGTCTAATACTAGGAAGAAGACAAGTCGGGAAGAAAACGGATTGCAAATAAAAATGTGAGATCTTCTCACTCAATTGGAATTTCCAGTTTAATTTTAAATAGTTAAATTTAAAATTGTTGATTGTGTGCTTGGATGATAAATTATTATCTGTTGTATTGGATGAGACCCTATGCACCGCATAATAGCGAATGATATTATTTAATCCCATATACTACGATATTCCACCTCGAACTGGAATTAGTATTTAATTGTTCTGCTAACATCTGTGGATGCAAGGAAACAGGTTGGAGGGATCCAACTGGATTCCTCAAACATTTGAATTTGTTCAATGTTGCGTGTTGGTTTATTTCTAATCTGTGTATGATTATATTTGTGACTAAAATCGTCGATGGCTATAATTTAGCCGAATATATTTTTGGTATCGTAGGGTATCAGAAACATAAAATTGGATTTTTGGTAATTAAAAATTGGAAACTCAAAGTAAATTTATCTTAGAAAATTGGATAAATTTAAAAAAAGGAATTTAATTGTATAAAAGTTGACTTTTGTAACCATATCGAATAAATTTTAAAATATGGGAAAAAGGTTTAATAAATGTATTTTGAGTAATGTTATTCAAAAGTTGAGGAATTTATTTAAAATATGGATTTTAAATAGTTAAAGAAATAAAGAAATTTATTTTAAAAATTTGGGAAATCGATTTGAAAATTTATTTGGTGTTTGAAAATAAATCTTTTGAAAATCGATTTGACATTTGATTTAGTGTTTTGAAAATAAAATTGGAAAATCGATTTGAAAATTTATTTGGTATTTGAAAATAAATCTTTTGAAAATCTATTTGAAATGGATTGGGTTTTTGAAATTAATGATTGGAAAATCAATTGGGAATCAGATTTGGTGTTTAAAGTGAATATTTTAAAATCGATTTAAAAATTGTATATCAGTGGATATTTGAAAATTTAAATTCACAATGCTAATTTTTAAAGGAAAGGGAAATTTATTTTAAAAATAAATATGGTTTGTATTATTTTTAAAAGTGTGGAAAGAAATTTACGGATTTGGAATGTAAATTTAAAATAAATCGAAAAGGATTTATTAATTTATTTAAATGGACCATTTTTAAAATAGAAAGTATATTTTCCATGGAAAACCGAGTATGTTTTCTTAAAAATAGTTTTCAAATATAAATTAAAATTTCTAGAGTTGGTTTTAAAAGAATAATTTTGTGAAATTATTTTCTTAAGTTATTTCGAAAATATTTTAAGTAAAGATTTATTTATTTAATTATAGAAGTGATTAATTAAAGATTTAAATTGATATTTGTCTTAGAAAATGGTTATTTAAAAAGTTATACCCTATTTACTAATTTTATTTTAAAATTAGTTTGGACTTGAAGTCTTATATGTGATAATTAGTATAATGTTTTCGTAACTAATATTTAAGTAAAGATAGTTTTATTTTAAATGTCTCCAAGAATATTTTGGATAAGTGATTTGAATTATTTTAAAGTAATTGAACTCGGCAGTATTTTCAATGGAATTAAGTAAATATTTGAAAATTTATTTTACGTGAAGAAAGTGATTTGAAATTTGTTTTCAAAAGATCGGAAGGTGAAAAGTGATATGAAATTTGTTTTCAAATGGTTGAGGTGTTAAAATTATATCTTGTGAAGATATTTTGAAAATAAATAATTGGGGGGAAATTATTTGAAATCCGGTGATTGTTGTGAATGTTGATTGATAGTTAAATAACCAACTATCAATATTGACCTTTAAACGGCGTTTGAATTTCGATGCGATCGGGGGTCGGATTCCAAATGGATATTCGAAAAGCACATTAAATCATTGTGATGGATCTTTCGTTTAAAAGATCAAAGTGGAAATTTGTTGTGATTTGCTTGAAAATCTGAATGTAATACGTATTTTTAAAAAATAAGCACTCATTATTAGGATTAGCCGGGAGTGGACTCTGTGTAATGAAACCCATTACGAATAATGATACGATGAAATGGGATTGCATTTGAAGATGGTGTTGAAGACCGGGTATTTTCAAAAGCGAAAGGATTACCTGTCCAATGTCTCTGCACTGAGTTGCTTTGGTATAGAGATTTTATCAACCTTTCTGATGGGGAGTCCGGACGTGATTGGTGAATATCCAGATTTGCAAGGGCTTCTTTGGAAGTGCCTTCGGTTCCGTTTGATCCCGGAACGGACTTGTATGGATGTGTGTCTGACGTTACACTTTGAGATATAAAGCTGGTTTCTATCAATACATTTTTGTTGGTGGCGAAGAATTTATTCTCTTATCTTAACACCCTTCTTTGAGACGTACAAGCTCAGAGGTTATGTAGTTGATGGTTACTAGTGATATACTCCCAATTTGGTAATGTGGAATATGAAGTGTTGCTGATCATTTGTTGATCGAAGCATGGCTTTGTGAAAAGCGTAGCTTTGTGGACGAGACTTCGTCAAACCTCACTCCCCGAAAATGGTCGAAACAGAAAGAAAGAAGCAAGATTTTGAGGGTTGCGCCCTTTAGGGTATGTCGTTTCCTTCTGGAAAAGGGTGGTATCATGATATGGAGCCAGATATTTAACCTACATGGTTGCTGCAAATTTATTACTTTGTGGTTGTTAATTTGTGGTTGAGGATCCTCGGATAAAGGTCGCTAGTGACCAGGGGATGGCATACTTGTGCAGTAGTTACCTACTTACAGAGGTAACCCGGCCTTGTGTTGGAAGAGATCCGGTTAGGTTTTCGGAGAGTCCTCTATAGGTGTACCCATGTGACCCAGGAAGTTCCTTTGCCTGACCATTTGTTGGAAATCCAAACACTAATACGCGCCTTGTACGGTTTTAGTTGTAGAACCTGCCATCTAATATGGTAGCTATAGTAGGCATACTATAATGGTACGTATGCTGGCTAAGATTAATATTATACTTTCAAATGTTTTCCACTGTGCACTAATGATAATGTTAAAAAGAATTTTGTGTATCAAGTATGTTTGACTATCTTAAGGAGAAATCCCCTCCAATTGCGCGCTTGCATTGTGTGTGCGGGGAGGCCTTATGGTAGTTTCATTTTTCAAAAGTATCGCGGATTTCTTTTCCTTTCTTTGTCAAAATAACTGTTTTTAAGATCTCACACCAGTCTGATGACTGATTTGGAGTTTATTATTCACTTTCTAAACTCTAGGTGCCCACAATTTTCCAAACGGGCAGCCTAGAGTCAGGTTATAATTATTCTAGAGCGAAGTCAGAAAAATATGTGGTGGAGATCTGAAGGCAAGCTGGATGGTGAGGCGTATCACCAGTATAATATTATTTCTTTTCCGCTGTCGTATTGTATTGTTGTGAACTCTGATGATGTATGTATAAATCGATATAGTTCTTTGTTTTAAAGATATTCGTTTATCTATTATATGTTGTTCCGCTGCGAAATGTGAGATTCTATTATTGTTTCTGTTTCTTCTTCTTTAACTCTAAAAGTTTGGTTTTTTGGCATTCGACTGTGCGGCATTTTATACAGTGGACGTATTGATGTCGACTTTCGAAAGTCGGAAAATTGGGTCGTTACATTTTCCTAATAGGGGGGAGAGTGTAATGACCCATATTAATCGCTTTGTATTGGAATACATAAATCATTTTTAAATTTTTAAATAATGGATTTTAATAACCAAATAAACATATTTACGTATTAATTAATGATATTAAAACCATTTTCAAATTTGGTTTACCAAAATAATTAGTTCAAATAAAAATTGTGACCGAAAAATGTTTTTCTAAATTTTGACATTTCTACCTTGGAAAGTCGTCGGAAACAGTTTGCACATTTTGGTATAACTCATATACACATGCACACATGCACATTGTCGTGTAATCAGATAATC
Organism: Allium cepa; assembly: GCA_030765085.1. Lineage (NCBI taxonomy): Eukaryota > Viridiplantae > Streptophyta > Magnoliopsida > Asparagales > Amaryllidaceae > Allium > Allium cepa. The sequence goes on along the minus strand of CM060931.1, from coordinate 879,073,589 downwards.
ATCGTGCTAAAGTTAACAATCAATCTTAATTTGGATATAAAACTTGATTTGATTTAAAATGCACAAAAATATAATAAATAACATTAGTAAATTAATTAAGTACCCTAACTATAACTTAAACAAGTACCTTAGGCATGGTGAAGGGGAGAGAGAGGTGTTTTCGTGTGTATTTGGTGATGTGGTATGGCAAGCATTTTCCTTTGCCTATAAATATCCACCATCTCCACACATTTTCCACTTTACATATTCATTTCTATCTTCATTTCTTTTCTCTTCATATACAAGAATACTTCCATGGCTTCCAAGAGAAATTTCCAAGCTAAAAACTGGTGAATACACTTCTAAAAATCAAGCTAAACTCCTTACTTCACTTCTTAAAACCATTCTCTACTAAAAAAGACCCTATAAACCCATATATCTACCATGGCCGAGCCCTATATGGTCTAGGACGAGCTAAAAATCTCAACAAATATCCACTAAATGGAGCCCTTTATATAGTAGAGTTTAGATCTTGTCACATTCGTGAAGTTGATGCAAGATCGGTTAAGTTAGTAAGCATTTTGGTGAGTAAATCTTCCACTTTTGAACCATAAGCATAAATTATATTCATGCTTATATTTGTAAACCGTTGAACGTGTAACATCCCCTATCTTGAGGCCCGAAGCTAAGCACTACAAATGCTGCAGTCATTTATAGTATTAACTTTCGGTGACAAAATACGGTAATATTAATGGTATCCATTATATTAGAAGCACGTGAATATAAAATAAAATCATAGATTTTAAAAAACAACTTTACTGTTTACATTGCAAAACCATGTTTCATATTCCATTACATAATCTCAAATGAGTCAAAGGTTTTGGTCAAATATAATTATTACAAATTACGCCAAAAGCGACATATAAAGATGCCCCCTTGGATGACTAGAGTACTAAATAGACATATCAATCTTAATACATCACAGCGGAAATAAAACTAAATAGCTCCTATACAGCTAGCTTTTCCTCCTGCACGTCTTTGGAAGCTTTATTCGTCCAACCTACAAAACCTGAAAACCTTAACTAGCAATTTATGCAAATTGTATTTTAAGCACCCGAGAGTTTAAGGGGAAAACATAAACTTTGAGTCAGGCATAAAGCCCGGTGTGAATAATACTATTACATCTTGGTTTACTGATATTAAGTGAGGCCATGCCAGTTACCGGAACGGTTTCCCCTCATGAATATCCTTTTAAAATATTTCTTTTTGCAAATCAGAATCCTACAATAAAACCAATTAAAACGAAAATAGCAATATCATATATGCTAAAAATCAGGTAATAAATGGACTATCTGTCCAAATAATACTGTTTTATTTGGCTAACTACTAACCATTGGTTGACTCGGGCCTACTAGACAAAATAAATAAGCTAACATCTGTTAGACACACTTCTAGACAGTTTGTCCACAACTTACTTCTCCCAGAGTCAACTGATCCTAATAGTTTTTCGGGCTCACCAATAACCTATCCTCCTTCTTTGTATATTCCTTTCCATGTGTGGCATCATTTTAAGTCTTACCGTGACTAAACGCTACACACGGATTAAATTAGGTAGGGGCTATAGTTAATGTATAGGGAGTGACCCTATACCAGTCCCATCTGGTCACCAAATATCTGAGTCATTTACTTAGGTTTAACTGCCCTTAAAGTTTCCCCTGAGAACATTTCTTTTAAATTGATTTAACCTTTTAAATCATACTTAAACAAGGAAAACATTCTTTTTCTTTACTCAAATCTCTTTGCCATGATATATACTTTACATAAAGCATTATTGATGAAAACCTTTGAAATCTATGTTTAATGCTTTAAACAATCTCTTCCGAAACCTTTGAAAGTACCCCTTTCAAAACGATTTAACTACTTTACCTTGAACTCTAGGCTGAAAGGCCAATACATACCATTCAAAAACATTTATAATATACCTTTCAAAACCATTGAAAGTATCCTTTTGAAAGCTTTATAAAACCTTAGACATTCTTTTTTAAAACACTTCCAATTTGCCTTTCGAAAACATTGCAAACCTTATTCAAATACTAAAGGTACACCTTTCGAAAACATTAGGGAATCATCCCTTCGAAACCTTCATTAAATACCTTTCAAAAGCATTAAAGTCCTATACTTAGTCAAACCTTTCGAAAGCATTGGGTTCAAATGCAAGCTTATGGAATATAGTTTCAAAACCAATTAAAACATTCCTATGTAACATTTTGGGTTTATCATTCAATAGAAAAAAGGGTCCTAAAAAAACTAATTCGAAAGCGCTTTTTCGAAAGCAGTATCCTAAGTAAAAGAAAGTAAATGGCTTTAAAACCATCCCCTTCAAAACATGGAGAAGCGTCTCCATATTTTAAAAACAAAAGCACTCTTCCGAAACCAATGTTTAAAGGCGCATGCGGCCTCAACTAGGTCAAAAGGTAGAATGTGACAGCGAGTGTTTTGACCCTATTGAAAGATTATTCGAAACAAAAGCCAGCAACCATTGTCGAAAGCCATGTTAAAACATTTTGAAACCATTCTTTTAAAAGAAAAGAAAGTTGCATCTCTTTAGAAAGCAAAACAAGGCCTCGACCACTCCAAAAGCACGTTTCAACCCTATACCTTTCGCCTATCTCCAATCCACTACGTATCAAGTCATTGGTATCATATGTATTGGTTGCGAATAGGATGGCGGCGGTAGTATGAAGTCAAAAGGTAGCTACCAAAAGTGGCGAAACATTTACAAAAAATGACTTTTACTTTTTAAAGTAATATATTTCCAACTAACTTGCTTGTCTGTCATCATTTAATTGGTTACCAATTTCTTTCCAAAATCTTTCATAAAAGTGCTACCGAATTCAGTATTTGATAATTTAAAACATTAGAAAATTACCCTTCCTCCTTTTATAAAAATATAGAACATTTAAGTCTTATACCTTAAATAATGATATATCCTTATAAAATGCTTAGGAAAAATTTTCCAAAAATTCTCATAAATTACTTTTAACATGTTTTCAAACATATTTAAATTTCTAACTCAAGGCCAATATAATTTAAACTCAATTTAACAATTTTCTTCACTAGAAAATTCATAAGAAATCCATGTTGATTCATAAAATAATGAAATTTGAAACCCATTTATAAAATAATACGTCTGACCTTATATCAAAATTGCAAGATATTTAGATGTCATTTGATAGGTTTTTCAAATTAAAACTTAACATAAAATCTGTATGAAAGAACAAAATACATCAACAGCATATATATATATATATATATATATATATATATATATATTTAAAATTTAAAACATGGCATAATACTCTGCAATACATATTCGGACCCGATCTAGAACCCAAAAATAAAAATATGAGATGTGATCTATTATTCACCTTATCTTGTTATTAAGAAGTTTGAGATTTGCTCTTGACTTGGTTTAATTAAGCTTTCTTCCTTAATTCTTGCTTATCTTCCCCTTTATATTCTTCTAATAGCGGCCGGCCTTACTTGGTTTAATTTTTGTTTATAAACGTGGAAAATGATAGTTGCATGAGGGTTTAGGGTATAAAATATAACCTATTCCTGTTTTACCCTTATCTTATTACTCTTATCTATTTCATTTTATTTCCCTTTAGTTCATTAGTTAAATAGCACAGCTACCCTCTAATTAGACAAATCTCAATTCCTTTAATCGTTTACATTATTTCATTTAATTTGTCTAATTCAATGTCCTTAATAATATTAATCAAAATTAGGGTCGTTACAGAACACTTATTGTATAGTTCTAATAATGGTTTGGTTGTTGGATTGGTTTGTTTCTTTGAAATTTAATCGCTTTGGAAAGTTAGTAATCGAATCTTATGTTATATGAAAAATTTAGTAGTTAAACTAATTCCGTGGTTAATAAATAATTGATATATGTTGTATTATTGTAAATCACTATTTATATATGCTCATACCCTTGTTATAGGCTGTATGGTTGCATTGAAAATGTCATATACTCGAATTCCAAACTGCCCGTATATCGATAGTCGCATTCGGAAAATCATCTTTTATCAAAACCGTTCCATTTTATTATCATGCTTGTAATTATTTTGTAAGTTAAGTAAGTTTTTGATTAATGGTATTTCAAAAATAATTAATTATTTTAATAATGAATATTTAATTTAATTAATTATTTTATTAATAAGGATTCAAGTTAACTAATTAATTTATCAACGATGTGTTTAAAATTAACTAATCACTTGGTTAATGATGTTTTGAAATTAATTAATTGTTTTATCTAATGATGTTTAAGGTTAATTAATCTTTTAATAATTATGGATTAAATTTTAATAATGATATTTTTAAGTTAATTAATCGTTTTAATTAATCACTTTAAAAGTTAATAAATTTATTTAACCTTAATTATTTTTTTTGAATAAAGTTTTAAATTAATTAATCACTTTTAAATAATGATATTTGATTATTTTTAATTAAATTATTTATTTATATTTAAATATTACTAATTAATTGGATTAATGATGTTTTAAAGATAATTTATCCTTTCCAATTAAAGACATTTGAAGTTAATTTATCGTCTTAATTAATAAAGCTTCAAAGTGAATTAATCAAAGTAGCAGGGATGTTTTGACTTTGATATTCATTTTAATTAATGATAATGAATTACTTGCTTAATTTAATTAATTATAATTAATTTTTAATTAAATTAATGGTGCTTAAAGTGATTAATTTTTTTCAATTAATGGATATTGAAGTAAATTCAGCAACTAAATTAATGAACTTTTAAAGTTAATTAATCAATATAATATGGATGTGTTTAAGTTATTAATCCCTTTTAATGATATTTTAAAGTTAATAATATCTTTAACAAAGTGGTTTAAAGTTAATACTTGTAATGGGAAGCAAAGTATGAATTCAGATTTTTAAAAGAAAAGTTCGAATTTTTTGTGGAAATGAATTAATTTCCAAAATGCGATTCACTTGTATGGAAACAATTTATTCATATAATTAGCACTAAACATCGAAGAAGTAAACTTGTAACTATTTTGAAAGTTAAGAATAATCATAGGACATGAGTTTGCGGTAACACTACCTTGACTTCTTCGGTATTATTGTTAACCAAGAAATAGTACAAGTTCGAATTCGATGAGTGATGGTGAGTATACAAGACTTAATTTCCATATACGGTTGTTTTATATCCTCAATAGTTGGTTCTCGGCTATTAGTTAATTCAACTTCTTTATTATCGTCGTTCTAAGTGGATTTGTTGCCCCGTTGAGCTTTATTATCTTTTGTTAGTAAATGACTGAACCCAAAGCGTGAAAGGACATCTAGTTATGTGGGGTTTCTCCCATTAGGGTATTTTCACATCTCATCTAGATCGGATTTGTTTGTGCAATTAGATGTGAAATATTCTAACTCTCGGTAAGGTTTGAGGGGTCCGGCTGGTACATTTCAAAGTAGTGCCATAGAGTGTATGAGCTTCTCAAAAGTGTATTATTAGAGGCATACTCCAAGGGTAGTTCACCTTCCTCGTCATTTGTTGGAGATTTTCTTTTCTTATTTGATCGAACCTTCAAATTTATTTCCTTATTTTCATCAGGAAGGGTCAAACACTCTTCGTGGTATTTAATTATTTATCCATTCTTTACATTTGGATGTTGGTTTATGTGGTATTAAACCCATTCCGTATTAAATGGTGTATGTTTGTGTTTAATTTCACACTCGTTATTTAAAAGTTTTACTCATACTAGACATATCTTTTGATCCGAGTTGTCTTGCTTACTAAACACCCAGGTACTCATTTATTTGAGTAGTCCAGGAGTATCAGGTCTTTTTGGGCTCTTTTGAAGATGAAATCCGAGCAAGAGGCTTTTATCAACTTCGCTATCTATTCCACTTTTTATCTAGTTTGTGTAACTGTATTTCGTTTCGTCATTTGTAAAGGCATGATGTTGTAACTACTTAAGTTGATTTATATTACTTTTTTGTAATTCTAATAAATCCCTATTAAGGAATAACCAGATGTATTATTGACTTTTATGCTTTATTTATCACTTCCATATATGGTTTTCTATTCTATTCTTTATTTCACCCAACGAAGATTCATCTTTCCCATGCTTGGGAAATGGTACACGAATGTCGAGAATGTGTTAAACGTCATTTCTAGAGTTAGAAAGGTGGATCGTTATAAATTTCACATCCTAATACTTCAAAATTGGAGATTGAGGGGAGCACAACTGTGGTATGCAAATCCATACTAGGTATATAGGCATGGACATACGAAGGACATAACATGCCAAGCAAGATTTTACACTTGGTTAACAAGAATTAAAAACAACAATACTGAAACAAAAAAATATTTAAAATGGTATTGAGGTAAAAAAGTAAAAAAAATTATTCAAAGTTGATGGTGAGATTAAAGTACACAAATTTTAAAATGGTATAGAGATGAGATCCTACATCTATAGCAAAGATAAGATTTTTATATTCTTAAATGGTTTATAGTAAAAGTACATTCCAAATATCATTTAGGAAAACTGTTAACCATTTTTTAAAGAAATGTTATGATAAATGAACCTAAAGATAACATCTTGTACATTAAGAAAAAGGATCCATTTTAGTATGGGATAGGTATTATTTACATGTTTTCATGAAATGCATGGATCAATTGAAGTGAAAATATAAATTGTTGATGTTTCTATCATGCCTATCAATTATCTTGATTAAATAGCCCCTGTATTTGGCAAGAGGATGAATGTATTGTTAATAATTTACATTTAGGTGACATGGATAGCGAGTTATTTTAATTGAGGTTGAGTGTATAGCCAAACAGTTTCCACATGTTGAATCTTCTAGTGGTGAATGAGTGAAACTGAGCAATGATGAGGTCAAAGAACCTAAACGAATGATATGAAAAATAAATATTTGGAATATTTTACACATGCCAATATTATTATCGAAAATCGAATGTCTTTCATGTTGAGTCAATTTGATTATTGCTTTGTATAAGATGATTATTACAAGAAATTTTATTTCTTATCACACCAAAAAACAATATGAAACATCATTTTGATGATAGTTTCTGTATATACTGTAATCCAAATTCAAATAAAGTAAAAACAACATGCATACATGCTACAATTAACTAAGTACGCAATTCCAAAGCGGGAATGCAAAATATTTTATCGGATGCTTCTTTTACAAATTAAAACAACTGTCCACGTTTTTATCGCCATTTCCCTTAATCAAATCTTTGAAATCCTAATTTTTTTTTATCTCTATACCAATCATCCAACCTTTGCCTTCACTACTTTTTTTCCTGGGCTGCCTTCAGGCCTTAGTTCATATGTAACTAAATTGGTTGTATGACTTTGCTTTTTTTGTTATCATTTTTAAATTTGATTTGAAAACCGAAAAATCCTATTTTGTTCTTTAATTTGATACTTTATTTCTTGTTAGTAGCTACGAGAAATTCTAAACTATTTGTCACCAAATTAATACCAACAGATTGTAAACACAAAACTATGGATTTGATCACCAACTTTAATAGGAAATAAGCCTAGAATGAAGTTACCTGAATTGGTTAGTGATTATGTGGGAAGATGTTTTTAAGCCGCACTGAAGGAGGCAAGGAATGGCAACCTTAATATACAAGCTGTGACGGTTCAGTTTTATTCTAATGGCCATAGATTTGCTAAAAGTGAACATAGGTCAGATTATGATAATAAATTAACTTTCTTATTTTTTATGTTTCGTTCCATGTTACATTTTTTCTAAATATACGACCACTAATTAAATAGAAGATGGTTGTCGATATTTAATTATTGACTAATGGCGTATTTAAAGTTATAAACGTGAAAAAACTTTGATTTTTTGGCTATAAGAGTATAAGGAACATATGGATGTCTTTGATTTACCATCGTGGAGACACATTTTATGACACCTTGAAAAAATATGCAGCTGTATTCAAAAATGATTTTCCACAAGCATTATCTTCCCATGTATGTTGTCAGATTTGAAATCGTCAAATTAAATATATTTCTACTCATTATTGAAGTATCTACCTCTATTTCACATCAGTGGATAATAATGAAAGTAATTAAACCCTCATGTCTGATCTAGTTGTTCGTAAATCCCTTTTGGTATTTAAACTTTGATTCGGTTGTAATGTCCGTAATTTTGATTCTTAAAATGAACATACCACATGTGGGGATATGTGTGTGATTGTGTGCTTGTATGTCTTTGTATATACATGAATGTGTATATAACATCGTACAAAGTGTACGTTACAAGTAATCACAAAACCAAATATATTTGCAGATTAACTTTAACTAATGGTAGTACAACTACATATAAAATAATATATATCTTCATTGAAATCAAAACAACATATATCTAATAACATTAAATATCAAAAGCTACATCAAATACACACATAATAAACGTTCTCCCTTTTTTCCATCTTTTTAATATCAACGGTAACTATAAGCTCTTTTGTTCGTTATGTTCGGATCCTCCACTTTCACGTCCACAGCACCACTCCAATGTCTCAAAATTAACCCTCTATACCATGTGTCAAATGGTTGAATTCTCCTTCTCATCCTCTCTTCGTCCCTTTATTGAGCATTGTAGTTATTAGATCACTCTTTGTTATTCATTGTAACAACTCACTCTTTCAAGCGCTCAATGGCAACGGAGAAATAAGAAGAGTATATTGCTTCGATCGTGCTCAATCACAAGGAGTATCTTCCTAATATTTCACAAGTAGGTAATATGCAAATTAAAACTAGTGTTATAATTTCTTATAAAATTTATATTTGAATTTTTAGGTTCTAACTTTAGAATACATTTTTATTTTATACCCATAAAATCATGTATGGAAAACTATAATAGATCCACAACACATACCAATGTGGAAAAATCACATTAAAGGTACCAAAATAACTAAGTCAATAGACTCGGATCTACGTTTAACTGTACAATGCAAATGATTTTCTAAATCAATAAAATAAAACTTTTTTAGTAATGATTCATTATGGAATTTATGACTCCTGACTATAATATAATTTATTAAAGTTTCCTTACATAAGTGTATGATATAGACGAATGATTAAAAACAAAAAACAGGAATAACATGTTTCTAGTCCTAGAGTATATTTTCTATTCTTTTTTTAACATGAAAATAGGTGACAATAGGATTTGATTTCAGGATCTCTACTGGTCAATTGATTTACTTTATAATTTCTAACTTCTGGTACTTAATTACGATGTAAATGTCTTATTTCTCAACTTTGAAATTTAATTCATAAATTATGACTCTATTTTCTAATTCTAATTTCTACATTCTACTTTCTAATTTCTAATTTTTTTTTTCAATTTCTACATTCTAGTGCAAAGTTTTACTACAGGTAAAAAATGTTTATGAAATTTCAACCTTGTATGATTATATGTTAAATTACTATTTCAAAAATCTATTTTTTTAAGTACCTTACGAGTTAAGTGAGTAAATGGAATAAATTAAAAATAATCAACAACTGCTGATTTTTTAAAAATAAATGCACTCTCTTTATTCATATACTTTATACCCATTGGTGGGATTTCACATCCTAATACTTACAAATTTGGAGACTGAGGAGAGAATAAAATGCGGTGTTCAAATCCATACTTGGTATACAGGCATGGACTTACGCAGAACATAACATGCTTGATGAAATTTTACACTTGGTTAACAAGATTTGAAAACAACAATACTAAAATATAGAAATATTTAAAATGGTACCGAGGTATAAAAAGGAGAAATTATTTAAAGTTGATGGTGATATTTAAGTATAGAAATTTTAAAATGGTTTAGAGATGAGATCCTACATCTATATGAAAATAGGATTTTTATATTCTTATACGGTTTGTAGCAAAAGTACATTCCAAATATCATTTTAGTAAAACTTTTAACCATTATGTAAAGAATGTTACAATAAATGAACTTAACAATAATATCTTGTACATTCATAAAAAGGATCCATTTTCTTAAGGGATAGGTATTATTTACAAGTTTACATGTAACACACGGATCAATGAAGTGAAAAAATATATTAATCAATGTTTCGATGATGCCCACTAAATATCTTGATTGAATAGCCCATATACATGGCAAGAGGATGAAAATATTGTTGATAATTTACATTTAGGTGGCAAAGATTCAAAGTTCTTTTAATTGAGGTAATGTGTATAGCCAAATGGTTGCCATATGGTTGAATTGTCTAGGGGTAAGTGAGTGAACCTAAGCAAATGATGTTGTCAAATAGCTAAACATATGATCTGGAAAATAATTAATTGGAATATTTTACACATGCTAATATTATTGTGGAAAATCGAATGTCGGCTACATGGAGCCAATTGGATTGTCATTTTGTATGTGTTGATCATTACAACACATTTTTTAACTTATAGCATCAAGAAACCGTATAAAACATCATTTTGATGATAGTTGCAATCATAATGCAAAAACAAATAAAGTAAAAATAATATTGTGCCTGCATGCTATAATTAACTAAGTATGCAATTCTAAAGCGGGAATGCAAAAATTTTTATCGGTCATTTCTTTTACAAACTAAAATTTCTGTTCACGTTTTCATCTCCATTTTCCTTGATCAAATATAGTAAAACCTTAAAATTGTTTATCTCTACATCAATCATCCTACCTCTGCCTTTAATAGTTTCATTTCCTTGTATTGCCTCCAGACCTTGGGTCAGGTGTAAACCTACATGTCGCATGACCATTTTTTCATTATCATTTTTAAATTTGATTTGAAAAGCCAGAAAATCGAAAAACTCCATTTTGTTCTTTAATTTGATATTTCAATTCTCGTCGGCAAATATGAAAAACCCCAAACTATTCATCCACCAATTCAATACCAACATATTGTAAACCCATAACTACTAACTAGATCATTAGCCTTAGTTGACAAAAAGCCTAGAGTGAAGTTATCCAAAGTGGTTAGTGATTGCGTGAGAAGAAGGTTTTAAGACGTACAGAAGGAGGCAAGGAATGGCAACCTTACTATGCTGGCTATGGTGGGTCAAACGTATTTTAATCACTATAGAGTTGATAAAACTGAAAACACGGCAGATTTTGTAATATATTATCTTTCTTCATTTTCTATATTTCTTTCATTTCTTTCTAAATAAATGGTTATGTTCGATTCTTTCTATGTGTATAACCAAGTATTAAAGAGAAGATGATAGTCAATATTTATTTGTTGACTAATGTTGTATTTAAAGTTATTACCATGACAAAACTTTGATTTTTGGCATAAGAGCATATTGTAGATATGGAAGTCTTTGATTTACCATCATGGAGACCCATTTTATGACAGTATCAAAATTATATGTAGTAGTGTTACAAATTGATTTTCTACGGGCATTATCTTCCCATGTATGTTGCCGGATGTGAAATCCTCAAATTCAATATATTTCTACTGATCATTGAAGTATTTGCTGCTACTACCACTTTACACAATACTAAATTTTTAGACTATTTTATAGTTGTGTACATGCTTATTATGTATATCTAAGAGGTAACTACGGAAATTTTAAGAAAAATTGGCATAGATAGTTTGCACAAATTACTCAGCATCATAATTGAAAGATGATTTTTCATTTAGGTCAATTAATTTTTTGACTTACAATTTATAATTGAATGTTTGTGTCTATCAGTGGATAATAGTAGAAGTAATTGACAAGCATCATTGTCCAAGTGTTTAAATGATTCAACTTTGGTGCGAGAGGTCACAAGTTTGAAACTTCAATAGCATGATTCGAACATTTATTGACATGTGATATGTTGTCCCGGTGACATGTTGTATATAAAGTACCATTACAAAAAAATGAGAGTAATTAAACTCCCATGTTAGATCTTGCTGTTTATAAATCCCTTTTGGCATTTGGACTTTGATTGAGCTATAAAGTTAGTAATTTTGATTCTTAAAATGAACATATCATATGTGGGGATTTGTGTGTGTTTGTGTGCATGTGTCTGTATATACATGTGTGTGCTTGACATAATAGGTAGTGCACATTACAAGCAATCACAAAACCAAGTATGTTTGCAAATTATCTCTAACTAGTGGTAGTACAGCTATATACAAAATAATATGTATCATCTTTGAAATCAAAACAACATATATCTAACAACATCAAATATCAATGGCTACGTCAAATATACACAAAATAAACGAGAGTAGATAATCACCATTCTCCCTCTTTCCCTTCTGCAGTAATCAATAATAATTATACACTTTTTTGTTCATTATGATGTTAGGAACCTCCACTTTCCTATCCACAACCACCACTCTAATGTCCCAAAACTAACTTTCTATACCGATTGTCAAATGGTTGAATTATCTTTCTTATCCTCCTTCCCTTCATTGAGCTTTGTACTTGTTGCATCGCTCTTTGTTATTCATTGCAACTGCTTGCTCTTTCAAGTGCTCGATGCTATGGATAAACAAACAGAGTTTAGTGCTTCAATCGTGCTTAATCACATGGAGTATCTTCTTAATATTTCACCAGTACGTAATACATAAATTAAAATTAGTGTTATAATTTCTTATTAATTTTGTATTTGAATTTTTAGTTTCTAATTTTAATATTCATCTTTATTTTTATACCTATTAACTTCATATTTGGAAAACTATAATAGATCCATAAAACATACACCTATGGAAAAAATGTATTAAATGTATGAAAACAAGTAAGACAACAGATTTGAATCCCTGTTTAATTGTACAACGCGAATCATTTTCTACATCAATAAAATAAAACCATTTTAATAATGATTCATTTTAGAATTGATGAATCCCTACTATGATATAATTAATTAAAATTTCCATACATAGGTATATGATATAAATGAATGATTAAAAGTAAAAAAACAAGAATAACATGTTTCTTGTTTTGAAGTATAATTCTTATCTTTTTTAATGTGAAAATAGGTGTCAATAGGATTTTATTTTAAGACCTCCACTGGTCATTAGCTTTACTTTATAATTTCTAACTTCTAGTATTTAATTACTACGTTAAGGTTTAAATTTTCAACTTCTAAATTTAATTTATAAATTATGATTCTTTTTTCTAATTCTAATTTCTACATTCTAATTCTAATTTCTACATTCTACTTTCTAATTTCTAATTTTGTTTTTATTTCTACATTCTAGTGCAAATTTTTACTATATGTAAAATATGTTTATGAAATTTCAACCTTGTATGATTAGGTGTAAATTACTATTTAAAAATATAATTATTTATTTTAATAACTTATAATTTAAGTGGGTAATTAAAATAAATTAAAAGTAATCATCAACTTCTGATTTTTCGACGAATAATCCACTCTCTTTATTCACATAGTTTGAAGATGTTGGTGGCATTTCACATCCTAATACTTCAAAATTTGGAGATTGAGGAGAGCACAAACTGCGAATTGCAAATCCATACATGTATATAGGCATGAACTTACGAAGAACATAAAATGCCAGACAAAAATTTACATTTTTTAATTGGAATTGAAAACAAAAATACCGAAACACAAAAATATTTAAAATGGTACCATGGTAAGAAAAAAGGAAAAAAATTATTTAAACTTGTTGGTGAAGTTAAAGTAGAATAATTTTAAAATGGTTTAGAGACGAGCTCATATACCTGTAGCGAAGATAGGATTTTTATATTCTTAAATGGTTTATAGGAAAAGTACATTCCAAATATCATTGTAGTAAAACTCTTAACCATTTTGTAAAGAAACTATACAATAAATGAACAAAAAGATAATATCTTATGCAATTAGAAAAATGATCCATTTTCTTATAGGATAGGTATTATTTAAGGGTTGAAATGCAACACATGGATCAATGAAGTGAAAATATATATTTGTCTGTGTTCCTATGATACCTATCAAATATCTTGATTGAATGGCCATGTATATGGCAAGAGGATGAATGTATTGTTGACAACATTTAGGTACATGGATAGCAAGTCCTTTTTATTAAGGTTGAGTGTATAGCCAAATGGTTTCCATATGGTTGAATCTTCTACCGGTGAATGAGTGAATGAGCAAATAATGTGGTTAAAGAACTTAAACAAGTGATATGAAAATAATTATTTTGAATACTTTGCAGATGCAAATATTATTGTAGAAAATGAATTCTGCCATATGGAGCCAAATAGGTTGTTGTTTTGTATGTGTTGATCACAACATATTTTGTTACTTACAATATAAAGAAACAATATAAAAAATCATTTTTATACCAGTTGCTATACTATAATCTAAATACAAATAGAGTAAAAACAATGTGCATACGTACTATGATTATTTAGTTACAATTCTAGATGCGGGTATACAAAATATTTTATCGACCACTTCTTTTACAAATTAAAACTATTATTCACATTTTCATCTCCAATTTCCTTAATCAAACCAAATGAAACCCTAATCTTGTTTATTTCTACACCAATCATCCAACCAGTGCCTTTTCTATATAATTTTCCAAGGATTACTTTCAGGCCCTAGGTCATGTGTAAACTTACATGGATGCGTAACCTTGCTTTTTTATTGTCATTTTTAGCCCTATTTTGTTCTTCAATTTGATACTTCAGTTCTCATCAGCAGCTATAAGAAAACCCTAAACTATTCTTCCACCAAATCAATAGCAGAAAATTGTAAAACTAGAAATACCCACTTGTTTTTTAGCTTTAATAGACAAAAATCATAGAATGGAGTTATCCAAAGTGGTTGGTGATTGCATGGGAAGATGGTTTTAAGACGCACTAAAGAGGAAAGGAATGGAAACCTTACTATAGAAGCTACGGTGGGTCAGATGTGTTTTAATGGCTATAGAGTTGCTAAAAGTGAAAACAGGTCAAATTTTGATAATATATTATCTTTCTTTATTTTCCTAAGGAAATGATTGTGTAGTGCGAGACTACACGGCTAATTAGACAAATAAGTAGATACAATATAGATCCGTCAACGAGCTTGACCGGTAGCCGACATAGAAACGTGAACTAGGAAACATAAAGATATATACAACACCACATCAACAGACTTATAATAAAAAGAAGATAAACATAGCAAAATAAAACATCCCAATCTCAACTCCATGCATGAAGAAAATCCAACCAGAGAAACCAAAAGCACTGCACATCCAAAACGATGGAAACCAAAACAAGGGTATCACCATGGACGAATAACAACACCGCTTGCAGATCTCTCTTAATTTTTTAAGTTTCTTTTCAATTTCTTTTTTAAATACATGGCCGTGTTCAATTCTTTCTTGGTATATGACCAGGGGTTAAATAGAGGATGATTGTCGATATTTATTTGTTGACTAATTGTGCATTTTATGTTAAAACGTGAAAAAACTTAGATTTTTTTGGCCATAAGAGTAAAAGGTACATATGGAAGTCTTTGATTTACCATCATGGAGACCCAGTTTATGACAGTCTAAAAAATAGACATAGCGAAGTTCCAAATTGATTTTCTTGAAGCATTATCTGTAACAACCCATAATTTTTAAATATTTTAATTAAGTTTTACTTGAAAACATTGTTTTCTTTTAAGTAAAATTTTCAATAATTAAAATTTTAAGTTAATAAATTTTGTTAAAAAAGAGAGGGAAAAAACTTATTGTAATTTAAATTTAAGCCTTAATTAATGTAATATTTCTGTTATTGATTCAAATAGAAAACATATGTAGTTTATTAATGTTTGCATGTGTTCATTATTTAAATCCAATCTTTTGGTTTTTGCATACTTTTGTTTAAAGTTAAAAAAAGGGGGGGGGGCTTCTTTATAAAAATAACTTGAATTTATTATAAAGTATCACGATTCCTTTTATTTCCTTTTAAATTAACGTTAGACCTTAATTTATTGCTTAATATTAAAGAATTTACTAAGTTATAAATTTTAACATAAAGATGTTGTATTAAGTTTAAGAGATTTTTTACAATGATTTGTATATACATATGTGTGTGCGTTAATTTGACTTAAGACTTATAAGATGGACTTGTATGCAAAGTCATAACTCCTTAATCTTAAACCTTTTTAATCTGGATATTAGGTTCAAAATTGTTGTCTTTAATTTTAGGCTCATAAAATAGTGAAACTTAATTTTAACACATTTATATGTATAAGTCTATTATATATATATATATATATATATACATACGTATACGTATATGTTTTTAATAATACTATGACCAATAAAGATATATATGAAGGAAACATCATCATTGTACACAATCTAATATAATCGCTTGTCGTTTTATGTTCTCCTTAATTACGAAACCCATGGCATAATTCCATCACACAACAAGATTTCCTACCTATTGCTTATAATAGGAATAGAACTAAGTGGCAGTGTATATGTGACGAGACGAATTTTGCCCGCTCGAAAATCGACATCCATACTTCAAATCGTATTCGAATGCCATAGATTCGACCGTTCAAATCCGATTCGCCGGAGCTTATAACAACATTAAGTAAACAACACAGCGGAATAAAAGAATAATACATTGATATACAGCTTTGATATAATATCTGATACAACAGATGATCCAATAGATATCAATATACATCAGAGATATGATACAATAAATAGCAGCGGAAAAGAAAATAGATGACATCTAGCAGCAGAACAATACAACTCTAAGATAGTCTTCAAAAGAGAACTCCATGAACTGCAACTCCATCTCCAAGAATCAATCCAGCAATAGCTCGAACTCCCAATAACAATGCACCAAGCTAGGCAAGACTGGTGCGAACCAAAGACTGAACTAACTCCAGATAACCTACTAATCTGACTATCTGAAGAACCCAACTCTAACTGCTCGTGTAGAAAATAATGAGCACCCAGAGTTTAGGAAAGAAAACAATAAACTCCGGATCAGTCGTGGGACTGGTGTGAGCAACAAAAACAGTTTATCTTTTAAAACATTCAAAGAAATATTTTAAAGTTAATTCGCAATGCTTTTTGAAATGAGACTACCATAAGACCTCCCGCCACACACACAATGCAAACGCAGACTTGGAGAAGATTTCTTCTTATGATAGTCAAAGATGTTTGATACGCATTAAAAAGAACATTTGATATTATTACTAGTGCATAGTGTAAGAAAAATATTTCGAAAGTAGAATATAAATCTTAGCCAGCATAGGTACCATTATATTATGCTTACTATAGCTACCATATTAGATGGCAGGTTCTACAACTAATACTGTACAAGTCTCGTATTGTTTCTTTGGATTTCCAACGAATGATCAGGCCAAGGAACTTCCCATTGCCACATGAGAACGCCTCTGGATGGACATCCCCGAGAACCAAACCGGATCTCTACCAACACAAGGCCGGGTTACCCCTAACTGAGTAACAACTGACCGAATATGCCATCCCTCGGTCCTTTGGGACCTTTCAACCGAGCACTCGCAATCAATTCACACAATCATAAAGTGTTTTCAACATGAGTAAGTATCTGGGCTCCATACCATGATACCACCCTTTTCCAGAAGGAAATGCACATATCCTAAAGGGCGCTACCCCTCATAACCTTGCCGCATCTTTCCTGTTTTGACCATTTACGGGGTGTGAGGCTCGATGAAGTCACGTCCACAAAAACATACTTTATACAAAAGCCATGCTTTGGGTCAACAAATGATCATAGAAATGATCACCAGGATAGACGATCAAACAAATGATCCTATCACAAATAATCAACACAATGATCATTTCACAGCAACACTCAGCATGTCACATTATCAAATTGGGAATATATCGCTGATAACATTCAACTACATAACCTCTGAGCTCGTACGTCTCAGAGAAGGGTGTTAAGCTAAAAGAATAATTTCTTCGCCACCAACAGAAATATATTTGAAAGAAATCGGCTTTACATCTCAATTTGTAATGTCAGACATACAATCCATACAAGTCTGTTCCGGGCTCGAACAGAACCGAAGGCACTTACAAAGAAGTCCTTGCAATCCGGATATTCACAATCCCGATCGGATTTCCCATCACATATGGAGTCTTTATACCGGGGACCATTCGATGCACAGACATTCGACGAGTTGTCCTTACGTTTTCGAAAATATCCGGTCTTCAACACCGGTCTTCAAATGCTATCCATAACGACATATCACATATTCGGAATGGGATGTATGACACAAAGGTCCTCTCCCGGCTAAACCGAACAGTGAGCGCAATATTTACAAGAAATATATGGATATTGGGATTTCAATTAAGTCACAACTTATTACCCAAAACTTTCTTCCAAATGGTTTAAATCAATTACCATTTCAAATCTTTAAACAAAAAGATTTATTTCAAAAAGATCCATTCATAGATTTCCAAAACAATTTCTATTTCAATTGGATTAATTAACTTAAATCTTTAAATCAAAGATTTAACTTATAGCCTTCGAAACAATTTCATTTCAATTTGATTTAAACAAATCATCAATTTAAATCTGTTAAAAATAAACAGATTTAATTCATAGCTTTCAAAAAGAATTCATTCATAACTTAGGAAAATCATTTCTCAATTCAATCTTGAAATTCCCCGAATTAACTGGAATCTCAGTTCTTATCTAAAAGTGTTTATCATTTGAAAACAACAGTTTTCATTTTGGAAATCTGATTCATTTATACGAGTTGAAATCCTTGGGTTAAATTCAAATTCCCAAAAATAAAACTTTAAAAATGATTTAACTCATAATGACTAGTATAATATCATTAATCCCTAGTTTCAAATTACAGAATTCAATTTGAATATTGAATTCAAATTTAAATTAAAGTATTTAAATTCCAACACTTAATCCAGTTATTCAAAATAAATTTCCATCTTTGAAATTCCATTTCAAAAGCTTTTCACTTCTATTCCAATTCCATTTCCAAAACATTTGAATTTAAATATTCAAATTTAAAACTATTTCAAAAATCTGTGACTTAATCGATTTCCTCGTGAAATCCATATTTGTGTGTGTATGGTGTGGTCCAGGGGTTTCACACAGTAGTGCAACATCATTCAATCATCACAGATCAGAATACAGAAATATAGTTGATAAGCGATATAAAACTTATAACGCTCATCGTCCATTCACAGATTCACAGATAATATACAAATGCAAATAAATATACACTACTCAATCTACAGAACAAAATATCACAAATCAGATAGGATAATCAATTCAAGGCAATTCATACAATACAATCATTCATAAGCAAGGTCAAGTATTCAATAGTCATTTATAAGCAGGATTTATAAATTATTTATCCTAATTAATTCGATTTATTTCCAATAAATTACTTATGAGTTAATTTATCAATTCTGATTTATTAATCATTCGATATCAATAAATTTATCAAATACTTTAATAAATTAAATTATCCTTAATTTATTTTATTCATTAATCTAATCATTAAACCAATTGCATAATTAATTAACCCTTTAATTCATTATTTTAAGAAATTAAAATTTTAATTTCTTACCATTAAGCAATCATCCCGTAATCCTAAATCATTAATTTCAAATTAATCTTTATCATTTAAATAAATTTACTTTAATAAATCTTAAATTAATATTAATAAATCCCATTTATTAATTAATCCTTAATTAACCTCTATTTGATTTATTATCCTTAATTAATCATAATAAGTAATTATTTCCGATTGCTTTCATTATGTAATTTACAATTTACAATCTATAATTGATTATCTAAATTAATTTATCTAATTAATTATCAAAATTAATCATATTAAGTAATACTTAATTATCCTTAGTTAATCATCTTTATTAACTAATAACATTTCTTAATTACTTTTAATTAATCTCTAATTATAAATAAATCTAAATCATAAATTTATAAATTAAATAAATGAGTCTTTAATTGATTATCATATAAATTACATCACTTAATGCCTTAATTATTTCTAATATAAAATCAATTCCTTTATTAATGATTTCATTAATCATTCGAGTGTATTTTAAACTTTTATTAATCACATTATACAAATCAATGATACTTAATAAATCAAGACCTTA
The DNA here is from genome assembly GCA_030765085.1 of Allium cepa. Taxonomy (NCBI): domain Eukaryota; kingdom Viridiplantae; phylum Streptophyta; class Magnoliopsida; order Asparagales; family Amaryllidaceae; genus Allium; species Allium cepa. The sequence continues at coordinate 879,053,484 of CM060931.1, read as the reverse complement.
ATTAAGTAAAGATAAACCCTTTTCCTTTGATTAAGTACTTGATTACATCTTCATTAAATTACATATGAAACATCCAACAATTGATTACAAAATTATCTATTATAAATTTTCCAAATCAAAACAAATTAAATTCCAAATCATGTGACTTTATGGTTTATATTGAAAACTTGTATTTTTTTTTTTTATAAACCAAAACCATCGCCTGAAGCCCAAACTAAAATAAATACAAACCCGAGCCTCTCCTATTTACTCCGAGTAAATCAACATCCTCCCAGAGATCGACTTTGAGATAAATTCAAATTTTCCCCGAGCCAATCTTCTTCTCCAACTCCTTTCAACTGACACAACCCAAAGTCATGTGCATATGCACCGCCCTTCTGGCCTTCTCCGATCCAAGCTGCGATCGTCAACACATCAGCCATGATCTCTATGAGCCTCACAAACACTCAGATACTCAAAACAACAGCGAATTCAAAATCGAACAAATTGACCCAGACCTGAAACAAAAATGCATCCACCCCTTCGAAACCTGTCATCGCCACATTCACGCCACCACAACCACCGGGACACGTGAAACTCCGTCTACACGATCGGCAGCATCCCCTCTACTACCACCCAGAGCCACGCAACGCTCGATCGTCTATCGGGGACGAACGATTCGAATTACTCAGCCGCTACAAAATTAGGTTTAGAAACTAAACCTCGCCACCGCCGCTTCCACGATGATCGATGACAACTCCGAGCATTTTTCCCCACGTCATCGTAGTCTCCTCCCCCTTCACGCACAACCCCGACCCACAAAACTTCGCCATTTATCAGATCTTGATAAAATTGTAATTTTTGTTCTTCCTGAGATTCCTCGATGATTATATACTTAAAAATCATGAAATGATTTTTAAAAATCATATCTTTCTAATTCAAATCGAGTTATAGTATCAAAACAACATATCATGATTAACAAGTTTTGACATTTGTATGATTATTTTCTGTGATTTTCTATTTTTAGATTAATCACTTAATATAAAATTCCGAAATCAGTTTTAAAATTTTAATCAGGTGAGTAAAAACAAATGCTACTTAGAGGTTATTACTTAAATCTTTATGGATTTAAAGATATAAATATATATTTTTTTTCCTCTGGGAAGTTTACTATCCTGTTGTTTAACAGGGATAGATCTGTATATGCACACACATACCTTTAACCATCTACACACCTATATACATATCTATATGCCAGCAGATATACTCACATCCATCCATATTATCATCACAGGCATAAACTTCAAAAGAAACTAGTTTAAACAATAAGTTTGCTCACCTTGCTTTTAAGAAAAAGAACATGGCTTTCTTTATGTTGAAACAGGTTGTAGATTTACTTGCTGAAGCTTCCCTCTTTTTTTTCACTTCTCTGGTTTGAGTTGTATTATTGTTTATGTTTGAAATGGTGTTTACTTTAGATTTACACAATTTTGTAGATGAACGAGCTGATGCTAAATAGATTGATATATAGGAAAGAAATGAGTTACCCGGGGACATCACTTTGTACAAGTTGATATTTTTATTTTTGGGTACAAGCTGATACTTTTGTTTGTACAATAGGTATGGTAAAAGATGTTGTATGTACTTAGGATGTTTGCTTGTACTTGTTTATGTATATTTATATTTTGATTTGTTTATGCTTGCCTACATTACTCGGCTAAGATGAAGGCATTACATGCTTGTTTTACTGCAGATTGGATGGTGGCTGCAGCTTTGTCTTACTTTTGCATGCTACTTACAGGCTATACATTTATTATTTAGTTACTTTGTATTGTATTTCTTTACTTTGAATGTTTATTTGCTTGAGTACTTTATTTTACTACTTTGCTGCATACTTACTCATACAAGCCTTTATATATATATAATTTATTTTTATACTTACTTTATATTTGTACAAGTGCTATTTTTATTTTATTTTTTTCCAGATTGTTTTCAAAACTAAATGTATATATAATAAAAGTTGTTCTAGTTATGTTTGTTTCTAATTTGTTTAATGTATTTTATTCTATGTTTTATTTCTTTCTTTTTTTAACTTAAATTGTTTATTTTACTTTAATATTTATTGTCTTATATTAAATTTATAAATTCAAATTATTTTTAACCATCAATTGTAATACTTATTATTATCAATTATTATTAAACCATTCATTTACAATTCATATCTAATGTATATACATATATATTTCTATATTTATTTTTAAAACCATTTATTTAAGATTTTATTTCAAATCCAATTTAAATATATATATTTACATATATACAATTTGTCAAATCCATATGACTTTATATATTTTCTAGTCGAATCGGGGAAACTCGCTTCCATTTAAATCAATTTATCTTACAATTTTATTCAAAAATTCATTTAATTATCAATTTAAATTAAATTAAAATCTAGGGTCGTTACAAACTTCCCCCCTTAAAAGAATTTCGTCCTCGAAATTCGCAGGCACGAAAACAACAAGGATAGATGAAAGATAGAGAAATATCCTTTCAGATCAAACTGGATACCAATTCTGCATTTGGCTCACCAAATCAGAATATCAACAATAGATACAAGAAATTATAATAGAATTTCAAATTTAGTTTTAAACGAAATCGTTTTATCGATACTATTCAAATTATCCTTCATATTCTATTAATCAATTTAACTCAATTTTAAATTTTCAACTTATTTAAATTTTCCAATTTATATTCATTAAGGTTTAAATCGAAAAGCCGATAAGAACCCGATGAAATACGAAGCAAGAATTTTCTACAACGATTCGTAGAGCATCAACGCACCGAACTTCTTTCTGTAGCTGTCACGAAGCAATCAAAAGAATTTAAAAACGAATCAAAGAAAATTGATAGAGGAAGACTGTTTCCACTGTTGTTACAGAGTATCGACCATTTATAGTCGTACTTCCATGTCCCCTATCTCGTTCTCTTCTTGCACTCATACTCACTATCACTGGACAGTAAGAGAATTTACTGAGGCATTCAAACAGATATCTTAGGGATTACTCATTCTAGGGTTTACTTCACCCTATCTCTAATGAGTTACTTAATGTGTTATACTCCTGAGCTAAAGTTCAACCTTAGCTCTGATACCAAATGTGACGAGACGAATTTTGCCCGCTCGAAAATCGACATCCATACTTCAAATCATATTCGAATGCCATAGATTCGACCGTTCAAATCCGATTTGCCGGAGCTTATAACAACATTAAGTAAACAACACAGCGGAATAAAAGAATAATACATTGATATACAGCTTTGATATAATATCTGATACAACAGATGATCCAATAGATATCAATATACATCAGAGATATGATACAATAAATAGCAGCGGAAAAGAAAATAGATGACATCTAGCAGCGGAACAATACAACTCTAAGATAGTCTTCAAAAGAGAACTCCAAGAACTGCAACTCCATCTCCAAGAATCAATCCAGCAATAGCTCGAACTCCCAATAACAATGCACCAAGCTAGGCAAGACTGGTGCGAACCAAAGACTGAACTAACTCCAGATAACCTACTAATCTGACTATCTGAAGAACCCAACTCTAGACTACTCGTGTAGAAAATAATGAGCACCCAGAGTTTAGGAAAGAAAACAATAAACTCTGGATCAGTCGTGGGACTGGTGTGAGCAACAAAAACAGTTTATCTTTTAAAACATTCAAAGAAATATTTTAAAGTTAATTCGCAATGCTTTTTGAAATGAGACTACCATAAGACCTCCCGCCACACACACAATGCAAACGCAGACTTGGAGAAGATTTCTTCTTATGATAGTCAAAGATGTTTGATACGCATTAAAAAGAACATTTGATATTATTACTAGTGCATAGTGTAAGAAAAATATTTCGAAAGTAGAACATAAATCTTAGCCAGCATAGGTACCATTATATTATGCTTACTATAGCTACCATATTAGATGGCAGGTTCTACAACTAATACTGTACAAGTCTCGTATTGTTTCTTTGGATTTCCAACGAATGATCAGGCCAAGGAACTTCCCATTGCCACATGAGAACGCCTCTGGATGGACGTCCCCGAGAACCAAACCGGATCTCTACCAACACAAGGTCGGGTTACCCCTAACTGAGTAACAACTGACCGAATATGCCATCCCCCGGTCCTTTGGGACCTTTCAACCGAGCGCTCGCAATCAATTCATACAATCATAAAGTGTTTTCAACATGAGTAAGTATCTGGGCTCCATACCATGATACCACCCTTTTCCAGAAGGAAATGCACATATCCTAAAGGGCGCTACCCCTCATAACCTTGCCGCATCTTTCCTGTTTTGACCATTCACGGGTGTGAGGCTCGACGAAGTCACGTCCACAAAAACGTACTTTATACAAAAGCCATGCTTTGGGTCAACAAATGATCATAGAAATGATCACCAGGATAGACGATCAAACAAATGATCCTATCACAAATAATCAACACAATGATCATTTCACAGCAACACTCAGCATGTCACATTACCAAATTGGGAATATATCGCTGATAACATTCAACTACATAACCTCTGAGCTCGTACATCTCAGAGAAGGGTGTTAAGCTAAAAGAATAATTTCTTCGCCACCAACAGAAATATATTTGAAAGAAATCGGCTTTACATCTCAATTTGTAATGTCAGACATACAATCCATACAAGTCTGTTCCGGGCTCGAACAGAACCGAAGGTACTTACAAAGAAGTCCTTGCAATCCGGATATTCACAATCCCGATCGGATTTCCCATCACATATGGAGTCTCTATACCGGGGACCATTCGATGCAAAGACATTCGACGAGTTGTCCTTACGTTTTCGAAAATATCCGGTCTTCAACACCGGTCTTCAAATGCTATCCATATTGACATATCACATATTCGGAATGGGATGTATGACACAAACGTCCTCTCCCAGCTAAACCGAACAGTGAGCACAATATTTACAAGAAATATATGGATATTGGGATTTCAATTAAGTCACAACTTATTACCCAAAACTTTCTTCCAAATGGTTTAAATCAATTACCATTTCAAATCTTTAAACAAAAAGATTTATTTCAAAAAGATCCATTCATAGATTTCCAAAACAATTTCTATTTCAATTGGATTAATTCACTTAAATCTTTAAATCAAAGATTTAACTTATAGCCTTCGAAACAATTTCATTTCAATTTGATTTAAACAAATCATCAATTTAAATCTGTTAAAAATAAACAGATTTAATTCATAGCTTTCAAAAAGAATTCATTCATAACTTAGGAAATCATTTCTCTATTCAATCTTGAAATTCCCCTAATTAACTGGAATCTCAGTTCTTATCTAAAAGTGTTTATCATTTGAAAACAACAGTTTTCATTTTGGAAATCTGATTCATTTATACGAGTTGAAATCCTTGGGTTAAATTCAAATTCCCAAAAATAATACTTTAAAAATGATTTAACTCATAATGACTAGTATAATATCATTAATATGTAACGTTTCGAATTTTGCCCGCTCAAAAATCGACATTCATACTTCATATCGTATTCGAATGCCATAGATTCGACCGTTCAAATCCGATTCGCCGGAGCTTATAACAATCATTAAGTAAACAACACAACGGAATAAAAGAATAATACATTGATATACAGCCTTGATACAATATCTGATACAACAGATGATCCAATAGATATCAATATACATCAGAGATATGATACAATAAAATAGCAGCGGAAAAGAAAATAGATAACATCTAGCATACGGAACAAATAACTCTGAGATAATCTTCAAAAGAGAACTCCGAGAACTGCAACTCCATTTCCAAGAATCAATCCAGCAATAGCTCGAACTCCCAATAACGATGCACAAAGATAGACAAGACTGGTGCGATCCAAAGACTGAACTAACTCCAGATAATCTACTACATCTGACTATCTGAAAAACCCAACTCTAGACTGCTCGTGTAGAAATATAATGAGCACCCAGAGTTTAGGAAAGAAACAATAAACTCCGGATCAGTCGTGGGACTGGTGTGAGCAACAAAAACAGTTTATCTTTTAAAACATTCAAAGAAATATTTTAAAGTTAATTCGCAATGCTTTTTGAAATGAGACTACCATAAGACCTCCCGCCACACACACAATGCAAACGCAGACTTAGAGGAGATTTCTTCTTATGATAGTCAAAGATGCTTGATACGCATTAAAAAGAAACATTTGATATTATTACTAGTGCATAGTGTAGAACAAATCATTTCGAAAGTAGAATATAAATCTTAGCCAGCATAGGTACCATTATATTATGCCTACTATAGCTACCATATTAGATGGCAGGTTCTACAACTAAAACCGTACAAGTCACGTATTGTTTCTTTGGATTTCCAACAAATGGTCAGGCCAAGGAACTTCCCATTGCCACATGAGAATGCCTCTGGAAAGACATCCCCGAGAACCAAACCGGAACTCTGCCAACACAAGGCCGGGTTACCCCTAACTGGGTAACTACTGACACGAGCACGCCATTCCCCGATCGTAAACGACCTTTCTCACGGGATCCCGATAACCAACAACCACAAAGTAATAAATTCGCAGTAACCACATAGGTTAAATATCTGGGCTCCATACCATGATACCACCTCTATCCAGAAGGAAATGTACATACCCTAAAGGGAGCTACCCCTCATAACCTTGCCGCATCTTTCCTGTTTTGACCATTTCCGGGGTGTGAGGCTCGACGAAGTCTCGTCCACAAAAACATACTTTATACAAAAGCCATGCTTTGGGTCAACAAATGATCATAGAAATGATCACAAAGATAGACGATCAAATAAATGATCCTATCACAAATAATCAACACAATGATCATTTACAGCAACACTCAGCATGTCACATTACCAAATTGGGAATATATCGCTGATAACATTCAACTACATAACCTCTGAGCTCGTATGTCTCAGAGAAGGGTGTTAAGCTAAAAGAATAAATTCTTCGCCACCAACAGAAATATATTTGAAAAGAATCGGCTTTATATCTCAATTTGTAATGTCAGACATACAATCCATACAAGTCTGTTCCGTGATCGAACAAAACCGGAGGCACTTACAAAGAAGTCCTTGCAATCCGGATATTCACAATCCTGATCGGATTTCCCATCACTTAGGGAGTCTCTATACGGCTGCAACTCAGTGCAGAGACAATCGACAGGTCATCCTATCGCTCTCGCAAATACCGGGTCTTCAACACCGATCTTCAATGCAATTCATAACGACGTATCACATATTCGGAATGGGTTATACGACCCCATGGTCCTTTCCCGGTTAACCCGAATAGTGAGTGAAATAGTTCAAAAACATATGGATATTGGGATTTCAATTAAGTCACAACTTAATAATTCAAAACTTTCTTTCAAATGGTTTAATCAAATTACCATTTCAATCTTTAAACAAAAAGATTCATTTTCACAACCTTTAACGATTTAAACAATTTTCACATTTTAATCTTTTAAACAAAAGATTCATTCACAGATTTTGCAAATCAATTTTCATTTCAATTTGATTAACTCGTTAAATCTTAAATCAAAGATTTAACTTATAGCTTTCAAAACAATTTCATTTCAATTTGATTTAAACAAATCATCAATTTAAATCTGTTAAAAATAAACAGATTTAATTCATAGCTTTCAAAAAGAATTCACTCATAACTTAGGAAAATCATTTCTCCATTCAATCTTGAAATTCCCCTAATTAACTGGAATCTCAGTTCTTATTTAAGAGTGTTTATCATTTGAAAACAACCGTTTTCATTTTGGAAATCTGATTCATTTATACGAGTTGAAATCCTTGGGTTAAATTCAATTTCCCAAAAATAATACTTTAAAAATGGTTTAACTTCATACAAACATGTTTATAATATCTTTAACCATAATTTCCAATCATTGAATTCAATTCCAAATATCGAATTCAAATTTAAATTGAATTATTTAAATTTCAAAACTTAATCAAGTAAATTAAAATAAATTTTAACTTGAAATTTCATTTCAAAAGCTTTTCACATTTATTCCGATTCCATTTTCGAAACATTTGAATTCAAATATTCAACTTTAAAAATCATTTTAAAATCTGTGACTTAATCGATTTCCTCGTGAAATCCATATTTGTGTGTGTATGGTGTAGTCCAGGAGTTATACACAGTAGTGCACATCATTCAATCATGACAGATCAAATACAACAATATATCTGATAAGCGATATAAATTATAACGCTTATCTTCATTCACAGATCACAGATAATATATAGATGCAAATAAATATACACAGCTCAAAACAAAGCATCACATATCAGATAGGACAATCAATTCAAGGCATTTCATACAATATAATCATTCATAAGTAAGGTAAAGCATTCAATAATCATTTATAAACAGGATTGTTTAATCCTTATTAATTCAATTTATCTCCAATTAAATTAATTACTTATGAATTTGTTATTCAATTCTGATTTATTAATTCCAAATCATTTGATATAAATAAATTTATCAAATGGTTTTATTAAATTAATTAAACTAAATTAATTCACTTTATAAATCAAAATATCCAAATTTAATTACAATAAGTGATAAATTCTTAATTACTTTCATTAAGTAATTATATTTAACAATTTACAATGATTATCTTAAAAGAATTAATCTAATTAATTCCTAATGTTTATCACATTAATTAATTATGAAATAATCCTTAATTAATTATCTTTATTTTCTAATAACATTTCTTAAATTACTTTCTTAAGAAATTATCTTAGATTGATTTATTATTAATCAATTCTAATTATAAATTAATCTAATTATTTATTTGTAAAATTAAATAAATCATTCTTTAATTTCCTTATTGGTTAAATCCTATATATATTTTTTTCTAATTATTTTTAAGACAATTCATTTCTTTATAATGATTTCATTAGCATTAAAGTGGTAAAACATTACACTCTTGAATTTGAATTTAAATTTCATTTCGAATTTAAATTTAAAATGATCATTCTTTTAATCATTGATCTAATTCAATCAAAAATCCTTAAAAATAAATGTAAATAACACTTATTACTTATATAAGAAAAAGCTTTTAATCTAACTATTTAATTTATTTATTCAGATTCGAATTCATGAAAACTTGAATCTATAAATTTAACTTTGATTTAAACTTGCTTTTAACACCTTGATTTAAAATTCTTGATTTAAAATCCAAATTCATTTTTAAAACCCTAGGTTCAAAAATTCAATCGAATCCATACTTTAACTTTACCTTTAAAACATAGTTTAAATCCTGTTTTGAATTTTGAACTAAGTTTTAAAGCCTGGAACAGACAAGTTCAAATGCCTGAACAACACTGACTCGAGACAACCAGAATTTACTTCGAGTCCTTCTTTCCTTTACTTCGAGTCATCCACTCGAATAACTCGCGTCTTCCCCGAGCCAAACGCGAGTTTCCCCTTTCTTCTTCTTCTTCTCTCTCTCTCTTTTTTTTTTTTGAATCAATTCCAGTGTTCAAACTTTAGACAGAACACTTGTAAACCAAAGCCTGTAACAATACATCCCCTTTTAAATATACACATAGAAGCCCAACAGATATACATACAAGATCTTTCACCAATAAGCATTCAACAGATTCATTCTTTAGTTTTTTTTTTTAAAACAGTTACTCACATGGAAGTATGAAGTGGAGAAGAACAGAGCATGAAATTGTTGAACAGAGAAGCAAAATACTTTGCATGCTTTTAATTCAGTTTTTGATTGCTTTGAACCTACTTGAGTTGAAACTGAACCTGATCTTGATTCACTTGAGTTATTCTTATCTTTGAACTGAAGTTGAGTGGATACTGGCTTTGATTTTTTATTTTATTTTATTTTTTTCCTGATTCTGGAAACTTCTGCATTTGGTTGTAGTTAAGAAGATGGACAAATTTACATGAAGATGATATAGGGGAACATGTCTACAGGTTGATAATATTTTATACAAGACAGTGATAATATTTTTCTTCCTTTTGTACAAAGCAGACAGAGATCTCTTTGGGTATGGAGGCTGATGATTTCAGTCATGGGCTAGAGATATAACATTATGTACTTGATTGCTCTTACTTTATGTTTATATACTCAAACATATACTTGCTGTCCTTTGCTTCAGTACTTGAAGATATAAGCTGCTTAATTTTTTTTTATTTGCTTTTGCTTTGTTATATTGACTTGTTTCATATTTTACATTGTATCTAGTTACTTTATTTTATTTTACTTTGTTAATTTGCTTGTTTTGACTTATGTAATATAGATGTAAATATGCTTGTACTGTTTCTTTTGTTTGTTCACTTGAATGTATCTTGTATTTTCTTTTCTTTTACATTTGTTTTTAATAACTTAAATAAATTTCTATTTTATATAACATAACTTGCTTAATTTAATATACAAGCTCTTGTATTTGATTTGTTACGTTTTCTTTTGTTTTTATCTTTTGTTTTGTTTTGTTATTTTGTTTAGTTTACTTTGTATTACAAATAATTTTCTATTTTAATTATGTTTGTATGCATACATTTGTTTGTAATTTATTTCATTTTAAACTCACAAATCCTAGCTTTCTTTAAAAATACATACATACATACATACATATATATATATATAAATCTGAAATAACCATTTCTATCTATAAAAATCCATTTGTATAATTATTATACTATTAATATTGTTTAAATACAACTCATTATTTAATTAAAACAATTTATAAAAGAAACTATCTTTATTTTGATAAATAACATATTTTTATTTGTTTGAATACTTTTATTTGCTCTTATTCTTGCATTTTAAATTTACTTCTATTTTTAGTTTAAATATTTATCATGAATTTTACTTTAATTAATTATTGTTTTACATTTCTCTTTGTACACATATATTTTATATAACTTAAATTATCATCATTTATAAATTTTTAAATCAATTTATTTATTTATTTCTATACTTGTGTCTAAAGTATATTATTTATTTTTCAAAATCATTTATTTAAGAATTTATTTAAAATCCAATCTATACATATATATTCTCATATATACAAATTTTCAAATTCATATGACTTTACATATTTTATATTTGAATCGGGGAAACTCGCTTCCATTTATAATTAATTTTATAAATTTTTATTCAAAATTTCTTTTAATTATCAATTTAAATTAAATTAAAATCTAGGGTCGTTACAAACTTCCCCCCTTAAAAGAATTTCGTCCTCGAAATTCGCAGGCACGAAAACAACACAGAGATAGCTAGATAGAGAAATATCTTTTCAAATCAAGCTAGATATCAGTTCTGCATTTGGCTCACCAAATCAGAATATCAACAATAGATACAAGAAATTATAATAAAATTTCAAATTTTGGTTTTAAACAAAATCATTTTATCGATACCATTCTAATCATTCTTCATATTCTATTAATCAAGTTAACTCAATTAAAATTTCCAATTTATTTAGAATTTCTAATTTCTAATTCATTTATTAGAGTTTAAATCGAAAAGCCGATAAGAAATCGATGAAGTACGAAGTAAAAATTCCCTACAACGATTCGTAGAGCATCACCACACCAACTTCTTCTTGTAGCTGGTACGAAGAAATCAAAAGAATTTGAAAATGAATCAAATAAAATTTGATAGAGAAAGTTGTTTCCACTGTTGTTACAGAGTATTGACCAATTATAGTCGCATTCCCTGTCCCCTATCTCGTTCTCTTCTTGCACTCATACTTACTATCAGTGGATAGTAAAAGAATTTACTGAGGCATTCAAACGGATATCTTAAGGATTACCCATTCTAGGATTTACTTCACCCTATCTCTAATGAGTTACTTAATGTGTTACATTCCTGAGATAAAGTTTCAACCCTTAGCTCTGATACCAAATGTAACGTTTCGAATTTTGCCCGCTCAAAAATCGACATTCATACTTCATCTCGTATTCGAATGCCATAGATTCGACCGTTCAAATCCGATTCGCCGGAGCTTATAACAATCATTAAGTAAACAACACAGCGGAATAGAAGAATAATACATTGATATACAGCCTTGATACAGTATCTGATACAATAGATGATCCAATAGATATCAATATACATCAGAGATATGATACAATAAAATAGCAGCGGAAAAGAAAATAGATAACATCTAGCATACGGAACAAATAACTCTGAGATAATCTTCAAAAGAGAACTCCGAGAACTGCAACTCCATTTCCAAGAATCAATCCAGCAATAGCTCGAACTCCCAATAACGATGCACAAAGATAGACAAGACTGGTGCGATCCAAAGACTGAACTAACTCCAGATAATCTACTACATCTGACTATCTGAAAAACCCAACTCTAGACTGCTCGTGTAGAAATATAATGAGCACCCAGAGTTTAGGAACGAAACAATAAACTCCGGATCAGTCGTGGGACTGGTGTGAGCAACAAAAACAGTTTATCTTTTAAAACATTCAAAGAAATATTTTAAAGTTAATTCGCAATGCTTTTTGAAATGAGACTACCATAAGACCTCCCGCCACACACACAATGCAAACGCAGACTTGGAGGAGATTTCTTCTTATGATAGTCAAAGATGCTTGATACGCATTAAAAAGAAACATTTGATATTATTACTAGTGCATAGTGTAGAACAAATCATTTCGAAAGTAGAATATAAATCTTAGCCAGCATAGGTACCATTATATTATGCCTACTATAGCTACCATATTAGATGGCAGGTTCTACAACTAAAACCGTACAAGTCACGTATTGTTTCTTTGGATTTCCAACAAATGGTCAGGCCAAGGAACTTCCCATTGCCATATGAGAATGCCTCTGGAAAGACATCCCCGAGAACCAAACCAGAACTCTGCCAACACAAGGCCGGGTTACCCCTAACTGGGCAACTACTGACACGAGCACGCCATTCCCCGATCGTAAACGACCTTTCTCACGGGATCCCGATAACCAACAACCACAAAGTAATAAATTCGCAGTAACCACATAGGTTAAATATCTGGGCTCCATACCATGATACCACCTCTATCCAGAAGGAAATGTACATACCCTAAAGGGAGCTACCCCTCATAACCTTGCCGCATCTTTCCTGTTTTGACCATTTCCGGGGTGTGAGGCTCGACGAAGTCTCGTCCACAAAAACATACTTTATACAAAAGCCATGCTTTGGGTCAACAAATGATCATAGAAATGATCACAAAGATAGACGATCAAATAAATGATCCTATCACAAATAATCAACACAATGATCATTTACAGCAACACTCAGCATGTCACATTACCAAATTGGGAATATATCGCTGATAACATTCAACTACATAACCTCTGAGCTCGTATGTCTCAGAGAAGGGTGTTAAGCTAAAAGAATAAATTCTTCGCCACCAACAGAAATATATTTGAAAAGAATCGGCTTTATATCTCAATTTGTAATGTCAGACATACAATCCATACAAGTCTGTTCCGTGATCGAACAAAACCGAAGGCACTTACAAAGTAGTCCTTGCAATCCGGATATTCACAATCCTGATCGGATTTCCCATCACTTAGGGAGTCTCTATACCGCTGCAACTCAGTGCAGAGACAATCGACAGGTCATCCTATCGCTCTCGCAAATACCGGTTCTTCAACACCGATCTTCAATGCAATTCATAACGACGTATCACATATTCGGAATGGGTTATACGACCCCATGGTCCTTTCCCGGTTAACCCGAATAGTGAGCGAAATAGTTCAAAAACATATGGAGATTGGGATTTCAATTAAGTCACAACTTAATAATTCAAAACTTTCTTTCAAATGGTTTAATCCAATTACCATTTCAATCTTTAAACAAAAAGATTCATTTTCACAACCTTTAACGGTTTAAACAATTTTCACATTTTAATCTTTTAAACAAAAGATTCATTCACAGATTTTGCAAATCAATTTTCATTTCAATTTGATTAACTCGTTAAATCTTTAAATCAAAGATTTAACTTATAGCTTTCAAAACAATTTCATTTCAATTTGATTTAAACAAATCATCAATTTAAATCTGTTAAAAATAAACAGATTTAATTCATAGCTTTCAAAAAGAATTCATTCATAACTTAGGAAAATCATTTCTCCATTCAATCTTGAAATTCCCCTAATTAACTGGAATCTCAGTTCTTATTTAAGAGTGTTTATCATTTGAAAACAACCGTTTTCATTTTGGAAATCTGATTCATTTATACGAGTTGAAATCCTTGGGTTAAATTCAATTTCCCAAAAATAATACTTTAAAAATGGTTTAACTTCATACAAACATGTTTATAATATCTTTAACCATAATTTCCAATCATTGAATTCAATTCCAAATATCGAATTCAAATTCAAATTGAATTATTTAAATTTCAAAATTTAATCAAGTAAATTAAAATAAATTTTAACTTTAAATTTCATTTCAAAAGCTTTTCACATTTATTCCGATTCCATTTTCGAAACATTTGAATTCAAATATTCAACTTTAAAAATCATTTTAAAATCTGTGACTTAATCGATTTCCTCGTGAAATCCATATTTGTGTGTGTATGGTGTAGTCCAGGAGTTATACACAGTAGTGCACATCATTCAATCATGACAGATCAAATACAACAATATATTTGATAAGCGATATAAATTATAACGCTTATCTTCATTCACAGATCACAGATAATATATAGATGCAAATAAATATACACAGCTCAAAACAAAGCATCACATATCAGATAGGACAATCAATTCAAGGCATTTCATACAATATAATCATTCATAAGTAAGGTCAAGCATTCAATAATCATTTATAAACAGGATTGTTTAATCCTTATTAATTCAATTTATCTCCAATTAAATTAATTACTTATGAATTTGTTATTCAATTCTGATTTATTAATTCCAAATCATTTGATATAAATAAATTTATCAAATGGTTTTATTAAATTAATTAAACTAAATTAATTCACTTTATAAATCAAAATATCCAAATTTAATTACAATAAGTGATAAATTCTTAATTACTTTCATTAAGTAATTATATTTAACAATTTACAATGATTATCTTAATGAATTAATCTAATTAATTCCTAATGTTTATCACATTAATTAATTATGAAATAATCCTTAATTAATTATCTTTATTTTCTAATAACATTTCTTAAATTACTTTCTTAAGAAATTATCTTAGATTGATTTATTATTAATCAATTCTAATTCTAAATTAATCTAATTATTTATTTGTAAAATTAAATAAATCATTCTTTAATTTCCTTATTGGTTAAATCCTATATATATTTTTTTCTAATTATTTTTAAGACAATTCATTTCTTTATAATGATTTCATTAGCATTAAAGTGGTAAAACATTACACTCTTGAATTTGAATTTAAATTTCATTTCGAATTTAAATTTAAAATGATCATTCTTTTAATCATTGATCTAATTCAATCAAAAATCCTTAAAAATAAATGTAAATAACACTTATTACTTATATAAGAAAAAGCTTTTAATCTGACTATTTAATTTATTTATTCAGATTCGAATTCATGAAAACTTGAATCTATAAATTTAACTTTGATTTAAACTTGCTTTTAACACCTTGATTTAAAATTCTTGATTTAAAATCCAAATTCATTTTTAAAACCCTAGGTTCAAAAATTCAATCGAATCTATACTTTAACTTTATAAAACATAGTTTAAATCCTGTTTTGAATTTTGAACTAAGTTTTAAAGCCTGGAACAGACAAGTTCAAATGCCTGAACAACACTGACTCGAGACAACCAGAATTTACTTCGAGTCCTTCTTTCCTTTACTTCGAGTCATCCACTCGAATAACTCGCGTCTTCCCCGAGCCAAACGCGAGTTTCCCCGTTCTTCTTGTTCTTCCCTTTTTTTTTTTTTTGAATCAATTCCAGTGTTCAAACTTTAGACAGAACACTTGTAAACCAAAGCCTGTAACAATACATCCCCTTTTAAATATACACATAGAAGCCCAACAGATATACATACAAGATCTTTCACCAATCAGCATTCAACAGATTCATTCTTTAGTTTTTTTTTTTTTTAAAAGTTACTCACATGGAAGTATGAAGTGGAGAAGAACAGAGCATGAAATTGTTGAACAGAGAAGCAAAATACTTTGCATGCTTTTGATTCAGTTTTTGATTGCTTTGAATCTACTTGAGTTGAAACTGAACCTGATCTTGATTCACTTGAGTTATTCTTATCTTTGAACTGAAGTTGAGTGGATACTGGCTTTGATTTTTTATTTTATTTTATTTTTTTCCTGATTCTGGAAACTTTTGCATTTGGTTGTAGTTAAGAAGATGGACAAATTTACATGAAGATGATATAGGGGAACATGTCTACAGGTTGATAATATTTTATACAAGACAGTGATAATATTTTTCTTCCTTTTGTACAAAGCAGGCAGAGATCTCTTTGGGTATGGAGGCTGATGACTTCAGTCATGGGCTAGAGATATAACATTATGTACTTGATTGCTTTTACTTTATGTTTATATACTCAAACATATACTTGCTGTCCTTTGCTTCAGTACTTGAAGATATAAGCTGCTTATTTTTTTTTATTTGCTTTTGCTTTGTTATATTGACTTGTTTCATATTTTACATTGTATCTAGTTACTTTATTTTATTTTACTTTGTTAATTTGCTTGTTTTGACTTATGTAATATAGATGTAAATATGCTTGTACTGTTTCTTTTGTTTGTTCACTTGAATGTATCTTGTATTTTCTTTTCTTTTACTTTTGTTTTTAATAACTTAAATAAATTTCTATTTTATATAACATAACTTGCTTGATTTAATATACAAGCTCTTGTATTTGATTTGTTACTTTTTCTTTTGTTTTTATCTTTTGTTTTGTTTTGTTATTTTGTTTAGTTTACTTTGTATTACAAATAATTTTCTATTTTAATTATGTTTGTATGCATACATTTGTTTGTAATTTATTTCATTTTAAACTCACAAATCCTAGCTTTCTTTAAAAATACATACATACATATATATATATATATATATATATATATATATAAATCTGAAATAACCATTTCTATCTATAAAAATCCATTTGTATAATTATTATACTATTAATATTGTTTAAATACAACTCATTATTTAATTAAAACAATTTATAAAAGAAACTATTTTTATTTTGATAAATAACATATTTTTATTTGTTTGAATACTTTTATTTGCTCTTATTCTTGCATTTTAAATTTACTTCTATTTTTAGTTTAAATATTTATCATGAATTTTACTTTAATTAATTATTGTTTTACATTTCTCTTTGTACACATATATTTTATATAACTTAAATTATCATCATTTATAAATTTTTAAATCAATTTATTTATTTATTTCTATACTTGTGTCTAAAGTATATTATTTATTTTTCAAAATCATTTATTTAAGAATTTATTTAAAATCCAATATATATATATATATATTCTCATATATACAAATTTTCATATTCATATGACTTTACATATTTTCTATTTGAATCGGGGAAACTCGCTTCCATTTATAATTAATTTTATAAATTTTTATTCAAAATTTCTTTTAATTATCAATTTAAATTAAATTAAAATCTAGGGTCGTTACAAACTTCCCCCCTTAAAAGAATTTCGTCCTCGAAATTCGCAGGCACGAAAACAACACAGAGATAGCTATATAGAGAAATATCTTTTCAAATCAAGCTAGATATCAGTTCTGCATTTGGCTCACCAAATCAGAATATCAACAATAGATACAAGAAATTATAATAAAATTTCAAATTTTGGTTTTAAACAAAATCATTTTATCGATACCATTCTAATCATTCTTCATATTCTATTAATCAAGTTAACTCAATTAAAATTTCCAATTTATTTAAAATTTCTAATTTCTAATTCATTTATTAGAGTTTAAATCGAAAAGCCGATAAGAAATCGATGAAGTACGAAGTAAAAATTCCCTACAACGATTCGTAGAGCATCACCACACCAACTTCTTCTTGTAGCTGGTACGAAGAAATCAAAAGAATTTGAAAATGAATCAAAGAAAATTTGATAGAGAAAGTTGTTTCCACTGTTGTTACAGAGTATTGACCAATTATAGTCGCATTCCCTGTCCCCTATCTCGTTCTCTTCTTGCACTCATACTTACTATCAGTGGATAGTAAAAGAATTTACTGAGGCATTCAAACGGATATCTTAAGGATTACTCATTCTAGGATTTACTTCACCCTATCTCTAATGAGTTACTTAATGTGTTACACTCCTGAGCTAAAGTTTCAACCCTTAGCTCTGATACCAAATGTAACGTTTCGAATTTTGCCCGCTCAAAAATCGACATTCATACTTCATATCGTATTCTAATGCCATAGATTCGACCGTTCAAATCCGATTCGCCGGAGCTTATAACAATCATTAAGTAAACAACACAGTGGAATAAAAGAATAATACATTGATATACAGCCTTGATACAATATCTGATACAACAGATGATCCAATAGATATCAATATACATCAGAGATATGATACAATAAAATAGCAGCGGAAAAGAAAATAGATAACATCTAGCATACGAAACAAATAACTCTGAGATAATCTTCAAAAGAGAACTCCGAGAACTGCAACTCCATTTCCAAGAATCAATCCAGCAATAGCTCAAACTCCCAATAACGATGCACAAAGATAGACAAGACTGGTGCGATCCAAAGACTGAACTAACTCCAGATAATCTACTACATCTGACTATCTGAAAAACCCAACTCTAGACTGCTCGTGTAGAAATATAATGAGCACCCAGAGTTTAGGAAAGAAACAATAAACTCCGGATCAGTCGTGGGACTGGTGTGAGCAACAAAAACAGTTTATCTTTTAAAACATTCAAAGAAATATTTTAAAGTTAATTCGCAATGCTTTTTGAAATGAGACTACCATAAGACCTCCCGCCACACACACAATGCAAACACAGACTTGGAGGAGATTTCTTCTTATGATAGTCAAAGATGCTTGATACGCATCAAAAAGAAACATTTGATATTATTACTAGTGCATAGTGTAGAACAAATCATTTCGAAAGTAGAATATAAATCTTAGCCAGCATAGGTACCATTATATTATGCCTACTATAGCTACCATATTAGATGGCAGGTTCTACAACTAAAACCGTACAAGTCACGTATTTTTCTTTGGATTTCCAACAAATGGTCAGGCCAAGGAACTTCCCATTGCCACATGAGAATGCCTCTGGAAAGACATCCCCGAGAACCAAACTGGAACTCTGCCAACACAAGGCCGGGTTACCCCTAACTGGGTAACTACTGACACGAGCACGCCATTCCCCGATCGTAAACGACCTTTCTCACAGGATCCCGATAACCAACAACCACAAAGTAATAAATTCGCAGTAACCACATAGGTTAAATATCTGGGCTCCATACCATGATACCACCTCTATCCAGAAGGAAATGTACATACCCTAAAGGGAGCTACCCCTCATAACCTTGCCGCATCTTTCCTGTTTTGACCATTTCCGGGGTGTGAGGCTCGACGAAGTCTCGTTCACAAAAACATACTTTATACAAAAGCCATGCTTTGGGTCAACAAATGATCATAGAAATGATCACAAAGATAGACGATCAAATAAATGATCCTATCACAAATAATCAACACAATGATCATTTACAGCAACACTCAGCATGTCACATTACCAAATTGGGAATATATCGCTGATAACATTCGACTACATAACCTCTGAGCTCGTATGTCTCAGAGAAGGGTGTTAAGCTAAAAGAATAAATTCTTCGCCACCAACAGAAATATATTTGAAAAGAATCGGCTTTATATCTCAATTTGTAATGTCAGACATACAATCCATACAAGTCTGTTCCGTGATCGAACAAAACCGGAGGCACTTACAAAGAAGTCCTTGCAATCTGGATATTCACAATCCTGATCGGATTTCCCATCACTTTGGGAGTCTCTATACCGCTGCAACTCAGTGCAGAGACAATCGACAGGTCATCCTATCGCTCTCGCAAATACCGGGTCTTCAACACCGATCTTCAATGCAATTCATAACAACGTATCACATATTCGGAATGGGTTATACGACCCCATGGTCCTTTCCCGGTTAACCCGAATAGTGAGCGAAATAGTTCAAAAACATATGGATATTGGGATTTCAATTAAGTCACAACTTAATAATTCAAAACTTTCTTTCAAATGGTTTAATCCAATTACCATTTCAATCTTTAAACAAAAAGATTCATTTTCACAACCTTTAACGATTTAAACAATTTTCACATTTTAATCTTTTAAACAAAAGATTCATTCACAGATTTTGCAAATCAATTTTCATTTCAATTTGATTAACTCGTTAAATCTTTAAATCAAAGATTTAACTTATAGCTTTCAAAACAATTTCATTTCAATTTGATTTAAACAAATCATCAATTTAAATCTGGTAAAAATAAACAGATTTAATTCATAGCTTTCAAAAAGAATTCACTCATAACTTAGGAAAATCATTTCTCCATTCAATCTTGAAATTCCCCTAATTAACTGGAATCTCGGTTCTTATTTAAGAGTGTTTATCATTTGAAAACAACCGTTTTCATTTTGGAAATCTGATTCATTTATACGAGTTGAAATCCTTGGGTTAAATTCAATTTCCCAAAAATAATACTTTAAAAATGGTTTAACTTCATACAAACATGTTTATAATATCTTTAACCATAATTTCCAATCATTGAATTCAATTCCAAATATCGAATTCAAATTTAAATTGAATTATTTAAATTTCAAAACTTAATCAAGTAAATTAAAATAAATTTTAACTTGAAATTTCATTTCAAAAGCTTTTCACATTTATTCCGATTCCATTTTCGAAACATTTGAATTCAAATATTCAACTTTAAAAATCATTTTAAAATCTGTGACTTAATCGATTTCCTCGTGAAATCCATATTTGTGTGTGTATGGTGTAGTCCAGGAGTTATACACAGTAGTGCACATCATTCAATCATGACAGATCAAATACAACAATATATCTGATAAGCGATATAAATTATAACGCTTATCTTCATTCACAGATCACAGATAATATATAGATGCAAATAAATATACACAGCTCAAAACAAAGCATCACATATCAGATAGGACAATCAATTCAAGGCATTTCATACAATATAATCATTCATAAGTAAGGTCAAGCATTCAATAATCATTTATAAACAGGATTGTTTAATCCTTATTAATTCAATTTATCTCCAATTAAATTAATTACTTATGAATTTGTTATTCAATTCTGATTTATTAATTCCAAATCATTTGATATAAATAAATTTATCAAATGGTTTTATTAAATTAATTAAACTAAATTAATTCACTTTATAAATCAAAATATCCAAATTTAATTACAATAAGTGATAAATTCTTAATTACTTTCATTAAGTAATTATATTTAACAATTTACAATGATTATCTTAATGAATTAATCTAATTAATTCCTAATGTTTATCACATTAATTAATTATGAAATAATCCTTAATTAATTATCTTTATTTTCTAATAACATTTCTTAAATTACTTTCTTAAGAAATTATCTTAGATTGATTTATTATTAATCAATTCTAATTATAAATTAATCTAATTATTTATTTGTAAAATTAAATAAATCATTCTTTAATTTCCTTATTGGTTAAATCCTATATATATTTTTTTCTAATTATTTTTAAGACAATTCATTTCTTTATAATGATTTCATTAGCATTAAAGTGGTAAAACATTACACTCTTGAATTTGAATTTAAATTTCATTTCGAATTTAAATTTAAAATGATCATTCTTTTAATCATTGATCTAATTCAATCAAAAATCCTTAAAAATAAATGTAAATAACATTTATTACTTATATAAGAAAAAGCTTTTAATCTGACTATTTAATTTATTTATTCAGATTCGAATTCATGAAAACTTGAATCTATAAATTTAACTTTGATTTAAACTTGCTTTTAACACCTTGATTTAAAATTCTTGATTTAAAATCCAAATTCATTTTTAAAACCCTAGGTTCAAAAATTCAATCGAATCTATACTTTAACTTTATAAAACATAGTTTAAATCCTGTTTTGAATTTTGAACTAAGTTTTAAAGCCTGGAACAGACAAGTTCAAATGCCTGAACAACACTGACTCGAGACAACCAGAATTTACTTCGAGTCCTTCTTTCCTTTACTTCGAGTCATCCACTCGAATAACTCGCGTCTTCCCCGAGCCAAACGCGAGTTTCCCCGTTCTTCTTGTTCTTCCCTTTTTTTTTTTTTGAATCAATTCCAGTGTTCAAACTTTAGACAGAACACTTGTAAACCAAAGCCTGTAACAATACATCCCCTTTTAAATATACACATAGAAGCCCAACAGATATACATACAAGATCTTTCACCAATCACCATTCAACAGATTCATTCTTTAGTTTTTTTTTTTTAAAAAAGTTACTCACATGGAAGTATGAAGTGGAGAAGAACAGAGCATGAAATTGTTGAACAGAGAAGCAAAATACTTTGCATGCTTTTGATTCAGTTTTTGATTGCTTTGAATCTACTTGAGTTGAAACTGAACCTGATCTTGAGTCACTTGAGTTATTCTTATCTTTGAACTGAAGTTGAGTGGATACTGGCTTTGATTTTTTATTTTATTTTATTTTTTTCCTGATTCTGGAAACTTTTGCATTTGGTTGTAGTTAAGAAGATGGACAAATTTACATGAAGATGATATAGGGGAACATGTCTACAGGTTGATAATATTTTATACAAGACAGTGATAATATTTTTCTTCCTTTTGTACAAAGCAGGCAGAGATCTCTTTGGGTATGGAGGCTGATGACTTCAGTCATGGGCTAGAGATATAACATTATGTACTTGATTGCTTTTACTCTATGTTTATATACTCAAACATATACTTGCTGTCCTTTGCTTCAGTACTTGAAGATATAAGCTGCTTATTTTTTTTTATTAGCTTTTGCTTTGTTATATTGACTTGTTTCATATTTTACATTGTATCTAGTTACTTTATTTTATTTTACTTTGTTAATTTGCTTGTTTTGACTTATGTAATATAGATGTAAATATGCTTGTACTGTTTCTTTTGTTTGTTCACTTGAATGTATCTTGTATTTTCTTTTCTTTTACTTTTGTTTTTAATAACTTAAATAAATTTCTATTTTATATAACATAACTTGCTTGATTTAATATACAAGCTCTTGTATTTGATTTGTTACTTTTTCTTTTGTTTTTATCTTTTGTTTTGTTTTGTTATTTTGTTTAGTTTACTTTGTATTACAAATAATTTTCTATTTTAATTATGTTTGTATGCATACATTTGTTTGTAATTTATTTCATTTTAAACTCACAAATCCTAGCTTTCTTTAAAAATACATACATACATACATATATATATATATATATATATATATATATAAATCTGAAATAACCATTTCTATCTATAAAAATCCATTTGTATAATTATTATACTATTAATATTGTTTAAATACAACTCATTATTTAATTAAAACAATTTATAAAAGAAACTATTTTTATTTGGATAAATAACATATTTTTATTTGTTTGAATACTTTTATTTGCTCTTATTCTTGCATTTTAAATTTACTTCTATTTTTAGTTTAAATATTTATCATGAATTTTACTTTAATTAATTATTGTTTTACATTTCTCTTTGTACACATATATTTTATATAACTTATATTATCATCATTTATAAATTTTTAAATCAATTTATTTATTTATTTCTATACTTGTGTCTAAAGTATATTATTTATTTTTCAAAATCATTTATTTAAGAATTTATTTAAAATCCAATATATACATATATATTCTCATATATACAAATTTTCAAATTCATATGACTTTACATATTTTCTATTTGAATCGGGGAAACTCGCTTCCATTTATAATTAATTTTATAAATTTTTATTCAAAATTTCTTTTAATTATCAATTTAAATTAAATTAAAATCTAGGGTCGTTACATAATCCCTAGTTTCAAATTACAGAATTTAATTTGAATATTGAATTCAAATTTAAATTTAAGTATTTAAATTCCAACACTTAATCCAGTTATTCAAAATAAATTTCCATCTTTGAAATTCCATTTCAAAAGCTTTTCACTTCTATTCCAATTCCATTTCCAAAACATTTGAATTTAAATATTCAAATTTAAAACTATTTCAAAAATCTGTGACTTAATCGATTTCCTCGTGAAATCCATATTTGTGTGTGTATGGTGTGGTCCAGGGGTTTCACACAGTAGTGCAACATCATTCAATCATCACAGATCAGAATACAGTAATATAGTTGATAAGCGATATAAAACTTATAACGCTCATCGTCCATTCACAGATTCACAGATAATATACAAATGCAAATAAATATACACTGCTCAATCTACAGAACAAAATATCACAAATCGGATAGGATAATCAATTCAAGGCATTTCATACAATACAATCATTCATAAGCAAGGTCAAGTATTCAATAGTCATTTATAAGCAGGATTTATAAATTATTTATCCTAATTAATTCAATTTATTTCCAATAAATTACTTATGAGTTAATTTACCAATTCTGATTTATTAATCATTCGATATCAATAAATTTATCAAATACTTTAATAAATTAAATTATCCTTAATTTATCTTATTCATTAATCTAATCTTTAAACCAATTGCATAATTAATTAACCCTTTAATTCATATTTTAAGAAATTAAATTTTTAATTTCTTACCATTAAGCAATCATCCCGTAATCCTAAATCATTAATTTCAAATTAATCTTTATCATTTAAATAAATTTACTTTAATAAATCTTAAATTAATATTAATAAATCTCATTTATTAATTAATTCTTAATTAACCTATATTTGATTTATTATCCTTAATTAATCATAATAAGTAATTATTTCTGATTGCTTTCATTATGTAATTTACAATTTACAATCTATAATTGATTATCTAAATTAATTTATCTAATTAATTATCAAAATTAATCATATTAAGTAATACTTAATTATCCTTAGTTAATCATCTTTATTAACTAATAACATTTCTTAATTACTTTTAATTAATCTCTAATTATAAATAAATCTAAATCATAAATTTATAAATTAAATAAATGAGTCTTTAATTGATTATCATATAAATTACATCACTTAATGCCTTAATTGTTTCTAATATAAAATCAATTCCTTTATTAATGATTTCATTAATCATTCGAGTGTATTTTAAACTTTTATTAATCACATTATACAAATCAATGATACTTAATAAATCAAGACCTTAATTAAGTAAAGATAAACCCTTTTCCTTTGATTAAGTACTTGATTACATTTTCATTAAATTACATATGAAACATCCAACAATTGATTACAAAATTATCTATTATAAATTTTCCAAATCAAAACAAATTAAATTCCAAATCATGTGACTTTATGGTTTATATTGAAAACTTGTTTTTTTTTTTTATAAACCAAAACCATCGCCTGAAGCCCAAACTAAAATAAATACAAACCCGAGCCTCTCCTGTTTACTCCGAGTAAATCAACATCCTCCCCGAGATCGACTTCGAGATAAATTCAAATTTTCCCCAAGCCAATCTTCTTCTCCAACTCCTTTCAACTGACACAACCCAAAGTCATGTGCATATGCACCGCCCTTCTGGCCTCCTCCGATCAAAGCTGCGATCGTCAACACATCAGCCATGATCTCTATGAGCCTCACAAACACTCAGATACTCAAAACAACAGCGAATTCAAAATCGAACAAATTGACCCAGACCTGAAACAAAAATGCATCCACCCCTTCGAAACCTGTCATCGCCACATTCACGCCACCACAACCACCGGGACACGTGAAACTCCGTCTACACGATCGCCAGCATCCCCTCTACTACCACCCAGAGCCACGCAACGCTCGATCGTCTATCGGGGACGAACGATTCGAATTACTCAGCCGCTACAAAATTAGGTTTAGAAACTAAACCTCGCCACCGCCGCTTCCACGATGATCGATGACAACTCCGAGCATTTTTCCCCGCGTATCGTAGTCTCCTCCCCTTCACGCACAACCCCGACCCACAAAACTTCGCCATTTATCACATCTTGATAAAATTGTAATTTTTGTTCTTCCTGAGATTCCTCGATGATTATATACTTAAAAATCATGAAATGATTTTTAAAAATCATATCTTTCTAATTCAAATCGAGTTATAGTATCAAAACAACATATCATGATTAACAAGTTTTGACATTTGTATGATTATTTTCTGTGATTTTCTATTTTAGATTAATCACTTAATATAAAATTCCGAAATCATTTTTAAAATTTTAATCAGGTGAGTAAAAACAAATGCTACTTAGAGGTTATTACTTAAATCTTTATGGATTTAAAGATATAAATATATTTTTTTTTCCTCTGGGAAGTTTACTATCCTGTTGTTTAACAGAGATAGATCTGTATATGCACAGACATACCTTTAACCATCTACACACCTATATACATATCTATATGCCAGCAGATATACTCACATCCATCCATATTATCATCACAGGCATAAACTTCAAAAGAAACTAGTTTAAACAATAAGTTTGCTCACCTTGCTTTTAAGAAAAAGAACAGGGCTTTCTTTATGTTGAAACAGGTTGTAGATTTACTTGCTGAAGCTTCCCTCTTTTTTTTCACTTCTGTGGTTTGAGTTGTATTATTGTTTATGTTTGAAATGGTGTTTACTTTAGATTTACACAATTTTGTAGATGAACGAGCTGATGCTAAATAGATTGATATATAGGAAAGAAATGAGTTACCCGGGGACATCACTTTGTACAAGTTGATATTTTTATTTTTGGGTACAAGCTGATACTTTTGTTTGTACAATAGGTATGGTAAAAGATGTTGTATGTACTTAGGATGTTTGCTTGTACTTGTTTATGTATATTTATATTTTGATTTGTTTATGCTTGCCTACATTACTCGGCTGAGATGAAGGCATTACATGCTTGTTTTACTGCAGATTGGATGGTGGCTGCAGCTTTGTCTTACTTTTGCATGCTACTTACAGGCTATACATTTATTATTTAGTTACTTTGTATTGTATTTCTTTACTTTGAATGTTTATTTGCTTGAGTACTTTATTTTACTACTTTGCTGCATACTTACTCATACAAGCCTTTATATATATATAATTTATTTTTATACTTACTTTATATTTGTACAAGTGCTATTTTTATTTTATTTTTTTCCAGATTGTTTTCAAAACTAAATGTATATATAATAAAAGTTGTTCTAGTTATGTTTGTTTCTAATTTGTTTAATGTATTTTATTCTATGTTTCATTTCTTTTTTTTTTAACTTAAATTGTTTATTTTACTTTAATATTTATTGTCTTATATTAAATTTATAAATTCAAATTATTTTTAACCATCAATTGTAATATTTATTATTATCAATTATTATTAAACCATTCATTTACAATTCATATCTAATGCATATACATATATATTTCTATATTTATTTTTAAAACCATTTATTTAAGATTTTATTTCAAATCCAATTTAAATATATATATTTACATATATACAATTTGTCAAATCCATATGACTTTATATATTTTCTAGTCGAATCGGGGAAACTCGCTTCCATTTAAATCAATTTATCTTACAATTTTATTCAAAAATTCATTTAATTATCAATTTAAATTAAATTAAAATCTAGGGTCGTTACAGTATAACAAGTAATAAATCTATGCTCGATCAACTCATGGCCCTTTTAAAATATCAATATTTATATTTTTCTTGCCTATAACTTCTCATCTCTCATGCAATTCTAGAAAGAAAAATTAATACATCAAGTTATTCGTATATACCCTCTTTCTTTCTTACCTTAGCCATCCACCTCATTCATAACTGTGTATTTCTTTTTGTCATTCAAATAAAAAGATTTATTTCCCACTTCTCATTTTTATTTGCCAAGTCTCTTTATTATTTTCCTATGTCTATCTCTTGACATTTATTTCTTTATTTATTTGTCTAGACCTTATTTTATCTATTAAATATTTCTTATGTATATCTTTTATTTAATAGCTTGAAAAAAAAATTCAATTATACATACGTTACTTTGTTTTAATTACGCATACGCTAAATTGTTTATTTCTTACCTTTTTATTTACCTATCTATTTAATTACCATACTTTAGTTATGTATTACTCTTGCTAATCACTCCAAAATCTTCTCCTTATCTCATTCCTTTTTCATTTGCATATAACATTAAATATATATGTTTCTTTTACCTTAACTTATGACCTTTTCAATTCTAGCCTCTTTATTTCTTTCCATTCTTGTAGCCATTCATTTTCCATTTTTATTTTTTTGTCCTTTTCTAAATTCAGCTCGCCCAAGATTTTTATTTATAAGAAAACTCTAAAATGCATATTTTGGTTATAAATTAACGTTCATCGGAATCTAAATCATTTTTAAATTCTAGTTTTCAAATCTTTTAGTTTAATTGAATAAAATTACAGCAACTTTTATTTCACTTTTGTTCTTTAAAATAAATTGTATACCTTTTAAAAATAAAATAATTTATACCGTTACTTATATACACTTTTGTAATAAATTCTGGGTAAATGATAAATGAATGAATAAAAACTCAGTGTAAAAAAACATATCTTAATAAGTAATAAATTTCAAAATTCATAAAGAAACTGTTTAAGTATGCATTTAAAGAGCACGTTATTTGATGGAGTAAATAATGTATATAAGAAAACGTATAAGAATTTAGGCGTCATTTTGAGCATAAAATTTTGAGTTAGTTATTGCGTCTATAGTGCGCATTCCAAATGTGTATACCGTAACTAAAAATGGTTAAATAAATCAGTAAACGTACATTTTTGAGTAAGAGGGAAGCATATCCGTTTCAATTTTCCTTTAACCGTGACTAGCCATTTATCTTTTTAGGGACATCCCTTTTCTCTTTTGCTGCAACTATTTTATTTGGTATAAAATCTTTGATTTTTCTAACATTCATATCCTTAATTTGTGCGTTCCTTACTTTTTCTATCAGTAAAACTTTCATCTTTTAAACTAAATCATAAATGCAAGTTTCTTGTCATGTAAGGAGTATATTTTTTTTCCAATCCGCTTGCCTCCCTTAACTTCATTTTGAAAGATTGCGAAGTAAAACTATTCATGTAAAAATAAAATATGTCAAACTTCATTTTCTATGTTGTAGAACCAAATTTCAGTTAAATTTTCTTTATATTTGCAACTAAATGTAATTTAACCTACATGGCAGAAAATGATAAAAACAATGCAATAATTTTAGATATCACATGCATAGTCTGCTAATTTATTTCAAAAAGAAACGGATACCGTATATGACATATCTATTATTTCCTACCTAAAACTATTGGCAACGTTTGAAATTTCCTCTTCAGTCAAAACAAAATATGTTTGATGTTTCTTCGTATAATCATGCAAACCCTTTTGGAAATACTCGGTCAGCAAAAAAAAAAGAAAAAAAAGAAACAAATTTCTTTTGCCATTCCTTTATGAAATCAATGTACGTTACTTTTGGATATGTGGTCCAAGATACCACTGCAAAAAATTACCTAGATACCACTGCAAAAATTAACTATTTGATTTAAATAATCTTTGCCTTATAAAAGCAATAATTCAACATCCCATATCAAAGCAAAAATATTTGCTTGCCTTTTTGTTCCCATTGATTTGCACACGTTACTTTTCCATGCGTTCAAGCTTCTGCCTATAAATACAAACCTCATATCACATTTCCTTACCTCAAAATTGTCTGCATCTCCAACTACTTCTTTCTTTTTCGTGAGCAGGGAATCAAGTAATGGTTTATTTATTTTTCCTTCCTTCTTTTTTTTGTTTTGTTATATTTTGTCATACACTTCATGCTCGGCCGCACCCTACCCCCTCCATCACTACTGTTGCCAACTCCTCCTCCAAGCTGATCCTTTTATTTGACAAACTTTGGTAAATATTCATGATACAAGTGCATGCGTGCATGCTCTTTGATAGTCAGGGCCGTGTCCAATTGTAGCAGCAAGAGCAAGTAAATTTTTATAAGTGCAGTTGTGTAGTAAAAAAAAAAGAAAAAAAAAGAGAAGTAAAATAGAATGTATAGACTGAGCACCACTTTTTGAAATAGTATCTCAATGATTTATCCACTGTTTTAGTATAGAGTGCGTTCATTTAACTCAAATAAAAGGTGGGCTGAGCAGTGAGAACATGGCCAAGATGTGGGTGGAGTGGTCGAGAATTTGAGGCAAAATTTTCTTATTCTGTTTTCAATAATCATAGTAAAATGCGAATACTTAGTTTCATTCATCTTGTTCAAGATTTGAATCAAGACGTTGCCTCCATGGAAATCTGATCGTGCCGTTTGTATGTTCTTTATCAAGTGATACAATCGTTTGAATCTAATTTTCTGCAGCTTTAAGGTTAGTATTTCTCACCAGACAAACATACCTATATATCTGTAGATTGATAACAAGTGTAATCGTAAATTTATTTTATTTAATTGTATCTGCCTGTGATATAAACTTATGATGTTTAAACCCCATTATTTAATTGACCCATCATCAGCTGTATTATCTATTGTTATATTGTTGCAATTAGATTTTTTTTTATATTATTATTTACTGCAAATCACACTACAAGTTTCCTGTAGAATAGAAATCGTTACAGGCTGAAATGATAGGCTTGAACGATACTTACTTATTTATGCATTCATTTATTAATTTAGTGATTTATTTAACTTGGGATTGCAGGTTTGAAATGATAGAACCTGGGTTTTCTTTGTAAATTGCGGATTGAAATGATATATATCTGTATCACTTGACCTAGGCTAGAAAACTATATACAGACCCGTGGTTTATATAATATTTTTCTAAAACATTTTAAAAATATTTTAAATGGAAAATTTATAATATTCTGGTTTAAAATGTATTTAATTGATTTTTATAAAATTTATAATGATTTTTGAATGAGTCGAAATGTTAAATAAATGAATGTTTAAGTAAAATTTTGAAATATAACTTATTTTCGGAAATTCTAAATTTTTGTTAAAAGTGAGATTTTAGTTAAGTAAAATAATTGATAATAAGTTATATTTTGGTAATTTAAAACTTAATTGTTAAGTTAATAATTTAATTAAAGAAATGGGAATTTAATACTTGGATTTAAATAAAAAATTCATAATAAAATTTGATTTTTGTATGAAAATTTACTTATAAATTCATAAAAATATGAGTATTGAAATTATGACTTTATAATCTGAAAATATATGATTTATATGAAAAATTTACTTAGTTATGAAATTATAGTTAAACCTTGAAATTTTAAATATAAAGGATATTACAGCATTTGTAAACGTTGTAGTTAAATTTAAATGAACTTAAAGGCTAATTTGAACTAAAAGCTATTATAGCACTTTGTAAGTGCTATAGTTGATAAAGATAACTAAAGTTTAGTTGGAAATAAAGAAATCTATTACAGCACTTAAATGTTATCTTTTGGAAATGAACTGTTTAACCTATAACTTTAGGTAGCATTTTATAAGTTCTACGGAAACTGAATTTTTGATTGTTTTAATAAAATTTAATAATCTTTGGGAAAAAGGCTTAAATTTTGGAATTTAATATGTAAAAATAAGGAATTGACTTTAAATGGTCTTAAATGGAAGAATTTAACTTTTGAATGTGAGTTGAAAGGCAATTAATTCCTAAATAAATTAAATAGATTTAAATGGTATTTTATATTAAATAAAATGACTGATGTTTAAATAAATGATAGTTGAAATGATATTATGATATTGAAATGTATTTGAAATTTATTTTGATTTTTAAAGTATAAATACCATTTTTAGAAGTTGTAACCACGGGTTATAATAACGTTTGGTTGTTAAAGAGACCGGGATCGGATATCTGGCATACTCTCTGTCGATACCGAAAACCACTTTGACCACCGTGTATGCGGTGGAGATTCCAGAATGAAGTAGGATGGTGGTGACGTTTTCTTTGAGGTAAATACATGGACCCGACTCCCGTGAGTTGGCATAAGGTGGCTAAAACAGGAGCGATTCACTGATTAATGAGGTAGCACCTCTGATCGGACGCACTTCTTCGTATGCCATTCTATTGCTTTTGTGATTGTTTGGTGCGCACCTTTGATTTGGGAGTGTTGTTCGAGGTGGGCGGTAGCTGGGCGCTGCGCGTTTCCACCGATCCGGAAGCGTAATTGGTATATCTACCTTGGCATTGCCTAGTTGTGTCGTATCACCTACCATAGCGAGCCCTGTACGAGTTTGATTTGTGTCGTACCTATGGAGTATCTTCTCGTAGTCTCCCGATCAGGAGATATGCAGGCACTGTATAGACTATTGGCATTATGTGTGTTAAGGGCTATATGGGTAACCCCTTAATGCTATTTCAAAGTAAGTTTATTTTACCAATAGACATTATTATAATAGCGAATATTACTACATAGTAAATAGTTTAACGGATCCTTAGAGGATGGGCGGTCACAAGCATCCTTTAAGTTACTTGCTCTATATTACAGTACACTTGAATTGGCTTACACTATATAAGTATGTATGTCCTGACTCGAGTGTTTATGTTTTATTTTACGCTCGGGTCAGCCTGAGTTGCAGTTCAGCTTTCATCCCGGAGCTAGGACTTTTGTAGATCTTTCAAGCTGCCGGCAAACTTTCAGTCCGTTATCTCATTTATGTAATCAAGACTATGGGATATTTGGATTTTCTATTTATGTTTTAAACTATATTTGAGATTTAAGACTATGTCAGATAATTACGTGTGAGACTATTTTTAGTGGCTTCATGAACCACTAAGTATTTTAAATTCCGCTGTGAGTTTTCTGATATCAGTGTCTGTGATTTTGTGATTATTTACTTAATGTATATTTTGAATGCGACACGTGTGTCTGCCATTGCACTTGGAGGGTGCAGCATGATAGGAGGTTCTCGCTTCCTGGTTGGTAGCGAACAGTTGACTCTTACTCCTACATGTCCCTGAGGGGGTTGGTGGTGCAGTCGAGAGGCTGACCGTAAAGGCAGAACACAGGTACCAATGTATGCTACGGTGGGCGTTACCCCACTGGCGCGGCCCGTTACTTTTGGTATCAGAGCTTTGGCTCTAGGCAAAACTTAGAATGTATGGTAAATTTGATTTATAGAATCACTTTCATTCGAGCTTGAATCTCTTCCTTTTCGAATTTTGGAACGTTCCCCACGGTTTCGAAGTTCATTCGTGCCCCTCACTATTCATTTTCTTTCGATTCTGGAGTATCCCATAACTCCACTTCGGATGATCTTTATAGTGAATTGGCGGTCTCACCAATATTCTAATAAAGGGGTGAAACTCCTTTGCAATTAGCATTGATTCACCAGAGATTTATATTTATCCTCGGTTAGATGCTAGTATCTTTGGTTATTCTGAACTCTATCTCTTCAGATCGAATGTAGATTTACCCCAGAAAATCCACATCGATCTTATTCTTTAAGTCACGGTTGACCCGGTTAAGGTTGCCTGCGATTTATATAAACTTATTTGGTTCCTTATTCTGTTATTTAATCATCGGATCTTCTGATTCCAACTTATCTTTAAATCAAAATTCTCTTTGATTTGAGTCCTTCAAATTTGAATCTCTATACTTGTTTTGGAAAATTTATTCCTATATTTGGGAAAAATCTAATATTATATATATAAGTATAATTTTCAGAATTTAACTAGTTGTTTAGAGATAATAGTGTTTGATTTTATTTATGGTTTTGTAAACCATTGGTTTTGTCTTATATAAATAATTGAACTATAAAACATGGTTATAAATTTATTTGGAAATAGAAATGAATTTAAAACAAGAATTTAAGAATTTAATTTCTGATAGTTTCAAACCTTGTGTTTAAAGTCTTAAAAGGATATATTATTATTTAAATTATTTTCGAATAGAAATTTGTTTCCAAAGAATTTTAAAGTTTTAAAAATTAGTGCTCTTCTCTTTGTCGCTGGAAAATAATTTCGGTGATGACTGCAGCATTATCGACATTCATTTTCGAGTATCGAAGTGAAGAGACCACGCTGTAGTTTTGCTTCAAAAATTTAATTGATTTGAATTTCTAAAATATGACTTAATCTATAATATATATAGATATATGATTTAAATTTGATTTGACATATACTATATGTATGTATTTATTTATCTCTAAAGTGTTTGAAGTTAATTGGAAATTTAATTCATAAATTTATGTTAAAAGGTGATTCTAACGATAAAATAAATTCAAATTTTGAATGAATATTTAAATTTGAATAATAGAATTGGAAAAAAAATTACTTGTATAATATTAAATTGCATGCCAATATAACGTACCTAAATCATTCAGAAATTAACTACGTAATTGGATAATGTACAATATAAAGGATTTTATAAATAAAATTTGAGTGGTTATAATAAATGTTATACACTTAAAGTTTCAGTTACAAAAAGGACAAATAGAGGTAAATATAATAAAAAAATAATTGAATAATATACAATATCAAATGGTGTTAAAGGAAATTTAGAAATAAATTGGAATAGTTATAATAAATGTAATCTACTTAATATGTGCGATAAGATATATTAAGTAGAATATATTTAATAATAATCTGGAATAAAGAAGAATTAAATTTGTTGAATAAAAGATGATTATTATAAATGACTACAAATTTATGATTTTAGAAATTGTTAATTTCAAAATAATTGGATAATAAGATAATTAATTTGTAAATAGTTAAGATTGATTTAACTTCAGTAAAAATCAAATGAATTAAATCAATTATTGAATATTAATTAATTTAAATTGAGTTTATATGGTTTAAATCAATGATTCCATTTTAAGTTTCAGTTTAGTTTTCTTTCAGGGTGTTTCTATTCTCCTACCTCCTTCCTTTTCGGGGACGAAAAGTTTTGAATGGGGGAAAGTGTAACAACCCATAATTTTGTAAATATTTTAATTAGGTTTTACTTGAAAACGTTGTTTTCTTTTAAGTAAAATTTTCAATAATTAAAATTTTAAGTTAATAAGTTTTGTCAAAAAAAAGAGGGAAAAAAACTTATTGTAAATTAAATTTAAGGCTTAATTAATGTAATATTTCTGTTATTGATTCAAATAGAAAACATATGTAGTTTTTTAATGTTTGCATGTGTTCATTATCTAAATCCAATCTTTTGGTTTTTGCATACTTTTGTTTAAAGTTAAAAAACGGGGGGGGGGGGGGGGGGGGGGAGGGCTTCTTTACAAAAATAACTTGAATTTATTACAAAATATCACGATTCCTTTTATTTCTTTTTAAATTAACGTTGGACCTTAATTTATTGCTTAATATTAAAAAATGTACTAAGTTATAAATTTTAACATAAAGATGATGTATTAAGTTTAAGAGATTATTTACAATGATTTGTATATACATATGTGTGTGTGTTAATTTGACTTAAGACTTATAAGATGGACTTGTATGTAAAATCATAACTTCTTAATCTTAAACCATTTTAATCTGGAGATTAGGTTCAAAATTGTTCTCTTTAATTTTAGGCTGATAAAATAGTGAAACTTAATTTTAACACATTTGTATGTATAAGTCTATTATATATATATATATATATATATATATATATAGACACACACATATACGTATATGTTTTTAATAATACTATGACCAATAAAGATATATATGAAGGAAACATCATCATTGTATACAATCTAATATAATCGCTTGCCGTTTTATGTTCTCCTTAATTACGAAACCCATGGCATAATTCCATCACACAACAAGATTTCCTACCTATTGCTTATAATAGGAATAGAACTAAGTGGCAGTGTATAACAAGTAATAAATCTATGCTCAATCAACTCATAGCCCTTTTAAAATATCAATATTTATATTTTTCTTGCCTATAACTTCTCATCTCTCATGCAATTCTAGAAAGAAAAATTAATGCATCAAGTTATTCATTTATACCCTCTTTCTTTCTTACCTTAGTCATCCACCTCATTCATAACTGTGTATTTCTTTTTGCCATTCAAATAAAAAGATTTATTTCCCATTTCTCATTTTTATTGGCCTAGTCTCTTTATTATTTTCCTATGTCTATCTCTTGACATTTATTTCTTTATTTATTTGTCTAGACCTTATTTTATCTATTAAATATTTCTTATGTATATCTTTTATTTAATAGCTTGAAAAAAAAAATTCAATTATACATACGTTACTTTGTTTTAATTACGCATACGCTAAATTGTTTATTTCTTACCTTTTTATTTACCTATATATTTGATTTCCACACTTTAGTTATGTATTACTCTTCCTATTCACTACAAAATCTTCTCCTTATCTCATTCCTTTTTCATTTGCATATAAGATTAAATATATACGTTTCTTTTACCTTAACTTATGACCTTTTCATATCTAGCCTCTTTATTTCTTGCCATTCTTGTAGCCATTCATTTTCCATTTTTCTTTCTTTGTCCTTTTCTAAATTTAGCTCGCCCAAGATTTTTATTTATAAAAAACTCTAAAATGCATATTTTGGTTATAAATTAACGTTCATCGGAATCTAAATCTTTTTTAAATTCTAGTTTTCAAATCTTTTAGTTTAATTGAATAAATTCACAACAACTTTTATTTCACTTTTGTTCTTTAAAATAGATTGTATACCTTTTAAAAATAAAATAATTTATACCGTTACTTATATACACTTTTGTAATAAATTCTGGGTAAATGATAAATGAATGAATAAAAACCCAGTGTAAACAAAACATATCTTAATAAGTAATAAATTTCAAGATTCATAAAGAAACTGTTTAAGTATGCATTTAAAGGGCACGTTATCTGATGGAGTAAATAATGTATATAAGAAAACGTATAAGAATTTAGGCGTCATTTTGAGCGTAAAATTTTGAGTTAGTTATTGCGTCTATAGTGCGCATTCCAAATGTGTATACTGTAGCTAAAAATGGTTAAATAAATCAGCAAACATACATTTTTGAGTAAGAGGGAAGCATATCCGTTTTAATTTTCCTTTAACCGTGACTAGCCATTTATCTTTTTAGGGACATCCCTTTTCTCTTTTGCTGCAACTATTTTATTTGGTATAAAATCTTTGATTTTTCTAACATTCATAACCTTAATTTGTGCGTTCCTTATTTTATCTATCAGTAAAACTTTCATCTTTTAAACTAAATCATAAATGCAAGTTTCTTATCACGTAAGCAGTATATATTTTTTTTCCTATCAGCTTGCCTCCCTTAACTTCATTTTGAAAGATTGCGAAGTAAAACTATTCCTGTAATAATAAAATATGTCAAACTTCATTTTCTATGTAGTAGAACCAAATTTCAGTTAAATTTGCTTTATATTTGCAACTAAATGTAATTTAACCTACATGGTAGAAAATGATAAAAACAATGCAATAACTTTAGATATCACATGCATAGACTGCTAATTTATTTCAGAAAGAAACGGATACTGTATATTACATATCTATTATTTCCTACCTGAAACAATTGGCAACGTTCGAAATTTCCTCTTCAGTCAAAGCAAAATTTGTTTGATGTTTCTTCCTATAATCATGCAAACCCTTTTGGAAATACTAGGTCAGCAAAAAAAAAACAAATTTCTTTTTCCATTCCTTTATCAAATCAATGTACGTTACTTTTGGATATGTGGTCCAAGATACCACTGCAAAAATTAACTATATGATTTAAATAATCTTTGCCTTATAAAAACAATAATTCAACATCCCATATCAAAGCAAAAATATTTGCTTGCCTTTTTGTTCCCATTGATTTGCACACTTTACTTTTCCTTGCGTTCAAGCTTCTGCCTATAAATACAAACCTCATATCACATTTCCTCACCTCAAAATTGTCTGCATCTCCATCTACTTCTTTCTTTTTCGTGAGCAGGGAATCAGGTAATGGTTTATTTATTTTTCCTTCCTTCTTCTTTTTGTTTTGTTGTAATTTGTCATACACTTCATGCTCAGCCGCACCCTACCCCCTCCATCACTACTGTTGCTAACTCCTCCTCCAAGCTGATCCTTTTATTTGACAAACTTTGTTAAATATTCATGATACAAGTGCATGCGTGCATGCTGTTTGATAGTCAGGGTCGTGTCCTATTGTAGCAGCAAGAGCAAGTA
Source organism: Allium cepa (assembly GCA_030765085.1). Taxonomy (NCBI): domain Eukaryota; kingdom Viridiplantae; phylum Streptophyta; class Magnoliopsida; order Asparagales; family Amaryllidaceae; genus Allium; species Allium cepa. The sequence continues at coordinate 879,015,148 of CM060931.1, read as the reverse complement.
AATTTTTATAAGTGCAGTTGTGTAGTAAAAAAAAAGAGAAGTAAAATAGAATGGATAGGCCGAGCACCACTTTTTGAAATAGTATCTCAATGATTTATCCACTGTTTTAGTATAGAGCGCGTTCATATAACTCAAATAAAAGTGGGCTGAGCAGTGAGCACATGGCCAAGATGTGGGTGGAGTGGTCGAGAATTTGGGGCAAAATTTTCTTATTCTATTTTCAATAATCATACTAAAATGCGAATACTTAGTTTTCATTCATCTTGTTCAAGATTTGAATCAAGACGTTGCCTCCACGGAAATATGATCGTGCCGTTTGTATGTTCCTTTATCAAGTGATACAATCGTTTGAATCTAATTTTCTACAGCTTTAAGGTGAGTATTTCTCACCAGACAAACATACCTATATATCTGTAGATTGATAACAAGTGTAATCGTAAATTTATTTTATTTAATTGTATCTGCCTGTGATATAAACTTATGATGTTAAAACCCCATTATTTAATTGACCCATCATTAGCTGTATTATCTATTGTTATATTGTTGCAATTAGGATTTTTTTTTATTTACTGCAAATCACACTACAAGTTCCCTGTAGAATAGAAATCGTTACAGGCTGAAATGATAGGCCTGAATGATACTTACTTATTTATGCATTCATTTATTTATCTAGTGATTTATTTAACTTGGGATTATGGGTTTGAAATGATAGAACCCGGGTTTTCTTTGTAAATTGCGGATTGAAATGATATATATCTGTATCACTTGACCTAGGCTAGAAAACTGTATACAGACCCATGGTTTATATAATATTTTTCTGAAATGTTTTAAAAATATTTTAAATGGAAAATTTATAATATTCTGGTTTAAAATGTATTTAATTGATTTTTATAAAATTTATAATGATTTTTGAATGAGTCGAAATGTTAAATAAATTAATGTTTAAGTAAAATTTTGAAATATTACTTATTTTCGGAAATTTTTAATTTTTGTAAAAAGTTAGATTTTAGTTAAGTAAAATAATTGATAATAAGTTATATTTTGGGAATTTAAAACTTAATTGTTAAGTTAATAATTTAATTAAAGAAATGGGAATTTAATACTTGGATTTAAATAAGAAATTCATAATAAATTTGATTTTTGTATGAAAATTTACTTATAAATTCATAAAAATATGAGTACTGAAATTATGGCTTTATAATGTGAAAATATATGATTTATATGAAAAATTTACTTAGTTATGAAATCATAGTTAAACCTTGAAATTTTAAGTACAAAGGATATTACGGCATTTGTAAATGTTGTTGTTAAATTTAAATGAACTTAAAGGCTAATTTGAACTAAAAGCTATTATAGCACTTTGTAAGTGCTATAGTTGATAAAGATAACTAAAGTTTAGTTGGAAATAAAGAAATCTATTACAGCACTTAAATGTTGTCTTTTGGAAATGAACTGTTTAACCTATAACTTTAGGTAGCATTTTATAAGTGATACGAAAACTGAATTTTTGATTGTTTTAATAAAATTTAATAATCTTTGGGATAAGGGCTTAAATTTTGGAATTTAATATGTAATTAATAAAAATAAGGAATTGACTTTAAATGGCTTTAAATGGAAGAATTTAACTTTTAAATGCGAGTTGAAAGGCAATTAATTCCTAAATAAATTGAATAGATTTAAATGGTATTTTATATTAAAAAAATGACTGATGTTTAAATAAATGATGTTTGGAATGATATTATGATATTGAAATCTATTTGAAATTTATTTTGATTTGTAAACTATAAATACCATTTTTAAAAGTTGTAACCACGGGTTATAATAATGTTTGGTTGTTAAAGAGACCGGGATCAGATATCTGGCATACTCTCTGTCGATACCGAAAACCACTTTGACAACCGTGTGCGCGGTGGAGATTCCAGATTGAAGTAGGATGGTGGTGACATTTTCTTTGAGGTAAATACGTGGACCCGACTCCCGTGAGTTGGCATAAGGTGGCTAAAATAGGAGCGATTGACGGATTAATGAGGTAGCACCTCTGATCGGATGCATTTCTTCGTATGTCATTCTATTGCTTTTGTGATTGTTTGGTGCGCACCTTTGATTTGGGAGTGTTGTACGAGGTGGGCGGTAGCTGCGCCCTGCGCGTTTCCATCGGTCCGGAAGCGTAATTGGTATATCTACTGTTTGCACAAAAAATGGGCAAACACCTCCAAGTCGTATGATTTAGTCGATCTTAAGTTGTTCTTAGTGATTTGGATGATTTATGCAAATATGAAAAAAGCAGGGACTAAACTGTAAAAGACATACAGATTTATAGTGGTTCGGCCAGAACGTGCCTACGTCCACTTTATATGTTATTCTCCTTTTCTATTCAGATTACAAGTACAAAGCTTTGATTACAAGTAACTGAAAGTTGTTTGAAAGTTCTATCCGTGCTTGAGCTCTCCAACTTGTCTCTCATTGTGGTGCCGCTGCCCCCCTATTTATAGAGTGAGGCTGGGGGCAGGGGTCCTGGATGTATATAGCTGCTGGTGGGCCTGGGCTGATGCAATCTGGCCTAGTAGTGTCGGTCCGGTACGCCTTGGTTCGGTGGTAGGTGGTAGATGGTTTGGTTCGGCAGGAGGGTGGTTCGGTGGTGAGTGGACCGGCAATGCATGGGGATGGAGTTGGACCGGTAGAGGTTGGTCCGGCCAAGGTGTGGGAAGTGTGTTGGTTCGGCAGGAGGTTGGTTCGGCAGGTAATGAAACAAGGTTTGGTTTGGACCGGCAGTGCTTGGGAGTGGAGGATGGATGGTTCGGCAGTGCTTCCTTTCATTTGGCTTGGTTATATCTCCTTCATACGAACTCCGATTAACATGAAATTTGAAACATAGCCTTTCCTAGTCCTTATCATCATTTCCAATCAATTTCGTTCCGATCGGAGCTCAACCAAATTTTGGCGATATCGATCGTAGCCTTGATTCCAACTGATCTCCATCATTCCTTGCCAATTTGTTGATATTCCAGTTTTGACCAAAAATGGGATAACACTTTGCCCCCCAAAACATGCCTTGTGATAGGAAGGCGTGTTTTGTAATGCCGTGAGTTGGATGTTCATATCCTGTTGATGTCCTGCAAAGGAATTTACAGTTTTATGTGACCTCAAATGGCGACCGTTCGGGATCGAGATATTTGAGATGAAGTGCGACCGTTTATGGTCAAGCGCCTAACTTCAAATGACGATCGTTCGGGATCGAGCCATTTGAGGTGAAGTGCGACCGTGCGCGGTCAAGTGGCGGACCTCAAATGACGACCATTCGTGATCGAGCCATTTGAGGTGAGGTGAGTTGTGCCGTTCGGGGCGAGTTGTGACCGTTCGAGGTCGGGTGCCGTTCGAGGCGAGTTGTGACCGTTCGAGGTCGGGTGCCGTTCGAGTCGAGTTGTGACCGTTCAAGGTCGGGTGCCGTTCGAGGCGAGTTGTGACCGTTCGAGGTCGGGTGCCGTTCGAGGCGAGTTGTGAGCGTTCGAGGTCGGGTGCCGTTCAAGGCGAGTGAGTGTGCCCGGGGGGACTTAATATTATCAGTGCCGGAGTTATTGTTTGGGGGAGTTTCTGAATCAAAGACTTCGGCAGTTCACTGCCATGCAAGAGGTGCTCGTGGACCGTTCGCGATCCAACGGGCATACAAGTAGATTTTTTTATAGAATTGTAAATATTAATGATATAATCATATGAACCTTACAGCAGAAATGTCCAAACAGGCAGAATTTAAATGTTCAAATCAAAATCAAAGCAAAAAGCAAAATGAAGATGTTAAAGCGTAAACTCTTACTATAACGCGGTTGGTAGTCATTCAGAGCATGCCTATGGATCGTGCGCGATCGCTCACATGTGTAAATGATTTAACCGCGTTAGTGAGAGGTTTACAACTTGTTCATCGTTATTTTAATGAAGCAATCAATGGATAATCAAACGGTGCCCCGATCCAGGGTCACCTCTAGCCGATGTAGACGGTGGTCGCTCTGGCTCCACTGCTGGAGTTCGCCTCCTCACATACTGAAGGAGCATACCGTTTCTGATATGCCCTTCCACCTCGTCCTTCAAATGCCTACAATCATTAGTGTTATGGCCATTCAATTCATGAAATACACAAAACTTATCTGATTTTCTTTCTTCAGAAGTTGGATCCCTTTGCATTGGTCTACGATACGGAACCTGCTCTTTAGTATCCTGATAAATTCGTTCCAGACTCTCATTCAACTCAGAGTAAGCAGTGAATTGCGGCTCCCTCCGTTGCCGCTTTGACCTGTCCCCGTCATTCTCAGTCTTTCTTTTACCTCTACTAGTTTCCGCACCTTTCTCAGGGGGATTTCCTCCTTTGATCGCAGAAATATCAATTCCTTCTCCTTCTTCTCTTTTGGCGTTCGCATCCTCCAATCGTAGAAACTTTTCAGCCTCATGATAGAATTCTCCTAGATCCACGGGTGGATCCTTAGTTAATGAATTTTTGAATTCTGTTCCGTCAGCTATCCTGGACACAGCCGCTATCATAACCATGGATGGATCTGGTCGACCCACCGAAGCTACTGCCGCATTGAATCGCGTTAGGTAACTCCTCAAAGTCTCTCCGGTTTTCTGCTTTAGGGTTGCCAAAGTCATCACATTCTTGGGTCTTGTAATGTGGACCCTGAATTGCCTCATAAATCTCTCAATTGAATCACTCCACGTTCCGATGGATCCATTCTCCAATTGTCTAAACCACAATGCTGCAATATCCGCCAAGTACAATGGAAAGCACCGGGCCATAACCTCCTCTGAAGCCCCCAACACTTCCGTATGCCTCATATACTTTGTTAGATGAACCGTGGGGTCCGTTCTCCCGTCATACATGTCCAGCGATGGTAACTTGAAATCCGGTGGGTTCCTAGCTTGTCTGATTGCTGGAGAAAAAGGACTCCTATTAACATCCTCCAAATCTTCGTTTACCAAACCGCCTCTCATAGCTTTTCTAACCATCTCCGCCAACCTGTCATTGTCTCCGAGATGCAATCTTTGTTCATTACTTTTGACCTGCCCCCCGAGTCCATGAGGGAATTCTAGGATCTGCCCCCATGATTAAGCGTTCACTCCTCTACTGCTCCCAGGTTGTGCAGATGCTCCTCTTTCTCTCTCCAAAATTGGATCTATGTTCTCCATGGGTGTGCCCCCTAACCAGGTGCCATGCCGGATGGTCCTGCTCCGTTCCGAACTCCATCCACTTCCCTATTCTGTGCTCCAAGTTGCCCAATCTGCTGAAACAAATTCTGAATCAACTCGTCCTGTCTTTTCATCATTGTCTCCATCTCATCCCTGGTGATGAAGACTGTAGTTTGGTTCTCTCCTGAGGAAGCCCCTTGACTCCCTTCGTGCTGACTTCTTTCTGGTCTCTGTCTTCTTCTTGTTTTCCTTCTAAGAGCCATAATCTCGGATAGACTTCTGGCTCTTAAAGAGAGTTTCTCAACAAACCTTTGCGAGGCAATGATTAAAGCGCTCCTGAGTTCAACTCTCGGTGAAAGCACCAAAAATGTTTGCACAAAAAATGGGCAAACACCTCCAAGTCGTATGATTTAGTCGATCTTAAATTGTTCTTAGTGATTTGGATGATTTATGCAAATATGAAAAAAGTAAGGACTAAACTGTAAAAGACACACAGATTTATAGTGGTTCGGCCAGAACGTGCCTACGTTCACTTTATATGTTATTATCCTTTTATATTCAAATTACAAGTACAAAGCTTTGATTACAAGTAACTGAAAGTTGTTTGAAAGTTCTATCCGTGCTTGAGCTCTCCAACTTGTCTCCCATTGTGGTACCCCTGCCCCACTATTTATAGAGTGAGGCTGGGGGCAGGGGTCCTGGATGTATATAGCTGCTGGTGGGCCTGGGCTGATGCAATCTGGCCTAGTAGTGTTGGTTCGGTACGCCTTGGTTCGGTGGTAGGTGGTAGATGGTTTGGTTCGGCAAGAGGGTGGTTCGGTGGTGAGTGGACCGGCAGTGCATGGGGATGGAGTTGGACCGGTGGAGGTTGGTCCGGCCAAGGTGTGGGAAGTGTGTTGGTTCGGTAGAAGGTTGGTTCGGCAGGAGGTTGGTTCGGCAGGTAATGGAACAGGGTTTGGTTTGGACCGGTAGTGCTTGGGAGTGGAGGATGGATGGTTCGACAGTGCTTCCTTTCTTTTGGCTTGGTTATATCTCCTTCATACGAACTCCGATTAACATGAAATTTGAAACATAGCCTTTCCTAGTCCTTATCATCATTTCCAATCAATTTCGTCCCGATCGGAGCTCAACAAAATTTTGGCGATATCGATCGTAGCCTTGATTCCAACTGATCTCCATCATTCCTTGCCAATTTGTTGATAATCCAGTTTTGACCAAAATGGGATAACATCTACCCTGGCATTGCCTAGTTGTGCCGTGTCACCTACCATAGCGAGCCTTGTACGAGTTTGATTTGTGTCGTACCTATGGATTATCTTCTCGTAGCCTCCCGATCAGGAAATATGCAGGTACTGTATAGACTATTGGCATTATGTGTGCTAAGGGCTATATGGGTAACCCGTTAACGCTATTTTAAAGTAAGTTTATGTAACAACCCGCATATTTATCGATTTTTATATTTAAATATTTTATCGATACTCGGAATTTAGTCCGAAAAGCTACTTTTTGCATACGGTCGAATTAGGACTCGGGACCACTCCCATTGAGTTTAAAATGCCGTTTGCGATCTTTTTAAGTGTAAACTTCGATATGTTTGGAGTTAGTCAAGTTTTGCTACTTTTTCACTTTGGGTTTGGGTTGGTTCAGCCCTATGTTTAACTTATACTCAAATCCGAACCACTTTCCCCCATTCACTCTCACTTCCTTCTCTTTTCAGTTCTAAAGCATCAATGGTGGGAGATATGGGAAATTAAAACCCCAAAACCCTAGTTTTCTTTTGCAAATCAAACTCTAGCTCCAAACTAATAGAAGAACCCATTGGTAAGCTTCTCTTCATCTTCTCCAACTCATTCTCTTATCAATTTCAGAAATTCCTAAACCTAACTTTAGGAATGTTCTTCTTTTAAAGCTTAGAATCAAGCTTCTTGTGTTGGATTTGAAGAGTGGTTGATTCTCCTTCGCTTTCAAGCTTCTTCTTCATTTGTTTGGGTTCAAAGGTGAGATTTTTATCTCACATCTTTTTCTATATCTATCTTTGTGGTTAGGTATGAATTCCTAACATTTGTGCATATTCATTTGCTTCTAATTTGAATTGAATTGGTGAATATTCCAATTTTTGTGAAAATCCTTTTATGGATGTTTGATCACGATATTTGGGGTGTATCGAAGAGCCTATAAGGCCGGGTTATCGTTTGACGTAAATCCTTAGTCGTCGTTGCTCGCTCGATCGCTCCCGACATCATTTTGGCCATATGGCCTAGGCAAATTATTGCCCTTACCGGGTTTTCAGACATCTGGAGACCAATGCCAGACGTCTGGTTTTGCAACCTGGAGAAAATAAAATACGGCGGAAAAATAAATAAGGCAGTACCTAATTTCAGACGTCTGAATTATCATTCCAGACGTCTGGAATAAGGTTAGACGTCTGATTTGTGTTTTCAAACGTCTGGTTGGTTTTCTGGAATATTTCCAGAAACCAAAACCAGACGTCTGGACTTTCCTCCAAACGTCTGAATGTTTTTCAGACGTCTGATTTTAGGTTTCAGACGTCAGGACGGTTTTCTGGGAAATTTCCAGAAACCAAATCCAGACGTCTGGACAACCCCTCAGACGTCTGGAAATCCCTAGTCTTGCCTATTTGCCTAATTTTGAGTAAAACTTAAAATATTAATCGATTTTTGTCGATCCGATTAGTTGTTATCACTATTACCATCTTTGATGAATCTTTTTATGGATTTTTGGGAATATCCATTTCTATGGATTTGGTATCGATTTCTTTGGAATTTTATTCACATCTTCGAATGTGAATATTGGTGATCGATTGTCTCTACAATCATTTTGTGATTTTTCACTTTAAAAATCTAAAGGTTTCAATACTAGTATTAAATATCAAAACCTCTTCATCAAAACGATTTCAACTATATTTTCAATATCAAACTCGTTTATAAAATCGTTTTCCAATCTACTAGTATACACAAACCTTTACCTCACTCGTATGAGAAATCTAATTAAACGGCTTAGTAAAACAAGTGGTATGAAACGCTTGCGTTTACTTCGTCGGTTAATTCTTGGACTTGTTCGATTGAAACTCTTGTGACAATTTTCTAGTGGAGATCTACAATTTGTTCGTAAATATTTAAGTTAAGCTAGTGGATATGGGATATGAAGCTAAATTTATATATTTACTAGCTTGGTGTAATTGACACTTCTCGTTGATCATGACGATCATCTTTGTGATTTAGACTAGCAATGTGCGATGTCTATTTGTCTGCGAGGGAGACTAAACCCCGTTTTATGGAGTTTCGACTCAAATTGGTGGGGTAGAAACCCATGGTCTTCAGGCCGTTTGTGGAGCTTCGGCTCAATTTGTGATGGTTAGCAACCATGGAATTAGCGTTCCGTTTGTGATACACGTGTTGGTGAGCTTTATGCTCCTGTTTGTGATAGGCCTCCCCCCTTTTGTGATTTCTGGATTTCTTGAGATGATTTCTAGAATTTGTGTTTCACCAATTTTCGTGATTTCCATTGATAAGTTTTATCAATGTTTGTGCATTGGTGAATTTGTGTGTCATTGACTTTTGTGATTGACATTGATATAATCGTCAATATTTATGGTTTGGTGAATGAAATAAGGATTATGACATTTCTTTGATTCTTGTGTAGATTTTGTGATATTGATTAATCTCTTGTCGATTTTCAATTACCTATATATATCACAGCTTGGCATTGTGATTATTATGTGTTTAGTCATATCTCCTATTCTATATCGTTTCATCTGATATTTATGGTTAGACTGATCCGTTTATTATTTTCTTATTAAATAATACTCGGGTCAGACCGAGATGTTACAGGTGCTTCAGCTTGACTTCTCACTTGGGATTGATTCCTCTGACTTTTGGCTAACTACTCAGATTAGTATTTTATTTTGTTGTATACACTTGAGATATGGACTCATAGTTGTATTCTTTTGTATAGCACGTGTTGCTATTCTTTTGTATTATTGTGGATCTTCTTGACCACTACTCTGATATACACTTTCATGTGTTAGTTATATATTCTTATCTTCTTCCGCCTTTGTGATATGAATTATCTGTGACTAATTTGTGTTATGCTTATTTCTATGTTTGTTTCCGAAGATTATTATAGCCACTGTGTAGTAACTTTGTGTTCGTATCGGTATGTCGGATTTCTGCATGTTATACTATCTGTCATATCGGTGCTCGCACAAAGCAATTATACAGATGGTCGCTCCTCAACAGCCTTATTCTCCGTGCTAGTCGACAGCATTACTCCGTAGTGTCCTTGGCAAGCGTGGGTATAGAGGTGGGGCGTCACAGCTTATTTTACCAATAGATATTATTATAATAGCGAATATTACTACATAGTAAATAGTTTAACGGATCCTTAGAGGATGGGCGGTCCCAAGAATCCTTTAAGTTACTTGCTCTATATTATAGTACACTTGAATTAGCTTACACTATATAAGTATGTATGTCCTGACTCGAGTGTTTATGTTTTATTTTACGCTCCGGTCAGCCTGAGTTGCAGTTCAGCTCTCATCCCGGAGCTAGGACTTCTATAGATCTTTCAAGCTACCGGCAAACTTTCAGTCCGTTATCTTATTTATGTAATCAAGACTATGGGATATTTGGATTTTCTATTCATGTTTTAAACTATATTGAGATTTAAGACTATGTCAGATAATTTTGTGTGAGACTATTTTTAGTGGCTTCATGAACCACTAAGTATTTTAAATTCTGCTTCAAGTTTTCTGATATCAGTGTCTATGATTCTGTGATTATTTATTTACTGTATATTTTTAGATTTTCCAAATTTTATTTACAACGCGATATTTTGAACAATTCAAGTCCGGCATTGTCGAATGCGAATGGTTGAAAATATCAGGTCGTTACATTATCTTCCCATGTATGTTGTTAGATTGAAATCCTCAAATTGAATATATTTCTACTCTTTATTGAAGTATTTACCACTACTACCACTTTACACTATACTTTATTTTTGGACTATTTAATAGTGATCTACATAGTATTGTATATATCTAAGAGGTTAATATAGAAATTTTAAGAAAAATTGGCATACATAGTTTGCCAAAATGAGTCAACATCATAATTGAAAGTTGATTTTTCATTTATGTCAACTAATTTTCGAACTTACAAGTTATATTTTAATGCTCGTATCCATCAGTGGATAATAATGAAAATAATTAAATTCTCGGGTTCGATCTATTATTTACTAATTCCTTTTGGTATTTGGACACTAATTTAGCTACGAAGTTAGTAATTTTGATTCTTATAATAAACACATACATACATATGTATATATACATGTATGTTTATATCCTCTCTTTAATGGTAAATTGAGAGGTAATTTATGTTCCTAATTAATAATTTGTTAAATTATTCATTAATTTTATTTCAAAACATTGATGCACTTCCTTCTTTAAAAATATTAATATGTTTGCTCTATGTCATCCTTGGAATAATTTTAGAGGAGGTGAACCATTATGTTTTATCTTATTAACATTTGGTTCCAGTTCCCTCTTTTTTATTACCAGTAAAATTATAGCATGCTTCATTATAGAAAATAATGTTATAAATGTTAAAATTAAACTTCTATACTTGTGGAGTTATATTATGACAATGGGGACAAACTTCAACTATTTTTTTGTATTTCATAGAAATATTGCTTTATCGAAGAAGATGTTATAAGTTTCACTTCTACAGCAATGCAGAGTTATAGAGGTTTGCATGTGTCTGTAATATTGTTTTTTATAGGGGTGTGTGTTCAATCAAGCTATAGAGAAAAGTCAAAACATGTGGACACATCTTGAACTTCACTAAAATTCTTCTCTTCTTCACCTAGAAAGTGTAGCCTCTTGCTAGTCCACCTGCATAACCACACGTCATCTTGTACTTATAATCTAATCTACTCATTTATGAATATCTAAGACACTAGGATCAAAGCATAAAACCTCAAGTCAAAAAAGCCTGATACGAGTGATAAACGACCTAAAAATAGTATGAAACTTAGCATTGTATAGGAAATAGTGTATGGAGAATCATACCCAACGCATCCTTACATCCAAACAGTTAGCATATGGTAATTAATATATGCTAATCATCATAAGGTATACTGAAGTCTAAGTTATTGTTGGGTGCTTAGGTATTCAAGTCATAAAACCTACGTCATTATACAACCTTGAGTGATGAAACAGACATAATAAACAAAGAAAACACAGTACCCATCAAACAATCCTCACACCATCTAGTTCCTTAGACATAAGATAACTCATGTGGCCTAAACATTAGACAAGGACTTAATCAAATCTTGGTTTCAAGCTTCTCTGTCCATTCCACTTCCTAATGCTAGAAAATAGACCCACAATTAAAGGGTGTAAGGTAATCCATGGTAATAACATCTTGACGCAATCATAATCTAGGTTGGCATCCACACATATCCTTTTCCTACTAGCACACTACAGACATCCAAGTATCTAGGATTCCTTTTGCGCACACTACCATAATAGAACACACACAACATTCCATTCTATTTGTATCGATAGTGGAACACAGTCATAATTCCACTCACGAGCCTACGTTATTGAACTTGCCCTTCAGATTAGCATATCAACCCCCATTATTTAGTCATCACCATCAAAATATCTCTAGAAACCCTACATAAGTCATAGAGTCATCTCATCAATGTTCTTAAATAACCATCTCAATGCGTCGCATCATCAATTCGCAATCGAATCTATCTTTTTTTGAGTTGTAACATCGAGATCCAATGACAAATAACTGAACGAGCATGCACGACCCAATCTCAAGGTCACATCTCAACTTCCCTTGGATGCTATAGCACCATCCTCAACTTCAATCATGTTGGTGCCGAAGTGATCATGTCAGCATTGATATGAATACTCAGTCAAACAACTTGATTATGTTCTTCATAGCCCAATCCTCGAAGCCTACTCCTCCATACCCTAAATTAGTTGCAAAAAAATCACGGATCACATCATATTGGTACTGACATGATGCCTTGACCAATTTCCTTAAGTCCAATCTTCCAACATCCATTTAAGCCTAGAGTTTTCAACATTCTAACCCGAAGTAGCAACGAGGAGGACCCTGAGCAATCATTTCAATACTAGCTTCTTGCCATAGCCAATTTTTACATATGTCTAAATTAGAAATTTCTCATCAAATATTCTTTCCCAAAAGCTACTATGCATAAGCCTTGGAGTCCCTGCACCACTCCCACAAAACCATTCACCACCAAGATGACTTGAACATCATTGTCGGCATGTTCTAGCCACCACCATCTTCGTGATTTCTATGCCTCAATTCCTCATTGAATCTTATGCAACGTATTTTGATGTTCCTAGACCTAGAAGAACAACATATTTCATCCGCATCACGTTTTGAACATTTTTTCCGTTAATTTGCATAATATGGTGACCTCTTTCTAATTACACTAAATGACTAACCAACATATCAAATGATACGTATACATATATCACACAACATCTAAACGTTGCATGCAAGCAATCCAAACTTGATTCAAAAACATATATCACCCTAAATCTTAAAAAAACATAAATAACAACTTGATTTTCTAAATTAGTGAAAAATGAATCAAAACACATACTTATCATTTTAAACTTGGTTTAAAGATGTTGCTAATGCTAGATGTAGACTTAAAAATGTATTAACATAAAAACTTATCTTGAAAACCATCGTTTTACTATGTCAACATGCATAAAATAGCGAGAGAGCAAAATCACTCACCTAATACCAAAATTATATGGATTTCAAAGTAAATCCAAGAGCGAACAATAGATGCACGAATCCCAAGGTGGTCCAAACAGTAAATCCCTATTCTTCCTTACAAACTACCCCATTAATGACATGATTTACCTACTTAAAGTAGAGGGAAGTAGTTGCTCTTTGGCTACAAAGTAGACTAATATGAAGGTTTGATCAGTTTTCAAAAGTGGAAAAAGAAATTAGGGACAAACCCATCTCCTAACTTAGGCACAAATCCAAAAATAGGTTTGTGGGCCTAATTCATGCCTAATTAATTACCCCATAATCTAGCCAGAAACTGTCCAAACTTCAAATGGCTATATCTCTTAAACATAAAGTCCAAAAGGCTATTATGATTACTATACAGAAAGACAAACCAAAACATCTTTCCAATGAAAGTGTCGACCTATATTTCAAATCCTATCAAAAAGCATTAGAACTTATAAGTTTTTAGGGTCAAAACAATCTAATAAAATTACTGAAGGTCAAAAATGACACTATTCAACATTCCCGTAGTTATAGTGTAATACAACCTAGTATGAATTTGAAATAATATTTTACAATCCTTCGATATATAAAATATGGGTCATTACACTCTCCTATATTTTAGGAATTTCTCCCCTTAAATCCTCAAATCGAAGAATGTGCTTTCAGTAGGCTTGGCTAATAGGGTAAAGTCAACAATATTTAGTCTGCATGCCTACCATACATAAGCAACTATCTCAAACATTATAAAAGCAATTGTGCAATTCGTGCAATCATAGGCTATCAAATAATATTTATTCCTATCCTGACATGTTGAGTACTAAACTACTTTATTACAGAACATCAAACGGTTACAAAATGCGAAATTTAACGATAAAATGGAAATTTCATTAAGTAAAGAGCTTTGTATTAGTGGTCTTTACTATTTGGTCTTGCATATGCAATTACCTTTGATCTTGCTCCTTTGAAACTTCATTAACTCCACCTCTTCCTCCTAAGCTGCTTCGTATCATGTCTAGCAATATGAATAGGCCTATGTTGTCTCAAATCCTCTAGTTCAATATAACGACCCGCCTTTTATACCATCGAAAGTCGACACCGAACACATCCGTAGTATTCAAATGTCAAACAATCAATTGTTGGAAAGGCAGATTGTTAGGGTAAAATAAAAAGAAAGAATAAAGAACAGGGAAATCGGAATATCATGGTGGAATAAATGATTATGACAAAGACAAAAATTATCACTCCAAAATACAGAGTACATCAGGGTTAAACAGACCTTATCAGCTAGACAGTTATAAAATTCCGACCTTACAATTGCTGATTGGTAAATAATATAATAAGCAGAAAATAAAACACTACGATGGATGAACGTCCAGCTCTACTTCAATAAGTCTATATCATCGAAGACAACCTGGGAAGAACTCGGTTTGACCCAAGCATTATAATAAAATTACACCCGGGTCATTCTGGAAAACAAGCGTGAGAAAACTCAAGTAATATGACAAACATATAAAAATTCTATGAGACCACGCCGCTAATGCAGAATGTGTTTTTACCTCACAAAAATAACGTCCATGAATGAAGAAATGAGAAACAAATCAAAACAACAATCCATCAAGCAAGAATGAAAATAATAATAGAAACAATCAAAATAAAGGATGAGTACTACTGAGAAAAAATCCCATGCTAAACGATTAGACATAAATAATACTAATTTCTAAACTGAGAGAATGGATACAAATAATTAAACATAGAGAAGAGTACAAGGCAGTTCTCAATGTGATTACGAAGATTTGAATTAACAACAATGGAAAAGGGATGTTTTTCCAACAAATGACTAGGAAGGTGCACCCTTACCTAAAGTATAAATCTTGAATATACTTGATAACTCCGATGGCTTTTGAAAACCTCCAAGTCAGGCACTGCCAACTTTTACTGAGTATCCGAGTATTTAACATCACAATATGTAGCACCAAATCCAATCAAGGATGAATAAGAAAATACCCTAATGGGAGCGACCCCACATAGCTTGGCCCCTACTTGCTTTTTGGGTTTATTCATTTCCGACAAAGGATGTTAACGCTGAAATTTGAACGCTAACACCTCGGTGTGTAAAGTGTAGTTGTGAAAGCACCACCCGATGATTCGGGAACAGAGTATAAGCAGAAAACTGCAGAAAAAACAGTAAACAACAGCGATTTTATAGTGGTTCGGCTTAATAGTTTGCCTACGTCCACTTTGAATATCTTTATTGATGAATTCGTTACAGATTGATACAATTCTTCCCAAGTACAATACACTTTGAGTTACTAAACACTTTGAACGAATCGCTTAAACTTCAATGTGAGTGAAAGTCTTCAAATCCATGTCGGATGTTTGAGATTCCCTCTTGAAGTTGTTAGTAGCATTCTACGTGTCTTGAAAGCTTTGAGTGTCGAGTCGGTTTGGAATGCAGCAGAGTATCGGTGCTTGGAAAGAATGAGCCAAAAGTCCCTTTCTAGTTGGAGCTAGGGTCGTATTTATAGACGTTTCTCGGAGTTAGGTCGTAGCTCGTACATGACTCATAATAAGTCGTAACTCGTACATGACTCATGATAGGTCGCGGCCGACCTACTGGGTTTAGCTCCTGGCTTGGTCCAAATTTATGCACCCATTTGAATGAATGATACAAGTTCTAAGTCGTCCCTGAGTTAACCAAATGCAACTTCCTTTATGCTAGCATGAGTCGTACACGACTCATCATAAGTCGTAAGTCGTCAACGAGTTATGGTATTGAACTTGTCTTCAAGTCTTAGGTCATGAACGACTTATCTGCAGTTATAAGTCAGCAGCGACTTAAGTGTTGTTGACTCTTCCTTTTAGTACTTTAAGTCGTCACTCCTTGAGGTCGTGGACTTTCTTAAGTCGTAAGCTGAACGCTGTGGTCGCGCGCGAATTAACCAGTCGTAGCTCCTTGTTTGCTTGCTTGAGTCGCTGACGATTCAAGGTAGGTCGTAAGCACAATTCTTTAACTCGTGCAACTCCTCAATTGTTGAGTCGGTAACTTGCTGAGTCGCTAAGTACCTTGAGTCGTTAAGTACCTTGAGTCGTTAAGTGGCAATTAGTTGAGTCGTCATTCATTTTAGGTTGGCAACGAGCTAAGGCTGTTGAGTCGTGACATTCCCTAAGTCGTTTAGGTCTTAACCTGTTAGGTTGTTAGCTCCTTAACTCGTAAGCTCTATAACTCTTAGACGCCTTGACTCGTGTGCTCTTTAACTTGTAAGCTCCTTATCTCGTAGACGCCTTAACTCGTGTGTTCTTTAACTCGTAGGCTCCTTAACTCGTGTGCTCTTTAACTCGTAGGCTCCTTAACTCGTAGACGACTTAACTCGTGTGCTCTTTAACTCGTAGGCTCCTTAACTCGTGTGCTCTTTAACTCGTAGGCTCCTTAACTCATAGACGAAACGGGGTTAACATTTGCCCCTCGAAGCACACGCTTAAGTCGTAAGTCGTGTGCTTCGACTCATCATAACCCGGGCGCGCCGATTCGAATTACAGTGCCTCCAGATATAAAATGCTTGAGTCGTTCCTCCTATCTCACTCTTCTCATTACTTATCCCCTGAGCCATTCCTGCCATTATCACGTCTTCAAGCTTCCAAAGGCGATCTCGACCCAATTTCACTTCCAACCATCTCTAGCTTCACACCACGTAAGCAACTTTCTCTTTTTCCCAATCGCCGATCACCATCATCGATCTCCGCCCACGATTTACATCCTTGAGCCTTGTAAATACTACTGCATGGATCATCGGTGGACTTAAGGCTATTTGATTTGATTCAGGATAACTTGCGATTTATAACGATTTCGTGGTGTGATAAGATTAAAGTTAAGGATTGTGAAGTTACTGGATTAATGGGTCAGGAGGAAAAAGCTTGTGGGTTAGGAGAAAAGACTAACGGGTTAGGAGGAGAAGTTAACGGGTTAAGAGTGAACCATTGTTTCGAGTAAGATTCAGCAGTCTTATGCGACCAAGTATTCTCTGCGACTTAGCAAGCTTTACGACTCAAACCCTGAGTCGTAGCCGAGTTAAAGCTTTGAAATTTTGAGTCGTGGCCGTGTTAGTACTTAGGAAATTTCCCACTGCTTTTCCACTGGAGTCCTTCCTCTGTTTCGCAGTCTTTGACCCAAAGCACTGCCGACTTAGAACACCATTGATTTAAAATTGAAGCAACTTAAACTGACTCGCCCCTTAATCCTTAAGTCGTGGGCAAGCTAGCCAGAAAACCAATGACCTGACCTAACTTTGAACCGCTGCATGGACTTTGAACTGTTGAACTTTATTGCATTCATTCACAGGTCACCTTAACTTGCGAGCTAACAATCTGTCCAATACAATATTTATAGAAAATTGGGACGAATATATTGCCATCGACTGCCCACATCAAATGACAGATTAGTCAATAACAGATAATTAACTCAAATAAATTGTGTGAACGAAGTGCTTTCATCAATTTCAAGTAAAATATTAAAGCAACACTGAAGTAGTCAATTGAAATTAACCAGCCTGCACTAATATTATGCTTGAACTTTAGATTAACAAGTTCTGAAATTTTGTAGTCGATCAATCATCGACTAGTTTAATTCCAGTTATATTTACTTGCTATTTTTATTAGTTTTGCATGACACTTCACACTTTTAGGAAATGTGCACCTTCACATTTGAATACCAGTTGCTTGTGCAGAATGACTTCTCAGGAAGAAGGTACAACAGTTCAGGCTGGAGAGGCAACTGTTATTCTGGCTCCACTAGTCAATCCTCCCGAAAGAGCCCCTACCATGCTATCATACAAAGTTTTTCGCCAGTTGTGCGCTCAGTTTGGCATTGCCGAATCAGATGCCATTCTTCCTGAGAGAAGTAACACTGCTGACATAGCACCCCCTGGCTTTGTGACAGTTAACCGACAAATGTGCCTGAGCGGGGCCATCCCTCCTGTCAACAACTTTCTCCAGCATCTTCTTCGTCAACTGGCCATCGCTCCATCCCAGCTACATCCCAACGGTTATGCCATTCTGATGGGATTGGGTGTGCTATTTAGGAGAACGCTTGATCGACTTCCGAGCTTTGATGAAATCTGTTACTTATGTTCCTTTACCCGGACCAAAGATCATCCTTCTATTACTGTTGTGAGAAGCGCCCGAAACCGCAAATTGATCGTTGGCCTTCCAGACACTGCTCATGGGTTCCTAACCCAGTTCTTCTTTGTTCGTTGCCCCCCGGGGTTTTATGCTGTGTGGAGGGAAGGAAGTAAGATCATCCATCTTTGTTACTACGTTTGTTATCCGACTTTTGCAAGAATGAATTGTTAAGTGTTAACTCCGCTTCTTTTTACTTTCAGCGCTCCCCCCTCCTTCTAAGGATCTCTGTCATAAGCCAACTTTCGAGAGGCTCAAGGCCGTGCCAGTTGAGGAGAGAGACATTCAATTTCTGTTGAAAGACGAATTTTTGCATCAGTACGGACTTTTGCATACTTCTCGTTCTACACATCCTCATGAAATCCCAGACTCCCCAGCTAGAACGTCGGATGCCCCAGCTTCTACTGACACATCTATACCAAAAGGACCTGCTCCCGAGGCTTCGCTAGTGAAGTGCTCCACCTCTGTTGATATTGCGGGGCCATCTGACAAACGTGCCCCGGTTATTGAGGAAGAAGAGCCTCAGGGATCTCCTCAATATTCACAGAAATCTGGTGAAAAAGCTGAGAAAACCAGTCCTGTCAAGCAGAGCAGGGACGATACTTTCGAAGGACTGAGCGACCTCTTTGCCACCTTACAAGAGATCTATAAAGATGATCCCATCACTACCGGGATTTCTTCTTCAGTAGTCGAGGCTACTTCTACTCTACAACAGACTCCGTCAACTTAAGAGTTGATGTTAACTTCTACACCCATAACTACTCCACAATTAAAGAGTGGTTCGTAGTTTGATGCACGTAGTTTGCACATTACACTCACTTAGAATCTTTCAGCACTTTTATGCTTCTGACTTTTTGTACTTTGAAGAATTCTAAAATTTAGCTCTTTTTTATTTCAGATCCTCCGATGGGGCACAGCGGATCCTACTATGATGATTTCCAGCGCTACGGGAGGCGTAGCTAATATGATTACAGGCGTTACCTCCCCTCTTACAGAGAATCTGATGAAGAAAGAGCCGCCCGAAAGGCTCAAGAGAAGAGGGCTCAAGAGGAGCGTTATGAAAGAAGAGAGAGGGAGGAGCGCCACGATTCTTCGCAGAGAGGCGACGATTCCCATAAAAGAAAATCCCATGATGACAGAGGAAAAAGTCATATGGTTGAAGATTCAAGCAAGCGAGCCCGACATGGTGAGAAGCACACCGCTACAACTCCTGAAAAGGTTACTGCCCCCGCCTCGCTTGACATTCCTTCCGACTCTCCCGCTCTCGGGAAGACAGACATCCAGACAATAATTAGCAGGCCCAAATTCCAAGTTGGACCGGGCCCGGCCACTTTGCAAAGTCGGTTTCCACAGTGGTGTCTGAAGGGAGTAAGGTTCGACCTTGACTTGGTTCCTATTGACAAGTCTGCCATGTTACGAAACCTCGATGCCGTCAAGCTTGATATTGAGAGGATGTCAAACTGGCAAAAACTTGTTGACGAGCTCCAAAGGGTTAATCGTGCAAACATAGAGGCCATGCTCACTATGGAAAATGACAAAGCCGAATGGCAAAAGGTTCTTGAGCAACATGACACTGAAATGAGGAGCATCGCTTCTTACAATGAAGAGCTTGAAGCAAAAGTTGAGGAACTGAAACAAGAGCTTGCTGCTTCCTATACTTCCTATTCTCAAAAAGAAGAAGTGCTCCTAAAACAAGTGAGAGATGCTCATGCCAGCCAAAGAGATGCCGAAGACGGGCTTGAAGTGCAGAAAAGAATTAGTGAGGGCTATGTTGCTGATATTGAAGAGCTTCGGAAGAAAAACAGCTCCCAAGAGGCGGAGATTCAAATGCTTAAGCTTCAACTTTCTAAAGCTAAAATGGAGCGTGATGAGGCCGTTGCCGGCAAGATTGCAGCTGAAGAATCTCACGAGGCAACGAGGACCAACATCAGCTCAACATTATTTGATTTCTACCTGCATAGCATCTTGGGGCGTGGTAGCCACGCCTTTCTAGGCCCCAAGTATGAAATTACTCTCGCTGAAGTTTGGGAGGCCGCACTCGATATGCTTGGCGGTAAAGGCGCTGGCTATGCTGAGTCAGCTCTTAAGGAGCATTATCTTGATGATGATGCACGCGCCGCTCTCGCCAGGGGAGAGAACAGCTTGCAAAATTAAGGGCCGAAACAGCGGCAGGAGAATATTCAGGAAAAACTGTCTCAACTGTTCCACTTCAGCCTTCTCCTTCGGCCGAAATTGACATTATCGGTTCTAGTTCTCATTCTCTATCTCCTACCAAAGTTACCACCGAGATCACAAGCATACACGGTGGAGATGAAGGCAACGAGGGTGCCGAGGCACAGGCTTACGAGGTTGATGTCAGAATACCGAATTCTGCAGGTAACTCTACTGTTAATCTTGCCCAAGTAGACTGCTCATCTGTTTCTTACGAGCTTGATGAGCATTTTGACTACTTCTTGAACCTTAGCGAACCTTTATCTCCGCTTTTTACTGACTTTAACTTCTTTTCCTCTATAGAGAAAGCACCGAGCATTGTTCAGACTTCTCCTCCTCCAATTATTCCTTCTCCGCCTCTTAAGGTCACTCCTCCTTCTGCCTCGCAACCCGGGTCACAAGAGGAGCAAATAGAAGCTCTTCACGGCTTGGATGATCCTGCTGCTTCTCAAGATCCGAGAGGAGAAGAAACTGAAGGAAGCGAGAAGACCCCAGAACCTACTGGCTCCGATGATGAACCGCTAGCTAAACTTTTTTCTCCAGGGAGTGGGTCTTCCTCCAAAATGAGGGGAAAGCAGGGAGTCTCTAAGAAGAAGAAGAAGAAGGGATCCTTAACTGGCGAAGAAGAAATGGAAGAAAGTCCGACTGAGCCTCTTTCTCCTTCATCCCCTACTCTTACAAGCTGGCCTAAGAAGTTGGTTATCCGACCGGGTGCGGGCTCAAAAGGTGGACAGAAGAAGAAATGGTGGCTCTGGTTCTGTGGCTTTCATATCGCTTTTTGCCTTTTTTTTGCATGTACTGACCGAAAATTGTGCGGGTACCGGCCCCCCACTTTTCTTTTGCTTTTTACTTTGGAACTTGTACCTTTATAAAATTCTAATAGTGTTAAATAAAATGATTCTTTTTCTTTGTACAAACTTCTGTCTGTATCTGAGAATGCATTTATTATTCATTTTTGTACAAGTTTCTTTGCACGATATTGCAGTGAGCTTATGGTATACTGTTTGAGCGCAATTTTACCGATGTAGTTATACCATGTTTCCCCTATACCATAAGCTCGTTGCAATATTTTATATTTTGAGGGGACTTGTACTTTTATTTTTCAGAGAATAATCATTCCCTACTTGGAGGGATATTATTTCGTTAAAAAACAGAGTACAACTCCCTCCACATAAGTTTTTATGCTTCATCCTTCAAAGGTATCACTTTTTCCATTGTGCATACACACATTTTATCAAGTGAATTCTTCTACGTGGTAAAGCGGGTATCTGAAGGGTACTTTAACTTCGTTCTGTGGAAGGGAATTTCCTAGAATAGGTGGATTATTCTTCCTTTGAGAGTTAAAGTGTGCCTTTGAAGATGTTTTTTTTATTATTTTACTTGCCACATTAAAGGGCTTCTTGATTTTTTGTTTCTTTGAAAAGTTGCACCTCTGAGGAAGGCTTTTTCACGTTTCAACACCTGGAATTTTTATTTCAATCTTGGTGAAACGTGTGCCTCCGAAGAAGTCTTTCTGCTTGATTATGCCTCCGGGAGGAGGTCTTTTCATTTCTGCCTCTGGGAAGAGGTCTTTCTGTCTTATTGTGCCTCTGGGAAGAGTTCTTTTTGTTTCTGCCCCTTGGGAGAGGCTCTTTTTTTTTTTATTTCAACTTTGGTGAAGTGAAATTCCGAAGAGCGGCTGTTGCACTTCAACTCCTGGTGAAATGTGCCTCCGAAGAGGTCTTTATTTTGTTTTGCATTTCAACTCTGGTGAAGTGAAACTCCGAAGAGCGGTTGTTGCACTTCAACTCCTGGTGAAATGTGCCTCCGAAGAGGTCTTTATTTTGTTTTGCATTTCAACTCTGGTGAAGTGAAACTCCGAAGAGTGGCTGTTGCACTTCAACTCCTAGTGAAATGTGCCTCCGAAGAGGGCTTTGATTGCCTGGAAGTTACTCTCTCATGGTTGGAGGGTCATGACTCCTCCAATCTTTTTTGTTGAGTAGAGAACTTTTTTTTTTTGCGGCATATGCCTCGTTAGAGGTCTTTATCCTCCGAAAAGTTGTGCCTCTGAAGAGGGCTTGTGCCTCCGAAGAGGGCTTTAGTTGTTCCTTGTCCACTTGCTTATGCCTTTTCAGCAATCCTCTGTTTTTCTTTTCAAGCTCACACTCCCTTCTCTTACAAGTAGTTTGTTTAATCCAAAGAAGTGTACTTCATTGCTAAGCAAGTTCGCGAGAACGGGCATAAGCTTCTTAGTTGGATGTTTGTTTGTTCAAACGATCTCAATTTATTAGCAAGAGGCCGTTTTCGGCAAAATCATTGACCGTTCAATTGAAGCACTTCCTATCTAGGATTTGAATTCGAGGCTTTTGTGACTTGAAATTTGTTTGTTGAATGATAACAAGAATCACTTGGTCTTGTAATGTGCAAGTTTTATTTTCGTTGCGTGCAAAAATTTAAATCGACATTTCAGTAATACATTTAATGTACTTTTCATATCGAAAATAAAGCAAACATGTAATAATAATAAGGAACACAAGATTTATAGTGGTTCGGCGAAGAATTTGGGCCTACATCCACTTTATAGTCTTTCATTATTCTCTTGCATCGGCTTTACAATTGCTTTCAATTACAAGAATCATACATTTATAACTCTTTTTACAATATTTCAACAAAGCTTTTAAGTAAAGTATGGACGTAAGTGGTTGCTGTTCCAAGCTCTTGGAATTTGATCTCCTTCAACAGTAGTGAGTTTGAATGTGCCGTCAAGAAGCTTCTGACCTATGACATATGGTCCTTCCCAATTTGGCCCAAACACACCTGTCGCCGTCATAATTCTCTTCAGGACTAGGTCTCCAATCTCAAAGTTGCGTTGGCGAACTTTGAAATTGAAATGTCTGGCTATCCTTTGCTGATGAGCTGCGATTCTGAGCTCAGCCTCTTCTCTTTTTTCATCAAGGAGATCTAGTGCCTCAAGCTGTAATTTTTCATTCTCCGCTTGATTGAAATGGATTCTTCTATGTGAATGGACCTCTGATTCTACTGGAATCATTGCTTCTGACCCGTATGCCAATGAAAACGGAGTATGCCCAGTCGCAGTTTTGTGGGTAGTTCTGTATGCCTATAGTGCTAGTGGTAGCTTATCGACCCAACCACCTTTTGCTCTCTCGAGTTGCTTCTTGATGGTTGACTTGATAATTTTGTTTACTGCTTCCACCTGCCCGTTTGTCTGCGGATGAGCTACTGCTGAGAAGCTTTTTCGGATTTTGAATCGTTTGCAAAATTTTTGGAATTCTTCACTTTCGAACTGAGTACCATTGTCTGTAATTATCTTTTGAGGCACACCATACCTACAAATGATACTTTTAGTCACAAAACTTATCATCTTTTTAGAGGTGATAGTAGCCAGTGGTTTAGCTTCTGCCCATTTAGTAAAATAATCTACAGCAACAATGGCATATTTGATTCCAGATTTGGCAGTTGGTAAAGGTCCTACAAGGTCTATCCCCCATACTGCAAACGGCCATGGACTGACCATCTGTGTGAGTTCAGTAGAAGGTGCTCTAGGAATTTTGGCAAATCTTTGGCATCTGTCACATTTTCGGGAATAGTCTGCTGCATCTCGATTAATTTCTGGCCAAAAATATCCGTATCGAAGAATCTTTTTTGCTAAAGTTTGACCACCTAAATGATCACCACATTCTCCCCTATGCACCTCAGCTAGGATTGTTTTGGACGCTTCCCTGGATACACATCGAAGTAATGGGATTGAGAATCCTCGTCTGTATAATTGGCCATCCTGGACTATATAGCGAGAGGCTTTCCTTAGTAGCTTCTGTCGTTCTTTTGAATTTTCCGGTAAAGAGCCATTGAGCAGATATTCTGTTATTGGAGTCATCCATGATTCTTGCTTTTGAGACACGCCCATGATCCAATCAATATCCATCTCATTAATGCTTGGAGCCGACAGGACTTCCACTGGAGCTAACCCTAGAAATTGAGTTTCTCCTGTGCTAGAGTACTTTGCGAGAGAACCTGCTTTTATGTTTTCTTCTCGAGGAATATGGCTTATCGTGTAGTGGTCGAAGTCACACAGGAGTTCCCAGGCCTTTGACAAGTAGGCAGGCAGATTTCCCCCTTTCGCTTGGAATTCCTTCTTGACTTGGCATACAATAAGCTGAGAATCACTGAAGATCTGTAATGCTCGGATGTTTAGTTCTTTAGCAATTCTCAAGCCAGCGATAAGAGCTTCGTATTCTGCTTCATTGTTCGTTGAAGGAAATTCCAATCTTAGTGCATAGCATAATGACCGACCTTCAGGGGTTTCAAGTAAAACTCCGGCTCCAGAACAGTAGTCATTTCTCGCGCCATCAACATATAACTTCCATTGGATTGGGGAATCATTGATCGTTTCCTCCTCACTGTTACCCTTATATGTGAATTCTGCGATGAAATCCGCTAAAGCTTGTCCGTTGATTGCTTTTCGGGGATGATAAGTGATGTCATATTGACTGGGTTCAATGTTCCACTTTAGAAAACGACCTGAAGTCTCAGGGCGAAACAGGACTTGCTTTAAAGGTTGATCAGTGAGGACTCTGATAGGATGAGCTTGGAAATATTGCCTCAACTTCCTCGATGCAATTAGTAGGCAATAGGCGAGCTTTTCCAACTTGGAGTAGTTCATCTCTGCTCCAGTGAGTCTTTTGCTGATATAGTAAACCGGATGTTGAATCCTCTTGTCTTCTCGTATCAACGCTGCACTTAAAGCATGAGATGATACTGCCAAGTATATAAGAAGATCCTCACCATCGCCGGGCCTAGAAAGTATTGGAGGTGTTTCCATATGGCGAATCAATTCATCAAAGGCTTTTTGGCATTCGGGAGTCCAATCAAAGTTTTTCTTTCCTTTCTTTAGAGCGTCAAAGAATGGGATGCATTTATCAGTAGCTTTGGAAATGAACCGACTCAAGGCGGCGACTTTTCCGTTGAGACTTTGCAATTCCTTCTTCGTTCTAGGAGCTTTGACTTCTTTTAAGGCGGTAATTTGAGCTGGACTAGCTTCAATGCCCCTAGCGCTCACGATGAAACCTAAGAACTTTCCGGACTCCACCCCAAATGAACATTTTAAAGGGTTAAGCTTCATTCCGTATTTCCGGAGGACTGCGAACATTTCTGCTAAGTGTTCTATGTGATCCACTGCTTTCTTAGACTTTACTAACATGTCGTCGACGTAGACTTCCATAGTCTTGCCCAATTGCGGTTTGAACATAGCATTAACAAGTCTTTGGTAGGTTGCCCCCGCATTCTTCAGCCCGAAGGGCATAACTCTGTAGCAGTAAAGGCCAACATCGGTGATAAAGCTCGTGTCCTCCTGATCTGGCTCATGCATCATGATCTGGTTATATCCGGAGTAGGCATCCATAAAAGATAACAATTCATGTCCCGTTGTTCCATCTACCAGTTGATCGATCCTGGGTAATGGGAAGCAGTCTTTGGGACAGGCCTTGTTTAGATCTGAAAAATCGATGCACACTCTCCATTTTCCGTTGGCTTTCTTAACCAGCACTGGATTTGAAACCCAATTCGGATAGGTAGCTTCTTTGATAAAGTCATTCTCCATGAGCCGATCAACTTCTTCTTTTAATGCTGCTGACCTTTCTGGACCTTGGGTTCTTCTTTTCTGTTTCACAGGCGTAAATTTTGGATCAATATTCAGAGCGTGTACTGCAACTTCTGGGGATATTCCGCACATATCGGCATGAGTCCAAGCAAAAACATACAAATTTGCTTTTAAAAAAGATATTAAGATATTCTGAATTGACACATGAAGTTGTGAACGCACATTCAACACCTTATTTGGGTCCTTCGGGTCAACAGGTACTGGTACTGTCGTTTCCACTGGTACCACTCTATTCTCCCCTGCACTGGCTTTTCTAGGATCCATCTCTTTTCGTGCTCCGCTGTGCTCGCCAGTGCAGGGTCCGCCCTGTAATTGCTACATGGTTGGTTCTTTGATGCGGACTGGGGTTGCCGCATCCTTTCCCATTTCTCTTTTCCTTGCCTCTCGCAGCTCTGTCAGATAACACTCCCGCCCGGCATTTTGATCCCCTTTTATAACACTACTCCATTGTCTGTGGGGAATTTAATGGTGAGGCACCATGGGGCCAGAACAGCTTTGAACGCTGCAAGAGATGGACGGCCAAGGAAAGCATTATAAGTAGAAAATTCATCAACAATCACAAAAGTTTGCTTGCGGACTACTTTTCTTTCTCCCTCTCCGAGTTCTACAAGCAAATCAATGGTTCCTATCGGCTACTTTGGCTCACCAGTGAAGCCAGCGATTTTCTGTGACGAGGCTTGCACATAAGCCATAGGGATCTTCATTTGGTCGAATGTTTTCTTGAAGAGGATATTACAGGATGCGCCACAATCAATGAGAACTCTTCTGACAATAGCTGGCCCGATACCAGCCGAGATAACTAAGGGATCCAAGGTAGGAGTTTCAACACCTGTGGAATCCCTGGCTCTGAACACAATATCATCATTGAAAGTTCTTTGTTGTTTCAGGGGCGTAGCATCTTCCAAAACAAAGACATCTTCTTCGGCCGGTGCATATTTCAAAGCCCGGGTATACCTTTCCATCTCACCCCAGCTCCTGCCTGATGGGTGAGGTCCTCCCGTAATGACATTGATAACAGACCTTCCAGATACATGCCCTGCAGCCTTCTCACTTGTCCTGGGTTGATGAGCAGGAGCTTGTTGCCCCTGACTAGACGAAGCAGGATTGCTGCTATTCTTTTCCACAAATTGCTGCAGCTTGTTTTCCCTTATCAACTCTTCAATCCAAATTTTCAATTGGCGGCATTCATCGGTATCATGACTGGGTTGATTATGGAAGCGGCAGAACTTCCCGCTTTGTACAGCTTTTTTCCCGGTTCTCAGAACGGGAGGTTTACGATAATCAACAGAATCTCTAGTGGCCAGGTAAATACGCTCCGGCGTATCTGATAAAGGAGTATATTCCGATGGTTTGAAGGAACGAGGCTTCTTCATATTTTTCTGTTTCTTCCCATCGTTGTTTTCCCTTTTCTGTCCTACAGATTCATTCTTGCGTGGAGCAGCAATGTTATCTTCAGCTTTTTCCAATACTGCCTTTACCAGTACAGGACGGCTTTCCAGGCGTATGAACTCATCTGCTTTCTTGTAGAATTTTTCATGGGAATTTGGTTCCTTCATGTTTAGCCATTTTCCAAATTCGCTCGACTTGTCGATGGCCCTCATCAGATAAGTCAAGATCATTCGTGGTTCTGCATTGTCTACCTCGGCCAGTGCTATATTAAAGCGATTCAAGAAAGATCTGATAGTTTCCCCTGGATTCTGTTCTAAACTTGACAACGACATGATATCTTTGGCTTTTGAAGCATATAGTCTGAACTGCTCCTTGAATTTCCGGGTTAGGTCAGAAAACTGATCTATAGACCGGATTGGTAGCTTGGTGAACCAAAGCAGAGCTACACCTTCCAAATATACAGGAAAATATCGACACTTTATTTCATCAGAAGCTCTGGCACCTGTCATGTGCAAATCATACTTATACAAGAATTCGTTCGGATCACTTGTCCCCTTGTAAGCTGGAATAGTTGGAGGGACGAACTTCCTCGGGAACTCAGCCTTTAAGATCCTTTCGGTAAACGGGGTTTTACTTGGAGCGAAACCCCATTCTTTCTCGTCTTCATCCCTTTGCATGTTGTCTTTCATGATTTGTCGAACCATTTCAGAAAGATACCCCTCATCATTTCGAGCTTTAGATCCACCAACTTCAGGAAATGTCTGCTCAAAGGGGCTGGCAGCCCTCTCAGGAACGTTCCTTTCTTCAGCATCATGAACGTTGCCAGCAAAGTTCCTTTCATTACCCGTTGGTTGACGGTTTGCCCCAAGCAAATCGTTCAACTTATTCAAAATTAGGGCATTTTGGGCATTCTGAGCCTCCAATTGTGCACTTTCGGCATTTATCTGCTGGTTCAGCCCTAAGATTACAGCATCCAACTCCGCTTTTGTAACCCCAACAGGCGGAGTGGCTTGATTAGGTACTGGGGAAGAGGAGGTTCCCTCTTGAACATTTCTAGATCTAACAGATTTACTCCTTCTCCCCGGAGCCATGATTTCAGATAAACTCCTAGTCTTCAGAGAGATTACTTCAACAAACTTTCGAGGAGCAATGATGATAATTCGCCTGAGTTCAGTTTTCTCAGTGGAAGCACCAAAAATGTTAACGCTGAAATTTGAATGCTAACACCCCGATGTGTAAAGTGTAGTTGTGAAAGCACCACCCGATGATTCGGGAACAGAGTATAAGCAGAAAACTGCAGAAAAAACAGTAAACAACAGCGATTTTATAGTGGTTCGGCTTAATAGTTTGCCTACGTCCACTTTGAATATCTTTATTGATGAATTCGTTACAGATTGATACAATTCTTCCCAAGTATAATACACTTTGAATTACTAAACACTTTGAACGAATCGCTTAAACTTCAATGTGAGTGAAAGTCTTCGAATCCATGTCGGATGTATGAGATTCCCTCTTGAAGTTGTTAGTAGCATTCTACGTGTCTTGAAAGCTTTGAGTGTCAAGTCGGTTTGGAATGCAGCAGAGTATCGGTGCTTGGAAAGAATGAGCCAAAAGTCCCTTTCTAGTTGGAGCTAGGGTCGTAT
Organism: Allium cepa; assembly: GCA_030765085.1. Taxonomy (NCBI): domain Eukaryota; kingdom Viridiplantae; phylum Streptophyta; class Magnoliopsida; order Asparagales; family Amaryllidaceae; genus Allium; species Allium cepa. Next base: position 878,986,088 of record CM060931.1, on the reverse strand, counting down.
TTATATACATTTCTCGGAGTTAGATCGTAGCTCGTACACGACTCATAATAAGTCGTAACTCGTACATGACTCATGATAGGTCGCGGCCGACCTACTGGGTTTAGCTCCTGGCTTGGTCCAAAGTTATGCACCCATTTGAATGAATGATACAAGTTCTAAGTCGTCCCTGAGTTAACCAAATGCAACTTCCTTTATGCTAGCATGAGTCGTACACGACTCATCATAAGTCGTAAGTCGTCAACGAGTCATTTCATTGCAGCATGGTATTGAACTTGTCTTCAAGTCTTAGGTCATGAACGACTTATCTGCAGTTATAAGTCAGCAGCGACTTAAGTGTTGTCGACTCTTCCTTTTAGTGCTTTAAGTCGTCACTCCTTGAGGTCGTGGACTTTCTTAAGTCGTAAGCTGAACGCTGTGGTCGCGCGTGAGTTAACCAGTCGTAGCTCCTTGTTTGCTTGCTTGAGTCGCTGACGATTCAAGGTAGCTCGTAAGCACAATTCTTTAACTCGTGCAACTCCTCAATTGTTGAGTCGGTAACTTGCTGAGTCGCGAAGTACCTTGAGTCGTTAAGTACCTTGAGTCGTTAAGTCGACAATCAGTTGAGTCGTCATTCATTTTAGGTTGGCAACGAGCTAAGGCTGTTGAGTCGTGACATTCCCTAAGTCGTTTAGGTCTTAACCTGTTAGGTTGTTAGCTCATTAACTCGTAAGCTCTTTAACTCTTAGACTCCTTGACTCATGTGCTCTTTAACTCGTGTGCTCTTTAACTCGTAGACGCCTTAACTCGTGTGCTCTTTAACTCGAAGGCTCCTTCACTCATGTGCTCTTTAACTCGTAGGCTCCTTAACTCGTAGACGACTTAACTCGTGTGCTCTTTAACTCGTAGGCTCCTTAACTCGTGTGCTCTTTAACTCGTAGGCTCCTTAACTCGTAGGCGAAACGGGGTTAACAAAGGATAACAAAGCTCGAGTGAGTAACACATCGTCAGAGAGTGAGAGATAAAAAGAATGAAGCAAAGTCGACAGTCGACAGTCGATAAATTAACTATTGGGAATGATAAGATGGTTGTTTCACTTGCACTTGATTTTCAAATCACAACAATTTTTAAGACTCTTTAGAAACATTCTTCTTTAAAATATTCGTTTTAAAAGGGAAAATGATATTTTCTAAGTGTATTGAAACGAGGATCAAAACGAATGTCAAAACATTGTTTATTATAAACCCAAACCACTTACACTTAGCTTTATCTAAAACAATTCTTTATGGAAGGTTTTTTGCTTTATAGGCTATTATTTATAAAATTTAAAACAATATTTATAATCTCAAATGATAGTAAATCAATTGAACTTCTTTTATAAGTTTTAAATCAGATGTTAACTATCCCAGAGTATAATTTATATATCCTTTTATAATTCTTAAAACCGAATTAATTTTCCAAAAGAAAATAAATCAAATTTTAAATCCCTTTTATAAATTTAAACCAACACTAATTATCTCGTAGAGTAATGAGTCACATATCTAATCTTTTATAATTTTAAGAATAGTATTAATTATCTCGAAAGATAATAAAGTAAGTTTGTAATCTCTATTAAATAAATCAATCAATTCTTTTTGTTTATACAGTAAATTTTCTAAAATACTTTTATTAAATCAGTAAATTAACTTTAAAACCTTTATTAAATTAGATAATTTACTTTAAGACACTCACTTATTTAATTAACTTTAAAACAATTTTTTAAATCCATTAATTTACTTTAAACTCTTTTCTTAAAACAATCAATTAACTTTTAAAACATTGTTAATTAAAAATATTAAACGAATTCTAAATTCATTAATTAAATGACATATTAGATTCAAACGTCGTTGATTAAATAAATTTAAAATGTCTTTAATTAAAATAGTACTAAACTCAAACATCATTATTTGAATTGATTGATTACATTTAAACTTCATTAATTAAAATGATCTATTAAACTCAAATATCATTAATAAAATTATTAATACATTTAAGTATCATTAGTTAAATGATTAATTAAATTTAAACATCTTTAGTTGAAACAATTTATTTCATTCAAATAATCATCAATTAGAAGGATTAATTAAATCCAAATATCATTAACTGGATGGATTAATTAAATTCAAACATCATTAGTTAAAATGATTTGTAAAACTTTAAAAATAACTAATTAAAATAATTAATTTATATATCATTAATAGTATTAATTAATAAGTTTAAATATCTATTTTGTGAAAACCAAGCTCAAGACAACACACACGAAGGATTTAGGACAGGATATTCAACAACTGACGATACAACGAAAATTGCTATAACGACATTTGAACAATTTAAATAGAATATCATGAATTAATACAACTAAAAATCAATATAAGTAACATAAGGAATAATTAACAAGTTATTGGCAAGAAACCCCAAATGGTCCCTCTACAAATATTCATTGCAAAATAATGGTTATGGATTATATATATAACCATATGGGTTCACAACAATTAAGTTAATATGTCATCCGTTTTCCAAATAGAGTTTTCAACCAAAAATCAATCAAACAACTACAATAATATCTAAACTATCAACCAAGCATTCAACAATAAATTTTTACAGCATCATAGATATTATATAGTTAACTTAAGGGTGAGTAAACTCACAGAGACTTTAGTTATGCTGAGGCATTCTAGTTTGGACTAAAATCAAACGGGCATTCGATTTTAGCTTGAAATTCTGCAAGCTTCAATCTCCTTCAATCCAACTCCATAACGTAGACATCGATTCTACGAGTACAACTTACTCACCGCGCTCGTATTTGACCTCATATGAAATAGATATTGATTTGATAAGAAATCAGGTTAATTAAATTAATTAATTTACATAAATTGCTTAATTAATATACTTACCATAAATCCTTTCTTCCTTACTTATCAAAATTGAGGTTTCCTCTACTTGAATACGAGATGCACGCTGATACCCAAAACGTGCACAACCCCACATAGCTAACATCCTTCGTTTCTGAACGAAAAAAACTTTCAACTTCACCAATGTTCCTCCCTTTGCTCTCTCTCCCCGCACTGGACATCTCAACAACAAGCTCGGTTAAGCATACTTCATAGCGACCCGGGGTCACTCTTGACCAAAGGTAGTGCTCGCATTTTGCAATCAAAGCATGGCGATGTTGAAAACTTTAGGAAAGAAGCTCCTCGCCAAGCGCAGCCCACTGCCACTTTTGGTTCAGCCTCCAACCCCCTCTTGCTCTGACAAAAGCATGCCTTAGTTCTGCTTGAAGCAGCTCCAAAAGGTCAAACTCGAAAAACTATGTACAAACATAAAGATTTGGATATCGAATGGTGGATCTAGCTCCAACGAGTTTAAAAAAATTTATTATCAGATTTTTAGATGAGAAGGTGATTTTATTTTAAATTTGAAGGACCTACCTTTTTTTTCTTGTTAGGAAGTTGGAACAAGGATGGAACTAGAAAAATGAAAGGAATTTATGCATTGAGTTAATTGATTTTACAACAAAAAAATAAATATAAAATCAAATGATTATGTTTCCCTTTTACATAAAAAAAAATTCTCGAGCTGCCAAAATGTCCATGACATCAAATCGTTATTTAAAATTTGAATTTGAATTTGAATTTACAATGATTTTTATATGAAATATTTATGGTACCCTACCATGCAATATTGCATTCGAGTATGAACCACGAGTAACCGAAATAAAATATAAACGGGCAATAATATGTGAAACGATCATAAATCAACAGTGAACTATACAATTTGTTTTATTTTGTGAAATTTTCCAAATATCATTGTTTGTCGGTAAATCATCAAACGGATAATTTCAATATTTTCCAAATTAAAATTAGGGAAAAGTCGTATGAATTAAATAAATAATTCGTAATCAAAAATCAATTCGTTTTATTACAATTTGATTTCTTATTATTTATTCGAACCATTTGTTATTGTAATAAATTTACAAATGGGGTTACCATTATTATTTATTAATTAAAGGATTTAAAATGAACTATGAAATCTATTTAATTCATATTTAGTCCACCATTCAAATACTTAATTCTAAATTCAAATATTTAAACGATCAATATATTGGAATTCGAGGTATTAAATTCCAAAATCCAATTATTTAAATATTTAAAATTAATTAAATGATTAAAATCAAATGACCAGAATTTTTGATTTATTACACTGAACCTCGATATTAACAAGCAGATTTGGTTCCACTATAATGTTAGAGTCGTGCACCAACTTCTACTAGTGGGAAATGTGAAATACATTATGCATGCATATCATATTCTGAGGTTAGCTGACTCTATTGGAAAGGTTCCCAATCGTCAAGTAGCGGAAAAGGACCGACGAATCTCGGTGCCAACTTTCTTTTAGTACCGAATCGAACTTCATTATTCAGAGGAACGCTAAATTTTTACGCAACAATTGAATTCTTAAAACTAAATTAATTTTTTGATCTACTTTACTTATTTCATTATGTAGAAAAATCCTAGAATAATAACTATAAAATTTTGGGATTCTTCTAAGAAATAAAAGAATAATTTTAAAATTTCTTAACGCTAAAGAGGGAAAAGGTTCCATGTGAACAACGCTTGCACGTGGTTGAAACCAAACAAACAGCATATCATCGATAGAGAATTCTAAAACTCTATGTCTCTTGATAGTGTTGCTCTTCTATCAATCTTGAATAGTTTTCATCCATTGTCGACTGATCTTGATATTCTCTGAAGTATCTCTAATCTTATCTAGCTCCATATCAATTTTTTGCCCACTTTCCACCAACATGAAGGAACATTAGATGGTCGACCATATAAAGCCTCAAACGATACCATAAATGCTAGATTGATGCGTATTGTTGTATGTGAACACTATTAAATGCAACTAATCATTCCATAAGCCTCTAAAGTCGAGTGCACAAGCTCCCAAGAGGTCCTCCATGAAACATTAACCTCTAAGTATGCCCATCAGCATGTAGATGATAAGTTGTACTTAGATGCTGCTCTATCCCTAATGTCTCTTACAAGCACTTCCAAAACCTACTAGTGAACAATGTGCCAAGGTTATTCACAATGCTCTTTGGCTTATCATGGAATCGCATAATCAATTTCATGTGCAACCCTGCCAATATAAATGATGTTCTATATTACTTTATAGATAAATCGAGAACTCTTTGTCAATTTATCAACATGGTCCAAATGCTATTGTACCCTCCTGTGGTCCTTGGTAATCCATGACGAATCCATCGATATCTTCTTTCAGTTCCACTTAGGAGTATCAAGCAGTTGTAGTAAACTATTTGGCAACTTCTACTCAGCTTTCACTAGGTAAATGTAACAGCCGGAATTTTCGAACCTCGGAAATCGACACAAATACGTCCACTGTATTGTGTGCCAAGTAATCAAATGTCGAAAAAACTCGAATGTTAAAGAAAAGAAGAAGAAAGAAGAAGAGAAGAGAAGGGAAGAAGAAGAGAAAAGAACTAAATAAACAACACATGATCTCATAATCACAACGGAACAACATTATAATATAATATAATATCAATGATCTTTACAAAAGAGATACTATTATATACATGCGTCCATCAGAGTACATTGATGAATACAATCGTTATCCTGGACAGTTATAACAACCTTACCTTACGAATGCTGATGATTTCAATAACAAAGCAGCGAGAAATAACCATATAGGTGAATATTACTCGAAGACCTCTAACTCGTCTCCTGAGCTCTAATGCATCTAAAGCAATCTATAAATATGCTCGGTCTGACTCGATGTGATGCCCCACCAATATACTCACGCTAGCCAAGGACACTACGGAGTAATGCCGTCAACTAGCGTGAATAATAAGGCTGTTGATGAGTGACCATCCGTGTAATTGTTTATGCGAGCACTGATATGTCAGATAGTATAACATGCATTTCATTTCTAGAGGAATCCGTTATGCCGATACAAACTCAAAGCTACTACACAGTGGCTATAATATCTTCAGAAATAAATATAGAAATAAGCATAACACAAACCAGTCACAGATATCCATATCACAAAGGCGGAAATAGATATGAATATATAACACTTGAAAGTGTACATTAGAATAGTGGTCAAAAAGATCCACAATAACACAAAAGAATGGATACAAGTGTAAGACAAAAGAATATGTACACATTAAGAAGTCTCTATCTTGAATGTATACAAAAAAAACTACCAAACTAAAGTAGTTAGTCAAAAATCAGGCGATGGTCCCTAATAAGAAGTCAAGTAGAAGCACCTGTAATATCTCGGTCTGACCCGAGTATTATTTAAGAAGAAAATAATAAACGGATCAGTCTAGCTACAATTATCAGATAAATGAGATATAAGAAGAGATAAGATAAAAATGTATGATAACAAAAATGTCATAGTACAATAAATATACATTAAATAACAACAAAAATCATACAATATCTCAAGAAATCTCGAAGCACTAAAAAGAATGTCATATTCATTGTTTTATTCACTAAACCGCAAATATTAACAAACTTATCAATGCCAATCGTCAAAGTTGTTGAAACACAAATTCATCAATGCACAAATAATGATAAAGCTTATTAATGTAAATCACGAAAATTGGTGAAACACAATTTCTAGAAATCGGTCAATAAAAATCCAAATATCACAAAAAGGGGGAAAGAGGCATATCACAAGACGGGAGCATTAAAACTCACCAACACGTGTATCAAAAAACGGAACGCTATTCCATGGTTGCTAACCATTAATTTTTTAACTGAATCTCCACAAAAACGGCCTGAAGACCTTTGAGCCGAAGCTCCACTAAAACGGTCCGAAGACCTTTGAGCCGAAGTTCCACTAAAACAGTCCGAAGACCATGGGTCGCTACCCCACCAAACCGAAGCTCCACTAAAAATGGGGTTTAATCTCCCTCGTAGACAAAGAGACATTGCACATTGCTAGTCTAAATCAAAAATTGATCATCATTGATCAATAAATGTAAATTACACTAAGCTAGTAAATAAATGAATTTAGCTTCATGTCCCATAACCATTAGCTCAACTTAATTATTTACAAACAAATTGTACACTTCCACTCGTGGTTAAGTGTCAATTACACTGAGCTAGTAATATATGAGTTTAGCTTCATGTCCCATAACCACTACCTTAACTTAAATATTTACGAACAAACTGTAGGTCTCCACTCGAAAATTGTCGCAAGAGATACAATCGAACAAGCCCAAGATTAACCGACGAAGTAAACACAAGCGTTTCATACCACTTGTTTTACTAAGCCATTTAATTAGATTTCTCATACGAGCGAGGTAAAGGTTTGTATACGTTAGTAGATTGGAAAACAGTTTAAGAAACGAGCTTTGTAATAAAATAGTGTTGAAATCGTTTTGATGAGTTTTGATATTTACTACTAGTATTGAAACCTTTATCTTTTTAAAGTGACAAATCAAAGAAATGATTGTAGAAACAAACAATCATCAAAATTCACATATCGAAGACTTGAATCAAATCCAAAGAAACTGATACCGAATCCATCAAAGTGGATATACCCAAAAATTCCTAAAATAGAAGTTATCAAAGTCAGCAAAGGTGATAACAACTAATCGGAGAAGAAGAATCGATTAAAGATTGGAAAACAAAGCAAATTGAGCATAAATAGGAGAAAAAGGCAAAACAGGAAAAACAGGAGCAGGTAAGTCGATTTAACTCCCTGGGTCAGTCGACTGAACACAGACCTGAAACATTCCCGGGCTTCAGCTCAGTCGACTGACTCAGAGAATTCACTCGACTGAACCTGGTTTCCTGCATTTCCTATCCCATTTTAAATGAAGTGCAAACTCTCTCAATTTGCAATTGGACAAGCACGGACGCTAGGGGTTTATGCTTATCGGCTACCTGTTCCTATAAGCTCTTCGATTCATCACTAAAAACATGATCAAAAAACAAAGTTAGGATTTTTAAAGAATTGAACTCAAAACACCAAAAATTGGAATATTCTCCAATTCAATCCAAACCAAAAGCAAATGCACATGAATAAGTGTTAGGAATTCATACCCAACAATCAAAGATAGATATAGGTATAGATGTGAGATAAAAATTTCACCTTTAAACCCAAAACAAATGAAGAAGAAGCTATAGAGCAGTGGCAAGGACAATCTCTCTTCAATTCCAACCCAAAGAGATTGAATCTAATCTTGAAAGAGAAACATTTCCTAAATTAGGTTTAGGAATTTCTGAAATTGGTAAGAGAATGAGTTGGAAAAGAAGAGGAGGAGGCTTACCAAAGCTTCTTCTATAAATTTGGAGCTAGACCTTGATTTGCAAATGGAAACTAGGGCTTGGAGTTTCAATCTGCCATTCCTCTCTCTATTGTTGCTAAAGCTTGAGTATTAGGAAATAGAACTAAAGTAATGAAGAGAAGAGCGGTGAAGCTTGGGTCTAATGAGCTGAAACAAAACCAAATCCCTAAGTGAAAAAGTAGCAAAATTCTACTATCTCCAAACATATCGAAGTTTATACTCAAAAAAATCGCAAACGTCATTTTGAACTCAATGGGGGTGGTCTCAAGTCCTAATTTGACTGTTTGCAAAAGGTAGCGTTTTGGACTAAAATCCGACTAACGATGAAATATTTAAATAAAATATTTAAATACTCAATCGTAAAATATGAGGGTTGTTAAAGACTCCCCTCCTTAATGAAATTGCGTCCGCACAATATTTAAGAAGGAAATAAAAGTAACAACCATAAAGGCATATCAACACAAAAGAAATTTGAAACCAGAAGTTCACCTCAAAGAGCACGAGAAAGTAAGTCCGGATGTGTTCGCTCGATGAATTCTCTAGATTTCCAAGAACAATCCATAGGATTTGAGGACCATTGAACTTTCACAAGCGGGACATCTTTATCTCGGAGGCGTTTGACCTCCGAAGCAATAATACGAATAGGATGTTGCTCATAAGTTGAATTAGGCGAAACTTCAATTTCTTACACAACACCGGGCTCAATGATAGAATTGGGATCTCGAAGGCATTTCCGTAATTGAGAAACGTGAAACACGCCATGAATAGAAGAATATTGAGCCGGTAATAAGAGGCGATAAGCCATAGAACCAATACGTTCGGTGATGGGAAATGGACCAATATATCGAGATGCTAACTTTCCCGATCGACTGAAACGCACAACAACCTTCATAGGTGAAACTCGAATAAACACAAAATCTCCCACGGAAAATTCTAATTTCCTTATTCGGTTATCGACATAATTTTTTTGTCTACTTTAGGCTTCTTTAATCCTATAACGAATAAGATCAATCTTTTCTGTGGAATCACGAATAAAATCTGGCCTAAAACCAGATCACCGGCTTCAAGCCAACAAGAAGGAGATCGGCATGGCCTTCCATAGAGTGCCTCTAAAGGTGCCATACCAATACTAAATTGGAAGCTATTATTACAGAAAAACTCAATAAGAGAAATACGATCTTCCCAACTTCCACCAAAATCAAGAACACATGCACGAAGAAGAGCTTCAAGTGTTTGATTCACACGCTCGTTTTGTCCATCGGATTAAGGATGATAAGCGGTGCTAAAATTAAGCTTCGTCCCCAAAGCTTTTTGAAGACACTTCTAAAATCGACTATTAAACAATCGATCATGATCACTAACAGTAGAAGAAGGAACTCCATGCAATTTAACAATTTCTTTAATAAAGAGTTTGGCCAAAAGTGGAACGGTCCGATTAGACCGAACGGGAACAAAATGGGCGGATTTAGTAAGTCTATCAACTATCACCCATAAGCTATTATGACACGAACGAGAACGGGGAAGGCCGTCAATAAACTCCATAGAAATTTGATCCCACTTCCAAATTGGAATATCCAAAGGTTGCAACAACCCACCTGGCCTTTGATGATCGGCCTTGACAAGTTGGCAAGTCATGCAACGCTTAACAAAGTTAGCGATATCAAATTTCATTCCCTCCCAATAATAAAGTCGCTTCATATCCGCATACATTTTACTACTACCAGGATGAATGGTAAATTTAGAACGATGGGAATCTTCTAAAATGTCTTTGCGAAGATCACTATTATTTGGTACGATAAGTCTATCAAATTTTCGAATACCTCAACGAGAGTCAATATCGAAGTCTTCTGAACCTTCAATATCAATTTTACCCCTTAATCTTTGGCTAAGAAGAGCCAATTCGGGATCTAGCTTTTGAGCTTCAAAAATGCGGTCTAAAAGAGAAGGATGAGCTTCAAGGCTACATAAAACAAGAGATGAACATAAATCGGATACACGATCTCTAATCTCACAAGTGGATAAAATTCCGAGATCATTCCTTTCAGATATCATCATAGAAATAATCGCTTGTTGTTTATGACTAAGTGCATCGGCAACCCGATTTCCCTTTCCGGGAGTATAAAGAATATCAAGATCATAAGATGCAAGGAATTCAAGCCAACGCTGTTGACACAAATTAAGTTCCTTTTGAGAAAATAAATACTTCGAAGATTTATGATCGGTGTAGAGAATAAATTTTCCTCCCAAAAGATAATGACGCCAAATTCGAAGGGCGAAAACAATAGCCGCGAGCTCCAAATCATGAGTGGCATATCTAGTCTCGGCTGGCTTCAATTGCCTAGAAGCATAAGCAATAACACGTTCTCCTTGCATAAGAATGACACGCAAACCAATGTGACTAGCATCGGTATAAACAATAAAATCTTGGTTTCCCTTAGGAATTACAAGAATAGGAGATCAGAAAGGAGTTCTTTTAATTTCTGGAAAGAAGCTTCACATTTGTCCGACCAAATGTATTTAACACCTTTCTTTGTTAAGCTGGTAAGACGCACGGAAATTTTAGGAAGGTCTTTGATAAAACGATGGTAATAACCCGCCAATCCAAGAAAGCTACGAATTTCCGTCACACTCTCCGGTCTCTTCCACTTTTGAATTTCTTCAATCTTTTAAGGATCCACTGATATTCCAGATTCGGAAATAATATAACCGAGAAACTTCACACGAGATTGCCAAAAATAGCATTTAGAAAATTTTGCTTTTAATTGATTACGCCTGAGAGTTTCCAAAACAATCCGAAGATGCTTTTCATGCTCCTCCTCGGTTTTCGAATACACAAGAATATCATCAATAAAGATGAGAACAAATCGATCGAGGAAATCATTGAAAACTCGATTCATAAGGTCAACGAAATAAACCAGAGCATTCGTTAAACCAAATGGCCTAACAATTCATTCATAAGATCCATAACGAGTACGGAACAATGTCAAAGGAATGTTATCCTCTGCAATACGAAGTGGATGAAAACCGGTTGCCAAGTCCAATTGTGAAAAGACTCTAGCACCACTAAGTTGATCGAATAGATCATCAATTCGAGGTAAAGGATATTTATTTTTGATAGTAAGACCATTAAGCTTGCGGTAGCCAACGCAAAGCCAAAGTGTACCATCAGATTTTTCACGAAAATAGCCGAAGCTCCACAAGGCGAGAAACTAAAGCGAATAAATTGCTTCGTCTCCAATTCGGATAATTGTTTGCGCATCTCCACATTTTCCTTATTGGACATGCGATAAGGAGGACGAGTGATATGTTGAGCTCCAGGGATGAGATTAATTTTGAATTCGATTGCTCTCTTAGGTGGTAGTCCTAAAACGGGCTCAAATATGCCGAAAAATTCACGAACAACATGAATAAGAGAAATGACATCTTCCTCATCATCATTATCGTCATCCTGAGGATTTAAGGAATATAAAGATGCCGCCAAGTTGGAATCTGAATCTTTAAGAATAATAGAAATCTGCTTAATAGATTGAGGATGTCGAAGATAAATAGTCCACTCTGGACATTGAATATGAGCTTCATAATGGTTAAGCCAATCCATTCCCAAAATCATTCCAAAGCCTAAGTAATGCATAACATGTAAATCGGCTAGGAAAGAAAAATCACATATAATAATCTCCACATCTTTACAAAGCAAACCAAGTGTTGCGGATCCACCAATCGGATTCGCAATTCTCAAAGAAGTCATTAAAGCAACAACACTTAAAGAAAAAGTATCAACAAGTTCTTTTGATATAAAAGAGTGGGATGCACCCGGTGCAAAAGAACTCGAATAGGATGATCACGAAACACAATAATTCCATCAAGGATAGAATGAGAATACCTTGACCAAGAAAAGTGTCACTAGGAGCTTTTAGCTTTCCCTCTCTCCTACTTTGAAGTTTAGGACATGTAGATAAGTAATGACCCGAGCCTTTGCAATAGCGGCAATAAAGGGGTTTCAGGCACTTAATTACATAATGGTCCGTGGAACCACAATTGTAGCATTGTTTACAACTAGAGGTAGGAGTCTTTGCTACCAAAGTTTCTTGTTCCCCTTTCTTCTTGCTTTGAAGTATGGGGCAGGCAGAAATATGATGACCTGAATTTTTGCAATAACGACAAAAGAGTGGCTCCGGACACTCCTTTGTATAGTGGTCGTTAGATATAAAATTGTAGCATCCTCCACAATTAGGGATTGAAGTCTTTGCAACCAAAGTAGTTTTCTTCACCTTCTTAATGGGATAAGGGCTTTTGAACTTAATATGCCTCTTTTTGGAAATCCCAATATCACTATCATCTCCTTTACCAATCTCTTCATGTCAAAGAGTGACATCCATAAGCTGATTGAAAGGAACTTCAAGTTTCCAAGGTAGAACCATTTCGGGGTTCTTACTCAAAGCACAGATAAACTCTTAATTCTTTACAAGACCCAAAAGTTGTTGGGCAGACATGAATGCGCCATCCAGAGAAGGGATACAGGATTGACCCGCGCTAGGACTGCTAGAACTAACCATTTCTTCTTCTTTAAGAAAGAAAGAAAGAAAGAAGAAAAGGTTATTCTTAAAATGAATATCAAACAATAATGATTGATAAAACAAGGCATCATAAAGAAAATAGGATAGAACGGGTCCAAAACTCGGACAAATCCTAAGGCATGACTCATAAGAAGAACTTAGGACAATGATCCTTGCTAGATTATTCTACATTGTTTCGAAGTTTGGCTCTGATACTAAGCTGTGACGCCCCACCTCTATACTCACGCAAGCCAAGGACACTACGGAGTAATGCCGTCAACTAGCGCGAAGAATAAGGCTGTTGAGGAGCGACCATCCGTGTAATTGCTTTGTGCGAGCACCGATATGTCAGATAGTATAACATGCATTTAATTTCTAGAGGAATCCGATATGCCGATACAAACTCAAAGCTACTACATAATATCTTAGGAAACAAATATAGAAATAAGCATAACACAAATCAGTCACAGATATCCATATCACAAAGGCAGAAATTGATATGAATATATAACACTTGAAAGTGTACATCAGAGTAGTGGTCAAAAAGATCCACATTATCACAAAAGAATGGATACAAGTGCAAGACAGAAGAATATTTATACATTAAGAAGTCTCTCTCGAATGTATACAAAACAAAAACTACCAATCTAAAGTAGTTAGTCAAAAATCACACGATGATCCCTGATAAGAAGTCAAGTAGAAGCACCTGTAATATCCCGGTCTGACCCGAGTATTATTTAAGAAGAAAATAATAAACGGATCAGTCTAGCTATAATTATCAGGTAAAATGAGATATAAGAAGAGATATGATAAAAACATATGATAACAAAAATGTCATACTACAACAAATATACGTTAAATAACAACAAAAATCATATGATATCTCAAGAAATCTCGAAGCACTAAAAAGAATGTCATATTCTTTGTATTATTCACTAAACCGTAAAAGTTGTTGAAACACAAATTCACCAATGCACAAATAATGATAAAGTTTAACAATGTAAATCATGAAAATTGGTGAAACACATTCTAGAAATCGATCAATAGAAATCCAAAATCACAAAAAGGGGGAAAGAGGCCTATCACAAGACGGGAGCACTAAAACTCACCAACACATATATCACAAAACGGAACGCTATTCCATGGTTGCTAACCATTAATTTTTGAAACGAAGCTCCACAAAAACGGCCCAAAGACCTTTGAGCCGAAGCTCCACTAAAACGGTCCGAAGACCTTTGAGCCGAAGTTCCACTAAAACGGTCCGAAGATCATTGGTCGCTACCCCACCAAGCCGAAGCTCCACTAAAAACGAGGTTTAGTCTCCCTCGCAGACAAAGAGACATTGCACATTGCTAGTCTAAATCACAAATTGATCATCATTGATCGATAAGTGTAAATTACACTAAGCTGGTAAATAAATGAGTTTAGCTTCATGTCCCATAACCACTAGCTTAACTTAATTATTTACAAACAAATTGTAGATTCCATTCGAGGTTAAGTGTCAATTACACTAAGCTAGTAAATATATGAGTTTAGCTTCATGTCCCATAACCACTAGCTTAACTTAAATTTTTACGAACAAATTGTAGGTCTCCACTCGAAAATTGTCACAAGAGATACAATCGAACAAGTCCAAGAATTAACCGACGAAGTAAACACAAGCGTTTCATACCACTTGTTTTACTAAGCCGTTTAATTAGATTTCTCATACGAGTGAGTAAAGGTTTGTATATGCTAGTAGATTGGAAAACGGTTTAAGAAACGAGCTTTGTAATAAAATAGTGTTGAAATCGTTTTGATGAAAGAGTTTTGATATTTACTACTAGTATTGAAACCTTTATATTTTTAAAGTGACAAATCAAAGAAATGATTGTAGAAACAAACAATCATAAAAATTCACATATCGAAGACTTGAATCAAATCCAAAGAAACTGATACCGAATCCATCAAAGTGGATATACCCAAAAATTCCTAAAATAGAAGTTATCATAGTCGACAAAGGTGATAACAACTAATCGGAGAAGAAGAATCGATTAAAGATTGGAAAACAAAGCAAATTGAGCATAAATAGGCAAAATAGGTAAAACAGGAGTAGGTCAGTCGACTAAACTCCCTGAGTTGGTCGACTGAACACAGACCTGAAAAATTCTCGGGCTTCAGCTCAGTCGACTGACTCAGAGAATTCAGTCGACTGAACCTGATTTCCTGCATTTTCTATTCCATTTTAAATGAAGTGCAAACTCTCTCAATTTGCAATCGGATAAGCACGGACGCTAGGGGTTTACGCCTACGGGCTACCCGGTCCTATAAGCTCTTCGATTCATCAGCAAAAACATGATCAAACAACAAAGTTAGGATTTTTAAAGAATTGAACTCAAAACACCAAAAATTGGAATATTCTCCAATTCAATCCAAACCAAAAGAAAATGCACATGAATAAGTGTTAGGAATTCATACCCAACAATCAAAGAGAGATATAGGCATAGATGTGAGATAAAAATCTCACATTTAAACACAAAACAAATGAAGAAGAAGCTATAGAGCAATGGCAGGGACAATCTCTCTTCAATTCCAACCCAAAGAGATTGAATCTAATCTTAAAAGAGAAACATTTCCTAAATTAGGTTTAGGAATTTCTGAAATTGGTAAGAGAATGAGTTGGAGAAGAAGAAGAGGAGGCTTACTAAAGTTCTTCTATAAATTTAGAGCTAGAACTTGATTTGCAAATGGAAACTAGGGCTTGGAGTTTTAATTTCCCATTCCTCTCTCCATTGTTGCTAAAGCTTGAGTATTATGAAATAGAACTAAAGTAATGAAGAGAAGAGTGGTGGAGCTTGGGTTTAATGAGCTGAAACAAAACCAAAGCCCTAAGTGAAAAAGTAGCAAAATTCTACTATCTCCAAACATATCGAAGTTTATACTCAAAAAGATCGCAAATGTCATTTTGAACTCAATGGGGGTGGTCTCGAGTCCTAATTTGACTATTTGCAAAAAGTAGCTTTCCGGACTAAAATTCGACTAACGATGAAATATTTAAATAAAATATTTAAATACTCCTGGGCTTCAGCTCCGTCGAATGACTCAGAGAATTCAGTCGACTGAACTTGGTTTCCTGCATTTCCTATCCCATTTTAAATAAAGTGCAAACTCTCTCAATTTCCAATTAGACAAACACGGATGCTAGAGGTTTACGCCCATCATCTACCTGGTCCTATAAGCTCTTCGATTCATCACCAAAAACATGATCAAACAACAAAATTATTTTTAAAGAATTGAACTCAAAACACCAAAAATTGGAATATTCCCCAATTCAGTCCAAACCAAAAGCAAATGCGCATGAATAAGTGTTAGGAATTCATACCCAATAATCAAAGATAGATATAGGCATAAATGTGAGATAAAAATCTGACCTTTAAACCCAAAACAAATGAAGAAGAAGCTATAGAGCAATGGCAGGGACAATCTCTCTTCAAATTCCAACCCAAATAGATTGACTCTAATCTTAAAAGAGAAACATTTCCTAAATTAGGTTTAGGAATTTCTGAAATTGGTAAGAGAATGCGTTGGAGAAGAAGAGGAGAAGGCTTACTAAAGCTTCTTCTATAAACTTAGAGCTAGAACTTGATTTGCAAATCGAAACTAGGGCTTGGAGTTTTAATTTCCCATTCCCCTCTCCATTGTTGCTAAAGCTTGAGTATTAGGAAATAGAAGTAAAGTAATGAAGACAAGAGGAGTGAAGCTTGGGTTTAATGAGCTGAAACAAAACCAAAGCCCTAAGTGAAAAAGTAGCAAAATTCTACTATCTCCAAACATATCGAAGTTTATACTCAAAAAGATCGCAAATGTCATTTTGAACTCAATGGGGGTGGTCTCGTGTCCTAATTTGACTATTTGCAAAAAGTAGCTTTCCAGACTAAAATTCGACTAACGATGAAATATTTAAATAAAATATTTAAATACTCAATCGTAAAATATGCGGGTTGTTACAAACTCCCCTCCTTAAAGAAATTGCGTCCATGCAATATTTAAGAAGGAAATAAAAGTAATAACCATAAAAGCATATCTACATAATAGAAATTTGAAACCAGAAGTTCAACACAAAGCGCACGAGAAAGTAAGTCCGGACGTGTTCGCTCGATGAATTCTCTAGATTCCAAAGAAAAATCCTTTGGATTTGAGGACCATTGAACTTGCACAAGCGGGACATTTTTATCTCGAAGGCGTTTGACCTCCGAAGCAATAATACGAATAGGATGTTGCTCATAAGTTAAATTAGGCGAAACTTCAATTTCTTCCACAACACCGGGCTCAAGGATAGAATCGGGGTCTCGAAGGCATTTTCGTAATTGAGAAACGTGAAAAAGCCATGAATAGTAGAAAATTGAGCCGGTAATTAGAAGCGATAAGCCACGGAACCAATACGTTCGGTGATGGGAAATTGACCAATATATCAAGGTGCTAACTTTCCCGATCGACTGAAACGGACAACACCCTTCATAGGTGAAACATGAATAAACACAAAATCCCCCATAGAAAATTCTAATTTCCTTCTTCGGGTATCGGCATAGGATTTTTGTATACTCTGGGCTTCTTTCATCCTATGACGAATAAGATCAATCTTTTCTGTGGAATCATGAATAAAATCTGGACCTAAAACCAGCTTCTCACCGGCTTCAAGCCAACTAGAAGGAGATCGACATGGCTTCCATAGAGTGCCTCAAAAGGTGCCATACCAATACTAAATTGGAAGCTATTATTATAGGAAAACTCAACAAGAGAAAAATGATCTTCCCAACTTCCGCAAAAATCAAGAACACATGCACGAAGAAGATCTTCAAGTGTTTGATTCACAGCTCGGTTTATCCATTGGATTGAGGATGATAAGCGGTGCTAAAATTAAGCTTCGTCCCCAAAGATTTTTGAAGACTCTTCCAAAATCCACTATTAAACAACGGATCATGATCACTAACAGTAGAAGAAGGAAATCCATGCAATTTAACAATTTCTTTAATGAAGAGTTTGGCAAAAGAGGAACGGTCCGATTAGACCGAACGGGAATAAAATGGGCAGATTTAATAAGTCTATCAACTATCACCCATAAGCTATTATGACCCGAACGAGAAGGGGGAAGGCCGTCAATAAAATCCATAGAAATTTGATTCCATTTCCAAATTGGAATATCCAAAGGTTGCAACAACCCACCTGGCCTTCGATGCTCGGCCTTGACAAGTTGGAAAGTCATGCAACGCTTAACAAAGTTAGCAATATCAAATTTCATTCCCTTCCATTAATAAAGTCGCTTCATATCCGCGTACATTTTACTACTACCTGGATGAATGGTAAATTCAGAACGATGGGAATCTTCTAAAATGTCTTTGCGAAGATCACTATTATTTGGTACGATAAGTCTACCAAATTTTCGAATACCTCCATGAGAGTCAATATCGAATTCTTCCGAACCTTCAATATCAATTTTATCCCTTTAATCTTTGGCTAAGAAGAGCCAATTTGGGATCTAGCTTTTGAGCTTCAAGTATGCGGTCTAAAGGAAAAGGATGAGCTTCAAGGCTACATAAAACAAGAGATGAACATAAATTGGATACACAATCTCTAATCTCACAAGTGGATAAAATTCGAGATCATTCCATTTGGATAACATCATGGAAACAACCGCTTGTTGCTTACGACTATGTGCAACGGCAACACGATTTCCCTTTCAAGGAGTATAAAGAATATCAAGATCATAAGATGCAAGGAATTCGAGACAACGTTGTTGACGCAAATTAAGTTCCTTTTTAGAAAATAAATACTTCAAAGATTTATGATCGATGTAGAGAATAAATTTTTCTCCCATAAGATAATGACGCCAAATTCTAAGGGCGAAAACAATAGCCGCGAGCTCCAAATCATGAGTGGCATATCTAGTCTCGGCTGGCTTCAATTGCCTAGAAGCATAAAAATAACATGTTCTCCTTGCATAAGAACGGCACCCAAAACAACGTGACTAGCATCGGTATAAACAATAAAATCTTTGTTTCCCTCAGGAATTACAAGAATAGGAGCATCAGAAATGAGTTCATTAAATTTCTGGAAAGAAGCTTCAAATTTGTCCGACCAAATGTATTTAACACCTTTCTTTGTTAAGCTGGTAAGAGGCATGGAAATTTTAGAAAAGTCTTTGATAAAACGACTGTAATAACCCGCCAATCCAAGAAAGCTACGGATTACCGTCACACTCTCCGGCCTCTTCCACTTTTGAATTGCTTAAATCTTTGAAGGATCCACTGATATTACGGATTCAGAAATAATATACCGAGAAACTTCACACGAGATTTCCAATAATGGCATATAGAAAATTTTGCTTTTAATTGATTACTCCTAAGAGTTTCCAACACAATCCGAAGATGCTTTTCATGCTCCTCCTTGGTTTTTGATTACGCAAGAATATCATCATTAAAGATGAGAACAAATCGATAGAGGAAATCTTTGAAAACTCGATTCATAAGGTCAACGAAATAAGCCGGAGCATCCGTTAAACCAAATGGCATAACAAGCCACTCATAAGATCCATAACGACTACGGAACGATGTCAAAGGAACGCTATCCTTTGCAGTATGAAGCTGATGAAAACCGGTTGCCAAGTACAATTGTGAAAAGGCTCTAGCACCACTAAGTTAATCAAATAGATCATCAATCCGAGGTAAAGGATATTTATTTTTGATATTAAGATCATTAAGCTTGCGGTAGCCAACGCAAAGCCTAAGTGTACCATTAGATTTCTTCACGAAAATAGCCGAAGCTCCCCTAGGCGAGGAACTAGAGCGAATAAATTGATTCATCTCCAATTCGAATAATTGTTTGCGCATCTCCACATTTTCCTTATTGGACATGCGATAAGGAGGACGAGCGATAGGTTGAGCTCCAGAGATGAGATTAATTTTGAACTCAATTGCTCGCTTAGGTGGTAGTCCTAAAACGGGCTTAAATATGTCGAAAAATTCACGAACAACATGAATAAGAGAAATGACATCTTCCTCATCATCATTATCGTCATCATGAGGATTTAAATAATATAAAGATGTCTCCAAGTTGGAATCCGAATCATTAAGAATAATACAAATCTGCTTAACAGATTGAGGATGTCGAAGATAAATAGTCCGCTCAGGACATAGGATATGAGCTTTATAATGGTTAAGCCAATCCATACCCAAGATCATTTCAAAGCCTAAGTAATGCATAACATGCAAATCGGCTAGGAAAGAAAAATCACATAAAATAATCTCCACATCTTTACAAAGCAAACTAAGTGTTGCGGATCCACCAATCGGATTCGCAATTCTCAAAGAAGTCATTAAAGCAACAACACTTAAAGAAAAAGTATCAACAAGTTGTTTTGATATAAAAGAATGGGATGCACCCATATCAAAAAGAACTCGAATAGGATGATCATGAAACAAAATAATGCCATCAAGGATAGAATGAGGGATACCTGACCAAGAAAAGTGTCACTTGGAGCTTTTAGCTTTCCCTCTCTCCTACTTTGAAGTTTAGGACATGTAGATAAGTAATGACTCGAGCCTTTGCAATAGCGGCAATAAAGGGGTTTCGGGTACTTAATTACATAATGGTCCGTGGAACCATAATTGTAGCATTGTTTACGACTAGAGGTAGGAGTCTTTGCTACCGAAGTTTCTTTTTCCCCTTTCTTCTTGCTTTGAAGTATGGGGCAGGCAGAAATATGATGACCTGAATTTTTGCAATAACGACAAAAGAGTGGCTCCGGACACTCCTTTGCATAGTGGTCCTTAGAATTACAATTGTAGCATCCTCCACAATTAGGGGTCGGAGTCTTTGCTACCAAAGTAGTTTGCTTCACCTTCTTATTGGGATAAGGGCTTTTGAACTTAATATGCCTCTTCTTGGAAATCCCAATATCACTATCACCTCCTTTGCCAATCTCTTCATGTCGAAGAGTAACATCCATAAGATGATTGAAAGGAACTTCAAGTTTCAAAGGTAAAACAATTTCAGGGTTCTTACTCAAAGCACAGATAAACTCTTGATTCTTTACAAAATCCAAAAGTTGTTGAGCAGACATGAATGCGCTATCCATAGAAGGGCTATTGGATTGACCAGTGTTAGGACTGCTAGAACTAACCATTTCTTCTTCTTTAAGAATGAAAGAAAGAAAGAAAGAAAGAAGAAAAGGTTATTCTTAAAATGAATATCAAACAATAATGATTGATTAAACAAGGCATCATAAAGAAAATAGGATAGCATGGGTCCTAAAACTCGGATAAAATGCTAAGGCACGACTTCTAAGAAGAACACAGAACGATGATCCTTGCTAGATTATTCTACATTGTTTCGAAGTTTGGCTCTAATACCAAGATGTGACGCCCCACCTCTATACTCAGGCTAGCCAAAGACACCACGGAGTAATGCCGTCAATTAGCATGAAGAATAAGACTGGTGAGGAGCGACCATCCATGTAATTGCTTTGTGCGTGCACCAATATGTCAGATACTGTAACATGCATTTCATTTCTAGAGGAATCCAATATGCCGATACCAACTCAAAGCTACTACACAGTGGCTATAATATCTTCGAAAACAAATATAGAAATAAGCATAACACAAACCAGTCATAGATATCCATATCACAAAGGCGGAAATAGATATGAATATATAACACTTGAAAGAATACATCAGAGTAGTGGTCAAAAAGATCCACAATAACACAAAAGAATGGATACAAGTGCAAGACAAAAGAACATGTATACATTAAGAAGTCTCTATCTCGAATGTATAGAAAACAAAAACTACCAATCTAAAGTAGTTAGTCAAAAACCAGGCGATGGTCCCTGATAAGAAGTCAAGTAGAAGCACCGGTAATATCTCCGTCTGACCCGAGTATTATTTAAGAAGAAAATAATAAACGGATCAGTCTAGCTATAATTATCGGGTAAAATGAGATATAAGAAGAGATATGATAAAAACGTATAATAACAAAAATGTCATACTACAATAAATATACATTAAATAACAACAAAAATCATACAATATCTCAAGAAATCTCGAAATACTAAAAAGAATGTCATATTCTTTGTTTTATTCACTAAACCGTAAATATTGACAAACATATCAATGTCAATTGTAAAAGTTGTTGAAAACAAATTCACCAATGCACAAATAATGATAAAGCTTATCAATGTAAATCACGAAAATTGGTGAAACACAAATTTTAGAAATCAATCAATAGAAATCCAGAAATCACAAAAAGGGGGAAAGAGGCCTATCACAAGGCGGGAGCACTAAAACTCACCAACACGTGTATCACAAAATGGAATGCTATTCCATGGTTGCTTACCATTAATTTTTTTAACCGTAGCTCCACAAAAACGGCCCGAAGACCTTTGAGCCGAAGCTCCACTAAAACGGTCCGAAGACCTTTGAGCTGAAGTTCCACCAAAATGGTTCTAAGACCATTGGTCGCTACCCCACCAAGCCGAAGCTCCACTAAAAATGGGGTTTAGTCTCCCTCGCAGACAAAGAGACATTGCACATTGCTAGTCTAAATCAAAAACTGATCATCATTGATCGATAAGTTTAAGTTACACTAAGCTAGTAAATAAATGAGTTTAGCTTCATGCCCCATAACCACTAACTTAACATAATTATTTACAAACAAATTGTAGACTTCCAGTCGAGGTTGTGTCAATTACACTAAGCTAGTAAATATATGAGTTTAGCTTCATGTCTCATAACCACTAGCTTAACTTAAATATTTACGAACAAATTGTAGGTCTCCACTCGAAAATTGTCACACGAGATACAATCGAACAAGTCCAAGAATTAACCGACGAAATAAACGCAAGCGTTTCATACCACTTGTTTTACTAAGCCGTTTAATTAGATTTCTCATACGAGTGAGGTAAAGTTTTGTATATGCTAGTAGATTGGAAAAAGGCTTAAGAAACGAGCTTTGTAATAAAATAGCGTTGAAATCGTTTTGATGAAAGAGTTTTGATATTTACAACTAGTATTGAAACCTTTATATTTTTAAAGTGACAAATCGAAGAAATGATTGTAGAAACAAACAATCATCAAAATTCACATATCGAAGACGTGAATCAAATCCAAAGAAACCGATACCGAATCCATCAAAGTGGATATACCCAAAAATTCTTAAAATAGAAGTTATCAAAGTCGACAAAGGTGATAACAACTAATCGGAGGAGAAGAATCGATTAAAGGTTGCAAAAAAAACAAATTGAGCATAAATAGGCAAAACAGGCAAAACAAGAGCAGGTCAGTCGACTAAACTCCCTGAGTCTGTCGACTGAACGCGGACCTGAAAAATTCTCGGGCTTCATCTCAGTCGACTGACTCAGAGAATTCAATCGACTGAACCTGATTTCCTACATTTCCTATCCCATTTTAAATGAAGTGCAAACTCTCTCAATTTGCAATCGGACAATCAAGGACGCTAGGGGTTTATGCCTATCGGCTACCCGGTCCTATAAGCTCTTCGATTCATCACCAAAAACATGATCAAAAAACAAAGTTAGGATTTTTAAAGAATTGAACTCAAAACACCAAAAATTGGAATATTCTCCAATTCAATCCAAACCAAAAGCAAATGCACATGAATAAGTGTTAGGAATTCATACCCAACAATCAAAGATAGATATAGGTATAGATGTGAGATAAAAATTTCACCTTTAAACCCAAAACAAATGAAGAAGAAGCTATAGAGCAGTGGCAAGGACAATCTCTCTTCAATTCCAACCCAAAGAGATTGAATCTAAGCTTAAAAGAGAAAAAATTTCCTAAATTAGGTTTAAGAATTTCTGAAATTGGTAAGAGAATGAGTTGGAGAAGAAGAGGAGGAGGCTTACCAAAGCTTCTTCTATAAATTTAGAGCTAGAACTTGATTTGCAAATGGAAACTAGGGCTTGGAGTTTTAGTTTCCCATTCCTTTCTCCATTGTTGCTAAAGCTTGAGTATTAGGAAATAGAAGTAAAGTAATGAATAGAAGAGGGGTGAAGCTTGGGTCTAATGAGCTGAAACAAAACCAAAGCCCTAAGTGAAAAAGTAGTAAAATTCTACTGTCTCCAAACATATCGAAGTTTATACTTAAAAAGATCGCAAACGTCATTTTGAACTCAATAGGATGGGTCTCGTGTCCTAATTTGGCTGTTTGCAAAAAGTAGCTTTTCGGACTAAAATCCGACTAACGATGAAATATTTAAATAGAATATTTAAATACTCAATCGTAAAATATGCGGGTTGTTACAACCGATCTTTACAATAAAATAACACCTGAGTCGGTCTGAAAAACCAGCATGACCAAACACGCCCAACTTGATTTTGAAGTTATAAAAACTTTTGAAATCAAAAGTATCTTATAAAACCATGCTGCATATAAACACAGACGGGTTTCTACCTTAGTATAACAAATTTTTTTTTATAGAAAACCCTTTGATATTGTAATAATGTCTAAGGGTGAAAATAAAAATAATCAATTAACCGTAATGCTTGTGAGTGTACATTATAATAATACTAGTTATATAATCAAAAACTGATAAGGTACGTTCGCTAATTATGTAGGATTCCATGGAGTTGCCCTCGATATTTCGAGAAATGGTCCTCTTGCAAAAGGATAAGAGATATCCTTTCGAAGCAGCATACATCCCTAGTAATGTACCATAGGAAAAACATAGCTGGTCTAGCTAAGACTGAATGCATTGCCCAATACATGCATAACAACTGTAAGTAGGTATAGGTGGAGCTGACTACAACCTATGAGTTTTCCAACCCTACTGGTCATGCCTCCTATATCTAGTTTTAGTCATTACCGCAGATGAGGCTATGCCTGGCGTTCCAACTCATGCACAGCCATCAAAATAGATAGCGAAATCCCATATGGATTCCAATACCCTAAGATTCAATTATTTTAAATTCAAACTCCCTTAGACATTCAAAAAAGTACAAATTTTAAATTCTGCATTTTATTTATCAAATAAATCACTGCATTTGAAATTCAAGTTATTTAACTTCTAAAATTAACTTTTCAATTTTTAAAATCCATTAAACATTCCAAATTCAAATGACTGAAATTATGGGACGTTACATTCTCCCCTCTTAAAAGAATTTAGTCCTCGAAATTAATAAGGAAACGACGAAACCCATTAACTTTTAAAAACTAGTTAGTTGAAATAAACTCCAAATTCATTTAAACCTTTACTTTCAAAAATAAATTTGATGAAACTTTGTTACCACCTTTTATTAAGTCTTGAATCTCATTCATAGTTACAAGCTAATACCATTCCATTCAATCATTTCAGGTTATAACTTAAAATCAACTTTTAGTTTTTTAAAATTTCTTGAAAATTTCTCAAAAAGTTTCTAACGCCTTCAATTTTTGGAAACTTTTTCCAGCATCTACTTTGCGTGGCTTGATCCAAGAACTATAAACTACCACTATGATCTCAAACCAATAAAAGAAAACAAAAGCCAAATGGCTCAATCATAAAACCATCAAACACTACAACACTATAAACATGTACCTTTTAGTCCGGCAACCAAATTCTACTTATGAAATCAATGCACCAACCGGCTCTTGCTTTTATATACCTACATCTTATTTACCAATGATATCCAATCGTATAATTCATAATCATACTATTTTGTATTTTCAATTGTCAACTTTTGCTTTACTAAAGTCCGTATGATGTACATACATCATCTGTACGCAAAAGCATGCCCAATCGCACGCTCGATTATAGAATCACACTTCCAAACTAGCATCGTTCACATGACCACTCTAGTTCGGACTCCGATTCGGTCCCTTAATTAGAAACAGTTATTCTCCTTGCATAGCCTTATACACTGACAGAAAACTCCGGAATCAATCAAAAATCCTTATCTAGAATTCGCCGTCGAAAATTGAGTGAAAAATCCCAACTCAAATCGATGTAAATCATTTACTCGAATCTGGATCAAACCGTTATTCCAATAAAATAATATACGTATAACTTACGTATTTACTTCAACTGATTTCTTACCTACACCAAATTCTTTTTATTCACATTCATTCGATACTTAGTATTTTTCTTTTAATACTAATATCACTTAAGAAACATTTCATCAAATTTTTCTTAAGTTTATCATAAAAAATTTATACAACACTTCTCACATTTACTTTCACTTCACTACTTAAATCCATATTCGATTTAAATCAAAGTCAATCCTATTTGAGTTATTTCATTAATTCACTTCAAATCATAATCAGTTTCATTTCCAAAAATCATTTGATATAAGTTCACATAAGTCATATTTCATTTTAAATTTGTTTTTCTCAATATTCATATTCAAAAAACTTAAAACATTGTTTTAACTTCCTCATCCCAGAAATTTAGAAGTTATAAAGCTTATTTTCTCATATTCTCGTAAAGCACTTGAATGAATTCTTTTGAGTTTAAAGATCTTATTCTGACTTCAAATTATTTTGAAACAATAGTATAAATAATTTCTTTGTATTTCAAATCATACTATTGAATTTCAAAACCAAAAATAGTTTTACTTAAAACTAACTCCAGTGGTAGCAATTCCTCTCGTGAAAACTCGAAATGAACGTCGATGATGCTGCAGTCATCATCGAAATTATTTTCTAACGACCGAAGTGAGTTCAGTGCTTTCTATTTCCTTTAAACCCTTTCAAAAAATTTCTAGTCAAAAACATTTCAAAATAAAACATTATTATTTCTTCAAAACTTTGAAAACAATTTCAAAAATCACTGGATTTTGAATTCTCAAATTCTCAGTTTTTAAATCCTTTTATTTTATAAGCAGCTTTTATAAACAATATTTATATAATTTCACTATGGTTATATAAAACCATTTCTTAATATAAATCATATTTATATAATTTCACTATTATATAAAACCATTTCTTAATTGTTTATCTTATTTGCATTATAATTATAACAATTTTTATTTGATCACAAACAACAAACTATAATTGAAAATAATTAAAGATTATCATTATCTAAGAACCAAACAACCCATGTATACTATAATAATTTCGAAAGAATTATTCCTTTATATATAAAAAATAAAATCAAGGTAAAATTATTTCATTTACCTATTTTCAAAACAATACTATATCGAATTGCTCATTTCAAGTGTGTAGAGATCCCTATCAATAACGTAAATTACTTGTATTGACTATAATCCATAAGCCACTCAATAGATCAACCAACATAACATAAAAAAAATTATATCACTAACAAGTACAGGCTCATACATACATACATACAGACATATATATATATAAGTGTGTGTGTATGTGTGCGCGTGCGTGTGTGTGCATACACACACACACAAAAACCCATAATAAGGCATTCCATTACCTTATCTCTTAATGAGTTGGCCTACCAAAGCCAAGATTCTCTCTTAACCTTGCACTCTGATACTAAGAGTAACAGTGGTATTTCCAATCCTCGAAAATTGACATTAATATCTCCATTGTATTGCATGCTTAGCAATCGAATGTAGGAAAACACGAATGTTAGGAAAAGAAGAAGAAAGAAGAAGAGAAGAGAAGTGAAGAAGAATAGAAGAGTATAAGAAGAGAAAAGAACTAAAAAACAACAACAAGGAATCTCACAATCACAGCAGAACAACGCATAATATAAAACCAATGATCCTCATAAAAGGGAAACTATTATATATATACATCCACCAGAATACAACAACGAAACACAATCATCAGCTTGGACAACTATAGTAACCTACCCTTACAAATGTTGATGATTTGGACAACAAAGAAGCAGGAAATAATCATAAACATGAATATGACTTAAAGACCTCCAACTTTTCCCATGAGCTCTAATCATCCAAAGCAATCTGGTAATATGCTCGGTTTGATCCGAGCATTATACTAAAATAACAAACGAATCAGTCTGGAAAACTAATGTGAGAAAACACACCCAACTGGATTTTTAAGTTATAGAAATCTTTAAAATAAAAAGTATCTCATAAGACTACGCCGCATATAAACACGGATGGGTTTTTAGCTTATGATAACCAAAACATTTTTATAGAAAACCCTTTGATATTATAATTATGTCTAAGTGTGAAAATAATAATAATCAAGTAGCAATGACGCTCGTGCGTGTACAACACAATAATACTATATTTATGATCAAAAATGGTTAAGACATATTCGCTAATTGCGTAGGATTCCATGGAGGTGCCGTTAGTATTTTGAGAAACGGTCCTCCCACACAAGGATCAGAGATATCCTTTTGAAGCAGCGTACATCCCTAGTGATGAACCATAGGAAAAACATAGTCGGTCTTGCTAAGACCGAAAGCATCACTCCATGCATACATAACAATTGTAAGTAACATCTAGGTGGAGACAACTAAACTTATGGGTTTGCCAATCCTACTGGCCATGCCTCCTATCTTTGGTTTTAGTTATTACCATTGACGAGGCTACGTCCAGCGTTTGGGCTCACGTACCACCATCAAAATAGGTCATGGAATTCCACATGGATTCCCAACGAGTCTTGGAACCACACATGAATTCCAACATCTTAATATACCATGAAACTCTTCCATGGAATCGTATATAGTTTCGGAGTAGTCCTGGTTTTCGAGTCATCTGTTACGAGTACACTCTTCCACTTCCCTAGCACTCCAAAAAGCAAGCGTCAATTTTCGAGGATGCTCGGTACTGGTTCTAAGGAAATAATCGGACAAAACATAAGAATGGGGATTACCCCCTTACCATTTAAGTCGACAGATCTCCTCATCATTTGTTTTAGAAGAACAAAACGAGTTTATACTACAGTGTAGCATTATCAACGGGAACCGTACCATGTAATTACCGTGATTCTTCTAAATTCTTCTAGAGATAAAATCCTTTGGTGTTAAGTAGGGAATATTTCCGTACCATCAAAATTAAGAAGGATTACATATTTAGGCCACGATTTAATATTCGATTATTTAACTATCAAATAAACAAGCATTTAGAATCACAGATTTATTTCAAAGGGGAAAACCAACATTGGTTAAGTACATAAGCAATCACTGGCCACCTTTAATAAATTTAGCATTCATAAAAATCACTATGTAAATTACTTGTATAAAATTACTTTTACAAAGTTATATCCACAAATTCCAATATTTCAATACTTAGAACATATTCATATACTTATCTCAAAGATATAGGTATATTCACACACATTTCACCTCGCAACTTAGAAAACACACTTATACACTTATCTCAATGGTATAAGTATATTTACAAAATTGAGAAATATTTTTTATACTATTCTACAATCATTTATAAACTTCTTATAATTTTCTAAAACCATTTATGAACCATATTGTAATCTCTGAAAATCATTTGTATAAACTCTTTTCTAAAACTTCAATCGCCTGTAAATACTTTTTGTACATTTCTGAAATCATTTATCATTTATCATTTATAAATCCTTTATAAATCCATAAAACTGTCTACAAAACTCTTCTTATAGGTTCATAAACTTATTTCTGAAATTCCTTTATAGATATCTAAAATCATTTACACATTCTTTTCATATTGTAAATAATGCCCCTTTATGTCTCTATATCATCCGAAGAAACTTCCTCTTTAAACCCAAATCTTGTTTAGTAAAAACTCAATGTATAAATCTCGAACACTTATAAATAAAAATAATTATTTACTTCTATCCCTATTATATAATAGTTATAATAAATCTTAAAAGTAAATAAATAAATATTTACTAACCTTAAAACATATTATATAATAATTAATCATTTCAAATACATTATTAAAAAACTCTAAAAATTAATTTCCTGATATATTATAAATAATAGTTAATTTCCAAAACAATATTAATAAATCATTATTATTAATTTCAAACCATGTAAATTTCTTAAATAAATAACTTTCAAAATATTAAAAATATTTTTAAATAGCCTTAAAATAATATTAATTATAAATAAATAATTTTAAAATAATATTAGTTATAAATAAATAATTTTAAAACAATATTAATTATAAACAACTAGTTTAAAAAAAGATAAAATGAATGAAATAGAATTGAAAGTTAATCCTTTAAAAAAAATACTTTCGAAACCAAATTCTAGTTTTAAAATCATTTCCCATGTCAAAACCCATTTCCAACTCAAGTGGCAATTTATAGTATTTTTAGAATAATAATTTGAGGCCAATAGCTAACAACGCATAACCGACATTAGTATTGATTTTCTAGCACTATTGGGTTTGAGTTATCATATAACGATGTCATAACCCATAGATTTAACAAACAGATTTGATAACCATCATAGATCAAGAATATTATTAAAAACATTTCAATAAAGGCGAGGAATCCCGTTGGACCCCTCCAACCTGCCCGTCGGATCATAGTACATATATATAGCACGCACGAACATAGATACACACACACACATATGTATATAATCAATAGTAGTGAGAATCTTGTTGGATCCCACCATCTTGTCCTCCTGCATCACAAACGATGTGTAATTATATAATATGGATCATTCCCTACTAGGCGAGTATATATAAAAGGCCATCTGCTCGGGGCGGGAATAAATCCAAACCAACTGATAAAATAGTAAATCATCCAATCATCTAATTGAAAATTTATATCAACTGGTTAACCAAAAAGATGAGATTAACTCACTGTTATTTCAATTGCCATCGACGCCGACAGGTAATTTTGTGCGAGCGATGAGGAAGATGCATTTGTAAGGTTGGTTTCCCACATGGTTTTCTATAATCTGATGTATCAGTTTATATACTCTATGATGTATTTGTATGCGTGGGTGTATATGTGATTATATGCTATTCTATGATGTGTTTTACATTTGAGTTGTATTTTTTTCTAATCGATCCTATAGCTACCTATGGCTTTGTGTTAAGTATTTGTTGGATATGTCGATCCACTTGAGATGGAAAAAAATAGAGGATTTATCGATGTATTCAATAGGTATTTAAGACAAAGCTATAGATGGTCAATCCGAACCAGCCTTATTCTCAGCATTAGTAGATGGTATTACCAAGTAATACTCTTTGTTAATGTGGGTCTCAGGGTGGGGCGTCACAGCTTGCTCTGATTTAGAACAAAAATGGAACGACGTCCAATTTTAGACCAAATTTTAACTATCTCCATATTCATCCAAACCAGTTCCATTGCGAAGCTTCTAGCATTATGAGCGCAAAGAAAAAATTCTCGTCTTGATTGGACCTCATATGGAGAAGATATTGATTTTATAAGTTACCGATTATTTTATATCATTAATAACTTAATTTACTATTTAATTACTACTTTACCCCTATATCTTCATCCCAATCAAGATTTCCTTCCTATACTGTGCACCTTCCTCCTATGATATGGAGCACCACAACTCTAATTGAAAATCTGATGACACCACTGACTCCCTGTTCCAGAACTCGACGCAACGTTAACACATGCCCTCGACCGCTTTATCGAAACACGACAGCCACCACCTCCCACGTCCACGCAGATGTCGGCCTCTATCCTAACAAACCGCGACTTCTTAATCTCGAAGCTAAGGTGCTACATACCCTCACGAGCACAATTACAGGCTTCGTTCGAGCCAATTCTTTCTCGATTACAAGCAAATGTCAAACTACTTCTAAACCCAAACCCATGCATAACTGTTAGCCTCCTAAAATGAAGCTGCATTTTCTGTACTCACGCCAAAGTGAAGAACATGCCAAAGGCCACTCAAAGATCAATGTTCCTGACATTTACATTTGAATTGGGTTTGATTTTAATTTTTCAAAGTGAAGATTTTTTTTCTTACTGGAATGAATTTAAGAAGAGGAAAGGATGGAAACTAAAATGATGTTGTAAGGTTTTAGAAACAAAGGGATACAGGCAAGTACAGCTAGGGTATGGCCTTAGTATGGTAATAAAAATATATATGTGTGTGTGTGTGTGTGTGTGTATTATTTTATATTCAAAAATATTCGACACTAGTCATCCAAAAATATCGAACTCCAATCAAGGCGTGCCAACTGGCGTTCTAAATGTAATATCCCTATTTCGAACACAATGGAACAAGTCTCGAGGCCAAATTCAATCACATACGGATTATAGCGTTTCAAATCCAATTATTATATGGATTTCGAAAATTAATTTCTAAGCATTTCAAACTCGCATGACCAAATAATACATCTGATCACCACGAAAATCATCGGCATAAAATAACTCACTATTACGGATCCAAGGAAACCAGTTTCATCCAAATCCAAGACAGTGTCCCTGAAGACTATTTTTGCACATTATTTAAATTAAATTATTTATAAAACCAAATTAATCACTTTTAAATCTACATTAGAAGTTTTACTGTCTTCATTCTTATTAAATAGAATTTAAATAAGCTTGGGAAATCATTTTTATCCAACTTAAAACCCAAGATTGAATTATTTAAAATAATTCAACTATTAAATTCAAATATTTAATTATCAAATAAATCACTATAATTTAAGTTCAAGTTATTGAACTTCTAAAATTAACTTTTCAATATTAAAATCTATTAAATATTCAAAATTCAAATGACTAAAATTCTTGATCGTTACACTAAAAGTTCATACATCTTGAGTTGAATGTTTCAATATCCTTCTTCATCCCTTCTCATTAAAAATTCTGCCTCATATCATAATATATTTTGTTTCCTCTAGGTTGTATAGTCAACCTCGAATGAAGGCATCCTCATATCACATCATCTCTTAACTCATCGACATTGGGTATGAACAATTTCCCATTCTTATGGAGCCAATCATCTCGGTCGAGTATGTACTGCCTCATGTCTTTTAACCATACTCCATCCTATAACTTAGCCATGATCTATGTTAGTCTAGCATCATGGTTCTAACTAGCTTCAATCTACTTAATAATAGGCCTGGTTTCTAACCTAGCCAACATTCCCGGCTCTCACTTACATTAAGCTTTAAAGTCATAATCAACGAAAAATTTATGTTGCTTCAACTCTATGAGCATCGCACCCAAGATAGCATGTCTTCTACTTAGTGCATCAACGACTGTATTTCCCATGCTTGGCTATAGGAAATGTTGAAGTTGTAGGAGGCCAAGAACTTCAACTGTTGCTACCAAAGAAGGTGAAAATCTTCTAGGAGTAGTGATAATTAAATGATTTGTGGTCGGTGAATAATCAGACCTCTCTCCAAGCAAGTAGTGCCTCTAAATCTTCATAGTGAACACTATCATCACTAACTCCAAATCACGAGTCTGATACTTCCTCTTGTGCGGTTTCAGCTATCGACTAGCATATGCGACAACATTAACCTTTCGCAAAACACCACACCTAGTCTAGTACCAAAGGTGTACGCAACTCCTTATTCCCGCTTGTAATGACTAACATCGATGCACTCGTCACCTCTCTTTTAGACTCACTTTGCATGCTAGCACCTTATGCCTCAAACAATAGTTTAATTCTTCTTTATCAAATTGTTAACAATGCCCCTACTTACGTGAAATCCTTGATAAATCGTCTATAACATCCATTTGGACCAACAAAACTTCACACATTTGTAGCATTCTTGGGTGGGCAATTCTACACTATAGCAACATTTAGAGGATCTACAACATCACCCTACTCAAAAACAACATAGTCCAAGAATCGTACTTTCTTCCTCCAAAAGTGACACTTCAAAAACTTCACCTTCTATTGGTGTTTTTTCAACATCTCTATCACATGCTTCAAATGTATCTATTGTTCCTTTTTCACCCATGAGTAGGAAAGAATATTATCAGCAAACACAAGAGAAAACTTATTCAAGTGCTCTCTGAAAACATGGTTCATGAGAACCACAAAGTATGTCGGTAGTTAGGCTAGCCCGAACGGCACAACCAACCATTCATAACATCAGATGGCATACAAAACTCTATAATCGGCATACTCTCTATTGACATCTCAATTCGTGAAATACCATCGCTAGATTCAATTGAGAAAACACCTTTGGGTCATGGAGTCGATCCAACAAGTCATCAATACATGGGAGTGGATTTTTTCCACTTCGTTAATTTTTCGGTTCATTGTAATCAACACATGGCCTGGGATCCATCCACCAAAGTGGTGAATACTATAGGTGCCTTACTTAGATACACTCTAAGAATGAACCCTTTCCCCAATAGGTTATTCACTTGCACCTCTATTTCCCTCTGCCCTTTAGGTGCCATATGCCTCAAAGGCATAACTACTGGTCTAACATCTTTTATAAGATCAATGCAGAACATCTTGTTATATGGTGGTAATCCGACCACCTACTCAAATGTCCTAACACTCCCTAGTTATAGGCATCGATGATAAATCTTCATGTAGGATAGTAAGTGAATCCAGAAAGCTAACCATCACCTCATCTTAAGCAGGCAGCCTATCTCCTATCTTCGTCAATCATCAATCCATACTATTACTAGCAGCTTCTGATATTCCACCATACTCTGTGATTCCTCTACTGATCCATTCCCAAAATAATATTGATCCTCATGATACCCAAAACATGAAAATCACAAACAAGAGAGCATCCATGACTTGAAAATATTTGGTTTTATAAAACTTGGCATATGTTTGCTCTGAGACTCCAACTAGGTTTGTCAGAGTCAAAGGTCGATCATCTATCTCGTGTCTTATCCTAATCTATCTACCAAGTCACTAGATATAAAAGGATGTGATGCCCTAATATTAAGCAAACCACATCTTGGATAGTGATGCCCTTGCCCTTCTCCTTTGTCGATGGAGCAAATGATGAAATCGGAATGACATTCGGTGCACATGTCTTCATTATCTACTTCTGATTCAATGGTTTAGCAACTTCTTTATTGATATTCCCATAGTTGTTACAGTTTTATCACTTCCTTTCATTAGCATTGTAGTCCTTGATAAGAAGATCTTTATCCCCATAGTTATAGCAAGTTGATTCCTCCTAGCTCTTCATCTGGCTACCCTTCTAATAATGCTTCTTCTTATAGTTGTTCTACTTCCTCTTGGCTCCCGCTCTAGCTTACAGCTTCGGGTCATCCTGAGGAATAATAACCGACTTAGTTTTAGGATATAGACTCTCTGTTAGAGAGTCTTCTCTACTAGTTTGTCAAAGGATTCATCAATATACCTTACCACCTATTCCCATAACATCTAAGCATATAATGAATTTATCATTCTTCTTCGGCAATGTATCAATGAAGAATAGATCGTACTTCAACAATACATCAAATTCAACCACATAGTCCAAGAAAGTCATGCCACCTTCCTCAAATCTGCAAACTTTTAGAATAGCATCGACTTCTGGGCAACCAGATATACTTCTCCTCAAACCTTATCTTAAACTACTCCCAAGTAATCTGATTCTAAGAAGTAGTTATCTTGATGGGATTCCTGTTAATGCCTCGGATATTGATTTTGATGACAACTATAAAAATACAGATACTAATTTGTTTTTCCAAGTTGCATAGTATGTACTGCAGAATATTACACATGTATAGAATGATTAGCTCGAAGGCTGATCGGTATAAAGACTAAAATTTGAGATTCGGAGACGATCAAGGCTCATGTGTTTGAAGACGAAGATTTGACTTTACTATGTAGTTATGATTCATTAGAATAAATTGTTGAAGTCCTAGATAGAAAATTCAAATTTCTATCATAAATTTATGATCTTTGATATTTTATCAAAATAAATCATTTAAAATTCAAAATATTTTTTATAAATATTTTATAAAAGCTCTGATGTTTTCGAAGTATTTAAAAACTGTGATTAAATTATTTTACAGAAATATAGAAGTTTGAAAATAATTTAAAAGTGAATCATTTTAACCTTTTGCAAGAGTTGTGGACATACTCCTCCTAGATATAACGACATAGAGACCATTATTTCTTATTTAAAAAAGGTGTCTTTTGGACACACCTATTCATGAATGGATATATCTATTTATTCAATATATAAAACGTAGTGCAAACAAACTTCATAGTAATTTTTCTTACTTTCTTTTTACTCCTTATTCCCTTGAAATATATTTTAAAAGCTACTTACTACATTCTACACAATATATAGCATCAATCCATACAGTACTAGATTTATTCTCTCTGAATTATTAACTTTTTAGAAGCATTCTCTGTGTAAACTCAAAGATCAAACCACTATTGAAGGGCTATAGGATATCTTATATCCTAAGTATAATTGTTTGTATTTAGAAAACAATAGCTCTACTCTTGTTTGTTTGGTTATGCTTGTTTCCCATTCAAATCAGTTGGTGTGCTTAATAGCCTATCTAAACCTAGTGGGCGATCCTGTTGTCTAGTAAATCAAAAGAGTTTTCTATGGACTCTTAAAATAGGAGGCTATATCTCGTAGCCTTGAAATCCAGACCGTGTTCTGGTTTGCTTGCTACCAGGTTAAAGTAGGCGATTGAAAAGAAATTTATACAGTATAGTACGGAGCAAGGTGTAGGATTGGTTAATCCAAATCAGTATAAAATTCCCGGTGTCATCTCTCTTACTTTACTTTTTATTATTGCAATATATTCATCTGTGATTATATTTGTGACTAGTTTACTAATATAGATCTGTGTTGATAAAATATAATTTAATTCAAGTCTTGAAACAAAGGTAAAAAAGATTCATAAAGTTGCAAAACACTATTCAATCCTTCTAGTGTTAAAGTAGCCTTGATATCTGTTATACGCTAACCCATATTTGGTATTAGAGTTTTAGGTTTTAAAAAATTAGTAATTTCGTTTTTGAAATGTATAAATGCTAGTAACAATGGTAGTTCATTTTTTAGCATTTCGTTTAAAGAACAATCAACAACTAGACCCCGACTATATAATGGTAGTAATTACACTTATCAATCATATAGGATGATGATTTATTTGCAGTCTAATTGTTTGGATATTTGAAATCTTACATAGAGTGAATACACTAAACCTTAAACAGAAATTCCACGATGGAATTTTGACCAAAAGACACATGTACAAGATAATTCTGTAACGACCCAGAATTTCGATCCTGTAAATTCCAGATAGTTAGGGAATAGAAGAAAAGAGATAAAAGAAGAATAAGAAATAGAAACACCAAAACACAGATTCTCACAATCGTAGCGGATCAAAATATAATATCAATAAAATAGAAATTATACAATGGAAAACTATATCACTTAATTTACATCAATACATCAGAGTTACAACATTTATATAAAATACTGGACGGTTAAAATCAATATGCCCCAGATAAACTACAATATCACAACGGAATACTCTCCACACGTTCCTGCCACCCAGCTCGCCTTCTGAGCTTCAGAACGTCATCACCTGAAAATCTGTAATACTCGGTATGACCCGAGCATTACATCAAAGTAACACCCGGGTCGGGCCGGAAACCAGCGTGAGTAAACTCATCTAACAAGAAATACTAATGCATAAAACTTACTTACAACCCGGGGTAACTCGTTCATCACCACAAGTTCACAACTTGATATAGTCAACTCTTTTATTCACAATCAATCCCTAAGTACCTTTACTTAGTTTTAAATGGTCCAGTCATTTAAATTATTCCATTTCAGCCTATTGATTTCATATATCAATCTATGAAGAATCACTGTAGGTTACAAATCGAAGTGGGTTCTGATATTTACTGATACCTGACCCTGGTCTCTTCAAAATCAACACCATCTTAACCCTAGTTATTCAAGTGAAATACAATTCAACTTTAAATACAAGATGTCACTTTTTACATAGTAATTCATCATCGATAGATAACCACGTTATCACTGTCCACCCAAACATATCATATCACAAAATATTTCATATTAGAGATATCAACCAATTCAAGGCATTTAACATCATTCAATCATTCATACGAAAGATTGATCACATCCAAAATTAATTTAGTTTATCTCTAATTAAATTAGTTACTAATCTTTAATCACTTATATTACCTTTACTTAACATTAATTAATTACAAACCAATTTATTAATCATCCTTCAATTATCCAACTTAATTAATCACCCTTGACTAATTATCCTTTAATTACAATAAGTAATTAACTCTTCATTAATTACACAAATTAATTAACCTTTACCCTTCCATATTAATTACATTGATCCTCAATTAATTACTCAAATTAATTATCTTATAATCACTTACATTGATTAATTATCCTTCGATTAATCGCACTCATTAATTAACTAAGCCTTAATTAATTTCTCTAATTAATCAATCCTTTAATTAATTACACTAAGTAATTAATCCTTAATTACTTTAAGTAATTAACCTCCACTAATTTACCTTGATTATTAATTAATTTAACCTTTAATTGTTAATTAAATTAATTAACCCTCAACAGTTTAATCCTTTAATTACTTCCACTAAGTAATCATCATTTAAGTAATTAATCTCTAATTACTTAACTGGTTAATGCTTAATTGTAGCTTAATTACTTAATTAATCCCAAATCGTTAATTAATAATCTCTAATTATCTAAGTAATAAATTAATTACTCTATCATTACCTCGTTAATTATTAACTTAATTAATCATTAATCATTTAAACCTTAATTACCATTAAGATAAATCATTTCCTTTATTAATGACTTAATTATAATTAACATGTGTATTTAAAACATTATACATATTTTATATAAAAAAAATTAACTTAACAAAATTTACAAACAATTTACAAACCTTATAATCAAATGTTAAAGAAACACTTATTTTATATAAAAGAAAATTGTATAAGAAGAGTTTTAAACTAAATGTATTTAAATTCAAAACCATGCTTTTTAAAAACTGTTTTAAATATGCTTCGGGTTCAACCCGATGGCTACTCGAGCTTTGACCAGAGGAAATCTACTTTATTCTTTTCTTTTTAATTGTTTTTTTAAGTTTTAAAGCTAATCTGGAAACAAGTTTGCACTCTCGAACAACCCGTGTCCTCACTCGAATCCACACTCCATAAACCCAAGTCTTCCTTCGAGTCAATTCCACGCCCCAAAACTACTGACATAACCACACTGCCGTGCACATGCACAGGCGATCCAGCCATCTTCGACCATCCATGACTCCTCAAACCTGTCGACGATCATCCCTACATCAGATCCTGACCACCAAAACTTCGATTCTAACTTAGAATCGAATTCGAGTTAAATAGAGCAAAACTGAAACAAACCCCATCACCAAAAACCTCCTCGAACCCACGCCTCCGACCATCGGAATGCCTGAGCCTCCAACCATGCCTGAGCCAGATTCCCCACTACCATTTCCCAAGATCTGGTGTAACTCGATCCACCAGAGGCACCGAGGTAAATAATTTTCTGACTAGGACAAAAAGTAGGTTTAAAAACAATTTCGACCACCCGCTGCCGCCACGATGGTTTATAGATCCAACTGACATTTTTCCCAAGCTCACCGAACATCATTCTCCCTCCAGTGCCCGACCTCCCCGATCACCTTGATCATCAGAAACCATTCAAAACTCAAATGCAGATCAAATTCGAAATGCTTGCTCAAACCAAAACTAAAAATTGTGATTTCACTTCTAAAAATCATGATTTTAGATAAGGATTCGGATTATATGCCTGAATTAATGAATTAAGATGTTTGAAATTTGACATATCTTATGTTTGCACTGTTCTTCTTGGTTGTCCAGAGAATTTCAAATTTAATTCACTTAGATATAATTTTAAACTTTAATCTATAATTAGACAAATAGATTTTGTTTGAAACCCAAGTCATTACAGAGATTAGTTTAGTTTCGATCAAAATCTTAGCTTTGAAATTAAGAACAGAGATGTCACAGGTATATCAGGCATGCACACATCTATACATTCATATATATACAGAAAATTCACTTATATATATACATACAGAACATGCTTTATTTCCAGAAATTCACATGCAACTAGATTTCTATTTACTTAAGCTTTTTAGAAAAAGAATGCTACTCACCTGAAAAGATGTACAGAGAGCTTTAAACAATTGCTTGAAAACTGAAAACTTTGAAGTGTTGTGATCTTGTTTTTCAAATCTGAAATGCTTAGTTGCTGCTTTGATTTATGAACTGAAAAATTGAAATCTGAAGCTTATTTGTTGCTTGAGAAGGTTGCCTGAGTATTTTGCTTGACATTTGAAAATGTTACAGGCTTGATATTCCAGGTTTTCTGGTTTGTATTTGTAATAGACTTTTGATAAATGGTTTACATGGTTTTGAACTTGAGTTTGTTTTGATTTTCTTATGGATTTTATGATTTGAAGAATAGTGTTACAAGTTGAGTTTCTTGAGTTTTAAAAATGAAGATAGAAAAGAAATAGAAAAGAGGAGCTATATGCTTATATAAACTAAATTATGATTAATTAAAATTTAAAGAAAATGAAAATAAAAGAAATGACACTTGTTCAATTACTAACATTTGTCATTTACCATTATTTAACTCCTTACACATGTACTTAACATGACTTAAAAGCTAACCCTTGCGATTAGGCAATTTTAAATTATTTTAAAATGATTTAAAAGCTTTTATATTTAATTTACCTAATTAATAAGTACATTTCTTAATTATGTAAATAAAATCTCTTTAAAGAAAATAAAATAAAAACTAATTATATCCTAAATAAAATCATATATAATATATTAATTATTTTTAAATGTTAATATAAAACTTTTGTATTTATTTTACTGTTTAATAAATACTTTCTTAATTTATATAAATAAAATTCTTTAAGGAAAATAATATAAAACAAATCTTACTCTAATAAAAACCTTATTCATATATTTTAAAATCCAAAATATATTTAAGATATATATCTTTTAAATTTCAAATTTAATCCAAATTTCAAATTCAATTTCAACTTCAGTTTTAAAATCTAATTTAAAATCAACTCAAATACATACATATATATATATATATATATATAAATTTAAACAATAAATATAATTTTTGCCAATTTAAATAATTATATCAGGAGATTACTAAACAAATAATTATCCAGACATTTATTATAGCTCGAATTCATCTATGTACATATCCAGATATATATCAGAATTTTATTTGTTCAATTTACAAATTTAGTACTTTAATAATTTTAATCCTATTAGTTACCAATTAATAGATATCCAAAATCTGGGATATCACATTCCTACCCTCTTTGAATCTTTTCGTCCTCGAAAAGGAACGAAGCCAGAATTTATTCAACACTTAAAATCAGATGAATCACTTTATATATATAAATATTTTTATCATTTTTAAAACACATTAAAAATCAATATAATATTACAAAAATAGTTTTTATAAAAATACTTTTATAACTTGATGTTTCAACAAGTCCATCCTCATTCTTATAGAAATTCGGTCATACGTTGATCAGACCTAGGATTGAAAACCTATAAGTACTTGGTAAACCCGTTTTCAACACCCAGTGAAAATACTTGGAAAATAATTTGATTGAAAATATAGAAAACATTTTTGAAAATATAGGGAACATCTTTTGGTGAGAATGCTCTGGAAATCATCACCCCCATCCATGGTCGCATTTAACCCAATGGTTATGTTGCCACCCTGGCAAAGTCCATAGATAATTGTAGGCACTCCACTCCCCTCGATTACTCCACGGAACACACTATAGACTGCAGCTACATCCTAAGTTACGTTGAAATCACAGCAAAAGTCCTTGTAATTGTAGGTGTAACAACCCACATATTTATCGGTTTATATTTAAATATTTTATTTAAATATTTTATCGATACTCGGAATTTAGTCCGAAAAGCCACTTTTTGCAAATAGTCGAATGAGGACTCGAGACCACTCCCATTGAGTTCAAAACGTCGTTTGCGATCTTTTTAAGTGTAAACTTTGATATGTTTGGAGTTAGTGAAATTTTGCTACTTTTTCACTTAGGGCTTTGGTTAGGGCCGACCCCATTAACCCCACTTATGTATTCAGTCCCAACCCCTTCTCCTCTTCATTACTTCATTCCTCATTTCCAAATACTCAAGCTTTTATAGCAACGGAGAGTGGAAGAGGAAATTAAAACTCCAAGCCCTAGTCTTCATCAGCAAATCCAACTTCTAGCTCCAAATTCAAGAGAACTCATTGGTAAGCCTTCTCTTCTTCTTCTCCAACTCATTCTCTTATCAATTTCAGAAATTCCTAAACCTAACTTTGGGAAAGTTCTTCTTTTAAAGCTTAGAATTTAGCTTCTTGTGTTGGATTTGAAGAGTGGTTGATTCTCCTTTGCTTTCGAGCTTCTTCTTCATTTGTTTGGGTTCAAAGGTGAGATTTTTATCCCACATCTAGGCCTATATTTAACTTCGATTGTTAGGTATGAATTCCTAACACTTATTCGTGTGCAATTGCTTTTGGTTTGGTGAATATTCCAATTTTTGGTGTTTTGGGTTCAATTCTTTGAAAATCATAGCTTTGGTGTTTTGATCATGTTTTGGTGATGAACCGAAGAGCTTATATGTCCAGGTAGTCGATTGGCGTAAACCCTTAGTGTCGTTGCTCGATCGTTTGCAAATTGAGGGAGTTTGCACCTCTTTTGACATAGGGTAGGAAGTGCAAGAATACAGGTTTGGCCGACCGAACCACTGGGCCGGTCGACCGACCGGCTACTAAAAGTGCATAGCACTTCTCTGTCTCAGGTCCGGTCGACCAACTACAGAGCTCAGTCGACCGACCTGCTCATTGAGGATTTTTTTAGAACAGGGTCCGGTCGACCGAGCTCTGTTTCCGGCCGACCGACCTGATGCTGTTTTGCCTATTTCGCGTATTTTGCGTGGTTTCCAAATTTAATCGATTCGTGTTATTTACCTATTTGTTGTTATCATTTTTTATTGACTTTGATGACTTTTTTTCTTCGGGAATTTTCGGAATATCCATTTTTGTGGATTCGGTATCGATTTCTTTGGATTTTATTCACGACTTCGAACGTGAATTTTAGTGATTGATTGTTTCTACAATCATTTCGATGATTTGTCACTTTAAAAATATAAAGGTTTCAATACTAGTAGTAAATATCAAAACTCTTTCATCAAATGATTTCAACGCTATTTTATTACAAAACTCGTTCTCTTAAACCTTTTTCCAATCTATTAGTATATACAAACCTTTTCCTCACTCGTATGAGAAATCTAATTAAACGACTTAGCAAAACAAGTGATATGAAACGTTTGCGTTTACTTCGTCGGTTAATTCTTGGACTTGTTCGATCGAATCCCTTGTGACAATTTTCTAGTGGAAATCTACAATTGGTTCGTAAATACTTAAGTTAAGCTAGTGGTTATGGGACATGAAGCTAAGCTCGTATAATTACTAGCTTATTGTAATTGACACTTCTTGATGATCATGACGATCATTTTTGTGATTTAGACTATCAGTTGTGCGATGTCTCTTTGTCTGCGATTTAGACTAGACCCCGTTTCTGTGTGATTTCGACTCACACATGTGGGGTAGCGCCCCATGGTCTTCGGGGCATTCGTGTGTCAAAAATTAATGGCTAGCTACCATGAGATAGCGTCTCGTTCATGTGATACATATGTAGGTGAGTTTTCATGCTCCCGTTCGTGTGATAGGCCACCCTTTTTTTGTGATTTCTGGATTTCGTGTGTTAAATTCTGGAATTTATGCTTCACCAATTTTAGTGATTTCATTGATATGATTTATCAATTTCTATGCATTGGTGAATTCGTGTGTCATTGACTTGTTGTGAATACAAGTTTTGGGTATGATACCCTTTTTGGATCTTTGTGAAGATTTTTGTGATATTGATTAATCTCATGTTGAGTTTCAATTACATACTTATTGTAGTATGCCCGTATGGTTATCATATGTTTATGCCATCTCTCTTGTTCTATATCATGTCATCTGATATTTATAGCTAGACTGATCCGTTTATTGTTTTCTTATAAATAATACTCGGGTCAGACCGAGATATTACAGGTGCTTCTGCTTGACTTCTCCACAGGGATTCATTACTCTGACTTTTGCCTAACTATTTAGATTAGCAGTTTTTGTTGTATACACTTGAGATATAGACTCATAGTTGTATTCTTTTGTATAGCACGTGTTGCTATTCTTCTGTATTATTGTGGAACTTTTTGACCACTACTCGGATGTACACTTCCATGTGTTAGTTATATGTTCATATCTTCTTCCGCCTTTGTGATATGAATTATCTGTGACCGATTTGTGTTATGTTTATTTCTATATTTGTTTCCGAAGACACTATAGCCACTGTGTAGTAACTTTGAGTTTGTGTCGGTATGTCGGATTTCCTCTTAAAAGGAATACAAGTTATATTTTATCTGACATATCAGTACTCACACAAACATATTACATAGATGGCCGCTCCTCAACAGCCTTATTCTCCGTGCTAGTTGACAGCATTACTCCGTAGTGTTCTTGGCTAGTGTGGGTATAGAGGTGGGGCGTCACAGTAGGCATCAGCGCCTTCGAATTTCGCTACCAAAAATGAAACTTCTCCCCTAGACCATAGATCACAGTCTACCGATGGTACGTTGCATTCTGGGCAAAATCAAGTGTAGACCGTTGACACTCAGCTCCATATAATTTCCGCTATAGTCCACTGTAGATCGCAGCGACATCGAGTTACACTGTTGTCACAGCATAACCCAAATGCCTCTGTAGGCATCAGCACCCTCCACTTTCGCTACCCAATAATCCTCGAGAACTTCAGTTTTTCCGGACTTCCACACAGGATCAACTTTAGAGCTTCCCC
Organism: Allium cepa; assembly: GCA_030765085.1. Classification (NCBI taxonomy): domain Eukaryota; kingdom Viridiplantae; phylum Streptophyta; class Magnoliopsida; order Asparagales; family Amaryllidaceae; genus Allium; species Allium cepa. Next base: position 878,941,379 of record CM060931.1, on the reverse strand, counting down.
CCTGTAACACCCAGAATATCTGTCATTTGAAGTTCAGATATTTAATTGATTTTATATATCAACAAGTAAAATTTGTAAATCGAATAATTTATTTTTCGAATATCCGGATTTGATTGGGTAATTAAATCGATAATTTAATATTTGAAATTGCATAAATAATTGGAAATTGGGTTTAATGTGATTAAAAATGATTTATAAAGTTATATTAAATCATGTTGGAGTTATAGTGACGTTATAGGACTTTTAAAATTGAATTAAAGTTGATTTGTGAAAATTGAATATTTTAATATTTAATCGACTAGTGAAAATAGCCATTTTTCACACAGTCTTGGATTTCGACGAAACCAGTTTCATCGGATCCGTAATGTTAAATTATTGCATGGTTTCAAATTTCATTTCACTCGGATTTACGGTTTGTCCAAGGCAAGCCAAAACGCATAGAAATTCGTTTAATCGATTTAATTTAAAATTTGATCGTTTATTTCCGTAACTCGTACATACGACCGAATTAGCCTCTGAAACCTATTCCATTATGTCTGGAACATGGGGCAAACCCTAGAAACGCTAGTCAACGTGCGAGATTTGGAGTTTGGAAAATTTTGGATGAATAGTGTTTTAGCGAATTTTCTATAAAAGGACTTGATATTCTTCATTTGCAAAAAAAGAAAAGAAAAACTAACCCTGGTTTCAATGTCAGCCGCTACTAAGGAAATACACGGCCAGAAAATTGCCTCCTACCTCCTCCCTTTTCTTCCAATCCACCAACAATCGTCGAAAATCTCCAACTACAATATCGTAGAGCATCTCAAGCTCTACGAATCCAACGGTTATGATCGTTTAAAACGAAGTGGATCATCGACAATTTGAGTTTGAATCGCGCGTGTTCAAGCATGAATCCCCACGCAAAGACGAGGCCGATCTCCTCGATATTCGAGCAGAGTGTGTTTCGTGCGATGGCTGATCAGCTGAGGGTGTTCGATCAACTTTTAGGTGCTCAGTTGGGTGGCGAAAATTTGAAGGGGGCGGCCAAAATGGGTTCGAACGCGATAATTGCCTGATGGGGGAAGAAACGATTCGCGGCCTTGATCTTCTGTAGTGGAAGCAACGGCCAGATGATGGTAGGGTTTGAAATAAAATTAATTTGTAAATTTAATTATATTTATAAATATGCACAAACTTTAAAATAGTGTAACTTGTTCAGACGAGGTCGGAAAGGCACGAAACAACTTGCTTTGGCTTCGTAAGAATGAGCACTATGCAATGGAGCTGGTTTGGAGTCGTTTGGAGCTAGTGAAAGTTTCGGACAAATTAAACGCACGTTTAATTTTATTCGAAATAAAGCGCTACAACTGTTATCGGAAACTCAAGCTGAGAACTTCTCACTCAATTGAATTGTTTCGATTTAAATTTTAAATAGTTAGATTTAAAATTGCTTGATTGTGTGATTGGATGATAGTTATTATATGTTGTATTGAAATAGACCCTATACACCGTATATTAACCGGATGTTATTTATTAAAAACATATACTGCGATAATTCCAACTTGTATGGAATTGGTATTCTATATGTGTTTGGAGTTGATTTTCCCGCATTATATAGCGGATGAGACCCTATTGCGCCGCATAATAACGGATAATATTTTATAAATCCCATATACCGCGATATTCCGTCTTGAAGCGGAATTGGTATTGTGCTAACATCTTTGGATGCAAGGAAACAGGTTGGAGGGATCCAACTGGATTCCTCAAATGATTGAATTGCTTTCAATGTTGTGTGTTGATCTATTTGTAATCTACGTGATTATCTTTGTGATTGAAATCGTTAAAGGCTAAAAATTTAGCCGAATATATTTTTGGTATCGTTAGATGCCGAAAATAAATAAAATTTGATTTTTGAAAATTTAAGTCGAGAATTCATAATAAAATTTAATTTTGGAATTGATTCATTTTAAATAAATAAACGTTGTAATTTTTATGTTATAAAAATTATGACTTTTGTGAAATATAACTGAAATGTGATTTTTGTAATAAGTAGCTGATTTATATATAAAATGGTTTAAATTGGAATTTTTGAATTATTGTGAATAATTTATATAGAAGATTTATAAAATTGGAATTTATAAATTAAAACGTTGGAATTATAAAACAAGTTTTTATAAGTATTAAAATGAAGTATAAATGGATTTCATAAGTGAATGAAATCTATAGATTTATAAATTGTGAAGTTATAAAATGAATAGATTTTGTAAAATAAAAGATTTATAAGTAATTAACTGATAAACTGGATTTTGGCATGCAAATGGATTATGGATAGAATTTGTTAGTAAAGTGATTTTATGAGTTAAAGTTGTTATAAAGTATAAATGGAATTTATAAACGTTATTTTATAAATCCGAAATCGGCTTATTTTAATAAGTTTAATTACTATAACTTATTAAAGGAAATATATCCACGATTTTGGACAGTGGATAATCCTTTAAATAAAATATGTAGAAATTGAATTTGGCTAACGAAGTATATTCACGATTTTGGACAGTGAATAATATATTAAAGAAATATTTTAGGAAAGTGATATTTTAAATAGAATTAAACGATTCAAAATGTTTTAAAATGTATTGAGTATCGAAACCATAAATTTCAACATTTATTGTTGAAATAGACGTTTTCGAGAAATTGAAGGAAATGGTGGACTATAACACTGTTGTTATAGTAAATGATTTCTGAAAGGAAAAGTTTTGTATAGTATTTTGGTTTATATATCTATCTTAATTTGGAATCCCCATACTAGTGATTTTGGGTTGTCTTAACGATGTTTTACGTAACATTTGTTTTGACCTAGATAAATGTGTTTAAGATGAGTTTTCCTTAAAGAATAAAATATGTAATTAAGTTGGATTTAAGTATATTGAATATTTTCCAAATGTTGAAAATAAATGGATTTGTGAATTATTTATTATTGAATAAGTATGGAATTTTTTTTCCAATATAAAGTGAATGTTTGGAGATTTTATCTTTTAAAAATAAATCGAAAAGAATATTAGAAACCGATTTGGAAATCGTATATTCATAGGTATTTTGGAAAGGTAAATCCACTATGGAATTTATAAAAGAAAAGGAAATTTGTTTAAAAATAAACATTGATTTATTTTGAAGTGTGGAAATAAATTTACGAATTTGGAACGTAAGTTTAAAATAAATCGGTAAGGATTTATTTGATTGATTTAAATGAACCATTTTAAATAGAAAATGGATAAATATTTGGAAGTGTTTCCATTTAAGGAAATTGATTTGAAATTTGTTTTCAAAGATTGAAAGGTGGAAATTGACTTGGAATTAGTTTTCAAACGGCTGAAGTGTGGAAATTATATCTTGTAATGATATTTTGGAAATAAATAATTTGGGAAATTATTTGAAATCGGGTTATGTTGTAAATATTGATTGATAGTTAAATAACCGACTATCAATATTGACGCTTGAGCGGCTATTTGTTGTGAATTGGCCGAAATTGAATGCTGGAATTATTTTTAAATTATTGTGCTCGTTATTCGGATTACCTGTTCCGAATAGTGATACGACGTAATGGATAGCATTGAAGACCGGTGTTGAAGACCGGGTATTTGTGAAAACGATAGGATGACTTATCGATTGTCTCTGCACTGTTAGCTATGGTATATAGATTTCCTTTGTGATGGGAAATTCGATCGGGATTGTGAATACCCGGATTGCAAGGGCTTCTTTTGAAGTGTCATCGGTTCTGTTCGAACCCGAAACATACTTGTATGGTTACGTGTCTGACATTACATTTTGAGATATAAAGCAGATTTCTTTCAAATACATTTCCGTTGGTGGCGGAGAATTTATTCTCTTAGCTTAACACCCTTAGAGGTTTTGTAGTTGAAGGTTATCAGCGATATATTCCCAATTTGGTAATGTGGCATGCTGAGTGTTGCTGTGTATTGATTATTTATTGATCATTTGTTGATCAAAGCGTGGCTTTGTGAAAAAGCGTGGCTTTGTGAAAAAGCGTCGCTTTGTGGACGAGACTTCGTCAAACCTCACACCCCGGAAATGGTCGAAACAGGAATATGCGGCAAGGTTATGAGGGTCGCTTCCTTCAGGGTATGTCATTTCCTTCTGAAAAGGGTGGTGTCAGGTATGGAGCCCTGATGCTTAACCTATGTGGTTGCTCCAATCTCATTTTTCTATGTGGTTGTTGCTTGGTGATAGAGGGCCCTCGGATAAAGGTCCCAAAGGACCGGGGAGTGGCATACTCGAGTAGTAGTTACCTAGTTACAGAAGTAACCCGGCCTTGTGTTGGCAGAGATCCGGTTAGGTTCTCGGGATGTCCCGCCAGAGGCGATCCCATGTGGCAGTAGGAAGTTCCTTAGCCTGACCATTTGTTGGAAAATCCAAAGAAACAATACGAGACTTGTACGGTTTTAGTTGTATTACCTACCATGGAATGTGGCGGTAACCTGCTATTGAACATGGTAGCTATAGTAGGCATACGATAATGGTCGTATGTTGGCTAAGATTTATATTTTAATTTTGAAATGTTTTCTACACTATGCACTAATAATAATATCAAAAATGATTTGTTTTTCGTAGTAAGCATCTTTGACTATCATAAGGAGAAATCTCCTCCAATTCTGCTTTTGCATTGTGTGTGTGCTGTTAACTCCTCTTCATTGGAAACTGGAAAATGTGGAGCGACCTAAAGGATAATGCGACCTAGCGACCTAAAGGATAATGCGACCTAGCGACCTAAAGGATAATGCGACCTAGCGACCTAAAGGATAATGCGACCTAGCGACCTAAAGCTTTAGCAACCTAAAGCTTCAGCGACTTAGCGACCTATGAGCCAGAGCAACCCTACGACCTAAGAGATGGAGCGGCCTAGCGACTTAACTTTTCAAGTGACCTAAAAGTAGCTGCGACCTAAGGGAAGCTGCGACCTACAGAACTCTGCGACCTAAGGGAAGCTGCGACCTATGGAATTCTGCGACCTATAGAACTCTCACGACCTAAGATAGGTCGCTCACGACCTAAAGACATTGCGTTAGAAGGCCGCCTTTTCTATGCCGCTACTAGTAAGGTCGCTCACGACCTAGAACTTGTGCAAATCAGCATGCGTGTTCTTGTGAAAGAGAAGACAGTGCATCTTAGGTCAGTCACGACCTACGACCTAACTTAGGTCGGTCACGACCTACGACCTAACTCCGAAAAATGCCTATAAATACAACCCTAGTTCCAACTAGGAAGGGACTTTTGGCTCATTCATTTCAAGCGCCGTTACTCTGCTGCATTCTGAACTACTTCAGCGCCTTCAAGGAACTTCACGAAGAAATCAAACATGTCAAACATGTGTTCAAAGATTTGAATCGACGTTGAAGTTTAGGCTACTTGTTCTAAGTCACTTGAAACTCAAAGTGTGTTGTAATCAAAGTGTAACTGCATTGACTTGTAATCAAATCGTCAATAAAGATATTCAAAGTGGACGTAGGCTATCTCTTAAGCCGAACCACTATAAAATTGCTGTTGTTTACTGTTCTTTTTCACTACTATCTGCTTATAATCTGTTCCCGAGCTATCGGGTGGTGCTTTCACGATCTCACTTCATACACCGGGGTGTTAGCGTTCAAATTTCAGCGTTAACAATTTTGGTGCTTTCACTGAGAGATCGAACTCAGGCGAGTTATCATCATTGCTTCACAGAGGTTTGTAGAGAGAATTTCCTTGAAAACCAGAAGTCTATCCGAGATTATGGCTCCTGGAAGGAAAAGTAGATCTGTCAGATCTGGGAATATTCAAGAGGGAACCTCCGCTTCCCCTATATCGAATCAAGCCACTCCAGCTGTCGGAGTTACAAAGGCAGAGCTGGATGCTGCAATTTTAGGGCTGAACCAACAGATTAATGCCCAAAATGCACAATTCGAGGCTCAGAATGCCCAGAATGCCCTAATTCTGAATAGGTTGAACGATTTGCTTGGGGCAAACCGTCAACCGGCATGTAATGAAAGGAATTTTGCTTGCAACATTCATGAGGCTGAAGAAAGAAATGCTCCTGAAAGGGCTGCTAGCCCCTTTGAACAAACACTTCCAGAGGTTGGTGGATCTAGAACTCGACATGATGAGGAGTATCTTTCTGGAATGGTCCGACAAATTATGAAAGAGAGTATGCAGAGGGTTGAAGACGAGAAAGAATGGGGTTTCGCCCCAAGTAAAACTCCGTTTACTGAGAAAATCTTAAAGGTTGAATTCCCAAGGAAGTTTGTCCTTCCAACCATTCCAGCTTACAGGGGGACAAGTGATCCGAACGAATTCTTATACAAGTATGATTGGACATGACAGGTGCCAGAGCCTCTGATGAAATAAAGTGCCGATATTTTCCTGTGTATCTCGAAGGTGTAGCTCTGCTTTGGTTCACCAAACTTCCAGTCCGATCTATCGATCAGTTTTTTGACTTAACCCGGAAGTTCAAGGAGCAGTTCAGACTATACGCCTCAAAAGCCAAGGATATCATGTCACTGTCAAGTTTGGAGCAGAATCCAGGGGAGACTATCAGATCTTTCTTAAACCGCTTTAATATAGCGCTAGCTGAGGTGGACAATGCAGAACCGCGAATGATATTGACTTATCTGATGAAGGGTATTGACAAGTCGAGCGAATTTGGGAAATGGCTAAACATGAAGGAACCAAATTCCCTTGAAAAGTTCTATAAAAAAGCAGATGAATTCATACGCTTAGAAAGCCGTCCCGCACCGGTAAAGGCAGTGTTGGAAAAAGCCGAAGATAACACTGTTGTTCCACGGAAGAATGAATCTGTAGGGCAAAAAAGGGAAAATAACAATGGGAAGAAGCAGAGTAATCTGAAGAAACCCCGATCCTTCAAGCCATCAGAATATACTCCTTTATCAGATACGCCGGAGCGTATCTACCTTGCCGCTAAAGATTCTGTTGACTTTCCTAAACCTCCTCCTCTAAGGACCGGGAAAAAGGCTATACAGAGTGGGAAGTTCTACCGCTTCCATAATCAACCCGGTCACGAGACCGACGAATGCCGCCAGCTGAAAAATCTGATTGAAGAATTGCTAAGGGAAAACAAACTGCAGCAATTTGTGAAAAAGAATAGCAACAATCCTGCTTCATCTAGTCAGGGGCAACAGGCTCCTACTCATCAGCCTAGGACGAGTGAGAAGGCTGTAGGGCATGAATCTGGAAGGCCCATTATCAATGTCATTACAGGAGGACCTCACCCAGTATGCAGAAGCTGGGGTGAGATGGAAAGGTACACCCGAGCTTTAAAGTATGTACCGACCGAGGAAGATGTATTCGTTTTGGAAGGTGCAACGCCCTTGAAGCAACAAAAGAACTTTTGATGATGATATTGTGTTCAAAGCTAGGGATTCCGCAGGTATTGAAGCTCCTACCTTGGATCCTCTAGTCATCTCGGCTGGTATCGGGCCAGCTATTGTCAGAAGAGTTCTCATTGATTGTGGCACATCCTGCAATATCCTCTTCAAGAAAACATTCGACCAAATGAAGATCCCTATGGCTGATGTGCAAGCCTCATCGCAGAAAATTGCTGGTTTCACTGGGGAGCCAAAGCAGCCGGTAGGGACCATTGATTTGTTTGTGGAACTTGGAGAAGGAGAGAGAAAAGTGGTCCGCAAGCAAACTTTTGTGATTGTCGACGAATTTTCTGCTTACAATGCTTTCCTTGGTCGTCCAACTCTGGCAGCGTTCAAAGCTGTTCTTGCCCCGTGGTGCCTCACTATTAAATTCCCTACAGACAATGGAGTAGGAGTTATAAAAGGGGATCAAAATGCTGGGCGAGAGTGTTATCTGACAGAGCTACGAGAAACCAGAAAAAGAGAAATGGGAAAGAATGCGGCAGCCCCAGTCCGCATCAAAGAACCAGCCTTGTAGCAATTACTGGGCGGACCCTGCACTGGCGAGCACGGCTGAGCAAGGAAAGAGATGGGCCCTAGAAAAGTCAGTGCAGGGGAAAATAGAGTGGTACCAGTGGAAACGACAATACCAATACCTATTGACCCAAAGGACCCAAACAAGGTGTTGAATGTAGGTTCACAACTTAATGTGTCAATTCAGAATATCTTAATATCTTTTTTAAAGGCAAATCTGGATGTTTTTGCTTGGACTCATGCCGATATGTGCGGAATATCCCCAGAAGTTGCAGTGCATGCTCTAAATATTGATCCAAAATTTACACCTGTGAAACAGAAGAGGAGAACTCAAGGTCCAGAAAGGTCGGCGGCATTAAAAGAAGAAGTTGATCGGCTCATGGAGAATAATTTTATCAAAGAATCTACCTATCCGAATTGGGTTTCAAATCCAGTGCTGGTTAAGAAAGCCAACGGAAAATGGAGAGTATGCATCGATTTTTCAGATCTAAACAAGGCCTGCCCCAAAGACTGCTTCCCATTACCCAGAATCGATCAACTGGTAGACGGAACAGCGGGGCACGAATTGTTATCTTTTATGGATGCTTACTCCGGATATAACCAGATTATGATGCATGAGCCAGATCAAGAGGACACGAGCTTTATCACCGACATTGGTCTTTACTGCTACAGAGTTATGCCCTTCGGGCTAAAGAATGCAGGGGCAACATACCAAAGACTTGTTAATGCTATGTTCAAACAGCAATTAGGCAAGACTATGGAAGTCTACGTCGATGACATGTTAGTAAAGTCTAAGAAAGCAGTGGATCACATAGAACACTTAGCGGACATGTTCGCAGTCCTCCGAAAATACGGAATGAAGCTCAATCCTTTGAAATGTTCATTTGGAGTGGAATCCGGCAAGTTTTTAGGTTTCATCGTGAGCGCTAGGGGCATTGAGGCCAGTCCAGCTCAAATTACTGCATTGAAAGAAGTCAAAGCCCCTAGAACAAAGAAGGAATTGCAAAGTCTCAATGGAAAAGTCACCGCCTTGAGTCAGTTCATTTCCAAAGCCACAGATAAATGCATCCCATTCTTTGACGCCCTTAAGAAAGGAAAGAAAAACTTCGATTGGACTCCCGAATGCCAAAAAGCCTTTGATGAATTGATTCGCCATATGGAAATGCCTCCAATACTTTCTAGGCCTGGCGATGGCGAGGATCTTCTTATATACTTGGCAGTATCATCTCATGCTTTAAGTGCAGCGCTGATACGAGAAGACAAAAGGATTCAACATCCAGTTTACTATATCAGCAAAAGACTCACTGGGGCAGAGATGAATTACTCTAAGTTGGAAAAACTCGCCTATTGCCTACTAATTGCATCTAGAAAGTTGAGGCAATATTTTCAAGCTCATCCTATCAGAGTCCTCACTGATCAACCTTTAAAGCAAGTCCTGTTTCGCCCTGAGACTTCGGGTCGTCTTCTAAAGTGGAATATTGAACTCAGTCAGTATGACATCACTTATCATCCCCGGAAAGCAATCAATGGACAAGCTTTAGCGGATTTTATCGCAGAATTCACAGATAAGGGTAACAGTGAGGAGAAAACGGTCGACGATTCCCCAATCCAATGGAAGTTATATGTCGATGGTGCGAGAAACGACTACTGTTCTGGAGCCGGAGTTGTACTTGAGACCCGTGAAGGCCGATCATTATGCTATGCTCTAAGATTGGAATTTCCCTCAACAAACAATGAAGCAGAATACGAAGCCCTTATCGCTGGCTTAAGGATTACTAAAGAATTAAACATCCGAGCGTTGCAGATATTCAGTGATTCTCAGCTTATTGTATGCCAAGTCAAAAAGGAATTCCAAGCAAAAGGGGGGAATCTGCCCGCCTACTTGTCAAAGGCTTGGGAACTCCTGGGTGATTTCGATCATTACATGATAAGTCACATTCCTCGAGAAGAAAACGTGAAAGCAGATTCTCTCGCAAAGTATTCTAGCACAGGCGAAGCTCAATTTCTGGGGTTAACTCCAGTGGGGGTCCTGTCGACTCCTAGCATTGATGAGATGGACATTGATCGGATCATGAGCATGTCTCAAGAGCAAGAATCATGGATGACTCCGATAACAGAATATCTGCTCAATGGATCCTTACCAGGGAACTCAAAAGATCGACAAAAGCTACTAAGAAAAGCCTCTCGATACATAATCCAGGATGGCCGATTATACAGACGGGGATTCTCAATGCCATTACTTCGATGTGTATCCAGGGAAGAGTCCAAAGCAATCCTAGCAGAGGTACACGGAGGAGAGTGTGGTGATCATTCAGGTGGCCAAACATTAGCAAAGAAAATTCTCCGATACGGATATTTTTGGCCAGAAATTAATCAAGATGCAGCAGAGTATTCCCGAAAATGTGACAGATGCCAAAGATTCGCCAAAATTCCCAGAGCTCCTTCCACTGAACTCACACAGATGGTCAGTCCATGGCCGTTTGCAATATGGGGGATAGACCTTGTAGGACCGTTACCAACTGCCAAATCTGGAATTAAATATGCCATTGTTGCGGTAGATTATTTTACTAAGTGGGCAGAAGCTGAACCACTGGCTACTATCACCTCAAAGAAGATGATAAGTTTTGTGACTAAAAACATCATTTGCAGATACGGTGTGCCTCAAAAAATAATTACAGACAATGGTACTCAGTTTGAAAGTGAAGAATTCCAAGGTTTTTGCAAGCAATTCAAAATCCGGAAAAGCTTCTCAGCAGTGGCTCATCCGCAGGCAAACGGGCAAGTGGAAGCCGTGAACAAAATTATTAAGTCAACCATCAAAAAGCAACTTGAAAGAGCGAAAGGTGGTTGGGTCGATAAGCTACCACTGGCACTATGGGCATACAGAACCACTCACAAAACTGCAACTGGGCACACCCCGTTTTCATTGGCATACGGGTCAGAGGCAATGATTCCGGTAGAAATAGAGGTCCCTTCACATAGAAGAATCCATTTCAATCAAGCAGAAAACGAAAAGCTACAGCTTGAAGCGCTAGATCTCCTTGATGAAATAAGAGATGAGGCTAATCTCAGAATTGCAGCTCATCAGCAAAGGATAGCCAGACATTTCAATTCCAAAGTTCTCCAACGCAGCTTTGAGATTGGAGACCTAGTCCTGAAGAGAATTATGACAGCGACAGGTGTGTTTGGGCCAAATTGGGAAGGACCATATGTCATAGGTCAGAAGCTTCTTGACGGCACATTCAAACTCACTACTGTTGAAGGAGATCAAATTCCAAGGGCATGGAACAGCAATCATTTGCGTCCATACTTTACTTGAAAATTTTGTCGAAATATTGTAAAAAGAATTATGAATGTATGATTCTTGTAATTGAAGGCAATTGTAAAACTGATGCAAGTAAATAATGAAAAAATATAAAGTGGATGTAGGCCCAATTTCCTGGCCGAACCACTATAAATCTTGTATTCCTTATTATTATTACATGTTTGCTTTATTTTCGATATAAAAAGTACATAGAATGTATTGCTGAAATGTCGATTTAAATTTTTGCAGACAATGGAAGTGAAACTTGCACATAATAAGACACAGTGATTCTCGCCAAATTTTAAGTCACAAAAGCTCCAAATTCAAATCCTAGATAGGAAGTACTTCAATTGAACGGCCTATGATTTCGACAGAAACGAGCCTTTGCTAATAAATTGAGATCGTTTGAACAAACAAACATCCAATTAAGAAGCTGATGCTCGTTCTCACGAACTTGCCTGACAATGAAGTACATTTCCTTGGATTAAACAAGTCACTTAAAAAAAAAAAAAAGAGGATCACTGAAAAAGCATAAGCAAGTGGACAAGGGAACAACCAAAGCCATCATCGGCAACACAAATCCTCTTCGGAGGCACAACTCTTCGGAGAATAAAGACCTCTAATGGGTCATACGCCACAAAAAAGAAAGTTCTCTACTCAACAAAAAAGATTGGAGGAGTCATGACCCTCCAACCATGAGAGACTAACTTCCAGGCGATGAAAACCCTCTCTGAGGCACATTTTACCAGGAGTTGAAGTGTAACAACCGATCTTCGGAATTTCACTTCACCAGAGTTGAAATGTAAACAAAATAAAAGCCCTCTTCGGAGGCCCATTTCACCAGGAGTTGAAGTGTAACAACCGCTCTTCGGAATTTCACTTCACCAGAGTTGAAATGTAAACAAAATAAAAGCCCTCTTCGGAGGCACATTTCACCAGGAGTTGAAGTGTAACAGCCGCTCTTCGGAATTTCACTTCACCAAAGTTGAAATGCAAAACAAAATAAAGACCTTTCTGGAAGCCCACGTTTCACCGAGATTGAAATAAAACTTCCAAGTGTTGAAACGTGAAAAGGCTTTCTTCAAAGGCACAACTCTTTGGAGGTACACGTTTCGCCAAGATTGAAATAAAACTTCCAAGTGTTCAAACGTGAAAAATCCTTCCTCAGAGGTATAACCCCCTCCCGGGGACACAATCAAAAAGAAAGACTTCTTCTGAAGCCCACGTTTCACCGAGATTGAAATAAAACTTCCAAGTGTTGAAACGTGAAAAGGCTTTCTTCGAAGGCACAATTCTTTGGAGGTACACGTTTCACCAAGATTGAAATAAAACTTCCAAGTGTTGAAACGTGAAAAATCCCTCCTCAGAAGTACAAATTTCTATTTCAAAAAAAAAAAGAATAAAATATATATCCTCATCAAGGGCATACTTTAACTTTCAAAGGAAGAGTGATTTACCTATTCTAGAAAATAACCTTCCTCAAAAAAAAAAGGAAGAAAGTTAAAGTACCCTTCAGAGGCCCGCTTTACCACATAGAAGAATTCACTTGGCAAAATGCATACAAAAAAAAAGTGATTTCTTCGAAGGACAAAGCGTAAAAACTTATGTGAAGGAAGTCGTACTCTACGAAAAATTTCTTCAAGAATGAAGTAATTACTCTTCAGAAAATAAGAGTGCAAGTCCCCTCAAAGTATAAAATATTGCAGCAAGCTTATGGTATGGGGGCAACATGGTATAGTTACATACAAAATGGTATAGCTATATCGGTAAAATACGCTCAAGCAACATACCACAAGTTCACCGCAATATCATATAAATAAACTTGTGCAAAAATGAATAATAAATGCATTCTCAAATTCAAACAAGGGTCTGTACAAATAAAGGATCATTTTATTCAATTGCAGATACAGGTTTCAAAATAAAAAAAGCAGGGGGCCGGTGCCTGCACAACATCCGACCATTACACAAAAAAGGAATCAAAAAGCCTGAAGTCCGACTCTTCACTTCTTCTTATCACCTTTGGACCCTTTGCCTGGCCGAATGATTAGTTTTTCAGGTCTATCTATAGGCATAAGGGAAGAAGGAGAGGGAGGTGCAACCGGTGCAACTTCCGGTTCCTCTTCAGTAGTGATGATTTTCTTCCCCCTCCTCTTCGATGTTCCGTGCTTCTTTCTTCTCTTCGAAGAAGACTCACTCCCTGGAGTAACAAGAGCGGACAAAACTACGTCATCAGAAGGAGTCCGCTCCGGAGAGATCTCGCCTCCTTCAAGTTCCTCGTCTTTCTGCTCTTGCGAAGTGATAGGGTCATCCAAGCCATGAAGAGCCTCAATCTGCTCCTCTTGTGACCCTGGCTGTGAAGCAGAAGGAGGAGTCACCTGAAGAGACGGAGGAGGGATAACCGGAGGAAGTGAAGTCTGCACAACACTTGGTGTTTCAACTGCAGAAGAAGAGAAATTAAAAATATTAGTATCTCCCCAAAAGAAGGGAGATATGGGTTCGTCGAGATTCAAGAAATAATCGAGAAGCTCATCAAATTTTTGAGGAGCAAGCAAGCGATCCACCTGAATCGGACCGATGTCAAAATTACCTGAAGATGTTTGCTTCGTTAATTCAATCTCATAATTTTGAGCCCCGATATCCTCCAGAGCCTCATCATCAGTAGGGGTAATTACCCCGGTTCTTGTAGGAGGCAGCGAATGAGCACTGGAACCTGTAATGTCAACTTCGGAAGAAACTAAAGGACGTTCAGAAGTGGTAGGTGATATTTCTTTTTCAGAGCGTTCCCCTTCCGCCATTCCGGCCCGTACTCTGGCGAGTTGCTCTTTTCCCTCGGCAAGAGCGGCGCGGGCATCATCATCGAGATAATGCTCTTCAAGAGTTGTCTCAGCGTAGCCAGCACCTTTACCACCTAGCATATCGAGTGCTGCCTCCCAAACTTCAGCTAGTGTAATTTCATACTTAGGGCCTAGAAAGGCAAGACTGCCACACCCCAAAATGCAGTGCAGATAAAAATCAAATAATGTGGAGCTAATGTCAGCTTTGGTTGCTTAATGGGCCTCTTCGGCCGCGAGTTTACCAGCAACAGCCTCGTCACGCTCCTTTTCGGCCATAGCAAGTCGAGCTTTTAACATCTCTATCTCCAAGCTTTGAGAGCCGGTCTGTTCTCGCAGCTGTAAAGTTTCAGCGCGATATTCTTCTATGACCTTCTCCTTTTGTGTAAGCTTATCTTCGACTGCCCTTTGACTGGCATGCGCATCTCATACTTGTTGCTGAAGCATGCTCTCCTTTTGAGAATAGAGAGTAGACGAAGTAGCTAATTCTTCCTTAAGCTTTTCTACTTCCGCTTTCAGCTTTTCATTATAGGAAGCAATACTTCTCATTTCGGCGTCATGCTGTTCGAGAGTCTTCTGCCACTCATCCTTATCGTTCTCCATTGTGAGCATGGCCTCGAGATTGGCTCGGTTAACCCTTTGAAGCTCGTCGACAAGTTTTTGCCAGTTCGACATTCTTTCAATATCGGTCCTGACAGTATCAAGATTTCGCAGCATAGCCGATTTGTCGAGAGGAACCAAGTCGAGATCAAATCGAAACCCTCTCAGGCACCACTGAGGGAATCGACTTTGAAGAGTGGGAGGACCTTGCCCAACTTGGTATGCGGGCCGGTTGATGATTGTTTGAATGTCGGAACGAACGGGGGCAGGAGATTGAGCAAGAACATTTTGAGAAACTGGCGGCATTGTTTCTTCAGTAAGTTTAGCCCGCTTACAAGAAGAATCTTCCATGTGACCTTTACCTCTCTCATCGTGAGTCTTTCTTTTTTGGGTATCATCATCTCTGTGGGGAGGGTCATGTCTTTCTTGTTCTCTTCGGTGACGTTCTTCATATGCTCGTCTCTCGTCTGCTTTCCTGATAGCCCTCTCTTCATCCGATTCTCTGTAAGAGGGGAGGTGACGCCTATAATCATATTGGCTACGCCTCCCGTAGCGCTGGAAATCATCATAATATGAACTGTTGCGCCCCATTGGAGAATCTGGAATAAAAATAATAAGCTTTAGGAATCTTTAAAGTATAAGAAGATGAATGCGTAGAAGTGCTGAAAAATCCTAAGTGTTGTGTAACGTGTAAGCTACATGCATCAAGTTACAGACCACTCTGTGGAGTAGAGGTAGTAATAACTTGAGTAGAAGGGGTTGACATTTGTTGTAGAGAAGATGTCGCCCCAATTACAGAAGAGACAGTTTTGGAAACATCATCCCTAAAAAGTTCTTGAGAAGTGACCATTATGTCACTTAAACTCCCAAAAATATCAACTCCAAGATCAACGTTCTTATCAGTATGAGGAAGGGACTCCTCTTCTTCAGTTATGGGGGCAAGTGCAGGCTTTTCAGATGGCTCTGCATCATCCCTTGGAGTGGAACATTTTACTAATGAAGTTTCTATAGAGGTTCCTCCCCGCATGTGCTCTTTAATAGAGACTGGGGCATCAGGAGTTTTCATCGGAGAATCGGGAACTTCAGTCGGAACTTCATGAAGTTGAGTAGAACGGGAAGAATGTAAAAGCTCAAACCGATGAAGAAGTTCATCTGTCAATAGAAATTTTGCGCTCCTTTCTTCAGCAGCCACAATGTTTAGCCTTTCAAAGACTGGTTTATGACTGGAATCTCTAGAAGGAGGAGGAAGTGCTGTAAAAATAAAGAATGGAATCAGCATCTAGCAATACGAACGATGAAAAACTTAAGATGAAATTGAAGAGAGAAGGGAAAAAAAGATCTCACTTCCTATTCTCCAGTCTACGTAAAATCCTGCGGGGCAACGAATATAGAAGAATTGATTCAAAAAACCATGTGCACTCTCCGGCAAATCCAAAATTAGTTTACGGTTCCTCTCACCTCTTACAAGTACAATCGAAGGGTGGTCCTTGTTCTTCGCAAAAGTGCACAGGTAACAGATTTCCTCAAAACTCGGAAGACGGTCAAGACTTCTCCTGAACAGAACGCACAATCCCATCAAAATGGCATAGCCATTGGGATGCAGTTGGAAATGAGAGATCGTCAGTCGAAGAAGGATTTGTTGAAGAAATTCATTAAAGGGAGGAATTGCTCCACTTAAGCACATTTGGCGATTAATGGCAACAAAACCGGAAGGTGGTCTATCAGCAAAATCATTTGGTCCAGGGAGTAAAACTTCTGCCTCGGCAATGCCAAATTGAACGCATAATTGATTAAGCACCCGCTGTTTCAGAAGGGTAGGAGTTCTTTCCGGAGGGTTCTCTAGTGGAATAGCAACCGGGAAAGCCCCTTCGACGTGTTCTATCATCTCTTCTTGTTGAGACGTCATTCTACATGAGTAACTGGATGTTCAGGTGTGAAGGTGCACGTTTCCTAAAAGTGTGAAGTGTTGTGCAAAACTAATAAAAATAACAAGCGAAATAACTGAAATCAAACTAATTGACAACTGATCGATTGTGAGATTTCAGGACTTGTTAATTTAAAACTCAAGCGCAGTGTTAATTCAAACAAAATTTTAGCTTTGCTTTAACACTTCATTTGAGTCGGTTGATTCACAGCATTTCACTCACACAGTTCGTTTAAGTTGATTATTCTTTATCGACTAATCTGTCATTCGATGTGGGCGGTCAGTGACAGTATATTCGTCCCATTTTTCTTTAAATGTTATGTTTAAACAGGTTGTTAGATTAAAAGTGAGGGCAATCTGCAAAGGAATGTAATGAATTTCAAATGATTCAAGTCCAAGCAGTTCAATCAAATTCTCTCAAAAATTTCACAAGTCCTAGGTCGACCAACGACCTAGTATAGGTCAGAGCTTTTTTAGGTCGCACTGTGCAAATTAAAGGGGTCTAGAGCAATGCAAATTTATCAAGTTCTAACTCGGCTGCGACCTAAAAACCTATGCTGCAGAAATTAGGTCGTACAAGTTTTAGGTCGTTCAGCGACCTAACGTAGGTCGAAAATGTTCTTTAGGTCTCAAGGGCCCTAAGGTCGTGAAGCATTTTTTGTCACTCAAATCCGTTAGGTCGCCTAACTTCCTCTCTGCACCAGACCCAATAACCCAGCAGTTCAAAGCAATGCGCTTTCGCCTAAGTCCTAAGTCGCGAAAGTCCTAGGTCTCGAGGTTCTATAGGTCGCGCAGGTTCATGGGTCGGTTCTAATAGGATTTTAAGCAAGCTCCCGCTCAAGCGAAAAACCTCGATTTCCTCCACCAATCACCTTCTTCTCCACTAACCCATTAACCCGTTATCACTCATGAGCAAGTCCATCATCCCCTTCGTAAAAATTCATCATTCCTACATGCCACCGAATAATCCAGGAATCAAATCCAAATATCTCCGATCCATTAATGTTACCGTGCCTTCTTGAATCACAACGATGACATATCGAACGGCGATCAAAGATCGATTGTAATAATCATTCAAAATAGGGCACCACACATGAATTGGACTCGAGGCGGAAAACGTGGATTCACAATTGGATGGCGATTATCGTGGGTTAGAGATTGAATTCACTTACGTATTATGTTGGTGAAGATAAATTGACAGCTAAATGGGTTAAATTTGCCTTCGAGAACTTGAGAACTTGATAATGGTCGAATAGGAAGTTCAGAGCAGATGAAGTGAAAGAGGAACGACCTATGTCATTTATACCCCAGGGAAGTAAGATGTGAATCGACACACACGACCTAATTTTCTCGATAGGTCGCTCGCGACCTAACAACTCATCAGAGCTCGAGTTAAGAGAATCGAAGCACACGACCTATGACCTAGGCACGTACTTCGAGGGGCAAATGTTAACTCCTCTTCATTGGAAACTGGAAAATATGGAGCGACCTAAAGGATAATGCGACCTAGCGACCTAAAGGATAATGCGACCTAGCGACCTAAAGGATAATGCGACCTAGCGACCTAAAGGATAATGCGACCTAGCGACCTGAAGGATAATGCGACCTAGCGACCTGAAGCTTTAGCGACCTAAAGCTTCAGCCACTTAGCGACCTATGAGCCAGAGCAACCTTACGACCTAAGAGATGGAGCGGCCTAGCGACTTAACTTTTCAAGTGACCTAAAAGTGCCTGCGACCTAAGGGAAGCTGCGACCTACAGAACTCTGCGACCTAAGGGAAGCTGCGACCTATGGAATTCTGCGACCTATAGAACTCTCACGACCTAAGATAGGTCGCTCACGACCTAAAGACATTGCATTAGAAGGTCGCCTTTTCTATGCCGCTACTAGTAAGGTCGCTCACGACCTAGAACTTGTGCAAATCAGCATGCGTGTTCTTGTGAAAGAGAAGACAGTGCATCTTAGGTCAGTCACGACCTACGACCTAACTTAGGTCGGTCACGACCTACGACCTAACTCCGAAAAATGCCTATAAATACGACCATAGTTCCAACTAGGAAGGGACTTTTGGCTCATTCATTTCAAGCGCCGTTACTCTGCTACATTCTGAACTACTTCAGCACCTTCAAGGAACTTCACGAAGAAATCAAACATGTCAAACATGTGTTCAAAGATTTGAATCGACGTTGAAGTTTAGGCTACTTGTTCTAAGTCACTTGAAACTCAAAGTGTGTTGTAATCAAAGTGTAACTGCATTGACTTGTAATCAAATCGTCAATAAAGATATTCAAAGTGGACGTAGGCTATCTCTTAAGCCGAACCACTATAAAATTGATGTTGTTTACTGTTCTTTTTCACTACTATCTGCTTATAATCTGTTCCCGAGCTATCGGGTGGTGCTTTCACGATCTCACTTCATACACCGGGGTGTTAGCGTTCAAATTTCAGCGTTAACATGTGTGAGGAGGTTTTATGGTAGTTTCATTTTCCAAAAGCATTGCGGATATTTTCCACTTCTATTGTTGTTGTTGTTTTAAAAGATAAATAACTGTTTTTAGTTCTCACACCAGTCTCATGACTGACCTGGAGTTTATTGTTCTCTTTCTAAACTCTGGGTGCCCATAATTTTCCACACGTATAGTCTAGAGTCAGGTTATCAGGTCATTCTGGATTCAAAATTGCTTTGTAGCCCAAGTGGCGAGCTGGATGGCGAGACGTGTTACTTGTATATGATATTATCTTTCCGCTGTAAATTCACTTGTAAGGACACGTTTGTATAACTGACCATTGTTTTATTGTATTGTATATTGTTGCTGTACACTCTGATGATGATGTGATGTAATGTAATAACTAATATAGTTATTTGTTTTAAAGATTATTCATTTATCTATTATATGTTGTTCTGCTGCGACTGTGAGATTCTGTTTTTGTTTCTGTTCTGTTTCCTTACTTCTTCTATCTTTTTCTTCTACCTCTTCTTTTTAACCCTAACAATTCGGTTTTCCGGCATTCGATTATACGGCTTTTGATACAGTGGACGTAAGATTGCCAACCTTCGGATCCCGACAAAATCGATTCATTACACCCCCTTTGGGGCTCAAGGCAGCACAACCTATGGTACTCCTGAGAAGTTCATTTCAAGGGTGCACCTTTTCTCCAAAGCTATTTTCAAAACAATTTATGCTATACACATATAGTATTTTCCAAATCATACACCCAGTATGAATTCCATATAATTCAAAATCGATTATCCCAAAATCGATAATTTTCAAACTAGGCTTTCCAAATTCCAAAATTGATTTTGCCCAAAAATCAAAAGCCTTTCCACAATCCATAGGTTCCATAGCCTTTTTCCCAAAATCATTCTCATAAAATCTTTATATATATATATATATGTATGTATGTATGTATATATATATATAACATTGAAAATCTTTGGATCACTTCATACTTGTATAAATTCCCTTTTTATACTTCAAATACTTTCAAAAATCCTTTCCTTCTGGCAAAAGATTCAACAAGGGGAGTTTTATTATGTATAACAAAAATATATAACTTTATTTATTACAAATCAAATATTCAAATTTGATTACTCTTTTTATAAAGATATTACTTTTCTATAAAATGAGTTCTAATCATAGAAATATCAAATATCCACTTTATTTCATCATACATTTCACAAAATATACTTCTCATTTCAAAAATAATTTAGAGTTCTTATCCTCAAATTTTCAACGTTCAAACCCGTACGATGTACACATATCGTCCGTATGCAATATCGATCTGATCGCTCACTCGATCACATAATTTCACTTCTGAACAACTATCGTCCACTCGACTTCCAAGTGCGGACTCAGATTTGGTTTCTTGATCAGAAACCGTCATTCTCCTTGCATAGTCATAACTATGATAGAGAATTTCCAGAACCAATCAAAAATCCTTATCCAGGTTCACCGTCGAAAATCGAGCGAAAAGTCCCAACTTGGATCGATGTACTATCTCGAAATTCTGTGTTCGGATCTGGATCAAATCGTTATGCGAATAGAATAATATACGTGCATCCTACGTACCTATCTTCATTGATTATTAGCTAAATCAATTCCCTTTCCATTCATATTCATCGTTGATTTCTATTCATTTATTCACTATTGCCTCAATCCCCATTTGGATTATCACTTTAATTCTTATCTCAAATGGATATTTAATCATAAACAGTTTGCACCCTAACCAGCTTAAATTTAGAAAATAACTTGAAAAGTTTAAAATAGATAAGTAGTTGCAAAATAATTATTAGTTTGTAAAATAGTTATAAAATAGTTAAGTAGCTATAGAATAATTGTAAAAGTAGTTAGATAATTGTAAAATAGTTGTAAAATAATAATTAGTTATAAGATAATTATAAAATAGAAATCAGTTTATAAAATAGTTGCAAAATTTGTTAACTAGTTCCAAAATAATTGCGAAATAAGTTATTTGGTTTGGATTTTTAAAAAGAAAGATTTATAGTAAATAGCTTGGAAAAAATAGATTTAAGAAAGCTTATATAAAAATAATTTATTTTGAAAATAGCCCAGAGCCAAACTGTTCCATTTCCCAATCTCCATTCCCATCAATTTTGCATCCATTAAATTGATTCAACCCCAATTCAAGTTGAATTAACCTCAATTTCTTTACAAATTCAAATCAATTTCCATTTGAATTTATTTATTCAACTTTAATCAAAATTCCAAATCATTCAAATCAAATTTCAGTTTGAACTAACTTCAAATTCCATTTCACTTTAAACCATCTCTAATTATATAAATTTGAGTTAAATTTCAAATGCCGATTTAATTTCTTTAAATCAAATTAAACTTTACTTTTAAATTAACAACTTATATCTTTAAACGATTTAATTCCAAGTCCAATTTTAAAATCTATTTTAAATTATCTTACTTAACTTATTTCAAAGTTCAAATAAGAGTTTAAGAACAATTTACTTTTCAGGTTCTAATTTATTATCAATTCTAACTTCAAACCTTGAAACCGATTCATAATTAATTTTAGTTTTACAAGTTAAATTCTTAACATTCAAATATTAAGTTCAAAGTGATTCTATATCCTTGATGTAAAATTAAAGTTTAATTTCCACTTTATTTCAATAATGGATATATTACCTCAATCCATTTCCAATTTTCAGATTTCAAACCCATTTTGAGATCACACATAACTTCCCATTTAAACCAATCATTTAACTTTCCTAAGTTAAATCTCAATTTCATCTTGAAATTCTCAACCTAGTTGTTTGTTAACTTATTTACCTTTTCCAAAGTTAAATTCAGTTTACTTAATCCAGTCAACCCTACACAATTTGAATTCCCATTTAAAATTTTTAAGTTTATATTAATAAACATCCCACTAATAAATTCAAAAACTTATCACTTTGGGTTTTCACATCTCATTCTAAGTAAAAATTTAAAACTCAACACTTAGAATTTATTTCAGATCATCTTTGGTGTTATGTATATCTACACATATACCCATATTTATAAGTCATGCTCACCTAAATGTTTATTTCCTTAAAACATTTCATTTTTCTTACTCGTTAACACATATTTCATTATTAAAAACAACAACCATTTATGAGAATAACCAAGATTATCATATTTGGAAACCAAGTCATTATCATCTTATTTTGAAAATACATTTACAAATTCAGGATTTTATTTTCTAGTTTGAATCCTTTTCTAGGTTATCCTATTTATACAGTGCATATTATCCAAATTCCCATTTGGTTGTGTTTCTATTACGACTTAATTCTTATTATTATTATTACTATTATTATTTTAATTCAAATAATACAACAACCAATTATCTTAATATATAGTGGTTAGAAAATTATTACTTTATATATCAAAATATAAACTACTTTAAAACCATTTGAAAATCTTTATATAAGAAAATAACAAATACACTCTTATATATATACACACACACATACATATTCAACTCATTCTAGGGTAATATTGACCCTCATTCAAATGAGTAAACCCACCAGAGCCAAGGTTGTCGCTTAACCTGGCTCTGATACCAACTGTAATGGCCCAGAATTTCGATGCCGAAAATTCCAGATAGTTAAGGAAAAGAAGAAAAGATATAGAAGAAGAAGAAACACCAAAACACAGATTCTCACATTTGCAGCGGATCAAAATATAATATCAAATAAAATAGCAATTATACAAAAAGAAAATTGTATCAGTTAATTTACATCAATACATCAAAGGTACAAAATTTACACATAACATTGGACAGTTAAAATCAACATGCCCCAGATAAACTACAATATCACAACGGAATACTCTCCCTACGTTCTGACCATCCAGCTCGCCTCCTGAGCTTCAGAACATCCTCACTTGAAAATCTGTAATACTCGGTTTGAACCGAGCATTACATCAAAGTAACACCCGAGTCAGGTTGGAAACCAGCGTGAGTAAACCCATCTAACAAGAAATACTATCACGTAAAACTTAATTACAACTCGGGGCAACTCTTTCATCACTACAAGTTACCAACTTGCTATAGTCAACACGTATATCCACAATCAATCCCTAAGTAACTTTACTTGGTTTTAAATGGTCCAGTGATTTAAATTATTCCATTTCAGCCTATTGATTTCACTTATCAATCTATAAAGAATCATTGTTGGTTATAAATCGAAATGGGTTCGGGCATGTACTAATACCCGATCTAAGTCTCTTCGAACTCATTAACATCTTAATCCAAATTATTCAAGTGAAATACAATTGAACTTTAAATACAAGATGTCACTTTTTACAAAGCAATTCATCATCGATAGATAACCACATTATCATTGTTCACCTAAACATATCATATCACAAAACATTTCATATCAGAGATATCAACCAATTCAAGGCATTTAACGTCATTCGATTTTTCATAAGCAAGATTGATCACTTCCAAAATTAATTTAATTTATCTCCAGTTAAATTAACTGCTAATCTTTAATCACTTAGATTACCTTTACTTAATTAATTACAAACCAATTAATTAATCATCTTTAATTATCCATATTAATTAATTACCCTTGACTAATTATACTTTAATTACAATAAGTAATTAACTCTTAATTAATTACACAAATTAGTTAACCTTTATCCATCCATACTAATTACATTGATCCTTAATTAATTACTCAAATTAATTATCTTATAATCACTTACAATGATTAATTATTCTTTAATTAATCATATTCATGAATTAACTAAACCTTAATTAATTTCTTTAATTAACCAATCCTTTAATCAATTGCACAAAGTAATTAATCCTTAATTACTTTAAGTAATTAACCTCCATTAATTTACCTTGATTATTAATTAATTTAAAATTTAATTGTTAATTAAATTAATTAACCCACAATATTTTAATCCTTTAATTACTTACATTAAGTAATCATCATTTAAGTAATTAATCTATAATTACTTAATTGATTGATGCTTAATTATAACTTAATTACATAATTAATCCCTAATCATTAATTAATAATCTCTAATAATCTAATTACTAAATCAACTACTCTACCATTACCTTATTAATTATTAACTTAATTAATCATTAATCATTACAACCTTAATTATCTTTAAGATAAATCATTTCCTTTATTAATGACTTAATTATCATTAACATGTGTATTTAAAACATTATACCTTTAAATCTTCTTTTAAATTTCATTTCTAAGTTAAGGTTTAAAATGATTTACAAATTTAACTTAACAAAATTCAAAACAATTTGCAAACCTCATAATCAAATGTTGAAGAAACACTTATTTTATATAAGAGAAATTTATATAAGAAGAGTTTTAAACTAAATTTATTTAAATTCAAAACCTTGCTTTATAAAAACTTTTTAAAAACTGTTTTAAATATGCTTCGGGTTCAATCCGATAGCTACTCGAGCTTTGACTTGAGGAAATCTACTTTTTTTTCTTTTCAAAATTTTGTTCAAGTTTTAAAGTTAAATCTGGAAACAAGTTTGCACTCTCGAACAACCCGAGTCCTCACTCGAGTCCACACTCCATAAACCCGAGTCTTCCTTCGAGTAAATTCCTGTGACGCCCTACCTCTATGCTCACAATAACAAAGGTTATTATAAGGTAAAAACGTCTCCTATTGCGAAGAATAAAGCTTGTTAGAAGTGACCATCCGTAAGTTATGCCTTAGACGAGTATTGATTACATCGATAGGAGTTGTGTAAAAAAAATCCTTTATTAAATTACTCACGACGATATATATTCAATCCAAATCTATAACGAAACCACGGTGGCTTATTAAAAATTCAGAACAACTCATAATAGCAACAACACAGATAAGTATAATCATAGAACAGAAATATCATATATAGCGGAAGGTAAGTCTGTATACATGCTACAACACTCGACGGTTCTCATGAACCAATTGTACATATACATAGTCATCATATCATACATGAGATGAAAGTCAGTACACCAAAAGTTGCACCTCGAAGCCTAAACAAAAGATGAGGAGAAATCCCAAAAGCGGAAGCAGTAACTGAATCAGAGATAGCGATTATCCTGAAATAACTCGGTCTGACCTAAGTATTATTTAAAAAAAATAAACGGATCATTGTAATTTAAAATTAGAAATGAATGCATTATAAAAACACTAAAAAAATTTAATCATAATCTCAAGTGAGACTATTCAACTAAAATAACCAACATAGCTTAAATGAAGAAATTTCATTAAACTCCATCAAAATCAACTCCCAAATTCAAAATTGAATTCAAAAAGGCATTACACAAAAATCTAGAAATCAATATAAGATAACTAGAAAAATCAGCATAAAATAGATCGATCCCAGCATATGGCGAGTCTAAGCTACACCGCACGTGCATCTCAAATGGCCGAAGCCTACCAAGTACTGTCGGCATAATATTTGGCGTCTAATGAACGACCCAAAGGTCCAACAAATGACCCGAAGGCCTAGTACTGGTAATCGACCCAAAGGTCCATCATAGTGGCTCGAAAGCCCTACAAAATCATCAAAAATTTTAAACAGCAATTCCACGGCAAATATTTCAATTAACGAATTCGGAATTAACCGAATTAGTAAAAGCGTGGTTCCATATTCTGCTCTTTTTCTAAGTCATTTTAATCTCATCATCGTTTCCTTGAAAGTGTAAAATTGTGTATTTCATATAAATAATTTTTATGTTCTCAAATGGACAAGGCCGGAAATAATCGAATCAGTAAAAGTAAGGGTTCGTAGTCCTTAATTCTGCTGAAGCGTTTAAATCGATTCATCATTCTTTTGATAGCTAAACTGTGGAATTTTTGGAAACAATTATATTTTAAAACGATTTAAAAAAACACGTGATTAAAACAGAAACTTCTATAGCAATTTCGACAAGGAAAATTGCGCTTCACCAAAACACTGTATGTAACAATCCCGATTTTTAAGCGAAATTTAAATTTTTAATTAATTTAATTTTTGAATTTAATTGTAAATTAATGGTGTGTTGATTTGAATTATTCTAAATTTTATAATGATATGTGTTTCGTTTGTGTTTATACGTATATATAAATAATAATTTGAGATTTGAATTTGAAATTCAAATGTTAATATATTGAAATTTATTTGGACTTAAAAAAATTTATATTTGAAACAAAAATATAATAAGTATGATTACTTAAGTTTAAGATGAAAATTTTAAAATAAATATTTGTTAATAAGTTTAATATCTTAAGTTTAAGAATATAAATGCATTGAAAATAAAAAATTGTATTTACTATCTTATAAATATTTATAAGTAATATATAATTTAATTTCAAACCATTTTACTTTAATTTACATAAGTATAAATAATAAATAAGAAAGTATTTTATAATTTTTTTTAACATTTAAACCATAACAAGTATAATTTGAGAATATACATATGTGAATAATATATTAATTTTAAATTTAATTGTGAATAAGTTAGAAAATTCCTAGAATAAATGAATAAGTAGAATTGGATTGTAAAATATAAACAAGATTTAATCAAATAGTTAGGTTTAAATGTACATAAATATTCAAGCTTTGACAAAATGATATTTTTTTTTAAAATACTTTCTTTTAAAATCATATATATTACATAATTTATTTTAACATAAGGATTTAAAACAAAAAATATAAAAAGGAATGTTTTGTAAAACATAATACTTAAAGGTTTATATGAACATGTAAATATAAAATGAATAGAGTTTAAAAATAAAAATTATAAATTAAATCAAGACAAGGATATAAACATAAATTTTGTCCCAAACTACATTTGTAAAATTTAAGCAATGCAATTAACAAGTGTTCACCCATTTAAACAAGTGGCACATTGTTTTTAAAAAAATAATGAAAAGATATTAATTTACAAATAAACACAAATCAGGCCATTTTCATTTCTTTCTCAAATCTGAGAAATCCATACTCAAAGCACCTCAAATTCAAAACATAACAATCTGATCAAAAGTAGGACAAAAATCAAAACCAGGTAATTGAAATTCAAAACAAGTTGCAACTGAAATCTGAAGCAATTTTCAAATCTGGAACAAAGGAAAGAGATCAAGTTTCATATTCATGTTGCTGAAGCAATGCATTGGGATTCAAGGAAGATCTGATTGAATTCAAAAAATTCTCAAACCTGGAATAAAAAAAACCCTGAAGTTTGCAAGCTGGAAAATAAAGCAAATTTGAGGCTTAAAACAAATTCAAACCTGTAAGTGAATCGTTTTTTGTTTGTTATTAATGAAGTAAGTAACAAATGCAATAGGAAATTTAAAACAAAGTTTTATGTTAATAAACTTCTGCAGATCAAAGAAAATAAAATGTCTGTCTCTGTTCAACAGCAGTGAAGTTCCTCTCTGCTCTATCAAAACACGATGAGCAAACCCTTAACCTTATACATATTTTGGTTTGCATGAAGTTGGTATTGATGAATGTTTGTGAATAAGCTTGCATATGATTATGATTGCATTGTGATTTCCTGTGAATGAATGTTGAAATTCAAATATAAGCCTGCCTGTATAAACTGAGTTGCCCCTGTTTCTTGTTTTCTTCCAGACCAGATTTACAAACAAAATTCTCATCCTTTGATTTAATAACTGATAGAACTAAGAATATAAACAAAGGTTGTTTGTTTGATTTTAAGCTAAGTTTTGAAAATTTATTAGAGTTAAAACAACTTGTAAATACCTTTGGAAATCAAGACATCTGGGTAACACCTTTAATTAATCAAAATACAAACGTTTTAGTTTGCGAATTCAGGTGTGTCAACAGAATTCTTGTACCCAAACATGATTTTTAAAGTTAAAGTCACAATTTTTAGGTTTAGGAATAGAGAGCAGTTTGGGTTTATTTGGATCGTGTATTTTTGGTCGTCACGGTCGATATCGTTGATCGGAGAGGTCGAGTCTCCTCTGGAGGTGCAGGAGCGATCTGTGTCAATGGGAAAATTATTTGGTGTTCGTGGATTTCAGTGTGAAGGTGGGAATTTTTGTTTGAAATCTGGTAACCTAGTTTTGGTCTTTATTGGAAAACGTGTTTGTGCGGCGGCGTAGGTGGGTCGGAATCAGTCGCGGGGGATGGGGATGAATCGATGCATCATGGCATGGGGATGCTCTGGTCTCGGTTGCTCGTGTCTTGGTGGACGGGATCGTTGGTGATGGTGGTTATCGTTGATTGAAGTTGGGGGTTCTGGGTGCATCGTCATACTCGATTTCGAGAATCAGGCGAATTTGTAGTTCTGGGCGTTTTCCTGTCATGCGGTGGTCGACGGCGACGTGCAGGAGGTCTTGGGGGTGATCAGATCACTGGCGAACATTGGTGCACGTGCATGCGTGTCATTATGTAGCTGGGTGGTTGTGAAGTTGAGGAAGATGATGTTAACTGATGCAGCGCAATCTACTTATGTATTAGATCGCCAGTGACCTAGCAAGTCGATAAGTCGCCCGAGCGACCTAGCGTGACTCGAGTCGTGCCATTTTTAAGTCGCCGGCGAGTTACGACCTACAGAGCTACGACCTAAAGATCAGCGACCTAACAGGCTATGCCAACCAGCAAGTTATGTTACCTAAAGATCAATGACCTAACGGGCTACACCAACCAGCGAGTTATGTTAAGTCGCTTGGTCTTAAGTCGCGCCAGTATGCCAACCAGCGACCTAGCAAGTCAAGCCGCTCCATTCTTACGCTATATGGTTATGCCGCTACATGGTTAGGTCGCTCCACGGTTAGGTCGTTGCATTCCTTAGATCGCTTATCTACTTAAGCCGCACATGTAGAAGATTCTTTATGCCGCATTGGACCTTATCTCGTATAGGTCGCAAATCCTAAGGTCGCATGAAGTTAGGTCGCTCAAGTTTTATGCCGCGTGAAGATATTTCTGAAGCTATGAGTTAAGTCGTACTTTCTTAAGTCGCGTGGTGTTGTAACTTGTTAAGTCGCATGATACTGTAACTTGTTAAGTTGTAGGTCATGTTGTGTTTGTTAACCCTCTTCTATCTATGACCCTACGATCTAGAGAAAGTCAGTGACCTACCGAGCTCAACGATCTAGCAACCTATGGCCCGCGACTTAACAATCTATAACAGGCTGCGACCTAAAGAGTTAAAGCAGCAGCGACTTAACGACTTAAGTACTCCGTGACCTAACAACTTAACGAGCTAAAGGTTCTGGAGGTATTAGCGACCTAAGGATGGAACGGTCTTAACGACCTAAAGGTAGAACAGTCCTAGCAACCTAAGGATGAAGCGATCTAAAGAGCTTACGACCTAAGGGCTCCTACAACACAGCGACCTAACAAGCCAAGAAGCTCAACGATCTAAGGGTTGGACGACCTAGCAGGGAAGAAGTTCTGCAGCGAGCTAAGGTGTAACGACCTATTCCTAAGTCGCTCACAACCTAAACATACCAAAGGAACTTCCTATGCCGCTTCCTACCTAGGTCGGCCATGACCTATGACTTGTTAGCTCATCCAGAATGTTCAAGTGAACCATATTAAGGCCGTAAATGACTCCCACTAGGTTGCGGACGACCTACGACCTATCCAAGGTCGCTTGCGACCTACGACCTAATGCCGAACTCTCCTATAAATACAGCACTAGCTCCAACTTCAGGGGTATCTTTTCGGCTCATTTCTGGAACGCCGATACTCTGCTGAATTCTCGACTCACTCAACACTTCAAACACGAAAGACATCTCAACAAACTTCAAGAGGAACTCTAACGCAATCAACATGGATTCAAAGACTTCTTTTACGTTGGAGTTCTAGTTATTTGTCCCATCAGTGTTGTAATCAAAGATTGTTGTAAAGTTGTAATTGATTCAGCAATAAAGAAGATTAAAGTGGACATAGGATGAACCTGAAGCGGAACCACTATAAAACTGTTGTCTTTTATTGCTTTCTCTGTGACTTTTTTTACTTGTTTCTGATTCCCGTATCGACGGGTGGTGCTTTCACTTAATCTCTACATACACCGGGGTGTTATCGTTCAATTTTAAGCTTTAACAGTGTTGTTAGGTCGTGAATTTTTGTAACCTGTACTGTTGATAGGTCGTGAGTCGTGTGATGGTTGAGTCGCATATGTGTGTGTTGTAAAATCTCTATAAATACGAGTGTGTAGTCATTGTAAAGGGAGTTGATTTTTGAATAAAATTTGTTTGTCTGCTTTTTGCCACTTTTGTTGAAGTTGAGTGTGATCCCCTTCTTCTTCCATCTTCGGATATTCAAGTGCGCTCGAATCAACGAACTTGAAGCCGATTCACGGAATCTCGTGTGCGAGATCAACGTCGAAGAATCATATATCTTCTAACAAGGAATCGTGCGCGATCAACGTGTTGAAGATAGCTAGATCCGGTATCTCGAGAGATCAACGGATTTGGGCATTTATCTTGATTTACTTGACACGAATCATTTCGTGAGGAAGAAATTTGCGCCAATTTGTATCGAAACTTTATTAGCACGTCAAGTTTGTTATTTCCGCTACATCATTAACGCGAGGAAACTTTTGGGATTATCATGATTCGACTCGAAGTCGAACTCGAGTTGGATTTTTTTAACGTACCAGGTTCTAAACCTTTAAATCAAAACAAGATTAAAAGAAGAAAAAAGGGGAAAGAACTCAGGTCGTTTTGGGAAGAACTCGAAGTGGAGTTCGTGAATTGAAGGGTTTGGCTCGTGTTAAAGGGAAGTGTGGCTCGGGGGGCAATTTTACAACAAGTTTTGTTTTTATTCATATTTTATTTGATTATTTAACAAAGTTTAAGCTATTTAAATGTTAAAACAAGTTTGACAAATATAGGAGGGTGAACTAATGATGAATTAAATAAAGTTTCAAATTTATTAATCATATTTTAGAAGATAAAATGAAAATTAAATGAGTTTTAAAAAAGTTTCAAAATTTTAATTTTTTAATTAAATATTAAAAATTAATTTGTTTTTAAATAATATATATTACGTATTCTATTTTTATTGCTTTCAAATAGGATTCAATAATTAATTATTAGAATAGGTGGTTAGTTATCAATATAACTAAATTAAAGGGTTATTTATGTAATCAAAGTGATTTGTTATATTTTATTAATCCATTAAGAATTAAGGTAAAATAATTACATGAATTGGGTTAATTAAATAATGACTTAAAGATTAATTAATGAAAGTATTTAAAGGACGATTTATTAATCAAAATAATTAATAAATTAATCAAGAAATCAAGGGTAATAAATTGCTTGGAGATAACTGCTTAATTAAAATAAATATACTAATTTATGATTAAAAGTTGATTAACCAAGTGATCAAACAATAATTCATTTAACGATAACTAATTAATATGCTTAATTGGAAGATGATTAATGAAATGATGAATTAAATAAATTAAGGTAAATTATTTAATAATTAATAGTTGATGGATTGTAATTAAGGGTAATAAATTTAAAGATAAACTTATTTATGAAAGTAAATAAAAGGTAATTACTTTGTGTAATTAAATGAAAGCTAATTATTTAGTGAAATTCATGAAGTTAATTAATTAATTAAAGTTAATTAATTAAATGGTGAATTATTAAAGGATAATTATTTAATAATTAAAGGCTGATGAATTAAAAATTAAAGGTTAATTAATTATAAATGGTTAAATTAATAAATGATTAAAGGATAATTAATCAAAATGATTTGTAATTTATTAATATTAATTAACCAGGATTAGTATATCATAAGTAATTAAACCTGATTTGAAATTATTAGACAATTAACTGATTTTACTTATGGGTATTTGAATTCGATTCGATGATTGAATTGTTTGATATCCCTAATTGTGATGCTCTATTTTGATTTGGCTATGTTTATGTGTGATTTATTTGCTGTGATATATACCCGTGATCTGTCAATGAAAGATAAGTGTTACAATTGGTTTGTACCGCTTGTCGAATATAAGCGTTATAGTTTATACCGCTTATCAAATATATTGCTGTATTTGAATATGTGCCGATTGATGATGTGGCACTTTTATTGTGTAAAACCCCTGGACCACACTTATACACGCACAAATATGGATTGCATATGGAAATGGGTTAAGTCACAGATTTTTTTTGAAATTGTTTAAAATTTCAATTTTAAATCCAAATGGTTTTGAAATGAATTGGGTGTTTTCAAGGATAAAAGTTATTTTTGAATAACTTGATTAAGCTTTGAAATTCAATTAATTTAACTTGAATTCAAGATTTGAAATTGAATTCTATGTTTCCAAATTTTGGTTTAAAAATGTTAATCAAGTTATAAACATGTTTATATGGGTTTTGAACCATTTTAAATAAAAGTATCATTTTGGGAAATTCGAATCTAACCAAATTTTATACTTAAAGAGATATAACTCGTGCAAATGAAATCAGATTTTTTGGAAACGAAAGCTATTTGTTTTGAAACAATAATAGCTTTTATATAAGTAAGGAATTTTCCAAATTACGATGAAAAGATTTCAAAGTTGAAATGGAAGATTTTGAAAGTTATATCATTGTGAAAGATAGTTGAACCCTATTTTGAAATTGAAGAGGATATTAAATGGTGTATCTTTTATTGAAACGGGAATTGTTTCGAAAAGATTATAAATAAATCTTTGTCAAAGATTGGTGAACCTTGTTCAAAATTGAAAGGGGTCTTAAAAATGAACCTTTTGTTTTAAAAGATTTAAATGTGAAAATTGTTTAAACCATTGAAGGTTTTTAAAATGAGTCTTTTTGTTTAAAAATTGGGAATGGTAATTTGGTTTAAACCATTTGAAAAGAAAGTTTGGATTTTAAAAGTTGTGACTTAACTGAAATCCCATATCCATATGGTTTTTAAATATTGCGCTCACTATTCAGTTTAACCGGGAGAGGACCTTTGTGCCATATAACCCATTCCGAATAGTGATACGACGTTATGGATAGCATTTGAAGACCGGTGGTGAAGACCGGTGGTGAAGACCGGGTGTCTTTGAGAACGATATGATAACCTATCGAATGACTCTACACTAAGCTGCTCCGGTATAGAGATCTCCATATGTGATGGGGAGTCTGATCGGGATTGAGGATGCCTGGATTGCAAGGGCTTCTTTGGAAGTGCCTTCTATTATGTTCGAATCCGGAATAGACTTGTATGGATTGTGTCTGACATTACACTTTGAGATGTAAAACCAGTTTCTATCAAATATATTTATGTTTGGTGGCAGAGATTTATTCTCTTAGCTTAACACCCTTCTTTGAGATGTACGAGCTCAGAGGTTATGTAGTTGATGGTTACTAGTGATACATTCCCAATTTGGTAATGTGGCATACGGAGTGCTGCTGATCATTTGTTGATCAAAGCATGGCTTTGTAAAAAGGGTAGCTTTGTCGATGAGACTTCGTCGAACTTCACAACCCGGAATGGTCGAAATAGGAAGAATGCAGCAAGGTTATTTGGGGATAGGGCCCCCTGAGGGTATGTTCGTTTCCTTCTGGATAGAGGTGGTATAATGGTATGGAGCCCAGATACTTAGCCAAGTGGTTGCTGCAAATTTATTACTTTGTGGTTGTTGGTAAATCCTGGGATAAAGGTTGGTTACGACTGGGGGATGGCATACTCGTGTCAGTAGTTACCTAGTTATAGAGGTAACCCGGCCTTGTGTTGGCAGAGATTCGATAAGGTTCTCGGGGAGTCCCTCCAGAGTCGTACCCATGTGGCCTAGTAAGTTCCTTTTCCTGACCATTTGTTGGAAACCATTCTCCAATATGCGCCTTGTACGGTTTTAGTTGTAGAACCTGCCATTTGACATGGTAGCTATAGTAGGCATACTATAATGGTACGTATGCTGGCTAAGATTAATATTATACTTTCGAAATGTTTTCCACCATGCATTAATAATAGTATCAAAAAAGGATTTTAGGTAGTATGCATTTTTGACTATCATAAGGAGAAATCTCCCCTAAGTGTGCGATTGCATTGTGTGTGTCCCAGGAGGCCTTATGGTAGTTTTATTTCCCAAAAAGCATTGCGGATTTCAAATTTAAATTATTTTGTTGTTTTTAAAGATAAAATGTTTTTGTTTTCTCATACTAGTCCCACGACTGACCCGGAGTTTATTGTTCCCTTCCTAAACTCTGGGTGCCCACAATTTTCCATACGGGCAGTCTAGAGTGGGGTTTTTCAGATGGTGGATATAGATATCGATTCGGTAGCTTTCAACTTCCTCTTTGGAATTCTTTGGAGATCTTGGATATTGGAGTCTTTGGATTCATTAGATGAGACTTGCTTATCTTGGTGCAACTTGATGATAGTTCGCGCTAGTGCTTTGGAGTTATGGCTTGGAGCATTGGATTGGAGTTATCTCTTTTGCTATTCATTTTTCCGCTGTTGTTTATTGTCTCTGATATTCTTGTATCGTATTGATATCATTGTTGTATCATTGGATATTGTATTCATTGGTGATGTTTATGATATTCATTCTTTTCTTCCATTGTGTTGTTATACTTGATGTGTTATAAGCTTTGACACGACTTGAATTTCAACGTTTGAATCTACGGCATTTAAGTACAGTGAAGTACGAATGTCGATTTTCGAACGCTGGAATTTGGATCATGACATTTTGGTATCAGAGCCGAAGGTTGAAACTTTAGCTCAGGAGTGTAACACATTAGGTGTCTCATTAGAGGTAGGGTGAAGTATACCCCAGAATGAGTAATCCCTAAGATATCCGTTCGAATGCCTCAGTAAATTCTCTTACTATCCACTGATAGTGAGTATGAGCACAAGAAGAGGACGAGATAGGGGACATGGGAGTACCTCTATGAATGGTCAGTACCCTGCAATAGCGGAAACAACTTTCTCTATCAATCTCCTTTGATTCTTCTTTTTAATTATTCGATGCTTGCTAGCAATTCCAGGAAGAAGCTTTGATATATTTACATGGGACATAAACTCCAGATGGGTCGGAATTGTTTGTTTAGATGAATTGTTTGCTTTGGTTGCTATGGTTGATAGGCATATTTTGGTTGTTTAAACTAAAATTTTGGGATTGTATCCATATATCTGTTTATTCTGTTGGGTCCAGATATATTCTACCAAGGGTTAGTTATCCTTCGAACAAACCAATACCCATATGTATTCGTAGATCTGGTGACCCGAGTGTCTTGTATTGAATGAGTTCTTTCTCATAATTATTATTAATATTCTGATTTGGTAAGCCAAATGCAGAATGGTACTCAGTTTGATTTGGAAACTGTCTCTCTATCTTTGTGAATCCATTCTTTATTGTCTCCCTACTTGCAAATTTCGAGGATGAAATTTTCTATGGGGGGAAACTGTAACAATCCCGTTTTTAAGCTAAATTTAAATTGTAAATTAGTTTAATTTTTGAAGTTAATTGTAAATTAATGGTGAGTTAATTTGAATTTTTCTAAATTTCATAAAGATATGTATTTGGTTTGTGTTTATGTATATATATATATAAATAATAATTTGAGATTTGAATTTGAAATTCAAATGTTAATATATTGAAATTTAATTAGACTTAAAGAAATTTATATTTGAAACAAAAATAAAATAAGTATGATTACTAAAGTTTAAGATGAAAATTTTAAAAAAGTATTGATTAATAAGTTTAATATCCTAAGTTTAAGAATATAAATGCATTGAAAATAAAAAATTGTATTTACTAACTTATAAATATTTATAAGTAATATATAATTTAACTTCAAACCATTTTACTTTAATTTGTATAAGTATAAATAATACATAAGAAAGTATTATATAATTGTTTTTAACATTTAAAACATAATAAGTATAATTTGAGAATATACATATGTCAATAATATATTAATTTATTTTTAATTGTGAATAAATAAGAAAATTCCTAGAATAAATGATTAAATAGAATTGGATTGTAAAATATAAGCAAGATTTAATCAAATAGTTAGTTTTATATGTGCATAAATATTCAAACTTAAACTTTGACATAAAGATATTTTTTTAAATACTTTCTTTTAAAATTATATATATACACAAGGAAAAATATTACATAATTTATTTTAACATGAGGATTTAAAACTAAAAATATAAAAAGGAATGTTTTGTAAAACATAATACTTAAAGGTTTATATGAACATGTAAATATAAAATGAAAAGAGTTTAAAAATAATAATTATAAATTAAATCAAGACAAGGATATAAACATAAATTTTGTCCCAAATGACATTTGTAAAATTTAAGCAATACAATTAACAAGTGTTCACCATTTAAACAAGTGGCATATTGTTTTTTAAAAAAAAAGAAAGAAAGGAAAGATATTAATTTACAAATAAACACAAATCGGGCCATTTTCATTTCTTTCTCAAATCTGAGAAATCCATATTCAAAGCACCTCAAATTCAAAACAATAATAATCTGATCAAAAGTAGGACAAAAATAAAAACCTGGTAATTAAAATTCAAAACAAGTTGCAACTTAAATCTGAAGCAATTTTCAAATCTGGAACAAAGGAAAGAGATCAAGTTTCAGATTCATGTTGCTGAAGCAATGCATTGGGATTCAAGGAAGATCTGATTCAATTCAAAAAATTCTCAAACCTGGAATAAATAAATAAAACAACTTGAATTCTGCAAGCTGGAAAATAAAGCAAATTTGAGGCTTAAAACAAATTCAAACCTGTAAGTAAATCATTTTTTGTTTGTTATTAATGAAGAAAGTAACAAATGCAATAGGAAATTTAAAACAAAGTTTTATGTTAATAAACTTCGGCAGATCAAAGAAAATAAAATGCCTATCTCTGTTCAACAGCAATCAAGTTCCTCTTTGCTCTGCCAAAACGCGGTGAGCAAACCCTTAACCTTATACCTATTTTGGTTTGTATGAAGTTGGTATTGATGAATGTGAATAAGCTTGCATATGATTATGATTGCATTGTGGTTTCCTATGAATGAATGCTGAAGTTCAAATATAAGCCTTCCTGTATAAATTGAGTTGCCCCTGTTTCTTGTTTTCTTCCAGACCAGATTTACAAACAAAATTCTCATCCTTTGAATTTAATAACTGATAGAACTAGGAATATAAACAAAGGCTGTTTGTTTGATTTTAAGCTAAGTTTTGAAAATTTATTAGAGTTAAAACAACTTGTAAATACCTCTGGAAATCAAGACATCTGGGTAACACCTTTAATTATTCGAAATACAAATGTTTTAATCTGCGAATTCAGGTGTGTCAACTGAATTCTTGTACTAGAACATGATTTTTAAAGTTAAAATCATAATTTTTAGATTTACGAATAGAGAGCAGTTTGGGTTTGTTTGGATCGTGTATTTTTGGTCATCACGGTCGATCTCGTTGATCGGAGAGGTCGAGTCTCCTCCTTGAGGTGGAGGAGCGATCAGTGTCAATGGGAAAATTATTAGGTGTTCGTGGATTTCAGTGTGAAGGTGGGAATTTTAGTTTGAAATCTGGTAGCCTAGTTTTGGTCTTTATCAGAAAACGTGTTTGTGCGGCGTCGTAGGTGGATCAGAATCAGTCACAGGGGGGTAAATCTATGCATCATGGCATGGGGATGCTCTGATCTTGGTGGCGCATGTGCATGTGGTCGGGATCGTTGGTGATGATGGTTATTGTTGATCGAAGTTGGGGGTTCTGGGTGCATCGTCATACTCAATTTCGAGAATCGGGCGAATTTGTAGTTCTGGGTGTTTGCCTGTCATGGGGTGGTCGGCGGCGACGTGCGAGAGGTCTCGGGGGTGGTCAAATAACTAGCGAACATTGGTGCACGTGCATGCGTGTCATTATGTAGCTGGGTGGTTGTGAATTGAGGAAGATGATGTTAACGCGAGGAAACATTCGGGATTATCATGATTCGACTCGAAGTCGAACTCGAGTAGGATTTTTTTAGCGTACCAGGTTCTAAACCTTTAAATCAAAACAAGTTTAAAAGTAATAAAAAGGGGGAAAGAACTCGGGTCGTTCTAGGAAGAACTCGAAGTGGAGTACCTGAATTGAAGGGTTTGGTTCGTGTTAAAGGGAAGTGTGGCTCGGGGGGGTAATTTTACAACAAGTTTTGTTTTTATTCTTATTTTAGTTGATTATTTAACAAAGTTTAAGCTATTTAAATGTTAAAACAAGTTTGACAAATATAGGGGGGGTGAACTAATGATGAACTAAATAAAGTTTCAAATTTATTAATCATATTTTAGAATTTAAAATGAAAATAAAATTAGTTTTAAACAAAGTTTCAAAATTTTAATTTTTTAGTCAAATATTAAAAATTGATTTGTTTTACACAATATATATATTACGTATTCTATTTTTAATGCTTTCAAATAGGATTCAATAATTAATTATTAGAATAGGTGGTTAGTTATCAATATAACTAAATTAAAGGGTTATTTATCTAATTAAAGTAATTTGTTAAATTTTATTAATCCATTAAGAATTAAGGTAAAATAATTACATGAATCGAGTTAATTATATAATGACTTAAAGATTAATTAATGAAAGTATTTAAAGGATGATTTATTAATAAAATTAATTAATAAATTAATTAAGAAATCAAGGGTAATAAATTGCTTGGAGATAACTACTTAATTAAAAAAAATATACTAATTTGTGATCAAAAGTTGATTAAGCAAGTGATCAAACAATAATTCATTTAAGGATAACTAATTAATATGGTTAATTGGAAGATGATTAATGAAATTATGAATTAAATAAATTAAGGTAAATTATTTAATAACTAAAAATTGATGGATTGTAATTTAGGGTAATAAATTTAAAGGTAACTTATTTATGAAAGTAAATAAAAGGTAATTTCATTGTGTAATTAAATGAAAGCTAATTATTTAGTGAAATTAATGAAGGATAATTAATTAAAGTTAATTAATTAAAGGGTGAATTATTAAAGGATAATTATTTAATAATTAAAGGCTGATGAATTATAATTAAAGGTTAATGAATTATAAATGGTTAAATTAATAAATGATTAAAGGATAATTAATCAAAATGATTTGTAATTTATTAATATTAATTAACCAGGATTAGTATGTCATAAGTAATTAAACCTGATTTGAAATTATCAGACAATTAACAGATTTTACTTATGGATGTTTGAATTCGATTTGATGATTGAATTGCTTGATATCCCTGATTGTGATGCTCTGTTTTGATTTAAGCTATGTTTACTGTAACTTATTTGCTGTGATATATACCTGTGATCTGTGAATGAAAGATAAGTGTTACAATTGGTTTGTACCGCTTGTCAAATATAAGTGTTATAGTTTATACCGCTTATTAAATATATTGTTGTATTTGAATCTGTGCCGATTGATGATGTGGCACTTTTATTGTGTAAAACCCTTGGAGAACACTTATACATGCACAAATATGGATTGCACGTGGAAATGGTTAAGTCACAGAATTTTTTGATATAGTTTCAAATTTGAATTATGAATCTAAATGATTTTGAAATGAATTGGGTGTTTTCAAGGATAAAAGTTATTTTTGAAAAACTTGATTAAGTTTTGAAATTCAATTAATTTAATTTGAATTCAAGATTTGAAATTGAATTCAATGTTTGAAAATTTTGGTTTAAAAATGTTATTCAAGTTATAAACGTGTTTATATGGGTTTTGAACCATTTTAAATAAAAGTATCATTTTGGGAAATTCGAATCTAACCAAATTTTATACTTAAAGAGATATAACTCGTGCAAACGAAATCGGATTTTTTGGAAACAAAAGCTATTTGTTTTCAAATAATAATAGCTTTTATATAAGGAAAGAATTTTCCAAATTATGATGAAAAGATTTCAAAGTTGAAATGGAATGATTTTGAAAGGTATATCTTTGTGAAAGATAGTTGAACCCTATTTTGAAATTGAAGAGGATATTAAATGGTGTATCATTTGTTGAAACGGGAATTGTGTTGAAAAGATTATAAATGAATCTTTGTCAAAGATTGATGAACCTTGTTTAAAATTAAAACGGGTCTTAAAAATGAATCTTTTTTTTAAAAGACTAAATGTGAAAATAGTTTAAACCATTGAAGGTTTTTAAAATGAATCTTTTTGTTTAGAAAATTGGGAATGGTAATTTGGTTTAAACCATTTGAAAAGAAAGTTTGGATTTTAAAAGTTGTGACTTAACTGAAATCCCATATCCATATGGTTTTTAAATATTGCGCTCACTATTCGGTTTAGCCGGGAGAGGACTTTTGTGTCATATAACCCATTCCGAATAGTGATACGACGTTGTGGATAGCATTTGAAGACCGGTGGTGAAGACCGGGTGTCTTTGAGAACGATAGAATAACCTATCGAATGACTCTGCACTAAGTTGCTCTGGTATAGAGATCTCCGTATGTGATGGGGAGTCCGATCGGGATTGAGGATGCCCGGATTGCAAGGGCTTCTTTTGAAGTGCCTTCAGTTCTGTTCGAACTCGGAACAGACTTGTGTGGATGTATGTCTGACATTACACTTTGATATGTAAAACCGGTTTCTATCAAATGTACAAATACATTTCTATTTGGTGGCGGATATTTAATCTCTTAGGTTAACACCCTTCTCTGAGACGTACGAGCTCATAGATTATTTAGTTGATGGTTACTAGTGATACATTTCCAATTTGGTAATGTGGCATACGAAGTGCTGCTGATCATTTGTTAATCAAAGCACGGCTTTGTAAAAAGCGTAGCTTTGTGGATGATACTTCGTCGAACTTCACAACCCGGAATGGTCGAAACAGGAAGAATGTAGCAAGGTTATTTGGGGGTAGGGCCCCCTGAGGGTATGTTCATTTCCTTCTAGATAGAAGTGGTATCATGGTATAGAGCCCAGATACTTAACCTAAGTGGTTGCTGCAAATTTATTACTTTGTGGTTGTTGGTAAATCCCAGGATAAAGGTTGGTTGCAACCGGGGATGGCATACTCGTGTCAGTAGTTATCTAGTTATAGAGGTAACCTGGCCTTGTGTTGGCAGAGATCCGGTTAGTTTCTCGGGGCGTCCCTCCAGAGGCCTACTCATGTGGCCAAGGAAGTTCCTTAGCCTGATCATTTGTTGCAAATCCATTCTCCAATACGCGCCTTGTATGGTTTTTAGTTGTATAACCTTCCATCTAACATGGTAGCTATAGTAGGCATACTATAATGGTACGTATGATGGCTAAGATTAATATTATACTTTCAAAATGTTTTCCACTATGCACTAATAATAATATCAAAAAGGGATTTTGCGTAGTAAGCATTTTTGACTATCATAAGGAAAAATCTCCTCCAAGTGTGCGATTGCATTGTGTGTGTGCTGGGAGGCCTTATGGTAGTTTCATTTTTCAAAAAGCATTGCGGATTTCAAATTTAAATTCTTTTGTTGTTTTTAAAGATAAAATGTTTTTGTTTGCTCATACCAGTCCCACGACTAACCCGGAGTTTATTATTCCCTTCCTAAACTCTGGATGCCCACAATTTTCCACACAGACAGTCTAGAGTTGGGTTTTTCAGATAGTAGATATAGATATCGATTCGGTAGCTTTCAGCTTTCTCTTTGGAATTCTTTGGAGATCTTGAATATTGAAGTCTTTGGATTCACTAGACGAGACTTGCTTAGCTTGGTGCAACTTTATGGTGGTTCGAGCTAGTGGTTTGGTGTTATGGTTGGAACATTGGATTGGAGTTATCTCTTATGCCATTCATTTTTCCGTTGTTGCTTATTGTCTCTGATATTCTTGTATCATATTGACATCATTGTTGTATCATTGGGTATTGTATTCATTGGTGATGTTTGTGATATTTCTTTTCTTCCACTGTGTTGTTATACGTGATGTGTTATAAGCTCCGGCACGACTTGAATTTCAACGTTTGAATCTGCAGCATTTAAGTACAGTGAAGTACGGAGGTCGATTTTCGAACGCTGGAATTTGGATCATGACATTTTGGTATCAGAGCTGAAGGTTGAAAGTTTAGCTCAGGAGTATAACACATTAGGTAACTCATTAGAGATAGGGTGAAGTATACCCTATAATGAGTAATCCCTAAGATGTCCTTTCGAATGCCTTAATAAATTCTCTTACTATCTGAGTATGAGTGCTAGAAGAGGACGAGATAGGGGACAGGGGAGTACCACTACAAATGGTCAGTACCAAGCAATAGCGAAAACAACTTTCTCTATCAATCTCCTTTGATTCGTCTTTTCAATTCTTTGATGCTTCCTAGCAATTCTAGGAAGAAGCTTTGATATATTTGCATGGGACATAAACTCCAGATGGGTCAGAATTGTTTGTTTGGATGAATTGTTTGCTTTGGTTGCTATGGCTGATAGGTATATTTTGGTTGTTTAAACTAAAATTTTGGGATTGTATCCATATATTTGTTTATTCTGTTGGGTCCAGATATATTCTACGAAGGGTTAGTTATCCTTCGAACTAACCAATACCCCTGTGTATTCGTAGATCTGGTGACCCGAGTGTCTTGTATTGAATGAGTTTGTTCTCATAATTATTATTGATATTCTGATTTGGTAAGCCAAATGCAGAATAGATCCTCGGTTTGATTTGGAAACTGTCTCTCTATCTTTGTGAATCCATTCTTTGTTGTCTCCCTACTTGCAAATTTCGAGGACGAAATTTTCTTAAGGGGGGAAACTGTAACGATCTCGATTTTTAAGCTAAATTTAAATTGTTAATTAATTTAATTTCTGAATTTAATTGTAAATTAATGGTGAATTAATTTGAATTTTTCTAAATTTTATAAAGATATGTATTTGGTTTGTGTTTATAAATATATATATATATATATATAATAATTTGAAATTTGAATTTGAAATTCAAATGTTAATATATTAAAATTTAATTGGACTTAAAGAAATTTATATTTGAAACAAAAATGTAATAAGTATGATTACTTAAGTTTAAGATGAAAATTTTAAAATAAGTATTTGTTAATAAGTTTAATATCTTAAGTTTAAGAATATAAATGGATTGAAAATAAAAAATTATATTTACTAACTTGTAAATATTTATAAGTAATATATAATTTAATTTCAAACCATTTTACTTTAATTTGTATAAGTATAAATAATACATAAGAAAGTATTATATAATTGTTTTTAACATTTAAAAACATAATATGTATAATTTGAGAATATACGTATGTGAATAATATATTAATTTTAAATTTAATTGTGAATAAATCAGAAAATTCCTAGAATAAATGATTAAATAGAATTGGATTGTAAAATATAAACAAGATTTAATCAAATAGTTAGTTTTATATGTACATAAATATTCAAGCTTTGACATAAAGATTTTTTTTAAAATACTTTCTTTTAAAATTATATATATACATAAGGAAAAATATTACATAATTTATTTTTACATAAGGATTTAAAACTAAAAATATAAAAAGGAATGTTTTGTAAAACATAATACTTAAAGGTTTATATGAACATGTAAATATAAAATGAAAAGAGTTTTAAAATAAAAATTATAAATTAAATCAAGACAAGGATATAAACATAAATTTTGTCCCAAATGACATCCGTAAAATTTAAGCAATACAATTAACAAATGTTCACCCATTTAAACAAGTGGCACATTGTTTTTTTTAAAAAAGAAAAAGAAAGAAAAGATATTAATTTACAAATAAACACAAATCAGGACATTTTCATTTCTTTCTCAAATCTAAGAAATCCATACTCAAAACACCTCAAATTCAAAACAATAACAATCTGATCAAAAGTAGGACAAAAATCAAAACCTGGTAATTGAATTCAAAACAAGTTGCAACTTAAATCTGAAGCAATTTTCAAATTTGGAACAAAGGAAAGAGATCAGGTTTCAGATTCATGTTGCTGAAGCAATGCATTGGGATTCAAGGAAGAACTGATTCAATTCAAAAAATTGTCAAACCTGAAATAAA
The DNA here is from genome assembly GCA_030765085.1 of Allium cepa. Classification (NCBI taxonomy): domain Eukaryota; kingdom Viridiplantae; phylum Streptophyta; class Magnoliopsida; order Asparagales; family Amaryllidaceae; genus Allium; species Allium cepa. Next base: position 878,897,351 of record CM060931.1, on the reverse strand, counting down.
TAAATAAATAAATAAAAACCCGAAGTCTGCAAGGTGGAAAATAAAGCAAATTTGAGGCTTAAAACAAATTCAAACCTGTAAGTGAATCATTTTTTATTTGTTATTAATGAAGTAATTAACAAATGCAATAGGAAATTTAAAACAAAGTTTTATGTTGATAAACTTCTGCAGATCAAAGAAAATAAAATGCCTATCTCTGTTCAACAGCAATCAAGTTCCTCTCTGCTCTATCAAAACACGGTGAGCAAACCCTTAACCTTATATATATTTTGGTTTGCATGAAGTTGGTATTGATGAATGTTTGTGGATAAGATTGCATATGATTATGATTGCATTGTGGTTTCCTATGAATGAATGTTGAAGTTCAAATATAAGCATGCCTGTATAAATTGAGTTGCCCATGTTTCTTGTTTTCTTCCAGACCAGATTTACAAACAAAATTCTCATCCTTTGATTTAATAACTGATAGAACTAAGAATATAAACAAAGGTTGTTTTTTGATTTTAAGCTAAGTTTAAAAATTTATTAGAGTTAAAACAACTTGTAAATACCTCTGGAAATCAAGACATCTGGGTAACGCCTTTAATTGGTCAAAATACAAACGTTTTAATTTGCGAATTCAGGTGTGTCAACTGAATTCTTGTACTCAAACATTATTTTTAAAGTTAAAATAAAAAAATTTAGATTTAGGAATAGAGAGAAGTCTGGATTTGTTTGGATCATGTATTTTTGGTCGTCACGGTCGATCTCGTTGATCGGAGAGGTCGAGTCTCCTCCTGGAGGGGGAGGAGCGATCGCTGTCAATGGGAAAATTGTTAGGTGTTCGTGGATTTCAGTGTGAAGGTGGGTATTTTAGTTAGAAATATGGTAACCTAGTTTTGGTCTTTATCGGAAAATGTGTTTGTGAGGCGTCGTAGGTGGATCGGAATCAGTCGCAAGGGGTGAATCGATGCATCATGGTATGGGGATGCTCTGGTCTTGGTGGCTCATGTCCAGGATGGCCGGGATCGTTGGTGATGGTTGTTATTGTTGATCGAAGTTGTGGGTTCTGGGTGCATCGTCATACTCGATTTCGAGAATCAGGCGAATTTGTAGTTCTGGGTGTTTGCCTGTCATGGGGTCGTCGGCGGCGACGTTCGGGAGGTCTCGGGGGTGGTCAGATCACTGGCGAACATTGGTGCACGTGCACGCGTGTCATTATGTAGCTGGGTGGTTGTGAAGTTGAGGAAGATGATGTTAACGCGAGGAAACTTTCGGGATTGTCATGATTCGACTCGAAGTCGAACTCGAGTAGGATTTTTTTTAACGTACCATGTTCTAAACCTAAAACAAGTTTAAAAGTTTTAAAAAAAAGGAAAGGGGAAAGAACTCGAGTCGTTCCGGGAAGAACTCGAAGTGGAGTTCGTGAATTGAAGGGTTTGGCTCGTGTTAAAGGGAAGTGTGGCTTGATGGGGGGTAATTTTACAACAAGTTTTGTTTTTATTCTTATTATAGTGGATTATTTAACAATGTTTGATCTATTTAAATGTTAAAACAAGTTTGAAAAATATAGGGGGGTGAACTAATGATGAATTAAATAAAGTTTCAAATTTATTTATCATATTTTAGAAGTTAATATGAAAATAAAATGAGTTTTAAACAAAGTTTCAAAATTTTAATTTTTTAGTTAAATATTAAAAATTGATTTTTTTTAAATAATATATATCACATATTCTATTTTTAATGCTTTCAAATAGGATTCAATAATTAATTATCAGAATAGGTGGTTAATTATCAATACAACTAAATTAAAGGGTTATTTGTTAAATCAAAGTGGTTTGTTAAATTTTGTTAATCCATTAAGAATTAAGGTAAAATAATCACATGAATTGGGTTAATTAAATAATGACTTAAAGATTAATTAATGGAAGTATTTAAAGGATGATTTATTAATAAAAATAATTAAAAAATTAATTAAAAAATCAAGGGTAATAAATTGCTTGGAGATAACTACTGAATTAAAAAATATATACTAATCTATGATTAAATTTGATTAACCAAGTGATCAAACAATAATTCATTTAAGGATAACTAATTAATATGATTAATTGGAAGATGATTAATGAAACAATGAATTAAATAAATTAAGTTAAATTATTTAATAATTAAAAGTTGATGGATCGTAATTATGGGTAATAAATTTAAAGATAAACTTATTTATGAAAGTAAATAAAAGGTAATTACTTTGTGTAATTAAATGAAAGCTAATTATTTAGAGAAATTAATGAAGGATAATTAATTAAAGTTAATTAATTAATTAATTAAAGTTAATTAGTTAAATGGTGAATTATTAAAGGATAATTATTTAATAATTAAAGGCTGATGAATTATAATTAAAGGTTGATTAATTATAAATGGCTAAACTATTAAATGATTAAAGGATAATTAATCAAAATGATTTGTAATTTATTAGTATTAATTAACCTGGATTAGTATGTCATAAGTAATTAAACCTGATTTGAAACTATCAGATAATTAACTGATTTTACTTATGGATGTTTGAATTCGATTTGATGATTGAATTGTTTGATATCCCTGATTGTGATGCTCTGTTTTGATTTAAGCTATGTTTACTGTGACTTATTTTCTGTGATATATACCTGTGATCTGTGAATGAAAGATAAGTGTTACAATTGGTTTGTACCGCTTGTCAAATATAAGCGTTATAGTTTATACCGCTAGTTAAATATATTGCTGTATTTGAATCTATGCTGATTGATGATGTGGCACTTTTATTGTGCAAAACCCCTGGACCACACTTATACACGCACAAATATGGATTGCATGTGGAAATGGGTTAAGTCGCAGATTTTTTTAAAATAGTTTTAAATTTTAATTTTGAATCCAAATGGTTTTGAAATGAATTGGGTGTTTTCAAGGATAAAAGTTATTTTTGAATAACTTGATTAAGTTTTGAAATTCAATTAATTTAATTTGAATTCAAGATTTGAAATTGAATTCAATGTTTGAAAATTTTGGTTTAAAAATGTTATTCAAGTTATAAACGTGTTTATATGGGTTTTGAACCATTTTAAATAAAAGTATCATTTTGGGAAATTCGAATCTAACCAAATTTTATACTTAAAGAGATATAACTCGTGCAAACTAAATCGGATTTTTCGGAAACGAAAGCTATTTGTTTTCAAAAAATAATAGCTTTTATATAAGGAAAGAATTTTCCAGATTATGATGAAAAGATTTCAAAGTTGAAATGGAATGATTTTGAAAGATATATCTTTGTGAAAGATAGTTGAACCCTATTTTGAAATTGAAGAGGATATTAAATGGTGTATCATTTGTTGAAACGGGAATTGTTTTGAAATGATTATAAATGAATCTTTGTCAAAGATTGGTGAAACTTGTTTAAAATTAAAAGGGGTCTTAAAAATGAATCTTTTTTTTAAAAGATTTAAATATGAAAATAGTTTAAACCATTGAAGGTTTTTAAAATGAATCTTTTTCTTTAAAAGATTGGGAATGGTAATTTGGTTTAAACCATTTGAAAAGAAAGTTTGGATTTTAAAAGTTGTGACTTAACTAAAATCCCATATCCAAATGGTTTTTAAATATTGTGCTCACTATTTGGTTTATCCAGGAGAGGACCTTTGTGTCATATAACCCATTTTGAATAGTGATACGACGTATTGGATAGCATTTGAAGACCGGTGGTGAAGACCTGGTGTCTTTGAGAACGATAGGATAACCTATCGAATGACTATGCACTGAGTTGGTCCGGTATAGAGATCTTCATATTTGATGGGGAGTCCGATCGGGATTGAGGATGCCCGAATCGCAAGGGTTTCTTTGGAAGTGCCTTCGGTTCTGTTCGAACCCGGAATAGACTTGTATGGATGTGTGTCTGACATTACACTTTGAGATGTAAAACCGGTTTCTATCAAATACATTTCTGTTTGGTGGTGGAGATTTATTCTCCTAGCTTAACACCCTTCTCTGAGACGTACGAGCTCAGAGGTTATGTAGTTGATGGTTACTAGTGATACATTTCCAATTTGGTAATGTGGCATACGAAGTGTTGTTGATGATTTGTTGATCAAAGATGGCTTTCCAAAAAGCGTAGCTTTATGGATGAGACTTCGTCCAACTTCGTAACCCGGAATGATCGAAATAGGAAGAATGCGGCAAGGTTATTTGGGGGTAGCGCCCTCTTAGGGTATGTTCATTTCCTTCTGGATAGAGGTGGTATCATGGTATGGAGCCCAGATACTTAACCTAAGTGGTTGCTGCAAATTTATTACTTTGTGGTTGTTGGTAAATCCCGGGATAAACGTTGCTTACGACCGTGGGATGGCATACTCGTGTCAGTAGTTACCTAGTTATAGAGGTAACCTGGCCTCGTGTTGGCAGAGATCCGGTTAGGTTCTTGGGGCGTCCCTCCATAGGTGTACCCATGTGGCCCTACAAGTTCCTTAGCCTGACCATTTGTTGGAAATCCATTCTCCAATACGCGCCTTGTACGGTTTTAGTTGTAGAACCTGCCATCTAACATGGTAGCTATAATAGGCATACTATAATGGTATGTATGCTGTCTAAGATTAATATTATACTTTCGAAATGTTTTCCACTAGGCACTAATAACAATATCAAAACTGGATTTTGTGTAGTGAGCATTTTTGACTATTATAAGGAGAAATCTCCCCCAAGTGTGCGATTGCATTATGTGTGTGCCGGGAGGCTTTATGGTAGTTTCATTTTCCAAAAAGCATTACGGATTTCAAATTTAAATTCTTTTGTTGTTTTTAAAGATAAAATGTTTTTGTTTGCTCATACCAGTCCCACGACTAACCTGAAGTTTATTGTTCCCTTCCTAAACTCTGGGTGCCAATAATTTTCCACAGGGCAGTTTAGAGTTGGCTTTTTCAAATAGTAGGTATAGATATCGATTCGGTAGCTTTCAGCTTTCTCTTTGGAATTCTTTGGAGATCTTGGATATTGGCGTCTTTAGATTTACTAGACGAGACTTGCTTAGCTTGGTGCAACTTGATGGTGGTTCGAGCTAGTGGTTTGGAGTTATGGCTTGGAGCATTAGATTGGAGTTATCTCTTTTGCTATTCATTTTTCCGCTGTTGTTTATTGTCTCAGATATTCTTGTATCATATTGATATCATTGTTGTATCATTGGATATTGTATTCATTGGTGATGTTTATGATATTCATTCTTTTCTTCCACTGTGTTGTTATACTTGATGTGTTATAAGCTCCGGACGACTTGAATGTTTGAATCTACGGCATTTAAGTACAGTGAAGTACGGATGTCGATTTTCGTACACTGGAATTTGGATCGTGGCACCGTAAATACGAATATAAAAATCAGCATTGCGGGTTTTCTTGATTGCAAGATAGCCGCTTAAAAATTCACTTTAAATTGACGGTTACTGAAGTCAAAACAACAGTAATTTTTATTCGTAAAAAATCTCATCAAAGCTACATATTTCAAATATAAACACCGAGGTAAAAATCCATTATAAAAATAATGGCAACAAAATACGTTTCAAAACAAAACATTGGTTCAAAAGTAAATTAATCACTGGTCTACACTACTTATATGTGCAACAACTACAACACTACTTGGGCACTAGATACATGCATGCATGTACGAAATGATTTGGACTAGGTTTCGTGTAATACATTTTGCACACAAAAAGAAAGATACAAAAACAATATAACCTGGACTTATTTTCCACTCATACAGGCTTGCACGAAAATGGCCTAGACACTTACATGCACACAAGTAAAAATATAAAATAAAATGCCAGGACGTGTGTGACATGCTTGCACGGATGAATTGACAAATAGTCTGGACTACACTTACGTGCATGAAATAAACTCAAAGGATGCTGTGCAATGTTACATGCAGGAACGTAACACTTTTGGGCAAAAATGTAAAAGATGTGGACATTATACATATGTGCCCTATTGCACGGACGTGCAACCTAATATATTGCCCGGACAATATACAATATACATGCACGGAACGTAACATATGCACGCATGATCTAGGCATATACACTTTGCACGTAATGAATAAAGTTGATAAAAATTAAAGCGACCTAGCCATATTTTCAAATTCTTCAACTTGCACACACGTAATCAGAAGTATGGCCTCATTTTAATAATTTCATGTGATCTTTAGATTTAAAAATAACATATTTATTTTTAGAAAGAAAAAAAAGAGTTTACATTTTAAAATAACAGAGGACATGCAAATCAAATAAGGCAATGCATATGTGAATAAACCATAAACGCAACAGGCAATATGCGAATGCACAAAACCAACAAATATTTTGTTACTACTTTTCACGATGAAGACATTAGTTTACAGGCATAAACAAAATAATGGTCTGGACAACATTTTTGCATACACGTGTATAAAATGAAAAAGGAAGGTGGCCTGGACTCAGTTTACACTTTGCACGCATGTATAAAATGATCTGATAACATTTCAAACATTGGTGCAACTATGTTTGGTGTATGCTACTTTCTCTTATAATCTAGTGCATTGCAAGTGCACGCATAAAAATATATAAGAACAACTTAACTAACGAAAAGTTTCAAACTATTATGAACAACAAAACAGCAAAAAAAAACGGGCAGTATAGTTTTAGTTAGAAGTGTGAGTTTGCACTCACCTCTAATTTGTTTCAGAATCAATTAGCAATATGATCCAAGCTTTGGTCTCTACAAAGCTTTAGAACCGGTAGAAATTTTACCCCTCACGCATGAATTCTCCGATGCAAACAAAAATCAAATTGGAGCAAGAAATTTTTGAAACGCCTTTAATACTTTACTGAGCTACTTGGAAAAATAAACAAAAGAATGATGCAGGCTTACTTTTCTTTCCCAATATTGCGTACAAGCCAAGGAAAATAATGTGCGGGCATGCATTTTGGGTACATTTTCATTTAAAGAAAACGTGCGTCGGTGAAGAGAAGGACAAGGCTGCATAGAATGATGATGGTAGCAATAGTGTGTTCAAACTTTGCTTTTTAAAAAATTTGAGGTGCAAGGAAAAGTGTTCCAACTTGTTTTTAGTTGGCATATTATCACACGTGAAGGCAAAAAAGAAGCTATAACTTAACTTAGTTATTATCAACTGACTTTGCAATTTATTTTCCTTTTTTTTCAAATCTCAAATTAAAATTTCTATTTTAAACTTTTATTTGGACATTAATCAAAAAAAAGGGTTGTTACAAACTCCCCCTTATAAAAATTGCATCCCCCCAATTTTCATACTAGAAGTTGTTTATAACGCAAATTATTCATCACAACAAAGATTAAATAGAAAAGATGAATTAAGAATGCTCATCCCCACCCGAAGAGGAGCGGAAACCGGGGTAAGAACGCTCGATGAATTCTTTGGTTTCCCATGTGCAATCTTTGGGGTTTGCGGACCATTGAATTTCCACAAGCGGGACTTCTTTATTCCAAAGGCGTTTAACCTCTGAAGCTAGCACGTGAATAGGATTTTGCACCATAGACAAGTCGGGTGAGATCTCAAGTCTTGCAGCACATGAGGATCAATGATAGAATCCGAATCTCCAAGGCATCGACGAAGTTGGGATACATGAAATACGTCATGAATCCCCGAAAACTGAATAGGTTGTAATACACGATAAGCAACAGGGCCAATGCGTTCCATAATAGGAAATGGTCCAACATATCGAGGAGCCAATTTCACGGAACTACTAAAATGCACCACCCCCTCCATCGGAGAAACACGAATGAACACGCGATCGCCTACAGAAAATTCCAAAGGCTTCCTATGATGATCGGCTTAAAATTTCTGCCTATTCTGAGGCTCTTTCATTCTTTATCTAATAAAATCAATCTTCTCAGAAGACTCACGAATATAGTCGGGGCCGAGAACTAACTTTTCCTCGGATTCCAGCCAACTAGATGGTGATCGACACGACCTTCTGTAAAGGGCTTCGAAAGGAGCCATACCGATGCTGGATTGGAAATTGTTGTTATAAGCAAATTCAACAAGAGATAAGTGGTCTTCCCAACTACCTCCATAATCAAAAATACAAGCGCGAAGGAGATATTCTAAAACTTGATTCACCCTTTCAGTCTGACCATCAGACTGTGGATGATAAGCTGTACTGAGATTGAGCTTAGTACCCAAAGCTTTCTGAAGGCTCTGCCAGAAACCACTAGTGAAAAGCGGATCTCTGTCACTAACAATGGAACTAGGAACTCCATGAAGTCGAACGACTTCTTTAATATAAAGCTTAGCCAACAAAGGAGCAGTCCGATTGGACTTGATAGGAATAAAATAGGCTGATTTGGTCAATCGGTTAACAATCACCCAAACACTAGTATGGCCCGACCTCGAACGAGGTAGACCATCAATGAAGTCCATAGAAATTTGATCCCATTTCCATAATGGAATCTCAAGAGGCTGCAAAAGACCACTAGGACAATGGTATTCCGCTTTAATATGTTGATAAGTCATGCAACCACTCACATAACTTGCAACATCACGCTTCATACCCTTTCAAAAGTATAAGCGTTTCATGTTGGCATAGATATTGCTACTGTCCGGTTGGATAGCATACTTAGAACGATGACAGTCCTCAAGAATGTCATTTCTAAGATTAGGAACATTAGGCACGATCAACCTTCCCTTCTTCTGAATACAATCATGAACATAAATATCGAAATCCTTTAGATCATCACTTTGGGGTTTCTATTTACAACTCTGAATAAGATAAGAGAGATATGGATCTTGCTTCTGGGCATCGGCAGTACAATCCAACAAGCTAGGACGAGCTCCCATGCTAAATAAAAACACGGGGGAATCAGAAACTGAAGGAAGATCTCTAATATCACAATAAGATAAAGCAACCAATAAATTCCACTCTGCTAGCATCATGGAAACAACAACTTGCTACTTATGACTAAGCGCATCAGCAACTCGATTACCCTTAGTCGGGGTATACTGAATATCGAAATCATATGAAGCAAGAAATTCGAGCCAACGCTCTGGCCTCATATTAAGTTCCTTCTGAGTGAAGAGGTATTTCAAAGATTTGTGGTCAGTGAAGAGAACAAAACGCTCGCCCAATAAATAATGTCGCCAAATCTTTTGAGCAAAGACTATAGCGGCTAACTCCAAATCATTGGTAGCATAACGAATCTCGTTAGGCTTTAGTTGTCTTGAAGCATAGGCAACTACTCTATCCTTTTGCATGAGAACAACACCGAGTCCATAACCACTGGCATCGGTATAAACAACAAGATCATGATTCCCTTCGGGAACCATTAAGATAGGAGCATGAGTAAGGAGATATTTTAACTTCATGAAAGAAATCTCACACTTATCAGACTAAATAAAAGGAACTACTTTTCTCGTGAGAGTGGTAAGCGGTAAGGCAATAAGAGAAAAGTCCTTAATGAACCAGCGATAATATCCCGCCAATCCAAGGAAACTACGGATCTCAATAATGGTTGCGGGCCTCTTCCAATTCTGAATAGATTCGATCTTGGAAGGATCGACAGAGATACCATCGGAAGAAACAATATGACCGAGATACTTCACCTTATTCTCCCAGAAGTGACACGTGGAGAATTTGGCATAAAGCTGATGTTGACGAAAAGCGCGCAAAATAATCTCCTAATGCTGAATATGATCGGCTTCAGATTTGGAATAAATAAGAATGTCATCTAAGAAAACCAAGACGAACTTATCGAGATATTCCCGGAATATCTAATTCATAAGATCAGCAAAATATGCTAGAGCGTTCATCAAACCAAACGGCATAAAAACCCATTCATAAGAACCATAACGAGTACAGAATGCGGTAAGAGGGATGCTATCTTCCGTAACTTATAACTGATGCAAACCGGTAGCAAGATCGAGTTGGGAGAAAAGATTAGCGCCACTTAATTGATCGAACATGTCGTTGATCCTAGGTAATGGATACCTATTTTTGATAGTGAGCTCGTTAATCTTGCGATAATCAATGCAAAGCCTAAGAGTACCATCTGGCTTCTTAACAAATACTACGGCGGCGCCCCAAAGAGATGAGCTAGAATGAATAAATTGTTTGGCTTTCAATTCAGATAATTTCTGCTTGAGTTCCTCGTTTTCCTTAGCAGACATCCTCGTGGGAGGATGACTGACAGGATGAGCACCAGAAATAAGATCAATACGGAACTCAATTGCCCTCTTCGGCGGCAAACACGAAATAGGCTCGAAGACATCAGAAAAATCACAAACAACTGGACAATTAGCTATGACATCCTCCGATTCGAAGGAAGAAATGAGAGCATTCGAAGCGTGGTACATGTCTCGAAACATAATAGATAACTGCTCGATAGCATTGGGATGCTTGAGATATAAAGTTCTTTCGGGACATAGGATTCGAACTTCATAACGGACGAGCCAATCCATTCCCAAAATCATATCAAATATAAGATGATCCATAACATGCAGATTCGCATGAAAGGAAAAACCACATAGAATAATCTCAACATCAACACATAACAAACCAAGTGTGGCGGATCCTATAATAGGATTCACAATCCTCAAAGGGTCGCAAAGACTAACAACATCCAAAGGAATAACGTCAATAAGTCCCTTTGACACAAACGAATATGATGTACCCATATCGAAAAGGACTCTAATAGAACGACCTTGAAATAAAATAAAAACTTCCAAAACAGAAGGAGGAATACGTTTGGGCTAAGAAGAATCACGAGAAGCTTTAGCTACATTAAGCTTCCCAGATTTAAAACCCTTAGGAGCAGTAGGACAATCAGAAACCCAATGACCTTCTTTCTTGCAATAGCGGCAGATGCAAGGCTTAGGACAACTACGGAGAAGATGATCGAGAGAACCACAATTATAGCACGCCCTCTTATTAGAAGGTGCACTACTAGGCCGAGAACTAGAGGTAGCTTGCTTATTCTTCTTGGAAGAAGGATTAGGCTTAGGAAATGGAAACCTCTTCTTGTTGTGGTTCTTAGAAATCTCAACCTCATCACTACTATCACATTCCTTTTCGACAGCTTCAAGGCAAAGTGCTGAATCAACAAGTTCCTAAAAAGGAAGCTTAAGCTAAAGAAAAAGGACTTTCTTCAAATACTTCTTCAAACCTTCTACAAATCTAAGATTCTTCTTATGCGGAGTGTTAATGAACTCAACTCCGTATCTGGATAAGGCCTCGAAAGATGCAACATAATCAGAAACAGAGGAATTTCCTTGTTTTAACTTAAGGAAACTACGAGCAAGATTTGCTTTTTCTGATTTGGGAATGAACTTAAGTTCGAATCGTCCCTTAAACTGGTTCCACAAGAGAGAGGACTCATCAATTTCCGCAATCAAAAGCTCATACCAATCAAGTGCACGTTCTTGCAACATGCTAGATACCACGAGAACGCGATGATGATCTGAAAGATCCATCCGAGAAAATATGCGCTCACTAGCATGTAACCAAGTCTGCATCTCCCATACACTTTCAGATCCCTTGAAAGGCTTGACTCCAAGGTAGGAATAGTCACTACACATGCGGACGAAGGCATACTTGTGAGTGGGAGCTGCGGGAGTAGCAACAGAAGGCTGAGTACCTCGAAATAGCTCTATAAACTGATCGGCCGACATACAGACTCCGTCCGGATGAGAATCACTAGACGGACCTGCAGTAGAACCTTCCCTCTACCTCTTCCAGCCATAGGCTGAGAGAACAGGAGCAGATAAGGATTAGTTAAAATAATACAAGATTGATAAGGAATTTAGCAAATGGAATACTATGGAAATATGAGATTTATTCCTAGACATATTCCAACATGTTAGAGAGGATAAAAATTTACGAACAATGAAGGAATAGATTAGAAAGGCACGAATAAAATCGTCGAATAGTTGTAACACATGTTCCATTCTGCTTCTGTTCTGTGTTTATTATAATCTATTCTGAATCTCAGCTCTGATACCAAGTTGTGACGCCCTACCTCTATGCTCACAATAACAAAGGTTATTATAAGGTAATAACGTCTACTATTGCGAAGAATAAGGCTTGTTAGAAGCGACCATCCGTAAGTTATACCTTAGACGAGTATTGATTACATCGATAGGAGTTGTGTAAAAAAGTTTTTTTGTTTATTAAATTACTCCCAATGATATATATTCAATCCAAATATAAAACGAAACCACGGTGGCTTATTAAAAATTCAGAACAACTCATAATAGCAACAACATAGATAAGTATAATCATAGAACAAAAATTTCACATATAGCGGACTGGATACATGCTACAACACTCGATGGTTCTCATGAACCAATTGTACATATACATAGTCATCATATCATACATGAGATGAAAGTCTAGACACCAAAAGTAACACCCCGAAGCCTAAACAAAAGATGAGGAGAAATCCTAAAAGCCGAAGAAGCAACTTAATAAGAGATAGCGATTATCCTGAAATAAATCGGTCTGGCCTGAGTATTATTTAAAAGAAAATAATAAACGGATCAGTCTAGTTTAAACTTAGAAATGAATGCATGATAAACAACAATAAAACAAATTAATCATAATCTCGAGTGAGACTATTCAACATAAATAATCAACATAGCTTAAATGAAGAAATTTCATTAAACTCCATCAAAATCAACTCCCAAATTCAAAATTGAATTCAAAACAACATTAATCAAAAATCTAGAAATCAAAACAACATAACTAGAAAAATCAGCATAAAATGGATCGATCCTAGGATATGGCGAGTCTAAGCTACGCCGCACGTGCATCGCAAATGGCCGAAGCCTACCAAGTACTGTCAGCATAATATTTGGCGCCCAACGAATGAACCGAAGGTCAAACAAATGACCCGAAGGTCCATCAGAGTGGGTTGAAAACCCAACAAAATCATCAAAAATTTTAAACAGCAATTCCACGGCAAATATTTCAATTAATGAGTCTGGAATTAACCGAATTAGTAAAAGCGTGGTTCCATATTCTGCGCTTTTGCTAAGTCGTTTAAATCTCATTATCGTTTCCTTAAAAGTGTAAAATTGTGCATTTTGTATAAATAATTTTTACGTTCTCAAATGGACAAGTCCAGAATTAATCGAATCAGTAAAAGTAACGGTTCACAGTCCTTAATTTTGCTGAAGCGTTTAAATCGATTCCTCATTCTTTTGAAAGTGTAAAATGTGAAATTTTTGGAAACCATTATATTTTAAAAGGATTTAAAAACAAACATGTGATTAAAACAACTACATCTATAGCAATTTCGACAAGGAAATTGCGCTTCACCAAAACACCGTAAAAACAGATATAAAAATAAGCATTGTGAGTTTTCTTGATTGCAAGATAGCTGCTTGAAAATTCACTTTAAATTGACGGTTACTGAAGTCAAAACAACAGTAATTTTTATTTGTCAAAAATCTCATCAAAACAACACACTTCAAATGTAAACACCGGGGTAAAAATCCGTTATAAAAATAATGGCAACAAAATAAGTTTCAAAACAAAAAACCAGTTCAAAAGCAAATTAATCACTTGTCTACACTACCTATATATGTAACAACTGTAGCACTGCCTGGGCACTAAATACACGCACGCAAATACAAAATGATTTGGACCTGGTTTCGTGTAATACATCTTGCACACAAAAAGAAATAGACAAAAAAATATAACCCGGACTTATTTTCCACGCATACAGGCTTGCACGAAAAATGGCCTAGACACTTACATGCACGCAAGTAAAAATATAAAATAAAATGCCAGGACGTGTGTAACATGCTTGCACATATGAATTGACAAATAGTCTGGACTACACTTACGTGCATGAAATGAACTCAAAGGATAGCTGTGCAATGTTACATGCAGGAACGTAACACTTTTGGGCAAAAATATAAATGATGTGGACAATATACACGTGTCCCATATTGCACAGACATGCAACCTAATATATTGCCTGGACAATATACAATATACAATCACGGAACGTAACATATGCACGCATGATTTGGGCATATACACTTTGCACGCAATGAATAAAGTTGATAAAAAATAAAATGACCTGGTCATATTTTCGAATTCTTCAACTTGCATACACATAATCAGAAGTGTGGCCTCATTTTAATAATTTAATGTGATCTTTAGATTTAAAAATAACATGTTTATTTTTAGAAAGAAAAAAAAGAGTTTACATTTTAAAAAAACAGAGGATGTGCAAATCAAACAATGCAATGCATATGTGAACAAACCATAAATGCAACAGGCAATATGCGAATGCACAAAACCAACAAATATTTTGTTACTACTTTTCGCAATGAAGACATTAGTTTATAGTCATAAGCAAAATAATGGTGTGGACAACATTTTTGCATGCACGTGTATAAAATGAAAAAGGAAGGTGGCCTGGACTCATTTTACACTTTGCACGCATGTATAAAATGATCTGATAGCATTTCAAACATTGATGCAACTGTGTTTGGTGTATGCTACTTTCTCTAATAATCCAGTGCATTGCAAGTGCACACATAAAAATATATAAACAACTTAACCAACAAAAAGTTTCAAACCATTATAAACAACAAAACAACATATAAAAAAACGGGTAGCATTTGTTTTAATTAGAAGTGTGAGTTTGCACTCTCTAATTTGTTTCAGAATCAATTAGCAACCAATATCCAAGCTTTGGTCTCTACAAAGCTTTATAAACATTAGAAATTTTACCCCACACGCATGAATTCTCTGATGAAAACAAAAATCAAATTGGAGCAAGAAATTTTTAAACGCCATTAATACTTTACTGTGCTACTTGGAAAAATGAACAAAAGAATGATGTATGCTTACTTTTCTTTCCCAATATTGTGTACAAGTCAAGGAAAATAATGTGTTGGCATGCACTTTGGATACATTTGCATTTAAAGAAAATGTGCGTCAGTGAAGAGAAGGACAAGGCTGCATAGAATGATGATGGTAGCAACAGTGTGTTCAAACTTTTCTTTTTCAAAATTTTGAGGTGCAAGCAAAAGTGTTCCAACTTGTTTTTAGTTGGCCTATTATCACACGTGAAGATAAAAAAAGAAGCTATAACCTAACTTAGTTATTATCAACTGACATTGCAATTTATTTGCATTTTTTCTTAAATCTCAAATTAAAATTTCTATTTTCAATTTTTAATTCGACGGTAATAAAAAAACATGGTTGTTACAATTCCACACCCCAAAACTACCGACATAACCACACTACCGTGCAATGCACAGGCGATCCAGCCATCTCCGACCATCCATGACTCCTCAAACCTATCGACGATCATCCCTACATCAGATCCCAACCACGAAAACTTCGATTCTAACTCATAATCAAATTCGAGTTAAAGTGAGCAAAACTAAAACAAACCCCATCACCAAAAACCTCCTCGAACCCACACATCCGACCATCGAAATGCCTGAGCCTTCGGTCATGCCTTCGCCAGCTTCTCCGCTACCATTTCTTAAGCTTGCACTGTTCTTCTTGGCTTTCCAGAGAATTTCAAATTTAGTTCACTTAGATATAATTTTAAACTTTAATATATGATTAAACAAATAGGATTTTTTTTTGAAACCTAAATTGTAGCAGAGATTAGTTTAGGAGATAATGAATTTTGATCAAAATCTAAGCTTTGAAATTAAGAATAGAGATGTCACAGGTATATCAGGTATGCACACATCTATACATTCATATATATATACAGAAAATTCCCTTATATATACACACACACAACATACTTTATTTACAGAAATTCACATGCGACCAAATTTCTATTTACTTAAGTTTTTTATAGAAAGAATGTTACTCACCTGAAAAGATGTACGAAGAGCTTTAAACAGTTGCGATCTTGTTTTAAAATCTGAAATGCTTAGTTGCTACATTGATTTATGAACTGAAAACTTGAAATCTGAAGCTTATTTGTTGTTTGAAAAGGTTGCCTGAGTATGTTGCTTGATACTTTGAAAATGTTACAGGCTTGATATTCCAGGTTTTCTGGTTTGTATTTGTTGTAGACTTTTGATAAATGGTTTACAGGGTTTTGAATTTGAGTTTGTTTTGATTTTCTTGTGAATTTTCTGGTTTGAAGGATAGTGTTGTAGGTTGAGTTTCTTTAGTTTTAGAAATGAAGATAGAAAAGAAATATAAAAGAGGAGATGTATGCTTATATAAACTAAATTATGATTTACTAAAATTTAAAGAAAATGAAAATAAAAGAAATGACACTTGTTCAATTACTAACATTTGTCATTTACCATTATTTAACTCCTTACACATGTACTTAACAAGATTTAAAAGCTAACACTTGTAATTAGGCAATTTTAAATTATTTTAAAATGATTAAAAGCTTTTGTATTTAATTTCCCTAATTAATAAGTACAATTGTAATTAACATAAATAAAATCTCTTTAAAGAATATAAAATAAAAACTAATTATATCCTAAATAAAATCATGTATAATATATTTAATTATTTTTTAAATGTTAATATAAAACTTTTGTATTTGTTTTACTATTTAATAAATACTTTATTAATTTATATAAATAAAATTCTTTAAAGAAAATAATATAAAAAAATCTTATTCTAATAAAAACCTTATTCATATATTTTAAAATCCAAAATATATTTAAGACATATATCTTTTAAATTTCAAATTTAAATCCAAACTTCAAATTTAATTTCAATTTCAATTTTAAAATCTAATTTAAAATCAACTCAAATATATATATATATATATATATATATATATATATATATAAATTTAAACAACAAAAATGAATTTTGCCAATTTAAATAATTATATCAGGAGATTACTAAATAAATAATTATCTAGACATTTATATAGCTCAAATTCATCTATGTATATATCCAGATATATATCGGAATTTTATTTGTTCAATTTACAAATTTAGTAGTTTAATAATCCTGTTAATTACCAATTAACATATATCCAAAATCTAGGTTATCACAAATTCTAAGGCCTTAAATATTTTATTTTTCTCCATGGATAAAAATGAATTTAATAGAGTCTCTATTTGTATGTCTGCATTTCAAATCTGGAGAACACTATAAGTTAAACACAAGGATAGAAGTAAAGTGAAATTTACAAAAATTGAAGAAGTTAGCTTGAAAATTTCTTTGAAGAGGAACGAATTAGAAAAGTTCTTAATTCACTATCTTTAGACATTAGCAATAAAAGAGCTTAATGACATTAGTATTTTAAAAATTGAAGAATTAATAAGTAATCTAATGTCCTTTGAAGCATAGTTGCATGGTAGAAAGGAAAGCAAGGCAACAGAAAAGAAATTTGTTGCATACAATGCTACAACTGATGATTACGGTTCAAATGATGGTGATAATGATGAGGAAATTTCTCCTATGACTTGGAATTTCAAAAGTTTTCTAATGTACAAAAAGATGAGTGACTTCCGTAAAATAAAACAAAATCTAGAAATGGAATTATGATTAAGTGTTACAACTATGATGAACCTTCTTATCTGCAAAGGGACTTTCAATATCAGAAGAAATCAAAGATTATGCCAACATGTGTTTCATAGCAATCAAAGATTATGCCAACATGTGTTTCATAGCAATATCAGAAGTCATCTAAAAAGAGAAAGAGGACTTACACTGCAACTTCGGATGATTTTGATACAGCTCGAGTGCAAATGAACCAGACATCGAGAATGCCAACATGTGTTTCATAGCAATAGAAGATTAGCTGAACAATAATAAAGGAAAAAAGCAAAAGTGGTACTTTTTGAAAGTGTGCTATTGATCTTGTAATATCGATATACAATAATATAGAGTATAATGATGATAGTTATACGGTAAATAATGTGGAATATAGAAGCGGTAAGTAAAATGACACCAGGAATATTTATACTGGTTCAGAGCACCGTCCTTTGTCCAGTCCCAGACTCCTTCTGGAATTTTACTAAAACAACAACCCTTACTTAACCCAGGGGAACAGGCTAATACAACCCCTGAGCAGCCAAACAGGGAGCTGAGCAGTAGAACAGGATTTCACCTCAGCAGCCGAAGAGGACTTCACATGCCTGAGCAGCATAACAGGACTTCAACAAATACAAAAGATTGCTCTGACTTTGTATGTTTTAATAACACAGATTTTTCACTTGTATTACACCCTTCCTATAACCTTCTCATTGAGTGTAAATATATGTATTTGAAGTTTATGAAGAATAGAAAAGTATAATATTGCTTTAATGCAGCTTAATTGAAAGTATCATAGCAAATAGATTTCAGAGAGTTAGATTAGAATAATAAGAAAATTCGATAATTTGGAATCAAGTTAGAGTATGAATTTATAGAGGTTAAACAGTAGCGACCGTTGATGAAGAGTTTTGATTGAAGTGTTGCGTCCAAATCATTTTGTAGAGATTCGTAACTCTTCACAAATAGTTGTGTCTTTTCAAAAAGTGGCTGTTGTAGAAATCAAGTCAACTGAACCTCTGGGTCAGTCTACTGAATATTCAAACAAAGTTTTAAATATATATATCAGTATATTTGTGCATCTATGCATGTTGCATAGAATTTTCTAGGTCAGTCAACTGACCTGGTAAAATCTATGCAGTTTGCATAGTTTACACAGGTATAGTAATATATATAACTTTAAACATTTTTATATATTTTATATGCTAATTTATGTATAAAATATTTGGGAATAAGATGATTAAATATATAAGCTAATATATATGTAAACGAGGAGCGATTTTAAAAGATGACCCAAGACTCAAAAATAAAGTAATATAATCGATGCGCCAGTTTTGAAGTCTTGTATCCTTGTAGTATATATTCTCTTTTTATCATAGCAGTCGTCAAATGTGTATGTCGTAGTGATAGCTTTGTGTCATGAATCAAAATCAAGTCTCAACACTTTTTACGTTTAATTTTTATTTCATTATTTGGAATTAATGAATTTAGGAATAAATATAGACTAATAATAATAATGAGTATGTCTACATATTATGTATGCATGCATGTATGCATGTATGTATATAAGAATTTGTTGCCTTAGTTTAATTTTGTATTCGTGCTATATATCGACATTGTCTACATGTGTACGTTGACATAACTGATAGAATTTTCCAAATATTTTCAAAATTCATACTTTTAGAATTCACATTCTTGCGTTAATTTCAAAATTAGACTTGCCACCTTTTCACCTATCATATGGCTATTTATTCTCTTTTTGTTCACTCCATCTTATCTCATTTTCTACACACAAATAATTTCAAAATTCAAATCTTATTCTTAATTTTCTCTGTCAAAATCAGATCAAAAATATCTTCCTCAAACCAACCTTCCTCATTTAAGGCTATTAGGCTTACCAAAAAGATAGAAAGTAAAATTCATAATGATCATTAGTCCATTGAAACTTATATTGAGTATGTCATTTGTGGTAAAGTATTTTTGGAAAGGTTTGCAAATTTTAATGAATTTTCTACTTATGGCCCAAAGATCTTGCATTGGAAAATGCTATTTTTGGTTTAACCAGTTTATCTCAAAATGATTTAATTTCTATCTCGATTGGGTTAAAAGTTTTTATGCTAAATTGAATGGAAAAAAATTGTAGGAGAAGATGGTTAAATATGGAGTAATATGAAAGACAATACTATTGTTTTAGACTGTGAAATTCTTGGTCAAATTTCTTTTTTGTAAAAGTAGTGGAAATGACCGCTCCACTTTTGAAATTTATTATGGTAGTAGAGAAGTTATGCATGATTTATTTTCTGATGATGAAGAATATGGTTTTGAAGGAAAATTTTCTTAGGCCTAAAGAAAAACTAATTAGTCATATTTTACGAAAAAATATTATAGCGAGGACGGGGAATTGCAATAACCCAACTCAAAAAAATTTCAAATTTATATTTTCGAAAAATATGATATAGATTGGGATCAAGTGATTTTGGATGACTTTGTTCAAAAGAAAACTCTAGAAGAAGAACAAAAAAGTGATGTAATGAAATTAAAGAGGAGGAAGAGCAAGAAGTAGAAGAGGAAGAGACATACACTTCTCTAGAAAGCTTCTGACAAGACTTCTCTCTATTCCAACAAAGAAATTCTCAAGAACCAATGGAAGCTTCTCAACAACTAAAAGAAGCTTAAATGTTACTTTAGAAAATGCTCACTTCTCTATCGAACAAAGTGGACAAATATTTTGGGAAGATCATTAGCAAACTTATGGAAACTCTCCTTCATGATTAACCTCTTTTTGGATCTTTTATCTACCATTATATCTCCTAATTGTATGTTTTTCTAATTTATTTCATGTTGTTTTCATAATTTTTTTTATTATGTCCATGTACTTCTCTTTTATATTAATGAAATTTACATCTTGCTATTCAATTATGTTATTTAGTCTCTGCAACTCATTAAATAGAATAGTGTTAAGTACAAACAAAAACATAAATTTTGCAAACTAAGGTATGTATGTTGATACATACCATATCCATATGTCGACATATACTTGCCGTTTATGAAAATTATTAATTTTCAAAAATTCGTAACTACTTTTAAATCTATTATTTGGTCTGCCTTTTCATTTCTATTTAATCCCTTTTGATCCGAAAAAAATCAACCATCGATTCAATTTTTCACCTATTTTCATTCTAAACTTTTCCTTTCATAAAAATGAATTCTCTACATCAAAAACTTTGTAAAAACATTGAAGTGACACTTCAGTCTTTCATAGATGCTATTTGTTTCATTCTTTGAAATTAAAGGCATTAGGAATCAGGTCAAATGCAAATGATAAAGGAAAAGAGAGACAAATTTCTTCCCTTATCAAAAATGATCAAAACAACAACTCAGAATGCTCAAACTCCAAAGCAAACATGGAACAAGATGATTTGGATGTCGTCAAAACAAATATGATCTTTGGATCCGTAGGAAGGGATAAAGTCCCAAGGAAATTGTAGTATTACAATTTGTTTAGAATTTGTAAGTGTGTATTTTAAAACTTGTATATTCGAATTTGGTTGGTTTCTATGTACTTGATATAGGTTGGTTTGGATTGTTATAGGGTGCATATATGATTTGACTTGGTTTGTTTCGAATTGTTTGCTTGTTTGGATTATGCAATAGTTTGATTTTGTACTTTGGAATGATTAGTAAAGTTTGTCTTGTATTATTTATTTACTGCTTCGATATTTATTATATGATTTAGGGTTTAATCATTACTCAATATATGTCAAGAATATATGTTCTCAATATACCATATTTAAACTGACAAGTATTTTAAAATATATGCCTTACATATAATCTAATGACAATTGTGTACATAATTTGTGCTTTGAATCTAAATATTGATTTTTACTCCATAATTCATAATTATATCACATTTAGGGTGAGTTTTATTGTTTTGTATGCAGAAATATTTACATGGTTGTCATCATCAAAAAGAGGAAGATTGTTAATATATCAGATATTAATTCTGACAACTACAACCATACAAATATATAAATTAATGTTTGCTAAGCTATGTAGTATATATTGTAGAATATTACATAGTTATAGAACGATTAACTTGAATACTGATTGGTATGAAGACTAAAGTTCAAGATTCAAAGATAATCAAGCCCCGTTAGTTTTAAGACAAAGATTTGAAGAGCTCAAGGCTTTAGTGTACAAATATGAGTCATTAGAAAGTCCCTAATAGCAGATTCTGAATTTTATAACAAATTTTCGATCTTTGATATTTTATCGAAATAAATTATTCAAAATATATTTTTAAAATATTTTATAAAAAAATTTATGTGTTCAAAGTATTTAAATACCATGTTTAAATTATTTTACAAAAATATAGAAGTTCGAAAACAATTTAAAAGAAAATCATTTTCGAATTCTACAATGGTACAATGATAACTCCTTGTAGATATGTCAACATAGCGATCGTTAATTTATTCCATTTTTAAAATTTGAAAAGAGGTATCTTTTGGACACACTTCTTCATGAAAGGATACATCTGCTCCTCATTCTATAAAGGCGAGTGATTAATTATTTTTTCTTACTTTCTTCTTACTCCTTAGTCACTTGAAATATTTCTTGAAAAATACTTACTATATTCTTCAAAACTATATAGAATTAATCGATAAATTAGTACATTGATTCTCTATAAATTATCAATTTTTTGGAAGCATTCTCCTGACAAACTCAAAGAGCAAACCATTGATAGAAGGGCTATAGGATATTTTATAACCTGAGTATAGCTGTTTCTATTTGGAAATCAACAACTCTACTCTTTTTTGTTTGGTTGTGCTTGTTGCCAGTTCAAATCAAGTGGATGCGCTTAATAACCCGTTTAAATCTATTGAATGATCTTGTTGTTTGGTAAATCAAGAGGGTTTACCCTAAACTCGTTACAAGAGGGTGTATCTCACAGCCTTGAAATTGAGAGTGTATTCTAGTTTTCTAACTACTTGGCTAAGATAGGTAATTGAAAAAAAAATCTATACAACATGGTACGGGACTAGATATAGGATTGGTTAATCCGAACCAGTATAAAATTTTAGGAGTCATCTCTCTTACTTTGCTTTTTGTAATTACTTTATGTTTATCGTTGATTGCATATGTGACTGCCTGAATAGTGTATATCTGTGTTGATAATCTATGGTTTGATTTAAATCTGGAAACAAAGTTAAAAAGATTCATAAAATTTATAAACACTATTCACCCTGCCACCCCTTTAGTGTTAAGGTTGCCTTTATGATCCATTACACCGTAACCCAAAATTCCACCATCCCATTCTTTGGCCCTAAACTTGTCTAGAGGCTTGCTTTCTTTTCATGGCATCCTTATGTTCCAATTTATCAAAGTTCCTTTGACAGCTGATTGGATCATTTCTTAAAGTTCCTTTTATAGGTGTTGATCCAAACTTAGACTTCCATAGCTGACTATGTTCAAAGGAACAAATTTCATCTTAAGCCGCGGTATTCTTGATTTAACTAAGCAAAGCCAACCCTATACACTTGCACTCGAGCACCATCAACATTAGGAGTAAATTCGCATTCTAAACCATGTTTGGCACTATCTCAGTAAACATGTCCTAGAGATTAGGGTTAGTTGACCTTGATCCCGCCTCCTCCTCAACTCCAGAGATGGAGTTCTTAGCAAAATTTCTTACATGTCGGCTCATTCTTAATCTCCAAGAAGAAGACCAGTCTCTCATAAAGAAACGCAGCATCAGAGTTACTAGTGTATGTAGTGCGACTTATATACTATATAAACAACTATATATTTTCGGAAGCAGAACACATTCTCTCATATACACTCGATCCATTCTAAGGTGACAATGCCTCCTTGCCTCTAATGGATTCTGGTATCCTTTGGGTCAACTACTTAACCTAAGATCTAAGACAAAATTTATCGACCATCCCATAATCCTAGTACCCAATATACATGTACAATGCGCTGTAACGGTACACGAATAATGTAGGATGATGGTCAAGTGGTAAATTATCTAAAACAATAACAAAACCCGTCAAATACCACACAGCATATTGAATAAAAAATAATAATCATCATATATATATATATAATAGGTGAGATAGTAATGGCTAAATGGACCACACAATCAGAATACATAGCTTCGTAATAGCTATATACAACATATATCTTATTGTTTGATATAAAAATTAATAATTCAAATGATAAATTATCTCTAAGTCAAACCTCAAAAAAAATCAAATGATAAATTATCTCTAAATCAAACCTCAAACCCTATTTAGGCTCGAACATTATCGCACAGCGGAATAAATAATAAGCCAAGCACTGGTATAAGAAAGTAGAGCCTCCTGCTAGTGCACTTGCACAAACCCTTTTCCATCTCACGCCTAATATCTAGTCTACTCATACTAGAGTATCTAAGACGATAAGAAGTAAGGCATAAATTCTCAAGTTAGATAACAGTCTGGCTAAAATGATATAAAACCTTAAAATACTATGAATGTCAATATAGTATAAGACATAGGGTATAGAGAATCATAATTGACACGTCTCTACATCCCAAGAATTGGCACATAATAATCAATATATGCTAATCTACTATTATTTTATGGGTACACCACAGTCAAAGTACAATGTCAGGTGTTTGGCAATCCAAGTCATAATAATTGCGCCATGTGACAGCCTTATGGTGATAAAACAAACATAACAGTCATAGAAAACATGACATCCATCAAACAGTCTTTACATTACTCGAGTGCATTGGATATAAGATAACCCATATGACCAAATCACTGCCTAGAGGCTCAATCCAATCTTGGTTTCATTATGATCAATCCATACCACTTTGTTAGCCTAGGAAATAAAGCCAAAATCATAAGGTCTAGGGTAATCCATAGTCATAAGATTTGGACATGCCCATATCTATATGGACATCCCTACATCCCCTCTCAATATGAGCATACTGGAAACCTCCAAGTTCTATGATTCCTTTGCACACACCATCGTAAAAGAACGCAATGAACATTCTATTCCACTCATATAAATTGTAGAACACAGTCATAATTCCACCATGAGCCCAAATAATTGAACTCATCCTTTGGATCATCGTATTGACGCCCATTATTGAGGCATCATCATCAAAACATCTTTAGGTACCCCTTAGTCATAGAGTCATAGAGTCAAAGTTCCAAAATACCATATTGTAGCATCGCATCATCGCTTCACCATTGAAGTATCCTTCATCATGTCATAACATTTAAATTGAACTCCAAACATAAAAACGAGCGCACATGGCCCAATCTCGAGGCTGACATCTTAATCTCCTTTAGACCCCAAAGTGCTATCTCCAATTTAAATCATGTCAGTATAGACTTGATCATGTCAGCGCTGACATGATTACTTTTCCCAAACTTAGTTAAGTTCTTCATAGACGAAGCCTCGAAGACTAATACTTCATTCCCTAAAGTATTTGCAAAAAAATCTCCATTCACATTGTGTCAGTACCGAAATAATTCCTTAACCAAATTCCTCAAGTCCAACCTTTCTCATCCTTACAAGCCCAATGTTTTTAATGTTCTTGCCCGAAGCAACAGGATGAAGAACTCGAAGTAGTCATATCGGTACAAACTTCTTACCATAGCTGATTTTTTTCTTAAGTCCAAATTGGAAACCGCCTATCCAAATCTACTTTACCTAAAGCTATGATGCATAAGTCTCCAAGTCCCTGCACCACTTTCGCAAACCAAGTCACCAAGAGTCATGAAACTATTCATTACCAGCTTGGTTTTAACATCACCGCTGACAAGTTTTGACCATCACCATCAGCATGATTTCTACACCGCAAATCATCACATAATCTTATGCGACTTGTTTTGCAATTCCCATATACTTTAAACAACAATATATTTCAACCACATTGTGTTCAAATATTTTCATCGCTAATTCACAAGAAATGATATCCTTGCTCTAACTACACTAAACAGTGAAATAACACATCAAAAAATCATATACAACTATCACATAGCATCTAAACATCACATACAATAAATCCAAACATGATTCAAACATATATGATATCCTTCTAACTATACGAAAAAGGATAGCTTGATTCAAAAAATAGTGAAAAATGGATCAAAATGCATACTTATCTTTTTAAACTGGTTCAAAAATGTTGTTAAAGTTAAATCTAGATTTAAGAACATTTGAATATCCAAAATCATCTTTGAAAATACCATTTTAATATGTCAACATGTGTAGAATAATGAGAGATGTAAAATAAATCACTTAATACAAAAATTTTACGAATCCCAAAGCAAATCCAAGAGTTAACAATAGATGCAGGTATCCCAATGTGGTCCAAATAGTAAATCTCTAATATAACTTGCTAATTACAATATAATTGCATGTTTTATCTAATTAAAGTAGGGAAAATAGTTTCTTTTTGGCTAAAATGTGGATTAGTTGAAGTTTGGAACAGTTTTCGAAAGTGGGAAAAGTGATTCGGAACTTCCCATCCCCTCGTTTAGGCACAAATCATGAAATAAGTTAGTGATCCTAATCTGAGTCTAATTAATTACTCATTATTCTTGCTAGAAAATATCTAAATTTCATGATGCCTTATCTGCTAAACGATAAGTCCAAAATGTTATTATAACAACGCTACAAAAAGAGAAACTATCATATATATTTAATGGAAGTGGTTTCGACCCCTAATTCGGCTCCAATAAAAAAAATTGGCCTTATAAGTGTTCATCGCCAAAATCATCCATTGAAATTACTAAAGATTAGAAATATCACTACTCATCATTCCTTAATGTTATTGTGTTATAAGACCCAATATGAACTCAAAATAACAATTTATGTTTCTCCGATACGTATAATTCCGGTCATTGCAATCTATATCCAAAATTCCCAGAACAAAACATTCACATACATTCCCAAGCAGGTAGGACTACCTAATTCTATGTCGTTGGGGCACTTACCAGGCATGACGGTTTGCATTATATCGTTCTCCCTCCTAGCATTGGTTACTCCTACTATAATTCTTCCACTCTTCATTATCATATACTACTAAGAAAGTCTTCATCAAGAATGGAAGGAAGAAAGTGATTTAGCAATAGAAAATATCTACTAAATTTGTCTATATATCTACATAGAAAAACAAAAATTTATCGTATAATAGCATACACCTTCCTCAAGTTGTTTTTTTCTGCTATCTATTTTACCTAAACTTTTAGCTAGATCTTTTTTACTTAGGTGTCCCTTAACCTAAGCTCTCATTCCAATTGAAACATCTCCCATTCCAATACCTAATGATGGAACTCTAAAATGCTGAAGTTACTTTATGGTTATCTTTTCATGTTAGAGCTGAGATTAGTTGTATCAAACAGTCTTAAATAAACAGAGAAAATATTGACTGAAATTAAGAAATACATCATTACAGTTATAGTATAACCATTTAATTCCCAAATTCATGCCCACATTGGAGCAAAGTGTTATAGTCGAATTTTCCATAGCCTCCGAACGAGCTCAAATGATTGAACAATATTAACAAACAATGGAAAAACCTGTATAAATCATTTCTCAAGAACACAACATAATAAAATCGAGAAATACATAAAAAGGTTGAAAAATTGGTAATTCAAAATTTTGGATTAGGGTACCAAGGTCAATAATGAGTTGACCTAAATCAAGACTTAAAGCAAAGCATGGATTGACTAGAAGTAGAAGATGGAAAACATGGGAAAATGCAACCTCAAACCGATCTTAATTCAGACCCAAAGCAAAGCATAGTTTGACCCAAAGTGGAACCCAAAGCAGTTCGGTACTGATCCAGTGCTCATGATTCGTCACTGATCCATGATGCTTAGGTCGAGTTGGTCGAGCTATTTATGTTAAATAATATGCATGACAAGGAGATCATTGTAGCAATTTTCGAAGACGAATGTGGAGATCTTCATTTATAAATAGAGCTGGAGAGTGCACGGAAAGAAACACATCATTATAGTTCTAGTTTAATTGTTTAGATCCCAAATTGTCAACGTGAGGGCCAATGGTATAAAATAACATAAATATTAGTGTTATACCTAGCATATGAAGATGACAACTTAAATAGTAGTGAAATGGAATTAAACTTGCAAATATTACTTTCAATCATCCTGCTTCATCTTAGGATCCTTTATTTGCTCTCCTAAAAGCATCCTGACTAAACCCTTAAACTCAGCCTACTCATATAATTACTTGAGAGTTCAGGTGAAACGACCCGCAGTTTTGTACCCTTGAGTCGACACTATTCTCCATCGATCAACTCAAGACGAACGGAAATACGAACCATTTAGGTTAAAGAAGAAGTGCTAGAAGAAGAAGAAAATAGAAAGAACATCAGAATCTAACCATCGCAGCGGAATAAAATATAATAGATAATCAATGATCTTTACACAAAAGAAAACTACATCTGTTTATACATACATAATCAGAATACATCATTAGAGTTCAACAACATCTATAACATACAACTCCACAGTCATATAGACCTACCCTCAAAACTGAATACACAGCGGAATAAAAATCAAGTACGAAAGTACGTATCGCCTTCCATCTCGTCTCTTGAGCTCCACAACAACCTTTCCTGTATCCTATAATACTCGGTCTGACCCGAGCATTATAGTTAAATAACAACTGAGTCAATCTGGAAAACAATCGTGAAAAAATACACTCAAATTGATTGTTAAAGTTTCAAAATCCTTTGAAAATCAAAAGCATCTCGTAAGACCTCCCCACAAGTAAACATGTCAGGTTTTGACCTTATCATAGCCAAAACACTTTTTATTAAAATTCTCTGATACTAGTTGAAATGCTTGCATCTCACATTTCAGCAATAGTTGGGCACAATCAAAACCGTACGGGCGCGTATGGAGAATGGATTTCCAACCAATAACTCTGCACTGGGGTACCACCTGTCATAGTATGTGGCCTAGATCACCGTACCGAGGATTACTCCCAATCCCCTGCAACACAAGACCGGGACTACCCCTTACTGGATAATCCCGAGTAAGATCGCTCCACGGTTGGGATTAGCAACCTCACCACTAAGCTGAATAAAAAGGGACATCTAGACAGGGATGACCTCACCCTAATGGGCGCTACCCACCTAGCCTTGCTGCACAACCCATGATTTTCAGTCATTCCCGGTTGATGAGGCTTGGGCTAAGCATTACCTTTTAGAACGTTTCACTTAGAATGCTCATCGCCCACCTGACGATGTTCTGAAAGCATTCATCCATACAAGTCCATCCCGGGTTCGAACGGAACCGAAGGCACTACTCCTACTACATCCTCAGGATTAGTAGCGACCAGCCCTTCCACTTCACTGCTCCATCTTCGAATCCGAACTCGTTTTTCCACAAAAACATACAAACCAGATCGAAGTCGTTTTCAGGAAATAAATCTCGATTCTGGTCTCTTCGAAACGTTCAGCGCAGTGGCCAATATTGATAGTCGGTCATTTAACTATCAATTAACATTCACAACAACCATCAAACAATAAACAAATTCCAAAATTACTTATTATCCTCAAAATATCTTCGCAAGATATATTTCCATTTTCAAACCTTTTCGAAAATAGTTTCCAAACCATTTTCCTCTCACGTAATACATTTCCCAAATATTTTATATTTCCACTGAAATCACCAAGTACATACGCTTTAGATTTTAAAATAATTTAAATACTTTGTTCTAAAATATGCTTGAACATTTATATTGACAACTACTTCACTACTTTATAAAAATATATACTCTAAGAACGTTAAAATGAGGTTACTTTATAAAATATAAAACTAGATTTTCTCCTTTAAAACAAAAAACCAAGTCGCCTTTAAATAATTACTACGATAATTGATTTGAAAAATACTTACTTTAGAATTTAAACATTTAAAAATAATAAATTTTCTAAAACATGATTTTTGAAACAGCATTAAAGCCTTTAATTTATATTTAAAAATTTGCTTGAAAAAGTACTTGGCCATCCAAGGAAATACGCTTCTCTTTCACATCCTTTAAAAATAAATCATTATTTATTTTTAAACAAGTTTACCCATTCCTTTAATAAACTCCCATCATGAATTTATTCTTCCATATATCCATTAATATATCACTTTCCGTTTATAAACCCAGTTTATAAATTTCATAGTCACATTCTCCTTTAAATTTCAAATTTCAAACACTTAAATCAATTTTCAAATTGATTTCCAAATTACTCCATTTTGAAATAAATTCTTTATTCCTTGATACAACATCACTTAAGTTTAAAATTCATTATTTCTCTGCTTATTCAAAATCCTCTTTACCATACTCGTAACTTATTAATCAGGATTTTAAAATCACTTTCATTACTTTCCAATTTCTTCAATTTATCCCAAATTCCAATAACCAATTTATTTCAAATTCTCTCTTTAAATTTTCTTTTCAAAATTCCAATCTATATATTTTTGGTAACTTAGTACCCCCGAATATTTTCAATATAGCGTTCAACATTTCTGTTCCGAATATAATTTATCACAGATTATCAATGACTAAATCATAGAATATTTAAACATTCTAAATAAATTTGAGGAATCCTGTTGGATCCCTCCAACCTGTTCCCCTGCATCCACAGATGTTAGCACAATATAAAATACCAATTCCACTTTGAGTGGAATATCACGGTATATGGGATTTAAATATAATATCATCCGCTATTATGCGGCGCATAGGGTCTCATCCGCTATATAATGCGGGAAATCAATCATCCAATATATACGATATACTACTATATATAATATAGCACATCAAATCAATTCAATCATTCAACCAATTATTTAAATTTAACCATTTAAATTTAAATAGTAATCCAGAAGAGTGAGATTAACTCACCTTTATTTTTATGGTAGTCCATTTCCATCTCGACTTGTTTTCTTCACGATTTTAGACCTTGTAACAAACATTAGATTATTTTATTAATATTTGAATTAACCACACAATTAATTCCCATTTGACAAATTTAATTAACTAATGATTTATTTTAATTAGTTTTCCTTTTGTAATTTCTACGAAACTAAAATAATTAAATAAGCTAATTAAACAAGTAAATCACTTTAATACATAAACTAAAACAAAACTGTAATTAAAATATGCGTGTGTATACTCTTCTCTAAGTATCTTTACATTTACACAGTAATTTAGAACTAAAATGTAAACATATGTATTTCCTTCTTCTTCTCTTTTTTTTCTACTGTAATAAACCTTCTCTGTTTTACTATATATATAATTTTAATCCTATAGTAAAAATGTATACATATTCATTTACTGAAATACACTAAGATAAAATAAAAAAAATAAAAATACCTTACTGAAATCAACAACTATGAACATTGTTGAGATTTTGAAACCACGAAATCCCTCGCCCTCCTTCAGCTTATCCATCCCAAGCGTTCGCGAGCCTCACAATCGATCTAATGCACTGTGACATGCCTTGCTGAAGCCTCGTAAACCATATCCTCTCGCGCCATCATCTCCTTGTTGCCACTCCATCACGAGCGACCCTCCTTCGAACGAAGATGTGGCCCTCACTGGCTTGCGACCCATGCGAGCATTTTCGATCGAATCTCGAACTCGATTCGATTCGTCGAAGGTTTTATTTAAAAAGGGATTGGAGATGTGATTTTTTTTCCTTCAACTGTTTCGCCATAGAAATTGAATTCGATTATTATTTTTAAATGAATAGACTTTCGGTTGAATTTGAAAATGAAGGAGAGGAGGTGGATGATTTTAGATCGGCCATTATTGTGATTTTTTTTCACGAGCTCGCCTGGAAGAAGGATGGAAAAATATGAGCTGCGGTTTGGATTTTTAAAACATAACAAGTCGGCATTGAAATGAAATAAAGGGGAAATGATGTCTGCATGGAGAATATTTTTGCATGTAGCAGATGAGCTACAGTGATTGAAATGAAGTGTACAAAGCACTGGTGTGACATTATTTCGGCTGAAGGCTGACTATTTGTATGTGAATAAATATATATTAAATTGATTTCAAATTGTCTCAAATTTGTAGCTTAAATTTTCGACTTCCTAACGAGACGTGCCGCTAGGAATTTATAACGTTATACCCCTATTCCGAACACGATGGAAAAAGTTTCGAGTCCTAATTCAATCGTATGGAGAAGATAGCTTTTTGGACCAGTTATTATATTGAATTTTCGATATAGATTTAAGCGCGGTTATCTATCGTACAATCACACGACAACTCCAAACACTACGAAATTTGAAATCCACTAAAAATACAATATTACAGATCCAATGGAACTGGTTTCGTCGAATTCCGAGGATGTGCCTCGGAAGGCTATTTTTAATTATCAATTTAAACGATATATTTCCGAAACTTAACAAAACACTTCCAAATTCAATTTTAACACTTTCACTATCTTCAGTATTATCAATATAAATTTTACAAGCCTTCAAGTTATTTTTAACCGGTTTAGAACTGAAGATCTAATATTCCACCCAACTTCCAATTATTAAATTCAATAATTTAATTATCAAATAAATAGTGATATTTGTAATTCAAGTTAGAAGTAACCTTTAAAATATTTAAAATCAATTAATATTCCAATTTCAAATGCTCAAAAATTCTAGGTCGTCACATTCCTCCTCCTTTAAAACAATTTCGTCCCCGAAATTACTAGTTAGGAAAAATGGTTCCATACCCGTTTACTATTTTCCCAAAACCAAACAGCTTTTAACAACAACCAAACAATCTTTATTAAAGACACGATATCCATCTTACTAACTTTCCAAACTCTTCTATAGTCCCAAGCAACTTTACTTATTCAACTATTCAAATTATAATTCAAAACCAAGTTTTAAATTTTCAAAATTTCTCAAAAATTTCCTAACTCCCTAAATTTTTCAAAAATTTCGCCAGCGTCTCCTTTGCACGGGTAGCTCGGTACAACTACAAAATGCCTCTATGGGCTCCCAAATTCCAAAATAAAACAAAAGACCAAGTGGCTAGATCAAAAATCCAATCAAATTTCGTACAGAAATTTAAACACATACTTTTTGTCGAGCAATTCAAATTTATCTTCTGAAATGAAAACCAATTTCTTTCCCTTTATAATACCATCTTATCCTATTTAACAATATTATACAATCATAGCTTTTAAAATCATTTTATACATTTCCTTACAGAAGTTTACATACCTACCTCTATTCAAATTCGTTTTCCCATTTCCATATATATTAAATTTATCTTCCATTTATAACTGATTCATATCATTATTTTAAATCAGTTTCATCCACTAATTTATTTCAATTTCCAATTTGAAATCGTTTTGACGCTAACAAAAATTTTTCCAAAAAATTTTCTAACTCCCAAAATTTTCGAAAAATATTGACGGAGTGTCCTTTGTACAGAGGAGCTTTTGCAATTTGACAAGATATATAAATATATATACATCGACCCACATGGTCGGACAAACAAAAACAGTTCATATTTCCTAACTTTTATTGCGTAGACGTACCATTATTTAGCATTTTTAAGCAAGCGGCTTATTATTTTAGAAATTAGCGCGTCCAAATCCAGCCAAACGGCTTTCCGATACCTGTACTTACTCAATTCAAATATGTAAGTGCCAAAATCATGCAACTTAACAACATTTTACATATTTAACTGGTGAACATACGAGTTTCTATAAGCAATGCAGGTTAAACAATATTTATAAGCAACTTATAGGGTTCCGACATTAATTTTTAAATGTTTACAACAAATTCATATACAACTTCATTCAATTTAAATGGTTTACAACTCAATTGCTTACATTCAATACATATTTAAGCAAAACAAACTTATATTCACTTCAATTGATCTTAAAATCAATTTATTTAATCTCTATCAACTCATAGAAATTTAATTACCTTCTTTTACATTAAACGACAATTCATTCTATGCAATTTGATGATATCCATGTGAATACATAATTACTCAAGTTTTATAACCAATTTAAATTGATTCCGACTCAATTTATATTTAATTCCATTCCATTTTTAATTCATTCACAACAAATATATTTAGCTCGATACATTCAATGCTTGTATACTACTAACCATTCCCAAATTAGTTCAACCCAAGCTTTTATTTAATGGACTTCCATTTTTACTCTAAGTCGAGCTTCTAATTATTTTTAACTTAAGTTAATTTACTTAAATTTATTTCTACTTCAAACTTAAGTTCACTTCATTTGCAAGATAAATTTCCTTTTCAATTTATCTGGTTCTATTTCAACCAAATCTCATTTCAATCTACGAATTTATTTGATTAGTTGTTATAAATTTTAATTTTCAAATTCAATTCATTCATGACTCATTTAATTAATTACAAGGCCATTTTCAATTTATTTCCACCTTCTTGAATTTTATTTGCAGTTTCAAAC
The DNA here is from genome assembly GCA_030765085.1 of Allium cepa. Classification (NCBI taxonomy): domain Eukaryota; kingdom Viridiplantae; phylum Streptophyta; class Magnoliopsida; order Asparagales; family Amaryllidaceae; genus Allium; species Allium cepa. Next base: position 878,863,382 of record CM060931.1, on the reverse strand, counting down.
CATTTCTGTTTTAATTCAATTCCATTCCGGTTGACAACATTTCCACTTACATTTAATTCATTCCCAATCCAAATTGAATCTTTATTTATAACCTAGTTTATTTCACAATTCAACTTCTATTTTACCAAATTAGGTTACACTCCAATATCTCACCAACATGTTCAATTTACTATTTTATTCCAAATTAGTTTACTCCCACTTCCAATTCAATATTTGATTTCTATTTTCAAAAATCACTTTAAGTTAATTTTCTTGAATTTAATCTATTTTATAATTTATATTGGAATTTTTATTTCATTCCGAAATACCAAACTGACTTATTTTGGTCCTTATTTCACTATTCAAATTCCATAGTTCACGTGCTTATATTTTCATACTTCCATTTATTTATAATTGAGCGTATTCCCGTTTTATTTTAACTCGAAATCCTTACTTAACCCAATCACATTTTTATTTATTCCAGTCCAATTTAACTTACTCCCATTTAGTCAAGTAAGAATTTTTTTTCTTCATTCTATATTATCAATAACTCCCTGAATTTATTTTAATTCAATTTTATTTTCACTAGATTTAAATCTAACCCAATATCATTAAACTTACTTTAAGTTGACTTCAATTCAACTCTCCTCCTGCTATTTAGCTTAAGTTAATTCTGATCCAATTAAATTTTATTTCTTTTAAATCGCCATCAATTAAATTTTTCCACAATCAAATTTCTCCAAATTAAATTTATTTAACCTTTTCACTTTAAATTTTAATTCCAACATTCAAAGCTCATATTTTACTTCCTTATTTTAAAATCATCTCAACTTTACAAGTTTATAACTTACCTCATCAGGATTTTCAATCCAAATAAGAATTTAGGATTTTTAAACACCCGGCTTTTGGTTTCAAAGCATCCTGAAATCACCATTATCCCAAAATCATACTTCTCAAATTTTTTAAACCAATCCTGCTTTTTATCCCCAATTTCCTTTGAAATTCAAAAAAAAAATAAAACTAGTTCTTCTGAACAAATCAATTTGGTAGCAATCCGTCATTTAGAAACTCGAAAATGAATACTGATGATGCTGCGTAGTCATCACCAGGATTATTTTCGAGCGAATGAAGTGGGTTCCATGTTATATCCCTTCTCAAAATATATTTGAAACAATTTCCTTTCAGAAATGGCTCAAAAATAATAATGCTTTTATTTTTCTTCAAAACACTTCGTAAAACACTTCCAAAATCTCCGGGATTTTAAATTTTAAAATTTTGTCTTAAATAAATTTTTAACTATAATGCATTTGTATAATTTGTGCTCATACCATTTTTCCATTTTATCATATTTCAATTTATAGATCACGTTTGTTATTCACATTTATAAATTTCATTTTATAAATGAATTTATTTCCTTAACCTTTGGTTACATTTTCAATTTCTATTTAAATTTTTACACAACAATGATAATAATTTAATATTATCATTCCTAACATCCGACCAACCATATATTAGCTAAAACAATTTAAAAAAAACTTTGCTTTTATATAAAAATATATTTTGGGTAAAATTATTTCATTCACCCACCTTTAAAACAATACTGTGTCAATTTATCGTGTCAGGTTTTTAAAAACACTTCTCGAATAGCGGCCAACTTACTCGATCAGAATTCATATTCCACTCAACCAATAAGTCAACACAATATTAAAACAATTTATATTCACTAACAAATACGCGCTCATATCTATTAATACGCTCAAACTCATACTAGAGTACTACGGACTCTATTTTCAATGAGTAATCCCCACTAGAGCCATGGTTATCACCAACCTTCAGCTCTGATACCAAGTGAAACGACCCGTAGTTCCGTAACCCTTGAGTCGACACTATTCTCCATCAATCAACTCAAGATGAACGGAAATACGAACCATTCGAGTTAAAGAAGAAGTGGTGGAAGAAGAAGAAAATAGAAAACAATTTCAGAATCTGACCATCGCAGCGGAATAAAATATAATAGATAATCAATGATCTTTACACAAAAGAAAACTATATCTATTTATACATACATCAACAGAATACATCATCAGAGTTCAACAATATCAATAACATACAACTGGACAGTCATATAAACTTGTCCTCAAAACTGAATATACAACGGAATAAAAATCAAGTACGGAAGTAAGTATCGCCATCCATCTCGTCTCCTGAGCTCCACAGCATCCTATCTTGCATCCTATAATACTCGGTCTGACCCGAGATTATAGTTAAATTACACCCGAGTCAGTTGGGAAAACCAGCGTGAGAAAACCACACTCAAATTTATTATTAAAGTTTCAAAACCCTTTGAAAATCAAAAGCATCTCGTAAGACCTCGCCACAGATAGACATGTCGAGTTTTTAACTTACGATAGCCAAAACACTTTTTATTAAAATTCTCTGATATTATAATAGTGTCTATAGAAAGTAAAGTAGATTCTAGCTGAAATGCTTGCATCTCACGTTTCAGCAATAGTTGGGCACAATCAAACCGTACGGGCGCGTAGGGAGAATGGATATCCAACTAATGACTAGGCGCTGGGGTACCACCAGTCACAGTACGTGGCCTAGGTCGCCGTACCAAGGATTACTCGCAATCCCTTGCAACACAAGATCGGAACTACCCCTTACTGGATAATCCCGAGTAAGATCACCCCACGATTGGGATCAGCAACCGCACCACTAAGCCGAATAAAAAGAGACATTTAGACAGGGACGACCTTACCCTAATGGGCGCTACCCACCTAGCCTTGCTGCATAACCCCTGATTTTCAGTCATTCCCGGTTGATGAGGCTTGAGACTAAGCGTTACCTTTTAGAATGTTTCACTTAAAATGCTCATTGCCCACCTGACGATGTTCTAAAAGCATTCATCTATACAAGTCCGTCCTGGGTTTGATCGGAACCGAAGGCATCACTCCTACTACATCCATTTTGAAAACGTCCTCAGGATTAGTAGCGACTAGCCCTTGCACTTCACTGCTCAATCTTCGAGTCCGAACTCGTTTTTCTACGAAAACGTACAAAACGGAACGAAGTGGTTTTTAGGAAATAAATCCCGATCCAGTCTCTTCGAAACGATCGGTGCATTGGCCAATATTGAAAGTCGGTTATTTAACTATCAATTAGAATTCACAACAACCATCAAACAATAAATAATTTCGCAAATTATTTATTATCCACAAAATATTTTTGCAAGATATATTTCCATTTTCAAACCTTTTTGAAAACAGTTTCCATACCATTTTCCTCTAACGGAATGCATTTCCCAAATATTTTCTATTTCCACTGAAATCACCAAGTACAAACACTTTAGATTTTAAAATCATTTAAAACACTTTATTATAAAATATACTTTAACATTTAAATTGATAACTACTTCACTGCTTTATAAAAATATATACTTTAAGAACATTAAAATAAGGTTACTTTACAAAATATAAAACTAGATTTTCTCCTTTAAAACAAAATACCAAGTCGCCTTTAAATAATTACTACGATAATAGATTTGAAAAATACTTACTTTAGAATTTAAACATTTAAAAATAATAAATTTTCTAAAACATGCTTTTTAAAACAACATTAAAGCCTTTAACTTATATTTAAAAAATTTCTTGAAAACGTAATTGACTATCCAAGGAAATACGCTTCTCTTTCACATCCTTTAAAAATAAATCACTATTTATTTTTAAACAAGTTTACCCATTCCCTTAATAAACTCCCATCGTGAATTTATTCTTCCAAATATCCATTGATATATCACTTCGTTTTATAAACCCAGTTTATAAATTTCATAGTCATATTCCTTTAAATTTCCAATTTCAAACACTTAAATCAATTTTCAAATTGATTTCCAAATTACTCCATTTTGAAATAAATTTTTCATTCCTTGATACAACATCACTTAAGTTTAAAATTCATTATTTCTCTACTTATTCAAAATCATATTTCCCATACTCGAAACTTATTAATTAGAATTTTAAAATCACTTTCATTTTATTCCAATTCATTCTTCAATTTATCCCAAATTTCCAATAACCAATTTATTTACAAATTCTCTCTTTAAATCTTCTTTTCAAAAATCCAATCCATATATTTTTGGTAACTTAGTACCCCCAAATATTTTCAATGTAGCATCTGTTACGAATATAATTTATCACAGATTATCAATAACTAAATCATAGAATATTTAAACATTCTAAATAAACTTGAGGAATCATGTTGGATCCCTCCAACCTATTTTCCTTCATCCATAGACGTTAGCACAATATAAAATACCAATTCCACTTCGAGGTGGAATATCACGGTAATTGGGATTTAAATCAAAATCATCCGCTATTATGCGGCGCATAGGGTCTCATCCAATATATAATGCGGGAAATCAATCATCCAATATATACTATATACTACTATATATAATATAGCACATCAAATCAATTCAATCATTCAACCAATTATTTAAATTTAACCATTTAAATTTAAATAGCAATCCAGAAGAGTGAGATTAACTCACCTTTATTTTTGTTGTAATCCGTTTCCATCTCGACTTGTTTTCTTCACGAATTTAGACCTTGTAACAAACATTAGATGATTTTATTAATATTTGAATTAACCACACAATTGATTCCCATTTAACAAATTTAATTAACTAATGATTTACTCTTATCTATGTATCTTTACATTTACACGGTAATTTAAAACTAAACTGTAAACATATGTATTTCCTTCTTCTTCTTCTTTTTCTGCTGTAATAAACCATCTCTGTTTTACTATATATATAATTTTAATCTTATAGTAAAAATGTATACATATTCATTTACTGAAACAAACTAATATAAAATAAAATAAAATAAAATAAAATGCCTTACCGAAATCAACCACTATGAACATTGTTGAGCTTCTGAAACAACGAAATCCCTCGCCCTCCTTCAGCTCGTCCGTCTCAAGCGTTCACGAGCCTCACAATCGATCTAATACACCTCGACATGCCTTCCTGAAGCCTCGTAAACCCTAGCCACTCGCGCCATCATCTCCTCATCGCCACTCCATCACGAGCGACTCTCCTTCGAACCAAGACGTGGGCCTCACTGGCTTGCGACCCATGTGAGCATTTGCGATCAAATCTCGAACTCGATTCGATTCGTGGAAGGTTTAATTTGAAAAGGGATTGGAGATGTGATTTTTTTCCACTAACTGTTTCGCCATAGAAATTGAATTCGATTCTTTTTTTTGTAAATGAATAGACTTTCAGTTGAATATGAAAATGAAGGAGAGGAGGTGGATGGTTTTAGATGGGCCATTATTGTGATTTTTTTTCACGAGCTCGCCTGGAAGAAGGATGGAAAAATATGAGCTGCGGTTTGGATTTTTAAAACATAACAAGTCGGCGTTGAAATGAAATAAAGGGGAAATGATGTCTGCGTGAAGAATATTTTTACGTGTAGCAGATGAGCTATAGTGATTGAAACGAAGTGTACAAAGCACTGGTGTGACTTATTTTGGCTGGAGGCTGACTATTTATATGTGAATAAATACATATATTAAATTGATTTCAAATTGTCTCAAATTTGTAGTTTAAATATTTGACTTTCTAACGAGATGTGCCGCTATGCGTTTATAATGTTACACCCCTATTCCGAACACAATGTAAAAGGTTTCGAGTCCTAACTCGATCGTATGGAGAAGATAGCTTTTTGGACCAGTTATTATATTGAATTTTCGATATAGATTTAAGCGTGTTTATCTATCGTACGGTCACACGACAACTTCAAACACTACGAAATTTGAAATCCGCTAAAAATACAATATTACGGATCCAATGGAACTGGTTTCGTCGAATTCCGAGGCTGTGCCTCAGAAGGTTATTTTTAATTATCAATTTAAACAATATATTTCCGAAACTTAATAAAACACTTCCAAATTCAATTTTAACACTTTTACTATCTTCATTATTATCAATATAAATTTTACAAGCCTTCAAATTATTTTTAACAGACTTAGAATTGAAGATCCAATATTCCACCTAACTTCCAATAATTAAATTCAATAATTTAACTATCAAATAAATCATGATATTTGAAATTCAAGTTAAAATTAACCATTCAAATATTTAAAATCAATTAAATATTCCAATTTCAAATGCTTAAAAATTTCAGGCCATCGCATTAGGGTGAACAATAATGAAAACTAGGATTAGGCATAAATTCAGGTATGGGTAATATGTTACTTTAAACATGGAACATAGTGAGACCATGATGCTAAAGCTTGGAACAAATTTTCCCTTACAATAACATAGTATGCATCGAAATAAATTTGAATTTAAATATACACATGGTTTAATCATAAATGTAAAACTCAAGATGTAAGGTTGCAATCAAAATCAAATTGTTTTGTCTACCAAACAGTAATCATGCTCAAAACTAACCGAAAATGAAATACCCTAGCCTTGGTTGCCACCAAGGCCTTACACCTTCTACTAATGATGAACAATTAAGGTCCTATACTTTGACGTCTACAAGGCCTTATGCCTTCACTACTTTCTCAACTATAATATTTACTCTATTAGTTTTAGTTACCACTTCAGGTTTTACATCTAGCTTTCATATTTCGATAGCCACACTTGGCCTTATGCCTATATCACTCTCGTTTTCAATTGTCATTATAGGCCTTGCACATGTACCTTCATATTTCAACTGCAGCTCTAGGCCTTTAACTACTATGGTTTCATGATTTGTATGCCACTCCAGGCCTTACACCTATGCCACTTTTGATTCATGATTGCTACATTGGGCCTCACACCATCAACCAAAGCCTGCTTTGACTACTACTTCAAGACTTACACCAATGCCTTTATGTTTTAGATGTCATTCCAAGCCATAATCTATTTCTTTTGGTTCTGATTACCATTCTGGGAATTACGTCTTTATTCTCAGGGTTGGTTGCCACTAAAGGATTTACACTGAAGTTCTCAGTTTCGGATGCTAGCAAGGCCTTACTCCTGAGCTTTCGATTATTGGCTCCCACACTAGCTATTATGTCATCTACTAAATCATGTGTCACCTACCTAACTAGCTACACATTTGGTTTTCATTTTAGCTATTCTTTAAGCGACTTCGCCTTCATTATATTTTCATCAAGGTTTTAAATACTATTGTCAAGAATTCTCCTCTAGAAGTCAATTAGTTTTGGTCTTCATATTTTACCGAGAGTAACTCTGCTCTTTGCAATCACTACTCTCAGCCGCGTACGGGGATGCCTACATTAGATTTAATTAATTAATGCAAGGTCTCTCGACTCTGGATTTCGAACATCACCTCCTTTACCTATAGTTCCTCTTTTATCTATACCCATACTATTGACCTTCATTTACTATATGATGTTTAACAAACCTAGCCTCATACTTAACTTTACGTAGCTTGCTTACTTAGTTCTTTATAATTAAAGTTCTAGTTTATTTTACTTTCGGTTTAGAACTGCATCCTTGGGCACTCCCACTTAGTACACAATGAAAATTTATTTCTTCATGTTTGACACTACCTTTAAACGTGTCGACCTTGATTACATTAACTTAGTCTTTTCTTACCATATTGATGTACTCGCTCGAAATGTTCGGCATAAATTACGAATTTGGCTTATTGATTGATTATTAGACAATCTATTTAATTAAAGTACCTCCCATCTCAATTATTTACCCTTCGGTACCTTTAGAAACCCCTTTCAATCTATTGTATTATGTTATGAATTTTTTTTACTTTATTCTTAGAAAATCATAGTAAATGTTTATACGTATTTTCTTCCATAAATTTTCTCAATCTCCCAATTTCTTACCATTTCTAACCATTTCTACAATAAACGGCTCTTAAATAATTCATACAATATATTTACTTACATGAAAATTCTATAAAATAAAACCCATTTTAAATAAGGTGTCCCTATCAGCATATTGAATTTTTGGATCAAATATATTATAAGAAGCATGAGAAACCTTTACTAATGAATTGACCAGAGAAATTTAGGAAAGAAAAACAAATTAGATATAAATTGCTTAGCTAGATTTCTTTATTGATTGATGTTTCTTGTTCCCTCAGATTTATCTTCTTCTTTACCTCTTCGTTTTTGCCGTAAAAACAGTTACAGTTCTCAAAATATTTTACTTTTGATTTTGAATATAGAATGAAATTAAAGAGAGAAGTAACTAACTTTATTCCTATGAATGTTTGGGTTATTGACTCATTACGCCTTTTCATTTCGTTCGTTTTAATTTAACCCTTATTATGGAAAGATATAGATAAGTAAATGTAAACTTAATTACTTATCAGATTTCTATAACTAATTCTTAAATTATTTATTTTTCATAGGTAGTTGTCAGAGGAGGCATTTCCAAGATGAACTAGGACTAAAAAATTTATGGAGGAAAAGTGTTTACTAGAATAGAACTTGGTTTGGAAGTGTTGAATTTGCTGAAGGTGTGAGCATATTTTTGGAGATATAGGTACTGATGATGCTCGAAAGAGGGGTTGGCTTCTCATCAGCTTTAGAAGGATGCTTTAGATTGGTGAAAGCATCGATTGCCGAATTCATGGAGGAGGAGATAACTTAGGAGTAGTTTAATGAGCGATTCAAAGAAATTTTTTACATGAATTATAGAAGTGTGCTTCATGTAGGGAGTTTTTAGATCTAAAGTAAGGAGAGTTGACTTTGGTAGAGTATATTCAGTACTCTAATGCTTTATCAAAGTAAGGAATCTAATTGAAGAAGAATGCAAAATTTATTGAAGGTCTGAGGAAGGGGCTGAATCATAAGATGATGGCGCACTTGATGTCTACTTTCAAAATAGTGGTTGAAATAGCAAGAAGCTATGATCACTTATATCGGAAAGGAAAGAAAAGATGATGTTAGTTGCAAGGGTGGGAAGAAGAAGAGATTCAACCTATGGAAGAAAGGCAATAAGAACACAATGGAGGGAAGAACTCAGGAGGTAGTGTTCAAAATCCGAATGTGTCAGATGTTATTTGTTTCTACTATGGGCAGAAAGGTCAATACTCAACCAAGTATACCCATCTAGAGAATAAGGATAGGGCTAGGTGTTTTAAATATAGTAAACCTGGCTATAATAAAAGGGATTTTCCAGAATTAATGCATGCAAAAGTGTAGCTTTGAAGGGACTTTTAACTGGACCGACCGTAGAGGGAAAAGGGAACGGTTTTGTGCATGGAGGGATGATTTTGATTTTCAATGTTTCAATCAGAGTTCTAGTTGATTCTATTGGTACACACTCTTTCATTTAAAAATATTTTGTTGATAGGTTGGAGTTAAGTACTGCTTATCTGATTATGTCCATGTGTGTAGTTTACCCGATCAGTGGGTATACCATACTTGGATTATGGTTCATTGCCCTTGCGTTTAAATTGTATGGGTATGTGCTTGTTTGTGACCGATATGTATTTGACTTCATAGGGTGTGGTGCAATTTTGTTTATGGATTGGTTAGCATAATGATGCTAGGATCTAGAGTGAATGATCACTTTAAAAAATCCAAGTGATGTGCCATGGATCATGGTAACATTCAACATAATAAAGGAGTGGCAAGAAATGATGTTGTATGTAATGGAGAATCCAAAGAACGAGATTAGTATAGTATGGTAGTTCAGGAATTTGTAGACTTTTTTGAACCAATAATGACATTACCTCCAAGAAGGGTGTTGAATTCCAAATAGACTTGATGCCAGCAGACCACCAAACAAAATGCCGCATAAGGAGATGGAAGAAATAAAGAAGTAGCTAGTGGATCTTGAGCATTAGATTTTCATTAGGATGAGTAGTTCATCAGGGAGAATTCACAGTGTTTGTAGAAAATTAAGATGGATCACTTTAGATATGCATCCACTATAGGAAGTTGAATGAGTTGATAGTGAAGAATCATCATCCATTGCCTACAATTGATGATTTATTTGAGCAGTTGAGGGGAAATAAAGTATTCTCGCAGCTAGATTTGGTGATTCCATCAACTGAGGGTAGCTAAGGATAGTGTTCCATTCACTACTCAAACTAGATACGGCTTATATGAATGTTTTATTTGTCATTTGAACTAACTAATACCCCAACATTTTTCGTAGATTTTATGAACTAATTTTTTGCGATTAATTGGATGTATTTGTGTTAGCCTTTACTGAAGATATTTTGTATATTCTTAGAATGGGAGAGACTATGAAGTACATCTTAGAGTGATATAGAAACATTGAGACAACATAAATTAAAGGTAAAGTCTTCAAAGTTTCATTTTTGGAAACGAGAAGTCAAGTTTCTTTGTCATGTGAAGAATGGATTGGTAGTGGATCGATCGAATATAAAGACCATTAATTACTTGAAGAGACTAGAGATTTTTGCCGAGAAGTTTCTTGGGTTGATTACTAGTACAACAGATTCATTGACGATTTCTTACATATAGTAGCACTATTGACTAAGTTGACCAGAAGAAATGAAAAGTTCATATAGACTGATACATGTGAAGGATCATTTTATGAGTTAAAGAGATTATCGACGAATGCTTCTATCTTGATCACACTTGAAGGGAATCAAGGATTGGTGGTTTATACTGATATTTTTGGAACCGGATTAAGAGTGATATTGATATTGAAATAGTGAGTGATAGTTTATGCATCCACATAGTAGACTTAGCATGAAGTTCCTTATCCGACTCGCGGCCTAAAGTTTGTAGCAGTGATCTTAGCATTAAAGATTTAGAGATATTACCACTTGGAAGAAAGGTTCGAGTTATATACGGACCATAATTCTCTTAAGTATTTATTCTCTCAAAAGGAGTTGAATATGAGGCAATGGAGATGGTTCGAATTCCCAATAGCATATGGCTTCGATATCGAGTATACGCCAACAAAGAGGAACATAGTTGTTGACGCTTTGAGTGGGATGCAATGGAATGGAGTGTTAGCCAAGACTGAAGAATGGAAGGCATAAGAGGTCTAAGCATCCTACAGAGTACATTTTTGGCTAAATGCTGGATCAAGTAAAGTTTCAAACTTATTAGAAAGTTCAGAAGTACATTCACCACTTATGGATAGAATCATTGTAAAGCGAAGAGAAAGCTAATTATTAGTCGAGAGAATCAGGCAATTAGAAATGGATGCGATCATAGAGGGGATTAGAGATAGATTCGAAGGAATGACTTAGGGATATTGGAAGACATTGTTTTTAGAATGTAGGATATTTTTGGAAAGAGGTCTTAGAGGAAGATCATTTGTCTAAGTTTATGATTCATCACAAAGGGACAAAGATGTATCATGACATGAAGCATGTCTTGTTTTGGGAAGGGATGAAGACAGATGTAGGAGAATATGTGAAGAAGTGTATAATATGTCAACAAGTGAAAATTGAGCATCATAAGCCAAGAGGTTTACATCAATCCTTGGAGGTACCAACTTGGAAGTAGGATCCGATATCAATGGATTTTATAAACGAATTTCTAAGGTTGAGAATGAGGAATGATAGCATTTGGTTAATTACCAATATATTGGCTAAGAGCACCCTTTTATCGTAGTCAATACGACAAGAATGAAAGCTAGCTTAGTGAGGCTATATGTAAATAATGTTGGAAACTCTAGGAGATTTTCAGTGACATAATTAGTGACCGAGACCCATTATTCACCAATGAGTTCTAGACTAGCTTGCAATATGCATTGGGTATAGAGTTGAACTTTAGCATAGCTTACTACCCCTAAACGGATGGTCAAACAAAAAGATCGAACTTTGTACCGGGGGATTTGTTTAAGGGCATTTGTTTTAAACTTTGGAGAATTTGGAATGTCACTTGCATTTGGTAAAAGTTTGCATATATCAATAGTTACCAATCGAGTGTTGGAATGGAACTATTTAAGGCTCTTTAAGGTCAACTGTGTAATTCACATTTATGTTGTTTGGATACCGGAGATTGAGTTAAGGTACCTAGTAGTTTGGTGGGTGTGCGTAATGTTTTTCAAATATCGCAATAAACGAAATGTATGTGCGACCCTAGTGTAGTTGTGGAACCGAGGACAATAAAGGTCTTATATCTAGAAATAGGTTTGACTTTTGTTAGACAACCGAAAGGGATAATAGGTCGTGATTTGAGAGAATTATGGAATAAAGTTATTAGACTTGTTCGCATCCAGTGGAATGACGATAAAGATTAATATTGGAAGGTAGAGGATAGGATTAGGAATATTTATCACCAATTGGTTTAGACATTCATGTTTGTAGTATAGTGCTATGTTTATATATGATATGTACAAGTAGTGACCCTAGTGTATTTATGTTATGTTGTAAATATAAGTAATTAGTTGAACTATTGCATTATGTTTGAAGATTTATGAATTACATTATTAGGGCAATAGTGTAAGTATTGTACTTATACGTTCTTATGTAATGATGACTATACACTATTAGGGTTTTAGTATAATTTTTATTTTTTGTTATCTAAAGTTTAATGATCAAATTCCTATAAGTATGGGAGACCGTAACATCTTAAATTTCTAAGTGTCATAGTATAGGAAATTAATTTAGTAAAAAGAATTCAATAAGTTATAACTATGATAATTTAACTAAGAAAATACTGAAAGGATGTTTGATTAATTAGGCATGGGACACTATTAACCAATAGTAACTAGTGACATTAAATTCGACTATAAATGATAAGAATAAATCAAAATTTTGACTGTTGAACGAAGGGAATTTTGCACTAAGGAAAATTTTTAATGAAAATAGAGAGTAGATATTTTAGCCTAAGCCAAAATTATTAATATATATGATCTTAACACCATCCATGTCCCCCTTCACATTTATTACCATTTAAAGCAAACCAAACAAAAACTTCAACGAAGGCCAGCCATCGTTTATAAGAAAGTGAAGAGTACACCGTGATAAAAGTGACTGGCGATGTCATCTCTAAGAAGAACAGAGAATTTTAATCAAGCTCTAAAAATTAAGGTGACTGGACTTTCTCGAAATTACCTCTAAACCGTTGAGCTTTGGTCTGAGATGATTTAGCTATTTTAAACATTGTTAAACATGTTTAGATGATTAAATATGATTTGTATAATGATTAAAATGGATAGAATTTGGTCATGTTCTAGGGTAAAACCTGATTTATTATCCATCAAATGCCATGAAATATTAGCATGATGTTTTAGATATTAAAATAGAGACGAGCTTCAGTTTTCATAATTCTTGGATGAAGAAATAATTAATTATGATTTTTGTAAGTGAAAATGGCAAATTCGGGTATAATTTAATACTTGAAAATATTAAAATTAAATCTCTTGCTCTGAAATTTTTATTAGAGTCAGAAGAAGATATTTTGGAGTTTCGGTGAAGTTTCAAATTTTTCACATTATTTTTCAGACTGTTATGAATTAATTGATGAAGAAAATATTACCTTAGTTAGTGAAAATGAATTTAGAAAAAGAATAATCTAAGAGGCTAAATTTTCAGACTGGTCCGATAATAATGTTACAAGATAAAGTAACCACTTAAAAAATGACATGTTTACAAGTCAAGTTGTAAGTTATTAATTTATTAAGGAAGACTATCATTTTCCACTTCATTGTGGATTTCCTATTATAACTTATGATAGCCTTGTTTAGGTCCAAGATAACCCCAATTTTGTACTTTTAATAGCTTTAAAAGATAGCATGTATTTACTTAACATTCAACAACCTAAAAGTCTTGACCTTCAGTTATTCAGTTTAGACATGCGATGAATACAAAATTTAACATGCGATAATTTAGCCTTCGATAGCATTAAGTTGTGGAAAATAATAGATTGGTATGTGATAGGTCGGCATGCGATAGCTTAACCCTTAATAGTGAAGGAACCATGCAGGTCTGTAGTGGGTAAATTGTGTGAATTTTAAACAACATACCCATTTGGATCATAGTAGGTCTTGAAGTCTAATGGGTTTCACTAGGTCCAATCTGGTTATTAAATAAAATCATATTTTATTCAATATTGTTTTATATTTACTAATTAATCTCATCAATTAATTTAACAAAATGTTTTATTCTGAATGTATTCTTTATACATTCAATTATATAACAACATAATATAATAAATTATAAACATGTGAATAGGCTATATATATACACATATAGATCTTGGGATTTAAATTTATTATATGTACATATAAGTTATAGTTCCATATACATATGATAGTTTCATAGTAATATTGGGAATATAAATGCGTAAGCAAACGCATATATTCGTACACGGATATTTCTAGTACCATATGCGTGTGTGAGTGTATAGTTTATACATATATGTATAAATATATGTGATATTTAGGTTGTCACTTATATGTATACAAACATAAAATAAATCTATGTAATAAAATTAGACATCTACAAAATAAGAGAATGCTTGATGTAAAAATGTTGATGGAAATAAATTTTACATTAGATTTAGATCAAATCAAATTGGAATTAAAGGGAAAATAAAATAAGGTAATTTTTGCATGTCCACTTTTGAAAATAAATGTCAATAATAGGTTCAATATCTATATGGAATGAATTTTATGCTTAGTCCTAACAAGTATTTTAGGTTTTAAAACTATAAATCTAAAAACATACATTCTACATGAAAATAGAATTATTATAAACTACTTTCACAATTAAAATATAGCTTCAACTAACATGATTAATTTTAAAACATTGCAAATATAAATATACATATATGCATAAGGTGATTTAGGAATTCATATTTCAAATGCATATACTTGATTAAATAATACACATTGAATATATTAATTGGAAAAACAAAATTAGTCTAATCAAAGGATTTAGCATTAAATTGGTTTACAATTTTGGATAGCACAAATATGAAGCATATGAATACACACAATTCAATTAATTAAATATTAAATCCATAACCATAAGTGGATAAATTGTGGCAACAAATGTAAATTTTATTACAACAATTCAGATCTACATTAAACAATAATTTCTGATCCAATAACAAATTTGATTGTATATAATAAATCGAATACAAAACCGACTTTATAATTAAGTAATAACGCATAAGGGATTTTAGATTAGATTTAATAAGTGACAATCTATATACACATATATGTAAATCTGGTCAAGGTTAGACATCATGAATGAATAAAATAAAATAAAATAAATTATAAGAATTGAACCTAAAAAGTCTTTCCTTTTGTAACACTTTGAAATATGATTCTCCTCGGATCTTCAAGTAAATCCACACCCAAATTTGCAAAATAAGGATGAACTACTTAGCCTTTTATTTTATTTGATGCTTTAATTTTGTTTGGGGCATTATTTTTTGAAAAAAGATCGAATTTTTTTTGGCCATGGCTTGAAGAAGTCACAAAGGAAAAAAGTCAAAGAGAATAGAATAATGAAATGAATGAAAGGAATTCGTTTGGAAGAATAAATTTCTTCATATTCTTTCTTCTAACCCTTTATCTTTATTTCTTAATTAATTTCGAATTACTTTACCCATCTCTCTCTTTATGTAATCGGCCTTAGATTGCCGCCATATGACACAAAGTTCCCAAAAATCCTTTCAAACCATTATCTTTTATATAAACCACTTTAAACTTACATCGATATCACACATTGCTACGCATAAATATAAATTTTATATGGGCATTAAATAATTCCAAATAACTCCAAAACATTAAATAAATTAAATAATAATCAATATTTTTCAGATATTAATTAATTTAATTAGTTTACGACATTTTATAAAATTAATAAATTTTGTGGTTTTGAAGGAATTCACAAATATGGTTGTAAGACTCAGACGTGTGAATTCAGTTAACGATTAATTTTACAATTCAAATATTAATGTTCATATGTCATCCTGGCTAATGGTGTACCACATTGATCGAATTCATCTTTTATAGACCTTTTTAGTGAAATCATAATTTACATTATCTTAAGCAGTATAAATAGTGATAATAATTTACACACAATCTCATCACCAACACTATATCACATTATGATGAATTGGGTCAAGTATTGGTTAAAACCCTAATGTTATCCATATTTAAATCCATTAGTCCATTAACAATTTTTTTGGTTCAATAATAACATTTGTTGTTAATAATTTTACTATGGCTAGAGATTTTGACTGTGAGTTGACTATAATTGACTGTGATACTAATGTCATTCAACCGAGGAGACTAATTCTCTATTGAATAGCTTTTCACTCCTGATGCTTCAATTCTGACCCAACAATACTTGCTTTATGGATAGTCACTCCATGGTTTAACTATAACTAAAGTATAGTATTAACATTGAAGTTCCACAGTATTCTCGAGGCGAGGGAATTATGTAACATCATCACCCTAAGATTTCCTATTTGAACTTGTTCTTATTGACCATAGGCTATCGAACGAGTTATTCCATTGTCATCCAATACCTATGAGTACATAGCCCTTTAGTGCCCTTAACAGCCATGAGTTGTACACTATCCAGCATTTAGAAAGCTTTACGCACTCTGGTCTGAATGGATTATGACAACCTTTCTCGAAATATCTTGACCAGGAATATTTAAAAAAAAATTATTTCATATTATGATTAATTACTCACGATTGTAAGTCTTTGCAACTACAATCATGTGACATTTTATTTTAGGATTTTATTATTATATGTACTTTAAATTAATTACTCAATTATTTATAACAATATAACGAGTATAAAAAAGAAAAAAAACACCTTTATTATGAACAAGATTGACTACGGAGTTAGATGTATATAATAATTACATAATTTTCCATAGAGCATATGACTAACTCCATATAGCACTGAGTTAAGGCATGTGATAGCTTGGCATGCGATAGCATGACCCTCGTTAGCACTAAGCCAAACATGTAGTAGCATTGACATGTGATATCTTTATGATGTGATAGTTTTGTAATACAATAGCTTTGTGTTGTGATAGCTTGGCATGCTATAGTCTTGACATGCTATAGCTCAAAGTTGTGGTAGATAATTAAAGGTTGACATTTTATAGCTATTTAACTAGGAATGAGATTACAAATGAAAATAAATTTCTTAAAATAAGAAGATACCTGATGGAATTTTTGAAGCCGATTTCCAAAATACTAATCAAGAATCTTATGGTTGAAACTATGACAAAGAGAAATAAGTTTAGTACAAGAATTTATTTAAGACTGAAGAATGAAACAAGCTTAGGGACGCTAAAAAGGATAGTTGCATCACTTAAACTAAATATAGATTTTTTATTCCAAGAATGATTATGGTAAATAATTAATTAATGAAAGAAATAGATAAACATAAGACTGTAAAATATACCAAATCATGGAGATAGTAATTGTTAAGGCCAGGGCATAAGGAGGTCTATATTCAATGGTATATAGAAAAATGGAAAGATTTAGGAAGTCTATAGGGTTCAATTTAAAAGAAAAAACTAAACTCTGGCGTGAGTTTATGGAAAGGTGCCAGAACATATAAACTGATATAATGAATGGATCGGGAACATGGTACGAATCTTTTGGAATTAAGAGGATCAATAACACTTAGTAAGGGTTCTTTCTAGAATATATTTAAGGTGGTTACATTCAACTTCTTAGGAGAGTCGGGGTAGTTATAGTCAAAGTGGCTCCTATAGTGGAATAAGCGGCCATTTCATCGGTGACATTGTTCGAGAAAATATGAAATTGGTGACAAAATAGCTTGAGGAGGTAATCACTAAATAATGTTAATGAGATAAATAACACTTTATGTGACGCTTGTGTTTGTGTACGATGATTGTACAACATGGTTATAACAATTTGATTATTAATGCATGGTATACTTAATTTGTAATAGCGAAGTGTGTATACATACGTGACATGGCTTATAATTTAAAGTTAAGTATAAGAAGTACTTATAACTGAAATGGTGCTATACGAATTGACGCAGCGGATAATTCGAAATAAACTTCAATCGATGAAATGTAGCAATCGGTGAGTTGAAGATACCAAAATGCCCAAGTTCGTTGATCCAAAGATACCGAACTCTAGCTATCTCAAACACGTTGATAGCGCACTATACCGTGTTCAAAGATAGCTAGAGTTCGGTATCTTTGGATCAACGAACTTGGGCATTTTGGTATCTTCAACTCACCGATTGCTACATTTCATCGATTGAAGTTTATTTCGAATTATCCGCTGCGTCAGTTTGGTATCAGAGCCATTCTTAGCCAATCATAGCTAAGTTTGATTCTTGGAGCCAAGTTTTTGGAGTTTTTGAAGTTTGAAGTAGTTCATCGTGTTCATATTGAAGTTGCATCAAGTTTGGAGAGTTTGATCCATTTCATTTTGGATCGAGGAGTTGGATTTTGTTTGGATTTTGAATTGGTGATTTGCGCGCCAAAGTTTTGAAGGTTTTGGAGTGAGCCGAGGCAAGTCTTGACCGAGCCAAGCAAAGTTGTGAAGAGTCAAGGCCGAGACAAGCATTGCCGAGACAGTTGAGCCTAGATTGCCTTATCGTGTGAAATTTTGAAGTATTGTGTTCAATTTGTTGAAGTTTGTGAAAATTTTAACCATGCCACCAAGGAGAGCTAATCGTCATCAAAACGTTGAAGCTTTGTATCGTAGAGAAGAAGCCGATCAAATGGAGCAACGTATGCATGAGAAGTTCGATGAAAGTTTTGGTAGATTGGAGAAATTGGTGATGGATTTGAATACAAGTCAAAGCAGAAGGTCGCCAATCTCGGACCATGGAGGAAACCGAGTTTCGCCATTGGTTACGGAAGCGAGGAGGGTGTTACCATCATCTAGTCGTGACAGAAGAGAATCATCAGTTTCGATGAGGAGAGATCATCGTGATTATGAAAGAGGAAGTAGAAAGGATGAGCATGTTCATAGCAGAAGCAATGTTCAGAATCGATATCGAAGCTCATCTAAATTTGAAGAAGATCGTTATGGTGATAGTCTTCATTTTCGATTTCAGGAATCTAGGAAGGATACAGAAATTCCAGAATTCCGAGGTGGGTTACAAGCAGAGGAATTCCTTGATTGGTTGTCAAAGGTTGAAAGAATGTTTGAACTCAATGATATTCCTGAAGATCGCCAAGTTAAGTTAGTTGTTGCAAGCTTGAGAGGTAGAGCTATGGACTGGTGGCAACAAACTAAATCAACCAGAGAGAGAATGAAGAAATCTAAAGTTGTCAAGTGGGATAAGATGAAAAGGATGATGAAAGCAAATTTCTTACCCTACAATTATCAATCTCGTGTTAACCAACAGTTGCAGAAGAGGAATCCAGGTAGTCAAGGGAAGGGTATGGTTATAAGACCCAGCAATCAGTTTGATGGCGTTCCTTACAGTAGAGAAATTTCCAAGAGAATCAACGAACCAGTTGCACACAGAATCATTACGACGAATGTTGATGACCAAGTTAAGCGCTATCATTATCAGGAGTCTAACCATCGAAGTTTTGAAGGTACAAAGTCCCAGAAGAAACCCTTGATTATAGAAGAATGTGGAAGTAAGGAAGTGGATGGTCGTACTGACAGCGGGACAGAAGAAGAAGAGGAACCGACTAGTCCAATATCAGTCAGCGAGAGTGTTGAAGAATCGGAAGGTAGTACTGAAACATTGGTTATGTATGAGGCAAGAGAAGAACTTCAATTTCCGGAGGAAGTTAAACCAATGTTGGAAGAGCTAGAAGAGGTTGGTCCTACAGAATCATTCGCAGCCTTACCACTAAAATTTGATAATGAAGATGAAGAGCTCGAGTTAGAGAACGAAGAATGTAATTTGTTGAGGAGGATTGACGAAGTTAATTCTTATCAAGCACCACAATTTGATAACGATGAAGAATCTTTGTCAAGTAATGAGGAGAGTAATATGTTGAGGAGGACTGATGAATTTGACTTTTATCAACCGTTGAAATTTGATGATAACGAAGAGATTGAGTCAAAGTATGTGGATGTAGAAGTTGACTACTCGTCATTGCCAACGTTTGATATCGATAGTTTGGAAGAAGTAATTGTGTTCGGAATTGAGAGAATTCATTTGTTGATGGAGGATTTTTGTTTGACACCTAAGCTTATGGATGAGAACCAGCCAAATATTAATTCCGTGGTTTTCGAGGAGCCTGGGCAAAGTGAAGGTGGAATGGGAGGAAAGGCAGAATCAGATTATTTATTATCTTTAAGAGAGCTCGTCGATGAAATGAAAGATGATGAGGAGTTGTCAATGTTGATTGAATCCGGAAAAGATTTTGATGTTGAGAACCCTGAGGAGGATGAAGTGTTTGAAGAATGTGAATATGAAATGTCTGAGGAACTATTTGCAGAAACTAACTTTGTATGTTTGGAAGAGTATGTGGAAATGAGGAATGGAGCGTTTGAATTGACCAAGCAAGAAGCGAGTGAAGATCTTGATGTTTTCGAGGAAGTTGGATCAGAATTCGATGAGTCTGAAGTCGAATATTCTGAGGCATTATCCGAAGAGTTACCATCACTCC
This sequence comes from Allium cepa, assembly GCA_030765085.1. Taxonomy (NCBI): domain Eukaryota; kingdom Viridiplantae; phylum Streptophyta; class Magnoliopsida; order Asparagales; family Amaryllidaceae; genus Allium; species Allium cepa. Next base: position 878,842,880 of record CM060931.1, on the reverse strand, counting down.
AGGACATTCAGTCTCAAACTAAACTCGTACCAGAGACTAATTTACTGCCAAGATCGTATGACCTTGTGAATCTGAAAGAACAAGAAGAGTTGATACGACAGGGGAAAGAGAATGATTGCCAGTTGAAGTTGTCAGATGATGTCCACAATGCAAACATTACCAGTGTCAATTGCTTGGAATCATCTTATGAAAATAACTATGTTGAAGGAGAAGCGAGCGGGAGTTCATTTCAGTCAGGAGAATTTGATACAACACTTCAAGGACAGATGCTAGATGATAACATCTCTGAACGATATACGGAAAGACAAAAATCTGAGCATGAATCATCACACTTCTTAGGACGAGATTTCCTAAGTCATTCTATGATTTTAAATTTCCTTATATCGTCTCACATTTTAGATAAGTTTTGGTTCTATATCACGTCTTCCTATTGGCAGAAGCAATATGATATACGACACTATTTTTATGAAGTCCTGTGCTATATGAAGTGGATCTGGCATCTAGTGCTTAGTTTATCCCACACTTTTTCTTACGTCATGCCCCTCAGATCACTTCCTTATGCCGCCTGTCTGATGCCACGGCTGTTTATTTCCAGGCATTCCTTATTTCGAACCATATCGTCAAAGGATCAAGACAAGATTAATCACAAGAGTGGGTATCACCAGTGTCACATCAAACCAGATAATGAATGGAAGACAGCGTCTCGAAGAAGAAAGTTTGTAAATTCGAGGACGAATTTTTTCCAACCAGGGGAAGATGATGCAGGCCAGCATCATGAGACCTTAGGTTGCTTAAGCGAGCTACGAACTAACCGTGATCACAAGCTAAGTATAAGTCGTGTGCGACTTAACAAAGCTAAAGGGACAGGGTTACGACTCAACGGGAATTTGAGGTGTTTGAGTTTGATGAGTCGTCCACGACTCAAGGAAGGTTTGAGTCGTTTCCGAGCTAGGGAAAGAAGTCCACGACCTAACAAACCAAGGGAGAAGACAAGCCGAGATAACCAAGCATCGGAGTTGAGTCGCCCCCGACTCAACGGTCTAACCATGAGTCGTTTCCGGTTTAAGAGATTACAAGGGGGAGATAACATAGGTCGAGCAAAGTGGGCTTCGGAGTTGAGTCGTCCGCGACTTAGTATGAGTCGTTTACGACTTAGTATGAGTCGTCCCCGACTCAATGGAACACAGGAAGGAGGGTCGCGAGTTAACAAGCCAAGGGTGAAGGTAGGCCGACCTAGCAGTAGCATCTTGGGTCGTCTCCGACCTAACGGGCTACATGAACAAGAACATACTTTAGGTCGGTTCCGACCTAAGGATATTCGCATAAGTCGTCTACGACTTAACGTGAAGCAAAGAAAACCAGCAGGTGAAGACTTGAGTCGGAAGGAGTAAGGCGGCAAGGAGATGAGTCGGCAAGCGCTTGAGTCGGTCATGTTGAGTCGTGTGCTGTTGTAAGTCGGTATGTAGTTGGGTCGTGTTGTGTTTAGGTCGTAACCGACCTATGGGTTGTGAGGTTGTACTCAGTTGAGTCGGCCGATAGTCCTGTATATAGTTAAGTCGTGAGTCGGTCACATGTATATATTTGAGTCGGCGATGGTCTTGTATATAGTTAGGTTGAGTCGGCGTGTGTTGTAAAGAGCTTGTGTTGCTACCAGTTGAGTCGGTGCCGACCTAAGGATGTTGAGTCGGTCACGAGCTAAGACTCTGGGTGGTGAAACAGCTATAAATAGAGGGTGTGTTGTATATTTTGGGGTTGTTGATTTTGAATAAAATTTCTCTTTTGTTAGCTTTGTGCTTTCATACCAATTGGTAGTTGAGTGTAATCTCCTATCTCCACTTACGTCATTCGAGTGCGCTCGAATCCACGTTTGTTGAAGCCGATTCACGGAATCTAGTGCGCTAGATCAACGTGCGAAGAATCGTAGATCTTTGAACACGGTATAGTGCGCTATCAACGTGTTTGAGATAGCTAGAGTTCGGTATCTTTGGATCAACGAACTTGGGCATTTTGGTATCACGACCTAAACACAACACGACCCAACTACATACCGACTTACAACAGCACACGACTCAACATGACCGACTCAAGCGCTTGCCGACTCATCTCCTTGCCGCCTTACTCCTTCCGACTCAAGTCTTCACCTGCTGGTTTTCTTTGCTTCACGTTAAGTCGTAGACGACTTATGCGAATATCCTTAGGTCGGAACCGACCTAAAGTATGTTCTTGTTCATGTAGCCCGTTAGGTCGGAGACGACCCAAGATGCTACTGCTAGGTCGGCCTACCTTCACCCTTGGCTTGTTAACTCGCGACCCTCCTTCCTGTGTTCCATTGAGTCGGGGACGACTCATACTAAGTCGTAAACGACTCATACTAAGTCGCGGACGACTCAACTCCGAAGCCCACTTTGCTCGACCTATGTTATCTCCCCCTTGTAATCTCTTAAACCGGAAACGACTCATGGTTAGACCGTTGAGTCGGGGGCGACTCAACTCCGATGCTTGGTTATCTCGGCTTGTCTTCTCCCTTGGTTTGTTAGGTCGTGGACTTCTTTCCCTAGCTCGGAAACGACTCAAACCTTCCTTGAGTCGTGGACGACTCATCAAACTCAAACACCTCAAATTCCCGTTGAGTCGTAACCCTGTCCCTTTAGCTTTGTTAAGTCGCACACGACTTATACTTAGCTTGTGATCACGGTTAGTTCGTAGCTCGCTTAAGCAACCTAAGGTCTCATGATGCTGGCCTGCATCATCAATGCTCATATTGTGATAATTATTTACATTATATGATACAATTGTTGTAATGAATCAATGAGAGGAAAACCCATTCCATGCTTTAGTGATATTGTCTCATTGTATGTTTGTTTTAGAGTAAAGTATTGCTCATACCAAGCTTTACATCTGATATGTGTTTTTGTTGTTTCTCATAAACTCATAGGTACTCATTCGAGTAGGTTAAGTTTGTAGGCTTAGACAAATTACTTTTCCAAAGATGAACAAAGAAGCTAAAGATGAAGCAAGAGGCTTGTAGCTAGTAAAGTTATTTTCTGTATTCCATTATTATAAAGCTAGAGTTTATAACTTTTTAAGTGTTCATGTCGGCATCTTTACATGTTGGGCATGACACTACCAATTAAGTTTTATTTTATTTAGCTCTGACCAAGCACAATTGGGATTATGGAAAAGGTAATTGATAATTTGTGTAATTAAATATATATAGCCACTCCGTTTACTTAATGTCGTAAAAAATTATTGATCTTATTTTGTTGCTCGAAAGTAATTTTTATGATGACTACAGCATCATTAGTGTTCATTTTGTTGGTCTCAAAATAAGGAATGTTACATAGATGGTCTCTTGACTAAACCACCATAAAAGTCTTGCATATTTTTTCTGCATATTTATTCATATTGTTTATCTGTGATTTTCATAAAACTTCATATATACTTACATATAATTCAAAACTGTAGAATACATCTAGTAAATGTAGTTGTACAAAAATTTATATGTTGCTTGGTTTTTTTGCAAACAATTGCAAATTGTAGAATTAAAATTTTGTATTATCAAGGGAATTATGTGAACGATAGAATTGTCCAATGTTTCCTACACCACATTTAAGGAAATGTGCGCATGACCCTCGTACCATAATTGATCTAATTCATTTGGAAGACATAGATTTTGAGCAAGATCTTACTATTCCAATATGATTTATTCGTATGGCCGATTGAGATACAGAACTTTTAGGAAATAAGTTGTGTAGCTCATCAAAGTATTATGGAGTATGGATCTAAGTGATTGTACTTGGGATAAGATTAGACGATATCATTCAAAGATATTTTAAGGTACTATTGTTTTTTTTCTTGTTGTTTAAGTGTTTATCATTAGTAAGATATACGTAGTCATATTGGGTTATTTTGGCATGATCATATTTTTAATTAGCATCAAATTAGGATTATTATTTTAGTACTTTGATCATATTATTAAGTATATAATGAATATTTTCTTTTTGGTTAAACTACAGTGATACAATTCATTCAGGTGGGGGAGATTGTTATATGTAACATATTTGGCATACAGTCAATATGGATAAATACATAATACATTTATTCACTATTTACCATTAAACATCTATGCAACGACCCAGAATTTTAGTCATTTGAATTTGGAATATGTAATTGATTTTAAATAGTAGAAAGTTGATTTTATAAGTTAAATAACTTGAATTTCAAACATTGTGATTCATTTGATAATTAAATTATTGAACTTAGTATTTGGAATTATTTAAATAATTGAATCTTCAATTTAATTTGAATAAAAATGATTTCGAAAGTTGAGTTAAATTCTATTTGAATAAGAATGAAGATAGTAAACTTTTAATCTAGATTTAAAATTGATTAATTTGGTTTTTGTAACAATTCGTTTTAATTAACATATAAAAATAGCCTTCTAGAACACTTTCTTGGATTTCGATGAAACCAGTTCCATTGGATCCGTAATAGTGAATTATAGTGTACCAATGATTTTCGTAGCGATCGAACATGTAAAAATTAATTTCAGAAATTAATATAATATAATTTGGTTTGAAAAGCTATTTTTGTATATGATCGAATTAGGCCTCAAGACTAGTTCCATTACGTTCAAAATATGGGATGACATATAGAACGCCAGACGACACGTCTTGTTAGGAATTCGAAAGTTTGGACGATTAAAAGCTAGACATTTTCTAATTATATACATATATACACACTAATTATAATCCTATACTCAACCATACTTCACACTGTTCATTCTCCATACTTCCCAGTCCCTTCTTCTTATATATTAGCATGTAAATTAGTAGAAGGTTCGCCTATTTTTTTCAAGTTCCTTCCTCCCATCCGGTTCATGATCGTAGGCGCCAATCCAAGCCAAATCGGCTCTCGATTTCAACTGACGAAATGCCGAGATCAACGAGTGGAGCAACTTCACCGGTTATATTGTCGTACAGTGAGGTGAAATGGCCAAATTTAACCTATGTTCATGGCTGAAGTGGGTTTAGGTTTATGGTCGTGGTGGTGAGGTGGAAGAAGCATGGGTCGGTGCATGCTAGAGGCGTCGGCGGCTGTCGTCGACAGTGCCAACGGAGGTCGATGGCAAGAGGATGGAGGTATGGTCGTGAATTTGTTCATGCTTCGGCTTCATTGTTTGGACGAAAGTTTGAGTATAGGGGAGTAATTAAATTTAAAAGTTTATTAATTATGAGTTGATTAATTTTGTTTCTTTCAATCGTCTAAAGTTCATAACTTATTCATACCTTATCCAAATTCAACACGCTAAGTAGCATTGCATTCGTATCAGCGAAATCTACATTATGGAGATGGATTGGGATAGTTTGGAGCTAATAGGAATTTTGATGAAAATAGAATGTCTGTTCAATTTTATTTCAAACTGAATTGCTTTGGCGACAACTGGAATAATGGTGAGTTAAACTTACCCATTTGGTTAAGTGTTATGTTATATAGTTGATTTAAATTAGTTATTGGATATTTGGATGATTTACCATTTAATTAGTTATTTTGGATATGTTCCTGCCCCTAGAGAAGATGAGACCTTATTGCATTCCCATGTAAGAGTGGATGACCCTTTGTATACGATCCCACCTCAAAGATGTTGATTTATATGATTGATTATATACTATATGTAATGCAAGGGGACAAGTTAGAGGGATCTAATAGGATTCCTTACAGTATTGATTTTAATTTTCATATAATTTGATATATTATATGTTGGATTCTATATTAGATGACATGGACATGATTTTGCTTACATAATTTTTTAGTAGCATTGGGCCGAATTTTTTGTATTTTAAAATATCATAAACTAATGATTTGATTTAAAAAGGAATTTCTAAGTGATTTTTGAAATTATGTATGTTTTAATAAAATTTTTAATTATTTAAAAAGGGATTTAATTTAGAAAAAGATTGATTTTTAGAGATTATAAATTTATAGTTTATAAAATATTTTAAATAGAGATTTTTGAACTATGAATAATGATTTTAAAGTTTTAATAATAACCATCTTTTCTAACAAAGGGATATGGTTTTAAAAACAAGATAGAAATATTTGATACAAATATTTATTAACGATTTATATAAAGTGATATACATATATACATATATATATGTATATGTATATATTATGATTTATTTATAAATATGGAATTCCTAAATGTGATAATATATACAAGTGATGTTCTACAAATGAAGTGAAGATTTGTAAAATCAAAATTTTCCTATTAGAAGCATGGATTTATAAACATTATTTATAAATAAAGGAAAATTTTATCATTGGATAAGTTGAGAAGTAAATCACAGATTGTAGATTTATAATAAGATGTGGAATGTCACTTTAGAAAAATAGTCCATTCTATTAGGAAATTGAAAGTGAGGAAACAAGATAGATTTTATACATTGAAAGGAATTTATAAAAGAAAAGTATACATATAGAGCAATGTTAAAAAAAGGTTGTAATTGATGTTAAAGTGGAATTTTATGTTATAAATAAGTGAGGATTTATAAAGAGCTTACAAATGGTTTTTTTATAAATAAGGAGATTTTATAAAAGGAAGATTTATAAAATGGAAGGAGATTTATAAAATATAGTTTTATAAATATGGATATGATCATGTTGAGATTTAAGTATGGAATTGCATAAAGGAAATATGTTTAGGATTTAAATTTTTTTATTTATATAATAATGTTCTAAAAGTTGTTATTTAGATTAATATTGGTTTAAAAGTTGTTTATCACTATTTTATTATTTGTAAAAGTTAATTATTTAAATTATAGTTATGGTTTGAAATTAATCATAATTATTTATCAACAAAGTTTTGTAAATTAATCATTATTTTTTATATAATGTTGAAGTTAAATTATTGTGGTTATTTAAGAATTATTGGAGTTTGTTAATTCTTAGTTAAAACGTTTAAAGTTAATATTTATTTATTTATATAGTTATTAGTAATTAGTAGTGTTTAAAAGTAAATGATTAGAGTTTATCTATAATTGTTTTCGAGATTCATAAACAGAGTTTTATAAACAAATGTGGTTTTATAGAGGAATCTTATAACATGCTTTAGAAAACGTAAAGGAAGATTGGTTAAAAAGTTAAAATAGTTTATAAATGGTTTTAGTTATTTATAAAAGAATTTTAGAAATGGATTTATAGATTTATAAAAGGAGTTTTATAAACTATTTTGTGGATGTATGATGGAGTTTATAAATTATTTTAGAATATAATAACAAGGAAATCTTCCTAATGTTTGGTAAATATACTTAGATAAGTACATGAATATTTTTCAAGTATCGAGAAATCAGGATTTGTGGGTATATGATTGTGTGTGTGCATATCTATCTATCTTTGTAAAAATAATTTTGATTCAAGCATTTATAAAGTGAACTCAAATCAATGAAATATTAATTAAAAGGAGATTTGTAGTTGCTTATGTGTTTAACCATTTGTTGGTTTTCCTTATGGAATTTAAATCCCTGATTTGAATATTTGTTTCCCGATGGTTAAATAACCAACTATCGGATTTGGACCGAAAACATAATTTTGGAAATATCTAGGAGGAACACATAAGTTATATGGTATGATTATCTTCGATGATTTTGTAATGTGCGTATAATTCTTGTCCTGTTCTCCTAGGACAATCGATAAGGAAATCCGTCCACTAATGGTTAGGAGGTGATCTCCCCTTTTATCTTTGACTATTTATTTTCTAAAGAACTGGGGTTGAATATACTAAAAACTATCGAAAGTTTTTTCGAAGATACCAGGATCGAATATGTTATTCGAGAACCACTTCGATCCAACTCAAGTTTTTCGAAGTGAAGGCATCTTAAATATGATGGAATTTAAGACAGAGATCTCAAGCGTCTTGTTCAGTCCAAGAACAAACTTTTATAGATGAATGTTGGTATTGTCGGTTTCTTGGAGGGCATTATTAGCATTTCAAGTAGGGAGTGCTATATAAAGGTAAAATGCAGCATCAAGCATCATCAACCTGGAATGACTAAAACAAGTGAAATGCAGCAGAGCTAAGTGGGCGCCCCCAAGTAGGGTATGATCGTCCCTATAGAGAGTCGATACTATCTTTTCTTTGTATGCTTCGGAGCCTATTAACGAAGGGGTAATCATATTTTATACTATCTAATAAGAGGTAGGCCGGTTTTGTGTTGGCAGGGGTCGCTTGGTTCACCCTCGGTGTTATTTTATCTTAAGATGCACTACGACAGGTGGTACTCCAGTAGCCTAGTCATTGTATGGAATCCATTCTCTAATAAACGCCGTACGGATTAGTTGTGTCCGACTGTACTGAAATATGAGATGCAAGCATTTTAGCTATGTTCATATTTTGCTTTGATCCTTAGACATTATTGTAAAATAAATGGATTTCTATAGAAATTATTTTGGTTATCATAAGGTAAATACTCGTCCGTGTTTATGTCCATGTGGTCTTACAAGATACTTTTGATTTTCAAATGTTTTCTATAATTTTAAAATCCAGTTGCATGTGTTTTCTCACGCTAGTTTTCTAGACTGAATCGGGTGTTATTCTATTATAATGCTCAAGTCAAAGCGAGCATATTTATAGACTTCTCTGGATGCATTGGGGCTCGAGGGACTAGTTGGAGGTCTTCAAGTCGTATTCACGTATATATTCATTTTGCTCTTCTTTATTGTTGAAACCATCAACATTTGTGAGGAAAGGTCGTAATGATTATCCAGGCTGATGATTGTGATTTGTTGTTGTACATTGACGTATGTATATAACAATTTCTCTTTTTGTAAAGATCGTTGATATTATATAATATTATTTATTGTTCCCTACGATTGTGAGATTCTTTGTTATTTTTAGTTTCTTTTCTCTTCTTCTCTTCTCTTCTTTTATTCTTTCATCTTTCTTTTCCCTTAACAATCAGGTTTCCACCATATGATTGCTCTGCGCACAATACAGTGGACTATTGGTGCCGATTTTCGACTGTCGAAAATCTAAAAATCCCAGTTGTTACACTTGGCATTAGAGCTGAAGGTTAACCGAGAACCTTGGCTTTGTGAAAATCCCAGTTGTTACACTTGGCATTAGAGTTGAAGGTTGACCGAGAACCTTGGCTTTTTGAGGTAACTCATTAAGAGATAAGGTAATGGAATGCCTTATTATGATTTTTTTAGGGTATTATATATAAGAGCATATTTGTTAATGATATAACAAAGTTTTATATTGTGTTAATTTATCTATCGAGTAGCTTATGAATTTTGGTTTGTACGTGGGATGCCACAATATAGATAGGAATCTATGGACACTTAAATAAGGCAAACCGACATAGTATTTTTTGTAGAATTGGTAAGTGGTATAATTTTATCTAAATTATATTTTATATATAAAAGAATAATTTTTGGAAATTAATATAACTAATATTTAACTATATTGGGAGCTTGTCCACCACCTCACCAGGGTCGCAGTGACGCGGGTACTCGAGATGCATACTTAGGCGATCGTCTACAAAGGAAGCACCAGTTGGAATAATCGAATAGGACGGATACCAACTTGCCATCTCCCATGTAGACCCCGAATTTATCGGCCATGGTTAGACAACTGACGAGGGAGAATCATGGCTTAAACAACGATGATTGGGGCATATCTAGGAGCCGTTCTTCGTTTACAGATACCATCCTATAAGTCGAGTACCCTCGAAAATTCAGCATGCCTACTATTCCAGCTTATGAAGGGAAGACTGATCTCTGATAGCACATAATGAGATACGAGTGGATAAAGGACTCAGCTAGGGAAAATGATGCGACCAAATGCAGATGCTTACCAATAACCCTATGTGAAATCGCTACCTATGGTTCACCAGACTTTCCCCATGATCGATCTCCAGGTTTGATGAGTTTGCGGCAAAGTTCACGGAGCAGTTTAGGATTCATGCCACTTGCCCAAACGATGTGATGTCGTTGTCCAGGGTGATCCAGGCTCTGGGAGAATCCTTGAAGGATTATTTGCAAAGATTTCACGTTGCTTCATCCGAAGTTAGCAATCCGAATGACCATGATATCCTTATGACCGTGATGCAAGGAGTAGATCTGGACTCAGAGTTTGGTGATTGGCTGGCAGGCAAATCACTGACCACCCTAGAACGCTTTTATTTAAAGGCAAACCAATTCATGAGAAGGGAAGAAACCTGGTGGTCAAGACAAAGTAGTGCGCCATGGCCCAGCAAGGAAGCGGTGCAATGCAACATTGCGGTAAAGAAATCTGGCAAAAACTCTGGCAAGGTCCAAGTCAATGTTCAAAATAAATCGGACCAATCTAAAGGATCCGAAGAAGGAAATTCTAGACAAAAGAAAGAAGTAGGAAAATGGAAACCAAGAATCCCAACCTATAGCGAATATACTCCTCTGAATACATATTTGGAGAATATTTATCTATCAACTTGTAATACATTCCAATACCGAAATCCGTGCCCAAAAAATGCACCGAGCAGAAAAGGCACACTGGAAAGTATTATCGGTTTCTTGAGACCTACGGGCATAATACTGAAGAGTGCAGGCACCTCCAACATGCTATAGAAAAGCTGACTCGCCAGAAGAAGTTACAGCAGTTTGTCAAGAATCCACAGGAAGATCGATAGGGGACATCCGACCCCAATCACGGGCAAGCTTTACATCGACCTGAGGAGCTGCTCGGATTAGGGGAAGGCTAGTCATAAACACGATAATCGGTGGACCTCATCCAGCGGACAGGAGTTGGCAAAAAATAGAATGCTATGCTAGTTCCTTAATGGATGTGGATTTCGAATGCTACTCAAATATAGAAGATGAGACTCCAGCGAAATAGCAGCGAGTGATGATGGATGATATAGTATTCAAGAGGAGGGATGCCGATCAAGTGGAGGCGCCTACCATTGACTCTATGGTTATCTCAGCTACAATTGGACCGACGATTGTGAGAAGGATACTGATTGGTTGTGGGAGTTCTGTTAATATTATCTTCAAAAAGGCATATGGAAAAATGAAGATGGAGGCAAAGGATCTGAAACAATCTAAAGCCCGCATTCATGGCTTTAATGGTGTGGCAACTGATGCAATATAGTTTGTTGAATTTCTAGTTGAACTAGGAGAAGGTGAACGCAGGAGGGTACGGATCCTACCGTTCATTGTTTTGGATGTTGAATCCCCGTATAATGTTTTTTTGGACCAACCGGCCCTGGTGGAGTTTAGGGCTGCTTTGGCCATATGGTATTTGACCTTGAAATTTCCAGCGGATAGAGGGGCTGGTGTATTGCATGGTGATCAAGCGACTGGTCCTTCTTGTTATGTGGCTGAGCAGAGAGATGCCCAGCGAAGAGAGAAGGGAAAAGGTGTGGACAACTTCGTCCGCATCCATGTTGCTGAAAATTGACAAGTAATGCCCGAGCCTTGGCTTGGGCAACGCAGTAGGATCTATAAAGATATAGATCCGAGAGATGACGATGAAGAACCCAAGGAGGCCAAGGCGGCACACGTGAACTGACGATTGACATTGCAATCAGCCATGGTGACCCATCACGGGTTCTTAAGATTTGATTACAGCTCAACCCTCGATGACAAGGGATCTTACTAATTTCCTCCCAACGCATCTAAATTTTTTCGCTTAGACCCATACTGATATGTGTAGGATTTCTCCCGCCATCACTAACCATATGTTGAATGTTGACTCGAAGTATGTACCATGAAACAAAAGAGGAGAGGCATGGACCCGGAGAGGTCCGCTGCTCTTAGAGAGGAGGTGGATAAACTTAAAGCCAATGAGTTCGTCCACGATGCCCTCTATCTTGAATGGATATCTAATACCATGCTGGTGAGGAAGGAAAACAGGAAGTAGAGGACCTGTGTTGATTACTCGGAACTGACCAAGGCGTGCCCGAAGGATAGCTTTCCTTTGCCTAGAATTGACCAGCTGGTCAAGTCGACAGCATGACATGAATTATTGTCATTTATGGACGCGTATTGGGAATACAATCAGATCCTGAAGCACATTCCGGATTAGGTGCATACCAGTTCTATTACGGGCATTGGACTGTATTGTTATGTAGTGATGCCTTTCGGGTTGACGAATGCAGGGGCAACTTACCGGCGTTTGGTGAGTGGGTTGTTTAAAGAACAGATTGGTAGAACAATGGAGTCTATATGGATGATATGCTCGTTAAGTCATGACAATCAAATGACCACATTCGAGATTTACCAGAGATGTTTGATATACTCAGATTTTACAAAATGAAAATCAGTCCACTGAATTGTTCCTTTGAAGCTGCATCGAGGAAATTTTAGGGTTTCATTGTTAATGCATGGGGAATCGTAGTAAACCGAGAAAAGATACAAGCTATTCAAGACATACAAGTACCCAGAACTATAAAGCAAGTACAAATCCTGAATGGAAAAGTCACCGCGTTGAGTCATTCATATCCAGAGCAACCAACAACTGTATTCCCTTTTTTGATGTGATAAGAAAAGGGAAAATAAATTTTGAATGGACGCCGAACTATGAGGACGAAATTCGAGCTCTGGTGAGACACTTGGAGAGGCCTCCAGTTCTATCAAAGCATGTAAACCATGAGGAGTTGTATATTTACTTGGTCGTATCTCAGCATGCCATCAGATTAGCTCTGGTTCATGAGGAGGACCGAATCCAAAAGCCAATGTACTATGTTAGTAAGCGTTTAACGGGGGAAGTGAGAAATTATTCTAAGATTGAGAAGCTGGCCTACTGCTTGGTGATCGCATCACGCAAGCTTCGTCCATATTTCCAAGCACGTCCGGTCAGTGTTTATTCCGATCAACTTTGCGGCAAGTGCACCAACGAATGGAGACTTTTGGAAGGCTACTCAAATAGAACATTTAGCCGAGTCAGTTCGACATCACTTACCTACCGTGAAGGGCTATCCAAGGGCAAGAGATAGTAGATTTCATTACAGATTTCACCATATCATACGAGCCAAGTGAAAGTGATGTGGTTCCCATTGTTCGATGGAAGCCATATACCAATGGGGCATTCAACGACCATTGTTCCGGTCCTAGTGTTGTTCTTCTAACTCCTGAGAACCGAACGATTTCTTATGCTTTGGAACATGATTTCCTCGCAATAAACAACGAAGCTGAGTATGATTGATCGCTGGATTGAAGCTTACCAAAGAACTTGGAGTGAAATCGATTGAAATCTTTTGTGAGTCACAGTTGATGGTGTACCAAGTATGAGGTGACTATCATGCAAAGGGTTAAAGACTTGCCACATACCTCGCTTGGGTTCAAAAATTGCTCGCGGACCTCGAATACTATGATATTTCACACATTTTGCATGAACAAAATGGGAAAGCCAACTCCTTGGCAAAATTTGCAAGTACTGTTGATGCATAACAGAGCTTGGTTCCCATTGAAACTTTACTTGCCCCGAGTATAAACGCGATGGAGGTAGATCTTGTGTCAGGGATGGAAACTAAAAAGGAGTTGTGGATGACCCCGTTCAAAGAATACTTGCTATATGGAACCTTGCCTGAGAGAAAGAATGAGAGACGATAAGTCGTTCGCAAGGCCTCACAGTATATAATGCAGGATGGAGTAGTGTATCGAAAGGGATTTTTCGTTCCCTTACTTAGGCGCATCGCCCACAAAGAGATATAGGAGGTCTTAAGAGAAGTCAATGAAGGAGAATGTAGCGACCATACTGAGAGGCAGACACTTGCCAAAAAGATTCTCTGCTATGGACACTATTGGCCCATCGTGAATTGGGACGCCGCAGACTATATATGGTGATGCAAAAAATATCCAAAGTAAGTAAAGATCCTAAGAGCACGTCGACGGAACTCACGCATATGGTTAGTTCATAGTCGTTTGCAATATGGAGGATCGATATAATCGGCTCCTACCAATCTCCAAAAGGTGCATGAAATACACAATCGTTGCTTTCACTAAGTGGGCAGAAGCAGAGCCATTAGGTAGGATCACCACCAAAAAGGTCGTTAATTTTGTTGTGTGAAACATTATATGCCACTTTGGCCTCCCACGGACTATCATTACTAACAGAGGAACTCTATTTGAGAGTAGAGAATTCAAAGAGTTCTGCCAAAAATATTACATTGAGAAAAGGTTTGCACCAGTTGCTCACCCTAAAGCGAATAGGCAGGTGGAAAACGTAAATAAGATAATCGAGTCCATCTTGAAAAAAATGTTTGGAGAAGGCTAGAGGCAAGTGGGTGGATGAGCTTCCAATAGCACTCTAGCCCTGCAGAACCACCCACAAGTCTGCGACTGGCCACACTCCTTTCTCCTTGGCATATGACACTAAAGTTGTTATACCCATGGAACTGGAAGTTCCCTATCACCGGGTGACTCATTATAATCCTAGAATAAATCGAGATCTTTTACTAGAATCGTGGAACTTTGTCGACGAGAAACGTGAAGAAGATGATTTAAGGGCAGCTGCATATCGGCACAGAGTCGCCTGATACTATAATGAAAAAGTTCGACCGCAAACTCTCGATGTGGGAGACCTAGTTTTGAAGCTTCCAGTCCCGTCACATATGAATCCCATAAGGGAATGCCCCTACGTCATCGAACAAAGGCTTAGAGAAGGAACCTTCAGGCTAACGATTGTTGATGGCATGACACTCCCTTGAGCATGGAATAGCGAATATTTGCACCGTTATTATACGTAGTCTATTTCTTTTGCATTTTAGTAGCATTTGTTTCCAGAATGTTTTCCTCTTGTTGTTCTCTGCTTCTGACATATAATAAGACAATTTAGTTTGTCCTTATATTTTACCATCAATAAAGGCTTCAAACTATTTTTCCATGAACTAATGATGTTCTGTGTGCTATAATTCCATGAAAGAATTAAACTGCATTAATCTGTCTGGCGTTTGAACGCACAAATAAAATTAAAAGTTGATCAATAAAAAATTCAAAAAATCTCTAAGTCCCTAGAGCGTGGGCTAGAGTACTCTGAGTCTCCAGAGTTTGGACTAGAGTATAAACGATTCAAAAAATATCTAAGTCCCTAAAGCACGGACTAGAGTATAAACCATTAAAAAAATCTCTAAGTCCTTAGAGCATGGACTGGAGTACTTTGAGTCACCGGATTGTGGACTAGAGTATAAATGATTCCAAAAATCTTTAAGTCCCCATAGCGAGAACTAGAGTACATTGAGTCCTCGGAGTGCAGACTAAAGTATAAAGGAGTCAAAAAATCTCTAAGTCCCTAGAGCACGGACGAGTGTACTTTGAGTCCTCGGAGCACGGACCAAAGTATAACTATTCAAATTATCTCTAAGTCCCCAAAGCACGGACTAGAGTACTCTGAGTCCTGGGAGCACGGACTAGAGTACAAACGATTCCAAAAATCTCTGTGTCCCCAGAGCGTGGACTAGCGTACTCTAAATCCCCAGAGTGCGGACTAGAGTATAAGCGAGTCAAAAAATCTCTAAGTTACCAGAGCATAGACTAGAGTACTTTGACTCCTCGGAGCACAGACTAGATTATAAATGATTCAAAATATCTCTAAGTCCCTAGAGCGCGAATTAGAGTACTCTGAGTTCCCGAAGTGTGAACTAGAGTATAAATGAGTCAAAAAAATCTCTAAGTCCCTAGAGCATGGACTATAATACTTTGATTCCCTATAGTGCAGACTAGAATATAGAAAATTCAAAAAATCTCTAAGTCCTCAGAGCATGGACTAAAGTACTCTGAGTCCCCGAAGCGCGGACTAGAGTATAAACGATTCTAAAAATCTCTAAGTTCCCAGAGAGTGGACTAGATTACTCTAAGTCGTCGGTGTGCAGACTAGAGTATAAACGAGTCAAAAAAATCTCTAAGCCCCAGAGCATGGACTAGAGTACTCTAAGTACCCAGAGTGCGGACTAGAGTATAAACGATTCAATAATATCAAAGTCCCTAGAGTGCGGATTAGAGTATAAATAATTCAAAAATCTTCAAGTCCTGTGAAAGCAGACAGGAGTTTACGTGACCCCACAAGACTCTGAATTTCAATTACAGATTAGATTATATGCTAAGTGATGAGAGTCTGGGAATACAAAGAATAAATTTTTTATTTATTAATCGAAAAAAAAAGTTTCATTGCAACTCCTCCAAAGTATGGAGCCAAAGTCTATCTATGATGACTAAAAAAAGAGGGGAAAAAACTACATGATTTTGAATTATTTAAGCTAAGAGAGGCATGACCAGATGACATCTACTTCTCCAAAGCCTCCACAACTGAACGTTTTATCCTGGACCCCTTGCTTCCAAGTGACGTGGTATCCAAGGAAGGAAGGGGAACTTCTAGAGGTATGGTCCTACCGGGGAAAATGACCTTCATAGGCCTATTTAGGAGGTCATCGAGTTCCACCACCTAAGATTCCATCTTAACTTTGGTTTTCTTTTTCTCCTCCTCTTTGAATTGCTCCTTAATGCTAAGCTTGGAAGTATGCTCAGAATCACCTGTGATTTCGACCTTGTCGTATTCATCCACAGGTGGGGGATCTTCAAGTTTATCCTCATCTAACGCCCCGATCACTTGAGCATCGGGACCAAGGTAATCTCCGATGTGAGGTGCCTCAGGCTCTTTCTCTTCCCACTTTATGGCGACATCGCTCTTTGGAATCGGTACGGAACTAGAGTGACTTATATGAATTCATGAAAAACAAATATTATAACACAATCGTCACTCGCCAAAAGCAATGATTTCTTGAACTCTAGAAGGTGAAGCTACGTACCAGCTTTCATCTGACTTTCAGTGGTCCTTGGAGTATAACCTTCAGATATTGGAGATAAAATGTGAATGCCAAGTCCGGGCATCTCTAGGTCATAGCCGACGTGCTGCTTGGGAGGCCCAATTGATAAACTGTCAACTGATTGAACGGGACGAGGAACTAGACACACAGTGCCGGACGAGCCAGCGATATCATCTTTACCCTTCGATGATGGGGAGTCTCTTCCAAAGAGGGCTTTTACCGCGGATAAGCCTAAAGGCTAATTTCCTCGGAGTACTTCCCTCATGAGAGCCTCTTCATCTACCTCTTCGACGCCTAACTCCACTCTCCAATTAGTAACAAAGTATCACATCCTTCGGCTAGTGATTCGAGATAACCATTGCTTAAGAAAGATAGGCCACGATGCATGAGGACTCGTGTATTGTACTCGACGATGAGCGGGTCGAATAAGCACTTGATTTTTTCTCTGCTGGCCTCAGTAGCTGTCTCAAGATGAGAGTCGGCCTCTATGAGCATCATATTCTTGCCTTCCTCCCAAGCTACTTCTTTTAGTGCTTCAACCCTGGAAAGATCCTCATTGAATTTTGTCTTTAGAAGTCGCATTTCGAACGATTACATCGCAGTATCTTTGTGACTCTTCCCATGCTACAATTATCTCCTCTCTCTCTTCAAAGAGCAACTACTCTAGCTCTTTGAGCCATCGGGAGATATTGTCTTTCCCTTTTTGGATAGAGTCTTCTCCAAAGCTAAAGCGCCACAAAGTTGGATTGCCTTGTTGATTTCTTTGTTATGAATGGCCTCCAAGCGACTAACTACCTAAGTTGTCTCCTTGGTATTTTTTATGGGCAGTCTCGAGATTTGTATGAGGATAGCTCTTCGTCCTGGCCCTTAGTGATGTCTTTTTCAAGAATAGCTTCGAGTTTGAGGTGATCAATCTCGTGTTGGAGTTCAATGGAAACCTTTGAAACTTTCTCCACCAAGTATACAAACGCGTCATGCTAAAAATAAACATCATTGTTGTAGGAAATGGCGCTTTTTTTGACATGTCCGGAGATAGGATGGATCGTAGGGAGAAATTTCAATCCATCGAAACATATCTTTGGGAATGTTGCCTTAAGCTCAGCTAATTTTCCACCGTGAACGGATCATGAGCGAAGGCTGGAGGAGTCTACCTAATCAGAGTCATAGATTTCTTATAAGGCTCACGGGATTGCTTAGTACTCTAAGAGCCATAATATTGGTCACGAGAAATTTCGGATTGGGATCCCTTCTAAGCAAACTTCTCCCTACTATGCTCCGAGGGAGGGGGAGGATCGTTTGGATATGAAGAATTGCTGTAGGTTCTCCTTTTGGAAGATGACGACTCTTTGGGATGATAATCTCTATCACCACTATCGTCCCTGTCTCGCCGTTTGCTTGATCTTGAATCTCGGCTGGAATGGTAGAAGATGGATGATCTGCGAAGGCGGTCAATGCTATGTGTACACCCTATATCACCTACATATAAATCCAAATGAGGATGACTTAGTAGTAATCACAAGATGAGTGGAATTCGAGTGCATGGTGGAGAGTAAGTATTTGTGTGTGTTTTCTAGTGGCCCCTCCCCCCTACCCCTGCGACGGACTAGTGTTTTTCGCTTTACTCATTGGTGTTTTCTCCCCTGATGATGAGCCTCAACATGTTCATCGCTTCTTGTGGGTAAATTAAATCCTATAGCCTCGGGGTTATTGAAACTATAATTCAGTTTATCGTTAGGGATGGTCAAGTTAGATAGGCCCTCTAATGAGTCCTCTAAGTTTTGGGAAGACGACTTCTTCTCGATTGGAATTATCGTAACCTTTGAAGTTCCGCCAACGATCTTCATTTTTAGCTTGTAAGCTAGATTTGTTTCCTTCTTTGAAGGAGGCAGTGGTACTTCGGTGCCCGGTGCATCAGCTACTGACGCTTGGCCAGAACTTACATTCTCGTCAGTCGCCATTGGCACCTAATTTTCTTTAATCTCGCCTTCCTCGAAGTTTCGAAAGCTCCTTCGGCAGGGAGCACCGAAGGTCCATCTTATTCTTTGCCCATTCCTATAGCTGTTCTTTTTATAGTGACACCAATTGGAAGGCTAATTCGATGGCCCTCTTCCACTAATCCGAACTTCGAGAGTAGTTTGTTGTTAATTACAGATTTAATGTCCCGGTCTCCTACGGGAGTAGCTCGAATGGCCTCGATGGCCTCAAGACACAAAGCGCCTTCGGGTCGTGGGCAGATACTTGTAAGAGTTGAAAGAAGTTCGAAAATGATGCACTTCGAGCCTTAGGAAAAGGATTGGGATAAAAATGAGACTTACACCCTGCTAGCCATCTACTTGCGAAACCGGAAGGACAATGTACCTAAAACCACTCTTGTTTATACTGAGAAAATTTACTCCATGCACCCATCAGGATTTGGCATTTGGGGTATGGCTCAAGGAATATGTAAGATGGACTATTGGTACGTCTTTTGAAGTGGTAAATATAACGGATATCCTCAGGAGTTAGAGGCCTAAGTAAGATGCTTATAAACAGAACGCATGTACCGTGAATAAATGCATGGTTATTAGGGTGTAGTTGTGCTGGAGAAATCCTAATATATTACAACACTTCACGGATGAATGAATTGAAAGCTAGCACACTTCCAGCCCAGCATATAAATTTGTTGCACACAGTATATCAGGCTGGGGCAAGTGAGGCCGATCTTGTGCTAACGGAACCAGAACATCTTCGAAGGGGATTCCGTGATAGAACATAATTGACGGAGAGAAGATTCACCTATTTTCGAGGCTTGAGAGTCAATAGGGTCATCCAAAACGACAGCCCCGTCAACAGCATCATGAGTTGGGCTTATAACCGCGACCGGTGGATCCTGGATGCCAGGTATCGAGGCTGACGATGGGTTCAGACCACTGCCTCCTACAGAGAACTGGGCTCAGGCTTTTCAAAAACAATAGCGGAGCATGAATTTTTGGACATCTCCAAAGAGCGATTGGTTTGAATAGATGCCTGTTTAAACTATACTTGAAAGATAATAGATATATGATATAACAACAAGATATATCCCTGTGTGGTGTGTGGACTAGTGCAACCGTACAAGTATTAGTAAAAAGAATTAAAGATCTAAAGACCGACGAAGTGTGATTGAGCTTTAAACTATCAACTTCGAAGACCGTAACCACTAACCGTCTCCGACAGCTTGTCCTATGTTTGGTAGCAGGGGTCTCCGATCGAAAATTGGCATCATATATTAAAGGCTATTATTTGCTTTTTTTGAATTAGATTCGTGTTTAGAATTACCTGAACTACGGAATTTTTAGTCCGAATTATGTCCATAGGTTCATATGCTCTGGTTCTTGTCATTATTCATTGTCTTATGCTTAAGCCTGGGAAGTATGATCCTAATGTATATCGTGTTCAAGTTAAAATGGTCATGATTGCAAATGTCGACCCCAACACTCCATGCTGATCCAAATAATAAACTATCTACACCAATCATCCTTTAAAAAATACGGACTACCTCCATCCTCTCAAGATCAAAACAACCGATCCACTCACTCCCTCAAAACAACCAATCCACTCGGTCTCGTATCTCCCTTTAATCATTGAACAATCTCTCTAAACCTATACCGAACCACTCTTCTAGACTCCTACCAGCCAACACCATCACACAAGACACTGACCCATACTCTCTCCCTCAATACCGAACGAATCCCTCGCTCATAATACAAATCCAACCTTATAATCCCCTCAACCAAGCGGCTGCTATTGGAACATACCGACCCCCAACATCGCACAAGATACCGACCCGCTTCTCTACTAAGAAACAACCCACATCCTTCCAAGTAAAACCTATGTCAAAATCCCTCTATTATCTTCGCCTAATGCATTCACTCGCCACCCCTTTCTCCTCTCTCATTCATCACAAAGATCCATACGCTTATGTGATTCAGGCATAGTTCGGATTCGAGGAGGTATGATCTAACTAGCCTTAGAAGTATAAGTCCTCACCTATACATTAATGCGGAGTTAGGGAGAATGATTCTTGGGGTTTGGAGTCAAAGAAGATGGATGTAACACGCTTGGAGGATGTTAAAGCAAAGTGGAGAAGCGGTTCGGTGCCAGGTAGGCGTATAGGATTCGGAAGGAGAAAGGGAGACTTGAGTAGAGAGTAAAGATTGGAGGGGAGAAAGTTATTGAGATTTTGGAGATAAAGTAGAAGTGAGAAGGAAAAGAAGATACAGCAGCTTTTATTTGATGAAAGGGAGGTAAAAGGGCATCTTCCTAGAGACCTGATCAGTGTGGCTTAGTGGGTCGGTGGGATGATATGCCGACCCAATCCAGGAAACCAAACGAGTAGGTCGGCCTTAGCAAGCAGACCATATCCTTAAAAAAAAGTAAAAATAAAAAATGAATAAATGACAAATATATGTATATAATAAAAAAAGAGCATGGTTGATAATAAAGTGTATATATATATATATGAATATATACACAAATAATGATTAATGGGGATGATATGTGATAAAGAGACAAATGCTACTAGATAAGTGGAAAAGCGTGGGTTTGGAAAATCCACCATGATTCAGCCTTCGAAAGGTTGTATTCATCTAACTTTTGAAAGGTTAAAAAGCGGGATTTTAAGGGCCTCTTCGAGATTGAGCTGATACATTCAGACGAGGCGAAGCTTCGTCGAAGGCCAATGAAAAAGCAGCAATCAGTTATCATTCTAAACAAGCTAGCTTCTGAAAGCGGAGGTTGCTAGCAGATTCAAAGCGCATCATGTTGATTCACACGATGCACTTTGGGGGGCAAATGTTACCCATCTACTTGGCCCAGCTATGAGACGATAGTTGCAGAGGATATATTTGGAACTAGAGGAGACTGTAGCTAAGAAAGGATTGAGGGTTTGTGTGACTTGTTTGGGTCGGCTTGTATATGTAGTTCGATAGGTGGCTATTATGGAAAAGCATGTGTAGATCGTCCTTAGTGAGTCGATCGTGATTGGGACGGTCTAGAAGGTTCGGTGTGGATTGGATCGGCCTCAAGATGATTGGTATATGTGGATCGGCATATTCATATGTGGTTCGGCCTACAAATGTGGTTTGACACGAATGGTTTGGCATCAGCAGCTCGGTCAAGATAGTTGAGCAGGACTGCATCGGCCATGTTGGGTCGGTCTTGATGGATCGGTCAAGTAAGATGAAGTAGAAGTGGGTTGGCCAAAGTAGTTAGGTCGGAGTGGTTCGGTAATGTTGGGTTGGCCTAGATGGGTTAGCCTAAGGGGATCGGCCATGGCGAATCGGTTTAGGTGGGTCGGCATAAGTAAGTCGGCGTCTTGGGATCGATCACCACGGTTTGGCATGCCTGAGTCGGTGCGCCCTAAGAAAGTTGGCAAGTTGTTTGGTCTATGACAGAGTGATGCAACCGCCATTTCTATGCTTCGATTCAAACCACCACTTGCTTCGAGTTACTTGAGAAGTTGCTTTGAGTCATCTGTGAGGAAACCCAAGCTCGGCCAAAGTAGTTTAGCAATCACTGTTCAGTAGTGGAGGGTCGGTGTTCCTGGATCGGTTGGCCTAAACCATCACTTGTGGGCCGAGCTGTCTTGGTCATAGGCCTAAACAGGGGAACCAGCCTATCGTCCTCTATAAATAGAGCGGCAGTGATCCGGTTAAAGGGGCCTTTTTTGGAGAACTCTAGGGAAACTCTGACATTTTCTGTACTCTCCTCTTTTAGATTCAAACTTGTATTCAAGTGATTTATTTATGGATTTTATTTGTATTAAAGTTATTGGAAAAGTAATAAAGATTCTATTAAAAGTGGATGTGGGCAATTAAGCCGAACCACTATAAATCCAATGTTCTCGTATCAGTTGTTCATTTTGCATTCAATTGCACTATTTCTCTATTTTAATTTACACTCTTCATTAATCTTTCTACAAAACTCTACTCAAGGGTGTTTGTGACCAATTTTGTTGCTAACAGCACTTAAGTAATTATTGTATGAAAAAGATTCATAAATGAATTAAATATACAATGAAATGTTGTAAACATAAATTGAATTCGAAGTGAATGTATGTAAAGTGAATGAAAATAAAGTGAATGTTAAAATGAAATTGAATGTGAACAAATTGAATAGGAACTAATTGGATGTTAATTAATAGAATGTAAATAAATTAAAACAAATTAATTGAATGTTACTAAGAAATTAAAGTGTATAAACATAATGTTGAAATTTGGAAATGCAAATTGGTATGATGATAAATAATTTGGATGGATATTATTTGCTAGATGGCTCTCTTGTTACATTTGCTACATTTGCATAGAGTTATTGTGTGTTCTATATTATATAGTGTTGTTACGTTCTATACACATGTTCTCATTGATCGTTGAGTGTGCAGATGGCATATGATTCGCATTTGGAGCTCGTTTTCACATTATATTGGTTGTGTATGCTTGTTAATACTAGTATAAGTTACACATCTCGGATTACATGTCGTATTTTTATATTTTCCCCTATGGATGCCTCATCTTTGAAGATGAGATTTATATCGTGATTATATATATATATATATATATATATATATATATATATACATATGTTAACGCCGAGCGACTCATGGAGCTTACGACTCATGATAGTTACCGACTTATGAAAAGGAGCGACTCAGTGGCTTTAGCGACTTAAAGCGCTTTGCGACCTAGTGAGTTAAGATGCGAACGACTCGTGGGATATGGGACTCATTGAGTTATCATAAGCTAGCGACTTACCAGTAAAGCAACTTAGCGACTCAATACTTCTAGCGACTCATGAGTGAAGTGGTTCAACGACTCAGTGGCCCACCGACTCATGGCACACCGGCTTAGCGACTCATCGTATGAAGCGCTTGGCGAGACATCAATGAAGTACTGATAAATGCTTCAACTACAACCCAAAGACATGATCTACGACTTATTATGAGTCGTTGCCGACTCATGCCTCACCACGATGAGTCGCGTGCGACCTAACACTTGGAGAAAAAGTGATGCCGCTTCTCATACGGTGTGAGCCGGTACTCGTAAGCAAAAAGGAGTAAAGGGGTGATACTTATCTCATGACTCGATGACTCGTGACTCGCGAACGACCTATTGAGCAATATGAGTCGCGTACGACTCATGGGGGGGCGACTAAACTCTGAGAACTACTATAAATAGGCAGCCACCTCCAACATTCAAAAGGACTTTTGGTTCATTCTCGAAGCGCCAAAACTCTGCCATTTTCTCGACTCAAGCAACACTTCAAGCACTCCAAACATCGAAGACATTACATCAAATTCAAGAGAGAGAATCCACATCATTTATCATGAGTTTGAAAGATAATTCTCCGTCAAAGTTTGTACTAACAGTCTAGAGTGGATTGTAATTGAAGAAAGTTGTATAAGTTGTACTTGTTCAGCAATAAAGAGATCAAAGTGGACGTAGGCTCGATTTTAGGCCGAACCACTATAAAACTGTCGTCTTTTACTGCTTTTCTGCAATTTCTCTACTTGTATCTTGTTCCCGTACCAACGGGTGGTGCTTTCATAACTGTTATCTACTCACTGGGGTGTTAGCGTTTAAATTTTAGCGTTAACATTTTTGGTGCTTTCACCGAGAATTGAACTCAGGACAACTGTCATCATTGCTTCATAGAGATTTGAAGAAAGAATTTCCTTAAAAACCAGAAGTATATCTGAGATTATGGCTCCTGGAAGGAAAAGTAGATCTATCAGATCTGGAAACATTCAAGAGGGAACCTCCGCTTCCCCTGTGCCTAATCAACCCACTCCGTCTGTTGGAGTTACGAAAGCGGAGTTGGATGCTGTGATTCTAGGGCTAAACCAGCAGATAAACGCCCAAAATGTACAATTAGAGGCTCAAAGTGCCCAGAACGCTCTGATTCTGAATAAGTTGAACGATTTACTTGGGGCAAACAATCAACCAGCTGGAAATGAAAGGAACTATGCTGGCAACATTCATGATGTTAGTGAGAGGAATGCTCCGGAAAGGGCTACTAGTCCCTTTGAGCAGGCAGTCCCTGAGGCTGGTGGATCTAGAACTCGGCATGATGAGGAATATCTTTCTGAAATGGTCCGGCAGATCATGAAAGAAAGTATGCAAAGGGTTGAAGATGAGAAGGAATGGGGTTTCGCCCCAAGTAAAACTCCGTTTACTGAAAAAATCTTGAAGGCGGAATTTCCAAGGAAGTTTGTCCCTCCGACTATTCCAGCTTACAAAGGGACAAGTGATCCGAATGAGTTCTTGTATAAATATGATTGGCACATGACAGGTGCCAGGGCCTCCGACGAAATAAAGTGCCGATATTTCCCCGTATACCTGGAAGGCGTGGCTTTACTGTGGTTCACCAAGTTGCCAGTCCGATCTATCGATCAGTTTTCAGACTTGACCAGAAAATTCAAGGAGCAGTTTAGACTATATGCTTCGAAGGCCAAGGACATTATGTCACTATCAAGTTTAGAGCAGAATCCTGGTGAGTCTATCAGATCCTTCTTGAACCGCTTCAACATAGCACTGGCTGAGGTGGACAATGCAGAACCACGAATGATATTGACTTATCTGATGAGGGCTATTGATAAGTCAAGCGAATTTGGGAAATGGTTAAATATGAAGGAGCCAACCTCTCTCGAAAAGTTCTACAAAAAAGCAAATGAGTTCATTCGCTTGGAAAGCCGTCCTTTACCAGTAAAGACGGTGCTGGAGAAAGCAGAAGACAACACTGTCGCTCCACGCAAGAATGAATCGGTGGGGCAAAAAAGGGAGAATAATAATGGGAAGAAACAGGGTAATCTGAAGAAGCCCCGATCCTTCAAGCCATCAGAATATACTCCATTATCACATACACCGGAGCACATCTACCTGGCCACTAAAGATTCCATCGATTTCCCTAAACCTATCCCTTTGAGGACTGGGAAAAAAGCCATACAGAGTGGGAAATTCTGCCGCTTCCACAATCAACCCGGTCATGAAACTGATGAATGCCGCCAGTTGAAAAATCTGATCGAGGAGTTGCTAAGAGAAAACAAACTGCAGCAATTCGTGAAGAAAAATAGCAACAATCCTGCATCGTCAAGTCAGGGGCAACAGGTTCCTATTCATCAGCCCATGACAGGTGAGAAAGCTACGGGACATGAATCTGGAAGGCCCGTTATCAATGTCATTACAGGAGGGCCTCACCCAGCTGGCAAAAGCTGGGGTGAGATGGAGAGATATTCCAGGGCTTTGAAATATGCTCCAGCCGAAGAAGACGTCTTTGTTTTAGAAGACACTACGCCCCTGAAACAACAGAAAACTTTCAGCGATGATATTGTTTTCAGAGCCAGAGATTCCACAGGTATAGAAGCTCCTACCCTAGATCCCTTGGTCATCTCGGCTGGTATTGGACCGGCCATTGTCAGAAGAGTCCTCATTGACTGCGGAGCATCATGCAATATCCTCTTCAAGAAGACATTTGACCAGATGAAAATCCCTATGATTGATGTACAAGCCTCATCACAGAAGATCGCTGGCTTCACTGGGGAGCCAAAACAACCAATTGGGACCATCGATCTGCTTGTAGAACTTGGAGAAGCAGAAAGGAAAGTGGTCTGCAAGCAAACATTTGTGATTGTCGATGAGTTTTCTGCTTATAATGCTTTTCTTGGCCGTCCAACACTCGCAGCATTCAAAGCTATCCTAGCCCCGTGGTGCCTCACTATTAAATTCCCTACTGACAATGGAGTAGGAGTTATAAAAGGGGATCAAAATGCTGCGCGAGAGTGCTATTTGACAGAGCTGCGAGAGTCAAGAAAAAGAGAAATGGGGAAGGATGCGGCAACCCCGGTCCGCATCAAAGAACCAGCCTTGTAGCAATTACGGGGCGGACCCTGCACTGGCGAGCACAGCGGGGCACGGAAAGAAATGGATCCCAGAAAAGCCAGTGCAGGGGAGAATAGAGTAGTACCGGTGGAAACGACAGTTCCGGTACCTGTTGACCCGAAGGACCCAAATAAGGTGTTGAATGTGGGTTCACAGCTTAATGTGTCAATTCAGAATATCTTGATATCTTTCCTGAAAGCAAATCTGGATGTCTTTGCTTGGACTCATGCCGATATGTGTGGGATATCTCCAGAAGTTGCAGTACACGCTCTGAATGTTGACCCAAAGTTTACTCCAGTTAAACAGAAAAGGAGAACCCAAGGTCCAGAAAGGTCAGCAGCATTGAAAGAAGAAGTTGATCGACTCATGGAAAATAACTTCATCAAAGAATCTACATATCCGAATTGGGTTTCAAATCCTGTGTTGGTCAAGAAAGCTAATGGAAAATGGAGAGTGTGCATTGATTTTTCTGATCTAAACAAAGCTTGCCCCAAAGATTGCTTCCCATTACCCAGGATCGATCAACTGGTAGACGGAACTGCGGGACATGAATTGTTATCTTTCATGGATGCCTACTCCGGTTATAACCAAATCATGATGCACGAGCCGGATCAGGAGGATACAAGCTTTATCACAAATGTTGGACTTTATTGCTACAGAGTTATGCCCTTCGGATTGAAAAATGCAGGGGCAACCTACCAAAGACTTGTTAATGCTATGTTCAAACCGCAATTGGGCAAAACTATGGAAGTCTACGTCGACGACATGTTAATGAAGTCCAGGAAAGCAGCGGATCACATTGAACACTTAGCAGAAATGTTCGCAGTCCTCCGGAAATACAGAATGAAACTTAACCCTCTGAAATGTACATTTGGGGTCGAGTCCGGAAAGTTCTTAGGTTTCATCGTCAGTGCTAGGGGCATTGAGGCTAGTCCAGCTCAAATTACTGCCTTGAAAGAAGTTAAAGCTCCTAGAACAAAGAAGGAATTGCAGAGTCTCAACGAAAAGGTCGCCGCCCTGAGTCGGTTCATTTCCAAAGCCACTGATAAATGCATCCCATTCTTTGACGCCCTGAAAAAAGGAAAGAAGAATTTTGAATGGACTTCCGAATGCCAAAAGGCCTTCGATGAGTTGATCCGTCATATGGAAACGCCTCCAATACTTTCTAGGCCAGGCAATGGTGAGGATCTTCTTATATATTTGGCAGTATCATCTCATGCTCTAAGTGCAGCGCTGATACGGGAAGACAAAAGGATTCAACACCCGGTATACTATATCAGCAAAAGACTCACTGGGGCAGAGCTGAATTACTCCAAGTTGGAAAAACTCGCCTATTGCCTACTAGTTGCATCAAGGAAACTGAGGCAATATTTCCAAGCTCATCCTATCAAAGTACTCACTGATCAACCTTTAAAGCAAGTCCTATTTCGCCCTGAAACTTCGGGTCGCCTTCTAAAATGGAACATTGAACTCAGTCAATATGACATCACCTATCACCCCCGAAAAGCAATCAACGGACAAGCTTTAGCTGATTTCATTGCAGAATTCACAGAGAAAGATAATGGTGAGGAAGAAACGATCAACGATTCCCCAGTCCAGTGGAAGATGTATGTTGATGGCGCAAGAAATGACTACTGTTCTGGAGCCGGAGTGGTACTTGAAACTCCTGAGGGTCGATCATTATGTTATGCACTAAGATTGGAATTTCCTTCAACAAACAATGAAGCAGAATATGAAGCTCTTATTGCAGGTCTGAAAATCGCTAAAGAGCTAAACAATCGAGCATTACAAATCTTCAGTGATTCTCAGCTTATTGTATGCCAAGTCAAGAAGGAATTTCAAGCAAAAGGTGGAAACCTGCCTTCCTACTTGTCAAAGGCTTGGGAACTCCTATGTGAACTCGATCACTATTCAATAAGCCACATTCCTCGGGAAGAGAATATGAAGGCAGATTCCCTCGCAAAGTATTCAAGTTCTGGTGAAGCTCAACTATTGGGATTGGTCCCTGTAGAAGTCCTTTCAGCACCGAGTATAGACGAGATGGATATAGACTGGATTATGAATGTATCTCAAGAACAAGAATCATGGATGACTCCAATACTGGACTACCTACTCAGAGGTTCTCTGCCAGAAAATTCGATAGAAAGACGAAAGCTACTAAGGAAAGCCTCTCGTTATGTAATCCAGGATGGCCGATTGTACAGACGGGGATTCTCAATGCCTTTACTTCGATGTGTATCCAGGGAAGAGTCCAAAACAATCCTAGCTGAGGTTCATGGAGGAGAATGTGGTGATCATTCAGGTGGCCAAACATTAGCAAAGAAAATTCTCTGATACGGATATTTTTGGCCAGAAATTAATCGAGATGCCGCAGATTACTCCCGAAAATGTGACAGATGCCAAAGATTTGCCAAAATTCCTAGAGCACCTTCTACCGAACTCACACAGATGGTCAGTCCATGGCCGTTTGCAATTTGGGGAATGGATCTCATTGGGCCGCTACCAACTGCCAAGTCAGGGGTTAAATATGCTATTGTTGCGGTTGACTACTTTACTAAATGGGCTGAAGCTGAACCATTGGCTACTATCACTTCTAAGAAGATGATAAGCTTTGTAACCAAGAATATCATTTGCAGATACGGTGTGCCTCAGAAAATAATCACAGACAATGGTACTCAGTTTGAAAGCGAGGAATTCCAGGATTTTTGCAAACGGTTCAAAATCCAGAAAAGCTTTTCGGCAGTAGCTCATCCGCAGGCAAACGGGCAAGTGGAAGCAGTGAACAAGATCATCAAATCAACCATCAAAAAACAACTCGAAAGAGCAAAAGGTGGTTGGGTCGATAAACTACCACTTGCACTATGGGCATACAGAACTACTCACAAAACTGCAACTGGGCATACTCCTTTTTCGTTAGCATACGGATCGGAAGCAATGATCCCGGTTGAAACAGAGGTCCCTTCACACAGAAGAATCCATTTCAATCAAGCAGAAAATGAAAAGCTACAACTTGAAGCGCTGGATCTCCTTGATGAAAAAAGAAATGAAGCTAACCTCAGAATTGCAGCTCATCAGCAAAGGATAGCCAGGCATTTCAATTCCAAAGTTCGTCAATGTAGCTTTGAAATTGGAGATCTAGTCCTGAAAAGAATTATGACCGCGACGGGTGTGTTTGGGCCAAATTTGGAAGGACCGTATGTAATAGGTCAGAAGCTTCTTGACGGCACATTCAAGCTCACCACTGTTGATGGAGATCAAATTCCAAGGGCATGGAACAGCAACCATTTGCGTCCATACTTTACTTGAAAATTTTGTTGAAACATTGTAAAAAGAACTATGAGTGTATGATTCTTGTAATTGGAAGCAATTGTGAAACTGATGCAAGTAAATAATGAAAGAATATAAAGTGGATGTAGGCCCAATTTCATGGCCGAACCACTATAAATCTTGTGTTCCTTATTATTATTATATGTTTGCTTTGTTTTCGATATAAAAATACATAAAATGTATTGCTGAAATGTCGATTTAAATTTTTGCAGACAATGGAAATAAAACTTGCGCATAATAAGACCGAGTGATTCTCACCATCGTTCAACAAACAAATTTCAAGTCATAAAGGCCCCGAATTCAAATCCTAGATAGGAAATACTTCAATTGAACGGCTTATGATTTCGATAGAAACGAGCCCTTGCTAATAAGTTGAGATTGTTTGAACGAACAAACATCCAATTAGGAAGCTAGTGCCCCTTCTCACGAACTTGCCTGACAATGAAGTACGCTTCCTTGGATTAAACGAGCCACTTGCGAGAAAAGGGGAATGAAAACTTGAAAAAAAAAAAAGAGAGGATCGCTGAAAAGGCATAAGCAAGTGGACAGAGGAACAACCAAAGCTACCATCAGCAGCACAAGTCCTCTTCGGAGGATAAAAGACCTCTAATGGGTCATACGCCACAAAAAAGAAAGTTCTCTACTCAACAAAAAAGATTGGAGGAGTCATGACCCTCCAACCATGAGAGAGTAACTTCCAGGCGATGAAAACCCTCTCTGAGGCACATTTCACCAGGAGTTGAAGTGTTATGACCGCTCTTCGGGATTTTACTTCACCAGAGTTGAAATGTAAACAAAATAAAAGCCCTCTTCGGAGGCCCATTTCACCAGGAGTTGAAGTGTAACAACCGCTCTTCGGGATTTTACTTCACCAGAGTTGAAATGTAAACAAAATAAAAGCCCTCTTCGGAGGCCCATTTCACCAGGAGTTGAAGTGTAACAACCGCTCTTCGGGATTTCACTTCACCAGAGTTGAAATGTGAACAAAATAAAAGCCCTCTTCGGAGGCACATTTCACCAGGAGTTGAAGTGTGACAACCGCTCTTTGGAATTTCACTTCACCAAAGTTGAAATGCAAAAACAAAATAAAGACCTTCCTGAAAGCCCACGTTTCACCAAGATTGAAATAAAACTTCCAAGTGTTGAAACGTGAAAAGGCTTTCCTCGAAGGCACAACTCTTTGGAGGTACACGTTTCACCAAGATTGAAATAAAACTTCCAAGTGTTGAAACGTGAGAAATCCCTCCTCAGAGGTACAACCCCCTCCCGGGGACACAATTAAGAAGAAAGACCTCTTCGGAAACCTACGTTTCACCGAGATTGAAATAAAACTTCCAAGTGTTGAAACGTGAAAAGGATTTCTAAGGCATAACTCTTTGGAGGTACATGTTTCACCGAGATTGAAATAAAACTTCCAAGTGTTGAAACGTGAAAAATCCCTCCTCAGAGGTACAATTTTGTATAAAAAAAATCCTCATCAAAAGCGTACTTTAACTTTCAAAGGAAGAGTAATTTACCTACTATGGAAAATGATCGTAAAAAAAAAAGAAAAAGAAAAAAAAGTTAAAGTACCCTTCAGAGGTCCGCTTTACCACATAGAGGAATTCACTTGGTAAAATATGCACATAAGCAAAAGAAAAAAGTGATTTCTTCGAACGACAAAGCGTAGAAACTTATACGAAGGGAGTTGTACTCTACAAAAATTTTCTTTAAAGAATAAAATAATTATTCTTTAGCAAATAAGAGTGCAAGTCCCCTCGAAGTATAAAATATTGCAGCAAGCTTAAGGTGTGGGGGCAACATGGTATAGTAGTGTAGCTGCATCAGTAAAGTAATACTCAAACAACATACCATAAGCCCGCTGCAATATCATATAAATAAACTTGTGCAAAAATGAATAATAAATGCATACTCAAATTCAAACAGAAGTTTGTACAAACGAAGAATCATTTTATTCAACTATAATGCAGATACAGGTTTCAAAATAAAAGCGGGGGCCGGTACCCGCACAACTCTCGGCCAGTTCATACAAAAGACAAGAAGCTAAAGTCTTCACTTCTTTTTACTGCTTTTGGACCCTTTACCTGGCCGAATGACCAGCTTTTCAGGTCGACCAGTGGGTATAAGGGAGGAAGGAGAGGTAGGCGCAGCTGGCCCAACTTCTGGCTCCTCTTCAGTGGCAGTGATTATCTTCCCTCTCCTCTTTGATGCTCCTTGCTTCCTTCTCCTCTTCGAGGAAGACTCACTTCCTGGAGTGACAAGTTTAGATAGAGTTATGTCGTCAGAAGGAGTCCGCTCCGGAGATATGTCGCCTCCCTCAAGTCCCTCATCTTTCTGCTCTTGCGAAGCAATGGGATCATCCAGGCCATGGAGAGCCTCTATTTGTTCCTCTTGTGATCCAGGCTGCGAAGCAGAAGGAGGAGCCACCTGAAGAGATGGAGGAGGGATTACCGGAGAAGTAGAGATTTGAGCAGTGCTTGATACTTTTTCTACAGAAGAAAAGAGGTTAAAGTCAGTAAAGAGAGGAGATGAAGGTTCACCAATGAAGTCAGTAAAGAGAGGAGATGAAGGCTCGTCAAGGTTGAGAAAATAGCCAAGGAGCTCATGAAACTCATGCGAAATAAATGAGTAACCCGCTTGAGCAGAATTGACAGTAGCGAGATTAACAGTGTGGTTTCCTGATATCGACTTCATAAGCTTGCGCATCAGCGCTCTCTTCACCCTCGTCTCCACCTTGTATGCTTGTAATATCAGTGGTAACTTTGGTGGGAGATGCAAGATGGGAACTGGAACCAATAATGTCGACTTCAGACGAAGAAGGTGGCTGGACTAGAGTAGTTGAAGTGGTTTTCCCCAGCCGGTCCCCTTCCGTCACTTCAGTTCTTAATTTGGCAAGTTGTTCCTTTCCCTTGGCAAGGGCAGCGCGAGCGTCATCATCAAAATAATGCCTTTCCAGGGCTGATTCGTCATAACCAGCACCTTCAGCACCAAGCATCTCAAGAGCGGCTTCCCATACTTCAGCTAAAGTGATTTCATACTTAGGACCAAGAAAAGCGAGGCTTCCACGCCCCAAGACGCTATGCAAGTAGAAGTCGAATAATGTTGAGCCGAAGCTGTTTTTGGTCGCCTCATGAGATTCTTCGGCTGCGATTTTGCCGGCGACAGCCTCATCATGCTCCCTTTCAGTTTTGGCAAGCTGAAGCTTAAGCATTTGTATCTCCGCCTCCTGGGAGTTGTTTTTCTTTCGAAGCTCAGCAATATCAGAGACATAGCCTTCACTAATTCTTTTTTGTGCTTCGAGCCTGTCTTCGGCATCCCTCTGGCTAGCGTGAGCGTCTCTCACTTGTTTCAGGAGCACTTCTTCTTTCTGAGAATATGAAGTAGAGGAAGCAGCAAGTTCATGTTTCAAATTCTCAACCTTTGCTTCGAGCTCCTCATTGTAAGAAGCAATGTTCCTCATTTCGGTGTCGTGTTGCTCAACGACCTTTTGCCATTCGGCCTTATCATTTTCCATAGTAAGCATGGCCTCTATGTTGGCACGGTTAACTCTTTGAAGCTCATCGACAAGCTTCTGCCAGTTTGACATCCTCTCGATATCGAGCTTGACTGCATCAAGATTGCGCAACATAGCAGACTTGTCGATGGGAACCAAGTCTAGGTCGAACCTCACCCCCTTAAGGCACCATTGAGGAAATCGGCTCTGCAGAGTGGCAGGACCCGGTCCAACTTGAAATTTGGGCCTGTTAATTATCGTTTGAATATCCGATTTCCCAAGAGCGGGAGAGTCAGAAGGAATGTCGAGTGAGGCAGGAATAGTAACTTTCTCAGGAGTAGTAGGGGCCTGCTTTTCACTGTGACGGGCTCGTTTGCTTAAGTCTTCACCCATGTGACCTTTTCCTCGATCGTCATGAGTTTTTCTCTTGTGGGAGTCATCACCTCTTTGCCAAGAATCATGGCGCTCTTCTCTCTCCCTCCTTTCGCGACGTTCTTCTTCAGTCCTCCTTTCATGAGCCTTTCGGGCAGCCCTTTCTTCATCAGATTCTCTGTAGGAGGGAAAGTAACGCCGATAATCATATTGACCACGCCCCCCGTAGCGTTGGAAATCCTGATAATATGATCCGCCGCGTGTCATTGAAGGATCTGAAATAAGAAAAGATAAGCTTTAGAAATCTTTAAAGTATGAGAAGATAAGTGCATAAATGTGCTGGAAAATCCTTAGTTGTGTGTGAAGTGCAAACTACTCGCGTTGGACTAACGAACCACTCCTCAGTTGGGGGGAAGTAATAGGTCCCACTGTCGGTGACAATTCTTGGGATAAAGGAGTTGGAGTCTGTTGGAGGGCAGATGTCGCTTCAATCATCGGGGGTACAGTTTTACCACAGGCAGGGTCATCTTTAAAGAGCTCTTGGGAAGTGACGATTATGTCACTTAAATCCCCAAAAACGTCATCACCGTCATGCCCAACCTGATTCCCTCCATCAGCTCCTTTGTCAGCACTCTTCCTGGTTTGGGAAAGGGGCTCCTCTTCTTCTTCAATTATGGGAGCAAGTGCGGGCTTTTCGGAGGGTCCCGTATCGTCTCTTGGAGTAGAGCACTTTACTAGTAAGGTTTCTGCAGAAATTTCTCCTCGCATGTGCTCTTTAGTGGAGATCGGAAGATCAGGAGTTTTCACCGGAGAATCAGGAACCTCTGTTGGAGCTTCACGAGGCCGAGTAAAGCGAGAGGGATGGAGGAGTCCGTATTGATGTAAAAATTCATCGTTTAGCAGAAACTTTATGCTCCTCTCTTCTACCGGCACGACATTTAATCTTTCAAAAATTTGCTTAAGACTTGGGTCCCTAGCAGGGGGTGGAAGTGCTAAAACAGGAAAAGAATGAAATTAGCAATCGAGAGTTCAGATCTCGAGAAAGTTTCAAAACGGAAAAAGTAAAGACAGGAAATCTTACTTCCCACTCTCCAGATGGCATAAAATCCTAGAGGGCAGCGAACAAAGAAAAACTGATTCAAAAATCCGTGAGCGCTTTCGGAGAGATCAGTAATAAGTTTGCGGTTTCGAGCGCTTCTTATAACCACGATGGAGGGATGGTCTTTAGTTTTCGTGAATGAGCAAAAACAGCAGATCTCCCCGAAGCTTGGTAATCGATCCAAAACTCTCCTAAATAGAACACATAACCCCATCAGAATGGCGTAGCCATTGGGGTGTAATTGGAATGGAGAGATAGACAACCGAAGCAGGAACTGTTGGAGAAAGTCATTAAAGGGAGGAATAGCGCCGTTCAAGCACATTTGGCGATTAACAGCAACAAAGCCAAGAGGGGGCCTATCCGCGGTGTCATTTGGCCCCGGAAATAAGATGTCAGCATCATCAATGCCAAACTGGACGCGCAGTTGGTTAAACACCCGCTGATTCAAAGTTGTGGATGTTCTCTCCGGAGGGTTGTCTATAGGGATGGCTACTGGGAAGACATCTTCAGCCTGGCCCATCGGCTCTTCTTGATGAGAGGTCATTCTACACAAGCAACTGGATGTTCAAATGCGAAGGTGCACGTTTCCTAAAAAGTGTGAAGTGTCGTGCAAAGCTAATAAAAAAAAAATAACAAGTAAAGATAACTGGAATTAAACTGGTTGACGATTGATTGACTACGGTAATTTCGGAACTTGTTATTTAAAGCTCAAGCATAATATTAATGCGGGCTGGTCAGTTTCAATTGACTAATCCAGTGCTGCTTTAATATTCCACTTGAAATCGATAGCACTTCGTTCACACAATTTGTCTAAGTTAATTGTCTATTATCAACTAATCTGTCATTCGATATGGGAAGTCAATGGCAGTATATTCATCCCGTTTTTCGGCAAGTGTTATATTTAACAAGTTATCAATATTAAAGGTAGCATAATCCAGCGGCAAAGCATAACATAGTTATTGGAGTTGTCACAGCAATTCAAATTTCAGGATAGAAACATAAGCTAGTTCTGTCAAAATTTCAAGTTCCCGAAGTCGCTTAAAACTCAGGGCAATCTGAATCAAGTAAAGAGACACAAGGCACGACACCATGCATCCAAACCTAAAGTCGCTCATAACCTAACAGGAAGATCACTGCATCAGTAAGTCGCATTGTATGAGTCAAGGGGTCTCGGTTCAAGGGCATGCGGAATTCTCTAAGTCCTAACTCGGCAGCGACTCAGGATGTCTCGGCCACGACTCATGGCTCCTAGCTGACTCGACCAGCGACTCAAAACCTGATTTGCTAACTCGTGGAATTCCTCGTCACGCCTCATCTCACAGCCCCCCTTTCTCTGCCTCAACCCGCTAACCCGTTAGTACTAAGGCAACAAAGATCTGTCACATTCCCAATGGAACCCATCATCTGTCCATACCAACAAATCACCTGAAAAACAATCTGAAATGTTTCGCATCGATCTTATATTCAATGCATTGCTGAGCTCGCGTATCGGATAGTGATCCAGAATCAATTATAACAATTCGAAGTAAAGCGCAACGCATGAAAACAAACTAAAGCCGAAACATGAGAATTTGTGATTCAACATTGATTATTATGGATTAAGATCGGATTTGCTTACGAAGTATGATGGTTGGGATGAATCGGAGAGTAACAGGGTTGAATTCGCCTTCGGAAATGATATTCGAAGATTCGTTAATGGCGGCACCAGGTGTTAAGGCAATGATTAAATGAGGAAGAAGAGCAACGCATTAGCTTATATACAAGACAGGGGAGAATAAGAAAAGACTCACGAGTCATAAGCCGCCCTGAGTCGGTCACGACTCAAGAAGAAAGTCGAAGCACACGACTCATGATCTAAGCGTATACTTCGAGGGGCAATTGTTAACGCCGAGCGACTCATGGAGCTTACGACTCATGATAGTTACCGACTTATGAAAAGGAGCGACTCAGTGGCTTTAGCGACTTAAAGCGCTTTGCGACCTAGTGAGTTAAGATGCGAACGACTCGTGGGATATGGGACTCATTGAGTTATCATAAGCTAGCGACTTACCAGTAAAGCAACTTAGCGACTCAATACTTCTAGCGACTCATGAGTGAAGTGGTTCAACGACTCAGTGGCCCACCGACTCATGGCACACCGGCTTAGCGACTCATCGTATGAAGCGCTTGGCGAGACATCAATGAAGTACTGATAAATGCTTCAACTACAACCCAAAGACATGATCTACGACTTATTATGAGTCGTTGCCGACTCATGCCTCACCACGATGAGTCGCGTGCGACCTAACACTTGGAGAAAAAGTGATGCCGCTTCTCATACGGTGTGAGCCGGTACTCGTAAGCAAAAAGGAGTAAAGGGGTGATACTTATCTCATGACTCGATGACTCGTGACTCGCGAACGACCTATTGAGCAATATGAGTCGCGTACGACTCATGGGGGGGCGACTAAACTCTGAGAACTACTATAAATAGGCAGCCACCTCCAACATTCAAAAGGACTTTTGGTTCATTCTCGAAGCGCCAAAACTCTGCCATTTTCTCGACTCAAGCAACACTTCAAGCACTCCAAACATCAAAGACATTACATCAAATTCAAGAGAGAGAATCCACATCATTTATCATGAGTTTGAAAGATAATTCTCCGTCAAAGTTTGTACTAACAGTCTAGAGTGGATTGTAATTGAAGAAAGTTGTATAAGTTGTACTTGTTCAGCAATAAAGAGATCAAAGTGGACGTAGGCTCGATTTTAGGCCGAACCACTATAAAACTGTCGTCTTTTACTGCTTTTCTGCAATTTCTCTACTTGTATCTTGTTCCCGTACCAACGGGTGGTGCTTTCATAAATGTTATCTACTCATTGGGGTGTTAGCGTTTAAATTTTAGCGTTAACAACATATATATTGTAAAAAAAATCGATGAGCTAAGGTGATGTTGGTGAAATTTCCTTTAAATATAAGATTTAGAAAAATTTTGAGAATTTGGAAAAAAAATTATAACTAAAGTTTTATTTGAGTTATAATGTGAAATGAATGAATGGAAGGAAATTTGTTGGTATAGTTAAGTGAATTTAAAAGACTTGGAAATTTTAAAATCTATTCCATTAATTGGTTTAAAAAGTTATTGGGTTCGAGGCATTTTTCTTACCTTAGAAATTTCAAGAACGAAATTCTTTAAGGGCAGAGAATGTAACAACCAAGAATTTCAATCATTTGTATTTGGAATATTTAATTGATTGAAAATATGGAAAGTTAATTTTATAAGTTAAATAACTTGAATTTCAAATATAGCGATTCATTTGATAATTAAATTGTTGAATTTAATATTTGGAATTGTTTAAATAATTGAGTCTTGAATTTAGTTTAAATAAAAATGATTTCAAAAGTTGAGTTATATTCTATTTAAATAAGAATGAAGATAGTGAACTTTTAACTTAGATCTGAAAGCGATTAATTTGGTTTTTATAATAATTCGTTGTAATAAACATAAAAAAAAGCTTTCTAGGGCACTGTCTCGGATTTCAAAAAAACTACTTCCATTGGGTCCGTAATAGTGAATTATAGTATGCCAACGATTTTCATAGTGATCGGATATATCATTTGGAAGTGTGAGATCAAAAAACGTAAAAATTAATTTCGAAAATTAATATAATATAATTGGATTTGAAAAGCTCTCTTCTATAAATGATCGAATTAGGCATCGAGACTAGTTCCATTAGGTTCAGAATAGGGGTATAACATATAGAATGCCAGGCGGCACATCTCAATAGAAGTTCAAAAATTCAGACGAGTAAAAGCTAAACATTTCCTAATTAAAACACATATGTGTATTATTTATAATCCCATACTCAGCCATACTTCCTATATATTAGCATGCAAATCAGAAGACAATTTGCCTTTTTTCTCAAATACCTTCCTCACATTCAATGGCTCATGAACACCGGAGGCAATCCAAGCCAAATTGGCTCTCGACTTCAACTAACAAAATGAAGAGATCGATGAAGGGAGCAACTTCAATTGTTGGACTGCCATATGGTGATGCGAGACAGCTGAATTTTGGCCATGTCATGGCTGAAGTGGGTTTGGGTATAGGGTCGGTGGCGACGAGGTGGAAGTTGCGTGGGTCAGCGCGTGCTAAGGGGCTGACGGTGGTCTTTGGAGTGCTAGCGGCGATCGAGGGCGAGGCATGGAGACGTGGCCACGAATTCGTTAGTGCCTTGATTTCATAGTTTGAATGAGAGTTTGAGTAGGGGGAGTAGTTAAATTTAAAAG
This sequence comes from Allium cepa, assembly GCA_030765085.1. Classification (NCBI taxonomy): domain Eukaryota; kingdom Viridiplantae; phylum Streptophyta; class Magnoliopsida; order Asparagales; family Amaryllidaceae; genus Allium; species Allium cepa. Next base: position 878,803,624 of record CM060931.1, on the reverse strand, counting down.
TTTATTAATTATAAGTTAATTATAATTTATTTGTTTTAACCGTCTAAATTTCATAAATTATTCATACAAGGTCCAAATTGAACGCGATAAGTTATGTCGCGTTCATATCAGCGAAATCTACTTTATGTAGTTGGATTGGGATAGTTTGGAGCTAGTAGGAATTTGGTTAAAATTGAATGTTAGTTCAATTTTAATTCAACCTGGAGTGCTTTGGCGACAACTAAAATAATCTTGAGTTAAACTCACCCTTTTTATGTTATATAGTTGGTTTAAATTATTGATTGGATGTTTGAATGATTTACTTTTTTATTAGGTGGTTTGATTATATTCCCACCATTGGAGTGGATGAAACCCTATTACATCCCGTGTAAGACGGGATGACTCTTTGTACATGATCCTGCCTCAAAGCGGTTGATTTATATTATTGATTATATACTATATGTAACGTAGGCGGACATGTTGGAGGGATCCAACAAGTTTACTCACAGTATTGATTTTATTTTTCATATAATTTGATATATGATATGTTTGATGCTATATTTGATGACATGGGTTTGATTTTGCTTACTTAGTGCTTTAGTAGCATTGGACCCTATTTTTTATAATTTAAAATGTTATAAACTAATGATTTTATTTAGAAACGGATTTTAAAGAGATTTTGGAAATTATGTACGATTTAATAATTTTTCTTGAATTATTTAAAGAGGGAATTTAATTTAAAATAAAAAGTATGATTTCTTAGAGATTATAAATTTATACTTTATAAAATATTTTAAATAGTGATTTTGAACAATGAATAAAGATTTTTAAAGTCTTAAAAATAAGTCTGTCTTTTATAACAAAGGGATATGTTTTTAAAAAGAAGATATAAATATTTGATATAATATTTATTAACAGTTTTACATAAAGTGATGTGTGTGTGTATATGTATGTATGAATATGTATATATATTACAATTTATATATGAATGCGGAACTTATAAATGTAATGGTACGTAAAAGTTATAACTTATAATTGAAGTAAAGATTTTTAAAATCGTATTTTTGCTAATAAATGCATGGAAATAAACGGTGTTTATAAATAAAGAAAACTTTATCATTGGATAAATTGGGAAATAAATCGAAAATTGTGGATTTATAATAAGATGTGGAATGTTGCTTTAGAAATTAGTTGATTATTTTTGAAAATTGAAAGTGAGGGTAGATTTGGAGGTGTTAGACGAGATTTTATAAACCAAAAGGAAATAATAAAAGAAAAGCATACATACAGAAGCAATGTTAAAAATGGACTGTAATTGATGTTTAAAGAGGATTTTTATAATAAGCAGGATTTATAAAGAGGTAGAGTTATAAGTAGTTTTTTTTATACATAAGGAGATTTTATAAAAAGGAAGTTTTAAAATAGATGGAGATTTAAAAAATGTAGTTTATAAATATGGAAATGGTTATGTTGAGGTTTAAGTACGGAATTGTATAGAGGAAATATGTTTAGGTTTTAAGAATTGATTATTTATATAATAATATTTTAAATTTTTTATTTATTCTAATATTATTTTAAATGTTGTTTATAAGTACTTTAATATTTTACAAAGTAGATTATTTAAATTATAATTATGGTTTGAAACTAATCATAATTATTTATCAATAAAGTTTTGGAAATTAATTATTAATATTTATAATAATGCTGAAGATTAATTATTATTGTTATTTAAGAATGTTTTGGAGTTTATTAGTAATTATTTAAGATGTTTAAGGTTAATATTTATTTACTTATAATGTAATTAGTATATAGTAGTGTCTAAAAGTAAATGATAGAATCTATTTATAATTGTTTTCGAGATTTATATATGGAGTTTTATAAACAGATGTGGTTTTTATAAGAAGAAGCTTATAACATGTTTTGGAAAATGTAAAGGAAGATTGGTTACAAACATAAAAGAGTTTTATAAATGGTTTTAGATATTTATAAAAGAATTTCGAAAATGAGTTTGTAGATTTATAAGAGGAGTTTTATAAATGGTTTTTTGAATGTATAATGGAGTTTATAAATGATTTTAGAATTGAATAAAAAGGAAATCTTCCACAATGTTTGGTGAATATACTTATACCGTTAAGATAAGTAAAGGGATATTTTTCCAAGTATCGAGAAATAGGATTTGTGGGGTATATATATCTTTGTAAAAAGAATATTGATTCAAGTATTTACAAAGTGAATTTGAATCAATGAAAGATTAATTAAAAGGTGGTTAGTTGTTGCTTGTGTGTTTAACCATTTGTTGGATTTTCCCTATGGAATTTAAATCCTTGAATTGAATGTTTATTTACCCGATGGTTAGATAAAATGGTTAGTGGTTGCTTGTGTGCTTAACATATTCTATTTAATTTCAAATTTTAGTTGATTTAAACTTAATTAGAAGAATACATATGAAAATTTGGTTGCTTTATATAATAGGTTATTCCATTGTTGTTTGTTTGTTTAATGTAAATTAGATGGTATTGATATTTGTATATTTGTATGACATCACATATTGTTGGAAACAAGTTGTTTTAATTGGAAATTGACATTAAAGAGTTGGAATTTTATTAAATAGCTTGTTGGAAATGAACAAGAAGAAGAAGGGGCTCAAAATATGAGAATTTTGATCGCTTATGATCAACTTTTGATCTATCGTAAGTCATTCTAGTTTGATCAACTGAGTTCACTCTTTAACTGCCCTGTTCTAACCGATGTCTTAGAAATGTAATTAGGACCAAATCACCATTTTTAACACCATTCTCAACTGCACCAGAGGTGATTTTGATTAGCCCACAACATGCAAATTTGCCCGACATAGAGTGCAAATTTTGACCAACCCATTTTATTGATTTCAATTGGGTGCAAGAAACTGAAAGAACGCCATTTGAACATAATTTAGAAATCAATTTTATCAACATCAAAAAGTATGCATATTAAAAGATATGGGAACCATCTGGATGGTACCATAAAAAAATAAAAGAGCTCAAAGACTAAAAGTGTGAAAAAGAACTTACCGGGATGGTTGATCCTAAAATAGCATGTAAAACTTTCAAGAAAAGTCCTAGAGCAATGTATAATTGAGTTCTTTCTTCGAGTCATGGAAGCGGATAGTGTGGCGATTAAGATTAGATAGTGCAACGATCCGCCCTTTCGACCATCGAATGTCGATATTAATAGATCCATGATATTCGCATGCCGGGCAACCAAGTGCTGGAAGAACGAATTGTTAGGGTGAAATAAAAATAAAAGGAAATAAAACAAAGAAGAGAACGTAATATCGGAATCCCACAACGGAATGATAATATATAATATCAAAAGAATGTTACAAAAGATTACGCCAATATAGAAATTTCAAATTTACCAAACCAAGTACTATGTAGTAATGCAGCAGAAATAATAATACTACGGTAGGTGAAACATCCAACTCGTCTTCACGAGCTCCAATGGACACCAACGAAAACCTGCCTTTCTCAAGCTACTCGAAGGAGCATGTACGGAATTTAGAAAAAATAAAAACTAAGCTTTTATGTCTATGATAAACTCACGAAAAATGCGATCAACATATAACAGTACTTTCGAGACCTTATGTAATGCCATAATGGTTATCCCCTCAAAAGAACAACTATCAAATAGGTACATAAGGTGGTATAATAGATAATGTCTACAACGTAGAATATAAATATTATAACATTGCCGAAATGGTTACGTTTGATACATTTAATAGCATATTATGAGTACAATCAAAACCAATAAGGAATGTTTGCATAATGGATTTTCTATGGAGACCTCTTCGGAGAAGCTAAATTCGAACTCCATGCATAACAATCAGAAATTACCTTTCGAGCTCGTATATTTATAAATAAAATATATCATATGGTAAAAACAAGCGGTCAAGTGTCCGAACATAAACATTAACAACGTGAACCAAATATCATCAACTCTTGTAGGCCAACAATCGATAAGTGTCTCTAGATATGGAGCTGATAACATCCTGACATGGGTCGCTAACCCCAGGCCATGCAACCTACTCTATCTTTAGCCATTTCTAATGTCGAGATTATGTTCGACATCTTTCATACGAGTCTTCGTCACTTGAACAGAACATGAATTCCAAAATGAATTCCATCATCTCGAGTATCACGAATTCCTAAACGAATTTCTATATCTCGAACAGATCACGAACCACAACATTGATTCGAGGATCTTGAATAGAACTCGAACCCCTACGATAGGTTCCCCACATAAGTCTTCTAACGAATGCTAAAGTTTCCTCTCTCTTGGAGTACTCCTCAAGATAAATAGTCCCACAAATAGCATCTTTCAGAAAGTTATTCTGACCTTTCCATTAGACTTAACCTTAGGATAGATAGTTCAATTCTATAACATTACACTTCACAACTGCTTCTAGAACATGGATTACAAATATGATTTTGAAATGGTATTCAATAAATGGAATACTTACGGATCTCAGTCTCCTCAAAAACAATCGATGAATATTTTGATTGACTCAACCTCGGTTCTTTGAGAAGTAAGCGAAAGCTAGAGATGTTTTGCACTAGTACTCATCCCGGTGGGTTCTTATTGGTATGAAATCTTGAAACCTTTCGATAACTTCTTAAGTCATATTTTGGTCAGTTTGATAGTTGACTAATCGACTATTTGGTATAAGATAGATATTTGTAAGTGGAAATCAAGTCTAGCTTACTATTCATAAATAAGTAAACACACAAAAAAAATATTGCCATCCAAAACACAATCAAGCTGCACAAAGTACAATTAAGTTACTTAAGTAACTCCTAATCCCTTCCATTTAACTAATCCTTTTATTAACTAAAAAAAATTATTAGTAAACTTCATTTATCTAATAAACATATACTTTTTCTATCTTTTCTTAAAAGATTCCATTACTTATTATTTCCTTCAAAATATCCATTTTAAGGACTTAAATACTTCCGCAAATCCATTTAAACGGTTTAAGACGAATGTTACTTAAACATTATGACTACAAACCCAAAACCATTTCGCTTTTGCTTATCTTTAAATCATTCTTTTAGAGATCTATCTACATCCTTAAGTATAATAAAAAAGGACTAAAGACGAATGCGATTAATACATTATCACAATAAACCCAAACCATTTTCCTACTTGTTATATCTTTGCAAACCTATGTTTTAAAGATCTAAGTTCATATTCACTCAAGTATAGTATGGACTTGTTAACTATCAAGTTCTGAAGACAATTGCTTATACAAATCATTATTTGTACGTTTAACTCCTTTCTGACATTCCAACTTAACTATTCCTTATCCAAGAGTAAAGCCAAGTAAGTTTGGGCACTAGTTGCTCCATGCCTTCCCTAGATACTCCATTGTTGAATCTCATAAATAGATAAGTTTACCACTCGGCATTTAGTATTAAGTATAGTATTGATGATTTCCATAAACAATAAGGAATCAACACGATTAACAAGTTTCTGACATTTTCACTTACCTGTTCCTCATTAAGAGAAAAGCTTAGTAGGTTAGGGCTCTATTGCTCCATCCTTACTCGACATCAATCTTAACCCTCACAAATATATAAGATTACTTCGTTGGCTTATTAGTATTAAGCATAGTTCGTAATAAACAACCTTGTTAAACCGTTTTCAACATTTCTGACTTAACTATTCCTCATTGAGAGAGGGAGGCTCGATAGGTTAGAGCTCTATTGCTCCGTCCCTACTCGACATCAATCTTTAACCCTTAGAAATAGATAAGCCTACTTCGTCGGATTTTAGCGTTAAGTAAAATTAGATACCTTTTTAAACAAGTAAGTAAACTATAATATTAACACGTTTTTGACATTTCAACTTATAGTGTTCCTCTTTCAAGGGCGAAGCTAGGTAAGTTTGGGCACTAGTTGCTCCAAGCCTTGTCTAGACACCTCACTTTTGAATCTCACAAATATATAAGCTTACTCGTCGGCTTTTAGTGCGATGCCTAGTCAACCGCCTCTATCAAAACTTCTATATATAATAATACTTTAGAAATACTTCTAAATAGGTATTAAATATCTATATAAAATATCACTTGAAAATAACTAATTTGGAAGTTTGATAAAAACATATTGTACATTCTGCAGCACTTTACTTTCAAAATTCATATTCTTAAAACTATATTTGAACTTCTATTCATTTTTTCATACTCAAATTGTCACGACCCAAAATCCAATGTTCAAAAATTGACATCAAATACCTCACTTTTATTTGACTGACAAAGATTCAAACATCGACTCCAATCGGATGGAGCTTATAACAACACTAGATGAATATAAAATAGCAGAAACAAAATGAATATCATGCATAATATCACAAATACAACATCATCATAATATATGTTACAACATCATAGTATCATAATACATGAATCACAACTCCAAATGGAACATCAAAATAGAACAATGAGCGATCATATGCCAAAAGTCTTCAAAGGAATAGAGTGATAATGAACTTCCAAACTAAGCACCTTGAGATCCAAAAGCTTCCAAAATATCGTCAAGGTAAAAGCTCCCAAAAACCGATAGTCTCCAAGCCAAAATATAGCTAATGCCAAAATACGACAAACCTGCTACCAGGCTACCCGTGTAGAAATGGTGGACACCTAGAGTTTAGAAAGGAAACATTAAACTCTGAGTCAGTCATGGGACTGGTATGAGTAAACAAAATAGTTGCTTTCCAATAGAACAGATTTATATAAGAAAAACCGGTATGCTTTTGGAAAATGAAACTACCATAAGACCTCCCGCCACGCAAACAATGCAATCGCAGAATTAGAGGAGATTTCTTCTTATGATAGTCAAATATGCTTGATACGGGAAAACTTCTTTGATATTATTACAAGTGCATAGTGTAGAAAGCCATTTCGAAAGTATAATATCAATCCTAGCCAACATTGACATTCCGAACTATGCCTACTATAGCAACCATCTAAACACTGGTGACCACTATAAGTAAATGGCAGGTTATACAACTAAAACCCTATTGGGTTCGTATTGGGAATTGGATTTCCATCAAATGGTCAGGCTAAGGAACTTCCTATGCCATATGGGTACGCCTCTGGCGGGACGTCTCGAGAACTTAACCAGTTCTCTGCTACCACAAGGCCGCGTTACATTTGTAACTAGGTAAATACTACAGACTATGCCATTCCCCGGTCCTTTGGGACCTTTATCCGAGGGCCCTCCATCACAAAGCAACAACCATACAGTAAATGAGATTGAAGCAACTACATAGGTAAGTATCTGGGCTCCATACCATGATACCACCTTTTTCCAGAAGGAAATGACATACCCTAAAGGGCGCGATCCTCATAACCTTGTCGCATCTTTCCTGTTTCGACGATTTCCGGGGTGCGATGTTCGATGAGGTCTCGGCCACAAAGCTACGCTTTACACGAAAGCCATGCTTTGATCACAAATGATCAATAAATGATCATCAAACAGCAGCACTTAGCATGCCACACTACCAAATTGGGAGTATATTACTGATAACCTTCGACTACATAACCTCTGAGCTCGTAGGTCTCAGAGAAGGGTGTTAAGCTAAGACAATAAATTCTCCGCCACCAACAGATATGTATTTGAAAGAAATTGGCTTTATGTCTCAAAGTGTAGTGTCAAACACTCGACCATACAAGTCTGTTCTGGGTTCAAATAGAACCGAAGGCACTTCGTCCAATAAAGGAAGAAGCCCTTGCAAATCCGGCATCCCCAATCCCGATCTGACTTCCCAACACTTATGGAATCTCTATACCGGAGCAACTCTATGCAGAGACAATCGATAGGTTATTCTATCGTTTTCGAAGACACCGGGTCTTCACCACCGTCTTCAAATGCTATTCATTCGTCGAATCACTATTTGGAATGGGTTATATTACACAAAGGTCCTCTACTTGCTAATCCGAATAATGAGAGCTCAATTTTAAAACATGTGGGTGTATCAATTACAAGGATTCACATTCAGGGTTCGATGTGGGTTTCAAATAACTAACTGAAATCCGACTCCTTATCGCATCGAAGTTTAAATGTCGCTTTACGGAAAAAGGGGTTTTCACATACATATAGGAACAAATCACAAATCCCAGTTCGGCACAAAGCAATCACAGTGTCACAATAGAAATATCAATCCAGTACAGAATATTTAATGATGGTCAATCATCTTTGATTAAGGTGATTGTGATTAAAGTGAATTAACCATATAATTATCTTCATTAATTATTTTAAATCAGTGTTTAATTTTACTTAGTTATGAATTAATTAAATATTAATAGGCTTTATTAATTAATTATTCTTTAGTTGATTATCTTAATTTATTAATTCTTAATTGTTAATTAATTAAGTTTAATTACTTTTATAAATTGACTATTCTTTAATTAATTAATCTTTTAATTATAAAGTAATTACAATTCATTAATCATTATTTCATCATATAAATAAATTTGGTGTCACGACCCGAAGTTCAGCGTTTAGAAATCGACATCAAATACCTCACTAGTATTCGACTGCCGGAGATTCGAACATCGAATTTCAGTTCGGATGGAGCTTATAACAACAATTAGATGAATAATAAACAGCGGAAAATAAAACTGCCAACATCAATATCCCAGATACAACATCACAATACTATACAGCAACAACACCCACGTCAGAGTATTTATATACATATACAACACAACTCCAAAATAGACCATCACAAAAGAACAACATGTGATCACTCCAAGAAAGTCTTCAAAGAGATAAAGCAATAATGAACTTCCAAACTGAGACCCTTGAGATCAAAAGTTTCAAAATATCTCCAAGTTAAAACCTTCAAACTAGTAGTCTCCAAACCATACGACTCCAAGATCCAGCTAGTATCAAAACACAAAAGACCTGCTACTAGGCTACCCGTATGGAAATTATGGGCACCCAGAGTTTAGAAAGGAAACAATAAATTTCGGGTCAGTCATGGGACAGGTATGAGTAAACAAAAACAGTTGCTTTGAAAATAGAAGCAGTTTATTTTAAATCAAAGCAAACAAAAGAATTTGAAAGAAATTCACAATGCTTTTTTAAAATGAAACTGCCATAAGGCCTCCCGCCTCACACACAATGCAAACGCAGACTTGGGAAAGATTTCCCCTTGTGACAGTCAAAAATGCTTGATACAACAAAAACACCTTTAAATACTATTAATAGTGCATAGTGTGAAAACATTTTCAAAAAGTATAATATTATTCTTAGCCAGCATACATACCACTATAGTATGCCTACTATAGCTACCATATTAGATAGCAGGTTCTACAACTAAAACCGTACTGGGTTCGTATTGGTAATTGGATTTCCAACAAATGATCAGGCTAAGGAACTTCCTGGGCCACATGGGTACGCCTCTGTAGCGACGTCCCGAGAACCTAACCGGATCTCTGCCAACACAAGGTCGGGTTACCTCTATAACTAGGTAACTACTACACGAGTATGCCATCCCCCGGTTGTAACCAACCATTATCCGGTGCCCCAACATCAATCACAAAAGAATATATATATATATATATATATATATATATATATATATATATATATATTTGCGATATCCACATAAGTTAAGTATCTAGGCTCCATACCATGATACCACTTCTTCCAGAAGGAAATGCACATACACTAAAGGGCGCTACCCCCAGTAACCTTGCTGCATCTTTCCTGTTTCGACCATTACTGGGTTGTTGGGTTCGACGAAGTCTCGTCCATAAAGCTACGCTTTTTACAAAAGCCATGCTTTGATCATCTAATGATCAACAAATGATCATCAATACACAGCAGCACTTAGCTTGCCACACTACCAAATTGGGAGTATATCGCTGATAACTTCAACTAAATAACCTCTGAGCTCGTACGTCTCAGAGAAGGGTGTTAAGCTAAGAGAATAAATTCTCCGCCACCAACATATATGTATTTGAAAGAAATTGGCTTTACATCTCAAATTGTAGTGTCAGACACACGACCATACAAGTCTGTTTCGGGTTCGAATAGAACGGAAGGCACTTCGTCCAATAAAGGAAGAAGTCCTTGCAAATTTGGTCGTCCACAATCCCGATCGGACTTCCCATCACTTAGGGAATCCCTATACCGGAGAAACTCAGGGCAGAGACAATCGATAGGTTATCTTATCGTTTTCGAAGACACCCGGTCTTCACCACCGGTCTTCAATTGCTCTCCATTCGTCGTATCACTATTCGGAATGGGTTATATGACACAAAGGTCCTTTCCCGGCAAATCCGAATAGTGAGCGTCAATTTTTTTTTAAAACATGGGGATATTTCATTCACAAAGATTCACAGGTTTGATGTGGGTTTCAGATGACCAACTGGAATCCGACTCCCTGTCACATCGAAATTCAAAAGCCGTTTTACGGGCCAAAGGATTTCACATTCACATAAAAATATAGGACCACAACTCAGCACAAGCAATTCATATCGCATAGCATCACAATTACAATCGAAGATATCAATTAGTACCTATCATACAATAATTATTAATCATACACTACTACGATGAAACAATTGTGTGAATTGAACTAATTAATCGCATAATTAATTTCATCAATTATCTTTAATCAATGATTTATTATCCTTATTTAAAATTAATCAAATTTTTAATTATCTTCATAATTAACTCATCACTTAATTAATTTCCCTAATTAACTTATTCTTAATTGTTCACAAATTAAGTCTTAATTACTCTTATTAATTTATTATTTCCCAAATTAATTATCTTAATAAGCTAATCCCTAAACAATCATTAAATATTAGGTAATTAATTTAAATAATTTATTTTAAGTAAATCATTTAATCTTTAACTTCATTTTTTTTAATTACATTTCATAACAAAAAAATTTCTTTTTATAAATAATTTGACAAGAATTAATTTAAATTAATTTACTTAAAAAAATATCTTACTTAACATTAAGTTGTTTTAAATATAAATCAAAACCATCTTTTAAAACATGAATTTTAAAATTTTAAAAAGTTTTGAAATTAATTGTCTTTTTATTTGCAAAATTTCCTATTTCTGACCTTCCCCGAACCACCTTTGAGTCTTCCCCGAGAATTCATTCTGTTTGCTTCGGGTTTCCCTAAAATCTGACCCGAGTGACACCTTTTTTCAAAAAAATTGCTTTAGTACAAACGACCCGATACAATGCGAATTTAACCCGTGCATGCCTTCGAGTTTTTTTCCACTTTCCCCGGTTACTACTTCGAGCTATCTTATATATTCCCCTACCCCACATCCACTGACACATAACCCATCGCGTGCACCTGCAAAACTTGGTCGCCCACCTCTGACGTAATTTCCGGTCATCCACATATCAACTATGATGTGCTCGAGCCTTTCAAACACCCAAAAGTTTGAACGAAACACGATTTCAAAATTTGGCTCCCAAACCAAAGCTGGAACCATCAGCGCCTCATGCAATCGCCACGCACTGACACCAGAGATCACCAGAAGCCATGCCTTTCCGTCACGAGCCTCCCATGTCAACTACGCTCCTCCACAACTCGACCTCATCTAGTCCGATGTACCCAAATTAACAAAATCGGCCAAGTACTGATAAATTGAAAAACTGGGCTAAGCCCTAATTCGATCTCGCATTCAAAACCTGGGGTCATATAAATTCTACTCGCAATTTTCCAGTGATGTCGAACACTCCCCCTAGCCGTGATAGGGAACCCGAGGCCTACGATTGCTTGGATCATCAGAACTTGGCAAAATTTTGATTTTTTGATCATCCTAATTTTCTCATTGAAAACATAACGAAAAAATTTTGTTTTTCTTTCAAAAATCATCATTTACAGTAATGATTCCAATAGTATAACTAAAATCAAAACTCTTGAGGTTCGAATCTTTGCATATTTTAAGTTGTGGCTGTGTTTACACTTTCCGGACAAAAAATAAAACTTTGATTCAATGTTTTTATTTATACTAATGTAAATATAAGTGAAATATAATACTTAAATTTGTTTATAATTCTTTCAGAAGCAAAGAGAGAAGACTTGGATTTATCGGCATGGTTTGCACTGTAAACCATATTTTACAGGAAATAGAAGAACACTTATTTTTCCAAGCAAGTAAGAACACTGGAAATACCATTCATTCACAAGCAAAGAAAATCCACATTCATACAGGCATTCAAACACAAAAGAAATTAAACAAATCATAGGTTTATTGACCAATTTTGAGTTGAAATGGAAGTAGACAAAGGGAAATTCTGTTATTCTTTGAACTGCAAATTTCTTTTCTAGCTTGATTTCCATTGAGTTATTATCTGCAGTAAATTTTGCTTAAATTTGTATGAACTTTGATTTATATTTTACTTACTCAATCTTAAATGAAAAAATGAAATTACATACAGTAAATTTCTTCTTTTTATAGCTGAAGCAGAGGAAAAACTCTCTGGCCTGCAACTATCCTTCTTCTCTTACTTCAATCTTTTTTTTTTCTTTTTAATTGATTCCTGAACTTTTCCTAAATCTTTGAAACTCTTGCTTGATTCTGTAAAACTTGTTGAAGATTGGAATTCTTCTTCTAGCTTGAGAATCAAATGGTTTGCTATAGATTTTTTCTCTGGATATAATTTTCTTGATTTAATTTTTGTTGAGACAATGTAAGTTTTTTTTCTTTTGATGATGATTTTTTTTTCTGAAATAAAAGTAAAAATAAAAGATTTGTATAAGTTTGTTTTCTTTCTTTATCTTTTCTAAAAATTACTTAAGAAAAGAAATTGATAGAATGACATTTGTATAATTCTTTCTCCTTTGAATTACACTTGTCATTCTAGTTATCATAAATTTGACACTTGTAAAAAAAATTCTTTTATTAACAAGGTATTTTACACCATTAAACTTGTATTTATACTTACATTTTTTTATTAAGGACATTAGTTTTTATGTTAATACATATTATTAAAAGAAAGTGTTTTGAATTAATTCTCATAGATATGTATATATGAATGCAAGTTATTTTACCAAACACCTTATTTTAAAATTTTAAATTCAAATTGAAAATCAATTCAATATATAAATTCAAATCTACCCATGTATGCACACATACACGTGTATTTTTACATATATGAATAAAAGTTAAATTCAATGGTTAAAAACTTTTAATAATTCAAAATTTTCAAACTTAAAAGAAATTTGAAATTCTTATTCATTTATATCATCATCTATTTATTTATTTATTATTTATTTTGAAACTTTTCAAATTTTTATCATAAAAGTTCTACATTTATAAATTTTAAATTGATGAATTTTGGTATGTTACAGATTTCCCCTCCTTAAGAAAATTTCGTCCTCGAAATTTGAAAGAGAGAGAAAAGTAAACAAAGAATATACGAATTCAAAGAATAGAGAAATGGCTTACCAGTTTAAGGCCAGATATCCACCCTGCATTTGGGATAAGACTTTTGCATATTGTCTTATGTCTCCCAAGAATAGTCCTTTGGATCTCCGCTCCATTGCACTTTAACCAATTTCACAATTTTGTTCCTTAATTGCTTTTCGTCTCGATCCACAATCTTAATTGGTTCTCTTTTAACTGATAAATTTGGTGTGATCTCCAGATCTTGCTGTGCTGCTTCTTCGAATCATGTACGCTAGATAACCAGTTAGGTAGATGTAGTCGATATGCCAGAGGACCAATCCTTTCCAAAATAGGAAAAGGACCAATGTATCGCGGTGCCAACTTACCAGTTTCCCCAAATCTTAACACACCCCGCATTGGAGATACTTTCAAGAAAACAGAATCTCCAACTTGAAATTCCAAAGCTCTTCTTCTGCGGTCGTAATAACTCTTCTGGCGACTCTGAGCAGTTATTAACTTTTTCTGGATAAAACCAACCTTTTCAGTGGCTTCCTTAATCTTGTCCGATCCAAGAACCAGTCTATCACCGGATTCGATCCAGCATGCCGGTGATCGACACGGTCGACCATATAGAGCCTCAAAAGGTGCCATTTCAATACTGGCTTGATAGCTGTTATTATACGAAAATTCGACCAAATGTAAATAGTCTTCGCAAGAACCACCAAAGTCGAGTATACAAGCTCGCAAAAGATCCTCTAGAATTCGATTTATCCTTTCAGTCTGCCCATCTGATTGTGGATGATAAGCAGTACTGAAATTTAGCTTTGTACCCAACGTGTCCGGAAACGCACCCCAAAATGTACTAGTGAAGATCGGGTCACGATCACTCACTATACTACTTGGTATACCATGGAGACGGACAATCTCTTTGATATATAGCTCAACTAAACTTGCTGCTGTCCGAGTGGATTTCACTGGAATGAAGTGAGCAGTTTTGGTAAGACGGTCCACTATAACCCAAATTGCTTCATTTCCCTTCTTGGTTCGTGGCAATCCGTCGATAAAATCCATTGATACCTGATCCTATTTCCATTTTGGCACTTCCAAAGGCTGGAGTAAACCCACCACCTTCTTATGGTCGCTTTTAATTTGCTGACAGGTAGCACATCGACTCACATATATGGATATATCTCTCTTCATTGTCTTCCACCAGAAAGTTCTTTTGATATCTCTATACATTTTATTTACCCCTGGATGGATACTGAGTTTTGACTTATGACATTCATCTAAAATTTCACGCTTTAATTCTGGGATATCAGGGACACAGATTCTTCCTTTCAATCTTGTAACTCCACTATGATTTGTTTCAAAACAAGTATCTTCGCCTCGAAGAATTTTCCCATAAATATCTTGAAGAAATTTGTCTTCATTTTGCTTGCTAGCGATTTCCTTAAGGAGAGTAGGAGTGACAACAAGATGAGCAAGAGTAGCATGCTTTCTACTTAAAGCATCAGCAACCACATTAGCTTTACCAGGTGTATACAAAATATCTAGATCATATGACGCTAGAAATTCTAACCATCGTTGTTGCCGTAAATTAAATCTTTCTCGGTGAAGAGATACTTTAAAGATTTGTGATCGGTGAATAGTTCAAATTTTTCACCTAAAACAAAGAGAGTTCATTAAGTATGTTTATTTAATTAAGTTAAATTTCTTATATTGTTAAGAAAGCTGGAAAAGTTCTTACCCAGAAGAAGTGTCGCCAGATTTTCAGAGCGAAATTAACCGCTAAAAGTTCCAAATCGTGTGTTGGATAAATTTTCTCATGCGGTCGTAATTGTCTACTCGCGTAGGAAATTACCTTTCCATTTTGCATTAGTACTGCACCCAAACCGTCTCCACAGGCATCAGTATAAACAGATAACCCTTGGTTCCCGTTAACGATAGCCAGAACGGGAGCGGTAGTTAATCTCCTTTTTAATTCCTGAAAAGTTTCATCACACTTTGGAGTCCAATTGAACTTAGCATTCTTCATCGTCATCATAGTCAGTGGACTGGCCAACCTAGAAAAATCCTGGACAAACTTCCTATAATATCCCGCTAAACCTAAAAAACTTCGAACTTCTCTAGGAGTAGTGGGTCGCATCCAGTCCAGAATTGCAGAAATTTTGCTTGGATCAACAGAAATCCCTTCTTCATTAACGATATGACCAAGAAATCTGACTTCTTCGACCCAAAAGTGACATTTAGAGAATTTAGCGAATAGGACAATCCATCTCAATATTTCCAAAACAATTCTGAGATGTTCAGCGTGCTCTTCTTCGGTTTTGGAATAAATCAAGATATCATCAATAAATACAAGAACAAACTTGTTTAATACTTCTTGAAACACATGTGTCATTAAATCTACGAAATACACAGGAGCGTTGGTTAGTCCGAAAGGCATGACTAACCATTCGTAGAACATGTTAGGTCCCCTAAAGGCTGTTAAATGAACACAATCCTCAGCTATTCGTAGTTGATGGAATCCTTGAGCTAAATCCATCTTAGAAAAGAATCGAGCGCCATGAAGTTGATCGAATAGATCGTCGATTCTAGGTAAAGGAAATTTGTTTTTGAGAGTTTGTTTATTGAGATCGCTGTAATCTACACACAATCTCAAAGATCCGTCTGATTTAGCCACGAATACGACGGCTGAACCCCATTCGGAATCACTGGGGCAAATCAATCCTTTTTCTAACAAATCTCGAGTTTGATTGACTAATTCAATTCTTTTCTTAGGTGCCATCCTACGACTTGCGTGAACGACAGGACGGGCATTGGGTACTAAATCAATTCGGAATTCAATTTCTCTGTGTGGAGGTAAGGATTTTACTTCTTCAAATACGTCGGAAAATTCCCGAACAACAGGTATAGACTCCAAATTGGTTTCAGGATATCCCAAGGTATACATTAATTTATCTCTCTTTGTACTCGGATCCTCACAAGAGATTTCAGCAAAATTTCCAAGGTTTGTTTTGATCGAGATCGTTCGATTATTACAATCTAATTTAGCTTCGTATTATGTTAGCCAATCCATTCCGAGTAAAATTTCGAATTCATAAAAATCAAGAAGATAGAGACTGATAGGGAACATGTAACATGAATACGAGATAGGGATGTCTCTACATTGTAGACAACGATTTGCAAGACCACATACTGGGTTTTTCACACAAATGGGCTCGTCGACAAAATTGGGTTTAAGTTTTAATTCATTTACGGTTTGTTGGGAGATAAAACTATGTGTAGCTCCCGTGTCAAATAAAACTCTAACAACTTTATCATAAATAGTAAGGTTACCTTCCAAAACACCTTTTCCATTATCTGCTTTTGAAGTTGAAGGGTCTTCCTTTATCGCATATACATTCGCCACCTTTGCTTGTTTCAACACTGGGCAATCCTTAACAATATGCCCAGGCTTGTGACAATTGTAGCATTCTCTAGCTCCTTGATTATTCTTCGCAGGTTGTTCCTTCTTGACTTGCTTCTTCGGGTTCTTGCAGTTGTTTGAATAATGCTCCTTTTCTTGGCAATTGTAACAAGTTACATTTCTGGCCGAATTTGCTTGGTTGTTCCTCTTGCCCTTGCCTTAATGGGGCTTCTTACCCCAAAACTTTCTCTTCTTCCAATGCTGATTACTGGAATTTCCGCTTTCCTTTGGAATCTCTTGCATATCCAAGGTGGCATACCGATATCCCATATCAATAAGATCAGAGAAAGATTCGTTGATGTGTGCGGTCATCCTTTCGTGATATTTCTTGTTCATCCTACGAATAAATTTTTCATTTTTCTTTAAAGGCGTATTCACTAACTCCGGTCCGAAACGGGATAATTCATTGAATTTTTTTAAGTATTCTTCAAAAGACAAGGCTCCTTGCTTTAAGTCCAGGAACTCTTGATACATTCGTGAAATTCCTGCCGATGGCAAATATTGCTTTTCGGACACCTCTTTGAATCTACTCCAAGGAACCTCTTCTTCAGGCTCATCTATTGTGACCGTTTCCCTCCAAGCTGAAGCTTCATCCTGTAGCTGCCAAGAAGCAATTAGATGCATTTGATCATCCTGCAGCTTAAGCCCCTTAAAATCTTTTCACATGATCTTATCCAAGCTTGGTCCTCAATAATTGATTCTTCGCCAGTGAAGGGCCTACCACCCAGCCTTGTGAAACTCTTATGCAAATCAGCCAGATTTGCATAAGGTTGAGTAGGCACAACTACTTCCGCTGAAGGAGAAACTTGACTAGCTGTGGTAGCATTTCCTTGACTCCTAGATCTACCTCTATGCCCACTCATTCTTACTATCTGTAACTAGTAAGAAACTTGATTTAGAGATATGGACGAGATATCTTAAGGAATATCAGCAGTTAAAGAAAATAGACTAAGAAAATTTTGGGGTTTTAGTCTCGGTTTATACTCATTCTAGGGTATACTTCACCCAATCTCTAATGAGCCATCTAATGTGTTATACTCCATAGCTAAAGTTCTTACTCAACCTTTAGCTCTGAAACCACTTACCACGACCCGAAGTTCAGCGTTCCAAAATCGACATCAAATACCTCACTTGTATTCGACTGCCGGAGATTCGAACGTCGAATTTCAGTTCGGTTGGAGCTTATAACAACAATTAGATGAATAACAAATAGCGGAAAATAAAAACCGCCAACATCAATATCCCAGATACAACATCACAATACTATACAACTACAACACCCGCATCAGAGTATTTTTATACATATACAACACAACTCCAAAATAGACCATCACAAAAGAACAACATGTGATCACTCCAAGAAAGTCTTCAAAGAGATAAAGCAATAATGAACTTCCAAACTGAGACCCTTGAGATCAAAAGTTTCAAAATATCTCCAAGTTAAAACCTTCAAACTAGTAGTCTCCAAACCATACGACTCCAAGATCCAGCTGGTATCAAAACACAGAAGACCTGCTACTAGGCTGCCCGTGTGGAAATTATGGGCACCTAGAGTTTAGAAAGGAAACAATAAACTCTGGGTCAGTCATAGGACTGGTATGAGTAAACAAAAACAATTGCTTTGAAAATAGAAGCAGTTTATTTTAAATCAAAGCAAACAAAAGAATTTGAAAGAAATTCGCAATGCCTTTTGAAAATGAAACTGCCATAAGGCCTCCCGCCTCACACACAATGCAAACACAGACTTGGGGAAGATTTCCCCTTATGACAGTTAAAAATGCTTGATACGGAAAAAAAACACCTTTAAATACTATTATTAGTGCATAGTGTGAAAACATTTTCAAAATGTATAATATTAATCTTAGCCAGCATACGTACCATTATAGTATGCCTACTATAGCTACCATATTAGAAGGCAGGTTCTACAACTAAAACCGTACTGGGTTCGTATTGGTAATTGGATTTCCAACAAATGATCAGGCTAAGGAACTTCCTGGGCCACATGGGTACGCCTCTGGAGGGATATCCCGAGAACCTAACCGGGTCTCTGCCAACACATGGCCGGGTTACCTCTATAACTAGGTAACTACAACACGAGTATGCCATCACCCGGTTGTAACCAACCTTTATCCGGGGCCTCGACATCAATCACAAAAGAATTTATATATTTGTGATATCCACATAAGTTAAGTATCTGGGCTCCATACCATGATACCACTTCTATCCAGAAGGAAATGCACATACCCTAAAGAGCGCTACACCCAATAACCTTGCTGCATCTTTCCTGTTTCGACCATTACCGGGTTGTGAGGTTCGACGAAGTCTCGTCCACAAAGCTACGCTTTTTACAAAATCCATGCTTTGATCATCTAATGATCAACAAATTATCATCAATACACAACAGCACTTAGCATGCCACACTACCAAATTGGGAGTATATCGCTGATAACTTCAACTACATAACCTTTGAGCTCGTACGTCTCAGAGAAGGGTGTTAAGCAAAGAGAATAAATTCTCCGCCACCAACAGCTATGTATTTGAAAGAAATTGGCTATATATCTCAAATTGTAGTGTTAGACACACGACCATACAAGTCTGTTCCGGGTTCGAATAGAATGGAAGGCACTTCGTCCAATAAAGGAAGAAGTCCTTGCAAATCTAGGCGTCCACAATTCCGATCGGACTTCCCATCACATAGGGAATCCCTATACCGGAGCAACTCAGTGCAGAGACAATCGATAGGTTATCATATCGTTTTTGAAGACACCCGGTCTTCACCATCGGTCTTCAATTGCTCTCCATTCGTCGAATCACTATTCGGAATGGGTTATATGACACAAAGGTCCTTTCCCGTCTAATTCGAATAGTGAGCGTCAATTTTTTTTAAAACATGGGGATATTTCATTCACAAAGATTCACAGGTTCGATGTGGGTTTCGGATAACCAACTGGAATCCGACTCCCTGTCGCATCGAAATTCAAAAGCCGTTTTACGAGCCAAAAGGGTTTCATATTCACATAAAAATATAGGATCAGAGCTCAGCACAAACAATTCATATCGCATAGCATTACAATTACAATCGGGGATATCAATTAATAACTATCATACAATAATTATTAATCATACACTACTATGATGAAACAATTGTGTGAATTAAACTAGTTAATCACATAATTAATTTCATCAATTATCTTTAATCAATGATTTACTATCCTTATTCAAAATTAATTAAATTTTTAATTATCTTCATAATTAACTCATCACTTAATTAATTTCCCTAATTAGTTTATTCTTAATTATTCATAAATTAAGTCCTAATTACTCCAAAATTAATTATCTTAATAAGTTAATCCCTAAATAATCATTAAATATTAGCTAATTAATTTAAATAATTTATTTTAAGTAAATCATTTAGTCTTTAACATCATTTTTTTAATTACATTTCATAACAAAAAAATTTCTTTTTATAAATAATTTGACAAGAATAAATTTAAATTAATTTACTTAAAAAAATATCTTACTTGACATTAAGTTGTTTTAAATATAAATCAAAACCATCTTTTAAAACATGAATTTTAAAAATTTAAAATTTTTTGAAATTTCTTGTCTTTTTATTTGCAAAATTTCCTGTTTCTAACCTTCCCCGAACCACCTTTGAGTCTTCCCCGAGAATTCTTTCTGTTTGCTTCGGGTTTCCCTAAAATCTGACCCGAGTGACACCTTTTTTCAAAAAAATTGCTTAAGTACAAACGACCCGATACAATGCGAATTTAACCTGTGCATGCCTTCGAGTTTTTTTCCACTTTCCCCGGTTACTACTTCGAGCTATCTTATATATTCCCCTACCCCACATCCACTGACACATAACCCATCGCGTGCACCTGCACAACTTCGCCGGCCACCTCCGATGTCATTTTCGGTCATCCACATATCAACTACGATGTGCTCAAGCCTCTCAAACACCCAAAAGTTTGAACGAAACACGATTTCAAAATTTGGCTCCCAAATCCAAACTGGAACCATCAGCGCCTCACGCAATCGCCACGCACTTACACTAGAGATCACCAGAAGCCACGCCTTTCCGTAACGAGCCTCCCATGTCAACCACGCTCCTCCACAACTCGACCTCATCTAGTCCGGTGCACCAAAATTAACAAAATCGGCCAATTACAGATAAATGAAAAAAACTGGGCTAAGCCCTAATTCGATCTCGTATTCAAAACCTAGGGTCATATAAATTCTACTCGCAATTTTCCAGTTATGTCAAACACTCCCCCTAGCCGTGAGGGCGAACCCGAGGCCTACGATCGCTTGGATCATCAGAACTTGGCAAAATTTTGATTTTCTGATCATCCCATTTTTCTCATTGAAAACTTAACGAAAAAATTTTGTTTTTCTTTCCAAAATCATCATTTACAGTAATGATTCCAATAGTAAAACTAAAATCAAAACTCTTGAGGTTCGAATCTTTGCATATTTTAAGTTGTGGCTTTGTTTACACTTTCCAGACAAAAAATAAAACTCTGATTCTATGTTTTGATTTATACTGATGTAAACACAGGGGAAATATAATAGTTAAATTTGTTTATAATTCTTTCAGAAGCAAAGAGAGAGAGAAGACTTGCACTTATCGGCATGGTTTGCACTGTAAACCATATTTTACAGGAAACAGAAGAACACTTATATTTCCAAGCAAGTAAGAACACTGGAAATACCATTCATTCACATGGAAAGAAAATCTGCATTCATACAGGCATTCGAACACAAAAGAAATTAAACAAATCATAGGTTTACTCACCAATTTTGAGTTGAAAATGGAAGTAGACAGAGGGAAATTCTGTTATCCTTTGAACTGCAAATTTCTTTTCTAGCCTGATTTCCTTTGAGTTATTATCTACGGTAAATTTTGCTTAAATTTGTTTGAACTTTGATTTAAATTTTACTTACTCAATCTTAAATAAAAAATTGAAATTACTTACAGTAAATTTCTTATTTTTATAGCTGAAGCTGAGGAAAAACTCTCTGGCCTGCAACTATCCTTCTTCTCTTACTTCAATCTTTTTTTTTCTTTTTAATTGATTCCTGAGATTTTCCTAAATCTTTGAAACTCTTGCTTGATTCTGTAAAACTTGTTGAGGATTGGAATTCTTCTTCTAGCTTGAGAATCAAAGGGTTTGCTACGGATTTTTTCTCTGGATATAGTTTTCTTGATTTAATTTTTGTTGAGACAGTGTAAGTTTTTCTTTCTTTTGATGATGATTTTTTTTCCGAAATAAAGTAAAGATAAAGATTTGTATAAGTTTGTTTTCTTTCCTTTTCTTTTCTAAAAATTACTTAAGAAAAGAAATTGATAGAATGACATTTGTATAATTCTTTCTCCTTTGAAGTACACTTGTCGTTCTAGTTATCATAAATTTTACACTTGTAATTTTTTTTCTTTTACTAACAAGGTATTTTACACCAATTAACTTGTATTTATACTTACATTTTTTTAATTAAAGACATTAGTTTTTATGTTAATACATATTATTAAAAGAAAGTGTTTTGAATTAATTCTCATAAATATGTATATATGAATGCGATTTATTTTACCAAACACCTTATTTTAAAATTTTAAATTCAAATTGAAAATCAATTCAAAATATAAATTCAAATCTACCCATGTATGCACACATACACATGTATTTTTAAATATATGAATAAAAGTTAAATTCAATGATTAAAAACTTTTAATTATTCAAAATTTTCAAAATTAAAAGAAATTTGAAATTCTTATTCATTTATATCACCATCTATTTATTTATTTATTATTTATTTATTTTGAAACTTTTCAACTTTTTATCATAAAAGTTCTACATTTATAAATTTTAAATTGATGAATTTTGGTATGTTACATTAGGTTTTCAAATTAACACCTAAACATTTGATTTATTTCTCAATTTTATTAAGTTAAATTTTAAAACAACTTTTATTTAAAAAGTATAAGATTTAAAGTATCTTTGAATTTCATGAATTTTAAATAATTGATTCAATACCATTTACCTGAAATTCCAATTACAATTATCATTAATTTATTTAGAAAAATTATTTAACTTGTTTTCCAAAATTTAGATAAAACTGGATTTTTTTGCTGCTTTCATGGCCAACCCGAGGATTACTCGAGTTGTACCCTAGGAAAACACCTCCATCTTTGAGTTTTGCCCAATTTGACCCGAGTGACATTTTTTTTACAAAAATTGTTTATATTTTTAAAACAACCCGGTCCAACATTTAAAAGACACGAGCTTGGCTTCGAGCTTTCTCCTCAATCCCCCGCATAATGCTTCGAGCTGCCTACCTTCTTCCCAACCCATCAGGACGGACACCACAACCCCCACGTGCACGTGCATGGCCGGATTCGTCACCACTGGATGAAGCTGCGGCAACCAACGAGTCGACGACCATCCCCCAAAACTCCACAAACACCCAGAATTCGAATTAATTTCAAAAACCAGGATCGAGTCATCTCGACCCAAACACCCCATCAGAGCATCATCAGAAAAAAGGTCTCGCGCCACCTCCTCTGACCGTTAGCGGTCACCAAACTTTGACCCAAAGTCCATTAACGTGCAACGCCTCGATCTGCACCATTGACACGCAGTCCGATCAACCCATGATGGCGCAGAACCATCTTTTCGAACATGAACAAAAATGGGTTCTTAAACCCTAGTTTGATCTTGAATTAGAAATTTAAGGATTTATAAATTATACTCGTATTTTTCTAGAGATCACAAACATCCAACCTAACTATGACGACGAACTCGCGGTCCACCATCGTTTAGATCACCGGAATTTTACAACAATTCATTTTTCTGATCATCTCGAAAATATCGATGAAAACTTAATGAAAAATTTGCATTTTAGTTTCTAAAATCATTATTTTTAGAGGGGATTCACATTGCACTACTGAATTTTAAATTCATGATAATCGAATTCTTGCCAAAAATTAAAGTAGTGCCTACATTTCATACTTTCCAAAAAAAAACTACATGACCTTTGTTTTAATTTGTTGCAGAAGTATAGTGTAGGGTTAACAATACTCTAACTTGTTTTATAATCCATTCTTTTCCAGAAGAAATGAGGAAGAGAGGGATTTGGGTTTGATATGATTTACCCTGTAAACCAGAGTTCAGATGAAACTGTGTTTTTCATAGTTTCTAGTAAACAAGAAAAATTACAAACTTGCTTTGATTTATTACTGAAATATAATTCAGGGTTAAACAATATTTTTTTAACTTGTTTACAATCATTTTCAGAAGCAAAGGGGGAAGAGTGAGATTTGAGTTTTGATATGTTTACTTTTGTAAACCTGATACTTAAATGTAACTCAGTTTCCAGTAAAAGAAAAACTATATGATCTTGCTTCAATTTGTTACTGGAACACAATGCAGTGTCATAACATACTTTAACTTGTTTTACAATTCATCTTTCAGAAGGTATAAGGGGAAGAGTTTCTAGTTTTTGCATGGTTAACACTATAAACCATAGTGTTACTGGAAACAGAAGAACAGAAGAAAGGAAACAACATTTCCAAGCTAATAAAAACTCAAGCATAACAATTCATTCACATGCAAAAGCTATTCACATTCATGCAGGCATTTAAACACAAATAATTGAATAAAGCATAGGTTCACTCACTTTTTTTCAGAGAGCTTCCTGATAGTTTTTCAAAAGATAAGATGAAGCCTGGCAACATTGTTTTCTCTTCCCTTTCTACTTTAATCTTTTTTTTTCTTTTTAGTTTAGATCTTCAAGTTGTAGATGAAAATTTTTGCCTGCTCTTTGTTGTATCCATTTTCTTAATTCATCAATAATAGTATTTTTAAATTACTTACAGTTGATTTTCATATAACAGAGAAACTTTTCCTACAGTTGAAACCAGAAATAGCTTTTAAATCTTTGAGCTTGATTCCCCTACAACTGATTGAATATTATTGTTTTAAACTCTTTTTTCATTACTGATCATAACTTCAAATTCATAATTTAAAAAAGAAAGTTACTTGCCTTTAACTTATTTTAGAAATCTACTGCATCACCAAAACCTGAAGCCCCACCCCCCCCCCCCCGTTCAAAGCTAATCTGCAGCATTTTTTTTGAATTGATGTTAAAAACTTGATTTTTAAAATCATAATTTTATTAAACTATAAAGTTTTAAAAATTTACCTGAGAGATGGATATACCACTACAACTTAATGCTTTAGAAAGAACCTCATATTTAACTTTTGAATTGAAGAAAAAGGTTAGCAGTTTTTTTCTTTTTTTTTCTTCTGATTTTCACTTTTCTTGAGTGTTGTAGTTTAAGATTGCTAAATCTTTTAATTACTGAACTTTTCAGAGATTTGAGCTAAATATATTTGAATTTGGAAGCTGAAAGGTTTTCTGAAATTTTTAATTTGATTATTTTATTAAAGTAATGATGTATGATGCCATTTGAAAAAAAATCATAAGATCTAGATTTTGTTAATCGCCTTACTCCATTTCCCATGTGAATGTATGTTTAGATTTGTGATTTTTACAAGACAAAATAAACTTTTTTTATAAAAATTTTTACATCGTATTCATTTGTTTATATATGTATACAATTGTTAAAAGAATTGTTTTAACCAATATTTATATTATATACATTACATCTTAATTATTTTTTAAATGCCACTTATTTATAAAAACATTTATTTTAAATTTAAATTCTAATTCTAATTTCAAACTTGAAATATAAAAATTTATGTCCATTTATATATTCACACGTATCTTGAATAAATTTAAATTAAATTTCAACATGTATCAATCTTACTCATATATGCAATATACATATATGTAAAAAATTTCAAATTTAAATGACTTTTTAAAACACTCATTATTTCAAAATTTTAAACTCAAAATAAAAATTGGAATTTTATTCATATATTATTTTCACTTATTTTATCTGTTTTTAAGATTTTTTCCAATTTATTTTCAAATTAAATTCCAAAAGTTTAAAATATATTATTAATTTAAATTGTTAAATTTTGGGATGTTACACAAACACATTTTATAAGAACTTCCATGAAAAGATTTTATGAAAAAAGAAATTAAATCCACTTAAATCACGAAAAACTAGCCAAAACGTTGCATTTTAAACACTTAAAACATAAGCGTCTTGCTACAACATTTATAAGTGTTGTTAAAAGTCCTTCTTAAAACACATTGAAAAGCACAATCTTTGCACTAGTTTTAACCACTTAAACAAATGAATTAAGACCTAAGTACTACCATTAAGATACTTAAACACCATGGAAAGAAATCCCTTAGAATATCCATTCAATTATTTATAAAAATTCCCGAAAACAAATGATTCCGAAGTGCACTTGTAGTGACAATTCTCGCTTCAGACACTTTTAAACTTGCTTCAATTTAATTATGTTACATAACCATTCAAAAATCAAGTTAAGGCCACACCACATGTTTAAGGGGGTAATAGAAGTGACATTATACAATATAAAGTTGTCATTTGCTTTCAAAAGCAAGACGGGTCCAAAGTTTATAACTTTACTTAGTTAATGTCACTTTAACATTTTAATCTGCACACAACATATATACACACAATATATACTTATGAGATGGTGAGATAGTTCACTTAAATCCATGTAACAAACGGAACTTTCGACTTTCGAAAATTCAACATCGATACTCACTTTATCGACTGCCGAGAAATCGAAGGCCCAAAACCCGAAATGTTATGGTTTAAGAAAAAGAATTTAAGAAAAGAGAAGAGAAGAAGAGAGAAGATAGAAAATAGAGATAAAAGAAAAATAGAAAATTTTAAAATAGAAGAAAAAGAGAATAGAAAAATAGAAATATAGAACGGAACAGAAAGAAAACTGAACAACATCAGAGTCTCACAATTCGCAGCGGAACAACATATAATAAATAAATGAATAATCTTTAAACAAAGAACTATATCAGCTATTACATTTTATACTTTACATCATATCATCATCAGAGTGTACAACAACAAACAATGCAGCGGAAAAAGAAATACTATATAAACTAGTGATACGCCATCCAGCTTGCTTCCAGCAACTTCTGAATTCCAGAATATCCTGATAAACCTAACTCTTGACTGCCCGTGTGGAAATTGGTGGGCACCCAGAGTTTAGGAAGGAAAACAATAAACTCCAAGTCAGTCATGTGACTGGTGTGAGAACTCAAAACAGTTTATTTTTCTTTAAAAATTTAAAATAGAGGAATATTTTTAAATTCAATTCGCAATGCTTTTAAAAATGAGACTACCATAAGGCCTCCCGCACACACACACAATGCAAACGCAGAATCGGAGGAGATTTCTCCTTATGATAGTCAAAGATGCTTGATACGCATTTAAAATAACATTTGATATTATTACTAGTGCATAGTGTAGGAAATTATTTCGAAAATAAAGATATAAATCTTAGCCAACATAGACATTTCGAACTATGCCTACTATAGCTACTATCCAAACAGTGGTGACCACCATAAGTGAATAGCAGGTTCTACAACTAATACCGTACAAGTTTCGTATTGGGAATTGGATTTCCAACAAATGGTCAGGCCAAGGAACTTCCCATTGCCACATGAGAATGCCTCTGGAAAGACATCCCTGAGAACCAAACCGGAACTCTGCCAACACAAGGCCGGGTTACCCCTAACTGGGTAACTACTGACACGAGCACGCCATTCCCCGATCGTAAACGACCTTTCTCACGGGATCCCGATAACCAACAACCACAAAGTAATAAACTCGTAGTAACCACATAGGTTAAATATCTGGGCTCCATACCATGATACAACCTCTATCCAGAAGGAAATGTACATACCCTAAGGGGAGCTACAGCAACCCCTAATAACCTTGCCGCATCTTTCCTGTTTTGACCATTTCCGGGATGTGAGGCTCGACGAATTCACGTCCACAAAAACACACTTTGTACAAAAAGCCGTGCTTTGGGTCAACAAATGATCAACACAATGATCACTAAGATAGACGATCAAATGAATGATCCTATCACAAATAATCAACACAATGATCATTTCAGCATCACTCAGCATGTCACATTACCAAACTGGGAATATATCGCTGATAACTTCAACTATATAACCTCTGAGCTCGTACGTATCAGAGAAGGGTGTTAAGCTAAAAGAATAAATTCTCCGCCACCTCAGAAATATATTTGAAAGAAATCGGCTTTATATCTCAACTTGTAATGTCAGGCATACAATCCATACAAGTCTGTTCCGGGCTCGAACAGAACCGAAGGCACTTACAAAGAAGTCCTTGCAATCCGAATAATTTCTAATCACGTTCGGATTTCCCATCACTTATGGAGATCTCAATACCAGGGATCAGCCAGTGCAGAGACAATCAACAAGAAATCCTTTCGCTTTCGAAAATATCCGGTCTTCAACACCGATCTTCGAATGCAATTTATCACGACGTATCACATATTCGGAATGGGTTATACGACCCCATGGTCCTTTCCCGGTTAACCCGAATAGTGAGCGCTTATTTTAAAAAAATAAGTGTGGCATTCAATTTCAAACAATTCACAACAAATACCTATTCGAAGGTAAATATTGATAGTCGGTTATTGAACTATCAATAGATATGCCAACATCACCAGAATCCAAATAATTTTCCAAATTATTTATTTCCCAAAAATATCTTTAGAAGATATAACTTTCCATATTTCAAAAATAAATCAATATTTATTTTTAAACCTATTTTCCCAATTCCTTTTATAAATTCCATATTGAATTTATATTTCCAAAATATTTATGAATATATGATTTCAAATATCCATTTTTCAATTTATCTTCAAAAAGATAAATTCTCAACATATTCACTTTATATTGGAAAACATTTCTATATTTATTAAATAAGTAATTCACAATCTTTTATTTTCAACACTTAGAAAATATTCTATATACTTAAATCGAAATTAAGTATATATTTCTTTCTTTAAGGAAATCATTCACTTAACCATATTTATTTGGGCCAAAACGATGTTGCGTAAAACATCGTTACGACAACCCAAAATCACTAGTATAGGGATTCGAAATAAAATAGATATATAAATCCCAATACTATACAAAACATTTCCTTTCGGAAATTATCTATTATAACAACAGTGTTATAATCTATTATTTCCTTCTATTTCTCGAAAACATCTATTTCAACCATAAATGTTGAAATCTATAATTTCGAATCTCAATACATTTTTAAAACATCGTTAGATCGTTTTAATTCTGTTTAAAATATCACATTCCAAATAATTCTTTAACATAATATTCACTATACAAAAACGTGAATATATATTATTAATAAATTTCATTTCTTCTATTGCCTTTATTTTAAGGAATTATTCACTGTTTAAAACATGAATATATCTCCATAAATAAATTAGATCAATTTACTTATTAAATAAGTCATTTTGAATTTATAAAACAACGTTTATAAATTCTATTCTATTTATTTTATATCAACTTCCTTTTATAAATTTCCTTTGTTAACCTATCTCAATTCATATCACAATGATATACTAAAAATTCATATTATAAGTCAAATACTTATAAT
The DNA here is from genome assembly GCA_030765085.1 of Allium cepa. Classification (NCBI taxonomy): domain Eukaryota; kingdom Viridiplantae; phylum Streptophyta; class Magnoliopsida; order Asparagales; family Amaryllidaceae; genus Allium; species Allium cepa. The sequence continues at coordinate 878,774,142 of CM060931.1, read as the reverse complement.
TTATCTATTTACAAAATTATTCCTTTAAACTTCATAAATTTTATAAATCTTATAACTTATAAGATTCATTCATTTATCCAACTCATTCCTTTAATAACTTTATAAATTTTATAAACCTACTGCTTATAAAATTCTATTTATAACTTCACCGTTATAATTCTATAATTCCAATTTATGAAATTCATTTACAATTCTTTCTAACACTTAGAAAAGTTCGTTTTACACTTCTAATATTTTTAATTTACAAATATCAATTTATAAATCTTTTAATACAAATGAATTTGTATTATTATTTTAAAACATCTTTTGAACTCTTTTAGAATTCCATCCTTTAGATTTATAAAATAATCCAATTTCATAAATCCTATTTTTAAACTTTTTATAATAGATTCAAAAATCTCAGTTTAAACTATTTTATAAAATCATCAATCCCATAATTTCAAAAATAAATTTTTAACTATATTTCTTAAAAATATAACTTTTATAACATTAAAAATTTATAACGTTTATTTATTTATAATGGATCAATTCCAAAAATATTTAATAAACGTATATTTCCAAAAATCTTTTTTTTTGAAATTAAAATCGTATCTTTTTTTTTTTTTCAAAAATTTGGATCCGATGATGTAACACATCAATATTCAATCACAACTTTCAAACATCATATATCATCCATGATAAACAATCAAATATCACAATATATGAAATCAAATAAATATTGTGAGGAATCCAGTTGGATCCCTCCAACCTGTTTCCCTGCATCCACAGACATTAGCACAATACCATTCCGTTTCAAGACGGAATATCGCGGTATATGGGATTTTATAAATATATATCCGCTTACTAACGGCGCATAGGGTCTCATCCGCTAAAAGAAAATGCGGGAAATCACTCAACTGCAATATATACATATGCCAATATATATATATTGCTATATATAATATAATACCAATTCCACTTCGAGGTGGAATATCGCGGTATATGTGTGTAATAAATAACCTCCGCTTACTAACGGCGTATAGGGTCTATTCACATCCAATATATATATATATATATATATATATATATATATAACAATCATCATTCAAGCATTCAATCAACACAGTCAATCAAATTTTAGATTTAACTATTTAAAATTTAAATAAACAACAGAAATTCCTTTTGAGTGAGAAGTTCTCACCTTTATTCCTGTTTGCAATCCGCTTCCAATTCAACTTGTTTTCTTCATTTATACCTTGTATAAATATTTACTCAATTTATTAATATTCGAAATAATCGAATAATAAATTTTACATTTTATAATTTTAATTCATGGGTTTTCTCCTTTAATAGTTAAATTAACTGATAGTTTTATTTAAATCAGTTTATTCTTTAATAAATTTATTTTTAACAAATTTTCCTTTTATAAATTAAATCAACTACTTATTTTACTTTAAATTAATATCTTTAAATTAATTTCTTTTAATAAATTTGTTTATCCAATAAATCAAATTCTTAACAAATCTGTCTAGTTCAATTTAAACTTCAACTAAATTTATTTTAAACAAATTTATTTAACTACAATTTAATTTCCCTTTGAATAAATTATATTTAACCACTTAACTTCAATTTAAACAAATTTTCTTTTACAATTTTTTTTTTCCATTTGAAACTAAAATTTCTATTCAACTAATAATTTAGTTTTAGACTAAATTTTCCTCAAGTTTTAAAATTTCTATTATTATTTATTTCTAATCTATATACATTTATTAAAGTTCGAACTGATTCCTTTTAATTTCAAACACATTACTCTTAACAATTTGTCTAATTCAAATTAAATTTCAACTAAATTTACTCAAATAAATTTAATTAACAAATTTTCCTTTTTAAAATAATTCTAACTAGAAATTTTAAGTTGAACTAAATTCCCTTTATTAGCAACTATTAAATCTTAGAAATAAATTCCTATTTAATAAATTTAATTAACCAAAAGTTTAATTTAAACTAAATTTCCATTAATAATTTATTTTTATTTTAGTAACTAAACAAATCAAATAAATCTTATTAACGAATCAATCACCATATTATTTTAGTTTTAACATAACTTTATAAATCAAAATATTCGACCTATATATACATATGCCAATATATTAAACTCAAGACAAAAATATTTTTTTTTTTTTTTTTTTAAACCTTACTGTGATTAAATTTTAAACTAGAATTCTTCCTTTTATTTTAATAATTTGATTAACTAAAAATTAAATTTTAAACAAAATTTCTTATTGTAAACAAAATTTCCCAAAACATTTTTCTCTGTTTATACTTCTTTTTTTTTTTTTTTATCAATACTTATTTCATTCATATTTTTTTTTTACTTGTATATATATATTAATTCAGAAATTGAATAATAAAAAATTACCTCACTGCAAAATCGGGTAAACCCAAATTTCGATCGCGAGTTCACCACGGCCTGCAGCCGTCGCCATCGAATCGCGCGCCAATTCGCGACACTGTCATCTCGTTGTACTGCTACCCCCCCAACTTGACAGCGCCGCCTTCAACGTTGACCATCGCCGCCGCCTATCCCATCGCGACTCCTGAGACCACGAACCCCCATCTCCAGCCGCCTCCACTGCTACCACGACCACACCAAAAATCCACGCGAAACCCAATATCATCGACCCCCTCAGACGACGCCGCAGCTCCCCTCCATCTCACGCTTGCAAGCGTCGCCGCCTTCTTGCTCTCGCGCACACGCGCCATACAATTCCAGTAGCCGCCGTGCCCTAGATTCAAGCGTGCACCCCCTTTCACGCACGAGCGATTTGAATTTATCTCGTTCGTTCGAACGAATGTTCGAAGTGGCTTCGGCCATTAATATTTTCCTTAATTGATTTTGAATTGGACTGAAAAGTGGTGAAGGAAGACGATATTTAAGAATGGAAGGAGGCATGCTTTACACGATCATTGTCGTGATTTTAGGGCGTGAATTTAGGGAGAACGTGTTTAAGCAGAGAAAACGTCTTTGCATTACTTTGCCACAGTATTAATGATGAGAAGGCAAAGTACTGATGTTTGACTAAATATTTAAATTAAAATTTAAATTGAATTTGATTAAATTTCAACGCGTTTATATGTCGTGTGCTCACATATCAACTCAGAAAAATATGGAATTTGAAATCCGAGAATAATTCAATATTACGGACTCAATGGAACTGGTTTCGTCGAATTCCGAGACTGTGCCTCGGACGACTATTTTTAAATTCGATTCAAACGATATATTTTCTAAACTGTACAATTCACTTTAAAATTCAATTCTGAAGCTTCGATTATCTTCAGTATTATCAATATGAATTTTACAAGCCTTTGAAATATTTTTAATCGGCTTAAAATTGAAGATTCAAATTTTTTTATTCAACTCTCAATAGATTAAATTCTATAATTTAATCGTTAAATTCAAAGTTATATTGAAAATTCAATTTAAACCATCATTTTAAATATTTAAAATTAATTAAATATTTCCAAATTAAATTATTCAAAATTCAGGGTCGTTACAATCTTTCCTCCTTAAAAGAATTTCGTCCCGAAATTACAAGTTAAGAAGAATGCCCTTATCCCGCTTATTATCTTTCACAATCCAAATAGTTTTATCAACTTACTAGCCTAAATCTTTTTACTAGAAATTTACTATTATTTCAACTAGCTTTCTAACTTCAATTATAGGTTCCAAACAACATTGTTTACTTCCAATTCAAATTCAAATTCAAATTTCAAATTTTAAAAATTTTCTCAAAAATTTTCTAACACCCTAAATTTTCGAAAAATTTCGCCAGCGTCTCCTTTGCGCGGCTAGCTCGGTACGACTACAAAATGGCACCACGGCCCCTTAGAATCAAAAAGAAAAGAGAAAAGCCAAGTGGCTAGAGAAGAAAGTCATCAAATTTCATATTGAAATTGAAATACGTACCTTTTTGTCGAGCAATTCAATTTTATCTTTGAAATCAAAATCTCAATTCCTTTTCTTTTTATATACCTGTATAACCTGCTAGTAGTAGCATCCAAATCCAAATACAATATTCAAACCAATTTGCCAATTCTATTGCAAAATTTCGATATATGTTTCTTATATATTTTAACTTCACTGTTGAAGTTACATATTCATTTCATTCAATTTTTACTCTTCAATTCAATTTCACAATTTCATTTGAATTCAATTCTCAATTATAAATATTGAATTCTATCGATTAACTTTTATTTACTAATTCCTTTCGATTAGTACATTCACTAATTCATTTCAATATTTCAATTCATCTTGAATTTACTTAATTACTCAATTCAATTTTATTGCTTACGACCAATTCACATACCATATTCATATTCATTCCATTTGAAATTATTTCACAAATGAATAAATTATCAAGTTAATTTTCTTGAATCCAATCCATCTTATTTTATTCCATATACTAGTGATAATAATTCTATATTATTACTTCTAACAATCATGCAACCATATACTATAATAATTCATAGAAAACCATTTCTTTTCTATACAAAAATAGTTTTGGGCAAAATTATCTTATTTACCCGATTCAAAAACAATTTTATATTCACTAACAAATACGCTCTCATATCTATTATTACACTCAAACTCATTCTAGAGTACTGCTGACTCTATCTCCAACGAGTAATACCCAACAGAACCATGGTTGTCGCTTAACCATAAGCTCTGATACCAAATGTAACAAACGGAACTTTCGACTTTCGAAAATTCAACATCGATACTCACTTTATCGACTGCCGAGAAATCGAAGGCCCAAAACCCGAAATGTTATGGTTTAAGAAAAAGAATTTAAGAAAAGAGAAGAGAAGAAGAGAGAAGATAGAAAATAGAGATAAAAGAAAAATAGAAAATTTTAAAATAGAAGAAAAAGAGAATAGAAAAATAGAAATATAGAACGGAACAGAAAGAAAACTGAACAACATCAGAGTCTCACAATTCGCAGCGGAACAACATATAATAAATAAATGAATAATCTTTAAACAAAGAACTATATCAGTTATTACATTTTATACTTTACATCATATCATCATCAGAGTGTACAACAACAAACAATGCAGCGGAAAAAGAAATACTATATAAACTAGTGATACGCCATCCAGCTTGCTTCCAGCAACTTCTGAATTCCAGAATATCCTGATAAACCTAACTCTTGACTGCCCGTGTGGAAATTGGTGGGCACCCAGAGTTTAGGAAGGAAAACAATAAACTCCAAGTCAGTCATGTGACTGGTGTGAGAACTCAAAACAGTTTATTTTTCTTTAAAAATTTAAAATAGAGGAATATTTTTAAATTCAATTCGCAATGCTTTTAAAAATGAGACTACCATAAGGCCTCCCGCACACACACACAATGCAAACGCAGAATCGGAGGAGATTTCTCCTTATGATAGTCAAAGATGCTTGATACGCATTTAAAATAACATTTGATATTATTACTAGTGCATAGTGTAGGAAATTATTTCGAAAATAAAGATATAAATCTTAGCCAACATAGACATTTCGAACTATGCCTACTATAGCTACTATCCAAACAGTGGTGACCACCATAAGTGAATAGCAGGTTCTACAACTAATACCGTACAAGTTTCGTATTGGGAATTGGATTTCCAACAAATGGTCAGGCCAAGGAACTTCCCATTGCCACATGAGAATGCCTCTGGAAAGACATCCCCGAGAACCAAACCGGAACTCTGCCAACACAAGGCCGGGTTACCCCTAACTGGGTAACTACTGACACGAGCACGCCATTCCCCGATCGTAAACAACCTTTCTCACGGGATCCCGATAACCAACAACCACAAAGTAATAAACTCGTAGTAACCACATAGGTTAAATATCTGGGCTCCATACCATGATACAACCTCTATCCAGAAGGAAATGTACATACCCTAAGGGGAGCTGCAGCAACCCCTAATAACCTTGCCGCATCTTTCCTGTTTTGACCATTTCCGGGATGTGAGGCTCGATGAATTCACGTCCACAAAAACACACTTTGTACAAAAAGCCGTGCTTTGGGTCAACAAATGATCAACACAATGATCACTAAGATAGACGATCAAATGAATGATCCTATCACAAATAATCAACACAATGATCATTTCAGCATCACTCAGCATGTCACATTACCAAACTGGGAATATATCGCTGATAACTTCAACTATATAACCTCTGAGCTCGTACGTCTCAGAGAAGGGTGTTAAGCTAAAAGAATAAATTCTCCGCCACCTCAGAAATATATTTGAAAGAAATCGGCTTTATATCTCAACTTGTAATGTCAGGCATACAATCCATACAAGTCTGTTCCGGGCTCGAACAGAACCGAAGGCACTTACAAAGAAGTCCTTGCAATCCGAATAATTTCTAATCACGTTCGGATTTCCCATCACTTATGGAGATCTCAATACCAGGGATCAGCCAGTGCAGAGACAATCAACAAGAAATCCTTTCGCTTTCGAAAATATCCGGTCTTCAACACCGATCTTCGAATGCAATTTATCACGACGTATCACATATTCGGAATGGGTTATACGACCCCATGGTCCTTTCCCGGTTAACCCGAATAGTGAGCGCTTATTTTAAAAAAATAAGTGTGGCATTCAATTTCAAACAATTCACAACAAATACCTATTCGAAGGTAAATATTGATAGTCGGTTATTGAACTATCAATAGATATGCCAACATCACCAGAATCCAAATAATTTTCCAAATTATTTATTTCCCAAAAATATCTTTAGAAGATATAACTTTCCATATTTCAAAAATAAATCAATATTTATTTTTAAACCTATTTTCCCAATTCCTTTTATAAATTCCATATTGAATTTATATTTCCAAAATATTTATGAATATATGATTTCAAATATCCATTTTTCAATTTATCTTCAAAAAGATAAATTCTCAACATATTCACTTTATATTGGAAAACATTTCTATATTTATTAAATAAGTAATTCACAATCTTTTATTTTCAACACTTAGAAAATATTCTATATACTTAAATCGAAATTAAGTATATATTTCTTTCTTTAAGGAAATCATTCACTTAACCGTATTTATTTGGGCCAAAACGATGTTGCGTAAAACATCGTTACGACAACCCAAAATCACTAGTATAGGGATTCGAAATAAAATAGATATATAAATCCCAATACTATACAAAACATTTCCTTTCGGAAATTATCTATTATAACAACAGTGTTATAATCTATTATTTCCTTCTATTTCTCGAAAACATCTATTTCAACCATAAATGTTGAAATCTATAATTTCGAATCTCAATACATTTTTAAAACATCGTTAGATCGTTTTAATTCTGTTTAAAATATCACATTCCAAATAATTCTTTAACATAATATTCACTATACAAAAACGTGAATATATATTATTAATAAATTTCATTTCTTCTATTGCCTTTATTTTAAGGAATTATTCACTGTTTAAAACATGAATATATCTCCATAAATAAATTAGATCAATTTACTTATTAAATAAGTCATTTTGAATTTATAAAACAACGTTTATAAATTCTATTCTATTTATTTTATATCAACTTCCTTTTATAAATTTCCTTTGTTAACCTATCTCAATTCATATCACAATGATATACTAAAAATTCATATTATAAGTCAAATACTTATAATTTATCTATTTACAAAATTATTCCTTTAAACTTCATAAATTTTATAAATCTTATAACTTATAAGATTCATTCATTTATCCAACTCATTCCTTTAATAACTTTATAAATTTTATAAACCTACTGCTTATAAAATTCTATTTATAACTTCACCGTTATAATTATATAATTCCAATTTATGAAATTCATTTACAATTCTTTCTAACACTTAGAAAAGTTCGTTTTACACTTCTAATATTTTTAATTTACAAATATCAATTTATAAATCTTTTAATACAAATGAATTTGTATTATTATTTTAAAACATCTTTTGAACTCTTTTAGAATTCCATCCTTTAGATTTATAAAATAATCCAATTTCATAAATCCTATTTTTAAACTTTTTATAATAGATTCAAAAATCTCAGTTTAAACTATTTTATAAAATCATCAATCCCATAATTTCAAAAATAAATTTTTAACTATATTTCTTAAAAATATAACTTTTATAACATTAAAAATTTATAACGTTTATTTATTTATAATGGATCAATTCCAAAAATATTTAATAAACGTATATTTCCAAAAATCTTTTTTTTTGAAATTAAAATCGTATCTTTTTTTTTTTTTTTCAAAAATTTGGATCCGATGATGTAACACATCAATATTCAATCACAACTTTCAAACATCATATATCATCCATGATAAACAATCAAATATCACAATATATGAAATCAAATAAATATTGTGAGGAATCCAGTTGGATCCCTCCAACCTGTTTCCCTGCATCCACAGACATTAGCACAATACCATTCCGTTTCAAGACGGAATATCGCGGTATATGGGATTTTATAAATATATATCCGCTTACTAACGGCGCATAGGGTCTCATCCGCTAAAAGAAAATGCGGGAAATCACTCAACTGCAATATATACATATGCCAATATATATATATTGCTATATATAATATAATACCAATTCCACTTCGAGGTGGAATATCGCGGTATATGTGTGTAATAAATAACCTCCGCTTACTAACGGCGTATAGGGTCTATTCACATCCAATATATATATATATATATATATATATATATATAACAATCATCATTCAAGCATTCAATCAACACAGTCAATCAAATTTTAGATTTAACTATTTAAAATTTAAATAAACAACAGAAATTCCTTTTGAGTGAGAAGTTCTCACCTTTATTCCTGTTTGCAATCCGCTTCCAATTCAACTTGTTTTCTTCATTTATACCTTGTATAAATATTTACTCAATTTATTAATATTCGAAATAATCGAATAATAAATTTTACATTTTATAATTTTAATTCATGGGTTTTCTCCTTTAATAGTTAAATTAACTGATAGTTTTATTTAAATCAGTTTATTCTTTAATAAATTTATTTTTAACAAATTTTCCTTTTATAAATTAAATCAACTACTTATTTTACTTTAAATTAATATCTTTAAATTAATTTCTTTTAATAAATTTGTTTATCCAATAAATCAAATTCTTAACAAATCTGTCTAGTTCAATTTAAACTTCAACTAAATTTATTTTAAACAAATTTATTTAACTACAATTTAATTTCCCTTTGAATAAATTATATTTAACCACTTAACTTCAATTTAAACAAATTTTCTTTTACAATTTTTTTTTTCCATTTGAAACTAAAATTTCTATTCAACTAATAATTTAGTTTTAGACTAAATTTTCCTCAAGTTTTAAAATTTCTATTATTATTTATTTCTAATCTATATACATTTATTAAAGTTCGAACTGATTCCTTTTAATTTCAAACACATTACTCTTAACAATTTGTCTAATTCAAATTAAATTTCAACTAAATTTACTCAAATAAATTTAATTAACAAATTTTCCTTTTTAAAATAATTCTAACTAGAAATTTTAAGTTGAACTAAATTCCCTTTATTAGCAACTATTAAATCTTAGAAATAAATTCCTATTTAATAAATTTAATTAACCAAAAGTTTAATTTAAACTAAATTTCCATTAATAATTTATTTTTATTTTAGTAACTAAACAAATCAAATAAATCTTATTAACGAATCAATCACCATATTATTTTAGTTTTAACATAACTTTATAAATCAAAATATTCGACCTATATATACATATGCCAATATATTAAACTCAAGACAAAAATATTTTTTTTTTTTTTTTTTTAAACCTTACTGTGATTAAATTTTAAACTAGAATTCTTCCTTTTATTTTAATAATTTGATTAACTAAAAATTAAATTTTAAACAAAATTTCTTATTGTAAACAAAATTTCCCAAAACATTTTTCTCTGTTTATACTTCTTTTTTTTTTTTTTTATCAATACTTATTTCATTCATATTTTTTTTTTACTTGTATATATATATTAATTCAGAAATTGAATAATAAAAAATTACCTCACTGCAAAATCGGGTAAACCCAAATTTCGATCGCGAGTTCACCACGGCCTGCAGCCGTCGCCATCGAATCGCGCGCCAATTCGCGACACTGTCATCTCGTTGTACTGCTACCCCCCCAACTTGACAGCGCCGCCTTCAACGTTGACCATCGCCGCCGCCTATCCCATCGCGACTCCTGAGACCACGAACCCCCATCTCCAGCCGCCTCCACTGCTACCACGACCACACCAAAAATCCACGCGAAACCCAATATCATCGACCCCCTCAGACGACGCCGCAGCTCCCCTCCATCTCACGCTTGCAAGCGTCGCCGCCTTCTTGCTCTCGCGCACACGCGCCATACAATTCCAGTAGCCGCCGTGCCCTAGATTCAAGCGTGCACCCCCTTTCACGCACGAGCGATTTGAATTTATCTCGTTCGTTCGAACGAATGTTCGAAGTGGCTTCGGCCATTAATATTTTCCTTAATTGATTTTGAATTGGACTGAAAAGTGGTGAAGGAAGACGATATTTAAGAATGGAAGGAGGCATGCTTTACACGATCATTGTCGTGATTTTAGGGCGTGAATTTAGGGAGAACGTGTTTAAGCAGAGAAAACGTCTTTGCATTACTTTGCCACAGTATTAATGATGAGAAGGCAAAGTACTGATGTTTGACTAAATATTTAAATTAAAATTTAAATTGAATTTGATTAAATTTCAACGCGTTTATATGTCGTGTGCTCACATATCAACTCAGAAAAATACGGAATTTGAAATCCGAGAATAATTCAATATTACGGACTCAATGGAACTGGTTTCGTCGAATTCCGAGACTGTGCCTCGGACGGCTATTTTTAAATTCGATTCAAACGATATATTTTCTAAACTGTACAATTCACTTTAAAATTCAATTCTGAAGCTTCGATTATCTTCAGTATTATCAATATGAATTTTACAAGCCTTTGAAATATTTTTAATCGGCTTAAAATTGAAGATTCAAATTTTTTTATTCAACTCTCAATAGATTAAATTCTATAATTTAATCGTTAAATTCAAAGTTATATTGAAAATTCAATTTAAACCATCATTTTAAATATTTAAAATTAATTAAATATTTCCAAATTAAATTATTCAAAATTCAGGGTCGTTACAATCCATGTCTAATGCAAGCATAAAGCTACTAGAACCAAATAAACACCTCCTTCCATCATCACAAGCCTAAAGGTTGAACCTTTAGCACTTCCAAACCAAAGTCAACACCTTTCCCCTTCTTCTCCTCCATGCTCATTGCCCATCCAAGCTCCCCATCTTCCTCTCACTTACTCTCACTTCTTACTTGCTAATCATGCTTCTCATGATGTCTTAGGCCCAAAGCCAAAGTTTAAAAGAGATTAGAAAAGATTTGGTTAACTTTTGAAAAAGTCAGAGAGTAATTAATGGATTAGTGCTTAAGCACTTCCACCATTTTAGACCCTCCTACTTCATCTCAAGCTTAGGAGTTTTTTTTTTTGATTAATTCTTAATGGTATACCCATCCCTATATAGCCTTAAGAATGTAATGGAAAATGACCAACCCCCCTCCCCCTCCAAAAAAAACTCTTATGAAAACTTTACACACGTAACTTAAGTGTTAAGTAATTTCCTTGGTTGCTCATTTTTGAAATATCTCCTTTTTACCTCATTATCCTCTTCACGCCTAACTAGATAAGCTTAGGAAGCTTCTTATGGTTTTAGTGAAAAATATTTTTATTTTAGTAAATTAATTTCCTAAGAAAATAAGTGTGTAAAAATTCTAAACAACCTCTTACGGTTAAAAAGCTATTTATTGATAAAACGATTTCCTATCACATTATCGATATTTTTTTCAAAGTATTTATTTGTGTAAACATTTTTCCAAAATAAGTTTATCATTATTACTTATGATTTAAAAGGAGGTTAAAAAGCTTATTAAATCATTTTAATAACATTTAATCCAAGATTTAAATATTTAAATAATTCAGAAAATTAAATACGAAGTGTTTGAAATTCTAGATCGTTACATATAGTTACTTGCATAGGATTACCAAGTGGTAGAAGTTGTGCAATCTTACCAAGTTATTAGAGTTGTGTGATCTCACAATGCAACATAGGCTTAAAGGGGATGCTCTTAACTCGTGTTTCATTAGTTCCTCCGAGTTCCTGTGGATTGATATGCCATGCTTCTTGAAGTTCTGTAAGCGAGTTACCGTTTGCTTTCTTAGTTTACAAGGCGTAATAGATACCAATTTTCAGCAACTCTTAACAGATCATTATTACCTTCGATTATTTTAGACGCCGTAGGAGGATAATAACTATTCAATAATTAATTTTAAATATGAAATAACTACTATAATATGTAATGTTAATAATTACTGTTCAATGATTAATACATTAATTAATTTAAATAATAATTAATAAGAATTAATTTTAATAATTAAATAATAATAATTAAAAGTTAAAAATTAATGTTAGTTAATAATAATAATTGATAATTTAAATTATATAATAATAATTAGTTATTAAATAATTGATAAAAAATTAATAATAAATGATAATTAAAAAATACTTAAAATATAGAAATTAAGTACTAATATATAATAACAAAAAATATTATTAAATAATATTAATTAATCAATAATAAATAAATAAATAATAATAAATACTTAAATACTAATTTATAAATAATAGCCAGTATTAAATAATGGTAAGTAATATTCAATAATAAAAGTTTTATAACAAATAATAATTAATTAAATAATAATAATAATATAAGGTTAAAAATTAATATTGATTAATAATATAATTAACTACTAAAATTAACTTATAATAGTTATTAATTAATAAAACATTAATAGTAAATAGTAGTTGAATATATAATACTTAATTGGTAACATATCTATAACAATTAACTCTTAATAATTAATATTGAAGTATAACTAAGAATTAATAAGTAAAAATTAATGATAATTTATAAGGACAACACTTCATGTATTCTTTCGTTTGTGTTAAGCCATTAACTCATATACCTATTACTCATATACCTATTATGATTATTATGATCATTGTACTACTATTTGGCATCGCATGTGATGTGCACTTTTATTCTTTTCATCGTATTAATATCTCACATGTATTACTATATTTACTTATTATATTTTTTATTGTGCAATGTGAGATTATATGTGATACGAACAGATTCTATATTGTTTGCTTGAATGACTCTCGATCGATGGTGCTTGACCCATGCACGGAAGTACAAGTTAGTTTTCAAGTGTTAGTAGCAAAGGACTATCCCCAAATTGCTAGGCAAACGATAGGCAGTGGGTAATGTTCTAGAGATTAATTATTTTGCATGGACTAATCGAATATCAATCAAAGCTAGGTACTTTCGATAAACTCGTGCATTTTTTTTTAAATATTTAAATACCATATGCAAAATTTTCTTTATGATGGTAAGGGACATACTTATGTCTATATCCAATAGTTGAAATTCAACCTTCTATTCTTAAAGAAGTGGCTAATGCGATATTCTATTTTTAACTGAATTTTGTACATTATTATGTATTCACAACTATAAAATATAACTATATTCCAAAGGTAGCAGCGTATATGCTTAAGTGAGGAAATTAGTCTCACCAAACGTCTACTTTAATGCCTTAGCAAGCCACAAAGCATGACTTAGACGGACACATAAAAAGATTTTTGCAATAACACTTGAGGTAGAGGAGCAATGATTATTAACAAAAATCTATTCAAAAAGGAATCATTATTGGCGAGCACACATGTCCATCGATTCTTATTCTTGGATTTCAAAATCTACAGAGTGGATACAATTAATCGATTGCATGTTCTTTTTCTTTTTGAACATGGTTTATTAATACCAACAAGTGTCGATCTCGGGAATCTTATTTCTCGTATTAGTAGTTTGTTTTATGCGATAAATACACATAAATGCAAACTCATGGTCAGTCCTAAGATGATCTCCGTGATGATATGTGTTTAACTCATACATGGTTCCTGTTGAGCACAAGGCATTGTATGTCCAAATGAACCCAACTCATAAATTCTTTTATATATACAGACACACATAAATGAATCTTTCTTGCCAGATTCGTTGCGTGCTATAATGGTACAAAAGTTAATCTACTGTCTTCCCAGGTTCAACCCTTTCTCCAAAACATGCAAAACCCTTAGTAAAATACAAGTTAATTACAGGGAAAAAATTTATAAATTTCTAACTACTTGCTTTGCAACTTCTGGAATTATTACTTTTATGAAAAATTCTTAATTTTTGGATAAGAAAATTTGATTTCTACTAATATGCCGATCATGATTTAAAAACCTTTTGCCTTTTTTGTTTGAATATACCAGTTATTTGAATAATTGATTAAATATAACTATATCAATTACTTATTGTTTAAGCCATACTGAAAAGGATAAAATAAATAACATAGTAAAAACAGACACTAAAAGTCACATATTATAAACTATCTTGGGTCCTGATGGTAAGCATTTTTGGCAGTGCATACCGTAACATACACGCTCATATCCAACTTAGAATATGTCCATTTTCAGACACACAAGCATAGAATAATTGTTAAACTTTTGATATTCATTTAACGTCTTGAAGGAAACATCTAATTGGCACCGCATGCAGCCAGTGTTATACAGCTTTCAGCACCTGAAGTTGCGACAAAAAGAAACGTGTCATACTGCCGTTACATTACAGATGTAATGAAAACGAACAAAAAGAAGAGAAAAGGAACAAGAAAACTTGTAGTTTTGTATTTTGATGTCATCATGAACATAACCGACTTCATTCTTTTTCTTTGCATCTGTAACTCTTTGCTTTTCTTCGTATTTTGCTCCGCGTTGATCGGTTTTTTTAGGCTGTTTCCCGGGATTTAAGTTTCTTGTGTTAAAATTTTGTCATATTAGCCTTGCAGAATTATTTTAAATATGGAGTCAAATTTTATTTTCAGGTTCATGAAATTTGCTTCTTATAGTACGTAACATAAACCATAATTATTTGATATATTAAATTTCTCAAATATAATCAATTTACTTTTTGAATTTCAAATTTTAAGTTATTTTACTGAATTATTGTTGTTACTTTTTTTTTTAGAGCTACACATTTTCCTTTTGCGATAGTTTTTTCTTTCAATAACTTTGGAAAAGTGAAAAGTATTACACCTTTTGGATTTTTCAATAATTATAATTTCCACTTTTCAAAAGTGCTGAAGAAAACCATCAGCTTGAAGAAGAAAACCAGTAGCTCTAAAATCAGGGACGGAACTTTTCAAAATAATAAGCGACCGCTTGCAGTTTCATAGGAAGTTAAATCAGAATCATTTTTTTATGCAGAGAAATGAGTGACGAGGATGGGAGCAGTAATTTAATTTTAATATATCTCTAATCTTTAACTAGTATAACCATACAACGGCGGAGAAACCGGCCGTTCGATTGTATAACTTTGATAAAAATATACATTTAAATTTTTTGTTAATATTACTTAAACATTAAGTGATAATATGTTGGAAAAGAACAAATTGAGATTTGAATCTGAAAGTATAAATTTCAAATGTAAATATTAATCAAAACATTCAAAATTGTCGATTTGAAATTAAAATTTTAGAATTTAAAAATCATAATAGATTTGAATTTGGAATCTTTGATGCGCGAAATAAAAGGAGGAAGTTTAGGGAAACCGGACAACATTCACGTTTTTGGGGAAACCGCAATGAGGCAAGATCTACATTTTTAGGAAAACCGCGATGAGACAAGATCCACGTTTTTTGGCTTCAGAAAAATTGATTTTGGTCAATAATGGTAAGCAAACCTCCCTAACGGTCGGTTTGATAATAATAGTTGTAATAACTTTCAGGTCACACTTGTTCTGATGCCAGCGTAACTACCAGAAATCTCTCTATAGGTAT
Organism: Allium cepa; assembly: GCA_030765085.1. Lineage (NCBI taxonomy): Eukaryota > Viridiplantae > Streptophyta > Magnoliopsida > Asparagales > Amaryllidaceae > Allium > Allium cepa. The sequence goes on along the minus strand of CM060931.1, from coordinate 878,758,125 downwards.
TATCAAAATCTCACTATCACTTCAAATTTAGGATCTAACAAATAAATTTATTTAACCAATTCAAAAATAAAACTCTCTACAAACAGTACCAAATCAAATCATAATATCACTTAAAAATAAGATCTAACAAATAATTTTTTTAACAAATTCAAAATGCTCCTCTGTAAATATCACCAAATCAAATCTTTATATCACCTATAAATAGGGTCTAATAAATAAATAAAACTCACAAATTCAAAACCCCAGTTGGTAAATATTACCAAATCACGTCATATCACTTAAAAATCGAATCTAAAAGGAAAATTTCTTTCAATAATTCATTTTTCATTAATTAATAATAGAAATAAAAAATGAAACAAACAAAAAAACAAACCTCGCATCATGAAAATAGAAACTAAAACTAACTACACTTAATTTCAACACAAAAATATGATTGAACGTATACAATTTGTAGAAAAACAATTCACACGCGAAGCGCTTGCCTTAAGGCCCCTCTATTTTAATATCACTTAAAATAAGGATCTAACTTCTTTTATAAATTTTAAATTCAGGAAAATAGGCACAAGAAAAAAGTTACAAAAAATTTAGTCTCAAGGACGGTAAGTTTGTTTTTTAGTCTGAAGGACACTTTATAGTGTAAGCAGAAAATGATAGCTACATCTATCATTCTGTGATTTACACTACAAAGTTTCTTCAGACCAAAAAACAAACTTACTGTCCCTGAGACAAAAAAAATTTGCAACTTCTTGCATGTGCCTAAAACCCTTTTTAAATTTTCCTCTACAAATATTATTAAATCTTAATATTACTTAAACAAGACATCTAACAATAAACCTCTATAAATATTACCAAACCTTAGTGTTACTTAAACAAAAAACACAGGATACAACAAGTAAACTTCCTTTATGAATTCAAAACTTACCGCTACAAATATTAATAAATCTTAATATTATTTAAAAATAAGATCCAATAAATAAACCTTTTTTTTACAAATTAATAAAAACAAAAATTCAAACTAATGAAAAAATTAGATGTTACAACAAAGAAATAAAAATTCAAATAACTAAATATGATTTCAAAGCAAAAAAATATAACTTAATTTTTGCCCAAATCATTTCTCTTGAATATATTAAACATATTCAATTTATAGAAAAAAAATTCACGCGCAAAGTGTGTAATATCAACACGCACGAAGCGCGACCCGGCGCTCGTACTTAAAAAACAGCTACCAACGAACCTGGTAGATGACACTTCCCATGAACCCGTAAAATTAAACAAAAAAAAATATCCCTCTCTAAAAGAACTAGAAAAAGAAAACCAAAAAATAAAGTGCATGAAAAAAAAGCTAAGTCAAAAGCTACATAAGCTGACTGTAGCATCAAAGATAAAGCCTCAAAGAGTGAAAGACCTCGTCCAGCTCAATAGGGGGAGTGAACCATATAAATAACTGTCCTAGAGAAGCTACAGAGGTCCCAATAGCATATCGATTCTCAACTCGCCAATGAATAAGGACACCCGACCCGAACTGCTCATCTCAACCGCTAGAACTATAAAAACTCAATAGACAATGTGAGGTTTATACATACATACACACAGATATACATACATACATACATGTATGTATTTATGTAAGACAATCACATACACACACACACATAGCAACAATTCTCTCTCGTAAGTTGTTGATACAGGACTGTATATTTTTAAGGAACTCTTGAAAATCGGTGCTACAAGCTAATTTATAGGAATTGTTCGAAATCCAATTAAACCCAAAAAAATGCAGTGATATAAGTCAGGTTATCTATTGTTGGAGTATTATTACTATTGAAAAGTCTTTGATTTCTTTCAAGCCAAATATACCAAGCTGCGATAGTGGAAATAGCGTCTAGTAAGTACTGCCTACTATGGACAATAGAACCATCTCAACGTAGATCAATAATACTCATAATTAAGAATATCAGAAGTAATATTAAAATCAAAAAATTTAATAATATGTAGAAGCGTTTACCTAGTAAACTGACAATCATAGTATGTGTGTGTAATCGTTTCTAAGTTCAACATTGCAGTAAATACATTTTTTTATCAGTGTGCACATTTTTCTTTTTTAAAAATTCAATAGTATTAAATTTTACATGTAGTATTAACCATATATGTAACTTGGATCTAGGGGGACATTCGCTTTCCACCTAATTTTAAAAATATTAGATTTAATTCTTGAGAAATTTAGAAATCTACAGAATGAGTTAGATGTAAATTTGCTTGTCCTATCTGAACACCAAATTTTTGTATCATTAATATTGTCTACAGTATAAAGTTCTAATTTGACACATAGAAGAGCAAATTAGTAGAGTAGTACCTTTTAGTGCACGATTAAAGCTAAACTTCCAAGAAGAGCTCAGATTAGGTCTATGGACCTCTGAAATTAGTACAATTTCAAAATTACAAATATCATAAAGTTGTTTAAGTTCTACTTTAAGAGGAATAATAGAAATTTAACAGTCATGCCAAAAGAAAGTGTTATTGCCTGAATGCACTATGTTACCAATACTAATTTAAGAATATCAAAGCCTTTAAAAACTGATCTCCAAAAGTGTGACAAATTATTGTGGTTGCTTGGAACTAATTTGTGCAAATTATGGGAGCCTACATAAAATTGATTAGAATTAAGTTCTTTTCAAATTAAGTTGTCTTTATTATTATTAAACTTCCACAACCCTTTACCTAGTAGTGAAACATTGAGATTGTGAAGATTGATTATCCCTAACTCTCCTCATCTTTCGGGTTACGAACCGAATCCCACCCGACGGACTTTAAAATACTACTAAAGTTATCCCCAGCCCATAGAAAGTCACTTCTATTCTTATTTATTTTATCGATCATCATTTTGAAAATAGATAAAATGACATTCAATAAATATGTAGCTTTGATAAAATAGAGTTGATTAGAACTACCATCCTACCCTCGATAAAAATTTACCATTCCACCTACACAGTCTTTTGCTAATTTTATCGATAATGGTTAATTTGTCATTGTACTTGAGTTTGGTTGATCTTATTATGAACTCTAAGTAATTAATTGGAAATTCATGGCGTTACAATTTAAAGTGGTGACATTCTGACTCTTTACATTATCGACGTCATTAAGTACTAAAACTGAATTTTTGTCAAAATTAATATTTAGACCAAATAGTAACTCAAAGCTGTACAAAATAAACTTAAGAGCTATAATATGATGGGCAAATGTGAAGTAAATAGTATGGTGTCATCGGCCTACTAGATGACAAAGAGACCACAACTCATAACCTCATATTCAACCTTACCTAAAATCTCATTACTAGCAGCTAGCTTAATAATCCAAAAATGTTAGCCGCTAAGTTAAACAAGTAAGTGATAAAGGGTCACCTTGCCTAAGTCCATGTTTTGGCTGGATTTATTCCCTAAAATACTTTTTACCATGATACTAGAGTTTTTAGTCTTAAGAAGAGCCATAATCCAACCTGTCCATTTTAGGCTAAAACCTCTAGTCAGTAGTAAGTCATTCAGAAAAGTCCAATCAAGTGAATCAAAAGCTTTGGTGAAGTCTAGTTTTAAGAGCGCATAGGTGACATTATTTTTACAGCACAAATTAATGAACTCTTGAACAATTACAACTCCATTTGTGATATTTCTACCCTTGATAAAAGTGGTTTTCATACTATCGATTAGCTTATTCATTTTAGAACTAAGTCTATTCCCTAAAACTTTTGAGATGATTTTAAGGAGCAATTTAGAAGCAAAATAGATCTAAAGTTTTTTCATTCATTCACACAAACTTTCTTGTGTAATATAATTACATTAGCAAAGTTAAATGTGCCTAGTTGCAGCGTACCATTATTGAACTCATTAAACATTTTAATTAGATCAGATTTTAAAATAGACTAAAACTTTTAGTAAAATAAAACCGGAAACCAATCGATACCTAGCACCTTATCGCATGGCATATTCTTAATGGTCGTTAAAATTTCCTCCTATGGAAATTGGGAATCCAAACCATACAATTCAACCCTTGTATCAGTGCGATATAATTCATTCCAATTAGCTCCAATCCTATGGCTCATCCTAGTTCCAAAAATATATTTATACTGCTTAGTAAAAGCCTTATTTAATTCATTTTGATCAAAAATTTATACTCCATTGATAATAATTGAGTTAATGGTGTTACTACATTTTCTACCATTAGCAACTTTATGGAAAAATTGGTATTCTTGTCACCTTAGTCCATCCACTGAATTCTAGCTCTTTGTTTCCGCTTAATTTCCTCCCGAGTTAAAGTTTTATTTAGTTCCTCCTTTAAATTTGAAAGGACAATCTTCCCTACTAAATTCAAGGCTCTAGTTTCTTTAATTTTATTTAACTTTAGAATCTCATATAGTAAATTCTCCTTTTTGGGTATAATATTCCCGATTATTCTTCTTCAATCTTTAAGAAAGATTCTTAAAACTCTAAGTTTGCTTACAAAAATCTTGGCTATATTACCCAAAAATCTAGAATTATAAAAATTCAAAGAAAGCCATTTGTTAGTAATTATATTTGTAAAGTTGTTTTCTAACAGCCACATCTTCTCAAATCTAATTTTTTTTGAATGCCATCATAAGAAAGAACAATCAGACAAAGATTCGAATAAATACTTCGAAGACCAACAAACTTACAGATGAAGAACTTATCTTCAATCTTATCACTAATGAAAAACCTAACCAGTAGCGCCAATCAAGGGCAATTCTCTAGAGTTCGGTCAGGTGAAATGTTTGTAAGTTAATGGTAACTCGATCAAGTTACTAGCGATGATAAACTGGCCAATCTCTTCCATAGCAGTAAGTCTCCTTCTATAGAAGCCCGCTCCCTTAAGATACTAGTAACGTTAAAGTCCCCTCCTAAAATTCAAGGGACCTAGGCGAGTGCTCTAAACACAAGACATGCGCTCTAATGGGCCATGCGCTCGACGTTGGAGTGAAGCTCGTATACAGTAGAGACGTTGAGGATCGAATTAACGTCTAAAAAGATAAGGTTAAACAGGTAAACACTAATAATTTATTGCAACAGCGGAATGCAATTATCACGTTAGCCTACTAATAAACTCCCCTCCCTCCGAGCTACCCCTAGCCAGGGACAAAACCCATTGACTAAAGAGAAAACTTCTAAACTCCTATAGAAACAATAATTAGGATTTTAAATTTTAGTTTCTTGTAATAGCATGATGTCAATGTTGTTATCTTTAAAAAATACTGAATTTTATTACTTTTGTCTAAAACGTGAAGACCTTTAATGTTCCAACTGTTATACCTCATGGTCTGAAAGATCAAGCCATCTCAAGTTCCCTACTTCTAATGAACTCGGTGTTAATATGAAAGCCATCAAACGAAAAACATGCACTAGTAGCTATGTGGTGTAAAGCCTAAGCGGATAAAGTACTCAGGTCGTAAGGACTATAGATGTTATCGAAAAAAGGTTCTATACCTTCAACACCCGAGCCAGGGGAAGCATCCACAAGTGTACAAGCAGAAATATCTCTAGAGCCCCTCAACCTCGTGCTTCTCCTAATAGTGCCAATGGAAGCCACTTTCTTATTTCCTCTATGGCTGCTCCTAGAGGAGGCAGTGTTTTTGGAACCAATGCTCGAGCGGTTTTGAAGGAGAGCTGAATGAAGAAGTCGTAGTCCACATGTTGAACCTTCAACTGCCTTAAGAATAGCTGGGACATCAGAATATGGCAGTAACGCTAGGCACACTAATGCTCCATCGATGTCATAAGCCATCTCCATCCACATAGCATCCTCACAACTAATAATGTAAAGTCCCTTTGAAGTGGCAACTCCACCATAACCATCCCTCCTACTCTAATGGAACACACTTCTGAAGCATTCCTACCCGACTATGGTCCATCCATACCCATTGACAAAACTACAGTTCAACTTCACCTACCTTGACTCCACTTATGTCATCTTCACTCAGTGTCATATCACCAACCCCTCTCAACTCATCCACTCCAATTAATCCTACAACTGTAGTTCTACTATCCATTAACTCCTTAACTATATATCATGAAAAAACCCCATTGCTTCGAGACAAAACTACAGCCTTGTTGTGTCTGCATATAGAATCACCTACCTCATGCACGTTATCACTTACCTTATGCCTTGTTTTTTTTGAAATGGTACTTTACATACAACATGTCACTGGAACAACATATCACATGCCAATAAATGTTCGAATCACACTATGCAAGTTTCGAACTTGTGACTTCTCGCACCAAAGCCAAATAACTTAACCACTTGGACAATGGTGCTTGTCACCTTATGCCTTGTTTTGTCCATATAGTTACAGAGTTGTTCACCCATTTTTTAAATATTTGCAAAATATATGTTTATATCCGTCCACTGTGCAAATAATTATTTAAATCATGCATTCATTTTGCAAATTTTTGCAAAAAACATCTTTATATCCATTCATTTTGCAAATATTTACAAGAAAATATATTTACTATTTTGAAAATATATTTACATTTACCATTTTGAAAAAAAATTGCATCCATTCTTTTTGCATATTGTAGAAACTTTAATATTTTCTCTTAATAATAATTATATATCCATTTTTTATAAATTAGTGAAGGAATTTTTGTTACTTGTAGTCCTTTAACTTTTGATGTATGTAATTTAGTATTTTTTTAGCTTGACCTTTCTTTTCTCTATGATCTTCCACTATTAATCATTGTTTATCATTGAGTTTGTCTTTAATTTCTGGTGATTAAATGAAAATTAGGAGGAAATTTGATTTTATGCAAGAGTGGTGCAACAACAAAGTGATTTAGGGTATTGTTTTTTTTTTGAAAAAAGGTACTTTATTAACATAGAAGGGCATATATTTCCATGATATGCCTCATTAAAACCTTGTAACCCCCCTAACCTAATCGGGTACCTTACAAGGAAAAAGAGTACATATCACTTCCATATATTAACGATACAACACAGAGAAAACGGATCCAAGTTGTTGAACAGATGGAGGAGTTGAAACAAAGTTTAAAATGCACTCAAAATCATCCGTAATAACAACTTGGACCGATAAAAAACTAAACAGAAAATAAAACAACAACAAAAGCAATGTAAAAGACATCCTTCTCAAGGATGCAATCCAGAACCTTCTAAAAAGAAGTGTGAAGCCACTTCTGTCTCGATAGGGGAGCAAAAGCCATATGCCAAGCAAAGGCACAAACGGATCTGGAAACACAAGTGGACAATAATCTCATCAACGGGGAGTTGCCAGAAGAATCCCTCTAGTGTAAGAGCAGGTCAGGGGGGATGCGAAGGAACTATGGTCCTGCTGACAATGTTCCAGTTTTCGCAGATGAGTTTCGCTTCTCTACTAACTTCTCTATCTTGGATTAAGTGTTGCGTAAGCATTTTAACATCATGATTTATCAGGGTGTTTCTAACTGATGTTGGCATTTCAATACCTCTGAAGATCCTGTTGTTTCTTTCGCACCAAATGTTCCAAATCAGGGAAGTAAACACTATGTTGATGATTTGGTTGTCTAAAGTTTGATTCTTGTTGTTGTTGCTTATGCATTCCATAATCTGGTTAATGTTGAAATTTAGATTGATGTCTAATTTCAATTTTTGCATGGTATTTTCCAACAGCTTGTTTGAATACGGGTAGTTGAAAAATAGATGGTCTCTATCTTCTATATGGCTTGCGCATAAGTTGCATTGTTGGTCAATGTCTGTGTTCCATTTGCTAATACGAACCTTGGTTTTCAATTTGTTTTGGATGGCCAGAAGAGCACATGTTGACATTTTGTGGGCACATCCCTTACCCCATATGATTTTTGTCCAGAAATATTCTGGGTGCTTATTTCTTAATTGATTCCATGCTGACTTTAGTGTAAATTGTCCATTGTCACTTGGTAGCCAATTCCAGTAATCTTTTTCATACTGTGGTTGAATGTTAACATTATATATGGTTTGATGGTACTAAGTAGGGACATAATTGATGTTTTGTTTCCATTTATGGTTGGAGATCAATTCAGACACTTTTCTGTTATGTCCTCTAATCATTGACATGGTATTCCATCCTATGTCATCTATTAGTGAGGTTCCATTGATCCAAGGATCAAACCATAGGTTTGTGTCATCCCCATTGACTATGTTTTTGTTAATGAGACCTTTGCACCACTGTCTTGCTCGAAGTAATGTTTTCCAGGTATTTGATGCAGTAGGATCAGTGCTAGCATTCCAGAAGTTTGCATTTTTACAATATTTGTTTTGCATCCATTTAGCCCATGTGGATTCACAATTGATAAATTTCCACAAAAGATTTGAGGCCACTGCTTTAGAGATATCTTCAATTTTTCTGATGCCAAAACCACCTTCAGTTTTAGTTCTGCACACTTCTTCCCATTTCATTTGGTGAGCTTTAGATTTCCATAAAAAATTTGCACATAAGCTATCAATTCTTTGCATAACTGCCAGTGGGAATTGAGAAAATTGAAGCCAGAACTGCAATATAGGGTGGATTACAGTTTTAATTAGTTCAGCTCTGCCACTAATGTTTAGTATCTTGCTGTGCCAATAATTGAACTTTTTGTTAATTTGATCTATTAACCCTCCAAAATCCCATTTTTTCAGTTTGTTGTTTGATAAAGGAATGCCAAGATAGATAATTGGCAAGTTACCAATATGCATATTAAGTATGTTGGCTATCTGGTCTTTATTTGTGGCACCTTTGCTAAAAAAATAGAGTGGATTTGTTGGGGTTTAACTCCAGACCTGTAGTGTTGCACAGATTTTGAAAATTTTGCTTGATGCAGGTAGCATTTTGAATTGTGGCTTTAGTTAATATCAAAATGTCATCTGCATAAATCAGATGTGTAATCACTGGTTCATTTTGAATAATGGGGGTTAAAATGCCTTTGTGGAATTCCATGTCCAGAATAATAGTCAAGTATTCCATAGCTATGGCAAATAGGTAAGGTGAGAGGGGGTCACCTTGTCGTAATCCTCTTGAACTATTAATGAAGCCATGTGGTGACCCTTCTACTAGCACCGAGAAAGTGGGTGTAATAATACATTCATATATGAGGTCCACAGATCTGGGGGGAAAGTTCATTGAAATCAGCATATGATGAATAAAATCTCTATTAATTTTATCATACGCCTTATGCAGGTCAATTTTCAGACATAATTCATTGGATTTTTTCCTGTTGAACCCTCTTATCATTTCGTAAGCTAGGAATGAGTTATCTGTAATAACTCTTCCAGGAATGAAAGCATTCTGCTTATAGGAGATTAGATCATTCATGAGGATTTTCATTCTATTGCATAAAAGATTTGCAAGTATTTTATAAGATACATTGCATAGGGAGATTGGTCTGAAGTCAGTCATGTCCACTGCGTTTGGATTTTTTGGGATAAGACAAATGAATGTATGATTGATTTCTTTAATGATTTTCCCTGCTTGTAGGGTAATGTTCATAGCATTCCATATGTTGTATTTGATTTGTTCCCAGTGAATTTTATAGAATTTAGAATTAATTCCATCCGGTCCTGGGGAACTATTGTCACTAATTTGAAAAACTGCATCTTTAACTTCTTCGAGGAGAAAAGGCTTGCAGAGGTTTTCTTTTGCATTTTTTGAGAGGATTTTTTTGCATATTATGTCTGGAAATTGAGTTTTGTCTGTAGGCGATGAAAATAGATTTGAGAAATATGTTGTGGCTGCTCCACCAATAGTTTCTGATGCTGGATACCAATCTCCATTCTCTTGAAGAATGGATTTATTTCCCCTTGGTGGTTTAATTTTATTGATTTTTGAGAAGAAAAATTCAGTTGGTTTGTCTCCTTTTGTCAACCAGTTTATTTTCATCCTTTGTTCATTGTCTATCGCAATATTCCTCATAATATCATAAATCAGTGCATTTTTCGAGCTATATTCTTCAATTAGATAGTTGTTAAGAGGTTCACGAACTAATTTCTTGTATATATCATTTGTTTCCTCTTTTAACTTGTCTAATTCAGAGTATATATTGCTTTTATTTGCTATCCAGTTTTTCAGAGTAACTTTCACAGTTTTTAATTTACATAGGAGATTGTAAAGAGCGTTCCCTAGAAATTCTTGCGCCAGAACTGGTTGGACGATGCTCTGGTATCCACTTTGTCGATGCCACGAATTTTTATATTTGAAAGGTATGGGCTTTTTTCTCGTGTTCTGGATTATTAAATTAATCATGATAGGGGTGTGATCACTAATGGAATGATTTCCAAAGTGTATACCATATTGTTTGAACTTTTCAGACCATAGAGAATTGACAAACACTCTGTCTATTTTGCTATGAATTGAAAATTGCAGACCCCCTCTCCAAGTATAAAAATTACCTGAATACATTGGCTCAGTAAGCCGAGAATTGTTAATGCAGTTCATAAAATCATGGTCTCCCATATCAGTGTAATTATCATTATTTATTCTTTCCGTAGAAGATAATATTGAGTTAAAGTCTCCGGCTAGAAGCCAAGGCAGATTAATACGCATAGACTGTTCAGTAATGTATGTCCATAGGTCCTTCCTCTTCATTTCATCGTTATGACCATACACAGATGTGCATATCACACTGAGGCCATTATAATTATGTAGGATACTAGTGATGTGTTGTTCATTCGTGTGGAGAATAATATTTGACCATTGACTTGAATCCCAGATTATTAGAATACGACATTTCTGACCATCTAATATATTATGTGTAAATTTCCATTTAGTGTGGATTTTATTCATGAAGATATCAATATTACTTGCCGAGAGTTTATTTTCAAGCATGCAAATAAAAGAAAACTTATTACTATTCACTAATCTCACCATTTCCATTTGCTTGGCTGGGGAATTCATACCCCTTATGTTCCAAAAGGGAAACTCCATCTAAATATTGTTTTCGAGGTAGCTACTGTTTTCTGGAGGAGTAGCATTTCCCAGTAACTTCTCTTTTTTTGATTTTCTGTTTTTTCCTTTTAGTTGATTCACCATGGTGCGCCATGCAGGATTGTCGACGACATTAGAATCTGTTGAAGCTGTAAATTCAAAGGGGGTTTCATATGTTCTTATCTTTCGCGTGTTGCTGGTTTTGGAATTATGGGAAGAGTTAGTGATTTGTTCTGTGGAGTCAGGCATACTGGACACTTTAGATTGGACCATGCATATATCTCTGGGGTCATGAAGGAGTGTATCTGTATCGGCATTTGTAATTTGTATACTTGATATTGTTTCTGTCTCATTGGTATTAATGCTTGGACTTGTAATTTTATTCAGGACTGTAACTTTTTGATGTGGTAACTGTGTTTGCTTTGAATGCTCCTGTGTAGAGTCTGTAATAACAGTTTGTTGAGGATTAGAGGTTACTGGAATTATCTGTTGTAGTGTTTCAGAGATATTCTGAAAGATAGTCACTGTTTCATCGATATTATGGTTGTTCTTTACTTCTTCCTCCACGTTATTCTCGCTGTTATCTATCAACATGTCTGTGTTGTTCTCTTTAGATGGAACAGTACCTGTTTTTGGTTGCCACACTTTATTAAATTGACAGTTGATTTCAGCATGTCCAAAACTCGAACAGTTCGTGCATAACGATGGTTTCCATTCGTAACTCACTTCTTGCCATATCATTTTATTGTCTTCGGTTATTATGGGAATCTTACTAGGGAATTTTAACGAGTTATTTATTTCAACTAGAACTCTCGCGTAAGCTATTTTGATGATGCCTTCAGTAGTCTTATCCAGTTTGATTGGGGAGCCAAGCACTGAGGCAATCCTACTAATTCCTTCTTCTGTCCAATAATCCAAAGGGAGATTAGGGAGGCGTATCTAGATTGGGATTGTGTGCAAGAGTTCTTTGCTGAGGTGCATTCCCAGAGACCATCTTTTCATCACCATTAATTTTTTATTGTAGAAATAAGGACCCCCTTCTAGAATTTTGTCACAATCTTGTTTTTTGTTGAACTTTATAACATAGAATCTGTTTTCCTTCGAGTAAATTGAGAATTCATCTTCTGGTTTCCATACTCTAATAATATATTCTTTGAAATACGGATAATACGGCTTCGGGCCTACTACATATACCACTATGGCGTTGTCCCATTGCTTTTTAGGCTTTAGCACCACTTCTTCTGACATTTTGGCACATTGAAGTGAGTTTAATTCTCGTGGTTGATAGAACTTCAATGGGATAGTGACAGGGATATTGTTGCCTTTGACTACTTCGTTCCAAGCACGACTGGATGGGGTGGAAAAGTTCCACCTTTTCGGGACGGAATTGTTTGCGGTCTGGGGAGTTTGAGGAGTAGTAAGGCGAGACGAACTTTGACTAGGGTTATTAACATTTGTAACAGTGGGTGGACGAGACGGAAAAGTGGTTTTCTGATGCAAGTCTCTATCAGTAGGGTTACATGTTCGCGAATTAGGCAGATTAGGAGGGGTACGTTTCCATTTACGTCGACTCACCAAGGTGAATCCATTGTTGTCAGCAGGATTTCGTTCTTTGGAAGCTAACGGCAGGAATCCCGGTGGAGGTTCTACATCTGAGGGAGGGGGATCTAGGGGGCGAGTGGCTTGAGGTTCCATTGTCATGGAATAGGCGCGGTGTCGATGGGGAGAGGGCAATCAAACAGAGGATTCACAAATTGGGGAGGACGAACGAAGAGGGGAACGGCGGCGGCTTAGGCTTCGGGGACATCTGATAAAATTGGAACGATACAGAGAAGATTAGCATGGCCCCTGCGCAAGGATGACACGCACAAATCGAGAAATGGTCCAAATTTAGGGTATTGTTAGTTTTGAAAATACATGTGGATTTGTATATTTGATTGAGACAAGTGTTTTATTATAAAAATAATGGTGTTTGCCAACAATTCCCTCTATTTTATACAATAATTAGTGTGAACCTGTGCTTTGCATATGGGTGTGGTGGAAATATAGTAGTAACATAGAAAATAGAAAAATAGGAATATCGTCGACATAAAGAATAGAAAGTAAATAAGGTAAGGGAACAAAAGGTATAGTAAGTAAGAGGACCGTTAAACCATAGTTTTACGATACTGAAAAAAGCATAGTGAAATACATATAGAAATAGTTCGATATTATTCACATTTTAGATGAATACAAACTTTTGTACTTTATGTAGGTCATTAATATGACAATGAATCTATTTATTAAAGTTGTTCTATAAATATACAGTTGTTCAGTATACAAACTATACTACCTATAAGAGATGAATTTTAGATACAATGGCTGAAAAAGTCCTTACATTTGCATCTCACGTTGAATTTTTCATTGAGGTTCAATTGTGCATGGTTATAACCAAACAATACATCTAGCTTAGCTCCGAGCTAGACCTAGGCATTTTATGCACTTGTTGAAGCATCTGCATCATCAATCAATTAATTGTTAGATCATTATAAATTTAAAAATGAAAACTAAGGATAAGACAAATGATATTATCATTTATATACTTGTTTAAACACCATGCATCAAGCATCACTTCAAGCTAATCTTAGATCAACTTTTGAAAATATGCAAGGAAACTAATATAAACATTCAAGATAAGTAAAACTGGAAAAACAACATTTTACAAAGTATCAAATTATTTTACAAATTAAGCATGTTTACACAGTATTGAATTATTTTACAAAGAAATACATTTTCAAACTAATAATTTAAAGTGTTTTTCAAAATTACAAAGGGTATATCGACATACTCTACCCCTATATGTCGACATACTAGCCGTGATTTTCAAAAATCAAATTTCAAAAGAAGTGTTTATTCGTCGTATCTCTACGAACGAATACGACTATTATTCCTCTATAAATAACTGTCTTTTCAACGAATTTTAACATCATTTTTCATTCTTCTTTTCTCCTCCTTATCCTTTTTCATTTTCTAAATAAAAATATAAACATACACTACCTAATTTCAAACCAGAATCAAACTCAATCACCATTATTTTGATTTTCTATCATTTTCACTTTGATTTCAATCTTCTCTCTTACTCTTGTCAAGATCAAAGTGTTATTCAAGATTTATAGGATCATTTGTAATCAAGATCGAAGATTTAAGTTTGTAAAACTCTATCAAATTGAACTACTATACTTGTGAATGAGATTGTAGCCCTTAAATCAATTGGGTGTGCTTAGTAGTCTGTAAATCTAGTTTGTGTGCTTGTAGCCCAGAAATTAAGTAACTCCACCCAAAGGTCAGGATTCTAGAGGGTATATCTCGTGGCCTTGAAATCGAGATTGTATTTTCATTTACTAGTTGAAAAGAAATCCGTACAAGGAATTGTACGGGACTAGATGTAGGGTAACTCCGAACTAGTATAAAATTATGGTGTGTTCTTTCCTTTTACTTTTATTGTATTTACTTTTATATGTGTTTAGATTCTATGATTGTTTCTATGATTAATAATTGCATAATTCCAAGTATAATTTCAAAAGATTTCAAAAAGATTCATCTAAATTAATAAACACTAGTCATCCTCTCTCTAGTGTTAATTTAGCCTTAAAATCCCTATTCCGCAATCTTACGTTTGGTATCAGAGTGATGGTTTTCAAAGTATTCATAATCTTATTTTTGAAAAAAATCATGGCATTCTTTAATAATATTTTTAACACTATTTTTGAAAGAATAATTTATAAAATCATTAATACAACGTTTCATAGATTTGCATCTATTCATTATGAAAAGTCACGTGATCTATTAAAAAGGAATGACTTGTAGGAACAGATGTGTTACATGCCTTTTGGTGAACAACCATCTGATAATTAGACACTATAGATCAAAAAGGATAAATGGATATTGGATAATGGTTGTTCAAGACACATGATTAGAAATATGGAGATTTTTAAAGATATGGTTACAAAGATGGAGGATCAGTCAATTTTGGTTATAATTCAAATGGATGTGTAATTGACGTCGGCAATGTCAGTAATTCTAAAACTCCTACTATTTCAATATTTTTTTACCTAGGAATTTAATACATAGTCTATTAAGTATTAGTTAGTTGTGTGATAATGGTTTTAAAATTAAATTCATAAAAGATAAGTGTCACATTAAAGATAATGTATCAAACATTATCTTTGAAGATATTAGGATATGAAACATTTATATATTAAGTATGAAAATCTCAAATGATAACTTATGTTTTTTTGGCTGAAAGAAGTGACCCTCGGATTTGACATAAAAGATTTGGTCATTTGAATTTCAAACTTATTTCTAAAATTGCTAAAAATAATTTAGTTAGAGGTCTTCCCAAAATGAACTTCAAAGTTAATAATCTATGTGATGCATGTTAATTAGGTAAAATTAGGAAAAGTTCATTTAAATCTAAAGATATGATTTTTACTTCTCATCCCCTTAAAATTATTCACTTAGATCTTTTTGGTCCCTCTCGAATACAATCTATAAATCATAGTAGATATGTATTTGTAACGTAGATGACTATTCTTGGTTTACGTGGACGATTTTCTTAAAACTTAGAAGTGATGTTTTTGAATTGTTTAAGATCTTTGTTAAAGAACTCAAAATCAAATGTCCAAAAAATTTAAAACTATTCGAAGTGATCATGGTGGAGAATTCGAAAATGAAAATTTTGAGAATTTCTATAACAAGAAAGGTATAACCCATAATTTTTCATTTTCAAGAATACCACAACAAAATAGAGTAATAGAACATAAAAATAGAATGAATCGAGAGTGTGCTAGAACTATGCTAAATGTTAGTAATTTACCTAAGATTTTTTGGGCCGAGGCAATAGGTACTGCATGTTATATGCTAAATAGAAATTTAATAAGACCATTATCTAAAAAACTCCTTATGAATTTATTATATAATAAGAAACCTAAAGTATAAGAGCCTTTGGTAATAAATGTTTTATTTTAAATACAAAGGATAATTTTGATAAATTTAAACTAAATCAAATAAAGGAATATTTATTAGATATTCAAATAGAAGTAAAGCTTATAGAGTTTTTAATACTAGAACTAATACTATTGAAGAGACATTACATATCTCGTTTAATGAAAAATTTAGAAGTAATAATGAAAAATTGGATAAAGAAGAAAATTCAAAAGACGTAGATCAAAAACTATATCGAGAAATGATTGGATCATTACTCTATATAACTGCTAGTAGACATGATATAATGCATAGTGTTTGTCTCTATGCAAGATATCAATCTCAACTTAAAGAAACTCATTTAAAATCCATAAAATAAATTTTAAAATATTTTAATAACACACTAGACTATGGACTTTTTTATCCAAAAGATGACTCCTTTGAACTAATTTCATATAGTGATGTTGATTATGCTTGTTGTAAATCGGATTAAAAAGGTACAAGTGTAACTTGTTACTTTTTGGGACACTCTCTAGTTTTCTGGTTTAGCAAAATGCAAAATACTATCTCTCTTTCTATGAAAGAAGCAGAATATATTTCGGCAGTATTAGCATATTCATAGGTTATTTATATGCAACAAACTTTAAGAGATTTTGGTTTGAATTTTACTAAACCACCAATATATTGCGATAATACGAGTGTGATTAATCTATATAAAAATCTAACTTATCATGATATAACTAAACATATTGATATAAGACAACATTTTTTTAGAGATAATGTAAATAAAGTAATAATATAACTTGAATTTATAAAGACTGAAAACTAAATAGCTGATATATTAACTAAACCATTGAATCAAACATCCTTTACTAAGTTAAGAAGAGACTGGGAATCTATTCTCTATCGAAAATTTAAAAATAATAACATAAAATTACATAATTCATAAGAAAAATAAAATAAACAAAAAAATTACATGTATATCGGCATACGTGAGACCTATATGTCGACATACAATGGTAAAAATCATTTCTAAATTTTTTCCCTTTTAGGGTTTAAATTGGTGGTTGTATAAACACCCTAATTCAATTTTCTTCTCTCTTTTTCTACAGTTTCTCTCTTCTAAACTTCTGAATAAAATAAACTATGGCATTCGCTTCAAATCCTATCCAAAATTCAACGTTTTCCTTCTATTTTCCTACCTCTAGACCCTTTCAAAACACTATTATGGCCAAATTCATCAAATTGTAGGGAGATATGAAGAATGTTCTACATATGTTGACTGAAATTCAAATCATACAACTCTGAATGTCAAGGGAAAACAGAGTAGAGTTCTACATAATTTGCAGAAAAATCTAATAGATAACCCTATAAATCTAATAGTTATCGAAGATGAATCCGCCAATTTGGTCATCCATAATCTTCTTTAAAGCAGCAATGAAGAAGAAAAAGAAAAGAAAAGAAAGAACATATGGAGGAGGAGGAAGAAGTTCAATGCGTGGGAGAAGTATGCTTCGATCGAGATGGAAATCTCGTCGAACAAAATGGAAACTTTTGCCTTCATTATCCTTATTGTTCCATTAGAAGTCTCCTTTCAGTTAGAATTCTCGTTAGAATAGGACTTCTTCTTTATTTAATTTAAGAATTGTATGTATTTTAACTTTAATTTGACTTATTTTGTGTATCGATTGATTGGTTTGTAAATATGATAATTGAATACATGTATAGTACGGTTTGGTTACTATTAATGATTTATGCTTCGCTTATCATTTCTTATATATCATTCTTGTCATTTTGCATTTCATGATCATATCACTTTTCATTTATATAAATATATATATATATATATATATATCATTATGTGTATATAGTGTTTATTTAAGGGGAGATAAAATTAGTATTAACAGTTAAGGTTAGAATTGTAGTTATAGTTAGTTATTTCTGATTGATGACAAAGTGGGAGAAATATATTAAAGATTAGGCATAGATTAAGGGAGAGTTATATTATATTTTATATACAAAATTGTCATCATCAAAAATGGGGACATTGTTAGTACCTAAGACATTGGTTTTGATGTTAACAACATTTGGAAATCATATAAAATATAAATACTAATGTTTTATTAAGGTATATAGTATATAGTGCAGGATATTAGACAGTAATGATTTAAGAAGACTGTACAGTATCGAGTAAAGATTAAAGAGATTCAAGATTTTGATATAGAGACTCAAGAGCTAGAGAATGAAGACTCATGAGTATTGAAGAGTTAAAGATTTCCAAATATTCCGAACAAGTCATAAAGTCATAGCTTCATGTTGAAATTCTGATAGCACTTGATCTCTATCTCATCTCTCTCTCTCTATTTTTAAAAAAGTTTTTAAATATTCTTATCAAAACAACTTTTAAATAGTTTTCAATTTCTTATACTTATAAATATTATTTTAAGTTTTTGATATTTTACTAAGTTGTTGCTTTTACTAAATTTTTATTTATATTGGTTTATTTTTTAAAAATCTTATCATATAATTTTACTAAAGCTTTATTATGATTTAAAAGTGTATAAGTTATATTTGAGCATGTTTACAAAGTATCAAATTATTTTACAAAGCAATATATTTTCAAACTAATATTTGAAAGTTTTTTTCAAAATTATAAAGAGTATGTCGACATACTCTACCCTTATATGTCAATGTACTTGCCGTGACTTTCAAAAATAAAATTTAAGAAGAAGTGTATATTTGTCGTATCCCTTCACGAACGGACATGATCATTATTTCTTTATGAATACTTGTCTTCGCAATGAATTTTATCATCATTTTTCATTCTTCTTCTCTCCTCCTTATCTTCTTTCATTTTCTAAAAAAAAATATAACCACACTCCACCAAAATTCAACTAGAATCAAACACAATCACCATTAGTTTGATTCTCTGTCATTTGCTCTTTTATTTCTATTTTCTCACTCACTCCAATCAAGACCAAAGTGATATACAAGAGTTGTAGGATCATTTGTTTCAGGCCTAGCCCTGGTCAAAGGCCACCGAGATGGTGGTAGGGCCTCGGATTTTTTGGGACCTTAAAATTTTATAATGACATATATATATATATATATATATATATATATATATATATATATATATATATAGTTATACAAAGGTAACATATTCATAAATAATCAAAGTTTAATATGATCTAGTGGTGAAGACATATCATTCATTCACTTGCAACCAGAGTTCAACACTTCTCTACGCATTATTTTTTTCCTTGCATATTTTCATTTGTGTTTCTGAGGCCCATATGGAAAAGGTGATTAGGCTTCGATGTTTTTCACCATGGGCCTCTAGTTAATCAGGGCCGACCCTGATTTGTAATCAAAATAGAAGACCTGAGTCTGTAAAATTCTGTCAAATCAAACCACCATGCTTATGGGTGAGATTGTAGCCCATAAATCAATAAAGTGTGCTTAGTAGCCCGTAAATATAGAGGGTGTGCCTGTAGCCCAAAAATCAAGTGACTCTAGCAAAGGCCGGGATTCTGGAGGGTATGTCTCATCGCCTTGAAATCGAGATTGTATTTGCATTTACTAGCTGAAAAGAAATCTGTACAGGGAATTGTATGGGACTAGATGTAGGGTAACTCCAAACCAGCATATAACCATGATGTATTCTTTCCTTTTACTTTTACTGCATTTACGTTTATTTGTGTTTTGATTATATGATTGTCTCTATGATTAATAATTACATAACTCTAAGTATTATTTCAAAAAAATTCAAAAAATTCATATAAATTAGAAAATGCCATTCATCCCTCTCCTTTAGTGTTAACTTAGCCTTAAGGTCCTTATTCCGCAATTCTCACATCTACATCTTTCTCTTCCAAGCCTATATTACTACAGTTGTGCTAAAATACATGATTATATGTCAATAAATGAATAAAATAAATATAAAGTAAGTTTCCCAGTAATGTCATATGTCAATTTCCAATCGAAGAACATTTACAAAAAGCAACTACAGTATTGGTAATAGTAGTGGAAATTTGCTTATGCTTAGACTCGATAGAAAAATAATTTGCAAAGAGAAATTATGATTTGTTTGAGACAAACAAATGCAAACTTATAGTAAAAAAAGTTATAGAAAATTTAGTCAAAATGAATAGAAATGAATGAAAAGTGTGATATTTTATTAAAATTTATAAAATGGTAAACACTTTTAGACTTTGATGATAGTGATATGTGATGAAAAGTGTAACATCCCGCCTTCTCGCACACTTTAAACCGACACACATGCCGATTCAAACCATACGGAAGGGCGGATTTGTTATGGGGTAAATAAGAAAAAAAACAGAGAAGAAATAAACAAATAGAATCTCACAGCTGAAGGATAAAATATAATAAGAAAATATAAAGTTTATAAAACTGTTTACAAACATTTATATAATACATATCAGAGTTACACATACCAATAACAATGCAGCGGAACGGTGTGAGTGTAGTGCAATACTATAAATAATAATAATACAAATTCTTCATCTTCGTCCTCCAAAGCTAAAGTCTTCGATCCTGAAACGCTCGGACTGACCCGAGCGTATTTGAAAAGACAAAAACACTCGAGTCAGAACTAAAAGATCTTATGTGAGTTAAATTAACAGAAATAAATATGAGTGCAATAACTCAAAAGATGTTCGGGATTTACATCTCCTAAGGATCCGTTAAACTATTTACTATGTAGTATATTGCGCTATTATAATAGTGTCTATAGTAAAATAAACATACTTTTAAATAGCATTAAGGCTTTACATTTTCCACCTTAACACGTAATAGTCCCAGTAGTCCATCCAATATCATAGTCCCTCCTGATCGGGAAGCCACCAGAGGATACCACACGGGCTGCGGGAGAAATCCAAACTCGTACAAGGCGCGATAGGGTAGGTGACACGGCACAACTAGGCAATGCCAGGGTAGATATACCAATTACGCTTCCGGGTCGATGGTAACGCGTAGCCGCAGCTACCGCCCACCTCGAACAAACTCCCCCAAAATCAAAATAGAAGTGGCCACTGAATCAATCCAAAGTCAAAGTATAATATCGAAGAGGAGTGTCCGATCAGAGGAATGACCTCATTAACCCGTCAATCGCTCCTGTTTTAGCCACCTTATGCCAACTCACGGGAGTTGGGTCCACGTATTTACCTTACAGGAAACGTCGCCACCAACCTACTTCATTCTGGAATCTCCACCGCGTACACGGTTAGTCAAAGTGGTTTTCGGTATCGACAGAGAGTATGTCCATATCCGATCCCGGTCTCTTTGCCAACCCATCGTTATTATAACACCGCGGTCATTTAAAAATAGTTTATACTTTAAAACCAGAATATAATCCATTTCAAAACCATAATATTACGATATCATTTCTTCTTTAAAACCCAAAACGATTCATTTTGATATTATTTTTATAAAACCCAAATCAATGATATCATTTCCCAAATATAAATCTTTTCCAAAAATTATGCCACTTTTAAAATTTATAACTCCTTGTAACCAAATATTTGAATATTAACTTTCAACATAATACTTCGAAATTCATAGTTTTTAAAACCATTACTTTCAAAACTAAATGGTTTGGATATTCAACAATATATAAAATAAGTGATTTAACTTTATGGTTACTTTGTAAAGAAAATAATTTACATGGCTTTACAAATATGGTCCTTTATTAAAGTTTAAACCATAATCACTTTAAGTTCTAAAACCCCTTAAATTTCTATGTGTATAAATCATTTGGAGTATTAATATTCAAAACTAAAGATGGAATTTAATTTTTTTTTCAACAAATTTGATGTTTATTATTTAGTCTTGAATATTCACATAAATTCATAAACAACTCCCAATTTCTAGCAATTAAATATCTCTTCAATTTAATTTATACTAGAATATTCATTTTATACTTATATTGGAAAAATCCAGTTATATCTTAAAATTTCCAAATTTAAACATTTAACATACAGTATAAATTATCAAACACTATTTTCCTAAAATTTCCATTTTTATTAAAGGGATTCGTATACATTTCATATTAAAAATTTACTCCATATGTGTGTATATATATATATATAAATGGAAGAATAATATTTATAAAATATCAAAATTTAATTTTTATAAATCGTATCACATCCAAACCATAGAAATCACATAAAAATAGTTATATATAGACCGCGGTGCCTGTATATAATTTTCTATCCTATGGTCAAGTGATACGGATATCTATCATTTCAATCCGCAATTTAAAAGATATAAAATTTTGCGGTTGTATATCATTTCAAACCACAATCCCGAATGAAAGGAAATATGCATGATAATTTGCAATTAAATGATACACAATAAAACATCCATCAACATCACCCATCATCCAATCACCAATCATCAAGCAATATCGATCAATAACAATTTATATTTGATAATATATAACAGGTAATAACTGGCAATTTTATTCAGATTAAATTTAACAACTATTAATCTAACAGCTTATATTCAGTAATAAATTATATAGCTGTTAACTAGCAGTTCATATACAAATAAATAAATTCTAACTATCAATTAATACGCAATAAATATATTAAATTAACAGTTAAATTCAATAAATGCAATTCAGCAGATATGAATGAAATAAACATGCCAAATACTCATAAATAAATTTTATTCATTTCTAAAATTAATTTAACAAACATAAAAGCTTCTAGTAGTTGTGAGTGGGTTAAAACACTCACCTTTTGAATTTAAATCGAATTTAAATCCGATTTAAACCCAAAATTCGACGGTCTCCAAATCTGTCCAAACTAGCGCCAACAGATCTGAAATTTAATTACGATCAAAAGAAATTTCGTGTGAAACGGAGTTCGTATGTGGAAGTTAAATGTATTAACGTGTTCGAAAAATCAAAATTAAATTAAATTCAAACAAAATAAACCTACCTATTACCACTTGCCATGTCAGCGTTTCCTGTGCACCCCTAGTGACTAATCTCACCAAACCCATGTTCCAATTTCGCAAAAAGTTGAAGAAATCAAAAAGCCCCAATTCAACCTTTAGGGTTTCGAAATTCAAGGTTTGACCGTGATTTCTGGTAAATCCGGTCACCATCTTGGAAAGCGAACAGCAGATGCAGATTCGTATCGATGAAATCTATAACACATAATTTTTTATGAATTCCGAAGACTTTAAATTTTTAGCTTTTGATTTGGTTTGAAATTAGATCTGAAATTTGCATCCATTGAGGAAGAGAAAGAATTAAAGAAATGAACGTACAGCAAATGAGCATAGAATGGAGGCTAGGGTTTAATATTTGGGTTTATATAGATAGGTTAGAATTAGAGTAGATGGATCTGATAAACAAACGCGCTGAACGATAATTTAAATTAACGTAATAATTACAAATCACCATACTATGCAGACATTTACGTTATTTCCCATTTATTACTTTATTTAACACAACCCTTAATTTACATCTATTGCAATGTTTTCAAATCGATTGAATGTACTAATTATATCACTCCTAATAATTGTTGTAAGACTCTAAATTCCACATTTGTAAGTATATATTATTTCCACTCAAATCTTATAGATATATACAGAGTATATGTTTCCATTAAATCATTATTTATTATGTATTCAAATTAACTAAATTCACTATTGAAGTCCGTTTATATTTATTACCAAATATCCATTTACCTTTTCCAATAAATTTGAATCCCATTCATTTAATATAACAAATCAAATTTCCATTCACACCTTATTATCAACCCCTAATATTGGTCAAATTTCATTACTTATATAATCCAATCAATTCCAAATGATTTAGCAAGCTTGGATGTGAATTAAAATCTATAAATATATCAATTTGCAGTGTTAATATCTGCACTTTCTTATTATTTGGACATAAAATCTTTATTCTCAAAACTCAATTATTAAGTCTTATACTCTTATACTCTCAACTTGAATCAAATTAGATAAATAGATTTGATTTCCATTCCAACTCATTTTATTGCAAATAAACTTTTTACCATACATTAAATTCCAAATTATTAATAAACTTTTATTCCCATTTCCTTTACACACAATCATCGTATTATAAAGGTATCTTCCATTGATTTGCCTTAACTTATTTAAGGTATCCTTACATTAATATCTATTGCTATGATTTCAAATTATTATCCCCTCATTTTTCTTAACTATTATTAATTCCAATCTTAATGAATTCAACATTATAAGTTTGATAAATTTAATAAATTCACTTAATTGTTTACAAATTCCATTTTAAATTCAATAACGTAATATTTTACATTTAATTCTATTTTATTTGTAGTAAATACCCTTTGTTGGATTTAATATTCAAATTATAAATAAAATCTTGCTTTCTAAAGTTATATCAACAATGGTCCAACTAAATTTGAATTAGCTTTAACTTTATTTTATGGAATTAACTATTGCAATAAATCCAAATTGATAAATAAGGCTTGATTCCTATATTAACTACTTTGGTTCCAATTAACTTTTTATGGTGAATATGAATTTCAAGGTATAATTGAAATCTTTATATCCATTTGATTTCACCATTTCATTTTTATTATTAAATCCATTATAGCCAAATGCATGAAATTTATATACACAAATATTTTAAATCCCAACTTAAGTTTTACTTAACGTATTAATAAACGTTTAAATTTTCTTAATTGCAATAACTCAATTACCTTCATTCTTTTTATTCATGTAGCTAAATCTTGATTTAAAATCTTTACTATAATCCATAGTCTTATTAAAATAGGAATTTACACTACCTGTAACGTTAATTTCCATCAGTAAAGATCTTACACCCTTTGTTCCATAGATTTAGATTTCACAAATTTAGCTACTGCATTAATTCTTATTTATATAACATAAATGTTCATATACTTTGAATTCATTCCCAATTCACCAACTCAATTAATTATGCTTTACAAATGTGTTTCCAATATATAGGTATTTTATACTAATTGTTATCATACCCATAATTACACGCTTATAACTAATTCCCACATTTGCATAAATTTATTAAGTTAGAATGTTTATTAAGGTTTATGCATTTCCAACTTGTACTGATTTTACACAATTATTATGATTTCTCACAGAACGTTAAATTTATTAAATGACCATTTATTATAATTAACTCCCTTAATTGAATCAACTGCTTATTATTATATTTTCATTCTTACCATTTCTTCCCATTATAAATTCATTTACGTATTTACACATCTCTATCTTTCAAATATTAATAACCAAACTGATTACATACACTGTTCTTACCAATCTTCATATATTTGTTCAGATCTATACTCTTTCTCATATAATTAAAGTTTATGTTTCTATTAGATTTTTTTTTTTTCTACAGACATTGAATTTTACTATCTACACTTATTGCATCTTTGTATACATGAATACTATTAAAGTTAATATTTATATTAACTTTTATAAATTCAACTTTCATTCGCTTCTTATCACTAACTTTCAACAAAATGTGACCATCTACATTAACCAAACCTATTGTCATAATGTTTTATTGTTACACTAAGTTACGCAACTACTATACCAAATTTCTACATTTATTCCTTAACAAATTAGAAATTATACTAATCTAATTTATTACATATTATTAATTTAACGGGTCGTTATAATCTCCCCCACTCAAAACTTTTCGTCCCCGAAAAGGAAAAAAAAATGGAGAAGGAAGAATAAACAGTACATCTTATTTCAAATATTAACTTATAAACAATATTTTACTGGATTAATTTCCTTTAGTGAGATACACTTGTTTTATAATCATTATGTCTTTTAATACTTGAATTATTAAAGTTGGAAAAATATTTATAACAAAATTCTAAGTCCAAAATTTACGGAAAATTTTGGCAGAGTCTCCTTTGTACGGAGGGACTCTGGAGAAAATATAATATCCAAATATACAAATATATTACATATATTATCCAAAATAAAATATCCCAACACGGGAAAATATATAAAATAGCGCTTTATACGTAATCCAGAAACGTACCTATTTGTCGGACACTATACGTTTTTTATTTTGGAACCAAAAGCAGTAGCAGTTGCTTCCATCACCTGTATTCACTTATATAGTCTAAAAGTTAAATATTTATATTACAGTGAAATGTTTGGGTAGATTCAATCATTCATATCCAATCAAATGCAACAACCATAAATTTTAACAAACAGCACATGCCACCAACAGACAATCATTCAATCAAACAATCAATTTGTTGTTCGGGTTCAAATTCTGAAATTATACGGAATGAAGAATAACTATCAAGTGCATCCGTTACTCAACAGTCTTAGATGGAACAAAGATAGATTATTTGTTCATCCCATAACTCCAAAATTCCTTACCCAACAAACATACATCAACCAAACAATCCAAACCAACACCAAAATAGTTTATTTACATTTATTTCATAATTCAGTGGTTTGTTTTTCTTTCCTTCATTTATGGAGGAATTTCTTTGTTTCTTAAAAATTTTATTTTCCAACTATCACAAAATTCATTATATTTGTATTTCCTTTTATTACTTAAGTTTATAAAATAAATTCTCATTAATAACAACAAATATTTTGAATATCTTCACTTCCTTACTCTTCACTTGTAAGATTTCCCTTAAATTCTAAATCTGCTACCATTCATTCTTATAAGTGGAAGTTTTTATTTTCTCTTTAACTATGGATTGCAGACATTTCAATTTTTCCTACTTTCCATTATATTAGAATAGGGGAGATTAAAACATACTTAAGTCAATAATCATACAATCAATTCTTATTTTGAATTTCATTTTATATACTTAGGTTCATATCATCTATTAATAATTCTTAACCCTTTTTCAGTAAAATTTCAATTATAACCTAAGTTTATACCATTAAATTCTTATTATAACAGTAATTTATTGAATACTTCATTTTTCCTAAATTCCTACTTGTAAAATATTCAATTCCAGTTTCTCATTTAACACTTCAACTTTTATATTTGGGTAAGTTATTTATGTTAAGGAAATTGCAATTGAACTTATACAAGTTTAATCTCCATTCTTTTAATTAAATTTAATGTTTATCCATATTACTCTTTGTCTCATATGTATGCAAATTCCTCTTTATAGCTTTGCAATTATTCTCTTATTTCAATTAGAGGTTTCAATTCATTTATTACTTAACTTTTATTTCACTACAATTTAACACTTAATTAATTAATGGAGAATTTTAGAATTGGATTCCGGGTCAGATTTCAATTTATTTCAAAATAATAGATAAATAAGTTCTTACAACTCAATATCTCTAATTATAGTTAGAGAAAATTTTTAGAAAAGTTCAAAATAAATCTGCAGTAAAATTTACTACAGTGGCCTTTCCCCTTCGAAACTCGAAATGAAAGTCGATGATGCGGCCGTCATCACCAAATTTATTTTCCAGCGACAGAGAGGAAAGTACAGAATTTAATTTTTTTTTTTCCAAATCTTCTTTAAAACAATTCTTCCAAATTATACGAAATATTTATATAAGAAATTACTTATAAACCAAATCAATAAATTTCACAAATTCTTTGAAAGCAGATTTGGAAAAATCCCGGACTTAAGTTCTAAAATCTCCAATTTGATTTATCATAATTTCAACTTAGCTTCAGTTATTATAAATATTTTATTTCCTAACACCCAATCTATAGCAACCAAATATATATATATATCTTTATAAAAATATTTTTATATATAGAAAATATAATAGGCAAAATTCTTTCATTCACCTATATTAAAAACAAATATTATGTCGGTCTGTCCTATTAAGTGTTTAGAAATCCCTATTGATGACATAGCGTCCCATGCATCAACCAGAATTTATAAATACAAAGCGGAACAGATTAACACAATATAAAAATCTTTTTATTAATACTAACAAATACGCTCTCTCATATATATACACTCAGCGACTCCCATAGGATATTTCTACCCTATTAACAAAGAGTCAAACCCCACAAAGCCAAGGTTTATCGTTAAACCAAAGCTCTGATACCAACTGTAACATTCCGCCTTCTCGCACACTTTAAACCGACACACATGCCGATTCAAACCATACGGAAGGGCGGATTTGTTATGGGGTAAATAAAAACAGAGAAGAAATAAACAAATAGAATCTCACAGCGGAAGGATAAAATATAATAAGAAAATATACAGTTTATAAAACTGTTTACAAACATTTATATAATACATATCAGAGTTACACATACCAATAACAATGCAGCGGAACAGTGTGAGTGTAGTGCAATACTATAAATAATAATAATACAAATTCTTCGTCTTCGTCCTCCAAAGCTAAAGTCTTCGATCCTGAAACGCTCGGACTGACCCGAGCGTATTTGAAAAGACAAAAACACTCGAGTCGGAACTAAAAGATCTTATGTGAGTTAAATTAACAGAAATAAATATGAGTGCAATAACTCAAAAGATGTTCGGGATTTACATCTCCTAAGGATCCGTTAAACTATTTACTATGTAGTATATTGCGCTATTATAATAGTGTCTATAGTAAAATAAACATACTTTTAAATAGCATTAAGGCTTTACATTTTCCACCTTAACACGTAATAGTCCCAGTAGTCCATCCAATATCATAGTCCCTCCTGATCGGGAAGCCACCAGAGGATACCACACGGGCTACGGGAGAAATCCAAACTCGTACAAGGCGCGATAGGGTAGGTGACACGGCACAACTAGGCAATGCCAGGGTAGATATACCAATTACGCTTCCGGGTCGATGGTAACGCGTAGCCGCAGCTACCGCCCACCTCGAACAAACTCCCCCAAAATCAAAATAGAAGTGGCCACTGAATCAATCCAAAGTCAAAGTATAATATCGAAGAGGAGTGTCCGATCAGAGGAATGACCTCATTAACCCGTCAATCGCTCCTGTTTTAGCCACCTTATGCCAACTCACGGGAGTTGGGTCCACGTATTTACCTTACAGGAAACGTCGCCACCAACCTACTTCATTCTGGAATCTCCACCGCGTACATGGTTAGTCAAAGTGGTTTTCGGTATCGACAGAGAGTATGTCCATATCTGATCCCGGTCTCTTTGCCAACCCATCGTTATTATAACACCGCGGTCATTTAAAAATAGTTTATACTTTAAAACCAGAATATAATCCATTTCAAAACCATAATATTACGATATCATTTCTTCTTTAAAACCCAAAACGATTCATTTTGATATTATTTTTATAAAACCCAAATCAATGATATCATTTACCAAATATAAATCTTTTCCAAAAATTATGCCACTTTTAAAATTTATAACTCCTTGTAACCAAATATTTGAATATTAACTTTCAACATAATACTTCGAAATTCATAGTTTTTAAAACCATTACTTTCAAAACTAAATGGTTTGGATATTCAACAATATATAAAATAAGTGATTTAACTTTATGGTTACTTTGTAAAGAAAATAATTTACATGGCTTTACAAATATGGTCCTTTATTAAAGTTTAAACCATAATCACTTTAAGTTCTAAAACCCCTTAAATTTCTATGTGTATAAATCATTTGGAGTATTAATATTCAAAACTAAAGATGGAATTTAATTTTTTTTTCAACAAATTTGATGTTTATTATTTAGTCTTGAATATTCACATAAATTCATAAACAACTCCCAATTTCTAGCAATTAAATATCTCTTCAATTTAATTTATACTAGAATATTCATTTTATACTTATATTGGAAAAATCCAGTTATATCTTAAAATTTCCAAATTTAAACATTTAACATACAGTATAAATTATCAAACACTATTTTCCTAAAATTTCCATTTTTATTAAAGGGATTCGTATACATTTCATATTAAAAATTTACTCCATATGTATATATATATATATAAATGGAAGAATAATATTTATAAAATATCAAAATTTAATTTTTATAAATCGTATCACATCCAAACCATAGAAATCACATAAAAATAGTTATATATAGACCGCGGTGCCTGTATATAATTTTCAATCCTATGGTCAAGTGATACGGATATCTATCATTTCAATCCGCAATTTAAAAGATATAAAATTTTGCGGTTGTATATCATTTCAAACCACAATCCCGAATGAAAGGAAATATGCATGATAATTTGCAATTAAATGATATACAATAAAACATCCATCAACATCACCCATCATCCAATCACCAATCATCAAGCAATATCAATCAATAACAATTTATATTTGATAATATATAACAGGTAATAACTGGCAATTTTATTCAGATTAAATTTAACAACTATTAATCTAACAGTTTATATTCAGTAATAAATTATATAACTGTTAACTAGCAGTTCATATACAAATAAATAAATTCTAACTATCAATTAATACGCAATAAATATATTAAATTAACAGTTAAATTCAATAAATGCAATTCAGCAGATATGAATGAAATAAACATGCAAAATACTCATAAATAAATTTTATTCATTTCTAAAATTAATTTAACAAACATAAAAGCTTCTAGTAGTTGTGAGTGGGTTAAAACACTCACCTTTTGAATTTAAATCGAATTTAAATCCGATTTAAACCCAAAATTCGACGGTCTCCAAATCTGTCCAAACTAGCGCCAACAGATCTGAAATTTAATTACGATCAAAAGAAATTTCGTGTGAAACGGAGTTCGTATGTGGAAGTTAAATGTATTAACGTGTTCGAAAAATCAAAATTAAATTAAATTCAAACAAAATAAACCTACCTATTACCACTTGCCATGTCAGCGTTTCCTGTGCACCCCTAGTGACTAATCTCACCAAACCCATGTTCCAATTTCGCAAAAAGATGAAGAAATCAAAAAGCCCCAATTCAACCTTTAGGGTTTCGAAATTCAAGGTTTGACCGTGATTTCTGGTAAATCCGGTCACCATCTTGGAAAGCGAACAGCAGATGCAGATTCGTATCGATGAAATCTATAACACATAATTTTTTGTGAATTTTTCCGAAGACTTTAAATTTTTAGCTTTTGATTTGGTTTGAAATTAGATCTGAAATTTGCATCCATTGAGGAAGAGAAAGAATTGAAGAAATGAACGTACAGCAAATGAGCATAGAATGGAGGCTAGGGTTTAATATTTGGGTTTATATAGATAGGTTAGAATTAGAGTAGATGGATCTGATAAACAAAGGCGCTGAACGATAATTTAAATTAACGTAATAATTACAAATCACCATACTATGCAGACATTTACGTTATTTCCCATTTATTACTTTATTTAACACAACCCTTAATTTACATCTATTGCAATGTTTTCAAATTGATTGAATGTACTAATTATATCACTCCTAATAATTGTTGTAAGACTCTAAATTCCACATTTGTAAGTATATATTATTTCCACTCAAATCTTATAGATATATACAGAGTATATAATTCCATTAAATCATTATTTATTATGTATTCAAATTAACTAAATTCACTATTGAAGTCCGTTTATATTTATTACCAAATATCCATTTACCTTTTCCAATAAATTTTAATCCCATTCATTTAATACAACAAATCAAATTTCCATTCACACCTTATTATCAACCCCTAATATTGGTCAAATTTCATTACTTATATAATCCAATCAATTCCAAATGATTTAGCAAGCTTGGATGTGAATTAAAATCTATAAATATATCAATTTGCAGTGTTAATATCTGCACTTTCTTATTATTTGGACATAAAATCTTTATTCTCAATACTCAATTATTAAGTCTTATACTCTTATACTCTCAACTTGAATCCAATTAGATAAATAGATTTGATTTCCATTCCAACTCATTTTATTGCAAATAAACTTTTTACCATACGTTAAATTCCAAATTATTAATAAACTTTTATTCCCATTTCCTTTACACACAATCATCGTATTATAAAGGTATCTTCCATTGATTTGCCTTAACTTATTTAAGGTATCCTTACATTAATATCTATTGCTATGATTTCAAATTATTATCCCCTCATTTTTCTTAACTATTATTAATTCCAATCTTAATGAATTCAACATTATAAGTTTGATAAATTTATTAAATTCACTCAATTGTTTACAAATTCCATTTTAAATTCAATAACGTAATATTTTACATTTAATTCTATTTTATTTGTAGTAAATACCCTTTGTTGGATTTAATATTCAAATTATAAATAAAATCTTGCTTTCTAAAGTTATATCAACAATGGTCCAACTAAATTTGAATTAGCTTTAACTTTATTTTATGGAATTAACTATTGCAATAAATCCAAATTGATAAATAAGGCTTGATTCCTATATTAACTACTTTGGTTCCAATTAACCTTTTATGGTGAATATGAATTTCAAGGTATAATTGAAATCTTTATATCCATTTGATTTCACCGTTTCATTTTTATTATTAAATCCATTATAGCCAAATGCATGAAATTTATATACACAAATATTTTAAATCCCAACTTAAGTTTTACTTAACGTATTAATAAACGTTTAAATTTTCTTAATTGCAATAACTCAATTACCTTCATTCTTTTTGTTCACGTAGCTAAATCTTGATTTAAAATCTTTACTATAACCCATAGTCTTATTAAAATAGGAATTTACACTACCTGTAACGTTAATTTCCATCAGTAAAGATCTTACACCCTTTGTTCCATAGATTTAGATTTCACAAATTTAGCTACTGCATTAATTCTTATTTATATAACATAAATGTTCATATACTTTGAATTCATTCCCAATTCACCAACTCAATTAATTATGCTTTACAAATGTGTTTCCAATATATAGGTATTTTATACTAATTGTTATCATACCCATAATTACACGCTTATAACTAATTCCCACATTTGCATAAATTTATTAAGTTAGAATGTTTATTAAGGTTTATGCATTTCCAACTTGTACTGATTTTACACAATTATTATGATTTCTCACAGAACGTTAAATTTATTAAATGACCATTTATTATAATTAACTCCCTTAATTGAATCAACTGCTTATTATTATATTTTCATTCTTACCATTTCTTCCCGTTATAAATTCATTTACGTATTTACACATCTCTATCTTTCAAATATTAATAACCAAACTGATTACATACACTGTTCTTACCAATCTTCATATATTTGTTCAGATCTATACTCTTTCTCATATAATTAAAGTTTATGTTTCTATTAGATTTTTTTTTTTTTTCTACAGACATTGAATTTTACTATCTACACTTATTGCATCTTTGTATACATGAATACTATTAAAGTTAATATTTATATTAACTTTTATAAATTCAACTTTCATTCGTTTCTTATCACTAACTTTCAACAAAATGTGACCATCTACATTAACCAAACCTATTGTCATAATGTTTTATTGTTACACTAAGTTACGCAACTACTATACCAAATTTCTACATTTATTCCTTAACAAATTAGAAATTATACTAATCTAATTTATTACATATTATTAATTTAACGGGTCGTTACAAAAAGAATGATAGAGATAATGTGATGAAGAAACTGGAAATAAATGAAAATATAAAGTGTGTGTATATGGTATTAAAGATAGCGGTGAAGAATTATAATCAAATAAAAAAAGAAATAAATTCATTACCATTAAATAAGACTACCTTTGTCATTATCAACCATCCTTAATGGTCATATTTATGGATAAATACCATTTACAAAATGTATATAAAATTAAAAGGTGATAATAAAGATAAGGTAACTATTTTTATCTATTAAAATCCATACACGAAGAGAAAACAATCGTATTGAAGATAGGGAATCGGTTCCATTTTTTGGACAATAGGCACATTATTACTTATTTTATCAAATTAATAATAATAGAAAGTTAATGTAGCATCACAAACGAAAAAATACCTTGGTAGGCAATCATCAAAAAGTAATGGATAAAAATACTTTTAGGCTTTAACAAAAGCATTTGTCAGTAACTTGTAAGAACATTGATCTGACCTGAAAGCATATATCAATTATAAGCTTATTTCACAGCTCCTTCCATGGCATATATGGTCATTTTCTTCACCTGCATAGAAAGCTAAAACAATAATAGTACTGTCGAAGTGGATTTTACTATACCAATCATTGATTATTTGTTATCATGATTTTAGCGGATCTTCTCTGAGAAGGTAATATGTCTTCCATAGTTGTAGCCAAACGACATGAACAATTCATATATTTTCAAAAACAAATGAAACACATGACTATGAACATTTTCTTTCTTCCTTTTATATTAAGTCAATAATAAAACTAACAATGAAATGA
This sequence comes from Allium cepa, assembly GCA_030765085.1. Lineage (NCBI taxonomy): Eukaryota > Viridiplantae > Streptophyta > Magnoliopsida > Asparagales > Amaryllidaceae > Allium > Allium cepa. The sequence continues at coordinate 878,723,885 of CM060931.1, read as the reverse complement.
ATGTCATGGTTATGAAGTTGTACAATAGTAAACCATATTCATGAAGAAAGATATATATGTTCAAGTTCATATTAAATTGTTAAAAGAATCCACTTCTTATTCAACCAAAACGAAGCAATGCTTAAGTAAACAAATTCAAAACATATTATCTCTAACGCTTATATGAAATAAAGAAAACTCAAATTTCTTCAAAAGGGTACTTCCTTGACAGTTGAGGAAAGTATGAGGCACCATAAGTGTAAGAAAATATATCGAGTGCTGAAAATCAAGTTATTTTACCTACAAGAGATATTTACAATGTATATAACTCCACCATATCAACTTGAAAGTGAGACAGCTATGCTGTCATTGACATGCAAGATTGTTTTAGTCTCAAATACTATTGCTTGTAAGAATTTGATGCACTAAAATGTTTAATCTGAACTTATTTTTATATGCCATATCATATCGTTAAATCATTTTCCTTCCACGGAACTACCATGTATGTATGAAATTTATATTTTAAAAAAGATAAACATGCTCATATTTACACTTTAGTTTAAATGTTTTAGCCTTGTCAGAATGAATTCAAACCTGAATAAACCATAACAACCAAGCGGGCTACAAACCGAAAGCCGATTCCATTTCTAGAGCACTTTATTACCTATTCTATCAAACTAATAATAGAAAAAAAAAATAGAAGTATCATTGTGAAGGAAGCAATACCTTGATGAGTGATCATCAATAAGTAACCGATAAATATACTTTGACTATTTGATAAAATTATCGTTAGTAACTTGTAAGAACATTGATCTGACCTAAGAGTATACTTCTGTTTGAAAGCTTATTCGAAATCTCCTTGCATGGCATATATATAGACATCTCTTTTACCTTTATAGAAGGATAAATAATCAAAAAATCGTAGTACTCCTAATATGGAGTTTACCATACTAATCATTGTTTCTTTGTGCAACATGAATTTAGTGGATCTATATCGTACATGGTAATTGATTTCAAACAATAATATTACTCTATGAAGATAAATTCAATTATGGCACCTTAATTGTGTCTTGAAAACCCAACATGTTAAAATTTGTGTTTTCCTTAATAGTAGGCAATAGCTGCAAAAATAAAATATTATTTTAGGACTTATTATCATATAAATTTTCTGTAAATTAATCACATATTTAGTAAGTGAGATTCCATGTGGATTATTTGATATAAATGATTAAGGAGCATAATCAATTCCAATTCCATGTGTTATAATTAAGGAAATAATATTAATCAAAAGAAACCTACATATACCTAATAAACTTGATAATAGTTAGCACTTGTTACATTAGGGTAAATAGTGACTTTAATGGTTCCATTAAATAATTACCATTAGAACTTTCATTGTACGGATGCAACATTATTAGAGATAATAATCCCTATTTTCAATGTTCATTGCACCTGATCAAATGAAAAGGCAATCAATGCTTCCATTTACATGTTCAAAATTAAAGCGGAGGTTTAGAAACTCTTGTGAGATGATATAATTCATACAATTATTATTTTTACTTAACATATTACGCATTGTATTGAAATGTTAAAGAATAAAAAGTCATGTAGGTAAATAAAATTACCCTACAAATCTCCAGTCAGAGTTAGTTAACAATGAAACATAAGCTATATAATATCAAAAATTGAAGGAATACTTAATTCCCAGTGCAAAACCCAAATTGGTATCATGAAAAATAGCAAACAACAAAGGGCAATTAAATTAATTTCATAAAACACATTAGCGAAAGCCTAAATTGAATCTACGAAAAGGCAATAAATGAAGATAAGAAGTGGTGCTTGCATTGGGGGAAGATGTGGCCACTAAGAAGGCATCACGCTGTTCAATAATTGTCCACCACTTCTACGACAATGGAAGAAGACAAAGACTACCGTGCAAATTATCAAGAGAGCCGCAAAGATGGAGAGGAGCAACCTGCCATCGTTCGTATTGGAGGTGATGCCGAGTTGAATTGCTTGGTAGTGGTAGGTGGATGGGAGCGCAATGTAGCGGATGTTAAATTGAAGATGGCTTAAGTAGTTATGGTGAAGGGAAAATAAGGAAAAAGAGAGCGGTAGCAATAGAAAACTAAATCTTAGTGAGCCAAATAGAAATTCTCAATTATGTGAGGAAACATGATTTTGGTTAAAAGTTAAAGAAAAATTGGAAAACCTAGCCATTTTGATTGCATGACTAAAAGGAAGAAATAAGAGTGGAGCGAAAGCAGAAGGAAGTCAAGTCACGACTGTTCATATTTAAATTCACAAAAGGGGGAATCTGCACTCTTGAAATCAAACTCAGAAATCATAGTATAGGATAGACTAATTAATACTGGTGTATTTGACCATTGTTTTGGAAATTAATATGTGAAATCCACCCCTTCCCAATAAAACATTATTTATAACCAATTATATTTTTGCAATTTTTTAAATCTATGAGTTCACCTTAAATCTGTAATCATTTCTACACAAGTATCAATTGGGAAATCAATTTTATTTCGAATGTTTTTATTTTTGTACAAACATTTGCAGCACTAACTTGCTACATCCATTTGACCATTTTCTAATATTTTCTACATTTGACTGAAATGTATGTGAAGGGAAAGACAAATCGAGGAAAGAATTGGCCACGCGTGTTTCATCCATTTTTTATGATATAAATGAGTTCTAAACAATAAGGGTGCAATCTAAATGGTCTTATTGAGATGAGTAGTTTGCCTATTTTGAAACTTTTAAATGGTGCTGTCAAAATTATCATGATTAATACATAATAAATTAGATTAATAACCCGAAAAAAAGTTTATACTGCAAAACTTGTCAAGAAAGAGGTGACGGGTTCAGACTAAAGTGGTCATCTGAATGTATGTTGTCACTTGAGCCCATAACCTCATCTTAATGTCTCCGGGTTTTGACCTCATGATATTTAGAACCTCAATCTAAAGCGCCACTTGCACTTAAGCTAGTGGTACTCGATGTTAATCATTTTTAGCTAATATTGTTTTTGAATTTATTAAGAAAAAATAGTTGCTTCTTTATTTATGGATGAATAGAAGCAACAAATACTAAGGGATCTAGCTCAATGAAATTCCTAAACGATGTGCCTAACCTAGACAGGCTCCTATCTTAGGGAAAAAAGCACAGAAGCTCTAATTAAATTAAAAAAAACTCCTTTATAGAGTACCAAGACGAACGCACACAATGCTCGAGGTACGATAAAAACAATATTAATTATAAAATTGTCAATCTATGTTATATTCTACAATAGTTATTTCAACGATAAATGAAAAAAAATCATGTTAAATTTTAACAACACATAGTGGGTTTAGCATTGACCAAACATAAATATTAATACATTGAGATATGACTGAACTACTGGAAGGGGGTTGTTGGTCAAAAACATAAAGGGAAAACTGTAATTTCAATGGTAATGATAATAAAAGAAGAACCACGATTTCTTACTAAAGAGAGTGATGACAGATCGAGACTTATTTTGCAGAGGAAACGAAGTATTGATTTTGCTCAGGATTTTCGTATCAAATTTATCTTACGTTTTCTAGAAATCAGGATGAAAAAAGGAGTGATATGGGAAGGATATAGATTAAAAAAATGTTGAGTGCAAATAGAAAAAAGAAAGATGAAAATTGAATTATTATATTAGTAGAAAAAGGAATTCATGGCTGCGAGTTACTTTCATATTAACCTTTTTATTTGCAAATATGATATGCTTCGATTCGTATGGAACATTTAGAAGTTACGAATTTCTTTTTAAATTGTGAGAAAAATAAATTAGTTAGCTTGGACATAAATTCATATAATATGTAGTATTATCTTAGTTTATTCAACTTTAAACATTTTATATTTGATAGCTTTAAATTATAATTAAAATTCATGGAATAATTTGAGTGGGTGCAGTTTACACACATACGCACACATATACACATATATACACATACACATACACATCCATATACATATACATATACATATACATATACATATACATATATGTATGTATGTATGTATGTATGATGGACTGACCTAAGGGGAAAAAGCATCACCTTACAATCATATTCTAAAAAATTCGTAGAAAAGTTCCATATCTATATTAAAAATAGAAAGGTCGGATACAAAAGGTTCAAATATAGAATTCAAAAGAAAAGCAGAGTGCTTATAAGAATTCGCCTACCTAAAATTTTCATTATGTAAATTGCAAGGAACTAAGTTTTGTGAATGATTAAGAATCTTCTGCTTATGTCTCTTGATCATCACTCCAAAATGAAGAACGATTCATGCAACGAAATTCCAGCTCATGAGTTTGCTACATCTTCCAAAGAGAAGTCCTTGAACTGAAACATTAGTCTCCAGAAGAACTCCACAATTTATGTTTATCCATGTACCTCAAGGAGATAACCAAAAAGCATTAAAACAATAGTATATGTGTGTAAAATTTATGACAAATTGATATGAAATTCCCAACAAAATGAGTTAATATAAGCATTGTGGGGACCATTGTAGGATATGCCTTAAAGAGAAGAATGATATCCTTGTAAATTCATGTTATAATATTGTAACACCCTAGCTATAGTGACAAAACTATCAAAGGGAGTTAACAACCCAATAGCTCGGATCAATGGGCTGGGAAAGTGCAATATCTCGTACACACTACCTTGGGTCAGTATGGATATGTTACAATACTTGAATACATTTGAATGATGCATATCACATCTCGACACAAAGCAATATACACAAGTTGCATAGAATTAGTAAAATAGTATTAGAGACACATATGAGAATTAACCTAAAATGTACATAATATGAGGAGAATAATAAATAATATATATATATATATATGTAACAAATATCAATTTCATGTATGAAAAAGAACTCACAAAAGCAATAAGAAGTGGAAAGGTACAATCAATGCCCCCTAAAAGAGCAACCAGGGCTATGAAAACTGGCACCTGACCTCTATTGCTAGAAAATTCGGGGGATAAATACTGAACTTAAAATGGATCAAGTTTTATCCTTACTAAAATCCAATAAACCAAGCATTATTTAATTATTGGTAACTAAACTATCTACTGAAAAATAACCAAATTTCTATCCAAACTAGATAAAAATTGGGATATCGTACATAGTAATGATTATGATTCAAAAGGTAGAATAATATTGTTGTGGTATAAGTCAAAATGAAAGTAAAATTATTCAAGCAAATACATAACATACTCTATGTTTCTATAATTGTGTATGCGAGTAATTTGTTTTCAGATAGAGAATTGCTACGGCAAGAACTTTCTCATTTAGCAAGTGTTACATGTAAAGCTTGGCTACTATTAGGGGATTTTAACAATGTGCTTAACCCAAATGACAAGAAAAGAGAACTTACAGTACCTTTTTTCATTCAGAGGGTTTTCCAACTATTTACTCACATGCGGCCTTGCAAAAGGTCAACATACAAGGTTTTCAATTCACATGGAGGAGAAAAGGTAGTGCTACATACATTGACAATGTGTTGATTAATAACACTTTCCTACATCACTTTCCAAATTTTGTTGCTACTTCCACTACATCACCATTGAGCCATCATACCCCTACCGTCATCAAACTACATACACAAACTGTTCATTAAAGGGACATGCCTTTAAGATATAATAGTAGTTAGCATCTAGAAAATGACTATGAAGATTGGGTGCTGACTATTTTATCAGAATTTACTTAGGGTTGTACAATCCAAAATTTATGATCAAGCTTAGAAGAATAAAATAGAATCTCAAACTGTGAAATAAGACAAGACAGTAGGATATAGATATATTGGAAAATATGTAATTAGGCTATAATGATAAATTATTGCTATAGATAGTAAACCTGAGAATGTTTTATTGTATGGTGAATAGATATACGCAGGCAATGCCTTGAAAAAGAAAATGCATTAAAAGTATGTTGACGTAATGTAGAAATCAAAATATAACTGGCACAATTAAGGCGATTCAAATTCAAAGTTCTTCTATGCCAAAATGATTATGAGGAAATACAAAAATAACATTAACCCTTATATAATGACAAAAGAGAACTGGTATTCGATGCAGTTCAAACTCAGGACCAGGCAGTCCAATATTATACTGATCTCTTTAATGGACAACATTTACAATATATGTATTGTGAAAATATCAATGCAGGAAAGTGATAAACGAACAAGGAAAATCATATCTGCCGCAACCAATATCCGAAAAGGAAGTGAATGATGTGGTCTTTTCAATTAAATATGAGAAATATTCGGGACCTGATGGTTTTTAATCCAAGTTCTATAAGCTACAATGGACACAAATCAAAGATGAGGTAACTTATGTTGTAAATTATGTCTATGCATCTGCAGATACACTTGAGTTTTTAAGTCATACATTTAAAACATTGGTTCCCAAAACTGATAATCTTTCAGACATATCACACTACATACTCATTGCCTATTGCAATGTGTTATACACAATAACTTCAAAGGTTATTTATAAGAGGATTAAGGGTTTTCTGCCCTATTTAACTTTTGAATCTCAATGTGGTTTCATTCCTGGTAGAAACATTGCATAAAACATTTCATTGGCACATGAGAACATCAGAAATTTTAATAAAAGGGATTAAAAAAATTCGTATTAAAGTGGACTTGCAAAAGGCTTATGAAAAAATAAATAGACATTTTATCTGCCATATGTTAGCAAGAATGTGCTTCCCATCTCTGTTTATTCGCTTCATTCGTAACTGTATTACTACTTCTACTTATTCAGTGTTAATAAATGGTTTACCACAAGGACATACCTCTTCGATAAGGGGAATCAAACAAGGAGACCCTCTATCCCCTTACCTTTTCTGCATTTTTATGGAATACTATTTCAAGGAGTCAATCTCTTCATTTCTACGTGTATTCTACAAGCTTTGTTGAAGATATTCTCTCTGATCTATAATTATAAATCAATATTATTTACATATCATATGATGTTTAGATCGACAAATCTAGTATATTGATATATCGCCACATTTATGATGGTTGCATATAATTATATGCTATTAAATTTAACAAAAATTGTAACATGTATACATTTAGCACGCATGACAAAAAAATTAATTTTTTATTAAAATAAATTTAATATATGTATATAATATTTAATTTACACATGTTTCGTAAATTTAAATATTAAACATTATATCGTAATATATTGTGATGACCTGGAATTTTAGGCAATATCAATTTAATAATGTGTATTAATAATTAAATTTATTTGATAATTTTCCTTTATAATTCTAATTCAAATTGGTAAGTTTATTCTTTTAAAAGAAAATAAATATTTAATTAGTAAATTTTATCTTTTAAAAGTTAATAAAATGTTTTCTATTTATAATGCATACATATACATACATACATATATATATATATATATATTCATATATTGTAAATAGAAAAGCTTTGGTTAGTATTTAACAAATACAATCATGTTTTCAAATTCTAATATATTTTGGAAATTTGGAAATTTTGATTGAATTTAATATAATACTTTTCAAAGCTATTTAAATAGTTAACCATATATTTTTAAAACACTTAAGGTAAATATTTAATTATTTAAATTATATTTTATCTTAAGTTTAAATTTAAATAAGATTAATAAGAAGGTTTGTTTTATTTTCTTTTTAATTATTGCTTGATAAATATGATTTGAAATAATATATAAAAAGTTCAAAATACAATTTACAAATATATAAAGCATATGATGCATTAATTCACTTAAGTAATATAAGTAATTTATAAATAATGAGATAATCTCTTTTATAAATTATTTAAAATTGGGAAATTACTATTTTCAAATAATAATATTAATTTATTGTTTTTATATATAGATATAAATAGATTTAAAGACAATAGTATTATTTTCAAATTAAATGTGTTGTTATATATATGTATATATAAGTTGACTTTAAATTGGATTTTTTAAAATTTAATTTGAATTTGAATTTGAATTTGGAATTAATTTTGAAGTTCAAAAGATAGGTATTTAAAATATTTGGATTTAAAATATATGTATAAGTTTTTATTTATATATAACTGGTTTTATAATATTCACTTCAAATGAATTTGTATATAAATTAGATAAGTATTTATAAAATAGTAAAGTAAATATAAAACTTATTATTAACATTTGAAAATACTTATGACATGTGTATATCTATAAAGGATTATTTAACAAGTGTTAACTAATTAACAATGCTAATGACAAATGTTGAATGTTTTAACAAGTGACATCTTTAATTTTTGATTTTCTTTTATTTTTAATAAACCACAAATTAACTTATATAAATTATGCTTCCTTCTCTTCATTCTTTTTCTATCTTTCGCCCTGTAACAAATTCTCAAAAAAATATTAGTAATCAAGTACTTCCTCAAACCAGAAATTTTTCAAAATTCAATAACTTGTAATCTCATTTTCAAATAAATCAAAGCCTGCAAGCATCATTCTTCAAACCTAAGATAAATGAAGTAAACCTGGAATCATGCAGTTTCATCTTTGTTTCAAAGCAGAAGTCATCTCTACAAATTTCAATAACAAAAATTCCAGTTTTAATAGGGATCAGCAATTCAAGTTTATAAACCAAACAACAAGCAACAAAACAATTTCCAGATAGTCAAACTTAGGGTTGTTCTCTATCTTGACATCAGGTGAGTGAATTTTCTTTTAAATACAGTTTTTAACCTGATCCTACAATTGTTATCAGAGTAAAATGTAGCTATGATATAGTTCAAAATGTTATATGAATGTTGGATGTATGCATATATAAAGATGAGTCTATGGAAATATCTGTGCATGTGCATATGTTGATCTCTGTTCTTATATACAGGGTTATATGTCATATGAAAAATTTCATATCTCTCTCTACAATCAGATTCAGGCCTTAATCTTTGAATGGAAAATGATTGTTGCTGTGTGATACTAATTTTAAAAATAGTTTTAAGATTTTATATTTAGTAGTTTTCATAAAAAAAATAACAAATATAGTAAAGATCAAAAAATAGTTAAAAATCAATCATTGTAATTTCGGATTTTGATTTCACAATCTAATATTTTGAGCTAAACGATGAATTTAGGCAAAGAAAATTTGAATTTTAGGTTTATATGTTGTTGGGTATGTCAAGATGATCAGAAAACGAACTTTGTTTGAATTTCTGGTGTTCGGTGATGGATATAAGCAGTGCTTAGGACTGGAGAAGGCTCGAGTTCCGAGGGATGTGGGAAAAATACTAGGAGTATTTCTAGGTCGTCCTGGTGGACAGGGGATGTCGTCGTAGGGTTTCGTCGCCTATTTGGGTGGTCTTTGTTTTTGAGGCAAATGCAGTGACGGTGGTGCACCGGAGTTGACCGCTTAAGGGGGACTTGGTTCGTCTGGTTGTGGTGAGTCTTTGGGTGGAACGGCAGGATTTCTAGTAGAGGGAATCGTCGATGATTGGTGTTTCTTCATTTCGAGTTGGGTTCCTGTTGTGATCGAAGTACTCGATTTCGATTCAAGATAGGACCGTTGGATCTGGATGACGGGAGAGCTTATCGAAGTCATCGGTGATGTGTTGGAGCCATCGCAGTTGGTCGGCGTCGCGTAGTTCACCGTGCACCGTGCACATGTGTAAATCTGTTTTAGATAATTGATACTTCAAGGAAGATCGAGTTATTCTCGAATCGTTCGCGTGTTTTACTCGAAAAGTGGGGGTACGAGTGGCTCGAGATTGGAGTGTTTTGCTCGGGGTAGAGTCGTGTAGGGCTCGGGTTGTTTTTTTAGTTGCCAGTTTTAAGTTTTTGTAATAAAACGTGTATTGTTTAAAAGAAAATTCTAATAAAAATAGAATCCATGTAACAACCCGCATATTTTACCATTTTATATTTAAATATTTTACTTAAATATAGCATCGTTAGTCGGATTTTAGTCCAAAATGCTACTTTTTGCAAATGATCGAATTAGGATTCGGGACCACTTTCATTGAGTTCAAAATGGTGTTTGCGACCTTTTTGAGTAGAAACTTCGATATGTTTGGAGCTAGCTAAAAATTTAACCTTTGCGCTTTGGGTTTGGGTTATCCTAAACTATTAACTCTAGCTCCACCCCTAATTCTCTTCATTCACTTTCCTTTCCTAATACCTTCAAGCTTTAGATAAAAATGGGGGAAGAGAAAAAGAATTAGAATTCCTAAGCCCTAGTTCCATTGCAAATCCAAGCTCTAACTCCAAATTCAAAGAGAAGCTACTGGTAAGCATCCTCTTCTTCTTCTCCAACACATTCTACCTTCAATTTCAGAAATTCCTAAACCCTAACATAGGAAATGTTTTCCTTTTAAGCTTAGATTCAAGCTTCTTGAGTTGGAATTGAAGAGTGATTGTTCTTGCCTTGCTTTATAGCTTCTTCTTCCTTGTTTTTGTGCGAAAGGTGAGATTTTTATCTCACATCTATGTCTATAACTATCTTTGATTGTTGGGTATGAATTCCTAACACTTATTCATGTGCATTTGCTTTTGGTTTGGATTGATTTGGTGAATATTTCAATTTTTGGTGTTTTGAAGTCAAATCTTTAACAATCCTAGCTTCACTGTTTGAACATGTTTTTGGTGATGCATCGAAGAGCCTATAGGGCAGGGTTGTCGATTGGCATAAACCCCTAGCGTCATTGCTCGTCCGGTCGCGAATTGGTTAAGTCTTCTCTTCATTTTTATAGGATGGAAATACTAGGAAACATGCACTAGTCGACTGACCCTCTGAGTCCAGTCGACTGACCTGGGACCCAAGTGTTTTCCAAGCAATTGGCCAGTCAACTATTCTCAGAGAGCCAGTCGACTGACCTGCTTGTATTCAGTCTATTTTGCCTATTTTGCCTATTTTGCTTGAGATTCCAATTTTTATCGATCTGTTATTATCCGATTTCTTGTTATCGTTTATTATTGACTTTGATGACTTCTTTTCGGAATATTTGAGAATATCCATTTGATGGATTTGATATCGATAACTATGGATTTGATTCACGTCTTCGTATGTGAATTTTTGATGATTGACTGTTTCTACAATCAATTCTGTGATTTGTCACTTTAAAATACAAAGGTTTTCTACACTAGTAGTAAATATCAAAACTCTTCCATCAAAACGATTTCAACACTATTTTATTACAAAGCTCGTTTTTTAAACCATTTTCCATTCTATCAATATATACAAACCTTTACCTCATTCGTTCGATAAATCCAATTAAACTACTTTGCAAAACAAGTGGTATGAAAAGCTTTCGTTTACTACGTCAGTTAATTCTTGGACTTGTTCGAATGAAACTCTTGTGACTATTTTCGAGTGAAAATCTACAATTTGTTCGTAAATATTTAAGTTAAGCTAGTGGTTATGGGACATGAAGCTAAACTCATATATTCACTAACTTAGTGTAATTGACACTTATTCTCGAGTGGAAGTCTACAATTTGTTGGTAAATAATTAATTTAAGCCAGTGGTTATGGGACATGAAGCTAAACTCATTTATTTACTAGCTTAGTGTAATTTACACTTATCGATCAATGATGATCATTTTGTGATTTAGACTAGCAATATGCGATGTCACTTTGTCTGCGAGGACGACTAAACCCCATTTTTGTGGAGCTTCAACTTGGTCGGGTAGCGACCCATGGTCTTCGGACCGTTTTTGTGGAGCTTTGGCTCAAAGGTCTTCGGACCGTTTTTGTGGAGCTTCGACTCAAAGGTCTTCGGGCCGTTTTTGTGGAGCTTCGACTTAAACTTGATGGTTAGTGACCATGAAACAGCGTTTCGTTTTGTGATATACGTGTTGGTGAGTTTTAATGCTTCCGTTTTGTGATAGGCCTCTTTCCCCCTTTTTGTGATTTCTGGATTTCTATTGATGATTTCTAGACTTTGTGTTTCACCAATTTTCGTGATTTTCATTGATAAGCTTTATCAATATTTGTTCATTTCTAACGACCTGAAATTTCCGAAGCCGAAAATTCCAGATAGTTATGAAAAAGAAGAAAGAGATAGAAGAAGAAGAATAGAAACACAAAACATCTCACATTCGCAGCGGATAAAATGTAATAAATAATAACCGTTTGAAAAAAAAAATACTATATCTATCGATTACATTTAATATACATCAGAGTTTCACATTATATACAGTCACTGAATATTTACAATTATCAAGTCCCATATTAACGATAATATATATACAGCGGATATACTCTATACGATATTGCCATCCAGCTCGCCTCCTGAGCTCCAGAACGTCCTAACCTGGAAATCTGTAATACTCGGTCTGACCCGAGCATTACACCAAGTAACACCCAGGTCAGGCTGGAAACCAGCGTGAGTAAACCCAACTAACATGAAATACCAAGAAATCAACCTTTATAAACCCGGGTAACATATATCAATTCAGAAGCTACAATTATTACAGACAACACTTAGTCCAAATTTAAATTTCTAATACCAAAGATTTAGATTTTAAAACAGTCCAATACCTCCAAATCACTTCAATCCAGCATATAGATTTTAAATATCAATCTATAAACATTCGAAGTGGTTTCGGGTGTTTCTCCTATACCCGACCCCGGTCTCTTCGAATTTCATGTCATTCTATTCCAAGTTATTTCAAAGAAATACTCAACATTTCATATCAGAGTTATCAATTCCTTCAAATCATCCAATACCATTCAATCATTCAGAAGCAAAGCTTAATCACATACAAATCATTTCTATTGATTCTAATTGAATTCCAAACCTCAATCGCTTAGATTCCTTCATTAATTAATTCCCAAATCAATTAACTAATCAATTCTTCCTTATTATCCTAATTAATTACCCTGAATTAATTATCTTCCAGTTTCATTCAATAATTTATCTTTAATTAATTTCACGATATTAATTATTCTTACCAAATCAATGGGTAATCTTTAATTACTTCCAATTATGTTTGATTTGTCCTAATCTAAATTAATTACTTTAATTCAACCTCCATATTAATCATTCTCGGTTAATCTCAATATGTAATTAACTATTCCTTTATTTACTTCATTAATAAATCAATTACTTCTTAATTAATTATCTTAATTAATCTCTTGATAAATTCACAAAGTAACTATATTTATTTATTACATTAAGCAATGATTTATCACACCATCAAATGATTCTTCTGAATATTTATACTTAGTTAATTAACTTACAACTTAATTTATTATTTATTCAAACCTTTAATTACTGAATTAAGTAACACAAATCATTAATTAATTAAATTAAATGATTATTCATCCTAATTATCCCACTAATTTAAAGTATCGCAAATCATTTAGCCGTTGGTAACTTTTAAACGGAAACATTTTCTTATTTATTGTTTTAAGTTTAAAACAACCTATAATTCCCAATACTTCGAGTTAAGCAACCCATTAACCCGAGAACCATCCAAAATCACAAGATCATCTATTCACAGTGCATATCAAATAAATTCAATCATTCAGCCAAATATTTAAATTTAACCATTTAAATTTTAAAAATCCAACAGAGTGAGTTTTACTCACCTTTGATTTCCTTTAAATTTGCCAATTCGTTCCCCTTCATCGCTATGAGCCAAACTCGACTTGTTTTCATAAATTTGAGCCTCGTACGAATATATCATAAACTATATTAGCGATCTAAATCTATATCTATATTCTTCAACCACTAATTATAAAATAAATTTTTCATTTTCAGAAAAATACCTTCACGTCTCCCCATCCTAAACACAGACGAACCACTCCTCTATCGCTACGCATTGCTTCTCATTCGGTCCACGAAAAAGCATCGAAGTGCTGCCACCTTCCACTTCATCCCCTGCTCGAACGCAACTCCAAGACCTAGCTCCACTACCCTACATCGCAACCCACTGCTCGGTCTCCAACGAACACACCCAGTCGCCAAAATGACCCGCGCGTCGCAGCCTCGAACAGGCGCCCATCGATCGCGACTTCCATCTCGCGCCTTGCCAACGACGACGCCTAACCTCGCGTGCACCTCCATCGAGGCAGCCTTCCCAATTCAAACACCGCTTGCAGCAATTACCCAGACAATAGAAACCCTAACCCCCCTTCAAACAATCACGATAGCGCCTCTTATCCCTAGCTCAAGTTCGAGCTTGATTATGACCGCGTCGCCCCTCTTTTCGAATGCTACGACCATTCTCTTTTATTTATTGAGTTCGATCTTAATCTGCTTTTGGAAAATAGAGGAAGGGACGAGATTATGATACAGGTTGGAAAAAAACTTCCTAAGTACGCCTTGCCTTTAATAAATAATTAAACATTGAAAATCTCGAGTTGTATATGCGAAATCCCAAACCCCGAATCAGACATGCCAACAGACCCTTATAACGTTTTACCACGTTCCAAACGCAACAGAACATGTTTTGAAAGCTAATACGATCGTATGCGCGAGTTACGAAAGTAAACGGTCAATTTTAAATTAAATCGATTAAAATAGTTCTACGTGTTTCGAGCTGCCAGGGTCAAATGACAACTCTGATTGCTACGAAAATTGAAATCCGATAATAACTAACTATTACGGATCCAATGGAACTGGTTTCGTTGAATTCCGAGACTATGCCTCGGAAGGCTATTTTTAGATTCCAATTTAGACGATATATTATTAAAATTGAACAAATTACCTTTAAATTAAATTTCAACACTTTCACTACCTTCAGTGCTATCAATATAAATTTTATAAGTCTTCAAATTATTTTAAACAGGCTTAAATCTCCAGATTTAGCATTTTACCCAATTTCAACTTATAGGATTCAATAGTTAAACTATATAATTCAATAATTTAATTAACAAGTAAATATTGATATTTGAAATTCAAATTAAAATTAACTTTTTTAAATATTTAAAATCAATTAACAATTCTAATTTAAGTTGTTAAAAATTCCGGGTCGTCACATCATTGGTGAATTTGTGTTTCACAACTTTTCCGATTGGCATTGATATATTTGTCAATATTTGTGGTTTGGTGAAAATGTTAAAGAATATGACATCCTTTTTGGTGCCTTGAGATTTCTTGAGATATTGTATGATTTCAGATGTTGTTAGAAGTATACTTGTCACAGTATGACATTATTGTTATCATACGTTTTTGTCATATCTCTTGTTCTATCTCATTTTACCTGATATTTATTGCTAGACTGATCTATTTATTATTTTCTTATTAAATAATACTCGGGTCCGACCGAGTTGTTACAGGTGCTTCTGCTTGACTCCTTCTCTGGGATCATCATTATCTGCTTTTCTCTAACTACATTAGATTGGTAGTTTTTGTTGTTATACATTCGAGATAGAGACTCCTTGATGTATACATACTCTTTGATGTTGCACTTCTATCTATTCTTTTGTGATATCGTGGATCTTATTTGACCACTACGCTGATGTACACTTATATGTGCTATATTCATATTTGTTTCCGGCTTTGTGATATGAATATCTGTGACTGATTTGTGTTATGCTTATTTCTATATTTATTTTCGAAGATTATAAATAGCCACTATGTAGTAGCTTTGAGTGAGTATTGGTATTTTGGATTTCCACTTGAAATGAAATGCATGTTATACTATCTGATATACCGGTGCTCGCACAAAGCAATTACGCGGACTGTCGCTCCTCAACAGCCTTATTCTTCGCGCTAGTTGACGGCATTACTCCATAATGTCCTTGGCTAGCATGAGTATAGAAGTGGGGCGTCACAATCCAGCTTTCAAAACTAAGTAAGATCATGTTTGAGAAGTAATGATCATGTTTTAGATAGAAGATTAAATTAATTAATGTAAAATAGGGAAAGGTTTTATTAAACATAAGAATGCAAAGTTTAAAGCAAAACAGAATATGCATTTTCCAAATTTAAAGCTATTTAAGTGTAAAAGTGTTTAAGCAATTTATTTAATAAAGCTTTTTAAAGTGAATAAGTTTCCAAAGATTTATTGACCAAGTTCCAAAGTAAAATCATTTAATAAGATATTGAAACAAGTTCAACTTTTAAAAATAGAAGTTAAATGATTTTATTTTTTGGTCTTAAAGGTAATTATATTAATGATGTAATTAATTACCAATGATTTTTATATTAAGTTAGTGACGTATTTAGAAATTTATAAAGATAAGAACTTATCTTTAGTTAATTAAGATTGATTTAATAAAGATAATTAATTAGTGAATTAAATAAAACTTAAATACTTAATGTAATTAATAATGGTTAATTAATTTATAGTAATAATCAAAGAATTTTCTAAATGATGTTATATTTCAAGCATTTAATTTAATTTAAATAAGTGTTTAATTAAGGTAAATGGTTGTCTTAATTAATTAGAGACTTAGTTAATAAAAGTAATTAAAGTATAATTACTAAATTACTAAGATTATTAACTGATGTTATTAATTCAAAATAATTAGTTATTTGGTTAATTAAGGATAGTTAATTACTTGATTAATTAAGGGTTAATTAATCTAAGTGATTACAGGTAATTAATTAAGGAGTAATGAATTAGTGGAAGTAATTAAAGGGATTAATTACTCAATGTAATTAACTAAATAAATATGATTAATTTAAGTTCATTAATTAGTTTATTAGAATAAGATAATCACTTGATGATTAATTAAGTAAAAGTTCTTAATTAATGAAGTGTGATTACTTGGTGTAGGTAATTAATGGGTAATTTCTGGGTGTAATTAATTAAGGGAGAATTGATTAATTGAAGGATAATTACTTAGTGGAGGTAATTAAGGATTAATTACATGGTGTAATTAATTAAAGAGTTTACTAATAAAATTTATTAAGGAGTTAATTAATAAATGGAAGTAGTTAATTAAAGGATAGTTAATTACTAAGTATGATTAATCAAGGTTGATTAATGAATGTGATTAATTAAAGATTAATAATTTAAGTACTTAGAGGATAATTAATTAATATAATCAACAGAAATAATTAAGGGTTAATTAATGTGATTAATTAAGGATAATTAATCAATATAAGTAATTATTGAATAATTAATTAATGTAATTAATTAAGGATTAATGTAATTAATTATAGTTAATTAATTAATGAGAGTAATTAAAGGTTAATTACTATAAATAGTTGAGGATAACTAATTTGTGTAATTAATTAAAGGCTAACTACTTAATGTAATTAAAGAATAATTAATCAAGGATGATTAATTTAGATGGATAATTAAAGGACGATTAATTAATTGGTTTGTAATTAATTAATGGTTAAGTAAGCAGGATTTATAGTGATGGAAGTAATTAATTTAATTTATTTTAAATTAATTAGAGATGGTGTGATTAATTAATCTTTGTTTATGGATGGCTGAATAATATTGAATGCCTTGGATTGTTGATATCTCTGGTATGAGATATGAGTTGATCTGTGTTATGAAATACTTTGGTTGAATTGTGATGATATGGATTATCTATTTTTGATAATGTGAATTATCTATCTGTGTGAATATAGATAATGAATTAAATTGTTTTAACTTAAAACAACTTGGCTTTAAAAGACGGCGTTTTGGATTTCGGTGAGACCGGGATCGGATTTCCTAATTTGGATATCCGAAAACCACATCGATCCAAATTAAACGTTAGGTCGTGAATCTCAAGTGAAGATGAAGATTCAAAGTGTGAGGGCTATTGTCGTTAACTCTGAGGGTGATTTCAAAATGAGTGTAACGAGATATTGCCTTCGGTTTCGTTCGAACCCGGAACGAACTTGTATGGATTGAATGCTTTCAGAACATAGTCGGGTGGATGATGAGCATTCTAAGATAGATGTGTTCTATAAAGTAATCGTAGCCTCAAGCCTCATACCGAGAAAGGCTAAAACAGGGGAGATGCAGCAAGGCTAAGTGAGTCACACTCAAGTAGGACAAGATTTTCCCTTGTCTAGAGGTCCCTTATATTCGGCTTAGTAGGCAGATGGAATTGTGCACCAACTGTGGGGTTGTCTTGTTCGGGACTATCCAGTAAAGAATTGTTCTGGCCTTGTGCTGTAGAGGATTTATGGTGGATCCTCGATACGGTGATCTAGGCCGCGTACTTGTTAATACCCTAGGCATTGATTATGATGATAACAACCATATAAATATTACTACTAATGTATCTTCGAGTTATGCAGTCATATCAGATATATTATGGAGATATTTACAGAGATAAATAAGAATACAGTGGAAGCAAATGAATTATAGAAGAAGGTTAATCAGAGCAATTAAAGAACAAAACCCAATTAGAGAAGAATGCTGAAGGATAAAGGTGTTTGAAGTGATGAGGAGTTGGTTGAACCTTAGAATATCTTATTAAAGATCTCATGGCAATTATACTTGAAGATCATCAACCATTGACCTCAACCGAATCACAAAAATCCACAAATATAAGGTAATTTGAAATGCTGAAAGTTTGCAACACTTATTAGTGTTGCTATTCATTTTGCAAGACACCCATGTCGACATAGGGTACTTGGGCATGTCGAAATACTAGCAGTTTTTCAGAATTTCAAATTTTAAATGAAGAGACATTTTCCTCTACCTCTTCATCAAAAGACACGTCTCTTCAACCATTATATAAAGGCTTCGCAAAACCAATTTTAACATCAAGAATTCTCATTTTCTCTTACACCTTCTCCAAACATTTGCAAAATAAATCCATTGCATACTCTTCAAATCTCCTTGCAAATTGATGTTATTTCACTCCAATTCTTCACTAATTTGCAAGCCACACAATATCAGAGAGTTGTACTTCAATTCACATTATTCTCTCTCTGATTTCATCCTATTCCTCAAAGAATTCAAAGATATATTGCCATTGGGGTCTATAGGATCATTGTACCGAATCTGCAAGAATCTATATTGAAGATACAACCACTTGCCATAGTTTATTGTTGGTGATAAAGAGAAGGTGTTCTTTTAACCTGTAAAATCAAGAGGGTGTGTCTTGTAGCCTGTGAAACCAAGATTGTAAAGGTGTTCTTGCCACCCGTGGAAAGCAAGCAATTATAGTAGAATTCTGCACGATAGAGTGCAGGACTGGATGTAGGATTGGTTAATCCAAACTAGTATAAAAATCCGGCTATTATTTACATTACTGCATTTTACTTTATTACTTACTTATTCTCTGATTACTTCTTTCTTTTTTCAATTTGAGTAAATACAGTTTTATATTCATAAGTAAGTAGTTAATACACAATTCACCACTTCTAGTGTCTGAATTTCCTTAAGATGCAACATTGTGTTATAGCCATCCCAGTTTTCAACATATGGTATCAGAGCATTGGTTTTCAAAAATTCATAACTTGGTTTTTGAAAAGTATAAATGGCTAATAACACTAGTAACACATATTTTAATACTTTTGTAGAAGGGCAATCTACCACTAGACCCCCTCTATTTGATGGTAGTAATTATGCCTATTGGGCTTGTAGGATGAAATGTTATTTGCAGTCTAATGGTTTGGATATTTGGAACAGTACCCAAATAGAGTACATAGAGCCTCAAACTGAATATTCAAAATGGACACTAGACCAAAAGGCACAAGCACTTAATAACTCTAAGGCCATGAACATTTTATTTTGCTCCTTAAATAGAAATGAATTTCATCGAGTGTCTATTTGTAATTCTGCATATGAAATTTGGAAAACACTGCAAGTCACACATGAAGGCACCAATAAAGTAAAACAAACAAAGATATCTATGCTATCTAACCAATTTCCACTCTTTCAAATGAAACCAAACTAGTCTATTTCTGATATGCATTCTAGATTTCAAGATATAATACATGCCTTAATATCATTTGGAAAGAAAATTACTGAAGAAGACCAAGTTAGAAAGATCCTGAATTCACTTCCTAGTGAATGGGATCAGAAGACTCTGGCAATTGAAGAGGCCAATGATATTAGTATTGTGAAAATAGAAGATTTAATTGGTAACCTAATGTCTTATGAATTAAAGTTGCAGATTAGAAAAGAGAATCAGGCAAATGAAAAGAAATCACTAACACTCAATGCTATGATCGACAAAGATGAACTAGATGATGATGCTATTGATGATGATATCGAGTTTATGACCTAGAAGTTCAAGAAATTCTTGAAGTATTGGATAGCAAACAAACTTCGAAAAACTAACAACAATAATTCTAGAAATGGAAATGTTGTTAAGTGTTTCGAATGTGATAAACTGGGTCATTTGAAAAGAGACTATCCCAAACCGAAGAAATCAAAGTCAAACACTTTCAATAGGGAGAGGAAACAGGCACTCAATGCAAAATGGGATGATTCAGATACATCATTAAGTGATAGTGATTGAAAAACAGAAAACGCCAACATGTGCTTCATGGCAAAGGATGACGAAGTATGGAATTTTAATAAAGAAATTACTAATGTTTTGAATGATATGAATCAGGGATAGAAAATACTTAGGAAAGAGTACAACAATAGTTTGGCAGAGATAAATAGATTAAAAATATTTAATGAAAGGTTAACTGAAGAAAAACAATGTCTAAAAGATGAAATTGAAAGACTTAATGGCAATAATGATGAAAAGGATTTGACGCTTGGAAGTTTTGAAAAACTAAAAAGTGAAAATGAATGCTTAAAATCAGAAAATCTTTCAATGAAGTCATAGATCACTGATCTGAATGATAAAATAATATCTCTAGACAATGTTATTCTTAACGGTAACAAGGATTTTGACAAAATGAAAACTAATGTTGATAAATTTAACAAAGTGAAGGATAATCTAGAAAAATTATTATCTACATCTAAACACACTCAGAATAAACATGGACTTGGATACACCCTTAAGGCTAAATTAAAGAAAAATAGTAGTCAAAATACTTAGTTTGTTAAGGCTACCAAGTTTAAACCAAAACCTAGGAAATTAAAGTTAAAACTTCCAAATAGATTCATTAATTTATGGGTTCCAAAAAGGGGTGGATGATATTGAAAAAGAAAAATATATTGATAATTTTATTAATAAGGTTCATTCATCTAATGATTATATTTTCAAAGGACATTCAAACTCTTCATGGGTTTGGCGTCCCAAAACTTAACCCCATGGACCTAGAATAAAAAGTGTAACGACGTGCATATTTTATAATTTTTCAGGTACCAAACAATGTATATCTGATAGCAGATGCTCAAAGCATATGAAAATAAATCTGTTGTACACTGGATAAATATGAAAAGGATTTGTTATTGGCATCAGCAAAGTCGGTAACTCTAAAACTCATCTTATTATTTGATAAGTTTATTTCATGTTTTGAATTGATTTGGTTTCCCCTCAAGTGTTTTATTTATAAGCATTTATCTCTATATACAAACTCTATGTATTTTCTAGTAGTGATTTAAGTGACTCTTTTTGTGACGCCCCACCCCGAGACCCATCTTAGTAAAGAGAATTAACAAATAATTCCGTCTACTAAAGTGGAGAATAGGGCTGGTTAAGGGCGACCATCTATAATTTTGTCTTAAACATCTACTGAATGCGTCGATAAATGCAGTATAATTTTTCTTTTCAACTCAAGTGGATCTACATACCCAGTAAATGCTTAATCCTAAATTATAGGTGGCTAGCAGATCTATCAGAACAAAATACAATAACTGAATGTGAATCACATCACAGAACAGTAACAACATTATATATATACATATACATTGATACATATTTATTACAGTACAATATGAATACAATAAAGGTGGTACACGACCACACCATATACATCGAATCAAATGTAAATACGTCAGAGTATGCGGAAGAAATAAACTACTCAAGCGATAGATAAGCTAATGACCAACATCAACTTCAAGCTAAGCCCAATAGATGATACCTGAAACAACTTGGTCTGACCCGAGTACAAAATACACGGGTCAGTCTAGCTAAAACAATCAGTTAACAAGGATATATGATAATATGAAGCATAAGATACAAGATGATAATTCTTTTTGAATGAGAAGAGACAACAGAAAGAATTACAACCCATGACTTAAGTGAACTAATGTCACTTAATTATACAAAAACCTCAAAAGAGGTAAATTCAATAATAATACTCAAATAATACAAACATTAGCCTTATATCATCGGCGACACCCTAAAGTGGCTACATGGTTTCCATGAACCTTATCTCCTCAAAAGAAGAAACATCAATACAAACTCTCGCCAAAATGGCAAACATAAAACATTCTCAGTAGGATGATCCAAAACTCAGGTATAAAAGAATCTCCAAATTCAATTATACCTCATCTCATCGGTATAAATGTATATAAATTTCAATCTCAACTCGCCAAAATGGAAAAACCCAGAATATCCTTTAAAATCATGAAATCATCCAAACTCACAACTCAAGTAAATCGATAAGAGTTCAAAACATCATAAATGAAATCACCATTTATATAACATCACATATAGCACTAGGCTATCGATGTAATAAAGCATCTTACAATGGTGAAATCATAATAAAACAGAAAACTCAAAAACCTCGGATTGGCCAAATTCCAGATTGCAATGTCGAAGCAATGTTGCACGTGCTAAACTTAAACGGCCGAAGCCTCGGACAAGGTCGCTAACACCTCCCAAAGCGGTTCGTCCTCATGACAAGGTCGCTGACACCTCTCCAAGCTGTTTTGTCAGCCCTAACAAGGTCGCTAACACCTCCCAAAGCAGTTTGTCCTCATGACTAGGTCGCTGACACCTCTCCAAGCTGTTTTGTCAGCCCTAATAAGGTCGCTAACACCTCCCAAAGCAGTTTGTCCTCATGACTAGGTCGCTGACACCTCTCCAAGCTGTTTTGTCAGCCCTAACAAGGTCGCTAACACCTCCCAAAGCAGTTTGTCCTCATGAATAGGTCGCTGACACCTCTCAAAGCAGTTCTGTTAGGTAAACATCGTGAATGTGTCACAAACTCACGAATAGGAACCCAAAAAGTGTTAACGTGTGTCCCATACCACACGTTCGCACTTAGTGGTTTACTAGCCGCTAGTCGATGCCACATAAAAATCAGAAAATCATATCTCTCTCGTCTCATTGGCGAGTGATAAAAAGACACTATACTCGTCTCGTCTCATCGACAAGTATTAAATGGCATCGTAACTTGTCTCATCTCATCGGCAAGTGAAAACATCGTGATGGTTCCTCATAAACCATAGAGCTCAAAGTAGAAATCTCAAATCATAAAACTAGCCAAATATTGGCCTTCCCAGATAATTCCTAAAGATAGGAATTATAATCTCAAAATCCCGCCATAAATTGGCAAACTAACTCAGAATCAAAAACCCAGATAGTTTCGATCGTACAAGTCCGGAATTAACCGAAATAGTAAACGCACATGTATCATACCACGAATTTTACTAAATCATTTAATTCTCTTTCTCATACATTCGAATATTGCAAAAGTGTGCTTTTGATATTTAAAATATTTTAGTAGAGAAAACAAGCTTTTAAAACTTTTTCCCGAAAAGATTAATAAAACCAATATTTAAAATTTCTTTATTATAGAAAATAAATAGAATTTTATATTAGAAAAATAATTTTAAAATACTATGTAATAATAATTTGAAATGTCCATTTATTTCAAAAATCACTTCAAAATGCTATAGTGAAAATCGTGCTCGAAAACAATGAAAAACAAGAAAGATTACTCAAGACCGATAATGTGAATGCAATACGAATTCAATTCAAATTTAACCCAAAGTCAATTCAAATTCTATTTAAATTTGGGTTTTAAATTCTCTAAATATAGCTAGCCTATTAACAGGCATCATAGCTCTCAAAACATCTCAAAAACAACAACAACATCGAACAAGAATGGGAGCAAAAATAAGCCAATACAATTCTCAGTTCAATGATTGTTATTGCTGTCGTTTTGCTCTCGAGACAGCGCCAAACAAATACAGTTTTGACCAAGCTAACTTTAAAATTTCGGAAAACTCAAAATATGAAACCTCTAGCATAAAGTCTAAGCTTTTCGAAACATATAAAATTACTGAATTTAGATAAAAACGTGAAAGATACGACCAAAACAAATTTCAGATATGAAGTTCACTACAACTGTCTTTTTAGTTACAGGACAGCGATACTAGAATGAATTTACGACCATGTAAACATCAAAATTTGACAAAACACAAAACAAGAAAATCATAGCATATAATCTAAGCTTTCTGGAACATCAAGATTCGTCAAATTCGGACATAAAACGTTAAAGATATGCTTAAATTACCAACAACGCTTAGCACAGAAAGTCACAAATTTACAGTGACAGAGCAGCGAGTTTGTATTTGGTTTTTCAACCCTCTATGCTCAAAATTTTCGAAAGTGGCCAACAGGAAAGTTGTCACATTCTTTTCAAGCTTTGCAGAACTTTAAAAAAAAATCATATTCCGATGTAAAACGAAAGAGATATACAAAATTTACTGACAGCGATTTTCAATCGAACATGCAACAATAACAAAAATTGAGATTTCTTATCTTAAAATCTCAATCAAAACTAGAATATGTGAGTTTTGATACTCACCTTGCAATTCATGGAGATTAACATAAATAAATTTAGCCAAAATTTAAGCAAGATGAAGGCTTTTGGTAATAGAAAGCTTCAGCTACCTGTAGAAACTTAGAAACAGAACATGCAAAGAAGAAGAACAGGTGAGTAACAGATAACCCAAAAACAAAATTGAAATTTGATGAATTCTCTCAGATTTGAAGTAGATTACCTATTTGAAATTAGCTTTTAATTGATTGAGACATCAAATACATGAAGAAATTAAGGGATTGAAGGCCATAGATTGAATAGGGTTTCTATCTTTTGTTTAGGGCTAGAGAAAGAAGATGAGAATAGTTTCTGTACGTACAGGAAATTTTTTCTCATTTCTTTGTCTTCTTGTGGTAGGCTAATGGGCTTTTGGACTCAAATAGAGAATAAATAATTTGCCTAAGGTTTTAATTCACAACTAAATCAATATGTACATTTTTACACTATGTTATAATAAAACAATGCATTTTCTTTCAAGTTTCTACCCAAACAAAATATGTAAACTTATATACATGAAAAAATATATTCTACATCATGTAAAAAGTTCAATTTTAAATTTAAATTTTTTTTATTATTAAAACCCTTATTTTACATAGATACACAATTTTACACTAATAGATGAATTACTCCATATTTTAAGTCCAAAAATTCTACTAAAATATTTTTCTTGTTTAGAAAAATATGACGAAGCATTTTAAACTTAATTTCATAACCAAAACTCCTTTATAAATCAAATTCCATCCTTTTGTTTGAATAAACAATCTTAAGAATCAAATACTTCTTTAATAATTATTAAAAGAAGTAATTAGCAATAATTAACAAAATTATTGCATTTTCTCCAAATTACAACCATTTTCCATTCATTATTAACTCAAACAAAATAAAATAAAGTTTCAAACTTTATTTTCTCATTTTATTTCTAAAAATTCATTGTTTATTCTGAATAAACAATTTAAAATTTAAAATTTTATTTTCAATTCACAATATTAAATCGTAACTATCGTTATAATCTAGTATTTATAGGTAATTTCCAAAACCAGGGTTGGTACACTTTTTCACCCTTTTTGTTGACGACAAAGGGGAAGAAAAGGTATAAATATACTAGGCAAAATGATAGGGGGAGGGCATAGAGTAAGGAGGAGTCAAATATAAAAGTATTATATTTTATCTCTCAAATATTTATTTGGTTGTCATCATCAAAAGGAGGGAGATTGTTAATACCCTAGGAATTGATTATGATGACAACAACCATATAAATATAACTACTAACGTATCTTCAAGTTATGCAGTCATATTAGATTTATTATGGAGACATTTACACAGATAAACAAGAATACAGTGGAAGCAAATGAATTATAAAAGAAGATTAATCAGAGCAATTGAAGAACAAAACCTAATTAGAGAAGAATGTTGAAGGATAAAGGTGTTGAAGTGATGAGGAGTTGGTTGAACCTTAGAATATCTTGTTAAAGATCTCATGGCAATTATACTTGAAGATCATCAACCATTGACCTCAACCGAATCATAAAAATCCACAAATATAAGGTAATTTGAAATGCTGAAAATTTGCAACACTTATTAGTGTTGCCGTTCATTTTGCAACACACCCATGTCGACATGGGGTACTTGGGCATGTCGACATACTAGCAGTTTTTCAGAATTTCAAATTTTAAATGAAGAGACATTTCCCTCTGCCTCTTCACCAAAAGATACGTCTCTTCAACCACTATATAAAGGCTTCTGAAAACGAATTTTAACATCAATGTAGCGACCCAACTTTCTAACACCAGAAAGTCGCATCACTAACTAAGAAAGAAAGGGATAGAAGAAGAAAAGAAAGAGAAGAAGAAACACAACAACATCAGAGAACTCACAGCGGAACGAATGAAATATAATATATAACATAAAATATTACATAGTATCATATTACATCAGAGTACACAACTTATACAACACATATTAGATAGTTATAAACATCTGTCTAACCATACAACTCAAGAACACAAGATACAGATACCATACAAACACAGCGGAACCATAATATATCTACACGTGGAAGCCTCCTGCTCCATAACTCCTCCAGAGTTCGTCAAGCTAGCCTGAATCACTCGACTACTCATACATAATATGAGTACCCAAGAGTTTAATAAAACAGAAAATAAACACTGGGCCAGAAAGGGGTCTGGTGTGAGTAAATGGGTTTAAATTACTTAACTTTAGAAAAACCTTTGAAAAGAAAAGGTATCACGTAAGACTTCCCATACATAAACATGGAGAAGCTTTTACCTTACGCTAACCAAACATTTGATAGGAAATCCAGTGATATTATAATAGTGTCTAGGGTTTTCAAGTAAATAAGAAATAGCCGAAATTGTTACATCTATTAAATTCCAGCTACTAGCCACAAAAGTGGATAATACAAACAAAACCGTAGGGTCTCGTAGGAAGAATGGGTTTCCATCAATGGCAGGGCTACCGGGGTACCATCCGTCACAGTACGTGGCCTAGATCACAGTATCGAGGATTACGCCCAATCCCCTGCATCACAAAGCCGGAACCATTCCTTACTGAACAGTCCCGAGTAAGATCACCCCGTGGTTGGCGCGACCAAACACCCACAAAGCCGAAATAAAAGGGACATCTAGATAGGAATGACCTCACCCTGAAATGGGTGCTACCCACCTAGCCTTTTTGCACCTCCCCTGTTTTAGCCATTCCAGGTTGATGAGGCTTGAGGCTGCGATTACCTTTATAGAACACATCTATCTTGGAATGCTCATCGTCCACCTGACGATGTTTTGAAAGCATTCAATCCATACAAGTCCGTTCTGGGTTCGAACGAAACCGAAGGCACTATCTCGTTGCACTCATTCTGGAATCACCCTCACAGTCAACAACTATAGCCCTTGCACTCTGAATCACCATCTCAAACCTATAAGCACTATCTCCGTCAAACTCATCACGGAATCACCCCAAGAGTTATACTGACGAATAGATCTTATACCTCGAGTCTTCACTAAGCTTCACTTGGATTCATGACCTAACGTTTAATTTGGATCGATGTGCTTTTCGGATCCCAAATATGGAAACCCGATCCCGGTCTCACCGAAACCAAACGCCATTTTAATGTCCAAGTTGTTTAAGGGTTTAAACAATTAACTTATATTCAGGATGATATAAACAGATAGATGAATCACATTATCACAATAGATAATTCATATCAAACATTCATCTCACAAAGTAGCATATCACATATCAGAGATATCCAAATCATCCATTATCAACCAATCACCCAATATCAATCATTCAATATAAATCAATCATCCATAAACAGAATTGATTAATTCTTAATCAATTGGATTACCTATATCCTTTTTCATTTATTTATTCTAAATAAATTAATTAATCATCTCTTAATGATCTTCCTTAATTAATCTTCCTTTGATTAATTATACTTTAATTACATTCAAATAATTAGCCTTAACCATATACAGTAATTAACCTTTAATTACTATCATTAATTACAATAATTAATGATCCTTCATTTGCTTCCATTAATTAATCAACTATAATTAATTGTATTAAACCTCAATTAATTACAATTAATTAGTCACACTTAAATTAATCACTTCCATTAATCAATCTTGATTAATTCATTCATTATATTAACTAGTGATCCTTATTAATTAATAATTCCTTTAAATAATTAAATAATTAACTTGTAATTAATCATCTCATTAATTAGACTTAATTAATCATAAACAGTAATTAACAACTTGTAATTACTTATCTTAATTAATTAACTTCTTAATTAATTACATTAACCTTTGATTAATTAATCTAATTAATTAATCTTTGATTACTTCATTAAGTAATCAGTTTATTTAATAAATAATCATTAATTAATTACTTTATTAATTAATTACATTTTAATTAATTACTCTTAGTAATTAATCTTAAATAAATCTCATTCATTAATAAATCAATCACATTAATTAATTAACTAAAACTAACTAAGTAATTAACCCTTAATTACCTACATATGTAATTATCTTCTAATTACTTTCATTAATAAATCTTGATTACTCTCTTACTTAATTACTTAACAAGTAATAATTCCGTCATTAAATTATTGTTAATTCATTAATTAATTAATTAATTACTCCATAATTAATTAACTTCAAAACAATTATATTAATCAATCCTTAGATTAATAACATTAAGTGATTAACCATTAATCACTTCAACTTTAATTGCTCCCATGAGTAATTTCCTCTAATTACCTCCATAAGTAATTACTTCCATTAATTTCATTTAGAAATTCACCATTAATTACTTTATTAAGTAATTACACTTAATTACTCATAATTAAGTGATTATTTAAAAGTAAATAAACAATTAAATAATTATTTAAAATTAATTAAATAATTATTTAACTTCTTATATTTACATCTTTAATTAATTAAGAAAATCATTAATCTTAATTAAACTCTTTACTTATTAATAAATTATATTTAATTAAATATCCATAAGTTTATAACAAAGATAAATTAACCATATTTATCTTCATAAATAAATTATTTGAAATTAATCAAACTTTAATAACTTAAAAACAAATTATTCAATTTGGTTTTCAAAATCATAATAAAAACCTTATTTGAAAATAAGGCATTTAGAAGTCAAATTTAAAATTTAAGATACTTTAATTATCAAATTCTAAACTTATTCATTTGCAAAATAAAATTGAAAACTTTAATTTTTAAAACACTACTTAACAATTTATTTAAAAACTTTGATTTAATATTTAAATTCAAACATTACCTTTTTAAATTAACATTCAAAATTGAATGTAGTTAATTACTTCAAAAAGAAATCATTTTAAATGCATTTAAATTTTAAAATAAATTCAATTAATACTGTTTAATGTTTGATTTACATTTTATTTCAAACAACAAGTTTTAAATTGTTTTCTTTTATAAAACTCGAACTTGATTTCATTTTTTAAACAATAAGTTTAATCTGCAACTCCGTCATTAAATTTTTACAGTACTTAACATATACAGTAAAACCAGAAAGTAAGCGACCTAAAAACACTCGAGTCAAACACAACTACAACCCGACCCTGCTTCGAGACAATACCCAGACTCCACCACTTCGAGTCGACCCAGAGAAAAATGCGAGCAAATCTTCGAGTAGCCTTCGTCTTCTCCAAACTTCAAACTACCTATTGTACAAAATGTACACGGTGCACGTTGCACGGCAAATCCAACGACGTCGAGCCTTCATCCGGCCATCACCAAGTCGTCGGCGACCACGACAACCTCTCCAAAAACCCAGATCCAACAAATATCAATCGAATCGAAATTCGATCCTACGCACGAAAACTGCAGCGAAACTCGACCGTAAAACCCGCATCGCCAACGACCATCCAACGCCATTGATCTTTGCCGACCTCACCATCAAATACACGACCACGAGCTTCATTCTCCCCAAAAGCGAACACTTTCGGTCACGAATCCAAATCGCAAATTCCACTACAGTCAAACCGAGCCAAAAACTAACTTAAACCCTAGTTCATTCAAATTCGAACAATTTGCTCATTAAAAAAATCAATTGCATTTTTCCCATTATCCTTGATACAAAAGCAAGCCTCGACCCTAATTTCAACTCAAATCAACAAGTGGGTCAACGGCAATTCACCATATTGCCGAAAACCTTCATCACCAAATTCCCAATTGATTTTCAATTTAAAAATTATGAATTTCATGTTAAAAATCATTATTTTTAACAACTAATTCATTTATATAATCCAAAGCATGAATTTAGGAAATCAATTTTTGACATGTAGTTGTGTTTTCACTGTATTATCCTATTTAAGCATTATTTGTAAACTTAAATTTACAGAAACCATTCTTAAAATAACTATCAAACATTAATACACAATTTCCATTGAATCATCATAGTCTATTAATGATGTTACTGGGAGATTAGAATTTTTGAAGTAGAATCTGGTCTTAAAAAACAGAAAACAAAGTTTCCACAAATATACAGATCTATTTCACATATAAATACATATATATAAATTCAATAATATGTATACTGAAGATTTTCCATGCAATACCAATAATAGTTCACAGATAACACATGCATTAGGTTAAACTGTTTTTAAAATATATTTGCTCACCTGTTATTTGCAGTGAACAAAAGAAGAGTAGATTTTGATTTATTCCAGGCTTGAACACTTTAAATTTGAAAAAGACTTTGATTTTGCTTTACTGTTGAAAATGAACCCCTTTGCATGCTCCAAATTATTAATGTAAAATGTTGAACTGATGATGAACTTGCAGTTGAACATCATTTGAATTGCAAGTGATCTGAATTGCAGCAGATTTGGAGGTTGCAGATTTCAATTTTTACTTTTCAGATTTCATCTTTGATTTTCTTTTTAGTTTCAATTTCAGATTTGAGAAAGATTTCTTTTGAATTGCAGGTTTCATTCAAGATTTGTGAAAAGTTTCTGGTTTGAGTTAAGAAGTGAAAACAAAGAAAAAGTGTTATGTAAAAAAAGCTAGTTTTTCTTCATATGTTAGGTTTATAAAAATTAAAGAAAGTAAAATTTTAAAATAAAGACACTTGTCCCTTAAGAATTTACATTTGTCACTTTATTTCTTAATTGCCTTACAAGTGTTTATGAGATGTCCTAATGTATTAACACATGTTTTTAAGTATTTTTAATAAATTTTTATTTAATTTAAATGTAAATATAACTTACTTATTTAAGTTACTAAATTAATAAATACTTATGTATGTAAATATAAATTTACTTTCTAAAGAAAATATTCTAAAACTAATTATGATACAAATATATTCTTATACATAGATTTAAAGATCTAAAACATTTATATATATGTATACATTTATAACCATTTTAAATTAAGCATTTTAAAAGAAAACAAGACAAAACTTTTATTAAATCCCTTTTTAAACTATCATATTTAAAAACAAACAATTATCTTATATTTTTGAAAACAATTGAATTTAAAACAAAGCTTTAAATTACAATTCATACATATATAAATTATTAGTAGATTAAATTAAATTTCAAAACAATCCCAAATTATAACATATACATACACACACACACACACACACACACACACACACACACACACACATATATATATATATATTACAATTTGAAAATACAACCTTTTATTTAAAACAAAAGATCTTCTATTCACAATATATATCAAATATATATATATATATATATTATAAATAAAATAAAATTTTACTGGCTTTGAAAAAAATAATTCTTATCGGTTTTGCCGGATTAAAAATTTATTAACCTTAAAATGATCAAATTTATCAATTTAAATTAAAATTATAAAGAAAAATTATCAAATCAAATTAGTTATTAATACAGATTATTAAATTGATATTGCCTAAAATTCCGGGTCGTCACATTCCCCCCCCCTTAAAAAAATTTCGTCCCCGAAATTTAAAAGCAAAGGTAATTTAATAATCCAGCAAAGATTTTGATTTCAATCAGCAAAGCATACCTAACATCTAGTTACTAACAACCATAGCAATCAATCAAACAAACAAACCTAACTAATTATCCTGACACAAATCAGAATAAATCTTACTAATACTATCTAGAGTTTTCCAAGTATAAATCACTGGGAGACTCGCTCTACAGAAGCTAAACAAACTACACCACTAAAATCTAGAGCTCAACTCATCTCTAGATCCATCAATCTGAACAGAACATCAGACTATACCCAAGTCTAGCTCAACTTTCAAATCCAACTGAACTACAGATTCAACAACCAACGATGAATCATACACGTACTCCCTCAGAGGTACGTGAAATACAATGAGTTCCAGTATCCAAACTGGCAATTCAATCTTATCCTATCAAAAACATAGATAAGAAATCTCAAATGCCTCAGAACTAGCCATCCAATCTTACCCAATTACTGCTCTCTTAATCAGAGAAATCTTAACAACAATGAAGTCTCCAACTTCAAATTCCAAACTCCTTATCTCATATCTGCATAACTCAACAGACAAATCCTGGGCTACCAATCTCTTGACCAGCTCAACCTATGCTGATGCTTCCAGAAACAACTAGACCAAAACAAACCAGTTTCTGGATCCAATCCAACAGAAAAGTCTTCTAAGATCCGTCGAAATCCAGTCCACAAGCTCTGCTTCCCAAGCAATAGCAAACTGAACTTACTTCCTTCCCTGCACAACTACTACCTCGCTTCCGCTGCACAACTCTGATTCTGAAATAGATGAGAATACTGTCGATGAACATGAATACAACTTATCCAATATATCTGGTAAACTTTGTTCATCAAATCCATAAAATGTTTGTGGCCCATCTGACTCGGTCACACAACCTTATAGCAGAATCCAACTCAAAAACTAGATCTGACCAATCCAAACTCCAAAAACTTCTGAGCTGTTACACCAACTCTCCTTCTCCAGGAACCATCCTACTACCAGGCTAACTACCAAAATTGCTTCTGGAACCAAAACAATATAGAACTCAACCAAAGATGCAGACAAACTTTTGATTACCTCAGTAGCTCCTACTTCCATATGAGAACCCTCAGTCTCAAACAAAAGATTGCTCAAAATAAATTCCCAAATTAATTGCAAGTCACTTTTGTGATTCTACCTAATTCGGATCCCAAAGAAGCCGTCCTCTCTTTACCAATTAGAACATCTTTAAGCTTTTCCAAACAAGGTTAACACTTTAAGAAAATTTCACCATTTGCACGGACTGCTGAAAAAGAACCACCAAGATTTCTGAATTATCGGAGAAACGAACCACGCTGCTGCTTCCAGACTCTACCTCGATGATAATGCAAAGCTAAAAGACCTTCTCGTCGGCACATCGAACACTTCGAGCTGGACTGCTACCATGGCTAACCAAAGACTTCTAATCCAAAGGCTCCTTGAAAACCAAAATGATCAACAAACCAAACAACGGACCTTCGAGATATCATACATCCTCACAAGAAATTCGGTCTCTAAATCAAGCATCAACATCTCGCTTTCCTTAAGAAATGATAATGAGACCATGCCGAAGTGAAGCAACTCATAGACCTTAGTTTCATATTCCAGAACAGCCAACCTCCTTGCTAAAGATCTAGACAACTTCTACATAGACGAATCTTCCCTGCGGCAAGTAAATAATGCTCCTCAACTACTTATAAACTACTTCAAGAGAAAACATCTTCGGAAATATCCATGGATTCTACATCTCATCACGCAGTTACCAAGGTATCACACTTACTTCTGTACTTCCGACAGATCCAAACTTACACTTCAAAGATGGACTCCGAATCTTTAAAAGATTTCCTTCGGATATCAAAGAAATCCTTACTCCAAACTGCAAATCTCACTTGAGACAGTATTAGGTCTACAGTCTCGACAAATATACTTCCAACCTCAATATATGGACCTCTTCCATCAGTGGTAGTCGTGTTACACGCACACACCACTACTCCATCTACCTTTAAAACTTATGTTGGAAAATCTGAACCGATAACCCAACAGATCAGGTAGATATATATATATATAGTTATATATAGTTATATATAAAAATACAAGTACGCTCTCTCAAGAAAGACACCACTCCAGAGCCTAGGTATTCGCTCAACCTAATGCTCTGATACCAACCTGTAGCGACCCAACTTTCTAACACCAGAAAGTTGCATCACTAATTAAGAAAGAAAGGGATAGAAGAAGAAAATAAAGAGAAGAAGAAACACAACAACACCAGAGAACTCACAGCGGAATGAACGAAATATAATATATCATATAAAATATTACATAGTATCATATTACATCAGAGTACACAACTTATACAACACATATTAGACAGTTATAAACATCTGTCCAACTATACAACTCAAGAACACAAGATACAGATACCATACAAACACAGCGGAACCATAATATATCTACAGGTGGAAGCCTCCTGCTCCATAACTCCTCAAGAGTTCGTCAAGCTAACCTGAATCACTCGACTACTCATACACAATATGAGTACCCAAGAGTTTAATAAAACGGAAAATAAACACTCGGGTCAGACAGGGGTGTGGTATGAGTAAAGGGGTAAAAATTGCTTAACTTTAGAAAAACCTTTGAAAAGAAAAGGTATCACGTAAGACTTCCCACACATAAACATGGAAAAGTTTTTACCTTACGCTAACCAAAATATTTGATAGAAAATCTAGTGATATTATAATAGTGTCTAGGGTTTTCAATTAAATAAGAAATAACCGAAATTGTTACGTCTATTAAATTCCAGCTACTAGCCACAAAAGTGGGTAATACAAAAAAAACTATAGGGTCTCGTAGGAAGAATGGGTTTCCATCAATGACAGGGCTACCAGGGTACCGCCCGTCACAGTACGTGGCCTAGATCACAATACCGAGGATTACGCCCAATCCCCTGCATCACAAAGCCGGAACCATTCCTTACTGAACTGTCCCGAGTAAGATCACCCTATGGTTGGCGCGACCAACCACCCACAAAGCCGAAATAAAAGGGACATCTAGACAGGAATGACCTCACCCTAAAATGGGTGCTACCCAACTAGCCTTGCTACACCTCCCCTGTTTTAGCCATTCCCGGTTGATGAGGCTTGAGGCTGCGATTACCTTTATAGAACACATTTATCTTGGAATGCTCATCGTCCACCTGACGATGTTCTGAAAGCATTCAATCCATACAAGTCCGTTCCGGGTTTGAACGAAACCAAAGGCACTCTCTCGTTGCACTCATTTTGGAATCACCCTCAGAGTCAACGACCATAGCCCTTGCACTCTGAATCACAATCTCGAACCTATAAGTACTATCTCCATCAAACTCATCACGGAATCACCCCCAGAGTTATACTGACGAATAGTTCTTATAACTCGAGTCTTCACTTGGATTCACGACCTAACGTTTAATTTGGATCGATGTGTTTTTCGGATCCCAAATATGGAAACTCGATCCCGGTCTCACCGAAACCAAACGTCATCTTAATGTCCAAGTTGTTTAAGGGTTTAAACAATTAACTTATATTCAGGATGATATAAACAGATAGATGAATCACATTATCATAATAGATAATTCATATCAAACATTCATCTCACAAAGAAGCATATCACATATCAGAGATATCCAAATCATCCAGTATCAACCAATCACCCAATATCAATCATTCAATATAAATCAATCATCCATAAACAGAATTGATTAACTCTCAATCAATTAGATTACCTAAATCCTTTTCCATTTGTTTATTCCAAATAAATTAATTAATCATCTCTTAATGATCTTCCTTAATTAATCTTCCTTTGATTAATTATACTTTAATTACATTCAAATAATTATCCTTAACCATATACAGTAATTAACCTTTAATTACTATCATTAATTACAATAATTAATGATCCTTCATTTTCTTCCATTAATTAATCAACTATAATTAATTGCATTAAACCTCAATTAATTACAATTAATTAATCACACTTAAATTAATCACTTCCATTAATCAATCTTGATTAATTAATTCATTATATTAACTAATGGTCCTTATTAATTAATAATTCCTTTAAATAATTAAATAATTTACTCATAATTAATCATCTCATTAATTAGACTTAATTAATCATAAACGGTAATTAACAACTTGTAATTACTTAATTAATTAAATTCTTAATTAATTACATTAACCTTTGATTAATTAATCTAATTGATTAATCTTTAATTACTTCATTAAGTAATCAATTTACTTAACAAATAATCATTAATTAATTACTTTATTAATTAATTACATTTTAATTAATTACTCTTAGTAATTAATCTTAAATAAATCTCATTCATTAATAAATCAATCACATTAATTAATTAACTAAAATTAACTAAGTAATTAACCCTTAATTACCTACATATGTAATTTTCTTCTAATTACTTTCATTAATAAATCTTGATTACTCTCTTAATTAATTACTTAACAAGTAATAATTCCGTCATTAAATAATTCTTAATTCATTAATTAATTAATTAATTTCTCCATAATTAATTAATTTCAAAACAATTATATTAATCAATCCTTAGATTAATAATATTAAGTGATTAACCATTAATCACTTCAACTTTAATTACTCCCATGAGTAATTTCTTCTAATTACCTCCATAAGTAATTACTTCCATTAATTTCATTCAGAAATTCACCATTAATTACTTCATTAAGTAATTACACTTAATTACTCATAATTAAGTGATTATTTAAAATAAATAAACAATTAACTAATTATTTAAAATTAATTAAATAAATAATTAACTTCTTATATTTAAATCTTTAATTAATTAAGAAAATCATTAATCTTAATTAAACTCTTTACTTATTAATAAATTATATTACATTAAATATTCATAAGTTTATAACAAAGATAAATTAACCATATTTATCTTCATAAATAAATTATTTGAAATTAATCAAACTTTATTAACTTAAAAACAAATTATTCAATTTGGTTTTCAAAATCATAATAATAACCTTATTTGAAAATAAGGCATTTAGAAATCAAAATTAAATTTAAAATACTTGAATTATCAAATTTTAAACTTATTCATTTGTAGTATAAAATTGAAAACTTTAGTTTTTAAAACATTACATAACAATTTATTTAAAAACTTTGATTTAATACTTAAATTCAAACATTTCCTTTTTAAATTAACATTCAAAATTAAATGAAGTTAATTACTTCAAAAAGAAATCGTTTTAAAAACATTTAAATTTTAAAATAAATTCAATTAATACTTTTTAATGTTTGATTTACATTTAATTTCAGACAACAAGTTTTAAATTGTTTTCTTTTATAAAACTTAAACTTGATTTCATTTTTTAAACAATAAGTTTAATCTGCAACTCCATCATTAAACTTTACAATACTTAACATATACAGTAAAACCAGAAAGTAAGCGACCTAAAAACACTCGAGTCAAACACAACTACAACCCGAGCCTGCTTCGAGACAATACCCAAACTCCACCACTTCGAGTCGACCCAGAGAAAAACGCGAGCAAATCTTCAAGCAGCCTTCGTCTTCTCCAAACTTCAAACTATCCAGTGTACATAATGTACACGGTGCACGTTGCACGGCAAACCCAAAGACATCGAGCCTTCCACCGGCCATCACAAAGTCGTCGACGACCACGAAAACCTCTCCACAAACCCAGATCCAACAAATATCAATCGAATCAAATTCGACCCTACGCCCAAAAACTACAGCAAAACTCGACCGTAAAACCCCCATCGCTAATGACCATCCAGCGCCGTTGATCTTCGCCGACCTCACCATCAAACACCACGACCACGAGCTTCATTCTCCCCAAAAGCGAACACTTCCGGTCACGAATCCAAATCACAAATTCCACTACAGTCAAGCCGATCCAAAAACTAACTTAAACCCTAGTTCATTCAAATTCGATCAATTTACTCATTGAAAAAAATCAATTGCATTTTTCCCATTATCCTTGATACAAAAGCAAGCATCGACCCTAATTTCAACTCAAATCAACAAGTGGGTCAACGACAGTTCACCATATTGCCGAAAACCTTCATCATTAAATTCCCAATTGATTTTCAATTTAAAAATTATGAATTTCATGTTAAAAATCATTATTTTTAACAACTAATTTATTTATATAATCCAAAGCATGAATTTAGGAAATCGATTTTATACATGTAGTTGTGTTTTCATTGTATTATCCTATTTAAGCATTATTTGTAAACTTAAATTTACAGAAACCATTCTTAAAATTACTATCAGACATTAATACACAATTTCCATTGAATCATCATAGTCAATTAATGATGTTAATGGGAGATTAGAATTTTTGAAGTAGAATCTGGTCTTAAAAAATAGAAAACAGAGTTTCCACAAATATGCAGATCTATTTCACATATAAATACATATCTATAAATTCAATAATATGTATACTGAAGATTTTCCATGCAATACCAATAACATTTCACAGATAACACATGCATTAGGTTAAACTGTTTTTAAAATATATTCACTCACCCTTTATTTGCAGTGAACAAAAGCAGAGCAGATTTTGATTTATTCCAGGCCTGAACACTTTAAATTTGAAAAAGACTTTGATTTTGCTTTGCTGTTGAAAATGAACCCCTTTGCATGCTTCAAATTATTAATGTAAAATGTTGAAGTAATGACGAACTTGCAGTTGAACATCATTTGAATTGCAAGTGACCTGAATTGCAGCAGATTTGGAGGTTGCAGATTTCAATTTTTACTTTTCACATTTCATCTTTGATTTGCTTTTTAGTTTCAATTTCATATTTGAGAAAGATTTCTTTTGAATTTCAGGTTTCATTTTAGATTTGTGAAAAGTTTCTGGTTTGAGTTAAGAAGTGAAAACAAAGAAAAAGTGTTATGTAAAAAAAACTAGTTTTTCTTCATATGTTAGGTTTATAAAAATTAAAGAAAGTAAAATTTTAAAATAAAGACACTTTTCCCAATTTACATTTGTCACTTTACTTCTTAATTGCCATACAAGTGTTTACGAGATGTCCTAATGTATTAACACATGTTTTTAAGTATTTTTAATAAATTTTTATTTAATTTAAATGTAAATATAACTTACTTATTTAAGTTACTAAATTAATAAATACTTATGTATGTAAATATAAATTTACTTTCTAAAGAAAATATTCAAAAACTAATTATGATACGAATATATTCTTATGCATTGATTTAAAAATCTAAAACATTTATATATATGTATACAATTATAACCATTTTAAATTAAGCATTTTAAAAGAAAACAAAACAAAACTTTGATTAAATCCCTTTTTAAACAATCTTATTTAAAAACAAACAATTATCTTATATTTTTGAAAACAATTGAATTTAAAACAAAGCTTTAAATTACAATTCATACATATATAAATTATTAGTAGATTAAATTAAATTTCAAAACAATTCCAAATTATAACATATACGTATATATATTACAATTTGAAAATACAACCTTTTATTTAAAACAAAAGATCTTCTATTCACAATATATATCAAATATATATATATATTATAAATAGAATAAAATTTTACTAGATTTGAAAAAAATAATTCTTTTCAATATTGCCAGATTAAAAATTTATTAACCTTAAAAACATTAAATTTATCAATTTAAATTAAAATTATAAAGAAAAATTATCAAATCAAATTAATTATTAATACTGATTATTAAATTGATATTGCCTAAAATTCCAGGTCGTCACAATCGAGAATTCTCATTTTCTCTTACTTCTTCTTCTCCAAACATTTGCAAAAGAAATCCATTGCATACTCTTCAAATCTCCTTGCAAATCGATATTATTTCACTCCAATTCTTCACTGATTTGCAAGACCCCCAATATCGAAGAGCTGTACTTTAATTCACATCATTCTCTCTCTGATTTCATCCTATTTCTCAAAGAATTCAAAGATATATTGCCATTGGAGGTCTATAGGATCAGTGTACCGAATCTGCAAGATTCTGTATTGAAGATTCAACCACTTACTATAGTTTGTTGTTGGTGATAAAGAGAAGGTGTTCTTGTAGCCTGTAAAATCAAGAAGGTGTGTCTTGTAGCCCGTGAAACCAAGATTGTAAAGGTGTTTTTGCCACCCGTGGAAAGCAAGCAATTATAGTGGAATTCTGCACGATAGAGTGCAGGACTGGATGTAGGATTGGTTAATCCGAACCAGTATAAAAATTCGGGTGTTATTTACATAAGTACATTTTACTTTATTACTTACTTATTCTTTGATTACTTCTTTCTATTTGAAATTTGAGTAAATACAGTTTTATATTCATAAGTAAGTATTTAATACACAATTCACCACTTCTAGTGTCTGAATAGCCTTAAGATCCAACTTTGTGGTATAGCCACCCTAGTTTTCAACAGTACTGTGACAGACAGTACCCCAGTAGCCCTGCCATTATAAGGAATCCAGTCTCCAATAAGTGTCGTATGCGTTTTGATTGTGCCCAACTATGTTGGAACGTGAGATGTAAGCATTCCAGCTATTTTTGTATTTTACTTGAAGGCCCTAGACCCTATTATAATATAACTGGATTTCCTATCAAATGTTTTGATTATCGTAAGGTAAAAACTTTTTCGTGTTTATATGTGGAAAGTCTTACGAGATACTTTTTGTTTTCAAAGGTTTTTCAAAGTTAAACAACTTTAACCCATTTACTCACACTAGACCCATGTCTGACCCTGAGTTTATTTTCTATTTTATTAAACTCTTGGGTACTCAAATTTTTACGAGTAGCCAAGGGATTCAGGTTAGCTTTGGCGAACTCTGAAGGAGAAATGGAGCAGGAGGCTTCACCGTTTTTACATATATAGTGTTTTCCACTGTGTAGGTATCTTTGTGATGTATTTGAGTTGTAATAACTAGACAGACGTTTATAACTGTCTAGTATGAGATGTATAAGCTGTGTAACTCTGATAGATGTTGTATATTATGAAATACTTATGTGATTAATATAATTTATTCGTTCTGCTGTTGAGATTCTGATGTTGTTTCATTCTTCTTCTCTATCTTTTCCCTTTTCTATTCCTTTCATTCTTAATGATGATGCGTCTTTCTGTGAAGAGAAAAGCGGGTTGTCACAGTTTGGTATCGGAGCTCTAGGTTGAGTGAATACCATGCTTTGTAGTGATTTCTTTCTTGAGAGAGCGTACTTGTACTTTTAATATATATATATATATATATATATATATATATATATATATATATATATATTTCTACCTATTTGTTGGGTTACATGTTCGGGTTTGCCAACATGAGTTCTAGAAGTAGGAGGGTTGTGGTGTGTGTAGCACGACTACCACTAATATAAGAGGTCCTAGTGTTGAGGTTGGAAATGTATCTGCCGAGGCTGTAGACCTAATACTGCCTCGAGTAAGTTGTGCAGCATGGTGTAAGGATTTCACCAATCTCTGAAGGAAACCTTTTAAAGGTTCGAAGTCTGTCTTTGGAGTGCAAATTTGGATCTGCCAAATGAGCAGAAGCGAGTAATGGTATCTTGGAAACTTCAGAAAGAGCAGCTGCGTGGTGAGACGCAGTGACTATGCATGATTCCGAAGATGTTTCTTTTGGAGCAAGTTTAAGAAAGTGTGTCTGCATCGGTGATGGGACTGAATTCAGCAGGGTGCTTGTGTTTGATTTGAGGCCTGAGTTTCTTGAGGAGATGTCTGCCCATCTCTAGGCTCCGTATGGGATTGGATGATACGGCTTTGAGGATCGAAGAGCTTTTGATAAGGAATTCTTTGGCATTTGAGTCAGCGGTGCAGCTTGGAGGTGTTCCGTGTGCCGACAAGAAGGTCATCTGGCTAAGCAGTTTTCTAGAGGTGGAGTTCAGAAGCAGCAGAGTGGATCCATTTCTTCGATGGATTGGTTAGTCAAGCATAAGCTGTTATGATTGTAACGAGAGAATGGTTTCTTTGGAAATTAGGCTTGGTTGATCGCAAAAGTGACTTGCAATAGTTGAGTGTACTCTTGAGTAATCTTTTGCTTAGGATTGAGGCATCTTTAAGGAGTGGAAGTTATTAGAAATTTTTTCGGATGTCTTTAAGGAAACCAAAGTTTGCCATAGCATTTGGAGATTGAGTTTTCGTATCGACTAGGATTCCAGGAGTGATATTGGTGGTTCAGCTAGTTGAAGGATGGCTCCTAGAGAGAGTTTGGCGAAGCAGCTCAGGATTTCGTGGAACTTCTGAGTTTTCTCTTTATGATTCTGTTGAATCGTGTCTTTCGGGAAGTGTTGGACAAGTTTGTGCTCATGTTCATCGTCAACATTCTCATCTACGCTAGATCAGAGTTGTGCAGCAGAAGCGAGGTAGCAGCTGTTCTAGAGTGGAAGCAACCCTAGACTTCTTTGAAGTTTTCAGTGTTTTATATTAGAGGGTTCCTACATGACGTTTTCCAGGATCTGAAGGCGAGATTGGCGAGTGCACCTGTTTTGTCTTTTTTGGATGGGAGAAGTAAGTTTGTAGTCTACTAATCTTCGTGGAGTAGAATTTGTGTTCTTGATTTTGGTTGATCTTGAGAGGATCATTTTGTTGGGATGTATTTTGTCCAGTTTGTTTTTGGAGGCATCAACGAAGGTTGAGCTGATCAGGATAGATTAAGGCAGCCTGGGATCGTTAGAAGAGTTTTGTGGATAAGAGTCGGAGATTTGATTTTGGATAAGTTTTCTCCGGTCAAAGGAGCTATAAGATTGGGTAAGATTGGGAAGCTAGCTCCGAAGTATATTGGTTCTTTTTGTATTCTTGTAAGGATAAGTTTGAATTGCCAGCTTGGAAAAATAGGATTCAATGTGTTTCACGTATCTCTGAGGGAGTATGTGTATGATCCATCACTAGTTATGGAACCAGCAGTTCAGGAGGATTTGGTTGTTGAGCTGGACTTGAGGGTAATCTGATATCCAGATAAGATTGTAATTCTAGATGAGTAGGAGCTCAGTAGCTTAGTGGTGTAGCTAGTTTGGGTTCAATAGAGCGAGTATCCCAGTGTTTGTACCTGGAAACTCTAGATAGTGTTAGGAAGGTCGAACCTGGTTTTTGTCAGGATAGTTAGTTAGATTTGTTTGATTGAGTGTATTGGTTGCTATGGTTGTTAGCTAATGGTTGATAATATGTGCTTGATTTTTAAATTAAAATCTTTAATGGGATATTAAATTATCTTTGCTTTTAAATTTTAGGGACGAAATTCTTTTAAGGGGAGAGGAATGTGATGACCCGGAATATTGGGCAATATCAATTTAATAATCTGTATTAATAATTAAATTGACTTGATAATTTTCCTTTATAATTCTAATTTAAATTGGTGAGTTTATTCATTTAAAAGCAAATAAATATTTAATTGGTAAATTTTATCTTATAAAAGTTAATAAAATGTTCTCTATTTATAATGTGTGTGTGTGTGTATTTGCATATATTGAAAATAGAAAAGCTTTGGTAAGTATTTAACAAATAAAATCATGTTTTCAAATTCCAATATATTTTGGAAATCTGGAAATTTTAATTAAATTTAATATAAAACTTTTCAAAGCTATTTAAATAGTTAACCATATATTTTTAAAATACTTAAGGTAAATATTTAATTGTTTAAATTATATTTTAGCTTAAGTTTAAATATAAATAAGATTAATAAAAGGGTTTGTTTTATTTTCTTTTTAAATATTGCTTGATAAATATGATTTGAAATAATATATAAAAAGTTTAAAATACAATTTACAAATATATAAAGCATATGATACATTAATTCACTTAAGTAATATAAGTAATTTATAAATAATGAGATAATCTCTTTTATAAATTATTTAAAATTGGCAAATTGCTATTTTCAAATAATAATATTAATTTATTGTTTTTATATATAGATATAGAATTTATAGAAATAGTATTATTTACAAATTAAATGTGTTGTTATATATATGTATACATATGTTTACTTTAAATTGGATTTTTTTTTAAATTTAATTTGAATCTGAATTTGGAATTAATTTTGAAGTTCAAAAGATAGGTATTTAAAATATTTGGATTTAAAATATATGTATAAGTTTTTATTTATATATAATTGGTTTTATAATATTCTCTTCAAATGAATTTATATAAAAATGTAGATAAGTATTTATAAAATAGTAAAGTAAATATAAAAC
Source organism: Allium cepa (assembly GCA_030765085.1). Taxonomy (NCBI): domain Eukaryota; kingdom Viridiplantae; phylum Streptophyta; class Magnoliopsida; order Asparagales; family Amaryllidaceae; genus Allium; species Allium cepa. The sequence continues at coordinate 878,679,526 of CM060931.1, read as the reverse complement.
TTATTATTAACATTTAAAAATACTTATGACATGTGTAAATCTTTAAAGGCTTATTTAACAAGTGTTAACTAATTAACAATGCTAATGAAAAATGTTGAATGTTTTAACAAGTGCCATCTTTAATTTTTGATTTTCTTTTATTTTTAATAAACCACAAATTAACTTATATAAACATATGCTTCCTTCTCTTCATTCTTTTTCTATCTTTCTCAAATTCAAAGTTAAGAAACAATACCCTGTAGCAAATTCTCAAAAACAAATTAGTAATCTAATACTTCCTCAAACCAGAAATTTTTCAAAATTCAATAACCTGTAATCTCATTTTCAAATAAATCAAAGCCTGCAAGCATCATTCTTCAAACCTAAGATAAATGAAGTAAACCTGGAATCAAGAAGTTTCATCTTTGTTTCAAAGCAGAAGTCATCTCTACAAATTTCAATAACAAAAATTCCAGTTTAACAAGGATCAACAATTCAAGTTCATAAACCAAACAGCAAGCAACAAAACTATTTCCAGATAATCAAACTTAGGGTTTTTCTCTGTCTTGACATCAGGTGAGTAAATTTTCTTTTAAAAATAGTTTTTAGCCTGATCCTATAATTGTTATCAGAGTTAAATGTAGCAGTACTATAGCTTAAAATGTTATATGAATGTTGGATGTATGCATATATAAAGATGAGTCTGTGGAAATATCTGTGCATGTGCACATGTTTCTTATATACAGGGTTATATGTCATATGAATAATTTCATATCTCTCTCTACAATCAGATTCAGGCCTTAATCTTTGAATGGAAAATGATTACTGTTGTGTGGTACTAATTTTAAAAATAGTTTTAAGATTTTATATTTAGTAATTTTCAAAAAAAAATAACAAATACAATAAAGATCTAAAAATAGCAAAAAATCAATCATTGTACTTTTAGATTTTGATTTCACAATCTAATATGTTGAGCTAAATGATGAATTTAGGCAAAGGAAATTTGAATTTTAGGTTTATAATTTGTTGGGTATGCCGAGATGATCAGAAAACGAACTTTGTTCGAATTTCTAGTGATCGGCGATGGATAGAAGTAGTGCTTGGGACTGGGGAAGGCTCGTGTTTCGAGGGATGTTGGAAAAATATTTGGAGTATTTCTAGGTCGTCATGGTGGACAGGGGACGCCGTCGTGGGTTTCGTCACCTATTTGGGTGGTCTTTGTTTTTGAGGCAAATGCAGTGACGGTGGTGCACCGGAGCCGACCGCTTGAGGGGGACTTGGTTCGTCTGGTTGTGGTGAGTCTCTGGGTGGAACGGTAGGATTTCTGGTAGAGGGAATCGTCGACGATTGGTGGTTCTTCATTTCGAGTTGGGTTCGTGTTGTGATAGAAGTACTCGATTTCAATTCGAGATAGGACAGTTGGATCTGGACGATGGGAGGGCTTATCGAAGTCATCGGTGATGTGTTGGAGCCATCACAATTAGTCCGCGTCGCGTAGTTCTTCGTGCACCATGCACACTTGTAAATCTGTTTCAGATGATTGAAACTTCAGGGAAAAACGAGTTATTCTCGAGTCGTTCGCGTGTTTTACTCGGAAAGTGAGGGTACGAGTGGCTCGAGATTGGAGTGTTTTGCTCGGGGAAGAGTCGTGTAGGGCTTGGGTTGTTTTTTTAGTTGCTAGTTTTAAGTTTTTGTAATAAAACTTGTATTGTTTAAAATAAAATTTTAGTAAAAATAGAATCCAGTTTTCAAAACTAAGTAAGATCATGTTTGAGAAGTAACAATCATGTTTTAGAGAGAAGATTAAATTAAGTATTGTAAAATATGGAAAGGTTTTGTTAAACATAAGAATGCAAAGTTTCAAGCAAAACAAAATATTTATTTTCCAAATTTAAAGCTATTTAAATGATAAAGTGTTTAAGCAATTTATTTAATCAAGCTCTTTAAAGTGAATAAGTTTCCAAAGATTTATTGACCAAGTTCCAATGTAAAATCATTTAATAAGATATTGAAACAAGTTCAAGTTTTAAATATAAAAATTAAATGATTTAAATTTGTTGGTCTTAAAGGTAATTATATTAATGATGTAATCAGTTACCAATGATTTTTATATTAAGTTAGTGATGTTTTTAAAATTTATAAAGATAAAGAATTTATCTTTAGTTAATTAAGAATGATTTAATAAAGATAATTAATTAGTGAATTAAATAAAACTTAATTACTTAATGTAATTAATAATGGTTAATTAATTTATGTTAATAATCAAAGAATTTTCCAAATGGTGTTGTATTTCAAGCATTTAATTTAAATAAGTGTTTAATTAAGGTAAATGGTTATCTTAATTAATTACATACTTAGTTAATAAAAGTAATTAAAGTATAATTACTAAATTGACTAAGATGGTTAATTAATGTTATTAATTCAAAACAATTAGTTGTTTAATTAATTAAGGATAGTTAATTACTTGATTAATTAAGGGTTAGTTAATCTAAGTGATCAAAGGTAATTCATTAAGGAGTAATGAATTAGTGGAAGTAATTAAAAGGATTAATTACTCAATGTAATTAATTAAATAAATGTGATTAATTTAAGTTGATTAATTAGTTTAATTAAAATAAGATAATCACTTGATGATTAATTAGGTAAAATTTCTTAATTGATGAAGTGTAATTACTTTGTGTAAGTACTTAATGGGTAATTACTAGGTGGAATTAATTAAAGGGGAATTACTTAATTGAAGGATAATTACTTAGTGGAGGTAATTAAGGATTAATTACTTGGTGTAATTAATTAAAGATTTTATTAATAAAATTTAATAAGGAGTTAATTAATAAATGGAAGTAATTATTTAAAGGATAGTTAATTTCTAGGTATGATTAATCAAGGTTGATTAATGAATGTGATTAACTAAAGATTAATAATTTAAGTAATTATAATACAATTAATGGAAATAATTAAGGGTTGATTAATGTGATTAATTAAGGATAATAAATCAATATAAGTAATTATAGAATAATTAATGTAATTAATTAAGGATAATGTAGTTAATTAATGAGAGTAATTAAATGTTAATTACTATAAATGGTTAAGGATAATTAATTTGTGTAATTAATAAAGGCTGATTAATTAATGTAATTAAAGAATAATTAATCAAGGATGATTAATTTAGATGGATAATTAAAGGATGATTAATTAATTGGTTTGTAATTAATTATTGGTTAAGTAAGTAGGATTTATAGTGATGGAAGTAATTAGTTTAATTTATTTTAAATTAATTAGAGATAGTGTGATTAATTAATGGATGGCTGAATGATATTGAATGCCTTGGATTGTTGATATCTCTGATATGAAATATGTGCTGATCTTTGATATGAAATACTTTGTTTGAATTGTGATGTTATGGATTATCTATTTGTGGTAATGTGCATTATTTATCTATGTGAATATAGATAATGAATTAAATTTTTTTAACTAAAAACAACTCGGCTTTAAAAGACGGCGTTTTGGATTTCGGTGAGACCGGGATCGGATTTCCAAATTCGGATATTCGAAAACCACATCGATCCAAATTAGACATTAGGTCGTGAATCTCAAGTGAAGATGAAGATTCAAAGTGCAAGGGCTATTGTCGTTAAATCTGAGGGTGATTCCAAAATGAGTGTAACGAGATAGTGCCTTCGGTTTCGTTCGAACCTAGAATGAGCTTGTATGGATTGAATGCTTTCAGAACATCGTCGGGTGGACGATGAGCATTCTAAGATAGATGTGATCTATAAAGGTAATCGTACCCTTAAGCCTCATCAACTGAGAATGGCTAAAACAGGGGGGTGCAGCAAGGCTAAGTGAGTCGTGCTCAAGTAGGACAAGATTTTCCCTTGTCTAGAGGTCCCTTATATTCGGCTTAGTGGGCAGTTGGAACTGCGCACCAACTACGGGGTTATCTTGTTCGGGACTATCCAGTAAGGGATGGTTTCGGCCTTCTGTTGTAGGTGATTTAGGGTGGATCCTCGGTAGGTGATCAAGGCCACGTACTGTGACGGGCGGTACCCCTGTAGCCCTGCCATTGTATGGAACTCAATCTCCAATAAGTGCCGTACATTTTGATTGTGCCCAACTATGTTGGAACATGAGATGTAAGCATTCCAGCTATTTCTTTATTTTACTTGAAAACCCTAGACCCCATTAAAATATAACCGGATTTCCTATCAAATGTTTTGGTTATCGTAAGGTGAAAACTTTTTCGTGTTATGTGCGGGAAGTCTTGCGAGATACCTTTTGTTTCCAAAGGCTTTTCAAAGTTAAACAACTTTAACTCGTTTACTCATACCAGACCCATGTCTGACCCGGAGTTTATTTTCTGTTTTATTAAACTCTTGGGTACTCAAATTTTTACGAGTAACCGAGGGATTCAGGTTAGCTTTGGAAAACTCTGGAGGAGAAATGGAGCAGGAGGCTTTAATGTTTGTAGATATATAGTGTTTTCCGCTGTTTAGGTATCTTTGTGATGTATTTGAGTTGTAATAATTAGACAAGCATTTATAACTTTCTAGTATGTGATGTATAAGCTCAGTAACTCTGATAGATGTAGTATATTATGACATACTTATGTGATTAATATAATTTATTCGTTCCCCTGTTGAGATTCTGATGCTGTTTCATTCTTCTTCTCTATCTTTTCTGTTTTCTATCCCTTTCATTCTTAATGATGATGCATTTTTCTATGAAGAGAAAGGCTGGTCGTCATATATATGTTTTAAAATTTTATATAAATTATTTTAGACGAGTAAAGCTTTCAGCAAAAACGTTAATACACACACACACATATTATTTAAATATTATTTAATAAATAATTACATAAATCTGTAGATAAATATATATATTATATAAAATTTAAAGTAAAGTTTACAAAATTAACCTCACACCTAATGTGCTTTCGGTAGGAAATTAAAATTCATTTTTTCATTTAAATTAAACATTTATATTAATGCCCAAATTAATAATTTCAATTTAAAATTGATTTTGAATTACAAAATATATATTAAAATACTCAAATGCAAAAATGCCATTTATATTTTTTATAAAATATTAAAAAAATAATTTTTTAAAAATATTTTTATTAATTTCTAAGCAAAATTTAATTTAACAAACATTTAAAATAAAATAAAAACAAATTTGGGCTTAAACATTATTACGTGTACATATTTTATACACACACACTTATATACACACACACACTCATGTTTGCATGGATGCATATATGTATATGAATAATTATATATTTGTATATGTGTGTGTGTGTGTATTTCATTCATGTATTAGTTATATATTATTAAATTATTTATATGTACATTTATATATTTGTACATATTTTAAACATTTAAAAAAAATATTATTTTCAGATTTTAAGACAGAAAAAAATTAATATATATAGATTAAATGATTTTACATATACGTATACATAATTATATATACATAAACGTATGTATGTATGTATGTATCTAATATTATATACATATATATATATATATATATATATATATCAATTAAAGCACATAAGCATATATATGGACCGTATATTTGTATACGAGAGGGGATAACATGTTTGTTACGATGTAAATCTCATTACTCATACACAGGCATGTTAAACCTTGTATGGATTGCAATGTTACACACGCATACAAATATATGTGTGTGTATAATACACCTATATATAATGTGATATTAATTACATTATATATAGTATATTATAAATCTAAATAAAATGAAGATTTTATTAGAAGTACTTTTGAAATTTTCTAAATAATTAGACTTCATATGCCCAATAAAGATCCAAATGGTAAAAAATGAAATTCACTCATTTCTTTCGTTGGGGCTGGTCTAATTTCAACAGATTTAACTATAATCAAAGTGAAGTATTCACATTGAAGTTCCACACCGTTTTTAAGTCGAGGGAATTATGTAACTTCGTCGCTCTAAGATTTCATGTTTGACCTAGTTGTTATTAACGAACAGAAAAATCTCATATGAGTCATTTATCCAATAACTATCAGTATGTAACCCTTTGTTGCCCCTAGCAGTCGCGAGTAATACACATCCCAACTTCGGGAAGCGTTACCACTCTGGTCTTAATGGATATACTGATAACCTTTCTTCAAACATCTTGACTGAGAATATTTAAAATAATATGTTATTTTATATTGTGATAAATTCTCATGATTACAACTCCTTGTAATTATTATCACATAACATATCATTTAAGGACTATTTATAATAATATACTTAAATTAATTATTTAATTAATATATCTTCATATAGCAAGTATAAAATATAAAATTAAACACATTTATTATGAACAAGATTGCTCATAGAGTAAGATATTTGCAAAAAATTACATAATTGCATCTGTATACCCTTAACTCTTTCATGAGTGTCTTGCATTAAGTAAGAGATCGAATTTAGTAAGTTAAACCTTTGTTAGGTAGTTATAGCTTCGACTTCGGAATTGTTGGAAGAAGCGAAAAAATGAAGGACTTTCAGCATATCTTAGAGTAATCTGAAACGAAATAAGTATATACTTTAAAAAATTTAAAGGAAATAAGTAATTCTACGTTATAAAGAGTAGACTTTAGGGGATTATCCCTTAGACCGAAGGATTGATTGACTTAAGGTAGCGCCTTGATTTGTTACTTTTATTCTCGAAGTAACATATTTAGAACTCTACATGTATATGTTATGCCTCTAAGGGATTAATAATGAATGTGCTGGATAGACTGAGTAAAGATGATCATTAACATAGAGAGATTACCCTAAGATCGATATAATGAAATGAATTAAATAATCGAAACTCTAAAGACAAAGATGATAGATTAATTCAATGTAAACACCTTGAGTAGTTGCTAGCTACTATGCTTTAAGGTAACATAGTTAGAAGTCTAAGTGCACGGGCTATGCCTCATAGCAAGCTCAGAATGACTATATGGAATAGACAGAATGGGCATGCTCGCTGAGGTAAGGAGTTTAACTTACGATCAATATAAGTGATAAATAACCTTAGGTACGGTATATGTTTAGGTAAATGATAACTAAAATACTATGGCAAACAATAGTAACCTCTATAAGGGATAAGTCGCCGAGGAAAATCGCAGTAACCTTTGTAAGTTTCGAAGTATTTTTGTGAATACATATAAGCTTAAGAAGATTGTATATTGGGGTAAGTTGAATGTTTTAGGGATATGTAACCCCTCGCCAACCTAATAGACGAGGTTGAATGTAAAATATCACCGAATACCCAAAAGTAGAGGTGAACTAGAGTTAGACTCGATCAGAGACAAGTAATACATTTTACAATACGTAGGTTAGGACTTGGGTTATTATGGTAATCATTACCGTTACTATTTTGTAAATATCATTACCGTACCATTTTTACTTGTAAACTAAAATGGTTTATCGTTACCATTACTAATTGACTGGTATACCGATGACTGGTATACCGATAAACTGGTAACCGTTACACTGCTAATGGTAAATTAACGTTTGTTTAGACAAATAATAAGTTGATATATCTTTACATTGAATGACGCTTCATTATATTCTCATTGGGTCACTTAATAAAGAACGTAGAAAAGAAGTGTATTTATCATCGTTTGAGTTGAATTACTGAAATAAATTGAACTGTTTTCTTGCTTCTAAATGCCCATAATACAACATCTTACATTATATCAATATACTATGAATGGACTTGTAAATTGAAGTTATCATTGGTTTTTAAAAAATATTACTGATGTTTTTCCGTAAAAAACGGTAAATTTACCGTTACCGTAATGATGATGATGATGATATACCGACTTTACTTTAAAATGGTAACCGACTGACCGGTAATGGTAAATTTAACTTTACCATTACAGCCCTAGTTAGGACTAAGAACATATTTAAAAGACTTGGGTAAATATGACTTGTTTGTGTATATAAATGGAGATAGAGACCTTACTATATAAATATTTTACTTGTATAAAACATAAGAATGGTAGTAAGGGGAACAACCATTCCTCTATACAACATAGTCTCACTATGTATTATAATAACCATAAAATATTGTTTCTAAAATTACTCATACTGGGTCTATGAATGGCTTGAAGTTTATGTTTTCCCCTTAAACTCTTGGATCCTCGATCAAGTAATCTATGAGTTGAAGGTTTCATGTATAGGTTTTGCTGAAGTCTCATGAAGAAGACTATAGTAGGTAGGATATTTGGTTACTCAATTTTATATGTAAGAACAATAATGCAACTTTAGTTGCTATTATTGAATATATAACTCTGGCCGTTTAGGGTGGTATCGTCATATACTGAATATGCATTATTATGTTTTTGAAATTTGAATGAAATGTTTAGTGAAAATTTTCAAGTACTATGGCTCTTACTACACCACTCTGGTATTGGTTTTGGGATATCAAAATGAAGGATATTACCTATTCTATTGTAACATTCTTTGGAATATAATAAAGGAACTTTTCCAACCCTTTCCTTTTCCAACGTCATTACACTGACATCACATCATTTAGCTAGAAGTATAGACAATAGAACCTCACTACGCATGCCATAAACAATTATAAATACGATATTTCTTATTAGTATTATATTGGATGTATAACTTGTACACGAAATTCGTTAGTGATTTACACAGACACACACACATATTCTGCATTTCGAGTAAAGAAGTTTGTTTTCCCAATATATATAACAATAATTAATGATAATTCATTATGGATATCGTGATTAGACACTAACTCACTAAAGGGCATTCTTAGGCTTGTAGATCTAATCCAGAGTAGTCTGGGACTTTATTAATCAATTATCTCTAGTGGGATTTAGTAAGTAAACCCGAGTTTGGGTAAACAAATGGTTTCAACATTATGTTGCTTAATTTTGAAATATGTGGCCTTTTCTTATTTTGAGCTGGATTGCATTGTGATCCACGGTTCTTTGGGTTGAACCATTAGTTTTTTTTAAAACATGGATTTAAAGAATTATGTTGTCGACATATGATAAACGTGGATATCTATATATTACACTCCACAAACACGGTGGAATATGAATTATAACCAAAAATGATATTAAGAAATGGGATTGAGTTACTGTAAACAAAAACATATGGCATAATTAGTTTATGGTAAACAAGCTAAGTTTGGAAATTTCATTTAAAATCTTAAATTTTTGACTTCTTATTGATATTTTAAAAATATCAAGACTGAAATCTTCAAAGTATTTGTAGATTGCTTGAATTTAAATTCTAGAGGAGGGTTTTTTTAGGTATGTGAATATTTTCAAATGAAGAAAATATTGATATAAATAATTATTTATTGTTTTGGAAATTCAATATAACATATATAAAATGTCTTGAGACAAAATTAATTTTTTTCAAATGATTAATTTTAATTTAATTAAAAGTGATTGAATGATTTAGATATAAAGCATATGCACACACGCGTACACCCAATGTTAGGAAAAAAATGAAAAATAATGAATTACTATTTTGAAAAAAAAATATAAAGAATTTTGAAAATGTTATAAATAATATTTTTATGAATTAAATAATGTTTTCAAAAGAGTGATTATTTTTGGACGTGAAAATAGAATAATTGAAAGTATGAAAAAAAATTGATTTTAAATTTTTTTTAATATAATTATTTGCATATGAACTCATACGCAGATATTGTTATACGTCTAGTATAACAAAACAGAGAATAATCAATTATAAACTCGTCTCACAAGTTTATCAATCAGATTTCCACTACTCTGGAAGTCTGTATTAGCTAATTTAAGCAATACGTACGTTGTAATTAAATTACAACAAAACACTAACAACTACAGTAATAATAACTATAGCGATAGATCAAACATTATACTATTTAAAGAAATAGCACAAGGTAAAAATAAAAATATATATATATAAATCAATTTATAAACTTAACTGGTTTGAAGAAGGAAATTCCGTCTGAGCCTTGTTATAACAATTTCCTTAAAACTTTATTTAAAGTCTCCCAAGATACAACAGACGTAATCTGCACGAGATTGAATGAGTATGTCAACTCTGTGATATATTGTATAGAGCAGTAGAAAAGAAGAAGCAGAAGAAATTAGAATTAGAATGGAATGAGAATGTGATCAGGATTCTCTCCTATTTATAATTTCGTCTACATACCTTCAAACAGTCGCACCCGTTGCCTTTCGAACCGCTACTGTTCGTTAACAGGTCGCACCCGCTTCTGTTCGCACGTGGGTCGTGCCTCTTCATTCACTCCGCGTCCGCTTTCGAACAGACCCGTCTGTTTGTATAGCGTGCAACAGTTAGAAACTCCGGCCCAGTTTTGCAGTAAAAATAGGATCATTTATATCCAAACCGAAGCCCGGCCCAGTTCGGTAGGACGGCGGCGGCGCACGTGCGTGTGGTATTTTCCTCAGGGACACGTTTTAGGGCTTTTTTGGATGTAGGACGGCCTGCTAATATTTTTCTCCAAATGACATATTATTGTTTTTCCCTTCTAGCCTAATTTCACGCGCTTATTCTTCTTCTTTCTTTCGATCAAAATTTTCAGCCGTGATCAAATATCTTTCTCGCAATTAAAATATCGACCAACTTCGTTCGTTTATTTCAATTTCGTCCTTCTGAAAATTGTACTTCATCGATCATTTTTTTCTTATGTGCGTTTGCTGATCTCGTTCTTTTCATATTTGTACTGTGATCTCGTTTTTCTTAGTTATGCTTGTATTATTCTTTTTTTTGTTGTTTTCTATTCGAGTTAAAAAAAATTGTTCGTGATTTCTAACTGTGTTCATTTTTACGAATGATATGCAGTGTTGTTGTTCTCATTGTTTGTTCGTTCATCGATGGAAAATTAAGGAAGTAGAAGTAGGTTTTTTATTATTATATTTTTTTCTTTATGCAGTGTTGTATTCTAATTAGCTTTTCATTTAATTTATCTTGCATTTTCTTGCATTAATGTTGGGATGATGGGAAAAGAATCATTGCTTGGGTTGTATATAAAGTTGTGATAGAGTGGAAAACTATCATATTTTAGGTTCAGTTTCTGGGTATCATTTTTATTTTTTCTTAGTATCATTTTTTTATTATCAGTACCTAGGTATCAGTTTTGTCTGCGGTAGGTATCAATTTTGTTAAATTGAATAATTGCTGTTCTAAATTGAACATATTTTTACTAATGTTTATTTTTTATTTTTTTGGCAGCGGGGATAACGGCCTTCTTTGTTTGTTTGTGTTGAATAATAACAATTTTAGCACTCGATTGTTTATCTATTTCTCTTTGTATGATTTGAAGAATGAGATATGTCGATATTGATCTCAATTAACTCCTTCTTCTATTCAGATTTCTTATGTATTTGAGGAAAAAGTTATTATGGTTGACATTAATTCTGATATTCAGAGCATAATTTGTTTTCAGTTATACAAGAAAATTTCTTTCTTTGGTTTTACTGTTAAGGTTAAGGGTTCTGAATTGGAAGTTGTTGATGGTGCTTCTATTTCAAGTTCAACCTATGTTCGTGCTTCTTCATCTTCTATTGTATCTATCTTTTCAAATGTTGTTGTTAATGGTAAAAGTTATTTAAAAGTTATGTTAAGGAGAGGGTTATCATTAAGCATTTCTGATTTTGTTGGTTTTTGTTTTGGAGGAGCTGAACATTTTAGAGAGTTTTTGATGGCATATCAACTTCAAAAGGGTATGAATTAGCATTTTTTAAAGAATTGTGCTAGAAGAGTTACTGTGATTTGCTCTTCATATAAAGATGGTTGTCTTTTCAAAGTCGATGGTTCCTGTGTTTCTGGAGAATTGAAAAGGTTCTTTATGAGAAATTTGGTTCCTGGTCATTCTTGTGGGGCTGGTCTTAGACATGTGAATATCCACATGTATCTAGTTCGTTTGTTAAATCGATGATTATTGAGAAGATCCGTGAATGTCCAAGTAAAAAGCCTAAGGAAATTATACTCGATTTTAAAAGAGAATACAATTTTAAGTTTCTTATGGTTATGCTTATCATGGGAAACAACTTGCATTGATAGAGTTGCATGGTAATGATGCTTTGTCTTATAACGATTTGAGTTGGTATTTGGAAGCTGTGAAGAAATCTAATCGAGATAGTTATGTTGATATGGATGTTGATCCTTGTAGTAATGAATTTGAAAGGCTGGTTATTGCTTTTGGCGCTTGTTTACTTGGTTTCAAGTATTGTCGTCCTATTATATTATTAGATGCTACTCACTTGAAGGGACGTCGTGGTGTGTTGATGGGTGCTACTGCAAAAAATGGTGATCAAGGTATGTCTTTGTTTTCAGATTTGAGTTATTTGTATTGAGATCATAATACTTGGCATGATCATTAATATACATTATTTATCATAATTTGTATTATGTTGGTATCAGTTTTAAGAATTGTAGTTTATAAGTAGAAAGTTTCTAGTATCAGAATTTTCATTGTATTGAATTGTAAGTTTGTATTTGGTACATAATTTCATACTGCTAAACAGGAGACTGGACATGGTTTTTGAACCATTTAAAACAAATGCTTCAACAAGAGCGTACTTTAGTTTTTATGTCAGATTGCCACCAAGGTTTGATTTCAGGTGTTTATGATGTTTTTCCTTTAGATTATCACAGTTATTGCTATTTTCATATGGAACAAAATCTTCTTTCAGTAGTGAAAGCCAAAAATGCAAATGTGTCTATTGTTGATCTATTCAAAGTGTGTTCTAGAGCTTCTTATCTATATGAATTTGAAGGAGCACATTCTAAGTTTTGTCAAATTGGTGGCGTTGCTGGTGTGAATTTTTTAAAGGATAAGCCATTTGATAAGTGGGTGGATTTATTTTTTTCAAGGAAACTTTATGGTGAATATAGTTCCAATGTTGCAGAAAGTTTTAACAGTTGGATTTTAAATGAACGAGCATTGCCTGTTACTTTGTGTTTAGACGGTATTCGTGTTAAGATTATGGAACAATTGGCTAGAAGAAGAGAAGAATGTCATTTGTGGAGAACAAGTCTTTGTCCTTCTATGGAGTTACGTTTAGATGAATTGATTGAAGAAGGATTTGGATAGGATATATATAAATCTTCTGATTTTTCTTTTGAAGTGAAATCTTCAAACTCTCATTGTGTTGATTTGAAGGAGCGGGTTTGTAGTTGCAACCAATGGAAAATTATGGAATTTCCTTGTGCTCATGCTATAAAGTGTGTGAACAAGTCTAAGTTGTCTGTATATGATTTTGTCGAGAATTATTTAACTGTTGATGCTTTTCGATGTTCCTATGCCAATGCTATAAATCCTATTCCAAATTATGATAGGCCTATTGTTGATGGTAGCATTCAAGATATTATCAAGCCATCAAAGGAGAAACGTGGTGCTGGCGGACCATCAATGAAGCGCAAAGGAGGATTTTCATATTTTCATAACAAGCAAAACAGATGTGGCGAGTGCAAGCAATTTGGTCGCAATAAGAGGAATTGTCAAGCTTCAAAGAGGATATGATTTGATTTTACATATTTAATTTGTTCAAAGTAATAAGTGTATGTGAGACTTGTTCTGTGGTCTGTAGTAATTGAACCTTTTGTTATTAATTTGTATTTAGTATAGCATATTATGAAATTGATTTTAATTTCAGCTATTTTAGTATAGATGATAGTATCAGTTATTTGTTTTTGCAGTATCAGTTCTGTTGTTTGTTTTTACAAGTTTTGGTACCTGTATCATTTTTACAGTATCATTTTTTACAATTTTAGTTTTTTATAAGTTTTTACACGTATCAGTTTTTTTAAGTTTTGGTATCATTTTTCACAGTTTCGATATCAGTTAGCTTGGTTGGAGATAATGTTTGGTTGATTGGATATAAACGGCTTTATTATGAGTTTTGGTTTGTTGTTAGTATCAGTTTCGTGTATTATAATACATGCTAGAATTGACATCAGTACTACTAAATAATTAGAATGATATCCGGTGTTTGCAAAACCTGAGACCTGCACTAATTGTTGTTTCATAAAGTATGTTGAGTGTGAGTTTTAACAAAACTGATACTATCAGTCATAAGAACTGATGCCCAGTTACTGTTTTGTATTGAAATATTATATGAAATTTGATAATATCATTATACAACTGATAGTTGCATCATAAAACTGATAATATTATGTGGGATCCATAGTTGGATGATAGAACATACACTAGTCAATCTTGCTATAATATAAACAACAGGAAAAGAAAAGAACATCAACCACAGCATATCATTCCAAGAGATCAGTATTGTTTTTACAAGTAAAAGCAGCATTGTTTTATTTACATAACAACGGTACTTCATAAGTATGAAATTGCAACAGAACATCATTACTTCAGAAGTACACATTTCAGCAGAACATCATTACTTCACAAGTACACAAGTACACATTTCAACAGAACAACATTACTTTATAGGTACCAAATTTAATTGTGAAATAACGCAATGTGAATTCAGTTCTTTTTTTTTCTTTGTTCTTCTAGGCTTAACATGTATTTAGTCTTACTCTAACGGTGTCCATCATCTGTTAATATTGCATGTACAATCCTTGCTCTTATTGATAATATTTCTTTCTTTCCAATTTTTATTGGTATCCTGCTTTTGTTCAACAAATAATGAGTATCATTACAAATATCCCACGGTCAAGCCTGTTGAAACCAAAATGTAATATGTAACGACCGATGTAAATTCGATGTTTAAAATGTATTAAATTAATAATATTTTAATTTAAATTTAGAAAGAAATAGAAATCTTATTTATTTATATGAAAGAGAATGTTGAAATTTGATGTATCAAGGGCAATTAAAATTTACAAATTAAATTTTTATATTGCAATTAATTGTAATAGTGGAAATTGTTGCATTTGGATATAAAGTTAGAAATAAGTAAATAAAGGAAATTATTGAATTCATCAATGGAAATAAATAATTTATTTATTACAATCCCTTTTTATTTGTAAACTATTGTAAGGTGTTAATTAATTGAAATGTGCAAATTAGGAAATAGATTCAAATTGTATGTTAGATAATGAATTGCAATAATTAAAGTTAGTAATTAATGGATTTGATGGAATGATTAATTGGATTTAGAATCTTAATTTGTATGTGTGCATATATTTATAATGGAATACAAAAGGGTAAAATAATAATATACAAGTATATTTAAGGTTATAATAGGGGTTACTAGTAAATTCACTCATTTACCAATAAAGATAATTAGATATGACTTAATAGTAATTAATTAAATAACGAAAGGAGTAAATGTATTTATTTATAGTATTAATTACAATTGGATAGAGATTTTAAGTAACCATGTAATACATTGTAAGTAATGCTAATAATAAGGAATTGGGATGAATTCAAAATTTGTAACATATGGCTTGTAAACATATATTTTTAATTACCTGCTTATTTGTTAATGGAATTAGAATTTGTAATAAGTGATAATAAAATAAATGAATGTTACACTAATGGAAAATGAAATAATTAAATGTTGAGTAAATTATAGGATCGTATTTATTATAAGCGTTATTTTAATAATTATGATTAATTGTGAAATTAATACGGGAAGATGTAAAGTAATAACTAGGGAAGTAATACGTTATAAATTAAATATAACCTAAACTTAGTTGTAAGTAAAAGGTTGACATTGAATCTAATCCATTGAAAACTTATTAAAAATAAACTGGATTCAATTTATAATAAAGAGGTTAGTTTAGGAAACTGAATACATACTATAAATGGGTAAATCAAGTTACTTTAAATTGAAAAGGGAATTGTTTTAAATAATTATAAATAAATAAGTAAATCAAGAAGATCAAATTTATGAATTATTGAATTTGAATCTTTAATAGTGAGTTAATTTATCTAATTTATAATAGTTGGATTTATTGTCAATAAATGAAATCAAATATTTAACTATTATGTTAATATAAAAATTAAGTTGAAAAATGGGAAATATTTATGTAATAATTTCAAATCCAATGGTAAACCTTTATATTTGAAATTTATGAATGGAATAAATATAGGTTAATTCAAATAAAAGGAAATTTTGGAAATTTATCCATAATTTTGAGTTTTATGAAATCGAAGGTTTATATTGATTTAATCTTTAATAAATTGACATTTAAAAACTTTTAAATCATTTTAAATGTTTGAGAATTATTAAGTGATAAAGATTTCCAATTCTAAAACTGAAATATAAAAATTGGATTTATTTACTAATTTTAAATTTGTTTAATTAATGTAAAAATAGCCATTTTGGTCACGGACTCGGATTTCAACGAAACCAGTTTCATCGGATCCGTAACTGTGAATTATTGTAGGGTTTCAAGTTTCGTAGCGATCGGACTTGTCGTTTGATCGTACGAAAGCAAAATGCCTTGAAATCGATTTAATTGAAATCTATTTGAAATCAATTTGAAAATATTGTTTTCGGCATAACTTCTTCATGCAATGGAATTCGGACGTGAAACTTTTTCCATTGCGTTCAGAATGTTTTAAAATACCTATTTCGATATATGGGTTTACCCAATTTCGTTCCGGGGTCAGAATGGCCTTTTTGGGCCATGTTAGCGTTAGCACGTTCGTTTATCCAATCCATCTATTCAAATTTCTAACCTACCTATATAAACCCAATTATAAACCCTAGCCTCCATCTATTCTTATTTGTTTGTGCGTTCATTTCTTCAACTCTTTCTCTTCCCAAAGACTGCAAACCCTAGATCTAAACTCAAATTTCAAAAATCAAATCAAAAGTCAAAAATAAAAGTCCTCGAAAAAATACCAGAAAAATATATGTTAATGCTCTCGACGAGCGTATTTCAATGGTGCAATTCGCTTTTCGATTCGAGTTTCGGTTTTATAAGAAACTGGGCGTTTAATCTCGGCCATTCGTTGACGTGGAATGATCTGTGTTCGATCGGCGATTCAAGGGTAGGATTGGGTGGGGATAATCGAGAGGAAGCCATCGGTGGTGTTCGCTTGGAGTTCTAGCGGTTGGATCGAGCTCCATAATTCGCCTTGGGTTTAAATTTGGCATGGCGGCTGGGTTCGTTCGGCCTCGATTTGAGCGTCGTAGAGGATCGCGTAGAGGGTCACGAGCGTAAGGGGTGGTGGAGATGCTCTGTGGAGGCGCGGTGCATCAGGGAGTGGAGGCGACGTCGTTGGAAGGTGGGGTGCGTGCGTTCGGCTGAAGCCCTGTTTTCGCGTGCGTGTTGTCCTGATGCTCGAACGAGCGTGAGCAGGGAGGAAGAGTCAACAGGTGACGTGGCGCATATAGTAATTAAGGTTAATTTTGTTTTATAATTTAATTTGTTTCCAAAATGTTTAAAATCGAATAACTTTTGCATATGATATCCATTTCATGCGAATTTTTTTTGTTAGGATCGTAATAAAATTCCGGACTTGATGACGTTGGTTTGCACGGATTCTGAGACCATTAAAATTTTGGGTTTAAATTGGATTTAAATTCAATTAAAATCCCAAAGGCGAGTGTTTTAACCCGCTCACAACTTTTAAAATCTCTTATGTTTGTTAAATTGACGTTAGATATGAGTAGAAATTTATTTATGACTGTTTGGCATATTTTATTCATTATCTTTGTTAAATCGCATTTATTTAATTTAACTGTTAATTAATTTTAGTATTGCATATAAATTTGACAGTTAAAATTTATTTATTTGCATAAAAACTGCTAGTTAAACAGTTACTAAATTTATTTTGAATATAAACTGTTAGTTAATAACTGCCATTTATTTCCTGTTATATTTTATATGCTATATATTGATGTTTGTTTTAAATTGATGATGATTGAAATAAATTGGTTGATGATTGATATTGGGTGAATGAATGATGTGTTCTATCTTATATAAACTGCAAGTTATCATGCATTTTCATTTCATTCGGGATTGCGGTTTGAAATGAAATACAACCGCATTTTTATTTTTAAATAGCATATTGAAATGATAAATATCCGTATCACTTGACCATAGAATAGAAAATTTTATATAGGCACCGCGGTATATATATAAAAATAATTTTGAAATAATTTTCTATGGTTTGGATAGGATACTGTTTAATAAATATTTAATTTGATATTATAAAAATCTTATTTTTATATACATATATAGTTAAAATTTTAAATTTAAGCTATGTATAAATTTGTTAAATAAAATAAATAAGTTGAATAATGGAGTTTTAATGATTTAAGTCAATTAAGATTGGATGGTAAAATTTGAAATTTATTGGAATGGAACTTATTTAAAAATTTCAGTCCATAAGCTGATGTAAAACTTATTAAAGCTTGGAAATTTTAAGGGTATGATATTTATGACTGGATTTTTATTCAAAATAAATCAAATGAATATTTCTAGTATAAATAAATTGAAGGAAATATTATTTGTTAGAAATTTGAGTTTTATTTTATGGATTTATTTTATGAATATTTCAAAACTAAATAATAGGACAATAAATTGTTGAAGAGAATTTCCAACCTTAAGTTTTGAAATTGTTAAATACTCAAAGGTAGAAAAATATTGAATTTGAAGTGGTTTATTTAACTGAAAGTGAATTTAAAAGTTATGGTTTTAGACTAAAATTTTAAATGAAGAAAATTGAAAAGTCGTGGAAATTATTTTATTTTATAAGGTAATTTTAAATTCAAACTATTTTATTCTATATACCGTTTGAATATCCAAACCACTCAAGTTTTAGAAGTATGATTTTAAAGCTATGAGTATAATTTAAATGTTTGGATTCCAGATATTATAAAATTTAAAGCAGTATGATTTGGAAAAGAAATATATTTGAAATAAAATGATATTATTGATTTGGGTTTTATAAAAATAATATCAAATGAGTTGTTTTGGAAATGGAAATGATATCGTATTTATGGGTTGTAAAATGGATAATTATTTTCTGGTTTTAAAGTATAAACTATTTTAAAGACCGCGGTGTTATAATAACGTTTGGTTGTTGAAGAGATCGGGATCGGAAGTTGTCATACTCTCTGCCAACTCTGAAAAACCACTTTAACAACCGTGTACGCGGTGGAGATTCCACAATGAAGTAGGTTGGTGGCGGCGTTTCCTGTAAGGTAAATACGTGGACCCAACTCCTGTGAGTTGGCATAAGGTGGCTAAAACAGGAGCGATCGACGGGTTAATAAGGTAGCAGCTTTGATCGGACACATCCCTTCGATATTATACTTTTACTTTTGGATTGATTCGGTGGCGACTTTAATTTTATTTGGGGGTGTGGCTCGAGGTGGACGGTAGTTGCACGCTACGCGTTACCCCCGACCCGGAAGCGTAATTGGTATATCTATCCTGGCATTGCCTAGTTGTGTCGTGTCACCTACCCTATCGCGCCTTGTACGAGTTTGGATTTCTCCCGTATCCCGTGTGGTATCCTCTGGTGGCTTCCCGATCAGGAGGGACTATAACATTGGATGGACTCCTGGGACTATTATTGTGTTAAGGGGAATATTGGGTCACTCCTTAACGCTATTTAAAAGTAAATTTATTTTACAATTTGACACTATTATAATAGCGCAATATACTACATAGTAAATAGTTTAACGGATCCTTAAGAGATGTAAATCCCGAGCATCTCTTGAGTTACCGCACTCATATTTATTTCTGTTAATTTAACTTACATAAGATCTTTTAGTTCTGACTCGAGTGTTTTGTTTTTCAATTCGCTCGGGTCAGTCCGAGGGTTTCAGGATTTGAAGATTTAGCTTTGGAGGATGAAGACAAAGATTCGTATTATTATTATTTATTCTATTGCACTACACTCGTACTGTTCCGCTGCATTGTTATTGGTATGTGTAACTCTGATATGTATTATGTAAATAAAATCAAATGTTTTTGTAAAACAGCTTCATGAACTGTATATTTGATTATTATATTTTATCCTTCCGCTGTGAGATTTTGTTTTGTTTTTTTCCTTCTTGTTTTTCTTATTTACCCCATAACAATCCGCCCTTGCGTATGGTTTGAATTGGCACGTGTGTCGATTTAAATCGTGCGAAAAAAGCGGGACGTTACATAATATTAGTCTCAATTTGCATCTGTTGTATTAACAGGTTTGTAATTAATACAAAAATTTGAATTTCGAAGATAATGGTACAAGCATATAGTATGCTTTGAATTAAAATATTTAGCATTTTTACTAGCACACTGAGTATTAATTTCTGCAGGTATCATTTTGCTTTTTGTAGGTATCAGTCTTGTTTCTGTAGGTATCGGTTTCTTTTTTGTAGGTATCAGTTTTCTTCTTGTAGTAACTGTTTAGTACTGAATTAAAAGTTTATTGAATTGATAGATAATAATTTGCAATATTTTTATTAAGAATCAAATTCAATTAAATATAAAAGGTATACAATGATGTATAGAAGTATGTATGGAAAATTATAATGCAAAAACATAGATAGTTTGAATAATGAGGAACCGTCAATTGATTATGACTAGTAGTTTCAATTGTATTGTTTTTTTTGTTCTTAGTAGATAACATTTTTATGAAAAAAAACTTACCTGTCTTCTACTTGTTGTGCACACTTTATTTGATGCATATCATATGGTTTCACTACCATGTCTGTTATGTTATTTCTTTTCCAGATTTTTTGGAGCATGTCCTCTATTTCATGTCTCTAAAATGGGTAATATATTAAAATTTTAGGTCATATTCACCTTGTTAAGTTTTTATTTAAAAAGAAAGAGAAATCTCATACCAATTTTGTAGCTTCTTTTAAAATGGAATTATTTCTTTCGTTCGATCTTCTAGGGCGGTTAGAATCCACATGGCACCATTGCATTGTTGGGTATGTTAAAGTCACTAATGTCTAGTGGTTCTCACAATGCAAAGGAAAATATATACTTTCAGCAAATTTGTCCTGTATAATATATTCAAAGCTATGATGTTGTTTTTTCACTCTTGTTCTAGCCTTTAATCTTTGAATATAAGAAGCTGTCCTTTTTTGTGTCTCTTTGATTTTTTTGTCACTTGATTTGTGACTGTTTGTTTCTCTTTTCGAACAGCTTTTTGCACATGTTCTTCACGTTTTTCACTTTCAAAGTCTTGTGTGTCGTAAATTTTGAAAGATGGAGGGGTAAAGTCAAGAACTGAAGCGGCATATGTTATGGTTTTTTACATCTGTATCCTCTTAAAGATTTTGAGTATCTTCTGGGTTGTGTCTCTGCACTTTACTTTCTTTTTGCAACTCTTCTTTTTGATGCATTTCAGTTGGAGTCTGTTTTTTTTCTTCATGTTCACATTGTATTTCTTCACTGCTCGTTTTTTTACCCAATTCACTTTCTATTTCGATGGGCATATGTTTCTTCATTTCTTATGTTTTGTCTGCTCTTTTTTGTACACACTCTTCATCTTTTTCTTCATTTTTTTCTATTTCCGTTTCTATAAAAGTATCTGCATTTAGTTCAGTTTGTAAAATTTCGCTTTGTACATTGAAACTTTCTTTTTTATTTTCAGCGTTTTCTTCACTGTCATTCAAATTATCTTCAAATTTATTGGTGTTGTCTTCAGCTTGTGATCCTTTCTCTTCATTATCTTTCAGTTTCAACTTAATTTCTTTCAACTCTTCTTTCAACCTCAAAACTTCTTGCTCTGCTTTAATTCTTTTCTTTTTTTCTACTTTCAATTCTTTTTTTGTTTTCTTTGTTTCTTCTTCCAAATATTTTATATGCATTTGGAACATCCCGATGCTTATGTCTTCCTCAAATGAATGTGCACTTTCTTTTGTTTCTTCATACTTTATTTTCTTTCCATGCTTTACTTTTTGAATTTTGGGGAAATTGTGTTCAACAGTGTCCGTTTGAAGTAGACATTCTTCATATGGGCTGAAATTAGTGATTTCTTTCACCTAGAAAATTGGTATTGGAAAATTTGTTTCAGTTTTAAGCTATGATTTCAATTTACAATGATAATTCAATTTTTATTGTAACGAAAAAAGGAAATAGTTTGCAATAAAACAAATAGCTTTTTTTTAATTTCTGATACTATTAGTATCAGGTTCAATCATATAAAACTGTGGTATCAGTTTTCGAATTCTAGTGTCAGTTTCTAATAATATTAGTATCAGTTCTTATAATATTAGTATCAGTTTCAAGGATGTACAACTATGGTATCAGTTATTGGATTGTAGTATCAGTTTTATGTTATAAAAGAAAGGATAGACAATTAAACTTTATTCTACATAAGAGTTAAAGCATATTAATAAAAATTAAATGGAATTTTTACTTACATCACCCTCTTTCACGTTATCAAAAAATGCTTTGATTGCTTTGTCTTTGAGTTTCCTTAAATCCCATTTTTCAAATCTTGGTAAAGCTGGAGTATAATATTGTCTTTGTTGAATGAGATTCAGTTTCCCACAAATGCAATACTGTTAACATAAAAAGAATTGATTAGATATGTTTGTTAAAAAAAATTAAGTAATAAATTTTTGATTAACTTATCTTACCAATGGAAGCATGGAGCATCCTGACATATTTCTTGGATTATGGATGAACTTCTTAACAAATTTACTGAAATTTTGTTCTGTCGTTAGTGGCCAAGAAACCAATTGCGTTGTCTCTACATTAATTAAGTATGGTAGAAGTCCCCATCTTAACTTTTGTTGGTTATTTGGAAAGAAGAATGTTAATAGTATTTCAATTACCATTAACATTGGCAAGTCTTCTTCATACTCTTTTTTCTTCTTTGCAACTTCTTGCTTTATTCTTTTTTCCACAACATTTCTTGTTATGTAAGTACAATTGCCGAAGTTTCTCTTTGCAAATTCCCAACATTGCATTGGAATTGTTCTGTTTGTCATTTTCCGAGTTAGCTCAATGTTAGTTCCTTTTAGTGGAAGGCCAAAAATCAAACTTATATCCGTTGATGTAACTTTCATCATTTTTGGAAAATAAGAATGCATCTTCCACAACTGAGTAGCATTTGTATAAAGAGTCCAAATTGTGTTGATGCTTTTTTGCATCTTTCACCAAAATTTTATCTTCATTGAAAACTCTAAAGAAGTTGTAGAATGGAGTGCTCTTCATTATGTCCATCTGCTCTTAGATAGAGTATCTTTTTGTTTTATCAGTTTTACCGTTTTGAATACTGCCTGCAATCCACATCTGTAAGCAGTTTCATACTTTTTATCTTTAGATTGATGTTTTGTTTGTGATATTTCTTTTATTCATTTTGGATGTGGATCAACAAAATCATCATCATCCTATTATTTCAAAATAAAGACAATAAGTTATTTGTGAAACAAATTATGTTTAAACAAAACAATAGATTGGGTATTAGCTACAGTGAAATATCATCTGTCAAATATGTAACAATTTAAAGTTTGTAGTAACTAGGTATCAGTTTGTAGTAAATAGGTACCAATTGGTACTAATTAGGTATCAGTTTTCTGAAACCAGGTATCGTTTTTTCAAGTAGGTATCAGTTTTTTTTAACTTGTTATCAGTTCTTTTGTGAATAGGTATCAGTTCTTTTGTAAATAGGTATTAGTTTTTTGTTTGTAACATATTTCAACTAAATGATACTAACTATTATTTTATCAAACAATTTACGCCTAATGATAATGACTATTATTACTTGTAATTAGGTATCGGTTTGTTGTACTTATTAGCCTTTTCTTTTACCAAATGATTTACAGGTAATATTTTTGAAATATTTATCATGGTATAAAGTTATGATGTTTTTTATTTTACCGAATTGAGTTGTTTTTCTTCTGATTCTTCATCCGCGGCTTTTTTCCCTTCTTTATTCTGAGATTTTTCTTGTTAAACAATTTTCATAACACTAGAATACATTTAACAGTATGAAATTATTAGTATTAGTTTTCTAATTTTGCAATTTCAGTTACCTCTGTTTCTTTTGTATTTTGTTTTGAATCATTTTTTCATTTCTTCTTTTTGTTCTTTGTTCTCTTTTTTGCATATTGTCTTCAACTTTTTTCTCTGCAGGTATTTGTTGCTGCATGTTCTCTTCTGCGTTCTATGCAAAAAAATTCAATGTTTGATTTTATATTATTTGTTACCTTCTTTGGTATACTTTCGCTTATTTCTGGTCTGCTTCCACTTGCTGTAATTTTTTCATGTTTTCCCTTTGTTCTTTTTTCTCTATTTTGCTTTTCCTCTTCTGTTGATGTAGGTTTCTTAAGCTTTAACTTGTTGCTTTTTCCTTTACTACCGTCGCTATCGTTTACGCTAGAAGTAGGTTTTCCTCTTCTATCATTGTATTTTCTTTTTGAACATCTGCTGCTGGAAGTGATTCGACATTTCGATTTTCATTTTGTTGATTCACTTCCGACTTAGTTAGGTTTTCATCGGCTGTCGATTGTTGTGCTTGTTGATCATCTATTGTCGATTTCTGAGGTTGTGTTGGAGATGTAGATTTGTTTCTGGTTTGCAGTGCCATTATTTCTTTCAAGCAAAATTTCATCAAATACTTAGTGTAAGGAAGGAGAAGGAAGATGAACAGAATACTATTTTTGGTTGAAATTGTATCTGAGCTTTCGGCTTTGGGCTTTGTCCTTACGGTTAAAATTTAATGTGATGTCCTTCTAACTAAATATTTACTTCAATTTGTGCTTTAAAAAAATTTCCCCATCTTAAAAATATCAAGATTGGAATCTTCAAAGTATTTTTAGATTTCTTGAATTTAAATTCTAAAGGAGGGTTTTTTTAGGTATGTGAATATTTTCAAATGAAGAAAATATTGATATAAATAGTTATTTATTGTTTTGGAAATTCCATATAAGCTATATAAAATGTCTTGAGACAAAATTAATATTTTCAAATGATTGATTTTAATTTTATTAAAAGTAATTGAATAATTTAGATATAAAGCATACACACACACGCAAACACCCAATGTTAGGAAAAAAATGAAAATGGTGAATTCCTATTTTGAAAAAAAATATAAAGATTTTTGAAAATGTTATAAATAATATTTTTATGAATTAAATGATGTTTTCAAAAGAGTGATTATTTTTGTAAGTGAAAATAGAATAATTGAAAGTATGAAAAAAATTGAGTTTAAAATTTTTTTAACATAATTATTTGCATATGAACTCATGTGCAGATATTTTTATACGTCTAGAACACCAAAACAGAGAATAATCAATTATAAAATCGTCTCACAAGTTTATCAATCAAATTTCCACTACTCTGGAAGTCTGTATTAGCTAATTTAAGCAATAGGTATGTCGTCATTAAATTACAACAAAACACTAACAACTATAGTAATAATAACTATAGCGATAGATCAAACGTTATACTATTTAAAGAAATAGCACAACGTAAAAACGAAAAAAGATATATATATAAATCAATTTATAAACTTAACCGGTTTGAAGAAGGAAATCCCGTATGAGGCTTGTCATAACAATTTACTTAAGACTCTCTCAAAATACAACAGATGTAATCTGCACGAGATTGTAACGAGTATGTCAACTCTGTGATATATTGTATAGAGCAGTAGAAAAGAGGAAGCAGAAGAAATTAGAATTGGCATGGAATGAGAATGTGATCAGGATTCTCTACTATTTATAATTTCATCTGCATCCCTTCAAACAGTCGCACCCGTTACCTTTTGAACTGCTACTGTTCGTTAACAGGTCGCACCCGCTTCTGTTCGCCCATGGGTCATGCCTCTTCATTCATTCCGCATCCGCTTCTGAACAGTCGCGTCTGTATGTATAGCGTGCAACTGTTAGAAACCCCGGCCCAGTTTTGCAGTAAAAATAGGATAATTTAGATCCAAACCCGAGCTCGGCCCAGTTCGGTCGGACGGCAGCGGAGGCGTACGCGCATACATTATTTTCCTCAAGGACACGTTTTATGGCTTTCTTGGATATAGGACGGCCCGCTAATATTTTTCTCCAAAGGAAAAATTATCGTTTTTTCCTTCCAGCCCAATTTCGGGTGCTTATTCTTCTTCTTTCTTTCGATCAAATTTTTCAGTCCTGATCAAATATCTTTCTTGCAATTAATATATCGATCAACTTCGTTTGTTTATTTCAATTTCGTCCTTCTGAAAATTGTACTTCATCGATCATTTTTATCTTACGTGCGTTTGTTGATCTTGTTCTTTTCATATTTGTACCGTGATCTTGTTTTTCTTAGGTATGCTTATATTATTCTGTTTTTTGTTGTTTTTCTATTCAAGTTAAAAAAAATTATCTGTGATTTCTAATTGTGTTCATTTTTACGAATGATATGCACTGTTGTTGTTCTCATTGTTCGTTCGTTCGTTCGTTGATGGAAAATTGTGGAAGTAGCAGCAGGTTTTTATTATTATATTTGTTTGTTTATGCAGTGTTGTATTCTAATTAGCTTTTCATTTAATTTATCTTTCATTTTCTTGCATTAATGTTGAGATGATTGGAAAAGTATCGTTGCTTGGGTTGTATATAAAGTTGTGATAGAGTGGAAAACTATCGTGTTTTAGGTTCAGTTTCTGGGTATCATTTTTATTTTTTCTTAGTATCATTTTTTTTATCAATACCTAGGTACCAATTCTGTCTACGATAGGTGTCAGTTTTGTTAAATTAAATAATTACTGTTCTAAATTGAACATATTTTTACTAATGTTTATTTTTTATTTTTTTTAGTAGTGGGGATAACAGCCTTCTTTGTTTGTTTGTGTTGAATAATAACACTTTTAGCACTCGATTGTTTATCGATTGCTCTTTATATGATTTGAAGAATTAGATATGTCGATATTGGTCTCAATTAACTCCTTCTTCTATTCAGATTTCTTATGTACTTGAGGACAATGTTATTATGGTTGACACTGATTTTGATATTCAGAGCATAATTTGTTTTCAGTTATACAAGAAAAGTTCTTTCTTTGGTTTTACTGTTAAGGTTAAGGGTTCTGAATTGGAAGTTGTTGATGGTGCTTCTATTTTAAGTTTATCCTATGTTCGTGCTTCTTCATCTTCTACTGTATCTTTCTGTTCCAATGTTGTTGTTAATGGTAAAAGTTATTTAAAAGGTATGTTGAGGAGAGGGTCGTCATTAAGCATTTTTTATTTTGTTGATTTTTGTTTGGAGGAGCTGAACATTTTAGAGAGTTTTTTATGGCATATCAACTTCAAAAGGGGTATGAATTAGTATTTTTAAAGAATTATGCTACAAGAGTTACTGTGATTTGCTCTTCATATGAAGATGGTTGTCTTTTCAAAGTCCATGGTTCCTGTGATTCTAGAGAATTGAAAAAGGTTCTTTATGAGAAATTTGGTTCCTGATCTTTCTTGTGGGGCTGGTCTTAGACATGTGAATAATCCACATATATCTAGTTCATTTGTTAAATTGATGATTATTGACGAGATCCGCGATTGTCCAAGTAAAAAGCCTAAGGATATTATACTTGATTTTAAAATAGAATACAATTTTCAGTTGTCTTATGGTTATGCATATCATGGGAAACAACTTGCATTGATGGAGTTGCATGGTAATGATGCTTTGTCTTATAACGATTTGAGTTGATATTTGGAAGCGGTGAAGAAATCTAATCCAGATAGTTATGCTGATACGGATGTTGATCCTTGTAGTAATGAATTTGAAAGGGTGGTTATTGCTTTTGGCGCTTGTTTACTTGGTTTGAAGTTTTGTCGTCCTATGATATTCTTAGATGCTACTCATTTGGAGGGACGTCGTGGTGTGTTGTTGGGTGCTACTGCAAAAAATGGTGATCAAGGTATGTCTTTGTTTTCAGATTTGAGCTATTTGTATTGAGATCATAATACTTGGCATAATCATTAATATATATTATTTATCATAATTTGTATTATGTTGGTATCGGTTTTAAGAATTGTAGTTTATAAGTAGCAAGTTTGTAGTATTAGAATTTTCATTGTATTGAATTGTAAGTTTGTATTTGGTATAATAATTTCATCCTGCTAAATAGGAGATTAGTATCAGTTTGTGTATAATGTTAGTATCAGTTTCAAGTATGTTCATATATGGTATCATTTATAGTTATGTAGTATTGAAATTTCCTTTGTATCGTAATATATGTCATTTTTTTTCTTTGTTGTTTTAGAATGAAGATTAATGTGCATATTGTTGTGGTTATCAATTTTTTTATAATTGTCGTATTAGGTTTTAGGTATTAGTTTTGTTACTGTTAGTATCAGTTTTATGAATTGTCTTATATTTATGGTCATAATTACTTTTAGTTTTTTTACTAATTATTTTTGCATTTGCAGGTTTCTTCCCTTTAGCTATGAATGTAGTTTCTGTAGAAAATGTGGATGATTGGACATGGTTTTTGAACCATTTAAAACAAATGCTTCAAGAAGAGCGTACTTTAATTTTTATGTCAGATCGCCACCCAGATTTGTTTTCAGGTGTTCGTGATGTTTTTCCTTCAGATTATCACAGTTATTGCTATTTTCATATGGAACAAAATCTTCTTTCAGTAGTGAAAGCCAAAAATGCAAATGTGTTTATTGTTAATCTATTCAAAATGTGTTGTAGATCTTCTAATCTATATGAATTTGAAGGAGCATATTCTAAGTTTTGTCAAATTGGTGGTGTTGCTGGTGTGAATTTTTTAAAGGATAAGCCATATGATAAGTGGGTGGATTTATTTTTTCCAAGGAAACATTATGGTGAATATAGTTCCAATGTTGCAGAAAGTTTTAACAGTTAGATTTTAATTGAACGAGCATTGCCTGTTACTTTGTGTTTAGATGGTATTCGTGTTAAGATTATGGAACAAATGGCTAGAAGAAGAGAAGAATGTCATTTGTGGAGAACAAGTCTTTGTCCTTCTATGGAGTTACGTTTAGTTGAATTGATTGAAGAAGGATTTGGATGGGATGTATATAAATCTTCTGATTTTTCTTTTGAAGTGAAATCTCCAAACTCTCATTGTGTTGATTTGAAGGAGCGGGTTTGTAGTTGCAACCAATGGAAAATTATGGGATTTCCTTGTGCTCATGCTATAAAGTGTGTGAACAAGTCTAAGTTGTCTGTATATGATTTTGTCGAGAATTATTTAATTGTTGATGCTTTTCGATGTTCTTATGCCAATGCTATAAATCCTATTCCAAATTATGATAGGCCTATTGTTGATGGTAGCATTCAAGACGTTATCAAGCCACCAAAGGAGAAACGTGGTGATGGCAGACCATCAGTGAAGCGCAAAGGAGGATTTTCATATTTTCATAACAAGCAAAACAGATGTGGCAAGTGCAAACAATTTGGTCATAATAAACGAAATTGTCAAGCTTCAAAGAGGATATGATTTGATTTTACATTTTTAATTTGTTCAAAGTAATAAGTGTATGTGAGACTTGTTTCAGTGGTCTATAGTAATTGAACCTTTTGTTATTAATTTGTATTTGGTATAGCATATTATGAAATTGATTTTAATTTCAGCTATTTTAGTATAGATGATAGTATCAGTTTTTTTTTTTGTAGTATCATTTCTGTTGTTTGTTTTTACAAGTTTTGGCACCAGTATCTATTGTTTGTTTTTACAAGTTTTGGCACCAGTATCATTTTTACAGTATCATTTTTTACAATAGCAGTTTTTATAAGTTTTTACACGTATCAGTTTTTTTAAGTTTTGATATCATTTTTTACAGTTTAGGTATCAATTAGCTTGGTTGGAGATAATGTTTGGTTGATTGGATATAAACGGCTTTATTATAAGTTTTGGTTTGTTGTTAGTATCAGTTTCGTGTATTATAATACGTGCTAGAATTGACATCAGTACTACTAAATAATTAGAATAATATCTGGTGTTTGCAAAACCTAAGACCTGCACTAATTATTGCTTCATAAAGTACGTTGAGTGTAAGATTTAACAAAACTGATACTATTAGTCATAAGAACTGATGCCCAGTTGTTGTTTTGTATTGAAATATTATATGAAATTTGATAATATCATTATACAACTGATAGTTGCATCATAAAACTGATAATATTATGTGGGATCCATAGTTGGATGATAGAACATACACCAGTTAATCTTGTTATAATATAAACAACAGGAAAAGAAAAGAACATCAACCACAGCATATCATTCCAGGAGATCAGTATTGTTTTTAAGTAAAAGCAGCATTGTTTTAATAACAGAACAACATTACTTCATAAGTATGAAATTACAACAGAACATCATTACTTCAGAAGTACACATTTCAACAAAACATCATTACTTCACAAGTACACATTTCAACAGAACAACATTACTTTGCAGGCACCAAATTTAATTGTGAAATAACGCAATGTGAATTCGGTTCTTTTTTTCTTTGTTCTTCTAGGCTTGACATGTATTTAGACAGACTCCCGCAATGTTCATCATCTGTTAATATTGCATGTACAATCCTTGATCTTGTTGATAATATTTCTTTCTTTTCAATTTTTATTGGTATCCTGCTTTTTGTTCAACGAAATGATGAGTATCATTACAAATATCTCACAGTCAAGCATGTTGAAACCAAAATGTAATATTAGTATCAATTTGCATCTGTTGTATTAACAGGTTTATAATTAATACAAAAATAAGAATTTCAGTGATAATGGTACAAGCATATAGTATGCTTTGAATTAAAATATCTAGCAGTTTTACTAGCACACTAAGTAATAATTTCTGTAGGTATCAGTTTGTTTTTTGTAGGTGTCGGTTTTGTTTCTGTAGGTATCAGTTTCTTTTATGTAGGTATCAGTTTTCTTCGTGCAGTAACTGTTTATTACTGAATTAAAAGTTTATTGAATTGAGAGATAATAATTTTGAATATTTTTATTAAGAATCAAATTCAAATAAATATAAAAGGTATGCAATGATGTATAGAAGTATGTGTGGAAACTTATAATGCAAAAACATAGATAGTTTGAATAATGAGGAACTGTCAATTGATTATGACTAGTAGTTTCAATTGTATGGTTTATTTTGTTCTCAGTAGATAACATTTTTACAAAAATAACTTACATGTCTTCTGCTTGCTGTGCATACTTTATTTGATGCATGTCATATGGTTTCACCACCATGTCTGTTATGTTATTTCTTTTCCAGATTTCTTGGAGCATGTCCTCTATTTCATGTCTCTAAAACATGTAATATGTTAAAATTTTAGGTCATATTCACCATGATAAGTATTTGTTTAAAAGAAAGAGAAATCTCATACCAATTTTTTAGCTTCTTTTAAACTGGAATTGTTTCTTTCGTTTGATCTTCTAGGGCGGTTAGAATCAACATGGCACCATTACGTTGTTGGGTATGTTAAAATCACTAATGTCCAGTGGTTCTCACAATGCGAAATATTATATACTTTCAGCAAATTTTCTTGTACAATAGATTTTATCATAGGGAGGACAAGACTTTTATTCACACCGTTTATATCACACACAATTGCTTTCTGTTTAATATGAAAATAAGTTATGATTTAATAAATGAAGCAATTATTATGTACTTGAATATTAAAGTTTTATTTACTGTCATTATGGTTGTGAAAGCATAGTTGTGTTCTTCCAGTCCACATTTTAAAATATACCAATCTATAATCTGTATTAAAATCGGAAAAGTATAGGTTTTTTTACTAGTGAAGCAATATTAAATTGTTAATAGTATCAGTAACGTTAACAGTGGCTGTGTATGTTAATAAGTATAAAAATAATAAAGCATCAAGTGAATTTAAGTATGTTGCGGATTTGGGTATCATTTATGTTTTTGTTATTTTTATTAGTGTTGATGTAAAAGAAAAAAATATTATGTACCAGCCCGTCTGTGTCGTTTCCTTCTAGTAGATGTTTTAGTGCGTTCTTTGTTATGACACAACCTCCTCTGATTATGTCGTTGTCTTCCCATGCCACTACACTATTTTGATAAAAAAAATTTGTATATGTTAGATAAACTTAATTTTGTATTTAAATTAATATACATATTTGTACACTTACTTTTTTGATGATAACATTAATGAAAAGAAAGTTTTGATCACGTTTTTTTGCTTAACATTGAGTTAGATCAAACATTTGCAATGTCCAAGTCCTATCTCTGAAAGTGTTGGCCTATTACTGCAAGTGGCTTTGGGTTGTTGTTTAGTTCACCTTTGTTTTCAACATCTTCTTTTTTTCGGGTTTTGGCTTATTTGCAACTTTT
This sequence comes from Allium cepa, assembly GCA_030765085.1. Lineage (NCBI taxonomy): Eukaryota > Viridiplantae > Streptophyta > Magnoliopsida > Asparagales > Amaryllidaceae > Allium > Allium cepa. Next base: position 878,647,359 of record CM060931.1, on the reverse strand, counting down.
TTTGTTTCATCCTATATTCAAAGATATGATGTTGTTTTTTCACTCTTGTTCTTGCCTTTAATCTTTGAATATAAGAAGTTGTCCTTTTTGTGTTGCTTTGATTTTTTTGGTCACTCGATTTTGTGACTGTTTGTTTCTCTTTTCTAACATCTTTTGCACATGTTCTTCGCGTTTTTCACTTTCAAAGTCTTGTGTGTCGTAAATTTTGAAAGATGGAGGGGTAAAGTCAAGCACTGAAGAGGCATATGGTATACTTTGGTTTTTTACATCTGTATCCTCTTGAAGATTTTGAGTATCTTCTAAGTTGTCTCTTTGCACTTTACTTTCTTTTAGCATCTCTTATTTTTGATGCATTTCAGTTGGAGTCTGTTTTTTTCTTCATGTTCACATTGTATTTCTTCACTGCTCGTTTTTTACCCAATTCACTTTCTATTTCGATGGGCATATGTTTCTTCATTTCTTTTGTTTTATCTGCTCTTTTTTGTACACACTCTTCATCTTTTTCTACATGTTTTTTCTACTTCCATTTCTATAAAAGTATCTGCATTTAGTTCAGTTTGTAAAATGTCGCTTTGTACATTGAAACTTTCTTTTTTATTTTCACTGTTTTCTTCGCTGTCATTCAAATTATCTTCAAATTTATTGGTGTTGTCTTCAGCCTGTGATCTTTTCTCTTTATTATCTTTCAGCTTCAACTTAATTTCTTTCAACTCTTCTTTCAACCTCAAAACTTCTTGCTCTGCCTTAATTCTTTTCTTTTTTTCTACTTCCAATTTTTTTTTCTTTGTTTCTTCTTCCAAATCTTTTATATGCATTTGGAAGATCCTGATGCTTATGTTTTCCTCAAATGGACGTGCACTTTCTTTGGTTTCTTCAAACTTTATTTTCCTTCCATGCTTTTCTTTTTGAATTTTGGGGAAATAGTGTACAACAGTCGCTGTTTGAAGTAGACATTCTTCATATCGGTTGAGATTTGTGATTTCTTTCACCTAGAAAATTGGTGTTGGAAAATTTGTTTCAGTTTTAAGCTATGATTTCAATTTACAAATGATAATTCAATTTTTACTGTAATGAAAAAAGGAAATAGTTTGCAATAAAAAAAATAGCTTTTTTTTAAATTTCTGATACTATTAGTATCAGGTTCAATCATGTAAAACGGTGGTACCAGTTTTCGAATTCTAGTATCAGTTTCTAATAGTATTAGTATCAGTTTCTTATTATGACAAACACCTTTGTCCAAGTGGTTAGTTGATTCGGCTTTGGTGTAGGATGTCACCAGTTCGAAACTTGCTTTCGAACGTTTATTTGACATATGATATGTGGTCCCAATGATTTGTTGTATATAAAGTACCAGTTTAAAAAAAATTGTGAAATTATAAGGTATCAGTTTTAGGATTCTAGTATCAGTTTTGAATACTTCCACAATTAGTTTCTTGCATGTAATCATTTGGTATCTCTTTTTGCACTTTTGTATCAGTTTATGATACTATTTGTATTCGTTTCAAGCAAGTAAACATATGGTATCAGTTTTTGCATTCTATTTTTTGTTTTTGATACTATTTACTACGTAACGATATGGTATCGGTTTTTGATCACTGTAGTATCAGTTTTATGTTATAGAAGAAAGGGTAGATAATTAAACTTTATTCTACATAAGAGTTAAAGCATATTAACAAAAATTAAATGGAATTTTTACTTATATCACCATCTTTCACGTTATCAAAAACTGCTTTGATTGCTTTGTCTTTGAGTTTCCTTAAATCCCGTTTTGCAAATCTTGGTAAAGCTGCAGTGTAATATATTCTTTGTTGAATGAGATTCAGTTTCTCACAAATGCAATACAGTTAACATAAAAAGAATTGATTAGATATGTTTGTTAAAAAAATTAAGTAATAAATTTTTGATTAACTTATCTTACCAATGGAAGCATGGAGCATCCTGACATATTTCTTGGATTATGGATGAACTTAACAAATTTATTGAAATTCTTTCTGTCGTTAGTGGCCAAGATACCATTTGCATTGCCTCTACATTAATTAAGTATGGTAGAAGTCCCCATCGTAACTTTTGCTGGTTGTTTGGAAAGAAGAATGTTAATAGTATTTCAATTACCATTAACATTGGCAAGTCTTCTTCGTACTCTTTTTTGTTATTTGCAACTTCTTGCTTTATTCTTTTTTCCACAACATTTCTTGTTATGTAAGTGCAATTGCCGAAGTTTCTCTTTGCAAATTCCCTACACTGCATTGGAATTGTTCTGTTTGTCATTTTCTGAGTTGGCTCAATGTTAATTCATTTTAGTGGTAGGCCAAAAATCAAACTTATATCTGTTGCTGTAACTTTCATCCTTTCTTTGGAAAATAAGAATGCATCTTCCACAACTGAGTAGCATTTGTATAAAGCATCCAAATTGTGTTGATGCTTTTTTGCATCTTTCACCAAAAATTTCTCTTCATAGAAAACTCTAAAGAAGTTGTAGAATGGAGTGCTCTTCATTATGTCCATCTGCTTCATGGATAGAGTATTTATTTTGTTTTATCAGTTTTACCATTTTGAATACTGCCTGCTATCCACATCTGTAAGCAGTTTCATGCATTTTATCTTCAGATTGTTGTTTTGTTTGTGATATTTCTTTTATGCATTTTGGATGCGGATCAACAAAATCATCATCATCCTATTATTTCAAAATAAAGACATTAAGTTATTTGTGAAACAAATTATGTTTAAACACAACAATAGATTGGGTATTAGCTGCAGTGAAATATCTTCTGTCAAATATGTAACAATTTAAAGTTTGTAGTAACTAGGTATCAGTTTGTAGTAACTAGGTATCAGTTTGTACTAAGTAGGTATCAGTTTTCTGTAACTAGGTATCATTTTTTTAAGTAGGTATCAGTTTTTTATAACTAGATATCAGTTCTTTTGTGAATAGATATCAGTTCTTTTGTAAATAGATATTAGTTTTTTGTTTGTAACATATTTCAACTAAATGATACCGACTATTATTTTATCAAATAATTTACGCTTAATGATAATGACTATTATTGCTTGTAATTAGGTATTAGTTTGTTGTACTTATCAGCCTTTTCTTTTACCAAATGATTTACAGGTAATATTTTTGAAGTATTTATCATGGCATAAATTTATGATGTTTTTATTTTACCGAATTGAATTGTCTTTCTTCTGATTCTTTATCCGCAGCTTTTTTCCCTTTTTTCTGAGATTTTTCCTGTTTAACAATTTTCATAACACTAGAATACATTTAACAGTATGAAATTATTAGTATTAGTTTTCTAATTTTGCAATTTCAGTTAACTTTGTTTCTTTTTGTATTTTGTTCTGAATCATTTTTTCATTTCTTCTTTTTATTCTTTGTTCTCTTTTTTGCATATTGTCTTTAACTTTTTCTCTACAGATATTTGTTGCTGCATGTTCTCTTCAGCGTTGTATGCAAAAAAATTCAATGTTACTATGACAAAACTATATTAACTTTGTTATGTTTGATTTTATATTATCAGTTACCTTTCTTGACAAACTTTCACTTATTTCTCTTCTGCTTCCACTTGCTGTAATTTTTTCATGTCTTCTCTTTGTTCTTTTTTCTCTATTTTGCTTTTCCTCTTCTGTTGATATAGGTTTTTTAAGCTTTAACTTGTTGCTTTTTTCTTTTATTGCCATCGCTATCTTTTGCGCTAGAGGTAGGTTTTCCTATTACATCATTGCATTTTATTTTTGAACATCTGCCGCTGGAAGTGATTCGACATTTCGATTTCATTTTGTTGGTTCACTTCCGACTTAGTTAGGTTTTCATCGGCTGTCGATTATTGTGCTCGTTGTTCATCTACTGTCAATTTCTGAGGTTGTGTTGGAGATGTAGATTTGTTTCTGGTTTGCGGTGCCAGTTTTTCTTTCGAGCAAAATTTCGTCAAATTCTGAGTGTAAGGAAGGAGGAGGAAGACAAACAAAATAATTTTTTTGTTTGAAATTGTATCTGGACTTTTGGCTTTGGGCTCTGTCCTTACGGTAAAAAATTTATGCACGTGTCCTTCTGACTAAATATTTACTTTAATTTGTCCTTTAAATTTTTTTTCCCACTTTAAAAATATCAAGATTGAAACCTTCAAAGTATTTTTAGATTGCTTGAATTTAAATTCTAAAGGAGGGTTTTTTTAGGTATGTGAATATTTTCAAATGAAGAAAATATTCGTATAAATAATTATTTATTGTTTTGGAAATTCAATATAAGATATATAAAATGTCTTGAGACAAAATTAATTTTTTTCAACTGATTGATTTTAATTTTATTAAAAGTGATTGAATGATTTAGATATAAAGCATATACACACACACACGTACACCCAATGTTAGGAAAATAAAAATAAAAAACGGTGAATTACTATTTTGAAAAAAAATATAAAGATTTTTGAAAATGTTTTAAATAATATTTTTATGAATTAAATAATGTTTTAAAAAGAGTGATTATTTTTGGAAGTGAAAATAGAATAATTGAAAGTATGAAAAAAAAATTGAGTTTAAAATTTTTTTAACATAATTATTTGCATATGAACTCATATGCATATATTGTTATACGTCTAGTATACCAAAACAGAAAATAATCAATTATAAACTCGTCTCACAAGTTTATCAATCAGATTTCCACTACTCTGTATTAGCTAATTTAAGCAATAGGTATGTCGTAATTAAATTACAACAACAAACGAACAATTATAGTAATAATAACTATAGCGATATATCAAACGTTATACTATTTAAAGAAATAGCACAACGTAAAAACGAATATATATATATATATATATATATATATATATATATATATATATATAAATCAATTTATAAACTTTACCGGTTTGAAGAAGGAAATTCCGTCTGAGGCTTGTCGTAACAATTTTCTTAAGACTTTATTTAAAGTCTCCCAAGATACAACAGACGTAATCTGCACGAGATTGTAACGAGTACGTCAACTCTGTGATATGTTGTATAGAGCAGTAGAAAAGAAGAAGCAGAAGAAATTAGAATTGGAATGGGATGAGAATGTGATCAGAATTCTCTCCTATTTATAATTTCGTTCGCATCCCTTCAAACAGTCGCACTCGTTGCCTTTTGAACCGCTACTGTTCATTAACAGGTCGCACCCGCTTCTGTTTGCCCATCGGTCGCACCTCTTCATTCATTCCGCGTCCGCTTTCGAACAGTCTCGTCTGTTCGTATAGCATGCAACTGTTAGAAACCCCGGCCCAGTTTTGCAGTAAAAATAGGATCATTTAGATCCAAAACCGAGCACAGCCCAGTTCGGTCGGACGGCGGCGACGGCGCACGCGCTTCTGGTGGTAATGCATGATCTCCCTCCCCATAACAAAGCATATATTTGGGTGCCTCTATGCCCCAACCTTTTCATTGCAAAGCCATATATATACAAGTATAGCTTAGCAATTTTGGCGACGTGAGACTTATGTATATTTTCATTCAATAGGAATTCCAACAGATATTGTTGTCCATATTCATCTATTTATTGATATTTTCTATGCATTTTGTAACCATTATGACTTACCTGAAGTTCTCAACTTCAGCAAGTGTTTATACCCAGTAATAGTATTATGCGTCTAAGACATGGATACTTTCATGTTGGATAGTAAAGAAGTACAACTAAATGATTTACTGCCCCACATGCATGCTCTTACAGAGAACAAGGTTAATAGATGGTTTTAGTCCATAAAGTCAGTTAAATAATTATTTGACTATTACAGATCTAATAATAAGTAGTAGATGACTAAGTGAACTATATTGAAGTTATTATACATGTAGCCTTATTTTTATTGCATTCTTAAGTCTAGAAAGTAGATACTTATGCTACTCTTCTTTTGAATTTTGTTACAGTTAAAAATTTAAGAGGTTGAGCTAACTATAAAGTATAGTAATATATTGCGGCTAATTATAGTTTGAAAGAGTCTATGTATTATGTTTGGCAAATGGAATGCCTTCATCTTCTTCCAGATTTGTGTAACTGTTGTATTAGTTATTAGGATTTGCAATATTCCAACTGTATGAAACTCTTTGAATTTATTTTTTCTTAAAAAAAACGGCAGTAATAGGCTGCTGCTCAGCAGCACTAGAAAAAAAAAGATGCAAAAAGAATGTTCAAATCGTTAACATTACTTGGGAACTGATAAATCCAAATATTATTAGTAACTTATAATCTGCAAAAATTTATCATTTATTGATGTATGGAAGTAAATAGTCAGGTATACATCGAGTATTAGTGCATAGTAAGTATGATAAAGTATGTAAGAAATAAATTAGAAACTTAGCGTTCATATTGAAGAGTTTAATGGAATTTTTTTAGATTGAATTCAATCAAAGGAAATTGAGCATGGTAACATATATCTTAACATTGGGTGGATAAAAAGGTACTTTTACAAACATTTAAATAATCTAATAACCTCAATCTGGGATTTTAATAATTAGATTGATAATAAGGGAGTGAAAGCTTTGTATTGTGGATTCCAATGAATAATGAATCGTTATTTTTAATGCTTAGCAATGTGGAAAGAATATATGGATTTGTCAACGTGTTTATAAACATATATTTGTGTTTAAATAAGCATAACTTCCAATGATTTATCTTGATTTCTATGTTTTGCCCAAAGTTAAGAGTATAAGCTACAACTTTTATTTGCAAATACGAGCCGAAGGTCAATAGCTTCAAACGAACAAGTCCAGAGTTAACTGAAAAAGTAAACGCACATGCCTCATACCACGTGTTTAGCTAAATCGTTTAATTTTCTTTCTCATACGTTCGAAAAGTGCAAAAACGTGTATTTTATATAGAAAATAATTTGTTTGAGAATACGAGTTTATAAAAAAGAATTGAAATCCTATGAATATTTTCTTCGAGAAGCTCTATACATTGAAAATATTGCATATTATATAGCTTTGAGGCGATTTCATTTTTAAACAAATCCAAAAAAAGCGTTTGTCCCAAAGTTATAGAAATTTTTATATATAAAAGTCTTTTATAGAAATTATTTTATAAAATGCGCACGGTGTCAGCAAATGCACAAAATTCTTCATGAAATCAACATTCAAAACACACACATAACCTTATTAATCCAATGTACGGATTTAGTATAATATTGGCTTGTCCATATAGGATCAAAGCCTTTACAAATCAACATCAAAATTTGTTTTAGAAACCCATGTAAAAACAAATCAAATTTTCAACGGAAGCAAAACATACTCCGATTTGAAATTTTACGGCATGTTTCTATAAGCTACAGAGGCCGGAATAACCTGAAATTTGATATGCATAGAGTTCAACAATAATAATATCAAACAAAAAAAAGAATGGACACAATCTGAGAAGAAATAATAGAGATATAAGCTCTCAAAATTGGACTCACAGCCAGATTTATTGTCAACAGTTGGAGCAAAACATGCTCCAAGTCAAACTTTGACAGCATGTTGCTATGGGCTACAACCGTTGGAATGACTTGAATTTTTACATGCATAAAGGCCAACAACTATACTTTAAATTGAAAAATGAATCATGAAATTTGGACATGGTATGAGAAAATTATGACGTCTCAAAGTTGTACCCAGGCAATAATTTCACTGTGAAAATCTGGAGCAAAAGCATGCTCCGAATTAAAGTTCGACGGCCAATTTCTGTAAACTACAGAGGTCGGAATGACCTGAAATTTTGAATGCATAAATTTTAACATTCATATTATATACTGGAAAATAAATCACATAATTTCGACAGGAAACGAATGAGATACGATGTCTCAAACATGTATTCATTCATTGTTTGCAGCAGCTTGGAAAATGGGAATGTGCCCAGGCTTGAAAACCATCTCGGGTTCATCTTTCAGGCGACTAGTGGATGACCAATGACCTCTGATTAAACTGAACTTTTGTATGCATATTGTTTAACACTTTAGCTTTTAACTGGAAAAAGAATCAACGAATTTCGATAGGAAACGAAAGAGATACATTATCTCAAACATGTACTCATGCCATATTTGTAACAACTCAAAATCAACGTTACTACAAACGAATTTGCAAATTAAACAACCCAATTCATCACTGTGGAACTTGAAGCAAGCTATAATATGTGAGGTTACTCTCACCCAAAATTAGCAGCAAAAGATTAGCGATTTCCAGCAAGCAATATGAAGAAGACAGCAACTTTTCTACTCTAGAAAATTAGAAATCACATCTCGTTCTAAATGCTAAAAACGCATGTTTATAAAGTGGACTACACTTGTAGTGTAACAAGCCGGACATTTTAACAATTTTTATAATGTAGTTAACTAAATTTTTCATACAAATTTAAACTAATGAATTTAGCAGTGAAAATTTGATATTTGGTATGCATTTATTTAAACATAGAGGTGTTGGATTTTCATTGGAAAATATGAAAGTCAGTTCTATTGTATAATTTTCAATTTCTATTTAAAACCAGTTAGTTTGATATAAGTAAAATGTTTTTGAAACTTGAATTTTTATATAATAAAATTTTAAATCATTTTCTAAGTGAGATGTTGTATTTAATTTCACCAAATTTGGACTGCTCTAGCTCCGTTTATATTATTTTCAATGGTTCAGCAGCATTTTGACAGTGAATATCGACTTTTGATATGATAATCATATCGTTGAAATCTATATACTTTTTTTGTCTCGTCGTGCTTATCTCCGTATTATATTCATTTGTGTTTTCAACGTCCGGTACGTGGAAAAATCTGCAAAATAATTAGCCGTATCGGTGACCGTTTGGTTTCAATATATCCATTCGTTTGTCCATTAGCTGAAACAAACAACCACTTGCTTTTAATATTTTTCTAAATCCAACGTATTGACTTTAGTTATTCCATCTTTTCATTTATATTGCTATTTCATTTTTCATTTGTTCGTTCGTGTTCTATCTCTTATCTGCCTTGTTTTTTCTTTTGCTCTATTTTGAGAAAGAAAAAAAAAATAAGTAAAAAAATATATTATATACGATTGCTTATAGAACTGTGAAACTGTTCATCACCTTCTTTATGCAAAGCATGTGACCGGGCACAGTACTCCCCATCGCATTCGCGCCATTCGTCTCCGAGCTCGTCCCATCTCCGATGAACCACTTGCATGCCCAGATCCAGACCACCTGTCACACGCCAGAATCAACCCTCCACATGACTGCCTAACCAGCATCCATCTTCCTTTCCTCCACCCACCACCTAGTAACAGCACCTCCCCTCACTTGAACCCGAACCCTCCTCCAACCTTCGCTGCCACCGAGACAACCTGCTCCAACCACCACTACATCTCTTACACTTAGTTCTGCTCCGCCGAACACCCCGCCACATAGCGCTGCCAATCCCTTGCTCCACTCATCAAACATCAGCCTCTACCGCATAGCGTACCTGATACCCACGTCCATTCCCTTGTTCCACTTCGCCCTCGCCATAGCCTTCAACTCTCTACCTTCTTCCCTCAGCCGACCACCCTCTAACATTCGAACAGTCGAACTCCTCGCCTACGAGCATACTCCAGCCAACCGAGAACCTTTCCCCTCTGCTGCAAACGTCGTTCACCACTCCTACCCACCTGCCATTACTTTCGACCGCCACATGAAAGCCCTGGCCACGTCAGTTCCCCTTGGCCATCCTATTCCATCGCCCCTCCTGCCTGACCAAATGGAACCCTGACAGGGCTATAGGTATATTTGTCTGCATATATGATTTTGGGTAGCTTATGTATGTATATTTGTTGCATATATATTTGTCTGCATATATTTGTTTGCATATATAATCTGCATATGTGGGTTAGAGTAGTATACATATATTTGTTTATAATTTGCATGTATATATAGTTGTATGTAGTGTCTACATGTATCAGCCTACATATATATATTTAGTTGTATATACATAGTGTCCGCATATATTCGTGGATATATATATTTAGTTGTATATTATATAGTGTCTGCATATACTAGCCTACATTTATTTTTTTTTGCATATATATAATGTTTGCATATAGGTTTGTTGAGTAGCCTACATATATATAATTGTTTGCGCACGCGCGCGCACACACATATATATAGTCTACACGTAATTTGTTTTTTTGTGAAACCTGCAGCCTTCTTTTGCTATGTATAAAGGATATATATATATATATATATTGACTTTTGAATAATGTTTTTAGAGTATATATATTGATATTTTGATTTTAAATATGTGTTTTATTAAAGTCGATTTTTTTAAATATAATATGAATATTTTTATTTTAAATATGTATATTAAATTAAATATTGATTTTAAATTTTAATATATAAAGATTTTATTTTAAAACGTGTTTCAAATTTGAATATTGATTTTAAGAGAAAAAAGGGGGGACATATATCTTTTATTTCCCTCGAATCTAGTTCATCGTGCTTTACTTTTGGTTTCGCCGCTGTCCAAAATAGATCGCAGCAGTTAGTTGCTTTGTTTTGTCGCTTATCCATGTGTTTGACCTGTTTTCTAGCCTCGAAAAGTGAGCGATCACTCACGATTAATGTTCTTATATTTAGTAAATTGATTTCGCATGAAATGACGATTGAAATATGTTGTTAAATTTAAATTGTTAAATTGTTGAATATGATATGTTATTATTTAAATTGTTCACCTGTGATTGATATATGACATCATAACATTGCTGTGTGTGCATATATATATATATATATATATATATATATATATATATATATATATATATATATGATCTTTAAATTATTGATTATGATCCATGCTGTAATTGATATGTTATGCTATTTTATATTATTTTTACTAATCTCACTCTACAAGTTCCCTGTTAGTTTAGAAATCCCTATGGGTTGAAATGACATATACCCGAACGATATTATAGACTACAAAAATCGTTATGAGATGAAATGATAAACCCAAGCGATTTTATTGGATTCAAATTTTAGGATTGTAGGTTGAAATGATATATATCCGTAACATTAAATTTAAATTGCGGATTGAAATGATAAATATCCATATTACTTGACCGTAAGATAGAAAATTATATACGGACATCGTTGGTCTATTTTGAAAATTATTTCCAAAGTTTAAAAGGAAACATTTGGGTTTTAATAAATATTGATTTTTAAATATAATATAAAGATTTTAATTTTAATATATGTGTAAAATCTAGATTTCTAAAATTTTACGTTTAGGAAGTTTTAAAATTATAAGTTAAGTTTTAAAATGTAAATTATAAAATTTTACTTAAAGCTTTATTTTTTTAAAATATGTAAAGTAGGATTTAAAATAAATTTAATAATAATAAGATTTAATTTAATGATAATTAATATAATAAAATTTATTAAGTATTTAATTTAACTAATATATAAAATATATTTATTAAAAATTTATATTAATTTTTCAAAAATATATTTTGTAATAACTTTGATAAATTTAAGGTTGGAAAGATAAATTGAAATTGATTTGAAATTTACTTCGTTTAAGAATTGTCTTCAAATAGGAACTGATTTGAAACTTATTGATTTGAGACTTTAAAGATATGATTTTTATGAAGTGATAACTTGATTTGATTAAAAGTAATTAAACGAATATTTCTAGACTTAATAAAATTGAAACTGAATATTTAATTTTGATTTAAATTTGAATTTGAGATTTTATTTAAATATTTATAAAAAGGTGATTAAGTGAATAATTTCAAATTAAATATAATTGAAGTTATATATTTAATTTTGATTTAAATCTGTATTTTGAGATTTTATTTAAATGTTATTAAAATGATTAGGTTAACATTTCAAATTTAAATAAATTAAAGTTAATTTTGAAATGGTTTTGGTAAATTGTTGAACATTAAACTTTGAAACCTATTGAATAGGAAGTGGTTTAAATTTGAAGTTCAAATCTGGATTAGAGATTGATATAAATTAAGTGGTTTAATGAGAATCTAAATTGATTTGTGAAATTGGAAGAACAATTCTAATTTGAAACCATTTTGATATAAACTCTTTTATTATAAAACTATTTTTAATATATAAACTGTTTTAATCTATAATATGTTTATTTATATAAACTACTTTAATTTATAACCCTTTCAATATATAAAAACTATTTGAAAATTTTAAACTGTTTAAGTTGGAACTGTTATTATTTAGATTTAGTGGATTTAAATGCGAATATTTTGATATGATGGTTTAACTTAATTTGTGGCTATGATTTTGGAAGCGAATATGATTTCGAAAGTGATATGTTTTCGAAAGTTAATAAGATTTCAAAAGTGATATGATTTTGAAATGAATATTGTATTTTGATAAGAAGTATGAGCTATTTGAAATGTAAAATGACCACGGCGTGAAATAAACGTTTGATTGTTAAAGAGACCGAGATCGCATATTGTTATACTCTCTACCAATACCGAAAACCACTTTAACAACTGTATACATGATGGAGAATCTAGAACGAAGTATGATGTTTTGGCAACGATTTTATGTGAGGTATTAATGCAGCCCTTACTCCCGTGATTCAACTTAATGTAGCTAAAACAGGAGCTATACCTGGCCAAGTTAGGTCACACCTCCGATCGAGCATGCTTTTTCAATACCATTCTATTACTTTATGAATTTGTTAGGTGGACCTTTTATTTTGGAATGTGTCTCGAGGTGGACGGTAGTAGTTCCTATTCATTACCACCAGTCCGGGAGTGCACACCATAGATTCCTACCCAGGCATTGCCTCGCGTGCCTTGTCACATGCCTTATCGCGTCCACTACAAGTTTGTTTTGTACCGTACATATGGAGTGCTCCCTGAGTAAACCACCAGTTTGCTGGAGCTTACAGTATCTATATAGACAATGGGAATATATGAAATGTGTTAAGGGGTTATGGGTAACGCCTTAACACTATTTTATAAGTTTACTTTACTATAGACATTATCCATGTAGCGTATTGTACTATGTATGTAAATAGTTTAACGAATCCTTAAAGGGTGGAATTCCAATCATCCTTTGAGTGCTATTGTATTTCACTTGACATTTCACTTGAGTTGATTTGCTAGTATAAGAATGTTAATCCTAACTCGAGTTTTTTGAGTTTTTCTTTATGCTCGAGTCAGACTGAGTGTCACAGCATTTGAGACTCACCTTCGGAGCTTGGAGCTTTGCTTAAAGATCTATCTTTATCTATTCAGCTTTCAAAAAAATTCAGTTATTCCTATTCAGTCTTGTTAGTTAGTTTTGTATTTGAGATTACTCTATATTTGAAATTTCTGTTGTATTTTGTTTTAAACTTTGATGTTTATATAATAGCTTCATAAACTACTATTTATCTGTTCCTCTGCTTATTATTATATCACTCTGTTTCTGTGATTGATATATTTACTGTATATGCTAAGTTTTGCGAAATATAAATTCACAATATGTTGTTTTGAGCAGTTCGAGTCTTACATGAGTGGATGATTGTCAATTTGAATAGTGGGTCATTACAATTGGTATCAGAGCTCTGCTTATTTGCATATAGAGTAAAAAAATATTAGAGTTTGGGTAGTGATACCCTTGAATGAGTAAAATTAATCATAGAATCATATTTGTTCGAGCTTGAAATTTCTTCGTTAGGATCCTCCTAGATTATGATTTCTTTCGAATTTTGGAACATACCCTTTATTCTAAAATCCATTCCCGTCTTTTCCTTTTCGTATTCTTTTAATACTGGAGCATCCCGTAGCTCTATTTCTGTTGATCTATGTAATTATTTGAGCACATCTTGTAACCTCTATTGGCAACTTCATCCTTATGTGTGATTAATCCCATTGGTGGTCCCGCTAACCTTATTATGATTTGTAAAGGGATGAAACTTATTTACAACAGGCATCGATTCACCGAAGATTTCTACATCCTCGGTTTAGATATTGTTATTTCTTGCAAAGCCCAAACTGTTTCTCTAGTAGATGACTTGGGTAATTCTCTTGTGATTGAATATCGATTGCCTCAGGATTATGCGGGCATATTTATATTCTCACTTGATTCTAATCCTACTGATCTTGACTCCACCCGATAGTCTGGGATTATCTTGATGTTTTGGTGAAGTCGCTCATCTTCCTTCCAAGCAAGAAATTAAATTATGCATCAATTTTATTCCTGGAGCTTGACCTGTTGTCCTTCCTCCCTGACGAATGGCACTCAGAGAGAAAGTGGTTAGTCATTCCATTGGATTAACCAATGCTCCTGCGTTCTTCGTCGATCTCATGAATCGCCTTTTCTACGATGTTCTCAACAAATTTTTCACCATTTTCTTTGATGATATTCTCGTCTTTCTAAGTCTCAGTTGACGCGATTAAGGTCACCGGAATTAATATAAGTCTATCCATTTTTCCTCTTTTGTAGTTTAATTACCTTATCTTCCTTTTGAACCTATCTTCGTAGTTAGAATTTTCTTTGATTGCGTCCCTTTAAATTTGAATCTCTATCATTGTTCTAAAATCCATTCTTGAATCATCCTATGAGAGAACGTGTCCGTAATGGATATAAAAATGTTTTATATTGTGTTGTTTAAGTTGTTAAGTTTGAATTTTAAGTTTTGATCGATTCGTTTGAAGTGAAGTGAAACCGTACCTATGGAGTGAAACCAGAAATTTTCTTAAGTTTTATGTTAAGCGGTTGTTTTCAATTATTGAAATAAAGCAAATTTTTTGAGTCTATGGAATTTAAATAACTTGAAATAATTAAATTAGGATAAAATTAATTTGTATAATACTCAATTGCATTATAAAACATATATATAACTTGCCTGGGTATTCAAAAGTTGAAAATGTTTATAAGAATATGCAATCGAATAATATACAATATAAATTTAAGAAATAAGATGTCCAAAAATAAAATTTATGTGGTTTTGAATTAATTGTTGTATCTACTTTTTTATATTTTGAATCTATCTTACCTTTCTGTTGCTTCTATTCTCCTATCTTGTTCCTTTTTCGAGACGAAAAGTTTTGAGTGGGGAGAGCATAACGACCAGGGAGTTTTAACAATTTTCATAACGTAATTAAATAAATTTTCCATAAAAATTTAAGCTAATGAATTTGGCAATGAAAATTTGATATTTGGTATGCGCCTATTTAAATATAACAGGTGTCATATTTTCATTGGAAAATATGAAAGTTAGTTCTATCGTGTAATTTTCAATTTTAATTTAAAACCAGTTAACTTGATGTAAATAAAGTATTTTTGAAACTTGAATATTTTTATGTAATAAAATTTTAAATCATTTTCTAAGTGGGACGTCGTATTCCATTTCGCTAAATTTAGACCGCTTTAGCTTTGTTTATATTATTTTCAACGGTTTAGCAGCATTTTAGCAGTAAATGTCGACTTTTGATAGGATGATCGTATTGCTGATATCTATGTATCATTCTGTTCATCTCGTCGTGCAGATCTCCGCAGTATGTTCATTTGTGTTTCGACATCTGGTACGCGGTGAAATCTGCAAAACGATTAGCTGTATCGATACCCGTTTGGTTTTAATATGTCCATTCGTTTGTCCATCGGCTGAAACAAACAACCTTCTGCTTTTAATATTTTGTTGAATCCAACGTATTGACTTTTTTATTCCGTTTTTAATTTATATTGCTATTTCATTTTTCATTTGTTCGTTCATGTCTCTATCTCTTCTATGCCTTCCTTTTTCTTTTGCTCTATTTTAAGAAAGAAAAAATATAACTAAAAAATATTATATATGATTGCTTATACATCTGTGAAACCATTCATCACCTTCTTTTTTTTCGTTTCTAAAGCATGTGACCCAGCACATTACTCTTCATTGCACCCATGCCATTCGCCTCCGAGCTCGTCCCACCTCCGATGAACCACATGCATGCCTAGAGCCGAACTGTCTGTCACACGCCAGCATCAACCCTCCACATGACTACCTGACCCGCATCCACCTTCCTTTCCTCCACCCACCGCCTAGCAACATCACCTCCCGTCATTTGAACCCGAACCCACCTCCAACCTTCACTGACACCGAGACAACCTGCTCCAACCACCACTCCATCTCTTACACTCGTCCTCTCCACGCCCTCGTCTCTCCACCTTCTCCCCTCAGCCGATCACCGTCTGACATCTGACCGGCCAAACTCCTTGACTACGAGCAGACTCCAGCCAACCGTGAATCTATCCCCTCTGCTGCCGACCCTGTTCACCACCCCTACACGCCCACCATTCCCTTCGACCGCCACATGGAAGCTCTAGCCATGTCAGTTCCCCTCAGCCTTCCCATTTCATCACCCCTCCTACCTGACCAAAATTGAGCCCTGACAGCCTATGTGTATATTTGTCTGTATATATGATTTTGGGTAGCTTATATATATGTATATATGTATGTATATATATATATTTGTTGCATATATATTTATTTGTATATATTCGTTTATATATATAATCAGCATATGTGGGTCAGAGTATCATAAATATATTTGTTTATAATCTGCATGTATATATTCAGTGTATATACATAGTGTCTGCATATATTAGCCTGCATATATATATATATATATATATATAGTTGTATATAGATAATGTATGCATATATTAGTCTGCAAATATATATTTAGTTGTATATATATAGTTCCTGCATATATTAGCCTATATATATATATTTGAATATATATAGTTTCTGCATATAGGTACGTTGAGTAGCCTGCATATATGTAATTGTTTGCATATATATATGTGTGTGTGTGTATATAGTCTGCACATTATTATTTTTTCGTGAAGCGTGTAGCCTTCTTTTGTTGTGTATAAAGGAATATATATATATATATATATAGACTTTTGAATATTGTTTTTAGATTATATATATTCATATTTTGATTTTAAATATGTGTTTTATTAGAATCGGTTTTTCAAAAAATATAATATGAAGATTTTTATTTTAAATATATATTTTGAATTAAATATTGATTTTGAATATTAATATATGAAGATTTTATTTTAAGAATGTGTTTTAAATTTGAACATTGATTTTAAGAGAGAAAAGGAAGGGTACATATATTTGATTTCCATTGAATCCAGTTTATAATGCTTTACTTTTGGTTTCGCCGCTGTCCAGAATCGATTGCAGTAGTTAGTTGCTTTGATTTGTCACTTATCCATGTACTTGTTCTGTTTCTAGCCTTGAATGGTGAGCAATCACTCATGATTAACGTTTTTATATTTAGTAAATTTATTTCACATGAAATGATGATTGAAATATATTGTTAAATTTAAATTGCTAAATTGTTGAATATGATATGTTACTATTTAAATTGTTCGCCCATGATTGATGTATGACACCATAACATTGTTGTATATATATGATCTTTAGATTATTAATTATGATCCACGCTGTAATTGACATGTTATGTTATTTTATATTATTTTTATTGTTCTCACTCTGCAAGTTCCTTGTTAGTTTAGAAATCCCTTGAAATGATATATATCCGAGCGATATCATCGACTAGGAAAAATCGTTATGGGTTGAAATGATAAACCCAAGCGATTTTATCGAATTAAAATTTTAGGATTACTAGTTGAAATGATATATGGCTATAACATTAAATTTAAATTGCGGATTGAAATGATAAATATTCATATCACTTGGCCGTAAGATAGAAAATTATATACCGACATCGTTGGTCTACTTTTAAAAATGATTTCCAATGTTTGAAAGGAAATATATTGGTTTTAATAAATATTGATTTTTAAATATAATATAAATATTTTAATTTTAATATATATACAAAATCAAGATTTCTAAAATTTTATGTTTTGGAAATTTTAAAATTACTAGTTAAGTTTTAAAATGTAAATTATAAAATTTTAATTATAGCTTTATTTTTTTTAAAATATATGAAATAGGATTTAAAATAGATTTAATAACAATAAGATTTAATTTAATAATAATTAATATACTAAAATTTATTAACAATTTTATTTATATATATATATATATATATAATATTTATTTAAAATTTATATTAATAGTTCAAAAATATACTTTGTAATAACTTTAATAAATTTAAGGTTGGAAAGATAAATTAAAATTGGTTTGAAATTTACTTTGTTTGAGGATTATCTTCAAATAGGAACTAATTTGAAACTTATTGATTTAAGTCTTTAAAGATATGATTTTTATATGGTAATAACTTGATTTGATTAAAGGTGATTAAACGAATATTTTCAAATTTGGATAAAATTGAAATTGAATATTTAATTTTGATTTAAATTTGAATTTGTTATTTTATTTAAATACTTCTAAAAAGGTGATTAAGTAAATAATTTCAAATTAAATATAATTAAAGTTAGATATTTAATTTTGATTTAAATCTGTAATTTGAGATTTTATTTAAATTTTATTAAAATTAATAGGTGAATATTTCAAATTTAAACAAATTAAATTTGAATTTTGAAATATAAGCGAAATTTACCAAATTAGGTTATGGTAAATTGTTGAATATTAAACCTTGGAACCTACTGAATTGGGAGTGGTTTAAATTTGAAATTCAAATCTAGATTTGAAATCGATATAAATTAAATGGTTTAATAAGAATCTGAATTGATTTGTGAAATTGAAAGAACAATTCTAATTTGAAATCAATTTGGTTATAAACTCTTTTATAAAAACTATTTTAATATATAACCTTTCTTTTATATAAACTAATTTAATTTATATCCTTTCAATATATATAAACTATTTTCAAAATTTAAACTGTTTAAGTTGGAACCGTTATAATTTAGATTTAGTGGATTTGAATGTGAATATTTTGATATGATGGTTTAAACTAATTTGTGGCTATGATTTTGGAAGTGAATAAGATTTCGAAAGTCATTTGATTTCGAAAGTTAATAAGATTTCAAAAGTGATATGATTTTGAAATGAATAATTTATTTTGATAAGAAGTATGAACTATTTGAAAGGTAAAATAACTATGGTGTGAAATAAGTGTTTGGATGTTAAAGAGATCGGGATCGGATATTTCATACTCCCTGCCAATACCAGAAACCACTTTAACTACTGTGTACGTGGTGGAGACTCCAGAAAGAAGTAGGATGGTTAGGCGATGATTTTTTATGAGGTATTAACGCAGCCTTGATTCCTGTGAGTCAGCTTGATGTGGCTAAAAAAGGAGCTATACCGGGCCAAGTGAGGTCGCATCTCTGATCGAGCATCCTTCTTCGATACCATTCTATTACTTTGTGATTTTATTGGGTGCATCTTTGATTTGGGAGCGTATCTTGAGGTAGGCGGTAGTAGCTGCTATGCGTTACCACTAGTCCGGGAGTGCAAGTGGTAGAATCCTACCCTGGCATTGCCCTACGTTTATTGTCACATGCCTTATCGTGCCTCCTATGAGTTTGTTTTGTACCGTACCTATGGAGTGCTCCCTGAGTAAACCATCAGTTTTGTGGAGCTTACAGTATCTGTATAGACTGTGGGAATATATAAAATGTTTTAAGGGGGAGATGGGTAATGCCTTAACGTTATTTTAATAGTTTACTTTACTATAGACATTATCTATGTAGCTTATTGTACTACATATGTAAATAGTTTGATGGGTCCTTAAAGGGTGGAATCTCAAACATCCTTTGAGTTATTTTGTATTTCACTTGAGTGGATTTACTGGTATAAGAATGTTAATCCTGACTCGAGTATTTTGTGTTTTGCTTTATGCTTGGGTCAAACTAAGTGTCATAACATTTGAGACTCACCTTTGGAGCTTGAAGCTTTCCTTGAAGATCTGTCTTTATTTTTTCAACTTTCAGTTATTTCTGTTCAGTCTTGTCAATTACTTTTGTATTTGAGATTACTTTGTATTTGAGATTTCTTTTGTATTTCGTTTCGAACTCTAATGTTTATATAGTAGCTTTATGAACTGCTTTTTATTTATTCCGCTGCTTATTATTATTTTACTCCGTGTCTGTGATTTTATGATTGATTTATTTACGGTATATGCTAAGTTTTGCCAATTATAACTTAACAATCTATTGTTTTGTGCTATTCAAGTCTGATATGAGTGGACGATTGACGATTTGAATGGTTTGAAATAGCGGGTTGTTACATGTAGTTTAATTTTGGTTTTTACCTTCTTTGGAAAAACTTGCATTACTTAAGTTGTGATTGGTAATTTTGCAATCCGAAAGTTGTTTATGAAAGCTTAGACATTGTGTAACACTTTTACTTTGAAACACAAGCTTAATTTTGTAATTTTAGTTTTTAAAAACTTTGCCGAGAGTGGCCTAATTGAAATACTTATTGCATATATATATAATAAAGTTATGCATTGCTTATTAAATCTTTTATATGCCATTAATGTTTCGATCGAGTTGAGAATAGGCACCATTGGAGCATATTTGGGTTAACGGGCAACATTGACTCGCGTTTGCTTGCATATAAGTTAAATAACTTGCTTAAATGCTAAAATAAAGGTACGCCTATGGTTTACAATATATAAGTATTAGAAATATTGATATAAATTGTGTTTCCGACCATGTGGTCGATGTATATCTATATAATATATTTGTAAAATTGCAAACGACTCTCCATACAAAGGAGACTGTGCCGATCCCAAAAATTCTAATGCTTAAAAAAAATTCAATAATTTTCATATGCAAAGAAATGAAGGTTTATAAATGAGCCTATTTAAATTCATAACTTACGATAAGTTGATTGTAACGTTATCTACTACTTAGAGAAATTGAGCGAGCTTCAAATTGATTGCAGAATTCAAAAGAGAATTAACGTTGGTGTTTGCATGATGTCTCTTTGTAAAAAAATTGTAAGTACAAAATTTTCATAAGTGGGGAGGTCTGTTACAACCCTGTTTTCAAAGCGTAGCATTATATAGATTTGGTTTCAACAATTGGAATTAATTAATAAATTCTTTTTAAAAAATATATTAAATTGGATGAAATGTCACTGTTAAATGCAAATTATTTTTAAAGTGTTGATAATTTTATATCATTGAAATAGTAGGAAAATAAATTATTTGTGTTAATATTTGAATAATTAAAAAAGGTGCATTAATATTGAATTGAATAGAATCATGTTGTTGTCAAATTATATATTATGAAATAAAGTGTAAAGCAATTTAAAATTTAATT
Source organism: Allium cepa (assembly GCA_030765085.1). Classification (NCBI taxonomy): domain Eukaryota; kingdom Viridiplantae; phylum Streptophyta; class Magnoliopsida; order Asparagales; family Amaryllidaceae; genus Allium; species Allium cepa. The sequence goes on along the minus strand of CM060931.1, from coordinate 878,626,205 downwards.
GGATTATAATTTGAATATATAAAAATGAGTTACTTAAAAAAGTAAAGAAAAATGGAAAGAAAAGAAAACACATTTCATAAATTATAAGAGTCAAAAGCCCAAATAAGCCACACCCCTTTAATCCCCTCTTGCAAATTGGTTCCCAACCTTTGCCAAAACTCGTTTCACTTAGAATGCCCTAACCTGAAAATCCCCAATTCGATAATCAACGATGAAAGAAAAATAAAAAACACATGAAAGATGTGCTCGCGACTCTACCAATGTCGATGTCAAGGGAAGAGAGCTGTTAGTCTTGAGTGCCACAACCCGAGCAGATGGAGGTTTGGAGACATGGTAGTGATGAATTGCGATACTGGTGCATGCATGAAAATCGAGGAAGATAAGACGATGCGATGGTGGCGAACACTAGCAAGCTTGGCTGTTGATGATGTTGGATGTGAGCAAAGGTCGGAGGCGCGTTTGTGAAGTAGGCAACAGTGAGATGCTACTCGCGATTGGGATGGTAGCTGTGACTTGATGTTTCGACTGGAATATGCACGTGTGAATGCAAATGTGCGTGCGACTGAGAAGATAGTAGGTGGTTACTGACAATAACATAGTCTTGGGTGGGTTATTCTATTAACTCACATATTTATATCTATATAATTATAAAAATTTTGCATGCCTTGTTTGGATTATGAATTACATAAATTATTGGTAGTGATTGAATGATTCAATTGGTTGAATGTTGTGATTTGTCTAATTCGTCGAATGATATAGATTAGATTTATTTGTTTAGTGTTCTTTAGATTGTATATGGATTGAAAGAGGCTAATTTGCAAATGGAGTTCCATTCATTTGCAAATTAAATTCTTCTAACTTATATAGAAGTCCACACATTATTTATACGATCGAGGTTATTTGAAAGCAACTCGGGTTGCTAAATAATTCCATATTGTGGAATTATATTTTATAAAGCAATATGGGCTCTAGATGTTGAATTTTCGAAAGGTTTATTGCTTGAATTATTTAACTGTGTTTAAAAGAATTTCAAAATTGAGTAATTATCTGTTTCGATCCTTATTGGAATTTAGTTTGTAAAATATAGTTATATAATATTATATATTTTTTAACTTATTTCTTAATTCAAAATTTATATTCAAAGCTTTTTAAGATGACTGATATTTATTCATAAAACCTTTCAAAATTTTGGAAATGTTTTTGAGGTAAAAGATAAAATATAATATTATTTCGTAAAGGCTATTAAGAAAGTAATAATTTCAGTTTCAAGTGACTTTAGTTATAAAAGTGGTATAAATGATTTTGAAAGTGTTCAAAAGCCTTTGTAAGTAAACAACTGTTCCTTAAATTGAATTTAAGAATTTAAAATTGATTTTGGAAAATTATATCTTTGTATATATAAAGTTAATTTAAAACTCTTTTATTTCATTTTTTATGGATTTGAGATTTCATGCTTTTCTATTAAATAAAGAATTTTTAAGAAACGATTAAATTGCTTGGTTGGTATGGAACATTTCGTTCAATTCTTTTCATTATTATTATAATTTGTTAAATAGAGTTTGTGCGGAAATTACTAGCCTTTAGTAAATACTTGAATTTACTTTCTGGTATGGGACGGTTAGTTAAATTCTAATGATTACTAAAATGAAAGTAATCTACAATTTAGATTTGTATTATCATAAGGTGTTTGGATTTTAAGACGATAGATTCCCAAGAGAAGATGAGTCGTTTTTCATCGACCTGAGAGTATATATTTGAGTAGCGCTTGACGAACCCATTTGGAGAGGTGTTAGCAACCTTTCTAGACGAAACTGATTAGTGAGGAGGCAGCGACCTTGTCCTCCCAACAAAACTACTTAGTGAGGTGCTAACAACTTTGTCCTCCTTACGAAACTGCTTAGCGAGGTGGTAGCAACCTTTTCTATGGAGCAAAACTGCTTAGTGAGGTTATAACGACCTTGTCCTTCTGATGAAACCGCTTGGAGAAGTGTTAGCGACCTTTTCATTATGTTCGTAGCTATTATAATCTTTTCGGTGCCAAGATTATGATTATTTATTAGTGTAATCGGGTATCTATTCCCGTTTGTTCTACGAAGCGCTGTATTCGGAAATAAATACCCTTTTTGTGCTTTGAAGACTTTGATAAATTGGTCATCGCTATATTTTTAGACGATAGTCTATTTGAGACTTGATATGAATTTATGATACGGTGATAGTGATTGATATGCCTTATTATGATTGTTTGGTTGCCGACAAACTTTTATTATGGCTTATTTTATTGTTAAGTCATTTGCTGATATGGATTTTGAAATAGTGATTTGGTTTGATATGCTTTAGTATGATCAATTGGTTTAAGCATATTTTAAGATGACTTATTTTATGGTTAATCATATATTCATGATATCAGTATCTCACCTTTTTTATTAGAAATAGTCCGACCCATTTATTTAATAATTCTCGAGTTAGGCCGAGATTCTATAGGTATAGGGACTCATTAACTTTTGAATTTGTGCTAGCATTGAAGTAGATAATTTTGACTATTTCAATTTTCTTCATTATTGTATATATTGACATTTAAGAGGATATGCCGTGTATATTATTTAGTAGTCACTGTGTACCTGATACAGTATTTTGGATGTGATGTATATATAATTATGTGGGTCTAGTACTGATATTTTGTAGACACACCTTATTATGATGTATGATGTATATTTTTCTATTGTGATCTGTGACTCAAATTATTATTTATTTATATTATATATTATTTTGAATATTTTAAATCGGTTTGTTTATTAGCTTGTAATAATACTATACATGTCAAATTTTCATATCAGATCCTCCTAATCGTAATAAAGACGTGTCAGTGTCAGTCCGAAGATAAACTCACATTCGACCACACTTAACTAGTTGTATTCTCTGTGTTATTAGACGACATTGCTTGTAATGTTTTGTAATAATATGGGTAAAGCGGTGGGTCGTTACTGTAACAACATGAAATTTAAGTTATAGTAATTAGTTAATGAATTAAATAAATAATAAAATAAGTTTGTTAAATTTTCAGAATTGAACCATGGAAGTTGTACGATTGTCTCCGTGGCGATTTTTTGATCAATTTTCATATATAGATTGTCAAAATATGAGCAAATATGAAGAAGATATGCAAGAAATAAAAAACAAATAAAACAGAAGGAAAAAAATATAGGGCAGGTCGACCTTAAGGTCTATCCTCCCCTTGGTTAGGTCGATATACCACTTGTATGGGTCGACCTAGGATTGACCCACCTTCTCTTATGGACATAAGCCATCCAGGTGCATGTATGATGTGTTTTTCCTATTTTGTTCGATCATTTGCGTCCGTGCTTCCATCCGACAGTTCCTATCGAGCCTATGACATGGTTGCACCAAATTTAATCTCTAAATCCAACAATCTGAGATCCACAAGTTACACTATTAATAAGACCCTAGGCTTAGCTATTTTTCTCATTCAGATTTTCTCCATCTGGGTTTATTGCCTGAGGCTGGACCCAAAAAGCAATATTTTTTCGAGGAGAAGATCTTTTTAGTTAATATATTTTATACCCTACAAGTGGATCCGGGAAAGCCAAAGAAAAGAACTAAGGACCACAGGTGAGTATTTAAGTAACTATTTTAGATTTTTAAGTAATTTAAAATAATGGAGTTTCCAATCGTTTTAGTTTTCTACAATTTTAGGGTAACCTTTATGCAAGTTGATTTATAGTTTTAGACTTGTTTTTTGGTCTATTTTCTTTTAGCTACTCTATTTTAGTTCTTTGCAATTAATTACAGTTAATTATAGTTTTTCCAATTATTTACAGTTATTTATGTTATTTATACATTTTATTTGCATATATTCTACGATTAGGATTTCTACTATAATTGTCAGTTTTTTTAATTTCCTTTTTACCTGAATGGAATAAATAGAAGAATAGTTCATTAATTTGGACTAAAATATAAGAACACTGAATTTACAGAAAATGGGGTGTAAAATAAGAAGAACTGTAACAAATTAGACATAGAATGAAATAGGCAAATTTAAGATATTTTCAAGCATAGTTATAATATGTAATTATAACTAAAAAGTGAAAATAGAAGAAATGGCAAAAGTAGCTTATTTTTATACTTAGACCTTGGGTCTAAGTTAATATGCAAATAGATCAGAAATAATAGAAGATGCTTATTTTAATAAACTGAGATCTTGAATTAAGTTAATAAGTAAGATATAAAAGATCAATATTGTAGGCCCAATAGGGTAGTCATTTATTGATATAGAAGACCTGTACTGTAGGCCCAACGGGGTAGTCTTTTACTGATATAGAAGACCTTTATTGTAGGCCCAACGGGGTAGTCCTTTACAGATATAGAAGATCGGTATTCTAGGACCAACGGGGTAGTCCTTTATCGATATAGAGGTTTATTTTATAAACTTACACTAAGTTAATAAGAGGTCAATAAATAGAAGTTTAAATCATGGGGATTGGGACAAGGGACACAACTAGTTTTTGTTTGTTAGATAAGACCCATACCAATAGCATTCCCTTTTAGTCAAACACAGGTTGTCTCATAATAGCACAGGTGAGGTAAGGGAACGCTTAAGCTAGAGCAGTAGTAAATAAGAGGTCAACGGGAGGGAGCAACAGATAGAGCGTACCTAATGGTGGTCGGGCTTGCAGCCTCAGTGTTGGTTGATAAGTCATTATTGAGTTCCAAGCGCTAAGTATGTATCTATTGCATAGGGACCAACAAGGTCTAGTCCGCAGTAGTAGGTGTCTTTTGCGTAGGGACCAACACGAGGGGTCTAGTCCGCATACGTTGCATAAGGACCAGGTCTAGTTCACAATAGATATAGTAGAAATAGAAGGCCGAATAAAGGGTAGAATTAGAACTTTAGCCTAATTAAAGTAGGATTGGAAATTCAGCCTAATCAAAGCAGTTATCTAATACAAGCGCAAACAATCGAAAATAATCGGAACTATTTAAGCAAAGCAAAGCAAACAGTTAAATAATATTCTATTCCGGCTTTATCTTTTCCTTTATTTCCTTTTATACTAGAACTGTTGCTAAGTCTATTATCTTTATCTTGCTTAAGAATGCAAGTAATTACTTCCACTCACCAGACTTTTAGTCTGACACACTTCACTATTTTTCCCCTTTTCCCCCATAGGCCAACAGAGGCAAGGATAGTAGATCTCGGATTTTCTTGGAGATTCCGCTACAGAGGTTTTCCTTCATGTATTCTTCTTCTCCTCAGTTTTTTGCATTTGGATTTGATGTACTGGTACTGTTGAGAGGGATGGTTATTTTCATGTACTCTGATGATATGATTGAGATAGCCTTTTTCATAAGACCTGTGTATTTGGTTTTAAATACATATTCTATTTTGATGATTTATTTTCTAAAATAATAAAGTTTATGTAATAACCCGGATTTCTGGGCATGGTAATTAATAATATATATACAAATTTTATAAAATCCTTTAAAAATTCATTAATTCTAGGAAAATTACACTTGTAAATTAAGTGTATACAGTTTAACAAATGTAAGTTTAACAAATAAAATTTACACAAGAATTAATAAGGAGTTGGTGTTCTCCTTTTCTAAATTTCCTAATTTATATGGAATGAATGTGATAATATGTATAAAGACAAAAACATAAATATAATTTGTAACATTTTAACATGGGGAATAAATAAGTTAGACAAGGTTTTAAATACAAAACGCAAAAAGATTTACAAGTGTTAGCTTGATTTTGTGATACAATTACAAGTGTCATACTTAAAAAAAATATAAATAAAAGATAAATGAAATATGTACATCTCCACTCTTTCTCATACTTCTTTTATCTTTATTACTAAAAGGAAACAAAGTATAACAAAAACTCTTTAAACCTGTAGCCAAGGCAAGATCAGTTTTAGTTCAAGTTGCAAAGTAAATCAAAAATAAAAGCAAAGAAGGATCAAAGAGTAAGCAAAACAACTCAACAGAGATGCAGTTCTAAAGTTTTGCCTCTGTTACCGAAATCAGTGAGTAAACATCACCTTCTACCCAGTTTATCTCTGATTTAGCTTGATGCTTGTGATAAGGTTTTGAGTATTTCTATAGGTATGATACCAAGAATAAATTTAAACTCTTGCATGTATATAGATAGTTAAGTTTTGCCTGGTTTAATGTTGTAGTACTGTGTCCATACCTGAATAAAGGAGATAGTCTCTGTTTCAAATTCAAACAGGTTAGAACAAGCTCAAAAATCAAAACCTATTACACTTAATCTTTTTAAGTTATGAACTGTCCTCTGTTTCCTGCAAACAGTGAATAAATTAAAGCCTTAAACAGCTAAATAATTTTTTTTGATGCAGGTGGAAATTCCGTGAAGTAAGACTGTAGTAAATCCTTTGAATAAATGATTGCATGATGGTGTTAAAATAATACATGAATTTAGGTATATGGATATTTGTGTGTATATCTGTGTTTAGCATTTTTGTGCTGTTATTCATCTTCCAGGTTGTAAATAGAATTCAAGTAAATTAAATACTCTTTATCTGATATTCTTTAGACTTCAACATATAAACAAATATTGGTTGTTATATCAAGTAAACAAATTTTATAAGATTTCTAATTTAATTTTTGAAGCTAGTTTAAATAAAGGAAGAAAGATCTGTAAGATTTGGTTCATGTCAAAATTTCAATCTTTCTAATTGGATAACTCAAGTATATTATTTGAATTGTTATCGAAAATGATGATTTTTAAAATCGAAATCATGAATTTTAGTTAAGTAATTCATGAGACATTGAAGTTGATTGGAATTTGGGGTTTTTGTCGATTGCTGATGATCGGCATGATTGTGGTTATCGAAATTGTGTCTGAAGGAGGTAGGGGTAGTGGTGATTGATCGAAAAATACTCAGAATATTTCTCTGGTGACGTGGAGGTTGATCGATATGAATTTAGGGTTTTAGCACTGGATTTGGTCGAGAGTAATTTTGGGTTCCTGTGTCAACTGGGAAGCGTCGGAAGCAATCATAGGTGGGGGAAATTGCTGTAGAAGGTCGTGTTGTTGCTCGGGCTTGGTGGTATGGATGATGGTGGTCAGAATTGGGCAGGCCGTGGGATTATCGGCGACCAGTTTTTTTAGGGTGGATCGATCGAGAGATTTCTGATACAGAGATTGATTGAGTTATTCGAGGGGTTCGATTGATTAAGGATGTCGAAGATGACTTGCTGGTGGAAGTCGTGGATGCCGGAGCCTCGCCAGTGATCGGTGCACGTGCACCATTTCTGTGCACAGGAGTTTGAGTTGTGGGACGTTGGCTTATCTCGAGTTGTGACCCGAAGTAGAGTAGGGTTTTACTCGAGTATTGCTTCGTGTTGATTCACGCGAATATTTGGAGTATATCAGTTTTTTTATTTAAACAGTTTTTCTTTCAAAAGAGGAGAAGAGGAGAAGTTAGCGGAGGTATTTGTTGGGCTTCGGCTTGATACTGTTGTGTTGTGTAATCATGAGTTCGGTTCTGTTTAAATTTTGGGTTGCCGAACCTTCGGGCCAAAGTGCCTTTGCATATTTTAAGCAAGGCAATTGCAAATTTTAACAAATTTCCAAAATTTAAAGATGAAATCCAAAATTTTGTTTTAAGTGAACTAAAGTTGTAATTAAATAATAGTACAAATTATTTAATAAATTAGGATGGATAATAGATTAATTAATTAGAGATTAATGAATTGGAAATTAGTAATTTATTAATTGTTGAATTAAGATTATTGATGTAAGTAATTGAGGAAAAAGTTATTTAAATGAATTATTTAGTGTATGTAATTAAAAGATAAATTTGTTAGGAGTTAATTAGTTAGTGTAATTAATTAAGGATTGATAAATTAAAGAATTTATTGATTAAATTAAAGGGTTAGTTAATTAATGAATGTAATTAATGAAAGGATAATTAATTAATAGTTACGGAATATTTAGTCAGGGTAATTAATTAAGTAATTAATTTACTCAGAGTAATTAATTAACTTGATAATTTTAGTTAATTAATTAAGTTTAATTAATTAAAGGTAATCATTTGATGTTGGGTTAAGTAAAATTACATAAGGAAATTAATGAGGTGTAATTACTTAGTGTAGTAATTAGTGGATAATATACGTAACAAATAAAAATGAAATTTCTTGTTGGGAAGTAATTAAAGGATAATTACTTGGTGAAGAAATTAAGTGATAATTGCTCAGTGTAATTAAAAGATAAATCAATGCAATTAATCAAGGAGTTGGTCTAAATTGATGGAGTAATTAGGGAAGGTTAATTTCTGATTATGATTGATCAAGGTTGATTAATGAATGTAATTAAGTTAAAGGTTAATTATTAAATGAAATTTAAGAATAATTAACTAATGAAAGTAATTTAAGGATCATTAATTTATGTGATTAATGGAAGTGATCAATCTTGCTTATTAATGATTGAATGATGATGGGTGTTTTGAATTGGTTGATATTTCTGATATGAAATGCTGTGATATGATACGTTATCTTAAACAATGATAATGTGTATCTGTCGATAATGAATTGCGGCGTAAAGGTGACACCCTATAATTGAAGTTTGAATTGTGTTTCACTTGAATAATTGAGATAAGATGGTGTTGAATTCGAAGAGATCAGAGTTGGGTATTGGTAAATACCCGAAACCACTTCGATTCTTTATAGATTGATATGTGAATCAATAAGCTGAAGAGGAATGGTTTAAGTAAATTGCACCCTATAATCTAAGTTTGGGTACTTAGAAATTGATGTGTGAAATAAGTAATGTCTTTAACAACTTGTGAAGTTGTAAATTGATATAGGTTACCGGGTTTATATAAGTTGTATGCTTTTGTATTTCTTATTAGAAGGGTTTACTCACGCTGGTTTCCAACCTGACCCGGGTGTTACTTTGATGTAATGCTGGGGTCAGACCGAGTATTACAGATTTTCAGGTAAGGACGTTCGGAAGCTCAGGAGGCGAGCTGGAGGGCAGGAACGTATGGAGTGTTTCCTGTTGTGATATGTTGATGTAGAACTTGGACATGTTGTTTTAAACTGTCCAATGTTGTGAAAGTGTTGTAACTCTGGTATATAAAATGTAAATGTACTGATATAGTTCTTCTTTGTAAACTGTTATTTTATTTGATATTATATTTTGTCCGCTGCGAATGTGAGATGTTGGTGTTTCTATTCTTCTTTTCTTCTTTCTCTTTTCTTCTTTTTTTAATTATCTGGAATTTTCGGTTTCGAAATTTCCGGTTCATTACATTTGGTATCAGAGCTGAAGGTTAAGCGAGAACCTTGGCTCTGGTGGGATTACTCATTAAGGATAGGGTAAGTGGTACCCTAGGATGAGTTGAGTGTGTGTGTGTGTGTTTGTGTGTATACATATATATATGAGAGCGTACTTGTTATTTTCTTATATAAAGATTTTAAATGATTTTATATCAAAATATATTTTGATAAATAAAGCAATATATCTTTCTAATAAATATTAAGGTAATTGGATGTTGAATATTGAAATTAAATCAAGTGGTAATAAAAATACAACCAAATTTAAATAATTTAAAGATAAGTTTGAAATGGATTCAAACTGAAATTAAAATCTTAATTTTGGGAAAGAATTTCGGAATAAGATAATTATAAATTGGAATTCAGGTATGGTAATTTGGGTTATTATCATAAATAATGGTTGTATTTAATAATAAAAAGTATTAATGAGTAAGCTAAAAAGGAAACATTTTAAGAGGGTAATCTTGAAATAAGTATGACATGTAAATTGAAGTGGGTTTCAAACTGTGACGATCTGAATCCTAAATTTAAACATTTGAAAATTGTTTTCAAAATGTTAAGGGAAATAATATTATTCAAACTATTTTGAATGTAATCTTAATTTAGAATAAGAAGTTGTTTGTAAAATTTAAAAGAATTTGTTTTGAACTAAAACAAAGGTGGTCTCTAAATTTTAAAAATTTGGCTTGGTGGGCCAAGAAGTAAATATGTATATATGTGTGGATATACATAATATAAAAGTTGGTTTGAAATAAACTCTAAATATTGAGTTTTAAATTTGGAATAAGATGTGATACCCAAAAGTGATGAACTTTTGAACCTAATAAGTGGGAAGATTATTTATGTGAAGTTTAAAATTTGAAATGGAAGTATTATGTAAGGTTGACTGGATTAAGTGAATTGAGTTTAACTTAGGAAAAAAGTTAAATAAGTTGGAATGATCAACCTGATTTTGGAATTTCAAGATGGAATTGGAATTTAACTTGGGGAGTTAAATGGTTAATCTGAATTGGGAGTTTATGTGCTCAAAATGGGTTTGAGATCTGGAAATTGGAAATTGATGGATGTTTTAAAATGAATTGGATGATATTATCTTATTATTATTAATAATCTTTAAATTGTGAATTGGATTTGTTTAAATGAATGAGAAGTGAAGTATGGTAATATATCCATTATAGAGATAAATAAAATTTAACTTAAATTTAAGATTAAGATATGGAATTACTTTGAATTGAAAATTTGAATGATTGAATTTGTAAATTAAATTTATTTGAGAATTGATTTCAAACTAGAAGGTAAAATTGGGTGATAAGTTGAATTTTTAAGATAGAAATTGTTTTGAACTCTTATGAAAACTTTGAAATGAGTAAGTAAAGATTATTTAAAATGAAAATTCTAGAATTTGAGCTCAGAAATTAAATTTTTTAAAAGCTTTTAATAAAGGTTAACTTGGTTTAAAGGGTTAAACCAACCTTAGTGGATTTAACTCGAATTTATATAATTCAAGATGATTTAAAGTGAGATTGATTTTGAAATTAGTTCAAATTGAAATTTGATTTAAAATATTTCGGATTTGTGATTTATGTTGGATAGTTTTAAAATCAAATGGAATTTGAATTGAATTTAGGAGGAAATCAAGAATAATTCAACTTGATTTGGAAATGGAGTTTGAAAATTGGGATTAATTCAAACTAGAATTGAAATGAATTGAAATTGGAACTAGTCCAATTGAAATTTATTTGAATTAGTAGAATTTGAGGTCAGGGTTGAATAAAGTTAAATTCGGAAAGAAACTGAGGTTAATTCAACTTGAATTGGGGTTGAATCAATTTCAATGGAAATTGAAGTTATTTAATTTGGAATTGGGTCGATTTAAATGGTAGAGGAAATTTAAATTGAGTTGATGAGAATGGAGATTGGGAAGTGAGCAGTTTTGACTCGGGACTATTTTTAATATAAATTATTTTAATATAAACCTATTTTTCAAGCTATTTATTATATATACAACCTTCCTTTTAAAAGCCAAACTATCTTATATTTGTTTTACAATTATTTTTGAAACTGTTTAACAATTTTCCAATTGTTTTATAAAATTACTATCTTACTATTATTTTGCAATTATCTAAAATTTCTATAATTATTTTAACTATTTTCTAACTATTTTACACCTATTTTACAAACTAGTAATTATTTTCCAACTACTTATCAATTTTTAAATTTTTCAAGCTATTTTCTAAATAAACTGGTCAGAGTTCAAACTGTTATTGGTTAAATACCCAATCGAGATAAGAATAGAGGTGATAATCCAAATGGATTAAAGCAATTGTGAGGAAGTGAATGAAAATCAAAGAGAATGTGAATAGAAATGGAATTTATTTGGCTAATAACCAATAAAGATAAATACGTAGGGTGTACGTATGTTATTCTATTTGCATAGTGATTTGATCCAGATTCGAGCACAGAATTTCGAGATAGTACGTCGATCCGAGTTGGGATTTTTTTTCACTCGATTTTCAATGGCGAACCTAGATATGGGCTGTTGATTGGTTCTGGATGTTCTCTATCATAGTTATGGCTACGCAAGGAGATTGACGGTTTCTGATCAAGAAACCAGATCTGTGTCTGCACCAGGAAGTCGGGTGGACGATACTGGTTCAGAAGTGAAATTGTGTGATCGAGTGAGCGATCAGATTGGTATAGCGTATGGATGATATGTGTACATCGTATGGATTTAAATGAAAATGATATTGAAAGGAGTAATCAAATTTGAATATTTGATTTTGAGTAAACAAAGTTGAATATCTTTGTTTTATAAAATGAAACTCCCCTTGTTGAATATTTTGCCAGAAGAAAAGGGTTTTTTAAATTGTTTGAAGTATAAAAGGAGTTTTTATACAAGTTTGAAATGATCCAAAGTTTTAAATTTTTTATATATATGTATGTATGTATGTATGTAAAGGATCTTATGAGGATTTTGGAAAAGGTTTTGGGAACCTTTGGATTTGGAAAGGCTTTTGATTTTTGGGTAAAATCAATATGAGAATTTGGAAAGCCTAGTTTGAGAATTATCGATTTTGGAATAATCGGTTTTTTGTTGTAAAGGAGCTTTGTATGAGATCATATTAGGTGTATGATTTGAAGATACTATATGTGTATAGTATAAAATGTTTTGAAGATGGCTCTGGGGAAAAAGGCGCTCCCTTGAAATGAACTTCTCAGGAGTACCACTGGGTGGTGCTGCCTTGAGCCCCAAGGGGAGTTCTAAAGTTGATCCTGTGAGGAGTCCGGACAAAACTAGTTCCTGGGGATTATGAGTAGACTATACCATAGCGAAAGTCGTATGTGCCGCTGAGAGCCAACAGTCTGCGTTTGATTTTATATCAGTAGACTACGACCTATATAGGAGTGGAGAAGTTTCATTTCGAACAGCGAAAATTAGAGGCCGTTGAGAGCCTGCAATTACATGGACTTTTGCTGTGATGGCAACGTAACCCTGGAATGTAACTGTGATCTGTTGTGGGTTCCATGGCGTAATCGAGAGGCCGCGGAGAGCCTGCTGTTACATGGACTTTTGCTGTGATGGCAACGTAACCCTGGAATGTAACTGCGACCATGAATGGGGGTGATGATTTCCAGAGCATTCTCACCAAAGATATATCCTCTATTTTCAAAAACTGTTTTCTAAATTTGCAATAAAATTATTTTCAAAATATTTTCACTGGATATTGAAAATGGGTCCGCCAAGTACTTAAAGAACTTCAGTCCCACGCCTGATCAACGTATGACCGAATTTCTGTGAGAATGAAGATGGACTTGTTGAAACATCGTTATAAAATGATATTTTTATAAAACTATTTTGACAATACTATATAGATTTAAAGCTGTTTTTAAAAAAAAAACTTATCTGATTTTAAGGAATTGAAAATTCTAGTTTCCTTCCTTTTCGAGGACGAAAAGATTCAAAGGGGGAAGGAATCTAATAACCCGGATTTCTAGGCATGGTAATTAATAATATATATACAAATTTTATAAAATCCTTTAAAAATTCATTAATTCTAGGAAAATTACACTTGTAAATTAAGTGTTTACAGTTTAACAAATGTAAGTTTAACAAATAAAATTTAAACAAGAATTAATAATGGGTTGGTGTTCTCCTTTTCTAAATTTCCTAATTTATATGGAATAAATGTGATAATATATATAAAGATAAAAACATAAATATAATTTGTAACATTTTAACATGGGGAATAAATAAGTTAGACAAGGTTTTAAATACAAAATGCATAAAGAATTACAAGCGTTAGCTTGATTTTGTGATACAATTACAAGTGTCATACTTAAATATATATATATATATATATATATATATATATATATAAGATAAATGAGATATGTACATCTCCACTCCTTCTCATCGCTCTTTTATCTTTATTACTAAAAGGAAACAAAGTATAACAAAAACTCTTTAAACCTGTAGCCAAGGCAAGATCAGTTTTACTTCAAGTTGCAAAGTAAATCAAAAATAAAAGCAAAGAAGGTTCAAAGAGTAAGCAAAACAACTCAACAGAGGTGCAGTTCAATAGTTTTGCCTCTGTTACCGAAATCAGTGAGTAAACATCACCTTCTACCCAGTTTATCTCTGTTTTATCTTGATGCTTGTGATAAGGTTTTGAGTATTTCTGTAGATATGATACCAAGAATAAATTTAAACTCTTGCATGTATATAGATAGTTAAGTTTTTCCTGGTTTAATGTTGTAATACTGTGTGCATACTGAATAAAGGAGACTGTTTCAAATTCAAACAGGTTAGAACAAGCTCAAAAATCAAAACCTATTACACTTAATCTTTTTAAGTTATGAACTGTCCTCTGTTTCTTACAAACAGTGAATAAATTAAAGCCTTAAACAACTAAATAATTTTTTTTTGATGCAGGTGGAATTCCGTGAAGTAAGACTGTAGTAAATCTTTTGCATAAATGATTGCATGATGGTGTTAAAATAATACATGAATTTAGGTATATGGATATTTGTGTGTATATCTGTGTTTAGCATTTTTGTGCTGTTATTCATCTTCCAGGTTGTAAATAGAATTCAAGTAAATTAAATACTCTTTATGTGATATTCTTTAGACTTCAACATATAAACAAATATTGGTTGTTATATCAAGTTAACAAATTTTATAAGATTTCTAATTTAATTTTTGAAGCCAGTTTAAATAAAGGAAGAAAGATCTGTAAGATTTGGTTCATGTCAAAATTTCAATCTTTCTAATTGGATAACTCAAGTATATGATTTGAATTATTATCAAAAATGTTGATTTTCAAAATCAAAATCATGAATTTTAGTTAAGTAATTCATGAGACATTGAAGTTGATCGGAATTTGGTGTTTTTGTCGATTGCTGATGATCGGCATGATTGTGGTTATCGAAATTGTGTCTGAAGGAGGTAGGGGTAGTGGTAATTGATCGAAAAATACTCAAAATATTTCTCTGGTGACGTGGAGGTTGATTGATATGAATTTAGGTTTTTAGCACTGGATTTGGTCGAGAGGAATTTTGGGTTCGTGTGTCAACTGGGAAGCGTCGGAAGCAATCATAAGTGGGGGAAATTGTTGTAGAAGGTCGTGTTGTTGCTCGGGCTTGGTGGTATAGATGATGGTGGTCAGAATTGGGCAGGCCGTGGGATTATCGGCGACCAGTTTTTTCAGGGTGGATCGATCGAGAGATTTCTGATACTGTGAATGATTTAGTTATTCGAGGGGTTCGATTGATTAAGGATGTCGAAGATGACTTGCAGGTGGAAGTCGCGGATGCCGGAGCCTCGCCAACGACCGGTGCACGTGCACCATTTCTATGCACAGGAGTTTGTGTTTTGGGACGTTGGCTTATCTCGAGTTGTGACCCGAAGTAGAGTAGGGTTTTACTCAAGTATTGCTTCGTGTTGATTCACGCGAATGTTTGGAGTATATCAGTTTTTTTTATTTAAACAGTTTTTCTTTTAAAAGAGGAGAAGAGGAGAAGTTAGCGGAGGTATTTGTTGGGCTTCGGCCCGATACTGTTGTGTTGTGTAATGATGAGTTCGGTTCCGTTTAAATTTTGGGTTGCCAAACCTTTGGGCCAAAGTGCCTTTGCATATTTTAAGCAAGATAATTGCAAATTTTAACAAATTTCCAAAATTTAGAGATGAAATCCAAATTGTTGTTTTAAATGAACTAAAGTTGTAATTAAATAATAGTACAAATTATTTAATGAATTAGGATGGATAATAGATTAATTAATTAGAGATTAATGAATTGGAAATTAGTAATTAATTAATTGTTGAATTAAGATTATTAATGTAAGTAATTGAGGAAAAAGTTATTTAAATGAATTATTTATTGTATGTAATTAAAAGATAAATTTGTTAGGAGTTAATTAGTTAGTGTAATTAATTAAGGATTGATAAATTAAAGAATTTATTGATTAAATTAACGGGTTAGTTAATTAATGAATGTAATTAATGAAAGGATAATTAATTAATAGTTATGGAATATTTAGTCAGGGTAATTAATTAAGTAATTAATTTACTCAGAGTAATTAATTAAGTTGATAATTTTAGTTAATTAATTAAGTTTAATTAATTAAAGGTAATCATTTGATGTTGGGTTAAGTACAATTACATAAGGAAATTAATGAGGTGTAATTACTTAGTGTAGTAATTAGTGGATAATATATGTAATTAATTAAAAAGAAATTTCTTGTTGGGAAGTAATTAAAGGATAATTACTTGGTGAAGAAATTAAGTGATAACTGCTCAGTGTAATTAAAAGATAAATCAATTCAATTAATCAAGGAGTGGGTCTAAATTGATGGAGTAATTAGGGAAGGTTAATTTCTGATTATGATTGATCAAGGTTGATTAATGAATGTAATTAAATTAAAGGTTAATTATTAAATGAAATTTAAGAATAATTAACCAATGAAAGTAATTTAAGGATCATTAATTTATGTGATTAATGGAAGTGATCAATCTTACTTATTAATGATTGAATGATGATGAGTGTTTTGAATTGGCTAATATTTCTGATATGAAATGTTGTGATATGATATGTTATCTTGAACAATGATAATGTGTATCTGTCGATAATGAATTGCGGCATAAAAGCGACACCCTGTAATTGAAGTTTGAATTGTGTTTCACTTCAATAATTGAGATAAGATGGTATTGAATTCGAAGAGACCGGAGTCGGGTATTGGTAAATACCTGAAACCACTTCGATTCTTTATAGATTGATATGTGAATCAATAAGATGAAGAGGAATGGTTTAAGTAAATTGCACCCTTAATCTAAGTTTGGGTACTTAGAAATTGATGTGTGAAATAAGTAATATCTTTAACAACTTGTGAAGTTGTAAATTGATATAGGTTACCCGGGTTTATATAAGTTGTATGCTTTTGTATTCCTTATTAGAAGGGTTTAGTCATGCTGGTTTCCAGCCTGACCCGGGTGTTACTTTGATGTAATGCTTGGGTCAGACCGAGTATTACAGATTTTCAGGTGAGGATGTTCTGGAGCTCAGGAGGCGAGCTGGAGGGCAGGAACGTATGGAGTGCTTCCCGCTGTGATATGTTGATGTATAACTTGGACATGTTGTTTTAAATTGTCCAGTGTTGTGAAAGTGTTGTAACTCTGATATATAAAATGTAAATGTACTGATACAGTTCTTCTTTATAAACTGTTATTTTATTTGATATTATATTTTGTCCTCTGCGATGTGAGATGTTGGTGTTTCTGTTATTCTTTTCTTCTTTCTCTTTTCTTCTTTTTCTAATTATCTGGAATTTTCGGTTTCGAAATTTCCGGGTCGTTACAGTTTAATTTTAAATGTTTCCAATGCTTTATTTATTTGTCTTGTGAATCTTAGTCTTTGTAAAGATTTAGCTGTACCTATGACATGCCCTATCTTTTCGTGTGTCCATTATGGGTATAATAAGGGGCGTGAGGTGTTTCATTTGGTATCGGAGCCTAAGATTACAAGATTCCTAAAATTTTGTTTTAAAAAGTAAAGTATCTTTCAAAATAACTTGTTTTAAAAGTATTTTTCAGAAAGAAACTCTTAGAAATAGTTTTCAAGTATAAAAGAGCTGTTATAAAAATTCCCTCATAGTCCATTTCAACCTTCTTTCGATTCCTTCAAGCCTAAATTTCTTTTCTTTGCATAGTATGGCTGTCTGGTTCTGTAGAGCTACAGTATTAGAGGTGCAAGGGTAAGCGCCCAATACAGCACTGGTAGGTGGAAATCCCTTTAATCCACCTATAGGAGCCACTTGTTTTATGCTATGCAAGGACTTCGCTAGTCTAGGAGGTAGAACATCTGTAGGCATAGAGGATTGAGGGAAGACACGAGCTAGGTTGGAGGATATGAAGCAAAGGTTTAAGCTATTAGATTTGGAGGACTGACAGAGAGTTCAGCCTGCATCTTGGCAGCTGAAGGGGAAGCTTAAAGAGATTCTTAAGTGAAAAAGCTCTAATAAGATGTGGTGGAAGAAAAAGAAGCAAAATGACAAGAGGAAAGAAGGAGGACCTTAGAAGAGGATCAAGAAGAGCGGGGGATGTCGTAGCTGTGGGTTGGTTGGTCAATACGCAAAGGACTGTAAGAATAAAATAATGAAGGGGAGGTGTTTCAACTGCGGGCAGCCTAGTCACCTTAGTAGAGCTTGTCCTCACAGGATGGGGCAGAGAGCATGCATACCTATAGTGCGAGTATAGGCTTTGGATGCGGCTCCTTCTAGTAGTGAACCGAATCGAGGTAGGAAAGTCATTGTAAAAGATTTGATCTCTATTTCGGGTTTTTCCCATTCGACTCTTTCATTTCTAGTTCTTTGGTTGATTGTTTGCACTTAAATATCTCTTTAGTAGTATACCCGTAGTTGTTTCAAACCCCATAGGAGGATCGACACATTTTTCTATGATTTATAGGGGTTTGAAAATTTTTAGCCTAGGCATAGAATTTGATTGTGATGCCTATGTATGTGAGAAATGTGGATTACGGATCTTAAGGCTAGGATAAACACTAGAGGGGGTAAATAGTGTTTTAAGGAATTATTAAACCTTTTTGAGTTTTTGTTAATTTGAACACAAATGTATGCAATATTCAGACACAGATATGATCACAGAATCAAACACAGATGCAGAAATAAAGTAAAAACAGTAAAGGAAAGAACACACCGGATTTTATACTGCTTCAGAGTTACCCTACATCCAGTCCTACACACAAGTACAGATTTCCTTTCAAAAGCAATTGTACAATTACACCCTCGATTTCATGGCAACGAGGTACACCCTCCAGATTCACAATCCTCTAGGTAGAGATACTTGATTTCCCGGGCAACAAGTTCACCCAATTGATTTCCAAGGCTACAATCACACATTTTCTCGCTTGATTGATTTCCAAGGCCATAATCACACCTTTTCTCGTTTAATTGATTACAAAGAAGCCTATAACTCTGAATAGCACTGAGGATCTTGTTGAGATAATGATAGAGAATCAAACAAGAGATAATCTAGTTAGATTCAATGTTGATTTCAGCAGAGTAATGGTTGGAATATGTATAAAGAAATGTAGAAGATGAAGAGAAATGAAAACCAGAAAATATGATTAAAAATTCATTGAAAACAATCCCTATTTATAGAAGAACAACAGCTATGTCCATTCGTGAAGAGAAATAACGAATAGACACTTCTTTTGAAATTTAAATTTTGAAATTAACTGACACTATGTCGACATGGGTATATTCAGCATGTCGACATCCCAATGGAATTTTTGGTGGTTTGCTTTTCTTTTGAAAATAACTTTTATCTTATATTAAAAACTATTTTAAGCTTTATAAATATACTTGACTATAGTTAAAATATACAAGTAAGTAATATATATATAATTTTATATTTAAATCTAAGTATAAATATTAAAAGTTAAATATATTATTGTTAAAGATAGTTTAAACGTTAAGAATAACTTGATTTTGAAATTAAAGATTATTTTGAGGATAAAAGTATTTGAAATCAGGATAGATATTTTTGATTCTTTTAAAAGGAAGGTTTTGAAAACATATTGAAAACAAAATATAATTTTGTAAAATCATTTTGAATAAAAATTAGCGGATACAAAACAATGTTCCACTAGATTTTTCGTAAGTTCCATCCTACTTAGGGTTCCATCCCTTTAACGGGCTCGAAGTGGATTCCACTCCACGAATAAATTGGATTTTAAGATGCCAGTGTTTTTCTAGGAGTTTTAACAAAATTCCTAATTAAAAAATAAATTACTTAAAATCGTGAACTCTTGATAATCTTGATATTCTTGATACTCATGAGTCTTCAATCTTGATATCTTGAATCTCTATACTGTACAGTCTTCATTCTTGGTACCTGCATGGTTAAATCCTGCATATACATATATTTCTAAACTATAATGTTAGTATTTATATTTTATAATCCTATTCTAAGGTTGTTGTCATCAAAACCATCATCTCAAGGACTAACAATTTCCCCTTTTTTGATGATGACAACCTTTGTTTATAAAATATTACTTCTATTCTAATAACTCCCCCTTAATCTAGCCTAACTATCCTATTTTATATTTCTCCCCCTTTTTCATCAACAAAAACTAAATCCAAACTATATAATCTCCAAACTATATAATTCCCCCTCATTCTTGGACTAAAGTACCTGCATTAATAAACTATACAAATGGAGTATATAATAGATAGATTAAGAGATAATTATACTGATAGACATGATAATTAATTAAAGATCATATAAATATTAATGCATATTTATACATGTTTTTCACACCAAATATCAATCCAAATCAAATCAAATAATTCAAATCAAACAAAACAATCAAATCAAACATTACGAGGAACTTCCACCTATCCTTCTTCTCGAAATATAGGGTCTGCTTTAATGGCATCCCAATTTTCATTATCATTAGCGAGAGAGACTAGAGGATGTGCTACATTATCATCCTTGTGTAGAAAGGAAATCATCCATCGTATTGCATCGAAATGCCTTTCTTTCTCTTTAATCATCTGCATTTGACTCAATTCTAAGCGTTGCTGGTTACAGAGAATGAACGAAAGAATATTCTTGAAAGAATTAAGAGTCTCTTCAAGATTTTCTGATAGATCATGAATTGGATTGGTCATATTCGAGTTTATGAGAAGAATGAGAGACAAAGTGGATAAGAAATAATATTCAGTGATGAATTCTAGAAGAAATAGGTATTTATAGGTGTAGAAATTTGTTTGAAATGAATAGACATAAGGTAGTTATTCAAATTTCAAATTCAAAATAAAATTTCATTTCTGACCAGTACATGTCGACATGGTCATAGGGGGGATGTCGACATGGTTTAGTGAATTTTGATGGCTTATTTTGGTTTTGTGAATAATTGTGTGTGTGTGTGTGTGTGTATGTATAATATACTAAAATTTATTCTGGAGATAAGATAAGCTAGATAACAGAAAAGGAATTCAATTTCATTTCATGATAACACGATACAAGGATTAAACACAAAGAACTACACGAACATTCAAATCAAAATAAACTAAAACAAATACAACGAGATATGAAAAGGTAGAACTAGTCAGAGGATGATGATGATGAAGATAATCCAAGCTTCTTGCTGACTTTGGAAATAAACTTGTTCATCTTGGATGAAAATTTGTCCAACTTCTTACTAACGGATTGTTTAAGAGTCTGTTGATTCACAACAATGGTCTTTTGGTTTTTGAGAAGGGTTTTGTTGGATGGATTAGGAGGATAGTCGATGGTTTCCAAAGAAGTTTCACCTTCTTCAATTTACATTTCATCCCCTTCTTCTTCTTCTTCCTCTTCTTCCATCTCCTCATGAGCCAAACGCTCTTCCTTTTCGGCAAGAGTCTCATAGGGTTGAAAAAAAATGGAATTTTCATAAGCGAAATGTTGAAATGATTGAAAACTTTTCTAGAAATAAATTCTTCTCGTTTGAATCCACTCCAAAATAGTTAAAATCCGAGTGCGATAAATTCCATGATACAAAGTATTCTCACCCATTTCAAGATTTCTGGGACGAAGTTCATCCAAAATAACTTGCGTCCAAATAATATCATAATTTTCAAAAATAGAAAAAAGTGTTTTGCAAACTTTTGAAGTAGGATTGTTAAAATTTTCCGATCTTGGGGTCAAAGTATATTGTAAAAGAAGATTGAAAATTCTAGCTTTTGGTCCAAAGTTTCAATTTTTGAATTAAAAATTGTCATTTCCTCCGAAAATGTGATGAAATGTCTCATGGTCATTTTCATCGATTTTAAAATTAGGAAGATCCATTCCCATACTCTTGCAATTGAGAATGGTACCCAAAAGACAATTCAAAACAATTCTAGTGCCTTTGACACTACTCCAAATTCATCATCGTTTCCATTATAAAATCCACGATTAAGATTTGCATAGAAAATTTTAACAAGATTTGGATAACAAACAAAATCATTTTGAGAAGCATCAACAAGACTAAGAATTTGATTGTTTGCAAAAAGAGAATCAATTTCATAAAAGAGAAATCTTGAAATATAGCAAACTTTCCGGGATGGATTTTTGCGTAGTTAGCATAATTGATGTACGCTTATATAGCCTCCAGATCATTGTAGAGTTGCTCTTTTATCTTTTTGGAAATTCTCATAGTGGAGGGGTTGCTTGAAGAATCCATTAGAGTAGAGAGTAGAGAGCTTGAAGTTATGAAGAGAGAGTTTGAATTTGAAAATGAGAGTGAAAAGATGTGATGAAAGATAGTGAATAAATGATTCTCAAAGGACAGGTTCTCTGGTCAAAAGATGCCTTTTCAGAGAATTGAATGAAGTGAAAAGGTGGAGGGAAATTCAACCATTTGAATTCAGATTTTGAATTTCAAATTATGTACCCATGTCGACATCGTGGTAGGGACCATGTCGACATGTGCTTGTGAATTTCTATGATTTATTTTTCCTAAGTACTCTAATATATATATATATATATATATATATATATATATATATATATATATATATTATTTTTAATGTCTATATATATTATTAGAATTATAGTATATTCCATAATATATTATTATACAAATAATAAAAAAAATAAAAAATAAAAAATAATAAAATAATAGTAAAAAAAATTTAATTCAAATAACACACCAATTCAAAATCAAGCAATCAAGCAATCAAGCATCTAATTCTAAGCATGCAATTTCAACCGGTTGTAAATTTGTACCTTTTTCTGAGTCTGTTTCTCTGAATTCGTCGGAGTCGTGAACTGCCGTGAAACAAAAATTTGAATTATCTATCTTCTGATCATCATCGCTTGAGGACGAGTCTGAGTCATCTAGAATAGCAGTAAATGCACCCTTCCATTTCTTTACTAAATCATTGTCTATAGGAGGATTTTGCCTTTCTTGATACGGATAGTCTCTTTTGATATGGCCTGGTTCATCATAGTAGAAACATTTGACATTGTTTTGGCACTACATTCTGATTTCCAGAGTTTTTATAGTTGTTTCTCTTAAGATTATTCATCTTTCTGTATTTCAGAAATTTCTAAAAATTCCTGGTGATCAAGGCTATCTCTTCATCATTATCGTGGTTTGAACCTGATCCATCAGTCAATGCATTAAATGCCACTGATTTCTTTTCATATGCTTTGCTTTCTCTTTTCTCGATTATTTGTACTTCAAACGACATTAGATTTCCAATTAATTATTCTACCTTTAAGGTACTGATGTCATTTGCCTCTTCGATCGCAAGTGTCTTTTGATCCCATTCTGGAGTAAGAGAATTTAAAAAAATTCTGACTTGATCTTCTTCCGAAAATTCCTTTCCCAAGGATATTAGAGAATGCACAACATCCTGAAGTCTGCTATACATATCTGAAATAGACTCATAAGAATTCATTTTAGATAATTGAAACTGATTTGTGAGCATGGAAATTTTGGTCTGTTTAACTTTGCTTGTTCCTTTGTGAGTAACTTGCAAAGTTTTCCAGATTTCATATGCAGACTTACAAACTGACACTCTATTAAATTCATTTCTATCAAGTGAGCAAAACAGAATATTCATTGCTTTGGAATTTTTTTTGTGAAACAGTCTTTTGCTCAGTGGTCCACTGTGCAAAATCAGTTGTAGGTTCAGAATATTCAGTTTGTGTGATATTCCATGTGTCTAATCCAATAGATTGTAAATATATTTTCATCCTACATGCCCAATATGCATAGTTACTGCCATTAAAAGTGGTGGTCTGACAGTAGACTGACCTTCCACGAATAAACAAATGATAGGGATACTAGTGTTAGTAACAATACCAGTGTTGGTAGCCATTTTGAAAACTTTTCAAAAATCAGATTATGAAACTTTGAAAAACGTGCACTAATACCAAATGTGAAAAATACGGATTATGGATCTTAAGGCTAGGATAAACACTAGAGGGAATGAATAGTGTTTTAAGGAATTATTAAATGTTTTTGAGTTTTTGTTAATTTGAACACAAATGTATGCAAAATACAGACACAGATATGATCACAGAATCAAACACAGATGCAGAAATAAAGTAAAGCAGTAAAGGAAAGAACACACCAGATTTTATACTGGTTCGATGTTACCCTACATCCAGTCCCGCACACAAGTACGGATATCCATTCAAAAGCAATTGTATAATTACACCCTCGATTTCAAGGCAACAAGGTATACCCTCCAGATTCACAATCCTTTGGGTGGAGATACATGATTTCTTGGGCAACAATTTCACCCAATTGATTTCCAAGGCTGCAATCGCATCTTTTCTCGCTTGATTGATTTCCAAGGACACAATCATACCTTTTCTCGTTTAATTGATTATAAAGAAGCCTATAACTCTAAATAGCACTGAGGATCTTGGTGAGATAATGATAGAGAATCAAATCAGAGATAATCTAGTTAGATTCAATGTTGATTTCGGCAGAGTAGTGGTAGGAATATGTATAAACAAATGTAGAAGAAAAAGAGAAATGAAAACCAGAAAATATGATTAAAAATTCGTTGAAAACAGCCCCTCTTTATAAAAGAACAACAGCCATGTCAATTCGTTAAGAGACAAGACGAATAACACTTCTTTTGAAATTTAAATTTTGAAATTAACTGACACTATGTCGACATGCGTATATTAAGCATGTCGACATCCAAAAGGAATTTTTGGTGGTTTTTTTTCTTTTGAAAATAACTTTTATCTTATATTAAAAACTATTTTAAACTTTATAAATATACATGACTATAGTTAAAATGCATAAGTAATTAATATATATAAAATTTGATATTTAAATCTAAGTATAAATACTAAAAGTTAAATATACTATTATTAAAGATAGTTTTAAAACTAAGAATAATTTGATTTTGAAATTAAAGATTATTTTGAGGCTAAAAGTATTTTGAAATCAGGATAGATATTTTTGATTCTTTTAAAAGGAAGATCTTGAAAACATTTTGAAAACAAGACATAATTCTGTAAAATCATTTTGAATAAAAATTTGCGGATACAAAACAATGTTCCACTAGATTTTTCATAGGTTCCATCCGACTTAAGGTTCCATCCCTTTAACGGGCTCGAAGTGGATTCCATTCCACGAATAAATTGGATTTTAAGATGCTAGTGCTTTTCTACGAGTTTAAAAAAAATTGATAATTAAAAAATAAATTACTTGAAATCTTGAACTCTTGATAATCTTGATATTCTTGATACTCATGAGTCTTTAATCTTGATATCTTGAATCCCTATACTGTTCAATCTTTTTTCTTGGTACCTGCATGGTTAAATCCTGCATATACATATATTTCTAAACTATAATGTGAGTATTTATATTTTATAATCCTATTCTAAGGTTGTTGTCATCAAAACCATCATCTCAAGGACTAAGAACGTATTGGTATTTTTAGGGTATGGGACAATTTTGGGGATGGATTGGCTATCCTCATAGGGAGCAATATTGGACTGCGAGAGGAGAGTTGTTAGACTAGAAACATGTAGTGGTAGGACTCTCAAGGTTTCTTACGACCCATAGGGTCAGTCATGTTGAGCTTCCTTTATTCCATTGATTCATCACTAGGAAAGCTAGATTCTGTTTCAGTCATTAGAGATTTCCCAAATGTATTTTTTAATGAGGTTAGGGGACTTCTCCTAAAGAGAGATCGACTTTAGGATCTATCATAATGACAATGCTAAGCCAATAGCATTACTCGCGAGACACATGGCACTTGGGAATGGAAGGAGTTAAGCAAGAAGATTTATGAGCTATTGGATAAAGGCTTCATCAGGAGGAGCATATCTGAGTAGGGAGCACCAATTTTCTTCGCTACTAAGGCGGATGGTTCCTTCGACTTTGCATAAACAATAGAGAGTTGAATAAGCTCACGAAGAAGAATCGTTATCCACTTTCTAGGATAGATGATCTTTTTAACTAGTTAATTGGCTCTTTCGTCTTTTATCAACTTGATTTAGCCACTATATTACATCAGCTTAGTGTCATTGACGATAGCATTGATAAGACGGCATTTAGGAGGCCCGATGGATTTTTTGAGTGGTTGGTTATGCCTTTTGGGCTAACCAATGCTCCAACATATTTTGTGGATTTGATGGGCCGTATTTTCTTGGAAATGTCCTAAGTAAGTTCATAGTAGCATTCGTGGAAAACATTTTGACATTTTTCAAGAGTATGGAAGAGCATGCTATTCATCTAGAGGAGGTTCTTCGCATTCATCAGTTGAAGGCAAAATTCTTGAAGTGTAATTTTGGTGTAAAGAAGTGCATTCCTTAGGGCATAGCAAAGGTCTACACACTGAAGGAGTTTAAGAAACAATTTTGTACATTTAGGTTCGGATTGTAGAAATCCAAAAAGTTATAGGCAAAGATTGGAGATATGCAATAGATATAGTTAGAAAGCCCATGTGTAGATAATTGCAAAAATTTATTGTTTCGAATAAGTGGATTTAATGGTAGTGCTTGAAATAAATATAAGTATAAGAGAGGAATAGGAATAAAACACTTTAATAATAAGAATACCAAAGTTTAGGAAGGGTGCTCCTAGGGTGGTAAGAAGAAAATCCACCTTATGTTTAGTCCAATAAAATGAAATTATTAGAAATGAAAAGCTAAAAAGTATAATTATCAATATTTTTAAGTAAGTAAATATTGGGTTTTTTTAAAAAAAGTGGTATAAAATTTAAATTGGTTTTATATGGTGTAAATTTTGTTAAAAGTGAAATTCTTTTAGAATTATGGAGGGTATATGGCATGCTAGTTTCTTTAAAAGTAAACAATGATTTTAAAAACCTAGAGTATATTAAGTATTTGAAACATAGGTTACAACATTTATTGTTGTAATAAATGTTTTCGTGAATTAATAAGGGGAGCAAAGACTATAACACTTCTATTATAGTAGATGACTCCCGAAGGAAATGTTTTTACATGGTATATGAGATTTATTAGTATTTGTTTTAATTAAATCCATACACTAGTATTTTTGGGTTGTGGTAATAGTGTTTTACGCACCATCTGTTTTGACCTAAAAAAATGTGCTTCGAAAATTATTTCTAAGTATAGAAATAAAGTGGTTTGTAAGTACACTCATTTTTTAAAAATAAGTACAAAGAAATGTTATCTAGTTATGGATATATTAAAACAGTTTTGGAAATGAATATTTCTGAAAAGAAAAGTGTAAGTTAAATATTGGGAAATCAATAAATTTCTTAGACATTGCCTATTGTAAGAGAATATAGATTAAAAATACTTTAATCTATTGAAACGAAATGAATAATGATAAAAATTTCTATGAAACAAAAATTATAAATAAAGATGTTATGTGCAAGTTATAAGGTATACTTGAAAGAGATGTACAAGATATGAGAAGCACCATATTTTGTATAGCCTATTTCAAAAAATATAAAATAAGTTCCTTATAATTTCACATAAACATGAAGTCCTTTTTTTAAAGATTCATAGAAGGTTGGAATAATTAGAGACGGTGTTAGTTAGGAGAGATATTATAGAGAGCCTTTGTAGAAAGTCCCGATTTATTGTTAGAAACTCCTTCAGGGTTAGGTAATTGGGAAGTTAAGGAGTTTTTAATGAAATAATTGTTTTTATCTAATCCAGTTTTTGCAAAATTGAAAATCTATAAGAAGAAATGTTTTTAAATCATGTTCGAACATTTTAAAGATATTTTAAAGAAAAATGGTTTGGTGAAAAAGTAGATAAGTTTATGGAAGCGAAAACTTAGTAACAGTTAAATTTAATAAACCTAATTTTTATAGAAAGCTGTAAAGGTCTTCAAAAGAAAAGGAGGAATGAGTTTAGAACTTAGAATTTGAAAGTTTTTCCCCTCTAGGTTTGGCGAATAATGTAAATTCAAAAAGCTATAAGGAAACAAGTCTAGAAAGATAAAATGTTAAGTAACCAAGTACCTATGAATTTAATAGAAATTTGAAAATAACACTTTTAAAGACAAATATTTTAGGATTTGATGTTTTAAAATTTTAGAAGCATTAGTTTTTAAAATGATAAATACCAAACCAAAATTTTAAATGTGGAGTAGATAGGAATCATTTCCTAGGTGTAATGGAAAAAGTGTAAGGCTATATCAGAAATAACTTTTAGAAGTAATAATAGAAGTTTCCGTAAAATGTATATGACGCTAGCTAGAATCCAAGATTGTTGCTTCATTTGTGAAGACTATACTAGAATAGTATGGTGATATTAGTAAGAGGGTAAGACACACATGGTTGAGGATGTATATTCTTGATTTTGGAGGAACTTGGAAGGAGCATCTTCCTTTAGTAGAATTCACATATAATAATAGTTTTAAGATATTATTGGAATGACACCTTTTGAAGCTCTTTATGGAAGACTGTGCAAGTCGCTTTCATATTGGTTAGAGTTTATAGAGAGATTTCTATTTAGTCCCGACATGGTTAAAGAGACTTCGAAGAAGATTGATTTGATTAGGAGAGAATACATACCTTTTATCCACATCTCTTTGATAATCAATTTTTAATTTCCTATTTCCATTTTTAGTTTTGAATAGGTTCTTTCCTTTATTATCTTTGGGAGTGTAGATTTTAGGATTTAACATATGCATGGTGTATTTGATGCACAATTTTATTATTACATACAATGGATACTAGTGGTTGCTAGTGAATGCTAATGGATGAATATACTTACACTAGGCACTATTACCTCTTAGGGATCGACCTAACTAGGACACTAGAGCATACACATATGGATCTATGCACATATGCATTTTTATTTATTTTATTTTCCATGGTTTCTAAAAATGGATGATTATCATATGATTATTGCATTTGGATGATGTTATAGCACGCATATAGAACTATTGGTTATCATTAGGGAATTTGCATTCACTTGGATACATGGCACGGACATGATTGCATAAAAGGAGGTCGACTGAATCAGTGGACCGCCTAATCTTTTGCATTAGTTAGGGACATTGACACTACACTAATTGCATATATATCATAAATCACATTCGAAAAACTTAAGGACAATGGATATAATGGATGACGGTTGAGTAGTTGGTCATAGAACTTGGATGAAAATATTTATTTCTTTCTTCTATCTTTAGAGATTTCGGAAAGGAAATCTCTTAAGGAGGGGAGAATGTAACAACCCAAAATTTAAGTTATAGTAATTAATTAACCAATAAATTGAATAACAAAATAAGTTTGTAAAATTTTCAGAATTGGACCATGGGAGTTGCACAATTGTGTCCGTAGCGACTTTCTGATCAATTTTCATATATAGATTGTCAAAATCCGAGTTAATATGAAGAAGATACGCAAGAAAAAAGAAACAAAGAAAACAGAAGAAAAAAAATATAGGGCATGTCGACCCTCCGCTTGGCTATGTCGACCTACCACTTGTATGGGTCGGCCTAGGGGTCGATCCACCTTCTCTTATATCGGAGAAGCCATCCAGATGCATATATGACATGTTTTTCCTATTTTGTTTGATCCTGTACGTATGTGCTTCCATCCGACGGCTCTTATCGAGCCTATGACATGGTCGCACAAGTCCAAATCCAGCAGTATGAGATACACAAGTGACGTTATAATAAGATCCTAGGCCTACCTATTTTTCTCATTCGAATTTTCTATATCTGTGTTCATTGCTTGAGGCTGGACCTTAAAAGGAATATTTTTCTGAGGAGAATATCTTTTTAATTAAAATATTTTATACCCTACAAGTGGATCTGCGAAGGCCAAGGAAAAGAGATAAGGACTACAGGTGAGTGTTTAAGTAATTATTTTAGATTTTTAAGTAATTTGAAATAATAGGGTTTCCAATAGTTGCAGTTTTCTACAATTTTGGAGTAACCTTTATGCAAGTTTACTTACAGTTTTAGAATTGATTTCAGTCTATTTTCTCTTAGCAATTCTATTTCAGTTACTTGCAATTAATTACTGTTAATTATTGTTTCTCCAACTATTTATAGTTATTTACTGTTATTTTCATTATATTTATATCTATTCTACGATTGGGATTTCTTTTGTAAATGTCAGTTTCTTTTTAATTTCCTTCTACAGAATAAATAGAAGAATAATTCGTTAATATGGACTAAAATATAATAACACTGAATTTACAGAAAATGGGATGTAAAATAATAAGAACTGCAACAAATTGGACTTAGACTGAAATAGGAAAGTTTAAGATATTTGCAAGTATAATTATAACATGTAATTATAACTAAAAGGAGGAGAAAGAAGAAATCGAAAAGGCAGCTTATTTTTATACTTACACCTTGGCTTAAGTTAATAAGCAAATAACGTAGAAATAACAAAAGAGGCATATTTTAATAAACTTAGATCTTGGATTAAGTTAATAAGTAAGATATAGAAGATCGGTATTGCAGGCCCAACGGGGTAGTCCTTTATTGATATAGAAGACCTGTATTGTAGGTCCATCGGGCGGACCTTTATTTACAAGAAGACCTATATTGTAGGCCCGACGAAGTAGTCCTTTACAAATATAGATCGGTATTGTAGGCCCAATGGGGTATTCCTTTACAGATATAAAGGCTTTTTTTAAAAACATACAATAAGTTAGTAAGAGGTCAATAAATAGATGTTCAAATCATGGAGATTAGGACAAGAGGCGCAACTAGATTTTATTTGTTAGATAAGACTCATACCAACATCATGCCCTTTTAGTCAGAAATAGGTGGCCTCATAATAGCAAAGGTGAGGTAAGGGCATGCTTATGCTGGAGTAGCGGTAAATAAGAGGTCAACAGGAGGGAGCAACAGATAGCGCGAACCAAATGGTGGTTGAGCATGCAGCCTTAGTGTTGGTTGATAAGTCATTATTGAGTTCCAAGCGCCAAGTAGGTATCTATTGCGTAGGGACCAACAGGGTCTAGTCCGCAGTAGTAGATGTCTTTTGCGTAGGGGCCAACACGAGGGGCCTAGTCCGCATCCGTTGCGTAAGGACCAGGTCTAGTTCACAATAGACATAGTAGAAATAGAAGGCTGATCAAAGGATAGAATTAGAACTTTATCCTAACTAAAGTCGGATTGGGAATTCAGCCTAATCAAAGTAGTTATCTAATACAAGCGCAAACAATCGGAACTATTTAAGCAAAGCAAACAGTTAAACAATATTCTATTCCAACTTTATCTTTTCCTTTATTTCCTTTTATTCTAGAACTGTTGCTAAGTCTATTATCTTTATCTTGCTTAAGAACGCTAGTAATTACTTCCACTCACTAAACTTTTAGTCTTACCCACTCCTCTATTTTTTCCCTTTTTCCCCAATAGGAAAGCAGTGTCAAGGATAGTATATCTCGGATTTTCTAGGAGATTCCGCTGTGGAGTTTTTCCTTTGTGTATTTTTCTTCTTCTCAGTTTTTGTTTCATTTGGATTTGATGTACTAGTACTGTTGAGAGGGATGGTTATTTCCATGTACTCTAATGATATGAGTGAGATGGTGTATAAGACATGCATATTTGGTTCTAAAGATATATTCTGTTTTGATGATTTATTTTTTGAAATAATAAAGTTTAATTTTAAATGTTTCTTTCGCTTTATTTATTTGCCTTGTAAATCCTTGTCTCTGTAAAGATTTAGCTATACCTATAACGCACCATATCCTTTAGAGTTTCCATTTTGGGTATACTGAGGGGTGTGGAGTGTTTCAAGTTATGTAGGATCTATATAACTCATACTTGAAATTCGTTAGTGATTTGCATATGTATCCTACAATTCCAATAAAGAAAAAGATTTAATTTTTCCAATTACATGTAACAATAGGTTCATGCATTGGGGTTATCGTGATAAGATGCTAGGGGCATTCTTAGGCTTATTGATCTGATCCATAATAGTTTGGGCCTTTGGTAATTTATTATATCGAGTGGATTTTAGTAATTGAACCCGAGTTTGGGAAAACTTGTGTATTGTTTGATTTTTTTAGTTTTGGGTTTTTGTCCATACAAAAATACACATGATGCATGTATATTGCCGAAAACGATCAATTTACAAAACGAAATTAACATACAAAATAGAAAATAACTTTTTTTTTATTTTTCTTGTTTTTGAAAATAACACAAGCACGTAAAACAATCCATTCTTTTTTCGTCCCTCTATCCCCTTTGTCCTCTCATCCATCTTTCTTTCATCCTCTCCGTCGTTCCTCTATTCTTCTCATATTTGACATACATATTAAAAACTGAGAGCACAAATTTCGTTTTCAAACCAAACACTACCTTAATTTTTAAAACTGGTTAATTTTGAATACATGGCCTTTTCTTATACTGGGCTGGATTAGCTCTATGATCCCACAGCTCTTTGGGTTCGACCATTGGTTTTGTTTTTAAAACATAGGTTTAAAGAATTATATTGCCGATGCATGATAAATGATGTTGTCCTTTTATGAACTGAATTCGTTTATGACACAAAGGTTTTTAAGATCAAATTTCTCATTACATTCCAAACTTAGCCTTTTTAACAGTGGACTCTGCTATATTCAAATTTATTCTTCCATTTTTATGTGAGAAGCATGACTTCTTGTTTCTATTAATGTTCGTACCAACAAATTAATGTTTTACTATCAAGGTTTGAATTTAAATTTTGCTTTCACGAAGCTGGAAAGCTAAAATCAACTCAAACAGAGCAAGAAGTGCAAAATAATTTATCATTTCTTATTCGTTTACTACTTCCACGTTCACATCAACCTATGCAGTTAAAGCGCTCGGCAGATTCGAAGCGGTGAAGGTGCAAAAAGTCATAGCAGGGATACAGCGAGGATATAGCGGGATATAGCAGATGGCTCTAAAATAGCATATAAAACTCGTACTTAATGTTTTTAAAAATATATAAATGGTAATTAAACGAAAAATTATCATTGATTGAATT
The DNA here is from genome assembly GCA_030765085.1 of Allium cepa. Classification (NCBI taxonomy): domain Eukaryota; kingdom Viridiplantae; phylum Streptophyta; class Magnoliopsida; order Asparagales; family Amaryllidaceae; genus Allium; species Allium cepa. The sequence goes on along the minus strand of CM060931.1, from coordinate 878,593,445 downwards.
ATAATTAATACATAAATAATTTTAAACAAAAAATATGTGCGAATATACTTTATATAAACGTAAAACTGTTATATAACATAATTGAATTTAGTAGAATATTAAAGTATTTTCATTTCTGAAAATATATTAAAAATTAAATCAAATAAATTAGTTTCATAATTTTTATAATGTATAAATGCAATTTTTAATTCATTTTATTGAAGAAGATGTAGCGGAAATAGCAAAATACAGTGGGAATAACGGGATATAGCGGTAATAGCGGGGATTAAAGCGGAAGGGCTATATTTTGGGGCCATGTGGAAAATCGTAGCGGTAGAAATCCGCTATGAGATATAGCAGGGTTATAGAGGGGAAATAGCAGGTCATTAACTACACAGACATCAACAGTGGATAGACAGGTTAATGCTACAATGCATTGTTATATCTGAATTTCACAAAATAGACATAAAAAACACACCATTTATGTTCCTAACCGAACAAGTATTTCTAATTTCACCGTAACTCCATGTGAACGCATTGATCTACCTCATCTTATCAGTAGAATAAATAATATGCTCATAGGACTAAGTTTGTTATTTACAAAACCATTTCATTGAACCTGCGTTGCGATTAAGATGACGAAAAATGTTAGACTATTATCAACAACAGTCATGTTTACTTACCTTCTCTTTTATTTTTTACACTGGACGAACGAGTTCTGTATCTAGAAAAGGAAAAAAACCAACAACAAAATTAATTTCTAAAAGTAAAATCACAAATAAAACGGTAATTATTTTGCCCTTTTATTGTGAAAACCGTATAAAACAACAAACTTTTTTCTATTTTACTATAAAAGTGTATTAAAACGGTAAATTTTCTACCGTCTTAATAAAACGGCCGTTTTAATCCTCTTTTGCAATAAAATGACAAACCTTTTGTCGTTTTATCCACTAGTCATCTGTTCAGTTCACTAGCCATGGAATCAAATTGAACCGGCCACACGCAATTGAATTGGCAATACCTTATTGCATTGTGGCTAGTTCAATCTAGTTTTTAAACTCAATAAGCCGTTGCTGGTTATGCACATGCAATTTTATTTGCGCCCCGCTATTTCCAATGTTATGAGTGGTGTTTAATGCGCTATATTACATTGTCGAAATTGTTGGAAATTGAATGAGCATTAATGAAATAGTGCATTGGAAAATGAAGTATTTATTGTCTTGGAATATGAATAGTCCCACATCTTATAATATAATAACCATCATATTATATATATACTAAGATGTGGTCTCTATTATAATTACAATGAGACAACAAGAGAGACATGAGCATGATCATCTTGGTGGGTGGTGCAACGCACCACCCCGCACGCGCGTGCGCCCGCTCCCGCGCCCGTGCCCGAGCCCCGAGCCCGAACCCACACCCGCATCCGCACGCGCGGCGGGGCGAATGGGCGCTTGAGGCGTCTTGTAGGCACATAGCACTTTGCAATGTGCAATTGGCATTAGGCATTTAGGCTACTGGAATTGGTTCGCGTCACACTATATTTTTAGGAGCCGAAACAGTTTGAATTCAACAGTAATAACTGTTTGAAATGACACGCCAATTGGTAAAGGGTCGCAACCTTTCCTAACGGTCACGTACTACTCCTATAAATAGCAGATCCGAGAATTTTGAAAGAACAGATTATTCTTTTTCTCTGATCATCTTCTTCTTCCTCTGTGCTCTGTTCTTGCCACACATCTTCACTTGAGTTCGCCGTTATTCTGCATCGCTTGCGCGGCCTTGCAGAACCTGATCCGTTTTACCTTGGGAAGCGTTGCTTGTCAACCCCTTTGCGCCACTGTGGGGGAGCAATTCTGCTTTAAGGGAACACTATACGATACTGGACTCGGACAATCATCTTTCTACCATGGAACTGCATTAGCGGTACGTATTTGATTCTTTTTACCTTGTTTCGTAACACTAGATTCTACGATTGTGAATCAATGTGAATACAGACAGTAAGGAACAACAATCTTAAAGCAGAATTATGTTAGTCTTACTGTTCTTTTGCTTTCAGGCGATGGCTCAAGAAAGCAACACTTCGGCAAACATACCCGTCATGACCACCTCTCAAATTGCACCAATGGCGGCACTGACCGTGCCATTCTCGCATGGAGAACGGCCAGAAGAGTTTACTAGTGTCAATTTTAAGCGGTGGAAGCAAAAAATGTTGTTTTACTTAACCACATTAGGCTTGGCCAAATTTCTCATAGAAGATCCTCCTGCAGTCGACGAATTAGAGCCCGACCCGATCAAGGCTGAGACACTCACTACTTGGAAGAGTTCAGACTTCATATGTAAAAATTACATACTCAATGGACTGGATAACAGTTTATACAATGTCTACTGCACAATGAAGTCATCGAAGGAACTCTGGATATCGCTTGATAGGAAATACAAGACAAAAGATGCTGGTATGAAGAAGTTCATTGTCGGCAAATTTCTGGATTTCAAGATGATAGACTCCAAGACAGTTATCAGCCAAATTCAAGAATTGCAGGTCATTATTCATGAAATACATGACGAAGGAATGACTCTGAGTGAATCATTTCAAGTAGCAGCCGCCATAGAGAAGTTGCCCTCATTGTGGAAAGACTTCAAGAATTATCTGAAGCATAAACGAAAAGAAATGTCAATGGAAGATTTGGTTGTTCGACTCAGAATTGAAGAAGACAACAGAAAATCCGAAAAGAAAACATCTAATACTATGGTGGCAAAGGCAAATGTGGTCGAAACCGAAAAGAACAACAAAAGAAAAAGGGAAAACAACCCAAATGTAAAGAAGACAAGGAAGTTCAAAGGAAACTGTCATAATTGCAAGAAGAAAGGACATAAGGCAAGTGAATGTCGATGTCCAAAGAATCAGAGCAAAAAGAAAGACCAAGCCAATGTTGCGGAGTCGGAAGATGTCTCCGAAATGAATCTGTCCGCAGTAATCTCAGAATGTAACTTGGTTAGCAACATGAAAGAATGGTTCGTTGACACTGGTGCTACGAAACATATTTGCGCCAACAAGTGGATGTTCGCCAACTATAAACTAGTGACGCAAGAAGAGCAACTCTTTATGGGAAACTCCTTCACGTCAAAGGTTGAAGGCAAAGGAAGAATAGTCCTTAAAATGACATCCGGAAAAGAATTTACTCTGAATGATGTCCTACATGTTCCATATATCCGTAAGAACTTAGTTTCGGGATCATTATTGAGTAAGAATGGTTTCAAGTTGGTCTTTGTTTCTGATAAATTTGTCTTGTCTAAGAACGAAGTATATGTAGGTAAAGGGTATGTGAGTGATGGTCTATTCAAGATGAATGTAATGACTGTTGTACCAAAAGATATGAATAAAATAGATTCTTCTGTTTATATCGCTGAGTCATTTAATATATGGCATGCTAGACTAGGCCATGTGAATTTTGATACTTTGCGAAAAATGATTAACATAGATTTTATACCTAAGTTTACTATAGATCACAACTATAAATGTGAAACATGTGTTGAAACAAAGTTAACTAGAACTTCCTTTCATCGTGTTGAAAGGAATACCGAGCCTTTAGATTTAATACATACTGATATATGTGATCTAAAGATGTGTCAAACCAAAGGAGGTTAAAGGTATTTTATTACCTTTATCGATGATTGCACTAGGTACTGTTATGTGTACCTACTAAGAAGCAAGGATGAGGCCTTTGAAACATTTAAACAATATAAGGCAGAAGTTGAAAATCAACTAAATAGAAAGATAAAAGCCTTGCGAAGTGATAAAGGTGGAGAATACGAATTTCCATTTAAGGAATTTTGCGCTCAAAATGGTATAATCCATCAAACAACAGCACCGTATTCTCCTCAATCCAATGGAATAGCAGAACGTAAGAATTGTACCCTAAAGGAAATGATGAATGCTCTGCTTATTAGTTTTGGATTACCAGACAATTTCTGAGGTGAAGCGATACTTTCAGCTAATCATATACAGAACAAAGTACCTCGCAAAAAGACCTTTAAGTCACCACATGAACTATGGAAAAACAGACCTCTGTCTTACAAATACTTAAAAGTGTAGGGGTGCTTAGCAAAGGTAGAAATACCTAAGCCTAAAAAGGTCAAAATTGGACCCAAAACTATAGATTGCATATTTATTGGATATGCGCATAATAGTAGTGCATATCGATTCTTGGTGCATAAATCAGAAATTGATGACATTCATGAAAACACCATAATCGAATCTCGAAATGCAAGATTCTTTGAAAACATATTTCCACTAATAGAATCCAATGGTACAAGTATCCAAAAGAGTTCAAGAGAAGAAGAAACTCTTGAACATCGTGTTGATCATGAAAATGTTCAAGAGCTAGAGGAACCAAGAAGGAGCAAACGACAAAGGACATCAAAAACCTTTGGACCCGATTTCTATACAATATGATAGAAAATGAACCTCCAACATATAAACAAGCAATGTCATCACCTGATGCTCCTTATTGGAAAGAAGCTGTCAATAGCGAAATTGAATCCATTTTACAAAACCACACATGGGAACTAGTAGATCTTCCTAAAGGATCGAAACCACTAGGGTAAAATGGATCTTTAAGAAAAAACCTAAAGATGATGGCTCAATAGATAAATATAAGGCCCGACTGGTAGTCAAAGGATTTAGACAAAAGGAAGATCTGGATTACTTTGATACTTACTCACCAGTAACTAGAATAACATCCATTAGGATGCTTATTGCTATTGCTTCTATACTAAATTTAGAAATACATCAAATGGATGTAAAAACTGCATTTCTGAATGGTGAGTTAGAGGAAGAAATATACATGCATCAACCTGAAGGGTTCTTAAGCCCAGGAAATGAGAATAAAGTGTGTAAGTTAGTAAAATCACTTTATGATCTCAAACAAGCGCCAAAACAATGGCATGAAAAATTTGATGAAACTATGATGACAAATGGATTCAAAATAAATGAATCAGATAAATGTGTCTATATGAAGAATATAGATATGGGATATGTCATAGTTTACCTATATGTTGATGACTTATTGATACTAGGCAATAATAATGCCATAATCAAATCAAAAAAGGATATGTTGTCATCTAGATTTGATATGAAAGATCTAGGACTGGCTGATGTGATTTTGGGCGTTAAAATTTTAAAGACGTCAGAAGGTTATGTACTATCACAATCACACTATGTGGCCAAAATACTTGAAAAGCTCAAACAGCATAATATAACTGTTGCTAAATCGCCAGTTGGTATGAAACAAAATTGGCTTAAAAATACTGGTGATGGAATCTACCAACTTGAATACTCTCGAATACTGGGAAGCATAATGTATGTAATGAATTGTACTTGACCAGATGTTGCATATGTTGTAAGTAAGCTAAGTAGGTATACAAGCAATCCTGGTAAAAATCATTGGAAAGCAATAATAAGGGTTCTAGGATATTTAAAATATACTCAGAACTACAGCTTGCATTACACTAAATATCCTTACGTAGGAGAAAGTTATAGTGATGCAAATTGGATAACTGGTTCAAATGACACCAAATCCACAAGTGGATATGTATTTACCCTAGGAAATGGAGCTATATCATGGAAGTCTTCTAAAAAAACGTGTATAGCAAGGTCAACAATGGAGTCAGAATTCATTGCTTTAGACAAAGCCGCTGAAGAAGCAGATTGGCTTAGAAGTTTTCTAGAAGATATTCTGAATTGGAATAAACCTGTTCCACCAATCTATATACATTGTGATAGTCAGTCAGCTATTGGAAGAGCTAACATTACACTATACAATGGTAAGTCTAGACATATTCATCGTAGATATAAAACCGTGAGACAACTACTCTCTAATGGAGTTATCACTATAGACTATGTAAGGTCGAAAGATAACATTGCGGATCCACTAACGAAAGGCTTGCCTAAAGAGAGAGTTCAAACCTTATCGATAGGAATGGGCTTAAGGCCTATTGACTAAAAAGTTTTCATCAAAGGAAACCCAACCTAATTGACTGGAGATCCCAAGATTTAGGTTCAAAGGGACAACTAAGTTAAGGTTAAAACTTAGAAGCACTGGAAAAATCAAACATTTAGACATTCCAAAGATAAGTCAGTGCACATGCCGCTGGAGAAAAGGATAAGCTCGGCTTTTAATGATGTCTATACTTGGAGCTATAAAGAACCAAGTGGAGTATTGTGGAATACTCTTTATAAAATCACCTACGTGAGTGCGAAGGTGCCGCTTCAAAGAGAATCGTAAGACCAAATTCTCCAAGCACTCATGAGACCAAGCTGGTGTTCATGGCAAAAACGAACACAAACAGAGAACCAAGGGAGACAAGAAAACATTTATCACGTGTTGTCTATTTTGATTTACACAAAAGGCTTACAGTTCAAAGACAACCTAAGTCCACTGATTCGCCAGTAAGTCAAGAAGATAAACACTAGGATAAGTTCAAGGCCAATGTGCTACTTAAACCGATATGATAAATGTTTCGTAAAGCTTAAGAACAAGTAATACACATTCATGTGGGAGATTGTTGGAAATTGAATGAGCATTAATGAAATAGTGCATTGGAAAATGAAGTATTTATTGTCTTGGAATATGAATAGTCCCACATCTTATAATATAATAACTATCATATTATATATACTAAGATGTGGTCTCTATTATAATTACAATGAGACAACAAGAGAGACATGAGCATGACCATCTTGGCGGGTGGTGCAACGCACCACCCCGCATGCGCGCGCGCCCGCGCCCGTACCCGCATCCGTATCCGCACGTGCGGCATGGGCGAATGGGCGTTTGAGGCGTCTTGTAGGCACTTAGCACTTTGCAATGTGCAATTGGCATTAGGCATTCGGGCTACTGGAATTGGTTCGCGTCACACTATATTTTCAGGAGCCGAAACAGTTTGAATTCAACAGTAACAATTGTTTGAAATGACACGCCAATTGGTAAAGGGTCGCAACCTTTCCTAACGGTCACGTACTACTCTTATAAATAGCAGATCCGAGAATTATGAAAGAAAAGATTATTCTTTTTCTCTGATCATCTTCTTCTTCCTCTGTGCTCTGTTCTTGCCACACATCTTCACTTGAGGTCGCCGTTATTCTGCATCGCTTGCGCGGCCTTGCAGAACCTAATCCGTTTTACCTTGGGAAGCAGTTGCTTGTCAACCCCTTTGTGCCACTGTGGGGGAGCAATTCTGCTTTAAGGGAACAGTATACGATACTGGACTCGAACAATCATCATTCTACCACGGAACTGCATTAGCGGTACGTATTTGATTATTTTTACCCTGTTTCGTAACACTAGATTCTACGATTGTGAATCAGTGTGAATACAGACAGTAAGGAACAACAGAAAATACTTGGTTTCATTCGGCAATATGCTACAGACAGAAATTTAGTTAAATTTTTTTTGTTTTACTTCATTCGGTAGCATGACCTTGAACGAAATCACAAGTGCTAAATACTGCTAGATAAATTTTCTAGGTAAAATAGAGTACTTAATGTAGTGCATTTAGTATCACTTTATATTATTTGTAGAGGACTGCTTGGAAAGTCACTTAAAGACTACTGTAATTGTTGTTTGATTGGCCAAGCGCCTCCCTCCATGAATTTTTTTTACTTAGCGTATGTGGGTCCTACAATTTTTGCTTCAGCCAAAACCTAAGCGAGTTATACTGTAGTCATTTAACAAGCGAGTATATTATTTACCATGTTAGGCATTTATACTTAAATCTTATGCATTATGAGATTACTGACATAGTACATCTGTTTATATTTTGGTTTAATTATTCATTAGTCCCCTATGCATAGTACTTGCGATAAACATATAAATGCTAGTCGTTAAAAATAATGAAACGTCTCACTAACCCCAAGGTGCTCTATACCAATAACCATGAGTCAACCACTATCAACAAATTATATGAAGAGTGTTATGTACACAAATCTATCGAGTTCACTGATTCACATCCTTGATGATCAGGAACCTTTTAGACCCACATGATTCTGTCCCAACCTTAACATGCGGTTGTGAATGATTCCAATAACTATACATGAATCCAATAACTATTCATTCATTATTCACATAAAATAAAAGTGAAATCTAGAGCTTTTTCATGGTTTTGCGGCCTAAATAAGAAAGAAAAAGAGAAAGGAGATTTGAAGCTAAGGTAACTAGAGACTTGAGTAACCAAGGAAACTAAGATGATAATATATTTTCTAATCCCTCTTCCTTTAAATCTCTCACGGTCAAGTTAAAGGTTGAATGATTTCATACTTCTTGTAATTTTTAAGATCTGTATTATATAATTTAATATAATGTTAAAAACAAGTTATTAGAAGTGGGTTTTGATTTATATAATCTTTCCATTAGAAAATGAGTTGTTATGAATTATTATAGGGCCGTATAATATGGAATTTGGTTAGAAATTAGGAAGTTTTAAGGAAACGAAGAAATAAATAATGATTAACTTTGTTATGGATCGCTGGAAACTAGTTAGGTGGTTTCCAAAAGAAAATAAGCATGGCTGAAGATTGGTGTGGGAAGGAAAAAAACAATTGTTGAAAGGTAATTTAATTAGGAGAAAAAAAAATTTAAGAACAAATTAAAGAAAATATTTAGTCAGAAGGATACGCGCATAAAAATTTGTGAAAATTGGGGTCACATCCCTAAAACCAAACGTAATACACAAAAACTCATTCCGATTGAAACTTTATAAATCCAGTCCATATTTTTACACCGCCTTAATTCTTTCTCATAAATACCCTCGTTTATTCATCGCGGTTTTGAAATCTTCGTTTCCATTTATTGATCTACTTTCTGAAATCATATAAATTATATTTTCGGTTTATTATTTGCAATAGTCGCATTTCTGCAATAGTTAAATTTAATAAACTCAATTTTTATAGAAAGCTGTGAAGGTCTTCAAAAGAAAAGGAGGAATGAGTTTAGAACTTAGAATTTGAAAGTTTTTCCCCCTCTAGATTTGGCGAATAATGTAAATTCAAAAGGCTATAAGGAAACAAGTCTAGAAAGATAAAATGTTAAGTAACCAAGTACCTATGAATTTAATAGAAATTTGAAATTAACATTTTTAAAGACAAAGATTTTAGGATTTGATGTTTTAAAATTTTAGAAGCATTAGCTTTTAAAATGATAAATACCAAACCAAACTTTTAAATGTGGAGTAGATAGGAATCATTTCCTAGGTGTAATGGAAAAAATGTAAGGCTATATCAGAAATAACTTTTAGAAGTAATAATAGAAGCTTCCGTAAAGTGTATAGGACGCTAGCTAGAATCCAAGATTGTTTCTTCATTTGTGAAGACTATACTAGAATAGTATGGTGATATTAGTAAGAGGGTAAGACACACATGCTTGAGGATGTATATTCTTGATTTTGGAGGAACTTGGAAGAAGCATCTTCCTTTAGTAGAATTCACATATAATAATAGTTTTAAGATATTATTGGAACGACACCTTTTGAAGCTCTTTATGGAGGACCGTGCAAGTCGCTTTCATATTGGTTAGAGTCTATAGAGAGATTTCTACTTAGTCCCGACATGGTTGAAGAGACTTCGAAGAAGATTGATTTGATTAGGAGAGAATACATACCTCTTATCCACATCACTTTGATAATCAATTTTGAATTTCCTATTTTCATTTTTAGTTTTGAATAGGTTCTTTCCTTTATTATCTTTGGGAGTGTAGATTTTAGGATTTAACATATGCATGGTAGGATTTGATGTACAATGTTATTATAACATGTTACGTACGATGGATACTAATGGTTGCTAGTGAATGCTAATGGATGCATATACTTACCCTAGGCACTATTATCTCTTAGGGATCGACCTAACTAGGACACTAGAGCATATACATATGGATTTGTGCCCATTTGCATTTTTATTTTATTTTACTATAAATGGATGATTATCATATGATTGTTGCATATGGATGATGTTATAGCACGCATATAGAACTATCGGTTATCATTAGGGAATTTGCATTCACTTGGATACATGGCACGGACATGATTGCATAAAAGGAGGTCGACTGAATCAGTGGACCGCCTAATCTTTTGCATTAGTTAGGGACATTGACAATACACTAATTGCATATATATCATATATCACATTCGAAAACTTAAGGATAATTGATATAATAGATGACGGTTGAGTAGTTGGTCGTAGAACTTGGATGAAAATATTTATTTCATTCTTCTATCCTTAGAGATTTCGGGAAGGAAATCTCTTAAGGAGGGGAGAATGTGACAACCCAAAATTTAAGTTATAGTAATTAATTAACCAATTAATTGAATAACAAAATAAGTTTGTAAAATTTTCAGAATTGGACCATGGGAGTTGCACCATTGTGTCCGTAGCGACATAGGGCAGGTCGACCCTCCGCTTGGCTAGGTCGACCTACCACCTGTATGGGTCGACCTAGGTATCGATCCACATTCTCTTATATCCGAGAAGCCATCCACATGCATATATGACGTGTTTTTCCTATTTTGTTTGATTATGTACGTCAGTGCTTCCATCCGACAGTTCTTATCGATCCTATGACATGGTCGCACAAGTCCAAATCTAACAGTATGAGATACACAAGTGACACTATAATAAGATCCTAGGCCTACCTAGTTTTCTCATTCGGATTTTCTATATCTGGGTTCATTTGTGATGACCCGGAATTTCTAACAATTTAAATTTGAATAATAAATTGATTTTAAAATATTTAAAGGTTGATTTTAAACTTGAATTCCAAATATCAATATTTACTTGATAATTAAATCATTGAATTATATAGTTTAAATATTGAATTTAATAATTGAAAATTGGGTAAATTGTTGAATCTGAAATTTCTAAGCCTGTTTAAAACCCTTGAAGGCTTATAAAATCTATAATGACGATACTGAAGATAATAGAATGGTTGAAATTTAATTTAAAGACGGTTTGTTCAGTTTTAATAATATATCATTTAAATTGACATTTAAAAATAGCCTTCCGAGGCACAGTCTCGGAATTCGAGGAAACCAGTTTCATTGGATCCGTAATAGTTAGTTATTATCAGATTTCAATTTTCGTAGCAATCGGAGTTGTCATTTGACCTTGGCAGCTCAAAACGCTTAGAAATTATTTTAATCGATTTAATTGAAATTTGATCGTTTTCTTTTGTAAACCGCACATACGATCAAATTAGCCTCCGAAACATGTTCCATTATGTTCGAACGCGGGTAGAACCTTATAAACGTTTGTCGGCATGTCTGATTCGGCTTTCGGGATTTCGCGTTATGCAACACGAGATATTTTCAATATTCGATTATATAAAATCAATTCATAGGGCTAAATTGAATCACCCTAGTCACGTGATTATGGTTTAGCTTATACCCAAAGCTTCTCCTAGAAAATATCTCTTCGTTTCCTTTCAAATAGGTAAAACCGAAATGAAAAAAATTCAAAAGAAACGAAATTTGATTTTCGTTCCCTTTCTGAAGTTAGTTTTTTTCCACAGAATCAAGCTGTGCTCATTCAAAAAAAAAATTATATACGGCGAGCTCGAATTCGTTGAAATCTACAGGGAGGGTTCCTCATTTCAAACAGGGGAAGAGCATCGTTCGTTATCCATCGCGAGGCCATAAGGGGCGGCGAGGCGAAGTCACGAGATCTAGGGTATCGCGTGAGCAGGTAGGGTTCGACTCGACTTGAACTCGAATCCCTATGCAAGTGGAATGGTCACGCACCCTCTCTCTCGTCCCTCTCGTCCTCTGGGCTAAATCGATCGCTATAAGGAAGGGTACCATGATTTTGTTTTGAGGCCGCGGCTAGGGATTCACTCGCGACGTCGACTGTGATGCTTGATTTCTGGAAGGATGGTGGTGTGTTCGAGAGCAGGCGAGGAGCTAAGGGTTTGCGATGTCGGCTAGGGTTCATGTGGATTGTGGAGTTCGAGTCCTGTTTGTTCAAGCTTGTTTCTTTCCTCCTTAACTGAGGTAATTGATTTAAATTTCTAAGTATTTAATTTAGTTAGTTATGGAAAAAAAAAATTATTAGATTAATATGTATATGTTACAGTGAAGGAAATATTAATTGTGAAAAGGAAAATGTTCATACATGCCAATTTTAATTTAATTTTATTCAGGTAAATAGGAAGATTTTATGCAGAAATACATAAACTTATCTAATTAATTTAGTCATTTAAAATATTTTATTAAAAGGAAATTTGTTTAAAAGCTAAGATATTAGTTAATTAAATTTAAATGAAACTGACAGTTTGGTCATTTAAAATATTAATAAACCGTATAACTGTTTATACAAGGTTAGAATCTAAAAGGGAACAAGCCAGATGGAATGGATTTGCGAAAAAAAACAAATCAAAGGTGAGTAATCTCACGCTTCTGGATTTTTATTTAAATTCAAGTGATTGGTTGAATGGTTGATTTGAAGCGATGTGCTATATTATATAGCAATATATAGTTCATGTTTGAGTGATTGATATTTTGTGATGAATGTTATTGGCAATTGGAATATTGAATGTTGTGGTTTGTTTGGATATTTCGGCACCCTGAGTTATCGAAGTATATAAATTAGATTTTCGAAAGAAACATAAGGATGAAAATTTGAAGTTGAAATAATCATATAATAAAATAAAAATGAATTGGGAAGAAATAAAAGTGATATTTAAAAACTGAAGTTAAAATCGTAAAATAGAGTTTTAAAACAAGTTCTAAATCAAAGTTAAATCTAACAAATAAAGTTTTTAAAAAAAATAGTGTTTCAACAACTTGAATGTTAAAGTGTAATTGCAAATTGACTATTTAAAATAAAATTTGGCTTTAAATTCCTTTAAGCTTCTGTTATAAAGCGAGTGATTTATTTATTTAATGAAGTACATAACGATAGTTAGTGGCATGTTGAGATTTAACTAGAATGTTTAATATTGAGGTGAAATTTATAAAATTAATGTTGTAATTAAAGATTAATTAATTAAAGTAAATCAATTAGTAATAAGTAACTTATGGGAAGTTAATTAATATAAGTAATTAAGGATTAATGTAATTAAAATAGTTAATTAATTCATGAAGTAATTAAGATTACTTATTGATTTTGGGTTAAGAATAATTAATATCGTGAAATTAATTGGAGATAATTACTTGAATGTAATTGAAAGATAATTAATCCAGTGTGATTAATTAAGATGAATAATGAAGAGTTGATTAATTAATTGATTTGGAATTAATTAATATTAAATGGAGGAATCTAAGTGGTTGAGATTAGAAATTCAATTGGAATCAATTGAATTAATTTGTATGTGATTAAGCTTTGCTTATGGATGATTGAATGGTATTGGATGCTTTGAATGAGTTGGTATCTCTAATATGAAATTGTTTAAGTGAATTGGATTATTTTATCTAAGTTTGGTACTTAGAAATTTATATGTGAGGTAAGCATTTTCTATATCAAATTGTGATTGGTTAAATTGATATAAGTTACCCGGAATTATATAAGTTGATGGTTGGGTATTCCATGTTGGTTGGGTTTACTCACGCTGGTTTCCAGCCTGACCTGATTTTTACTTTGGTGTAATGCTCGGGTCAGACCGAGTATCACAGTTTTTCAGGTAAGACGTTTTGGAGCTCAGGAGGCGGGCTGGATGGCAAGAACGCGTAAAATATTTTCCGCTGTAATTATGTTATTGTAATTCTGTGATAAATTGATTGTATATGACAACATTTGTATATATGTGAAACTCTGATGTATATTAAATGTAATCGACAGATATAGTAATCTTTTGTAAGCTGTTATTATTTATTATTATATTTTATCCGCTGCGATTGTGAGATTTTTGGTGTTTCTGTTCTTTTTCTTCTATCTCTTTCTTCTTTCTCATAACTATCTAGAATTTTTGGGTTAGAAAATTTCGGGTCGTTACATTTGGTATCAGAGCAGAAGGTTAAGCGAGAACCTTGGCTCTGGTGGGGATTACTCATTTAATAGAGTTGTAGTACTCTAGAATGAGTTGAGTGTATATATATGAGCGCGTACTTGTTATTTTCTTATAAAAGATTTTTAATGATTTTATATAAAAATATATTTTGATATATATAGCAACATTTCCTTCTAATGAATATTTAGGTGATTGGTTGTTAAATTATTGGAATTAAGTTAAGAAGTAATATAAAAATACGACCAAATTGAAACTTATAAACAAAGTTGAAGAATAAGCTTATATAACAAAATGGAATTTGAAATATAGATTGCAAATGTAAGTTATAAATTGAAATAAACTTCATAAATAAATAAGATTATAATTTGAAATAGAATTCCAGAGAATATTTGAAATAAAATAAGACGGAAATTTCAGAGTAATGTTTAAGTATGAATTGGATGAATTGGGAATTTGTGTGATCTCAAAACGGGTTTGAGATTTAAAGATTGAAATGGATGGACATTTAAAAACAAATTGGATGATACCATCCTATTGTTAATAAAAATATCTAAATTTAGAATGGTATTGTATAAATAAAATAAATTTGAATAATTGAATTGTAAAATAAACTTGTTTAAGAACTGATTTCAATCTCGAAGGTAAAATTGAATAATTAAAAATTTTACAATAAAATTGTATTGAACTCTTATTTGAATCTTGAAATATATAAGTTGAGATAATTTAAAATGGAATTTTGAGAATTTAACTCGAATCTCTATAATTCGAGATAGTTTAAATTTCAAGATTGAAGATGTATAAGTTTAAAATTTTAAATGGGGTAATTGAATTTGCCAAAGAATTTTGGATATAGTTTAATTCTAAGGTGATATTGAAATTTTGGAAATTTGTTTAAGCTCTGGAATCTTGATTAAAATGTTTATGGAATAATAAAAATATATTGGCTAAATAAAATGTATAATTCTGAGTTAAAAACAAAATGTGAATGTAATTGATTATAAATAGAAATTGTAAAACTGAAATTATAATTAAAGTTGTACAAGTTAAAAAAATCAACTAGAATTTGATTTAAATTTGGGAAGGAATCAAGATTGATTCAACTTGAATGGGGAATTAATCAAGTCAAATAGAATTTGGAGTTATTTGAATTGGAATTGGGTCAATTTAAATGGAGATTTAAATTGAATTATTGGTGAAGTGAACAGTTGGCTCTTGACTATTTTCAATATAAATTGTTTTCATATAAACTTATTTTTCTAAGCTATTAAATATATACAACCTTTCTTTCTTAAAGCCAAATTGTTTTATATTTGTTTTACAATTATTTGGAGCTATTTAATCATTTTTCAACTGTTTCTTAAACTAATTACTATTTTTCAACTATTTCACAAACTAATTCCTATTTTACAACTATTTTGTAATTATTTAAAATTTCTGAAACTATTCAACTATTTGTCAACTATTTTACAATTAGTTAACTATTTTATAGTTATTTTGTAAACTAATAATTATTTTTCAACTACTTATCTATTTTTAAAATTTTCAAGCTATTTCCTAAATATAAACTAGTCGGAGTTCAAACTGTTATTGGTAGAATACCCAACTGAGATGAGAATTAAGGTGATAATCCAAATGGGGACTAAGGTAAATATGGATAAGTGAATGAAAATTTACGTGAATGTGAATGGAAATGAAATTGATATGGAAATAGTAATCAAATTTGAATATTTGATTTGAATAAACAAAGTTATATATCTTTGTTATATAAGAAAAATCTTTCCTTGTTAAATCTATTGCCGGAAGAAAAGGATTTATGAAGGTGTTTGAAGTATAAAAGGGAGTTTTATACAAGTTTGAAAAGATCCAAAGTTTTAAAAATTATATATATCTGTATATATATATAAAGGATCTTATGAGGATTTTGAAAAAGATTTTGAGAACCTTTAGAATTGGAAAGGCTTTTGATTTTTGGGTAAAATCAATATATGGAATTTGGAAAGCCTAGTTTGAGAATTATCGATTTTGGAAAAATCAATTTTGTATAAATGAGCTTTGTATGAGATCATACTAGGTGTATGATTTGAAGATGCTATATGTGTATAGTATAAAATGTTTTGATGATGGCTCTGGGGAAAAAGGCGCTCCCTTGAAATGAACTTCTCAGGAGTGCCACCGGGTGGTGCTGCCTTGAGCCCCAAGGGGGGTTTCTAAAGTAGATCCTGTGAGGAGTCCGGACAAAACTAGTTCCTGGGGATTATGAGTAGTGTATACCATAGCGGAAGTCGTGTGTGCCGCTGAGAGCCAACAGTCTACGTTTGATTTTATATCGGTAGACTGCGACCTATGGTATAACATAGCGAAAGTCGTGTGTGCCGCTGAGAGCCACCAGCCTGTGTTTGATTTTATATCGGCAGACGACGACCTATGTAGGAGTGGAGAGGTTTTATTTCGACAGAGAAAATTAGAGGCCGCGGAGAGCCTGCAGTTACATGGACTTTTGCTGTGACGGCAACGTAACCCTGGATGTAACTGTGATCTGTTGTGTAGGATCCATGGCATAATTGAGAGGCCGTGGAGAGCCTGCAGTTACATGTACTTTTGCTACGATGGCAACGTAACCCTGGGATGTAACTGTGACCATGGATGGGGGTGATGATTTCCAGAGCATTCTCACCAAAGATATTTCCTCTATTTTCAAAAAAAAAACGTTTTCTATATTTCAATAAAATTTATTTTCCAAGCATTTTTACTGGGTGTTGAAAACGGGTTTACCAATTACTTATAGATTTTCAGTCCTACGCCTGATCAACGTAAGACTGAATTTCTGTGAGAGCAAGGATGGACTGGTTGAGACATCGAGTTATAAAAAAGTATTTTTATAAAGAGTTATTTTAATAGTATGATGTGAATTTAAAAGCATTTCTAAATTTTTTAAATAAAAATGTTGGAATTTTGGAAAATCAAAGGAAATCCAAACTGAAATTATAAAATTAAAACTCAGGAAAATTTAATGAAGTGATTCTTTGTAATAAAAGGAAATCGAATACTAAATTAAAAGTGAGTAAACCAATCAGTTAAGTAAATTATTTAATAGTGTATGTTAATAAAATTTAACTTGGGTAAACAAATGGATTGTAAATTAGTAATATTTGGTAATGAATTCGAATTGTAAATAGAATTCGACTTGGATTTGATAATGAATTAAATAAGAAGAGATGTTGTAAAATAAAAATAAAATAGAGTTGGATTGAAAATGTGATGGTTTGAATTACAAATAAAATCCAAGGGTGATTTGAATAATGCTTAATGAAATTTGCAAGAAAATTGGATATAAGAAAGTGATTATAATAGCAATGTTTTGAGTTGCAAAACAAAACCTAAGTGAATAGAAATAAATTGAGAGTGGCCTTGTATTAATAAAATAAATTCGATAACGAATTAAGTAAGCAAATTAAAAATTTAAAACGGATTAATAGAATTAAATAATAATTGGATGAAGTCTGATCGAATAAAAAAAACTAAATCAAGCTGTGATTAGAATTGGATTATCAGACTGAACTTAAATTTGGTGGTATATTAATTCGAAGTATAAATGAGTTAAGTATGTGCTTGGATATTATTTTGATAAATTGAAAAGGGTGAATTTAAAATTAAAATTTAAAATAGATGACTAACTGAATTTAATGGAAGTTGATTATTTCAGAATCAAATAGAAGTAGACTTAAGTTTGATGTTGGAATAAATTAAAGTAAATTCACTTAAGTTTAAAATTTATGGAAGCTTGCTTCAGCTAAGGGTGAAAGCCCATTCAATAAAAACTTGGATTGAATTAATTTGGAAAATGGTTATTAATTTATAAGTATTGAATGTGCCAAGCTTAATAAATTGTTTTTGAATGAATCCAATGTGAGGATGAGATAAAATGCAATACGGTTGATAAATAACTTAGAAATGAAATGAAATTAAATTCAGAATGAGTTGAAAATTAATTTAAAATAGATTATAAACTGAAATAGATACTCTTTTAAGCGAGTATCGCCGATTATATATAAAAACAATTGTCGTTGTTGCAAACAAAAGAAATTAAAATTCTTTGGGTTGAGAGAGGTTAAATAAAATGGATTTTGAAGTCAACTAAATTGAATATGAGCTTGTTTGGATTTAAAATCAATTGGATGTGAGAAATTGAGTTGCAAACCATTGAAACTAAATGAAATGGCTTATGAATTGATTAAAAGCAGTTGAATTAGCTTAAAAGTTATATAAATCGCTTATGGAAAGCGTTTTGGTGCTTGTTGCTTATGATATATATGTGTTTAGCTTTGAATACAGTGAAATGCTAATAAATTTTTCTATATATGGCACTTACATATTTAAGTTGAGTAAGTACAGGTACCTGAAGGCCGTTTGACTGGATTTGGATTGCACTAATTGCTAAAATAAATAAGCTGCTTGCTTAAAATGCTAAATAAGGTAGCCTACGCAATAAAAATAGAAAATATGAACTGATTTTGCTTTTTCCGACAGTGTGGGTCGATGTATATATATTTATATCTCTTGTCAAATTGCAAAAGCTCCTCCGTACAAAGGGGACCCTGTCAAAATTTTCTGAAAATTTTAGGAGTTAGAAAATTTTTGAATATTTTTGGGAAAATTTTTGTTAGCAAAATGATTTCAAATTGAAAATTTAAAGTAAATCAGTAGATAAAACTAATATGAATCAGTTATAAATGAAAAATAAATTTTAATATGCATAAGTGAAGACAAATTGAATTCATATGGAATGGGAAAACTAATTTTGAAATTGATATGAAACTTATGTAGGGAAATGTATACAATGATTTGGAAGGGTTACGATTGGATATTATTGTCAAATAAGATATGCAGGTATTAAAAGGGGAAAAAGAAAAATTGGATTTGATTCCAAAAGATAAATGTGAATTGCCCGACAAAAATGTATGTATTTTAATTTCTGTATGAAATTAGATAGGGTTTTTGATCTAGCTACTTGGCTTTTGTTTTCTTTTTGGTATTTGGGAGCCGTAGAGGCCTTTTGTAGTAGTACCGAGCTAGCCGCGCAAAGGAGACGCTGGCAAAAATTTTTGGGAATTTAGAGAGTTAGAAAAAAAAATTGGAAAATTTTTGATAATCCAAATTATGGTTTTAAATTGAAATTTAAACGATTGGGCGGAAGAATATTGTTTGAAAACTATAAAAGATTTTGGAAAGTTAGTTAATGTGATAATGAGTTTTTGATAAAAGAATAGGTGGTAGGATGTTGAATTTTGAGTTTTGGAAAGTAAACGGGTATTGGTCCATTCTCCCTAATTAGTGATTTCGGGGACGAAATTCTTTTAAGGGGGGAGGAATGTGATGACCCAGAATTTCTAACAATTTAAATTTGAATAATAAATTGATTTTAAAATATTTAAAGGTTGATTTTAAACTTGAATTCCAAATATCAATATTTACTTGATAATTAAATCATTGAATTATATAGTTTAAATATTGAATTTAATAATTGAAAATTGGGTAAATTGTTGAATCTAAAATTTCTAAGACTGTTTAAAACCCTTGAAGGCTTATAAAATCTATAATGACGATACTGAAGATAATAGAATGGTTGAAATTTAATTTAAAGACGGTTTGTTCAGTTTTAATAATATATCGTTTAAATTGACATTTAAAAATAGCCTTCCGAGGCACAGTCTCGGAATTCGAGGAAACCAGTTTCATTGGATCCGTAATAGTTAGTTATTATCAGATTTCAATTTTCGTATTAATCGGAGTTGTCATTTGACCTTGGCAGCTCAAAACGCTTAGAAATTATTTTAATCGATTTAATTGAAATTTGATCGTTTTCTTTTGTAAACCGCACATACGATCAAATTAGCCTCCGAAACATGTTCCATTGTGTCTGAAACGCGGGTAGAACCTTATAAACGTTTGTCGCCATGTCTGATTCAGTTTTCGGGATTTCGTGTTGTGCAACACGAGATATTTTCAATATTCGATTATATAAAATCAATTCATAGGGCTAAATTGAATCACCCTAGTCACGTGATTATGGTTTAGCTTATACCCGTAGCTTCTCTTGGAAAATATCTCTTCGTTTCCTTTCAAATAGGGTAAAACCGAAATGGAAAAAAAAAATCAAAAGAAACGAAATTTGATTTTCGTTCCTTTTCCAAAGTTACTTTTTTTTCCCCAGAATCAAGCTGTGCTCATTCAAAAAAAAAAAATTATATATGGCGAGCTCGAATTCGTTGAAATCTATAGGGAGGGTTCCTCGTTTTAAACAGGGGAAGAGCATCGTTCGTTATCCATCGCGAGGCCATAAGGGGCGGCGAGGCGAAGTCATGAGATCTAGGGTATCGCGTGAGCAGGTAGGGTTCGACTCGACTTGAACTCGAATCACTATGCAAGTGGAATGGTCGCGCGCCCTCTCTCTCGTCCCTCTCGTCCTCTGGGCTAAATCAATCGCGATAAGAAAGGGTACCATGATTTTGTTTTGAGGCCGCGGCTAGGGGTTCACCCGCGACGTCGACTGTGATGCTTGATTTCTGGAAGGATGGTGGTGTGTTCGAGAGCAGGCGAGTAGCTAAGGGTTTGTGATGTCGGCTAGGGTTCGTGTGGATTGTGGAGTTCGAGTCCTGTTTGTTCAAGCTTGTTTCTTTCCTCCTTAACTGAGGTAATTGATTTAAATTTCTAAGTATTTAATTTAGTTAGTTATGGAAAAAAAAATTTATTAGATTAATATATATATATATATATATATGTTACAGTGAAGGAAATATTAATTGTGAAAAGGAAAATGTTTATACATGCCTATTTTAATTTAATTTTATTCAGGTAAATAGGAAGATTTTATGCAGAAATGCATAAACTTATCTAATTAATTTAGTCATTTAAAATATTTTATTAAAAGGAAATATTTTTAAAAGCTAAGATATTAGTTAATTAAATTTAAATGAAACTGACAGTTTGGTCATTTAAAATATTAATAAACCGAATAACTGTTTCTATAAGGTTAGAATCTAAAAGGTAACAAGCCAGATGGAATGGATTTGTGAAAAAAAAACAAATCAAAGGTGAGTAATCTCACGCTTCTGCATTTTTATTTAAATTCAAGTGATTGGTTGAATGGTTGATTTGAAGTGATGTGCTATATTATATAGCAATATATAGTTCATGTTTGAGTGATTGATATTCTGTGATGAATGTTATTGGCAATTGGAATGTTTAATGTTGTGGTTTGTTTGGATATTTCGGCACCCTGAGTTATCGAAATATATAAATTAGAATTTCAAAGAAATATCAGGATGAAAATTTGAAGTTGAAATAATCATAGAATAAAATAAAAATGAATTGGGAAGAAATAAAAGTGATATTTAAAAACCGAAGTTAAAATCCTAAAATAGAGTTTTAAAACAAGTTCTAAATCAAAGTTAAATCTAACAAATAAAGTTTTTAAAAAATTAGTGTTTCAACAACTTGAATGTTAAAGTGTAATTGCAAATTGACTATTTAAAAGAAAATTTGGCTTTAAATTCCTTTAAGCTTCTGTTATAAAGCGAGTGATTTATTTATTTAATGAAGTACATAACGATAGTCAGTGGCATGTTGAGATTTAACTAAAATGATTAATATTGAGGTGAAATTTATAAAATTAATGTTGTAATTAAAGATTAATTAATTAAAGTAAATCAATCAGTAATAAGTAACTTATGAGAAGTTAATTAATATAAGTAATTAAGGATTAATGTAATTAAAATAGTTAATTAATTCATGAAGTAATTAAGATTACTTATTGATTTTGGGTTAAGAATAATTAATATCGTGAAATTAATTGGAGATAATTACTTGAATGTAATTGAAAGATAATTAATCCAGTGTGATTAATTAAGATGGATAATGAAGAGTTGATTAATTAATTGATTTGGAATTAATTAATATTAAATGGAGGAATCTAAGTGGTTGAGATTAGAAATTCAATTGGAATCAATTGAATTAATTTGTATGTGATTAAGCTTTGCTTATGGATGACTGAATGGTATTGGATGCTTTGAATGAGTTGGTATCTCTAATATGAAATGGTTTAAGCGAATTGGATTATTTTATCTAAGTTTGGTACTTAGAAATTGATATGTGAAGTAAGCATTTTCTATATCGAATTGTGATTGGTTAAATTGATATAAGGTACCCGGAATTATATAAGTTGATTGTTGGGTATTCCATGTTAGTTGGGTTTACTCACGCTGGTTTCCAGCCTGACCCGGGTGTTATTTTGGTGTAATGCTCGGGTCAGACCGAGTATTACAGCTTTTCAGGTAAGACGTTTTGGAGCTCAGGAGGCGGGCTGGATGGCAAGAACGCATAGAATATTTTCCGTTGTAATTATGTTATTGTAATTCTGTGATAAATTGATTGTATATGACAACATCTGTATATATGTGAAACTATGATGTATATTAAATATAATCGACAGATATAGTAATCTTTTGTAAGCTGTTATTATTTATTATTATATTTTATCCGCTGCGATTGTGAGATTTTTGGTGTTTCTGTTCTTCTTCTCCAATCTCTTTCTTCTTTCTCATAACGATCTGGAATTTTCGAGTTAGAAAATTTCAAGTCGTTACATCATTGCTTGAGGCTGGACCCTAAAAGGAATATTTTTCTGAGGAGAACAACTTTTTAATTAAAATATTTTATGCCCTACAAGTGGATCCGGGAAGGCCAAGGAAAAGAGGTAAGGACTACAGGTGAGTGTTTAAGTAATTATTTTAGATTTTTAAGTAATTTGAAATAATAGGGTTTCCATTAGTTGTAGTTTTCTACAATTTGGAGTAACCTTTATGCAAGTTTACTTACAGTTTTAGAATTGATTTCAGTCTATTTTCTCTTAGCAATTCTATTTCAGTTACTTGCAATTAATTACTGTTAATTATTGTTTCTTCAATTATTTATAGATATTTACTGTTATTTACATTTTATTTATATCTATTCTACGATTGGGATTTCTTCTCTAAATGTCAGTTTCTTTTTAATTTCCTTCTTACAGAATAAATAGAAGAATAATTCGTTAATATGGACTAAAATATAATAACACTGAATTTACAAAAAATGAGATGTAAAATAAGAAGAACTGCAACAAATTGGACTTGGACTGAAATAGGAAAGTTTAAGATATTTGCAAGTATAATTATAACATGTAATTATAACTAAAAGGAGAAGAAAGAAGAAATGGAAAAGGTAGCTTATTTTTATACTTAGACCTTGGCTTAAGTTAATAAGAAAATAACATAGAAATAACAAAAGAGGCTTATTTTAATAAACTTAGATCTTGGATTAAGTTAATAAGTAAGATATAGAAGATCGGTATTGTAGGCCCAACGGGGTAGTCCTTTACTGATATAGAAGACCTGTACTGTAATCCCATAAGGTGGTCCTTTATTTACAAGAAGACCTATATTGTAGGCCAAACGGAGTAGTCCTTTACAAATATAGATCGGTATTATAGGCCCAATGGGGTAGTCCTTTACAGATATGGAGGCTTATTTTAAAAAAATACATTAAGTTAGTAAGAGGTCAATAAATAGATGTTCAAATCATGGAGATTAGGGACAAGAGGCGCAACTAGATTTTATATGTTAGATAAGACCCATACCAACATCATGCCCTTTTAGTCAGACATAGGTGGCCTCATAATAGCAAAGGTGAGGTAAGGGCATGCTTATGCTGGAGTAGTGGTAAATAAGAGGTCAACGGGAGGAAGCAACAGATAGCGCGAACCAAATGGTGGTTAAGCATGCAGCCTTAGTGTTGGTTGACAAGTCATTATTGAGTTCCAAATGCTAAGTAGGTAACTATTGCGTAGGGACCAACAGGGTCTAGTCCATAGTAGTAGTTGTCTTTTGCGTAGGGACCAACACGAGGGGCCTAGTCCGCATACGTTGCGTAAGGACCAGGTCTAGTTCACAATAGACATAGTAGAAATAGAAGGCTGATCAAAGGATAGAATTAGAACTTTATCCTAACTAAAGTCGGATTGGAAATTCAGCCTAATCAAAGTAGTTATCTAAGACAAGCGCAAACAATCGGAACTATTTAAACAAAGCAAACAGTTAAACAGTATTCTATTCCAGCTTTAGCTTTTCCTTTATTTCCTTTTATACTAGAACTGTTGCTAAGTCTATTATCTTTATCTTGCTTAAGAATGCTAGTAATTACTTCCACTCACTAAACTTTTAGTCTGACCCACTCCTCTATTTTTTCCCTTTTCCCCAATAGGAAAGCAGTGTCAAGGATAGTATATCTCGAATTTTCTTGGAAATTCCGCTGTGGAGTTTTTCCTTCATGTATTCTTCTTCTTCTCAGTTTTTGTTTCATTTGGATTAGATGTATTGGTACTGTTGAGAGGGATGGTTATTTCCGTGTACTCTAATGATATGAGTGAGATGGTGTATAAGACATGCATATTTGGTTCTAAAGATATATTCTGTTTTGATGATTTATTTTTTGAAATAATAAAGTTTAATTTTAAATGTTTCTTCTGCTTTATTTATTTGTCTTGTAAATCCTTGTCTCTGTAAAGATTTAGCTATACCTATAACGCACCATATCCCTTGGGTATACTAAGGGGTGTGGAGTGTGTTAACGTAAAATTCAGACGCTAACACCCCGGTGTAGATTGAAGTTGAGCGAAAGCACCACCCGTGAACACGGGAACTGAAAAAAAGTAGAGAAATCACAGAGAAAGCAGAAAAAACAATAGTTTTTATAGTGGTTCGGCTTAGGGTAAGCCTACATCCACTTTAATTCTCTTTATTACTGAATCGATTACAACTTTACAACAATCTTCAATTACAATTCCGATGAGACAAACAACTAGAACTTTGATGCAGAAGAATTCTTTAAATCCATGTAGATTGCGTTAGATTTCCTCTCGAAGTTAGTTGAGATGCCTTTCATGCTTGAAGTGTCGAGTGAGTCGAGAATTAAGCAGAGTATCGGTGCTTAAAGAGGTCGGCCCCCAAAGTCCCATTCATGTTAGAGGTAGGTTGGTATTTATAGGAAGATTTTCCCCTTGGGTCGTAAGTCGTGACCGGTCTAAGGTAAGTCATGGCCGACTCATCTGGCCCCTCCATGGTTTCACACAGGCCCGTTTGTACAAGTCCCAGGTCGCCCCCGAGTCAACATAGCTTTGTATCAGTGGTACGGCATCGGGCTTAGTAGCTTTAAGTCGTGGACGACTCAAGCTAGGTCGTGAGTCGCGAACGAGTTAACTGGCAAGTCGCAAGTCACGGCTTAACTGGTAAGTCCTAGATCATGTACGAGTTAAGAGGCCACTGTACCAAGTAGGAACATTGAACTTGCTCTCCTTTGCTTGGGTCGTGAACGACTTATCATAGGACATAGGTCGGTAGCTATCTTAGGTCGGCAACCTTGTTAAAGCGTTAGGTCGGTAACCTTATTAAGGCGTTAGGTCGGTAACCTTATTAAGGCGTTAGGTCGGTAACCTTGCTAAGGTATTAGGTCGGTATACCCTTTAGGCCTTAGGTCGGCATTCCTCTCAAGCCTGTTAGGTCGGTATGCCTCTCAAACCTGTTAGGTCGGTAACCTTTTTAAGCCTTAGGTCGGCATCCCTTTGAGTTTCTAAGTCGAAACCGGGGCAGAGTTAACAATTGCCCCTCGAAGTATACGCCTACTTGTTAGGTCGTGTGCTTCGATATCCTCTAACTCGTCCACTCTCTAAGTCGGTAGGTCGTACGCGACCTAACAGTTGAGTCGTAAGATACCGCTTCATATTCCTCCACTGCAAGGTATAAGTCACATCTTCTTCTTCCTTCTCATTACCTACTCCCTTGATTCTGCCATTAAAAACTTTCCCAAGCTCCAAAAGGCGATTTTGCTCCATCAACTACCGATAATCGTTACGTAAGTGAATCTTCTTTGATCATAGGTTACCGTTGGTTCATGAACTCCGTCACTCACACTTATACCGCCTCTTTGAATAATCCTTCATCATGAATTCTATTGCACCTCTAGCTGATGAAGCTTAGGTCGTTCGATTTGGCTTCAAATGATTGATGAGATGATGTCGATGGGTTACTGATTCAGGCTAGTTGATCTTGATTTGCGTCAGGATTGTAAGATGTTGAATTTGTAGTGGTTTCGAACTATCTTATTGGATGATCCGATATCAGGAATGAAGGTGAAGGCTGTTGCTGATGAAGCAACTATCGGGTTAACGGGTTGAGTGGAGTGAGGTATTGGCTTGGACGCGACCCAGTGATTTTGGGTGACCTAACCCTCTGGCCGATCTAGCTTGACGCGACCTAAATCTTAAGTCGTGTCCGAGTTAACCCTTGGGGGAAAACTGCCGACCTAATGTTCTGCTGATCCAACCTTTAAACCGTGGCCGAGTTAACCCTTAAACCGTGGCCGAGTTAACCCTTAAACCGTGGCCGTGTTAACCCTTGGGAAATTTCACACCACTTTTTGAACCGGAGCCTTTACCCTTCCTACTTCTTACAACTTAAAGAGCCACCGATCTAAAGAATCAGAAACTTAATCTTAATTTGCGAGAGACTCCTTGGGTCGCCGCCGAGTTAACACTTGGATGCCCAACTCGAGTTCTCACTTGAAAGCATAGTTCCAATTTGAATTCTTAACTTAATCTACTGGATTGAACTGCTTAAATCCTGGATTGTTTTAACTTTGTTGCCTTATTTCACAGACCACATTGACTCATAGGCTAACAACCTGCTGAAAACAACAATCACAAAATCCAAGGCGAATATACTGCCATTGACTGCCCACATCAAATGACATATTAGTCGACATAAAGTAATCAACTTAAATACACTGTATGAAATGTTGTGAACCAATCAACTAAAGTGAAGTATTAATGCAAAGCATCGCTAACTTGACTGATTTGTTTTCATTAATATTACACTTGCATATTAAAACAATGAACCCTGGACTTTACAACTGACAAATACTTGCTAGTTTTTATTCCAGTTACATTTGCTTATTGCCTGATTGATTTTACACAACACTCAACACACTTTAGGAAACGTGCACCTTTATGTTTGAATATCCAGTTGTTTGTGTGGAATGACTTCCCACCAAGAAGAAGAAGGGGTAGCTCAAGCTGAAGAGACCTTTCCGATAGCTATTCCCGTAGAGAACCCTCCAGAGAGAACTTCGACTATCTTAACTCCGAGAGCGTTTATTCAGCTACGCACTTAGTTTGGCTTTGCTGAAAATGATGCTCTACTACCCGGACCAAATGATACTGCCGATAGTCCTCCCTATGGTTTTGTCACAGTCAATCGTCAAATGTGCTTAAGCGGGGCGATTCCTCCTTTTAACGACTTCCTACGAACCCTTCTCCTTCGGTTGACAATCTCTCCATTCCAACTTCATCCTAATGGCTACGCCATTTTGATGGGGTTGTGTGTTTTGTTTAGGAGAACTCTTGATCGCTTGCCGAGTTTTGAAGAAATTCGCTACTTATGCTCGTTTGCAAAGAGTAAAGACCATCCTTCCCTCATTATTGTGAGAAGTGTTAGAAACCGCAAGCTTATTTCTGATCTTATAAAAAGTGTACATAGATTTTTGAACCAGTTTTTCTTTGCTCGCTGCCCCCCAGAGTTTTATGCCATCTGGAGAGTAGGAAGTAAGATTACCTGTTTCTATTTTCTCCATTTCCAAACTTTTTCGAGATCCGAACTACCAACTGCTAATTTCATTCTTTGCTCTTTTCAGCACTTCCTCTCCCTTCTAGAGATCCAAGCCATAAGCAAGTTTTTGAAAGATTAAGTGTTGTGGCTGTAGAAGAGAGAAGTATAAAAATTTTGTTGAGGGATGAATTTTTGCATCAGTATGGACTTTTGTGCGCTTCTCGCTCTACACACCCCCATGAGGTTCCAGACTCTCCGCTTAAAGCATTAGATGCCCCAGTTTCCGCTGACGAACCTTTACCAAAAGAAACTGCCTCCGAAGCTTCTCTGGTGAAGTGCTCTACTACTGTCGATGCTGCGGGGTCGTCTGGTAAATCCGCACTTGCCCCAGTCATTGAGGAAGAAGAGCCTCAGGGATCTCCCCAACGTTCACAGAAGTCCGACGAAGAAGTCGGGAAAACAAGCCCTGTCAGGCAGAGCGGGGACGACACTTTCGAAGGGTTGAGCGATCTCTTTGTCACCTCACAAGAGCTTTTTAAAGACGACCCTGCGACTACTAGGGTTTCTTCTTCAGTAGTGGAAGCGACTTCTTCTTTGCAACAAGCTCCGTCAACCCAAGAGTTGACGTTGATTACTACCCTATGATTACTCCGCAATCAAAGAGTGGTTCGTAGTTTGATGCGCGCAGTTTGCACATCACACACACTTAGAATCTTTTGGCACTTTCATGCACTTTATACTTTGAAGATTCTAAAGTTACACTTCTTTTTTCTGAAGACTTTTAAGACTTGTCTTTTTTATTTTCAGATTCTCCGATGGGACGCAGCGGCTCTTACTATGACGACTTTCAGCGCTACGGGAGGCGTGGCCAATATGATTATAGGCGCTACCTTCCCATTCACAGAGAAACCGATGAAGAGAGAGCCGCCAGAAAGGCTCAGGAGAGGAGGGCTCAAGAAGAGGGTTATGAGAGGAAAGAAAGGGAGGAGCACCATGATTCTTCCCAGGGAGGTGACGATTCTCACAAGAGAAAGTCGTATGATGATCGGGGAAAAAGCCACATAGTTGAGGACCCGAGCAAGCGTGCCCGGCACGGCGAAAAGCATGCTTCTACAACTCCTGAAAAGGTCACTGGCCCCGTCTCACTTGACATTCCTTCTGGCTCTCCTGCTCTCGGGAATACAGACATTCGGACAATAATTAGCAGGCCCAAATTCCAAGTTGGATCAAGCCCGGCTACTCTGCAAAGCCGGTTCCCGCACTGGTGCCTGAAGGGAGTGCGGTCCGATCTTGACTTGGTCCCTATTGACAAGCCTGCCATGCTGCGAAATCTCGATGCCGTCAGGCTTGATATTGAAAGGATGTTGAACTGGCAAAAGCTTGTTGACGAACTTCAAAGGGTCAACCGTGCGAATATAGAGGCCATGCTTACTATGGAGAATGATAAGGCTGAATGGCAGAAGGTTCTTGAGCAGCATGATACTGAAATGAGGAGCATCACTACTTACAATGAAGAGCTTGAAGCGAAAGTTGAGGAACTTAAACAAGAGCTTGCTACTTCTTCTACCACATATACTCAAAAAGAAGAAGTACTTCAAAAGCAAGTTCGCGATGCTCACGCCGCTCAGCGACATGCCGAGGCACAACTTGAAGCTGAGCAGAAAACAGCAGGAAGGTATCGTGCTGAGGTTACAGAGTTACGGAAGAAAGTCAACTCTCAGGAGGCAGAAATTCAAATGCTAAAGCTTCAACTTTGCAAGACTGAAAGAGAGCGTGATGAGGCCGTTGCCGGTAAAATTGCAGCTGAAGAATCTCATGAGGCAACGAAGACCAACATCAGCTCGACACTGTTTGACTTTTACCTGCACAGCATCTTGGGGCACGGTAGTCTCTCCTTTCTAGGCCCCAAATATGAAGTTACACTGGCTGAAGTGTGGGAGGCTGCACTTGACATGCTTGGCGGTAAAGGTGCTGGCTATGCCGAATCAGCTCTTGATTAGCATTACTTGGATGAAGATGCTCGCGCTGCTCTTGCCAAGGGAAAAGAACAACTTGCAAAATTAAGAGCTGAAATGGCAGAAGGGGAACGGTTAGGAAAAACTACTTCAACTATTCCAGTCCAGCCTTCTCCTTCGGCCGAAATCGACATTATTGGCTCCAGTTCTCATTCTCCATCCCTGGTCAAAGTTACAACTAAGATTACAAGTACACAGGGTGGAGATGAAGGTGAAGAGAGCGCCGAAGCACAGGCTTATGAGGTTGATATCAGGAAGCCGACTTCTCCAAGTAACTCTACTGTTAATCTTGCCCAAGTAGACTGCTCATTTGCTTCTTATGAGTTCGATGAGCTTCTCGACTATTTCCTGAACCTCAATGAGCCTTTATCTCCTCTCTTTACTGACTTTAACTTTTTTTTCTTCTGTAGAGAAAGCATCGAGGATTGTTCAAACTTCCCCTCCTCCAATTATTCCTCCTTCGGTTCTCCAGGTCACTCCTCCGTCCGCCTCTCAACCCGGGTCGCAAGAGGAGTAAATAGAAGCTCTTCATGGCTTAGATGATCCTATTACTTCTCAAGAACATGGGGGTGAAGGGCTTGGAGAAGGCAATGAGTCTCCGGAGCGAACCACTTCTGATAACATAAAATTATCTGCTCTTGTTACTCCGGGAAGTGAGTCTTCTTCAAGGAGAAGGAGGAAGCATGCCACTTCCAAGAAGAGAAGGAAAGGCACTCTTGTTTCTGAAGAGGAAACGAAAGTTGATCCGGCAGTAACCCTTTCTCCTTCATCCCCGACTCTCCCAAGCCGTCCTGAAAAGCTGCCTATTAGGTCAGGCGAAGGCTCTAAGGGTGGTGGCAAGAATAAGTAAGGGGTCCTGCTTCGATTTATCTTTACTTTTTGCTTTTTGCATGTACTGGCCGGAGATTGTGTGGGTACCGGCCTCCGCTTTTCCTTTTCCTTTTTATTTTGAAACCTGTACCTGTACGAAATTTTGACAGTATTGAACAAATGATTCTTTTTGTTTGTACAAACTTCTGCCTGTATTTGAGAATGCATTTACTATTCATTTTTGTATAGGTTTCTTTATATGATATTGCAGTGAGCTTGTGGTATGTCGTTCGAGCGTAATTTTTACCAATGTAGCTATACCTTGTTGCCCCTATACCATAAGCTCGTTGCAATATTTTGTACTTTGAGGGGACTTGTACTCTTATTTTCTGGAGAATAATTATTCCATACTTGAAGGAATACTATTCTGCTCAAAATAGAGTACAGCTCACTCCATATGAGTTCCTACGCTTCATCCTTCGGAGATATCACTTTTTCTTTTGTGCTTTCACACATTTTTACCAAGTGAATTCTCCTATGTAGTAAAGCGGGCCTTTGAAGGGCACTTTAACTTCTTTTTGAGGAAGAGTATTTTCAAGAATAGAAGAACCAATCTTCCTTTGAAAGCTAAAGTGTGCCTTTGAAGAGGGATTCCTTTTTTTTTATATATTGCGCCTTGGTGGAGGGCTTTTGATCTTTGCTTTGCATTTCTGATGAAATGCTTCTTTGGAAAGTTGTACCTCTGAGGAGGGCTGTTTCACGTTTCAACACTTGGAAGTTTTATTTCAATCTCGATGAAATGTGTGCCTCCGAAGAGTTGTGCCTCCGAGGAGGGCTTTCCACATTTCAACACTTGGAAGTTTTATTTCAATCTCGGTGAAACGTGTGCCTCTGAAGAGGTCTTTCTGTTCGATTGTGCCTCTGGGAAGAGGTCTTTTTGTTTCTGCCTCCGGGAAGAGGTCTTTTTGTTTGGTTGTGCCTCTGGAAAGAGGTCTTTTTGTTTCTGCCTCTTGGGAGAGGCTTTTATTTTTTCCCTGTTCGCTGGGAAGCGGGCCTCCGAGGAGGGCTTTTCACATTTCGTCTCACGGGAGTGTATCACCGATCATGGTGAAATGTGTGCCTCTGAGTAGGGTTACTGCCTGGAAGTTTGGAGTTTCTTTCTCTCGGTTGGACGGATTCACGGGAGTGTATCGACCGATCAGTCCGCAACTTTGTATCGAGAAAGATCTCTCTTTTTCTGGTTTAGCCCGCTCGAGGTCTTTTAGCATTTCAACTGTGGTGAAATGGGCCTCCGAAGAGGGCTTTTCACGTTTCAACACTTGGAAGTTTTATTTCAATCTCGGTGAAACGTGTGCCTCTGAGTAGGGCTTTTGCCTGAAAGTTTGGAGTTTCTTTCTCTCGGTTGGACGGATTCATGGGAGTGTATCGACCGATCAGTCCGCAACTTTGTATCGAGAAAGATCTCTCTTTTTCTGGCTAGGCCCACTCGAGGTTTTTATCCTCCGAAGAGTTGTGCCTCTGAAGAGGGCTTGTGCCTCCGAAGAGGTCTTTTGCTGTTTGATGCTTGCTCGCCCATGTCTCTTTGCCATCTATTCATGTTGGCGATCTCCGTTGTCTTTCACAAGTGTCATCCCTTTTTAGTTGCCAATAATTTCCCTTATCCAAAGAAATATTCTTCATAGTTAAGAGAGTTGGTGGTGGTAGACACAGGCTATTTAACTGGTTGTTTGTTTGTTCAAACATTTGCAGTTAGTTAGAAATGGTCCACTTCCATCCACATTGCTAACTTTTGTTCGAAGCACTTCTTTTGTAGGATTCGAGTATGGAAATTTTGAATGGTTTAGTGTTTTCTTGCTGAGTGATGTCGGAGATCGCTTGGTCTTGCAATGGGTAAGCTTTTCTTTTATGGCATGCATTATTAAATCGACATTTTAGTGACACAATTAACGTATTTTATATGTCGAAATAAAACAAAGCATTTTATAATAGTAGAGAACACAAGATTATAGTGGTTCGGCCAAAAGCTGGGCCTACATCCACTTTATAGCCTTTCATTATTCACTTGCTTTACAATTGCTTTCAATACAAGAATCATATATTCATAATTCTTTTACAACATTTTAGCAATGCTTTCAAGTAAAATAGGGACGCAAATGATTGCTGTTCCAAGCTCTTGCGATTGGTTCTCCTTCGACAGTTGTGAGTTTGAATGTGCCATCAAGGAGTTTCGCGCCTATAACATATGGCCCTTCCCAGTTTGGCCCAAACACACCTATGGCTGTCATAATTTTCTTCAGGACTAAGTCCCCAACTTCAAAGCTGCGCTGACGAACTTTGGAATTGAAGTGCCTGGCTATTCTTTGCTGGTGAGCTGCAATTCTAAGTCTAGCCTCTTCTCTTTTTTCATCGAGGAGGTCAAGTGCTTCTAATTGCAATTTTTCATTCTCATTTTGATCAAAATGGATCCTTCTGTGTGAGGGGACTTCAGTTTCCACTGGAATCATCGCTTCTGATCCGTATGCCAATGAAAATGGAGTATGCCCAGTCGCAGTTTTGTGGGTGGTTCTGTATGCCCATAGTGCAAGCGGTAACTTGTCGACCCAACCACCTTTTGCTTTTTCCAGCTGCTTTTTGATGGTTGATTTGATGATTTTGTTTACTGCTTCCACTTGCCCGTTTGCCTGTGGATGAGCCACTGCTGAGAAGCTTTTTCGAATCCTGAATCGTTTGCAGAAATCTTGGAACTCTTCACTTTCAAACTGAGTACCATTGTCTGTGATTATCTTCTGAGGCACACCATACCTGCAAATGATATTTTTAGTCACAAAATTTATCATTTTCTTAGAGGTAATAGTAGCCAATGGTTCAGCTTCAGCCCATTTAGTGAAGTAATCAACAGCAACGATAGCATATTTAATCCCCGATTTGGCAGTCGGCAAAGGCCCAATGAGATCTATTCCCCAAATGAAAAACGACCATGGACTGACCATTTGAGTTAGCTCAGTAGAAGGTGCTCTAGGAATTTTGGTGAATCTCTGGCATTTATCACATTTTTGGGAATAGTCAGCAGCATCCTGATTAATTTCTGGCCAAAAGTATCCATAACGGAGGATTTTCTTTGCTAAAGTTTGACCACCTGTATGATCCCCACATTCTCCTCCGTGTACTTCAGTCAGAATTGTCTTAGCTTCTTCCTTTGTCACGCATCGGAGTAATAGCATTGAAAATCCTTGTCTGTACAAACGACCATCTTGAACTATATATCTGGAGGCTTTCCTCATCAGCTTCTGTCGTTCTTTTGAACTTTCTGGCAAAGAACCATTGAGTAAATATTCAAGTATCGGAGTCATCCATGATTCTTGCTCTTGGGATACATTCATAATCCAATCAACATCCATTTCATCTGTGCTTGGAGCTGACAAGACTTCGACGGGAACTAATCCCAATAGTTGAGCCTCACCAGTAGTCGAATACTTTGCGAGAGAATCCGCCTTCATGTTTTCTTCTCGAGGTATATGGTTT
Source organism: Allium cepa (assembly GCA_030765085.1). Classification (NCBI taxonomy): domain Eukaryota; kingdom Viridiplantae; phylum Streptophyta; class Magnoliopsida; order Asparagales; family Amaryllidaceae; genus Allium; species Allium cepa. The sequence goes on along the minus strand of CM060931.1, from coordinate 878,559,434 downwards.
ATTGAATAACGGTCAAAATCTTGAAGGAGCTCCCAGGCTTTTGATAAATAGATGGGAAGATTCCCTCCTTTAGCTTGAAATTCCTTCCTGACTTGGCAAGCAATAAGTTGAGAATCACTGAAGATCTGTAATGCCTTGATGTTTAGTTCTTTAGCGATCCTTAAACCAGCGATGAGAGCTTCATATTCAGCTTCATTGTTTGTCGAAGGGAATTCTAGTCTCAGCGCATAACATAGCGATCGCCCCTCTGGGGTTTCAAGGACAACCCCTGCTCCGGAACAGTAATCATTCCTTGCGCCATCGACATACAATTTCCATTGGATTGGGATGCTATCAGTGACTTCTTCCTCACTATCACCCTTATCCGTACATTCTGCGATGAAATCTGCCAAAGCTTGTCCATTGATTGCTTTTCGAGGATGGTAAGTGATGTAATATTGGCTGAGTTCAATATTCCATTTCAAAAGACGGCCCGAAGTCTCAGGACGGAATAGGACTTGCTTTAGAGGTTGATCAGTGAGGACTTTGATGGGATGAGCTTGGAAATACGGCCTCAATTTTCTTGATGCGATCAACAAACAATAGGCGAGCTTTTCTAATCTTGAATAGTTCATCTCTGCCCCAGTGAATCTTTTGCTGATATAATAGACTGGGCGTTGAATCCTTGCATCTTCCCGTACCAACACTGCACTGAGAGCATGAGACGAAATTGCCAAATATATGAAGAGATCTTCACCACTATCAGGCTTTGAAAGTATCGGAGGCACTTCCATATGACGAACCAACTCATCAAATGCTTTCTGACATTCAGGGGTCCACTCAAAGTTTTTTCTTCCTTTCTTCAGAGCATCAATGAATGGAATGCATTCGTCAGTAGCTTTGGAAATGAACCGACTCAAGGCAGCAACCTTTCCATTGAGACTTTCCAATTCCTTCTTCGTTCTAGGAGCCTTGACCTCTCTCAGGGCAGTGATCTGAGCTGGATTGGCTTCAATGCCCTTAGCGCTCACAATGAAACCCAAAAACTTTCCGGACTCCACTCCAAATGAACATTTCAGGGGATTAAGCTTCATTCTGTACTTGCGGAGTACTGCAAACATCTCTGCCAAGTGATCCATATGGTCCACCGCTTTCTTAGACTTTACTAGCGTATCATCAACATAAACTTCCATTGTCTTGCCAATCTGTGGTTTAAACATGGCATTAACAAGCCTTTGGTAAGTTTTCCCTGCATTCTTGAGTCCGAAAGGCATGACCTTGTAGCAGTAGAGTCCAACATCTGTGATGAAGCTGGTATCCTCTTGATCTGGCTCATGCATCATAATCTGCTAATATCCGGAGTATGCATCCATAAAAGATAACAATTCATGTCCTGCCGTCCTATCCACTAACTGATCGATCCTGGGCAGTGGGAAACAGTCTTTGGGGCAGGCTTTGTTCAGATCTGAAAAGTCAATGCACACTCTCCACTTTCCGTTAGCTTTTTTAACCTGAACTGGATTTGATACCCAATTTGGATAAGTAGATTCTCTGATGAAACCGTTCTCCATGAGCCGGTCCACTTCTTCTTTTAACGTTGCTGTCCTCTCAGGACCCTGGGTTCTTCTTTTCTGTTTCGCAGGTGTAAACTTTGGATCAATGTTCAGAGTGTGTACTGCAATCTCTAGGGATATTCCGCACATGTCAGCATGAGTCCAAGCGAATACATCCAAATTAGCCTTCAAAAATGAAATCAGAACATTCTGAACTGTTGTGTTGAGTTGTGAACCCACATTAAGCACTTTGTTTGGGTCCTTTGGGTCAACGGGCATCGGCACTGTTACCTCTACCGGTACTACCCTATTCTCTCCTGCACTGGCTTTCCTTGGATCCATCTCTCTTCGTGCACCACTACATTCGCCAGTGCAGGGTCCACCCTGTAATTGCTACAAGGTTGGTTCTTTGATGCGGACTAGAGCCGCCGCACCTTTTCCCATTTCTCTTTTCCTTGATTCTCGCAACTCTGCAAAGTAACATTCTCTCCCCGCATCTTGGTCTCCCTTAATCACACCAACTCCATTATCTGTGGGGAATTTTAGAGTCAGACACCATGGGGCAAGAACAGCTTTGAACGCAGCAAGAGTCGGTCGGCCTAAAAAGGCATTGTAGGCAGAGAATTCTTCAACAATTATAAAGGTTTGCTTTCGAGCCACCTTCCTCAGTCCCTTTCCAAGTTCTACAAACAAATCTATGGTCCCAATCGGCTGTTTGGGTTCTCCAGCAAACCCAGCAATCTTAAATGATGAAGCTTGAACGTCAGCCATTGGAATTTTCATTTGATCGAAGGTCTTCTTAAAGAGGATGATTCATGAAGCTCCACAATCAACTAGAACTCTTCTCACAGTCGCCGGTCCAATACCAGCGGATATGACCAAAGGATCTATGGTCGGAGCTTCGATACCCAAAGTATCCCTGGCACTGATCACAATATCATCTGTGGAAGTCTTTTGTTGCTTTAAAGGCGCATCATTCTCTAAAACAAAAACATTCTCTTCAGCTGGTACATGCCTCAAGACCCGGGCATACCTTTCCATCTCGCCCCAGCTTTTTCCTGCTGGGTGAGGTCCTCAAGTTATTATATTGATAAGAGGTCTTTTCGATTCATGCTCTACGGCCTTCTCACTTGAGGCAGGACGGTGAGCGGGAACTTGTTGTCCTTGAGTTGACGAAGCTGGGGCATTTCTGTTCCTTTTCACATACTGCTGGAGTTTGTTTTCCTTCAAGAGTTGTTCAATTACCTCTTTCAACTGACGGCATTCGTTGGTGTCATGGCCGGGATGGTTGTGGAACCGGCAGAACCTTCCACTTTTTTCCATTTTAATCGCAACTCTCATTTTAGGTGGTGTCGGATAATTGACATCATCTTTGGTTGCAAAGAAGATATTTTCAGGGGTATCGGTCAAGGGTGTGAAATTGAAAGAACGGCCTTTCTTAGCGTCTCCCTGTTTCTTTCCACCATCATTTCCCCTTTTCTGAGTGTTAGGTTCTTTCTTGTTCGAAGGAGGACCATTGTTTCCGGCTTCTGCTGATACCACCTTAGCCGGTGTTTGGAGGCTCTCCAAGCGCATGAATTCATCCGCTTTCTTGTAGAATTTGTCGAGCGAGTTTGGTTCTTTCATTTTCAACCACTTTCCAAATTCGCTTGACTTGTCAATCACCCTCATCAAGTATGTTAGGACCATGCGTGGCTCAGCATTATCTACCTCGGCCAGTGCTATGTTAAAACGATTCAAAAATGACCTGATGGATTCTCCCGGATTTTGCTCTAGACTTGACAGTGACATTATATCCTTTGCTTTAGAAGCATACAATCGAAATTGCTCCTTGAATTTCCTGGTCGAATCGGAGAATTGATTAATGGACCTGACTGGCAGCTTCGTAAACCACAATAGAGCCACACCTTCCAGATATACTGGGAAATATCGACATTTAATTTCATCAGACGCCCTGGCACCTGTCATATGTCAGTCGTATTTATACAGAAACTCGTTAGGATCACTGGTCCCCTTGTAAGTTGGAATAGTAGGGGGAGCGAATTTCCTTGGGAACTCCGCCTTTAAGATCCTTTCAGTAAATGGAGTTTTGCTTGGAGCAAAACCCCACCCTTTCTCGTCTTCGTCACTTCGCATACTTTCTTTCATGATTTGACGAACCATACCCGAAAAATACTCTTCATCATTTAGAGGCTCTGGTGGGCACACATCAGCCACTCTCTTTGAATTCTGCCTTGACAATCGTTCACGGAGGGTCGGCTGCGGCCCTGATCCTCCAGCTTGAAGAGGAGTCCTTTCTACAGGGTCTGCGGCTTTTTGAGAAATGTTCCCTTCAACATCCTGGACTCCCACAGTAGGGTTTCCATCATTATTACCCGGTTGACGGTTTGCCCCAAGTAGATCATTCAATTTACTCAAGATCATGGCATTCTGGGCATTCTGGGCTTCCAACTGCGCATTCTGAGCATTCAATTGTTGATTCAATCCCAAAACTACGGCGTCCAACTCTGCCCGTGTAACTCCAACAGTTGGGGCTGCTTGACTTGAAGGAGGAGAGGTAGCAGTATTCTCTTGAACATTGTCGGATCTTACAGAACTTCGTTTTCTCCCAGGAGCCATTATTTCCAATAAACTTCTGGTTTTAAAAGAAATCCTTTCAACAATCCTTCGCGGAGCAATAGTGGAAGTTTCCTGAGTTGGGTTCTCAGTGAAAGCACCAAAAATGTTAACGTAAAATTCAGACGCTAACACCCCGGTGTAGATTGAAGTTGAGCGAAAACACCACCCGTGAACACGGGAACTGAAAAAAAGTAGAGAAATCACAGAGAAAGCAGAAAAAACAACAGTTTTTATAGTGGTTCGGCTTAGGGTAAGCCTACGTCCACTTTAATTCTCTTTATTACTGAATCGATTACAACTTTACAACAATCTTCAATTACAATTCCGATGAGACAAACAACTAGAACTTTGATGTAGAAGAATTCTTTAAATCCATGTAGATTGCGTTAGATTTCCTCTCGAAGTTAGTTGATATGCCTTTCATGCTTGAAGTGTCGAGTGAGTCGAGAATTCAGCAGAGTATCGGCGCTTAAAGAGGTCGGCCCCCAAAGTCCCCTTCATGTTAGAGGTAGGTTGGTATTTATAGGAAGATTTTCCCCTTGGGTCGTAAGTCGTGACCGGTCTAAGGTAAGTCATGGCTGACTCATCTGACCCCTCCATGGTTTCACACAGGCCCGTTTGTACAAGTCTTAGGTCGCCCCCGTGTCAACATAGCTTTGTATCAGTGGGACGGCATCGGGGTTAGTAGCTTTAAGTCGTGGACGACTCAAGCTAGGTCGTGAGTCACAAACGAGTTAACTGGCAAGTCGCAAGTCACGGCTTAACTGGTAAGTCCTGGATCATGTACGAGTTAAGAGGCCATTGTACCAAGTAGGAACATTGAACTTGCTCTCCTTTGCTTGGGTCGTGAACGACTTATCATAGGACATAGGTCGGTAGCTATCTTAGGTCGGCAACCTTGTTAAGGCGTTAGGTCGGTAACCTTGTTAAGGCGTTAGGTCGGTAACTTTGCTAAGGTATTAGGTCGGTATACCCCTTAGGCCTTAGGTCGGCATTCCTCTCAAGCCTGTTAGGTCGGTATGCCTCTCAAACCTGTTAGGTCGGTAACCTTTTTAAGCCTTAGGTCGGCATCCCTTTGAGTTGCTAAGTCGAAACGGGGGCGGAGTTAACAGAGTGTTTCAAGTTATGTAGGATCTATATAACTCATACTTGAAATTCGTTAGTGATTTGCATATGTATCCTACAATTAATAAAGAAAAAGATTTAATTTTTCCAATTACATGTAACAATAGGTTCATGCATTGGGGTTATCGTGATAAGATGCTAGGGGCATTCTTAGGCTTATTGATCTGATCCATAATAGTTTGGGCCTTTGGTAATTTATTATATCGAGTGGATTTTAGTAAATGAACCCGAGTTTGGGTTAAAACTTATGTATTGTTTGATTTTTTTAGTTTTGAGCTTTTATCTATACAAAAATGCACACGATGCACGTATATTGACGAAAATGATCAATTTAGAAAACGAAATTAACATACAAAATAGAAAATAACTTTTTTTTTATTTTCCTTGTTTTTGAAAATAACAGAAGCACGTAAAACAATCCATTCTTTTGTCGTCCCTCTATCTCCTTTGTCCTCTCATCCATCTTTCTTTCATCATATCCGTCGTTCCTTCATTATTCTCATATTTGACGTTCATATTGAAAACTGAGAGCACAAAATTCGTTTTCAAACCAAACACTACTTTAATTTTTAATACTGGTTAATTTTGAATACATGGCCTTTTCTTATACTGGGCTGGACTTGCTCTATGATCGCACAGCTCTGGTTTGGACCATTGGTTTTGTTTTTAAAACATAGGTTTAAAGAATTATATTGCCGATGTATGATAAATGATGTTGTCCTTTTATGAACTGAATTCGCTTATGACACAAAGGTTTTTAAGATCAAATTTCTCATTACATTCCAAACTTAGCCTTTTTAACGGTGGACTCTGCTATATTCAAATTTATTCTTCCATTTTCATGTGAGAAGCATGACTTCTTGTTTCTATTAATGTTCGTACCAACAAATTAATGTTTTACTATCAAGGTTTGAAGTTAAATTTTGCTTTCACAAAGCTGGAAAGCTAAAATCAACTCAAACAGAGAAAGAAGTGCAAAATAATTTGTCATTTCTTATTCATTTACTACTTCCACGTTCACATCAACAGTGGATAGACAGGTTAATGCTACAATGCATTGTTATATCTGAATTTTACAAAATAGACATAAAAAACACACCATTTATGTTCCTAACTGAACAAGTATTTCTAATTTCACCGTAAGTCCATGTGAACGCATTGATCTACCTCATCTTATCAGTAGAATAAATAATATGCTCATAGGGCTAATTTTGTTATTTGCAAAACCATTTCTTTGATTCTGCGTTGCGATTAAGATGACGAAAAATGTTAGACTATTATTAACAACAATCATGTTTAGTTACCTTCTCTTTTATTGTTTACACTGGACGAACAAGTTCTGTATCTAGAACAGGAAAAAAACCAACCACAAAATCAATTTTTAAAAGTAAAAATCACAAATAAATAAAACCGTAATGATTTTGCCCTTTTATTGTAAAAACTGTATTGAACAACAAACTTTTTTCTATTTGACTATAAAAGTGTATTAAAACACTAAATTTTCTACCGTCTTAATAAAACGGCCGTTTTAATCCTCTTTTGCAATAAAATGACAAACTTTTTGTCGTTTTATCCACTAGTCATCTGTTCAATTCACTAGCCATGGAATCAAATTGAACCGGCCACACGCAATTGAACTGGCAATACCTTATTGCATTGTGGCTAGTTCACTATGTTTTTAAACTCAATAAGCCGTTGCTGGTTATGCACATGCAATTTTATTTGCGCCCCACTATTTCCAATGTTACGAGTGGTGTTTAATGCGCTATATTACAATGTCGAAAATACTTGGTTTCATTCGGCAATATGCTATGGACCGAAATTTAGTTAATTTTTTTTTTATTTTACTTCATTCGGTAGCATGACATTGAACAAGCGAGTATATTATTTACCATGTTAAGCATTTATACTTAAATCTTATGCATTATGAGATTATTGACATAGTACATCTGTTTATATTTTGGTTTAATTATTCATTAGTCCCCTATGCATAGCACTTGCGATAAACATATAAATGCCAGTCGTTAAAAATAATGAAACGTCTCACTAACCCCAAGGTGCTCTATACCAATAACCATGAGTCAACCACTATCAAATTATACGAAGAGTGTTATGTGCACAAGTCTATCTAGTTCGCTGATTCACATTCTTGATGATCAGGAACCTTTTAGACCCACATGATTCTGTGCCAACCTTAACATGCGGTTGTGAATGATTCCAATAAATATACATGAATCCAATAACTATTCATTCATTATTCACATAAAATAAAAGTGAAATCTAGAGCTTTTTGATGGTTTTGCTGCTTAAATAAGAAAGAAAAAGAGAAAGGAGATTTGAAGCTAAGGTAACTAGAGACTTGAGTAACCAAGGAAACTAAGCTGATAATATATTTTCTAATCTCTCTTTCTTTAAATCTCTCACGGTCAAGTTAAAGGTTGAATGATTTCATACTTCTTGTAATTTTTAAGATCTGTATTATATAATTTAATATGATGTTAAAAACAAGTTATTAGAAGTGGTTTTGATTTATATAATCTTTCCATTAGAAAATGAGTTGTTATGAATTATTATAGGGCCGTATAATATGGAATTTGGTTAGAAAGTAGGAAGTTTTAAGGAAACGCAAAAATAAATAATGATTAACTTTACTATGGATCGCTGGAAACTAGTTAGGTGGTTTCCGAAAGAAAATAAGCATGGCTGAAGAGTTATAACAGGGTGTGGGAAGGAATACAACAATTGATGAAAGGTAATTTAATTAAGGGAAAAAAAACTTAAAGAAAAAATTAAAGAAAATATTTAGTCAGAAGGACACACGCATAAAAATTTGTGAAAATTGGGGTCACATCCCTAAAACCAAATGTAATACACAAAAACTCATTTCAATTGAAACTTTATAAATGCAGTCCCTATTTTTACATCGCCTTAATTCTTTCTCAGAAATACCCTCGTTTATTCATCACGGTTTTGAAATCTTCGTTTCCATCTATCGATCCACTTTCTGAAATCATATAAATAATATTTTCGGTTTATTATTTGCAATAGTTGCATTTCTGCAATAGTTACAGCAATGTCCGCAACTATATACAATAGTTGTAGAAATGTCTGCAACTATATTTAATAGTTGCAGATATTTCTGCAACTATAACATATAGTTGCAGAAATTTCTACAACTATATGCAATAGTGGCAGAAATGTCGGCAACTATATTTAATAGTTGCAGACATTTCTGCAACTATACCATATAGTTGCATTTTTGCAACTATATGCAATAGTTGCAGAAATGTCCGCAATAGTTGTAGAATTGCAGAAATTTATGCAACTATATGGAATAGTTGCAAACTGTTCTGCAACTATACCATATAATTGCAGAAACGTCTGCAATTATTTTCAACATTTGTACATTTGAAAAAACAATTAAAATTGTTCAAAAATTGCTGAATTGTCTGGAAATAATTGCATCTTTACTGCAAATATGAATTTTTGGTATCAACAATGGATCTCATTTTAAAGATCATAAAATTTGTGATTTTTTGGTGAAAACGGTATGTTGATCCGGATTCTGTACATAAAGTTATACGCGTTTGAAGTGTCAAAAACATAAAGGGTATTGGGTCTTTTTGCGTGCGTGAATTTGAAAATAGAGGACGGAAACGTAAGTGTTGGTTGTGAAGGATGTTTTCTCTATTTTGAAACTTATTAGGGACGTGAGCCAAACTTACCCTAAATTTTTTACCGTAAGGACAAAGTCCAAATACAATTTCAAACAAAACAAAGTATTATGTTCGTCTTCGTCCTCCTTCCTTACAATCTGAATTTGACGAAATTTTACTTGAAAAAAAAAATGGCACCACAAACCAGAAACAAATCTACATCTCCAACACAACCTCAGAAATCGACAGTAGATGAACAATGAGCACAACAATCGACAGCCGATGAAAACCTAACTAAGTCGGAAGTGAATCAACAAAATAAAAATCGAAATATCGAATCACTTACGGCAGCAGATGTTCAAAAAGAAAATGAAATGATAGAAGAGGAAAACCTACCTCTAGCGCAAGCTATAGCGACGACAATAATGGAAAAAAACAACAAGCTAAAGCTTAGAAAACCTACATCAACAGAAGAGGAAAAGCAAAATAGAGAAAAAAGAACAAAGAGAAGACATGAAAAAATTACAGCAAGTGGAAGCAGACCAAAAATAAGCAAAAGTATACCAAAGAATGCAACTGATAATATAAAATCAAGCATAACAAAGTTAATATAGTTTTGTTATAGTAACATTGAAATTTTTGGCATAGAACGAAGAAGAGAACATGCAGCAACAAATACCTGCAGAGAAAAAAGTTGAAGACAATATGCAAAAAAGAGAACAAAGAACAAAAGGAAAATGAAAAAATGATTCAGAAAAAAATACAAAAGAAACAGAGGTAACTGATTGCAAAATTATAAAAGTAGCACTAATAATTTCATACTGTTAAATGTATTCTAATGTTATAAAAACAGGAAAAATCTCAGAAAAAAGAAGAGAAATAGCTGCGGATGAAGAATCAGAAGAAAAACAACTCAATTCGGTAAAATAAAAAACATCATAACTTTATACCATGATAAATATTTCAAAAATATTACCTGTAAATCATTTGGTAAAAGAAAAGCTGATAAGTACAACAAACTAATACCTGATTATAAGTAATAATAGTCATTATCATTAAGCGTAAATTGTTTGGTAAAATAGTAGTCAGTATCATTTAGTTGAAACATGATACAAACAAAAAACTGATACATATTTACAAAAGAACTGATACCTATTCACAAAGGAACTCATACCTAGTTATTAAAAACTGATACCTACTTGAAAAAATGATGCCTGCTTACAAAAAACTGATACATACTTAGTACCAACTGATACCTACTTACTGCAAATTGATACATAGTTACTACAAACTTTAAATTATTACAAACTTTAAATTGTTACATATTTAAACATAATTTGTTTCACAAATAACTTATAGTCTTTATTTTGAAATAATAGGATGATGTTGATTTTGTTGATCCACATCCAAAATGCATAAAGAAAGATCACAAACAAAGCAATCTAAAGATAAAAAGCATGAAACTGCTTACAGATGTGGATTGCAGGCAATATTCAAAACGGTAAAACTGATAAAACAAAAAATGCTCTATCCAAGAAGCAGATGGACATAATGAAGAGCACTCCTTTCTAAAACTTCTTTAGAGTTTTTTATGAAGAGAAAATTTGATGAAAGAATGCAAAAAGCATCAACACAATTTGTATGCTTTATACAAATGCTACTCAGTTTGGAAGATGCATTCTTATTTTCCAAAGAAAGAATGAAAGTTACAGCAACGGATATAAGTTTGATTTTTGGCCTACCACTAAAAGTAATTTGCATTGAGCCAACTCAGAAAATGCCAAACAGAACAATTTCAATGCAGTGTAGAGAATTTGCAAAGAGAAACTTCGGCAATTGCACTTATATAACAAGAAATGTTGTGGATAAAAGAATAAAGCAAGAAGTTGCAAAGAAGAAAAAAGAGTATGAAGAAGACTTGCCAATGTTAATAGTAATTGAAATACTTTTAACATTCTTCTTTCCAAACAATCAGCAAAAGTTAAGATGGGAACTTCTACCATACTTAATTAATGTAGAGACAATGCAATTGGTTTCTTGGCCACTAACGATAGAAAAGAATTTCAATAAATTTGTTAAGAAGTTCGTCAATAATCCAAGAAATATGTCGGGATCTCCATGCTTCCATTGGTAAGATAAGTTAATCAAAAATTTATTACTTAATATTTTTAACAAACATATCTAATCAATTCTTTTTATGTTAACAGTATTGCATTTGTGAGAAACCGAGTCTCATTCAACAAAGACAATATTATACTCCTGCTTTACCAAGATTTGCAAAATGGGATTTAAGGAAACTCAAAGACAAAGCAATCAAAGAAGTTTTTGATAACGTGAAAGAGGGTGATGTAAGTAAAAATTCCGTTTAATTTTTGTTAATCAATATGCTTTAACTCTTATCTAGAATAAAGTTTAATTGTCTATTCTTTCTTCTATAACATTAAACAGATACTACAGTGATCAAAAATTGATATCATATCATTACGTAGTAAATAGTATCAAAAACAAAAAACTGAATGAAAAAAACTGATACCATATGTTTACTTTCTTGAAACGAATACTAATAGTATCATAAACTGAAACAAGAATTGCACAAACTGATACCAAATGATTACATGCTAAACTAATTGTGGAAGTATTCAAAACTGATACTAGAATCCAAAAACTGATACCTTATAGTTCCATAATTTACACTGATACTACAATCCAATAACTTATACCATAGTTATACATCCTTGAAACTAATACTAATATTATAAGGAACTGATACTAATAATATTAGAAAGTGATACTAGAATTCGAAAAATGATACCACAGTTTTATATGATTGAACTTGATACTAATAGTATCAGAAATTAAAAAAATAGCTATTGGTTTTATTGCATACTATTTTCTTTTTTCATAACAGTAAAAATTCAGTTATCATTGTAAATTGAATCATTGCTTAAAACTGAAACAAATTTTCCAACACCAATTTTCTAGGTGAAAGAAATCACAAATCTCAGCCCATATGAAGAATGTCTACTTCAAACAGAGACTGTTGAACACAATTTCTCCAAAATTCAAAAAGAAAAGCATGGAAAGAAAAGAAAGTTTGAAAAAACCAAAGAAAGTGCACATTCATTTGAGGAAGACATAAGCATCAGGATCTTCCAAATGCATATAAAAGATTTGGAAGAAGAAACAAAGAAAACAAAAAAAGAATTGGAAGTAAAAAAAAAAAGAAAAGAATTAAAGCAGAGCAAGAAGTTTTCAGGTCGAAAGAAGAGTTGAAAGAAATTAAGTTGACGCTGAAAGATAATGAAGAGAAAAGATCAGAGGCTGAAGATAACACCAATAAATTTGAAGATGATTTGAATGACATTGAAGAAAATGGTGAAAGTAAAAAAGAAAGTTTCAATGTATAAAGCGAGATTTTACAAACTGAACTAAATGCAGATACTTTTGTAGAAATGGAAATAGGAAGAAATGAAGAAAATAAAGAAACAAAAGCTGAAAAGTGTGTACAAAAAGAGCAGATAAAACAGAAGAAATGGAGAAACATATGCCCATCGAAATAGAAAGTGAATTGGGTAAAATAACAAACAATGAAGAAATACAATGTGAACATGAAGAAAAAAAACAGACTCCAACTGAAGTGCATCAAAAAAAAGGAGTTGGAAAAAGACAGTCAAATGCAGAGAGACAAAATAGAAGATACTCAACATCTTCAAGAGGATATAGATGTAAAAAATCAAAATGCACCATACGTCATTTCAGTGCTTGACTTTACCCCTCCATCTTTCAAACTTTACGACACACAAGATTTTGAAAGTGAAAAAATTGAAGAAAGAAAAAAAAGATGCAGAAGAACCTGTGCAACCAGCTATTAGAAAAGAGAAAGAAACAGTCACAAAATTAAGTGACAAAAAAATTGAAGCAACACAAAAAAGGACAGCTTCTTATATTCAAAGATTGAAGGGAAGAACAAGAGTGAAAAAACAACGTGATAGCTTTGAATATGGGATGAAAGAAGGAAAAAAAGTTGCAAATTAACCAAAACCCCAAAAAAAAGATGTTGAAAACAAAAGTGAACAAGAAAACAGTCCAAAGCCACTTTCAATAATAGAGCCAACACTTTCAAAGATAGGGCTTGGACATTGCAAATATTTAATCTATCTCAACATTGAACAACAAGACGTGATCACAACTTTATTTTCATTAACGATATCATCAGAAAAGTAAGTGTACAAATATGTATATTAATTTTAAATATGAAATTAAGTTTATCTAACATATACAATTTTTTTTATCAAAATAGTGTAGTGGCATGGGAAGACAATGGCACAATCAGAGGAGGTTGTGTCATAACAAAGAATACACTTAAAAATCTACTAGAAGGAAACAACACAGACGGGCAGGTACATAATATTTTTTTCTTTACATCAACACTAATACCAAAATAAAAACAAAAATGATACCCAAATCCACAACATACTTAAATTCACTTGATGCTTTATTATTTTTGTACTTATCAACATACATAGCCACTATTAACATTACTGATACTATTAACAATTTAATATTACTTCACCAATAAAAAATCTTATACTTTACTGATTTTAATACAGATTATAGATTGTATATTTCAAAATGTAGACTGGAAGAACACAACTATACTTTCACAACTATAATGACGGTAAATAAAACTTTAATATTCAAGTACATAATAATTGCTTCATTTATTAAATCATAACTTATTTTCATATTAAACAGAAAGCAATTATGTGTGATATAAAGGGTGCGAAAAAAATTCTTGTCCTCCTTACGCTAGAATCTATTGTACAAGACAAATTTGCTGAAAGTATATATTTTCCTTTGCATTGTGAGAACCACTGGACATTAGTGACTTTAACATAACCAACAATGCAATGGTGCCATGTTGATTCTAACCGCCCTAGAAGATCAAATGAAAGAAAACAATTCCAGTTTAAATGAAGCTACAAAATTGGTATGAGATTTCTCTTTCTTTTAAAAAAAATACTTATCATGGTGAATATGACCTAAATTTTTAATATATTACATGTTTTAGAGACATGAAATAGAGAAACATGCTCCAAGAAATCTGGAAAAGAAATAACATAACAGACATGGTGGTGAAACAAGATGATATGCATTAAATAAAGTGTGCACAGCAAGCAGAAGACACGTAAGTTTTTTTCGTAAAAATGTTAGCTATTGAGAACAAAATAAACAATACAATTGAAACTACTAATTATAATTAATCGACAGTTCCTCATTACTCAAACTATCTATGTTTTGCATTTTAATTTTCCATACATACTTCTATACATCATTGTATACCTTTTATGTTTAATTGACTTTGATTCTTAATAAAAATATTGAAAATTATTATCTCTCAATTCAATAAACTTTTAATTTAGAAATAAATAGTTACTACAGGGAAAAAAACCGATACCTACATAAAAGAAACTGATTCCTACAGAAACAAAACTGACACCTACAAAAAACAAACTGATACCTACAGAAATTAATACTTAGTATGCTAGTAAAGCTGCAAAATATTTTAATTCAAAACATACTATATGCTTGTACCATTATCTCTTAAATTCAAATTTTTGTATTATTTATAAACCTGTTAATACAATAGATGCAAATTGATACTAATATTACATTTTGGTTTCAACAGGCTTGACTGTGGGGTATTTGTAATGATATTCATCATTTTACTGAACAAAAGTAGGATACCAATAAAAATTGAAAAGAAAGAAGTATTATCAACAAGAGCAAGGATTATACATGCAATATTAACAGATGATGAACACTACTGGGGTCTGTCTAAATACATGTCAAGCCTAGAAGAACAAAGAAAAAAAAGAACTGAATTCACATTGCGTTATTTCACAATTAAATTTGGTACCTGTAAAGTAATGTTGTTCTGTTGAAATTTGTACTTTTGAAGTAATGATGTTCTATTGAAATGTGTACTTGTGTAATGATATTCTGTTGAAATTCATACTCATGAAGTAATGTTGTTCTGTTATTAAAACAATGCTGCTTTTATTTGTGAAAACAATGCTGATCTCCTGAAATGATATGCTGTGGTTGATGTTATTTTCTTTTCTTATTGTTTGTATTATAAGAAAATTAACTAGTGTATGTTCTATCATCCAACTATGGATCCTACATAATAGTATTAGTTTTATGATGAAACTATCAGTTGTATAATGATATTATCAAATTTCATATATCTCAAAACAAAACAATAACTGGACATCAGTTCTTATGACTGATGGTATCGGTTTTGTTAAAACATACACTCAACATACTTTATGAAACAACAATTAGTGCAGGTCTCACGTTTTGCAAACACCAGATATCATTCTAATTATTTAGTAGTACTGATTTCAATTCTAGCATGTATTATAATACAAAAACTGATACTAACAACAAATCAAAAATGATAATAAAGCTGTTTATATCCAACCAACCAAACGTTATCTCCAACAAAGATAACTGATACCGAAACTGTAAAAAATGATACCAAAACTTAAAAAAACTGATACATGTAAAAACTTATAAAAACTTCTACTGTAAAAAATGATACTGTAAAAATGATACTGGTACAAAACTTGTAAAAACAAACAACAAAACTGATACTGCAAAAACAAATAACTGATTCTATCATCTATACTAAAATAGCTGAAATTAAAATCAAATTCATAATATGCTATACGAAATACAAATTAATAACAAAAGGATCAATTACTATAGATCACTGAAACAAGTCTCACATACACTTATTCTCTAAACAAATTAAAAATGTAAAATCAAATCATATCCTCTTTGTAGCTTGACAATTCCGTTTATTATGACCAAATTGCTTGCACTCTCCACATCTGTTTTGCTTGTTATGAAAATATGAAAATCCTCCTTCGCGCTTCACTGATGGTCTACCAGCGCAATGTTTCTCTTTTGGTGGCTTGATAACATCTTGAATGCTACCATCAACAATACGCCTATCATAATTTGGAATAGGATTTATAGCATTGGCATAAGAACATCGATAAGCATCAACAGTGAAATAATTCTCGAAAAAATCATATACAGACAACTTAGACTTGTTCATACACTTTATAGCATGAGCACAAGGAAATCCCGTAATTTTCCATTGGTTGCAAATACAAACCCGCTCCTTCAAATCAACACAATGAGTGTTTGGAGATTTCACTTCAAAAGCAAAATCAGAAGATTTATATACATCCCATCCAAATCCTTCTTCAATCAACTCATCTAAACGTAACTCCATAGAAGGACAATGAGTTGTTCTCCACAAACGACATTCTTCTCTTCTTCTAGCCATTTGTTCCATAATCTTAACACGAATACCATCTAAACACAAAGTAATAGGCAATGCTCGTTCATTTAAAATCCAATTATTAAAACTTTCTACAACACTGGAACTATATTCACCATAACGTTTCCCTAAAAAAAAATCAACCGCTTATCAAATGGCTTATCCTTTAAAAAATTCACACCAGCAACACCACCAATTTGAAAAAACTTAGAATATGCTCCTTCAAATTCATATAGATTAGAAGCTCTAGAACAAATTTTGAATAAATCAACAATAGACACATTTGCATTTTTGGCTTTCATTGCTGAAAGAAGATTTTGCTCCATATGCAAATAGCAATAACTGTGATTATCTGAAGGAAAAACATCACGAACACCTGAAAGCAAACCTTGGTGCCGATCTGACATAAAAACTAAAGTACGCTCTTCTCGAAGCATTTGTTTTAAATGATTCAAAAACCATGTCCAGTTATCCACATTTTGTACAGAAACTACACTCATAGCTAAAGGGAAGAAACCTGCAAATGCAAAAATAATTAGTAAAAAAAAAGTAATTACGACCATAAATATAAAACGATTCATAAAAATGATACTGACAATAACAAAACTGATACCTAAAACCTGAAATGACCATTATGAAAATATTGATAACCACAACATTATGCACATTAATCTTCATTCTAAAACAACAAAGAAACAAAAATTGACATATATTATGATACAAAGGAAATTTCAATACTACATAACTATAAAAAATACCATATATGAACCTACTTACTTGAAACCGATACTAACAATATACACAAATTGATACTAATCTCCAGTTTAGCAGTATGAAATTACTATACCAAATACAAACTTACAATTCAATACAACGAAAATTCTGATACTAGAAACTTGCTACTTATAAACTACAATTCTTAAAACTGATACCAACATAATACAAATTATGATAAAAAATATATTTAATTATTATGCCAAGTATTATGATCTCAATACAAATAACTCAAATCTGAATACAAAGACATACCTTGATCACCATTTTTTGCAGTAGCACCCATCAACACACCAGGACGTCCCTTCAAGTGAGTAGCATCTAAGAATATTATAGGACGACAATACTTGAAGCCAAGTAAATAAGTGCCAAAAGCAATAACCACCCTTTCTAATACATTACTACAAGGATCAACATCCATATCAACATAACTATCTGGATTAGATTTCTTCGCTGCTTCCAAATACCAACTCAAATCATTATAAAATAAAGCATCATTACCATGCAACTCCATCAATGCAAGTTGTTCCCCATGATAAGCATAACCATAAGACAACTGAAAATTGTATTCTCTTTTTAAATCAAGTATAATATCCTTAGGCTTTTTACTTGGACAATCGCGGATCTCGTCAATAATCATCGATGTAAAAACAAACTAGATATATGTGGATTATTCACATGTCTAAGACCAGCCCGACAAGAATGATCAGGAACCGAATTTCTCATAAAGAACCTTCTCAATTCTATAGAATCACGGGAACCATGGACTTTGAAAAGACAACCATCTTAATATGAAGAGAAAATCACAGTAACTCTTGTAACACAATTCTTTAAAAATACTAATTCATACCCCTTTTGAAGTTGATATGCCATCAAAAACTCTCTAAAATGTTCAGCTCCTCCAAAACAAAAACCAACAAAATCGAAAATGCTTAATGTCGACCCTCTCCTCGACATATCTTTTAAATAACTTTTACCATTAACAACAACATTTGAACAGACAGATACAGTAGAAGATGAAGAAGCATGGACATAGGATGAACTTGAAATAGAAGCACATCAACAACTTCCAATTCAGAACACTTAACCTTAACAGTAAAACCGAATTGAATTGTCTTTCTTCTGATTCTTTATCCGCAGCTTTTTTCCCTTTTTTTCCGAGATTTTTCCTGTTTAACAATTTTCATAACACTAGAATACATTTAACAGTATGAAATTATTAGTATTAGTTTTCTAATTTTGCAATTTCAATTAACTCTATTTCTTTTTGTATTTTGTTCTGAATCATTTTTTCATTTCTTCTTTTTATTCTTTGTTCTCTTTTTTGCATATTGTCTTTAACTTTTTCTCTGCAGATATTTGTTGTTGCATGTTCTCTTCAGCGTTGTATGCAAAAAAAATCAATGTTACTATGACAAAACTATATTAACTTTGTTATGTTTGATTTTATATTATCAGTTACCTTTTTTGACAAACTTTCACTTATTTCTGGTCTGCTTCCACTTGCTGTAATTTTTTCATGTCTTCTCTTTGTTCTTTTTTCTCTATTTTGCTTTTACTCTTCTGTTGATATAGGTTTTTTAAGCTTTAACTTGTTGCTTTTTTCTTTTATTGCCATCGCTATCTTTTGCGCTAGAGGTAGGTTTTCCTCTTACATCATTGCATTTTATTTTTGAACATCTGCTGCTGGAAGTGATTCGACATTTCGATTTCATTTTGTTGGTTCACTTCCGACTTAGTTAGGTTTTCATCGGCTGTCGATTATTGTGCTCGTTTTTCATCTACTGTCGATTTCTGAGGTTGTGTTGGAGATGTAGATTTGTTTCTGGTTTGCGGTGCCAGTTTTTCTTTCGAGCAAAATTTCGTCAAATTCTGAGTGTAAGGAAGGAGGAGGAAGACAAACAGAATAATTTTTTTGTTTGAAATTGTATCTGGACTTTTGGCTTTGGGCTCTGTCCTTACGGTAAAAATTTTATGCACGTGTCCTTCTGACTAAATATTTACTTTAATTTGTCCTTTAAATTTTTTTCCCACTTTAAAAATATCAAGATTGAAATCTTCAAAGTATTTTTAGATTGCTTGAATTTAAATTCTAAAGGAGGGTTTTTTTAGGTATGTGAATATTTTCAAATGAAGAAAATATTCGTATAAATAATTATTTATTGTTTCGGAAATTCAATATAAGATATATAAAATGTCTTGAGACAAAATTAATTTTTTTCAACTGATTGATTTTAATTTTATTAAAAGTGATTGAATGATTTAGATATAAAGCATATACACACACACACGTACACACAATGTTAGGAAAATAAAAATAAAAAATGGTGAATTGCTATTTTGAAAAAAAATATAAAGATTTTTGAAAATGTTTTAAATAATATTTTTATGAATTAAATAATGTTTTCAAAAGAGTGATTATTTTTGGAAGTGAAAATAGAATAATTGAAAGTATGAAAAAAAATTGAGTTTAAATTTTTTTTAACATAATTATTTGCATATGAACTCATATGCATATATTGTTACACGTCTAGTATACCAAAACAGAGAATAATCAATTATAAACTCGTCTCACAAGTTTATTAATCAGATTTCCACTACTCTGAAAGTCTGTATTAGCTAATTTAAGCAATAGGTATGTCATAATTAAATTACAACAACAAACGAACAATTATAGTAATAATAACTATAGCGATATATCAAACGTTATACTATTTAAAGAAATAGCACAACGTAAAAACGAATATATATATATATATATATATATATATAAATCAATTTATAAACTTAACCGGTTTGAAGAAGGAAATTCCGTTTGAGGCTTGTCGTAACAATTTTCTTAAGATTTTATTTAAAATCTCCCAAGATACAACAGACGTAATCTGCACGAGATTGTAACGAGTACGTCAACTCTGTGATATGTTGTATAGAGCAGTAGAAAAGAAGAAGCAGAAGAAATTAGAATTGGAATGGGATGAGAATGTGATCAGAATTCTCTCCTATTTATAATTTCGTTCGCATCCCTTCAAACAGTCGCACTCGTTGCCTTTTGAACCGCTACTGTTCAATAACAGGTCGCACCCGCTTCTGTTTGCCCATCGGTCACACCTCTTCATTCATTCCGCGTCCGCTTTTGAACAGTCGCGTCTGTTCGTATAGCGTGCAACTGTTAGAAACCCCGGCCCAGTTTTGCAGCAAAAATAGGATCATTTAGATCCAAACCTGAGCACAGCCCAGTTCGGTCGGGCGGCGGCGACGGCGCACGCGCTTCTGGTGGTAATGCATGATCTCCCTCCTCATAACAAAGCATACATTTGGGTGCCTGTATGCCCCAACCTTTTCATTGCAAAGCCATATATATACAAGTATCAATTTTGGCGACGTGAGACTTATGTATATTTTCATTCAATAGGAATTCCAACAAATATTGTTGTCCATATTCATCTATTTATTGATATTTTCTACGCATTTTGTAACCATTATGACTTACCTGAAGTTCTCAACTTCAGCAAGTGTTTATACCCAGTAATAGTATTATGCGTCTAAGACATGGATACTTTCATGTTGGATAGTAAAGAAGTACAACTAAATGATTTACTGCCCCACATGCATGCTCTTACAGAGAACAAGGTTAATAGATGGTTTTAGTCCATAAAGTCAGTTAAATAATTATTTGACTATTACAGATCTAATAATAAGTAGTAGATGACTAAGTGAACTATATTGAAGTTATTATACATGTAGCCTTATTTTTATTGCATTCTTAAGTCTAGAAAGTAGATACTTATGCTACTCTTCTTTTGAATTTTGTTACAGTTAAAAATTTAAGAGGTTGAGCTAACTATAAAGTATAGTAATATATTGCGGCTAATTATAGTTTGAAAGAGTCTATGTATTATGTTTGGCAAATGGAATGCCTTCATCTTCTTCCAGATTTGTGTAACTGTTGCATTAGTTATTAGGATTTGCAATATTCCAACCTGTATGAAACTCTTTGAATTTATTTTTTCTTAAAAAAACCGGCAGTAATAGGCTGCTGCTCAGCAGCACTAGTAAAAAAAAGATGCAAAAAGAATGTTCAAATCGTTAACATTACTTGGGAACTGATAAATCCAAATATGTTATCATATATGTAAATATATAAGTGAATATGCTTTTGCGTTTTTCTATTAGTCCCACATCATGGGATATGTTCCATCTCATGCTCCAATGCCTATATATAAAGGAGCCTGTGTAATGTAATTATATGAATCAATCTGATATAACCAATTCTCTGAATGAATAAAATATCTCCATTCTTTTACTCTAATGGCTTCTTCTCTTATTTCTTTAAAACATATTCTTATTTGTTTATAACACGTTATCAGCACGATCTACAATTGTGATAATTTATTATGAAATCAGATCTAATCTTCTCCAGATCTAATTATAGATCTCAAAACGGTAAGTTATTTTTCTATTATGATTGATATAATCTTCCAAATTATTATTTTTTATATATCTCATTCCATTCTAGATCTACTTCTTCAGATCTAAATCTATTGTATTATTTTTTAGATTTTATTATACTAGTCTTATAATTTTATATCTTATATAGATCTAAACTTTGAGATCTAATTCTTATTTTGTTGGTTATTATATTTCAGATCTAATTTGTTTGTTGTTGCTATTTTTCTGATCATATTATATTGTTGATCTCAATATCATGCTTATTTTTATGTTTTATAGTTCATTTATTTTGGAATGCAAGTTTGAACTTGACAAAATTTGATATTGTTGATTCAACAAATTTATTGAATTTGATTGCATTTAGTTTGGATATGGATTTGAGAAATCAATCACGGTTGGTAAATGAAGTTTTCATTTTGAAAACATTTTGATTTGATTTAGATTTAAATGAAGACTTTGGAAATTATTTTGATATACGATTTATATTTCCAGAAGAAATATTTTATTGTTTCTAAGAGAAACAAATATAAATATAATACGTATCTAGAAGATCGTATTAAGTGAATGGAAACATTAGTAAAAGCTTACATGATAAGCTTAATATCTTCCAATGTTTCCTTGTTAAAAAAAAAAGGAAAAAGGAAATAATAATTGAGAACCTGCAGTTTTCATAAATCAGTAAATTACAAGTTTCCTCAAAATAAAGAACCATAAGTTCTAACTAAAAAAAAAAAAGAAAAAAAAGAGGATCGGAAAATTGAATCATAAAAGAAAAGGAAATAAGTTTGAACAACCTGGAGTTGTGCAAAGATTTTTTTTTCCAACCAGAAGTTGTATAACTCAAAGTCCAAGACCTGAAGTCTTGAATTATGAAAAGATTTTCTGACAATGTTTTAGAGATTTATTTATATTTATATTGCAAAATCTAACATCCCAGAAGAGATGTTATAGGAATTTTATTTTAAAATTATGTGAAAGGATTGTCTAGTAATACTAACCTGAAGTTAGATCATTTCTTCGAAGATGAAGGAAACTTCATTAATGATGAAAATCTAAGTGCAGTAATAAATGATATGGTCGAATTGACCAATAATAGCAGCCTGAAGTCTGCTATGTGGATTTTATTTTATTTCAGTTCAATAAATCAGTTTGAAGTTGGTAAAACCCAAGTATTGATAATCTTTGGGTGTGTTTTCCAAACTATATATTTGAAGAAGTACATTTTAATATTCTCCAGAAGAGATAATCCATATGACATACTCTTGAAGAGATGTTTTATGATTTTTATATTTCAAAATCCAAACATCCTAGAAGAGATGTTGTAGAATTTTGTCAATTATGTAGAAAAAGATATTGATTATTGATGACATGCCAAAAACAATGTATATAAAGTATCTTTAGAAGTGATATGTACCACTCTAGAAGCGGTGTTTATGAAATATCCCCAGAAGTGATATTATATCATCGTATAGCACTATAAAAGAATTGCCTATAAAATATTGTCAAATGTGATAATAAATTATCCAAAATTCAATCGTCTATTGTCATAGACCCGTAGCTCCATTAGACAAATAATGATATGTAACCTTTTACTTTTCAGAACTTACGATGAATCAAATATTATATGCACAACTATTCTTGAAGAAATATCTTTATATATGCTCCTGAAGAGATAATCTATATGTCGTATCATAATTTTCACTAAAGCTATATAAATACGGTCTTGAACAAATCGTTATGTGCAACCATTATAATTTCTTATTTTTATAACATTTCAAGGGTCCAGAAGATACTCTTATTTATGTTGTAAATATATCTATTTTACTGAACTCTCTAGAGGAGATGTTTATATATAATTATAAGTTAGTATATATTTTCTAATAAACAATCATAATTAATGTTCAATATTAATATTAGAGATATGATCAAGGAATAATGATATAATTTTTTTAGTAATAACAATAATTTATTCAAAAAAATAAAAAAAAAAAGAATAATGATATTGAATACCAATGTTACACTCCAGAAGTAGTGGTTCTATCTCTTGCATCTTACTTTCAGTTGGTGAATATAATTTTGTCACTGTATTTAAAGTTTGATATGCCATTTTAAAAGCAATTACAACAAAAATCTCCAACATGGATATTTTATGCTACTGTAAAAGTAGTAATTATGTAATATGTATAAAATAAACAGTGTATATTGATATGGCATTCAAATAGTGCATATATATATATATTATATATATATATATATATATATATATATATATATATATATATAAGAGAAAGTTCACTCCAGAAGTGGTGATACTAATATATCTCTAGAAGAGATTTATAAATTTGAAAATGATAACATATCTCTAGAAGAGATTTATTTATATTTTGGTAATTTTATTAAACCAAATAAGTGTACATAAACTTGATTATAAAGGATCCTAATTTAGCTTAGATTAGATCCTAAAAGTTTGAGAGCTAAGAGGAAATCTGTATCTGTAACATTCCAAGCATCTAGAAGATACTATTATTATTTTTGCTGTAATTTTTTTTATAGAACTCTCAATAGAGATGTGTAGAAATGTCTATATGCAATTAAAAATTACTCCTTGATAAGTAATCATACTTAGTGCTCAAAACTGATATTTGAGATATAATTGAGAAATAAAACTTAACAATTTGAAGTTGTGTTATATTTTGTTCGAACCAGAAGTTCGATATGGTTTCAAACCAAACGTTTTGAACATTATCATTCGGTTTTGACAGGTTTGCATTGACATTGATTTATAAATAGAAATTAATAGTTTTGATCCTTGTAATAGTTTGTTCCAAAAATCACTAATTCAAATGAGAAAGAATATGAAAATTTTACAATATACATGTGATACGTGGACGCACGTATACATCCATATATGTAAATATTTAGCTAACAACCTGAAGTTTGTTATAAGCTATTATTTAGTGATTATGCATAGATATTATTTAGTGATTTAAAATTCAATCAACATAAATGTTGAATGACCTGAAGTCATGTATGTATTCAAATGATCTACACAATAAGTAAATTCCTCCAATTGCTTAGATCAATGAATGAGAATAAACTCTAATAATCAATATCAATTGAATGCATCTTACAAAAGAATTATCCTCCTATTATTAATATGTATGATGTATTTGCTAGTAGCAATATCATAATGGATCAAAATAAGAATCCAAAGATGATTATTATTTAATGTGACAATGTTTGTCAACATTGAGGGGGAGGATAAAGGGATACAAGTTCATTTTGATCATCAGTGTTAAATATTTATTAAAATACACAATGATGCAAAACATTATCAATATTATCCCTAGTAGACTTTCTCCAATATAGATTTGAATCCCTGAAGGATCAAAATTTGTAAACCACATCTGAAATATGGTTCAAAAGTCAGTTCAAAATATTTTTGGAGTTAGTAATAAAGATGCCAAATAAAGGAGGTGAGTGTTCTTGAAGAAACACATAAGGATGCTCTGAAAGAGATCCATGACATGATTCTCAAATAACCCTAGAAGTGGGTTAGGTACCTAAAACATGATAATTAAAGAGATCTCAATAAATCATGTCTAGAACTGACAAGAAATAATCATCGATGATAAATTTGTAAATAATAAAGCGCTTATATTTATAAATAGATTAAGAATCTTGAATTAGGGGAAAACATGACTGACCATCATGAACCCTTTAATAGTAGAGAAATATGGACATGTAGTCCGCAAAGTACCGAAAGTACTTGAAATGCTTAATATACCCTGAAGGTATAAATGTGGTTTAAAATCATATTAAATAATGAAAGTATATAAATTCCTGAAGAATATAAATAACTTTCATTGTTATAAACAATGCAAAGAACAAGGAGAGTAAATTTCAATCTACTTTTAAGTATTGTTGTAATGAAAATCTTGATATAACTCAAGATGAGTAGATTACTTCCTACTTTTTAGTAATGTTGTAATGAAATTTTTAATATTCATGAAAAATGTATAGTCGCAATGCGCAAAACTAATTTGAAGCGCAAAACTAATTTGAAGCACGAAAATGAAAACATGTGAAGTGTTTTTCATAAAAGTAGCATACAAATTGCATAAAATGCAAATTATATTTGAAAGAAACAATCTTAGAAAATTTGATTGTATTGAACGAAACTATTAATAAATTGTATTATTAATGAGACATATATTTATAGATCCAGAAGTATCTATAACCAATTTGAGTTATCGAAAGACGAATACAAATTCAGAGGAAACTATTAAATCAGGGGGAGCATCTATAAGTATTTTATAATGCACTTTTTTTCCTTAACTAAGATTTTTCCCACTGGGTTTTTATTAGTAAGGTTTTAATGAGGCATTATCTTGATCCAGAAGTATCAACTCCCTAGTAACATTTGAAATAAGCTATAATGTACTCTTTTTCCTTATTTAAGATTTTTCCCACTGGGTTTTTCTTATTAAGGTTTTAATGAGGCATTATCTTGATCTAGAAGAATCAAACGTCTTTTCAAGAAATAACATCTCAAATATGTTATTTAAGTTAAATTATATTTTTATCCTTGACTAAGGTTTTTCCCATCGGGTTTTCCTTTGTAAAGTTTTTTACTGACGTATTAAATTGATCCAGAAGTATCAAACTCTATGTGATGCAGTAAATTATTGAAATATGACATACTATATTGTACTCTTTTTCCTTCACTAAGATTTTTCCCACAGGGTTTTACTTAGTAAGGTTTTAATGAGGCATTAGTTTGATCCAGAAGTATCAAGCTTTATTTAAGAAATAAGAAAATAAATTATGTCATTGTACTCTTTTTTCTTCACTAAGATTTTTCCCATTGGGTTTTTCTTAGTAAGGTTTTAATGAGGCATTATTTTGATCCTGAAGTATCAAACTCTTATAAGGAATATCATTTTTAGTATGATATTTATGATTTCACAAGTTGCACTCTTTTCCTCGTTCAAGGTTTTTTTCCCACTGGGTTTTTCTAATAGAGGTTTTTAATGAGGCAACAGACAATATCTATATCAACTGAATGGATGTATGAAAGCAAGATAATAATGATAGGGAGCAATTGTTATGGACGTTTTAAAAGAAACAATTTCTAGCAACCATATGAGCATCCAAGATTTTGAAGACGCATATTCAAGGGGGAGTGTTATAATATATGTAAATATATAAGTGAATATGCTTTTGCGTTTTTCTATTAGTCCCACATCATGGGATATGTTCCATCTCATGCTCCAATGCCTATATATAAAGGAGCCTGTGTAATGTAATTATATGAATCAATCTGATATAACCAATTCTCTGAATGAATAAAATATCTCCATTCTTTTACTCTAATGGCTTCTTCTCTTATTTCTTTAAAACATATTCTTATTTGTTTATAACAAAATATTATTAGTAACTTATAATCTGCAAAAATTTATCATTTATTGATGTATGGAAGTAAATAGTCAGGTATACATCGAGTATTAGTGCATAGTAAGTATGATAAAGTATGTAAGAAATAAATTAGAAACTTAGCGTTCATATTGAAGAGTTTAATGGAATTTTTTTAGATTAAATTCAATCAAAGGAAATTGAGCATGGTAACATATATCTTAACATTGGGTAGATAAAAAGGTACTTTTACAAACATTTAAATAATCTCAATCTGGGATTTTAATAATTAGATTGATAATAAGGGAGTGAAAGCTTTGTATTGTGGATTCCAATGAATAATGAATCATTATTTTTAATGCTTAGCAATGTGGAAAGAATATATGGATTTGTCAACGTGTTTATAAACACATATTTGTGTTTAAATAAGCATAACTTCCAATGATTTATCTTGATTTCTATGTTTTGCCCAAAGTTAAGAGTATAAGCTACAACTTTTATTTGCAAATACGATCCGAAGGTCAATAGCTTCAAACGAACAAGTCCAGAGTTAACTGAAAAAGTAACGCACATGCCTCATACCACGTGTTTAACTAAATCGTTTAATTTTCTTTCTCATACGTTCGAAAAGTGCAAAAACGTGTATTTTATATAGAAAATAATTTGTTTGAGAATACGAGTTTATAAAAAAGAATTGAAATCCTATGAATATTTTCTTCGAGAAGCTCTATATATTGAAAATATTGCATATTATATAGCTTTGAGGCGATTTCATTTTTAAACAAATCCAAAAAAAGCGTTTGTCCCAAAGTTATAGAAATTTTTATATATGAAAGTCTTTTATAGAAATTATTTTATAAAATGCGCACGGTGTCAGCAAATGCACAAAATTCTTCATGAAATCAACATTCAAAACACACACATAACCTTATTAATCCAATGTATGGATTTAGTATAATATTGGCTTGTCCATATAGGATCAAAGCCTTTACAAATCAACATCAAAATTTGTTTTAGAAACCCATGTAAAAACAAATCAAATTTTCAACGGAAGCAAAACATACTCCGATTTGAAATTTTACGGCATGTTTCTATAAGCTACAGAGGTCGGAATAACCTGAAATTTGATATGCATAGAGTTCAACAATAATAATATCAAACAAAAAAAATAATGGACACAATCTGAGAAGAAATAATAGAGATATAAGCTCTCAAAATTGGACTCACAGCCAGATTTACTGTCAACAGTTGGAGCAAAACATGCTCCAAGTCAAACTTTGACAACATGTTGCTATGGGCTACAAACGTTGGAATGACCTGAATTTTTACATGCATAAAGGCCAACAACTATACTTTAAATTGAAAAATGAATCATGAAATTTGGACATGGTATGAGAAAATTATGATGTCTCAAAGTTGTACCCAGGCAATGATTTCACTGTGAAAATCTGGAGCAAAAGCATGCTCCGAATTAAAGTTCGGCGGCCAATTTCTATAAACTACAGAGGTCGGAATGACCTGAAATTTTGAATGCATAAATTTTAACATTCATACTATATACTGTAAAATAAATCACATAATTTCGACAGGAAACGAATGATATACGATGTCTCAAACATGTATTCATTCATTGTTTGCAGCAGCTTGGAAAATGGGAATGTGCCCAGGCTTGAAAACCATCTCGGGTTCATCTTTCAGGCGACTAGTGGATGACCAATGACCTCTGATTAAACTGAACTTTTGTATGCATATTGTTTAACACTTTAGCTTTTAACTGGTAAAAGAATCAACGAATTTCGATAGGAAACGAAAGAGATACATTATCTCAAACATGTACTCATGCCATATTTGCAACAACTCAAAATCAATGTTACCACAAACGAATTTGCAAATTAAACAACCCAATTCATCACTGTGGAACTTGAAGCAAGCTAGAATATGTGAGGTTACTCTCACCCAAAATTAACAGCAAAAGATTAGCGATTTCCAGCAAGCAATATGAAGAAGACAGCAACTTTTCTACTCTAGAAAATTAGAAATCACCTCTCGTTCTAAATGCTAAAAACGCATGTTTATAAAGTGGACTACACTTGTAGTGTAACAAGCCGGACATTTTAACAATTTTTATAATGTAGTTAACTAAATTTTTCATAAAAATTTAAACTAATGAATTTAGCAGTGAAAATTTGATATTTGGTATGCATTTATTTAAACATAGAGGTGTTGGATTTTCATTGGAAAATATGCAAGTCAGTTCTATTGTATAATTTTCAATTTCTATTTAAAACCAGTTAGTTTGATATAAGTAAAATGTTTTTGAAACTTGAATTTTTATATAATAAAATTTTAAATCATTTTCTAAGTGAGATGTTATATTTAATTTCATCAAATTTGGACTACTCTAGCTCCGTCTATATTATTTTCAATGGTTCAGCAGCATTTTGACAGTGAATATCGACTTTTGATATGATAATCATATCGTTGAAATCTATATACCTTTTTTGTCTCGTCGTGCTGATCTCCGTATTGTATTCATTTGTGTTTTCGACGTCCGGTACGTGGAAAAATCTGCAAAATAATTAGCCGTATCGGTGACCGTTTGGTTTCAATATATCCATTCGTTTGTCCATTAGCTGAAACAAACAACCACTTGCTTTTAATATTTTTCTAAATCCAAGGTATTGACTTTAGTTATTCCATCTTTTCATTTATATTGCTATTTCATTTTTCATTTGTTCGTTCGTGTTCTATCTCTTCTCTGCCTTGTTTTTTCTTTTGCTCTGTTTTGAAAAAAAAAAAAATATAAGTAAAAAAATATATTATATACGATTGCTTATAGAACTGTGAAACTGTTCATCACCTTCTTTATGCAAAGCATGTGACCGAGCACAGTACTCCCCATCGCATTCACGCCATTCGTCTCCGAGCTCGTCCCATCTCCGATGAACCACTTGCATGCCCAGATCCAGACCACCTGTCACACGCCAGCATCAACCCTCCACATGACTGCCTAACCAGCATCCATCTTCCTTTCCTCCACCCACCACCTAGTAACAGCACCTCCCCTCACTTGAACCCGAACCCTCCTCCAACCTTCGCTGCCACCGAGACAACCTGCTCCAACCACCACTACATCTCTTACACTTAGTTCTGCTCCGCCGAACACCCCGCCACATAGCGCTGCCAATCCCTTGCTCCACTCATCAAACATCAGCCTCTACCGCATAGCGTACCTGATACCCACGTCCATTCCCTTGTTCCACTTCGCCCTCGCCATAGCCTTCAACTCTCTACCTTCTTCCCTCAGCCGACCACCCTCTAACATTCGAACAGTCGAACTCCTCGCCTACGAGCATACTCCAGCCAACCGAGAACCTTTCCCCTCTGCTGCAAACGTCGTTCACCACTCCTACCCACCTGCCATTACTTTCGACCGCCACATGAAAGCCCTGGCCACGTCAGTTCCCCTTGGCCATCCTATTCCATCGCCCCTCCTGCCTGACCAAATGGAACCCTGACAGGGCTATAGGTATATTTGTCTGCATATATGATTTTGGGTAGCTTATGTATGTATATTTGTTGCATATATATTTGTCTGCATATATTTGTTTGCATATATAATCTGCATATGTGGGTTAGAGTAGTATACATATATTTGTTTATAATTTGCATGTATATATAGTTGTATATGTAGTGTCTACATGTATCAGCCTACATATATATATTTAGTTGTATATACATAGTGTCTGCATATATTAGCGTGGATATATATATTTAGTTGTATATTATATAGTGTCTGCATATACTAGCCTACATTTATATTTTTTTGCATATATATAGTGTTTGCATATAGGTTTGTTGAGTAGCCTACATATATATAATTGTTTGCGTGCGCGCGCACACATATATATATAGTCTACACGTAACTTGTTTTTTTGTGAAACCTGCAGCCTTCTTTTGCTACGTATAAAGGATATGTGTGTGTATTGACTTTTGAATAATGTTTTTAGAGTATATATATTGATATTTTGATTTTAAATATGTGTTTTATTAAAATTGATTTTTTTAAATATAATATGAATATTTTTATTTTAAATATGTATATTAAATTAAATATTGATTTTAAATTTTTAATATATAAAGATTTTATTTTAAAACGTGTTTCAAATTTGAATATTGATTTTAAGAGAAAAAAGGAGGGACATATATCTTTTATTTCCGTCGAATCTAGTTCATCGTGCTTTACTTTTGGTTTCGCCGCTGTCCAAAATAGGTCGCAGCAGTTAGTTGCATTGATTTATCGCTTATCCATGTGCTTGTCCTGTTTTCTAGCCTCGAAAAGTGAGCAATCACTCACGATTAATGTTCTTATATTTAGTAAATTGATTTCGCATGAAATGACGATTGAAATATGTTGTTAAATTTAAATTGTTAAATTGTTGAATATGATATGTTATTATTTAAATTGTTCACCTGTGATTGATATATGACATCATAACATTGCTGTGTGTGCATATATATATATATATATATATATATATATATGATCTTTAAATTATTGATTATGATCCATGCTGTAATTGATATGTTATGCTATTTTATGTTATTTTTACTGATCTCACTCTACAAGTTCCCTGTTAGTTTAGAAATCCCTATGGGTTGAAATGACATATACCCGAACGATATTATAGACTACAAAAATCGTTATGGGATGAAATGATAAACCCAAGCGATTTTATTAGATTAAAATTTTAGGATTGTAGGTTGAAATGATATATATCCGTAACATTAAATTTAAATTGCGGATTGAAATGATAAATATCCATATTACTTGACCGTAAGATAGAAAATTATATACAGACATCGTTGGTCTATTTTGAAAATGATTTCCAAAGTTTAAAAGGAAACATTTGGGTTTTAATAAATATTGATTTTTAAATATAATATAAAGATTTTAATTTTAATATATGTGTAAAATCTAGATTTCTAAAATTTTACGTTTAGGAAATTTTAAAATTATAAGTTAAGTTTTAAAATGTAAATTATAAAATTTTACTTAAAGCTTTATTATTTTTAAAATATGTAAAGTAGGATTTAAAATAAATTTAGTAATAATAAGATTTAATTTAATGATAATTAATATAATAAAATTTATTAAATATTTAATTTAACTAATATATAAAATATATTTATTTAAAATTTATATTAATTTTTCAAAAATATATTTTGTAATAACTTTGATAAATTTAAGGTTGGAAAGATAAATTGAAATTGATTTGAAATTTACTTCGTTTAAGAATTATCTTCAAATAGGAACTGATTTGAAACTTATTGATTTGAGACTTTAAATATATGATTTTTATAAAGTGATAACTTGATTTGATTAAAAGTAATTAAACGAATATTTCTAGACTTAATAAAATTGAAACTGAATATTTAATTTTGATTTAAATTTGAATTTGAGATTTTATTTAAATATTTATAAAAAGGTGATTAAGTGAATAATTTCAAATTAAATATAATTGAAGTTAGATATTTAATTTTGATTTAAATCTGTATTTTGAGATTTTATTTAAATGTTATTAAAATGATTTGGTTAACATTTCAAATTTAAAAAATTAAAGTTAATTTTGAAATATAAAAGGAATTTACCAAATTGGGTTTTGGTAAATTGTTGAACATTAAACTTTGAAACCTATTGAATTGGGAGTGGTTTAAATTTGAAGTTCAAATCGGATTAGAGATTGATATAAATTAAGTGGTTTAATGAGAATCTAAATTGATTTGTGAAATTGGAAGAACAATTCTAATTGAAACCATTTTGATATAAACTCTTTTATTATAAAAACTATTTTTAATATATAAACTATTTTAATCTATAATATGTTTATTTATATAAACTACTTTAATTTATAACCCTTTCAATATATAAAAACTATTTTAAAATTTTGAACTGTTTAAGTTGGAACTGTTATTATTTAGATTTAGTGGATTTAAATGCGAATATTTTGATATGATGGTTTAACCTAATTTGTGGCTATGATTTTGGAAGTGAATATGATTTCGAAAGTGATATGTTTCCGAAAGTTAATAAGATTTCAAAAGTGATATGATTTTGAAATGAATATTGTATTTTGATAAGAAGTACGAGCTATTTGAAATGTAAAATGACCACGGTGTGAATTAAACATTTGATTGTTAAAGAGACCGAGATCGCATATTGTTATACTCTCTACCAATACCGAAAATCACTTTAACAACTGTGTACATGGTGGAGAATCTAGAACGAAGTATGATGGTTTGGCAACGATTCTACGTGAGGTATTAATGCAGCCCTTACTCCCGTGATTCAGCTTAATGTAGCTAAAACAGGAGCTATACCTGGCCAAGTTAGGTCACACCTCCGATCGAGCATGCTTCTTCAATACCATTCTATTACTTTATGAATTTATTAGGTGGACCTTTTATTTTGGAATGTGTCTCGAGGCGGACGGTAGTAGTTCCTATGCATTACCACTAGTCCGGGAGTGCACACCGTAGATTCCTACCTAGGCATTGTCTCGCGTGCCTTGTCACATGCCTTATCGCGCCCACTACAAGTTTGTTTTGTACCGTACATATGGAGTGCTCCTTGAGTAAACCATCAGTTTGCTGGAGCTTACAGTATCTATATAGACTATGGGAATATATGAAATGTGTTAAGGGGTTATGGGTAACGCCTTAACACTATTTTAATAGTTTACTTTACTATAGACATTATCTATGTAGCGTATTGTAGTATGTATGTAAATAGTTTAACGGATCCTTAAAGGGTGGAATTCCAATCATCTTTTGAGTGCTATTGTATTTCACTTGAGTTGATTTGCTAGTATAAGAATGTTAATCCTAACTCGGGTTTTTTGAGTTTTTCTTTATGCTCGAGTCAGACTGAGTGTCACAGCATTTGAGACTCACCTTCGGAGCTGGAGCTTTGCTTAAAGATCTATCTTTATCTATTCAGCTTTCAAAAAATTTCAGTTATTCCTGTTCAGTCTTGTTAGTTAGTTTTGTATTTGAGATTACTCTATATTTGAAATTTCTGTTGTATTTTATTTTAAACTTTGATGTTTATATAATAGCTTCATAAACTACTATTTATCTGTTCCTCTGCTTATTATTATATCACTATGTTTCTGTGATTGATATATTTACTGTATATGCTAAGTTTTGCCAAATATAAATTAACAATATGTTGTTTTGAGTAGTTCGAGTCTTACATGAGTGGATGATTGTCAATTTGAATAGTGGGTCATTACAATTGGTATCAGAGCTCTGCTTTAGGCAAAAATTTGCATATAGAGTAAAAAAATTATTAGAGTTTTGGTAGTGATACCCTTGAATGAGTAAAATTAATCATAGAATTATATTTGTTCGAGCTTGAAATTTCTTCGTTAGGATCCTCCTAGATTATGATTTCTTTCGAATTTTGGAACATACCCTTTATTCTAAAATCCATTCCCCTCTTTTCCTTTTCGTATTCTTTTGATACTGGAGCATCCCATAGCTCTATTTTTGTTGATCTATGTAATTATTTGAGCACATCTTGCAACCTCTATTGGCAACTTCATCCTTATGTGTGATTAATCTCATTGGTGGTCCCGCTAACCTTATTATGATTTGTAAAGGCATGGAACTTCTGAATAACAGGCATCGATTCACCGAAGATTTCTACATCCTCGGTTTAGATATTGTTATTTCTTGCAAAGCCCAAACTGTTTCTCTAGTAGACGACTTGGGTAATTCTCTTGTGATTGAATATCGATTGCCTCAGGATTATGCGGGCAGATTTATATTCTCACTTGATTCTAAGCCTACTGATCTTGACTCTACCCGATAGTCTGGGATTATCTTGATGTTTTGGTGAAATCGCTTATCTTCCTTCCAAGCAAGAAATTAAATTCTGCATCAATTTTATTCCTGGAGCTTGACCTGTTGTCCTTCCTCCCTGACGAATGGCACTCGGAGAGAAAGTGGTTAGTCATTCCATTGGATTAACCAATGCTCATGCGTTCATCGTCGATCTCATGAATTGCCTTTTCTACGATGTTCTCAACAAATTTTTCACCATTTTCTTTGATGATATTCTCGTCTTTCTATGTCTCAGTTGACGCGATTAAGGTCACCGGAATTAATATAAGTCTATCCATTTTTCCTTTTTTGTAGTTTAATTACCTTATCTTCCTTTTGAACCTATCTTCGTAGTTAGAATTTTCTTTGATTGCGCCCCTTTAAATTTGAATCTCTATCATTGTTCTAAAATCCATTCTTGAATCATCCTATGAGGGAACGTGTCTGTAATGGATGTAAAAATGTTTTTTATTGTGTTGTTTAAGTTGTTAAGTTTGAATTTTAAGTTTTGATCGATCCGTTTGAAGTGAAGTGAAACCGTACCTATGGAGTGAAACCAGAAATTTTCTTAAGTTTTATGTTAAGCGGTTATTTTCAATTATTGAAATAAAGCAAAAAATTTGAGTCTATGGAATTTAAATAACTTGAAATAATTAAACTAGGATCAAATTAATTTGTATAATACTCAATTGCATTCTAAAACATATATATAACTTGCCTGGGTATTCAAAAGTTGAAAATGTTTATAAGAATATGTAATCGAATAATATACAATATAAATTTAAGAAATAAGATGTCCAAAAATAAAATTTATGTGGTTTTGAATTAATTGTTGTATCTACTTTTTTTATATTTTGAATCTATCTTACCTTTCTGTTGCTTCTATTCTCCTATCTTGGTCCTTTTTCGAGACGAAAAGTTTTGAGTAGGGAGAGCGTAACGACCATGGAGTTTTAACAATTTTTATAACGTAATTAAATAAATTTTCCATAAAAATTTAAGCTAATGAATTTAGCAATGAAAATTTGATATTTGGTATGCGCCTATTTGAATATAACAGGTGTCATATTTTCATTCGAAAATATGAAAGTTAGTTCTATTGTGTAATTTTCAATTTTAATTTAAAACCAGTTAACTTGATGTAAATAAAGTATTTTTGAAACTTGAATATTTTTATGTAATAAAATTTTAAATCATTTTCTAAGTGGGACGTCATATTCCATTTCGCTAAATTTGGACCGCTTTAGCTCTGTTTATATTAATTTCAACGGTTTAGCAGCATTTTAGCAGTAAATGTCGACTTTTGATAGGATGATCGTATTGCTGATATCTAT
The DNA here is from genome assembly GCA_030765085.1 of Allium cepa. NCBI lineage: Eukaryota > Viridiplantae > Streptophyta > Magnoliopsida > Asparagales > Amaryllidaceae > Allium > Allium cepa. The sequence continues at coordinate 878,523,286 of CM060931.1, read as the reverse complement.
GTATCATTCTGTTCATCTCGCCATGCGGATCTCCGCAGTATATTCATTTGTGTTTCGGCATCTGGTACGCGGTGAAATCTGCAAAACGATTAGCTGTATCGATACCTGTTTGGTTTTAATATGTCCATTCGTTAGTCCATCGGCTGAAACAAACAACCATCTGCTTTTAATATTTTGTTGAATCCAACGTATTGACTTTTTTATTCCGTTTTTAATTTATATTGCTATTTCATTTTTCATTTGTTCGCTCATGTCTCTATCTCTTCTATGCCTTCCTTTTTCTTTTGCTCTATTTTAAGAAAGAAAAATTATAACTAAAAAATATTATATATGATTGCTTATAGTTCTGTGAAACCATTCATCGCCTTCTTTTTTTCGTTTCTAAAGCATGTGACCCAGCACATTACTCTCCATTGCACCCACGCCATTCGCCTCCGAGCTCGTCCCACCTCCGATGAACCACATGCATGCCTAGATCCGAACCGTCTGTCACACGCCAGCATCAACCCTCCACATGACTACCTGACCCGCATCCACCTTCCTTTCCTCCACCCACCACCTAGCAACATCACCTCCCATCATTTGAACCCGAACCCACCTCCAACCTTCACTGACACCGAGACAACCTGCTCCAACCACCACTCCATCTTTTACACTCGTCCTCTCCACGCCCTCGGCTCTCCACCTTCTCCCCTCAGCCGATCACCCTTTGACATCTTACCGGCCAAACTCCTTGATTACGAGCAGACTCCAGCCAACCGTGAACCTATCCCCTCTACTGCCGACCCTTTTCACCACCCCTACACGCCCACCATTCCCTTCGACCGCCACATGGAAGCTCTAGCCATGTCAGTTCCCCTCAGCCTTCCCATTTCATCACCCCTCCTACCTGACCAAAATCGAGCCCTGACAGCCTATGTGTATATTTGTCTGTATGTATGATTTTGGGTAGCTTATATATATGTATATATGTATGTTTATATATATTTGTTGCATATATATTTATTTGTATATATTCGTTTATATATATAATCAGCATATGTGGGTCAGAGTATCATAAATATTTTTTTTTATAATCTGCATGTATATATTCAGTGTATATACATAGTGTCTGCATATATTAGCCTATATACATATATAGTTGTATATAGATAATGTATGCATATATTAGTCTGCAAATATATATTTAGTTGTATATATATAGTTCCTGCATATATTAGCCTGCATATATATATATATATATGTATATATATATATATATGTATATATATATAGTGTCTGCATATAGGTACGTTGAGTGGCCTGCATATATGTAATTGTTTGCATATATACATATATATATATATATATATATATATATATATATATATATATATGTATGTGTGTGTGTGTATAGTCTGCACATTATTATTTTTTCGTGAAGCGTGTAGCCTTCTTTTGCTGTGTATAAAGGAATATATATATATATATATATATATATATATATATATATATATATAGACTTTTGAATATTGTTTTTAGATTATATATATTCATATTTTGATTTTAAATATGTGTTTTATTAGAATCGGTTTTTCAAAAAATATAATATGAAGATTTTTATTTTAAATATATATTTTGAATTAAATATTGATTTTGAATTTTAATATATAAAGAATTTATTTTAAGAATGTGTTTTAAATTTGAACATTGATTTTAAGAGAGAAAAGGAAGGGCACATATATTTGATTTCCATCGAATCCAGTTTATAATGCTTTACTTTTGGTTTCGCCGCTGTCCATAATCGATTGCAGTAGTTAGTTGCTTTGATTTGTCACTTATCCATGTACTTGTTCTGTTTTCTAGCCTTGAATGGTGAGCAATCACTCATGATTAACGTTTTTATATTTAGTAAATTTATTTCACATGAAATGATGATTGAAATATATTGTTAAATTTAAATTGCTAAATTGTTGAATATGATATGTTACTTTTTAAATTGTTCGCCCATGATTGATGTATGACACCATAACATTGTTGTATATATATGATCTTTAGATTATTAATTATGATCCACGCTGTAATTGACATGTTATGTTATTTTATATTATTTTTATTGTTCTCACTCTGCAAGTTCCTTGTTAGTTTAGAAATCCCTTGAAATGATATATACCCGAACAATATCATAGACTAGGAAAAATCGTTATGGGTTGAAATGATAAACCCAAGCGATTTTATTGAATTAAAATTTTAGGATTACTAGTTGAAATGATATATGGCTATAACATTAAATTTAAATTGCGGATTGAAATGATAAATATTCATATCACTTGGCCGTGAGATAGAAAATTATATACGGACATCGTTAGTCTACTTTTAAAAATGATTTCCAATGTTTGAAAGGAAATATATTGGTTTTAATAAATATTGATTTTTAAATATAATATATATGTAAAATAAAGATTTCTAAAATTTTATGTTTTGGAAATTTTAAAATTACTAGTTAAGTTTTAAAATGTAAATTATAAAATTTTAATTATAGCTTTATTGTTTTTAAAATATATGAAATAGGATTTAAAATAGATTTAATAACAATAAGATTTAATTTAATAATAATTAATATAATAAAATTTATTAACAATTTTATTTAACATATATATATATATATATAAATATTTATTTAAAATTTATATTAATATTTCAAAAATATACTTTGTAATAACTTTAATAAATTTAAGGTTGGAAAGATAAATTGAAATTGGTTTGAAATTTACTTTGTTTAAGGATTATCTAGGATTATCTTCAAATAGGAACTGATTTGAAACTTATTGATTTGAGTATTTAAAGATATGATTTTTATATGGTGATAACTTGATTTGATTAAAGGTGATTAAATGAATATTCTCAAATTTAGATAAAATTTAAATTGAATATTTAATTTTGATTTAAATTTGAATTTGTTATTTTATTTAAATACTTCTAAAAAGGTGATTAAGTAAATAATTTCAAATTAAATATAATTAAAGTTAGATATTTAACTTTGATTTAAATCTGTAATTTGAGATTTTATTTAAATTTTATTAAAATGATTAGGTGAATATTTCAAATTTAAACAAATTAAATTTGAATTTTGAAATATAAGCGGAATTTACCAAATTAGGTTATGGTAAATTGTTGAATATTAAACCTTGGAACCTACTGAATTGGGAGTGGTTTAAATTTGAAATTCAAATCTAAATTTGAAATCGATATAAATTAAATGGTTTAATAAGAATATGAATTGATTTGTGAAATTGGAAGAACAATTCTAATTTGAAATCAATTTGGTTATAAACTCTTTTATAAAAACTATTTTAATATATAAACTATTTTAATATATAACCTTTTTTTTATATAAACTAATTCAATTTATATCCTTTCAATATATATAAACTATTTTCAAAATTTAAACTGTTTAAGTTGGAACTATTATAATTTAGATTTAGTGGATTTAAATGTGAATATTTTGATATGATAGTTTAAACTAATTTGTGGCTATGATTTTGGAAGTGGATAAGATTTCGAAAGTGATTTGATTTTGAAAGTTAATAAGATTTCAAAAGTGATATGATTTTGAAATGAATAATTTATTTTGATAAGAAGTATGAACTATTTGAAAGGTAAAATAACTATGGTGTGAAATAAGTGTTTGGATGTTAAAGATATCGGGATCGAATATTTCATACTCCCTGCCAACACCAGAAACCACTTTAACTACTGTGTACGTGGTGGAGACTCCAGAAAGAAGTAGGATGGTTGGACGATGATTTTGTATGAGGTATTAACGCAGCCTTGATTCCTGCGAGTCAGCTTGATGTGGCTAAAAAAGGAGCTATACCGGGCCAAGTGAGGTCGCATCTCTGATCGAGCATGCTTCTTGGATACCATTCTATTACTTTGTGATTTTATTGGGTGCATCTTTGATTTAGGAGCGTATCTTGAGGTGGGCGGTGGTAGATGCTATGCGTTACCACCAGTACGGGAGTGCAAGTGGTAGAATCCTACCCTGGCATTGCCTCGCGTTTCTTGTCACATGCCTTATCGTGCCTCCTATGAGTTTGTTTTGTACCGTACCTATGGAGTGCTCCCTGAGTAAACCATCAGTTTTGTGGAGCTTACAGTATCTGTATAGACTGTGGGAATACATAAAATGTTTTAAGGGGGAGATGGGTAATGCCTTAACGTTATTTTAATAGTTTACTTTACTATAGACATTATCTATGTAGCGTATTGTACTACGTATGTAAATAGTTTAATGGGTCCTTAAAGGGTGCAATCTCAAACATCCTTTGAGTTATTTTGTATTTCACTTGAGTTAATTTACTGGTATAAGAATGTTAATCCTGACTCGAGTATTTTGTGTTTTGCTTTATGCTTTGGTCAAACTAAGTGTCACAGCATTTGAGACTCACCTTTGGAGCTTGAAGCTTTGAGGGAAGATCTGTCTTTATTTATTCAGCTTTCAGTTATTTATGTTCAGTTTTGTCAATTACTTTTGTATTTGAGATTACTTTGTATTTGAGATTACTTTGTATTTGAGATTTCTGTTGTATTTCGTTTCAAACTCTAATGTTTATATAGTAGCTTTATGAACTACTATTTATTTATTCCGCTGCTTACTATTATTTTACTCCTTGTCTGTGATTTTATGATTGATTTATTTACTGTATATGCTATGTTTTGCCAATTATAACTTAACAATCTATTGTTTTGTGCTATTCTAGTCTGATATGAGTGGACTATTGTCGATTTGAATGGTTTGAAATAGCGGGTTGTTACATGTAGTTTAATTTTGGTTTTTACCTTCTTTGGAAAAACTTGCATTACTTAAGTTGTGATTGATAATTTTGCAATCCGAAAGTTGTTTATGAAAGCTTAGACATTGTGTAACACTTTTACTTTGAAACACAAGCTTAATTTTGTAATTTTAGTTTTTAAAAACTTTGCCGAGAGTGGCCTAACTGAAATACTTATTGCACATATATAATAAAGTTATGCATTGCTTATTAAATCTTTTATATGCCATTAATGTTTCGATCGAGTTGAGAATAGGCACCATTGGAGCATATTTGGGTTAACGGGCAACATTGACTCACGTTTGCTTGCATATAAGTTAAATAACTTGCTTAAATGCTAAAATAAAGGTACGCCTATGGTTTAAATATATAAGTATTAGAAATATTGATATAAATTGTGTTTCCGACCATGTGGTCGATGTATATCTATATAATATATTTGTAAAATTGCAAACGGCTCTCCATACAAAGGAGATTGGGCCGATCCCAAAAATTCTAACGCTTAAAAAAATTCAATAATTTTCATATGCAAAGAAATGAAGGTTTATAAATGAGCCTATTTAAATTCATAACTTACGATAAGTTGATTGTAACGCTATCTACTACTTAGAGAAATTGAGCGAGCTTCAAATTGATTGCAGAATTCAAAAGAGAATTAACGTTGGTGTTTGCATGATGTCTCTTTGTAAAAAAATTGTAAGTACAAAATTTTCATAAGTGGGGAGGTCTGTTACAACCCTGTTTTCAAAGCGTAGCAATATATAGATTTGGTTTCAACAATTGGAATTAATTAATAAATTCTTTTTAAAAAATATATTAAATTGGATGAAATGTCACTGTTAAATGAAATTATTTTTAAAGTGTTGATAATTTTATATCATTGAAATAATAGGAAAATAAATTATTTGTGTTAATATTTGAATAATTAAATAGGGTGCGTTAATATTGAATTGAATAAAATCATGTTGTTGTCAAATTATATATTGTGAAATAAAGCGTAAAGCAATTTAAAATTTAATTGGATTATAATTTGAATATATAAAAATGAGTTACTTAAAGAAGTAAAGAAAAATGGAAAGAAAAGAAAACACATTTCATAAATTATAAGAGTCAAAAGCAGAAATAAGCCACACCCATTTAATCCCGTCTTGCAACTTGGTTCCCAACCTTTGCCAAAACTCGTTTCACTTAGAATGCCCTAACCTGAATATCCCCAATTCGATAATCAACGATGAAAGAAAAATAAAAAACACATGAAGATGCGCTCGCGACTCTACCAATGTCGATGTCAAGGGAAGAGAGATGTTAGTCTTGAGTGACACAACCTGAGCAGATGGAGGTTTGGAGACATGGTAGTGATGAATTGCGATACTGGTGCATGCATGAAAATCGAGGAAGATAAGACGATGCGATGGTGGCGAACACTAGCAAGCTTGACTGTTGGTGATGTTGGATGTGAGCAAAGGTCGGAGGCGCGTTTGTGAAGTAGGCAACAGTGAGATGCTACTCGCGATCGGGATGGTAGTTGTGACTTGATGTTTCGACTGGAATATGCACGTGCAAATGCAAATGTGTGTGCGACTGAGAAGATAGTAGGTGGTTACTGACAATAACATAGTCTTGGGTGGGTTATTCTATTAACTCACATATTTATATCTATATAATTATAAAAATTCTGCATGCCTTGTTTGGATTATGAATTACATAAATTATTGGTAGTGATTGAATGAAATTATTGAAAATTGCTTGCCATGATTCAATTGGTTGAATGTTGTGATTTATCTAATTCGTCGAATGATATAGATTAGATTTATTTGTTTAGTGTTCTTTAGATTGTATATGGGTTGAAAGAGGCTAATTTGCAAATGGAGTTCCATTCATTTGCAAATTAAATTCTTCTAACTTATATAGAAGTCCATACATTATTTATATGATCGAGGTTATTTGAAAGCAACTCGGGTTGCTAAATAATTCCATATTGTGGAATTATATTTTATAAAGCAATATGGGCTCTAGATGTTGAATTTTCGACAGGTTTATTGCTTGAATTATTTAACTATTTTTAAAAGAATTTCAAAAATGAGTAATTATCTGTTTTGATCCTTATTGGAATTTAGTTTGTAAAATATAGTTAAATAATATTATATATTTTTTAACTTATTTCTTAATTCAAAATTTCTATTCAAAGCTTTTTAAGATGACTGATATTTATTCATAAAACCTTTTAAAATTTTGGGAATGTTTTTGAGGTAAAAGATAAAATATAATATTATTTCATAAAGGCTATTAAGAAAGTAATAATTTCAGTTTCAAGTGACTTTAGTTATAAAAGTGGTATAAATGATTTTGAAAGTTTTCAAAAGCCTTTGTAAGTAAACAACTTTTCCTTAAATTGAATTTAAGAATTTAAAATTGATTTTGGAAAATTATATCTTCGTATATATAAAGTTAATTTAAAACTCTTTTATTTCATTTTTTTTATGGATTTGAGATTTCATGCTTTTCTACTAAATAAAGAATTTTAAGAAACGATTAAATTGCTAGGTTGGTATGGAACATTTCGTTCAATTCTTTTCATTATTATTATAATTTGTTAAATAGAGTTTGTGCGGAAATTACTAGCCATTAGTAAATACTTGAATTTACTTTCTGGTATGGGACGGTTAGTTAAATTCTAATGATTACTAAAATGAAAGTGATCTATAATTTAGATTTGTATTATCATAAGGTGTTTGGACTTGAAGACGATAGATTCCCAAGAGAAGATGAGTCGTTTTTCATCGACCTGAGAGTAGATATTTGAGTAGCGCTTGACAAACCCATTTGGAGAGGTGTTAGCAACCTTTCTACACAAAACTGATTAGTGAGGAGGCAGCGACCTTGTCCTCCCAACAAAACTACTTAGTGAGGTGCTAACAACTTTGTCCTCCTTACAAAACTGCTTAGCGAAGTGGTAGCAACCTTTTCTATGGAGCGAAACTGCTTAGTGAGGTTATAACGACCTTGTCCTTCTGATGAAACCGCTTGGAGAAGTGTTAGAGACCTTTTCATTATGTTCGTAGCTATTATAATCTTTTCGGTGCCAAGATTATGATTATTTATTAGTGTAATCGGGTATCCATTCCCGTTTGCTCTTCGAAGCGCTGTATTCGGTTATGAATACCCTTTTTGTGCTTCGAAGACTTTGATAAATTGGTCATCGCTATATTTTTAGATGATAGTCTATTTGAGACTTGATATGAATTTATGAAACGGTGATAGTGATTGATATGCCTTATTATGATTGTTTGGTTGCCGACAAACTTTTATTATGGCTTATTTTATTGTTAAGTCATATGCTGATATGGATTTTGAAATAGTGATTTGGTTTGATATGCTTTAGTATGATCAATTGGTTTAAGCATATTTTAAGATGTCTTATTTTATGGTTAATCATATGTTCATGATATCAGTATCTCACCATTTTTTATTAGAAATAGTCCGACCCATTTATTTAATAATTCTCGAGTTAGGCCGAGATTCTATAGGTATAGGGACTCGTTAACTTTTGAATTTTGTGCTAGCATTGAAGTAGATAATTTTGACTATTTCAGTTTTCTTCATTATTATATATATTGACATTTAAGAGGATATGCCGTGTATATTATTTATTAGTCACCGTGTACCTGATACAGTATTTTGGATGTGATGTATATATAATTATGTGGGTCTAGTACTGATATTTTGTAGACACACCTTATTATGATGTATGATGTATATTTTTCTATTGTGATTTGTGACTCAACTTATGATTTATTTGTATTATATATTATTTTGAATATTTTAAATCGGTTTGTTTATTAGCTTGTAATAATACTATACATGTCAAATTTTCATATCAGATCCTCCTAATCGTAATAAAGACGTGTCAGTGTCAGTCCGAAGATAAACTCACATTCGATCACACTTAACCAGTTGTATTCTCTGTGTTATTAGACGACATTGCTTGTAATGTTTTGTAATAATATGGGTAAAGCGGTGGGTCATTACTGTAACAACACGAAATTTAAGTTATAGTAACTAGTTAATGAATTAAATAAATAATAAATAAGTTTGTTAAATTTTCAGAATTGAACCATGGAAGTTGTACGATTGTCTCCGTGGCGATTTTTTTATCAATTTTCATATATAGATTGTCAAAATATGAGCAAATATGAAGAAGATATGCAAGAAATAAGAAACAAAGAAAACAGAAGGAAAAAAAATATAGGGTGGGTCGACCTTAAGGTCTATCCTCCCCTTGGCTAGGTCGATATACCACTTGTATGGGTCGACCTAGGGTTGACCCACCTTCTCTTATGGACAGAAGCCATCCAGGTGCATGTATGATGTGTTTTTCCTATTTTGTTCGATCATTTGCGTCCGTGCTTCCATCCGACAGTTCCTATCGAGCCTATGACATGGTTGCACCAAATTTAATCTCTAAATCCAACAATCTGAGATCCACAAGTTACACTGTAAATAAGACCCTAGGCTTAGCTATTTTTCTCATTCAGATTTTCTCCATCTGGGTTTGTTGCCTGAGGCTGGACCCAAAAAGCAATATTTTTTCAAGGAGAAGATCTTTTTAGTTAATATATTTTATACCCTACAAGTGTATCCGGGAAAGCCAAAGAAAAGAACTAAGGACCACAGGTGAGTATTTAAGCAACTATTTTAGATTTTTAAGTAATTTAAAATAATAGGGTTTCCAATAGTTTTAGTTTTCTACAATTTTAGGGTAACCTTTATGCAAGTTGATTTATAGTTTTAGACTTGTTTTTCGGTCTATTTTCTTTTAGCTATTCTATTTTAGTTCTTTGCAATCAATTACAGTTAATTATAGTTTTTCCAATTATTTACAGTTATTTATGTTATTTATACATTTTATTTGCATATATTGTACGATTAGGATTTCTACTATAATTGTCAGTTTTTTTAATTTCCTTTTTACCTGAATGGAATAAATAGAAGAATAGTTCATTAATTTGGACTAAAATATAAGAACACTGAATTTAAGGAAAATGGGGTGTAAAATAAGAAGAGCTGTAACAAATTAGACTTAGAATGAAATAGGCAAATTTAAGATATTTTCAAGCATAGTTATAATATGTAATTATAACTAAAAAGTGAAAATAGAAGAAATGGCAAAGGTAGCTTATTTTTATACTTAGACCTTGGGTCTAAGTTAATATCCAAATAAAGCAGAAATAATAGAAGATGCTTATTTTAATAAACTGAGATCTTGAATTAAGTTAATAAGTAAGATATAAAAGATCGATATTGTAGGCCCAATAGGGTAGTCATTTATTGATATAGAAGACCTGTATTGTAGGCCCAACGGGGTAGTCTTTTACTGATATAGAAGACCTTTATTGTAGACCCAACGGGGTAGTCCTTTACAGATATAGAAATCAGTATTCTAGGACCAACGGGGTAGTCCTTTACCGATATAGAGGCTTATTTTATAAACTTACACTAAGTTAATAAGAGGTCAATAAATAGAAGTTTAAATCATGGGGATTGGGACAAGGGACACAACTAGTTTTTGTTTGTTAGATAAGACCCATACCAACAGCATTCCCTTTTAGTCAAACACAGGTTGTCTCATAATAGCACAGGTGAGGTAAGGGAATGCTTAAGCTGAAGCAGTAGTAAATAAGAGGTCAACGGGAGGGAGCAACAGATAGAGCGAACCTAATGGTGGTCGAGCTTGCAGCCTCAGTGTTGGTTGATAAGTCATTATTGAGTTCCAAGCGCTAAGTAGGTATCTATTGCATAGGGACCAACAAGGTCTAGTCCGCAGTAGTAGGTGTCTTTTGCATAGGGACCAACACGAGGGGCTAGTCCGCATACGTTGCGTAAGGACCAGGTCTAGTTCACAATAGACATAGTGAAATAGAAGGCCGAATAAAGGGTAGAATTTGAACTTTAGCCTAATTAAAGTAGGATTGGAAATTCAGCCTAATCAAAGAAGTTATCTAAGACAAGCGCAAACAATCGAAAATAATCGGAACTATTTAAGCAAAGCAAAGCAAACAGTTAAATAATATTCTATTCTGGCTTTATCTTTTCCTTTATTTCCTTTTATACTAGAACTGTTGCTAAGTCTATTATCTTTATCTTGCTTAAGAATGCTAGTAATTACTTCCACTCACCAGACTTTTAGTCTGACACACTCCACTATTTTTCTCCTTTTCCCCCATAGGCCAACAGAGGCAAGGATAGTAGATCTCGGATTTTCTTGGAGATTCCGCTACAGAGGTTTTCCTTCATGTATTCTTCTTCTTCTCAGATTTTTGCATTTGGATTTGATGTACTGGTACTGTTGAGAGGGATGGTTATTTTCATGTACTCTGATGATATGATTGAGATAGCATTTTTCATAAGACCTATGTATTTGGTTTTAAATACATATTCTATTTTGATGATTTATTTTCTAAAATAATAAAGTTTATATAATAACCCGGAATTCTGGGCATGGTAATTAATAATATATATACAAATTTTATAAAAATCCTTTAAATATTCATTAATTCTAGGAAAATTACACTTGTAAATTAAGTGTATACAGTTTAACAAATGTAAGTTTAACAAATAAAATTTAAACAAGAATTAATAAGGAGTTGGTGTTCTCCTTTTCTAAATTTCCTAATTTATATGGAATGAATGTGATAATATATATAAAGACAAAAACATAAATATAATTTGTAACATTTTGACATGGGGAATAAATAAGTTAGACAAGGTTTTAAATACAAAATGCATAAAGAATTACAAGTGTTAGCTGGATTTTGTGATACAATTACAAGTTTCATACTTAAAAAAATATATAAATAAAAGATAAATTAAATATGTACATCTCCACTCTTTCTCATATTTATTTTATCTTTATTACTAAAAGGAAACAAAGTATAACAAAAACTCTTTAAACCTGTAGCCAAGGCAAGATCAGTTTTAGTTCAAGTTGCAAAGTAAATCAAAAATAAAAGCAAAGAAGGATCAAAGAGTAAGCAAAACAACTCAACGGAGATGCAGTTCAAAAGTTTTGCCTCTGTTACCGAAATCAGTGAGTAAACATCACCTTCTACCCAGTTTATCTATGTTTTATCTTGATGCTTGTGATAAGGTTTTGAGTATTTCTGTAGATATGATACCAAGAATAAATTTAAACTCTTGCATGTATATAGATAGTTAAGTTTTGCCTGGTTTAATGTTGTAATATTGTGTCCATACCTGAATAAAGGAGATAATCTCTGTTTCAAATTCAAACAGGTTAGAACAAGCTCAAAAATCAAAACCTATTACACTTAATCTTTTTAAGTTATGAACTGTCCTCTGTTTCCTGCAAACAGTGAATAAATTAAAGCCTTAAATAGCTAAATAATTTTTTTTGATGCAGGTGGAATTCCGTGAAGTAAGACTGTAGTAAATCCTTTGCATAAATGATTGCATGACGGTGTTAAAATAATACATGAATTTAGGTATACGGATATTTGTGTATATATCTGTGTTTAGCATTTTTGTGCTGTTATTCATCTTCCAGGTTGTAAATAGAATTCAAGTAAATTAAATACTCCTTATCTGATATTCTTTAGACTTCAACATATAAACAAATATTGGTTGTTATATCAAGTTAACAACTTTTATAAGATTTGTAATTTAATTTTTGAAGCTAGTTTAAATAAAGGAAGAAAGATTTGTAAGATTTGGTTCATGTCAAAATTTCAATCTTTCTAATTGGATATTTCAAGTATATGATTTGAATTGTTATCAAAAATGATGATTTTTAAAATCGAAATCATGAATTTTAGTTAAGTAATTCATGAGACATTGAAGTTGATTGGAATTTGGGGTTTTTGTCGATTGCTGATGATCGACATGATTGTGGTTATCGAAATTGTGTCTGAAGGAGGTAGGGGTAGTGGTGATTGATGGAAAAATACTCAGAATATTTGTCTGGTGACGTGGAGGTTGATCGATATGAATTTAGGGTTTTAGCACTGGATTTGGTCGAGAGGAATTTTGGGTTCGTGTGTCAACTGCGAAGCGTCGGAAGCAATCATAGGTGGGGGAAATTGTTGTAGAAGGTCGTGTTGTTGCTCGGGCTTGGTGGTATGGATGATGGTGGTCAGAATTAGGCAGGTCGTGGGATTATCGGCGACCAGTTTTTTTAGGGTGGATCGATCGAGAGATTTCTGATACCGAGATTGATTGAGTTATTCGAGGGGTTCGATTGATTAAGGATGTCGAAGATGACTTGCTGGTGGAATTCGTGTATGCCGGAGCCTCGCCAGTGATCGGTGCACGTGCACCATTTCTGTGCATAGGAGTTTGAGTTGTGGGACGTTGGCTTATCTCGAGTTGTGACCCGAAGTAGAGTAGAATTTTACTCGACTATTGCTTCGTGTTGATTCACGCGAATGTTTGGAGTATATCAGTTTTTTTTATTTAAACAGTTTTTCTTTCAAAAGAGGAGAAGAGGAGAAGTTAGCGGAGGTATTTGTTGGGCTTCGGCTCGATACTGTTGTGTTGTGTAATGATGAGTTCGGTTCCGTTTAAATTTTGGGTTGCCGAACCTTCGGGCCAAAGTGCCTTTGCATGTTTTAAGCAAGGTAATTGCAAATTTTAACAAATTTCCAAAATTTAATGATGAAATCCAAATAGTTGTTTTAAGTGAACTAAAGTTGTAATTAAATAATAGTACAAATTATTTAATGAATTTGGATGGATAATAGATTAATTAATTAGAGATTAATGAATTGGAAATTAGTAATTAATTAATTGTTGAATTAAGATTATTGATGTAAGTAATTGTGGAAAAAGTTATTTAAATGAATTATTTAGTGTATGTAATTAAAAGATAAATTTGTTAGGAGTTAATTAGTTAGTGTAATTAATTAAGGATTGATAAATTAAAGAACTTATTGATTAAGTTAAAGGGTTAGTTAATTAATGAATGTAATTAATGAAAGGATAATTAATTAATAGTTATGGAATATTTAGTCAGGGTAATTAATTAAGTAATTAATTTACTCAGAGTAATTAATTAACTTGATAATTTTAGTTAATTAATTAAGTTTAATCAATTAAAGGTAATCATTTGATGTTGGGTTAAGTATAATTACATAAGGAAATTAATGATGTGTAATTACTTAGTGTAGTAATTAGTGGATAATATATGTAACAAATAAAAAAGAAATTTCTTGTTGGGAAGTAATTAAAGGATAATTACTTGGTGAAGAAATTAAGTGATAATTGCTCAGTGTAATTAAAAGATAAATCAATGCAATTAATCAAGGAGTTGGTCTATATTGATGGAGTAATTAGGGAAGGTTAATTTCTGATTATGATTGATCAAGGTTGATTAATGAATGTAATTAAGTTAAAGGTTAATTATTAAATGAAATTTAAGAATAATTAACTAATGAAAGTAATTTAAGGATCGTTAATTTATGTGATTAATGGAAGTGATCAATCTTGCTTATTAATGATTGAATGATGATGAGTGTTTTGAATTGGCTGATATTTCTGATATGAAATGCTGTGATATGATATGTTATCTTGAACAATGATAATGTGTATCTGTCGATAATGAATTGCGGCGTAAAGGTGACACCCTGTAATTGAAGTTTGAATTGTGTTTCACTTGAATATTTGAGATAAGATGGTGTTGAATTCGAAGAGACCGGAGTCGGGTATTGGTAAATACCCGAAAGCACTTCGATTCTTTGTTGATTGATATGTGAATCAATAAGCTGAAGAGGAATGGTTTAAGTAAATTGCACCCTATAATATAAGTTTGGGTACTTAGAAATTGATGTGTGAAATAAGTAATGTCTTTAACAACTTGTGAAGTTGTAAATTGATATAGGTTACCCGGGTTTATATAAGTTGTATGCTTTTGTATTCCTTATTAGAAGGGTTTACTCACGCTGGTTTCCAACCTGACCCAGGTGTTACTTTGATGTAATGCTCGGGTCAGACTGAGTATTACAGATTTTTAGGTAAGGACGTTCTGAAGCTCAGGAGACGAGCTGGAAGGCAGGAACATATGGAGTGTTTCCTGCTGTGATATGTTGATGTATAACTTGGACATGTTGTTTTAAACTGTCCAATGCTGTGAAAGTGTTGTAACTCTGATATATAAAATGTAAATGTACTGATACAGTTCTTCTTTGTAAACTGTTATTTTATTTGATATTATATTTTGTCCGCCGCGAATGTGAGATGTTGGTGTTTCTGTTCTTCTTTTCTTCTTTCTCTTTTTTTTTTTAATTATTTGGAATTTTCGGTTTCGAAATTTCCGGGTCGTTACATTTGGTATCAAAGCTGAAGGTTAAGCGAGAACCTTGGCTCTGGTGGGATTACTCATTAAGGATAGGGTAAGTGGTACCCTAGGATGAGTTGAGTGTGTGTGTGTGTAAATATATATATGAGAGCGTACTTGTTATTTTCTTATATAAAGATTTTAAATGATTTTATATCAAAATATATTTTGATAAATAAAGCAATATATCTTTCTAATAAATATTAAGGTAATTGGATGTTGAATATTGAAATTAAATTAAGTGGTAATAAAAATACAGCCAAATTTAAATTAATTTAAAGATAACTTTGAAATGGATTCAAACTGAAATTAAAATCTTAATTTTGGGAAAGAGTTTCAGAATAAGATAATTATAAATTGGAATTCAGGTATGATAATTTGGGTTATTATCATAAATAATTGTTGTATTTAATAATAAAAAGTATTAATGAGTAAGCTAAAATGGAAACGTTTTAAGAGGGTAATCTTTAAATAAGTATGACATGTAAATTGAAGTGGGTTTCAAACTGTGAAGATCTGAATCCTAAGTTTAAACATTTGAAAATTGTTTTCAAAATGTTAAAGGAAATAATATTATTCAAACTATTTTGAATGTAATCTTAATTTAGAATAAGAAGTTGTTTGTAAAATTTAAAAGAATTTGTTTTGAATTAAAACAAAGGTGGTCTCTAAATTTTAAAAATTTGGCTTGGTGGGCCAAGAAGTAAATATGTATATATGTGTGGATATAAATAATATAAAAGTTGGTTTGAAATAAACTCTAAATATTGAGTTTTAAATTTGGAATAAGATGTGATACCCAAAAGTGATGAGTTTTTGAACCTAATAAGTGGGAAGATTATTTATGTGGAGTTTAAAATTTGAAATGGAATTTTTATGTAAGGTTGACTAGATTAAGTGAATTGAGTTTAACTTAGGAAAAAAATTAAATAAGTTGGAATAATCAACCTGATTTTGGAATTTCAAGATGGAATTGGAATTTAGCTTGGGGAGTTAAATGGTTAATCTGAATTGGGAGTTTGTGTGATCTCAAAATGGGTTTGAGATCTGGAAATTGGAAATTGATGGATGTTTTAAAATGAATAGGATGATATTATCTTATTGTTATTAATAATCTTTAAATTGTGAATTGGATTTGTTTAAATGAATGAGAAGTGAAGTATGGTAATATATCCATTATAGAGATAAATAAAATTTAACTTAAATTTAAGATTAAGATATGGAATTACTTTGAATTGAAAATCTGAATGATTGAATTTGTAAATTAAATTTATTTGAGAATTGATTTCAAACTAGAAGGTAAAATTGGGTGATAAGTTGACTTTTTTAAGATAGAAATTGTTTTGAACTCTTATGAAAACTTTGAAATGAGTAAGTAAAGATAATTTAAAATGAAAATTATGGAATTTGAGCTCAGAAATTAAATTGTTTAAAAGCTTTTAATAAAGGTTAACTTGGTTTAATGGGTTAAACCAACCTTAGTGGATTTAACTCGAATTTATATAATTCAAGATGATTTAAAGTGAGATTGATTTTGAAATAATTCAAATTGAAATTTGATTTAAAATATTTTGGATTTGTGATTTATGTTGAATAGTTTTAAAATCAAATGGAATTTGAATTGAATTTGGGACGAAATTAAGAATAATTCAACTTGATTTGGAAATGGAGTTTGCAAATTGGGATTAATTCAAACTGGAATTGAAATGAATTGAAATTGGAACTAGTCCAATTGAAATTTATTTGAATTAGTAGAATTTGAGGTCAGGGTTGAATAAAGTTAAATTCGAAAAGAAACCGAGGTTAATTCAACTTGAATTGGGGTTGAATCAGTTTCAATGAAAATTGAAGTTATTTAATTTGGAATTGGATCAATTTAAATGGTAGAGGAAATTTAAATTGAATTGATGAGAATGGAGATTGGTAAGTGAGCAGTTTTGACTCGGGACTATTTTTAATATAAATTGTTTTAATATAAACCTATTTTTCAAGCTATTTATTATATATACAAACTTCCTTTTAAAAGCCAAACTATCTTATATTTGATTTACAATTATTTTTGAAACTGTTTAACAATTTTCCAATTGTTTTATAAAATTACTATCTTACTATTATTTTGCAATTATCTAAAATTTCTATAATTATTTTAACTATTTTCTAACTATTTTACACCTATTTTACAAACTAGTAATTATTTTCCAACTACTTATCTATTTTTAAAATTTTCAAGCTATTTTCTAAATAAACTGGTCAGAGTTCAAACTGTTATTGGTTAAATACCCAATCGAGATAAGAAAAGAGGTGATAATCCAAATGGACTAAAGCAATTGTGAGGAAGTGAACGAAAATCAAAGAGAATGTGAATAGAAATGGAATTGATTTGGCTAATAACCAATAAAGATAAATACGTAGGGTGTACGTATGTTATTCTATTTGCATAGTGATTTGATCCAGAATCGAGCACAGAATTTCAAGATAGTATGTGATCCGAGTTGGGTTTTTTTTCACTCGATTTTCAACGGCGAACCTGGATATGGGTTGTTGATTGGTTCTGGATGTTCTCTATCATAGTTATGGCTATGCAAGAAGAATGACGGTTTCTGATCAAGAAACGAGATCTGTGTCCGCACCAGGAAGTCGGGTGGACGATACTGGTTCAGAAGTGAAATTGTGTGATCGAGTGAGCGATCAGATTGGTATAGCGTATGGATGATATGTGTACATCGTACAGATTTAAATGAAAATGATATTGAAAGGAGTAAGCAAATTTGAATATTTGATTTTGAGTAAACAAAGTTGAATATCTTTGTTTTATAAAATGAAACTCCCCTTGTTGAATCTTTTGCCAGAAGAAAAGGGTTTTTGAAATTGTTTGAAGTATAAAGGGAGTTTTATACAAGTTTGAAATGATCCAAAGTTTTAAATTTTTATATATATGTATGTATATATATATGCAAAGGATCTTATGAGGATTTTGGAAAAGGTTTTGGGAACCTTTGGATTTGGAAAGGCTTTTGATTTTTGGGTGAAATCAATATAAGAATTTGGAAAGCCTAGTTTGAGAATTATCGATTTTGGAATAATCGATTTTTTTTGTAAAGGAGCTTTGTATGAGATCATACTAGGTGTATGATTTGAAGATACTATATGTGTATAGTATAAAATGTTTTGAAGATGGCTCTGGGGAAAAAGGCGCTCCCTTGAAATGAACTTCTCGGGAGTACCACCGGGTGGTGCTGCCTTGAGCCCCAAGGGGGTTTCTAAAGTTGATCCTGTGAGGAGTCCGAACAAAACTAGTTCCTGGGGATTATGAGTAGAGTATACCATAGCGAAAGTCGTGTGTGCCGCTGAGAGCCAACAGTCTGCGTTTGATTTTATATCGGTAGACTACGACCTATGTAGGAGTGGAGAAGTTTCATTTCAAACAGCGAAAATCAAAGGCCGCTGAGAGCCTGCACTTGCATGGACTTTTGTTGTGATGGCAACGTAACTCTGGAATGTAACTGTTATCTGTTGTGGGTACCATGGCGTAATCGAGAGGCCGCGAAGAGCCTGCTGTTACATGGACTTTTGCTGCGATGGCAACGTAACCCTGGAATGTAACTGCGACCATGAATGGGGGTGATGATTTCTAGAGCATTCTCACCAAAGATATATCCTCTATTTTCAAAAACTGTTTTCTAAATTTGCAATTAAATTATTTTCAAAATATTTTCATTGGATATTGAAAATGGGTCCGCCAAGTACTCATAGAACTTCAGTCCCACGCCTGATCAACGTATGACCGAATTTCTATGAGAACGAAGATGGACTTGTTGAAACATCATTATAAAATGGTATTTTTATAAAACTATTTTGGCAATACTATATAGATTTTAAAGGTGTTTTTAAAAAAAAACTTATCTGATTTTAAGCAATTAAAAATTCTAATTTGCTTCCTTTTCGAGGACGAAAAGATTCAAAGGGGGAATGAATGTAATAACCCGGATTTCTGGGCATGGTAATTAATAATATATATAGAAATTTTATAAAATCCTTTAAAAATCATTAATTCTAGGAAAATTACACTTGTAAATTAAGTGTATACAGTTTAACAAATGTAAGTTTAACAAATAAAATTTAAACAAGAATTAATAAGGAGTTGGTGTTCTCCTTTTCTAAATTTCCTAATTTATATGGAATAAATGTGATAATATATATAAAGATAAAAACATAAATATAATTTTTAACATTTTAACATGGGGAATAAATAAGTTAGACAAGGTTTTAAATGCAAAATGCATAAAGAATTACAAGTGTTAGCTTGATTTTGTGATACATTTACAAGTGTCATACTTATATATATATATGTCTATATATATATATATATATATATATATAAGATAAATGAGATATGTACATCTCCACTCTTTCTCATCTCTCTTTTATCTTTATTACTAAAAGGAAACAAAGTATAACAAAAACTCTTTAAACCTGTAGCCAAGGCAAGATCAGTTTTAGTTCAAGTTGCAAAGTAAATCAAAAATAAAAGCAAAGAAGGTTCAAAGAGTAAGCAAAACAACTCAACAGAGGTGCAGTTCAAAAGTTTTGCCTCTGTTACCGGAATCAGTGAGTAAACATCACCTTCTACCTAGTTTATCTCTGTTTTATCTTGATGCTTGTGATAAGGTTTTGAGTATTTCTGTAGATATGATACCAGGAATAAATTTAAACTCTTGCATGTATATAGATAGTTAAGTTTTGCTTGGTTTAATGTTGTAATACTGTGTTCATACTGAATAAAGGAGACTGTTTCAAATTCAAACAAGTTAGAACAAGCTCAAAAATCAAAACCTATCACACTTAATCTTTTTAAGTTATGAACCGTTCTCTGTTTCCTCCAAACAGTGAATAAATTAAAGCCTTAAACAGCTAAAAAAAATTTTTTTGATGCAGGTGGAATTCCGTGAAGTAAGACTGTAGTAAATCCTTTGCATAAATGATTGCATGATGGTGTTAAAATAATACATGAATTTAGGTATATGGATATTTGTGTGTATATCTGTGTTTAGCATTTTTGTGCTGTTATTCATCTTCCAGGTTGTAAATAGAATTCAAGTAAATTAAATACTCTTTATGTGATATTCTTTAGACTTCAACATATAAACAAATATTGGTTGTTATATCAAGTTAACAAATTTTATAAGATTTCTAATTTAATTTTTGAAGCTAGTTTAAATAAAGGAAGAAAGATCTGTAAGATTTGGTTCATGTCAAAATTTCAATCTTTCTAATTGGATAGCTCAAGTATATGATTTGAATTGTTATCAAAAATGATGATTTTTAAAATCGAAATCATGAACTTTAGTTAAGTAATTCATGAGACATTGAAGTTGATCGGAATTCGGGGTTTTTGTCGATTGCTGATGATCGGCATGATTGTGGTTATCGAAATTGTGTCTGAAGGAGGTAGGGGTAGTGATGATTGATGGAAAAATACTCAAAATATTTCTCTGGTGACGTGGAGGTTGATCGATATGAATTAAGGGTTTTAGCACTGGATTTGGTCGAGAGGAATTTTGGGTTCGTGTGTCAAATGGGAAGCGTCGGAAGCAATCATAGGTGGGGGAAATTGTTGTAGAAGGTCGTGTTGTTGCTCGGGCTTAGTGGTATGGATGATCGTGGTCAGAATTGGGCAGGCCGTGGGATTATCGGCGACCAGTTTTTTTAGGGTGGATCGATCGAGAGATTTCTGATACTATGATTGATTTAGTTATTCGAGGGGTTCGATTGATTAAGGATGTCGAAGATGACTTGCTGGTGGATGTCGCGGATGTCGGACCCTCGCCAGTGATCGGTGCACATGCACCATTTCTACGCATAGGAGTTTGTGTTTTAGGACGTTGGCTTATCTCTAGTTGTGACCCGAAGTAGAGTAGGGTTTTGCTCGAGTATTGCTTCGTGTTGATTCACGCGAATGTTTGGTGTATATCAGTTTTTTTTATTTAAACGGTTTTTCTTTTAAAAGAGGAGAAGGGGAGAAGTTAGCGGAGGTATTTGTTGGGCTTCGGCCCGATACTGTTGTGTTGTGTAATGATGAGTTCGATTCCGTTTAAATTTTGGGTTACCGAAATTTTAGGCCAAAGTGCCTTTGCATATTTTAAGCAAGGTAATTGCAACTTTAAACAAATTTCCAAAATTTAAAGATGAAATCCAAATTGTTGTTTTAAATGAACTAAAGTTGTAATTAATTAATAGTACAAATTATTTAATGAATTAGCATGGATAATAGATTAATTAATTAGAGATTAATGAATTGGAAATTAGTAATTAATTGTTGAATTAAGATTATTAATGTAAGTAATTGAGGAAAAATTTATTTAAATGAATTTTTTAGTGTATGTGACTAAAAGATAAATTTGTTAGGAGTTAATTAGTTAGTGTAATTAATTAAGGATTGATAAATTAAAGAATTTATTGATTAAATTAAAGGGTTAGTTAATTAATGAATGTAATTAATGAAAGGATAATTAATTAATAGTTATGGAAAATTTAGTCAAGGTAATTAATTAAGTAATTAATTTACTCAGAGTAATTAATTACGTTGATAATTTTAGTTAATTAATTAAGTTTAATTAATTAAAGGTAATCATTTGACGTTGGGTTAAGTACAATTACATAAGGAAATTAATGAGGTGTAATTACTTAGTGTAGTAATTAGTGGATAATATATGTAATTAATTAAAAAGAAAATTCTTATTGGGAAGTAATTAAAGGATAATTACTTGGTGAAGAAATTAAGTCATAATTGCTCAGTGTAATTAAAAGATAAATCAATTCAATTAATCAAGGAGTTGGTCTAAATTGATGGAGTAATTAGGGAAGGTTAATTTCTGATTGTGGTTGATCAAGGTTGATTAATGAATGTAATTAAGTTAAAGGTTAATTACTAAATGAAATTTAAGAATAATTAACTAATGAAAGTAATTTAAGGATCATTAATTTATGTGATTAATGGAAGTGATCAATCTTGCTTATTAATGATTGAATGATGATGAGTGTTTTGAATTGGCTAATATTTCTGATATGAAATGTTGTGATATGATATGTTATCTTGAACAATGATAATGTGTATCTGTCGATAATGAATTGCGGCGTAAAAATGGCACCCTGTAATTGAAGTTTGAATTGTGTTTCACTTCAATAATTGAGATAAGATGGTATTGAGTTCGAAGAGACCGGAGTCGGGTATTGATAAATACCCGAAACCACTTCGATTCTTTATCGATTGATATGTGAATCAATAAGATGAAGAGGAATGGTTTAAGTAAATTGCACCCTTTAATCTAAGTTCGGGTACTTAGAAATTGATGTGTGAAATAAGTAATATCTTTAACAACTTGTGAAGTTGTAAATTGATATAGGTTACCCGGGTTTATATAAGTTGTATGCTTTTGTATTCCTTATTAGAAGGGTTTAGTAACGCTGGTTTCCAGCCTGACCCGGGTGTTACTTTGATGTAATGCTTGGGTCAGACCGAGTATTACAGATTTTCAGGTGAGGAAGTTCTGGAGCTCAGGAGGCGAGCTGGAGGGCAGGAACGTATGGAGTGTTTCCCTCTGTGATATGTTGATGTATAACTTGGACATGTTATTTTAAACTGTCTAGTGTTTGAAAGTGTTGTAACTCTGATATATAAAATGTAAATGTACTGATACAGTTTTTCTTTATAAACTGTTATTTTAATTGATATTATATTTTGTCCGCTGCGAATGTGAGATGTTGGTGTTTCTGCTCTTCTTTTCTTCTTTTCTTCTTTCTCTTTTCTTCTTTTTCTAATTATCTGGAATTTTCGGTTTCGAAATTTCCGGATCGTTACAGTTTAATTTTAAATGTTTCCAATGCTTTATTTATTTGTCTTGTGAATCTTAGTCTTTGTAAAGATTTAGCGGTACCTATGACGTACCATATCTTTTCGTGTGTCCATTTTGGGTATAATAAGGGGCGTGAGGTGTTTCATTTGGTATCGGAGCCTAAGATTACAAGATTCCTAAAATTTTGTTTTAAAAAGTAAAGTATCTTTCAAAATAACTTGTTTTAAAAGTATTTTTTTGAAAGAAACTCTTAGAAATAGTTTTCAAGTATAAAAGAGCTTTTATAAAAATTCCCCCAGAGTCCATTTCAACCTTCTTTTGATTCCTTCAAGCCTAAATTTATTTTCTTTGCATAGTATGGCTGTTTGGTTCTGTAGAGCTACAGTACTAGAGGTGCAAGGGTAAGCGCCCAATACAGCACTGGTAGGTGGAAATCCCTTTAATCCACCAATAGGAGCCAATTATTTTATGTTATGCAAGGACTTCACTAGTCTAGGAGGTAGAACATCTGTCGACATAGAGGATTGAGGGAAGACACAAGCTAGGTTGGAGGATATGAAGCAAAGGTTTAAGCTGTTAGAATTGGAGGACCGACAGAGAGTTCAGCCTGCATCTTGGCAGCTGAAGGGGGAGCTTAAAGAGGTTCTTAAGTGCAAAAGCTCTAATAAGCCGTGGTGGAAGAAAAAGAAGCAAAATGACAAGAGGAAAGAAGGAGGACCTTAGAAGAGGATCAAGAAGAGCGGGGGATGTCGTAGCTGTGGGTTGGTTGGTCAATACGTAAAGGACTATAAGAATAAAATAATGAAGGGAAGGTGTTTCAACTGCGGGCAGCCTGGTCACCTTAGTATAGCTTGTCCTCACAGGATGGGCCAGAGAGCATGCATACCTATAGTGCGAGTATAGGATTTGGATGCAGCTCCTTCTAGTAGTGAACCAAATCGAGGTAGGAAAGTCATTGTAAAAGATTTCATCTCTATTTCGGGTTTTTCCTATTCGACTCTTTCATTTCTAGTTCTTTGGTTGATTGTTTGCACTTAGATATCTCTTTAGTAGTATACTCGTAGTTGTTTCAAACCCCATAGGAGGATCGACACATTTTTCTATGATTTATCGGGGTTTGAAATTTTTTAGCCTAGGCATAGAGTTTGATTGTGATGCCTATGTATGTGAGAAATGTGGATTACGGATCTTAAGGCTAGGATAAACACTAGAGGGGGTAAATAGTGTTTTAAGGAATTATTAAATCTTTTTGAGCTTTTGTTAATTTGAACACAAATGTATGCAATATTCAGACACAGATATGATCACAGAATCAAACACAGATGCAGAAATAAAGTAAAAACAGTAAAGGAAAGAACACACCAGATTTTATACTGCTTCAGAGTTACCCTACATCCAGTCCTACACACAAGTACAGATTTCCTTTCAAAAGCAATTGTACAATTACACCGTCGATTTCATGGCAACGAGGTACAACCTCCAGATTCACAATCCTCTAGGTAGAGATATTTGACTTCCCAGGCAACAAGTTCACCCAATTGATTTCCAAGGCTACAATCACACATTTTCTCGCTTGATTGATTTCCAAGGCCATAATCACACCTTTTCTCGTTTAGTTGATTACAAAGAAGCCTATAACTCTGAATAGCACTGAGGATCTTGTTGAGATAATGATTGAGAATCAAACAAGAGATAATCTAGTTAGATTCAATGTTGATTTCAGCAGAATAATGGTTGGAATATGTATAAAGAAATGTAGAAGATGAAGAGAAATGAAAACCAGAAAATATGATTAAAAATTTGTTGAAAACAATCCCTATTTATTGAATAACAGCAACCATGTCCATTCGTGAAGTGAAACAACGAATAGACACTTCTTCTAAAATTTAAATTTTGAAATTAACTGACACTATGTTGACATGGGTACATTGAGCATGTCGACATCCCAAAGGAATTTTTGGTGGTTAGTTTTTCTTTTGAAAATAACTTTTATCTTATATTAAAAACTATTCTAAACTGTATAGATATACTTGACTATAGTTAAAATATATAAGTAACTAATATAGATAATTTTATATTTAAATCTAAGTATAAATATTAAAAGTTAAATATATTATTATTAAAGATAGTTTAAAAGTTAAGAATAACTTGATTTTGAAATTAAAGATTATTTTGAGAATAAAAGTATTTGAAATCAGGATAGATATTTTTGATTCTTTTAAAAGGAAGGTTTTGAAAACATATTGAAATAAAAATATAATTTTGTAAAATCATTTTGAATAAAAATTAGCGGATACAAAACAATGTTCCACTAGATTTTTTGTAGGTTCCATCCTACTTAGGGTTCCATCCCTTTAACGGGCTCGAAGTGGATTCCATTCCACGAATAAATTGGATTTTAAGATACCAGTGTTTTTCTAGGAGTATTAACAAAATTCCTAATTAAAAAATAAATTACTTATAATCTTGAACTCTTGATAATCTTGATATTGTTGATACTCATGAGTCTTCAATCTTGATATCTTGAATCTCTATACTGTACAGTCTTCATTCTTGGTACCTGCATGGTTAAATCCTGCATATACATATATTTCTAAACTATAGTGTTAGTATTTATATTTTATAATCCTATTCTAAGGTTGTTGTCATCAAAACCATCATCTCAAGGACTAACAATCTCCCCCCTTTTGATGATGACAACCTTTGTTTATAAAATATTACTTCTATTCTAATAACTCCCCCTTAATCTAGCCTAACTATCCTTTTTTATATTTCTCCCCCTTTTTCATCAACAAAAACTAAATCCAAACTATATAATCTCCAAACTATATAATTCTCCCTCATTCTTGGACTAAAGTACCTGCATTAATAAATTATACAAATGGAGTATATAATAGATAGATTAAGAGATAATTATACTGATAGATATGATAATTAATTAAAGATCATATAAATATTAATGCATATTTATACATGTTTTTCACACCAAATATCAATCCAAATCAAATCAAATAATTCAAATCAAACAAACCAATCAAATCAAACATTACGAGGAACTTCCACCCATCCTTCTTCTCCAAATATAGGGTCTGCTTTAATGGCATCCCAATTTTCATTATCATTAGCGAGAGAGACTAGAGGATGTGCTACATTATCATCCTTGTGTAGGAAGGAAATCATCCATCGTATTGCATCGAAATGCCTTTCTTACTTTTTAATCATCTGCATTTGACTCAATTCTAAGCGTTGCTGGTTACAGAGAATGAACGAAAGAATATTCTTGAAAGAATTAAGAGTCTCTTCAAGATTTTCTGATAGATTATGAATTGGATTGGTCATATTCGAGTTTGTGAGAAGAATGAGAGACAAAGTGGATAAGGAATAATATTCAGTGATTAATTCTAGAAGAAATAGGTATTTATAAGTGTAGAAATTTGTTTGAAATGAATAGACATAAGGTAGTTATTCAAATTTCAAATTCAAAATAAAATTTCATTTCTGACCAGTACATGTCGACATGGTCATAGGGGGGATGTCGACATGGTGTAGTGAATTTTGATGGCTTATTTTTGTGAATAATTGTGTGTGTGTGTGTGTGTGTGTATATAATATACTAAAATTTATTCTGGAGATAAGATAAGCTAGATAACAGAAAAGGAATTCAATTTCATTTCTTGATAACACGATACAAGGATTAAACACAAAGAACTACACGTACATTAAAAACAAAATAAACTAAAACAAGTACAACGAGATATGAAAAGGTAGAATTAGTTAGAGGATGATGATGATGAAGATAATCCAAGCTTCTTGCTGACTTTGGAAATAAACTTGTTCATGTTGGATGAAAATTTGTCCAACTTCTTGCTAACGGATCGTTTAAGAATCCGTTGATTCTCAACAATGGTCTTTTGGTTTTTGAGAAGGGTTTTGTTGGATGGATTAGGAGGATAGTCGATGGTTTCCAAAGAAGTTTCACCTTCTTCAATTTCCATTTCATCCCCTTCTTCTTCTTCTTCCTCTTCCTCTTCTTCCATCTCCTCATGAGCCAAACGCTCTTCCTTTTCGGCAAGAGTCTCATAGGGTTGAAAAACAAATGAAATTTTCATAAGCGAAATGTTGAAATGATTGAAAACTTTTCTAGAAATAAATTCTTCTTGTTTGAATCCACTCCAAAATAGTTAAAATCTGAGTGCGATAAATTCCATGATACAAAGTATCTCACCCATTTCAAGATTTTTGGGACGAAGTTCATCCAAAATAACTTGTGTCCAAATAATATCATAATTTTCAAAAATAGAAAAAAGTGTTTTGCAAACTTTTGAAGTAGGATTGTTAAAATTTCCCGATCTTGGGGTCAAAGTATGTTGTAAAAGAAGATTCAAAATTCTAGCTTTTGGTCCAAAGTTTCAATTTTTGAATTCAAATTATCATTTCCTTCGAAAATGTGATGAAATGTCTCACGATCGTTTTCATCGATTTTAAAATTAGGAAGATCCATTCCCATACTCTTGCAATTGAGAATGGTACCCAAAAGATCACAATTCAAAACAATTCTAGTGCCTTTGACACTACTCCAAATTCATCATCGTTTCCATTATAAAATCCACGATTAAGATTTGCATAGAAAATTTTAACAAGATTTGGATAACAAACAAAATCATTTTGAGAAGCATCAACAAGACTAAGAATTTGATTGTTTGCAAAAAGAGAATCAATTTCATAAGAAGATAAATCTTGAAATATAGCAAACTTTCCGGGACGGATTTTTGCGTAGTTAGCATAATTGATGTATGCTTATATAGCCTCCGGATCATTGTAGAGTTGCTCTTTTATCTTTTTGGAAATTCTCATGGTGGAGGGGTTGCTTGAAGAATCCATTAGAGTAGAGAGTAGAGAGCTTGATGTTATGAAGAGAGAGTTTGAATTTGAAAATGAGAGTGAAAAGATGTGATGAAAGATAGTGAATAAATAAATTCTCAAAGGACATGTTCTCTGGTCAAAAGATGCCTTTTCAGAGAATTGAATGAAGTGAAAAGGTGGAGGGAAATTCAACCATTTGAATTCAGATTTTGAATTTCAAATTATGTACCCATGTCGACATCGTGGTAGGGACCATGTCGACATGTGCTTGTGAATTTCTATGATTTATTTTTCCTAAGTACTCTAATATATATATATATATATATATATATATAATTTTTAAAGTCTATATATATTATTAGAATTATAGTATATTCCATAATATATTATTATACTAATAATAATAAAAATAATAATAAAGTAATAGTAAAAAAAATTATAATTCAAATAACACACCAATTCAAAATCAATCAATCAAGCAATCAAGCATCTAATTCTAAGCATGCAATTTCAGCCGGTTGTATTGTAAATGTGTACCTTTTTCTGAGTCTGTTTCTCTGAATTCGTCGGAGTCGTGAACTCCCGTGAAACACAAATTTGAATTATCTGTCTTCTGATCATCATCGCTTGAGGACGAGTCTGAGTCATCCAGAATAGCAGTAAATGCACTCTTCCATTTCTTTACTAAATCATTGTTTATAGGAGGATTTTGCCTTTGTTGATACGGGTAGTCTCTTTTGATATGGCCTGGTTCATCATAGTTGAAACATTTGACATTGTTTTGGCACTACATTCTGATTTTCAGAGTTTTTATAGTTGTTTCTCTTGAGATTATTCATCTTTCTGTATTTCAGAAATTTCTGAAAATTCCTGGTGATCAAGGCTATCTCTTCATCATTATCGTGGTTTGAACCTGATCCATCAGTCAATGCATTAAATGCCATTGATTTCTTTTCGTATGCTTTGCTTTCTCTTTTCTCGATCATTTGGACTTCAAACGACATTTGATTTCCAATTAATTCTTCTATCTTTAAGGTACCGATGTCATTTGCCTCTTCGATCGCAAGTGTCTTTTGATCCCATTCAGGAGTAAGAGAATTTAAAAAAATTCTGACTTGATCTTCTTCCGAAAATTCCTTTCCCAAGGATATTAGAGAATGCACAATATCCTGAGGTCTGCTATACATATCTGAAATAGACTCGTTAGAATTCATTTTAGATAATTGAAACTGATTTGTGAACATGGAAATTTTGGTCTGTTTAACTTTGCTTGTTCCTTCGTGAGTAACTTGCAAAGTTTTCCATATTTCATATGCAGACTTACAAACTGACACTCTATTAAATTCATTTCTATCAAGTGAGCAAAACAGAATATTCATTGCTTTGGAATTTTTTTATGAAACAGTCTTTTGCTCAGTGGTCCACTGTGCAAAATCAGTTGTAGGTTCAGAATATTCAGTTTTTGTGATATTCCACGTGTCTAATCCAACAGATTGTAAATATATTTTCATCCTACATGCCCAATATGCATAGTTACTGCCATTAAAAGTGGTGGTCTGACAGTAGAATGACCTTCCACGAATAAACTAGTGACAGGGATACTAGTGTTAGTAACAATAACAGTGTTGGTAGCCATTTTGAAAACTTTTCAAAAATCAGATTATGAAACTTTGAAAAACGTGCACTAATACCAAATGTGAAAAATACGGATTACGGATCTTAAGGCTAGGATAAACACTAGAGGGAATGAATAGTGTTTTAAGGAATTATTAAATGTTTTTGAGTTTTTGTTAATTTGAACACAAATGTATGCAAAATTCAAACACGGATATGATCACAGAATCAAACACAGATGCAGAAATAAAGTAAAGCAGTAAAGGAAATAACACACCAGATTTTATACTGGTTCGAAGTTACCCTACATCCAGTCCCGCACATAAGTACGGATATCCTTTCAAAAGCAATTGTACAATTACACCCTTGATTTCAAGGCAACAAGGTACACCCTCCAGATTCACAATCTTTTGGGTAGAGATACATGATTTACCTGGCAACAAGTTCACCCAATTGATTTCCAAGGCTACAATCACATCTTTTCTCGCTTGATTGATTTCCAAGGCCACAATCATACCTTTTCTCGTTTAATTGATTATAAAGAAGCCTATAACTCTGAATAGCACAGAGGATCTTGTTGAGATAATGATAGAGAGTCAAACCAGAGATAATCTAGTTAGATTCAATGTTGATTTCGGCAGAGTAGTGATAGGAATATGTATAAACAAATGTAGAAGAAGAAGAGAAATGAAAACCATAAAATATGATTAAAAATTTGTTGAAAACAGCCCTCTTTATAAAAGAACAACAGCCATGTCCATTCGTGAAGAGATATGACGAATAACACTTCTTTTGAAATTTAAATTTTGAAATTAACTGACACTATGTCGACATGGGTATATTGAGCATGTTGACATCTCAAAGGAATTTTTTATGGTTTTTTTCTTTTGAAAATAACTTTTATCTTATATTAAAAACTATTTTAAACTTTATAAATATACTTGACTATAGTTAAAATGCATAAGTAAATAATATATATATAATTTGATATTTAAATCTAAGTATAAATACTAAAAGTTAAATATATTATTATTAAAGATAGTTTTAAAACTAAGAATAATTTGATTTTGAAATTAAAGATTATTTTGAGGCTAAAAGTATTTGAAATCAGGATTGATATTTTTGATTCTTTTAAAAGGAAGATCTTGAAAACATTTTGAAAACAAGATATAATTTTGTAAAATCGTTTTGAATAAAAATTTGCGGATACAAAACAATGTTCCACTAGATTTTTCATAGGTTCCTTCCTACTTAGGGTTCCATCCCTTTAACGGGCTCGAAGTGGATTCCATTCCACGAATAAATTGGATTTTAAGACGCCAGTGCTTTTCAACGAGTTTAAACAAAATTGCTAATTAAAAAATAAATTACTTGAAATCTTGAACTCTTGATAATCTTGATATTCTTGATTCTCATGAGTCTTTAATCTTGATATCTTGAATCCCTATACTGTACAATCTTTTTTCTTGGTACCTGCATGGTTAAATCCTGCATATACATATATTTCTAAACTATAATGTGAGTATTTATATTTTATAATCCTATTCTAAGGTTGTTGTCATCAAAACCATCATCTCAAGGACTAATATTGTATTGGTATTTTTAGGGTATGGGACAATTTTGGGGATGGATGGCTATCCTCATATGGAGCAATATTGGACCGCGAGAGGAGAGTTGTTAGACTAGAAACATGTAGTGGTAGGACTCTCAAGGTTTCTTACGACCCATAGGGGTCAGTCATGTTGAGCTTCCTTTATTCCATTGATTCATCACTAGGAAAGCTAGATTCTATTTCAGTCAATGGAGATTTCCCAGATATATTTTTTAATGAGGTAAGGGGACTTCTCCTAAAGAGAGATCGACTTTAGGATCTATCATAATGACAATGCTAAGCCAATAGCATTACTCATGAGACACATGGCACTTGGGAATGGAAGGAGTTAAGCAAGAAGATTTATGAGCTATAAGATAAAGGCTTCATCAGTAGGAGCATATCTGAGTAGGGAGCACCAATTTTTTTGCTACTAAGGCGGATGGTTCCTTCGACTTTGCATAAACAATAGAGAGTTGAATAAGCTCACGAAGAAGAATGGTTATCCACTTTCTAGGATAGATGATCTTTTTAACCAGTTAATTGGCTCTTTCGTCTTTTCTCAACTTGATTTAGCCACTATATTACATCAGCTTAGTGTCATTGACGATAGCATTGATAAGACGGCATTTAGGAGACCCGATGGATTTTTTGAGTGGTTGGTTATGCCTTTTGGGCTAACCAATGCTCCAACTTATTTTGTGGATTTGATGAGCCGTATTTTCTTGGAAATGTCCTAAGTAAGTTCATAGTAGCATTCGTGGAAAACATTTTGACATTTTCTAAGAGTATGGAAGAGCATGCTATTCATCTAGAGGAGGTTCTTCGCATTCATCAGTTGAAGGCAAAATTCTTGAAGTGTAATTTTGGTGTAAAGAAGTGCATTCCTTAGGGCATAGCAAAGGTCTACACACTGAAGGAATTTAAGAAACAATTTTGTACATTTAGGTTCGGATTGTAGAAATCCAAAAAGTTATAGGCAAAGATTGGAGATATGCAATAGATATAGTTAGAAAGCCCATGTGTAGATAATTGCAAAAATTTATTGTTTCGAATAAGTGGATTTAATGGTAGTGCTTGAAATAAATATAAGTATAAAAGAGGAATAGGAATAAAACACTTTAATACTAAGAATACCAAAGTTTAGGAAGGGTACTCCTAGGGTGGTAAGAAGAAAATCCACCTTATGTTTAGTCCAATAAAATGAAATTATTAGAAATGAAAAGCTAAAAAGTATAATTATCAATTATTTTAAGTAAGTAAATATTGGGTTTTTTTTAAAAAGTGGTATAAAATTTAAATTGGTTTTATATGGTGTAAATTTTGTTAAAAGTGAAATTCTTTTAGAATTATGGAGGGTATATGGCACGCTAGTTTGTTTAAAAGTAAACAATGATTTTAAAAACCTAGAGTACATTAAGTATTTGAAACATAGGTTACAACATTTATTGTTCTAATAAATGTTTTCGTGAATTAATAAGGGGAGCAAAGACTATAACACTTCTATTATAGTAGATGACTCCCCAAGGAAATGTTTTTACATGGTATATGAGATTTATTAGTATTTGTTTTAATTAAATCCATACACTAGTATTTTTGGGTTGTGGTAATAATGTTTTACCCAACATCTGTTTTGACCTAAAAAAATGTGCTTCGAAAATTATTTCTAAGTATAGAAATAAAGTGGTTTGTAAGTACACTCATTTTTTAAAAATAAGTACAAAGAAATGTTATCTAGTTATGGATATATTAAAACAGTTTTGGAAATGAATATTTCTGAAAAGAAAAGTGTAAGTTAAATATTGGGAAATTAATAAATTTCTTAGACATTGCCTATTGTAAGAGAATATAGATTAAAAATACTTTAATCTATTGAAACGAAATGAATAATGATAAAAATTTCTATGAAACAAAAATTATAAATAAAGATGTTATGTGCAAGTTATAAGGTATACTTGAAAGAGATGTACAAGATATGAGAAGCACCATATTTTGTATAGCCTATTTCAAAAAATATAAAATATGTTCCTTATAATTCACATAAACATGAAGTCCTCTTTTTAAAGATTCATAGAAGGTTGTAATAATTAGAGACGGTGTTAGTTAGGAGAGATATTACAGAGAGCCTTTGCAGAAAGTCCCGATTTATTGTTAGAAACTCCTTCAAGGTTAGGTAATTGGGAAGTTAAAGAGTTTTTAATGAAATAATTGTTTTTATCTACTCCAGTTTTTGCAAAATTGAAAATCTATAAGAAGAAATGTTTTTAAAACATGTTCGAACATTTTAAAGATATTTTAAAGAAAAATGGTTTGGTGAAAAAGTAGATAAGTTTTTTGAAGCGAAAACTTAGTATCAGTTAAATTTAATAAACCTAATTTTTATAGAAAGCTGTAAAGGTCTTCAAAAGAAAAGGAGGAATGAGTTTAGAACTTAGAATTTGAAAGTTTTCCCTCTCTAGGTTTGGCGAATAATGTAAATTCAAAAAGCTATAAGGAAACAAGTCTAGAAAGATAAAATGTTAAGTAACCAAGTACCTATGAATTTAATAGAAATTTGAAAATAACACTTTTAAAGACAAAGATTTTAGGATTTGATGTTTTAAAATTTTAGAAGCATTAGCTTTTAAAATGATAAATACCAAACCAAACTTTTAAATGTGGAGTAGATAGGAATCATTTCCTAGGTGTAATGGAAAAAGTGTAAGGCTATATCAGAAATAACTTTTAGAAGTAATAATAGAAGTTTCCGTAAAGTGTATATGACGCTAGCTAGAATCCAAGATTGTTGTTTCATTTGTGAAGACTATACTAGAATAGTATGGTGATATTAGTAAGAGGATAAGACACACATGGTTGAGGATGTATATTCTTGATTTTGGAGGAACTTGGAAGGAGCATCTTCCTTTAGTAGAATTCACATATAATAATAGTTTTAAGATATTATTGGAATGACACCTTTTGAAGCTCTTTATGGAAGACTGTGCAAGTCGCTTTCATATTGTTTAGAGTCTATAGAGAGATTTCTACTTAGTCCCGACATGGTTAAAGAGACTTCGAAGAAGATTGATTTGATTAGGAGAGAATACATAACTCTTATCCACATCTCTTTGATAATCAATTTTGAATTTCCTATTTCCATTTTTAGTTTTGAATAGGTTCTTTCCTTTATTATCTTTGGGAGTGTAGATTTTAGGATTTAACATATGCATGGTAGTATTTGATGCACAATTTTATTATAACATGTTACGTACAATGGATACTAGTGGTTGCTAGTGAATGCTAATGGATGCATATACTTACACTAGGCACTATTACCTCTTAGGGATCGACCTAACTAGGACACTAGAGCATACACATATGGATCTATGCACATTTGCATTTTTATTTATTTTGTTTTCCATGGTTGCTAAAAATGGATGATTATCATATGATTGTTGCATTTGGATGATGTTATAGCACGCATATAGAACTATCGGTTATCATTAGGGAATTTGCATTCACTTGGATACATGGCACGGACATGATTGCATAAAAGGAGGTCGACTGAATAAGTGGACCGCCTAATCTTTTGCATTAGTTAGGCACAATGACACTACACTAATTGCATATATATCATAAATCACATTCGAAAAACTTAAGGATAATGGATATAATGGATGATGGTTGAGTAGTTGGTCATAGAACTTGGATGAAAATATTTATTTCATTCTTCTATCCTTAGAGATTTCGGAAATGAAATCTCTTAAGGAGTGGAGAATGTAACAACCCAAAATTTAAGTTATAGTAATTAATTAACCAATTAATTGAATAACAAAATAAGTTTGTAAAATTTTCAGAATTAGACCATGGGAGTAGCACCATTGTGTCCGTAGAGACTTTCTGATCAATTTTCATATATAGATTGTCAAAATTCGATTTAATATGAAGAAGATACACAAGAAAAAAGAAACAAAGAAAACAGAAGAAAAAAATATAGGGCAGGTCGACCCTCCGCTTGGCTAGGTCGACCTACCACTTGTATGGGTCGACCTAGGGGTCGATCCACCTTCTCTTATATCCGAGAAGCCATCCAGATGCATATATGACGTGTTCTTCCTATTTTGTTTGATCCTGTACGTCTGTGCTTCCATCCGACGGTTCTTATCGAGCCTATGACATGGTCGCACAAGTCCAAATCCAGCAGTATGAGATACACAAGTGACGCTATAATAAGATCCTTGGCCTACCTATTTTTCTCATTCGGATTTTCTATATCTGTGTTCATTGCTTGAGGCTGGACCTTAAAAGGAATATTTTTCTGAGGAGAATATCTTTTTAATTAAAATATTTTATACCTTACAAGTGGATCTGCGAAGGCCAAGGAAAAGAGATAAGGACTACAGGTGAGTGTTAAGTAATTATTTTAGATTTTTAAGTAATTTGAAATAATAGGGTTTCCAATAGTTGTAGTTTTCTACAATTTTGGAGCAACCTTTATGCAAGTTTACTTACAGTTTTAGAATTGATTTCAGTCTATTTTCTCTTAGCAATTCTATTTCAGTTACTTGTA
Organism: Allium cepa; assembly: GCA_030765085.1. Taxonomy (NCBI): domain Eukaryota; kingdom Viridiplantae; phylum Streptophyta; class Magnoliopsida; order Asparagales; family Amaryllidaceae; genus Allium; species Allium cepa. Next base: position 878,487,654 of record CM060931.1, on the reverse strand, counting down.
ATTAATTACTGTTAATTATTGTTTCTCCAATTATTTATAGTTATTTACTGTTATTTTCATTTTATTTATATCTATTCTACGATTGGAATTTCTTCTGTAAATGTCAGTTTCTTTTTAATTTCCTTCTTACAGAATAAATAGAAAATAACTCGTTAATATGGACTAAAATACAATAACACTGAATTTACAGAAAATGGGATGTAAAATAAGAAGAATTGCAACAAATTGGACTTAGACTGAAATAGGAAAGTTTAAGATATTTGCAAGTATAATTATAACATGTAATTATAACTAAAAGGAGAAGAAAGTAGAAATGGAAAAGGTAGCTTATTTTTATACTTAGACCTTGGCTTAAGTTAATAAGCAAATAACGTAGAAATAACAAAAGAGGCTTATTTTAATAAACTTAGATCTTGGATTAAGTTAATAAGTAAGATATAGAAGATCGGTATTGCAGGACCAACGGGGTAGTCCTTTATTGATATAGAAGACTTGTATTGTTGGCCCATCGGGCGGTCCTTTATTTATAAGATGACCTATATTGTAGGCCTAACGAAGTAGTCCTTTACAAATATAGATCGGTATTGTAGGCCCAATGGGGTAGTCCATTACAGATATAGAGGCTTTTTTTTAAAAACATACAATAAGTTAGTAAGAGGTCAATAAATAGATGTTCAAATCATGGAGATTAGGACAAGAGGCGCAACTAGATTTTATTTGTTAGATAAGACCCATACCAACATCATGCCCTTTTAGTCAGACATAGGTGGCCTCATAATAGCAAAGGTGAGGTAAGGGCATGCTTATGCTGGAGCAGCGGTAAATAAGAGGTCAACAGGAGGGAGCAACAGATAGCACGAACCGAATGGTGGTTGAGCATGCAGCCTTAGTGTTGTTTGATAAGTCATTATTGAGTTCCAAGCGCTAAGTAGGTATCTATTGCATAGGGACCAACAGGGTCTAGTCCGCAGTTGTAGGTGTCTTTTGCGTAGGGACCAACACGAGGGGCCTAGTCCGCATCCATTGCATAAGGACCAGGTCTAGTTCACAATAGACATAGTAGAAATAGATGGCTGATCAAAGGATAGAATTAGAACTTTATCCTAACTAAAGTCGGATTAGGAATTCAGCCTATTCAAAGTAGTTATCTAATACGAGCGCAAACAATCAGAACTCTTTAAGCAAAGCAAACAGTTAAACAGTATTCTATTCCAGCTTTATCTTTTCCTTTATTTCCTTTTATACTAGAACTGTTGCTAAGTCTATTATCTTTATCTTGCTTAAGAATGCTAGTAATTACTTCCACTCACTAAACTTTTAGTCTGACCCACTCCTCTATTTTTCCCCTTTTTCCCCACTAGGCAAGCAGTGTCAAGGATGGTATATCTCGGATTTTCTTGGAGATTCCGCTGTGGAGTTTTTCCTTTGTGTATTCTTCTTCTTCTCAGTTTTTGTTTCATTTGGATTTGATGTACTGCAACTGTTGCGAGGGATGGTTATTTCCATGTACTCTAATGATATGAGTGAGATGGTGTATAAGACATGCATATTTGGTTCTAAAGATATATTCTGTTTTGATGATTTATTTTTTGAAATGATAAAGTTTAATTTTAAATGTTTCTTCCGCTTTATTTATTTTCCTTGTAAATCCTTGTCTCTGTAAAGATTTAGCTATACCTATAACGCACCATATCCTTTAGAGTGTCCATTTTGGGTATACTAAGGGGTGTGGAGTGTATCAAGTTATGTAGGATCTATATAACTCATACTTGAAATTCGTTAGTGATTTGCATATGTATCCTACAATTACAATAAAGAAAAAGATTTAATTTTTCCAATTACATGTAACAATAGGTTCATGCATTGGGGTTATCGTGATAAGATGCTAGGGGCATTCTTAGGCGTATTGATCTGATCCATAATAGTTTGGGCCTTTAGTAATTTATTATATCGAGTGGATTTTAGTGATTGAACCCGAGTTTGGGAAAACTTATGTATTGTTTGATTTTTTTTAGTTTTGGGTTTTTGTCCATACAAAAATACACATGATGCACGTATATTGCCGAAAACGATCTATTTACAAAACGAAATTAAAATACAAAATAGAAAATAACTTTTTTTATTTTTCTTGTTTTTGAAAATAACACAAGCACGTAAAACAATGCATTCTTTTTTCGTCCCTCTATCCCCTTTGTCCTCTCATCCATCTTTCTTTCATCCTCTCCGTCGTTCCTCTATTCTTCTCATATTTGACATACATATTGAAAACTGAGAGCACAAAATTCGTTTTCAAACCAAACACTACCTTAATTTTTAATACTGGTTAATTTTGAATACATGGCCTTTTCTTATACTGGGCTGGATTAGCTCTATGATCCCACAGCTCTTTGGGTTGGACCATTGGTTTTGTTTTTAAAACATAGGTTTAAAGAATTATATTGCCGATGTATGATAAATGATGTTGTCCTTTTATGAACTGAACTCGTTTATGAAACAAAGGTTTTTAAGATCAAATTTCTCATTACATTCCAAACTTAGCCTTTTTAACAGTGGACTCTGCTATATTCAAATTTATTCTTCCATTTTTGTGTGAGAAGCATGACTTCTTGTTTCTATTAATGTTCGTACCAAAAAATTAATGTTTAACTATCAAGGTTTGAAGTTAAATTTTTCTTTCACAAAGCTGGAAAGATAAAGTCAACTCAAACAGAGAAAGAAGTGCAAAATAATTTATCGTTTCATATTCATTACTACTTCGACGTTCACATCAACCTGTGCAGTTAAAGCGCTCGGCAGATTCGAAGCGGTGGAGGTGCAAAAAGTCATAGCGGGGATACAGCGAGAATATAGCGGGATATAGCAGATGGCTCTAAAATAGCATATAAAACTCGTACTTAATGTTTTTACAAATTTATAAATGGTAATTAAACGAAAAATTATCATTGATTGAATTATAATTAATACATAAATAATTTTAAACAAAAAATATGTGCGAATATACTTTATATAAACAAAAACTGCTGTATAACATAATTGAATTTAGTAGAATATTAAAGTATTTTCATTTCCGAAAATATATTAAAAATTAAATAAAATAAATTAGTTTCATAATTTTTATAATGTATAAATGCAATTTTAATTCATTTTATTGAAGAATATGTAGTGGAAATGGCAAAATACAGTGGGAATAACGGGATATAGCGGAAATAGCGGGGATTAAAGCGGAAGGGCTATATTTTGGGGCTATATGGAAAAATCGTAGCGGTAGAAATCTGCTATGAGATATAGGAGGGTTATAGCGGGGAAATAGCAGGTCATTAACTACACAGACATCAACAGTGGATAGACAGGTTAATGCTACAATGGATTGTTATATCTGAATTTTACAAAAATAAACATAAAAAACACACCATTTATGTTCCTAACCGAACAAGTATTTCTAATTTCACCGTAACTCCATGTGAACGCATTGATCTACCTCATCTTATTAGTAGAATAAACAATATGCTCATAGGACTAAGTTTGTTATTTGCAAAACCATTTCATTGAATCTGCGTTGCGATTAAGATGACGAAAAATGTTAGACTATTATCAACAACAATCATGTTTACTTACCTTCTCTTTTATTTTTTACACTGGACGAATGAGTTCTGTATCTAGAAAAGGAAAAAAACAAACAGCAAAATTAATTTCTAAAAGTAAAATCACAAATAAAATGGTAATGAGTTTGCCCTTTTTTGTGAAAACCGTATAAAACAACAAACTTTTTTCTATTTTACTATAAAAGTGTATTAAAACGGTAAATTTTCTACCATCTTAATAAAACGGACGTTTTAATCCTCTTTTGCAATAAAATGACAAACCTTTTGTCGTTTTATCCACTAGTCATCTGTTCAGTTCACTAGCCATGGAATCAAATTGAACCGGCCACACGCAATTGAACTGGCAATACCTTATTGCATTGTGGCTAGTTCAACCTATTTTTTAAACTCAATAAGCCGTTGCTGGTTATGCACATGCAATTTTATTTGCGCCCCGCTATTTCCAATGTTATGAGTGGTGTTTAATGCGCTATATTACAATGTCGAAATTGTTGGAAATTGAATGAGCATTAATGAAATAGTGCATTGGAAAATGAAGTATTTATTGTCTTGAAATATGAATAGTCCCACATCTTATAATATAATAACCATCATATTATATATATATACTAAGATGTGGTCTCTATTATAATTACAATGAGACAACAAGAGAGACATGAGCATGACCATCTTGGTGGGTGGTGCAATGCACCACCCCGTACGCGCGCGTGTCTGCTCCCGTGCCCGAGCCCCGAGCCCGAACCCGCACCCGCATCCGCACGTGCGGCGGGGCGAATGGGCGCTTGAGGCGTCTTGTAGGCACTTAGCACATTGCAATGTGCAATTGGCATTAGGCATTTAGGCTACTGGAATTGGTTTGCGTCACACTATATTTTTAGGAGCCGAAACAGTTTGAATTCAACAGTAACAACTGTTTGAAATGACACGCCAATTGGTAAAGGGTCGCAACCTTTCCTAACGGTCACGTACTACTCCTATAAATAGCAGATCCGAGAATTTTGAAAGAACATATTATTCTTTTTCTCTGATCATCTTCTTCTTCCTCTGTGCTCTGTTCTTGCCATACATCTTCACTTGAGTTCGCCGTTATTCTGCATCGCTTGCACGGCCTTGTAGAACCTGATCCGTTTTACCTTGGGAAGCAGTTGCTTGTCAACCCCTTTGCGCCACTGTGGGGGAGCAATTCTGCTTTAAGGGAACAGTATACGATACTGGACTCGGACAATCATCATTCTACCATGGAACTGCGTTAGCGGTATGTATTTGATTCTTTTTACCTTGTTTCGTAACACTAGATTCTACGATTGTGAATCAGTGTGAATACAGACAGTAAGGAACAACAATCTTAAAGCATAATTATGTTAGTCTTACTGTTCTTTTGCTTTCAGGCAATGGCTCAAGAAAGCAATACTTCGGCAAACATACCCATCATGACCACCTCTCAAATTGCACCAATGGCGGCACCAACCATGCCATTCTCGCAGGGAGAACGGCCAGAAAAGTTTACTGGTGTCGATTTAAAGCGGTGGAAGAAAAAAATGTTGTTTTACTTAACCACATTAGCCTTGGCCAAATTTCTCATAGAAGATCCTCCTACAGTCGACGAATTAGAGCCCGACCCGATCAAGGCTGAGACACTCACTGCTTGGAAGAGTTCAGACTTCATATGTAAAAATTACATACTTAATGGACTGGATAACAGTCTATACAATGTCTACTGCACAATGAAGTCATCGAAAGAACTCTGGATATCTCTGGATAGGAAATACAAGACAGAAGATGCTGGTATGAAGAAGTTCATTGTCGACAAATTTCTGGATTTCAAGATGATAGACTCCAAGACAGTTATCAGCCAAATTCAAGAATTGCAGGTCATTATTCATGAAATACATGACGAAGGAATGACTCTGAGTGAATCATTTCAAGTAGCAGCCACCATAGAGAAGTTGCCCCCATTGTGGAAAGACTTCAAGAATTATCTGAAGCATAAACGAAAAGAAATTTCAATGGAAGATTTGGTTGTTCGACTCAGAATTGAAGAAGACAACAGAAAATCCGAAAAGAAAACATCTAATACTATGGTGGCAAAGGCAAATGTGGTCGAAACTGAAAAGAACAACAAAATAAAAAGGGAAAACAACCCAAATGTAAAGAAGACAAGGAAGTTCAAAGGAAGCTGTCATAATTGCGGGAAGAAAGGATATAAGGCAAGTGAATGTCGACGTCCAAAGAATCAGAGCAAAAAGAAAGACCAAGCCAATGTTTTAGAGTTAGAAGATGTCTCCGAAATGAATCTGTCCGCAGTAATCTCAGAATGTAACTTGGTTGGCAACATGAAAGAATGGTTCGTTGACACTGGTGCTTCGAAACATATTTGCGCCAACAAGTGGATGTTCGCCAACTATAAACCAGTGACACAAGAAGAGCAACTCTTTATGGGAAACTCCTCCACGTCAAAGGTTGAAGGCAAAGGAAGAATAGTCCTTAAAATGACATCCAAAAAAGAACTTACTCTGAATGATGTCCTACATGTTCCATATATCCGCAAGAACTTAGTTTCGGGATCATTATTGAGTAAGAATGGTTTCAAGTTGGTCTTTGTTTCCGATAAATTTGTCTTGTCTAAGAACGAAGTATATGTAGGTAAAGGGTATGTGAGTGATGGTCTATTCAAGATGAATGTAATGACTGTTTTACAAAAAGATATGAATAAAATGGATTCTTCTGTTTATATCGTCGAGTCATTTAATATATGGCATGCTAGACTAGGCCATGTGAATTTTGATACTTTGCGAAAAATGATTAACTTAGATTTTATACCTAAGTTTACTATAGATCACAACTATAAATGTGAAACATGTGCTGAAACAAAGTTAACTAGAACTTCCTTTCATCATGTTGAAAGGAATACCGAGCCGTTAGATTTAATACATACTGATATATGTGATCTAAAGATGTGTCAAACCAGAGGAGGTAAAAGGTATTTTATTACCTTTATCGATGATTGCACTAGGTACTGTTATGTGTACCTATTAAGAAGCAAGGATGAGGCCTTTGAAACATTTAAACAATATAAGGCAGAAGTTGAAAATCAACTAAACAGAAAGATAAAAGCCTTGCGAAGTGATAAAGGTGGAGAATACGAATTTCCATTTGAGGAATTTTGCGCTCAAAATGGTATAATCCATCAAACAACAGCACCGTATTCTCCTCAATCCAATGGAATAGCAGAACGTAAGAATCGTACCCTAAAGGAAATGATGAATGCCCCGCTTATTAGTTCTGGATTACCAAACAATTTCTAGGGTTGTAACAACCCGCATATTTAACGATTTTATATTTAAATATTTTATTTAAATATAGCGTCGTTAGTCGGATTTAGGTCCGAAATGTTACTTTTTGGAAACGGCCGAATTAGAGCTCGAAACCACCTCCATTGGTTCCAAAATGGCGTTTGCGATCTTTTTGAGTATAATCTTTGATATGTTTGGAGTTTGCGAAATTTTGACCCTTTTTCTATTGGGTTTTGGGTTTGGGTTCAACCCACTAGCTTAATTAACCCTCTAACTCAACCCATTCTCTTCATTCATCCTTATTTCATTTCATTTCTTAAGCTAGAACTGAAAATGGTGGAAGGGAAGAGGAAATAGAAATTTGCAAGCCCTAGTTTCTTCTTGTAAACTTGATTCTTGCTCCAAAATCAAAGAGAATCCATTGGTAAGCTCTTCTTCATCTTCTCCAACTCTTCTCCTCTTCAATTTCAGAAAATTTCCTAAACCTAAATTGGAAAATATGTGTTTTATTCTTAGATTGAAGCTTTTGGGTTGAAGTAGAGTTTGGTTGGTCTTCTCCTTGTTGTTGAGCTTCTTCTTCTTGTTTTTGGGTTAAAGGTGAGTTTTGAACTCACATCTACCTCTCTTGATATCATAGATGTTGGGTATGAATTCCTAACACCTTGTTCATATGCACTTGCTTTTGGTTTGGATTGAATTGGTGAATATCCAAAATTTTAGTGTTTGGGTTCAATTCTTTAAAGATCCTAACTTTGATATTGGAACATGTTTTTGGTAGCGAATCGGAGAGCTAATGGAGCTGGGGTATCTATTGGCTAAGGCTCCTTAGGTCCATTGCTCGAACGATCGCGTTTTGGAAGAATTGGCATTTCATTAGAAAAAGGGCAGAAACTGCAGAAATATGCAGTTCGGCCGACCGAGCCCTGTAGCCGGTCGACCGACCTGCTACCCCGTGCCATGTTATGTTTCCTGCATCTGGCCAGCCGACCGAGCCCTGCAACCGGTCGACCGACCTGCTCATGTTTTGCATGTTTGCCTATTTTTGCATATTTTGATTGGTTATCCAAATTTTATCGATTCAAGTTGCTTTTTAGTAGTTGTTATTGCATCTTTGACTTTGATAACTTATTCTTGACTTCATCCATGGGTTTTTATAAAATAATCTCTCGGATCACATTTAAAAGCTCGTTTCTCCAATTTATAAATTCTGTTTAAAACACACACTTTCTCACTTCGAGCGAAGTGGAAGGGTGATTAAATGGTTGGGCAAAACACAGACCATGAATCTGTGCGTTTATCTTTCCGATTAGTCCCCGACCTATTCGATTGATTGTTGTGACCTTTGTGTTGGGTTTACCGATGATATTAGGTGAACTTTGTACTGCTTTAAGTGTGAAATTAACTAACGGATAGTAAACCGTTTAGTGCAAACGAGTGGTTATGGGACATACGTTAACACTTTTCGGATTCCTCTTCGAGAGTTGTGACACATTCCGCCAGTTAGTGGTGTCCAGTACTGGGTCTCTGACCTTCACCACTACGGTTTGTTGCCTTCGGGTATGTGCCTTTGGGTTTGTGCCTTCGGGTTTGTTGCCCTTTAGTATCGCTTCCAATGTTGGTCGTTATGAACCGCATGGGTGATATTGGGTTGTCCTTTAGTATCGCTTCCGATGTTGGTCGTTATGAGCCGCATGGGTGATATTGGGTTTGAGTCTTCGGGCTCATGGATCCTTGTTTATACAGTACTGAGCTCGAGCAATTTTCTGATGTTTCATTCATATGTATTGTAACAACCCTAGATTTTTCATATATTTTAATATTTGAATTTATTTTATTTCGAAATTATTTTTAAACTTGTTTTATTTCAAACATTTCACATTTTTAAATATAAGTGTTGATTATTATGTGAATTATAATTTCAAACAGGTATAAATTGGATATTTTACTGAAAGATGAATTTCTGTTCAAACTGGTCAAACTTTGACTTTTAAATTTCAAATTTAAATATTTAAAACTCCTAAATTTTATCTTTTATTATGGAAATAGATTTAACAACTTGAATACTGCTTTTTGTTTCGTTGAAAACAGACTTAAACTGTGAAAGTTATGCACATTTCAATTTTGAGTATAATTTGTTTTATTTTGCAATTTTGTCTATTTTAGATTATATAAATCATATTTTCTTTGTTATATTTTATTTAATATGTGTTAATATGTTATTTTATGTATATTTTTTAAAGTGATAATATAATTTTTCCAAAATTTATTGCATATATTTTCTATTTTTAAAGGTTAGTTTCCATTTTTTTGCTATTTTCTTCATTTAAATTATATTTAATTAAAATTTATTTATTTATTTTTATGCATGCATTTTATTTTTGTGTCTTTATCTTTATTTATAAATATTTTTCAAGTACACAAAATTTTTCCAAAGTTCATTTCATTTATTTTCAAATTTTCTAGCCTAGTTTACATTTTCTTTGCTATTTTCTTAATTTAATTATATATAATTAATATTTTTTTTTATTTATTTACTAAATTTTTCGTGTTTTTAACTGAATTTATACTTATTTTTCAGTAATTTAAAATTGCAAAAGAAATGGTGGAAATTTGAAGAGTTTTGCGACCTTTGATTTGCTTAAGGCTTTTTGTCTTCTTGTCTTTTCACATTTCAACCATCACCTTTTCATTATTTGCTGCCATAACTCATTCCCTTCGGCCGACCACTTCTCCACTTCATTTTTCACGAATTTTTTTCTTCTCAAACTCTAAAAAAAAGTTTTGGCCATCTCCAAGAAGAAATTTTGATAAAAACTTTCATTTCTTTTACATTTTCTACTGGATTTATTTGATTTTTGCACTTGCAATCTCTTATGCAGTTCGGCCCCTCCATCTCCAGCGCCTTGGCCGCCTCCACCACCACCTATTCCAGCCACCATACTCTCCTCTCCACTGCCATTCCAGAGCCGAGGCCATCCATGTTGATGATCCACCAAAATATGAAGCAAACTCCACCTATATCTAACATAGCCTGGCTACCTTACTTCCATCACCTCCTCCATCACTTTGGCCGACTATACACCACCACCACCAGCAAATTCCTGACCTGAACCCACTGCCACATCATCCTCAAGCCCACTACAGACCTGGCCATGCCCTCCTTGGCCTTGGCCGAGCCCTCTAGTGCATAGGAATCCATGATATTTGCCTTGTAATGTTAGTCCATGCACATATATCTTTGCTCCATCATTTTGCCATGCTAGGCCCACCTTTAAGAACCCAAAATAGATCCAAACCATGCCTTTAGCCGTGCCATTTCAGATCTGGAGTTGAAGCATAGGTGGTAGAAAGCAAGTGCAAACACTTCGGTGATGTTTTGTGTATTCATTTCTAGCTTTGTTTAATAGAATTTGGGTTGAAAACTTATGTTATATTTATTTGTTTTGTCTCATGTATCCAAGGAGAATTAATCTTTGGCTCTTCCACTCATCTTTGTGTCGTGTTATCGTGCTTGTTTGGATCTCATTCGTGCATTCGTCGTTGTGTCTCCAGCTCAAAACAGTGAGTTATTCTCACCAGACAATATGTACATATATAACTAGTAAATTGACCCCTTTTGAATCTGTAAAATGCATTATCATGGTACGCCTGCTATATTATGATTATATGATATTCACCCATGCTCATACACCTGTTATAACATCTGTTACTGTTATATTATGCTGTTCTGTTATTTTTATCAGTTTATCACACTGCAAGTTCCCTTTAGGTTAGAATCACTATGGGTTGAAATGATACATACCTGAACGGACTTTAGAATAGGAGAAAATCGTTATGGGCTGAAATGATAGGCCTGAATGATTTTCAATTATTTTATTTTACTTGGGATTGCGGGTTTGAAATGATCAAACCCGGGTTTTCTTTGTAAATTACGGGTTGAAATGATATATTACCCGTATCACTTTACCTAGGCTAGAAAATGAAATACAGACCCGTTGTTAAAATATGTTTTTCTAAAAATTTTAAATTATTTTAGAAATGTAAGTATTATAATATTTTGATTTAAATTTGATTAAAAATGATTTTTGTAAAGCATTATTGATTTTCTGAAAATTTATAAGTGAAATAAATAAATGGTAAAGTTTGGAAATCTGAAATGTAAGTTATTTTGGAAATTATAATTTGGTGATAAATAGAATTTAAATTGAATATAAAAATATGATAAATTTATGATATTTTGAATTAAATGAATTAAAAATGATTTTTATAATATATTAATGATTTTTGAATAAAGTTAAAATGTGAAATGAATGAATATTTAGGTTGAAATTTGGAAATATAACTAAAATTGGAAATTTGTGAATTTGGCTTAAAAGTGAATTTTAAGTTAAGTAAATAAAAATGAAATTAAGTTATATTTGAAAATTTTAAACTTAAATGTTAAGTTAAATTTAATTTAATGAATTTAAAATTTAATGTTGGAATTTAATAAGTGAATTATTATTAAATTTTGATTTTTGAATGGAGATTTAACTTTATAAAATCATGAATATAAGGGTATTTGAATGACTTTTTTAAAAGTGAAATTATATGATTTTATAAGCTAAAAATGTTTTAAAAATATAATTGTTTGTGAAATTATATTGAATACTTGAAGTTAATTAACTGCATTTCAGAAATGCTATTAATTCTAATGTAAATGATAACACAGCATTTGTAAATGCTGTAGTTGATAATAATTAACCAAATGGATAAGTTTAATTAAAGGCTATCATAGCATTTTTGTAAATGTTATAATTGTTGAATTTAACTAAGTTTTATTGAAACTGATGTAACTCTATTATAGCATTTTTAAATGCTATCTTTTGTTAAATTGAACTATTATGAATGTAACTTTCTGTAGCAATTTCTAAATGCTGCGAAAGTTGAATTTTCATTTGTTTTAATAAATCAAGTGAATAAATGAATTTTGAAAGACTAAATTTTTTGTAAATTTAATAATTTAATAATTAAATATAATAACTTCATTTTACGATTTAAAATGAAGTAATTTGTTTTGAAATATAAACTATTTTGAAATGTGTTTTGTAATGGTATTTAAATTAAATAAAAATGAATGTGGTTTGGAAGATATTATATTTTTGATATTTTGAAATGGATTTTGAATGATATTGAATTTTGAAATGATATTTGATTTTGAAGTATAAAATACCATTTTGAAATTTTAACCACGGGATGTATTTAATTTATAGTTTAACTGATTCTTAAAGGATGGGCGATCCCAAGCATCCTTTAAGTTATTGTGCATTTCTACTACAGTTCACTTGAGTTGGTTTACATTATATAAGTATATATTGTCCTGACTCGAGTGTTTTGTGTTTCACTTTACGCTCGGGTCAGCCTGAGTATTCACAGCTTTGGATTCTCTTTCTGGAGCTGGTCTTTGCTGGAGTTACTGCTTATCTACATTTATATCTACTCTCTGTTTCAGCTGTTCTAGTGTATCTCAAGTATTAGTGAACTTCTATGTAATTGAGATTTCTATTATGTTGTTTTCAGACTGTATTATGTATTTGGTTTGAGACTCTGCCGTAGTAGCTTCATGAACTACTATGTATTTTATTTCCGCTCCGAGTTATTCTGATATTTCTGTGTCCGTGATTCTGTGATTGTATTTCATTTGCTCCAAATTTATTTACAACGCGGTGTTTTGAGCAATTCAAGTCCGACATGTGCGGATGCGAATGGCTGAAAATATCGGGTTGTTACATGTATATTCCCTTTGTATCGCCCTTCGATGTTGGTCATTTTGAGCCGCATGATGCATAGCGTTTACCTTGCGGAACTTGTATACCTTATTGGTATTTGTTATTTGCCTTTTTGGCATGATTGGGGATATTTGTATCCTTTGTTTCTATATGTTGCCGATGATACGAGGCTTGTTATCATATGATTCATCTTTTGTTAGATGATTGTGTTATCTCTTTTAGAGATATTTGTTATGCTTTGTAACCTTGCAGGTTTATTGTTGCTCAGTTTATCTAACTGATTTGTTTAGCTAGACTGACCCGTGTATTTTATACTCGGGTCAGACCGAGATGTTTCAGGTTAGGTGTTTTTGGACTTAGCCTATTTTGCTTCCGCAGGGACTATTCAGCTTGTTCCGTTTTGTTATAGCTTTTATGTAGTCCTATTTTGTAGTAACTCTGATATGTATTCATCTGGAACTCGTCTGTATATTGTGGTTTTCTATACCACTCGACATGTATTATTTTGTATACTCTGTTATGTATCAGTGTATGTGTATATGATGATCTACTGTTCTGTGATGTATATTACATTTGAGTTGTTATATTCTGTTCTGATAGATCCTTCAACCACCTATGGTTTTGTTTTAAGTATTCATTGGGTATGTCGACCTGCTTGGTATGTTTATTGTCGGTGTATTCAATAGATAGTTAGAGCAAGGCTATAGATGGTCGCTTCCAACCAGCCTTATTCTCCGTGTTAGTTGACGGCACTACCCTGTAGTATCCTTAGCTAGTGTGGGTATAGAGGTGGGGCGTCACAGTGTGGTATCAGAGCTGAGTTCAGAACAAAATATGATAAACACATAATAGAGCACATATTACGATACATCAAAGTGTACACTTGATACAAATCTTTGAATCATTGTGTCTCTTTATTCCAACAATGTTAGATAGAGTTTGGGAATACGTCTAGGAATGCATTTCTATTCTGTAGTATTCCATATTGCAATATCTACCTTGTGAATAATCTTGTTCTTATCTAACTTTCAGCGTATGGCTGGAAGAGGCAGGGGACGACGTTCGGATGCTGGGCAGTCCAGTGGCACACATCCGGATGGCGTTTATGTGTCTGCTGATCAGTTTATGGAGTTGTTTAGGAGCACTCAGCCTCCAGTTCCTCCTCGAGTGTCTCCACCTCGCAAGTCTTCCTTTGCACGCCAGTGCATTGATTTTTCTCATCTTGGGGGAAAGCCGTTTAAAGGCTCCGAGTCTGTTCTTGAAGTCCAAGCTTGGTTTCGCACGTGCGAGCGTATCTTCTCTCGTATGGATCTTTCTGACCATGATAGAGTTCTTGTAACTTCTAGCTTATTACAAGAGCGTGCCCTTGATTGGTATGAGCTTCTTGTAGCCGAGATTGATTAGTCTACTCTTTCTTGGACTCAAATTCGGGAGCGATTTGAACTCAAGTTCGTTCCTGAATCTGAAAAAGTTTTATTGACCCGTCGTTTTCTTGAGTTGAAGCAAAGGAAATCTTTTGTTTCTGAGTATGTTGCATCATTTGAGGCTTTATCTAAGTATGGTCTTGAATTCATCAGCACTTCTTATAAGAAGAATTTGAAGTTTGTTTCTGGTCTTAAGAAGTATCTTAAGAAATCTTTGTTGCTCCAACTCAAACTTTCTTTTGAGGAGTTGGTTGATTCGGCACTTCACCTCGAGACCGTCGAGAAGGAGTGTGATAGTGATGTTGATGTTGAGGTTCCAAGAACCCCAACAAGAGGTCGTTTCCAATTCAGAAGCCCAGGCCTTTTCCTTCTAAGAAGAAGAAGACCGGTGGTCCTAGCTCTCAGCCTCAGTCTTCCGGAACACCTTTCGTTCGAAAGTGTTTCAGTTGTGATTCTCCGGATCATATTATTCGAGCTTGTCCTAAGCCTCTCTTCTGCCGTTATTGCAAGAAGGAAGGTCATCATGTTTCACCTTGCCCTACTGTTCCGACTAGTGCCAAGTCTAGCAGGCTTTATGTTGCTAAGGCTTCTGAAGGTCCTTCTCAACCCAAAGGTATCTCTCTATCTATTTTGGAAGGTTCTATTTTATTTCGTGACCATAGTATTCGAGTTCTTTTCGATATGGGTGCTTCACATTCTTTTGTATCGAAACAGCTCGTTGATGATTTATCTTTGGATGTTTCTTATTTGGTTACTTCATTGAGGATTGCGAATCCTATTGGGGGATCCGCGACCCTTAGTTTGCTTTGTGATGATGTTGAGATTGTTTTACGTGGCTTTTCTTTTCGTGCGAATCTGCACGTTATTTCTTGTCTGGGATTTGATATGATTTTTGGAATGGACTGGCTAGTGAGATATGATGCCAAGATTATTTGTTCGGAGAGGATTATATATCTTCGACATCCGGATTCTCCTACTCAACTATCTATTATTCTTCGGGATGTGGATAATTCCGATATGGCTTTATGTTATCTTGATTCGCGAGATGATGATGATATATCTCGTATTCCTATTGCTTGTGACTTTTCTGATGTTTTTGAGCCTGTATCGGGTTTGCCACCTAAGCGGGCAATTGAGTTCCGCATTGATCTCATTCCAGACGCGCAGCCAGTTAGTCGTCCTCCTACGAGGATGTCTACAAAGAAAAATGAGGAACTCAAAAAGCAGCTTTTAGAGCTTGAGTCCAAGCAGTTGATTCAGTCTAGTTTTTCTCCGTGGGGATCCGCGGTCGTCTTCGTGAAGAAGTCCGATGGAACTCTTAGGCTTTGCATTGATTATCGCAAACTTAACGAGTTAACCATCAGGAATAGGTATCCATTGCCTAGGATCGATGATATGTTCGATCTATTGAGTGGTGCTAAGGTCTTTTCTCAACTCGACCTTGCCACAGGTTTTCATCAATTATGAGTCGCGGAGGATAGCATACCTCTTACAGCTTTCCGCACTCGATATGGTTCTTTCGAGTGGCTCGTTATGCCTTTCGGTTTGACGAACGCTCCTGCTTTCTTTGTAGATCTAATGAATCGAGTATTCTGGGAATATCTCGATAAGTTCTTGTGTTCATTGATGATATCCTTATTTATTCTAAGTCTGAAGCCGAGCATGCTAATCACTTGAGAATTGTCTTGAGTACTCTTCATCGTCATCAGCTTAGAGCCAAATTCTCCAAATGCCAATTTTGGGAGAATAAGGTTAAGTTCTTAGGCCATGTTGTATCTTCCGATGGCATTTCTGTTGATCCCTCAAAGATCGAAGCCATCCAGAATTGGAAGATGCCTGAGAATGTGCATGAGATTCGTAGTTTCCTTGGATTGGCGGGTTATTACCGTCGGTTCATTAAGGATTTTTCCCGTGTTGTGCTTCCTCTCACTTGCCTTACTCGGAAAGGCATTCATTTTGATTGGTCCGACAAGTGTGAAGATTCCTTTCTGACATTGAAGGAACTTCCCACTAATGCTCCTATTCTTGTGGTTCCCGAGGGGAATCATGATCTTGTTGTCTACACTGATGCTTGTGGTAGTGGTCTCGGTGCTGTTCTTATGCAAAAGGATCGGGTAGTTGCTTATGCTTCTAGGCCACTGCGTCCGAATGAAGTCCGCTATGCCACTCATGATCTTGAGTTAGCCGCCATTGTCTTTGCCTTGAAGATTTGGCGACACTATTTATTGGGCGAGCGCTTCATTCTCTATACCGATCATAAATCTTTGAAGTATTTATTCACTCAGAAGGAACTCAATATGAGACAACAACGTTGGCTCGAGTTTCTTTCTTCTTATGACTTTGATATCCAGTATACCCCTGGTAAGGGTAATCGTGTTGCAGATGCGCTTAGTCGCAAACATTCGGCTGTTATTTCTAAGATGCTTGTCGAATGGAATATTCTTGAGACTCTATCTTTTTATGAAATTCGGGATCGAGGTTCATCTTCTGATTCTCCTATTCTATTATTTAGTTTGGGATCTCGACCTATTTTGTTGGATCGTATTGCCGATGCTCAGCGGCGTGATCCTGATTTGTTGCATTTTATTCAGCTTTGTGAGTCTGGATCCTGTGATGAGGCGTTGCAAGATTTCAGCATTGATTCTCACGGGTGTCTTCGTGAGAAGAACCGTCTTTTTGTGCCTTCTGATCTTGCACTTAGGCATGACATTCTTGATGATTGTCACCGTTCTAAGTATACCATTCATCCCGGTAGTAGCAAGATGTATGCCGATATGCATCGTCTTTATTATTGGGAAGGCATGAAATGCGATGTGGAGAGTTATGTGAGCAATTGCATAACTTGTCAGCGTTTTAAGGCCGAGCATCAGCGTCCTTCTGGTCTTCTTCAGCCTCTTGAGATTCCATTGTGGAAATGGGATCAGATTTCTATGGATTTAATTGACGGCCTACCTCGTTCGAGATCGGGTCATTCTAGTATTTGGGTTATTGTTGATCGCCTCACTAAGTCTGCTCATTTTGTCCCTATTAAGTCTAATAGGACTGCTTCGCATTTGGCTAAATTATATGTCAAGGAAATTGTGAGACTTCACGGTGTTCCTAGTTCTATTGTGAGTGATCGTGATCCTTTATTCACGAGTCATTTTTGGAAGAGTCTTCAGCAAGCTTTGGGAACGAAGCTTAATTTTTCTACAGCTTATCATCCGCAGTCTGACGGACAGACTGAACGGGTGAATCGTATCTTGGAAGATCTTCTCTGTATTTGTATTTTTGATTTTGGTGGAAGTTGGGAGGGTCACCTACCTCTTGTAGAATTCTCCTACAACAATAGTTTTCAATCTAGTATCGGTATGGCTCCTTTCGAAGCCTTATACGAAAGGCCATGTCGATCTCCTTCTTGTTGGTTGGAATCTGGAGAGAAGCTTATTCTTGGTCCAGATTTTGTTCGTGATTCTTCCGAGAAGATTGATCTTATCTGCTTGAGAATGAAAGAGGCACAAAGTCGCCAGAAATCCTATGCGGAGAACCGTAGGAAGCCTCTCGAATTCTCAATTGGTGATCTTGTTTTTATTCGTGTTTCTCCTTTGAAGGGGGTTATGCGTTTCAGTACGACTGGGAAATTGGCTCCTCGTTATATAGGACCATTTTCTATTACTGAACGTATTGGCCCTGTGGCTTATAGAGTTTCACTTCCAGCTCATTTATCTGGCATTCATGACGTGTTCCACGTCTCGCAACTTCGGAAGTGTCTTCGGGAGTCGGATTCTGTTATTACTTCTCCTGATTTGCAAGAGCTTGAGATCTCACCAGACTTATCTATTGTACAGCAACCTATTCGCGTGCTTGACACGGAGGTGCGACAACTTCGGGACAAGGACGTGTCGCTCGTTAAAGTTCAATGGTCCGCTAATCCCAATGACTGTACTTGGGAAACCAGAGAGTTTATTGAGCGATCTTATCCGGGTTTTCTTTCTTAGCTTGTAAACGGTGAGTATGTCTTTTCATCTCAAGCTTATTTCCTTTTTCTTTTGAATGTCGCATGTATGTAGTTGTTACAAATATCGTCTCTAGGAATTGCGGGGACGCAATTTTGTAAGGAGGGGAGATCTGTAATAACCCGCATATTTAACGATTTTATATTTAAATATTTTATTTAAATATAGCATCGTTAGTCGGATTTAGGTCCGAAATGTTACTTTTTGCAAACGGTTGAATTGGAGCTCGAAACCACCTCCATTGGTTACAAAATGGCGTTTGCGATCTTTTTGAGTATAACCTTTGATATGCTTGGAGTTTGCAAAATTTTTACCCTTTTTCTATTGGGTTTTGGGTTTGGGTTCAGCCCACTAGCTTAATTAACCCTCTAACTCAACCCATTCTCTTCATTCATCCTCATTTCATTTCATTTCTTAAGCTAGAACTGAAAATGGTGGAAGGGAAGAGGAAATAGAAATTTGCAAGCCCTAGTTTCTTCTTGTAAACTTGATTTTTGCTCCAAAATCAAAGAGAATCCATTGGTAAGCTCTTCTTCATCTTCTCCAACTCTTCTCCTCTTCAATTTCAGAAAATTTCCTAAACCTAAATTGGGAAATATGTGTTTTATTCTTAGATTGAAGCTTGTTGGGTTGAAGTAGAGTCTGGTTGGTCTTCTCCTTGTTGTTGAGCTTCTTCTTCTTGTTTTTGGGCTAAAGGTGAGTTTTGAACTCACATCTACCTCTCTTGATATCATAGATGTTGGGTATGAATTCCTAACACCTTGTTCATATGCACTTGCTTTTGGTTTGGATTGAATTGGTGAATATCCAAAATTTTAGTGTTTGGGTTCAATTCTTTAAAGATCCTAACTTTGATATTGGAACATGTTTTTGGTAGCGAATCGGAGAGCTAATGGAGCTGGGGTATCTATTGGCTAAGGCTCCTTAGGTCCATTGCTCGAACGATCGCGTTTTGGAAGAATTGGCATTTCACTAGAAAAAGGGCAGAAACTGCAGAAATATGCAGTTCGGCCGACCGAGCCCTGTAGCCGGTCGACTGACCTGCTACCTCGAGCCATGTTATGTTTCCTGCATCTGGCCAGCCGACCGAGCCCTACATCCGGTCGACCGACCTGCTCATGTTTTGCCTGTTTTGCCTATTTTTGCATATTTTGATTGGTTATCCAAATTTTATCGATTCAAGTTGCTTTTTAGTAGTTGTTATTGCATCTTTGACTTTGATAACTTATTCTTGACTTCATCCACGGGTTTTTATAAAATAATCTCTCAGATCACATTTAAAAGCTCGTTTCTTCAATTTATAAATTCTATTTAAAACACACACTTTCGCACTTCGAGCGAAGTGTAAGGGTGATTAAATGCTTGGGCAAAACACGGACCTATTCGATTGATTGTTTTGACCTTTGTGTTGGGTTTACCGATGATATGAGGTGAACTTTGTACTTCTTTGAGTGTGAAATTAACTAACGGATAGTAAACCGTTTAGTGCGAACGAGTGGTTATGGGACATACGTTAACACTTTTCGGATTCCTCTTCGAGAGTTGTGACACATTCCGCCAGTTAGTGGTGTCCAGTACTGGGTCTCTGACCTTCACCACTACGGTTTGTTGCCTTCGGGTATGTGCCTTCGGGTTTGTGCCTTCGGGTTTGTTGCCCTTTAGTATCGCTTCCGATGTTGGTCGTTATGAGCCGCATGGGTGATATTGGGTTGCCCTTTAGTATCGCTTCCGATGTTGGTCGTTATGAGCCGCATGGGTGATATTGGGTTTGGAGTCTTCGGGCTCATGGATCCTTGTTTATACAGTACTGAGCTCGAGCAATTTTCTGATGTTTCATTCATATGTATATTCCCTAGGTAGCGCCCTTCGATGTTGGTCATTATGAGCCGCATGATGCGTAGCGTTTACCTTGCGGAACTTGTATACCTTATTGGTATTTGTTATTTGCCTTTTTGGCTTGATTTGGGATATTTGTATCCTTTGTTTCTATATGTTGTCGATGATACGAGGCTTGTTATCATATGATTCATCTTTTGTTAGATGATTGTGTTATCTCTTTTAGAGATATTTGTTATGCTTTGTAACCTTGCAGGTTTATTGTTGCTTAGTTTATCTAACTGATTTGTTTAGCTAAACTGACTCGTGTATCTTATACTTCGGTCAGACCGAGATGTTTCAGGTTAGGTGTTTTTGGACTTAGCATATTTTTCTTCCGCATGGACTATTCAGCTTGTTCCTTTTTGTTATAGCTTTTATGTAGTCCTATTTTGTAGTAACTCTGATATGTATTCATCTGGAACTCGTCTGTATATTGTGGTTTGCTATACAACTCGACATGTATTATTTTGTATACTCTGTTATGTATCAGTGTATGTGTATATGATGATCTACTGTTCTGTGATGTATATTACATTGGAGTTGTTATATTCTGTTCCGATAGATCCTTCAACCACCTATGGTTTTGTTTTAAGTATTCATTGGGTATGTCGACCTGCTTGGTATGTTTATTGTTGATGTATTCAATAGATAGTTAGAGCAAGGCTATAGATGGTCGCTCCCAACCAGCCTTATTCTCCGTGTTAGTTGACGGCACTACCCTGTAGTGTCCTTGGCTGGCGTGGGTATAGAGGTGGGGCGTCACAGGGGTGAAGCGATACTTTCAGCTAATCATATACTGAACAAAGTACCTCGCAAAAAGACCTTTAAGTCACCACATGAACTGTGGAAAAACAGACCTCCATCTTACAAATACTTAAAAGTGTAGGGATGCTTAGCAATGGTTGAAATACCTAAGCCTAAAAAGGTCAAAATTGGACCCAAAACTATAGATTGCATATTTATTGGATATGCTCATAATAATAGTGCATATCGATTCTTGGTGCATAAATCTGAAATTGACGACATTCATGAAAACACCATAATCGAATCTCGAAATGCAAGATTCTTTGAAAACATATTTCCACTAAAAGAATCCAATGGCACAAGTATCCAAAAGAGTTCAAGAGAAGAAGAAACTCTTGAACATCGTGTTGATCATGAAAATGATTAAGAGCTAGAGGAACCAAGAAGGAGCAAACGACAAAGGACGTCAAAAACCTTTGGACCCGATTTCTATACATATATGACAGAAAATGAACCTCTAACATATAAACAAGCAATGTCATCACCTGATGCTCCTTATTGGAAAAAAGCTGTCAATAGCGAAACTGAATCCATTTTACAAAACCACACAAGGAAACTAGTAGATCTTCCTACAGGATCGAAACCATTAGGGTATAAATGGATCTTTAAGAAAAAACCTAAAGCTGATGGCTCAATAGATAAATATAAGGCCCGACTGGTAGTCAAAGGATTTAGACAAAAGGAAGATCTGGATTACTTTGATACTTACTCACCAGTAACAAGAATAACATCCATTAGGATGCTTATTGCTATTGCTTCTATACTAAATTTAGAAATACATCAAATGGATGTAAAAACTGCATTTCTGAACGGTGAGTTAGAGGAAGAAATATACATGCAGCAACCTGAAGGGTTCTTAAGCCCAGGAAATGAGAATAAAGTGTGTAAGTTAGTAAAATCACTTTATGATCTCAAACAAGCGCCAAAACAATGGCATGAAAAATTTGATGAAACTATAATGACAAATGGATTCAAAATAAATGAATTAGATAAATGTGTCTATATGAAGAATATAGATATGGGATATGTCATTGATGACTTATTGATACTAGGCAATAATAATGCCATAATCAAATCAACAAAGGATATGTTGTCATCTAGATTTGATATGAAAGATCTAGGACTGGCTGATGTGATTTTGGGCGTTAAAATTTTAAAGACGTCAGAAGGTTATGTACTATCACAATCACACTATGTGGCCAAAATACTTGAAAATTTCAAACAACATAACATAGTTGCT
This sequence comes from Allium cepa, assembly GCA_030765085.1. Taxonomy (NCBI): domain Eukaryota; kingdom Viridiplantae; phylum Streptophyta; class Magnoliopsida; order Asparagales; family Amaryllidaceae; genus Allium; species Allium cepa. Next base: position 878,465,650 of record CM060931.1, on the reverse strand, counting down.
AAATCGCCAGTTGATATGAACCAAAATGGGGTTAAAAATACTGGTGATGGAATCTACCAACTTGAATACTCTCGAATACTGGGAAGCATAATGTATGTAATGAATTGTACTTGACCAGATGTTGCATATGTTGTAAGTAAGCTAAGTAGGTATACAAGCAATCCTGGTAAAAATCATTGGAAAGCAATAATAAGGGTTCTAGGATATTTAAAATATACTCAGAACTACAGCTTGCATTACACTAAATATCCTTCCGTAGTAGAAGGATATAGTGATGCAAATTGGATAACTGGTTCAAATGACACCAAATCCACAAGTGGATATGTATTTACCCTAGGAAATGGAGCTATATCATGGAAGTCTTCTAAACAAACGTGTATAGCAAGGTCAACAATGGAGTCATAATTCATTGCCTTAGACAAAGCCGTTGAAGAAGCAGATTGGCTTAGAAGTTTTCTAGAAGATATTCTGAATTGGAATAAACCTGTTCCACCAATCTATATACATTGTGATAGTCAGTCAGATATTGGAAGAGCTAACAGTACACTATACAATGGTAAGTCTAGACATATTCATCGTAGACATAAAACCGTGAGACAACTACTCTCTAATGGAGTTATCACTATAGACTATATAAGGTCGAAAGATAACATTGCGGATCCACTAACGAAAGGCTTGCCTAAAGAGAGAGTTCAAACCTTATCGATAGGAATGGGCTTAAGGCCTATTGACTAAAAAGTTTTCCTCAACGGAAACCCAACCTAATTGACTGGAGATCCCAAGATTTAGGTTCAAAGGGACAACTAAGTTAAGGTTAAAACTTAGAAGCACTGGAAAAATCAAACATTTAGACACTCCTAAGATAAGTTAGTGCACATGCCGCCGGAGAAAAGGATAAGCGCAGCTTTTAATGATGTCTATACTTGGAGCTATAAAGAACCAAGTGGAGTATTGCGGAATACTCTTTATAGAATCACCTACATGAGTGCGAAGGTGCCGCTTCAAAGAGAATCGTAAGACCAATTTCTCCAAGCACTCATGAGACCAAGCTGGTGTTCATGGCAAAAACGAACACAAACAGAGAACCAAGGGAAATAAGAAACAATTTATCACGTGTTGTATATTTTGATTTACACAAAAGGCTTACAGTTCAAAGACAATCTAAGTCCACTGATTCGCCAGTAAGTCAAGAAGATAAACACTAGGATAACTTCAAGGCCAATGTGCTACTTAAACCGATATGATAAATGTTTTGTAAAGCTTAAGAACAAGCAATACTCATTCATGTGGAGGATTGTTGGAAATTGAATGAGCATTAATGAAATAGTGCATTGGAAAATGATGTATTTATTGTCTTGGAATATGAATAGTCGCACATCGTATAATATAATAACTATCATATTATATATATACTAAGATGTGGTCTCTATTATAATTACAATGAGACAACAAGAGAGACATGAGCATGATCATCTTGGCGGGTGGTGCAATGCACCACCCCGCACGCACGCGCGACGTGGGCGAATGGGAGTTTGAGGCGTCTTGTAGACACTTAGCACTTTGCAATGTGCAATTGGCATTAGGCATTCGGGCTACTGGAATTGGTTTGCGTCACACTATATTTTTAGGAGGCGAAACAGTTTGAATTCAACAGTAACAACTGTTTGAAATGACACGTCAATTGGTAAAGAGTCGCAACCTTTCCTAACGGTCACGTACTACTCCTATAAATAGCAGATCCGAGAATTTTGAAAGAATAGATTATTCTTTTTCTCTGATCATCTTCTTCTTCCTGTGTGCTATGTTCTTGCCACACATCTTCACTTGAGTTCGCTGTTATTCTGCACCGCTTGTGCGGCCTTGCAGAACCTGATCCGTTTTACCCTGGGAAGCAGTTGCTTGTCAACCCCTTTGCGCCACTGTGGGGGAGCAATTCTGTTTTAAGGGAACAGTATACGATACTGGACTCGGACAATCATCATTCTACCACGGAACTACATTAGCGGTACGTATTTGATTATTTTTACCATGTTTCGTAACACTAGATTCTACGATTGTGAATCAGTGTGAATACAGACAGTAAGGAACAATAGAAAATACTTGGTTTCATTCGGCAATATGCTACAGACATAAATTTAGTTAAATTTTTTTTGTTTTACTTCATTCGGTAGCATGACATTGAACGAAATCACAAGTACTAAACACTGCTGGATAAATTTTCTAGGTAAAATAGAGTACTTAATGCAGTGCATTTAGTATCACTTCATATTATTTGTAGACGACTGCTTAGAAAGTCACTTAAAGACTACTGTAATTGTTGTTTGATTGGCCAAGCCCCTCCCTCCATGAATTTTTTTTACTTAGCGTATGTGGGTCCTGCAATTTTTGCTTCAGCCAAAACCTAAGCGAGTTATAATGTAGTCATTTAACAAGCGAGTATATTATTTACCATGTTAAGCATTTATACTTAAATCTTATGCATTATGAGATTATTGACATAGTACATCTGTTTATATTTTGGTTTAATTATTCATTAGTCCCCTATGCATAGCACTTGCGATAAACATATAAATGCCAGTCGTTAAAAATAATGAAACGTCTCACTAACCCCAAGGTGCTCTATACCAATAACCATGAGTCAACCACTATCAAATTATACGAAGAGTGTTATGTGCACAAGTCTATCTAGTTCGCTGATTCACATTCTTGATGATCAGGAACCTTTTAGACCCACATGATTCTGTGCCAACCTTAACATGCGGTTGTGAATGATTCCAATAAATATACATGAATCCAATAACTATTCATTCATTATTCACATAAAATAAAAGTGAAATCTAGAGCTTTTTGATGGTTTTGCTGCTTAAATAAGAAAGAAAAAGAGAAAGGAGATTTGAAGCTAAGGTAACTAGAGACTTGAGTAACCAAGGAAACTAAGCTGATAATATATTTTCTAATCTCTCTTTCTTTAAATCTCTCACGGTCAAGTTAAAGGTTGAATGATTTCATACTTCTTGTAATTTTTAAGATCTGTATTATATAATTTAATATGATGTTAAAAACAAGTTATTAGAAGTGGTTTTGATTTATATAATCTTTCCATTAGAAAATGAGTTGTTATGAATTATTATAGGGCCGTATAATATGGAATTTGGTTAGAAAGTAGGAAGTTTTAAGGAAACGCAGAAATAAATAATGATTAACTCTACTATGGATCGCTGGAAACTAGTTAGGTGGTTTCCGAAAGAAAATAAGCATGGCTGAAGAGTTATAACAGGGTGTGGGAAGGAAGACAACAATTGTTGAAAGGTAATTTAATTAAGGGAAAAAAAATTTAAAGAACAAATTAAAGAAAATATTTAGTCAGAAGGACGCACGCATAAAAATTTGTGAAAATTGGGGTCACATCCCTAAAACCAAATGTAATACACAAAAACTCATTCCGATTGAAACTTTATAAATCCAGTCCCTATTTTTACATCGCCTTAATTCTTTCTCATAAATACCCTTGTTTATTCATCACGGTTTTGAAATCTTCGTTTCCATTTATCGATCCACTTTCTGAAATCATATAAATCATATTTTCGGTTTATTATTTGCAATAGTTGCATTTCTGCAATAGTTGCAGCAATGTCCGCAACTATATGAAATAGTTGTAGAAATGTCTGCAACTATATGCATTAGTTGCACACATTTCTACAACTATACCATATACTTGCAGAAATTTCTACAACTATATGCAATAGTGGCAGAAATGTCGGCAACTATATTTAATAGTTGCAGACATTTCTACAACTATACCATATAGTTGCCATTTTGCAACTATATGCAATAGTTGCAGAAATGTCCGCAACTATATGCAATAGTTGCAGAATTGCAGAAATTTATGCAACTATATGAAATAGTTGCAAACTTTTCTGCAACTATACCATATAATTGCAGAAATGTCTGCAATTATTTGCAACATTTGTACATTTGAAAAAACAATTGAAATTGTTTAAAAATTGCTGAATTGTCTATAAATATTTGAAATAATTGCATCTTTACTGCAAATATGAATTTTTGGTATCAACAATGGATCTCATTTTAAAGATAATAAAATTTGTGATTTTTTGGGGAAAACGGTATGTTGATACGGATTTTGTACATAAAGTTATATGCATTTGAAGTGTTAAAAACATAAAGGGTATTTGAGTCTTTTTGCGTGCGTGAATTTGAAAATAGAGGGCGGAAATGTAAGTGTTGGTTGTGAAGGATGTTTTCTCTATTTTGAAACTTATTAGGAATGTGAGCCAAACTTACCCTAAAATTTTTACCGTAAGGACAAAGTCCAAATACAATTTCAAACAAAACAAAGTATTATGTTCGTCTTCGTCCTCCTTTCTTACAATCTGAATTTGACGAAATTTTACTTGAAAGAAAAAATGGCACCGCAAACCAGAAACAAATCTACATCTCCAACACAACCTCAGAAATCGACAGTAGATAAACAATGAGCACAACAATCGACAGCCGATGAAAACCTAACTAAGTCGGAAGTTAATTAACAAAATGAAAATCGAAATGTCGAATCACTTACGGCAGCAGATGTTCAAAAAGAAAATGAAATGATAGAAGAGGAAAACCTACCTCTAGCGCAAACTATAGCGACGACAATAAAGGAAAAAAGCAACAAGTTAAAGCTTAGAAAACCTACATCAACAGAAGAGGAAAAACAAAATAGAGAAAACAGAATAAAGAGAAGACATGAAAAAATTACAGCAAGTGGAAGCAGACCAGAAATAAGCAAAAGTATACCAAAGAATGCAACTGATAATATAAAATCAAACATAAGAAAGTTAATATAGTTTTGTTATAGTAACATTGAAATTTTTGGCATAGAACGAATAAGAGAACATGCAGCAACAAATACCTGCAGAGAAAAAAGTTGAAGACAATATGCAAAAAAGAGAACAAAGAACAAAAGAAGAAATGAAAAAATGATTCAGAAAAAAATACAAAAGAAACAGAGGTAACTGATTGCAAAATTATAAAAGTAACACTAATAATTTCATACTGTTAAATGTATTCTAATGTTATAAAAACAGGAAAAATCTCAGAAAAAAGAAGGAAAAAAGCCACGGATGAAGAATCAGAAGAAAAACAACTCAATTCGGTAAAATAAAAAACATCATAACTTTATACCATGATAAATATTTCAAAAATATTACATGTAAATCATTTGGTAAAAGAAAAGCTGATAAGTGCAACAAACTGATACCTGATTATAAGTAACAATAGTCATTATCATTAAGCGTAAATTGTTTGGTAAAATAATAGTCAGTATCATTTAGTTGAAACATGATACAAACAAAAAACTGATACCTATTTACAAAAGAACTGATACCTATTCACAAAGGAACTCATATCTAGTTATTAAAAACTGATACCTACTTGAAAAAATGATGCCTGCTTATAAAAAACTGATACCTACTTAGTACCAACTGATACCTACTTACTGCGAATTGATACATAGTTACTACAAACTTTAAATTGTTACAAACTTTAAATTGTTACATATTTAAACATAATTTGTTTCACAAATAACTTATGATCTTTATTTTGAAATAATAGGATGATGTTGATTTTGTTGATCCACATCCAAAATGCATAAAGAAAGATCACAAACAAAACAACAATCTGAAGATAAAAAGCATGAAACTGCTTACAGATGTGGATTGCAGGCAATATTCAAAACGGTAAAACTGATAAAACAAAAAATTCTCTATCCAAAAAGCAGATGGACATAATGAAGAGCACTCCTTTCTAAAACTTCTTTAGAGTTTTCTATGAAGAGAAAATTTGATGAAAGAATGCAAAAAGCATCAACACAATTTGTATGCTTTATACAAATGCTACTCGGTTTGGAAGATGCATTCTTATTTTTCAAAGAAAGAATGAAAGTTACAGCAACGGATATAATTTTGATTTTTGGCCTACCACTAAAAGTAATTTGCATTGAGCCAACTCAGAAAATGACAAACAGAACAATTTCAATGCAGTGTAGAGAATTTGCAAAGAGAAACTTCGGCAATTGCACTTATATAATAAGAAATGTTGTGGATAAAAGAATAAAGCAAGAAGTTGCAAAGAAGAAAAAAGAGTATGAAGAAGACTTGCCAATGTTAATAGTAATTGAAATACTTTTAACATTCTTCTTTCCAAACAATCAGCAAAAGCTCGAAACTTGCTTTGGTGCAAGAGGTCACAAGTTCGAAACTTGCTTTCGAACGTTTATTGACATGGGATATGTTGTTCCAATGATTTGTTGTATATAAAATACCATTTCAAAAAAATAAAATAAAAACAATCAGCAAAAGTTAAGATGGGAACTTCTACCATACTTAATTAATGTAGAGACAATGCAATTGGTTTCTTGGCCACTAACAATAGAAAAGAATTTCAATAAATTTGTTACGAAGTTAGTCCATAATCCAAGAAATATATCGAGATACTCCATGCTTCCATTGGTAAGATAAGTTAATCAAAAATTTATTACTTAATATTTTAACAAACATATCTAATCAATTCTTTTTATGTTAACAGTATTGCATTTGTGAGAAACCGAGTCTCATTCAACAAAGACAATATTATACTCCTGCTTTACCAAGATTTGCAAAATGCGATTTAAGGAAACTCAAAGACAAAGCAATCAAAGCAGCTTTTGATAACGTGAAAGAGGGTGATGTAAGTAAAAATTCCGTCTAACTTTTGTTAATCAATATGCTTTAACTCTTATCTAGAATAAAGTTTAATTGTCTATTCTTTCTTCTATAACATAAAACTGATACTACAGTGATCAAAAATTGATACCATATCATTACGTAGTAAATAGTATCAAAAACCAAAAACAAAATGCAAAAAACTGATACCATATGTTTACTTGCTTGAAACGAATACTAATAGTATCATAAACTGAAACAAGAATTGCACAAACTGATACCAAATGATTACATGCTAAACTAATTGTGGAAGTATTCAAAACTGATACTAGAATCCAAAAACGGATACCTTATAGTTCCACAATTTACAATGATACTACAATCCAATAACTTATACCATAGTTGTACATCCTTGAAACTAATACTAATATTATAAGGAACTGATACTAATAATATTAGAAAGTGATACTAGAATTCGAAAAATGATACCACAGTTTAATATGATTGAACTTGATACTAATAGTATCAGAAATTAAAAAAATCTATTGGTTTTATTGCATACTATTTCCTTTTTTCATAACAGTAAAATTCAATTATCATTGTAAATTGAATCATTGCTTAAAACTGAAACAAATTTTCCAACACCAATTTTCTAGGTGAAAGAAATCACAAATCTCAACCCATATGAAGAATGTCTACTTCAAACAGAGACTGTTGAACACAATTTCGCCAAAATTCAAAAAGAAAAGCATGGAAAGAAAAGAAAGTTTGAAAAAACCAAAGAAAGTGCACATTCATTTGAGGAAGACATAAGCATCAGGATCTTCCAAATGCATATAAAAGATTTGGAAGAAGAAACAAAGAAAACAAAAAAAGAATTGGAAGTAGAAAAAAAGAAAAGAATTAAAGCAGAGCAAGAAGTTTTCAGGTTGAAAGAAGAGTTGAAAGAAATTAAGTTGAAGCTGAAAGATAATGAAGAGAAAAGATCAGAGGCTGAAGATAACACCAATAAATTTGAAGATGATTTGAATGACATTGAAGAAAATGGTGAAAATAAAAAAGAAAGTTTCAATGTACAAAGAGAGATTTTACAAACTGAACTAAATGCAGATACTTTTGTAGAAATGGAAATAGGAAGAAATGAAGAAAATAAAGGAACAAAAGCTGAAAAGTGTGTACAAAAAGAGCAGATAAAACAGAAGAAATGGAGAAACATATGCCCATCGAAATAGAAAGTGAATTGGGTAAAATAACAAACAATGAAGAAATACAATGTGAACATGAAGAAAAAAACAGACTCCAACTGAAGTGCATCAAAAAAAAGAGTTGGAAAAAGGCAGTCAAATGCAGAGAGACAAAATAGAAGATACTCAACATCTTCAAGATGATATAGATGTAAAAAATCAAATTGCACCATACGTCATTTCAGTTCTTGACTTTACCCCTCCATCATTCAAACTTTACGACACACAAGATTTTGAAAGTGAAAAAACTGAAGAAAGAAAAAAAAGTTGCAGAAGAACCTGTGCAACCAGCTGTTAGAAAAGAGAAAGAAACAGTCACAAAATTAAGTGACAAAAAAATCAAAGCAACACAAAAAAGGACAGCTTCTTATATTTAAAGATTGAAGGGAAGAACAAGAGTGAAAAAACAACGTGATAACTTTGAATATGGGATGAAAGAAAAAAAAAGTTGCAAATAAACCAAAACCCCAAAAAAAAGATGTTGAAAACAAAAGTGAACAAGAAAATAGTCCAAAGCCACTTTCAACAATAGAGCCAACACTTTCAAAGATAGGGCTTGGACATTGCAAATATTTAATCTATCTCAACATTGAACAACAAGACGTGATCAAAACTTTCTTTTCATTAACGATATCATCAGAAAAGTAAGTGTACAAATATGTATATTAATTTTAAATATGAAATTAAGTTTATCTAACATATACAATTTTTTTTTATCAAAATAGTGTAGTGGCATGGGAAGACAATGGCACAATCAGAGAAGGTTGTGTCATAACAAAGAATGCACTTAAACTTCTACTAGAAGGAAACAACACAAACGGGCAGGTACATAATATTTTTTTCTTTACATCAACACTAATACCAAAATAAAAACAAAAATGATACCCAAATCCACAACATACTTAAATTCACTTGATGCTTTATTATTTTTGTACTTATCAACATACATAGCCGCTATTAACATTACTGATACTATTAACAATTTAATATTACTTCACCAATAAAAAAACTTATACTTTACTGATTTTAATACAGATTATAGATTGGAATATTTCAAAATGTGGACTGGAAGAACACAATTATGCTTTCAGAACTATAATGACGATAAATTGAACTTTAATATTCAAGTACATAATAATTGCTTCATTTATTAAATCATAACTTATTTTCATATTAAACAGAAAGCAATTATGTGTGATATAAAGGGTGCGAAAAAAAGTCTTGTCCTCCTTACGCTAGAATCTATTGTACAAGACAAATTTGTTGAAAGTATATATTTTCCTTTGCATTGTGAGAACCACTGGACATTAGTGACTTTAACATACCCAACAATGCAATGGTGCCATGTTGATTCTAACCGCCCTAGAAGATCAAATGAAAGAAAACAATTCCAGTTTAAACGAAGCTGCAAAATTGATATGAGATTTCTCTTTCTTTTAGAAAAAATACTTATCATGGTGAATATGACCTAAATTTTTAATATATTACTTGTTTTAGAGACATGAAATAGAGAAACATGCTCCAAGAAATCTGGAAAAGAAAAAACATAACAGACATGGTGGTGAAACAAGATGATATGCATTAAATAAAGTGTGCACATCAAGCAGAAGACACGTAAGTTCTTTTCGTAAAAATGTTAGCTACTGAGAAAAAAATAAACAATACAATTGAAACTACTAATTATAATCAATCGACAGTTCCTCATTATTCAAACTATCTATGTTTTTGCATTTTAATTTTCCATACATACTTCTATACATCATTGTATACCTTTTATGTTTAATTGAATTTGATTCTTAATAAAAATATTGAAAATTATTATCTCTCAATTCAATAAACTTTTAATTCAGAAATGAATAGTTACTACAGGGGAAAAAACCGATACCTACATAAAAGAAACTGATTCCTACAGAAACAAAACTGACACCTACAAAAAACAAACTGATACCTGCAGAAATTAATACTTAGTATGCTAGTAAAACTGCAAAATATTTTAATTCAAAACATACTATATGCTTGTACCATTAGCTCTTAAATTCAAATTTTTGTATTATTTATAAACCTGTTAATACAATAGACGTAAATTGATACTAATATTACATTTTGGTTTCAACAGGCTTGACTGTGGGGTATTTGTAATGATATTCATCATTTTGCTGAACAAAAGCAGGATACCAATAAAAATTGAAAAGAAAGAAGTATTATCAACAAGAGCAAGGATTATACATGCAATATTAACAGATGATGAACACTGCTGGGTCTGTCTAAATACATGTCAAGCCTAGAAGAACAAAGAAAAAAAAAGAACTGAATTCACATTGTGTTATTTCACAATTAAATTTGGTACCTGTAAAGTAATGTTGTTCTGTTGAAATTTGTATTGATTCATGGGTTTTGATTCATGACACAAGCTTCAGAGATCATAAGACGAACTACAAAGAGAATACTATACAAAGGCGACAAAAAGAGAATAAAAGTAAATTGTGCACTACAAAGGAGGCAAGACTACAATCTAGAGATTAGTATTAATATTTTATTATATTGAGTCTTAGAATATTGTTAAAATCATTCCTCAAGAATCATCATTCACATTCAAATAAACTTTCTTGCATATTTTAATCAAAATCAAGTTTACAAAAAATGCATGGAGCGGGGATCGAACCCGAGTCACTAGTTTGGAAGGCAAATACTCTAGCCAAATGAGCTACTACTGTTTTTGTTTAACAATAGGTCGGCTGACCTACCAGTATCTTCGGTCGAACGACCCTGTAGTCAGTGCACAGATACTCTCTGTTTTATACACGATTTCAAACTCAGCTGACCGGCCAGTTTTTCCGGTCGACCGACCTGCATATAACGGCTAGTTTTCTGAAGAGTTGCGATTGTTTCATGAAGAGATATGTCCCTCAATTCAAGAGATACGGACACAACTTTTGATTGAAACTCTTCATGAAAGATTGTAACTATTCTACAACTATATAAACATGTTCAAATCACTTCTACAATCACCAATTCTTGTTTATATTTATGAAATCTATTCTCTATTTATTTCTGCAAATAAAAGCGTTCATTCTCATTCAATATCTCTAGAATCTCTGAATTAAATTATATACTTCGATTCTACGAGATTATCTTCCTTCTAAATCTTCACATACACTACATATTCTTGAGGATTTGATTATAGGAACTTGTACTATCAAAAGACAATTCGTGTTATTCAGAACACACTTGTCAACAAAGTATTTGTATTAAGTTGAAGTCCTCTTCGGCTGTTGAGGCGGAAAAATTCCTGTTCGGCTGCTCAGGTGTGATATACCTATTCCTCCGGGTTAAGTGAGGGGTTTAGTTTAAATCCAGAGGATAGTCTGGGACTGGACGTAGAACGGGAAGTTCGAACTAGTATAAAAATTCCTGGTGTGCTTACTTTAATTTTTATTTTACTGCTATTATCGGTTTCCGCATTTATATACCATATTATACGATCCTTAGTACTGCACGTACACTTTCATTTGGTATCAGAGCAAGGTCATCCTATAACCGTCACAAAGTTATTTGATATTTATTTCTAGTAATATGGCAACGACACAAACTAACGATTTTGGCACTAACACTAACACTAATTTCACAGAGGGTCAATCAACTTCACGACCTCCATTTTTCAATGGTATACATTATAATTATTGGTCAACTAGAATGAAAATCTATATACAATCTAGTGGATTTGATATCTGGAATATTATACGAAGAGAGTACATAACTCCTACTGGAGAGTACTCAACTTGGAGTAACACACAAAAACTAGATGCTACATCAAATGCAAAGGCTATGAATATTTTATTTTGTGCATTAGATAGAAATGAATTCAATAGAGTTAGCATGTGCACTTCAGGTTATGAAATTTGAAGAACACTTAAGATAACACATGAAGGTACAAACAAAGTTAAATTAAGCAAAATCTCTATGTTGAAAAATCAATTTGAAAATTTCAAAATGAGGCCAAATGAATCTATAAATGACATGTACTCTAGATTTCAGGATATTTATCATGCTTTATTATCACTAGAACAAAAGTTTACTGATTTTGATGTTGTTACAAAAATCTTGAATTCTTTAACGGACGAATGGGAAAGAAAAGTCTTAGCCATTGAAGAAGCAAGTGATTTGTCAACATTAAAAGTAGAAGAATTGATAGGTAATCTAATATCCTACGAAGTAAATTTGCAGGAAAAAAGAAATGGAGCGCAAGAAAAGAAAAATGTGGCTTTTCAAGCAGAAAGGACGATTCCGACTCAGATAATGAAGATATGGCGATGATCGCTAAAAATTTCAAAAAGTTTTTGAAATTCAACAGAAACAAATTCAAGGGAAACAAAAGTAACTCCAACAACAATTCTAATAGCAGCAAACCATCATCTTCAGCAATGGAATGTTATGAATGTCACAAGAAAGGTCACATGAAGAAAGATTGTCCAGAACATAAAAAGAGCAATTTTAAGAAGGACAAAACAAAACGAAGAGCTTTTTCTGTCACTTGGGATGACACTGACTCATCATCATCTTCAGAGAGTGAGAGTGATAATAAACAAGCAAATGTGTGCTTCATGGCTTCGTCAGACGATGTAAGTGATTTTACCTTTGAAGATTTAATTGAAATAAATTCTGAATTAGTAAATGTAGCAAAGCAACTTAAAAAGAAAAATAAGGAGTTGCAAAGAAAGTTAGATAGAACAGTCTTAGAAGTAAATATGCTGAAAGATGAGAAGAAAATATTAGAAGAAGAACTTGAAAATTCTCAACAGTCAAATTCTAATTTATCATCTCAAAATTCATCAATATCTAAAGAACTAGAAATTCAAAAGTATAAAAATGATGATTTACTTTTCAAAAATAATAGTTTAAACTCTAAGATTAAGGATATAGAGTTAGAAAAATCTAGTCTTAAAATAAAATTTGATGATATATCTAAAAATGTATCTAATTTTAATAGAGGAAGAGAAAATTTATCCAGGATTATTGAAAATTCTCAACCTGCTTCAAATAAGAAGGGATTAGGTTATGTTAAGAATTCAAAAACTCACAATGATAAAAGTGGATTAGGATATAATAAAACCGATCGTAGAAATAGCACTAGATATGCTTTGATGCATAGTAAAAATGATAGTGCTAGTACTAAATTTAAAGCCTAAATCCAATTTTTATAGAAATTCAAATACTACTATGACCTATAATGTTGATAATTTCTTTAGAAGTACAAAATCATTAACAGGAAATATGAATAAAAATTATCTAAGTATATGGGTTCCTGTTAATTGGAAAAATAGAGAAAAATACATTGATGATTATTTTGATATGGTAGTTAATAATGAAAATTATATTTATAAAGGTTCAACCATACCCAAATGGGTATGGTTTCATAAAATTTAGGAAATTATAAGAAGCCTGGGTATCGCATGCTTTAAATGTTAATTTTTCTGATACCTTACATTATAAGTAGTAGTTATTATATTATTCTGTGTTAACACTTATGTGAAATATAATTTATATCATCAGTTAAACTCTCCTTTTTGTCGATGACAAAGGGGGAGAAATATATAAAAGCTAACAAGTTTTTGCAGAAAAGTCGCCATATATTCAGGGGGAGAATTACAATATATACTACTTCGTCACATAAGTATTGTCATCAATCAAAAAGGGGGAGAATATTGATTCATAGTTTTGATTCATGACACAAGCTTCAGAGATCATAAGACGAACTACAAAGAGAATACTATACAAAGGCGACAAAAAGAGAATAAAAGTAAATTGTGCAATACAAAGGAGACAAGACTACAATCTAGAGATTAGTATTAATATTTTATTATATTGAGTCTTAGAATATTGTTAAAATCATTCCTCAAGAATCATCATTCACATTGAAATAAACTTGCTTGCATATTTTAATCAAAATCAAGTTTACAAAAAATGCATGGAGCGGGGATCGAACACGGGTCACTAGTTTGGAAGGCAAATACTCTAACCAAATGAGCTACTACTGTTTTTGTTTAACAACAAGTCGACTGACCGACCAGTATCTTCGGTCGACCGACCCTGTAGTCAGTGCACAAATACTCTCTGTTTTATACACGATTTCAAACTCAGCTGACTGGCCAGTTTTTCCGGTCGACTGACCTGCGTATAACGGCTAGTTTTCTGAGGAGTTGCGATTGCTTCATGAAGAGATATGTCCCTCAATTCAAGAGATACGGACACAACTTTTGATTAAAACTCTTCATGAAAGATTGTAACTATTCTATAACTATATAAACATGTTCAAATCACTTCTACAATCACCAATTCTTGTTTATATTTCTGAAATCTATTCTCTATTTATTTCTGCAAATAAAAGCGTTCATTCTCATTCAATATCTCTAGAATCTCTGAATTAAATTATATACTTCGATTCTACGAGATTATCTTCCTTCTAAATCTTCACATACACTACATATTCTTGAGGATTTGATTATAGGAACTTGTACTATCAAAAGACAATCTGTGTTATTCAGAACACACTTGTCAACAAAGTATTTGTATTAAGTTGAAGTCCTCTTCGGCTGTTGAGGCGGAAAAATTCCTGTTCGGCTGCTCGGGTGTGATATACCTATTCCTCCGGGTTAAGTGAGGGGTTTAGTTTAAATCCAGAGGATAGTCTAGGACTGGACGTAGAACGGGAAGTTCGAACCAGTATAAAAATTCCTGGTGTGCTTACTTTAATTTTTATTTTACTGCTATTATCGGTTTCCGCATTTATATACCATATTACACGATCCTTAGTACTGCACGTACACTTTCAATTTGTACTTGTGAAGTAATGATGTTCTATTGAAATGTGTACTTGTGTAATGATATTCTGTTGAAATTCATACTCATGAAGTAATGTTGTTCTATTATTAAAACAATGCTGCTTTTATTTGTGAAAACAATACTGATCTCCTGGAATGATATGCCGTGGTTGATGTTATTTTCTTTTCTTATTGTTTATATTATAAAAAAATTAACTAGTGTATGTTCTATCATCCAACTATGTATCCTACATAATATTATTAGTTTTATGATGAAACTATCAGTTGTATAATGATATTATCAAATTTCATATATCTCAAAGCAAAACAATAACTGGACATATGTTCTTATGACTGATGGTATCAGTTTTGTTAAAACATACACTCAACATACTTTATGAAACAACAATTAGTGCAGGCCTCACGTTTTTCAAACACCAGATATCATTCTAATTATTTAGTAGTACTGATTTCAATTCTAGCATGTATTATAATGCACAAAACTGATACTAACAACAAATCAAAAATGATAATAAAGCCGTTTATATCCAATCAACCAAACATTATCTCCAACAAAGCTAACTGATACCGAAACTGTAAAAAATGATACCAAAACTTAAAAAAACTGATACGTTTAAAAACTTATAAAAACTTCTACTGTAAAAAATAATACTGTAAAAATGATACTGGTACCAAAACTTGTAAAAACAAACAACAAAACTGATACTGCAAAAACAAATAACTGATTCTATCATCTATACTAAAATAGCTGAAATTAAAATCAATTTCATAATATGCTATAGTAAATACAAATCAATAACAAAAGGATCAATTACTATAGACCACTGAAACAAGTCTCACATACACTTATTCTCTAAACAAATTAAAAATATAAAATCAAATCATATCCACTTTGAAGCTTGACAATTCCGTTTATTATGACCAAATTGCTTGCACTCGCCACATCTGTTTTGCTTGTTATGAAAATATGAAAATCCTCCTTCGCGCTTCACTGATGGTCTGCAAGCGCAATGTTTCTCTTTTGGTAGCTTGATAACATCTTGAATGCTACCATCAACAATAGGCCTATCATAATTTGGAATAGGATTTATAGCATTGGCATAAGAACATCGATAAGCATCAACAGTGAAATAATTCTCGAAAAAATCATATACAGACAACTTAGACTTGTTCATACACTTTATAGCATGAGCACAAGGAAATCCCGTAATTTTCCATTGGTTGCAAATACAAACCCGCTCCTTCAAATCAACACAATGAGAGTTTGGAGATTTCACTTCAAAAGCAAAATCAGAAGATTTATATACATCCCATCCAAATCCTTCTTCAATCAACTCATCTAAACGTAACTCCATAGAAGGACAACAAGTTGTTCTCCACAAACGACATTCTTCTCTTCTTCTAGCCATTTGTTCCATAATCTTAACACGAATACCATCTAAACACAAAGTAATAGGCAATGCTCGTTCATTTAAAATCCAATTATTAAAACTTTCTGCAACATCGGAACTATATTCACCATAACGTTTCCCTAAAAAAATAAATCAACCCGCTTATCAAATGGCTTATCCTTTAAAAAATTCACACCAGCAACACCATCAATTTGAAAAAACTTAGAATATGCTCCTTCAAATTCATATAGATTAGAAGCTCTAGAACAAATTTTGAATAGATCAACAATAGACACATTTGCATTTTTGGCTTTCATTGCTGAAAGAAGATTTTGCTCCATATGCAAATAGCAATAACTGTGATAATCTGAAGGAAAAACCTCATGAACACCTGAAAGCAAACCTTGGTGCCGATCTGACATAAAAACTAAAGTATGCTCTTCTCGAAGCATTTGTTTTAAATGGTTCAAAAACCATGTCCAGTTATCCACATTTTGTACAGAAACTACACTCATAGCTAAAGGGAAGAAACCTGCAAATGCAAAAATAATCAGTAAAAAAAAGTAACTACGACCATAAATATAAAACGATTCATAAAAATGATACTGACAGTAACAAAACTGATACCTAAAACCTGAAATGACCATTATGAAAATATTGATAACCACAATATTATGCACATTAATCTTCATTCTAAAACAACAAAGAAACAAAAATTGACATATATTATGATACAAAGGAAATTTCAATACTACATAACTATAAAAAATACCATATATGAACCTACTTACTTGAAACCGATACTAACAATATACACAAACTGATACTAATCTCCTGTTTAGAAGTATGAAATTATTATACCAAATACAAACTTACAATTCAATACAACGAAAATTCTGATACTAGAAACTTGCTACTTATAAACTACAATTCTTAAAACTGATACCAACATAATACAAATTATGATAAAAATATATTTAATGATTATGCCAAGTATTATGATCTCAATACAAATAACTCAAATCTGAATACAAAGACATACCTTGATCACCATTTTTTGCAGTAGCACCCATCAACACACCAGGACGTCCCTTCAAGTGAGTAGCATCTAAGAATATTATAGGACGACAATACTTGAAGCCAAGTAAATAAGAGCCAAAAGCAATAACCACCCTTTCTAATACATTACTACAAGGATCAACATCCATATCAACATAACTATCTAGATTAGATTTCTTCACTGCTTCCAAATACCAACTCAAATCATTATAAAATAAAGCATCATTACCATGCAACTCCATCAACGCAAGTTGTTCCCTATGATAAGCATAACCATAAGACAACTGAAAATTGTATTCTCTTTTTAAATCAAGTATAATATCCTTAGGCTTTTTACTTGGACAATCGCGGATCTCGTCAATAATCATCGATGTAAAGAAAAACTAGATATATGTGGATTATTCACATGTCTAAGACCAGCCCGACAAGAATGATCGGGAACCGAATTTCTCATAAAGAACCTTCTCAATTCTATAGAATCACAGGAACCATGGACTTTGAAAAGACAACCATCTTTATATGAAGAGAAAATCACAGTAACTCTTGTAACACAATTCTTTAAAAATACTAATTCATACCCCTTTTGAAGTTGATATGCCATCAAAAACTCTCTAAAATGTTCGGCTCCTCCAAAACAAAAACCAACAAAATCGAAAATGCTTAATGTTGACCCTCTCCTCAACATATCTTTTAAATAACTTTTACCATTAACAACAAAATTTGAACAGACAGATACAGTAGAAGATGAAGAAGCACGGACATAGGATGAACTTGAAATAGAAGCACCATCAACAACTTCCAATTCAGAACACTTAACCTTAACAGTAAAACCAAATAAAGAACTTTTCTTGTATAACTGAAAACAAATTATGCTCTCAATATCAGAATCAGTGTCAACCATAATAACTTTGTCCTCAAGTACATAGGAAATCTGAATAGAAGAAGGAGTTAATTGAGACCAATATCGACATATCTCATTCTTCAAATCATATAAAGAGCAATCGATAAACTATAAAAGTGTTATTATTTAACACAAACAAACAAAGAAGGCTGTTATCCCCACTATCAAAAAAAATAAAAAATAAACATTAGTAAAAATATGTTCAATTTAGAACAGTAATTATTTAGTTTAACAAAACTAGTACCTATCATATACAAAACTGATACCTAAGTGCTGATAATAAAAAATGATACTAATAAAAAAAAATTGATACCCAGAAATTGAACCTAAAATACGATAGTTTTCTACTCTATCACAACTTTAAATACAACCCAAGTAACGATACTTTTCCAATCATCCCAACATTAATGCAAGAAAATGAATGATAAATTAAATGAAAGATAAATTAAATGAAAAGCTAATTAGAACACAACACTGCATAAAGAAACAAATATAATAATAAAAAACCTGCTACTACTTTCACAATTTTTCATCAACGCACAAACAAACAATGAGAACAACAACACTGCATATCAGTATTAAAAATGAACACAATTAGATATCACGGACAATTTTTTTTAACTCGAACAGAAAAATAAAAAAAATAGAGTAATATAGGCATAACTAAGAAAAATGAGATCACGGTACAAATATGAAAAGAACGAGATCAACAAGCCCACATTAGAAAAAAATGATCAATGAAGTACAATTTTCAGAAGGACGAAATTCAAATAAACGAACGAAGTTGAACGATATTTTAATTGCAAGAAAGATATTTGATTGCGATAGAGAAATTGGATTGAAAGAAAGAAGAATAATAAGTGCGTGAAATTGGGCTGGTAGGGAAAAACGATAATTTGTCTTTTGGAGAAAAATATTAGCGGGCCGTCCAACATCCAAAAAAGGCCTAAAACGTGTCCTTGAGGAAAATTTCCAGTTCAATTAAATCAAGTATTTATGCTGGGTTAATAGTCCAGATATTACATTCCACACTTAACCGTTTAACAATGCTATCTGTTATATTCAAATATTCTTCTATTTACATGTGAGAAGCATGACTTCTCTTTTCTATTCGTGTTCATACCAACAAATTAATGTTTTACTATCGGGATTTGAAGTTACATTTCACTTTCATAAAGCTGGAAAGCTAAAATCAACTCAAATGGGGAATGAAGTGAAAAATATTTTATCATTTCATATTCATATCTATGCTCTAACTAACCTGGATTTACTCTTGGATGAGGAATAGTTAAGTTGGAATGTCAAAAACAGGTTAAGTATACGAACACTAATTTGTATAATCAATTGTTTTGACTAGATAATCTATTAGTCGATTATCAAACTTGACATTATTTTGATTTAAAAAGTTATCGATAAGCTTCGAGATTTCATACCATTGAGAACACCCAAGGAGGACTATTGGTATAAATCATCTTTAGATTTTATTTACTTCTAAGAGAACCTGAATTTAGTTAACCAGGAATTCATTAATTGGTTTTAGAGAGTCTGGTAAGCGAAAATAATGTACTTTTATGACATGAATCAAACCCATAATCACTTTAAAAACATACAAGAAATCTATGTTCTAGAAACGGTTGTGAAGTGAAATGTTATAGAGTTGAACTGTCTATCATAAGATTAAAGTCCAAGGGAAAGGTCAGCGTTAATATTTTGAATGATGCTATCATTGGGCACTGTCTACCCTAAGGAGTATTCCAAGAGAGAAGATAGTGTTAGCATTAATTGGAGGACTTATGCGATAAACCTATATAGAGGTTCGAGATCTATTTGAAATGCTCAGATCCATGTAGTTATTTGTGGTCTGCTCGAGAAGAAGGAATCCAATTGGGGATTCATGTGCTACTCGGGTGATGAATACTCATATGAGAGATTTCAAACGTAGCCTCGATATTGGTAACAACTAAAACAAGAGTAGGATGCACAATCTCAGGTTTAGCTTACCGATGAGGGTATATCAACTATAGATCTAGGTATGCTTTGGATTATTGGGCACTGTGAGTTGGTTGTACTTGGTGCCACACAGTTCACCTTTAGGCTAGTTATGTTTATGTTAGAGTATATCATATCTAGAGATATACGATGCTCGGAAGGTAGTTCTGATCCTTATCATGGAGATCCACTTCAGTTTACCAATGGCCTCTCCATGGAAAACAATTCATATATGAACACGCCATTACGGTATTGATTGCATACCTATTATTATTATGGTGTTCACACAGCAGCTATTTGATATGATTTGTGTGCTACACACTAGACATTATCTATCATATCACTATATGTTAAACTTAATGAATTGCTGGTTTCATTTAAGGGGAAAACCGTTATTGTAATCCTACGGTCTCAAAATGTTGTTATTATATGTCACCTTATTTCTTGAGTTTCTCACGCTGGCTTACCGGACTGATTCAGATGTTTTTTTTCTTATAATGCTCCGGCCAATCCCATGTATATTTTCAGATTTAGCTACGTATGCTTTGGAGCTTATGAAGAAGTGTTGGATGATTACCTACTGTGGTATTTTTATTTCCACTGCATTTCTGTATTGTATATATCAGTATTGTAAGGATAGACGGTTATAACTATTCAGATTGATGATAGTACTTAGGTTTAGTAACTCTGAAGTTTTTGTATCATAGTAACCCTTTGTAGAAACCTTTTGATATTATATATTACTGTTCCGTTATGAGATTCTAATGTTGTGTTTTCCTTTTCTTGTTATATTCTTCTTCTTTTTTATTTTACTATATCCTAACTTCCTGTCTTTCTTGCACTTGGATGTTCGACACATGAATCCCATGGATTATTTGATGTCGACATTCGAGGATGGAAAATTCGGGTCGTCACGTTGTTGGGAAGAGCCCCCTTGAGAGTGTCTTATTATCTTATCTTATAGATAAGTATTATATCTGCATTAAGTAAGCCCGTGGTATGGTTATAGATGTTAGTAATGGGTACTTAGCTTGTATTATATGAAGTAGTATATGAAAGAAAAGTTTAAATTAATTGAGCATTTTGTTAACTAAATTATATGATGTTAGTGGGATGACTAACAAACATTTTTACCTTAGGGATATCTAAGGCAAAGTAGGCTCTAAGACTGAGCTCGGATACCACCATCCTACTCTTCTTAGCTACTTACCGAGTTGGATATGTAAAGAAGTCGAAATGATCGACTTAGTTTTAAGAAGTAGATTATTTTGGGCCTATATCTAAAGAAAGATAAAAAATTTTGTAAATAAATATTTGTGAAAAGATTTATATAAGAAAGTGAATTTATATAAGTATGGTTTACAAAATATGATTTATAAATTAAAAAGGTTACAGCAATGAATTTGAGAACTTAAATCTCGGTATTTTTGAAAATGTCTTTTAAATTCTGGAGAAAATAATATTTGTATTTTTGAAATTAAATATTTATAAAAATTGTTTAAGAGATTGAGGTCACGATACTTAGCATTATTATACAAAGTATTTAATAATGCTTTGGAATGATTTTGGTTAAATATCAGTTCTCTAACTTACTTGGCTTAAGTATACGAGTATGGATTTTTATAAGCAGTTGCTTTGACGAGATAATCGATTAGTCTATTTTCGAACTTGACCTAATATTGACTTAAGAATTTACCAAAATTCTTCGCTATTTCATACCAATGAGTATCCCTAGGGAGGAATAATGGTATATGTGATATCTTGGAATTTCAACAAATTTAAAATGTGATAATCTACTTATTAAATTATTTAAAATTAGTAAAATTGTTATTTTAAAATAATAAAGTGATGATTTTAAATATAGTTATAAATAGATTTTTAAATAGAACAATTATTTACGAATTTAATTTGTGTTGTTAAATAAACTTTAAATAGGCTTATTATTTTCAAATTTAATAATGTGCTTGTTTAAATTAATATATATTTGTTTAAGTTGATTTTAAATTGGATTTTTTTGAATTTGAATTTGAAATTTGGATTTAAATTTGAAATTTAAAAGGATATATGTATATCGTGAAATTATTTTGAATATAAAAGAATATATGAATATAGTTTTTATTTAAAATAAGATTTGTTTTCCTTAAAAGAATTTATTTATATAAATTAAGATAGTGTTTACTAAATAGTAAAATGAATACAAAAGTTTTATATTTACATTTAAAAATGGGTTAAATATATTTTACACGATTTTATTTAGAATCTAATTGGTTTTTATTTAATTTTCTTTTAAAGGATTTATTTATATAAATTAAGAGAAGCTTTTATTAATCAAGAAATATACTTAGGAAATTTATTTCAAAAGCTTTTAAAATCATTTAAAAATGATGAATAAATACAAGTATTTAATTATGAAGATTATTGATTAACATGTGTAATAAGATTATAATGGTATTTGACAAATGTAGTTGATTTGAACACGTGTCATTCTTCTATTTTTATTTTATTTTATTTTAAACAAATCATAATTTAATCTATATAAACTCTTAATTTCTTCCTTCATTTCTTTTTCTTATCTTTTCATTACCAGAGCAATTAAACTCAAGCCGGAAATTCATTTCCAAACTCAAGAACAAACATGTAAAAAAACTCATAATCAAAAACTTAAACCATATAAACCATTTTACCCTCAAAACCTATAATCATTTCCTCAAAAAAAAAAAAATCAAACCTGTAAAACATTTTATCAAAAACAAAGGTTATTCTCAAATGCAACCTGAAGCAAGTTTATCAAGTAACCATCAGCAAACAAGCTTCAATCTGAATTAACTAAGCAAGTTTCCAGTGTTTAAATCAAAAGCAATAACAGAGCTTTTCAAGTTTCAAAAGAAATCAGCAATCCAGTTTTCAAATTCCAGTTTTTCAAGCCTCTGCCTTTTAAAAACCATGAGTAAACATTTAATTTTAAAATTTTAAGTATATAAATGATTGTTGCTTGTGAAATTTCTGTGATGATTGCCTTGTATATATGTATATAATGATATCTCTGTGTATATATGAGGTGTGCATGTCAATACTTACTCTGTTCTTGAATTACTGGGTGTAATATGATTCAAAAATCATTTGGTTATTTCTCTGGTTAGTTTTATGTTGTGATGTTTAAACAAAGTTTGTTTAAAACAACAAGGTTTAAATTGTAAAACGATTTAAAGCAAGAATTAAGAAAAATATCAACCAGGATATGTATTTTACAGTAAAACACAGAATTTGTCAACAATTTGATTTTGACAATTAAATGTTTCAAGTATATAGCCTGAATCTTCTTCGAGAATTAGGATTTTTGAGATGGAAATCATGATTTTAAATATTGTGTATTGTGTGAAATCATTGGTTGAACAGAAAATGGATTTCAACGTTTTTCTTGTGATCGAAAAAATTTTGGAGATGGAAGTTTGTGTCGAAGCTGGCATGACAATCTGGGAGGCCGAGAATAATGTCTGGAGGACGTCGTGGCGGAGGCGGTGGGTCAATCTATGTTTTTACCTTAGTTTATATTGAAGCTGGAATTCGGGGTCGCTACATCGTCACTGGGTGAGCGAGTGGCTCGAGACTCTGGGAAATGGTGGCGTGGAGGGTCAGCAGGTGTTAACCGGTATTTTGGCCCGGCTACAAAATGACAATCGAAGACATTATTATTAGCACTAGACAAGATTCTGACCGAGAAGAGCCTGGAGGTATAAGGGTTCGATGCAGTCGACATGTTTCGGCATCCCTAACACGATGCAGACTGGAGGTGTTAGCAAGTTTTCAGGCCCACAACAAAGCAAGAACATTCGGCCTGCCTGGCCTTGTGCGCTGAAGTCACCTACCATGGGCTGAGGAACTTTGTTCCTAAGCCCATGAAGGAAGTCCAACCCATCTTCGTCTATAAATAGAGAGGTAGAGGCACAGGAAAAGGGACCTTTTTTCGAGAATACTGGGAAGACTCTACCACTTTCTATGCTCTCCTCTTTTTAATTCAAACTTGTATTCAAGTAATTGATTTACGGATTGTATCTGTATTCAAGTAATTGAGAAAGCAATAAAGATTAAACTCAAAGTGGATGTAGGCAATTAAACCGAACCACTATAAATCTGCTGTTCTCGTTTTTGTTGTTCTTTTGGCATTGAATTACACTATTCTTCTGTTCTAATTTACTCTCTTCATTAATCTGTCTACATAACTCTATTCAAGGGTGTTAGTGACCAATTTTGGTGCTAACATTTTGGTGCTTTCACTGAGAATTGAATTCTTGGCTTGATTGGATCTCATCGTCTACTAGTGGATTTCCATATTCACGAGATAGATCCAATTGTCTACTAGAAAACTTCCTATTCTACTCAGATTTAAAAGAAATATAAAGGAAGCTGATAGTCGTGGTTTGATTCATTGATGTACGCAAGATTTGGTGATTACATGATGAAGTTTGCACTCAAGTTGAATGAAGGCCGACCCTCCTCTGAAGGCAATTCAGCCGATCGCCCCAGAAAAGGCGTATGCCGATCGCCCCAGAAAAGGCATATGCCGACCGCTTCAGAAAAAGTCTATGCCGACCGCTTTAAGAAAGGCATGAGCCGATCGCTCCAGAAAAGGTCTATGCCGACCGCTGTAGAAAAGGTGTATGCCAATCTGCCTTGGCCGAGCCACTCTTGGCCAATCCATCATGGCTGATCCAACTTGACCGAGCCACACTTTGGCCGATCCATCTTGGCCGACCTACCTTGGCCGACCAACCTTGGCCGATCCACCTTGGCCGACCCACCTTGACCAATCCACCTTGGCCGATCCACCTTGGCGATCCACCTTGGCCGACCTACCTTGATCGATCCATCTTGGCCGATTCATATATATTTTGGCAGCCAGTTAGCCGGAGAGCCCCCTACGACCATGGATCGCCTCTAAGACAAAAATGAACCAAATGGTGGAGGAGTGGAACAAACTAAGAAAAATAACAATGAAGGCCCGTTGGCTAAGGTTGTAGATCCCAGTAGCCGAAACAAGACCTCAAAATTCGGCTCATATGCTCTTTGAAAGATTCAATTGACAACCTCTACTTGAAGACTCACGACTCAGAGTGGTACTGGAAACCAACCTCGAGAGAGTACACCGAAGTCTAATGAAAATCAGGGTAATGTTGTATATTCCCAAATGCTCACTGATCCTAACATGAGCTATTACAAACACCTCCGAGGCATGATCAAAAAGCCGATCTGGAAAGAAAAGCTTCAATGGCATGTACAAGTCCTGCAGAATGGCAGGCAGCGAACATCCAATGCCTATTAATAAAGGGCTATGACTATCAATTGGACTGTTGACGGACGACATCCCTTTGAAAGGAGCCAGGGGCAGAAGTCGAATAGCGAGCAAACAATGTTGCTTCACTTATCAATGAGATTTATCATAATCTTCTTTGAATTATTTTCATTTCCATTTCTATTTCAATTGTTCTATGAACTACGACTAGCTTGAACTAAACTACTTTCAAAACGATGTAGGTGACCAGGTACTTTGATTTGGTTGCCAACCAATCTACACAGACCATGACCGAACGTGTGGAGTTACATCTAGACGAGCATAATTCAATCTCTCATCATCAACCATATGCCTTTGATTTGGGGCTATGGACTAGATATTGAAAAGTTCATCACGATCAGAGCCCAATACATAGTCAACATGACCAACCATCCATTCATCGACCTCCACATTTGACTTGGAGACCTAAACAAGGCTTGGAATGAGTATGGCCCGATCGTCCACTCAAATCAAGTCATAGAACAAAGTTCGAAAAAATACATATGCCTCTCCTTAAGCTCAGTGACGCCAGGATCTGTCTAGAGTGGATGTGATTTGATCATCTACACATCAAATCCTAACTTGAACACAAAAGGTTATTCGAAAGCCCGACTTGAAGTAGTTGTGGTGGACTGCCTACTCATTAACCATCGCTCTCAATACATGGGCATGACTGCACCTTGGAACATATGCAACTTATTTTGTCTACTCAACAATCTATTATACTTATTTTCTAGAAAGAGATATGGAGCAAATTTTATGAGATTTAGCTATCTAACCCAACATGGATGTGATCCAACCATCTGTCATATACCTCCTTCCTTGACTTGATTGGAAGAGCTATAATCACCAAGCGAACAAGAATCGATCGTCCATTTTTCAAGTTTCGTCCCACATGCTGGGGGAAGAATCCCATCCCATGAGCAAACGTTGTTCGATTGTTCTTTCGACAACATTAGCCTCAATACGGTAGATGAAATATAAATTAAAGGGTGGAAATACGGCTACTCTCAATAAAAACCTCTAAGTCCCCAAAGCACGGACTGGAGTAATCTAAGTCCCCAGAATGCGGACTCGAGTATAAACGACTTAAACCTCCAAGTCCCCAGAGTGCGGACTGGAGTACTCTAAGTCCCTAGAATGTGGACTCGAGTATAAACGACTTAAACCTCCAAGTCCCTAGAGTGCGGACTCAAGTATAAACAACTCAAACCTCTAAGTCCTCGGAGTGCGGACTGGAGTACTCTAAGTCCCCAGAGTGCGGACTCGAGTATAAACAACTCGAACCTCCAAGTCCCCAGAGTGCGGACTGGAGTAGTCTAAGTCCCTAGAGTGCGGACTCGAGTATAAACGACTCAAACCTCCAAGTCCCCGGAGTGCGGACTGGAGTACTCTAAGTCCCTAGAGTGCGGACTCGAGTATAAACAACTCCAACCTCCAAGTCCACGGAGTGCGGACTAGAGTACTCTAAGTCCCCAGAGTGCGGACTCGAGTATAAACGACTCAAACCTTCAAGTTCCCGGAGTGCGAACAGGAGTATTTGAAGTCCCCAGAGTGCGGACTCGAGTATTAACGACTCGAGCCTCCAAGTCCTCGGAGTGCGGACTGGAGCACTCCAAGTCCCCAGAGTGCAGACTTGAGTATAAACGACTCAAACCTCCAAGTCCCCGGAGTGTGGACTGGAGTACTCCAAGTCCCCAGAGTGCGGACTCGAGTATAAACGACTCGAACCTCCAAGTCCCCAGAGTGCGGACTGGAGTACTCTAAGTCCCCAGAGTGCGGACTCGAGTATAGACGACTCGAACCTCCAAGTCTTCAGAGTGCGGACTGGAGTATAAATGACTTAAACCTCCAAGTCCCCAGAGCACGGACTGGAGTACTCTAAGTCCCCAGAGTACGAACTCGATTATAAACGACTTAAAAACCTCCAAGTCTCCCGAGTGCGGACTGGAGTACTCTAAGTCC
This sequence comes from Allium cepa, assembly GCA_030765085.1. Taxonomy (NCBI): domain Eukaryota; kingdom Viridiplantae; phylum Streptophyta; class Magnoliopsida; order Asparagales; family Amaryllidaceae; genus Allium; species Allium cepa. The sequence goes on along the minus strand of CM060931.1, from coordinate 878,438,232 downwards.
CCAAAGTGCGGACTCGAGTATAAAGGACCTAAGAACCTCTACGTCCCCAGAGTGCGGACTAAAGTGCTCCCAGTCCCCGGAGTGTGGACTAAAGTATAAACGGCTTAAAAAACCTCTTCGTCCCCAGAGTGCGGACTACGGTACTCTCAGTCCCCAGAGCACGGACTAGATTATAGACGACTTGAGAAAAATCTCTAAATCACAGAAGCGGACTAGATTACTCTAAGTTCCTAGAGTGCGGAGTGGAGTATAAATGAGTTTACGAAAATCTCTGCATCTCGAACTGTGGACTAAAGCATAAACCGTTCAACAAATCTCTAAGTCCCCGAAGCATTGACCGAAGCATGAACACAAATTGGGCGTGAGTCAGCCGGGGGGAGAATAACACTAAGTCACCAGAATGCAGATTGGTGTATAAGCATCGATAGATAGATGAGTGGATTCCGACCATTCTCTATTCTGCACACTTCGGCCGAAAATGGACAGGAGGATTATTAACTCGCTAAGGATGGAGCTCGACAATCCAAGTAGTGGCCTGGCTAAATCAATGCTGGGAGCAGGGGTACAAATCACTAAAATCTGAATATGAATGCTTACTATAGCTCTAGCTTGGCGTTCTTCATAACTTAAGGCAACGACTACATGGAGACCTCAATACAGAACTAATCGAAACGACATCCGAAGCTACGAGCAACCGACTATATCATACCTCATATCGAGGGTTAATACCGATCCGCACTAAGCACATACGAATGTGACTGGGATGTTTCTTGAAAAACTATAACCTCCAGAGTGTGGAAGGAGAGTAAACCATGAAGATTTTGTCAAAAATTATCCAGCACCTTCCTTCAATCCATTAGGAGGAGTATGAAACTGGATGGGCATGACCCGACTGCATTTGTAGCCAACTTTACCTCGAGATCTGATTACAGAACATGAACCAAAGTGGACGTGGATGACCATCCAGTGTTTGAATTACGCCCTAAAACTGACGTGGCATCGAAGTATTCCTCTTGGAATGAAAAACCACGATAAAATCCAAGATAGGCGAGGCCCCGTCTCCCATCGACTGACCTGATCTCCGATTCAACGGTAAAGAGAGTAATGCTAAAGTGGGCATGGCTTACCTTCCTACTTATTGGTATATATGCCCTAGACCTGGGGGCATGAGCTAGAAGCAACATGATTGTGAATCGACTATTCATCGATCAACTCTATGTTTTCGAAGTTTAGGTGGGAATATAAACATATCTAGGACGAGACTCAACCGTCCATGTAGTACATTTATCAACCCGAGACTGGGAGCAGACGCGTGGTCATCCAAAGACTGGGTGCGATATCTTAGTATTGAAACTTATATATAATGTTTACAACTACTCAAGGCTAAGACCGAAAGAATGCCTAGGGATAGAATTATTAAATCGATGCCTAAGCTAGTGGGCAACTAATTGTCACTCCAACCCGAGGCACGCGGATCATGAATGTTGCTCGAATGTGGAAGATGGAACCCCTGCAAAACAACAACACATGATGATAGATGATATAGTGTTTAGAAGTCGAGATGCAGATAAGGTGGACAGCTTCGTCCGCATCCAAAACACTGACAATTGGAAAGTAGTGGTCGAGCCCTGGCTCGGGCAGCATTCTTGGATCTACAGGGACATAGATCCGAGATATGATGATGTGGGACTTAGGGAAACGAATGCAGCACCTACTGAGCTGACGATTGATATACCAGTCAGTCGAGATGACCCGTCACGAGTCCTTAAGATTGGATCGCAACTTGACCCATCATTGGCCGAAGATCTTACTGATTTCCTCCGAGCGAACCTAGACGTTTTCGCTTGGACACATTCTGATATGTGCAGGACTTCTCCCACTATATCGAGTCATGTGTTGAACATAGACCTGAAATACGTCCTTGTAAAACGAAAAAGGAGAGGCATGGACCCCGAGAGGTCCGCTACTCTCAGAGAGGAGGTGGATAAACTCAAAGCCAATGGGTTTGCCCGCGATGCCCTATACCCTAAATGGGTTTCTAACCCTATGCTTGTGAGGAAAGAAAACAGAAAGTGGAGAACTTGTGTTGATTAATCTAATCTGAATAAAGCATGCCCGAAGAATAGTTTCCCTTTACCTAGAGTCGACCGGCTAGTCGACTCTATGGCCGGACACGAATTATTGTCTTTTATGGATGCGTATTCGGGACACAATCACATCTCGATGCACATTCCAGACCAAGAACACACAAGTTTTGTCACAGATGTAGGGCTATATTACTATGAAGTAATGCCTTTTGGATTGAAAAACGCAGGAGCAGCTTATCTGCATCTGGTGAATCGAATGTTTAAAGACCAGATTGGTAGAACGATGGAAGTCTATGTGGATGACATGTTCGTGAAGTCACAGCAGTCAAACGACCACATCCGAGACCTAACAGAGATGTTTGATATACTCAGGCATGATGAAATGAAGATCAACCCCTTGAAGTGCTCTTTTGGTGTGGCATCGGGAAAGTTCTTGGGTTTTATTGTGAATGCACGTGGAATCAAAGCTAACCTGGAAAAGATTCAAGCTATTCGAGACATACAAGTGCCTAGAACTATAAAGCAAGTACAAAGCCTGAACGGAAAGGTGGCAGCGCCGAGCCGATTCATATCCAGAGCCACGGATAAATGCATTCCCTTCTTTGACGTGATAAAGAAGGGAAAAAGGAATTTCAAGTGGACATCCGACTGTGAGGAAGCTTTTTGAGATCTGGTAAGGCATTTGGAGAGCCCCCCGGTACTATCAAAACCAATCGACCATGAAAGGCTGTACGTATACTTGGCAGTATTCTACCATGCTATCAGTATGGCTCTGGTTCGCGAGGAAGACTGAGTCCAAAGGCCAGTATATTATGTCAGTAAAAGATTGACGGGGGCAGAAAGAAAGTATCCCAAGATCGAGAAATTAGCTTAATTCTTAGTGATTGCATCACGCAACTTCCAAGCACACTCAATCGGTGTTTACACTGATCAACCCCTGCGACAGGTACTCCAACGACCGGAAACTCTCGGAAGGATGTTAAAGTGGAATATCGAATTAAGTCAATTCGATATTACTTACCTATCGCGAAGGGCCATACAAGGACAAGCACTAGCTGACTTCATTGCTGAATTTACTATGTCGAATCAAATGACCACTATGTCATACCTCCCGTTCGATGGAAGATGTATACCGATGGGGAATCTAACGACCGTTTTTGGGGGTTGGCATAGTTCTTGTGACTCCTGAAAACCGATCAGTTTATTATTATTTGAAGCTTAAATTCCCAGCAACAAATAAAAAGCCGAGTATGAAGCATTGATTGCCGGCTTAAGACTCATCAAAGAACTGAGAGTAAGATCGGTTGAATTCTTTTGTAACAAGCAATGCGGGGAGACTACCAAGAAAGGGGCATAGACTTGCCCTGTATTTGGTCTGAGTTTAGGATCTGCTAGCGAATCTCAAGTATTATGATATTTCACATATCCCATGTGAGCAAAACAGAGCAGCCGATTCATTGGCCAAATTTGTGAGCACTGGCGATGCCCAGCAAATGGGATTGGTTCTCGTTCAAACCTTACATACTCCGAGTATAAATATGATGGAGGAAGATTTCATGTTACAAACCGAAATCGATAAGGAATCATGGATGATCCCATTTAAGCAATACTTAATACATAGGGTCTTACCCGAAAGAATGAGCGAAAGACGACAAGTCATTCGTAAGGCTTCGCGATATGTAATGGAGAGCGGAATAATGTATCGAAGGGGATTCTCGACCCCCTTACTCCGGTACATAACCCATGATGAGATAAAATGAGTCTTGAGCGAAGTCTATGAAGAAGAATGTAGTGATTACGTCATGGGGAAAACCCTGAAAAAGAAAATACTCTACTACATGTATTACTAGCCAACTATCAATCCAGATGCGGTTGATCATGTTAGACAATGCGAAAAGTGAAAGATGTTTGCAAAAATCCAGGAACCCCACCGATGAAAATTACTCAAATGGCTAGTCAATGGCTGTTTACCACTTGGGGCATTGACATCAACTTCTTACCAATCCAAAAGATAGTGTGAAATACGCCATCATAGTAGTTGATTGCTTCACCAAATGGGCGGATGAAGAACTTTTAACCACGACCAAGATGAAGAAAATAATCAACTTCATTATATGTAACGTCATCTGTCCTTATGACCCTCCATGATCTATTATAACTGCAAATGGACAGGTTAAAGCTGTGAACAAAATCATAAAGTCAGTACTGAAGAGAGGTTTGGAAAAGGCTAGGGGTAAATGGACGGATGAACTCCCGACAGCATTATGGGCTTATAGAACTACCCATGGGTCCATGACTGGCCATACCCCATTCACCCTTGCTTACTGTTCTGAGATAGCCATCCATGTAAAACTTGAAGTCCGCTCTCGTCAAGTGGCTGATTACAACCCTTATTTCGCAGAAAATACAAATAAGGAGTCGCAATTGAATTGCTACTAAACTAGGTGGAATTCGCAACGACTTACGAGCATACAAAACGCATCTGAGAGCCAATGGCAAGAACATGTACCCGAACATGCATGTGTACATCCGAAAAAGTTCGACTTCTTGAAATCAACATAAATTGAATTCTCGCTTAGGGTTATTAAGAAAAGACTAGATCAAATAACCGAAGCTTACCAGCACTGTAGAATCAGACACGGATGGCCACTGATGAACTACAACCCTGGATTTATAACATTGGGAATCGACCAAGCATCATGATGACCAAAGAAGGATACGACACCTTGGGAGGATAAAACTAATGGATAATGACTATTCAGAAAACACGATGAATTTCTTTCTTGAAACAAGGGGTACTCGTTGATTCAAAGCGTGTCATGTTGCTTCACACGACACACTTTGGGGGGAAAGTGTTAACCGGCATTTTGGCCCGGCTACAAAATGACAGTCGAAGATATTATTATTAGCACTAGACAAGATTCTGACCACGAATAGCCTGGAGGTATAAGGGTTCGATGCACTCGACATGTTTCGGCATCCCTAGCATGACGCAGACTGGAGGTGTTAGCAAGTTGTCAGGCCCACAAAAAAGCAGGAACATTCGGCTTGCCTAGCCCTGTGCCTAGAAGTCACCTACCATGGGCTGAGGAACTTTGTTCCTAAGCCCATGAAGGAAGTCCAACCAATCTTCATCTATAAATAGATAGGTAGAGGCATAGGAAAAGAGACCTTTTTCCGAGAACACTAGGGAGACTCAGCCATTTTCTATACTCTCTTCTTTTTAATTCAAACTTGTATTCAAGTAATTGATTTACGGATTGTATTTGTGTTCAAATAGTTGATAAAGCAATAAAGATTAAACTCAAAGTGGATGTAGGCAATTACACCGAACCACCATAAATCTGGTGTTCTCGTTTTTGTTGTTCTTTTGGCATTGAATTACACTATTATTCTGTTCTAATTTACTCTCTTCATTAATCTGTCTACATAACTCTACTCAAGGGTGTTAGTGACTAATTTTGGTGCTAACAGCAGGGTAAGGCTAGAGTCGCTCGACCTCTGGTGGTCTGAATAGTTTGGTCGAAGGGTTTTTCTGGCCTTTTTTTTGTTCCAGTTTCGACTGGGTTGCTTGATCTTGTTTGAGAGCTTGTGATTGTGCTTTGATGGTCGGAATGGGTTTTATCAATAATAAGTGGTGTGTCGGAGGATGCGTCGATGGTCGAAGGTGGCTCTGCACGTGCACGGTGGCTTGTTTGTGTCTGTTGTTTTTGGTTGTGGGTTTGCTCAAAGGGGGCCTTGGGTTTTAGGGGTAAGGACTCGAGTGTATACTCGAGTAGTTGTGGGTGATAAGCCTGTAGGTTTTTAACTTAAAAAAACAAGCAAAGTTTTTGGTAATGGAAGAGAAAGGGAAACTCGGGGTTAGACCCGAGTGGTCTTCCGGTTCGACCCGAAGCAAGTGTTGAGCTGATTTTAAAAAAGTTTTAAAATCTAAATTTTGAAATTTAAAATTAAATTTAGTTCAAACCTTCTTATATAAATTGACTTTATATAATAATTGTTTCTTTAAAATTTGGTTAAGAAGTTTTGGAATTGTTTAATTTAAATTTTGTTAAGTAAAATTTAAAGTGATTTTAAAACTTAAGTTAGAAATGAAATTTTTAAGATTTTTATAAAAGCAATCTTTAAAATTAAAATTGAAACTAGTTCTAAACTACTACTTGATAATGTTGTAGGTATTTAAAGAAGGTAGGATTTGTTAACCTCAATTTATCAAATTAAATGATTATTTTATTTTAAAACCTTAATTAATGATTTAATTAAGTAAAGTTAATTATAAAGATAAAATGGTTTAAATATGTTAATGGTAATTAAGGCATTAATACGATAATGTTTTATCTTAAGATAATTAAGGTTTTAATAAATTAATTATGAAAGTTAAGTATAATTAATTAATTTAATTAATAATGATACAGGATTAATTAAGGAATTAATTATGAGTGATTAATTGATTTATTTAATTTATTAAGAATTAATAATTAAAGGTTATAAGTTAATTAATTAAAGGTTAATTGATTTGTAATTAAGAATTATTAATTAGCTAATTAGGGATTGTTAATTAATGATTAGAGATTAATTAATTAAGTAATTAAGATTGATTAATTAGTAATTAGAGATTAATTAACTTGTAATTAAAAAGTACTTAGTTTGTAATTAATTTTTATTAATTAATAATTAAGGTTTATTAATTAATAGTTAAAGGATAATTAATCTGTAATTAAAGATTAATTAAGAATTTATTAAATGATAATTAATTGATTAATCAAATGGAGATTAAGGATTGATCAAATGGAAATTAATTGATTAATCAAAAGGTGATTAAGGATTGATCAAATGGTAATAAATTGATTAATCCAATGGTGATTAAGGATTAATCAAATGGTAATTAAGGATTGATTAACTGGTAATTATGGATTAATTAATTTGTAATTAAGGTTGTTAATTAATAATTAAGGGATAATTAATTAGTTAACTAATGATTAATCAATTGATTATAAAAATAATCATGGATTAATTAATTTGTATTGAGAGATATTGATTAATAATTAAGGTTTGTTAATTAATAGTTAAAGGATAATTAATCTATGATTAGAGGTTAATTAATTGATTGATAAGGTAATTAAAGTGTGATTAATTAATTGAATGGTTTGTAAATAATTAATTAATGATTGATTAAGCAGGATTTGGTGATTAATTCTTAAGTAATTAATTTTATTTAAATTAAATTAATTATGATATGGATTAATAATTCTTGCTTGTGGATGATTGTTTGTGTAGAATATCTAGATTAGTTGATATCTATTGGATGATATTCTGTGATATGCTGTGATGTGATATTGGACATATCTGCGATAAATGTGTGATATTTATCTGTGAATAATGCCGTGTGAATTCAAGTATTGAATTGAGTTAAATTTTTTAAACTTTTAAACAACTTGGCCTTTAAGATACGTTTGGATTTCCATAAGACCTGGATCGGATATTAGAATTTGATTATCCGAAAACCACATCGATCCAAGTTAAACGTTAGGTCGTGAATTCAAATGAATATCAAGTTGAAGACTCAAAGTGTAAGAACTATTTGTCGTTAAAACTCTGAGGATGATTCCAATACGAGTATAACAGAGATAGTACTTTCAGATTCGAGATGGAGATTCAGAGTGCAAGGGTTATTATCGTTAACTCTGAGGGTGATTCCAAAATGAGTGTAATGAGATAATGCCTTCGGTTTCGTTCGAACCCGGAACGAACTTGTATGGATTGAATGCTTTCAGAATATCGTCAGGAGGACGTTGAGCATTCTAAGATAGATGTGTTCTATAAAGGTAATCGTAGCCTCAAGCCTCATCAATAGAGCATGGCTAAAACAGGGAAGGTCAAGCAAGGGTAAGTGAGTCACGCTCAAGTAGGATAAGGTCTTCCCTTGTCTAGAGTCCCTTTTTATTCGGCTGTGTGGGAAGTTGCTAGCTACAACCACAGGGTTGACTTATTCGGGACTGTCCAAAGGATGGTTCCGGCCTTGTGTTGCAGGGGATTTAGGGTGGATCCTCGGTATGGTGATCTAGACCACGTACTCTGACGGGCAGTACCCCAGTAGCCCTGCTATTGATGGAAACTCATTATCCCTATGTGCCTTTATGGTTTTGATTGTATAACCCACTTTATGGCTAGTATGCTGGAATTTAATCATGGCTATGTGAATATTTATTTGAAAACTCTAGACCCCATTATAATATCACCGGATTTCCCATCAAATGTTTTGGCTAACGTAAGGTAAAAAACTTACTCATGTTTATGTGTGGGAAGTCTTACGTGATACCTTTGTTTTAAATGATTTCAAAGTTAAACAACTTTAACCCGTTTACTCACACCAGACCCTTGTCTGACCCGAAGTTTATTCTGTTTTTCTTAAACTCTTGGGTACTCAAATTTTTATGAGTAGCCAAGGGATTCAGGTTAGCTTTGACGAATTTTGGAGGAGAGATGGAGCAAGAGGCTTCAGTGTTTGTAGATATAGTATTTCCGCTGTGTTGGTATCTCTGTGTTGTATTTGAGATGTATGATAGACAGGTTTTATAACTATCTAATGTGATGAAGTTGTTGTATCTGTGTAACTTTGATATGTAAAGACTATGTAATAGTTATGTGATATATTATATTTTGTTCCATTCTACTGTGAGATTCTGATATTGTTTAATTCTTTCTTCTATATATTCTATTTCTACCTCTTTCTTTCTTATTGATGATGCGTCTTTCTGTGGAATGAAAGACGGGTCGTCATAGTATAAAACATCTCTAGCTTTCTCTTACTTCTGGGAGAACCAAACTTGAGTTAATCGAGAATTCGTCGATTAGTTTCGGAGATTCCGATAAGTGAAAAGAGTGTAATTATATGAGATGATTTAAATCTGTAATCACTTCAAAACTATATACGTGATCTATGTTCTAGAAGCGGTTGTGTCTATATGGAGGAGTATTCCAAAAGGGAGAATAGCATTAGCATTCGCTAAAGGATTTATGCGGGGAACATATGTGGAGGTTGGATATGCTCGAGTCCATATAGTGATTTGTGATCTATTTGAGATAAAAGAATCTGATTGGGGATTCGTGTGCTGCTCGAGTGATAAAGACTAGTGTAGGAGATGCCGAATGTAGGCTCGACATCTAGAATGACTAAAACCAGAGTAGGATACACAATCTCAGGTTTAGCTCGCCCATGAGGGTATATCAACTCCAGACTCCGATTATTGGGTGCCAAGAGTTGTTTATACTTGGTGCCATGTAGTTCACCGTTGGGATAGTTGTGTTTACCTTATAGTATAGAGATATACGATGCTCGGAAGGTAGCTCCGATCCTCGTTATGGAGATCCACTTCGGTTTACTAGGAGTGTTTCGATGGAAAACAATCCATATACGAACACGCCTTAAGGGCATTGAATGTATGCATATTAATGTTGTGGAGTTCACATAGTAGCTATTTTATATTACTCACATTATCTATCAATTCACTACATGTAAAACTTAATGAATGTTTGGTTTTATTTGAGGGGAAAACCGTTACGGTAATCCATACGGTCTCAAAAAAGGTTCTATTATATGTCAATTTTATTTCTTGAGTTTCTTACGCCGGTTTACTAGATTGATCCGAGTGTTATTTTCTTATAATTCTCAGGTCATCCCCGTGTATGTTTCTAGATTTAACTTTGGATGCTTGGAACTTATGGAGAATATTTGGATGATTACCTTCCATAGTTTTCTTATTTTCGTTGCCTTAATATTTGATGTATCAACATATGTAAGGACATGTTGTTATAACCGTTGAGGCTGATGATAGTACTTAGGTTTTACTAAATCTTATATTTCTATATTCAGTATAACCTTTTGTATTGTTCCTTTGATATTGTATATTATCGTCCCACTATGAGATTATGATGTTGAGATCTTCACTTCCTGTTTTATTCTTCAATATATTTTATCCTAACTTTTCGTCTTTCCAGCACTTGGGTACTCAACACACGAATAACGTGAATGTATTTATTGTCGACATTCGAGGGTCGAAAATCGGATCGTTATGCGTAGGTTGGAATTGAGAAAACATTTAAGAGAATTGGGAAGAAATATTACGTGTTTCTGTATATAAATCACGACTGAGACCTTTCTATATAAAGATAGTACTTGTATAAAACATAAGAATAGTAGTATAGGCAAATATCATTCCAGTCTACAGCATGGTCTAATTATGTATCATAATAAATATGAAATTTTTTTGGTAAAATTACACCTACTAAACTTATGTTTGGCTCAAAGTTTATGTTTTCCCTTTCAACTCTTGGCCACTTGATCAAGCAATCTAAGAGTTAAGGGTTTCTTTTGTAAGTTTTTACCGAATTCTCATGAAGATGATGGTGGTAGGCATGATATTTGGATATTCTTTTTTATATGTAAGAACCAACATTCAACGTTACTTTCTTTTATTGTTATTTAATTCTAGTCATTTAGGAAGGTATCGTTATATAAGGGAGGTATTGTTGTATACCAACTATGTATTATTATGTTTGTATACTATAATTTCCCTCTGCTTTGGAATAATAGGTTGTTAATTTGAATGAAATGTTTAATGAAAATTTTCAAGTACTGGGGCTCTTATTACTTATGTGAAAAAATAGTTTCACACCATCACTTGAAAATATGATTAGCACCCCTATTTGGTATTCATTTTTGGATATCAAAATGAAGGATATTAGATCTATCCAAACTTTCCTTAAAATAAGGTAAAGGAAATTTTCCAACCTTTTTATATTCCGATATCATTATACTGAAATTGCATCATTTATCCAAAACGATAGTTAATAAAAGTTCACTACGGTTGTTATAAACAACCACGAATATGATATATCTTATCATCATTATGTTGGATCTATAACTTGAACATGAAATTGTTAGTGATTTACATATATATCCAACATTTCTAGTAAACAAAGGATTGGTTTTTTCCAACTATACATAACAATATTAATAAAAAAAATTAATGCATTGTGGATATCACGATAAGACACTAAGGGCATTCTCAGGCTAATAGATGTGATGACCCGGAATTTTCAAGAATTTAAAATCAGAGTATTTAATTGATTTTAAATATTCAATAGGTAATCTTAACTTGAATTACGAATATCACAATTTATTTGATAATTGAATTATTAAATTAAATAAGTAAAGTTGGGTGAATTGTTGAATCTGGAATTTTAAGCCTGTTGAAAATCATTTTAAGGCTTATAAAATTTATATTGATAACATTGAAGATAACAGAAGTTTTAAAATTGAATTTAATAGTGATTTGTTCGGTTTTGAAATCTTATCGTTTAAATTGAATCTAAAAATGGCCTTCCGGGGCACAGTCTCGGAATTCGACGAAACCAGTTCCATTGGATCTGTGATATTTTATTTTTATCGGCTTTCAATTTTCAGAGTGTTTGGAGTTGTTTTATGAGCGTACGTTATATAAACGCGTTGAAATCTATACCGAATCAAATTTAATAACTGGGTACCTAAACAAGATATTTTGAATATAAAAATATTTAATTTTAAATCAGCTGCTACCTATAATCCCTTAAGCCTACAAATCTCTGTTGTAGCCGACTTCCATTCCATCGTGTTCCCTCTTTCATTAACATCGCGCAATCTTCCTTCCTCCTTCGTTCAGAAGCCATTCTGCAATAATAATAAATAAAAAATATATAAGTATCAACGAACGAAACCTACCTTATCCCTACTTCATTCTTCAAATTGAAATCGAACGTCCTCTTTTCTTCTTTAAACTGCCGAATTCAAAAAAAAAAAATCAAAAATCAAATGTTCGCGATTGCCTGCGCGAGTGCGCACGTGGGAAGACGAAGGCAGAATCGAGCCTTGATTGTTTGAAATGTCGGCGACGATGGCGTTGGGGGAGGGGGTTTGTGGGTTGTACGATTTAGGGTTTTGGGGGTTCGGCGTCAATCAGAGAGCAAGGGGTCTCGTGAGGTCGAAGTGTTGATCGGGGTGACGTTGAGCGTCGTGATTGCATCTCAAGCTCTATGGCGCTCGCGAGCAAGGCAGAGGCCTCGCGGTGAGGCAGTAGCGGGGAGTCGCGATCGAATTGGAAGGCGGGGCCGAGTCTGGATCTTCATGGGTCTCTGGGCAAGGTAATTAACAGTTGTTTTAACCAAACTAATTAATATGTATATAAGTACAGTAGTTTCCTTCAATAAAGAAAAATAAATAAATAAAGAAGTACATAGATAATGGAATAAAATCTATTTTAGTTTTAACTTATACATACAGTTTATGTATTTTAAATAATAATAATAATAAACCTGCAAAAGTTTATAGTAACCAGATGGTTTGGGTTAAGAGAAATGTTAAAAGAAAATTGTATCCTTGTTCAAACTTTATAAATGTATACATGTGGATATATACAGGTTCAATGCAGTAAATATAGACAAAGATTTTTACAGGAAATTTTCTGGAAAAAAATATATATATTAATTACAGTAAGTGGATTTCTATTGTTTATAGAAACAGTAAATTAATCTTTATATCAGATATAAATGTTTTACTTACCGTAGATTTTTTTTAAATATTTAATAAATATAGAAATTTTGAAATGATTAGAAGTTTATATAAAATTAGATTTTAAATCTGTATAAATGAATTATTAAAAAGGAGAGGGTTTGATAATTAAGCTGTTGTGATTGACTTGTTTAATTATTGGGTTGCTAAAAAAATAATTTGTTAAAAGAAACTATTAGTTTAAAGATTTTAAATCAAATAATGAGTTTAATTGACTGGATAAATGGTGAATAATCGTTTGATTGGTTCAAATAATAATAAATTGTATAATGTTGATACAAGGTTTTACATCGTGGAAACAAGCCAGTTTGAAATGGGTTGCAAACGAACAAGGTGAGTTAATCTCACCCAGTTATATTTAAATTTAAAAGATTAAATTTAAATAAATTGTTTGGATGGTTGGATTGATTGATGTGCTATAATTGGTATATTTTGGAATTGGCATTTTATATTGTGCCAACATCTGTGGATGCAGGGAAAACAGGTTGGAGGGATCCAATTAGACCCCTTAACTTTATTTAATTATTTAATATTCTCTGTTCTGAATATTTGATATTCTGTAATGAATTATGTGGAAATATTGAATGCTATGGCTTGATTGTTATAATCGGGCAATAATGAATTACCAAATATATAATTTGAGTTTGGGAATGAAAATAAAAGAAGTGAAATTGTAAGTAAAATAATTATAGAAAAGTTGAATAAAATTATGAATGAACTGGAAAGGAAATAAAGTGACTTTAAAATTTTAATAAATAAATCTTGAGTATGGGAAGGAAAATTTAAATAAACAGAAAGTTAATGAAACTTAAACTTCAATGTTATTGTTTAAAAGAACAAAACATTTATTTTAAATTTAGGATTTTAATTATTTAAGAAGAATAAAGAAGAAATTGGGAATAACTTGAAATTTGTATATTTCAGCTAAAGGATTTAAAATCAAACTGAAAATAATAAAGTCCATAATTAATGAATTTTGAAATGAACTGATGAGTAAAGAAATTTATTTCAAATGGAATAAATTGGGAATCAATTTGGAAAATTGATTTAAGTGATTGAGATTGGAAATTTCTCTCTGAACAACCAAGTACATTTTCAAAGTAACTTTTTAAATATAAATTAAAAAGTTTAAAGTTGTTTAAGAAGTATGTTTTGAAAAATTTACTATTTCTAAATATTTGAATTCTAAAGTAAGTATTTCCTTTTAATCTATTATAGCAATAATTATTTAAAGAGTGACTTAGTATTTTATTTTTAAAAGTAAAAATCTAGTTTTATATTTTATTTTGTAACATTATTTTCAAATATTCATATAGTATGTATTTTTAACAAATCGTTGAAGTAGTTTTAAAGTAAATGTTTTAAAGTATATTTCAAAGTAAAGTGTTTTAAATTATTTTAAAATCTAGTTTTGTGCTTGGTGATTTTAGAGGAGATAGAAAATAACTGGGAAAGTTTATTCTAAAAAGAAAGATGGTTTTGAAACTGTTTTCAAAGGATTGAAAATAGAAATATATCTTGTGAAGATATTCTGAGGTTAATAAATAATTTGGGAAATTATTTATTGTTGGATGGTTGTTGTGAACATTAGTTGATAGTTAAATCACCGACTATCAATATTGGACAAATGCGTTGATCGTTTCGAAGAGACCGAGATCGAGAATTCTTTCTCGAAAACCACTTCGATCCGGTTTGTACGTTTCGTGTAAACGATTGTGGATTCGAAGATGGAGCAGTGAAGTGCAAGGGCTAGTCGCTACTAATCCTGAGGATATTTCCAAAACGGATGTAGTAGGAATAGTGCCTTCGGTTCCGTTCGAACCCGGGACGGACTTGTATGGATGAATGCTTGCGAAACATCGTCAGGTGAACGATGGGCATTTTAAGGGATATGTTCTAAAAATGGTAACGTTTAGCCTCAAGCCTCATCAAATGGGAATGACTGAAAATCATGGGTTATGCAGCAAGGCTGGGTGGGTAGCACCCAAGCAGGGTGAGGTCATTCCAGTCTAGATGTGCCTTTTTATTTCGGCTTTGTGGGCGGTTGCTGATCCCAACCGCGGGGTGATCTCACTCGGGATTATCTAGTAAGGGGAAGTCCCGGCCTTGTGTTGCAGGGGAGCGGGCGTACTCCTCGGTACAGTGATCTAGGCCCCGTACTGTGACAGGTGGTACCCCAGTGCCTAGTCATTAGTTGAAAATCCATTCTCCCTACGAGCCTTTTACGAGTTTTGTTTGTATTACCCACTCTGTGGCTAGTAGCTGGAATTTAATCATGTAACAATTTCGTCTATTTTTTAAGTATTTGTATATAGAACCTATAATAATATCAGAGGATTTCTATAAAAAGTGTTTTAGCTATCGTAAGGTAAAAACCCAACATGTTTATTTGTGGCGTGGTCTTATGAGATGCTTTTGTTTTCAAAGGATTTTTTTAACTTTAACAAAAAACAATTGGGTGTGATTTTCTCACGCTGGTATTCCAGTCTGACTCGGGTGTTATTTAATTGTAATGCTCGGGTTAGACCGAGTATTATAGAATACAGGATGATGCTATGGAATTCAGGAGACCAGCTGGATGACGATACGTACTTACGTACTTGTTTACGTATATATTCCGTTGTGTTGAGTTGTTGTGTATCCATTGACTGATATTGATGTTGAGCTGTGATTGATGTACTCTGATGATGTAATATATAAACAGAGATATTTGATTTTTGAGTAAAATTATTTATTATTTATTATATTTTATTCCGCTGCGATGGTTAGATTCTGTTGTTGTTTCCTATTTTCTTCTTCTACCTCTTCTTCTTTAACCCAAATGGTTCGTATTTCTGTACAACTTGAGTTGATTGTTGTAGAATAGTGTTGACTCAAGGGGTACAGATTTGCGGGTTGTTACAGTTGCTATCAAAGCTTAGTTTGGTGA
This sequence comes from Allium cepa, assembly GCA_030765085.1. Classification (NCBI taxonomy): domain Eukaryota; kingdom Viridiplantae; phylum Streptophyta; class Magnoliopsida; order Asparagales; family Amaryllidaceae; genus Allium; species Allium cepa. Next base: position 878,422,610 of record CM060931.1, on the reverse strand, counting down.
TAACCTTGGCTATGGTGGGAATTACTCATTTAAAATAGAGTCAGTGGTACTCTAGAATGAGTTTGAGCGTATTAATAAATATGAGTGCGTATTTGTTAGTGAATATAAATTGTTTTAATATTGTGTTGATTGATTTATTGAGTGGCATATGAACCTTCGTCGACACAGTCTGCGCAACTGCATCGAAGGGGTTCTAAACACTTGAATAGAGCAATTGACATGATATTGTTTTAAATATGGGTAAATGAAATAATTTTACCCAAAAACATATTTTGATATAAAGAATAGTTTTTGAAAACTATTTAGCTAATATATGGTTGTTTGGATGTTAGAAATGATAATATTAAAGTATTATCATTGTTAAGTAAAAATTTAACTAGAAATTGTATATAACTAAAATTTAAGGGAATAAATTCATTATAATGAAATTTATAATTATAAATTGTAAATGTGTCATTATAAATTAAAATATAACCAAATAAGAATTTGTATGAGCATAACCTATGCAAATGAATTATAGTAAAATTGATTTAAGCAGGATTTGGAAATTTAAATCCCGGAAATTTGAAAGTGTTTGTCGAAGTATTTGAAGATGAATAATAGCACAATTGTTTGGGAGATATTTCTGAAAGGAAATTGTTTTAAAGGGGTTTTGAAAGTGATATAGCATTGAAATCACTTGGATTATTGGAAAAATAATTTTGATGATGATGGCCGCATCATCAGCATTCATTTTCGAATTTCTAGGTGATAGATTGCTACCAAATTGATTTGTTCAGGAAAACCTGTTTGTTTTTGAAAATTTCAAAGGAAATTTGTTGGGAATAAAACCAGGGTTGGTTTAATTTTTGAGAAGTGTGATTTTGAAATGTTGGAGATTTCAAAAGAATTTGAAACCAAAGCCGGGTGTTTAAAAATCTGGATAAGATAAGTTGTAAGCATATAAAAGGAAATATTTTTAAATCAGGAAGAAATTTAAGCTTTGGATAACGGAATATAAATCTAACGTGAGGGGTTAAATGAAATTAACTTGAATTGGAGAATAAAATTTAACTGGATTAAAATAAATCGAATAAGCTGGAAATAATATCCAGTTGTATTCGAATTAAGTAAAAATCGAACTGAGTTAAATAAAATCGAGTTAAAATAAAATTGAATTGGAATAAGAATTCAATTGAATTGTCGAATGAAATTAGATTCTTACCTGAATAAATGGAAATAAGTTGGATAAGGATTGGATTGAAATAAATAAATTAGAATAACTTATAAAAGAATTAAAAATCCATGGAAATAAAATGTGTTTGGGCTATAAATAAATAGAAGGCTTGAGTTAAAAATAAAAGATGAATATATTCAAGCTTATGATGAATGGAATTGTATAAAACAATAGGTTGTGACTTATTAAATTGAAAATGGAATACAAGACCCAAAATCAATATTTTGATGAATTGAAAAGTGGAAAAGAAAATCCAAACTTGAATTATAAAATAAATTTGAACTTAAGAAATTAAATGAAGAGATTTTGAGATAAAAAATCAAGTGTTGAATTTTGTCTAGGGGAAGAATTAATTAGATAATAAATTAGTAAATGTAATTGAATGGTGAGTTTATGATGAAGTTTGGAAATAAACTCAAGTTATAAATTGAATTTGACTTAAATTGATGATGAAGTGAAAGTAATTGAGAATGAAGTTGAATTGTGAGTTCATAAAATTGGGTGGTAAATTAAAAATGGATAGTGGATCCAGAGCTTGAGTTATAGATTGTACTTTAACTTGAAGTGTTACCAAATTAAATAGATTGGGAATGTATCGAATAAAAATGTGATTGGAGTAAAATAGTAATAGTCGAATTGTAAATAAAATCCAACTAAGTGGAAATAAATTAGAGATGGCCTTGTAATCAATTAAAACGAGCTCAAGTATAAAATTTGATTTAAGCTAATGGATGGAGGAGAGTTGAAATTGAAGTTAACTTAAAATTAAGTTTAATGATATTGGATTGAATTTAAATCAAGTAAAAATAAATTGGAATCAAAATAGAATTTGGTGAGCCATAAATAATATTTAAAGAAATGAAAATTTCTAATGCATTGTGTGGATAAACTAATTATGTTGAATAAATACATGGATAGAATAAATAAGAATCAAAATGAAGTGTGGTTTAAATAAGTTAAGAAATGGTTATGGAATGCAATAGCTTGGATTGTCTTCAAGCTAAATACAATAGTTTGGAATAAACAAATTTGGAATGAAATGTAAATAAATGGATTGTAAATGAAAATTTAAGTGGAATGTGTCGAGCTAAATAAATGGTCGTGAATGAATTGAAATAAAAGGAGATTTAATAGGTAATGAAGATGAACCTAAGTTGTTAATGGTTTGTAATAAACTAGTTTGGTTAATAAAATGAAATGCAAGTGAATGGATTCAAATCTGAGATGCAATAAAAATGAGAATATATGGATTGTGAATAAATTGAAATTGGAATAGAATTAAGTATATTTGAGTTGAAATCCATTTAAATTGGCTATAAACACAAATATCTATTTATTCACATAGATCTCGTCAAATTGCATAGAATAAATTGTCATTTGATGTAAATGAAAGTAATTAAAATTCTATGTGTTGATATGAGTAAAATAAATTGATTTTAAGAGAAATTAAATTAAAAATGATTCAGTTTGCATAAAAATAAACTAGATGTAAGCGATTGAGTTTTAAACCATTCAAGTTGATGAAGTTGTGTACGAATGGATTGAAAACCATTCAAATTGAATGAAAATGGGTTATAACTTAATTTAAATAGTTGAATTAGTATGAAATTTGTATAAATTTCTTACGAAAAATGTTTGATATGCATTTCTTTTAGAATTCATATGTTTAAACCATTGCAACTAAGTGAAATATAGTTAAACTGCATATATTTGGCACTTACATGTTTAAATTGAGTTAGTACAGGTACTTGGAAGCCGTGTGGCTGGATTTGGTTGTGCTATTTACTAAAAATAATAAGCCGCTTGCTTAAAATGCTAACTAAGGTACGCCTACGTAATTAAAATAGGAAATATGAACTGTTTTTGGTTTTTTCCGACCGGGTGGGTCGATGTATATATATTTATCTCTTTTGTCAAATTGCAGAAGCTCCTCCGTACAAAGGGGACTCCGTCAAAAAATTTCAGAAATTTTGGGAGTTAGAAAATTTTTGGAAATTTTAGAAAATTTTGTTAACGACAAAATAATTTCAAATTGGAAATTGAAATAAGTTAGTAAATAAAACTAATTAAAATGAGGACATGAATCAGTATAAATGAAAAATAAAATTTAAATATTTAGAGTTTAAGATAAATTGAATTCATATGAAAATGAAAGAATCAATTTGAATAGAAATGATATTAACTGAAGTGGTATGGAGAAAATGAATATAAAAAGCTTATAAAATACTTAAACTAAACTTAAGAAAGGGATGGTAAATTCTTAAATGAAAAAAAAAATTGACATTACAAATATAATTTAAGCCAATTTTGGAATGAATGGATATTGTCATTTTGTGAGGAAGTCGATAAAATGTTTTGGGATATTGTGATTGGATATTGGTGCTAAACAGGATATGCAGGTGATATAAAGGGAAAAGAGAATTGATTTTGATTTTGGAAGATAAATTTGAATTGCCCGAAAAAAGATATGTATTTAAATTTGGTATGAATTTGATTGGGAATTTGGATTGAGCCACTTGGCCTTTTATTTTCTTTTTGGATTTGGGAGGCCGTAGAGCCATTTTGTAGTTGTACCGAGCTAGCCGCGCAAAGGAGACGCTGGCAAAAATTTTCGAAAATTTGGGGAGTTAGAAAAAATTTTGAGACAAATTTGATAATTCAAATTTGGTTCCAAATTGAAACTTGAATGGTTAGACAAATAATATAGTTTGAAACTATGGGGGAGTCGAGAAGTTAATAAGAATGATAATGAGTCTTTTATTGAAAGATAGTTGGTTAGATGTTGAATTGTTAAAACTGTTTGGTTTAGGGAAAAATAATAACGGGTATTGGACCATTCTTCCTAACTAGTAATTTCAGGGACGAAATTCTTTTAAGGGGGGAGGAATGTGACGACCCGGAGTTTTCGAAAATTTAAAATCAGAATATTTAATTGATTTTAAATATTCAATAGGTAATCTTAACTTGAATTACGAATATCACAATTTATTTGATAATTGAATTATTAAATTAAATAAGTAAAGTTGGGTGAATTGTTGAATCTGGAATTTTAAGCCTGTTGAAAATCATTTGAAGGCTTATAAAATTTATATTGATAACATTGAAGATAATAGAAGTTTTAATATTGAATTTAATAGTGATTTGTTCGGTTTTGAAATCTTATCATTTAAATTGAATTTAAAAATGGCCTCCCGGGGCACAGTCTCGAAATTCGACGAAACCAGTTCCATTGGATCCATGATATTTTATTTTTATCGGCTTTCAATTTTCAGAGTGTTTGGAGTTGTTTTGTGAGCGTATGTTATATAAACGCGCTGAAATCTATATCGAATCAAATTTAATAACAGGGTACCTAAACAAGATATTTTGAATATAAAAATATTTAATTTTAAATCAGTTGCTACCTATAATCCCTTAAGCCTACAAATCTCTGTTATAGTCGACTTCCATTCCATCGTGTTCCCTCTTTCATTAACATCGCGCAATCTTCCTTCCTTCTTCGTTCAGAAGCCATTCTGTAATAATAATAAAATATATATATAAGTATCAATGAACGAAACCTACCTTATCCCTACTTCATTCATCAAATTGAAATTGAACATCCTCTTTTCTTCTTTAAACTGCCGAATTCAAAAAAAAAAATCAAAAATCAAATGTTCGCGATTGCTTGCGCGAGTGCGCACGTGGGAAGATGAAGGCGGAATCAAGCCTTGGTTGTTTGAAATGTCGGCGACGATGGCGTTGGGGGAGGGGGTTTATGGGCTGTACGATTTAGGGTTTTGGGGGTTCGGCATCAATCAGAGAGCAAGGGGTCTCGTGAGGTCGAAGTTTTGATCGGGGCGACGTTGAGCGTCGCGATTGCATATCAAGCTCGGTGGCGCTCGCGAGCAAGGCAGAGGCCTCGCGGTGAGGCAGTAGCGGGGAGTCGCGATCGAATTGGAAGGCGGGGCCGATTCTGGATCTTCGTGGGTCTCTGGGCAAGGTAATTAACAGTTGTTTTAACCAAACTAATTAATATGTATATAAGTACAGTAGTTTCCTTCAATAAAAAAATAAATAAATAAATAAAGAAAGAAATAAATAGATAATAGAATAAAATCTATTTTAGTTTTAACTTATACACACAGTTTATGTATTTTAAATAATAATAATAATAAATCTGCAATAGTTTATAGTAACCAGATGGTTTGGTTTAAAAGAAATGTTAAAAGAAAATTGTATTCTTGTTTAAACTTTATAAATGTATATATGTTGATATATACAGGTTCAATGCAGTAAATATAGACAAAGATTTTTACAGGAAATTTTCTGAAAAAATATATTTATATATTAATTACAGTAAGTGGATTTCTATTGTTTATAGAAATAGAAAATTAATCTTTATATCAGATATAAATGTTTTACTTACCGCAGATTATTTTTTTCCAAATATTTAATAAATATAGAAATTTTGAAATGATTAGAAGTTTATATAAAATTAGATTTTAAATCTGTATAAATGAATTATTAAAAAGGAGTGGGTTTGATATTTAAGCTGTTGTGATTGACTTGTTTAATTATTGGGTTGCTAAAAAAAATAACTTGTTAAAAGAAACTATTAGTTTAAAGATTTTAAATCAAATAATGAGTTTAATTGAATGAATAAATGGTGAATAATCGTTTGATTGGTTCAAATAGTAATAAATTGTATAATGTTGATACAAGGTTTTACATCGTGGAAACAAGCCAGTTTGAAATGGGTTGCAAATGGAACAAGGTGAGTTAATCTCACTCAGTTATATTTAAATTTAAAAGATTAAATTTAAATAAATTGTTTGGATGGTTGGATTGATTGATGTGCTATAATTGGTATATTTTGGAATTGGCATTTTATATTGTGCCAACATCTGTGGATGCAGGGAAAACAGGTTGGAGGGATCCAACTGGACCTCTCAACTTTATTTAATTATTTAATATTCTCTGTTCTGAATATTTGATATTCTGTAATGAATTATGTGGAAATATTGAATGCTATGGCTTGATTGTCATAATCGGGCAATAATGAATTCCAAATGTATAATTTGAGTTTGGAAATGAAAATAAAAGAAGTGAAATTGTAAGTAAAATAATTATAGAAAAGTTGAATAAAATTATGAATGAACTGGAAAGGAAATAAAGTGACTTTAAAATTTTAATAAATAAATCTTGAGTATGGGAAGGAAAATTTAAATAAACAGAAAGTTAATGAAACTTAAACTTCAATGTTATTGTTTAAAAGAACAAAACATTTATTTTAAATTTAGGATTTTAATTATTTAAGAAGAATAAAGAAGAAATTGGGAATAACTTGAAATTTGTATATTTCAGCTAAAGGATTTAAAATCAAACTGAAAATAATAATAAAGTCCATAATTAATGAATTTTGAAATGAACTGATAAGTAAAGAAATTTATTTCAAATGGAATAAATTGGGAATAAATTTGGAAAATTGATTTAAGTGATTGAGATTGGAAATTTCTCTCTGAACAACCAAGTACTTTTTCAAAGTAACTTTTTAAATATAAATTAAAAAGTTTAAAGTTGTTTAAGAAGTATGTTTTGAAAAATTTACTATTTCTAAATATTTGAATTCTAAAGTAAGTATTTCCTTTTAATCTATTATAGCAATAATTATTTAAAGAGTGACTTAGTATTTTATTTTTAAAAGTGAAAATCTAGTTTTATATTTTATTTAGTAACCTTTTTTTCAAATATTCATATAGTATGTATTTTTAACAAATCAATGAAGTAGTTTTAAAATAAATGTTTTAAAGTATATTTCAAAGTAAAGTGTTTTAAATTATTTTGAAATCTAGTTTTGTGCTTGGTGATTTCAGAGGAGATAGAAAATAATTGGGAAAGTTTATTCTGAAAAGAAAGATGGTTTTGAAACTGTTTTCAAAGGATTGAAAATAGAAATATATCTTGTGAAGATATTCTGAGGTTAATAAATAATTTGAGAAATTATTTATTGTTGGATGGTTGTTGTGAACATTAGTTGATAGTTAAATCACCGACTATCAATATTGGACAAATGCGTTGATCGTTTCGAAGAGACCGGGATCGAGAATTCTTTCTCGAAAACCACTTCGATCCGGTTTGTACATTTCGTGTAAACGATTGTGGATTTGAAGATGGAGCAGTGAAGTGCAAGGGCTAGTCGCTACTAATCCTGAGGATATTTCCAAAATGGATGTAGTAGGAATAGTGCCTTCGGTTCCGTTCGAAACCGGGACAGACTTGTATGGATGAATGCTTGCGAAACATCGTCAGGTGAACGATGGACATTCTAAGGGATATGTTCTAAAAAAGGTAACGCTTAGCCTCAAGCCTCATCAAATGGGAATGACTGAAATCATGGGTTATGCAGCAAGGCTAGGTGGGTAGCACGCAAGCGGGGTAAGGTCATTCCAGTCTAGATGTCCCTTTTTATTTCGGCTTAGTGGGCGGTTGCTGATCCCAACCGCGGGGTGATCTCACTCGGGATTATCCAGTAAGGGGTAGTCCCGGCCTTGTGTTGCAGGGGAGCGGGCGTACTCCTCGGTACGGTGATCTAGGCCCCGTACTGTAACAGGTGGTACCCCAGTGCCTAGTCATTAGTTGGAAATCCATTCTCCCTACGAGCCTTTTACGAGTTTTGTTTGTATTACCCACTTTGTGGCTAGTAGCTGGAATTTAATCATGTAACAATTTCGGTTATTTTATAAGTATTTGTATATAGACCCTATAATAATATCAGAGGATTTCTATAAAAAGTGTTTTAGCAATCGTACGGTAAAAACCCGACATGTTTATTTGTGGCGTGGTCTTACGAGATGCTTTTTTTTCAAAGGATTTTTGAAACTTTAAAAAACCAATTGGGTGTGATTTTCTCACGCTGGTATTCCAGACTGACTCAGGTATTATTGAACTGTAATGCTTGGGTCAGACCGAGTATTATAGAACACAGGATGATGCTATGTAATTCAGGAGACGAGCTGGATGACGATACGTACTTACGTACTTGTTTATGTATATATTCCGCTGTGTTGAGTTGTTGTGTATCCATTGACTGATATTGATGTTGAGCTGTGATTGTTGTACTCTGATGATGTAATATATAAACAGAGATATTTGATTTTTGAGTAAAATTATTTATTATCTATTATATTTTATTCCGCTACGATGGTTAGATTCTGTTGTTGTTTCCTATTTTCTTCTTCTACCTCTTCTTCTTTAACCTAAATGGTTCGTATTTCTGTACAACTTGAGTTGATTGCTGTAGAATAGTGTTGACTCAAGGGGTACGGATTTGCGGGTTGTTACAATAGATCTGACACATGGTAGTTCAGGATTTTAATACTTTATTTTCTCTAGTGGATTTTAGTAAATGAATCTGAGTTTTGATTAAAGCATAAGGACCTGTATGATTTGAAAATGGAATTTTGAGTTTTTTATTTTGTTGAATAGTGGGACAATATGGGAAGGAATGGATGGTGTGGGAGGATGTGGACAACATAGGAAGGGAAAAAAAGAGGAAGGAAAACAACGGGAAACAAAAAAAATTCGTTTTCTATCTTATATACTAAAACCATTTTTTGAATTTATTGTTTTTAGAAATACAATGCATTTTGCCATACGAAAATCCAAAATTGAAAACTATAAGCCAAGCGGTCCTAATTTTTTAACATATTATACTGGTTAATTTTGAATACGTAGCCTCCTCTTATTCCGGGCTGGACTGTGATCCACGGTTCTTTGCATTGGACTATTGGTTTTTTTATATAAAAAGAATGGGTTTAAAGAATTATGCTGTCAACGTATGATGAATATAGTTATCCTTATGAACTGAATTCATTTATGACTCGGTGATTTTTAAGTTCAATATTTTACTACATTCCAAACTCGACCTTTTTAGCAGCGCCCGCTACTATATTCAAGTCTATTTTTCCATTGATAAAGTGAATCCATGTGATAATCATGACTTTTTATTTCTATTTTTGCGTTCATAAAGTTGAAAAGCCAAAATCAGCACAAATAGAGAGGTAATGCAACATATGATCCTTTCATATTCATTTAAACTTTAGCACTTCGCTGTTCACATCAACAATAGATTGATTAAGCTAAAATGCATGATTACAGTCAAATCTTACAAAATAGAAAGCAAAAACTCACCATCCACTTTCCTAAATGAACAAGTAGCTCTTATTACACTAGAAATGGGATAATATGGATTGAACCTAGGTGGCTTACAGAGAAACAAAGCTTGCTTACAAATAAACCACAATAATTTTCTATCAGTTAGGGGAACTATAGTTTATACATGGAGGTCAACTTTGAGTGCCCTAAAAATGTTGGGACCCTATGTTGCCGCCTAGATTGGCTAGCCTATGGTCCGACCTAGATATATGTATATATATATGTCACATTTTTCCAAAAGAATTCTATTATATGTAAACACATGTACACCGTTACATATAATATGTATTTATAGATATGTACATGTATACATATATGTGAATGTGTGTATCAAAAACGACAAACCAAATGGTTGTCGGTTCATCTTTATACCAATGTCAAGCACGCACCCGAGCTCCAACCTCGCACGACCGCTCTACCCTCTTTCATCTGCTTGCATACCTAAGCCCCAGTGCCAGCCTTCTATCGTCATCACGTGCGACAACATTAATGTGCGCGTTTTGTTTTCGTGCGAACATTTTTTCCTTTATCTTCTACACGTTTTGTTCTTTTTTCTTCCGCAATTTTGATATGCGGTAGGGAAGAAAAACGATAGAATAAGATAAGGATGTAAATGAACAAATAAATTGGCTAGCTTATGGGTTAAGTATGCGTTAAGGGCCTTAAAATAACATTAAGCGCGAAGAAAATAAAAGGAAATGGCTTTTTTTGTCTAACCTTTCAACCAACTCACCCTTTGTTAATTTAAACCATTTCTCCACTGATTAAAATTTTCCAAGCCATTATAATTCACAAATTCATTTTTTAACTGAAACAATTTTTTTATATAAAATATCATGTTTAAGCCTTAAAATATTTATTTATTCCTCAAAATTATTTACAAGCCCATAAATATATTTATTTCACAATGTAAAATTTAAATGACTTTTGGATTTACAAAACGCAGGGAAAATGCCAAATTTGATTTTTAAATGGATATTTTATATTTTATTCAAAATAAACCCAAAAAATTAACTTTATTGAATTTAATTGAATATAAATCCTAAAATAACATTTCAAACTCATTTACCAAATATTCTTACTGTTATGCATCTAAAAATATTTTTTTCATTTAGAAAACATTTTAAATCCCAATTTCTCCATTTAATCCCAAAAAATTATTTTTATTCATCAAAATTCCCAATTTAAATCCAAAAACACATTTCACTGTATTTATTTAGTGGAAATTTGGTCTCTCTCCTTATTTTCAAATTTGATATGTGAAAACCCATTTTATAAAATATTTTAAATCACACCACTACTTTTAATTTGGGTAAATTTTCGACAGTTAAATCTGAACATTAATCACATGTATTTATAATGAAATTTTTTTTGTTCATTTTTAAAAAAATTTGAGAAACTATAAATATTTGCAGATTTCGTTGTAGAATTTCTACAGTCACGAAATTTGGAAAATTTATAGATTTCTCTACAAATATTTATCGAGTTCTTCATAATTTTCCTAAAACTAAAAGGTATGAGTTTCTTCTCTAAATGTTTTTGTGGAGGGACCGCGTCGTGTATTTTGAATCTTAAAGTGGGTGTTCTACAAAAGTACCCTTTATTTTCGTTAGCACTTTATCGAGATGTCACAGGTTCATCATGAACTCATAATTTCCCTCTTCTTTGGGATAGGTAGTTTAGTTTTAATGAAATGTTAAATAAAATTTGTAAAGTACTATATGTTTTATTATTTATATGGAAACACATTTTAATATAGTAGCTGACAATATAATCATATGATATTAATTTTTTAGATCTTGAAATATCCCACTTTTATACACATGCTATCCAAGGGTATTACTGAGTAATACTGTTAGATAATATGGAGAATGGAGCCTATATAGAGTACATATGTGAATATTCCCTTGGACTAACACTATTATGTATTAAAACATCAAATAAATAGCTCACCTATATGCGCACAGTATTGGTATAAAGCAATAAATATGTGTGCCTTCGGAATAGAACAATAAATAATACATAGTAAATAATAGAGAACACAGAGTCATAATCGTAGTGATAACATATAATATATAATACAATAACGTCATAAGAGTACAATACATTTCACATGTCAACTATCTTGATATAATATGATGAACAATACATATATAGCTCGGTGTCAAATATATACAGTGAATCAATGTCATTTGAGTCTCGTTTAACAATCCTAACGTAAGACTACTCCAAGCCTAATAAAAAAAATGTTACTCATGTTGTCCCTGTACCTAAAATGTCTTGGATTGCCTCGAGTTTTAAATAACACACAGATTAAACTATGTTGAATCAAGAATCGAGAATCGATAATATGGGTAACACAGTGTAAACATGGAATAATAATATGATAACTCTAACAAAGATAATCAAATCATCAAACGATGTGTCAAAGGATGCATATAAATATTGTAACGTATGCCTAAAATATATGTACAATGCTATAAATAATCATCAAAACATCACATCACTCAAATAACTCAAATCTGTATGAAACAGTCAATACTGATATCAATAAATGTCATCACCCATAAAGAAAATGCATCACATAAGAAATCACGGATTCAATACAAATGGGTGAATCATACATGTCTAATAATCATCATTTAAATCCATAAATATCAATAAATGAGATATCATCAAGTATAATCAGGCTAGCACATATCATCTCTCAATCTCAATAAATAGAACATCATCATCAATACACGTAAAATAGGGTAGGCTACCTATCAAATATTGAGAATCCAATATACATAGGATACGTAGCCCAGGTACCATCTCATCTCCTTATATAATATCTATCTGTAAATACCGTGACGGCTATACGTCAAACATGAAGTCCCAAGTAAAGTCATCTGTATAATAATATGTGGCTCATCAAACCCATTCTATGCAACAGTGAGGTGTATCAATCGTATATACCAATCTACTGCTCAATTATACCAAAAGGGAGACATACAACACGAAGCAAGCACCAAAGACACGGAGTCTCTACGGTCTTAGTTACCTTCACGGTTATCATGCAAGCATCCACCAAGCTCATCAACATAAGGACTAATAAGTCATGACACTACAATTTCCCCTATAGTTAACAGACGGCTGGCTTAGAAGGCCCAGATGCGAACACACAAAGTGAGAGCATGAAGCTATGTGTATGTGTATGGTGTTATGGATCTGGAGCACGAACTCATAATTAGACTGCTAGGATGGGTTCTACTCATTTGGCCCTCTCCAACAAACATAATAGGAGTACATCACAATAACGACATATAGAAAAATACATATGGACATGAAATCATTCTCACGTTAGGTACGGAGCCATACTTGCTAAATATAGGAAGGTAACTATATATCACTATGTGTAACACCTCACACTATCCACTCTATTCTCAACACATGGGTGATATCTACTTACAATGGATAATCGAATAAATATCACAACTGCGTCCCATACCACTGTGTGATACTTAAACCTTTATTCACTACTTACAAACTACATTCAACGCGACACCCTACCTCTATTCGAAAACAAATATAAAATAAGCATAACACAAAATCAATCACAGAAGTTCATATCGCTAACGCAGAAACAGATATGAATATAACACATAGAAGTGAACATCAAAGTAGTGGTCATACAATCCACTATATCATAAAAGAATAGGTACAAGTGCTAAACAAAAGAATAAGTATACATCAAGGAGACTCAATCTCGAATCTATAAAAGCAAAAACTACTAAGCTAAAGTAGTTAGCCAAAATTCGGAAGCTATTCCCTATAAGGAAGTGAAGTGAAAGCACCTGAAACACCTCGGTCTAACCCGAGTATTATTTAAGAAGAAAAATAATAAACGGATCAGTCTAACTATAAATATCATATAAGATGAGATAGGACAAGAGATATGATAAAAATATATGATAACAATAATGTCATACTGTGATAAGTATATATTTGGCAACAATGAGAATCATATAATATCTCAAATCTCCTCAAATATCCAAAAAGAATATCACATTCTTTAGCTTATTCACCAAACCTCAAATATTGACAAAACATATCAATGTAAGTCTCAAAAATTGGTGTAACACAAATTCCAGAAACCAATAATTAGAAATCCAAAAACACAAAGGAGGAGGACTATCACAACAGGAGCATGAAAACTCACCAACACGTGTATCACAAATGAAATGCTATTCCATGGTGGCTAACCCATCAAATTTGAGCCGAAACTCCACAAACGGCCCAAAGACCATAGGTCGCTACCCCACCAATTTCGAGCGGAAACTCCATAAATAGGGTTTAGTCCCGCATGCAAACGAAGAGACATCACACATTGCTAGTCTAAATCGCAAAATGATCATCATTGATCGATAAGTGTAAATTACACTAAGCTAGTAAATAAAAGAATTAAGCTTCATGTCTCATAACCACTGGCTTAACATAAATATATATGAACAAATTATAGATTTCCACTCGAAGATTGTCACGAGATTTCAATTGAACAAGTCCAAAAATTAACTAATGAAGTAAACGCAATCGTTTCATAACACTTGTTTTGCTAAGTCGTTTAATTAGATTTCTCATACGATTGAGATAAAGGTTCGCATATACCAATAGATTGGAAAATGGTTTTAAAATGATTTTTGTATTAAAAATAGTGTTTGAATCGTTTTTGTGAAAGAGTTTGAATATTTACTATTAGTATAAAAACCTTTGTATTTTAAAGTGACAAATCACAGAAATGATTGTAAAAGCAATCTATCACAAAAAATCCACATTCCATGACGTGAATTATAACCATAAAAATCGACATCAGATCCATCAAATGGATATTCGCAAAAATTCAGAAAAGAATTTATCAAAGTCGACAATAAATGACAACAACTAATCGGATCAATAAAAATCAATAAAAATTGGAAATCCACTAAAAAAATTGGCAAAATAGGAAAAATTCAACAGGACCAGACATCTGGTTGGTTTTGACCAGATGTCTGGCCCTAGGGTCTACCCTTTTCTATATTTTTTGTTTTTTTCTCTTTTCCAGAGACCCTACCAAACGTTTGTATTTTTCAAGTAAACGTCTGGCTGCTTGGACCTGGCAGAATTTGCCTAGGCCATTGATTGTCAAATCAATTCGGAAGCGATTGGACGAGTGATGGATACTAGGAATTTATGCCAAGTGATAAACCAGCTATATAGACCCTTTGATACACCCCAAATAACATGTCCAAACATTCAAGATAGGATCTATAAAGATTTTGACTTCAAAACCAAAATTAAAAAAATTCACCAAATCAATTCAAATCAAAGGCAATTGAACATGAAGTAGATGTTAAGAATTCATACCTAACAACAATGAAAGCTATAAACATAGACGTGAGTCCAAGAACTCACCTTTAAAATTCAAAAACAATGAATGAGAAGCTCTAAAACAAAGCAAGACCAATTCCTCTTCACTACACCTCTAGAATCTTCAATCTATTATTAAAGGCAATGATTTTCCTAAGTTAGATTGTAGGAAATTCCGAAAATTGAAGAGAGATTGAGATGGGGAAGATGAAGAGGATGCTTGCCTAAGCTTCTCTTTCATTTTTGAGCTAGAACTTGAATTTCCTAACAGAACTAGGGTTTAGGAATTTTAATTTCCTTTCTTATCCCTCATTTTTCCTTTTCCTTGGGAATATTAGGAAATTATGAAAGAAATGAATTAAGAGGAGTGGAGTTAAGGTATTTGGTAGAGGAGTTTGGGTTATCTTGTTGGGTTGGTGGGCTAGAACCAAACCAAAAGCCAAATTGAAAATGCTAAAATCCTAATCAAATCCAAACATTCGATGTTTATTCTCAAACAAGTTGTAAACGTCATTTGGAATTCAACGAAAGTGGTCTCGAGTCCGGATTCTACTGTTTATAAAAATTCATGTTTCAGACTTTAAATTCAACTAACGATGCTATTTTAAATAAAACATTTAAATATATAATCGTAAAATATGCGGGTTGATAAAGACTCCCCCTTCTTAAAGAAATTGTGTCCTCGTAATACTTAAGAAGAAAATAAAGAGTAACAAACACTCTAAGGCATAACTACACCAAAGAAAAATTTGATGTGAGAAATTCACCTTAAGAAGCAAGAGAGAGTAAGTCTGGATGTGTTTGCTCGATGAATTCTCTTGATTCCCAAGAGCAATCCTTAGGATTCGCGGACCATTGAACTTTCACAAGCGGAACATCTTTATTTCGAAGGCGTATAACCTCTATAGCAATGATACAAATAGGATGTTACTTATAAGCCAAATTAGGTGAAACTTCAATTTCTTCAATAACACCGGGCTCAAGAATAGAATTGGAATTTCTAAGGCATTTCCATAGTTGAGAAATGTGGAATACATCATGAATGGTTGAAAATTGAGCCGGTAATAAAAGACGATAAGCCACGGAACCAATGCATTCGTTGATGGGAAATGGGCTAATATATCGAGGTGCTAATTTTCTTGATCGACTAAAATGCACAACACCATTCATAGGTGAAACACGAATGAATACCGGATCTCCCACAGAAAATTCCAAATTCCTTCTTTTGTTATCGGCATAGGATTTTTTTCTACTTTGAGCTTTTTTCATCCTATGACGAATAAGGTCAATCTTTTATATGGCATTACGAATAAAATCTGCACCTAAAACCAGCTTCTCACCGGCTTCAAGCCAATATAAAGGAGATTTCATGGCCTTCCATAGAGTGCCTCGAAAGGTGCCATACTCTACTAGATTGGAAGCTGTTATTATAAGAAAATTCAACAAGAGAAATATGATCTTCCTAACTTCCACCAAAATCAAGAACACATGCACAAAAAAGATCCTCAAGAGTTCGATTGACACGCTCTGTTTGTCCATCAAACCGAGAATGATAAGCAGTGCTAAAGTTAGGTTCAATCTCAATTTTTTTAAAGACCTTTCCAAAATCCACTAGTAAATAATGGATCATGAGAACTAACAATAGAAGTTGGAACTCCACGCAATTTAACAATTTCTTTAACATAGAGTTTAGGTAAAAGAGGTACGATCCAGTTGGACCAAACGGGAAGAAAATTAGCGTATATTGTAAGTCTATCTACTATGACCCATAGACTACCATGACCCGAATGAAAATAGGGAAGACCGTCAATAAAGTCCACGGAAATTTGATCCCACTTTCAAACGGGAATGTCTAAAGGTTGCAGTAACCCATCGGGCCTTTGATGCTTGGCCTTTACGAGTTGGCAAGTCATGCAATGCTTAATAAAGTTAGCAATATCATATTTCATTCCATCCCAATAATAAAGTCGTTTCATGTCCGCATACATTTTACTACTACCGGGATGAATGGTAAATTTGAAGCAATGAGAATCTTCTAAAAATTTCTTTACGAATATCGCTAATATTTGGCACAATAAGTTTGCCAAATTTTCAAATGCCTCCTCGAGCATCGATTTCAAAGTCTTTCAAACCTTCCACATCAATTTTGTCCCTACAACTTTGGCTAAGAAGAGCCGATTCAGGATCATGCCTTTGAGCTTCAAGAATGCGGTCTAAAAGAGATGGATGAGCCTCAAGGCTATATAAAACAAGAGATGAACATGAATCAGATTCAAGAACTCGAATCTCACAAGTGGACAAAGTCTTGAAATCGTTCCATTTGGATATCATCATGGAAACAACCGCTTGTTGCTTGCGATTAAAGGCATCGACAACACGATTTTCCTTTCAGAGAATATGAAGAATATCAAGATCATAAGATGTAAAGAATTCGAGCCAACATTGTTGACGCAAATTAAGTTCCTTTTGAAAAATAAATACTTCAAAATTTATGATCAGTGTAGAGAACAAATTTCTCTCCTAAAAGATAATGACGCTAAATTCTATGGGAGAAAACAATGGCCGCGAGCTCCAAATCGTGAGTGGCATATCTAGTCTCGGCAGACATTAATTGCCTAGAAGCATAAGCGATAACATGTTCCCTTTGCATAAGAACGGCTCCCAAACCAACACGACTAGCATCGGTATAAACAATCAAGTCTTGGTTGCCTTCGAAATCACAAGAATAGGAGCATCGGAAAAGAGTTCTTTTAATTTCTGAAAAGAAGCTTCACATTTGTCTAACTAAATGTTCTTAACTCCCCTCTTTGTCAAACTAGTAAGAGGTACAGAAATTTTGGAAAAGTCTTTTATGAACCGACGGTAATTGCCCGCCAATCCAAGAAAGCAATGAATTTCCGTCACACTCTTCGGTCTCTTCCAATTTTGAATCGCTTCAATTTTTGAAGGATCCATGGAAATTCAAGATTTAGAAATAATATGTCCTAAAAATTTCACATGGGATTGCCAAAAGTGGCACTTAGAATATTTTGCTTTCAATTGATTGCTCCTAAGGGTTTCCAACACAATTCAAAGATGTGTTTCATGCTCTTCCTAGGTTTGAGAATAAACAATAATATCATTTATAAAGATGAGAACAAATCGATCGAGGAATTATTTGAAAATTTGGTTTATATGATCAAAGAAATAAGGTGGAGCATTCGTTAAACCAAATGGCATAACAAGCCATTCATAAGATCCATAATGAGTACGGAACGATGTCAAAGAAATGTTATGCTCTGGAATACGAAGCTGATGAAAATCGGTTGCTAAGTCTAACTATAAAAATGCTCTTCGAATAGATCATCAATCTAAGGTAAAGGATATTTATTCTTGATGGTGTGATCGTTAAGCTTGTGGTAGTCAACGCAAAGCCTAAGAGTACCATCGGATTTCTTTTTAAAGATAGCTGAAGTTCCCTAAGGAGAGGAACTACAACGAACAAACTGTTCCGCTTCCAATTCTGATAATTGTTTACACATCTCCTCATTTTCCTTATTGGACATATGATAAGGAGGACGAGTGGTCGGTAGAGCACTAGGTGTTAGATTAATTCTGAACTCAAATGCTCGCTTAGGGGGTAATCCTAAAACAGGCTTAAATATATCGGAAAATTCATGAACAACGTGAATAAGGGAAATGACATCTTCCTCATCATCATTATCGCCATCATGTGGATTTAGAAAATATAAGGATGCTACCGAATTGGAATCTGAATCTTTAAGAACAATAGAAATCTACTTAAAAGATTGGGGATGTTGAAGAAGGATAGTCCTCTCGGGACATAGGATGTGGGCTTCATAAAGATTAAGCCAATCCATTCCCAAAGTCATCTGAAACTTAAGTAATGCAGAACATGCAAATCAGTACAGAAAGAATAATTACCTAGAATAATTTCAACATCCTTACAAAATAAATTGAGCGTTGTGGATCCGCCAATCAGATTCACATTTTCAATGAAGTCATCAAGCCCATAACATTTAAAGACAAAGTATCAACATGTTCCTTTGATATAAAAGAGTGAGATGCACCAGTATCAAAAAGCACTCGAATAGGATGATTATAGAACATAATAATGCCATCGAGGAAAGAATGAGAAATACTTTGACCAAGAGAAGCATTACTAGGAGCTTGCACAACATTCAGCTTTCCCTCTTTCTTGCTTTGAAGCTTGGGACATGAAGATATATAATGACCCGAACTTTCGCAATAGTGGTAAGAAATAGGCCTTGGACACCTATTTATATTGTGGTCCTTAGAACCACAATTGTAGTATTCTCCACGATTAGGGATTGAGGTCTTTGCTACTGAAGTTGCTTCCTTCACTTTCATATTGGGATTAGGGCTTTTGAACTTAATAAAGGGATACCTCTTCTTGTTGTTATTGAAGTTCTTATTGGCACTCCCAACATCACCATCACTTTATTTATCGACCTCTTCAAGTCGAAGAACGATATCTACAAGCTGATCAAAAGGAACTTCTAGTTTCAAAAGTAAAGGCTTTTTGAGGTTCTTATTCAACCCATAGATAAACCTCTGATTTTTCTTCAATGGGGTATTAACATATTCGGCCCCTATTTGGAGAGGACTCAAAAAATGCGACATATTCTGTCACAGAAGATTTACCTTGAACAACGTCAATAAAGCATCGGGCTAAAGTTAATTTTTCAGCTTTGGCACAAACTTTAACTCGAACCTTTTTCAAAATTGCTTCCCAAGTAAGATCCGCTTCAACAATTTTCGAAATCAAAAGCTCATACCAATCTAATGCTCTCTTTTGGAGCATGTTAGAAGCCACTTGGATTTGATGTAGATCCAAAAGATTCATGCGAGAAAAGATGTGATCGCATGTTCAAAGCTAAGCTTGGACTTCAATAACACTTTCGGAAAACTGGAATGGCCTTCCACCCAAATTGGTATAATCACTACACAAGCGTGCAAACCCGGATTTAGGACGAGTAGGCTCTAGAATGTGTCTGGCAGGTTGGGCATTCTTTACAGGATCTAAAAGCTATTGGGCAGATATAAATACGCCATCCTGAGTAGTAGCACTGGATTGACCAGCGCTGGGACGGCCAGGTCTAACCATTTCTCTTCTTTAAGAAAGAAAGAAAGAAGAAGAAAAAGGTTATTCTCTAAATTAATATCAAATGATTGATAAAACAATGCATCATGAAGGAGATATGATAGAATGGGTCCTAAGACTCAAATTAAATCCTAAGGCACGATTCCTAAGTGAGACTTAGGACAATGATCCTTGTCATAATTTATATTGTTCTGAAATTTCGCTCTGATACCAAGCTATGACCCCATCTCTGTACTCACACTAACCAAAGACACTACTAGGTAATGCTGTCAATTAGTACGAAGAATAAGACTATTGAGGAGCGACCATATGTGTAAATGATTTGTGCGAGTACCGATATGCCAAATAGAAGGTCATACATTTCATTTCAAGAGGAAAACTGACATATGAAATACAAAATTAAAGCTATTACACAGTGGTTATGTGGCCTTCATAAGCAAATATAAAATAAGAATAACACAAAATCAGTCATAGATATTCATATTACTAAGGCAGAAACAGATATGAATATAACACATAGAAGTGAACATCAAAGTAGTGGTCATATAAGATCCACTACATCACAAAAGAATAGGTACAAGTGCTAGATAAAAGAATAAGTATACATGAAGGAGTCTCTATCTCGAATGTATAAAAGCAAAAACTACTAAGATAAAGTAGTTAGTCAAAAGTCAGAAGCTATTCCTTGCATGGAAGCCAAGTGGAAGCACCTGAAACACCTCGTTCTGAACCGACTATTATTTAAGAAGAATAATAATAAACGGATAAGCCTAGCTATAAATATCATATAAGATGAGATAGGATAAGGGATATGACAAAAATATATGATAGTAATAATGTCATATGGTGATAAATATATATTTGGTAACAGCGATAATCATATAATATCCCAAATCTCCTCAAATATACAAAAAGAATACCACGTTCTTTAGCTTATTCACCAAATCTCCAATATTGACAAAACATATCAATGCAAATCGCAGAAATTGGTATAACACAAATTCCAGAGATCAATAATCAGAAATCCAAAAACACAAAGGAGGAGGCCTATCACAAACAGGAGCATGAAAACTCACCAACACGTGTATCACAAATGGAACGTTATTCCATGGTGGCTAACCCATCAAATTTGAGCCGAAGCTCCACAAACAGCCCAAAGATCATGGGTCGCGACCCCACCAATTTTGAGCCGAAACTCCACAAATGGGGTTTTGACCCCCCACGCAAATAAAGAGACATCACACGTCACTAGTCTAAACCACAAAACGATTATCATTGATCGATAAGTGTAAATTACACTAAGCTAGTAAATAAATGAGTTTAGCTTCATGTCCCATAACCACTGGCTTAACTTAAATATTTACAAACAAATTGTAGATTTTCACTCGAAGATTGTCATGAGATTTCAATGGAACAGGTCCAAAAATTAACCGACGAAGTAAACACAAGCGTTTCATACCACTTGTTTTGCTAAGTCGTTTAATTAGATTTCTCATACGAATGAGGTAAATGTTTGTATATACTAACAGATTGGAAAACGGTTTAAAAAAGATTTTTGTATTAAAAATAGTGTTGGAATCATTTTTGTGAAAGAGTTTGAATGTTTACTACTACTATGAAAACCTTTGTATTTTAAAGTGAAAAATCAAAGAAATGATTGTAAAAGTAATTTATCACAAAAAATCCACATTCGACGACGTGAATTAAAACCATGCAAATCGATATCAAATCCATTGAATGGATATTCCCAAAAATCCAGAAAAGATGCCATCAAAGTCGATAATACATGACAACAACTAATCAGATCAACAAAAATCGATAAAAATTGAAAATCCACTCAAAAATCGAAAAAATTTAATAGGACCAGACATCTGGTTGGTTTTGACCAGATGTCTGACCCTAGGAACTGCCATTTTTTTCTACGTTTGTTATTTTTTCTCTTTTCCAGAGAAACCTATTAAATGTTTGGATTTTTCAACCAGACGTCTGGTTGCCTGGACCTGGGCAAAATTGGTCAAGGTCATTGACGACCAAATCAATTTGGAAGTGATCGGACGAGCGATGGATGCTAGGGATTAATGCCAAGCGACAAAAACCCAGTCCTATAGGCTCTTCGATACACCCAAATAACATGTCCAAACATCCAAGAGAGAATCTTTAAAGATTTTGACTTCAAAACGAGAATTGAAAAAATCACCAAATAAATTCAAATTAAAAGCAATTGAACATGAAATAGATGGTAGGAATTCATACCTAACAACAATGAAAGTTATAGACATAGATGTGAGTTCAAGAACTCGCCTTTAAAACTCAAAAACAACAAATGAGAAGCTCTAAAACAAAGCAAGACCAATTCCTCTTCACTACACCTCTAGAATCTTCAAACTATTATCAAAGGCAAAGTTTTTTCTAAGTTAGATTATAGAAAATTTTGAAAATTGAAGAGAGATTGAGATGGAGAAGATAAAGTGAATGCTTACCTAAGCTTCTCTTTGATTTTAGAACTAGAACTTGAATTTTTTAAGAGAACTAGGGCTTAGGAATTTTAATTTCCTTTCTTTTCCCTCATTTTTCCTTTTGCTTGAGAGTGTTAGGAAATTATGAAAGGAATGATTGAAGAGGGGTGGAGTTAGGGTATTTGGTAGACGAGTTTGGGTTATCTTGTTGGGTTGGTGGGCTAGAACCAAACCCAAAGCCAAATTGAAAATACCAAAATCCTAATCAACTCTCAACATATTGATGTATATACTCAAATAAGTTGTAAATGTCATTTTGAACTCAATGAAAGTGGTCTTGAGTCCGGATTCGACTGTTTACAAAAAGTCACGTTTCGGACTTTAAATTCAACTAATGATACTATATTTAAATAAAACATTTAAGTAAATAATCGTAAAATATGCGGGTTGTTACATTCAGTCACCACATTATTCTATATAACGAGTCTAAAGAATAAATGGAGAATTATTACTAATGCCCCATCCCGCAGAGTATTACAACTTCATTTATTCATATTTCTCATCACACGGAATAGAAATATCATGAAATTATATAGAAGAATGTCATCACCGTATCATCTTAAAACACCAATCAAATCCATCTCAATGGTGAATCACTCATATAATTCGATTCAATGTCCATGAAACGAATGATTAGGAAAATGATAAAAATAGATTATTTGCATAAGTATACGTATAAAACAGTTAAATTGATTCCTAATAATATAACATATAAGAATTTATAAAACTAAATTTTATATAAGAAAGTAAATCTTTAGAAATGAACAATAAATACATATTTCATTATTAACTGGGATTAAACTCAATTACAATCTTATTATTTACATTAAATAATTAGCCTCTCACTCTTTTATAAAATTAGTCAATAACTAAATATTCACTCACAACATTAGAACATTCATTTCTTTTTTTCCCTTAAATAGTTTATAAACTAAATATTACATATATGAGCTATTTCATAATTTTCTATGATTAAAACTATTCTTATAGAATTTAAAACATCCAGATTCATTTATATATTTAGAATTAGATAATACATTTATCAAAACTTGAATTATATATATACAAATATTAAAATTTAATGACAATTAATAATTATGTAGATAATACAATAAAAATTACTTTATTAATTTCTTAATCTTATATTTACATTCTTACACACACACAAACACAAACACACACACACATATAATATCTAATAAGTATATATTAAAGTTTAGGTATATTTGAATTAATTTATTTTAAACGTAAACACACACACAAACACAAACACATATTTAATTTATAAAATACCGAGTCTTGTACATATATAGGTTTGCACACTCTCACAGAAAAAGTGATAACGCAGTCAAAGTATTCATCTCTATCAATACAACAAAGTTGAAGAAGGAAATAATGTAACAGTGGTTTTTACAACAACATATGGTCGAGCTAATATGGTAAAAACATGGGAAATACACTGCCAAGACGCACAACAGCAAAACATGAAGCTTAAAAAATTTAAAAACATATACACCCACAATTGCACACACATATCCATGCACATCCTACCAACATAACATACACACAACAACATATATACACAACACACTAGACACTCAGACAAAACAACACCACACTTAGAAAAACACACACACGGTTTTAACACATATGTAAAGGCTGGCACAACACACTTATGCACACATCAATATACAACACACATCACACACACTCTCACATAAAAAAACATTCACGCACAAATCTATATAAACACAGACATGTAGAGCACATAAACACCCACACAAACCATTGCAAACACACACACACACAACACTTTCGCACAGGTCAGCCCGCACACACACGAACACATATACTCACAAAATATGCACACATCAACACATAAGTAGACACACACACGCACACATGCAAATGCACACACACAGATGCACGCACTCACATAATCACAAGAACACACACTATACATAATTGCACAACACTACTTATACACATAACCATATGAAAATGCACACATAAAGCACCACCACTGGTGCATCGATCATCTATGATCGATCCACTGATCAGAGCTTGTCAAGAGCGAATACGCTCTAGGCTGTGCTCCGTCACACCATTTTAATTCCTAATCACTGTCAAATTTGATGCAATTATCATCCATATCCATAAAAGCAATCCATTCATAAAAATATTCATGTAAATATAAGTGATTTGACATAGATTTGTGAGATCAATCTCACCTGGGTACTGTGCGTTCATTATCCTTTTCCTCTTCGTTCCTCTACACGCACGTGGGAACACAACACTCACTGCAACACAATTCGCTTCCCACCATAGATGCTCAGTGATGAAAGTAACCACATACACAAGGTTGGTGAATTTTTACAATTTATTGAATTTAGAGTGAGAGGATGATTTGAGAATGAAGTGTCAGTGGTGGTTTCACAAAGAAAATGAATACGTAAAGCACAATGTTTGAACCAAGTAAAATCTTAACACCAAATAATTCTGAAACTAACTTGGGTTTAAACTATAAAAATTATAGAAATAACTTGGGTTTAAACTATTTGGAACTGGGGTTATTTGAGCTTGGGCTTATAATATGGTAATAAGTGATTCTATACACACACATAAATCTTCTTTTATATATAAACTAAATTTTGTTTAAATTAAATAAATTCAAGTTTCCATTTAAAACTAATTTCTTTCCTCAACTAATATTTTATTTCAATTACATCAGTTCTATAAAATATTATTTTTGCATTTTAACTTGCTCCAATTCAGTTATTTTATTTTAACAATTTAAATCCTTTTATTAAATAATTTCTAGATCAATATATCAAATAAATTACAAATTATATTTTCAATCATTAAATTATTATCGTTAATTTAAAATAATTATTACTTAAAATTCGGGTTGTAATAGATCCCAAAAGGAAAAGTGTAAAAGGTTATATTCGAGCTTGCCTTGGAATAAGATCGAGGCATTTCCAACATTTTCATATTCCAACATTAATTTATTGAAATCACATATCATTTAAATAGAACCAGACATAACAGAAGCTGACTACCATTGCCATAAGCAACCGTACATACAAATGATAAAACATTGCTTATTAGTGTTACGTAGGATCTATAACCTATACATGAAATTCGTTTGTGATTTTTATATATGCCCTACTCGCTTTTTTTCAAACCATATATAACAAGTGTTTTGCGAAGGGACTCCAGTTTTTCTCTTCCTAATACCATAGAGAGAGAAAATAAATGCAATAAAATTTGTGTGCTTCTTAACACCCAAGTCATTCACACGGCAATCATTTATCGTGCAAAGTCATTTTGCACGGCAAACAACCGCCAACCAACATCGTTTTTCATGGCCATCAATAACCGCACTACTGTTGTTCGCTGGTTAATCGCTGTGGAAAATTTTGTTGGTCGTTGGTTATACACCGAACAAGAAAATAGCCGAAAATGATGTTTTTGGTAGCCTCTTAATAAAACGTCCAGTATTAGGAAGAGTAGGAGTACTGTATAAAAATGTATGGTATTGTTTATTAATGGTGTTAGTTATCGAAAAACAAGATGTCCTTATAAACACTATAACAATGGTTCATTCATTGTGGATATCATTGATTAGATATTAGGGGCATTCTCAGGCTTATTTATCTGACTCGGAGTAGTTTGGGCCTTTAGTAATTTATTATCGGTGGCCGATTTTAGTGAATGAAACCCAGTTCTAGTTCAAACTTAATTTTTTTAACATTTATAGTATTCATTATGAATACGCAACATATTCTTATTCTGGGCCGGACTGCTCCGTGATCCACGGCTCTTTGGGTTGGACCGTTTATTTTGTTTTTAAAACAAGAATTTAAATAATTATGTTGTCCACATATGATAAATGCTGTTGTCCTTTTATGAACTGAATTCAATTTATGACACAATGGGTTGTATGTTCAGAATTTTATCAGATTCCAAACTTAACCTTTATAGCAGTACCCTCTAATATATTCAAGTCTATTCTTCCATTAGTAAGGTGAATCCGTGTGAGAATCATGACTTTTTGTTTCTATTTTTGCATTCATAAAGTTGGTAAAGCCAAAATCAAAGCAAATATAGAGAGGTGGTTTCATATTCATTTAAAGTTTAGTACTTCGTTGTTCATAAATTGATTAATGTTATAATGTGTTACTTATGTCTCGTATTTAAGTGTGCATGGGTTGAACGATAAGTCTCTTATCGCAATAAATATGGCTAACAACGTGCTATATATATGGAACTGATGACATGTAACGTTGAAAATTCCTTTTGTTACACGTATGTATTACCAAAACTATGTACGTGCTTGTTTTGAAGGACAATAAAAAGATGTTCAATTGGGATGCTGAGATATCGAAAGATTCATTAAGGCGGTGACATTTTAAAACAATGAAACATGGGTTTATGAAACATGTGGAGCATCAAACCACAACATAATTGTTGCATCACTCTATTCAAGTTTTACATAATAAAAAAAGGTACTTTTGGCACAGGTTCTTATTAAGCTTCAAAATACATGAAAATTCATTCACTAAATTTCAGTGTAAAGTAGGTCTCTATTTTTTATTCACGATTATTGCAGTGCATGATGCAACTTTGCATAAAAGTTGCTGACATTTCCGCAACTTTTCTGTACACTGTGAACATAGTGTATGAAAGTTGCTGAAATATCAACACTTATTTATAAAAGTTGCTGACATTTCAGCAACATTTACGTACACTGTAAACACAGTTTATGAAAGTTGCTGAAATATCAGCACTTATTTATAAAAGTTGCTGATATTCAGTAATAATTTTTCTTTATTTCTAGAAAATAGAGACCGGGTTTACAACGAAACTTTGACATGGAAAGTTGCTGAAATATCAGTACTTATTTATAAAAGTTGTTGACATTTCAGTAATAATTTTTCTTTGTTTCTAGAAAATAGAGACCGGATTTACAATGAAACTTTGACAGAGACCCGCTTTACGATTTGAAAGTATGATAAGGATGCCTCCCTAATTTCCACGTTAAAAAAATTCCAGCATCCACATTCGTACCATGAACAAGTATCTATAATTACAACTTGAATCACGTGGACACATTAATCTGCCTCACCTTAACAGCAGAATAAATAAACTGCTCAAAGAGCAAAGTCTAGCAACGGCAAAATTCTTGTTGAGCAGGTAAGAAAGACGGCAAAATTCTTGTTGAGCATACCAACCATACATGATAGTTTTATATAATATTTAATATTAAAATATAAAAATTAGTAATTTAGTTAAAGGAATAGCTTATATATTAATAATATGTGCCTTAATGAATAAATAACATATGCATGCATATTGATTGTTTATAAACAAATAAATAAATTTGCAAAAAACAATTAGGACTATATCAATTTATCATCAATAATGCATATAATTAAAAATATATGTACGACACGTTTCAAAATTGAAAATACGAAAATGGTTGCAGTAGCCATGGTATTTGGTTATTCAATTTTATATGTACAAACTATAATGCTCTTTACTTTTTATTGTAATATAACTCTGGACATTTAGGTGGCATCATTATATACCACCATGGATTTTTATGTTCGTATATTATAATTTCTCCGTGTATGAAATATCAGATAATTATCTTATCCACCAACGACTTATAAATCAAGAATTATAAAAGGAAAATTTTGGTTTAACATAAATATTTTTCAATATCATTGATTTAAAAGTGTTAAAAAGTAACAAATACGATGATAATAAATAGTTTTGAGCAGTTATAAAATATTAAGTGCATATAATATAAACATATAATTTAATAAAATAATAAAAAAATATTTCACAGCATTAAAATACACATAATATGAATCATAATCTTTACAAAAATCAGATGGATAATTTTCGGATGTGCATGTCTTCGTATTTGCATTCGCATTCGTTATTTCGAATATCGAATATTTATTCGCTTTTCGGATATGGATGTGGACGAATTTCAGATTTTTCGGGTATCCGTTGACAGCCCTAAATAACGGGATGTTTAATTTGAATGAAACTTTTAATGGAAATATTAAGTACTATGGCTTTTATTACTTGCGTGAAAAAGCAATTTTCACACCATCACATGAAAATGCGATCAGCATGACTGCTCCACTCTGCTATTCATTTTCGGTTATCGATATGATTAAGACACAACGGCCATTCCAGGCCTATAGATCTGATCCATAGTACTTTGGGCCCTTAGTAATCGATTATCTAGTAATTGAACCCGAGTTTGGATTAACAATTTTTTTAACATTATGCTGGTTAACTCTGAGCACGAAGCCTTTTCTTTTTCTGGGCTGCATTGCTATATGATCCACGGTTCCTTGGGTTGGCCCATTGCTATGAGAATTAGTTTAAAGGACAAAAGTTTGTATATTTTTTGTCTCAAGAACACGACCTCAATATTTTAACCACAAAAACAAAAATTCTCCTAAAAATTAATAAACATTGTCAAAATTATTTACAAGGACAAATATTCTTACAAAACTGCTACCGAACTAAAAAATAATATCTAAAAACTGCTATCGATAACTATAAACCAATACCTAAAAACTATTATCAGTAACTGAATGCTGATATCTAAAGAAAGTTGTCCTTCATGCTAAAATACTGAAGGTCTGTCCTTCAGCCTAAAACGTTGAATTTTTTTTCCTTGACAATAATTTCGTGTTTGGAAAACATGGATTTACATAATTATTATTGTCAATATGATAAATGATGTTGTCCTTTTATGAACTGAATTCATTTATGACACAATGGTTTTTAAGTTCAATATTTCATTACATTCCAAACTTTACCTTTTTTGCAGTGCTCTCTACCATATTCAAGTCTGTTCTTCCATTCTATATGTGAATCCGTGTGATCATATGAAAAGTTGGAAAGCCAAAATCAATGCAAATAGAGAGGTAGCGCAGTTAATCTAAACTTTTATTTAGCTATGTTTTTACATTGAAATAACGTGCAATTAATTAAAAATTTTATTTGTAAGTTGCAACAACTAATTTTTTTTGTTAGTTTGAATTTTATTTATATTATCAATTAATAAATAACGAATTTGTAGTTAATTGAAGAAAAAAATGTTTATTTGTTAGATCACATTTGCAAGTATAGATGAACATTTTAAATTTGTAAATAAATTTAAATGTTAGATCCTATTTTTTAGGGATATTAAGATTTGTTAATATCGGACAAGTTTAACTGTTAGATGCTAAATTTAAAAAACACTACTACAAAATACGCATGTTGCTTCGCCTCATTTGCATCGGTTGTTACAACAACCGATGCAAATAGAAGTATTTGCATCGTTTATGCTTTAACAACCGATGCATTTGGTATGTGGAAAGCAGTAGATAGTAAAAAAATACAATTTGCATCGGTTATCATCGACAACCGAAGAAAATATACCGATGCAAATAGTGTTAGTTGCATCAGTTTTATTTACAACTGATGCAAAAATACTATTCCCGCGTTGAAAACCATGATGAAAAGTTAGCGGTAAATTATTTCGTCTCCCTCTCATTTTCACCGCGAACTTCTTCTTTTCATCCTTTATTCGAAAACCCTAAATCCCTCTCCCCTTTTTCATCTTTCCCAAAATTGGCAAAACCTGATCTAAATCCAAGATCCATCCCCGTAAATAATTTCCTCTATCACAAGCTCTCCCCACCTCTCTTTCTTCCTCTTCATTCTCCTCTCCCTCGGCTCTGAATCCAAGCCCGAACCCTAATCCACTTACAATGAAATTGGAAATTCGTTGCTTTCAGAATTCGTGAATTTGAGTATGATGGCCAGATAAAGTTCCAAACTTCATGAATTCGAGTTCCAAACTTCACAAGTTCTAGACTTCATGATCTCCATATGTCATGAATTCATGAATTTGAATATAATGGCCAGATCGAGTTCCATCTTTGGTTCCAAACTTTGGTTTCAGAATTCGTGAATTCATGGTTTTTCTTCACATGTCGGTCAGTTATTTCTCTTTTTTTTGCATGATAGTGTGATGTTGTTTCGTAAATTATGAATTCATATTTTGGTAGTTTTTTTTTAATTTTCTTCATTCGTTCGATACAAGGGGACAACCCTGTTGTCGGTCTATAGGTGTTGATGGCCGCAATGGTTCTTTTGAAGGGAAGAAGGTTGCTGAGAAAAGAGATGCTCGATTGTCTTCTAGCTAATGGCCTAGGTAACGAAAGTGGGTCAGTTAAGAAAACTTTAAGTGTCATATACTATGAACTTCATCAGATTGTCTTTATGCATATAGCATAACATATGCTTTGGGATTGATAGATATTAAGTTATGAACCTCTGAATTTATTTAAGACTTTGCCATTCTGGGTTGTAAATGTGTACTTGCACAAGGTTTTTTTAGTATATCATTTCTGTGCATTATTGTAAAACTTAGTGAATGTTTTATTTCTGTGGATTTGAAACCGCCAAACAATTTGCTGCATCTTATTTTTTCTACTGTTATGAAAAATGTTGATCACAACGAAAAAGGTACCTCATTCATGTCAGAAATAATTTCTAAGTGTATCAGGATGTAAATATGAACTTTGCTTTAAAAATAATATTGTTTCGGTTTTGATTTTTTCTCCTGTGATTATATGTTATAGGTAGTAGATATAAGACAAATTAATGGATTGGTGACTGATCTTCAAATGTTTGCACTTGAAACACTAAGACAAACTTTTGTCTAATGGCATGACAATTTTGATTGCAGACTAATCAAATCCCAACAATGATTGGAAGGTTGGGTGAAGAACTGGATTTTAACTCTTCAAAACATTTGCAAAAAAGCAAAGGTAAAGTGGTAAGCCCTCAGTTTACTGAATCATAACAAAAACATATACATAAACTATTATATACTAATGATCAAAAATTAATTTTGCATATTATGGAATTATAGGTTATGCCCTATGATTTTGCATATATTCATATTATGGAATTAATTCAATCTGTAGAACTGGTAAGTCAAAGCACAATCATAGATTTGATATTTGGCTCATGCAAGTCTCAAATTTATCAATTGTAAAATTACATCTATAATGTTGGTTAAACCCATTGAAAAATTACATTATGTCTATTGCAGTGTTCTATAATTGGTTAATGTTTTAGCACATGCTTTGCAAATCAACATGAATCTGCTTCTGTATTGTAGGGAGGTTTCATTTTAGATATGTGGGTACATTTCATAGTTGGATATGTGGGTACATTTTCATTTTTCTTTCTGTACAAGTTCAGATTACTAGCAGTGAAATTTCCACTGTATCTGCTATCACATACTATGCTAATAAAACTTTGCCTCCATAAGATAATATGTAAGTCCTTAACTTTACGTTAATATAATCAAATTCCCATTTTACTTATATATAGGCTGTCTAATATGTATTATAGTCAGTTAGAAAATGGTTGCTGAAGTGTTTGTACTGGCAGCACTACAAAAATTAATCATGTTAGAGACTGTAAATTAAGAACTGAAAAATCTCTGTCTTTAATTAAAAACCGACTAGTGATCGAAAAATTCGGTTCTTAATTTATAAAACTACAGACTGAATATTGGTCTTTAATCCGATTGTAAAAATTGAAACCGTTTACATACTAAATTTCAGTCACTGTTCAGTATTTAAGTAAATGCATATCTAGTGGTTAGATTTTATTTGTTTATTTTCGAATCCAATGGCCAGATTTGATGATCAGCGTTGTAATCTGCAGTTCTGTGGTGCCATATATATTATAATAAATAACTTATTTAATACCATTTCAAATCGCCCACTTTCCTAAATTTAAGCCTCAACCACTTCACGTATTAATTTCTTTCTCCATCCCTTTCCTCCCCGTTCAGTAAGCTTACCACCTCTAAGAACAAAGAAATTCTTAAATACTTCATCTTTATCTAATTCTTATTTATATATTTCTTTCATTCAATGGACGTTCTTCAAAATTAATTTTCAATTGTTTCTCTTATTGCGGAAGCTCTCAATCATAAAACTCCTTCATATCCTCCTTCCTCAAGGTCCAACATGTAGAACCCAGTTTACTGCAATTCAAAAGGTTGGACTTTTGAGTCCATCTCGATGTAATAGTTATGGTTCGAGACTCCAAAAAGAATTGGTGTATTGCCTCAGGAAGAATGATTTGGTAAATGAATTTGGAATTTTGCTTATGAAGGATTTGCCTTATTTGAAAATATTAGAGCTGAAATCAATGTGGCAGTGATAGAATAATTCGAGTTGGAATGAATGATTTTGAAGTAAAGAACGTGTTAGTAGTAGGTGCTGGTATTGAAATGGTTGTGTTAACTCCGCCTCGACCATGACTTACCGACCTAACAGTTAGAAGCATGCCGACCTAAGGCTCAACAGGGGGTGCCGACCTAAGGCCTAAGGGTATGCCGACTTAACACTTCAATGAGGCTACCGACTCTACTGACTCAACATAGATACCGACCTAACAGTCTAGGGAGATTGCCGACTTAACTGGTTGCCGACCTAACTGCCTTAACAGGAATGCCGACCTAAGGCCGAAAAGGGATACCGACTTAAGAGAGGTGCCGACTCAATGCCCTTACAAAGTTTCCGACCTAAGGCCCTAAATGGATAACGACCTAATGCCTTAAAGGATGCCGACTTAGGAAGTCTACTGACCTAACTTAAGTACCGATCTAATTACCTAAAGGAGTTGCCGACCTAACTGATCAGGACATGGAAAGGTGCACGACCTATACTTAAGTCGCAACCGACTTAAGACTTATGCCAAGCCGTTCACGACCCAGGCAAATGAAGGCAAATCCTATACAGCTACTTGACACGCGCATGTTAACTCAGCAACGACCCAAGTCACAACCGATCCAGCTCCCCAGTTATCTCGTTCGGACCGTGACTTGCGACTTACCAAGTTAACTCGTCCACGACCTAATATAAGCCCGATGCCATGTTACTGAGAAGAGGTGGTGTTGACTCGGAGGCGACCTTAGACCGGTCACGACTCACCTTAAGTCGGCTGCATCTTAACTTGAGTCGGCCGCGGTTTAGGACTTGGCAAATTTCAGAATCAGAACTCTCTATAAATAGGCACCCATCTCCAACATTCAAAGGACTTTTGGCACATTCTCTTCACACACCGTTACCTTGTTGCATTGAGAACTTCATCAACACTTAGAGCTTCCAAGATTAGAGGAATACATCAAAGAAATTCACGAAGAAACCGCACATCTTCAACATGAATCTAAGAACTTTAATCGACATTGAAGCTTAAGACTTGTTCCAAATCACTTGTAACTTAAAGTGTATTGTACTTGAGAAGAATTGTATCAGTTTGTAACGGGATTATTAATAAAAGTACTTAGAGTGGACGTAGGCTATACCCTTAAACCGAACCACTATAAAATCTTTGTTGTTTACTGCTTTTCTGCTATTACTTGCTTGTAATTCTTTCCCGATCTATCGGGTGGTGCTTTCACAACTACACTTTACACACCGGGGTGTTAGCGTTCACATTTTAGCGTTAACATTTTTGGTGCTTTCACTGAGAATTGAACTCAGGGGCAAACTTCAACCATTGTTCAACAAAATTCTAACAGAAATCATAGCTTCAGAAAGGAAACGAAAGTTGTTAAGGTTTGAAGGTACTTGCAGCAATGCCATTGCTCTTCCCACACTAAGTGAAACAGCTTCAAGTATTGGAGTCACAAGGGCTGAATTAAATGCCGTGATATATGGAATATATCAACACATGGAAGTTCAAAGCAATAGGATACTGGATAAGATGAACGCATTGCAGGAAGAAGTCCATCGACTAGAAAGTGATATAAAAACCATTGCCAAAGAGGCCCAGGTTTCAGAGGAATGGAATGCTCCTCAACGAGCAACTGGCATTACTATTGGAACATTCCCCCAAACAGAGAATTCATGGCCACGACCAACTATCCACGAACGTTTGTCAAGGCGAACTTTTGAAAGAATAGTTGATGATTACCCATTAAGTCCTGGTAACGATGAAGAATACATACCAGAAATGATTGAACAGAAAGAGAAGAATGGGGGAAGGAGAAAGCAGAAACTCTTGAAAAAAGCTCGACGCTTCATACCCCCAGACTTCACTCCCTTGACCGACACTCCGGAAAGTATCTTCTTGGCAACAAAGGATGTTGTTGTGTACCCCAAACCGTCTCTGATGAGGAGAAGCGCGACAGACAATGGGAAATTCTGTCAATTTCACAATCAACCTGGCCATGAAACTAACCAATGTCGCCATCTAAGGAAGGAGATTGAAGAATTGATCAAGCGGAATGAACTGCAACAGTATGTGAAAAAAGATGGAATTAACTACTCCTCATCCTCTAAGGTGCAGCTGGTTCCCGCTCAACAATGTAGCTCAAATAAAAGAACCGTGGCACAGGGAGATGAAGGTCCTATCATCAGTATCATCACAGCAAGCCCTCACCAGGCAGGGAAAAATTGGATGAGGCGGGAAGACGTGCTCACGCTCCAAGGAGACCTTCAAAGTGAAAGGAAGTTTCGATTCTGAAAGATGTTGCCATCCAGTCCTCTTATGCCAAAAGATTCAATCCCTAAAGCCTGGGGCAGCAATTGCTTCCATACCTTACTTCAACACTTTGTTTCAAATTTGTAAAAAAGTGCTGATCCAATGATTCTTGTATCAAAATCTGTTGTAAAAACAACGCCAATAAATAATAAAACTATAAGTCTTGCTTTCTCTATTATTACAAGTCGCTTATTTTATTTCGATATGTGAAATACTCTGAGAATATCACTAAGATTATCGATCTAAATTTGCAGGCAATAATACCAAGCTGATTCATTGCAATATCAAGCAACCCTTGGTAGCATTCAAAAGCAAGCCTTAAACAACAGAATTCCAGGGTCAAATCCTGAATAAGAAGTACTCTAAGCAAACAAATAAGATTTGGCTAGAGTATGTTTCTTCAGTTAAAACCACCCGCCAACAGAAGAAGATGATGCACACTTAAAGACGGCACTAAGGAATTGCTAATATAATCAATCAAATTCACAACTGTCAAAAGAAAACCAATTCCAAGAACTTGGAACAGCAACCATTTACATCCATATTTTGCGTGAAAACTTTGCTGAAATATTGCAAAGAATTTACAAATATATGATTCTCTTGTTAAGGGCAATTGCAAGGCAGGCGAATAACAAAAGCTATAAAGTGGATATAGGCCCAGTTTCGGCTAAACCGCTATAATTCTTGTGTTCCCTACTACCATAAACTGCTTTGTTTTATTTCGGCATATGAAATACGTTAATTGTGTTACTAAAAAAAATGATGATTTAATAATGCAGGCCATAAAAGCAAAGCTTACCAGTCACAAGACCAAGTGATCCGCGACATCATCCAGCAATCAAGCACTGAGCCATTCAAAATTCCCATATTCAAATCCTACAAAAGGAGAACTTCAGACGAAAGTAAGCAAGGTGGATGGAAGCAGATCATATATGGCTAACTACAAATGCTTGAACAAACAAACAGCAAGTTAAAGAACCTATATCTGCCACCACCAATTTGCTTAACTATAAAATATACTCCTTCGGGTAAGGGAGAGGCTTGGCAGCTGAAAGTGGTGACACTTGCGAAGCAATGGGGATTATCAACATGAATCAACGGCAAAGAGACATGCGAGAGCAAGCGTCAGCCAGCAAAAAGAATATTTCAGAAGCACAAGCCCTCTTTGAAGGCATAACTCCTCAGAGGATAAAAACCTCAAGTGGGCTTCACCGAAAAAAGGCGTCTTTCTCGTTACAAAGTCGTGGAGTTATCGGTCGACACACTCCCGAGAATCCATCCAACCGAGAAAAGGAAACTCCAAACTTCCTGACAATAACCCTACTTAGGGGCACGCATTTCACCACACCCAGTCGACATACTCCCGTGAGATGAAATGTGAAAAGCTCTCTTCGGGGGCGAAATGCTTCTCTACGGAGACCAAATGCTTCTCCTCAGAGACGAAAGCCCTCTTCGGAGGCGAAATGCTTCTCTACGGAGACCGAATGCTTCTCCTCAGAGACCGAAGCCCTCTTCGGAGGCAAAATGCTTCTCTACGGAGACCAAATGCTTCTCCTCAGAGACCAAAGCCCTCTTCGGAGGCGAAATGCTTCTCTACGGAGACCGAACGCTTCTCCTCAGAGACCGAAGCCCTCTTCGGAGGCAAAAAGCTTCTCTACGGAGACCAAATGCTTCTCCTCAGAGACCAAAGCCCTCTTCGGAGGCGAAATGCTTCTCTACGGGGATCGAATGCTTCTCCTCAGAGACCAAAGCCCTCTTCGGAGGCGAAATGCTTCTCTACGGAGACCAAATGCTTCTCCTCAGAGACCGAAGCCCTCTTCGGAGGCGAAATGCTTCTCTACGGAGACCGAATGCTTCTCCTCAGAGACCGAAGCCCTCTTCGGAGGCAAAATGCTTCTCTACGGAGACCAAATGCTTCTCCTCAGAGACCAAAGCCCTCTTCGGAGGCGAAATGCTTCTCTACGGAGACCGAACGCTTCTCCTCAGAGACCGAAGCCCTCTTCGGAGGCAAAAAGCTTCTCCACGGAGACCAAATGCTTCTCCTCAGAGACCAAAGCCCTCTTCGGAGGCGAAATGCTTCTCTACGGGGATCGAATGCTTCTCCTCAGAGACCAAAGCCCTCTTCGGAGGCGAAATGCTTCTCTACGGAGACCGAATGCTTCTCCTCAGAGACCGAAGCCCTCTTCGGAGGCAAAATGCTTCTCTACGGAGACCAAATGCTTCTCCTCAGAGACTAAAGCCCTCTTCGGAGGCGAAATGCTTCTCCTCAGAGACCGAAGCCCTCTTCGGAGGCAAAAAGCTCCTCTTCGGAGGCACAACTCTTCGGAGGACAAAGACCTCTAATGGGACATATGCCACAAAAAAGAAAGTTCTCTACTCAACAAAAAAGATTGGAGGAGTCATGACCCACCAACCATGAGAGAGTAACTTCCAGGCAATGTAAACCATCTCTGGGGCACATTTCACCAGGAGTTGAAGTGTTATGACCGCTCTTCGGAATTACACTTCACCAGAGTTGAAATGCAAACAAAATAAAGACCTCTTCGGGGGCACATTTCACCAGGAGTTGAAGTGTTATGACCGCTCTTCGGAATTACACTTCACCAGAGTTGAAATGCAAACAAAATAAAGACCTCGTCGGGGGCACATTTCACCAGGAGTTGAAGTGTTATGACCGCTCTCCGGAATTTCACTTCACCAGAGTTGAAATGCAAACAAAATAAAAGCCCTCTTCGGAGGCACATTTCGCCAGGAGTTGAAGTGTAACAACCGCTCTTCGGAATTTCACTTCACCAAAGTTGAAATGCAAAACAAAATAAAGACCTTTCTTAAAGTCCACGTTTCACCGAGATTGAAATAAAACTTCCAAGTGTTGAAACGTGAAAAGGCTTTCCTCGAAGGCACAACTCTTTGGAGGTACACGTTTCACCAAGATCGAAATAAAACTTCCAAGTGTTGAAACGTGAAAAATCCCTCCTTAGAGGTACAACCCCCTCCCGGGGACACAATTCAAAGGAAAGACCTCTTCGAAGGCATAATCAAGAAGAAAGGCCTCTTCGGAAGCCCACGTTTCACCAAGATTGAAATAAAACTTCCAAGTGTTGAAACGTAAAAAGGCTTTCTTCAAAGGCACAACTCTTTGGAGGAACACGTTTCACTGAGATCGAAATAAAACTTCCAAGTGTTGAAACGTGAAAAATCCCTCCTCAGAGGTACAACTTTGTATAAAAAAAAAATCCTCATCAAAAGCGTACTTTAACTTTCAAAGGAAGAGTAATTTACCTACTATGGAAAATGATTGTTAAAAAAAAAAAAGAAGAAAAAAAAAGAAAAAAGAAAAAAGAAAAGAAGTTAAAGTACCCTTCAGAGGTCCGCTTTACCACATAGAGGAATTCACTTGGTAAAATATGCACATAAGCAAAAGGAAAAAGTGATTTCTTCGAACGACAAAGCGTAGAAACTTATACGAAGGGAGCTGTACTCTACAAAAATTCTCTTTAAAGAATAAAATAATTATTCTTTAGCAAATAAGAGTGCGAGTCCCCTCGAAGTATAAAATATTGCAGCAAGCTTAAAGTATGGGGGCAACATGGTATAATAGTATAGCTGCATCAGTAAAGTAATACTCAAACAACATACCATAAGCCCGCTGCAGTATCATATAAATAAACTTGTGCAAAAATGAATAATAAATGCATACTCAAATTCAAACAGAAGTATGTACAAATAAAGAATCATTTTATTCAATTGCAGATATTGCAGATACAGGTTTCAAAATAAGAAGCAGGGGCCGGTGCCTGCACAACATCCGACCATTACACAAACAAGGAGTCAAAAAGCTCAACTCTTCATTTCTTCTTGCCGCCTTTAGACCCTTTACCCGGCCGAGTGGTTAGCTTTTCGGGTCTTCCAGGTTGGTCTGAAGGCATGAGGGAAGAAGGGGAGGGAGGTACAACTAGCGCAATTTCCGGTTCCTCTTCAGTGATGATAATTTTCTTCCCCCTCCTCTTCGATGTCCCAAGCTTCTTTCTTCTCTGCGAAGAAGACGCACTCCCCGGAGTAACGAGAGCGGACAAAACTACGTCGTCAGAAGGAGTCCGCTCCGGAGAGATCTCGCCTCCTTCGAGTCCCTCATCTTTTTGCTCCTGCGAGGCAACAGGGTCATCCAAACCATGAAGAGCCTCAATTTTCTCCTCTTGTGACCCAGGTTGTGAAGCAGAAGGAGGAGTCACCTGAAGAGATGGAGGAGGAATAACCAGAGAAGGCGAAGTCTGCACGGCACTTGTTGTTTCAACTGCAGAAGAAGAAAAATTGAAAATGTTAGTATCTTCCCGAAAGAAGGGAGATATGGGTTCATCGAGATTCAGGAGGTAATCGAGAAGCTCATCAAATTTTTGAGGAATAAGCAGACAATCCACCTGAATCGGACCAATGTCGAAATTACCTGAAGATATTGGCTTTGTCAGTTCAATCTCATAATTCTGAGCCCCAATGTCCTCCAAAGCCTCTTCATCAGTAGGGGTGATTACCCCAGTTCTTGTAGGAGGCGGCAAATGAGCACTAGGGCCTGTAATGTCCACCTCGGGAGAAACTAGAGGACGTTCGGAGATGGTAGGCGGTACTTCTTTTTCAGAACGCTCCTCTTCCGCCATCCCGGCCCGCGCTCTGGCAAGCTGCTCCTTACCCTTGGCAAGAGCGGCACGGGATTCGTCATCAAGATAATGCTCTTCAAGGGCCGACTCAGCATATCCAGCACCTTTACCACCGAGCATATCAAGTGCTGTCTCCCAAACTTCAGCCAGTGTGATTTCATACTTGGGGCCTAGAAAGGCAAGGCTTCCACGCCCTAAGACGCTGTGCAAGTAGAAGTCGAATAATGTTGAGCTGATGCTGTTTTTAGTCGCCTCATGAGATTCTTCGGCTGCGATTCTGCCGGCGACAGCCTCATCACGCTCCCTTTCAGTTTTGGCAAGCTGAAGCTTAAGCATTTGTATCTCCGCCTCCTGGGAGTTGTTTTTCTTTCGGAGCTCAGCAATATCAGTAGCATAGCCTTCACTGATTCTTTTTTGTACTTCTAGCCTGTCTTCGGCATCCCTTTGGCTAGCGTGAGCGTCTCTCACTTGTCTCAGGAGCACTTCTTCTTTTTGAGAATAGGAAGTAGAGGAAGCAGCAAGCTCATGTTTCAATTCCTCGACTTTTGCTTCAAGCTCCTCATTGTAAGAAGCAATGTTCCTCATCTCGGTGTCGTGTTGCTCAACGACCTTTTGCCATTCGGCCTTATCGTTTTCCATAGTAAGCATGGCCTCTATGTTGGCACGGTTAACTCTTTGAAGCTCATCGACAAGCTTCTGCCAGTTTGACATCCTCTCGATATCGAGCTTGACTGCATCAAGATTGCGCAACATAGCAGACTTGTCGATGGGGACCAAGTCTAGGTCGAACCTCACCCCCTTAAGGCACCATTGAGGAAATCGGCTCTGCAGAGTGGCAGGACCCGGTCCAACTTGAAATTTGGGCCTGCTAATTATCGTTTGAATATCTGATTTCCCAAGAGCGGGAGAGTCAGAAGGAATGTCGAGTGAGGCAGGAATAGTAACTTTCTCAGGAGTAGTAGAGGCCTGCTTTTCACTGTGACGGGCTCGTTTGCTTAAGTCTTCACTCATGTGACCTTTTCCTCGATCGTCATGAGATTTTCTCTTGTGAGAGTCATCGCCTTTTTGCCAAGAATCATGGCGCTCTTCTCTCTCCCTTCTTTCACGATGTTCTTCTTTAGTCCTCCTTTCATGAGCCTTTCGGGCAGCCCTCTCTTCATCCGATTCTCTGTAGGAAGGAAGGTAACGCCTGTAATCATACTGGCTACGCCTCCCGTAGCGTTGGAAATCGTCATAGTACGAGCCGCTGCGCCCCATAGGAGAATCTGGAATTAAAATAATAAGCTTTAGAAATCTTTAAAGTGCAAGAAGATAAGTGCATAGAAGTGATGAGAAATTCTAAGTGTGTGTGTTGTGCAAACTACGCGCATTAATCTACGAACCACTCTTTATTTGGGGAGTGGCTGTGGGTGTAATAGTTAACATCAACTCTTGAGTCGACGACGGCTGTTGCAAAATAGAAGTAGCTTCAACTACTGAAGAAGAAATCCCGGCAGTAGTAGGGTCATCTTTGAAGATCTCTTGTGAAGTAGCGAAGAGGTCGCTCAATCCTTCAAAGGCATCGTCCCTGCTTTGCTTGACAGGACTGGATTTCTTAGCCTTTTCACCAGATTCTTGTGAATGGTGAGAGGATCCCTGAGGCTCTTCTTCCTCGATAACCGAGGCAAGTTTACCAGATGGCCCCGCAACATCGACAGAAGTGGAGCACTTCACCAGCGAAGATTCAGGAGTCTTTATCGGAGAATCGGGGACTTCCGTTGGAACTTCATGAGCATGCATAGAGCGAGAAATGTGTAGAAGCCCATGTTGATGTAAAAATTCATCCCTCAACAGAAATTTTATGCTCCTCTCTTCTGTGGCCACGGCACTCAACCTCTCAAAAACTTGCTTGTGAATTGGGTCTCTAGAGGGGAGAGGAAGTGCTGAAAGGAACAAAGAATGAAATTAGCAACTGAAAGTTCGAATCTCGAAAAAGTTTCAAAACGGAGAAAATAGAAATACTAATCTTACTTCCTACTCTCCAGATGGCATAAAAGCCTGAGGGACAGCGGGCAAAGAAAAACTGGTTCAAAAATCCATGAACGCTTTCAGTAAGATCGGAAATGAGCTTGCGGTTTCTGGCACTTCTCACAATAATAAGGGAAGGATGATCTTTACTCTTTGCAAACGAGCACAGATAACGAATTTCTTCAAAACTCGGTAGGCGATCAAGGGTTCTTCTAAACAAAACACATAACCCCGTCAAGATGGCATAGCCATTGGGATGAAGTTGAAACGGAGAGATTGTCAACCGAAGGAGAAGAGTTCGAAGGAAGTCGTTAAAAGGAGGAATCGCCCCACTTAAGCACATTTGGCGATTGACTGCAACAAAGCCATAGGGAGGATTGTCAGCAGTATCACTTGGCCCAGGGAGAAGAACATCACTTTCAGCAAAGCCAAATTGAGTGCGCAGCTGGACAAACGCTCTCGAAGTTAGAATAGTCGGGGTTCTCTCCGGAGGATTCTCTATGGGAACAGCTATCGGAAAAGTTTCTTCCTCTGGAGTTACCACTTCTTCTTCTCGGTGGGAAGTCATTCTACATAAACAACTGGGTATTCAAACATGAAGGTGCACGTTTCCTAAAGTGTGTGAAGTGTTGTGTAAAATCAATCAAGCAGTGAACAAATATAACTGGAATGAAAACTAGCAAACATTCGTTAGTTATGAAATTCAGGGACTATTGTTTTAAGCCTAAATATGCAAGTAAGATGTTGATGCAGATAAATCAGTTCAGATTATTGATACTTTGCATTAATGTTTAACTTTAACTGATTGATTCACAAACATTTCATGCAATATAATTAAGTTGTTTGTCTTGTCTTGACTAATCTGTCATCTGACATGGGCAGTCGATGGCAGTATTTTCGCCTTGGTTTTCTTTGTTTGTTATTTTCAGCAGGTTAACAGCTTATAAGTTAATGCGATCTGTGAAATAATACAATGAGATTCAAGCAAATTTAAAGTTGGGGCAGTTCAAAATTCAGGCAACTTAGTTTGGCAGTTCGAGTCAGAAATTCAAAGTGGATCTATGCTCTCAAAAAGTCAGCATGCCCAAAGCCTAAGTGTTAACTCGGCAGCGGTTTAAGAGCCAACTCGGTCACGGTTTAAGGGCTTAGCTCGGTCACGACTTAGGGGTTAACTTGGCTACGGTTCAAGGTTAAATCAGTATAAGGCTTAGATCGGCAGAAGAATAGGTTGGCAGATTTCCCCCAAGTGCTAACACGGCCACGATTTAAGGATTGGGTCGGCCGAAAGCTAAGTCACTTCAAATCACCAGGTCGCATCTAAATCAATACCTCGCCCCACTCAACCCGTTAACCCGTTAGCCACTCCCTCAACCAAAAACCTTCATCTCGTTCGTACTACCGAATCATCCCATAAACTGGTTCAAAACCACCACGAATCCAACGCCTTACAATCCTAACGCGAATCAAAATTGGCTACGCCTAAAGCAGTAACCCATCGGCATCATTCCATCGATAGCCTAAAGCCAGATCAAACTAACTAAGGATCATCAACTGTAGATATAACGGGATTCGTGATAAAGCACCGTACAAAGATGCGGTTTAAATTCGATTGGTAAAATTCATGAATCAACGGTAGTCTTGAATTGAGGGGGAAGCAAGTTTACTTACGCGATGGATGGCAAAGGTTATCAGTGATTGACTAGAGTGAAATCGCCTTTGGGAGCTCTGGGAAATTTTAATGGCAGAATTGAGCAAGGGAATAAGTAATGAAAAGGAAGAAGAAGATGGATGTTTTATACCTTACAGTAGGGAGAACTGAAGCGGCAGATGCGGTCTAACTGTTGGGTCGCGTACGACCTACCGACCTAAGAGGGGACGGGTTAAGGACTATCGAAGCACACGACCTAACATTCAGGCGTATACTTCGAGGGGCAAATGTTAACTCCGCCTCGACCATGACTTACCGACCTAACAGTTAGAAGCATGCCGACCTAAGGCTCAACAGGGGGTGCCGACCTAAGGCCTAAGGGTATGCCGACTTAACACTTCAATGAGGCTACCGACTCTACTGACTCAACATAGATACCGACCTAACAGTCTAGGGAGATTGCCGACTTAACTGGTTGCCGACCTAACTGCCTTAACAGGAATGCCGACCTAAGGCCGAAAAGGGATACCGACTTAAGAGAGGTGCCGACTCAATGCCCTTACAAAGTTCCCGACCTAAGGCCCTAAATAGATAACGACCTAATGCCTTAAAGGATGCCGACTTAGGAAGTCTACTGACCTAACTTAAGTACCGATCTAATTACCTAAAGGAGTTGCCGACCTAACTGATCAGGACATGGAAAGGTGCACGACCTATACTTAAGTCGCAACCGACTTAAGACTTATGCCAAGCCGTTCACGACCCAGGCAAATGAAGGCAAATCCTATACAGCTACTTGACACGCGCATGTTAACTCAGCAACGACCCAAGTCACAACCGATCCAGCTCCCCAGTTATCTCGTTCAGACCGTGACTTGCGACTTACCAAGTTAACTCGTCCACGACCTAATATAAGCCCGATGCCATGTTACTGAGAAGAGGTGGTGTTGACTCGGAGGCGACCTTAGACCGGTCACGACTCACCTTAAGTCGGCTGCGTCTTAACTTGAGTCGGCCGCGGTTTAGGACTTGGCAAATTTCAGAATCAGAACTCTCTATAAATAGGCACCCATCTCCAACATTCAAAGGACTTTTGGCACATTCTCTTCACACACCGTTACCTTGTTGCATTGAGAACTTCATCAACACTTAGAGCTTCCAAGATTAGAGGAATACATCAAAGAAATTCACGAAGAAACCGCACATCTTCAACATGAATCTAAGAACTTTAATCGACATTGAAGCTTAAGACTTGTTCCAAATCACTTGTAACTTAAAGTGTATTGTACTTGAGAAGAATTGTATCAGTTTGTAACGGGATTATTAATAAAAGTACTTAGAGTGGACGTAGGCTATACCCTTAAGCCGAACCACTATAAAATCTTTGTTGTTTACTGCTTTTCTGCTATTACTTGCTTGTAATTCTTTCCCGATCTATCGGGTGGTGCTTTCACAACTACACTTTACACACCGGGGTGTTAGCGTTCACATTTTAGCGTTAACAGGTTGAATAGTAGTCAAGATCTTT
This sequence comes from Allium cepa, assembly GCA_030765085.1. Classification (NCBI taxonomy): domain Eukaryota; kingdom Viridiplantae; phylum Streptophyta; class Magnoliopsida; order Asparagales; family Amaryllidaceae; genus Allium; species Allium cepa. Next base: position 878,377,740 of record CM060931.1, on the reverse strand, counting down.
GTTCACGTTATGCTATGAATTGGCCTAACATTAAATAAAACTCATATAAATCTTCATTTCCTGTGTTACTTGTAGTGTTCAGTTCATGGGCCGTCATCTTAGTTGGTCATCTATACAATTTTTTTGTTTATCACGATAGAGATATGATTAGATATCATTTGCAAGCAATATGAGTACTTATTTTTACTATGTTTGTTTGGTTTATGAAAAGATATATTGTTACTATTTCATGGATTTTGCATTATAGAGAGTTAAATTATCAATTTGCTTGATTGTTGTTGATATCGTGCATTTTATTGGTGTCATGGTGTTAACGTATTATATATTGGATTGTAATATATATTAACATATACACATATTGGAATGCGTTGTATATTTTATATTAGAATGTAATGTACATACATATATTGGAATGTGTTATATATTGTACATTAGAATGTAATATATATATATATATATTTGAGACTGATTTAATGTCGTATTTCTATCTCTAAAATTCAGTCTCTAATAATATTTAAGACTGACCTACAGTCTTTATGGTTTGAAACTGAAAATTCAGTCTCAAGTTTTTTTTTTTGAAATGGTACTTTATATACAACAAATCATTGGGACAACATATCCCATGTCAATAAACGTTCGAAAGCAAGTTTCGAACTTGTGACCTCTTGCACCAAAGCCGAATCAATTACACTTGGACAATGGTGCTTGTCCAGTCTCAAGTTTACTTTGAGACTTGGAATTTAGTGACTGAAATTTTGGTCTTTGTTCAGTTTTTAAATGTCAATTAAAGACTGTATTGTTTAAATTAAAACTGAAATTTGCAGCCTTTAATTCATATTTTTTTTGTAGTGCAGCGTGTTTCCCATCATGTAAGGTTAGAAGCAAATCATCCGAATTCCAATTTCAAATATTGATATTTCTTTTACGTGTATGCATAAAAATATTCATCAGTTTCAAATTTTATATATTTTGTAAACCTTTGATTTTTTAGGTGCATTGGCGAGTTAATGGGTCAAAAGGAGTAGTGCAAATCAAAAGAAGCTTTAAAGTAAACCGCCTTGGACATGAGGTATATCTTTAAATTTATTAGCAGAAAATCATAGTTTTAAATTCATAATATATTGTTAACTGATATCACAGGTTCTGTTTACTACATCCAATGGGCATAGTAAGAAAACATTCTATCAATTTTTCGGGGAGCATGAAGAACTCAAGTCTTTTGTTCACAATATTGCAAATGTAAATAATCAGGTATAAATTCTTTGCATTCATGTTTCAAACACATTATTACCTACACCGTATAATTGGATTATGAATGGCTGGTTTGATGAAAACCTCGATGAATCCCCTTTAAGTAAAAAACCATAAACTAATTTTATATTTCACGCATGCAAATTTTGACAATTTGTAATGCATTATAGGTTCATTGAATTCAAGACGTGTGTTCATTGACAAATGGCAATAGACAAAGTTAGGAACTCTTCTATAGTGTTCGTAAACCTTTTGAGGACCAATATATTGTGCAGGTTTTGCTTATCGGCTTATAATTTGAAATATTTTGTCTTTGCCTAAGATAATTAGATGTATTTTTGATTATCATATCACTTTAAATTTTCAAGCTTAGGCAATTGGGAAAGTTCTACAAATGATACATATTTTGGTTACTTGCATGATTTTGATGGAAAAAAAGATGTTGAAAACCTTGTTATACCCATACAAAATATAATAGTTTCTTGTTTTTGTTGAGAATTCATAAATAATACAAGTTATGTGTTAAATTTAAGCAGTACTTTGATGTTAAAAGTGGTCATATGATCATATATATGCACTTAAGGCTTCTTCACAATATTGTCACAATAATGTAAACATTGTGCAGTTTATGTTTATACTAAGTCTACACTATTAAATTTCTATTCGCGCTTGGTTGTATTGAAACTTAACATTTTAACCATGCAAACTCAAATAATACATGATTGCTTTAAATGCGATGATGTATGGAATGCTGGTACAATAGTTTTTCGTCCAATATGAGCAGATGTATGTGGAGTTTATAACTGCTGAAGATACAGGTACCTTTTTCTACAAATTGAATGCTGACGCAACGATGTCAGAAATTATAAAATTCAAAGTCATTTGTAAGAAAAATATAATCCATCAACTTTCCGTACATTAACTTTCTTGCTCTAGTTAATTGACTCCATTTCCTCCAACCTCCTCTTAGGATGTATGCTAGATATTTCGATTTCATACACATAACAACGGGTGAGTTGGACATCACTGCTCAACACCCATTAGCATTCATTCATTTAATTTCTTTGTATTCTTTCTATCTTATAGGAGCGCATGTCCGAAATAATAAAACCATTTTGTAATTCTGTAAAAGCTTCATGGGATGTTCGGATTAAGGCAACCAAATTCTCCTAGATCTTGAATATTATTGCAAAGGACTTGATGCAACCTTATCTCTGTTTATGGAGTTTTAGAGAAAGAACAGTCTTTAAGAGTTTGAAATTCCCTCATTATCTTTCATTTTTTTGACAAATTTACAGCTCTTGTGGTTTATAATTTGATTACAGGAGATGTAAAGCTAGCTGTGCATGTTATGCGTTTGTGTCAGGCAAATGAAGAGGCTGAAACTGGCAATGATGTAGAATGCTTAACTCTAGTTGCTCTCCTTCGTCTACTTGCTAGCAAAAAAGCATTTAACAATATTTCTCTGAGGCACCATTTGTTCTGCATTTGTAACTGATAATTTGTAAATGAAGGTGAAAATTTGTAAACCAAAGCAGAATTTGTAAATGATAATGAAATAATCTTTTTTTTTTAGTTTTTTTGTGTATGTTTTTTCTTTTCTTTATATAGATATAAAGATTATCAATAATATATATACAAATATATATATAGTCTATTTGAGTGCTGTAATAATGTTTTCTGAGGGATTAGTTTGCATCGGTTGTTATAAAAAACCGATGTAATAGAGGGATAGTTTGCATCGGTTTTCAGCTACAACCGATGCAACAAGTTCTTTTGTTGCGTCGGTTTTCATTACAACCGATGCAACATGGGGGCTGTGTTCAAGCAACCAACCATGATATTTTGCATCAGTTGTTAGTAACAACTGATGCAAAAAGGACCTTTTTGCATCAGTTTCAGAACTGATGCAAAAGTGTTAAGCCTGTTGCATCGGTTGCATATGCCACAGTTGTTGAACTGATGCAAAAGAGGGGTAAACAACCGATGCAAATGGCCTGGTTTGAAGTAGTGAAATACTAAGATTTTTTAGTACTGTACGGGTATTTTTTTTATGGTTCACGCTGACACCAAAAAAGTGTCAACTATTATTAAAGATGAGTTTATGAGAATAGGTAATAATTGTACCGACCTATGGATTCTCCTAATCAGACACAAATTTTGCTGCCTTTTACATAGGAAAACGAAATTGAAAATGGTATTACAACGTTTTAAGTATTTTTTTCATTAACTTCGTGTAAGAGAAAAATCCGTTGAAAATACATATTTATGTTATCCTACCAAAATACTTTCTCGGAAGCTTAATATACGTACACTAGTATCTTTTAAAAAACAAACTATTCAACGAAAACACTTTTTCGTGAATTTGTGGAAGCAAACTCGTCATTATGTTATCATATTTTAAACTATCCAAATATCCATTTTCGATTGAAGTTGTCGTTAAACCACTTAATCTTTCTAGCTCGATGGTAAATTTTTATTAGTTTCAACAGCTACAAGTGCTAGACAAATGAATATGTATACATCAAGAAGTTTTTATCTCGAATGTATAAAAGCAAAAACTACTAAGTTAAAATAGTTAGTCACAAGTCACAAGCTAGTCCCTGCTAAGAAGTCAAGTGGAAGCACTTGAAACACCTCGATTTGACCCGCATATTATTTAAGAAGAAAAATAATAAACGGATCAATCTAGCCATAAATATCATACAAGATGAGATAGGATAAGAGATATGACAAAAATATATGATAACAATAATGTCATACTGTGATAAGTATATATTTGATAATAATGAAAATCATACAATATCTCAAATCACCTCAAATATCCAAAAAGAATATCATATTCTTTATTTTATTCACCAAACCTCAAAATATTTGACAAAACATATCTATGCAAATCGCAAAAATTGGTGAAACAAAAATTCGAGAAATCAATAATTAGAAACCCAGAAAATACAAAGGGGAAGGCCTATCACTAACAGGAGTGTGAAAACTCACCAACACGTGTATCATAAACAAGATGCTATCTCATGGGTCTGTAACGACCCGGAAATTCCGATCCCGAAAATTCCAGATAGCTAGAGAAAAGAAGAAAAGAGATAGAAGAAGAACAAAAAAGAAACACACAATCTCACATTCGCAGCAGATAAAATATAATATCAATAATAATAATTATACCAAAGAAAACTATATCTGTCAATTTTACATCGATATATCAGAGTTACAACAATTTTATACAACATTAGAAAGATACAATTTAACATGTCTCAGATACATACAATAACACCGTGGAAACTCTCCATACGTTCCTGCCATCCAGCTCGCTTCCTGAACTACAGTACGCCCTTACCTGAAAATCTGTAATACTCGGTCTTACCCGAGCATTACATCAAAGTAACACCCGGGTCAGGCTGGAAACCAGCGTGAGTAAACCCAACTAACAAGGAATCCAAAAGCATACATCTTATATAAACCCGGGGCAACTTATAACAATTTACAACTCCACAAGTTGTTATAGACATCACTTATATCACACATCAATTTCTAAGTGTCCAAAACTTAGACTAAATGGTCAAATACACATAAATCATTCCAACCCAGCCTATTAGTTTCACATATCAAATTATAAGGATCGAAGTGGTTTTGGGATTTACTAATACTTGGCTCCGGTGTCTTCGAAACCATTGTCAAGTTAACTTAGATTATTCAAGCGAAATACAATTCTACTTTTAATATAGGATGTCACAGTAATTCATCATCAGTAGATAACCACATCATCACAATTTAAATCAAACATATCTTATCACATAGCATCACGAACTGCATATTAGGGATAACAATTAATCAAATGCTTCCAATATCATTCTATTCATCCCTTAATTAATTTCACAAATTAATTTATCCTTAACCAAATACAGTAATTAACCTTTAATTAATTCATTAATTAATTATTAACCATAATTATTAATCACCCTTGATTAATAACATTCATAAATTATCTACCCTTAATTATTCATTGAATAAATTAATCCTTAATTTATTTTCTAGTTAATCCCTTGATTAATTCCATTCAGTATCAACTTATTAAGTGTTAACTGTAACTTAATTAATTCTAAATTACTAGATTAATTAATTCTTAATTATTAATTAAAATATAATTAATAATCCTTAATTACAAAATTAATTATTCCTAATTAATTAATCTTGACCATTATTAATTAGTTTAAACCTTTAATTACTTATTTAATTAATCCACTTAATTAATCAAATAAATTAATTATCCATTAAATTTCCTTATAAATTTAATGAATACAAATCTTTAAATTCTAATTTACCTATAGATCAAACTTTGTTACTGATCAAGTTACCATTTACAAAGTACTAAAACAATTTATTTTAAATTTACTTTCAAATTTCATTTTAACTTTAAGATTTAAAAATGAATTCAAATTATCTTTAACAAAGTTTTAAAACACATTTCTAAACCTTCATTTCACAAGTTAAAGATATACTCATAAATAAAGAAGCTTAAAGGGATTAAAACCCAATTTCATATTTAAATTCAATTCAATTTAAATTACCCTTTAAATATTTCAAATAGTTAAAATCATTTTAAATTTTAAAACTTCCCTACATTTCAGAACTGAAATGCTTATCTAAAATTTGATTTCAGATTAATCTTCAGATTTTAAAACTTTACTTACCCTTTTAAACTTTAAAAGAAATTCAAACTACTTAATCATTTTTAAAGTATTTAACTATTCAATGTTAAAGTCTTAATTTATTTTAAAGATGAAATTTAAACTCAAATTCGAATTCTATATTTCAATTTTTGGATTTAAAACCAGGTTTAAACCTTTCTTTCCATTTACAAGCTTCAGTAAAATTTTTTTTTGTAAAACTAACAGTACAGCTTTGTTTAACACCGGAACATCTGTTTAAACCCGAGAAACCCAATTCCGGCTTCGAGTCCTCCCACCTAAAACTTCGAGCAACTCTACCACGTGCTTCGAGTAACTCATGAAACCCTCTTTACTCAAAACTATCAGCTACCACAAAGACAAAGTGCAGTTTTGCTTCGAGTTCACAAGTAAAAATCTTCGAGCCATACTCAAAACTACTCGAGAAAATCTCGAGACCTTCTATCCAGGCTATCATCAGGGATTAAAATTGCAGGGTGCACGTGCACCGTGCCTACGATCATCACCAGCCATCTCCGTTGGTCTCACCACATCGATGACCACCTCCACATCCCAACACGACCAACGAATCACCCTTCCACAACTCAAATCCGAATTTGAGTTTTATTCTAAAACCTGGAACAACAAAAACAGGTATCACCCCCAAACCTGGAACATGCCTCGTCCTCAACCTTCTGACCACCGGAATAGTAGCGACTCCGGCCATATGTTCATCAACCATCATGCTATCATCTCCCACAAACTCATTCAACTCGATCACTTCAACAAGCCATGCCGACCAAAACAAATAATCTAATTAAACTAGGGTTCTGGTCGAGAACTCATCACCGCGGCCACCACGATGAGTTGCAACGCCATCCAAAAAATTTCCAAGCTCCACTGAACACTCCTCTACCCACTTGAAGAAACTCGACCTTCAAAAATCAATAAATTACCCGAAATCACAAAATTTCCTCTTACTGTTCAACACCCAACTGCTCCCTCTAATTTAAAAATTATGATTTGGGTGTTACAAAATCATGATTTTGTTTATGTTTTCATTTCATCATACTGAATTTAAAAATTACAATGTTTGAGTTTTGATTTTAACAAACATGTACAGATGTTTTATGTTTTACAGAGACAAACAAACTTATATTTTATCTTACTTAAATTTTTAAACCATAACCTAAGATAAATCAAACAACTTTGATTTATAAATTACATCCTATCTGAAACTAATTAACAGATAAGAATTTTAAACAGAGATTTTTAGCGTGGAAACCAAACAAACAGAGCAAATATCAACAGCTTGCACACAAATACATATTCTCATGAGACATTTACTTATATATACATATGCAAGCATTAATTACATCATAGATTCAAGTATTCCAACATGCATCAGATCATCCAAAAATGTTTGAACTTGTTAATTTTTTGTTTGATGTGGAACAGAGATTTTAAAACTGAGGTTCTCTGATTCTTTTTTTTTATAAACTGTAATCACTTATATAGTCGTGTAAACATTATTCATCACAGAGATTTCATAAACAACAGATCAGTCATCTACTTAAGATTTTTAAGTTGATATTTACTCACATTATAGAAGAATGCAGAGGACAACTCTGTTGCAATTCATTCTCCTAGCACTGCAAATTGAATCTGCATGTTGAATTTGGTGATTTGTTAGTTGATTTTGATTCTTGCAGCTAAGTTTACTTCCAGATTAGATTACTGAAGTTGATTTAAATTTTGCAGTAGAACTCCATTCTTCTTTCCTTTTTTTTGATCTGATTTTAGTTTCTTATTTGAAGAAAAATGTTTGAATGAAGTGAATTGTTAAGTTTTATATCTATATTTTCAATAAAAATGTTTTTTAAAATAAATAAATAAAATTATTGCCACATGTTGCATTATGATGTAGATAAATTACAAGTGTCTTCTTTATTAGTTAAATACTTAACACATGTTCCTTTTTTATATAAAAATGGATTTCTTAATTTTATAAAGGTTTTTAAATGTTTTACTTCATTTAGCCTTAAATGATTACATATAAATTACTTTTATAAAATTACACATAATAAATGTTTATTTGAACATTTTAAAATAATATTTGAAAACTAAATTTTCAAAAGAGAAAATTTAAAAAGAAAAATAATGTTAAATTACATCTTATTCCAAAGTTTCAAACTAAATACTTTATATATTTGAGTTTTTTTTTCTATCTTTTGATTAATGTAAAATTATTCAACTTAGGTCAACATCTCTTTATTCAACTTATGTGTTTTTTTAAAAAAACCATTTAGTTTAAAATGATATAATTTAGTCCCTAACGTTTAATTGGATGATATAAAAATATGAATTCTATATATATATATATATATTTTAATCCTAAAATAAGTACATCTACATATATGCTAATTTTAAAACATAACTTTCAATATATATATACATACATATATATCATTTTAGAAAATTATTCTTATTAATTCAATCCAGTTAATTTCAATTATCAGATGTCCAAAATTTGGATTATCACAGGGTCGCTAACCCATAGAGCCGGTGCAACAATGTAGTACAATGATACGCCCAAGGAACCTGAACTGAAATAAGCCGAAACAATGACGTAGTACAACGATACGCCCGACGAACCGAACTCCGTAAAACGGTTAAAAAAACCAATAGGTCGCTGGCCCCTAAAAATGATATGAAGCCCAACAGAACGAGGTACAGTCCCCCATATGGACAAAGAAACGTCACATATTGCTAGTCTAAACCTTAATATGATCGTCGTCGATCAATAAGTGTAAATTACATCAAGCTAGTAAATAAATGAGTTTTGCATCATGTCCCATAACTTCTAGCTTAATTTAAATATTTATGAACAAATTTTAGATTTCCACTCGAAAATTGAAATAAGATTTCAATCGAACAAGTCTAAGAATTAATCGATAAGGTAAACGCAAGCGTTCATACCACTTGTTTTGCTAATTCATTTCCTTGGATTTCTCATACAAATGAGGTAAAGGTTTGTATATACTAATAGATTGGAAAACGGTTTTAAAAACGAGCTTTGTATTAAAAGTAACGTTGAAATCATTTTTGTGAAAGAGTTTGAGTATTTACTACTAGTATAGAAACCTTTGTATTTTAAAGTGATAAAATATAAAAATGATTGTAAAAACAATCTATAACCAAATCCACATTCGACGACGTGAATTAAAACCATAAAAATTGCTATTGTCATCAAATGGATATTCCTAAAAATCCGAAAAAGAAGTCATCAAAGTCGATAATAATTGACAACAACTAACTTGATCAACAAAAATGGATGAAAATACACTCAAAAACAGACAAAATAGGAAAAATTCCAGAAAACTAGACGTTTGGTTGGTTAAGCCATATGTCTGGCCTTGGGTTCTGAAAACCTATGATTCATTTCTCCTTTTTCTTTTTATTCCCTGAAGCCTCCCAGATGTCTTGTTGTGTTCAACCATGCGTTTGATCCTTAGCTCTGTTATTTCATAATTTTACCTTTTTTTTCTCGGAAACCCTAACCAGATGTTTAGATTTTTCAACCATTGGTTGCCTGTACTTGTAACGACCCGTAAATTTTCGATAATTAAAATTGCTAATTTAAAAGATTTCGTGATTTAATGTTAGAAAAAAAAATTTGTAATTCGTTTGGAATAATAATAACTGGAATGAATTGAGACAATAATTATACAAGTAATGAAAAATAAAAGCTACTTAGTGAATGCCTTTGCAATCAACAGTTGAATAGGATAATAAATGTTGAATTCATTGGCTATAATAGAGTAATTGATTCATAAGTAAAATCTATTTAAATCAAATATTGAATATTGAACAGGTAAATTGTTTAAATTAAATATTTAAAACTTATTGAATAATTGAATAACTGTAAAATGAAAATAGGGTTGCAAGATGTGAATTGGTTTTAAAGGTTAAATTTTATAAGTTCGTTTTGAATATTTCAAAAGATAGTGATTTAAGAATAATCAAATTTAACTAAATTTAATATTACAAATGTTTGAATAATTAAATTCCGAATTTGATATGGTTAATTTGATATCGAAATTTAATATACGAAAATAGAGTGAATAACTGAAATTTGATTTAATATGATTCAAATTGGTTTCCAAAGTGAATGTACGTTATATTGGGATATAATAGAGTTAATAAGATTTTTAAATTGGAATTTATTGGATAATTGAATAACGGGTTTAATATGATTAAAAATGATTTGTAAAATTTTATTTTATCATATTGGGGTTATAGTGATGTTATAGAACTTTTAAAACGGAATTTAAAATTTATTTGTGAAAACTGAATATTTTAATATTTAATTACCGACTGAGAAATAGCCAATTTTTGAACAGTCTCAGAAATGGACGAAACTAGTTCCATTGGATCCGTAATAATTTGTTATTATCGGATTTCAATTGTCGTAGCAATCCGAGTTGTCGTTTGACCGTGGCAGCTCGAAACGCATCGAAATGGTTTTAATATTAATTTGGCGAGTTAAAATAGTTATTTTTCAAACAGTCTTGGATTTTGATGGATCCGTAATGTGATATTATTGTAAGATTTCAAATTTCGTTTCAATTGGATTTACCGTTTTTCCGGAGCAAGCTAAAACGCATAGAAATTCCTTTAATCGGTTTAATTTAAATTTGATCGTTTTTTTCCATATCTCGCACATACGATCGGATTAGCCTCCGAAACCTATTCCATTGTGTCCGGAACGCGAGATAAACCCTAGAAACGCCGGTCACCGCGCGTAAATCGGAGTTCGAAAATTCCGGGATGAATAGTGTACGTCGATTTTTCTATAAAAGCCCCCTCTCTTCATAAATTTGCAAAAAATTATAACCCTAGGGTTTCTATTCAGAGCCGCCGCCTCCTACCTGATGCACGGCCAGAAACTTTCAACCTTTCTCCTCTAATCTCTTCAAACCCGTCAATCTATTCAACAAAATTCCAACATGAAACTTGTAGAGGGGAGTGAGATCTAGGTATTCAACGGCTATGATCGTGTTTGGAGCTTTGAATCAACGGCAAATCTCGTCCAAAGGCCTGTAGTTGCGCATGCAAATCGAGACGTTAGGGAGGGCCGAGCTCCATGGCTTTGCAGCCGAGTGAAGAGGAGGGGATGGTCTTTGGAATGGAAGCTTTTGATCGTCTTCAAATTCATCAAGGAGGTCGCAAGATTCAACCCTAAATCATGAGCATATGGGTTCAGTTTTCATCTGTTAGTCGCGTTTGTTACTGGGAGACGGAAGAGAGGGGGACGTGCAGCCTTGATCTGATGAAGACAAATCTAATGGCTGTGATTCATTGAAGGTTAAAATAATAAAAGAAATTGTTAATTAATGTAAATTATAATTCGTATTAACTTTAAAAATGAATAACTTTTTCATACGAGGTCGAAAACGCACAAAACGAATTGCATTGGATTTGTTTTGTCGAGCACTACGCTATGGAGCTGGATTGGAATCGTTTGGAGCTAGTGGAAATTTCGGGTAAAATTAAACGCTCGTTTAATTTTATTCGAAATAAAACGCTGGAACTGCATTGAAATCAAGGTGAGTGTTTATAGCGCTCACAACGTACTGAATATCTTTATGCTAGTTAAATTTGACATTATGAAGTGTTATGAATTTTATTTGTTGTTGTTTGATAAAATTTAATTGTCATATAGATTGTCATTTGAATTAACCGTTAAAATTTAAATTGACAGTCAAAATCGAAATTGAAATTGAACTACGATTAAATTACCTGACATTGATAACTATGAAATTGCCATGAATTGTATTGTCTATTAGATGATGTATTTCGATGGATGCTATTGGTTGATATTTAAATGTTTGGATGTTTATTTGCTTATATATATCCTGTTAGGCATACATATGAAACTGTGATTTGATTTAAGTGATATATATTCATCCCTGACATTTAATTGAAATAAATAATTACTTGGCCATATGATAGAAAATTATATACGGTCACCGAATTGGCTAAATTAATAATTTTAAAATCGTCGATTTGAAATTTATTTAAATGCTTTGATTTAAAAGTTATAAATAGAAATCAATTTATAAAAATCGAATTTATCGAAAAATTGAGTTTGGAATGTTGAAATAAATTTTGGTTAAAGGAAATTGTTAAATAATTAAGGTGGAGACTTTGGAATTTAAAAATCAGGATATGATTGAATTTCGAAAATTGATTTGTTTAAAAATTTAACCTTAATTCGAGCTTTGAATATTACTAAGTAAAAGTGATATAAAAATGATATTTTGAAATCGAGCTTGGAATTGAATCATATTTGAAATTTGGATTTAAACTTGAATATCGATGGATAATTCTGTTAAGTTTATAAATGGATATTTTTGCAAAATCAAGCTCCAAATCGATATAAATTGAAATTGAATTAATTGAAAGTGAATATAAATTTGAATAAATTTGAAGTCAAAGTTGACGTTGATTGAACCGAAATCGAAATTTGATCGGTAGAAGGGAAATTGAAATTGTTTTCAATTGGGAAGTTATAATTGAAATGGTTTGGTTTTGAAGCTGTTTTATTTTGTTTTCCAAATTACTCAGTTATATAAACCATTTTTGAATACTTAAACTATTCTAATTTATTTTAAATCTACTTAACCCAATTTAAATTATTTTAAACAAATTTATCTATTTTAAATCCATTTTAAGACTTTAATATTTTTAACTACTTTAATTATTTAAACTGCTTTTAAACTACTTAAAACTATTTTCTAAAATTCTAAGCTGGTCGATAAGGTGAAATGTTTATATTTAAATCTTGAATTTAAATACGAATTGGGTTAAATAAAGTTGCAACCTAAATTGAAATTTGAAATGATTTTGAAATCGAAATGAGATATTGATGCGAAAAATGATTTTTTGAAACGGAATCTTACATTTGAATAGATACGATGATATTTGAAATGGATTTGATTTTTGAAGAGAATATGATATTTTGATATCAATTATGAACCGATTTGAAATGTAAAGGAGCCAACGGTGTAATAATACGTAGTTATTAAAGAGACCGGGATCGGATATGGACATACTCTCTGTCGATACCAAAAACCACTTTAATAACTATTATACGTGGAGTGTTGATCCATAATGAAGTGGATGGTTTGGTGAACGCGTTGACTGAAGAAAGAGAACGATTATTGGATGACCCCTGACATGACTAAAACAGGAGCCGCGCTGGGCCATTAAGGTTCGTCATCTCTAGCGGACACACTTCTTCGATACCATATCTATTACATTTGTGATTCGATTTGGGTGCACCCCTTGATTTGGGAGTGTTGTTTCGCGGTGTTGGGGTACCTGCTGGTTATGCTCAACATAAGTCCGGATCATGCAACTACTAGTATCCTAGTTGGTATCGCCTCATGTACCTTGTCATACTGATTATCCTATTCGCGACCACTACGTTATGTTTTGTGTTATACTTATGGGATACCCTCTGATAACCACCAGTTTACGGTGGGGCTTACGGTGCTGTATAGACTATGGCATTATAAAAATGTGTTAAGGGAGATTATGGTAACGCCTTAACGCTATTTTGATACTTTATATTACTGATAGGCATTATCTACTTAGCGTACATTACTACATAGTAGATAGTTTAACGGATCCTTAAGAGATGGAAATCCCGTAACATCTCTTGAGTTATTGCACGCACGTTGACACTGGATATGAGATGTCAAACCCCGTAAACATCTCTGACGCCGTTACACTCATATTTATTTACGATTGATTTAACTTTCATAAGGATATTTTAGTCCTGACTCGAGTTTGTCTTTTCATTACGCTCGGGTCAGTCCTGAGTTTTTCAGATTTTTGAAGATCTATTATGGAGGATGAAGACGAAGATTTGGTATACTATTACTATTATTACCCTGGCATCATGTTATCTGCTGCATTATTTTAATTGTTCTGTTGTATGTGTATAACTCTGATAAATGTTGTATAAATAATTGTCAAAGTATAGTAAACAGCTTCATGAACTGTTTATTTGACTATTATATTTTATCGTTCCGCTGCGAGATTCTGTGTTGTTTCATTTCCTTTATTTCTCTTTCTTCTCTTTTCTTATTTACCCCAATAACCATCTGCCCTTTTGAATGGTTTGGAATCGGCATGTGTATTTGATCGTCGGTTTAAACTGTCCAAAAAGGCGGGTCGTTACAGTTGGTATCAGAGCTTTGGTTTAGAGATAACCTTAGCTTTGTGGGGTCCGACTCTTTATAAATAGGGTAGTAATACCCTATGATGAGTCGCTGAGTGAATATATATGAGAGAGCGTATTTGTTAGTGATATAAAATGTTTTATATTGTGTCGGTTGATTTGTTGAGTGGCTTATGGATTCTGGTCAATACGAGTAATTAACGTCATTGATAGGGATCTCTAAACACTTAAACAGAACAATTTGACATAGTATTGTTTTGAAATTGGGTAAATGAAATAAATTTGGCCCTAATTATATTTTATATATAAAGGATTTATTTTCAGAAATTATTGTGACTTATCTAGCTTACCTGGTAGTTAGGAATGATAATATTGGTTGTTATCATTAATTGGGTACTGTAATTTAATAAATAAGGTGAATTACAAAATGAACTATGATAAAATGCTTGTGGAATGTTTTAAGAAAGAAATCCTATAAGAATGTTTTATAAAGGTGACTTATAAATTAAAATAGATTTAAACTGGAAAATATTGAATTTAAGACTCGGAGATCTTTTAAAATGGTTTTCAAAGCTTTGAAGAAAATATATTGTGATATTAGTTGGAAAATATTAATGGGGAATATTTTGAAATGATTTTTAAAGGAAGGAATGAATTCAGTACTCCTCTCTTATGTCGCTGGAAAATAATTTCGGTGATGACTGCGCAGCATCATCGACGTTCATTTTCGTGTCTCAAAGTGGGGGAGACTTCTAAGAAGCTTTGCTTTTTCTTCGAAATTATTGGGTAAATGGATTTTGGTTTAAACTCCAAAGGTATGATTTGATATATTTAAAAGGATATAAGTATATATGTTTATTTCAAACAATTTGGAAAGAACCGGGCATTTAAAATTCTAAGTTCTGTTAATTAATAATGTTCAAATTATTTGAATGGAATGTTAATAACCAGAATTTATACAATAAGAGGATTAAGATATCTAAGCTTTTGTTTGGGAAAACTTGAAAATTGAAAGGTAAAGAGGATTTAAACAAATTAAATTTTCGAACATTCTTATTAAGTAAAATAAAATTCTATAAATTTGTATAATACCAAAATTACATTCTGATAACATATAACAAGACTTACCAAATGTTAAAAGTTAAAATGGTGTTTTTGATATGTAATGAGATATTGTATAGATAAACAGAATCGGAAAGTAATTGAAATATACAAGTGAGGAAAACTCAAAGGGAATTAATGCATGGAAAATTTGGTTGTGATAAAAATGTTATATAATATAGCATGAAATGATGAATGGATAAATCGAACAAGTAAGTGAACTTAAGAAAGAAGATAAATGAATCGTATTATATCTTTGTAAATTGGTTATAGAAAATAAATATAAAATTGCAAAGGGATTGAATTTTTTTTAATTTGTAAACTTTAAGATAACTGTAAACTAAGAAAAGTCATTTATGAGAGGTTAGACTTTTATAGGATGATTAATAAACTAAAGTGTTGGTTAATAAATTGTTCCATAAATAAATTTGCTATTAACTAAAATTATGAAATTGAAGTAAATGTAAACAAAAGAATTTGGTATAGCTAAGAATCAATTGGAAAATGAAATTGAATTTAATTAAATTATATAGAATGTTTAAAATGAACTTGAGTAAGCAAATTCTTTGATATGATGTTTAAGAAAAGATAAGGTTAAAGAATATGCTATGTAAAGAAATGAATATACTAACTGAATAATAGATTGTGAGTAATTAAGTGAAAAAAAATAGAATTCAATAAAATAATTTAGTATAGATAAATTGGATAGAAATCCATTGGAAGGTGATACGTGAGATTGTACGTATATTATTTTATTCGCATAACGATTTGATCCAAATTCGAGCACAAAATTTCGAGATGATTTATATCGATCCAAGTTAGGATTTTTCACTCGATTTTCGACGGCGAACCCTGGATATGGATTTTTAATTTGATTCTGGAATTCTCTATCATAGTATATGGCTATGCAAGGAGAGCAACAGTTTCCAATCAAGGAACCAAATCTGGGTCCACGCTAGAGAGTCGGGTGAATGATACTAGTTGGAAGTGAAATTGTGTGATCAAATAAGCGATTAGATTGATATTGCTCACGGATGATATATGTATGGCTTACGGACTTAATTTAAGTTAATATTGGAAATTTAAGATGCCGAATATAAAATGATTCTTTTAAAATTATATAACAGGATATATATAAAAGAGATAAACCAAATTGAATGTAAAATTAATAATTTGGTTATGTTGGGTATGATTTGGTTGTTATATGATTGTTAGTTGATTTTATATAATTCATTAAGTGTTAATGAAATTGGAAGCTATAAATCATTGAAATCGAATTGGAAGTTAAATGAATTTAAATAGAATTTAATTTGATTCAAATTGGAAGTGAACTAATGTAAATATAAATTAGTGAAGGTTAACTAATTGAATTGAGAATGATAGTAAAATCCAACGTTAATGAATCATCTGTGATTAAAATTGAAAACCAAGTGAATAAATATTAATGAGAAGTAAATTTATATTGATTGGTTATGGATTTGTTGGATGATAGTTGATTGATGGTTGCATTTGTTGCTTTTGTTGCATTTTCTATGTTGGCATATGTAGTTGTTATGTTGCTATATGATGTATATTGATATTATTTTCATATATGCATGTTTCTCATGGTTTGTTGAGTGTTTAGTAGGTGCAGATTGCGCTTGCTTCGCATTTGGAGCTCGCTTTCGCGCTATATTAGCCGTATATGCTCGCTAATAATATATAAGGTACATATCTCGGATTACATACCGTACTTTTACACTTTTTCCCTACGGGATGCCTCATCACTGGATGAGATGTATATTTGTGATATATATACTGTCATTTTTTTTCCGATCGAGCCGCGCAAAGGAGACTCTGCCGAAATTTTCCGTAAATCCGGGTGTTTGAAATTTTTTCAAGTTTTAGAATTTTTTTAAAACTTGTTTTGATAACTAACTTTTAAAGTTAGAAAGCCGTTTGGAATAACTTAGTGGAAGTGTAGTAATGACTTTATAAATGGAATTTCATTGTTTATAAGTTGGTAACTTTGAATAAAATATATCTAATGTTGAATTCTATACTTAGTTCCTTTTTCCTTCTTTTTCCTTTTCGGGGACGAAAAGTTTTGAGTGCGGGAGAGTGTAACGACCCATAAATTTTCGATAATTAAAATAGCTAATTTAAAAGATTTCATGATTTAATGTTAATTTTTTTTTTGTAATTCGTTTGGAATAATAATAACTGGAATGAATTGCGACCATAATTATCCAAGTAATGAAAAATAAAATCTACTTAGTGAATGCCTTTGCAATCAAAAGTTGAATAGGATAATAAATGTTGGATTCATTGGATATAATTGAGTAATTGATTGATAAGTAAAATCTATTTAAATTAAATACTGAATATTGAACAGGTAAATTGTTTAAATTAAATATTTAAAACTTATTGAATAATTGAATAACTGTAAAATGAAAATAGGGTTCTAAGATGTGAATTGGTTTTAAAGGTTAAATTTTATAAGTTCATTTTGAATATTTCAAAAGATAGTGATTTAAGAATAATCAAATTTAACTAAATTTAATATTACAAATGTTTGAATAATTAAATTCCGAATTTGATATGATTAATTTGATATTGAAATTTAATATATGAAAATAGAGTGAATAATTTAAATTTGATTTAACATGATTCAAATTGGTTTCCAAAGTGAATGTAAGTTATATTGGGATATAATAGAGTTAATAAGATTTTAAAATTGGAATTTATTGGATAGTTGAATAGCGGGTTTAATATGATTAAAAATGATTTGTAAAATTTTATTTTATCATATTGGGGTTATAGTGATGTTATAGAACTTTTAAAACTGGATCTAAAATTTATTTGTGAAAATTGAATATTTTAATATTTAATTACCGACTGAGAAATAGCCAATTTTTGAACAGTCTCAAAATTGGACGAAACTAGTTTCATTGGATCCGTAATAATTTGTTATTATCGGATTTTAATTTTCGTAGCAATCGGAGTCGTCGTTTGACCGTGGCAGCTCGAAACGCATCGAAATGGTTTTAATATTAATTTGACGAGTTAAAATAGTCATTTTTCAAACAGTCTCGGATTTCGACGGAACTAGTTTCATCGGATCCGTAATGTGATATTATTATAAAATTTCAAATTTCGTGTCAATTTGATTTAACGTTTGTCCGGAGCAAGCTAAAACGCATAGAAATTGGTTTATCGGTTTAATTTAAATTTGATCGTTTATTTCCGTAACTCGCACATACGATCGAATTAGCCTTCGAAACCTATTCCATTGTGTCTGGAACGCGGGATAAACCCTAGAAATGCCAGTCACCGCGCGTAAATCGGAGTTCGAAAATTACGGGATGAATAGTGTACGTCGATTTTTCTATAAAAGCCCCCTCTCTTCATAAATTTGCAAAAAAATGATAACGCTAGGGTTTCTATTCAGAACCGCCGCCTCCTACCTGATGCACGACCAAAAAGTTTCAACCTTTCTCCTCTAATCTCTTCAAACCCGTCAATCTATTCAACAAACTTCCAACATGAAACTTGTAGAGGGGAGTGAGATCTAGGTATTCAACAGCTATGATCGTGTTTGGAGCTTTGAATCAATGGCAAATCTCGTCCAAAGGCCTGTATTTGCACATGAAAATCGAGATGTTAGGGAGGACCGAGCTCCATGGCTTTGCAGCCGAGTGAAGAGGAGGGGATGGGCTTTGGAATGGAAGCTTCTGATCGTCTTCAAAGTCATCAAGGAGGTCGCAAGATTCAACCCTAAATCATGAGCATATGGGTTCGGTTTTCATCTGTTAGTCGCGTTTGTTACTGGGAGATGGAAGAGAGGGGGACGTGCAGCCTTGATCTGATGAAGACAAATCTAACGGCTGTGATTCTTTGAAGGTTAAAATAATAAAAGAAATTGTTAATTAATGTAAATTATAATTCGTATTAACTTTAAAAATGAATAACTTTTTCATACAAGGTCGAAAACGCACGAAACGAATTGCGTTGGCTTCGTTTTGTCGAGCACTATGCTATGGACCTGGAATGAAATCGTTTGGAGCTAGTGGAAATTTCAGATAAAATTAAACGCTCGTTTAATTTTATTCGAAACAAAACGCTGGAACTGCATTGAAATCAAGGTGAGTGTTTATAACGCTCGCAACGTACTGAATATCTTTATGCTAGTTAAATTTGACATTATGAAGTATTATGAATTTTATTTGTCGTTATTTGATAAAATTTAATTGTCATATAGATTGTCATTTGAATTAACCGTTAAAATTTAAATTGACAGTCAAAATCGAAATTGAAATTGAACTGCGATTAAATTACCTGACATTGATAACTATGAAATTGCCATGAATTGTATTGTCTATTGGATGATGTATTTCAATGGATGATATTGGTTGATATTTAAATATTTGGATGTTTATTTGCTTATATATATCCTGTTAGGCGTACATATGAAACTGTGATTTGATTTAAGTGATATATATTCATCCCTGACATTTAATTGAAATAAATAATTACTTGGCCATAGGATAGAAAATTATATACGGACACCGAATTGGCTAAATTAATAATTTTAGAATCGTCGATTTGAAATTTATTTAAATGTTTTGATTTAAAAGTTATAAATAGAAATCAATTTATAAAAACTGAATTTATCGAAAAATTGAGTTTGGAATGTTGAAATAAATTTTGGTTAAAAGAAATTGTTAAATAATTAAAGTGGAAACTTTGGAATTTAAAAATCGGGATATGATTGAATTTCAAAAATTGATTTGTTTAAAGATTTAACCTTAGTTCGAGCTTTGAATATTACTAAGTAAAAGTGATATAAAAATGATATTTTGAAATCGAGCTTGGAATTGAATCATATTTGAAATTTGGATTTAAACTTGAATATTGATGGATAATTCTGTTAAGTGTTATAAATGGATATTTTTGGAAAATCAAGCTCCAAATCGATGTAAATTGAAATTGAATTTGTGACGACCCGGAATTTTTAAGCAATTTAAATCGGAATATTTAATCGATTTTAAATATTCAATAGTACAATTTTAAATTGA
Source organism: Allium cepa (assembly GCA_030765085.1). NCBI lineage: Eukaryota > Viridiplantae > Streptophyta > Magnoliopsida > Asparagales > Amaryllidaceae > Allium > Allium cepa. The sequence goes on along the minus strand of CM060931.1, from coordinate 878,357,401 downwards.
ATTACGGATATCACAAATTATTTGATAATTGAATAATTAAATTAAATAAGTGAAATTGGGAAAATTGTTGAATCTGAAGTTTTAAGCTTGTTAAAAATAATTTGAAGGTTTGTAAAATTTATATCGATAATATGGAAAACAGTAAAAGTGTTAAAATTGAATTTGGAAGTGTTTTGTTCGGTTTTGAAATTTAATATCATTTAAATTGAATTTAAAAATTGCTTTCGAGGCACAGTCTCGGAATTTAACGAAACCAGTTTCATTTGGTCCGTGATATTGAATTATTATCGGGTTTCAATTTTCGTAGCATTTGGAGTGTTGTGTGAGCGTACGGTAAACAGACGCATTGAAAATTAAATGAACTTTCATTGATCATATCGTTGTCATCAGTGCCTTCTTGAATACGCTTTCCTTTTTATTTTTCAGCCGACTTTCTTTCACTATCACGCATCTTCCTTCTCTGCAACTTTTGTTCCTCTGAACACTGCAACAAACATTTTCATGCGTTTATCAGATCTTGCCTCCCCTTTCTTTTAAAGGGTAAACACTACTTGATTTCAAACAGAAACAAAATCAAAATAGGATAATGTCGGCTGATTCCTTTTCCTCATTCCCTTCGTTAATGGCCGAAACCCCTCTTAAAAAAAAATCCAAATCCATGGCGTACGAAAAGGGGGGAGGGTGCGGACGATCTCGAACAGTTAGAGAGTCGCGCGCGCGCCCTGAGGTGATGGCTTCTCGTGTTCGAGGGAGTTTGCGCATGTAGAGGGGGTCGTTAAGGTTTTGTTAACGACAGGTCGAGGCGGCGATTGGCACTGTCGCGTGTAGATGGAGGCGCACGGAGAGGACAGAGGCGATGCCGCGATTAGGGTTTGCGACTAAGCTGGATGCTCGCGATTTGGTAGTTGACGAGACTCGCGCACGTGGAGGGTGGTATTTCGGTGAGCGATGGAAGTTGCGAGCTCGAGTGGGCTGACGTCGAGGCTGTTGGCGCGCTAGGGTTTCGGCAGTTAAAGCTTTCGCGATTTTGGGCTACAGGTGTTTGTCGAGGCAGCAGGTATAGTTTTTCCGATTTTAAAATTTATATTTGTTTTTTTTTCGTAGATTTGAAAAATATATACAGAAAATGAAATGAATATTTACATAGTTTAATGCTATTGTAACACTTAAAATAGAAACTCTGGTAAGATATATAGATAGTTATATATTTATATCGATGACCACGGGATTAGGGAAAAATTATAATACGTGTTTAATCTTGCTGTTTAAATTTTTAAAGAAGTATTAAAGTGATTTATATATTAGAATATCATATTACAACGAATATTTACAAATTAATAAATTGTGATGGAGTGGTAAATTAGTTTGGGAATTTCTAAATTGATATATTACTCAAGTTGAAACCTGAGTTTAATCTGTTGATTTTTAGTCCATTAAATTTATCTTAGTTAAAGTACAAATTATTAAATTGAATTAAAATATATATAAGGGAAAAACTAGTTTCAAATTTACTACTTCGGTTAAATTAAATCTAAGGTTAAAATTTAATCATTTGTAAACAAAATGAATCAATGGTGAATAATTGTTTGATTGGTTCAAATAATAATAAACCGTGCTTGCAAGTAAAATAATTATAGAATAAATTTGAGAATAACTTGGAAAAGAAATAAAGTGACCTTAAAATTCTAATAAATGAATCTCGAGAATGGAAGGGAAAATTTGTATAAACAGAAAGTTAATGAATTTTAAAATGCAGTATTATTAATTAAAAAGAACAAACAATTATTTTGAATTTAAGATTTGGATTTATTGAAAGAGTAAAGAAGAATATAATAATAATAAAAATAAAGACCATAACTATTGAATTTGGAAATGAACTGATAAGTAAAAGAATTTATTTCAAATAAAATAAATTGGAAATCAATTTGGGAAATTGATTTAAGTGATTGAAGATGGAATATTATCTGGATAGCCAAGTACATGTCTTTAAAAGTAAAATTTTTGAATATAAATTAAATGTTTTTAAGTTGTTTTTTTTAAAAAGAAAGCAAGTTTTGTAAAATTTATTATTTCTAATATTTAAAGTGTAAAGTAAGTATTTTATTTATTTCTATTTCAGTAGTGTGTAACTTAGTATTTCATTTTTAAAAAATAGAAACTAGTTTTATATTTTATTATGTAACCTTATTTTCAAATACTCTTATAGTATATTATTAACAAAATATTAAAGTAATTTTAACTTGAATGTTTTAAAGTATATTTTTAAAGGTAAAGTGTTTAAATTATTTTAAAAATCAAAGTTTTGTGCTTGGTGATTCCAATGGAAATAGAAATACTGGGAATTTATTCTAAGAAAGGCGGATAGTTTTGAAATTGTTTTCAAAGGAATTTGAAAAGTAAAAATATATAATGTGAAGATATTTTTGAGCTAAACAATTTGGGAAATTATTTATTGTTTGATGGTTGTTTGTGAATATTAATTGATAGTTAAATCACCGACTATCAATATTGGACAAACTGCGTTGATCGTTTCAAAGAGACCGGGATCGAGATTTATTTCTCGAAAACCACTTCGATCCGATTTGTACGTTTTCGTGAAAATGATTTTGGATTCGAGATGGAGCAGTGAAGTGCAAGGGCTAGTCGCTACTAATCCTGAGGATATTTCCAAAATGGATGTAGTAGGAATAGTGCCTTCGGTTCCGTTCGAACCCGGGACGGACTTGTATGGATGAATGCGTGCGTAACATCGTCAGGTGGACGATGGGCATTCTAAGGGATATATTCTATAAAAGGTAACGCTTAGCCTCAAGCCTCATCAAATGGGAATGACTGAAAATCAGGGGTTATGCAGCAAGACTTGGTGGGTAGCACCCAAGCAGGGTGAGGTCATTCCAGTCTAGATGTCCCTTATTATTTCGGCTTAGTGGGCGGTTGCTGATCCCAACCGCAGGGTGATCTCACTCGGGATTATCCAGTAAGGGGTAGTCCCGGCCTTGTGTTGCAGGGGAGCGGGCGTACTCCTCGGTACGGTGATCTAGGCCCCGTACTGTGACAGGTGGTACCCCAGTGCCTAGTCATTAGTTGGAAATCCATTCTCCCTACGAGCCTTGTACGAGTTTTGTTTGTATTACCCACTCTGTGGCTAGTGGCTGGAATTTAATAGATGTAACAATTTCGGCTATTTTATAAGTATTTGTATATAGGCCCTATTATAATATCAGAGGATTTCTATAAAAATTGTTTTAGCTATCGTAAGGTAAAAACCTGACATGTTTATTTGTGGTGTGGTCTTACGAGATTATTTTGTTTTCAAAGGATTTTTGAAACTTTAATAATCAATTGAGTGTGATTTTCTCAGGCTGGTATTCCAGACTGACTCGGGTATTATTTAACTGTAATGCTCGGGTCAGACTGAGTATTATAGAATTCAGGATACGATGCTATGGAGCTCAGGAGACGAGTTGGATGACGATACGTATCTCAGTACTTGTATATATATATTCCGCTGTGTTGTGTAGCTGTGTATCCAGTTGTATGTTATTGATGTGAGCTATGATTGATGTACTCTGATGATGTAATATATGTAAACAGATATAGTTGATTTTGAGTAAAAATTATTTATTATCTATTATATTTTACTCCGCTGCGATGGTTAGATTCTGTTGTTGTTTTCTATTCTCTTCTTCTACCTCTTTTCTTTAACCCAAATGGTTTGTATTTCTGTACAACTTGAATTGATTTAGGTAGAATAGTTTTGATTCAAGGTGTACGGATTTGCGGGCTGTGACAGAATTAATTGAAAGTGAATATAAAATTGAATAAATTTGAAGTCAAAGTTGACGTTGATTGAACCGAAATCGAAATTTGATCGGTAGAAGGGAAATTGAAATTGTTTTGAATTGGGAAGTTATAATTGAAATGGTTTGGTTTTGAAGCTGTTTTATTTTGTTTTCCAAATTACTCAATTATATAAACCATTTTTGAATACTTAAAATATTTTAATCTATTTTAAATCTACTTAACCCAATTTAAAATATTTTAAACTAATTTATCTATTTTAAATCCATTTTAAGACTTTAAGTTTTTTTAACTACTTTAATTTAAACTGCTTTTAAACTACTTAAAACTATTTTCTAAAATTCTAAGCTGGTAGATAAGGTGAAATATTTATATTTAAATCTTGAATTTAAATACGAATTGGATTAAATGAAGTTGCAACCTAAATTGAAATTCGAAATGATTTTGAAATCGAAATGAGATATTGATGCGGAAAATGATTTTTTGAAACAGAATCTTACATTTGAATAGATACGATGATATTTGAAATGGATTTGATTTTTGAAGCGAATATGATATTTTGATATCAATTATGAACCGACTTGAAATGTAAAGGAGCCAATGATGTAATAGTACGTAGTTATTAAAGAGACCGAGATCGGATATGGACATACTCTCTGTCGATACCGAAAACCACTTTAATAACTATTATACGTGGAGTGTTGATCCAGAATGAAGTGGATGGTTTGGTGAACGCGTTGACTGAAGAAAGAGAACGATTATTGGATGACCCCTGACATGACTAAAACAGGAGCCGCGCCGGGCCACTGAGGTTCGCCATCTCTAGCGGACACACTTCTTCGATACCATATCTCTTACATTTGTGATTCGATTTGGGTGCACCCCTTGATTTGGGAGTGTTGTTTCGCGGTGTTGGGGCAGCTGCTGGCTATGCTCAACATCAGTCCGGATCATGCAACTACTAGTATCCTAGTTGGTATCGCCTCATGTACCTTGTCATACTGATTATCCTATTCGCGACCACTACGTTATGTTTTGTGTTATACCTATGGGTTACCCTCTGATAACCACCAGCTTGCGGTGGGGCTTACGGTGCTGTATAGACTATGGCATTATAAAAATGTGTTAAGGGGGATTATGGTAACGCCTTAACGCTATTTTGATACTTTATATTACTGATAGGCATTATCTACTTAGCGTACATTACTACATAGTAGATAGTTTAACGGATCCTTAAGAGATGTAAATCCCATAACATCTCTTGAGTTATTGCACGCACGTTGACACTGGATATGAGATGTCAAACCCCGTAAACATCTCTGACGCCATTACACTCATATTTATTTACGATTGATTTAACTTTCATAAGGATATTTTAGTCCTGACTCGAGTGTTTTGTCTTTTCATTACGCTCTGGTCAGTCTTGATTTTTTCAGATTTTTGAAGATCTATTCTGGAGGATGAAGACGAAGATTTGGTATACTATTACTATTATTGCCCTTACATCATGTTATCTGCTGCATTATTTTAATTGTTCTGTTGTATATGTATAACTCTGATAAATGTTGTATAAATAATTGTCAAAGTATAGTAAACAGCTTCATGAACTGTTTATTTGACTATTATATTTTATCGTTCCGCTGTGAGATTCTGTGTTGTTTCATTTCCTTTATTTCTCTTTCTTCTCTTTTCTTATTTACCCCAATAACCATCTGCCCTTTTGAATGGTTTGGAATTGGCATGTGTATTTCATCGTCGGTTTAAACTGTCCAAAAAGGCGGGTCGTTACAGTACTGGGCAACAATTGCCTAGGCCAATGATGGCCAAATCAATTCGGAAGCGATCGAACAAGCAATTGAGACTAGAGAGTGACAATCCAACCCTGTAGGCTCTTCGATACACCGTAAATAACATGTCCAAACATCCATAGTAGGATTTCCATAAATTTTGACTTCAAAATCAAAATTCGAAAATTAACCAAATCAATTCAAATCAAAAGCATTTGAACGTGAAATTGATGTTAGGAATTCATACATAGCAAGAATGAAAACTATAGACATGGATGTGAGCTTAAGAACTCAACTTTAAATTCAAAAACAATGAATTTGAAGCTCTGAAACAAAGCAGGACCAATTTCTCTTCACTACACCTCTAGAATCTTCAATCTATTATCATTTGCAAAGTTTTTTCTAAGTTAGGTTATAGGAAAAAAAATCAAAAATTGAAGAGGGATTGAGGTGGAGAAGATGAAGAGGGTGCTTACCTAAGCTTCTCTTTGATTTTGGAAGTAGAACTTGAATTCCTAAGAGAACTAGGGCTTAGGAATTTATTTTCCTCTTCCCACCATTTTTCCGAGGGCTTGAGTGTTAGGAATTTAGTAAATGGAACGAATGAATGAAGAGGAGTGGAGTGGGAGGTATTTGTAGAATGTTTGGGTTCTCTTATTGGGTTACGAGTTAGAACACAACCCAAAGCCCAAATGAAAATCCTAATCAACCCTAAACATATCAATGTTTATACTTAAACAAGTTTAAACATCATTTTAAACTCAATGGAAGTGTTCTCGAGTCTGGATTTGAATGTTTACAAAAAGTCATGTTTTGGACTTTAAATTCAACTAACGATGCTATATTTAAATAAGACGTTTAAATATATAATCATAAAATATGCGGGTTGTTATAGACTCCTCTCCTTAAGAAAATTGCATCCTCGCAATATTTAGAAAGAAAATAAAGAGTAACAACCACGCTAAGGCATAATAACACAAAAGAAAATTTTGAAGTGAGAAGTTCACCTTAAGGGGCACGAGAGAGTATGTAACAACCCAGGGTTTTACAACAATTAATAATCATCATTAATCGATTAATTGATTGTTAATTGCTGTTGAGTATTTTAATCAGTTGAAATTCTTTAAAATTTACTTTGGGCCATGTTTTCATTGGGGTTGTGATATGTAGCAAGGTGGATGCCCATTCTTTTGCCCATTCCTTCATTTTCAATTAAAAACCCTAACATACGAGAGGAAAAAAATGGCGGCCGTGTTCTTCGTCTCGGCAAAAATTAGGGCTTTTACTTTGAAGCCGCTGATTGTCGATCCCTCTCGAGATGCTCACGACTTCATATTGAGCTCGCCGCTGCTCCGATTCAGGTGAGTAATTTTATTACTCACATCTATTTCAAGTCTTAGTGTTTTCTGACTTGTTTGAATTCGCAATTTTTGCTTCTTGATTTTATGATGTTATTTTCGTTCGTATAAAATTATGAATTCGTCACTTGATTATTCGGCCACTTTGAGTTTGTTAAAATGATTTGGCAATGTTTTTTTTTATTTAGTCGTCATGGTTTTGTGAATATGATGATTCTTGGTTGACTTCGGTCACTAGGGTTTTGTTGACATTTGATTCTTGCTTGATCTATTTCAAATAATGTTGGCCTTTGCCTTTTCTTCGACACTGTTCCTTGTTCTTGTTTGTGATACCTGTATTGTCCAGTTTACATTTGAATACATGTTGTATTTTTAGGAAACAACTTGGTTCGACACTGTTTGATTTGAAAATGTTGTACCATGATTTCGAACTCATTTCGACTGTGACATTGATATTGCTTTGAAGTGCGGTTTAAAATCACCTCTGTCAGGAGTTTTCAATTCATTGCTTATTTATTGTTGTGTGTTGTGGTTCCATATTTTGGTGCCCTCACCTTCATACTGCTGTGTACTTGCAGTTGTATGACCTGGTTCACTGTCCAGTTCCATTTTGTTGTTCACGGGTCACTGCATACATGTTCTGTTGCTCCATGTTACTTTGAACACTCCATTTAATCTACTTGTATTGTCCACTTCGACCTCGGCCATGTGTTCATCTGAGTTTGCATATCATAGCCTTGGTCATTGCAATTGGAGTTTTGTGTGTTTGACATATGTGCAGTCTTGTTCACTTGTTTATGCAATTTACGTTTCCCTGATCCTGAGTCCATTTCTGATGCATATGCTTCATCTGTATGCAGACACTTAAGCATTTTTGTTGTTTCATTACAACTTCGGTTTTGCATAATTAATATGCAGACACTTGAGCAATTTTGTTGTTTCATTATAACTTTGGTTTTGCATAACTAATATGCAGACACTTGAGCATTTTTGTTGCTTCGCTGCAACTTTGGTTTTGCATAATTAATATGCAGATACACTTGAGCATTTTTGTTTGTCCATATTTTCTACCTAAAGATTAGAAAACGAAGTTGTATTTAGTTTGGCAATCTATGTCTGCATAATTGGTCCATTATTCGTGCCTGTGCCTGTCTTGTGTAGTAATATTTTGGTGCTTGAATTTCTGAAATGTTTAAAACTACTGCTGAGCCTTGGTCTTAGAACCTCGCTAAGTGTGATCCTTTTCACTGGTGTTTTTCACTGTTGCATGTTTTTGGGTGTTTGTTGTACATATGAAATTGATTCATATGTATGCTAGACATTATTTACATTGCATTGCTGAGTTGTCCACGTGTGATCACTTTTGCACTTTGTGCTAACATGTACACAAATGCTTCTTTGTCTCGACTTCACTTCACTTCACTGTGCATTGTTGCAGTTGTTGGGCATTGCTTTACACTTGTTGCTACTTGGTCGATACTTTTAGTTCACTGAACTGTTGTATCACTTATACTTTCCATTATTCATGTAGGGGCTGCACTTGAATTGTCCATTGGCTCATTGTAGTTTGGTTTGGGTTTGAGCATCACTAATTCGATATGCAATTAGATTTGGTTTTCAAATTTTGAGTTGAATCCGGTATTCGGGTTTGACCTTGTGTTCGTTTGTGAATTTTTATTGTGTACATATGTGCACATTGTCCATGTCTGTCTACTTTGACCATTGAGGTCGTGGCATTGATATTTGAACCTTCGTTGATTTTGGTTCGTCGATCTTTTGGGTACATCATCACTGCAGTGGCAAGGCAGTGCACGCAAGCATGTACTGCAGCCACACGGTATGGTTTTATGATATTTTATTTTGTTTTGATTATTTGATCTTTTGCATATTCCATATGCTGTAGTGGCGAGGCAGTGCACGCGTGCGTGTACTGCAGCCCTACCCGTGTTGACCTTTTAATTGATGTTTCAATTGTTTGAATTGTTTCGTGTGTCCAATTCAATAATTTGAATTTGTTGATTTGTTGTTTAACACCGTTATGTGTTATATTTACCGTTGTCCGATTTCTTTATTTAAGAATCGGATAGGTAAATTTATCGTGACCGTCGTCTACTTGATTATTTAATTATTATTGCTTCTGCGCATTAATAACTGAGTTTGAATTAGACTGACCCGTGTATTATTTTCTTTTTAATGTAATACTCGGGTCAGACCGAGTATTTACAGGTTGTTGATATCTTACTTTGGGTTGCTGTTAGAGCTATGAAGTCTTTTCATACTTTTGGAGTAGTCGTCATCATTTAAAGGAGTCAGTGTATTTGTATAGGATGTTGTATATTCATGTATATTGTTCACGATAATGTACTTGTATATGTAACTTCCAGAGTCGACAGTTATAGTTGTATCATATGTACTGTATCACATGTATTGTAGCTGACATCAGTTATTATATATATATGAGACATTTTTGATTATCTGTGTTCTGCACTTAGTTTGTCTGTGTTATTATTATATTTATTGCCCTAAACTATTATGAAATATCGTAGTTCGTTTTATACTGGAATTGGATATGTCGATGGGAGTAAATAAATTAAGAGAGGAAAATTATAAAAATATATACCACTCCTATCGAGGTAACCAATACTAGTGTAAGGCCTAACTACGGATGGCCGCTCCTATCCAGCCTTATTCTTCGTGATAACAGACAGTATTTCTTTTAATACTGTTTGTTATTGCGAGCATAGAGGTGGGGCGTCACAGAGTAAGTTCGGATGTGTTCGCTCGTTGAATTCTCTGTATTCTCAAGAACAATCCTTAGGATTTGTAGACCATTGAACTTTCACAAGCGGAACATCTTCGAAGGCATTTAACCTCCGTAGCAATGATACGAATAAGATGGTTCTCATAAGTCAAATTAGATGAAACTTCAATTTCTTCAATAACACCGGGCTCAAGAATAGAATCATAATCTCTATGTCATTTTCATAGTTGAGAGACATGACATATGTCATGAATAGCAGAAAATTGAGCCGGTAATAAAAGGCGATAAGCCATGAGACCAATGCGTTTGGTAATGGAAAATAGGCCAATATATCGAGGTGCCAATTTTTCCGAACGACCGAAACGCACAACAACCTTCATAGGTGAAACACGAATGAACACCAAATCTTCCACAGAAAATTCTAAATTCCTCATTCGATTATCAACATAGGATTTTTGTTTACATTGAGCTTCTTTCATCCTATGATGAATAAGGTCAATCTTTTCTTTGGAATCATGAATAAAATCTGGGCCTAAAGCTTGCTTCCCATCGGCTTCAAGCTAACATGAAGGAGATCGGCATAGCCTTTCGTAGAGTGCCTCGAAAGGTGCCATACCAATGCTAGATTAAAATCTATTATTATAAGAAAACTCAACAAGAGAAATATGATCTTTCCAACTTCCACCAAAATTAAGAACACATGCACGAAGGAGATCTTTCGAGTTTGATTCACATGCTCGGTTTTTCCATCGGACCGAGGATGATAGGAGGTGCTAAATTAAGCTTCGTTCCCAAATCTTTTTGAAGACCTTTTCAAAATCTACTAGTATTTAATGGATTACGATCACTATCAATAGAAGTAGAAACTCCATGCAGCTTTACGATTTCTTTAACATAGAGTTTGGCCAAAGGTACGGTCCGATTGGACCAAATGGGAAGAAAATGGACAGATTTTGTAAGTCTATCTACTGTAACCCATAGAATGTCATGACCCGAACGAGAATGGGGAAGACCTTCAATAAAGTCAATGGAAATTTGCTCCCACTTCCAACTGGGAATGTCTAAAGGTTGCAATAACCCACCGAGACTTTGATGCTCGGCCTTTACAAGTTGGCAAGTCATGCAACACTTAATGAAGTTAGCAATATCAGATTTCATTCCATCCCAATAATAAAGTCGTTTCATGTCCGCGTACATTTACTACTACCGGGATGAATGGTAAATTTAGAACGATGAGAATCTTCTTTAATGTCTTTACATCACTAATATTTGGCATAATAAGTCCACCAAATTTTCAAATGCCTCAACGATAGTCGATTTCAAGGTCTTTAAACCATCAATATTTCTATCCCTACAACTTTGGCTAAGATGAGCCAATTCAGGATCATGATTTTGAGCCTCAAGAATGAGGTCTAAAAGATATGGATGAGCCTTAAGGTTACATAAAACAAGAGATGAACATGAATAAGATTCACGATCTCGAATCTCACAAGTGGATAAAGTCTCAAGATCATTCCATTCGGATATCATCATAAAAACAACCGTTTATTGCTTATGAATAAAGGCATCGGCAACATGATTTCCCTTTCCAGGAGTTTAAAGAATATCAAGATCATAAAAATGCAAGGAATTCAAGCCAACATTGTTGACGCAAATGAAGTTCCTTTTGAGAGAATAAATACTTCAAAGATTTATGATCGGTATAGAGAACATATTTATCTCCCAAAAGATAATGACGCCAAATTCTAAGGGCAAAAACAATGGTCGCGAGCCCTAGATCATGAGTGGCATATCTAGTCTTGGCAGGTTTTAATTCTCCAAAAGCATAAGCGGTAACACGTTCCCTTTGCATGAGAATGGCTCCCAAACCAACACGACTAGCATCGGTATAAACATTCAAGTCTTGGTTTCCTTCGGAAATCACGAGAATACGAGCATTGGAAAGGAGTTCTTTTAATCTTTGAAAAGTATCTTCACATTTGTCGAAACAAAAGTACTTAACTCCCTTCCTTTTCAAACTAGTAAGAGGTATGGAAATTTTAGATAATCTTTTATGAAACGATGGTAATAGCCTGCCAATCCAAGAGAACTACGAATTTCTATCACACTCTCCGATCTCTTTCAATTTTGAATCGCTTCAACCTTTGAAGGATCCACGAAAATTTCGAATTCAGAAATAATATGTCCTAAAAATTTCACACGAGATTGCCAAAAGTGGCACTTAGAAAATTTTTCTTTCAATTGATTGCTCCTAAGGGTTTCCAACACAATTCGAAGATGTTTTTCATGCTCTTCCTTGGTTTTAGAATAAACAAGAATATCATCTATAAAGATGAGAAAAAAATCAATCGAGGTAGTGTTTGGAAACTCGATTCACAAGGTCAAAGAAATAAGCTGGAGCATTCATTGAACCAAATGGCATAACACGCCATTCATAAGATCCATAAGGTGTACGGAACGACGTCAAAGGAATACTATACTCTGCAATTTCAAGCTGATGAAAACCGGTTGATGAGTCTAACTGTGAAAAGGTTCTAGCACCGCAAAGTTGATCGAATAGATCATCAATCTGAGGTAAGGGATATTTATTCTTGATGGTAAGATCATTAAGCTTGCGGAAGTCAACACAAAGCCCAATTGTACCATCGGATTTCTTTACAAAGATAGCCGAAGCTCCCAAGGAGAGGAATTAGAATGAATAAACTATTTTGCTTCCAATTCGGATAATTGTTTGCGCATCTCCTCATTTTCTTTATTAGACATACGATAAGGAGGATGAGTGATACGTAGTGCTCCAAGAATTAGATTAATTCTAAACTCAATTTCTCTCTCAGGTGGTAATCCTAAAACGGGCTCAAATATATCGGAAAATTCACGAACAACGTGAATGAGGGAAATGACATCTTCCTCATCATCATTATCGTCATAATGTGGATTTAGAGAATATAAGAATGCCACCGAATTGGAATCTGAATCTTTAAGAACAATAGAAATCTGCTTAACAGATTAGGGATGTTGAAGATGGATAGTCCTCTCGGGACATATGATGTGGGCGTCATAATGATTAAGCCAATCCACTTTCAAAATCATTTCAAAACCTAAGTAGTGCATAACACGCAAATCGGCATAGAAAGCATAATCACATAGAATAATTTCAACATCCTTACAAAATAAACCGAGTATTGCGGATCCACCAATCGGATTTGCAATTTTTTATGAAGTCATCAATCCCATAATATTTAAAGACAAGGTAACAGCAAGTTCTTTTGATATAAACGAGTGAGATCCACCCATATCAAAAAGAACTCGAATAGGATGATCACGAAACATAATAATGCCATCAAGGATAGAATGAGAAATACTTGACCAAGAGAAGTGTTACTAGGGGCTGGTACAACATTCAGCTTTCCCTCTTTCTTGCTTTAATGTTTGGGACATGAAGATACAAGATGACCCAAACTTTTGCAATAGCGATAATAAAGGGGTTTCGAGCACCTATTTGCATAATGGTCCTTAGAATCACAATTATAGCATTGCCCACGGCTAGAGGTAGGAGTCTTTGTTACCATAGCCGCTTGCTCCCCTTTCTTGTTGGGATTAGGGCTTTTGAACTTGTTATTGGGATGCCTCTTCATGTAGTTATTGAAGTTTTTTTGGCACCCTCAACATCACCGTTACTTTATTTATCAGCCTCTTCAAGTCGAAGAGCGATATCTACAAGCTGATCGAAAGGCACTTCTAGTTTCAAAAGTAAAGCCTTTTTGAGATTCTTATTCAACCCATAGATAAACTTCTGATTTTTCTTCAATAGGTTATTAATATATTCGACCTCATATTTAAAGAGGGATCCAAAGGATGCAACGTAATCTGTCACAGAAGATTTGTCTTGAATAAGGTCAATAAAGTGTCGGGCTAAAGTAACTTTTTCAGCTTTCGGCACAAACTTTAACTCGAACCTTTCTCGGAATTGCTTCCAAGTAAGATCCACTTCAAAAATTTCCAAAAACAAAAGCTCATACCAATCTAATGCTCTCTCCTGGAGCATGCTAGAAGCAACTTGGACTCGATGTAGATCCACAAGATTCATGCGAGAAAAGATGTGATCGCATGTTCCAAGCCAAGCTTGGACTTCTATAATGCTTTCGAAACTCTTGAATGGCCTCCTACCCAAATTGGTACAATCACTGCACAAGCGTGCAAACCCAGATTTAGGGTGAGTAGGCTCAGGAATGGGTCCGGCAGCTTAGGCATTCTTTAGAAGATCCAAAAGCTGTTGGACAGACATGAATACGCCATCTTGAGGAGTAGCACTAGATTGACCGACGCTGGGACGGTCAGGTCTAACCATTTCTCTTCTTTGAGAAAGAAAGAAAGTAGACAAAAAAGGCTATTCTAATAATGAATTCAAATAAACTGGATTGAAAAAACAAGGCATCATAAAAGAAAATAGGATAGAACAGGTCCTATGACTCGAATTAAATCCAAAGGCAAGATTCCTGAGAGAGACTTAGGACAATGATCCTTACTAGATTATTCTACATTGTTACGAAGTTTGGCTCTGATACCAAGCTATGACGCCCACCTCTATACTCACACTAGCCAAGGACACCATAGGGTACTACCGTCGACTAACATGAAGAATAAGGCCGTTGAGGAGCGACCGTTTGTGTAATTGCTTTGTGTGAGTACCTGTATGTCATATAGTATGACATGCATTTCATTTTAAGAGGAAATCTGACATATCAAATACAAACTCAAAGCTACTCACAGTGGCTATGTGGCTTTCGGAAAAAAAAAAATATAAAATTAGCGTAACAAAAAAATCAGTCATAGATATTCATATCACAAAGGCAGAAATAGATATGAATACGACACATAAAAGTGAACATCAAAGTAGCGGTCATACAAAATCCACTCACAAAAGAATAAGTACAATTTCTAGACAATAGAATACGTATACATCAAGGAGTCTTTATCTCAAGTGGATAAAAGCAAAAAAGTACTAAGCTAAAGTAGTTAGCCATAAGTCAAAAGCTAGTCCTTGCTAAGAAGTCAAGTGGAAGCATCTGAAAGACCTCGATCTGACCCGAGTATTATTTAAGAAGAAAATAAATGGATCAGTCTAGCTATAAATATCATACAAGATGAGATAGGATAAGAGATATGACAAAAATATATGATAACAATAATGTCATACTGTGACAAGTACATATTTGATAACAATGAAAATCATACAATATCTCAAATCTCCTCAAATATCCAAAAAAATATCATATTCTTTAGTTTATTCACCAAACTTCAAATATTGACAAAACATATCAATGCAAATCATAAAAATTAGTGAAATATAAATTCCAGAAATCAATAATTAGAAATCAAGAAAAACACAAAGGGGAGGCCCATCACAAATGGGAGCGTGAAAACTCACCAACACGTGTACCTTAAACAGGATGATATCCATGGGTCGCTAATCCATAGAGCCGATGCAACGATGTAGTACAACAATATGCCCAAGGAACTTGGAACTCAAATAAGCCCGAACAATGACGTTGTACGACGATACGCCCGATGAACAAATCTCATAATGTGGTAAAATAGCCCATAGGTCGCTAGCCCATAAAAAGGAGACGAAGCTTAACAGAATGTGGTACAGTCCCTCACACGGACAAAGAGACATCGCATATCGCTAGTCTAAACCTTAAGATGATCTTTATTAACCAATAAGTGTAAATTATATCAAGCTAGTAAATAAATGAGTTAGCTTCACGTCCCATAACCACTAGCTTAACTTATACATACATACATACATACATACATACATACATACATACATACATACATACATACATACATACACATATATATTTATATATATATATATATATATATAACTGTAGATTTCAACTCGAAGTTTGCCTAAAGATTTCAATCGAATAAGTCTAAGAATTAACCAACGATGTAAACGCAAGCATTTCATACCACTTGGTTTACTAAGTCATTTAATTAGATTTCTCATACGAATAAGGTAGAGGTTTGAATATACTAATAGATTGGAAAACGGTTTTAAAAACGAGCTTTGTATTAAACGTAACGTTGAAATCATTTTCGTGAAGGAGTTTGAGTATTTACTACTAGTATAGAAACCTTTGTATTTTAAAGTCATAAACCATAGAAACGATTGTAAAAATAATATATCATCAAAATCCACATTCCGTGGCATGAATTAGAAATATAAAAATTGATATCAAATCCACCAAATGGATATTCCCAAATATCCAGAAAAGAAGTCATTAAAGTCGAAATAAATGACAACAACTAACAAGATCAACAAAAATCGATAAAAACTGGAAATCCACTCAAAAATAGGCAAAATATGCAAAATTCCACAAAACTAGATGTCTGGTAGGTTTAGCCAGACGTGTGTCCCTGGGTTTCGAAAACTTATAATTCTTTTCTCCTTTTTCTTTTTATTCCCAGAAGCCTCCCAAATGTCTGGTTGGGTTTAAACAAACGTCTTGTCCTTGGCTCTGCCATTTTATTTTTTTGTCATTTCTTTTTTTATTCTTCTCAAGAGCCCCAACCAGACTTCTGGATTTTTCAACCAAACATCTGGTTGCCTGTATTGGGCAATAATTTATCTAGGTCATTGATTGGAAAATTAATTCGGAAGCGATCGAACGAGCGATGGAGGTTATAAATTTATGCCAAGCAACAACCTTGCCCTATAGGCTCTTCGATACACCCTAAATAGCATGTCCAAATATCCATAGTAGAATTTTTATTAATTTTGACCTCAAAACATAAATTTAAAAATTCACTAAATCAATTCAAATCAAAAGCATTTGAACATGAAATAAATGTTATGAATTCATACCTAACAACAATGAAAACTATAGACCATAGACGTGAGTTCAAGAACTGACCTTTAAATTCAAAAATAACAAATGCGAAGCTCTGAAACAAAGCAAGACCAATTCCTCTTCACTAACCTATAGAATCTTCAATCTTTTATCGAATGCAAAGTTTTTCCTAAGTTAGGTTATGGGAAAAATCAAGAATTGAAGTGGGATTGAGATGGAGAAGATGAAGAGGATGCTTACCTAAGCTTCTCCTTAATTTTGAAACTAGAACTTGAATATCTAAGAGAACTAGGGCTTAGGAATTTAGTTTCCTCTTCCCACCATTTTTTCTAGGGATTGAGTGTTAGAAATTTAGAAAATGGAATGAATGAATGAAGAGGAGTGGAGTGGGAGGTATTTGGTAGAAGTTTTGGGTTCTCTTATTGGGTTAGTGTGCTAGAACATAATTCAAAGCCCAAATGAAAATACCAAAATCCTAATCAACTCTAAACTTATCGATGTTTATACTTAAACAAGTTGTAAAAGTCATTTTAAACTCAATGAAAGTGGTTTCGAGTCTGGATTCGCCTTTTTCAAAAAGTCGCATTTTGGACTTTAAACTCAACTAATGATGCTATATTTAAATAAGACATTTAAACATACAATCGTAAAATATGCGGGTTGTTATATTTAATGTTTAATTTATTTTAGATATTGAATTTGAAATATTAGTTGATTTTGAATATGGAGATTTTTGTTGAATAAGTGAAATAGTTGAAAATTTCAATATATAGCAATTAAACGGATTTGGTGAATAGAAAATTTAATATTTGATATTGGGTAAATATGCGAATTTGGAGTTAAATGTTAACAGAAATGGTTTCCTAAGTTGATTTAAACTCTATTTGAATTAGAGTGATGATTGTGGACCTTTGAATGGAATTAAAAGTCAATATTTAAAATAGTGTAAATAATTGAATTTATGATTTGGTATGGATTGAAATGGTTTATAATATGGGTATAAATTCTATTTGAACTAGAATTGAGTTGGTAAGTTTTAAAATTGGAATTTCAAGTAATTTCATCAATTTTGAAAATGACTCGATTTAATCGACGCGTTAAAATAGCCTTCCTGGGCACATTTACAAAATTCGACTAAATCAGTTTCATTGGATCCATAATAGTGTATTATTATAGTGTTTCAAATTTCGTAATGATTGGAGTTACCGTTTGGTCGTATGGAATATAAACGCTTTGAAATTAGTATTGGAAATTTAATATTTTAATTCAATTCGAAAAGCTACCTTCCACATACGATCGAATTAGGCCTCGAAACATGTTCCATTGTGTTTGGAATAGGGCTAAAACATTATCAACGCTAGGCAGCATGCCACGTTTGGAGTTCATCCAAAATTTCACATGAATGGTCGAAATAATATTAAAACATTATATATTCACGTATTTATACGCATGCAACAGAAAAACCCTAAACCTTATATATCTTGCCGCCACCAGTTATTTCAATGGCCGAAAATGGCCAGACTTTCTTTTCGGTTTTTTCTTAATCCATTAACTAATTTTAAAAGATTTCTAAATGAAAAGCGTATAGTTCTCGAATACTACGCGATGTACGGTGGATCTTTGTTATCGTTGTCGGTCGAAGGCAAAATGATGTTGCGTTCGCGGACCGTTCACAGAGATTCTGTGTGTCTAGTGGCGGCCGAGTTCGCCATGGATGATGGCATGGGTGAGGCAGAGTCAAAGGCGATGGCTGATCTAGTAATCGATGAGCGTGGTGGTCATGGCGATGACATATGCGAAGAGGTGATGGGTTGTTTCGGCCTGAGAAACAAATGAGGATGGAAGACAAACGCATGTGACCTAGATATGCTCTCTAGTGATCTACGGCCAGGATCTTTTAGGCTAAAAAAATTTGTAAATCTATATCGTTTTAATTCGTGAAATCTTATATATACATATCTTTCACATACGGTGTCGAATTTGGAAAAAAAAAGCGGAGTTGGAATTATTCCGATGAGCACTACATTATGGAATTGGTTTGGAGATGATTGGGAATGATTAAAATTTTAGGTTAAATCGAATGTCATTCGATTTGATTTAAAATTTAAAAATCAAGGTGAGTGTTTTATAACGCTCACAAAGTACTTGAATATTGTTTTATGCTAGTTAAATTTGAATTATGAAGTGATATAAGTTTATTGATTGTTGTTTGATAAATTTAATTGTCATCTAAATTGTCATTCGAATTAACTGTTAAAAATTGAAATGGACGGTTAAAATTTGAAAGTGGAATTCAGTTATTAGTAAAATACTTGATATTAATAACTATAACGGCCCAATTTTTCGATGCCTGAAAAATCGACATCAATACGTCCACTGTATCGAATGCCGAACAATCGAATGATGAAAAACCAAACCATTAGGGTTAAAGAAGGTGGTAGAAGATGAAATAGAAACAATATCAGAATCTCACCATTGCATCGGAACAATATAATAGATAAATGACTAATCTTTAAACAAAAGAACTATATATGCTTATGCATTACATCATAAGAGTACAAAAAAAATTATAGCACAAAATTGGACAATTATCATAACCTGTCGTCACAAAACAGACTATACAGTTAAACATACACAGCGGGATATTTATCAAACATGTGTGATACGTCTCGCCATCCAGCTCGTCTCCTGAGCTCCATAGCAGTCCATCCGGAATATGTAGTCTATAATACTCGGTCTGACCCGAACATTATAGTTAAATAATACCCGAGTCAGTCTGGAAAACCAGAGTGAGAAAATAGACTCAATTGGATCATTAAAGTTTTCAAAATCCTTTAAAATCAAAGGTATCTCGTAAAATCATGACACAATTAAACATGCCGGGTTTTTACCATACGATAAACAAAACATTTTTATCAAATTCGTCTGATATTATAATAGTGTTTATAGAAAGTAAAATAAAATCTAGCTGAAATGCTTGCATCTCTTATTTCAGCATAGTTGGGCATAATCAAAACCGTATAGGCGCTTATAGGAGATTGGATTCCATATAATGGTAGGGCTACTGAGGTACCGCCCGTTACGGTAGGTGGTTTAGATCACCATACCGAGGATCCACCCTGATCTCTTGCATCACAAGACTGGAGCAACCCCTTACTGGATAGTCCGAATAAGATCACCCTGCGGTTAGGATCAACAACCGTCCAAACAGTCGAATAAAAGGGACATCTAGATAGTTATGACCTTACCATAATTGGTTGCTTGCCACTTAGCCTTGTATGCAACTCTCCTGTTTTATCCATTCCCGGTTGATGAGGCTTGAGATTAAGTGTTACATTTTTAGCACACATTCACTTACAATGCTCATCGTCCTCCTGATGATGTTCTGATAGCATTCGTCCATACAAGTCCGTTCTGGGTCCGAACGGAACCGAAGGCACTATTCCCACTACATCCATTTTGGAATCACCCTCAGGATTAGTAGTGATTAGCCTTGCACTTCACTGCTCCATTTTCGACTCCAAGCTCTTGTCTTCTTCACATAAGCATTCAAACCGGATCGAAGTGGTTTTCGAGAAATTAATCCCGATCTCGGTCCCTTCGAAACAATCAGTGCATTGGCCAATATTGATAGTCGGTTATTTAACTATCATATAACACCCACAAACAACCATCAACCTTAATAATTTTCCAAATTATTTATTTATTTCAAAATATCTTCGCAAGATATATTCTCCGCACTTCAACCCTTTTGAAAACCATTTTCAAATCATTTTTCTCTAGGGGAATAAATTCCCACTCAATTGTTGTTTTCCCTGAAAATCACCAAGTCTTAATACTTAGATTTAAAAAATAATTTAAATCACATTATACAAAAATATATACTTTAAGCACTTAAAATAAAACTATTTAAAACACTTTATTTAAAATACTAGTTATGAAATTTTAGAATAATTTCTCATGTAAAACTTAAGTCAAAACAAATCTTAAAATAAAATTTATGAAATTCTATATAAGCTTTTCAAATAAAAACTTAGCAAAACTATCTTTAAAATAATACTACTTTATAAAATATAAATATTAATAATTATCTTTCAAAATCATAATACCTATCAACCTTTTAAAATAATTACTACTGTAAATAATTTAATAAATATTTACCTTTAAAATTTTAAACAACTTAAATAATAATTTCTCAAAAACATTCTTTTAAAAAAACTATAAAACTTTTAACTTGTACTTAAAAATATACTTTGAAAACGTACTTGGCTTTTCAGGGAGATACACTTTTCTTTCTCACGTTTAAAATAAACCACTATTTATTTTTAAAACAAATTACCCATTCCTTTATAAATTCCCACCGTGAATATATACTTCCAAATATCCGCTGATATCTTGTTTCACTTTATAAACCTAGTTTATAAATTCCATAGTCTCATTCTTTTTTTTAAGACACAATTTCAAACATTTCATCCATTTTCAAATTGATTTTCAAAATTTACTCCATTAAAAATAAATTCCTTTACTTACTCAATTTATTTCGAACTCATTAATTTCAAATTTAACTTCTTTATTATAATTTAAAATCTTATTTAAACCGAGTATGCCAATTACATACCTTTACAAATTTCTTCTTTATCTTTTCCAAACAAATTTAATCTTGAATTTAAAAATCAACTTTTATCCTTTTCCAATTCATTTCTTAATTTATCCAAATTCTCTGTAATTATTTTACGTAAAATTCTCTCCTTGTTTACCTTCAAAAGTCCAAATCTTTATATTTTTGATAACTTAATATACCCAAATATATTCAATCAAACCATAGCATCCAATATCTTAAATTACCAATATAATCAATATAATCCATTCTAGATTATCATATAAACCACATTACTGCATATAAAATAAATTCAACATTTTGAGGAATCCAGTTGGATCTCTCTAACCTGTTTTCCTGCATCCACAGATGTTAGCACAATGTAAAAACACCAATCCCACTTCGAGGGTGATATCGCGGTATAAAGGGTCATCCGCTATTATGCGGGGCAAATAGGGTCTCATCCGATATATAATGCAGGAAATCAATCACTCAAACACACACACACACAGATATATATATATATATATATATATATATATATATATAATATCACATCCAGTCAATTCAACCAATCAACCAATAATTTAAATTTAACTATTTAAATTAAAATGGTAATCCAAATGAGTGAGATTAACTCACCTTTGATTTTATTGTTTGCAATCCATTCCCATCTTGACTTGTTTCCTTCACGATTTCAGACCTTATATAACATTTCACAGTTTATTGATCATTTGAATTGATCGAACAATATTTATTTATTTAATGTAGACCAATAATTTAATTTGAACTAATATTTCTTTTAGTAAATTATTCTTAGTAACTAAATAGCTAAATAAGTTTGTTAAATAAATTAATCATCCTAAATACATATATTTTCTTTCCAAACTTTATCAGTATAAACTAATTTTTGGTTTTTCCAATGTATATTAGAATAAGTGTGTGTATATATATACACACATATGTGTATTTTTATTTAAAAATTAGTTTTCTTTTCCTACAAATAACAGTAAGATTACTACGTATATACATATACATATATAAATCTATAACTTTAAAAATAATAATTTGTTTTTATAAAACTTACTGTCATCATATATATATAAAAAATTCCGTATAAATGTCTTTCTCTGACTTAAGAGGGTTTTTGTTTTAAACCTTATATAAAATTTTAATTCCTCAATCTGAATATGTTTAAATTTGCTATTTAGCCTTACTTACAGTAATGAAGAGAAATTAAAAAAACAATATCTTAACAAACAGCACGAGCCGACCCACTTGAACAGTGTTCATTCTCCCAACTCTACCGTCCCTCCTTGATTGAACAACCCTTCGGCTACCACTGCCTCATGCCACCAGATGCTCCAAAGGATAACTGAACTCCTTCATCGCGATGCCAGTCCATGCCTCTAGCCTTGCCAAAGAACAGAGTCTCTCTCGCTCCTCGGTTTCCTTAATTGGCTCTGCTTCACCACAAACTCGAACAGGAGAAATGGAGATGCGAGATCGGCAGATTCTCTTGATACTTGGGACCGTTGAGTTTGTACAATCGAATGCAGGTGACTCTCGATATCCCTCCCGAGGGTCATGAATTCAACATTTTTTTTATTTTGCACGACTTCATTTAAGATCGATTTTTGAATTCGAGCTGAGGATTTCGAATTCGAATTTGGAAATGAGGAATTGGGAATTGAATTGAAGAGGGCACTCGATTTTTCAGCCGCCATTGTGATTCGATTTTTCTTTTTTGAAGACAAAAGCAACCTCGGGTTTTTCTTTTTCATTACTATTTCGCGTGCTATTATTATTTTTAAAGAATACGCGTGTCCTTAATGAAGATACGTGTTTTAAATTCTGTTACGTGTCTACAGGCTTGCAATGCAATTATTTTATTTAGATTTAGATTTGAACTCAAATCATCTCGATAAACAAACTGAAAATCTCGACCCCCTATCAAAGCATGCCGCTAGGTGTTTATAATGTTATACCCTCATTCCGAACGCAAGGGAAAAGGTTCCGAATCCTAATTCAGTCGTATGTAGAAGATAGCTTTATGGGCTCGGTTATCATATTAAATTATCGATATATATTTCAGCGCGTTTATATATCGTACGACCTCATGACAACTCCAAACACAACGAAAATTGAAATCCAACAATAATACCCTATTACAGATCCAATGGAATTGGTTTCCTCGAAATACGAGACTGTGCCTCAGATGGCTATTTTTAAATATCAATTTAAACAATATACTTTAAAACTGAACAAAAAAATTCCAAATTCTTTTCTAAAGTTTTCATTATCTACAATATTATTAATATAAATTTTTAAGCCTTTAACAAGCATAAATTGAAGGTTCAATATTTCACCCAACTTCAAAATTATTAAATTCAATAATTTAATTGCTAAATAGATAGTGAAATTTGAAATTAAAGTTAAACTAACTTTCAAATATTCAAAATCAATTAAATATTTCAATTTCAAATATCAAAAATCCCAGGTCGTCACATTTCTCCCCCCTTAAAATAATTTCATCCCCGAAATTACCAGTTGAGAGGAATGTTCCACAACCTATTAAGTTTTCTTCCCAAAATCAAGCAGTTCGAAACAACTTTCCAAAACAATCTTTTTATTAAAGACACACTATCCCACTTATTAACTTTCCAAACTTTCTTCCATAGTCTCCAAACAACATTAGTTACTTAACCAATCAAATTATAATTCAAATTTAAATTTTAAATTATCAAAATTTTCTAACTCCCTAAATTTTGAAAAATTTCGCCAGCGTCTCCTTGCACGGCTAGATCGACACAACTACAAAATGCCTCTACGGGCCTCCATATTTTAAAAGAAAACAAAAATCCAAGTGGCTAGATCAGAAAATCATCAAATTTCATATGCCAATTTAAGCACATACCTTTTAGTTGGGCAATTCATATTTATCTTTTGAAATCAAAAGCATCAAATTCCTTTTTTAAATACCTATATACCACTTAGAAATAATATCCAATCACAACATTCAAAATCATTTTTATACATTTCTTTATAAAAGTTTTAATATCTACTTCATTCAAGTCCGTACGATGCACATATATCATCCGTACGCAATACCAAATCCGATCGCTTGCTCGATCACACAATTTCACTTCCGAACTAATATCGTCCACCCGACTTACTAGTGCAGACTCAAATCTGGTTCCTTGATCAGAAATCGTCATTCTCCTTGCATAGCCATATGTTATGATAGAGAGTTTCCAGAATCAATCAAAAATCCATATTCAGGGTTGGCCGTCGAGAATCGAGTGAAAAACCCTAACTCGGATCGATATAACTACCTCGAAATTCTATTGTCGAATCTAGATCAAATCGTTATGCGCATAAGTAATATACATACAACCCACGTATTTATCTCTATTGATTATTAGCTTTATCAATTTTCTTTTCATTCACATTCATTTTGATTTCTATTCACTTATTTACAACTCTCCTAGTTTAATCCTCATTCAATTATCAACTTAGCATATTTCCAAATTTAATTAAGAATTTAACCATCCATTTCTTAAGTTCAATATAAATATTTTATACAGCTCCTTATATTTATTTTCACTTTATCATCAAGCTTCCATATCTAATTTTGTTGAACTTAAATATCCAATTCCATTTGAATTTTAATCTATCTTGCATTTTAAATATAGAATTCAACTCATCTCATCTTAATCCATATTTAATTAATCATTTCTTTAGTTAATTCCACTTACTAATTTATTTTAAATCCAAATGACTTTATTTCCAAACTTTAACTATATTAAGTCCATTCGAACAAATTCTACACTTCATTTTACACAATTTAAATCAAGTATGATCCCAATATTCAATTTCATTTCATTTTCTTACTATTTAAATCAATCAGTTTACCTACTAATTTTAATTTCAATACTTTGTTTTATTTAGTCCTACCTGACTAATTTCCTATTTTACACAATTCAAATATTTAGTATCAATCCTACTTACTTAAAAATGAAAATTCATTTTTCCATCCACAATTTTATTTCCAACTTATAGCTTATTATTTAAGTAACCATTTTACTTAGTCTCCTTAGACTTTTATTTAAATTCACTTTTATTTAACTATATTTAATTACACTCTGATTCAGTTTAAATTTTGAACTTCTATAGGTTTACCAAATTTAATTACATTTGTTAACTTCTTTTAATTCACCTCAATTTTCTTAACTTACGTTCCAACTTATTTGGGTTGCACACTTACTTTTATTTAACCCTTTCAAGTTGAATCTTATTCCAGCAAATTTCAAATTTTTAAAAATTATCAAACTTATTTATATTGTGTAAATATTTTAAATAAGATTCCAGAGTGTTTTAAACAATTACTCATCATTTGAAAACCATTTTTGAAATCAACTATATACACAAACTGAATTATTCCTTTGTATCCCAAAATCAATCCCAATTTTGCAACAAATACCAATTTAAAACATTCAGGCAGCAATTTCTCCCTTGAAAACTCGAAAATGAACATCGATGATGATGTAGTCTTCATCGAAATTATTTTCCAACGACCGAAGACAGTTCAGTGCTTTTATCTCTTTAAAACCGCTCAAATATTTTTAAATTCTAAATCTCACCAGATTTCAAATCCAATTCAAAATTTTTTCCCAAATAATATCACCATTATTCTTCCAAAACCTTTAAAACCATTTTCAAATCAAAAGAATTTAACTTCCAAAATTGCGAATTCCAAATCCTTTCAATTCATATTCGAACATTACTCTCGAAATTTTATTTCAATTTCAATTATAAATCACATTTATAATTGTAACGATCCTGGTTTTGAATCAAATTTAAATTGGTAATTAAAATAAACTTTTGAATAAAATTGTGAATTAATTTGAAATTTTAAAATTTAATAAGATATTTGTCCATTTGGGTATTGATTTTAAATTTTAATTGCGGATTTGAAATTCTAAATTTAATATCAAATAAATAAAAATTTTGATTTGAAAACTATATAATTTTATAGAAATTTGTTTTCTAATGTTAGGAGACATATGTAATATATTTGTAAATTTATATTTTGAAATAAGTACAAATTGATTGTATATTAATTTTTGAATTTGAAATTTAAAAAAATAAAATTTTTGAATTATATATTGGATTTGTTAACTCTGTATTTTAAAAAATTAAAGTATATATGTATGTAAGATTTTTTATTTGTGTATAATTGGTTTTCAAATCAATTTTTTAGTGCAAAATATAAAACAAGAATGGATAAATGTTTTAAAATATAAATATGTAAATAAACATTTAAGATTTGATATGAATATATCTTTTAAAATATAAATATTAGAATTAAAGTACACATGAAATAAATTAATTCACAAATTAATAAAGGATTTAAAATGAAATCTATAAATTAAATAAAATAAAGAGGTAAACTTAAATTATAAATAAAAATGAAGTAAGGCTTTAAAACACAAAAATCTTTGTTTGTGACATTTGTAAAATAAGGGAATGCATTCATATTACAAGTGCTAATATATTTTAACAAGTGGCAGTATAACAATTTTCTTTTAATTAAAATTTATAAACATGCATAAAAAATTATAATAACCAGGATGTTTTTATTTTCAAAACTTCTCAAATCTGAGAAATCAAGTTTAAAACAAAACCTGGTAATTGAAAACTCAAAATAAAGATCAAAAATAGCAATCAAAAGAAATACAAAAATCTGTTTGAATTCAAAACCTGAACAAAGAAAAAGCAAACAAGAAAAAAAATCATCTCAGCAAGCAGAAAATTCAAACTCAACATGAAGTTTTCAAGATGAAAACAAATACGGAAATCAAAGTAAAACCAGAAAATAAAGTCAAACAAGCAAGAGCTTTCAACCTGGAATGGGAGATCAGAGGAAAAACAAATTGTTAACGCTAAAATGTGAACGCTAACACCCCGGTGTGTGAAGTGTAGTTGTGAAAGCACCACCCGATAGATCGGGAAAGAATTACAAGCAAGTAATAGCGGAAAAGCAGTAAACAACAACAATTTTATAGTGGTTCGGCTTAAGGGTATAGCCTACGTCCACTCTAAGTACTTTTATTAATAATCCCGTTACAAGCTGATACAATTCTTCTCAAGTACAATATACTTCAAGTTACAAGGGATTTGGAACAAGTCTTAACCTTCAATGTCGATTAAAGTCCTTAAATTCATGTTGAAGATGTGTGGTTTCTTCGTGAAGTTCTTTGATGTATTCCTCTAATCTTGAAAGCTCTAAGTGTTGATGAAGTTCTCAATGCAGCAAGGTAACGGTGTATGAAGAGAATGTGCCAAAAGTCCTTTGAATGTTGGAGGTGGTTGCCTATTTATAGAGAGTTCTGGTCTGAAATTTTTGCCAAGTCCTAAACCGTGGCCGACTCAAGTTAAGCCGTAGCCGACTTAAGGTGAGTCGTGACCGGTCTAAGGTTACCTCCGAGTCAACACCACCTCTTCTCAGTAACATGACATCGGGCTTATATTAGGTCGTGGACGAGTTAACTTGGTAAGTCGCAAGTCACGGTCCAAATGATAAGTCCTGGATCGTAATCGAGATAACTGGGGAGCTGGATCGGTTGTGACTTGGGTCGGCAACTATTCTAGGTCGCCAGCTTGGTAAGGCATTAGATCGGTAACTTGGTCAAGTTACTGAGTCGGTATCTTTTTTAGACCTTAGGTCGGCCTTCTTATTAAGTCGACATCCTCTGAGTCTTAGGCCAGTACCCACGTTAGGTCGGTAACTGTTTTAGCCTTAACTCGGTATTTCTTAAGTCGGTATGCCTCTCAATCCTACTAGGTCGGTAACCCTTTGAATCTTAAGTCGGTCTCCCTGATAAGGCAGTTAGGTCGGCATAACCATTAGGCGTTAGGTCGGCACCCCTGTTGAGCCTTAGGTCGGCATCTCCTTGAGTCGTAGAGTCTAAACCGAGGCGGAGTTAACAATTGCCCCTCGAAGTATACGCCTACTGGTTATGTCGTGTGCTTCGATAGTCCTTAACCTGTCCCCTCTTAGGTCGGTAGGTCGTACGCGAGCTAATAGTTAAGTCGCATGCGCCGCTCCAGATCCCTTCATTGCAAGATATAAATCACAACCCTTTCTTCTCTCTCATTACTTGCTCTCTCGATCCCGCCATTGAAAAATTTCTCCAAGCTTAAAAAAGGCGATTTTGCTCCATCAACCACCGATAATTATTACGTAAGTGAATTTTCCTCAATCATAGGTTATTGTTGGTCCACGAACTCCATTATTCACACCTAAACCACCACCTCGCATAATGCTTCATCATGAATTCCATTGCACCCATGGCCGATGGAGTTTATGTTGTTTGGTTCGATTTTAACTGACCGATGATGAAGATGATTCAAGCTAGTTGAATTTGATTCGTGCTAGGGTTGTAAGGTGTTGAACTCGCGGCAGTTTCGAACTACTTGGTGGGACGATCCGATAGCTTGAATGAAACGAAGATTGTGGTTGATGGAACAGTTATTGGGTTATCGGGTCGATGGCCGTGGGATGTTGATTCGGGAACGAGTCAGTGAAATTGGATGAACTAGTCTTCGGCCGACCTAGCCCTTAAGTGAAGTGGTCTAAACTCTAAGTCGCGGCCGAGTTAACCCTTGAAGAAAATTGCCAACTTCTGCTGACCCAACCTTTAAACCGCAGCCGAGTTGACCCTTGGGGGAATTTTACCCCCCCCCCCCTTTTGAATCGTAGCCGAGTTAATTCTTGGGGAAATCTGCCGATTTAACCTTCTACTGATTTAACCTTGAACCGCGGCCAAATTAACCCCTAAGTCGCGGCCGAGTTAAGCCCTTAAACCGTGACCGAGTTGGCTCTTAAACCGCTGCCGAGTTAACACTTAAGCTTTGGGCATGCTGACTTTTTGAGAGCATAGATCCACTTTGAGCTTCTGACTTGAACTGCCAAACTAAGTTGCCTAAATTTTGAACTGCCCCAACTTTTAAATTTGCTTGAATCTCATTGTATTATTTCACAGATCGCATTAACTTATAAGCTGCTAACCTGCTGAAAATAACAAACAAAGAAAACCAAGGCGAAAATACTGCCATTGACTGCCCACGTCAGATGACAGATTAGTCAAAATAAGACAGGCAACTTAATTATATTGCATGAAATGTTTGTGAATCAATCAATTGGAGTTAAACATTAATGCAAAGTATCAATAATCTGAACTGATTTATCTGCATCAACATCTTACTTGCATATTTAGGCTTAAAACAATAGTCCCTGAATTTCATAACTAACAAATGCTTGCTTGTTTTTATTCCAGTTATATTTGTTTACTGCTTGATTGATTTTACACAACACTTCACACACTTTAGGAAACGTGCACCTTCATGTTTGAATACCCAGTTGTTTATGTAGAATGACTTCCCACCGAGAAGAAGAAGTGGTGACTCAAGAGGAAGAAACTTTCCCGATAGCTGTTCCCATAGAGAATCCTCCGGAGAGAACCTCGACTATTCTATCTTTGAGAGCGTTTATTCAGTTGCGCACTCAATTTGGCTTTGCTGAAAGTGATGTCCAACTCCCTGGGCCAAGTGATACTGCTGACAATCCTCCCCATGGTTTTGTTGCAGTCAACCGCCAAATGTGCTTAAGTGGGGCGATTCCTCCTTTTAACGACTTCCTTCGAATTCTTCTCCTTCGGTTGACGATCTCTCCGTTCCAACTTCATCCTAATGGCTATGCCATCTTGATGGGGTTGTGTGTTTTGTTCAGAAGAACTCTCGATCGCCTACCGAGTTTTGAAGAAATCCGTTATCTGTGCTCGTTTGCAAAGAGTAAAGATCATCCTTCCCTTATTATTGTGAGAAGTGCTAGAAACCGCAAGCTCATCTCCGATCTTACTGAAAGCGTTCATGGATTTTTGAACCAGTTTTTCTTTTCCCGCTGTCCCCCAGGGTTTTACGCCATCTGGAGAGTAGGAAGTAAGATTAGTGTTTTATTTCTTCCGTTTTGAAACCTTTTCGAGATCCGAACTTTCAGTTGCTAATTTCATTCTTTGTTCCTTTCAGCACTTCCTCTCCCTTCTAGAGATCCAATTCATAAGCAAGTTTTTGAGAGGTTGAGTGCCGTGGCCGCAGAAGAGAGGAGCATAAAATTTCTATTGAGGGATGAATTTTTACATCAACATGGGCTTCTACACGCTTCTCGCTCTATGCATGCTCATGAAGTTCCAACGGAAGTCCCTGATTCTCCGACAAAGACTCCTGAGTCTTCGCTAGTGAAGTGCTCCACTTCTGTTGATGTTGCGGGGTCATCTGATAAACTTGCCCCGGTTATCGAAGAAGAAGAGCCTCTGGGATCTTCCCATCATTCACAAGATTCTGGTGAAAAGGCTAAGAAATCCAGTCCTGTCAAGCAAAGCGGGGACGATACCTTCGAAGGATTGAGCGACCTCTTCGCTACTTCACAAGAGATCTTCAAAGATGACCCTACTACTGCCGGGATTTCTTCTTCAGTAGTTGAAGCTACTTCTATTTTGCAACAGTCGCCGTCGACTCAAGAGTTGACATTAACTATTACACCCACAACCACTCCCCAAATAAAGAGTGGTTCGTAGATTGATGCGCGTAGTTTGCACATCACACACACTTAGAATTCCTGGCACTTTTATGCTCTTTTTTATTTGAAAAGTTCTCAAGTTTTGTTTCTTCTTTTTAAATTTTAGGTTTACCAATGAGGCGAGGCAGCTCGTACTATGATGACTTTAAGCGATATGGGAAACGCAGCCAGTATGGCTATCAATCCTATCCTCCTATTCATAGAGAGACTGATGAAGAAAGGGCAGCCCG
Organism: Allium cepa; assembly: GCA_030765085.1. Taxonomy (NCBI): domain Eukaryota; kingdom Viridiplantae; phylum Streptophyta; class Magnoliopsida; order Asparagales; family Amaryllidaceae; genus Allium; species Allium cepa. The sequence continues at coordinate 878,326,367 of CM060931.1, read as the reverse complement.
GAAGGCTCGGGAAAGACGTGATTATGAAGAACGCTTTGGAAGACCAGATAGTCGACATGATTCCTCCCACAGAGAGAGTGACTCCCTTAAACGCAAATCTCATGATGATAGAGGGAAGAGTCACACAACTGATGACTCGAGCAAACAAGCCAAAGTTATTGAGGAGCCAATGCCTGTGCCTTCAGAGAAGATTACTGCTCCTACTTCTTCTCAATCTCATGCCCCTTCCCCTACTGATATCCAAGCAATCATTAATAGGACATCTTACCAAGTTGGACCAGGTCCAACCACTCTTCAACGCCGATTTCCTAATTGGTGTTTAAAAGGAGTTCGCTTCGACCTCGATCTGGTTCCGATAGATAAAAATGCTATGCTACGGAACCTTGATGCAGTCAGAACCGATATTGAGAGGATGTCATCTTGGCAGAAACTCGTTGATGAGCTCCAAAGGGTGAATAGGGCCAATCTTGAAGCTATGCTTACCATGGAGAACGACAAAACTGAATGGCAAAAGATCCTCAAGCAGCATGATGCAGAAATGAGGAGTATTGCTGATTACAATGAGAAACTCGAGGCAGAAGTTGGGAAACTTAAAGAAGAGCTCACTACTTCTTCCACCTCTTATTCTCAAAGGGAGAGTGTACTTCTTCAACAGGTGCGGGATGCTCATGCCGCGCAAAGGGATGCTGAGGCTAAGGCTGATGGGTTGGAGCATATTATAGAGAGCAACCGTACTGAAATCACTCAGTTGCGAGGACAAACTGGCCTTCAGGCTGCAGAGATTGAAAAATTGAAAGCCCAGTTATCCAAAGTCGAGAGAGAGCGGGATGAGGCTGTTGCGGGTAGAATTGCAGCTGAAGAGGCCCATGAAGCTACCAAAGCTGATATTGGCTCGACACTATTTGATTTCTACTTGCAATGTATATTAGGGCGTGGCAGTCTTGCATTCCTGGGCCCCAAGTATGAGATTACCCTGGCCGAAGTGTGGGAGGCCGCACTAGATATGTTTAAAGGGGCCGGGTACACTGAAGAGGAGTTGGAGGTGCACTACTTAGACTTTGAGGCTCGCGTAGCCCTTGCCAGAGGGAAAGAGCAACTCGCCAGATCGCGGGTTGAAATAGTGGGGGAAGAGCATCAAGAAAAAGAAACAAATTTGACTGTTCCTGTCCCTCCTTCAACTTCGGTCGATGCTGGCATTATTGGCTCTAGCTCTTATGTACCGATCCCTGCTCAAACTGATACCGGGGCCAAAACTATTCAAGTTACAGATGAATCGCAAGAGAGTGCTGAAGCCCCGGACTATGAAATTGATGTAATAAAGACAACTTCTGCAGGTAACTCCACTGTAAATTTCGCTCAAGTGGATTGCTCATTTACTTCACATGGGTTTAATGAGCTCCTTGACTATTTTCTCAACCTTGATGAGCCTTCATCTCCTCTCTTTACTGACTTTAACCTCTTTTATTCTACAGAGAAAGTATCAAGCACCGCTCAGATTTCTCCTCCTCCAGTTATCCCTCCTCCGTCTCTCCAGGTGGCTCCTCCTTCTGCTTCTCAGCCCGGGTCGCAAGAGGAACAAATAGAAGCCCTCCATGGTTTAGACGATCCCATCGCTTCGCAGGAGCATAGAGACGAGGGACTTGTGGGAGGTGAGATATCCCCGGAGCGGACCCCTTCTGATGAAATAACTTTGTCTAAACTTGCCACTCCGGGAAGTGAGTCTTCCTCAAAGAAAAGAAAGAAGCATGGGACATCGAAGAGGAGGGGGAAGAAAATTATCACCACTGAAGAGGAACCGGAAATTGCACCGGTTGCACCTCCCTCCCCTTCTTCCCTTATGCCTTCAGTCCAACCTGAAAGACCTGAAAAGCTAACCACTCGGCCGGGTAAAGGGTCTAAAGGCGGCAAGAAGAAATGAAGAGTTGAGCTTTTTGATTCCTTTTTTGTGTAATGGTCGGATGTTGTGCAGGCACCGACCCCTGCTTTTTATTTTGAAACATGTATCTGCAATATCTGCAATTGAATAAAATGATTCTTTATTTGCACAGACTTTTGTTTGAATTTGAGAATGCATTTATTATTCATTTTTGCACAAGTTTATTTATATGATATTGCAACGGGCTTATGGTATGTCGTTTGAGTATTACTTTACTGATGCAGCTATACCATTTTGCATGTAATTATACCATGTTGCCCCCATACTTTAAGCTTGCTGCAACATTTCATACTTCGAGGGGACTTGCACTCTTATTTGCTAAAGAATAATTATTTTATTCTTTTACAGAAAATTTTTGTAGAGTACAACTCCCTTCGTATAAGTGTTTACGCTTTGTCCTTTGAAGAAATCACTTCTTTCTTTTGCTTACGTACATATTTTACCAAGTGAATTCTTTTATGCGGTAAAGCGGACCTCTGAAGGGTGCTTTAACCCCCCCTTTTTTTTGAGGAAGATCATTCTCCATAATAGGTAAATTACTCTTCCTTTGGAAGTTAAAGTATGCTCTTGATGAGGATCTTTTTTTTTTTATATATATATAGAAAGTTGTACCTCTGAGGAGGGATTTTTCACGTTTCAACACTTGGAAGTTTTATTTCAATCTCGGTGAAACGTGTACCTCCAAAGAGTTATGCCTTAGAAATCCTTTTCACGTTTCAACACTTGGAAGTTTTATTTCAATCTCGGTGAAACGTAGGTTTCCGAAGAGGTCTTTCTTCTTAATTGCGCCTCCGAAGAGGTCTTTATTTTGTTTGCATTTCAACTCTGGTGAAGTGAAATTCCGAAGAGCGGCTGTTACACTTCAACTCCTGGTGAAATGTGCCTCCGAAGAGGTCTTTCTTTTGTTTGCATTTCAACTCTGGTGAAGTGAAATTCCGAAGAGCGGCTGTTACACTTCAACTCCTGGTGAAATGTGCCTCCGAAGAGGTCTTTCTTTTGTTTGCATTTCAACTCTGGTGAAGTGAAATTCCGAAGAGCGGCTGTTACACTTCAACTCCTGGTGAAATGTGCCTCCGAAGAGGTCTTTCTTTTGTTTGCATTTCAACTCTGGTGAAGTGAAATTCCGAAGAGCGGCTGTTACACTTCAACTCCTGGTGAAATGTGCCTCAAAGAGGGTTTTCATTGCCTGGAAGTTACTCTCTCATGGTTGGAGGGTCATGACTCCTCCAATCTTTTTTGTTGAGTAGAGAACTTTCTTTTTTGTTGCATATGACCCATTAGAGGTCTTTATCCTCCGAAGAGTTGTGCCTCCGAAGAGGACTTGTGCCGCCAATGATGGTTTTTGGTTGTATTCTTGTCTTCTTGCTTATGCCTTTTCAGCGATCCTTTTTTTTTTCTTTTTCAAGTTTTCATTCCCCTCTTCTCGCAAGTAGCTTGTTTAATCCAAGGAAGTGTACTTCATTGTCAGGCAAGTTCGTGAGAACGGGCACTAGCTTCCTAATTGGATGTTTGTTCGTTCAAACAATCTCAATTTATTAGCAAGGGCTCGTTTCTATCGAAATCATAAGCCGTTCGATTGAAGTATTTCCTATCTAGGATTTGAATTCGGGGCCTTTATGACTTGAAATTTGTTTGTTGAATGATGGTGAGAATCACTCGGTCTTATTATGCGCAAGTTTTATTTCCATTGTCTGCAAAAATTTAAATCGACATTTCAGCAATACATTTTATGTACTTTTATATCGAAAATAAAGCAAACATGTAATAATAATAAGGAACACAAGATTTATAGTGGTTCGGCCAGAAATTTGGGCCTACATCCACTTTATATTCATTCATTATTCACTTGCATCAGTTTTACAATTGCTCTCAATTACAAGAATCATACATTCACAACTCTTATACATTATTTCAACAAAATTTTCAAGTAAAATATGGACGCAAGTGATTGCTGTTCCATGCCCTTGGAATTTGAACTCCTTCAACAGTAGTGAGTTTGAATGTGCCGTCAAGAAGCTTCTGACCTATCACATATGGTCCTTCCCAATTGGGCCCAAACACACCTGTCGCGGTCATAATTCTTTTCAGGACTAGATCTCCAATTTCAAAGCTGCGTTGACGAACTTTGGAATTGAAATGTCTAGCTATCCTTTGCTGATGAGCTGCAACTCTGAGGTTAGCTTCATCTCTTTTTTCATCAAGGAGATCCAGCGCTTCAAGTTGTAGCTTTTCATTTTCTGCTTGATTGAAATGGATTCTTCTGTGTGAAGGGACCTCTGTTTCAACCGGGATCATTGCTTCCGATCCGTATGCTAACGAAAAAGGAGTATGCCCAGTCGCAGTTTTGTGAGTAGTTCTGTATGCCCATAGTGCAAGTGGTAGTTTATCGACCCAACCACCTTTTGCTCTTTCGAGTTGTTTTTTGATGGTTGATTTGATGATCTTGTTCACTGCTTCCACTTGCCCGTTTGCCTGCGGATGAGCTACTGCCGAAAAGCTTTTCTGGATTTTGAATCGTTTGCGAAAATCCTGGAATTCCTCGCTTTCAAACTGAGTACCATTGTCTGTGATTATTTTCTGAGGCACACCGTATCTGCAAATGATATTCTTGGTCACAAAGCTTATCATTTTCTTAGAAGTGATAGTAGCCAATGGTTCAACTTCAGCCCATTTAGTAAAGTAATCAACTGCAACAATAACATATTTAATCCCTGATTTGGCAGTTGGTAGCGGCCCAATGAGATCCATTCCCCAAATCGCAAACGGCCATGGACTGACCATCTGTGTGAGTTCGGTAGAAGGTGCTCTAGGAATTTTGGCAAATCTTTGGCATCTGTCATATTTTCGGGAGTAATCTGCAGCATCTCGATTAATTTCTGGCCAAAAATATCCGTATCGGAGAATTTTCTTTGCTAATGTTTGGCCACCTGAATGATCACCACATTCGCCTCCATGTACCTCAGCTAGGATTGTTTTGGACTCTTCCCTGGATACACATCGAAGTAAAGGCATTAAGAATCCCCGTCTGTACAATCGGCCATCCTGAATTACATAGCGAGAGGTTTTCCTTAGTAGCTTTTGTCTCTCTCTCGCATTTTCTGGCAGAGAGCCGTTGAGTAGGTAATCTAATATTGGAGTCATCCACGATTCTTGTTCTTGAGATACATTCATAATCCAGTCTATATCCATCTCGTCTATACTTGGTGCTGAGAGGACTTCTACGGGAACCAATCCCAATAGTTGAGCTTCACCAGAACTTGAATACTTTGCGAGGGAATCTGCCTTCGTATTCTCTTCCCGGGGAATATGGCTTATTGAATAATGATCGAGTTCACATAGAAGTTCCCAAGCTTTTGACAAGTAGGAAGGCAAGTTTCCACCTTTTGTTTGAAATTCCTTCTTGACTTGGCATACAATAAGCTGAGAATCACTGAAGATCTGTAATGCTCGAATGTTTAGCTCTTTAGCGATTTTCAGACCTGCAATAAGAGCTTCATATTCTGCTTCATTGTTTGTTGAAGGAAATTCCAATCTTAGTGCATAACATAATGATCGACCTTTAGGAGTTTCAAGTACCACTCCGGCTCCAGAACAGTAGTCATTTCTTGCGCCATCAACATACATCTTCCACTGGATTGGGGAATCATTGATCGTTTCTTCCTCACCATTATCTTTCTCTGTGAATTCTGCAATGAAATCAGCTAAAGCTTGTCCGTTGATTGCTTTTCGGGGGTGATAAGTGATGTCATATTGACTGAGTTCAATGTTCCATTTTAGAAGGCGACCCGAAGTTTCAGGGCGAAATAGGACTTGCTTTAGAGGTTGATCAGTGAGTACTCTGATAGGATGAGCTTGGAAATATTGCCTCAGTTTCCTTGATGCAACTAGTAGGCAATAGGCGAGTTTTTCCAACTTGGAGTAATTCAGCTCTGCCCCAGTGAGTCTTTTGCTGATATAGTAAACCGGATGTTGAATCCTTTTGTCTTCCCGTATCAGCGCTGCACTTAGAGCATGAGATGATACTGCCAGGTATATAAGAAGATCCTCACCATTGCCTGGTCTAGAAAGTATTGGAGGCGTTTCCATATGACGGATCAACTCATCGAAGGCTTTTTGGCATTCGGAAGTCCATTCAAAATTCTTCTTTCCTTTCTTCAGGGCGTCAAAGAATGGGATGCATTTATCAGTGGCTTTGGAAATGAACCGACTCAGGGCGGCGACCTTTCCGTTGAGACTCTGCAATTCCTTCTTCGTTCTAGGAGCTTTAACTTCTTTTAAGGCAGTAATTTGAGCTGGACTAGCCTCAATGCCCCTAGCACTAACAATGAAACCTAAGAACTTTCCGGACTCGACCCCAAATGTACATTTCAGAGGGTTAAGCTTCATTCTGTATTTCCGGAGGACTGCGAACATTTCTGCTAAGTGTTCAATGTGATCCGCTGCTTTCTTAGACTTCACTAACATGTCGTCGACGTAGACTTCCATAGTTTTGCCCAATTGCGGTTTGAACATAGCATTAACAAGTCTTTGGTAGGTTGCCCCTGCATTTTTCAATCCGAAGGGCATAACTCTGTAGCAATAAAGACCAACATCGGTGATAAAGCTCGTGTCCTCTTGATCAGGTTCATGCATCATGATCTGGTTGTATCCGGAGTAGGCATCCATGAAAGACAACAACTCATGCCCCGCTGTTCCATCTACCAGTTGGTCGATCCTGGGTAAAGGGAAGCAATCTTTGGGGCAAGCCTTGTTTAGATCAGAAAAATCGATGCACACTCTCCATTTTCCATTAGCTTTCTTGACCAGCACAGGATTTGAAACCCAATTCGGATATGTAGATTCTTTGATGAAGTTATTTTCCATGAGTCGATCAACTTCTTCTTTTAATGCTGATGACCTTTCTGGACCTTGGGTTCTTCTTTTCTGTTTAACTGGCGTAAACTTTGGGTCAATATTCAGAGCGTGTACTGCAACTTCTGGAGATATTCCACACATATCGGCATGAGTCCAAGCAAAGACATCCAGATTTGCTTTCAGGAAAGATATCAAGATATTCTGAATTGACACATTAAGCTGTGAACCCACATTCAACACCTTATTTGGGTCCTTCGGGTCAACAGGTACCGGAACTGTCGTTTCCACCGGTACCACTCTATTCTCCCCTGCACTGGCTTTTCTGGGATCCATTTCTTTCCGTGCCCCGCTGTGCTCGCCAGTGCAGGGTCCGCCCCGTAATTGCTACAAGGCTGGTTCCTTGATGCGGACTGGGGTTGCCGCATCCTTTCCCATTTCTCTTTTTCTTGACTCTCGCAGTTCTGTCAAATAGCACTCTCGCGCAGCATTTTGATCCCCTTTTATAACTCCTACTCCATTGTCAGTAGGGAATTTAATAGTGAGGCACCACGGGGCTAGGATAGCTTTGAATGCTGCGAGTGTTGGACGGCCAAGAAAAGCATTATAAGCAGAAAACTCATCGACAATCACAAATGTTTGCTTGCGGACCACTTTCCTTTCTGCTTCCCCAAGTTCTACAAGCAGATCGATGGTCCCAATTGGTTGCTTTGGCTCCCCAGTGAAGCCAGCGATCTTCTGTGATGAGGCTTGTACATCGATCATAGGGATTTTCATCTGGTCAAATGTCTTCTTGAAGAGGATATTACATGATGCTCCGCAGTCAATGAGGACTCTTCTGACAATGGCCGGTCCAATACCAGCCGAGATGACCAAGGGATCTAGGGTAGGAGCTTCTATACCTGTGGAATCTCTGGCTCTGAAAACAATATCATCGCTGAAAGTTTTCTGTTGTTTCAGGGGCGTAGTGTCTTCTAAAACAAAGACGTCTTCTTCGGCTGGAGCATATTTCAAAGCCCTGGAATATCTCTCCATCTCACCCCAGCTCTTGCCAGCTGGGTGAGGCCCTCCTGTAATGACATTGATAACGGGCCTTCCAGATTCATGTCCCGTAGCTTTCTCACCTGTCCTAGGCTGATGAACAGGAACCTGTTGCCCCTGACTTGATGATGCAGGATTGTTGCTATTCTTCTTCACAAATTGCTGCAGTTTGTTTTCTCTTAGCAACTCTTCAATCAGATTTTTCAACTGGCGGCATGCATCAGTCTCATGACCGGGTTGATTGTGGAAGCGGCAGAATTTCCCACTCTGTATGGCTTTTTTCCCGGTTCTCAAAGGGATAGGTTTAGGGAAATCGATGGAATCTTTAGTGGCAAGGTAGATGTGCTCCGGCGTATGTGATAATGGAGTATATTCTGATGGCTTGAAGGATCGGGGCTTCTTCAGATTACCCTGTTTCTTCCCATTATTATTCTCCCTTTTTTGCCCCACCGATTCATTCTTGCGTGGAGCGACAGTGTTGTCTTCTGCTTTCTCCAACACTGTCTTTACTGGTAAAGGACGGCTTTCCAAGCGAATGAATTCATCTGCTTTTTTGTAGAACTTTTCGAGAGAGGTTGGCTCCTTCATATTTAACCATTTCCCAAATTCGCTTGACTTATCAATAGCCCTCATCAAATAAGTCAATATCATTCATGGTTCAGCATTGTCCACCTCAGCCAGCGCTATATTAAAGCGGTTCAAGAAAGATCTGATAGACTCACCAGGATTCTGCTCTAAACTCGACAGTGACATGATGTCCTTGGCCTTCGAAGCATATAGTCTAAACTGCTCCTTGAATTTTCTGGTCAAGTCTGAAAACTGATCGATAGATCGGACTGGCAACTTGGTGAACCATAGTAGAGCCACACCTTCCAGGTATACGGGGAAATATCGACACTTTATTTCGTCAGAGGCTCTGGCACCTGTCATGTGCCAATCATATTTATACAAGAATTCATTCGGATCACTTGTCCCTTTGTAAGCTGGGATAGTTGGAGGGACAAACTTCCTTGGAAACTCCGCCTTTAAGATTTTCTCAGTAAATGGAGTTTTACTTGGGGCGAAACCCCATTCTTTCTCATCTTCAACCCTTTGCATACTTTCTCTCATGATTTGCCGGACCATTCCAGAAAGATACTCCTCATCATGTCGAGTTCCAGATCCACCAACCTCAGGAAGCGTTTGCTCAAAGGGACTAGCAGCCCTTTCAGGAGCATTCCTTTCGTTAGCATTATGAATGTTTCCAGCATAATTCCTTTCATTACCAGCCGGTTGATTGTTTGCCCCGAGCAAATCATTCAACTTATTCAGAATTAGAGCATTTTGGGCACTCTGAGCCTCTAATTGTGCATTTTGGGCGTTTATCTGCTGGTTTAGCCCTAGAATCACAGCATCCAACTCTGCTTTCGTAACTCCAACTGACGGAGTGGGTTGATTAGGTACAGGGGAAGCGGAGGTTCCCTCTTGAATGTTTCCAGATCTGACAGATCTACTTTTCCTTCCAGGAGCCATAATCTCAGATAGACTTCTGGTTTTTAAGGAAATTCTTTCTACAAATCTCTGTGAAGCAATGATGATAGTTTTCCTGAGTTAAATTCTCAGTGAAAGCACCAAAAATGTTAACGCTAAAATGTGAACGCTAACACCCCGGTGTGTGAAGTGTAGTTGTGAAAGCACCACCCGATAGATCGGGAAAGAATTACAAGCAAGTAATAGCGGAAAAGCAGTAAACAACAACAATTTTATAGTGGTTCGGCTTAAGGGTATAGCCTACGTCCACTCTAAGTACTTTTATTAATAATCCCGTTACAAGCTGATACAATTCTTCTCAAGTACAATATACTTCAAGTTACAAGGGATTTGGAACAAGTCTTAAGCTTCAATGTCGATTAAAGTCCTTAAATTCATGTTGAAGATGTGTGGTTTCTTCGTGAAGTTCTTTGATGTATTCCTCTAATCTTGAAAGCTCTAAGTGTTGATGAAGTTCTCAATGCAGCAAGGTAACGGTGTATGAAGAGAATGTGCCAAAAGTCCTTTGAATGTTGGAGGTGGTTGCCTATTTATAGAAAGTTCTGGTCTGAAATTTTTGCCAAGTCCTAAACCGTGGCCGACTCAAGTTAAGCCGTAGCCGACTTAAGGTGAGTCGTGACCGGTCTAAGGTTACCTCCGAGTCAACACCACCTCTTCTCAGTAACATGGCATCGGGCTTATATTAGGTCGTGGACGAGTTAACTTGGTAAGTCGCAAGTCACGGTCCAAATGATAAGTCCTGGATCGTAATCGAGATAACTGGGGAGCTGGATCGGTTGTGACTTGGGTCGGCAACTATTCTAGGTCGCCAGCTTGGTAAGGCATTAGATCGGTAACTTGGTCAAGTTACTGAGTCGGTATCTTTTTTAGACCTTAGGTCGGCCTTCTTATTAAGTCGACATCCTCTGAGTCTTAGGCCAGTACCCACGTTAGGTCGGCAACTGTTTTAGCCTTAACTCGGTATTTCTTAAGTCGGTATGCCTCTCAATCCTACTAGGTCGGTAACCCTTTGAATCTTAAGTCGGTCTCCCTGATAAGGCAGTTAGGTCGGCATAACCATTAGGCGTTAGGTCGGCACCCCTGTTGAGCCTTAGGTCGGCATCTCCTTGAGTCGTAGAGTCTAAACCGAGGCGGAGTTAACACAAATCAAACCTGAATCGTTTTCTAGTTTTAAAGCCCGGGAGTATAACCAGAGAAGAATCAAAAGAGAACCAGATCCTCACAACAAAGGAAATCAATTCAAAGTTTCAGCTTTAACTGGGAAATCAAACAACAGACCTGAAAACAACTAAAACAAAGTTTTTTTTATTCCAAATATTCAAATGCCTAGAAGTTCAAGCCTGCCACTGTTTTTCAATCATGACTGGTGAGCAAACTACCATCTCTCTAATATTCTGATTTTGTGTGACAAATACAAAATGCTTGTGATTTAAATTTGGTTGTATGGATGTCATTGCATGTTTGTAAATATGCAAAGGACCCATGTATATACGAGATTCTGTTGATGCCTGTTTTCTCTGTTTAACAACAGACAAACAAAAAGAAAAAAACCTAAGATATTTTTTTAATCTCAAAATCTAATGCATTGAGGTAATAATCTTTAAAAGGAAAGTATTTGTATTGACCTGATTTAAATTTTAAAAATAGATTTGAGGAAAAATATTGGGTGAATATTTTAAAAAATGGAAATATACACTGAGAAATCAAAGATAAGCTAAAAACTAATATTTATAATTATGAGTTTAGATTGCATAACCAGATTCATATTAGAAAATAATGATTTTTAACAACAATATCACAATTTTTAAATTTGGGAACGATACGAATTTACGAGTTGAACAGAATCATGAAAAACATCAATTTTCGATCATCTATGTGAAATCGAACTTCGGGATCGAGTCTGAAGGAAGATGAGATGATGTAGACTAATGGAAAAATAGTCATTGTATTTGTTATTGATTGTGGAAATGGTACGAAAAAGATTTAGGGTTTTAACTTAGTTTTGAGTCATGGTTGGAAAACATGTTGTCGCATCGCCGTGGGCGAACTTGAAACGATCGCAGGTGAGGGAACGTGGCGAGGAGGCCGTGATCCATCTCTGGTATGGATGGAATGTTCTCTGGTAGTCAGGAGAGTCGGCACACGGTGATTTTCTGATGGGGGGTGGTTCTAGTATTTGGATCGAGTGACCAAAATTCGATTCTCGCATTTGCTCGAGATTCTGGGTGATCGTGGTGGTTGCATGAGTTGTCGTTGATGTGTGGAGGATGGCTGTGTCGATCGTCGTGGCTCTGATGAGCGGTGCACGTGCATGCAGATTCATCAATGTCTGATGATGATGAAATTTGAGGAAGATAGGGGGACTCGAAGGTGACCTCGTGTAGCTTCGTTGTTGGCTCGAGTACAGATTCGAGTATGTTCACGTATGTGATACCACGTTTAAACAGTTATAAAATTTGAAAATAAAACAAAGTATAAAGAGGGTATCACGACCCGTTTTTTCGAACCCTTTGAATCGACAATAAACCACACATGTCCACTCAAATTGCACGAAAATACGGAACATGAAGGGTAATAAAGAAAAATAGACAGAACATAATCTCACATGAATGGAATAACATATAATATTGAACAAATACTTTTACAGCGGAAATTTTTTAAATACATATATCAGAGTCTAACCTATATTCAGCTTGGACAGTTATAATCATTTGCCCTTACAGTTGCTGAAAAACATCATACAAAGTACACTATGTACAGCGGATAATAGAATATGTCCATACGTCGATAAATATCTCCAGCTCTCCTCTGGAAACTCCAACCGTCTTCGACTAACCTAAAACTACTCGGATCAGACCCAAGTATTGAAAATACCCGGATCAGGCTTGATAAAACCAGCGTGAGAAAAACTTAATAATAAATTACAGTGTCATATATCAGCCTTTGGATAAAATCCTTTGAAATAAAGAGTATCTCATAAGACCACGCCCACACATAAACACGGATGGGTTTTTAATTTATGATAACTAAAACACTTTTATATCAAAACCTTTGATATTATATCTAATGACAACTCTTTGAAAACATTTGCAAATAAACATATTAATCTTAGCTGAAATTGTTACCATTATTAAATTCCAGCGTACTAGGCTCTACAAACAAAACCATATGTTCTTATTTGTTGAATAGATTTCCATACAAATGACCAGGCGCAGGATCTACCTTCCGAAATGGGTACACCACCAGATGGATGTCCCGAGAAACCATCACACAGCTTCTCTACCAACACAAGACCGGCCCATCTCTAGAACTAGATGGTACCGAATATGTCACCTCCCGGTCGCTACTGACCTTTATTCAAGAGCTCTCATTCCATACACCACATTTATTAACATCCCGAACGTCATAGTGGGAAGAAATATATCTAGAAGGGGATGATCATACCCTTATTGGAAATGACCCACTTAGCTTTGCTGTACCTAATCCTGTTTCATTCATCTCCACTTTGATGAGGCTTGAGGCTACGATTACCTTTTCACATAGCACATATCACATCTTTAAATGCCACATTGCCATTTCCGTTAACTACTAATTGTCTTCCATAAAAATACAACCCTTGAGCTCGTATGTCTCAAGGAGGATGTTAAGCTAAGAGAAGTTGCCTTCTCCGCCATCGCTGATGTACGTTTGTAAAAACCAATGTACGTAATCTTTAGAAATGCAATGTCAGACAAACGTCCATACAAGTTGTTCAGGAACAGACAAACCGAAGGCATTCTCCTACTACCACTAATAGCGAGTAGTCCTTGCAATCCGAAAAATCTCCACAACGAGGAGACCACTGCTATATATAACTCGAGAGCTACCCAGAGCAAGTCAACAACAGTCCTCACGCTATAAAGATCCACGGTCTTCAATCATCTTCAACATGTCTTCACGTTCGAACGTATACATTGGTTCAAAGTGGTTTTCGGATAGGAATTACTAAATTCGACCGTGGTTCCTTCGAAATCCAATTATCGATATAAAGTTAATATGAGTATACATGATTTATTAAGTCTCTTTTCACTTTAATCCTTTTCGGATGATTTCGAAATCTCTTTCTTTTGGCTTAGGATAATTCTAAGTAACTCATTCTTTTGCTTTGGAAAATATCTCAAAATTCCTTAATTAACTTTCAGTCAGATTCTTTACTTTTATGTGGGTCAAAAACAATGTTATTTAAGACATCGGTTACGATAAACCCTAAAATAAATCTTAGAAAACATTTTTGAGTAAACTGGATCATAGAAATCATTCATTTTGGATATTGCTTAAATTTTGGTTAATACTAATCTTGGAAAACTTAACAGATTCTTTTTATTTAAGAGCATTCGGGCTTTCCTTTCGATCTATTCCAACCCTCGCCTAAGAAAATAAAAAATAGGCCAGTTAAGTTCAGGGCACTGGTTGCTCCATCCCTAACATTAGTTAAACACCTTGTTTTATCTTTCCAGATCTCACAGGTGGGACAAATGTATTAGTCGTTTCCGCATACTCAGATTTTCAACTTTATTTTGGCATTGCTTATAAATATTCCAAATCATCTTTCAAAAACACGTAATTATCCCTTTTAAATCATTCATAATTGATTATGGGAAACGTCATTACATTTAAACTCATATTCCAAAAGTTATAGAATTGATAGCATAAAAGTGCTACGGAAAGTGCCACATAAGTTTATTTGATTTAAATAACTTTTAAACATTTGATAATTCATATTTTCCGATCCGAATATCTTTTAAACCATTTAAATAGATTTATTACATTTATTTCATATTTTTCCATAATTAAAAACGTTCATTTAAACAGATTTTCTGTTATGGTCACCTAACAGCACTAGCGTGATTTTTTTGGAAAATTGATTTGGACCTAATTCAAAATCTACTTGTCGAAACTTTGATTTTCTTTCTTCGTTTAGAAGATATGGATATAATAGTCCGTAATTTCCTTATCTCGAAGAATTCAGAGCTATATTCAACTCTACACATTCATTTGAACTTTTCGGCACGAAATCGCGAACTACCGTTGCGCGACGCGTCTAGTTTTAACTTATTTTTCAATCTTTGAAATAATCTATTCAATTTGAATTTTAACACTTATAAACCCATTAATAATAATTCTAAATCAATATTTTTACCATTTAAAATATTTACAACATATTTTCACTATTACCATATTATAATATTATTTTATTCCTATTATTTTAATATTAAATTTTAAATTCCAATTTCAATTCAATTTCAATTATAACTTCAAATTAAGCACATTTACAACTTATATTTTAAATCTAATTCCAATTTAAACTCCAATTCAATCTCAAACTGAACTTCACTTTTTCAAAATCGATTTCAATTTCAATTTCACTATTCATCTCAATTTTAATTTCTATTTAACTATCCTTTTCAAATCCGTTTCACTTCAATTTTAAATTTATTTTTATTTTAACTTTAATTTCACTTCCAAATGGAAAGAGATTTATTTTTCCAAAATATCTCATATCACTAAAATATAGTCTTATTAACAAAATAATTACTTAATCAAAATGAACATATCTAATATTCATATTTATCACTAAAATAACAACCATTCAACTAATCACATGTATATGATTTCAAATCCAACATTTACTATTAATACCATAACAGATATATTATCACAATTCACTTAATTTACTAACTATCAAATCATCCATATTAACAATCAATTTGGTATAATCATTCATATATCATAAGGGTGTAAATGTGATTGTTTTAACATAACTAAAATATACATTCAAAAGCAATGAGAATTTCTCACCTTAAACCAAAACATTTAACTTCCTACCGACATTCGTTTGATTCAACGCTTCACTAAACGTTTCTAAACCTTATCATATCATGCTTCCAAGTGCTCGACCATCTCCATCTCTTCTTGCTTTGCTCATATCCTCCCCTTATCAACTCCCAAACTCACGGCCTAAGGCCCTTTTTAAGAAGAGAAGAAGAAGAAGTGAATTAAGAAGAGGTTTGAAAGTAACAAGTGGATTAGTGCTTAAGCACTCCACTATTTAACCCTCCTACCTCTCTTAAAGAGGAGAAGTCATTAATGAGCAAAAGAAAGCTCAAAAATGAAGAAGAAGAAGAATGAGAGTTGTGAAGAAAATGAGTGAAAGTGTAGTGGTATTTACAGCAAAAATTTCCTATGTAAATTACATTTTTAACCTTAGCCAAATTGACTAAAATACCCTTCTGCTTTTTGAATTTTCAACTTACATTCTTTCCTTTCCAAGATGAGAAAGGATGTGCATTAATGAGAAGAGAAGGTTGGATGTGATGTTAAGTCTTTGAGTAATGATTTTGTCTTTTTTCTTTACTTATTAAATTACATAATTACCCATTTTCTCCTTTTCCATGCATACACATAACATCCCATAAATGAGACATGACATATATGTAATGATGTTATTTGTAAAGATTTAAAATAAAACTTAATAAGTCAAATCATGTCTTTTCACTTTTTACACTATTTTATGTAAACTTTTCAAAAGTAAACCCTTTTTGTCTTTAGTGCATAATGTAAAGTGTTTAAAAAGTTTGTAAAGTTGTATTTATGCATATCTGTATGTTAGAAAATGTATCAAGTTGCAACAACTTGTCGACAACTTGTTTTGGTTGAAAACGGTGTTTTTGTCAACAAATTTTACCGTCAAAATTTGACGTTTTTGTTAAGCTATATATTAAAGTAAACCAAACTTTAAAATGAACCTTTTACTTCTTTACATAAATAAAACATGTCTTTTTATATTTTTAAAATTATCTTAAATCAATATCAAAATCTCTAATTTTAAAACGTGTGTACAAATGACAAAATGCGACAAATTTTGATTATTTTTGTAAAAGGATTATTAACATGCTTTTAAATATATAAATTTACTTATATTATCTTTATTAGATGTTTTAAATAAGATTCATCTTTTCAAATAAATATTTATACCTATTTGTTTAAGCCTTTATTTATTATTAACAAAACTAAACATTTTTCGATTTATTCGAAAATCCAAATTTATACTTTTTAATTTATTAACTATAAGAATAGATAATTATTTATTATGTATATAACATATTTATTTTAAGGTTTAAACTCCTTTTTAAATTTAAAACGAACGAAATCTCTCATTTTCAAAGTACTAAATTTAAAAAGTAATTTTGTTCATGATTCTAAAAGTTGAAGATTAAATCTTGTCAACAGGTTTAGAAGAAACAAAGAATGCAGGTTTTAAGTGAAAGAAAAATTAGTAAATAAACTAAATTTTCAAAGTGAACAATTTTTTTTATAAGAATAAAATTAAAAGTAAAATAAAGGAAGTAAGTTTTCAAAAGTAAATTTGTTAAACAAATTCTCAAAAGATATTATGAACTAGGTTTTCCAAAGAAAAATTAGTAAACCGATTTTAAACAAATTTCAAAGATTTAACTTTTAAGTTAAATGCTTTTAAAATTTTCATTGGCTTTAATAATTTAATATTGGGTTAATCATCTGGTTAATAGTTTAAGAATAATTACTCAATATAATTAATTAAGGGGTAAATTAGTTAATGATTAAAGGGTTAATTTGTTGTTGTGATTAATTAAGAAAGATTAGTTAATTAAAGAATAATTAACTAAGGATTAATTAACTAACATAATTAACTTAAAGTTAACTTACTTATATAATTAATTAAGGGTAGTTAACTACTTACTTAATTACAAGAAATAAATTTATGGTTAAAGTTGATTGAGTGATTAGGGATAATCACTCATTGTAATTAATTAAGGCTAATTAATTAAAGGTTAATATATTAATGACGAATGATAATTAAATGAGGAGTAATTAATTTATGTAATTAATTAATTAAAGGATAATTAAATAATTTAAAGGTTAATTATCTAATGATTAAAGGTTAATTTATAATTTATGGTTGTTTAATTTATTAATTAAGATTGATTAGTTAATAATTAAAGGTTAATTTAATTAAGGTGATTAATTAAGGACTAATTAATTAATTAAAGGTAATTAATTAAGATGGATAATTAAGGATTAATTTATTAATTAATACTAAATGGTTTGCAATTAACGAATGAAGACTGAGTAATTAATTCTTGAGTAATTAATTTAATTGAAAATTAAATTGAATTAATTTAGGATTAAATAATTAATCCTGTTTATAAATGATTACTAATGCTTTGATTGCTCATGAATGTTTGTATTGTATGAAATGCCTTGAATTGATTGTTATCTCCGGATTGTAATATTCCGTTCTGTGAATTGAGCTGTGTGTAATTTATTTTTTTATCTATCTGTGATACATTTACCTATGAATCTGTGAATGAAAGATAAGCGTTATAAGAATATATATCGCTTATCAATATTGATATGCTTGAATCTGTGATAATTGATGATGTTGCACTATAGTGTAAAACCCCTGGACTACACCACACACACACAAATATGGATTGCCCGAGGCAATTGGTTAAGTCATAGATTTTTGAAATGGTTTTAAAGTTGAATTCTAAATTCAAATAGTTTTGGAAATGGAATTGGATTAAATTATGAAAAGCTTTTAAAAAGTGATTTCAGAGATAAAAGTTATTTTGAATAACTTGATAAAATTTTGAAATTTAAATAGTTTGATTTGAATTTAAATTCAAGATTTAAAATTAAATCATATTATTGGAAATTATGGTTTAAAAAGTTTATACATGTTATAAATGTGTTTATATGGGTTTAAACTATTTTAATAGTATTGTTTTGGGAATTTGAATTTAACCCATATTTGATACTTAAAGAGCTTTAACTCGTGCAAATGTAATCGAATTTTTCCAAAACGAAAACTATTTGTTTTCAAACAATAATGGCTTTCATATGAAAAAAAGATTTCCAATTTGTATTGAAAGATTTCAAGTTTGAAATGGAGTTGAAATAGTTTTGAAAGCTACAAATGAATCTTTGTGAAAGATTGTTGAACCTTGTTTTAAAATTGAAAAGGATCTAAAAGGTTTGTCTTTTGTATAAAAGGTCTGAAATAGAATTGTTTCGAAAGCTATAAAGGAATCTTTGTGAAACATTTGTGAACTTTGTTTTCAAACAAAAGAGGATCTCAAAGATAGATCTTTTGCTTAAAATTGTGATTAATTCTTTGTGAAGAATCAGTGAATTTTGTGAGGTGAATCTTTTTGACGTAAAAGATTTATAAATGGAAACTTATTTAAACCATTTGAAAGAAAGGTTTTGGGTTTTAAAGTTGTGACTTAACTAAAATCCCATATCCATATGTTTTTAAATACTGCGCTCATTATTCGGTTTAGCTGAAAGAGGACCTTGTGTCATATAACCCATTTCGAATAATGATACGACATTGTGGATATCATTTGAAGACCGGTGATGAAGACCGAGTATTTTTGAAAACGAAAGGATAACTCATCGAATGACTCTGCACTGAGTAGCTACGGTATAGAGATCTCCATATGTGATGGGGAGTCCGATCGGGATTGTGAATACTCGGATTGCAAGGGCTTCTTCGGAAGTGCCTTCGGTTCTGTTCGAACCCGGAATAGACTTGTATGGATGTGTGTCTGACGTTACACTTTGAGATGTAAAGCTGGTTTCTATCGAATACATTTCTGTTTGGTGGCGGAGATTTATTCTCTTAGCTTAACACCCTTCTCTGAGACGTACGAGCTCAGAGGTTATGTAGTTGATGGTTACTAGTGATACATTCCCAATTTGGTAATGTAGCATACGAAGTGCTGCTAATCATTTGTTGATCGAAGCTTGGCTTTGTGAAAAAACATAGCTTTGTGGACGAGACTGCATCATGACGTCATACCCCGGAAATGGTCGAAACAGGAAAGATGCAACAAGGTTGCAGGGGTCGCGCCCCTAGGGTGTGTCCATTCCTTCTGGAAAAGGGTGGTATTATGGTATGGAGCCCAGATACTAACTCATGTGGACAACGTAAATTTATTACCGTGTGATGTTGCTTTGTGGTTGAGAGCTCTCGGATAAAGGTTGCAAACGACCGGGAGTGGCATATCTTAGGTGTTACTCCCGGGAAGGGAGTACACTGGCTTTGTGTTGGCAGAGAGACAGGTAGGTTCTTGGGGCGTTCCTCCAGAGGTGTACCCATGTGGTAATGGGAAGTTCCTTGGCCTGACCATTTGTTGGAAACCCAATTACCAATATGCGCTTTGTACGGTTTTAGTTGCTGAACCTGCCATCTAATATGGTAGCTATAGTAGGCATACTATAATGGTACGTATGCTGGCTAAGATTAATATCATATTTGCAAATGTTTTCCACTATGCACTAATAATAATATCAAATGTTTTTCGCGTATCAAGCATTTTTGACTATCATAAGGAGAAATTTCCTCTAATTCCGCATTTGCATGGTGTGTGCGGCAGGAGGCCTTATGGTAGTTTCATTTTCCAAAAAGCATTATGTTTTTCAATGTTTTAAATTCTTTTTTTGTTTGTTTTAAAGAAAACTATTTTGTTTGCTCATACTAGTCCCATGACTGACCCGGAGTATACTGTTCCCTTCCTAAACTCTGGTGCCCACAATTTTCCACATGGGCAGTCTAGAGTTGGGTTTTAGATAATCCAATAGTATGTGTAGATTCGATAGCCATTAGCCTTCAGTTTGATAGCTTTTGGAAATCGTTGGAGTCTTTGGATTTTCGGGATCACATTTGCTACTAATCAGCATTGATGGGGTTTGGATCTTATAGCTTGAGAGCTTTGGAGATTAGCTTTGGAGATGTTGTGTTCCGCTGCTACTGCTGATGTTATGTCTCTTCTATTAAAGTTAATGTTGGTGTTCCTTTGTCGAAGACTTTGTTCTACTGCTGGTGTTATGTATCTTCCGCTATGATTTGTTGTATCATATTTCTGATATATGTTTGGTGGTTGTATCATTGTT
Source organism: Allium cepa (assembly GCA_030765085.1). Classification (NCBI taxonomy): domain Eukaryota; kingdom Viridiplantae; phylum Streptophyta; class Magnoliopsida; order Asparagales; family Amaryllidaceae; genus Allium; species Allium cepa. Next base: position 878,306,029 of record CM060931.1, on the reverse strand, counting down.
GCATATCATTGGATATTGTATTCATTGGAGTTATACGATATTTATTTTTTTCTTCCGCTGTGTTGTTTTACTCAATGTGTTATAAGCTCCGGCACGAGTTGAATTTCAACGGTTGAATCTATGGCATTCGAGTACAAGTGAAGTATGAGTGTCGATTTTCAAACGGTGAAATTTGGGTCGTGACATCTTGGTATCAGAGCTGAAGGTTAAAACTTTAGCTCAGGGGTATAGCACATTAGGTAACTCATTAGAGATAGAGTGAAGTATACCCTAGAATGAGTATATCCCCAAGATATCCGTCTGTATGCCTCAGTAAATTCTCTTACTATCCACTGATAGTGAGTATGAGTGCAAGAAGAGTACGAGATAAGGGACAGGGAAGTACGACTACAAATGGTCGATACCCTGCAACAACGGAAACAATCTTTTCTCTATCAGTCTCTTTTGATCATCATTCGATTTCAATTTTTTGATTTCTTCGTGGCAGCTCGAGGAAGAAGCTTTGGTGTGGTGGTGGCCCTACGAATCGTATAAATAAGTTTCTATTTCCTACTTTCTTCATCGGTTCCCCATCAGCTTTTCGTTTTAACTTCAATGAGCTTGAAATTTTAAAATTGAAATAAATTGGTTAACAAAAGGTGAAGTTAAAATTGATTTGTATCGATCAAATGATTTTGGTCAAAACCAAGGTTTGAGAATTTTGTTGTAATTTATTGTGTGGATCAAAGTCCAAAGAGGGACAAGTTGATGTAAACTTTGGGGTATTCCGACCTGAGTTTGAAATCCGTACCTAGTGTTTGAGAATTATGGAAGACTGAATCTATCTATCCACTCTTTGGGGTCTCAATATGTTTTATGAATGGTTAATTGTCCTTCGAACTAACCAATACCCCTGTATATCTCGTAGACTGGATGACTCGACTGTTTTATGAAGTATTGAATAGATTCATTCTCTTATCTATTGATGTTATTCTGATTTGATAAGTCAAATGCAAAATAAATATTCAGTTTGATCTGGAAAGATATTTCTTTATCTTTCATCTGTTATTTTATTGTCTCCTTGACAAATTTTGGGGGCGAAATTTCTTAAGGGGGGAAACTGCAACGATCTTAGTTTTGAATCAAATTTAAATTGGTAATTAAAATAAATTTTTGATAAAATTGCGAATTAATTTGAATTTTTCAAATTTAATAAGATATTTGTTTATTTGGGTATTGATTTTAAATTTAATTATGGATTTGAAATTCTAAATTTAATATCTTATACATAAAAATTTGGATTTGAAAATTATATAAGTTTATAGAAATTTGTTTTCTAATTTTAAGTGACATATGTAATATATTTGTAAAGTTATATTTTGGAATAAATACAAATTGATTGTATATTAATTTTTGAATTTGAATTCAAAAAAAATGTTTTGAATTATATATTGGATTTGTTAACTCTGTATTTTAAAAAATTAAAGTATATATGTATATAAGATTTTTTATTTGTGTATAATTGGTTTTCAAATCAATTTTTTTAGTACAAAATATAAAACAAGAACGGATAAATGTTTTAAAATATACATACGTATATAAACATTTAATCTTTGATATGAATATATCTTTTGAAAATAAGTATAAGAATTAAAGTACACATGAGATAAATTAATTCACAAATTAATAAAGGACTTAACATAAAATATATAAATTAAATAAAATAAAGGGGTAAACTTAAATTTATAAATAAAAATGAAGTAAGGGTTTAAAACACAAAAATCCATGTTTCTGACATTTGTAAAATAAGGGAATGCATTCATATTACAAGTGTTAACATATTTTAACAAGTGGCAATATAACAATTTTCTTTTAATCAAAATTTATAAACATGCATAATGAAAAAATATAATAACCAGGATGTTTTTATTTTCACAACTTCTAAAATCTGGGAAATCAAGTTTAAAACAAAACCTGGTAATTGAAAACTCAAAATAAAGATCAAAAACAACAATCAAAAGAAAATCAAAAATCTGTTTGACCTGAACAAATAAAAAGCAAACAAGAAAAAAAATCATCCCAGCAAGCAGAAAATTCAAACTCAACATGAAGTTTTCAAGATCAAAACAAATCTGGAAATCAAAGTAAAAGTAGAAAATAAACTCAAACAAGCAAGAGCTTTCAAGCTGGAAAGGGAGATCAGAGGAAAAACAAATCAAACTTGAATCATTTTCCAGTTTTCAGACCTGGGAGTATAACCAGAGAAAAATCAAAAGAAAACCAGATCCTCACAATAAAGGTAATCAATTCAAAGTTTCATCTTTAACTGGGAAATCAAACAACAGACCTGAAAACAACTAAAACAAAGTTTTTTTTTTCAAATATTCGAATGCCTAGAAGTTCAAGCCTGCCACTATTTTTCAATCATGACTGGTGAGCAAACTACCATCTCTCTAATATTCTGATTTTGCGTGACAAATACATAATGCTTGTGATTGAAATTTGGTTGTATGGATGTCATTGCATGTCTGTAAATATGCAAAGGACCTATGTATATATGAGATTCTGTTGATACCTATTTTCTCTGTTTAATAACAGACTAATAAAAGGAAAAAAAATATAAGAATTTTTTTAATCTCAAAATCTAAATGGATTCAAGTAATAATCTTTAAAAGGAAAGTATTTGTATTGACCTAATTTAAATTTTAAAAATAGATTCAAGGAAAAATATTGGGTAAATATTTTAAAAAATGGAAAAATACAGTGAGAAACCAAAGATAAACTAAAAAACAATGTTTATAATTTTCAGTTTGGCTTGCATAACCGGATTCATATTAGAAAATAATGATTCTTAACAACAATATCACGATTTTTAAATTTAGGAATGATACGAATTTACGAGTTGAACATAATCGTGAAAAACATCAATTTCCGACGATCTATGTGAAATCGAACTTCGGGATCGAGTCTGAAGGAAGATGAGATGATGTAGACTAATGTAAAAATATTCATCGTATTTGATATTGACTATGGAAGTGGTACAAAAAAGATTTAGAGTTTTAACTTAGTTTTGAGTCATGGTCGGAAAACGTGTTGTCGCATCGCCGTGGACGAACTTCAAACGATCGTAGGTGGAGGAACGTGATGAGGAGGCCGTGATGCATCTCTGGTATAGATGGCGAGTTCTCTGGAAGTCAGGAGAGTCGGCACGGGGTGATTTTCTAATGGGGGTGGTTCCAGTATTTGGATCGAGTGACTCAAATTCGATTCTCGCATTTGCTCGAGATTCTGGGTGTGATCGTAGTGGTTGCATGAGTAGTTGTTGACATGTGGAGGATGGCAGCGTCGATGGCCGTGGCTCCGATGAGCAGTGCACGTGCACGCGGAATCATCAATGTCTGATGATGATGAAATTTGAGGAAGGAAGGAGGACTCGAATGCGACCTCGTGTAGCTTTATTGTTGGCTCGAGTACAGATTCGAGCATATTCACGTATGTGTTACCTCGTTTAAATAGTTATAAAATTTGAAAATAAAACAAAGTACAAGGAGGGAAGAATAATAGAAAACCGAAGTCGCACCCGAAAATAGGAATGCGGGGCTCGAAGTAGTTCTCGGGGTAGTTAGTCTGGAATTAGGTTTTAAATCATATCAGATCTTAAAATTTAAAAAGTAATTTTGTTCATGATTTTAAAACCTGAAGATTAAGTCTTGTCAACAGGTTTAGAAGAAACAAAGAATGCAGGTTTTAAGTGAAAGAAAAATTAGTAAACAAGTTTCCCAAAATTTAAGTAAAATAAATTTTCAAAGTGAATAAGATTTTTTATAAAAATAAAAGTAAAAGGTAAAATAAAGGGAGTAAGTTTTCAAAAGTAAATTTGTTAAAAAAATTCTCAGAAGAAATTATAAACCGGGTTTTCCAAAGAAAAATTATTAAACAAATTTTAAACAAATTTCAAAGATTTAACTTTTAAGTTAAATGCTTTTAAAATTTTCTTTGGATTTAATAATTTAATATTGGGTTAATCATCTGGTTAATAATTTAAGAATAATTACTCAATATAATTAATTAAGGGGTAAATTAATTAGTGATTAAAGGGTTAATTTGTTGTAGTGGTTAATTAAGAAAGATTAGTTAATTAAAGAATAATTAACTACGGATTAATTAACTAATGTAATTAACTAATGTAATTAACTTAAAGTTAATTTACTTATGTAATTAGTTAAGGGTAGTTTATTACTTACTTAATCATGAGAAATAAATTTATGGTTAAAGTTGATTGAGTGATTAGGGATAATCACTCATTGTAATTAATTAAGGCTAATTAATTAATGGTTAATTAATTAATGAAGAATGATAATTAATTGAGGAGTAATTAATTTATGTAATTAATTAATTAAAGGATAATTAAATAATTTAAAGGTTAATTATCTAATGATTAAAGGTTAATTAATAATTTATGCTCGTTTAATTTATTAATTAAGATCGATTAGTTAATAATTAAAGGTTAATTTAATTGAGGTGATTAATTAAGGACTAATGAATTAATTAAAGGTAATTAATTAAGACGGATAATTAAGGATTAATTTATTAATTAATACTAAATGATTTGTAATTAACTAATTAAGATTGAGTAACTAAATCTTGAGTAATTAATTTAATTGAAAAATAAAATGAATTAATTAAGGATTAAACAATTAATCCTGTTTATAAATGATTATTGAATGCTTTGATTACTCATGAATGTTTGCATTGTATGAAATGCCTTGAATTCATTGCTATCTCTGGATTGTAATATTCTATTCTATGAATTAAGCTGTGTGTAATTTATTCATTTATTTATTTATCTGTGATACATTTACCTGTGAATATGTGAATGAAAGATAAGCATTATAAGAATATACCTCTTATCGATACTGATATTCTTGAATCTGTGATAATTGATGATGTTGCACTGTTGTGCAAAACCCTTGGACTACACCACACACACAAATATGGATTTCATGAGGCAATTGGTTAAGTCATAGATTTTTGAAATAGTTTTAAAGTTGAATTCCAAATTCAAACAGTTTTGGAAATGGATTTGGCCTAAAATATGAAAAGCTTTTGAAAAGGGATTTCAAAGATAAAAGTTATTTTAAATGACTTGATAAATTTTTTAAATTTAAATACTTTGATTTGAATTCAAATTCAAGATTTAAAATTAAATTATATAATTGAAAATTATGGTTAAAAAAGGTTATACAAGTTATAAATGTGTTTATATGGGTTTAAACAATTTTAAAAGTATTGTTCTGGGAATTTGAATTTAACCCAAATTTTATACTTAAAGAGCTTTAACTCATGCTAATGTAATCATATTTTTCCAAAATGAAAACTATTTGTTTTCAAATAATAATGGCTTTCATATGGAAAAAAGATTTTCAGTTTGTGTTGAAAGATTTCAAGTTTGAAATGGAATTGAAATAGTTTTGAAAGCTATAACTGAATCTTTGTGAAAGATTGTTGAACCTTGTTTTGAAATTGAAAAGGATCTAAAAGGTGTGTCTTTTGTATAAAAGGTTTGAAATAGAATCGTTTCGAAAGCTATAAAGGAATCTTTTTGAACTTTGTTTTCAAACAAAAGAGGTTCTCGAAGATAGATCTTTTGTTTAAATACTAGGACTAAATCTTTGTGAAGAATCGGTGAACGTGAGGTGAATCTTTTTTATTTAAAAGATTTGGAAATGATAATTTGTTTAACCATTTGAAAGAAAGGTTTTGGGTTTTAAAGTTGTGACTTAACTGAAATCTCATATCCATATGTTTTTAAATACTATGCTCATTATTCGGTTTAGCCGGGAGAGGACCTTGTCTTATATAACTCATTCCGAATAATGATACGACATTGTGGATATCATTTGAAGACCTGTGACGACCCGTAATTTTTTAAGCCTTTAAAGCGGAATATTTAATTGATTTTGAATATTCCATAGAATAATTTTAACTTGAATTACGAATATCACAATTCATTTGATAATTTAATTATTGAATTTAAATAATTTAAAATTGGATGAAATGTTGAATCCAGAATTTTAAGCCTATTAAAAATAATTTGAAAGCTTATAAAATTGATATTAATAATACCGAGAATAATAGAATTTTTAAAATTGAATCTAACACTGATTTATTCAGTTTTAAGAATATATCGTTTGAATTGAATTGAAAAATAGCATTCTGAGGCACAATCTCGGATTTCAACGAAACTAGTTCCGTTGGGTCCGTAAAATTGAATTATTGCCGGATTTCAAATTTCGTAATTTTTGGAATTTAGTGTGATCGTATGAGGTAAAAACACTTCGTCAATAATTTATCATTCTAATATAAAATATCCTACATCTTATCATCGGTCAAAATCTTTCCTATCAGCCGACCTATACTGCCTATAACTTCTCTAGCACGCTCTTCTCTTTTTATTCTGGCTCTCTTCCTTTTCGCAGAAGCTCGTTCAAAAATTATATGAGAAAGAAATTTTTGTAATTGCTGAACACAGAAAATAGCCACAAAATTTTTCCTCCCTCATTTCACAGTTTGTAATTCACGAGTCCCCTTTCCCCTTCGTTTCAGATTAAAAAAAAACAAATTGATGAATAATGGCCGCTCCCTCTATTTTAAGAAAATCGAAATTAAAGCTAAATAAACGAACCAACGAGGTTCGTTCGAATCGGTGAAAAATCAAGCTAGGTTCTTGTTCATCATCAGCGATCGCATCGAGTTCGATGAGGCTAGAGCATTCAAATCACTAGAATTCGACGAGCTTGTGAACCTAGGGCGAAGATAGGCGATGGAGGCGTCGTTCGTTTGATGGGGCTAACGCAGTTCGATTGCATCAAGGCCGATGTCGAAGTAGGCAGCTTGGGTTTCGGTTGCGTCGCAGAGGCGTTTGGGGGCGATGATGGTTGGATGGCAGCTCGTTTTTTTGCGGCGGCGATTCGAGGTTAGGTTCGTGGTAGCTAGGGCTTCGGCGTTCATATGGGTGTTGCGATTTGCTGCTCTCGAGTGGGAATTTATTAGTGGTGGCAGCCTCGAGCTGTTGCTGTGAGGTATCGTTGTGTTGTTTTTATTTAAATTCTTGTTTTATTATATATTTAAATATATATGTATATAATAAGTAAGTAAAATTCTGTTATTATTTCCAGAAAATGACTACATTAGGGTTTAAAAACTATTTCAGTTTTGATTCAACATATATGTCTACTGAAAGGAAAAGTAATTGCAGCAGAAAGTTGTATATAGGAAAAAATTTTAAAAAAAAAGAAAAAAAAATGAAATAGAGAAGAAAATAAAACATATATACATGGAGTTTTAGATATGGAAGAATTATAGTGATTAACTTGTTTAATTAAGTTATTTAATTTATATTAGTTGCTAAAAATAATTTATTAGCGGGAATTGGTTGAAATTAGAATTTATTCGGCTAGAACCAAATGAACAGATAAATTAAATTATTAGCCAATTTAATGTATTTATGGGTAAGTTATTAGTAGGTTATCTCGGATGTTAATAAAACACATGAATATTTATACTTGGTACAAAATTGGGAAGTAATAGTCAAGATGGAAATGGATTGCAAAACGGAAAGCAAAGGTGAGTTAATCTCACTCAGTTAAATATAAATTTAAATTTAAATGATTAAATTTAAATAATTGATTGTATGAGTAAATTGATTGATGTGATATGGTATGATATTTTGGAATTGTTATACTATTTTGTGCTAACGTCTGTGGAAGCTGGGAAAACAGGTTGGAGGGATCCAACTGGATCCCTCAACATTTATTTAAATTATTTAATATTCTCTGTTATGATTATTTGATATTCTATAATGAATTATGTGGAAGTATTGAATGTTATGGCTTGGTTGATATAATTGGGTATAATGAATTACCAAAATAATAATATATAAAAATTGAATTTTTGAAGAAAATAAAAGAAGTGAATCTGTAAGTAAAGTAATTATAGAATAAATTTAAGAATGAATTGGAGAAGGAATTAAGTGACTTTAAATTTCTAATAAGAAATTGTGAGTATAGAAAGGAAAATTTGAATAAACAGGAAGTTAATGAATTTTGAAATTCAGTGTTATTATTTAAAAAAAAAGAACAAAACATTTATTTAAAATCCAGGATTTAAATTATTGGAAAGAATAAAGAAGAAATTGAGTATAACCTGAAATTTGTATATTTCAGTTAAAAGGGTTTGAAATCAAATAGAAAATAATAATAATAATAATAAAGACCATAACTAATGGATTTTTTTTAAAATGGATTGATAAGTAGAAGAATTTATTCCAAATAAAATAAATTGGAAATCATTTTGGGGAAATTGATTTAAGTGATTGAAGTTGGAGTTTTTCTCTGGACGGCCAAGTACGTGTTTTTAAAAGTAAATTTGTAAATATAAATTAAATGTTTTAAAAGTTGTTTTTTTAAAAAGAATGCAAGTTTTCTAAAATATTTAAAGTCTAAAGTAAGTATTTTCTTTTAATCTATTTTAGCAGTTATTATTAAGAAGTCACTTAGTATTTTGTTTTTAAAGGTAGAAATCTAGTTTTATATTTTATTTAGTAACCTTATTTCAAAGATTCATATAGTATGTATTTTTAACAAATCATTGAAGTAGTTTTAAAATAAATGTTTTAAAGTATATTTCAAAGTGAAGTATAGTATTTTGAATTATTTTAAAATTTAGTTTTGTGCTTGGTAATTTCGGAAGAGATAGAAAATAATTGGGAATGTTTATTCTGAAAGGAAAGTTGGTTTTTGAAACTGTTCGCAAAGGATTGAAAAAAGAAATATATCTTGTGAAGATATTTTAAGGTTAATAAATAATTTGGGAAATTATTTATTGTTGAATGGTTGTTTGTGAATTTTAATTGATAGTTAAATAACCGACTATCAATATTGGACAAATGTGTTGATCGTTTCGAAGAGACCGGGATCGAGATTTATTTCTCGAAAACCACTTCGATCCAGTTTGTACGATTCGTGTAAGCGAGTGTGGATTCGAAGACGGAGCAGTGAAGTGCAAGGGCTAGTCGCTATTAATCCTGAGGATATTTCAAAAATGGATGTAGTAGGAATAGTGCCTTCGGTTCCGTTCGAACCCGGGACGGACTTGTATGGATGAATGCTTGTGAAGCATCGCCAGGTGGACGATGGGCATTCTAAGGGATATGTTCTAAAAAGGTAACGCTTAGCCTCAAGCCTCATCAAATGGGAATGACTGAAAATCAGGGGTTATGCAGCAAGGCTAGGTGGGTAGCACCCAAGTAGGGTGAAGTCATTCCAGTCTAGATGTCCCTTTTAATTTCGGCTTAGTGGGCGGTTGCTGATCCCAACCGCGGGGTGATCTCACTCGGGATTATCCAGTAAGGGGTAGTCCCGGCCTTGTGTTGCAGGGGAGCGGGCGTACTCCTCGGTACGGTGATCTAGGCCCCGTACTGTGACAGGTGGTACCCCAGTGCCTAGTCATTAGTTGGAAATCCATCCTCCCTACGAGCCTTGTACGAGTTTTGTTTGTATTACCCACTCTGTGGCTAGTAGCTGGAATTTAATCATGTAACAATTTCGGCTATTTTATAAGTATTTGTATATAGACCCTATTATAATATCAGAGGATTTCTATAAAAATTGTTTTAGCTATCGTAAGGTAAAAACCCGACATGTTTATTTGTGGCATGGTCTTACAAGATGCTTTTGTTTTCAAAGGATTTTTGAAACTTTGATAATCAATTGGGTGTGATTTTCTCACGCTGGTATTCCAGACAGACTCGGGTGTTATTTAACTGTAATGCTCGGGTCAGACCGAGTATTATAGGATACAGGATATGATGCCGTGGAGCTCAGGAAACGAGATGGATGACGATACGTATTCTCGTACTTGTTTTATATATATATTACGCTGTGTTGAGTAGCTGTATATACAGTTGTATGTTATTGATGTTGAGTTGTGATTGATGTACTCTGATGATGTAATATATAAACAAAGATATTTGATTTTGAGTAAAGATTATTTATTATCTATTATATTTTATTCCGCTGCGATGGTTAGATTCTGTTGTTGTTTTCTATTTTCTTCTTCTACCTCTTCTTTTTTAACCCAAATGGTTCGTATTTCTGTACAACTTGAGTTGATTGTTGTAGAATAGTGTTGACTCAAGGGGTACGGATTTGCGGGTCGTTACACTTGGTATCAGAGCTTAGGTTGGTGATAACCTTGGCTCTGGTGGGAATTACTCATTTAAATTAGAGTCTATAGTACTCTAAAATGAGTTTGAGCGTATTAATAGATATGAGCGCGTATTTGTTAGTGAATATATATTGTTTTAATATTGTGTTGATTGATTTATTGAGTGGTATAGGAACCTTCGTCGACACAGTCTACGCAACTGTATTGAAGAGGTTTCTAAACACTTGAATAGAACGATTGACACAGTATTGTTTTAAATGTGGGTAAATGAAATAATTTTACCCAAAAACATATTTTGATATAAAGAATATTTTTTGAAAACTAATTAGCTAATATATGGTTGCTTGGATGTTAGAAATGATAATATTAAAGTATTATCATTGTTAAGTAAAAATTTAAATAGAAATTGAAATATAACTAAAATTTAGGGGAATAAATTCATTATAAAATGAAATTTATAAATATGAATTATAAATGTAAATTATAAATTGAAATATAATCAAATGAGAATTTGTACGAGCCTAAGCTATGCAAATGAATTATAGTTAAAATTTGATTTAAGCAGCATTGGGAAATTTAAATCCCGGAGATTTTTGAAAGTGTTTCTCGAAGTGCTTTGGAGATAACTAATAGCATTATTGTTTTGAAGGTATTTCTGAAAGGAAATGGTTTTAAATGGATTTTGAAAGTGATATAGCATTGAAATCACTTGGATTATTGGGAAATAATTCTGATGATGACGGCCGCATCATCAGTATTCATTTTCGAGTTTCTAAGTGATGAAGTGCTACCAAATTGATTTGTTCAGGGAAACCTATTTGTTTTTGGAAATCTCAAAGTAAATTTGTTGAGGATAAAACCAGGATTGGTTTAAAATATTTGAGAAAAGTGATTTGAGATGTTGGAGATTTCAAAATAATTTGAAACCAAAGGTCGGGTGTTTAAAAATCCTGATAGGATGGGTTGTAAGCTTATAAATTGAGATGATTTTTAAATCATGAAAGAAATATAAGCTTTGAATGTTGGAATTTAAATTTAAAAGGGAATGTTAAAAATGAAATTAACTTAGATTGGGGGAAATAAAGATTTTACTGGACTGAAATTAATTGGATAGGCTGAAATAATATCCAGTTGTATTCGAATTAAGTTGAAATTGAATTGAGTTAAAATAGAATTAAATTGGAATAAAATTCAGTTGAGTTATGAGTGATATTGAATGGAATTAAATCCTTACCGGCACAAATAGGAAATAAATTGGATAAGGATTGGATTGAAATAAATAAATCAGAATAACTTATAAGAGAATTAAAAATCCATAGGAATGAAATATGCTTGGGTTATAAATAAGCATAAGCCTTGAGTTAAAAATAAAAGATGAATATATCCAAACCTAGAATGCATGAGATTGTGTAAATAATAAGTTGTGACTTATAAAATTTGAAGAAAAAGTGGGATAAAAACCAAAAATAAATATTATTGATGAACTGGAGAATAAGATAAAAACCCAAACTTGAATTATAAACTAAAATTGGATTAAGCAAAAAAATTAAATGGAGTGATATTTGGGATTAAAATTCAAGAGATGGATTATAAATAAGGGAAGAACTAATTAGATAATAATTAGTTAATGAAATTGAATTGTGGGTTTATGATGAAGTTTGGAAATAAACTCAAGTTATAAATTAAAATTGATTAAAATTGTTGATGAAGTGAAAGTATTTGAGAATAAGGTTGAATTGTGAGTTAGTAAATTGGATGGTAAATTAAAAGTGAATAATAGAATCAGAACTTGAGTTATTAATTAAAATTAGACTTGAAGTGTAAACAAAGTAAATATAATTAGGAAAGTATAAAATAAAAATGAAATGGATTAAAATAGTAATGGTATGAATTGCAAATAAAAATCCGAATTAGTGGAAATAAATTGGAAATGGCCATGTAATAAATTGGATGAAATGAATCTGAAAGGTAAATTTGATAATAACAAATCAAATGAAATTGTAAATTTTAAAATGAGATTTAACCGAAATAGAATTAAATTGAATAGAAGAGAAAGATTTACTTGAAACCAAATGAGCTTAAGTATAGAATTGGAGTGAATAAACTTAAGCTAAAAGATGGAAAAGAGTTGAATTGAATTCAACTAAAAATTAAGTTTAATAATAGTGGATTGGATTTAAATCAAGTAAAAATGGATTTTAATCGAAATAAAATTCGGTGAGTTGCCTATAATATTTAATGGAATGAAAATGCTTAAATAAATAATTGTAAACCATTTAAATTATTAAGGAATTGAAATAACTTGAGACAATAAGGAAACTAGAATGTCTCGAGTTTATTAGAATGGCTTAAGTGAATGTGGATAAATTAATATATTGAATAAATAAACGATGGAATAAATAAGTATCAAATGAAATGTGGTTTAAATAAGTTGAGAAATGGTTATTGAATGAAATAGCTTGGATTGTCTTCGAGCTAAATAAATTAGTTTGGAATAAACAAATATGGAATGAAATGTAAATAAATGGATTGTAAATGAAATTTAAATGGAATGTGTCGAACTAAATAAATGATTGTGAATGGATTAAAATAAAAAGGAAATTTAATTGGTAATGGAGATGGAACCTAAGTTGTTAATGGTTTTGAATGAACTAATTTGGTTAATAAAATTGAAATGCAATGAAACTCAGAATATATGGATTGTGAATAACTTTTCAAATAGAATAAATTGTCATTGGATGTAAATGGAAGTAATTAAAATTCTATAAATTGGTGGGAGTAAATAAATTGGTTTTGAAAGCAATTGAATTAAATATGTGTTCAGTTTGCTTAAAAATAAATTAAATGTAAGCAATAGAGTTTTAAACCATTCAAATTAATGAAGTTATATATGAATGGATTGCAAACCATTCAAATTGAATGGAAATGGTTTGTAAATTAATTGAAAACAGTTGAATTAGTATGGAATGGTATAAATTGCTTGCGGACAAATGATTGGTGTGAATTCCTTTTAGAATTCATATGTTTTAACCATTGCAACTAAGTGAAAAATAGTTAAACTGCATATATTGGGCACTTACATGTTTAAATTGAGCAAGTACAGATACCTGGTAGCCGTATGGCTGGATTTGGTTGCATTAACTGCTAAATAAATAAGCTGCATGCTTAAAAATGCTAAATAAGGTATGCCTACGCAATTAAAATAGGAAATATGAATTGTTTTTGGTTTTTCCGACCGTGTGGGTCGATGTATATATATTTATCTCTTTTGTCAAATTGCAAAAGCTCCTCCTTACAAAGGGGACTCTGCCAAAAATTTTCAGAAATTCTGAGAGTTAGATAATTTTTGAAAATTTTGTTAACGACAAACAAATTCAAATCGGAAACTAAAATAAATTAGTAAAGGAAACCAACTTAAAGTAATGATATGAATTAGTTATTAATGGGAAATAAAGTTTAAAAAATTTAGAGTTTAAGGTAAATTGAATTCATATGAAAATGAAAGAATCAATTTGATGAAAATAAATATAAGAAGCATGTAAAATGCTTAAACTAAATTTAAGAGGGAATGGTGAAGTCTTAAATGGAAATTGATACTACCAATGTAATTTAAGTCAATATTGGAATGAATAGATGTTGACATTTTGGAGCTAGCGGCGCAAAGGAGACGCTGGCGAAATTTTTCGAGAATTTAGCGAGTTAGAAAAATTTTAAGAAAATTTTGATAATTCAAATTTTAAGTTTGAATTATAATTTGAATAGCTGAACAAGTAAGTTATTTGAAAACTATAGAAGGTTTTGGAAAAATTTGAGGAGTTAATAAGAAAGATAATGGATCTTTTATAAAAAGATAGTTGGTAAGATGTTGAATTGTTAGAAACTGAATGGTTTTTAGTTAATAGTAACGGGTATTGGACCATTCTTCCTAACAAGCAATTTCGGGGACGAAATTCTTTTAAGGGGGGAGGAATGTGATGACCCGTAATTTTTTAAGCCTTTAAAGCGGAATATTTAATTGATTTTGAATATTCAATAGAATAATTTTAACTTGAATTATGAATATCACAATTCATTTGATAATTTAATTATTGAATTTAAATAATTCAAAATTGGATGAAATATTGAATCCAGAATTCTAAGCCTATTAAAAATAATTTGAAAGCTTATAAAATTGATATTAATAATACCAAGAATAATAGAATTTTTAAAATTGAATCTAACACTGATTTATTCAGTTTTAAGAATATATCGTTTGAATTGAATTAAAAAATAGCCTTCTGAGGCACAGTCTCGGATTTCAACGAAACTAGTTCCGTTGGGTCCGTAATATTGAACTATTGCCGTATTTCAAATTTCGTAATTTTTGGAATTTAGTGTGATCGTATGAGGTAAAAACACTTCGTAAATAATTTATCGTTCTAATATAAAATATCCTACATCTTATCATCGGTCAAAATCTTTCCTATCAGCCGACCTATATTGCTTATACCTTCTCTAGCACGCTCTTCTCTTTTTATTCTGGTTCTCTTCCTTTTCGCAGAAGCTCGTTCAAAAATTATATAAGAAAGAAATTTTTGTAATTGCAGAACACAGAAAATAGCTATAAAATCTTTCCTCCCTCATTTCACAGTTTGTAATTCACGATTCCCCTTTCCCCTTCGTTTTGGATTTTAAAAAAAAAACAAATTGATGAATAATGGCCGCTCCCTCTGTTTTAAGAAAATCGAAATTAAAGCTAAATAAACGAACCAACGAGGTTCGTTTGAATCGGTGAAAAATCAAGCTAGGTTCTTGTTCATCATCAGCGATCGCATCGAGTTCGACGAGGCCAGAGCATTCGAATCACTCGAATTCGACGAGCTTGTGAACCTAGGGCGAAGATAGGCGATGGAGGCGTCGTTTGTTTGATGAGGGTAACGCAGTTCGATTGCATCAAGGCCGATGTCGAAGTAGGCAGCTTGGGTTTCGATTGCGTCGCAGAGGCGTTTGGGGGCGATGATGGTTGGATGGCAGCTTGTTTTTTTGCGGCGGCGATTCCAGGTTAGGTTCGTGGTAGCTAGGGCTTCGGCGTTCATATGGGTGTTGCGATTTGCTTCTCTCGAGTGGGAATCTAGCAGTGGTGGCAGCCTCGAGCTGTTGCTGTGAGGTATCGTTGTGTTGTTTTTATTTAAATTCTTATTTCATTTATGTATTTAAATATATATGTATATAAGAAGTAAGTAAAATTCTGTTATTATTTCCAGAAAATGACTACAGTAGGGTTTAAAAACTATTTCAGTTTTGATTCAACATATATGTCTACTGAAAGGAAAAGTAATTACAGCAGAAAGTTGTATATAGGAAAAATTTAAAAAAAAAAGAAAAAAAAAGAAAAATGAAATAGAGAACAAAATAAAACATATATACATGGAGTTTTAGATATGGAAGAATTATAGTGATTAACTTGTTTAATTAAGTTATTTAATTTATATTAGTTGCTAAAAATAATTTATTAGAGGGAATTGGTTGAAATTAGAATTTATTCGGCTAGAACCAAATGAACAGATAAATTAAATTATTAGCCAATTTAATTTATTTATGGGTAAGTTATTGGTAGGTTATCTCGGATGTTAATAAAACACATGAATATTTATACTAGGTACAAAATTGGGAAGTAATAGTCAAGATGGAAATGGATTGCAAAACGGAAATCAAAGGTGAGTTAATCTCACTCGGTTAAATCTAAATTTAAATTTAAATGATTAAATTTAAATAATTGATTGTATGGGAAAATTGATTGATGTGATATAGTATGATATTTTTGAATTGGTATATTATTTTGTGCTAACGTCTGTGGATGCAGGGAAAACAGGTTGGAGGGATCCAACTGGATCCCTCAACATTTATTTAAATTATTTAATATTCTCTGTTATGATTATTTGATATTCTGTAATGAATTATGTGGAAGTATTGAATGTTATGGCTTGGTTGATATAATTGGGTATAATGAATTACCAAAATAATAATATATAAAAATTGGATTTTTGAAGAAAATAAAAGAAGCGAATCTGTAAGTAAAGTAATTATAGAATAAATATAAGAATGAATTGGAGAAGGAATAAAGTGACTTTAAATTTCTAATAAGAAATTGTGAGTATAGAAAGGAAAATTTGAATAAACAGGAAGTTAATGAATTTTGAAATTCAGTGTTATTATTTAAAAAAAAAAAAGACAAAACATTTATTTAAAATTCAGGATTTAAATTATTGGAAAGAATAAAGAAGAAATTGAGTATAACCTGAAATTTGTATATTTCAGTTAAAAGGGTTTGAAATCAAATAGAAAATAATAATAATAAAGACCATAACTAATGGATTTTTTTTAAAATGGATTGATAAGTAGAAGAATTTATTCCAAATAAAATAAATTGGAAATCAATTTGGGGAAATTGATTTAAGTGATTGAAGTTGGAGTTTTTCTCTGGACGGCCAAGTACGTGTTTTTAAAAGTAAATTTGTAAATATAAATTAAATGTTTTAAAAGTTGTTTTTTTAAAAAGAATGCAAGTTTTCTAAAATATTTAAAGTCTAAAGTAAGTATTTTCTTTTAATCTATTTTAGCAGTTATTATTATGAAGTAACTTAGTATTTTGTTTTTAAAGGTAGAAATCTAGTTTTATATTTTATTTAGTAACCTTATTTTCAAAGATTTGTATAGTATGTATTTTTAACAAATCATTGAAGTAGTTTTAAAATAAATGTTTTAAAGTATATTTCAAAGTGAAGTATAGTATTTTGAATTATTTTGAAATTTAGTTTTGTGCTTGGTAATTTCAGAAGAGATAGAAAATAATTGGGAATGTTTATTCTGAAAGGAAAGTTGGTTTTTGAAACTGTTCTCAAAGGATTGAAAACAGAAATATATCTTGTGAAGATATTTTAAGGTTAATAAATAATTTGGGAAATTATTTATTGTTGAATGATTGTTTGTGAATATTAATTGATAGTTAAATAACCGACTATCAATATTGGACAAATGTGTTGATCGTTTCGAAGAGACCGGGATCGAGATTTATTTCTCGAAAACCACTTCGATCCGGTTTGTACGATTCGTGTAAACGAGTGTGGATTCGAAGACGGAGCAGTGAAGTGCAAGGGCTAGTCGCTATTAATCCTGAGGATATTTCAAAAATGGATGTAGTAGGAATAGTGCCTTCGGTTCCGTTCGAACCCGGGACGGACTTGTATGGATGAATGCTTGCGAAGCATCGTCAGGTGGACGATGGGCATTCTAAGGGATATGTTATAAAAAGGTAACACTTAGCCTCAAGCCTCATCAAATGGGAATGACTGAAAATCAGGGGTTATGCAGCAAGGCTAGGTGGGTAGCACCCAAGCAGGGTGAAGTCATTCTAGTCTAGATGTCCCTTTTTATTTCGGCTTAGTGGGCGGTTGCTGATCCCAACCGCGTGGTGATCTCACTCGGGATTATCCAGTAAGGGGTAGTCCCGGCCTTGTGTTGCAGGGGAGCGGGCGTACTCCTCGGTACGGTGATTTAGGCCCCGTACTGTGACAGGTGGTACCCCAGTGCCTAGTCGTTAGTTGGAAATCCATTCTCCCTACGAGCCTTGTACGAGTTTTGTTTGTATTACCCACTCTGTGGCTAGTAGCTGGAATTTAATCATGTAACAATTTCGGCTATTTTATAAGTATTTGTATGTAGACCCTATTATAATATCAGAGGATTTCTATAAAAATTGTTTTAGCTATTGTAAGGTAAAAACCCGACATGTTTATTTGTGGCATGGTCTTACGAGATGCTTTTGTTTTCAAAGGATTTTTGAAACTTTAATAATCAATTGGGTGTGATTTTCTCGCGCTGGTATTCCAGACAGACTCGGGTGTTATTTAACTGTAATGCTCGGGTCAGACCGAGTATTATAGGATACAAGATATGATGCCGTGGAGCTCAGGAAACGAGCTGGATGACGATACGTATTCTCGTACTTGTTTTATATATATATATTCCGCTGTGTTGAGTAGCTGTATATACAGTTGTATGTTATTGATGTTGAGTTGTGATTGATGTACTCTGATGATGTAATATATAAACAGAGATATTTGATTTTGAGTGAAGATTATTTATTATCTATTATATTTTATTCCGCTGCGAGGGTTAGATTCTATTGTTGTTTTCTATTTTCTTCTTCTACCTCTTCTTCTTTAACCCAAATGGTTCGTATTTCTGTACAACTTGAGTTGATTGTTGTAGAATAGTGTTGACTCAAGGGGTACGGATTTGCAGGTCATTACAAGACCGATGGTGAAGACCGAGTATTCTCGAAAACGAAAGGATAACTCATCGAATGACTCTGCACTGAGTAGTTACGGTATAGAGATCTCCATATGTGATGGGGAGTCTGATCGAGATTCTGAATACCCGGATTGCAAGAGCTTCTTCGGAAGTGCCTTCGGTTCTGTTCGAACCGGGAACAGACTTGTATGGATGTGTGACTGACGTTACACTTCGAGATGTAAAACTGGTGTCTATCAAATACATTTCTGTTTGGTGGAGAAGATTTATTCTCTTAGCTTAACACCCTTCTCTGAGACGTACGAGCTCAGAGGTTATGTAGTTGATGGTTACTAGTGATACATTCCCAATTTGGTAATGTGGAATATGAAGTGCTGCTGATCATTTGTTAATCGAAGCATGGCTTTGTGAAAAACATAGCTTTATGGACGAGACTGCATCAGGAGCCACACCCTGGAAATGGTCGAAACAGGAAAGATGCAGCAAGGTTGTAGTGCTCGCGCCCCTAGGGTAAGTCCATTCCTTTTGGAAAAGGATGGTATCATGGTATGGAGCCTAGATACTTAACTCTTTTGGACACTTTAAATTTATTACTATGTAATGTTGCTTTGTGGTTGAGGGCTTTCGGATAAAAAACGACCAGGGATGGCATATCTTAGGTGTTACTCCCGGGAAGGGAGTACACCGACTTTGTGTTCGTAGAGAGCCGGGTAGGTTCTCGGGGCGTCCCTTCAAAGGCATACCCATATAGCAATGGGAAGTTCCTTGGCCTAACCATTTGTTGGAAATCCAATTGCCAATACGCGCCTTGTACGGTTTTAATTGTAGAACCTGCCATCTAATATGGTAGATATAGTAGGCGTCCTATAATGGTACGTATGTTGGCTAAGATTATTATCAATTTTGCAAACTTTTCCACTATGCACTAATAATAATATCAAATGGTTTTCGCGTATCAAGCATTTTTGACTATCATAAGGGGAAATCTCCTCCAATTCTTTGTTTGCATTGTGTTTGCGACGGGAGACCTTATGGTAGTTTCATTTTCCAAAAAGCATTGCGGTTTTCAATGTTTTAAATTCTTTTGTTGTTTGTTTTAAAGAAAACTATTTTGTTCGCTCATACCAGTCCCACGACTGACCTGGAGTTTATTGTTCCCTTTCTAAATTCTGGGTGCCCACAATTTTCCACACGGGCAGTCTGGAGTTTAGTTTTTCAGATAATCTAATAGTATGTGTAGATTCGTTAGCCATCAGCCTTCGGTTTGATAGCTTTTGAAAATCGTTGGAGTCTTTGGATTTTCGGGATCGCATTTGCTATAAGTTCAGCATTGATGGGGATTCGAGCTTATAGCTTGAGAGCTTTGAGGATTGGCTTTGGAGATGTTGTGTTCCACTGCTATTGCTGATGTTATCTCCCTTCTACTAAAGTTAATGTTGGTGTTCCTTTGTCGAAGACTTTGTTCCGCTGCTGGTGTTGTGTATCTTCCGCTATGATTTGTTGTATCAGATGACATATGTTTGGTGGTTGTATCATTGTTGTATACCATTGGATATTGTATTCATTGGAGTTATATGATATTCATTGTTTTCTTCCGCTATGTTGTTGTACTTGATGTGTTATAAGCTCCGACATGAGTCGAATTTCAACGGTTGAATCTGTGGCATTCGAGTAAAAGTGAAGTACAAGTGTCGATTTTTAAACAATGAAATTTTGGTCATGACAGTAATCCACATTTATAATTCCCATTTTGTTATATAAATTTATTCCTTAACCTTCAGTTATAATTTTAATCCCTAGTTCAATTTCCACACAACAATGATAATAATTTAATATTATCACTTCCAAACAACCAAGCAACCATATATAACTACAATAATTTTACGAAAAACTATTTATTTCGTATATAAAAATAATTTGGGTAAAATTATTTCATTATCCTATTTTAAAACAATACAGTGTCAGTTTGTCTTGTCTAAGAGTTTAGAAATCCCTATCGATACAGTTGTACTTCCCATACCGACCAGAATTCATATACACTCAACCGATAAGTCAACACAATATAAAAAAAGTTTTTATATTCACTAACAAATAAGCGCTCATATCTATTAATACACTCAGACTCATTCTAGAGCACCACGAACTCTATTTCAATGAGTAATTCACACCAGAGCCAAGGTTCTCACTTAATCTTCAGCTTTGATACCACAATGTAACGGCTTGATTTTTCGACGCTCGAAAAATCGACATCAATACGTCCACTGTATCAAATGCCAAATAATCGAATGCCGGAAAACCGAACCATTAGGGTTAAAGAAGAAGGAGGTGGAAGATGGAATAGAAACAATATCAGAATCCCACCATCGCAGCGGAACAATATATAATAGATAGATGACTAATCTTTAAAAAAAAGAACCATATCTGTTTATACATTACACCATCAGAGTACAACAAAATTTATAGCAGACAATTGGATAGTTATTATAACCTTTCCTTACAAAACTGACTATACAGTTAAACATAAACAGCGGGATATTTATCAAATACGTGTGATAGTCTCGCCATCCAGCTCGTCTCTTGAGCTCCGCGGCAGCCCATTCAGAATCTGTAGTCTATAATACTCGGTCTAACACGAGCATTATAGTTAAATAGTACCCTAATTCGTCTGGAAAACCAGAGTGAGAAAACACACTCAATTGGATTATTAAAGTTTTCAAAATCCTTCGAAATCAAAGGTATCTCGTTAGACCACGCCATAAATAAACATACTGGGTTTTTACCTTACGATAACCAAAACATTTTTATCAAATTCGTCTGATATTATAACAGTGGTTATAGAAAGTAAAATAGAATCTAGTTGAAATGCTTGCATCTTACGTTTCATCATAGTTGAGCACAATCAAAACCGTACATGCGCTTATTGGAGATTGGATTCCACGCAATGGCAGTGCTACTAGGGTACCACCCATCATAATACGTGGTCTAGATCACCATATCGAGGATCCACCCTGATGCCCTGCATCACAAGACTGGAGCTACCCCTTACTGGATAGTCCGAATACGATCACCCCACGGTTAGGATCAGCAATCGCCCACTCAGCCGAATGAAAGGGATATCTAGACAGGGACGACCTTACCCTAATTGGTTGCTCGACACTTAGCCTTGTGTGCACCTCCCCTGTTTTAGCCATTCTTGGTTGATGAGGCTCGAGGTTAAGCGTTCTCTTTTTAGCATGCATTCAATTAGAATGCTCATCGTCCTCCTGACGATGTTGTAATAGCATTCGCCATACTAGCCTATTCTGGGTCCGAACGGAACCGATGGAACTATTCCTACCACATCCATTTTGGAATCACCCTCAGGATTTGTAGCGATTATCCCTTGCACTTCACTACTCCATCCTTGACTCCAAGATCTTGTCTTCTTCACGAAAATGTTCAAATTGGATCGAAGTGATTTTCGAGAAATTAATCCCAATCCCGGTCTCTTCCAAACGATCAGCGCATTGGCCAATATTGATAGTTGTTTGTTTAACTATCATATAACCTCCACAAACAACCATCAGCCTTAATAATTTCTCAAATTATTTATTTATTTCAAAATATCTTCACAAGATATATTTTCCACACTTCAACCCTTTTGAAAACAGTTTTCAAATTACTTTTCTCTAGCGGAATAAATTCCCACCCAATTGTTTTATTTTCCCTGAAAATCACCAAGTTTTAATACTTAGATTCAAAAAATAATTTAAATCACTTTATACAAAAATATATACTTTAAATACTTAAAATAAAAACTATTTAAAACACTTTATTTAAAATACTAGTTATGAAATTTTATAACAATTTCTCATGTAAAACTTAAGTCAAAACAAATCTTAAAATAAAAGTTATGAAATTCTATACAAGTTTTTCGAATAAAAACTTAGCCAAACTATCTTTAAAATAAAACTACTTTATAAAATATAAATATTAATAATTATCTTTTTAAATCATAATACCACTTAACCTTTAAAAATAATTACTACTATAACTAGTTTAATAAATATTTACCTTTAAAATTTTAAACAATTTAAATAATATTTTATCAAAAACATTCTTTTAAAACAACTTTAAAACTTTTAACTTATACTAAAAAATCTGCTTTGAAAACGTACTTGGCTTCTCAGGGAAATACACTTTTATTTCTCACCTTTAAAAATAAACCACTATTTATTTTTAAACAAATCACCCATTTCTTTATAAATTCTCACAGTGAATTTATACTTCCAAATATCCACTGATATCTTATTTCACTTTATAAACCCAGTTTATAAATTCCATAGTCCATTAAAAATAAATTCCTTTACTTACTCAATTTATTTCGAACTCATTAATTTTAGATTTAACTTCTTTATTATATTTTGAAAACTTATTTAAACCGAAAATACCAATTTCATACCTTTCCAAATTTCTTCTTTATCTTTCCCAAACAAATTTAAACCTTGTATTTAAAAATCAACTTTTAACCTTTTCCATTTCATTCCTTAATTTATCCAAATTCTCTGTATAAGATTCTCTCTTTATTTCCCTTCAAAAATCCAAATCTTTATATTTTTGATAACTTAATATACCTAAATATATTCAATCAAAGCATAACATCCAATATTTTCAATTACCAATATAGTCAACATAATCCGTTTCAGATTATCACATAAACCACATTACAAAATATAAAATAAATCCAACATTTTGGGGAATCCAGTTGGATTGCTCTAACGTGTTTTCCTGCATCCACAGATGTTAGCATAATATAAAAATACAAATCCCACTTCGAGGGGGATATCGCGGTATATAAGATCATCTGTTATTACGCGGGGCGCATACGGTCTCATCCGCTATATAATGCGGTAACTCAATCACTCTCATATATGTGTATATTATGTATAATATCACATCCAGTCAATTCAATCATTCAAACAATAATGTAAATTTAACTATTTAAATTAAAATGGTAATCCAAATGAGTGAGATTAACTCACCTTTGATTTTATTGTTCGCAATCCATTCCCATGTTGACTAGTTTCCTTCATGATTTCAGACCTTGTATAACACTACGTAATTTATTAATCACTTGAATTGATCGAAAAATTAGTTACTATTTATTTATTTAATGTAAATTAATAATTTAATTTTGATCTAATATTCCTTTTAATAAATTATTCTTAGTAACTAAATAGCTAAATAAGTTTGTTAAATAAATTAATCATCCTAAGTACATTTATTTTCTTTTCAAACTTTATCAATATAAACTAATTTTTTGTTTTTCCTATGTATATTAAAATAGGTGGGTGTGTGTGTATATATACACATGTGTATTTTTATTAGGAATTAGTTTTCTTTTCTTGCAAATAACATAGTAAGATTTCTGTATATATGCATATACATATATAAATCTATAACTTTGAAGAAAACAATTTGTATTTATAAAAATTACTGTCATTATATATAAAAAAAAATTCTGTATAAATATCTTTCTCTGACTTAAAAGGGTTTCTATTTTAAATGTTATATAAAATTTTAGTTCCTCAATCTAAATATATTTTAAATTTACTATTTAGCCTTACTTACAGTAATGAAGAGAAATTAAAAAAACAATACGCTAACAAACCGCATGAGCCCGCCCACCTAAACAGCGTTCGTTCCCCAAAATCTGTCGATCCCCTCTTGATTGCGGCGAACAACCCTTCGGATACCATTGCCTCATGCCACTAGATGCTTGAAAGGATAACCAAACTCCCCCATTGCGATGCCAATCATGCCCCTAGCCTTGCCAAAGATTAGAGTCAACCTCGCTCCTCGATTTCCTTAATTAGCTTTGCTTCACCACAAACTCGAACATGAGAAATGGAGATAAGAGATCGGAAGATTCTCTTGATGCTTGCGACCTTTGAGTTTGTACAATCGAGTACAGGCGACTCTCGATATCCCTCTTGAGGGTCGTGAATTCAATATTTTTTTATTTTATATGACTTCGTTTGAGATCGATTTTTGAATTCGAGCTGAGGATTACGAATTTGAATTTGGAAATGAGGAATTGGGAATTGAATTGAAGGGGGCATTCGATTTGTTGTCTGCCATTGTGATTAGATTTTTCTTTTTTGAAGAAAAAAGCAAGCTCGGGTTTTTCTTTTTAATTACTATTTCATGTGCTATTATTATTTTTAAGGAATACACGTGTCCTTAATGAAGACACGTGTTTTAAATTTTGTTACGTGTCTACAGGCTTGCAACACAATTATTTTATTTAAATTTAGATTTAAATTCAAATCGTCTCGATAAATGCAACTAAAAATATCGACTTCCTATCGAGGATGCCGCTAGGCATTTATAATGTTAGACCCCTATTCCGAAAGCAATGGAAAAGGTTCTAAGTACTAATTCGTTCGTATGGAGAAGATAGCTTTATGGACTCAGTTATTATATTGAATTATCAATATATATTTCAGCGTGTTTATATATCATACGACCTCACGACAACTCCAAACACAACAAAAATTGAAATCCCATATTAATACCCTATTACGGATCCAATGGAACTGGTTTCGTCGAAATCCGAGATTGTGCCTCAGATGGCTATTTTTAAATATCAATTTAAACAATATACTTTAAAACCGAACAAAACACTTCCAATTCAATTCTAAAGCTTTCATTATCTACAATATTATTAATATAAATTTCTAAGCTTTAAAATATTTTTAACAAGCGTAAATTGAAGATTCAATATTTCATCCAATTTCAAAATTATTGAATTCAATAATTTAATTGCCAAATAGATAGTGATATTTGAAATTCAAGTTCAACTAACTTTCAAATATTTAAAATCAATTAAATATTTCATTTTCAAATATCTAAAAATCCCAGGTTGTCACAATAACTATGAAATTGTTATGAATTATTTTGACTATTAGGATGTTTGATTGTGATGGGTGCCGTTGATTGATGTTTTGGACGATTTGGACATATATATATATATATATATATATATATATATATATATATATATTCTCTTATCACCTAGTAAATTATTTATAGTATATAAAACTGCAAACTGATTTATTTCAAATAAATTAAGAAATAGGTTGAAATGATATATACATATGACATTTATTTTGGATTGAAATGATATATATCCATTCCTGAAATTAAATTGAAATAACTGATCACTTGACTATAGGATATAAAATTATATAAGGACACCGGATTGTTAAATTAAAGGATTTTAAAAAATTTGATTTGAAATTTATTTAATTGAATCTGATTTAAAGAAATAAAAATCAAACTCGTGGAAAATTGAATTATTTTCGAACATGAGCTCGAAATGTTGAAATTTATATCTGTTAAGTAATAAAGTAACGTAAATTGATATTTCATTAATTAAGCTCGGAATTTAATTATTCCGGACATCGAATTAAACAATGAAATTAGATTTGATTTAAATGATTTAAATCATTGCTTTAAAATCAAACTCGAACTTGATATATATTGAAGTGGTTTGAAATTAAGAATTAAATCGGAATTTATTCAACTTCGAATTAAAATTGAAATCAATTGGAATTGAAAGTGCGATTTTATTAATTCGAAATCTAAATCGATTTATTTGAATTGAAATTGGGATCGAAGTTAATTCGGATTGAAATCGAAATGGAATCGGTTAAATTGAAATTGAAATGGATTTGAACTAGAAGCTTTAAAATTGAATCAGTTTCACTTTGAAACTATTTTTAAATAAATTATTTTAATACAAACTATTTAAAATCTGTCCTTTTAATTGTTCAAATTATTTCAGATTTTTCAGACTATTTTATTATATTAACCATTTTAATATTTAAACTATTTTATATCAAACTATTGTAACCATTTTAGCCATTTAAACTGAGACGACCCGACTTCTTATCTCCAGGAAATCGCATCATCTTGAAGAAAGAAAGGGATATAAGAAGAAAAGAAAGAGAAAGAAGAAACAGAACAACATCAGAGAACTCACAGCGGAACGAATGAAATATAATATATCCCATAAAATATTACATAGTATCCTATTACATCAGAGTACACAACTTAAACAACAGATAATAGACAGTTATAAACTTCTGCCTAACTATACAACTCAAGTATACAAGATACAGACATAACATACACAGCGGAATCATAATATTTATCTACACGTCGAAGCCTCATGCTCCATAACTCCTCCAGAATTCATCAAGCTAACCTGAATCACTTGACTACTCATACATAATATGAGTATCCAAGAGTTTAATAAAACAGAAAATAAACACTCGGGTCAGACAGGGGTCTGGTGTGAGTAAACGGGTTAAAATTGCTTAACTTTAGAAAACCTTTGAAAAGAAAAAAGTATAACGTAAGACTTCCCACACATAAACATGGAAAAGTTTTACCTTACGCTAACCAAAACATTTGATAGGAAATCCAGTGATATTATAATAGTGTCTAGGGTTTTCAAAATAAAATATAGAAATAGCTGGAATGCTTACATCTCACGTTCCAACATAGTTGGGCACAATCAAAACCGTGCAGGCACTTATTGGATTTGGATTCCATACAATGGCAGGGCTACTGGGGTACCGCCCGTCACAGTACATGGCCTAGATCAACATACCGAGGAGTACTCCCACTCCCCTGGAACACAAGGCCGGAACCATCCCTTACTGGACAGTCCCGAACAAGATAACCCCGCAGTTGGCCGCGACCCAACTGCCCACACAGCCGAATAAAAAGGGACCTCTAGACAGGTGTAAATCTTGCTCTCAAGTGGGGGCTACCTACGAAGCCTTGCTGCACCTCCCCTGTTTTAGCCATTCCCGGTTGATGAGGCTTGAGGTTACAATTACCTTTATAGAACACATTTATCTTAGAACGCTCATCGTCCACCTGACGATGTTTTGAAAGCATTCAATCCATACAAGTTCGTTTCGGGTTCGAATGAAACCAAAGGCACTATCTCGATGCACTCATTATTGGAATCACACTCAGAGTCAACGACCATAGCCCTTGCACTCTGTTTCTCCATCTCGAATCTATAAGCACTATTCCGTCAAACTCATTACGGAATCACCCACAGAGTTATACTGACGTATAGTCCTTACACCTCGAGTCTTCACTTGCTCTACTTGGATTCATGTCCTAACGTTTAATTATAATCGATGTGGTTTTCGGATATCCAAATATGGAAACCCGATCCCAGTCTCACTGAAACCAAACGCCATTTTAATGTCCAAGTTGTACTTAAGGGTTTAAACAGTTTAACTTATATTCAGGATGATATATAAACAGATAGAAGAATCATATTATCACAATAGATAATTCTTATCAATATTCATCTTCACAAAGCAGCATATCATATAACAAAGATATCCAATATCAACCAGTATCAACCAATATCAAACATCCAATATCAACCAATCATCCAATACCAATTTCCAAATATTGATCATCCAATATCAATCAATTAACCAATATTAATCAATCAATCCATATTAATCAACCATCCAAAACAGAATTGATTATTTCTTAATCAATTGAATTACCATAATCCTTCTTCATTAATTATTATTTCTAAATAAAATAAATTAATCATCTCTAATGATTTTCCTTAATTAATCTTCCTTGATTTATTATATTTAATTACATTCAAGTAATTATCCTTAACCATATATAGTAATTAAATCTTTAATTACTATCATTAATTACAATAATTAATGATCATTCATTTACTTCTATTAATTAACTATAATTAATTGCATTAGACCTCAATTAATTACAATAACTAATCATTCTTAAATTAATTACTTATATTAATCAACCTTGATTAATATCATTAATCACACTAATTAATGGTCCTTATTAATTAATTAATAATACTTTAAATAATTAACTTATAATTAATTAATTCATTAATCATAATTATTAATTAACAATTTGTAATTACTTATCTTAATTAATTAACTTCTTAATTAATTAATTTAATTCTTGATTAATTAATCCAACTAATTAATCTTTAATTACTTTATTAAGTAATTATTAAACAATTAAATTAATAAATAAATCCTTAATTAATTACTTTATTAATTAATTTTATTAATTACCTTTTGTAATTAATCTTAAATTAAATTCATTAATTAATTAATCACATTGATTAATTAACTAAATTAATCAAGTAATTAACTCTTAATTACCTACATAAGTAATTTTGTCTAAATTACTTCTATTAATCAATCCTGATTACTTCCCTAAATTTATTACCTTAATAAGTAATTAATTCCATTATTAAATATTTCTTAATCCTTTAATTATTTAATTACTTCATAATTAATTTATCTCAAAACCATTATATAAATCAATTCTTTAATTGATAACAACAAATGATTACCCAATAATAATTTCAACTAATTACTCCTACGAGTATTTAGTTACTTCCATAAGTAACATCCTTTTTCAATTACATTCAATTATTAACCATTAATTACTTCATTAAGTAATTTCACTTAATTAATCCATAATTAAGTGATTATATAAATTTAAATAAATAATTAACTAATTATCTAAAATTAACTAAACAATTAACAAATTAACTTCTAATATTAAAGAAGATCTTTAATTAATTATGGAAACATTATTCTTAATTATACTTTATTTATTAACAAATCATATTTAAATTAAGTACTCTTATGTTCATATAAATAATAAATTAACCATATTCATCTTCAAAAATAAATTATTTGAAATAATCAAATTTTATTAACCCTAAAGACAAATTTATCCAATTTGGTTTACATAATTATAATTTAATTTTTGGAAATAAAGTATTTAGAACAAATTTCCAAATTTAAACATTTTAAATTTATCTAATTTCAAACCTATTTATTTACAATATAGATTGAACTTAGTTTTAACATTACTTCACAATTTTAACTTAAATCTTAAATTCAAATTCTCCTTTTAAATTGAATTCTTTTTAAAACATAATTAAGATAATTATTTTTAAGATCAAACATCTTAAAATATTTTTATATGTAAAATATAAATTCAATTTACATTTAGAAAGATTAATTAACCTTTCTTCTAAGAAACAAGTTTTAACTTGAAAATTCTTTTCCTTTTATAAAGCTAAATTTGATTTATTTACTAAGAATAACATATTCAGTTTGCAACTTATTATTTTTATAAAAAAACTAGAGCATTAAAATATCGTTGCTGAAAGTCTCGGGTCAAACCCGAGTAAAACTACAAAAGAACTCGAGCAAGACTCGAAGCAAACCAACTCAACATGACTTCGAGTCCTACCCAGCATCTTCACGAGCCAAAACTCGAACTCCATTCATCTTCCCCAAATCCTTTTCCCAACCCCAACTGTGCACGAGAGACACGGTGCATATGCACCCCCGCCGCCGACCTCCATCGTCTATCGCGACGATCCTCCATAGTCCCAAAACCTTTCGCGAGCACGATCCCATACGCAGATCCATCCCAGCAACATCGAATCGAAATATGACCCATTAGCTCGAAAACATCTGCAGGTCACTGTCCAAAACCACCCTCAGCCGACGAACTCGACGTCACCAGAACTCGCCGACTCCACCATCGGAATGCCACCACCATGAATATCAATACTTCCCAACGCCAACGAACTCGATCATCAAACCCAGTCGTAAAGTCACGACAATCAAGCCGAACTACAATGCAAGCCTAAACCTATTTACTTCAATTCCCAACAAATTATCCAACTGAAAAATTCTTATGCATTTTTCCCTTAATCATCATCACTCAAACAATACTCGACCAAGAAATCAGACCAAATAGTTGCGTATCTCGACAACAACCACCAAAAACCCCAAAAAGGTTCAAACCCAAAATTCTCATCAAATACCTAGTTAAAAATTTTTATTTCTTCTTCTAAAATCATGAATTCGTATGACAAACACAATTATATCCTCTTTAACAAAAATTAGGATAATTGATTTTTAACTACAATCTGATTTTACTGTAACTTCCTATTTATATACACTTGTAGCTTAAAAAATTATGAAACTAATTTAAAAATTACTATCAATCTATAACATACACTTTTCATTCATATAACAAGTTCAAACAAGTGATAGACTAGAAGGATTTTGGATTTTAAAAGATGAAAGTCAAATTCTGCTCAAACAACAGAGTTTAAAATTTCAAATTTACAGGCACCAAGTACTCATGATAATCATACATTCACATATTCAAATGTTCATTATCAAAGCAAGGATTCATTTGCATGCAATATTATTTAACTATAAATTGAACAAAATCTGTTTTTAAATGATTGCTCACCTCTGATATATATGCAGAGCAGAACAGGCTTGAATAACTTTAAATCTGAAAATGCTTTAATTTTACTTGCTTGTTGAAATTGAATCCATACATGTTGAAATCTTTGCATGCATACAACTTGAGGTTTCAGTTGTTGAAACTTGTAATTGATCATTAAATTGAATTACATGTTGATCTTTATTTGGATGCAGGTTGATTCAGATTGCAAGTTGATGTTGCAGCTTTTACTTTGAAATGCAGATTCAAATTTGAAGGTTGAATGCAGATTTAATATGAAAGTTGCAGATTTCATTTGAGATGCAGGTTTTGAAAGTTGAGAAGAACATAAATTTGCAGATTTTTAATTTTGCTTTTGATTTTTGCTGTATGGTTTAAGTTCAGATTTGAAGTAAATTCTAGTTTTGAAAAACTTTCTAGTTTGGGTAAAGGAAAGAACAAAGGAGTGATAGTGTTTGTGAAAAACTGATTTTCTTTTTCTTTCTAAAAACATTTATTAGAATTTAAAATTGATATGTTGCCACATGTTGATAATTTGAACAAATGTCATAAACATGTTTAATTTCTTTACAAATGTTATTAAAAAGTGTAAACATGTTCACACATGTCTTTAAGTGTTTTATTATTAATAAATTCTTATTTAATTTAAATGCAATTATAAACATAATTAAGTTACTTTGTTAATAAATGCTTACTTATGTATTCATATGTATTTATAAAATGTTTATACACATGAGTGAAATGTTTTTATGAAAATAAGCTTTTGGATTTTAATAAATACAAGTGTGAAATCTTTGTAAACCTTTATTTTATAAATAGCTTACCTTTTAAAGAAAATATTCTAATACAAATAAAAATGCAAATAATTCCTATATGTGTATTTAAAATATAAAACATTTATACATATGCATTTATAACTATTTTAAATTAAACACTTTAAAGAAAACATAAAGAAAACTTTAATTAAATCCTTTATAAGTTATCATATTAAAATAAATATCCATCTTATATTTGAAAACAAATAAATTAAACTAAATTAACTTTTGAAAATAAAATTTCTAAACAAAGCTTTAAGTAACAATATCCATTCATATATCAATTATTAATAGATTTAATTAAATTTTCAAAACAATATCAAATTATAACATATACGTACATATATTACAATTTGAAAATTCATTTTTAATTAAAATAGAAGATATCCTATTCATAATATATATATCAAATGTATATATTATAAACAGAATAAATATTTAATTAGTTTTTTTGAAAAACACTTCTTATCAAATTTAAATTGTCAGAAAGATATAAATTACAATTATCAGATTAAATATTTATTAAACATAAAAGAATAAATTTATCAGTTTTAAATTACAATTATAAAGAAAATTACCAAACCAATTAAATTATTAACGCAGATTATTAAATTTTTATTGCCCAAAATTTCCGGGTCGTTACATAAACTATTTTAATTATTTAAACTATTTTAAAAATCTTCAAACAATTTTCTAAAAATTCAAACTGGTCTGAGTGGGATTGTTTATAGTTAAATCTTGGATTTAAATGCGAACTGGGTTAAAGTGAAGTTATAACCTAAACTGAAATTCGAATCAAAAATTTGAAGTGAAATCGATATATCGAACTGAGTAGACATTTTGAAGTAGAATATGATTTTTGAAGCGAATATGATGATTTTGAAATAGATTTGATTTTGAAGTAAATATGATATTTCGAAATGAATTTGATTTTTAAGTGAATATGATAATTCGAAATGAATTTGATTTTGAAGTGAATATGATATTTTG
The DNA here is from genome assembly GCA_030765085.1 of Allium cepa. NCBI lineage: Eukaryota > Viridiplantae > Streptophyta > Magnoliopsida > Asparagales > Amaryllidaceae > Allium > Allium cepa. Next base: position 878,273,366 of record CM060931.1, on the reverse strand, counting down.
ATCTCAAGTTTGAATTGTTTTGAAATGTAAAAGAATCAACCGGTGTATAAAACGACGTTTGTTTGTTAAAGAGACCGGGGCCACTTATTGGCATACTCTTTGTCAATATTGGAACCACTTTAACAACTATGTACGTGGAGTGATGATCCAGAATGAAGTGGTTGGATTTTGAATACGTTTGCTAGATTTAAAGATAGATAATGATGATGGATTAGCTTGGCACTTATGTTGATTTGAAATAACTAAAACAGGAGCCGTATCGGCCAAGCATGTTAGCTACCTCGAGCGGACACAGTTCTTCATATTACCATCATTTACATTGTGATTGACTGGTACGCACCCTCCGATTTTGGGAGCATTGGACGCAGTGGGTGATCGTGGCTATGATGCGTTACCACAATCCGAGAACGGTAAACTGGTAGTATCCTACCTTGGGCATGGCCTCACGTGCCTTGTCATACTTTTATCCTTCTACCGGACCCCTAAGTTATTAATTTAGTGTTGTCGTATCACGGCGCATCCCTATCCACCGATGGTTTACTAGTGTTTTATATGCAATCCGTACGATAATGGTTAAAAACGCGTTAAGGGGGATCAATGTAAAGACTTAACACTATTTTGATATTTATTTTAATAACTAGACATTATATATGTAGTGTATTCTACTATATATAAGTATTTTTACCGATCCTTAAGAGAAGGAAAATCCCGTAACATCTCTTGAGTTATTACGTGCACGTTATACACTAGATAGGAGATGTGAAACTATATAAACATCTCTAACGCCATGACAATCATGTTATACGTGATATCGATTTGACTCACATAATAATATTTTAGTCCTGACTCGAGTGTTTTGTCTTTTCATTACGCTCGGGTAAGCCCTGAGTTTTCAGCTTATTGAAGATTTATTCTAGAGGACGAAGAAGAAGATTTGGTATATTATTACTATTATTATTCTCTGCATCATGTTGTCTGCTACATTATTTTACTTATCCCTATTGTATATATATAACTATGATAAATGTTGCATAAATTATAATCAAATGTATAGTAAATAGCTTCATGAACTGTTTATTTGATTATTATATTTTATTATTTTGCTGCGAGATTCTGTGTTTGTTTTCTTCTTCTTTTCATAATTAACCCCAATGATTATCTATATTTTGAATTTTTTAGGTTGGACATGTGCAGATTATTGTCGATTTGAAACTTCCAAAATATAGGTCGTCATAATTTTCGAATTTTGCATTCAACAAAAATCCAAAAATTTCTTCGTAAAGGTCAAATTGTTCAAATAAATCATTAAGTGAAAAAAGAGCTTCATCTATTACATGAAAAAGTAAGTAGTTCCAAGATTATCACCCATAGATTGACATCCATGAGCATCAACTTCCATATTCTCGTCAAAATGCTTCTTTCTATGAAAAATTCTATTTTTAGCAAATACAGGTTCATTGCCAATTTCATCGGTGAGTTCTTTAACTTCATTTATCATGCTTGCAAATCCATCTTTTCTACATTTCTCAAAAAATGCAATAAACTCCTTTATTTTAGTAATTGCATATTCAATATTCATTTCCTCACGTTCAAGTATTTGTTAACTCGATTAATACTATCCAATGTAGTGTATCAAATATATACTTAATCAAGAATTCGTATCCTTATAAAGCTTTTTGACATAAACATTTAGCTTCATCCTCATGATATTATCATCATTATACTTTCTTGAAATTTCAATAAAAACATCTCTAAACTTCGAAGGTCTTTAAACAGCTTGCAACAAGATAAACCCTGTTTAATTCATTTGAGTAAACTATTCATTTTCATTCATGTTCTTCTCCTCATTGATAGCTACTAGAATAATGTTTTGAAAAATGTCTATGATATATTTAATTTATAGGAATTTTTTAAATATTTTTCACAATATTAATAGGACCTTGCTTAAAAAACATTATCCTTGTACTATCAGTTACCCTTCCCCATAATCCTAAGTCATACTTGACATCAACATCGATTTCAAGATCTAGCAGTATCAAATCAACAATAACTTAATTCGCATCACTCATATTACCATCTACATCTTCTTCAATTATATTTCATTTTTCATTTTGAATTGCATCTTAATAAACATATTCATTTAGCATATTTACATCAACGCTTTCATTTAAACTTTAGTAGTTCACTGTTCACATCAACAGTAGATAGATTCAGCTAAACTATATAATTATATTTAAATCATATAAAATGGATTCAAGCAGACACATTAATCTACCTCATCTCAATAGTAGGATAAATAAATTGTTCAAAGAACAAAGTCTACTTATTTGCAAAACTAGCAACAACAAAATTCTTATTGAGCAGATAGGATGATTGCGTTTTATTATTATCATTTGTTGATTTAAGGGAATAAGTATTAATAATCTTGTGTTGTAAATTTTCATTTGTAAAATACTATTTTTCCTACATTATTTACTATGTTAATCATTTATATTTAAATGTTATACATTATGAGATTATGAACATAGTGCGTCTTTTTATATGTTGGTTTAATCATTCATCGATCCCCTTTTTATAGCATTTGTTGTAAATTTATAAATGATACCTGACAACATTTAATGTTAGTCTTAGGTGTTAGGAATAGTTGAACATCACACCAACCTCTTTGTTCTCTACACCTACATGTAGAGGGTTACACCCTTTCCAGTTCACTAGTATAAATTTTTGATGATCCAATGATCAACAACATTTACATTCTGGTGATACCGTATCAACACTAACTCGTAGTTGCATATAAACGTTCAATGACACCTCAGACCGTGAAGCACCCTATTAGCCCTCTAATTTCCACCACATTCTTTCATTTAAAATATATTTGTTCTTTATCCTTCACTTTATGCTATTATTTAAATTGAACGTATGGTGTAAATCGAAGAATAAAGGTGTAATGATAATGAGCTGTAACACAAGAATTGGCTACACCTCATTTTTAATATACCAAAATGTGGTGTAGCTGATACTTGTTATATATATATATCCGTGTGTGTCTATATATGTGACGATCCAACCGCGATACTTAATTAGCGAAGAACATTACAAATAATGTCGTCTACTAATTCGGAGGATACAACTTGTTAAGGGCGATCAAATGTGAATATTTCTCTATACTAACACTGACACTTCATTTATACATATTCACTTAATATCTAAACTAATATTTGATGTGTACAGTATTAATACAAAGTAATAGACACAACAATTTCTTGAAATCAGAACAATATATCATATAAACATCAGTCACAGATGATAGCAGAATAGAAATCTCAACTTATACATATACAAATTGTGAGTCTACAAAATAAAACACCGAACTCACATAACATACAAGTTTAAAATTCTCTAATATTAGTTATACATTTAATATACAAAATCCAAATTTCCTAAATAGGATAAACTAAAAGTCCAAATGTTCTTCCTCTTGCTGGCCCAACCATCCAAAAGTTGACTGTCATGTAACCTGAAAAGTCTCGTCCTAACCCGACCAAATTAACATTCAGGTTGGACTATCTCTAATATCCAATAAGTTGAGAACAACATATAACACAAGAATAAATATACATTGGTAATACAAATGTCTAAGAAATAGCTAGCCACAAGATTAACTTAACTTAGAATTTGTCACAATACACAGGTTTATCCATTTAAGTCACGAACACAAATTAGTCACTAAACACTGAATTTATAGAACAAAGCATGACATCTCTAAGCACAAAAATATCAATAATTAAATTTAAAATCCATCACAGGGAACAAGAATATATATCTTTATTTCACTAACACCGATTAGTCATAAAATCCTAATTTCCCTAATCCAAGAGATCTTAATCAAAACAATCGTGATGACCGTATACAGAACCGTGAAAAGCAAATAAACAATTTGGTATCACACGAACCGATACCAAGGATCATACACAGGATGAAGGCACGGAATTATGGAATGATCTTAAGGGAAGCCAGTGTGACTTAATATTTTAGGTTAATTTTATAGTATTACATTAGGAAAGAAATCTTGGAGTAACTTCTTAAGGATCGAGCTGACACTTGCCGCACACCAAAAGAGAGTCAACCTAAAGTGCCAAATACTATCACCTTCAGTAATCATTAGAACATAACCATACCGTATGATGAAATCCAAGTATTTGCTAAAAGCTAGTAAATATCACTTATTACAAATACCATTGGAAAACCCGAACTACATTGTTTTAAGGATCTAGCAACCACTTGTCGCATACCAGAAGAGAATAAATTCTAAAGTGTTAAATACTTTCCCAAATACTATCACAAGAATTTAACCAAGGCATCCCATACTACCTGGTGGAATTTGAGTATTCACTAATGGGTTGGTAAATTCCACTCAAAGATTCTATTCAATGATTTATCGTATTCAACTAAACGTTGTTCGAAAGCATTTAAAACAATCGACAACATTAAGTCAAATAATAGTATTTTCCAAATTATAGAATTAAGGTTCTTAAACAATTTTTCTCTCTGATTTTTATTGTTTAAAAAAAACACTTGTTATAATTTTCCATAAATCAACTTATTATTTAACTTTAAATAAGTGTTCGTTTGTTTAATAAAACAATTTATAACCCTGAATTGTTCCAAGACTCCACTTATATATATACAAAGTTGTCTCAAATTTATGTATACTTGTATTATTCACAAAATTATGTTTTAAAACAATATTTAATTACTCTTCTAGATCCATAATAAAATATAACCATTTTATTTTGAAACGAACTAAGTTTATAATTTTTAAAACTACATTTCCAAATTCCATGAATCCTATATTATTTATTTAATAAAATCATAATACTTATATTCTAATCTATAATCACTTTTTTATATAAAAATAGATTAGATTTATATTTCCAGAGTCATATTTCCAATCCATAAATATTTTACTAACCATGCTTAATATATAAAATAACTTGCTAAAAAAATCATTTTTAATATTTATTAACTTAACTTAGAAATAAGTCTTTTTCGTAAAACTACTTGTATAAGAAGCTTATTAACTTATTTCATTTAACTCAAATTTAGGATATAATGATCTGCGTTTACGACTGATTAAATTTCATAATTTTACAAAACTTAAAACAAGAAATTTTAGCACATTATCTAAGCTTTCCATAATTCAATAGTTATCAAATACCAATATGCAACATAAAAGTTATGGCTAAAACAATTTATGTGTTTCAAAGCTAAGATTAAAACACAGGACAAAGAGGTTATCTCTTCTTAAACCCAAATTACTCTTAGTAAACTGTAGATTCATAGAAAGTGATGAACATAAATGTTGTTTCTATAATAATACCTTTTAACCGAAAAAACCTCACTTAATTTTAATCTACCAACCAAAAGTTATGGTGGTTTTAACATCAGATTTAAACTAAGAAAATTGCATGGAGCAGAGCTACACCATGAGTTTCAAACCCAATTTCGAAGCAGAATTTCAAAATGTAATTAAAAGACAACTTGTAGCTTACTATAGAAACTTTCTACCACAAAAATATTAAGCCAACTTGGATCATTTTGTACTAGGTTATCACTATTTTACTACAGTTGTTTTCACAAACAACAACCGAATAATCATCCAAACTCACAATCTGTCATCACACAACAAATACATCAAACCAGAAATTTGAAGATAGACGCAAGAGGATTAATTCACCCAAAATTCTTTAATTAACTTGCCAAAACACCCCTATTACAAAAAATCAATTTCAGCAAGCCTTAGTTTTGCCTCAAACCCAAATGAAAACAACAAACATCAAACACTATAAATTACTAAAATCAATTGTCTATAAGATGGATTAGGGTTAGTGAAACTTACTTTGATTTTCTCCAAATTTTCTTGAGTTGTATTTGGATTTTAAAATTCTTTTTTTTTACGTTCTAGGTTTTGAGAAAAATGGCGGAAGTGGCTTCTGCTTTTTCTGAAACAATGAATGTATTAGAGATTGTAATTGAGAAGGAAATTTTTTTATTTTTACTTAAATTCTTAATGGGCTAGGTTTTGTATTAAATCCAATAAGGACCCAATGCATTTCTATTTTAAATTAACAAAGGCATGCCTGGAAGGTAACAAAAACTGAATACATATATATCAAAACTCAGGTACTCCTAAGACGAGTTTCGGCAAGGCCACCACCCATCACACCCAATATCGAGCTCCGGCACGGCCATCTCCAATATTAAGGTGTTAGAAGTACCTAAAAAACTAGTGAAAAGACAAAAACTACTAGATGATGTCCCAGAATAATGAGGAAGCTCCAATCAACTAAATTAGAAGAGGTGAATAAGCACCTGCACTGAAGTGGATCTGCTGAAAAGAGAAACCGCTCTGAAGCCTCTAAATCCGAGGAGAAACTACTAGTAGTCCTAGATAAAGGTACTCTGCTCTGGTGACCTCTCTACCATCGGATGTCCAGCAATCTAAAGATATGAAAACCTGCAAAATGAATCTGATATCCTATCGCCCATACCAGTAACTGGAAATGACTAAAGAAAAAATTAGAATGATACATATATTTGTATATTTATATAATAAATATACAAATATATGTATTTATATAGAAGGAAATCAAAACCTAAAAAAGACTAACTGGACAATAATAGTACAAATGAAGAACCTAAAAACCAAAACCAAACAAGACTAGTACAAATATTAAGATAGATTTATCTTATGAACCTTTAATCATAAGTAAGTTATGATTTGAAGTGATATCATTATCTAAATTAGAGAAAATATTAATAATACTATTATTAATGTTAAAAAAATTATTGTTTTGTTTAATTTTTTTTAATACTTTGATTTACCATGTTAAGATACCTTTTGAAAAGAATATTTTTAGCTAAATTATATTTGGTGTTGGAGATCCAATTAAAACAAAATGAAGAAATTGTAAAAATCAATTTGTTTAAATGAAAATATTATTATTGAAAATTCTTTGATTTCTTTCAAACCAAATAAACCAACTAATAATAATGAATAGAGTGTCCAGTAAAAATCTAATATTCTTTTTAAACTTAAATCTATAATTATCCCAGTAGAATTCACAATCCGAAATTATAGTTGTTATATTAAAGTTAAAAAATTTAAGAGTATTAATTAGAATATAATTAGAATCCATACAATTAAAGTATATATGATTAATGTACTCAAGATACACATTACAATGATAACATTTACTGTCATTTTGATTATTTTTCTCTTTAAAAATTCAATTGTATTAAGTTTTCCATGAAGAATTAACCACATATGAATTATGGATTTGGAAGGAGCATTAGATTTCTATATATGTCTAAATGAGTTTTTTATTGTACCCGAAAAATTAATGAATCTGTAGAAAGAATTAGAAGTATATTTCTTACTTTTATCCCATTCCCAACTAATAAAATCATTTTCATTATCAATATTATAAAGATTTAATCTGGCATAAAGCAAAGAGAGTTGTCTAAAAGTTGAATTAGCTAAAATTCTGTTAAAATTGAAATTCCAAGGAGGATCATTTTCAGTAGAATAAACTTCATTGATTAAAGCATACTTAAAGCTACAAATTTCATACAGATCCTTAAATTCTATTTTAAGAGACAAGATCGAAATCTAATGATCATGCCAAAATGAAGTACCAGAATGAACGATTATATTTATTCCTAAACTAAATATCTCATTGCATTTTAAAATGTTTTTCCAAAAGTTAGATATACTTTGAGTGACAGGAGAAGCAATTTGATATAAATTGCTATTTCCATTATAGTAATAATTAGAAATGATCTCTTTCAAAATAGCGTTATCATTTATGTCTTTAAACTTCCAAAGCCATTTACCTAACAGAGACAAATTCATATCACACAAATTAATAACACCTAATCCACCTTCCTTTTTCGCCTTACAGACGGTTTCCCAATTAACTTGACATTTAATATTATCTTTAAAGTTTTCTCCACTCCATAAGAAATCTGTTCTAATCTTATCGATTTTATCAATATCCCAATCTGAGAATAAATGTAAAGGACATCCAATAAATTAGAAGAGCTGATAAAATTGAATTTACCAAAACTAGTCTGCCTGCTCTAGATAGAAATCTCCCATTTCAGATAGAAATCTTATTTTCATTTTTATCAATGATAACAATCCAGCCATCATGTTTGAGTTTGGTGGGTCTAATCACAAAACCGAGGTAGTCAAAAGGAAAGTTCATAGTTTCACAATTAAGAGTATTAACAACTAAGTTTTCAACTTTATCAAAATAATTTAAAACTAACACATTTAAATTCAAGAATGTCCCCGTACTTTAATTAAATAAATGATGTTTTTAAATCTAATGAAATTCTTATTTATTAAAATGAGCATTAACTTCTAAAATGTTTATTTGCAAAAACGATTACTTCATAATATTAGATTAAGAATTCTCATATTAAAAAAAATTCCATTTATTATTTAAATAAAACACTTAAGTTCTAATTTCTCAACATCAATAAATGAGAAGTCAAATTTCTCATTAAAATTTCTAGTTTAAACTTTCTATTTAACTTTTTCCAACAATACCAAAAAATCAGGGTTGTCGACTACACCTAGTTTCTAATGCACCCCTATTTTCCCTAATTTCAATCATACATCCCAATTTAACCGATATGTATATTATTAAATTGGAACATAGGGTTGAAATTAGGGAGAATACAGTTGCATTAGAAATGAGGTGTGGTCGATCATTGCCATATATATTATATCATATTATAATTTTCTGGAAGAATTCTTATATGTGTGTATATGCAAATATATGCAATATATACATAGATATGTATATGTATACAATAAATGTTATGTACGAACTGAATTCGTTTATCACGATGGTTTCTAAGTTTAATTTTTTATAAAATTCCAAACCTTTATAATTGTGCTCTCTACTGAATTCAAATCTATCTTACATTTAAGAGGGGAACTTAACCAGCCTAACCTATGTAACTGGCTTAACTGATCTAAGTCGAATTGACATAACCATCATTGTAACGATCAGGAATTTTATCGCTTTGGTTTGTGAATATTTATTTAATTTTAAATATTCAATTATTCGGTTTAAATAATTAAATAACCCTTTTTTAATTAATGAACAATGATGGTGAGTTCATTATAGGAATTTGTTTAAATAAATAAATAGTTCGGAGAAAAATTGAAAATTTGATTGAAAAACATTTTTCGGGTTTTCGAATTTCCACCGAAGAAAAATTGTTGAAACTTGTGCACGTTGGTGTGCATACATGATCATACATATACTAATAAGAAACATTTTTATTAATTAATGGGTTAACAATATTGCATTCCAGAAATTAATTAAAGAGCTAAGTAATAAAGGACATTTCTTCCTTATTTTAAGTAATAAAGTGCCAAGTAGTACACAAATGGACGGAGATTTTATGGCTTATACTTTAAGCATCATGGTAAGTACTTTGACACATGGGTTAGCACAAGGAGGAAGCTTATCATGAAAGAGTAAGGGATGGTAGTTTTGTCACTTGGTGAAGGGGCTAAGTGATAATTCACTATATTTTTGTAATGTTTATAAAAGTGGGCACTTGGTTTCATTTTTCTTCTACACTTTATTCTATTTTCTTCACTTTTTGCATTTCTTTTTCACTTAAGTTTCAAAGGTCAAAAAACAACAAAACTTCTTCAATCTATCTCCTTAATCAGTATAGTTCTTAAAATAATTTGAAACACCTTCTGCCTATAGAAAACATGAAGAATTAGGGCCAATATTCCCAAAAATTAATAGCCTATGTTCATGAGCAATTGATAAGGAAGGATGCCTTGGGTGTGAGCAAAAGGGTAGAAGAGGGGGGGGGGGGGGTAGGTGTAAGCCATGCAAGGAAGGAGGGAGTGAGGGTAGTTGCTTGGTCGATGGAGGAAGTTAGTATTTTAGCTCAGGTTTAGACTTATCTAAAAGCAAGTTACTCACCTTAAAATAAGATATATATAGTAAAACTAATTATGGTGTATATTGTCGTGTATATGTGTATGTGATTTGCTTATGCCGTGTTTGGAAATTTATTCCCGCTTGGTAACAGAGTGTTAACCCCGTTCCAGCCTACGAGGTAAGAGGCCCATGAGTTAAAGGAGTCAACGAGTTAAGGCCCGGGATGGGCCACGACTTAAGGTGCTTAACGGTTCAGGAAGGATCTACGACTCAGGAAGCCTCACAACTCAACAAGTCACCGACTCAACAAGTTAACGACTTAAAGCTCAAAGCAACTTAAAGGGTTACGACTCAACGACCCAAGGAGAGATTGTACGACTTAAGGAACCTTACGAGTTAAGGAACCTTACGACTTAAGGAATCTTACGGGTTAAGGAAGGCTTGCGAGTTAAGACATTAACGACCTGAGGAATGTCACGACTTATGGAGGTCTACGACTTAAAAGGAATGCGACATAAAGGTGATACGACCTAAGTCTTCAGAGACAAGTTCAATACCATGCTATAATGAGATAACTCGTTGATGACATACGACTTATGATGAGTCGTGTACGACTCATACTAACATCAAGGAAAGTTGCACTGGTTAACTCGTGAATGGCTCAGGACTTGTGTTATTCATTTGAATGGGAGCATAGCTTTGGACCAAGCCGTGAGCTAACCCAGTAGGTCGGCCGCGTGTTAACATGAGACGACTCACCATGACTCGTCCACGACCTAAAGTCACTAAGTCGCAGCCCGCTATCATGATACTTATATCAAAGAGGAATGACTCGTATACGACTTAAGACTTGTGCTATATTCAGAGGATCGAAGGCGCTTTGGTACGAAGCTGGGGTTCAACCTGTTGAGTCGTCCACGACCCAACCTAACTCGGCTACGAGTTAACGATGAGTCGGGTACGACTCACGACTCAAGGCCGAAAACTCCTACAAATACATGACCACTTCCAACATTTTGGGGGACTTTTGCTCATTCATTTCAAGCGCCGTTACTCTGCTGCATTCCGAACTACTTCAACACTTAAAGCTTTTGAGATACAAAGAACGCCTCAAGGAACTTCACGAAGAAATCATACATGTCCAACATGAGTTTAAAGATTTTGATCGACATTGAAGTTTAGGCTACTTGTTCTAAGTCACTTGTAACTCGAAGTGTGTTGTAATCAAAGTGTAATTGCATCGACTTGTAACCAAATCGTCAATAAAGATATTCAAAGTGGACGTAGGTTCTCTCTCTTAAGCCGAACCACTATAAAATTGCTGTTGTTTACTGCTTTTCCGCTATTATCTGCTTATAATCCGTTCCCGAGCTATCGGGTGGTGCTTTCACAATTACACTTCATACACCGGGGTGTTAGCGTTCAAATTTTAGCGTTAACATTTTTGGTGCTTTCACTGAGAATTGAACTCAGGCAAACCGTCATCAATACTCCACGAAAGTTTGTTGAAGTAACCTCTCTGAAGACTAGAAGTTTATCTGAAATCATGGCTCCGGGGAGAAAGAGTAGATCTGTTAGATCTGGAAATGTTCAAGAGGGAACCTCCGCTTCCCCAGTACCTAGTCAAGCCACTCCACCTATTGGAGTTACAAAAGCGGAGTTGGATGCTGTAATCTTAGGGCTGAACCAGCAGATAAATGCCCAAAGTGCACAATTGGAAGCTTAGAACGCCCAAAATGCCCTAATTTTGAATAAGTTGAATGACTTGCTTGGGGTAAACCGTCAACCAATGGGTAATGAAAGGAACTTTGCTGGCAACATTCATGAGGATGAAGAAAGAAACATTCCTGAGAGGGCTGCTAGCCCCTTTGAGCGGACATTTCCTGAAATTGGTGGATCTAAAGCTCGAAATGATCAGGGATATCTTTCTGAAATGGTTCGACAAATCATGAAGGAAAGCATGCAAAGGAATGAAGATGAGAAGGAATGGGGTTTCTCTCCAAGTAAAACCCCGTTTACCGAAAGAATCTTAAAGGCTGAGTTCCCAAGGAAGTTCGTCCCTCCAACTATCCCAGCTTACAAAGGAACAAGTGATCCGAACGAATTCTTGTATAAGTATGATTGGCACATGACAGGTGCCAGAGCTTCTGATGAAATAAAGTGCCGATATTTTCCTGTATACCTGGAAGGTGTAGCTCTGCTTTGGTTCACCAAGCTGCCAGTCCGGTCTATAGATCAGTTTTCTGACTTAACCCGGAAATTCAAGGAGCAGTTCAGACTATACGCTTCAAAAGCCAAAGATATTATGTCGTTGTCAAGTTTAGAGCAGAATCCAGGTGAAACTATCAGATCTTTCTTGAATCGCTTTAATATAGCGCTGGCCGAGGTAGACAATGCAAAACCACGGATGATCTTGACCTATCTGATGAGGGCCATCGACAAGTCGAGCGAATTTGGAAAATGGCTTAATATGAAGGAACCAAATTCCCTTGAAAAATTCTACAAGAAAGCAAATGATTTCATATGCCTGGAAAGCCGTCCTGTACCGGTAAAGGCAGTGTTAGAAAAAGCTGAAGATAACACTGCTGCTCCGCGCAAGAGTGAATCTGTAGGGCAGAAAAGGGAAAATAACGATGGAAAGAAACAGAAAAATCTGAAGAGGCCTCGTTCCTTCAAACCATCGGAATATACTCCTTTATCAGATACGCCGGAGCGTATATACCTTACCACTAAAGATTCTGTTGATTATCCTAAACCTCCCGTTATGAGAACCGGGAAAAAAGCTGTACAAAGCGGAAAATTTTGCCGCTTCCATAATCAACCCGGTCATGATACCGATGAATGCCGCCAATTGAAAATTTTGATTGAAGAATTGATAAGGGAAAACAAGCTGCAGCAATTTGTGGAAAAGAATAGCAGCAATCCCGCTTCGACTAGTCAGGGGCAACGAGCTCCTGCCCATCAACCCAGGATAGGTGAAAAGACTGCAGGGCATGAATCCGGAAGGCCTGTTATCAATGTCATTACGGGAGGACCTCACCCAGCAGGCAGGAGTTGGGGTGAGATGGAAAGGTATACCCGAGCTTTGAAGTATGTACCGACTGAGGAAGATGTATTTGTTTTGGAAGGTCATATGCCCCTGAAGCAACAAAGAACTTTCAATGATGATATTGTGTTCAGAGCCAGGGATTCCACAGGTATTGAAGCTCCTACCTTGGATCCCTTAGTCATCTCGGCTGGTATCGGGCCAGCTATTGTCAGAAGAGTTCTCATTGATTGTGGCGCATCCTGCAATATCCTCTTCAAGAAAACATTCGACCAAATGAAGATCCCTATGGCTGATGTGCAAGCCTCATCGTAGAAAATCACTGGCTTCACTGGGGAGCCAAAACAGCCGATAGGAACCGTTGATTTGTTTGTGGAACTTAGAGAAGGAGAGAGAAAAGTGGTCCGCAAGCAAACTTTTGTGATTGTCGATGAATTTTCTGCTTATAATGCTTTCCTTGTGTCAGGACCCGATTCTTCGTTTTCCGAAAATTCAACATCGATACTCACTTTATCGACTGCCAAGTAATCGAACGACGGAAAACCGAACACTGAGGGTTTTTAAGAAAAGAAAAAGTAGAAAAGAAGAAGAAAGAAGAGAGGGAAGAAAAAGAAAAGAAAATAGAAAGAAAAGAGAAAATAGAACAGAATTTTAAAATAGAAGAAAAAGAGAATAGAGGAAAAAGAAAAACAGAAGGAAATACGACGGAACAGAAAACAACAGAACAACATCAGAATCTCACAATTCGCAGCGGAACCACATATAATAATAAATGAATAATCTTTAAACAAAGAACTATATCAGTTATTACATTACATTTTTATTACACCATATCATCAGAGTGTACAACAACAACAAACAGTGCAGCGGAAAAAGAAATACTATATAAACTAGTAATACGCCATGCCATCCAGCTTGCCTCCAGCAACTCCAGAATATCCAGAATATCCTGATAAACCTAACTCTTAACTGCCCGTGTGGAAATTGGTGGGCACCCAGAGTTAGGAAAGAAAACAATAAACTCCAAGTCAGTCATGTGACTGGTGTGAGAACTCAAAACAGTTTATTTATCTTTAAAATCAAAATAGAGGAATATTTTTATTTCAATTCGCAATGCTTTTAAAAATGAGACTACCATAAGACCTCCTGCCACACACACAATGCAAACGCAGACTTGGAGAAGATTTCTCCTTATGATAGTCAAACATGCTTGATACGCATTTAAAAAGAACATTTGATATTATTACTAGTGCATAGTATAGAAAATTCATTTCGAAAGTAGAATATAAATCTTAGCCAGCATAGGTACCATTATATTATGCCTACTAATAGCTACCATATTAGATGGCAGGTTCTACAACTAAAACCGTACAAGTTTCGTATTGTTTCTTTGGATTTCCAACAAATGGTCAGGCCAAGGAACTTCCCATTTCCACATGAGAATGCCTCTGGAAAGACATCCCCGAGAACCAAACCGGAACTCTGCCAACACAAGGCCGGGTTACCCCTAACTGGGTAACTACTGACACGAGCACGCCATTCCCCGATCGTAAACGACCTTTCTCACGGGATCCCGAAAACCAACAACCACAAAGTAATAAATTCGTAGTAACCACATAGGTTAAATATCTGGGCTCCATACCATGATACCACCTCTATCCAGAAGGAAATGTACATACCCTAAAGGGAGCTACCCCTCATAACCTTGCCGCATCTTTCCTGTTTTGACCATTTCCGGGGTGTGAGGCTCGACGAAGTCACGTCCACAAAAACATACTTTATACAAAAGCCATGCTTTGGGTCAACAAATGATCAACACAATGATCACCAAGATAGAAGATCAAATAAACGATCCTATCACAAAAATCAACACAATGATCATTTCAGCATCACTCAGCATATCACATTACCAAATTGGGAATATATCGCTGATAACATTCAACTACATAACCTCTGAGCTCGTACGTCTCAGAGAAGGGTGTTAAGCTAAAAGAATAAATTCTCCGCCACCAACAGAAATATATTTGAAAGAAATCGGCTTTATATCTCAACTTGTAATGTCAGACATACAATCCATACAAGTCTGTTCCGGGATCGAACAAAACCGAAGGCACTTACAAAGAAGTCCTTGCAATCCGGATATTCACAATCCTGATCGGATTTCCCATCACTTAGGGAGTCTCTATACCGCTGCAACTCAGTGCAGAGACAATCGATAGGTCATCCTATCGTTCTCGCAAATACCGGGTCTTCAACACCGATCTTCAAATGCTACTATAACGACGAATCACATATTCGGAATGGGTTATACGACCCCATGGTCCTTTCCCGGTTAACCCGAATAGTGAGCGCTTATTCAAAAATAAGTGTAGCATTCACATTCAATCAAATCACATTATATACCCATTCAAAGGGAAATATTGATAGTCGGTTATTGAACTATCACTGGATATGCACACATCACCAGTTTCCAAATAATTTTCCAATTATTTATTTCGCAAAAATATCTTTACATGATATATTATTTCATACTTCAAAAATAAATCAATATTTATTTTTAAACCAATTTCACTTTCTTTTATAAATTCCTTAGTGAATTTATAATTCCAAGATATCAATGAATATTCGATTTCAATTATTCATTTCAATTTATCTTTTCAATTTATCTTCAAAAAGATAAATTCTCAAAATATTCACTTTATATTGGAAAACATTTCCATGCTTATTTATTCATAAGTAATTCACAAATTTTATTTATTTTCAACACTTGGAAAATATTCAATATACTTCAGTTAAAAATAAGTATATATTTCATTCTTTAAGGAAATCCTTCTCTTAAACATATTTATTTGGGCCAAAACGAATGTTACGTAAAACATCGTTACGACAACCCAAAATCACTAGTATAGGGATTCGAAATTAAAATAGATATATAAATCCCAATACTATACAAAACATTTCCTTTCGGAAATCATTTACTATAACAACAGTGTTATAGTCCACTATTTCCTTCTATTTCTCGAAAACGTCTATTTCAACAATAAATGTTGAAATCTATGGTTTCGAATCTCAACACATTTTAAAACATCGTTAGATCATTTTAATTCTATTTAAAACATCCAAATCCAAAACAATCTCTTTAACGTGTTATTCACTATTCAAAAACGTGAATATACTTCATTAACAATTTCATCCTTTTATTCATTTTAATTCAAAGGATTATTCACTATTCAAAAATGTGAATATAACTCCATTTATAGGTTTCAACAAATTTTCTTGTCAAAATAAGTCATTTGCGAATTTATAAAACAACGTTTATAAATTCCATTTCTATTTATTTATAAAAACTTCCTTTTTATAAATTCTTTTATTAACCTATTCCAGTTTATAACTCAATTATAAACTAAAAGTTCATACTATAAGTTAAATACTTATAAAACGATTATTTTATAAAATCGTTCTTTTTAACTTCCCAAATTATAAATCTTATAACTTATAAGATTCATTCATTTATCCAAAATCATTATTTTAATAACTTAATAAATTTTATAAACCTACTGCTTATAAAATTCCATTTATAACTTCACCGTATAAAATTCTATAAATTCCATTCAATTATGAAATTCATTTTCACTTCATTCAAACACTTATAAAAACTCGTTTTATAATATCCATATTTCAATTTATAAATATCCATTTATAAATCTCTTAATATAAATCAATTTATATTATTCTTTTTAAACGTCTTTAAATTCCTTTAAAAACTTCTTCCTTTTGATTCATAAAATAATTAAATTTTATAAATCCTATATTTCAACTTTTTATAATAAATTCAAAAATTCCGATTTAACTATTTTATAAAATCATTAGCATCATATTCTCAAAAATCAGTTTTTTTAACTATATTTCTCAAAAATCATAATTTTTATAACATTAAAAATTATAACGTTTATTTATTTAAAATGGATCAATTCCAAAATTATTTTATAAAACGTATACTTTCTAAAATCACTTTAAAATCATTTTAAAATTCCAAAATTTGGGTCCAATGATGCTACACACCAAATAGTCAATCACGACAACAACGATATCATATATCAATATGAAAATCCATCAAATATCAAAATATCTGAAATCAAATAAAAACTGTTGAGGAATCCAGTTGGATCCCTCCAACCTGTTTCCTGCATCCAAAAACATTAGCACAATACCAATTTCGCTCCAGTACGAAATTATCGCGGTATATGTTCTTATTAAATATTATCCGCTTAATAACGGCGTAATAGGGTCTCATCCGCTAAAAAAATGCGGGAAATCAACAACTGCAATATATACATATGCCAATATATATATATTGATATTATTTATAATACCAATTTCACTGTTTATGAAACATTCGCGGTATATGTTTTTATTAAATAACATCCGCTTACTAACGGCGCATAATGTCTATTTTAACAATCAATAGATATTAATCAACATTCAAACATGCATTCAAATATTTTAAATCTAACTATTTAAAATAAAATCGAAACTGATTCGATTGAGTGAGAAGTTCTCACCTTGATTTTATTTCCGTTTTAGCGATTTATTTCGAATAAAATTAAACGGACGTTTAATTTTACCCAAAATTCTCACTAACTCCAAACGACTCCAAACCAACTTCATCGTATAGTGCTCGTCCATACGATTCCAACGCAACTGGTTTCGCGCGTTTTCGACCTCGTATGAAAAAGTTATGAATTATTGAAGTTTGTACACGATTTTAATAACATTTTATAACATAAATTAAAAAAATAAAACCCACATCCATCATCCACCGTCCATTCCTTCTCAAGCAAATCTGGGCCGTCCCTACCCTTCTTCTCCCTCACGTTCACCCTACAGGAAATAGCCGCACCATAGAACCCACAACCATCAAGCTAGGGTTTAATATTTCAACCTCATTTCTCGACGAAATCACATCAAACCACCTTCATCTCGAAGCTCCTTCCACAAGCTATGCTCGGCCTAAACCATATGAAGCTCGGCCTCACCCCCTGCATGGAATTCCGTGCGCAAGTTGAGGCAAACGGCCCCATTTATCTCCCTCTACGATGCTCCATTTCCGATCATATCCGTATGGATTGAAAGCTCTCGCCTTGCTCTTCATCTTTGTAGTTGAGCACTTCGCGTAATTCTTTACGGATCGAGAGAGATTAAGATATGATTTTGGGACAATTCTGGCCGTTCTTATAGGGGGTGGCGGCTAGGGTTTGTAGTTTAGGGTTTATTTTTTTTTCTTCTAAATTATGAAGAGGTGGGTGCTATTTATAAAGAAAAATCGAACACTATTCATCCGGAAATTCCAAACTCCGATTTACGCGCCATAACCAGCGTTCCTAGGGTTTACCCCGCGTTCCGGACACAATGGAACAGGTTTCGGAAGCTAATTCGGAAGTATGTGCGAGTTATGGCTGTAAACGCTCAATTTAAATTAAACCGATTTAATCGATTTTCTAGGCGTTTTAATTTGTACAGGACAAACGGTAAATCCAATTGACTTGAAATTTGAAACCTTACAATAATATCACATTACGGATCCGATGAAACTGGTTTCATTGAAATCCAAGACTTTTTGAAAAATGGCTATTTTCACTCGTCAAAATTTAAATTAAAAATAAATCGATGCGTTTTGAGCTGCCACGCTCAAACGATAACTCCGATTGACACGAAATTTGAAATCCGGTAATAACTAACTATTACGGATCCAATGGAACTGGTTTCGTTCAATTCTGAGACTATTCAAAAATTGACTATTTTTACTAGTCGATTTAAATATTAAAATATTCAATTTTCACAATTTAACTCTTAATTCGATTTTACAAGTTCTAAAATATTGTTCTAACTTCTATATGATAAAATAAAATTTTACAAATCATTTTCAATCATATTTAACCCAATTTTCAATTATTTTCATCATTTAACGTATTAAATTATCGATTTAATAATCCAATGAAATCCAATAATTCAAATAAAAATTTATTCGACTTATAAATTCACTTATTAATATTTAAAATTAATTAAATATTCAAATTTTAATTTCTAAAAATTCTGGGTCGTTACACCTTGGCCGTCCAACTCTCGCAGCATTCAAAGTTGTTCTGGCCCCATGGTGCCTCACCATTAAATTTCCCACAGATAATGGAGTGGGAGTTATAAAAGGGGATCAAAATGCGGGGCGGGAATATTATCTAACAGAGCTACGAGAAACGAGGAAAAGATAAATGGGAAAGGATGCGGCAGCCCCAGTCCGCATCAAAGAACCAGCCTTGTAGCAATTACAGGGCGGACCCTGCACTGACGAGCACAGCGGAGCAAGGAAAGAGATGGATCCTAGCAAAGTCAGTGCAGGGGAGAATAGAGTGGTACCAGTGGAAACGACAATACCAGTACCTGTTGACCCAAAGGACCCAAACAAGGTGTTGAATGTGGGTTCACAACTTAATGTGTCAATTCAGAATATCCTAATATCTTTTTTAAAGGCAAATTTGGATGTTTTTGCTTGGACTCATGCCGATATGTGCGGAATATCCCCAGAAGTTGCAGTACACGCTCTAAACATTGATCCAAAATTTACACCTGTGAAGCAGAAAAGGAGAACTCAAGGTCCAGAAAGGTCGGCAGCGTTAAAAGAAGAAGTTGATCGGCTCATGGAGAATAATTTTATCAAAGAATCTACCTATCCGAATTGGGTTTCAAATCCAGTGCTGGTTAAGAAAGCCAACGGAAAATGGAGAGTATGCATCGATTTTTCAGATCTAAACAAGGCCTGCCCCAAAGACTGCTTCCCATTACCCAGGATCGATCAACTGGTTGACGGAACAGCGGGACACGAATTGTTATCTTTTATGGATGCCTACTCCAACCAGATCATGATGCATGAGCCAGATCAGGAGGACACGAGCTTTATCACCGGCGTTGGTCTTTACTGCTACAGAGTTATGCCCTTCGGGCTGAAGAATGCAGGGGCAACATACCAAAGACTTGTTAATGCTATGTTCAAACCGCAATTGGGCAAGACTATGGAAGTCTACGTCGATGACATGTTAGTAAAGTCCAAGAAAGCAGTGGATCACATAGAACACTTAGCAGACATGTTCGCAGTCCTCCGAAAATACGGAATGAAGCTCAATCCTTTAAAATGTTCATTTGGAGTGGAATCCGGCAAGTTTTTAGGTTTCATCGTGAGCGCTAGGGGCATTGAGGCTAGTCCAGCTCAAATTACCGCCTTAAAGGAAGTCAAAGCTCCTAGAACAAAGAAAGAATTGCAAAGTCTCAATGGAGAAGTCGCCGCCTTGAGTCGGTTCATTTCCAAAGCCACAGATAAATGCATCCCATTCTTTGACGCCCTAAAGAAAGGAAAGAAAAACTTCGATTGGACTCCCGAATGCCAAAAAGCCTTTGATGAATTGATTCGCCATATGGAAACGCCTCCAATACTTTCTAGGCCTGGCGATGGCGAGGATCTTCTTATGTACTTGGCAGTATCATCTCATGCTTTAAGTGCAGCGCTGATACGAGAAGACAAGAAGATTCAACATCCAGTCTACTATATCAGCAAAAGACTCACTGGGGCAGAGATGAATTACTCTAAGTTGGAAAAACTCGCCTATTGCCTACTAATTGCATCTAGGAAGTTGAGGCAATATTTCCAAGCTCATCCTATCAGAGTCCTCACTGATCAACCTTTAAAGCAAGTCCTGTTTCGCCCTGAGACTTCGGGTCGTCTTCTAAAGTGGAATATTGAACTCAGTCAATATGACATCACTTATCATCCCCGAAAAGCAATCAATGGACAAGCTTTAGCGGATTTCATCGCAGAATTCATAGATAAGGGTAACAGTGAGGAGGAAACGATCGACGATTCCCCAATCCAATGGAAGTTATATGTCGATGGCACGAGAAACGACTACTGTTCTGGAGCCGGAGTTGTACTCGAGACCCCAGAAGGTCGATCATTATGCTACGCACTAAGATTGGAATTTCCTTCAACAAACAATGAAGCAGAATATGAAGCCCTTATCGCTGGCTTGAGTATTGCTAAAGAATTAAACATCCGAGCGTTACAGATCTTTAGTGATTCTCAGCTTATTGTATGCCAAGTCAAAAAGGAATTCCAAGCGAAAGGGGGGAATCTGCCCGCCTACTTGTCAAAGGCTTGGGAACTCCTGGGTGATTTCAATCATTACATGATAAGTCACATTCCTTGAGAAGAAAACATGAAAGCAGATTCTCTCGCAAAGTATTCTAGCACAGGCGAAGCTCAATTTCTGGGGTTAACTCCAGTGGAGGTCCTGTCAACTCCGAGCATTGATGAGATGGATATTGATTGGATCATGAGCGTGTCTCAAGAGCAAGAATCATGGATGACTCCAATAACAGAATATCTGCTCAATGGCTCTTTACCGGAAAACTCAAAAGAATGAAAGAAGCTACTGAGGAAAGCCTCTCGCTATATAGTCCAGGATGGCCAGTTATACAGACGGGGATTCTCAATGCCATTACTTCGATGTGTATCTAGGGAAGAGTCAAAAACAATCCTAGCTGAGGTGCATGGGGGAGAATGTGGTGATCATTTAGGTGGTCAAACTTTAGCGAAAAGATTCTCCGATACGGATATTTTTGGCCAGAAATTAATCGACATGCAGCAGACTATTCCCGAAAATGTGACAGATGCCAAAGATTCGCCAAAATTCCTAGAGCTCCTTCCACTGAACTCACACAGATGGTTAGTACATGGCCGTTTGCGATATGGGGAATAGACCTTGTAGGACCATTACCAACTGCCAAATCTGGAACTAAATATGCCATTGTTGCTGTAGATTATTTTACTAAGTGGGCAGAGGCTGAACTACTGGCTACTATCACCTCAAAAAAGATGATAAGTTTTGTGACTAAAAGTATCATTTGCAGATACGGTGTGCCTCAAAAAATAATTACAGACAATGGTACTCAGTTCGAAAGTGAAGAATTCCGAGATTTCTACAAACGATTCAAAATCCGAAAATGCTTCTCAGCAGTAGCCCATCCGCAGGCAAACGGGCAGGTGGAAGCAGTAAATAAAATTATCAAGTCAACCATCAAGAAGCAACTTGAAAGAGCAAAAGGTGGTTGGGTCGATAAGCTACCGCTAGCACTATGGGCATACAGAACTACCCACAAAACTGCGACTGGGCATACTCCGTTTTCATTGGCATACGGATCAGAGGCAATGATTCCGGTAGAAACAGAGGTCCCTTCACATAGAAGAGTCCATTTCAATCAAGCGGAGAATGAGAAACTACAGCTTGAGGTACTAGATCTCCTTGATGAAAAAAGAGAAGAGGCTGAGCTCAGAATCGCATCTCATCAGCAAAGGATAGCCAGACATTTCAATTCCAAAGTTCGCCAACACAGCTTTGAAATTGGAGATCTAGTCCTAAAGAGAATTATGACAGTGACAGGTGTGTTTGGGCCAAATTGGGAAGGACCATATGTCATAGGTCAAAAGCTTCTGGATGGCACATTCAAACTCACTACTGTCGAAGGAGATCAAATTCCAAGAGCTTGGAACAGCAATCACTTGCGTCCATACTTTACTTGATAGCTTTGTTGAAATATTGTAAAAAGAATTATGAATGTATGATTCCTGTAATTGAAAGCGATTGTAAAACTGATGCAAGTGAATAATGAAAGACTATAAAGTGGATGTAGGCCCAAATTCTTGGCCGAACCACTATAAATCTTGTGTTCCTTATTATTATTACATGTTTGCTTTATTTTCGATATGAAAAGTACATTAAATGTCGATTTAAATTTTTGCAGGCAACGAAAACAAAACTTGCACATTACAAGACCAAGTGATTCTTGTTATCATTCAACAAACAAATTCCAAGTCGCAAAATTCCCGAGCTTAAATCCTAGATAAGAAGTGCTTCAATTGAACGGTCAATGATTTCGTCGAAAATGGGCTTTAGCTTATAAATTGAGAAGTTTGAACAAACAAACATCCAATTAAGAAGCTTATGTCTGTACTCGTGAACTGGCCTAACAATGAAGTACACTTCTTTGGATTAAACAAGCTACTTGTAAGAGAAGGGAGTGCAAGCTAAAAAAAAAAAATAGGGGATCACTGAAAAGGCATAAGCAAGTGGACAAGGAACAACTAAAGTCCTCTTCGGAGGCACAACTCTTCGGAGGATAAAGACCTCTAACGAAGCATATGCTGTAAAAAAGAAAGTTCTCTACTCAACCAAAAAAGATTGGAGGAGTCATGACCCTCCAACCATGAGAGAGTAACTTCTAGGCAATCTTCGGAGGCCCATTTCACCAGGAGTTGAAATGTTACAACCGCTCTTCGGAATTTCACTTCACCAGAGTTGAAATGTAAAACAAAATAAAAGCCCTCTTCGGAGGCCCATTTCACCAGGAGTTGAAGTGTTACAACCGCTCTTCGGAATTTCACTTCACCAGAGTTGAAATGTAAAACAAAATAAAAGCCCTCTTCGGAGGCCCATTTCACCAGGAGTTGAAGTGTTACAACCGCTCTTCGGAATTTCACTTCACCAGAGTTGAAATGTAAAACAAAATAAAAGCCCTCTTCGGAGGCCCATTTCACCAGGAGTTGAAGTGTTACAACCGCTCTTTAGAATTTCACTTCACCAGAGTTGAAATGTAAAACAAAATAAAAGCCCTCTTCGGAGGCCCATTTCACCAGGAGTTGAAGTGTTACAACCGCTCTTCGGAATTTCACTTCACCAGAGTTGAAATGCAAAACAAAATAAAGATCTCCTCCTGGAGACACAATCAAGAAGAAAGACCTCTTCGGAAGCCCACGTTTCACCGAGATTGAAATAAAACTTCCAAGTGTTGAAACGTGAAAAGGCTTTCTTCAAAGGCACAACTCTTTGGAGGTACACGTTTCACCAAGATTGAAATAAACTTCCAAGTGTTGAAACGTGAAAAATCCCTCCTCAGAGGTACAACTTTCTATGTTTTTTTTTAAAAAAAAAGGGGTTAAAGTATCCTTCAGAGGCCCGCTTTACCTCACAGAAGAATTCACTTGGTAAAATGTGTACATAAGCAAAAGAAAAAAGTGATTTCTTCGAAGGACAAAGCGTAAAAACTTATATGAAGGGAGTTGTACTCTACGAAAAATTTCTTCAAGAATGAAGTAATTATTCTTTAGAAAATAAGAGTGCAAGTCCCCTTGAAGTATAAAATATTGCAGCAAGCTTATGGTATGGGGGCAACATGGTATAATTACATACAATATGGTATAGCCACATTGGCAAAAGTAATGCTCAAACAACATGCCATAAGCCCGCTGCAATATCATATAAATAAACTTGTGCAAAAATGAATAATAAATGCATTCTCAAATTCAAACAGGAGTCTGTACAAATAAAGGATCATTTTATTCAATTGTATTGCAGATACAAGTTTCAAAATAAAAAGCAGGGGCCGGTACCCGCACAATTCTCGACCAGTACATGCAAAAGACAAGAAGCTAAAAGCTGGAATCTTCATTTCTTCTTGCCACCTTTGGACCCTTTACCCGGCCGAATGGTTTGCTTTTCAGGTCGGTCTGTAGGCATAAGGGAAGAAGGGGAGGGAGGTGCAACTGGTGCAACTTCCGGTTCTTCTTCAGTAGCAATGATTTTCTTCCTCCTCCTCATCGATGTTCCGTGCTTCTTTCTCCTCTTCGAAGAAGACTCACTCCCTGGAGTAACAAGAGCAGACAAAATTATGTCATCAGAAGGAGTCCGCTCCGGAGATATCTCACCTTCCTCAAGTCCCTCGTCTTTCTGCTCTTGCGAAGCGATAGGGTCATCTAAGCCATGAAGAGCCTTTATTTGCTCCTCTTGTGACCCGGGCTGTGAAGCAGAAGGAGGAACCACCTGAAGAGACGGAGGAGGGATAACCGGAGGAGGCGAAGTTTGCACAGCACTTGGTGTTTCAACTGCAGAAGAAGAAAAGTTAAAAATATTAGTATCTCCCCAAAAGAAGGGAGATATGGGTTCGTCAAGATTCAAGAAGTAATCGAGAAGCTCATCAAACTTTTGAGGAGAAAGCAGGAAATCCACCTGAATCGGACCACTGTCAAAGTTACCCGAAGATATTTGCTTCGTTAGTTCAATCTCATAATTTTGAGCTCCAATATCCTCCAAAGCCTCATCATCAGTAGGGGTAATTACCCCGGTTTTTGTAGGAGGCGGGGAATGAGCATTGGAACCTGTGATGTCAACTCCAGGAGAAACTAGAGGACGAACAGAGGTAGTAGGTGGTAATTCTTTTTCGGAACGTTCCTCTTCTGCCATCCCAGTCCGCACTCTGGCGAGTTGCTCTTTTCCCTTCGCAAGAGCGGCGCGAGTTTCCTCATCTAGGTAGCGCACTTCAAGCTCTTCCTCGGTATACCCGGCGCCTCTGAACATGTCGAGAGCAGCTTCCCACACTTCAGCCAAGGTGATTTCGTATTTAGGACTGAGAAAAGAGAGACTGCCATGCCCTAAGACGCTGTGCAAGTAAAAGTCGAATAGATTTGAACTGACGTTGGCTTCCATGGTTTGAATAGATTCTTCAGCTGCGATTTTACCAGCCATGGCCTCATCTCGTTCTTTTTCAGTTTTAGCAAGTTGAGCTTTTAACGCTTCAATCTCCATGTCTTGGGCGCTCATTTTACTCCGCAACTGAGCGACATCAGTGCGGTAATTCTCTACAAGCTCTTCTAGCCTCTCAACTTTAGCTTCGGCATCTCTTTGGCCAGCATGTGCATCCCGCACTTGTTTTTGTAGCACCTCTTCTCTTTGAGTGTAAGTGTTAGAAGAGGTGGTAAGATCGTCTTTAAGCTGCTTGACTTTGGCTTCAAGTTTCTCGTTATACTCGGTTATGTTTTTCATCTTGATGTTGTGCTGGTCAAGAATCTTCTGCCATTCCGACTTATCGTTCTCCATAGTTAGCATCGCCTCCATATTGGCCCGATTGACCCTTTGGAGTCATCAACAAGCTTTTGCCATCCAGACATTCTTTCAATATCAAGTCTGACGGCATCAAGATTTTGGTACATGGCTTCTTTATCAATGGGAACTAAATCAAGATCGAAGCGAACCCCCTTTAAGCACCAATTCGGGAATGGCTTTGTAGGGTCGGTGGGCCCCTTTCAACACGATACGAAGGCCTATTAAGAAGTGTTTGAATAGCGCTTCCTTCAAGAGCAGGGGATTTGGAAGGAATGTCGATAGAGATGGGAGCGTCAAACTTTTCAGATATTGCAGATGCGTGCTTCTCACTAGGTTTAGCCCGCTTGCTCGGGTCCTCAACAATGTGGCTCTTCCCCCGACCATCATGTGTTTTACGTTTGTGAGAGTCATCGCCTCTTGAAGAAGACTCATGTCGCACATCTATCCTCTCATGACGCTCTTCATATTCTCTCCTCTCTCTAGCTTTTCGAGCAGCTCTCTGCTCATCGGTTTCTCTGGGACCAGTAAGGTAGCGTCTATAATCATAGTTGCCACGCCCTCCATAGCGCTGAAAGTCTTTATAGTAAGATCCGCTGCCGCTATGCCCCATTGGAGGATCTGAAAGGCAAAAAGACAAGTCTTAAAAGCCTTTAGAGAAAAGAAGTCAAACAAAAACAAGTGCTGAAAAATCCTAAGTGTTGTGTAATGTGTAAACTACACGCATCAAGCTACAGACCACTATGTAGAGTAGAGGTGGTGATAGCTTGAGTAGGAGGAGTTGGCATTTGTTGTAGAGAAGATGTCGCCTCGATTACAGAAGAGATAGTTTTGGAAACATCATCTTTAAAAATTTCTTGTGAAGTCACAATTAGGTTGCTCAACCCCTCAAAAACATCATCACCATCATGCTTTTTGGGACTTGCTTTCTCAACTCCTTCGTCAGCAGATCTCCCGGAAGATCGTGGAGGTTCTTCCTCTTCGATAACTGGGGCAAGTGTCAAATTGCTAAACGGCCCCGCAACATCAGTGAGAGTGGGGCACTTCACCAATAAAGTTTCAGTGGAGGGATCTTTTGGTATAAGCTTTTCAGCCTCCGCTGGAGAATCGGAAACTTCAGAAAGCTGAGTGGAACGAGAAGGGTGAAGGAGTCCAAACTGATGAAGGAATTCGTCATTCAACAGAAATTTTATGTCCCGCTCTTCAATTGGGATAGCCATGAGCCTCTCTAAAGTTGGCTTGTGGCTGGGATCTTTAGATGAAGGGGGGAGCGCTGAAATGGAAAAACAAAGTTAGCACTTGATAGTTCAGAATTCGCAAAACTCAAAGAATAGAAGAAGTAGAGATAGACGATCTCACTTCCTTCCCTCCACACAGCATAGAACCCCGGGGGGCATCGAACAAAGAAGAACTGGGTCAGGAACCCATGAGCAGTGTCGGGAAGGCCAACGATTAATTTGCGGTTTCGGGCACTTCTCACAACGGTAATGGAAGGATGATCTTTGGTCCGGGTAAAGGAGCATAAGTAACATATTTCGTCAAAGTCCGGAAGTCGATTAAACGTTCTCCCAAATAACACGCACAACCCCATTAGGATGGCATAGCCATTGGGGTGTAGCTGGGATGGAGAAATGGCCAGTCGACGAAGAAGATGCTCGAGAATGTTGTTGAAAGGAGGGATGGCCCCGTTCAGGCACATTTGTCGATTAACTGTCACAAAGCCGGGAGGTGCTACGTCGGCAGTATTACTTCTTTCGGGAAGAATAGCATCTGATTCAGCAATGCCAAACTGACCACACAACTGGCGAAAAACTTTGTATGATAGTGTGGTAGGGGCTCTTTTGGGAGGATTAACTAGTGGAGCCGTAAGAACAGTTGCCTCTCCAGTCTGAACTGTTGCATCTTCTTCCTGAGAAGTCATTCTACACAAGCAACTGGATATTCAAATATGAAGGTGCACGTTTCCTAAAAGTGTGAAGTGTCGTGCAAAACTAATAAAAATAACAAGTAAATATAACTGGAATTAAACTGGTCGACGATTGATCGACTACGGTAATTTCAGAACTTGTTAATTTAAAGTTCAAGCATAATATTAGTGCAGGCTGGTCAGTTTCAATTGACTATTTCAGTGTTGCTTTAATATTCTACTTGAAATCGATAGCACTTCGTTCACACAATTTATTTAAGTTAATTATCTGTTATTAACTAATCTGTCATTTGATGTGGGCGGTCGATGGCAGTATATTCGTCCCAATTTTCTGTAAATGTTGTATTGAACAGATTGTTAGCCTGCAAGTCAAAGTAACCTGTGAATGAATGCAATAAAATTCAATAGTTCAAAGTTTATGCAATGGTTCAAAGTTCGAACAGAATTCATACAAGTCCTAACTCGTCAACGGCTCAAAAAAATTTCCTACGGGTTAAGATAAATCGTTGGTTCTCTGGCTAGCTCGTCCATGACCTAAGGATTGGGAAGCAAGTTAGGTCAGGTCACTTCAATTTTGAGTCGTTGATGTTTTGAGTCGGCAGTGCCCTGAGTCGTAATTTGTGGAAAAAGGGAAAAGCTCTAGTTCAAAGTAGTAAGAAAATCTCCAAGTCCTATCTCGGCCACGACTCAAGGCTTAAGTCGTGAAGCATGTTGGGTCAGATCATGGTTAAGTCGCAAAGGTTGCTGGATCATACAAAAATGGCCGAGTCATACCTAAGGCAATATTCAACTCTATTTGGCCAACTCACCACCTAACTCCTAACCAGTTTACCTTCTAACTTTTAACCCAATAAACTCTCAATCAACAACCCTAGTCTTATCACGCCACTAAATCGCCTCAAGATGCAAATCATCAGATCAGACAACCTTAAATCCATTGATGGTT
This sequence comes from Allium cepa, assembly GCA_030765085.1. Lineage (NCBI taxonomy): Eukaryota > Viridiplantae > Streptophyta > Magnoliopsida > Asparagales > Amaryllidaceae > Allium > Allium cepa. Next base: position 878,244,487 of record CM060931.1, on the reverse strand, counting down.
AGAGTGACCAAACTTGCAAGGCTCAAGGGAGTAAATTGGAGGTAAGGACGGGGCGCATAGGTTAATGATGATCGATAATCGGAAGGGAAGCAAGATTGCTTACGTAGTGTGATGTCAGAGATGATCGGAGGAGAATCAAGTAGGAATCGCCTGTGAGAACTTGGAGATGCGTTAATGGCGGATGCGGTTTAAAGGATAGGCAATGAGAAGTGGGAGATAGGAGGAACGAATCAAGCATTTTATATCTGGAAGAGCTGGAACTCGAATCGGCACACCCGGGTTATGATGAGTCGAAGCACACGACTTACGACTTAAGCGTGTGCTTCGAGGGGCAAATGTTAACCCCGTTCCAGCCTACGAGTTAAGAGGCCCACGAGTTAAAGGAGTCAACGAGTTAAGGCCCGGGATGGGCCACGACTTAAGGTGCTTAACGGTTCAGGAAGGATCTACGACTCAGGAAGCCTCACGACTCAACAAGTCACCGACTCAACAAGTTAACGACCTAAAGCTCAAAGCGACTTAGAGGGTTACGACTCAACGACCCAAGGAGAGATTGTACGACTTAAGGTACCTTACGAGTTAAGGAACCTTACGACTTAAGGAATCTTACGGGTTAAGGAAGGCTTGCGAGTTAAGACATTAACGACCTGAGGAATGTCACGACTTATGGAGGTCTACGACTTAAGAGGAATGCGACATAAAGGTGATACGACCTAAGTCTTCAGAGACAAGTTCAATACCATGCTATAATGAGATAACTCGTTGACGACATACGACTTATGATGAGTCGTGTACGACTCATACTAACATCAAGGAAAGTTGCACTGGTTAACTCGTGAATGGCTCAGGACTTGTGTTATTCATTTGAATGGGAGCATAGATTTGGACCAAGCCGTAAGCTAACCCAGTAGGTCGGCCGCGTGTTAACATGAGACGACTCACCATGACTCGTCCACGACCTAAAGTCACTAAGTCGCAGCCCGCTATCATGATACTTATATCAAAGAGGAATGACTCGTATACGACTTAAGACTTGTGCTATATTCAGAGGATCGAAGGCGCTCTGGTACGAAGCTGGGGTTCAACCTGTTGAGTCGTCCACGACCCAACCTGACTCGGCTACGAGTTAACGATGAGTCGGGTACGACTCACGACTCAAGGCCGAAAACTCCTATAATACATGACCACTTCCAACATTTTGGGGGACTTTTGCTCATTCATTTCAAGCGCCGTTACTCTGCTGCATTCCGAACTACTTCAACACTTAAAGCTTTTGAGATACAAAGAACGCCTCAAGGAACTTCACGAAGAAATCATACATGTCCAACATGAGTTTAAAGATTTTGATCGACATTGAAGTTTAGGCTACTTGTTCTAAGTCACTTGTAACTCGAAGTGTGTTGTAATCAAAGTGTAATTGCATCGACTTGTAACCAAATCGTCAATAAAGATATTCAAAGTGGACGTAGGCTCTCTCTCTTAAGCCGAACCACTATAAAATTGCTGTTGTTTACTGCTTTTCCGCTATTATCTGCTTATAATCTGTTCCCGAGCTATCGGGTGGTGCTTTCACAATTACACTTCATACACCAGGGTGTTAGCGTTCAAATTTTAGCGTTAACACAGAGGCATATGACACTTTGATTTGCATGGGACTTTGTTGTACACTTTTGTATATGTCCTCAAATATAACACATAAGGAATGGACATGGGACTAGCAAAAGTGAATGGAAGTCAAAGTGCTTTCGGAGCGAATAGGTCATGACGAAAACACTTCGAAGAATAGAAAATTTGTTGAGGGATCCAAAAGGATTCCTCATCCATATTGCTTGTAAACTTTGCCATGACTCGAAAGTTGACTTCTTTTTGATGAAGAAGTACTTTGCAATTGATGATGTGCTAGAGTAGTCGCTATGTTTACTTCCATTATTTGGAAAGTTATAACTTATGGATATATTGAAATAACATTTTTTTGTACTTGTAGTAGTATAAAATATAGAAAGAAAAGGAGTTTAAAAGCTATTTGATTTATAAAATAAGTTTTAACAAGTTAAGGTCCATATAGTGATGGTCGTCATGGACACATTTTGGAAATCTATGATTTTTGTAAAGTATAAATGGTTATCTACTTAATATATTTCGTAAATTCTTTTCAAATATATTTTATAAAAGTTATATAAGTATTTTAAAAAGAGTTTGAAGTTTTATATATATTTTTAAGAATTTATTTGAGTTACTTAAGTAAGAGATTTAAATTTTATATAGGGAAAAACCGTATCTTTTAAATCAAGTTTAGTTCTGAATGATGATTGGTGTTATCCATCAAGGGGTCCATTAGTTCTATGCTAGCATATGAGCAATGTTTATAGCCTGATACATTTTATCTAGAGGTGTACTGTTACTGAAGGTGCATAGTAGCGTTGTTATTGATATTTTCCAATATGTGTCTTACGAACTTAGTTGTATACCAAATATGCTAGAATGTAAGATGCAAATATTTCAGCTATGTTATATATTTAGTTTTAACCATAGACACAATTATAATGTCACAAGATTTTCTAATAAAAATTGGTTTGGTTATCGTTATGTAAAACCAATCCGTGTTTATGTGCGACGTGGTCCGCGAGCATAGCTCAGCTGGTTGGGGCTACCATGCAACCATGGAACAAAGTTCCTAGAGGTTGTGGGTTCGAGTCCAACAGTGTCAAGAAACGTTTATCTTAAGGCTTTGAGAGAAATTATCCCTAATCAAACCAAATTAAAAAAATGGTAAGGGATTGATGCTCTTGGCTAGGCAAGCTTAAAAAGGGAGGTTAGTGTGGCGGACAATTGTATTCTTCAGCTCTACTGTCCGGAGTAGGGTATTTTTTTCAAAATTCAGTATAATTAGAGTAGCTTATGATTGTTTACCAAATTGATCCAGAAGTTATTTCCTTATAATATTCAATTCAGCCTCGAGTATATTTCTAGATTTAGCTACAGATCCTTCGGAGCTTCGGAGACAAGTTGGATGCCTCAAAGATCTAATTTTCATTTTTGATGCATTATTTGTTTGTATTTATCAGCATTTGTAAGAAACATATTGTTACAGCCATCCAGAATGATGATATGTTAGTTTATCTGATGTTTATGTATATTAGTGTTTTTTTGGTAAAGATCTGCTGTATATTATATACTACTCGTCATGATGTGCGATCTTGTTATGCCTTTCCTTTTACCCCAACAGTCTGACTTTTCGGCACTAGGATGCTCGGCATGTTAATACTATAGATGTATTAGTGTCGACTCTTAAGTCAAATTCAATTAATCGACTAACCTTAACTGCTTAACTTTGGGTCCGTTAATAATTACTAATTTTGGATCTATCGATTAGTCATTATAGTTACTATGTTTTCATACAAGTATGTAATGAGACTACTAGAAAAAAGATAAATTAGCCAACTAGTATTGATATCATTCCAATGATTTGGTGTCGGCACAATGTGAGATAAGGAAAAGCTCCTCTATGAAATTTTACCGACATCGCATCAACGACATGTTACCTGTTTATAGCATCGGCGATGCATTGGTAAACCATTTTCCCCACAATCCCACCCACCCTGCCCATATGCACCTTCTCCTTCATGTTAAAAAAAACATAAAAAACCGCTCCTTCTCCACGTAGTTCTCCACCACATTATTTTCTATAATATCATTAGTTATTAACAACCATATATTCAACTAATTTCAAACTAGGAATAATTTACCTTATGAGAACAAACTAAGTATACCGTAAGATAACTATAACTAGTTATACAAAACTCTTATTTGCTAGTTTCAAACTATGTATGACGACATATTGGTCACACATGTGATAAAATGACTAATTGAGCCTCAAGAATCACAACCATTATTGTAAAAATTCTTCTAGGCCTTCGCCTAGGCCTTGTGTAGGCGTTAGGCGAGGCTTACCGCCTGATGAATTGTCTAGGCTTGCCTAAACAAGGTTTACCATCTCATTTAAGAATCAAAACATAAATTTAAGCAATTTTAAGCATTATTCAAAGTTTAATGTTGTACATAAGCATTAATATGCTAGTTTTAGATGATCTTGGCTCCTTGACTACTTCTAAACACATTCAGGATTCTTAAATTTCAATTTATATCCATTATAACTAAACGAAAAACTAAAATTTCATCCAAAATATACATGTTAACAAAAATTTCCAAACTTTGATTAATGATTGATTAATCCCCTTTTAAACGATTAATCCCTATTCTATATTAACTGTCTAACGTTTGCCTAGTTATTTTTGCAAATTGATCGCATCCATTTATTTAATCAAACTAATTAATTCTTTTTCCATTAATCATACACAAACATATGCGTGTTTGAAAATGTAAATCAAATCCTCTATTCTCAAATGTCATATGCCATCTGTCTTTGTACAATCACAACAATAAGTTTAATCAAATAAATAAATAATGAAGGGAGAAAATTAAGTAGGAACGGTTGACATATGGCTTTTAGGAATAGAGGAATTCTGATGGGGTTATTGATAGATATGATTGGGCAATATTTTGATAGGTAAGCCCTTTGTATTTCCAACAAGGTGTAGAATAATTGTTATTCATTATGACATAAATTCACTGTCATTTTCAAAGCTATGAATATTCCCTAATGAGAGATGATCGTGTGGTTCGAATTTTCATAGTCCCTATGGACCACTTGAAAGTTCAACTTCCATTTTATATTGTTCAATATTTAATAAAGTAAAAATAAAAATTGAACGATGCAGATATAAGAGAGATGCTATCCCCGTTTGTTTGGCCCAGAGGAATATCTGCCTTCCCCAACTTATCTCGTTATTACTTTACTTGGGCATTCAATTGTCTCCACTACCTTTGATTTCTTGCAGTCTTCTTCAATCCTCAAACTACGCCAAATCAAATATCTCGTCAACTACCAACCCTTGCGATGACAAATGAAATATCCTTCTTTCTTTCTTTTCTTAATAGAGTCGAGTTTCTCCCTTCACTTTATAACAACTTTTGCGGAGTAAGTATCATTGAAATATCACTCTTCCTCTTAGTACTTCACACCTTAGGTTAGGGGTTTCACTGTAATTCTATTTTTAGGATTAGAAGATAACACGGAATTAGAGAATGAATGATTATGTCTGGAGATGTTCGAAGTATTGGGCTTCAAAGTGGATATAGTCCAATAATAAATATAAATACAAAATAATTAAATTTTGTTATAATCCCATTATAATTATACCAATTAAAAAATGTTTTGATCAAGAATGCTTCTGCCAAAAATTAAGGCAAAAAAATTCATCGATCTTATATATAAACTACCTTATGTTATCCACTGTTGATCCTTTCTTCCCTTACTTCTCACACAATTGATTGTTGAGTGTTTGCAACCATTTTGATCGTTTCCTATATTTTGTTATCAACATAAACAGAGGTTCTTACTATGAGAAGAGATCCTAAATGACAGCATGATAATTTTCTTATTTTCCTTACTATTGAATAAACATCTAAGAACAACCCAAAAATTATAGCTTTTGAGTGTTAATAATCATTTGCTACCTCAGGGGAGTAATATTTTAGTATTAAACTTCTTATTTTAGCTAGTTAATCTAATTTAGCTATCATATAGCTTCCACTTAACAAAGTTTCAAAAATATGGTTAAATCATATTAATTTTTTTTCTTTTTTGTTATGGTGCTAAAAATAAATCGGTATGGGTGTTACATTGTGTGAATGCACCAATCAGAATAATGTTTTGTGTTTATTTATGTCTGCTAATGTCTAATAATTATGGTTTAAGGATTCTATTTTTGTAATGTTTGATATCCATATTAGGGCAGCAAGAAATTTTTCGGTTGCAATCCCAGGTTAATATTCAATTCATGATACTCATAGTTGGTGATGCTCTATGTTACCTAGATATGTTAACCATCAAATATGAGATGTATCTCTTCCATTGCTTTTGGTTCAAACATGGTTACTAACTTACGAGAAAGGTGGAAATATAACAGGACTTACAGCTAATTTAACTTTTTTTATAAAACCTAAAACTAAGACATTACCGAGAAATGTGTGGTCCTAATTTTTGCTCAAATTTCTTGCAAGTATGTTTAGGTGACCAACACATCAAGACACCGTCTAAATCCATGCCAACTAGCAATCCTTGTTCCGACCTAGTTCAAGCTGGTCCATACTCTACTTGGATCCATTCTAACAAATCCAATAAGCATATCATAGATTGACCGGTCTAGACTCCTATGTATGGCTCAACACGAGTGGACACAACCATATACTATGACTTGATTCGGCTAAAAGAGAACCATCTACGAGTCAGCTCTTTTAGCCTGCCAACGATCAGTCTAAAGCATCCCATCTCATTTCTATGTCTCAGCTCGTTTCTTTCTGCTCCAACCTTAACATTTTAATTTTTGACCTTAATAAGCATCCATAACCAACTGTACTATATAAGAAGCTACTCTACAACTTTGCTTCCTAGAGAACTATATTAGATGTCAAAAGTACAACTTGGTACAACTTAGTACACCTATTATGCTACTTGTCACATAAAGTATAACAACCCTGACTCAACCTTCGAAAATGGACACCCAAATACATCTCCCTTATTCGAATGCTGCAGATCCAAACGTCGAACCTGGTTCGCTGGAGCTTATAACACATCAAGTAAACAACATAGCAGAAACAGAAATGAATAATATATCATTGACATACAACATTCGATACAATATCTTGATACAATGAATATCGCATTGTGAGAAATACAAGATAACAACGGAAGAAATAACTCCAATATGATTTCCAAGAGAGATTGAATCCACAAGCTGCAACTCTAATGCCAAAGCTCAAAAGACAGCAAACTCCAAATCGAAAACTCAAACCATCATTACGTTGTATTAAGCAAGCTTAGACATGAACGCGATCGCAAAAGGGAAGATAGAACCAATGCAAGCTCCAAAAGAATCCAAGGACTCCAACGAATTCCAAGCAGAAAACTAAAGGCTATAGAATCTACATCTACTAGCTGACTATCTGAAAATCTAACTCTAGACTGCACGTGTGGAAAATTATGGACACTCAGAGTTTAGAAAGGGAACATTAAACTCCAGGTCAGTCATGGGACTGGTATGAGCAAACAAAAATGATTTATCTTTAATAAAGGAAAACAAAAGAATTTAAAAGAAATCTGCAATGCTTTTTTTTAAAATTAAACTGCCATAAGGCCTCCGGCCACACAGACAATGCAAGCACACACTTGGAGGAGATTTCTCCTTATGATAGTCAAAAATGCTTGATATGCGAAAACCATTTGATATTATTATTAGTGCATAGTGCAGAAAACATTTCGAAAGTATAATATTAATCTTTGCTAGCATACCACATTTCGTCGTATTCCTACTATAGTTACCATGTTCTATAGCAGGTTACGGCCACATTCCATGGCAGGTTATGCAACAAAAACCGTATAGGATGCGTATTGTTTCTTTGGATTTCCAATAATGGTCAGGCAAAGGAAGTTCCTGCACTAAATGGGACGCCTCTGGAAGGACGCCCCTGAGAACCTAACCGGATCTCTGCCAACACAAGGACGGGTAACCTCTGTAACTAGGTAACTACTGGCACGAGCATGCCATCCCTTGGTCGTTACCGACCTTTATCCGAGGTACCTCTACACCAACAACCACAAAGCAATAAGTTTGCAGCAACCACATAGGTTAAATATCTGGGCTCCATACCATGATACCATCTTTTATCCAGAAGGAAATGGACATACCCTTAGGGGGCGCTACCCCCAAATAACCTTGTTGTAACGATTCCTGTTTCGACCATTACCGGGTTGTGAGACTCCGATGAAGTCTCGTCCACAAAGCTATGCTTTACAAAAAAGCCATGCTTTGATCAACAAATGATCAACACCACTTCATATACAACATTATCAAATTGGGAATGTATCACTAGTAACCATCAACTACATAACCTCTAACCTCGTACGTCATAGAGAAGAGTGTCAAGCTAAGAGAATAAATTCTCCGCCACCACACAGAAATGTATTTGATAGAAACAATCTTTACATATCAAAGTGGAACGTCTGACACATATCCATACAAGTCTGTTCCGGGTTCGAGTAGAACCGAAGGCACTTCCAAAGAAGCCCTTGCAATCCATGTATTCACAATCCCGATCGGACTGTCCATCACATATGGAGATCTCTATACCGTAACTACTCAATGTAGAGTCATTCGATGTGTAATCTTTTCATTCTCAAAAATACCCGGTCTTCACCACCGGTCTTCAAATGCTATCCATTACGTTATATCATTATTCTAAACGAGTTATATGACACAAATTCCTCTCCCGACTAGACCGAATAATGAGCGCAATATTTTGAAAAGCATATGGATATTGGGATCTTAGTTCAGTCACAACTTATTACCCAGAACTTTTCTTTCAAATGGTTTAAACAAATTACCATTTTCAAATCTTTAAACAAAAAGATTCACTTCACAAAGTTCACTAATCTTTCACAAAGATTCATTCATAGTTTTCAAAACTACCTCAATTCCAAATCTTTTATACAAAAGATATACCTACAAGATCCTCTTTTGTTTCAAAACAAGCTTCAACAATCTTTCACAAAGATATATTCATAGCTTTCAAAACAAATTCATTTCAAACTTGAAATCTTTCCAAGAAAAACTGGAAGTTCTTTCGTTGTAAGAAAGCCATTATTATTTAAAAACAAATACTTTTCGTTCCGGACAAATTCGATCAAGTATGCACAAGTTATAGCCTTTAAAGTACAAACTTGGGTTAATTTTAAATCTCCAAAATAATACTTTTAAAATACTTTAAAGACGGTTTAAAAACCATATATATTATATAACTTGTATCACCACTTTTTAACCCATATTATCCTAAATAATTTTCAAATCTTAAACAAGATATATTCTATTCAAACTAAATTCAATTTCAAATTTCCCATTCCAAAAGCTTTCCATATTCAGTTCAAATGCTTTTCCAAAACCATTTGGATTCAAAATTCATCTTTAGAACAAATAATATTTAAATTCAAAATATCCGTGACTTAATCGATTTCCTCGTGAAATCCATATTTGTGTGTATATGGTGTAGTCTAGGGGTTTTACACAATAGTGCAAGATTATCAATCATCATAATCAAAGCGTAGCAATATCGATAAGCGGTATAATCCTATAACTCTTATCTTCATTCACAGATTCACAAATAAATAATATAAATTCATCATAGATAGAATAAATTACATTCATCATAGCTCAAATCAAAATAATTCATATCACAGAGCATCACATACCAGGGATATCAAACAACCCAAACATTCAATACAATCCAAACATTCATAAGTAAGATCAATTAATTACCTGATTAATTTAAATCAGATTAATTACTTATGAATAATTTACTAATCCTAGTTAATTAACCATTAATTAATTACAAAACATTAACTAATTATTCTTTAATTATTTATTAATAATAAATTAATTAACCCTAGATTATTACTTAATCAACCTTGATTAATAAATCAATTAACCCTTAATCAATAAATAATTAACCTTTAAATTATTTAATTTTTCTTTATTTATTTATCCTTAATTAATTACATTAATTAATTAAACAATAATTAATTACCATTTAATTAATTATCCTTAATTAATTAATTACAAATTATCCCTAATCCCTTATATCATAAATTAATTACACTGAGTAATTATCCTTTAATCACTTGATTAATCCACTTTAATCATAAAACAATTTATCTTTAAGTAATTAATTACCTTTAATTACTTATCACAAATTAATCAACCTTTAATAAATTAATAACATTAACAAATTAACCTCAAGTTATATTAATTAATTAATCATATTAACTAATTATCCTTAAAAGTAATCACACAAAGTATTAACTTTACTTTAATTACACAAAGTAATTATTCTTACCTAATCACTTAATTACATCCTTTTAACCTTATTAAATTAAGATGAATACTTGAAATTATTATTATGCAAAATCATTTAAGATCTTCTTAATTAATTAAGTATCACACATCATATTTTTGAAAACACTTGTTAATTAAATATAAAATTATTAATTACCAAAACAATTTTGAAAACATTTCAACTTTCAAATCTTTGAAACTTGTTTTAAATTTGTTTATAATTTTAATTTGAAAACTTTGTCAATGTTTCTTTTAGAAAATTTGTTTAACCAATTTACGTTAAAATTTATTTAAAACATTTTATCCTTTAATTACTACTTGATTACAATTCTACATTAAGTTTTAAATAACTAAAGATTGCCTACACCTTTCATTACAATTCTAAATTAATTTTTAAATAATCTTCAATATATATATATATATATATATATATATTGAGAGATATCAACTTATAGAATAATATAAATATCCCAGCGATTCAACTGTCGGACACATCAGAAATCACGGTATATGCATGTTTACCTATGTACTTATTTATCAAGTCTACTCGGGTTTCTTTAATGTTCCACATTTATTTTATACACATATCGTACAAGTTTTATTGCTATATAACTTTTATATTTCATATTACTTATATGATAGTCTTACGTATAATATATCGTTAATTAAATCTTATCTAATTAATTTTAATCAATTAACTCTCTAATTAATTTTAAATTAGCATCCAATATAACTTTTATATTGGACATATCTACTATAACTTTATAGTGTATACTATAATCTTTATAGTGTAACACACATATATCATGTATATGTGTATTTTATTTAATTAATTAACCATCAATTAATTTGTTCAATTAAACAATTTATATTAAAATTTATAAATTTCAAAATTTATCTTGTATACATACATGCATACTTGTGTTATAAAATAAGATAACATATATCAACATATATAGTACATGCATGTATGCATTAATTAATTAACATATTTAATTAATTTATTTTATTAATCTTATTAATAAATTTAAAGTTTGAAATTATTATATAAATTTTTCAAACATTTGGAAAATATCATTATACTTTCAAGCATTTTGAAAAACTATGTAGCATTATAATTTTTAAAATAAACATGTTTTATTTTAAGTTTAACTATTAAATTTAAAATATTTTACATTACTTGTCAAAACGATTTTGAAAATTAGCCCAAGGCCCAAATTAAGTTGGGCCTTTTCTATTGGGGGCACCTTTGGGCTCACTTCACCTTTCGGGCCAAGCTGGTAATCAGGTAGGACAAGGTACTTGATTACCCAATTTCAATCCAAGACATTATCTTTCTAGACACCGTATTTAGTAGGCAAGCTTAAGTAGTTAGCCGTAATATGACTAATTTAGACCGCATAGGCTATTGGGTTTTGATACCATTGTTCGAACTAGACTAGCCCGTAGAGGAAGTTATGGTTGAATTTCAAAAAAATTACCCTATTGGATATTTTATTGGGCCTATGAAGTCTAACTGAATTAGAACGTTTTAGGATTTCATTGAAATAAAATCATTTATTTTATTTCAATTCAAATATATTAAGATATGAAATTAATTTGATTTGATTTAGTTTATACATAAACATATCGTATACATATATGTGTGAGTGCATGTGTAACATAATAATCCGTGGAAGGTATAATATGCACATACGTAGATGTTTGGATTTACATCACAACATACATATCAGCTCATTTTGTATGTCATGTATGTTGTCCATATATGTGCATGTATGTGTGTTACAATACACACACATATGTATGTACAAATATATTTTATATAATATATGAACATAAAACATTTATATATAGATAAATATATATATATATATATAGTAAAAGAGAGAAAATTATTAAAAATTATTTATAAATCAAAATTAACTTAGCTTTGCAAACATAATAAATTTAATATTTTAATTTGTATATATTTTGAACAAAATACTATTTTTATCCATACATAATTAACATAAAATAATCTATTGATGAAAATTCAAATTCACAATTTTAGAAAATCTAGGATCATAAATAGAGCTTAGAAAAAACCTGGAGATTTTTCATAGATACATTGATTTTGACAATAATTATTTAATACAAAATAATATATTATTAAAAATCAAAATTTTAAATTTCAGAAATTCTAGGACCATGAATGAAAGGTTACAAAAAAGTTTGAAGAATTTTTCAATTAAATTATTATTTTTAATAAATCATAAACATTTTTTATAAAAAATACTAATTATTAAAAATAATAAAGTTTATTGGAAAATTCCTATTTTTTTCTATACATTTCTGAAATGATATAATATTTTTTAAAATATAAAATTTAATTTTTAATGTAATAATTATTTTATATATAATAAAGAATTCAAAAATTCTATAAATGTTAATTTAAAAACATGAATATGTGTATAATAATTAATTTTACAATTTGTAAATTCATATTATATATAAATAAATATACTAATTTTTTTGATTCATATATATATATATATATTATATCTTATATATGCATATATGCTTTTATGAGAGAGAAATATACACTAATATATATATATATATATATATATATATATATATATTTATCAATAAATATGTATAAAACAATTACTAATGACAAAAATGGATTTTGTACAGTAAACAACATTTGTCTATACATAAATCAAATAGTGTAATAAACAAATTATGCACATAACCAAACTGATTTGTAACAATTATATCTACTTACAAAAATCTCACATAACTAAATATATAGTAGCAATATATTTAACCAGATGAAATTGCTCATTATAGGATCATATAATATAATTTAGTTACTGTAATATGAATCAAAATTACCAATTTAATGATGCCTTTGAATCCACGTTGAAGCAATGACTTCCCTTTTTTATTGTTCTTGATTCGTCAAATTGCATGTCTGAAATCACCGACTTCTAATATTGAATTGTATTATTTTAATTTGAAATATATTTAAGAATTTTGGAGTGGATTGAGAGATATGTTTTAACCAGCAATGTAGAAGGTAATGGTGGCTAAAAAAGGTCTTTTTTCATTATTTCTAGACACACACACACATAGGGTTGTATTAAAGAGAAACAAGAAAAACCTTTTAATCCAATCTCGCCTGATCTCAACCCATTATCTCCAACCCAATTTCCTATGTTTTAGCCACCCCTAGACCTTTCCAAAACCGAAATTTTACAGCCCTAATGATGGGTCTTTAACCCATCTAAACCCAAGCCAAAATACTATGCAATTAAATCTAATTTAGTCACTTGTCAATATTGTATATCGATCGATATATTTATACCTATTATATATATAGCATTATTTATTTCCCAAATAATATTCAAATTTTATAATTAAATTTTCATATATATTTGTTAATTTATGACAATTATGAACTAATTAAATCGTTCGGTCTTAAGGGAATTCATTGTGTAACTCTTGGGTGTAAATTTAGTCAGCGATCAACATCGAATTATTTTTTTGTTAACGTTCACACGTCACTTAGAAGGTGGTGTGATATTAAGGCCAAATTTATCGCTTACTCATTTTTGTTAAAAATCCAATTTTAGTTTAATAAGCGTTTCCCGGTTGTGACATTTGTTTACACCAATTCTCTTTGTCAAAACTCTATCACTTTGGACTTATGGAATTCGGTAATGGTCAAAATCCCAGCCTCATCTACATTTAACTTTATAGTCCAAATACAAAGTCCATTGTTCAATAATAACAATTATTATTAACCGAAATGCTCTGGCCAGAGACTTTGACTTTGAGTTGACTTGAGTTTACTATAATACTAACCGCATATAACTAAGGAGACGAATCCTCTATTGAATAGCGCTTCACTTCTAATACTTCCAGTCGACCCAACTATAATCACTCGATGGATGTCATGCCATGGTTGGGCTGTAATCAAAGCGGAGCTTTCATACTGAAAATTCAAAGTATTGTCAAGTTGAGAGAACTGTGTAAATCAGTCACATCGATATTTTCTGTTTGACCTTAGTTATATTAACCAATGTTAAACTATCGAGCGAGTCGTTCCATAGTTATCCAGTAACTATTAGTACATAACCCCTAGGTTCCTCCAGTAGTCATGAGTAATATACTGTCCAACATTTGGAGAGCGTTATGTACTCCAGTCTCAACAGATACATCGATATCCAATCTCGATGCATCTTGACTAGGAACATTTAAAATGGTATATTTGTTTCGTTGTGATAAATTACTCACGGTTACGCCTCTTTTGTAACGTTTGCGATTTTTCGTCGCTGAAAAACTGAACCGTTATCTCTAGCGGACACACTTCTTCGATACCATATCTATTACATTTGTGATTCGATTTGGGTGCACCCCTTGATTTGGGAGTGTTGTTTCGCGGTGTTGGGGTAGCTGCTGGCTATGCTCAACATCAGTCCGGATCACGCAACTACTAGTATCCTAGTTGGTATCGCCTCATGTACCTTGTCATACTGATTATCCTATTCGCGACCACTACGTTATGTTTTGTGTTATACCTATGGGGTACCCTTTGATAACCACCAGTTTGCGGTGGGGCTTATGGTGCTGTATAGACTATGGCATTATAAAAATGTGTTAGGGGGGATTATGGTAACGCCTTAACGCTATTTTGATACTTTATATTACTGATAAGCATTATCTACTTAGCGTACATTACTACATAGTAGATAGTTTAACGGATCCTTAAGAGATGGAAATCCCGTAACATCTCTTGAGTTATTGCATGCACGTTGACACTGGATATGAGATGTCAAACCCCGTAAACATCTCTGACGCCGTTACACTCATATTTATTTACGATTGATTTAACTTTCATAAGGATATTTTAGTCCTAACTCGAGTGTTTTGTCTTTTCATTACGCTCGGGTCAGTCTTGATTTTTTCAGATTTTTGAAGATCTATTCTGGAGGATGAAGACGAAGATTTGGTATACTATTACTATTATTACCCTTGCATCATGTTATCTGCTGCATTATTTTAGTTGTTCTGTTGTATATGTATAACTCTGATAAATGTTGTACAAATAATTGTCAAAGTATAGTAAACAGCTTCATGAACTATTTATTTGACTATTATATTTTATCGTTCCGCTGCGAGATTCTGTGTTGTTTCATTTCCTTTATTCTCTTTGTTCTCTTTTCTTATTTACCCCAATAACCATATGCCCTTTTGAATGGTTTAGAATCGGCATGTGTATTTGATCGTCGGTTTAAACTGTCCAAAAAGGCGGGTCGTTACAGTACTGGGCAACAATTGCCTTGGCCAATGATGGCCAAATCAATTCGAAAGCGATCGAACAGGAAATTGAGACTAGAGAGTGACAATCCAACCCTGTAGGCTCTTCGATACACCCCAAATAACATGTCCAAACATCCATAGTAGGATTTCCATAAATTTTGACTTCAAAATCAAAATTGGAAAATTAACCAAATCAATTCAAATCAAAAGCATTTGAACGTGAAATAGATGTTAGGAATTCATACATAGCAATAATGAAAATTATAGACATGGATGTGAGCTTAAGAACTCAACTTTAAATTCAAAAACAATGAATGATAAGCTCTAAAACAAAGCAGGACCAATTTCTCTTCACTACACCTCTAGAATCTTCAATCTATTATCATATGCAAAGTTTTTTTTAAGTTAGGTTATAGGAAAAAAAATCAAAAATTGAAGAGGGATTGAGTTGGAGAAGATGAAGAGGGTGCTTACCTAAGCTTCTCTTTGATTTTGGAAGTAGAACTTGAATTCCTAAGAGAACTAGGGCTTAGGAATTTAGTTTCCTCTTCCCACCATTTTTCCGAGGGCTTGAGTGTTAGGAATTTAGTAAATGGAATGAATGAATGAAGAGGAGTGGAGTAGGAGGTATTTGTAGAAGGTTTGGGTTCTCTTATTGGGTTACGAGTTAGAACACAACCCAAAGCCCAAATGAAAATCCTAATCAACCCTAAACATATCAATGTTTATACTTGAACAAGTTTAAACGTCATTTTAAACTCAATGGAAGTGTTCTCGAGTCTGGATTTGAATGTTTACAAAAAGTCACGTTTTGGACTTTAAATTCAACTAATGATGCTATATTTAAATAAGACATTTAAATATATAATCATAAAATATGCGGGTTGTTATAGACTCCTCTCCTTAAGAAAATTGCATCCTCGAAATATTTAGAAAGAAAATAAAGAGTAACAACCACGCTAAGGCATAATAACACAAAAGAAAATTTTGAAGTGAGAAGTTCACCTTAAGGGGCACAAGAGAGTATGTAACAACCCAGGGTTTTACAACAATTAATAATCATCATTAATCGATTAATTGATTGTTAATTGCTATTGAGTATTTTTATCAGTTGAAATTCTTTAAAATTTACTTTGGGCCATGTTTTCATTGGGGTTATGATATGTAGCAAGGCGGATCCCCATTCTTTTACCCATTCCTTCATTTTCAATTAAAAACCCTAACATACGAGAGGAAAAAAATTGGCGGTCGTGTTCTTCGTCTCGGCAAAAATTAGGGCTTTTACTTTGAAGCCGCCGATTGTCGATCCCTCTCGAGATGCTCGCGACTTCATATTGAGCTCGCCGTTGCTCCGATTCAGGTGAGTAATTTTATTACTCACATCTATTTCAAGTCTTAGTGTTTTCTGACTTGTTTGAATTCGCGATTTTTGCTTCTTGATTATATGATGTTATTTTCGTTCGTATAAAATTGTGAATTCGTCACTTGATTATTCGGCCACTTTTAGTTTGTTAAAATGATTTGGCGATGTTTTTTTTATATAGTCGTCATGGTTTTGTGAATCTGATGATTCTTGGTTGACTTCGGTCACTACGGTTTTGTTGACATTTGATTCTTGCTTGATCTATTTCAAATAATGCTGGCCTTTGCCTTTTCTTCGGCATTGTTCCTTGTTCTTGTTTGTGATACCTGTATTGTCCAGTTTACATTTGAATACATGTTGTATTTTTAGGAAACAACTTGGTTCGACACTGTTTGATTTGAAAATGCTGTACCATGATTTCGAACTCATTTCGACTGTGACATTGATATTGCTTTGAAGTGCGGTTTAAAATCACCTCTGTCTGGAATTTGCAATTCATTGCTTGTTTATTGTTGTGTGTTGTGGTTCCATATTTTGGTGCCCTCACCTTCATACTGCTGTGTACTTGCAGTTGTATGACTGGTTCACTGTCCAGTTCCATTTTGTTGTTCACGGGTTACTGCATACATGTGTTGTTGCTCCATGTTACTTTGAACACTCCATTTAATCTACTTGCATTGTCCACTTCGACCTCGGCCATGTGTTCATCTGAGTTTGCATATCATAGCCTTGGTCACTGCAATTGGAGTCTTGTGTGTTTGACATATGTGCAGTCTTGTTCACTTGTTTATGCAATTTACATTTCCCTGATCCTGAGTCCATTTCTGATGCATATGGTTCATCTGTATGCAGACACTTGAGCACTTTTGTTGTTTCATTACAACTTCGGTTTTGCATAAGACACTTGAGCAATTTTGTTGTTTCATTATAACTTTGGTTTTGCATAATTAATATGCAGACACTTGAGCATTTTTGTTGATTCACTGCAACTTTGGTTTTGCATAATTAATATGCAGATACACTTGAGCATTTTTGTTTGTCCATATTTTCTACCTAAAGATTAGAAAATGAAGTTGTATTTAGTTTGGCAATCTATTTCTGCATAATTGGTCCATTATTTGTGCCTGTGCCTGTCTTGTGCAGTAATATTTTGGTGCTTGGCTTTCTGAAATGTTTAAAACTACTGCTGAGCCTTGGTCTTAGAACCACGCTAAGTGTGATCCTTTTCACTGATGTTTTTCACTGTTGCATGTTTTTGGGTGTTTGTTGTACATATGAAATTGATTCATATGTATGCTAGACATTATTTACATTGCATTGCTGAGTTGTCCACGTGTGATCACTTTTGCACTTTGTGCTAACATGTACATAAATGCTTCTTTGTCTCGACTTCACTTCACTTCACTGTGCATTGTTGCAGTTGTTGGGCATTGCTTTACACTTGTTGCTACTTGGTCGATACCTGCAGTTCACTGAACTATTGTATCACTTATACTTTCCATTATTCATGTAGGGGCTGCACTTGAATTGTCAACTGGCTCATTGTAGTTTTGGTTTGGGTTTGAGCATCACTAATTTGATATGCAATTGGATTTGTTTTTCAAATTTCACTTAAGTTGAATCCGGTATTCGGGTTTGACCTTGTGTTCATTTGTGAATTTTTATTGTGTACATATGTGCACATTGTCCATGTCTGTCTACTTTGACCATTGAGGTCGTGGCATTGATATTTGAACCTTCGTTGATTTTGGTTCGTCGATCTTTTGGGTACACCATCACTGTAGTGGCAAGGCAGTGCACGCAAGCGTGTACTGCATCCACACGGTATGGTTTTATGATATTTTATTTTGTTTTGATTATTTGATCTTTTGCATATTCCATATGCTGTAGTGGCGAGGCAGTGCACGCGTGCGTGTACTGCAGCCCTACCCGTGTTGACCTTTTAATTGATGTTTCAATTGTTTGAATTGTTTCGTGTGTCCAATTCAATAATTTGAATTTTTTGATTTGTTGTTTAACACCGTTATGTGTTATATTTACCGTTATCTGATTTCTTTATTTAAGAATTGGATAGGTAAATTTATTGTGACTGTTGTCTACTTGATTATTTAATTATTATTGCTTCTGCGCATTAATAACTGAGTTTGAATTAGAGTGACCCGTGTATTATTTTCTTTTGAATGTAATACTCGGGTCAGACTGAGTATTTACAGGTTGTTGATATCTTACTTTGGGTTGCTGTTAGAGCTATGAAGTCTTTTCATACTTTTGGAGTAGTCTTCATCATTTAAAGTAGTCAGTGTATTTGTATAGGATGTTGTATATTCATGTATATTATTCACGATAATGTAATTGTATATGTAACTTCCAGAGTCGACAGTTATAGTTGTATCATATGTACTATATCACATGTATTGTAGCTGACATCAGTTATTATATATATATGAGACATTTTTGATTATCTGTGTTCTGCACTTAGTTTGTCCGTGTTATTATTATATTTATTGTCCTAAACTATTATGAACCATCGTAGTTCGTTTTATACTGGAATTGGATATGTCGATAGGAGTAAATAAATTAAGAGAGGAAAATTTTAAAAATATATACCACTCCTATCGAGGTAACCAATACTAGTGTAAGGCCTAACTACGGATGGTCGCACCTATCCAGCCTTATTCTTCGTGATAACAGACAGTATTTCTTTTAATACTGTTTGTTATTGCGAGCATAGAGGTGGGGCGTCATAGAGTAAGTCCGGATGTGTTCGCTCGTTGAATTCTCTGGATTCTCAAGAACAATCCTTAGGATTTATGACCATTGAACTTTCACAAGCGGGACATCTTCGAAGGCATTTAACCTACGTAGCAATGATACGAAAAGATGGTTCTCATAAGTCAAATTAGATGAAACTTCAATTTCTTCAATAACACCAGGCTCAAGAATAGAATCAGATCTCTATGTCATTTTCATAGTTGAGAGACGTGGCATATGTCATGAATAGCAGAAAATTGAGTCGGTAATAAAAGGCGATAAGCCATGAGTTTGATTCACAGAAAATTCTAAATTCCTCATTCGATTATCAACATAGGATTTTTGTTTACATTGATCTTCTTTCATCCTATGATGAATAAGGTCAATCTTTTTTGTGGAATCACGAATAAAATCTGGGCCTAAAGCTTGCTTCCCACCGGCTTCAAGCCAACATGAAGGAGATCGGCATAGCCTTCCGTAGAGTGCCTCGAAAGGTGCCATACCAATGCTAGATTGAAAGCTATTATTATAAGAAAACTCAACAGGAGAAATATGATCTTTCCAACTTCCACTAAAATTAAGAACACATGCATGAAGGAGATCTTTAAGAGTTTGATTCACATGCTCGGTTTTTCCATCGGACCGAGGATGATAGGAGGTGCTAAATTAAGCTTCGTTCCCAAAGCTTTTTGAAGACCTTTTCAAAATCTACTAGTATTTAATGGATTACGATCGCTATCAATAGAAGTAGAAACTCCATGCAGTTTTACAATTTCTTTAACATAGAGTTTGGCCAAATGTATGGTCCGATTGGACCAAACGGGAAGAAAATGGACAGATTTTTTAAGTCTATCTACCGTAACCCATAGACTGTCATGACCCGAATGAGAATGGTAAAGACCATCAATAAAGTCAATGGAAATTTGCTCCCACTTCCAACTGGGAATGTCTAAAGGTTGCAATAACCCACCGAGACTTTGATGCTCGGCCTTTACAAGTTGGCAAGTCATGCAACACTTAATGAAGTTAGCAATAACAGATTTCATTCCATCCCAATAATAAGGTCGTTTCATGTCCGCGTACATTTACTACTACCTGGATGAATGGTAAATTTAGAACGATGAGAATCTTCTTTAATGTCTTTACATCACTAATATTTGGCATAATAAGTCCACCAAATTTTCAAATGCCTCCACGAGAGTCGATTTCAAGGTCTTTAAACCATCAATATTTCTATCCCTACAACTTTGGCTAAGATGAGCCAATTCAGGATCATGATTTTGAGCCTCAAGAATGAGGTCTAAAAGATATGGATGAGCCTCAAGGTTACATAAAACAACAAATGAACATGAATAAGATTCACGATCTCGAATTTCACAAGTGGATAAAGTCTCGAGATCATTCCATTCGGATATCATCATAAAAACAACCGTTTATTGCTTATGAATGAAGGCATCGGCAACACGATTTCCCTTTCCAGGAGTATAAAGAATATCAAGATCATAAAAATACAAGGAATTCAAGCCAACATTGTTGACGCAAATGAAGTTCCTTTTGAGAGAATAAATACTTCAAAGATTTATGATCGGTATAGAGAACAAATTTATCTCCCAAAAGATAATGACGCCAAATTCTAAGGGCAAAAACAATGGTCGCGAGCCCTAGATCATGAGTGGCATATCTAGTCTCGGCAGGTTTTAATTGTCCAAAAGCATAAGCGGTAACACGTTCCCTTTGCATGAGAATGGCTCCCAAACCAACACGACTAGCATCGGTATAAACATTCAAGTCTTGGTTTCCTTCGGAAATCACGAGAATACGAGCATTGGAAAGGAGTTCTTTTAATCTTTGAAAAGTGTCTTCACATTTGTCGAAACAAATGTACTTAACTCCCTTCCTTTTCAAACTAGTAAGAGGTATGGAAATTTTAGATAATCTTTTATGAAACGATGGTAGTAGCCTGCCAATCCAAGAGAACTACGAATTTCTATCACACTCTCCGATCTCTTTCAATTTTGAATCGGTTCAACCTTTGAAGGATCCACGAAAATTTCGAATTCAGAAATAATATGTCCTAAAAATTTCACATGAGATTGCCAAAAGTGGCACTTAGAAAATTTTTCTTTCAATTGATTGCTCCTAAGGGTTTCCAACACAATTCGAAGATGTTTTTCATGCTCTTCCTTGGTTTTAGAATAAACAAGAATATCATCTATAAAGATGAGAAAAAATCAATCGAGGTAGTGTTTGGAAACTCGATTCACAAGGTCAAAGAAATAAGCTGGAGCGTTCATTGAACCAAATGGCATAACACGCCATTCATAAGATCCATAAGCTGTACGGAACGACGTCAAAGGAATACTATACTCTGCAATTTCAAGCTGATGAAAACCGGTTGATGAGTCTAACTGTGAAAAGGTTCTAGCACCGCAAAGTTGATCGAATAGATCATCAATCTGAGGTAAGGGATATTTATTCTTGATGGTAAGATCATTAAGCTTGCGGTAGTCAACACAAAGCCCAATTGTACCGTCGGATTTCTTTACAAAGATAGCCGAAGCTCCCCAAGGAGAGGAATTACAATGAATAAACTATTTTGCTTCCAATTCGGATAATTGTTTGCGCATCTCCTCATTTTCTTTATTAGACATACGATAAGGAGGATGAGTGATACGTAGTGCTCCAAGCATTAGATTAATTCTAAACTCAATTGCTCGCTTAGGTGGTAATCCTAAAACGGGCTCAAATATATCGGAAAATTCACGAACAACGTGAATGAGGTAAATGACATCTTCCTCATCATCATTATCATCATAATGTGGATTTAGAGAATATAAGAATGCCACCGAATTGGAATCTGAATCTTTAAGAACAATAGAAATCTGCTTAACAGATTAGGGATGTTGAAGGTGGATAGTCCTCTCGGGACATACGATGTGGGCGTCATAATGATTAAGCCAATTCACTTCCAAAATCATTTCAAAACCTAAGTAGTGCATAACATGAAAATTGGCATAGAAAGCATAATCACATAGAATAATTTCAACATCCTTACAAAATAAACCGAGTATTACGGATCCACCAATCGGATTCGCAATTTTTTATGAAGTCATCAATCCCATAATATTTAAAGACAAGGTAACAACAAGTTCTTTTGATATAAACGAGTGAGATCCACCCGTATCAAAAAGAACTCGAATAGGATGATCACGAAACATAATAATGCCATCAAGGATAGAATGATAAATACCTTGACCAAGAGAAGTGTTACTAGGGGCTGGCACAACATTCAGCTTTCCCTCTTTTTTGCTTTAAAGTTTGGGACATGAAGATACAAGATGACCCAAACTTTTGCAATAGCGATAATAAGGGGGTTTCGAGCACCTATTTGCATAATGGTCCTTAGAATCTCAATTATAGCATTGCCCACGGCTAGAGGTAGGAGCCTTTGTTACCATAGCCGCTTGCTTCCCTTTCTTGTTGGGATTAGGGCTTTTGAACTTGTTATTGGGATGCCTCTTCCTGTAGTTATTGAAGTTTTTTTGGCACCCTCAACATCACCATTACTTTATTTATCAGCCCTTTCAAGTCGAAGAGCGATATCTACAAGCTGATCGAAAGGCACTTCTAGTTTCAAAAGTAAAGCCTTTTTGAGATTCTTATTCAACCCATAGATAAACTTCTGATTTTTCTTCAATAAGGTATTAATATATTCGACCTCATATTTAAAGAGGGATCCAAAGGATGCAACGTAATCTATCACAGAAGATTTGTCTTGAATAAGGTCAATAAAGTGGCGGGCTAAAGTAACTTTTTCAGCTTTCGGCACAAACTTTAACTCGAACCTTTCTCGGAATTGCTTCCAAGTAAGATCCACTTCAAAAATTTCCAAAAACAAAAGCTCATACCAATCTAATGTTCTCTCCTGGAGCATGCTAGAAGTAACTTGGACTCGATGTAGATCCACAAGATTCATGCGAGAAAAGATGTGATCGCATGTTCCAAGCCAAGCTTTGACTTCTATAACGCTTTCGAAACTCTTGAATGGCCTCCTACCCAAATTGGTATAACCACTGCATAAGCGTGCAAACCCAGATTTAGGGTGAGTAGGCTCAGGAATGGGTCCGGCAGCTTGGGCATTCTTTAGAAGATCCAAAAGCTGTTGGACAGACATGAATACGCCATCTTGAGGAGTAGCACTAGATTGACCGACGCTGGGATGGTGAGGTCTAACCATTTCTCTTCTTTAAGAAAGAACGAAAGTAGAGAAAAACGGCTATTCTCATAATGAATTCAAATAAACTGGATTGAAAAAACAAGGCATCATAAAAGAAAATAGGATAGAACAGGTCTTATGACTCGAATTAAATCCAAAGGCATGATTCCTGAGAGAGACTTAGGACAATGATCCTTACTAGATTATTCTACATTGTTCCGAAGTTTGGCTCTGATACCAAGCTATGACGCCCACCTCTATACTCACACTAGCCAAGGACACCATAGGGTACTACCGTCGACTAACATGAAGAATAAGGCTGTTGAGGAGCGACCGTCTATGTAATTGCTTTGTGTGAGTACCTGTATGTCATATAGTATGACATGCATTTCATTTTAAGAGGAAATCTGACATATCAAATACAAATTCAAAGCTACTCACAGTGGCTATGTGGCTTTCGAAAAAAAGTATAAAATTAGCGTAACAAAAAAATCAGTCATAGATATTCATATCACAAAGGCAGAAATAGATATGAATACGACACATAAAAGTGAACATCAAAGTAGCGGTCATACAAAATCCACTACATCACAAAAGAATAAGTACAATTTCTAGACAATAGAATATGTATACATCAAGGAGTCCTTATCTCGAATGGATAAAAGCAAAAAAAGTACTAGGCCAAAGTAGTTGGCCATAAGTCAAAAGCTAGTCCTTGCTAAGAAGTCAAGTGGAAGCATCTAAAACACCTCGATCTGACCCGAGTATTATTTAAGAAGAAAAATAATAAATGGATCAGTCTAGCTATAAATATCATACAAGATGAGATAGGATAAGAGATATGGCAAAAATATATGATAACAATAATGTCATACTGTGACAAGTACATATTTGATAATAATGAAAATCATACAATATCTCAAATCTCCTCAAATATCCAAAAAAATATCATATTCTTTAGTTTATTCACCAAACTTCAAATATTGACAAAACATATCAATGCAAATCGTAAAAATTAGTGAAATATAAATTCCAGAAATTAATAATTAGAAATCAAGAAAAACACAAAGGGGAGGCCCATCAAAAATGGGAGCGTGAAAACTCACCAACACGTGTACCTTAAACAGGAAGATATCCATGGGTCACCAATCCATAGAGCCGATGCAACGATGTAGTACAACAATATGCCCAAGGAACTTGGAACTCAAATAAGCCAGAACAACGACGTAGTACGACGATACGCCCGATGAACCAATCTCAAAAGTGGTAAAAAAGCCCATAGGTCGCTAGCCCATAAAAAGGAGACGAAGTTTAACAGAATGTGGTACAGTCCCTCACACGGACAAAGAGACATTGCATATCGCTAGTCTAAATCTTAAGATGATCTTTATCAACCAATAAGTGTAAATTACATCAAGCTAGTAAATAAATGAGTTAGCTTCATGTCCCATAACCACTAGCTTAACTTATATATATATATATATATATATATATATATATATATATAATAGTAGATTTCAACTCGAAGTTTGCCTAAAGATTTCAATCGAACAAGTCTAAGAATTAACCGACGATGTAAACGCAAGCATTTCATACCACTTGTTTTACTAAGTCATTTAATTAGATTTCTCATACGAATAAGGTAGAGGTTTGAATATACTAATAGATTGGAAAACGGTTTTAAAAACGAGCTTTGTATTAAACGTAACGTTGAAATAATTTTCGTGAAGGAGTTTGAGTATTTACTACTAGCATAGAAACCTTTGTATTTTGAAGTTATAAACCATAGAAACGATTGTAAAAATAATATATCATCAAAATCCACATTCCGTGGCATGAATTAGAAATATAAAAATTGATATCAAATCCACCAAATGGATATTCCCAAATATCCAGAAAAGAAGTCATCAAAGTCGAAATAAATGACAACAACTAACAAGATCAACAAAAATCGATAAAAATTGGAAATCCACTCAAAAACAGGCAAAATATGCAAAATTCCACAAAACCAGATGTCTGGTATGTTTAGCCAGCGGTGTGGCCCTGGGTTTCGAAAACTTATAATTCTTTTCTCCTTTTTCTTTTTATTCCCAGAAGCCTCCCAAATGTCTGCTTGGGTTTAAACAAACGTCTTGTCCTTGGCTCTGCCATTTTATTTTTTTGTCGTTTCTTTTTTTATTCTTCTCAAGAGCCCCAACCGGACTTCTGGATTTTTCAACCAAACATCTGGTTGCCTATAGCGGGCAACAATTTATCTAGGTCATTGATTGGAAAATTAATTTGGAAGCGATCGAACGAGCGATGGAGATTACAGATTTATGCCAAGCAACAACCCTGCCCTATAGGCTCTTCGATACACCCTAAATAGCATGTCCAAACATCCATAATAGAATTTTTATAAATTTTGACTTCAAAACATAAATTGAAAAATTCACTAAATTAATTCAAATCAAAAGCATTTGAACATGAAATAAATGTTATGAATTCATACCTAACAACAATGAAAACTATAGACCATAGATGTGAGTTCAAGAACTCACCTTTAAATTCAAAAATAACAAATGCGAAGCTCTGAAACAAAGCAAGACCAATTCCTCTTCACTAACCTATAGAATCTTCAATCTATTATCGAATGCAAAGTTTTTCCTAAGTTAGGTTATGGGAAAAATCAAGAATTGAAGTGGGATTGAGATGGAGAAGATGAAGAGGATGCTTACCTAAGCTTCTCCTTGATTTTGAAACTAGAACTTGAATATCTAAGAGAACTAGGGCTTAGGAATTTAGTTTCCTCTTCCCACCATTTTTTCTAGGGCTTGAGTGTTAGAAATTTAGAAAATGGAATGAATGAATGAAGAGGAGTGGAGTGGGAGGTATTTGGTAGAAGTTTTGGGTTCTCTTATTGGGTTAGTGGGCTAGAACACAATTCAAAGCCCAAATGAAAATACCAAAATCCTAATCAACTCTAAACATATCGATATTTATACTTAAACAAGTTGTAAAAGTCGTTTTAAACTCAATGAAAGTGGTTTCGAGTCTGGATTCGCCTTTTTACAAAAAGTCACATTTTGGACTTTAAACTCAACTAATGATGCTATATTTAAATAAGACATTTAAACATACAATTGTAAAATATGTGGGTTGTTATATTTAATGTTTAATTTATTTTAGATATTGAATTTGAAATATTAGTTGATTCTGAATATGGAGATTTTTGTTGAATAAGTGAAATAGTTGAAAATTTCAATATATAGCAATTAAACGGATTTGGTGAATAGAAAATTTAATATTTGATATTGGGTAAATATGCGAATTTGGAGTTAAGTGTGAACAAAAATGGTTTCCTAAGTTGATTTAAACTCTATTTGAATTAGAGTGATGATTGTGGTCCTTTGAATGGAATTAAAAGTCAATATTTAAAATAGTGTAAATAATTGAATTTATGATTTGATATGGATTGAAATGGTTTATAATATGGGTATAAATTCTATTTGAACTAGAATTGAGTTGGTAAGTTTTAAAATTGGAATTTCAAGTAATTTCATCAATTTTGAAAATGGCTCGATTTAATCGACGCGTTAAAATAGCCTTCCTGGGCACATTTTCAAAATTCGACCAAATCAGTTTCATTGGATCCATAATAGTGTATTATTATAGTGTTTCAAATTTCGTAATGGTTGGAGTTACCGTTTGGTCGTACGGAATATAAACGCTTTGAAATTAGTATCGGAAATTTAATATTTTAATTCAATTCGAAAAGCTACCTTCCACATACGATCGAATTAGGCCTCGAAACATGTTCCATTGTGTTTGGAATATGGCTAAAGCATTATCAACGCTAGGCAGCATGCCACGTTCGGAGTTCATCCAAAATTTCACGTGAACGGTCGAAATAATATTAAAACATTATATATTCACGTATATATACGCATGCAACAGCGAAACCCTAAACCTTATATATCTTGCCGCCACCAGTTATTTCAATGGCCGAAAATGGCCAGACTTTCTTTTTGGTTTTTTCTTAATCCATTAACTAATTTTAAAAGATTTCTAAATGAAAAGCGTATAGTTCTCGAATGCTACGCGATGTACGGTGGATCTTGGCTATCGTTGTCGGTCGAAGGCAAAATGATGTTGCGTTCGTCGACCGTTCACAGAGATTCTATGTGTCTAGTGGCGGCCAGGTTCGCCATGGATGATGGCATGGGTGAGGCAGAGTCAAAGGCGATGGCTGATCGAGTAATCGATGAGCGTGGTGGTCATGGCGATGACATATGCGAAGAGGTGATGGGTTGTTTCGGCCTGAGAAACAAATGAGGATGGAAGACAAACGCATGTGACCTAGATATGCTCTCTAGTGATCTACGGCCAGGATCTTTTAGGCTAAAAAAAATTTTGTAAATCTATATCGTTTTAATTCGTGAAATCTTATATATACATATCTTTCACATACGGGGTCGAATTTGGAAGAAAAAAGCAGGGTTGGAATTATTCCGATGAGCACTACATTATGGAATTGGTTTGGAGATGATTAAAATTTTAGGTTAAATCGAATGTCATTCGATTTGATTTAAAATTTAAAACTCAAGGTGAGTGTTTTATAACGCTCACAAAGTACTTGAATATTGTTTTATGCTAGTTAAATTTGAATTATGAAGTGATATAAGTTTATTGATCGTTGTTTGATAAATTTAATTGTCATCTAAATTGTCATTCGAATTAACTATTAAAAATTGAAATGGACGGTTAAAATTTAAAGTGGAATTCAGTTATTAGTAAAATACTTGATATTAATAACTATAACGGCCCAATTTTTCGATGCCTGAAAAATCGACATCAATACGTCCACTGTATCGAATGCCGAACAATCGAATGGTGAAAAACCAAACCATTAGGGTTAAAGAAGGAGGTAGAAGATGAAATAGAAATAATATCAGAATCTCACCATTGCATCGGAACAATATAATAGATAAATGACTAATCTTTAAACAAAAGAACTATATATGCTTATGCATTACATCATAAGAGTACAAAAAAAATTATAGCACAAAATTGGACAATTATCATAACCTGTCGTCACAAAACAGACTATACAGTTAAACATACACAACGGGATATTTATCAAACATGTGTGATACGTCTCGCCATCCAGCTCGTCTCCTGAGCTCCATAGTAGTCCATCCGGAATCTATAGTCTATAATACTCGGTCTGACCCGAACATTATAGTTAAATAATACCCGAGTCAGTCTGGAAAACCAGAGTGAGAAAATACACTCAATTGGATCATTAAAGTTTTCAAAATCCTTTAAAATCAAAGGTATCTCGTAAAATCATGCCACAATTAAACATGCCAGGTTTTTACCATACGATAAACAAAACATTTTTATCAAATTCGTCTGACATTATAATAGTGTTTATAGAAAGTAAAATAAAATCTAGCTGAAATGCTTGCATCTCATGTTTTAGCATAGTTGGGCATAATCAAAACCGTACAGGCGCTTATTGGAGATTGGATTCCATACAATGGCAGGGCTACTGAGGTACCGCACGTTACGGTAGGTGGTTTAGATCACCATACCGAGGATCCACCCTGATCTCTTGCATCACAAGACTGGAGCAACCCCTTATTGGATAGTCCGAATAAGATCACCCTACGGTTAGGATCAACAACCGTCCAAACAGTCGAATAAAAGGGACATCTAGACAGTTATGACCTTACCCTAATTGGTTGCTTGCCACTTAGCCTTGTATGCAACTCTCCTGTTTTATCCATTCCCGGTTGATGAGGCTTGAGATTAAGTGTTACATTTTTAGCACACATTCACTTACAATGCTCATCGTCCTCCTGATGATGTTCTAATAGTATTCGTCCATACAAGTCCGTTCTGGGTCCGAATGGAACCGAAGGCACTATTCCTACTACATCCATTTTGGAATCACCCTCAGGATTAGTAGTGATTAGCCTTGCACTTCACTGCTTCATCTTTGACTCCAAGCTCTTGTCTTCTTCACATAAGCATTCAAACCGGATCGAAGTGGTTTTCGAGAAATTAATCCCGATCTCGGTCCCTTCAAAAAAATCAGTGCATTGGCCAATATTGATAGTCGGTTATTTAACTATCATATAACACCCACAAACAACCATCAACCTTAATAATTTTCCAAATTATTTATTTATTTCAAAATATCTTCGCAAGATATATTTTCCGCACTTCAACCCTTTTGAAAACCATTTTCAAATCATTTTTCTCTAGGGGAATAAATTCCCACTCAATTGTTTTTTTCCCTGAAAATCACCAAGTATTAATACTTAGATTTAAAAAATAATTTAAATCACTTTATACAAAAATATATACTTTAAGCACTTAAAATAAAAACTATTTAAAACACTTTATTTAAAATACTAGTTATGAAATTTTAGAATAATTTCTCATGTAAAACTTAAGTCAAAACAAATCTTAAAATAAAATTTATGAAATTCTATATAAGCTTTTCAAATAAAAACTTAGCCAAACTATCTTTAAAATAATACTACTTTATAAAATATAAATATTAATAATTATTTTTCAAAATCATAATACCTATCATCCTTTTAAAATAATTACTACTGTAAATAATTCAATAAATATTTACCTTTAAAATTTTAAACAACTTAAATAATAATTTCTCAAAAACGTTCTTTTAAAAAAACTTTAAAACTTTTAACTTGTACTTAAAAATATACTTTGAAAACGTACTTGGCTTTTAAGGGAGATACACTTTTCTTTCTCACGTTTAAAATAAACCACTATTTATTTTTAAAAAAAATTACCCATTCCTTTATAAATTCCCACCGTGAATATATACTGCCAAATATCCACTGATATCTTGTTTCACTTTATAAACCTAGTTTATAAATTCCATAGTCTCATTCTTTTTTTTAAGACACAATTTCAAACATTTCATCCATTTTCAAATTGATTTCCAAAATTTACTCCATTAAAAATAAATTCCTTTACTTACTCAATTTATTTCTAACTCGTTAATTTCAAATTTAACTTCTTTATTATAATTTAAAATCTTATTTAAACCGAGAATGCCAATTTCATACCTTTACAAATTTCTTCTTTATCTTTTCCAAACAAATTTAATCTTGAATTTAGAAATCAACTTTTATCCTTTTCCAATTCATTTCTTAATTTATCCAAATTCTTTGTAATTATTTTACGTAAAATTCTCTCCTTGTTTACCTTCAAAAGTCCAAATCTTTATATTTTTGATAACTTAATATACCCAAATATTTCAATCAAACCATAGCATCCAATATCTTAAATTACCAATATAATCAATATAATCCATTTTAGATTATCATATAAACCACATTACTGAATATAAAATAAATTCAACATTTTAAGGAATCCAGTTGGATCTCTCTAACATGTTTTCCTGCATCCACATATGTTAGCACAATGTAAAAACACCAATCCACTTCGAGGGTGATATCGCGGTATAAAGGGTCATCCGCTATTATGCGGGGCACATAGGGTCTCGTCCGATATATAATGCAGGAAATCAATCACTCAAACACACACACACACAGATATATATATATATATATATATATATATATATATATATATATATATATATATAATATCACATCCAGTCAATTCAACCAATCAACCAATAATTTAAATTTAACTATTTAAATTAAAATGGTAATCCAAATGAGTGAGATTAACTCACCTTTGATTTTATTGTTTGCAATCCATTCCCATCTTGACTTGTTTCCTTCACGATTTCAGACCTTATATAACATTTCACAGTTTATTGATCATTTGAATCGATCGAACAATATTTATTTATTTAATGTAGACTAATAATTTAATTTGAACTAATATTTCTTTTAGTAAATTATTCTTAGTAACTAAATAGCTAAATAAGTTTGTTAAATAAATTAATCATCCTAAATACATATATTTTCTTTTCAAATTTTATCAATATAAACTAATTTTTGGTTTTTCCAATGTATATTAAAATAAGTGTGTGTATATATACACACATATA
This sequence comes from Allium cepa, assembly GCA_030765085.1. Lineage (NCBI taxonomy): Eukaryota > Viridiplantae > Streptophyta > Magnoliopsida > Asparagales > Amaryllidaceae > Allium > Allium cepa. Next base: position 878,212,799 of record CM060931.1, on the reverse strand, counting down.
TGTATTTTTATTTAAAAATTAGTTTTCTTTTCCTACAAATAACAGTAAGATTACTACGTATATACATATATAAATCTATAACTTTAAAGAAAATAATTTGTTTTTATAAAACTTACTGTCACACACACAGATATATATATATATATATATATATATATAATTCTGTATAAATGTCTTTCTCTGACTGAAGAGGGTTTTTGTTTTAAACCTTATATAAAATTTTAATTCCTCAATCTGAATATGTTTAAATTTGCTATTTAGCCTTACTTACAGTAATGAAGAGAAATTAAAAAAACAATATCTTAACAAACAGCACGAGCCGGCCCACTTGAACAGTGTTCATTCTCCCAACTCTACCGTCCCTCCTTGATTGAACAACCCTTCGGCTACCACTGCCTCATGCCACCAGATGCTCGAAAGGATAACCGAACTCCTTCATCGCGATGCCAGTCCATGCCTCTAGCCTCGCCAAAGAACAGAGTCTCTCTCGCTCCTCGATTTCCTTAATTGGCTCTGCTTCACCACAAACTCGAACAGGAGAAATGGAGATGCGAGATCGGCAGATTCTCTTGATACTTGGGACCGTTGAGTTTGTATAATTGAATGCAGGTGACTCTCATATCCCACCCGAGGGTCATGAATTCAACATTTTTTTATTTTACACGACTTCATTTAAGATCAATTTTTGAATTCGAGCTGAGGATTTCGAATTTGAATTTGGAAATGAGGAATTGGGAATTGAATTGAAGAGGGCAATCGATTTTTCAGCCGCCATTGTGATTCGATTTTTCTTTTTTGAAGACAAAAGCAACCTCGGGTTTTTCTTTTTCATTACTGTTTCGCGTGCTATTATTATTTTTAAAGAATACGTGTGTCCTTAATGAAGATACGTGTGTCCTTAATGAAGATACGTGTTTTAAATTCTGTTACGTGTCTGCAGGCTTGCAATGCAATTATTTTATTTAGATTTAGATTTGAATTCAAATTGTCTCGATAAACAAACTGAAAATCTCGACCCCCTATCGAGGCATGCCGCTAAGCGTTTATAATGTTATACCCTCATTTCGAACGCAAGGGAAAAGGTTCCGAATCCTAATTCAGTCGTATGTAGAAGATAGCTTTATGGACTCGGTTATCATATTAAATTATCGATATATATTTCAACGCGTTTATATATCGTACGACCTCATGACAACTCCAAACACAACGAAAATTGAAATCCAATAATAATACCTTATTACAGATCCAATGGAATTGGTTTCTTCGAAATACGAGACTGTGCCTCAGATGGCTATTTTTAAATATCAATTTAAACAATATACTTTAAAACTGAACAATAAACTTCCAAATTCTTTTCTAAAGTTTTCATTATCTACAATATTATTGATATAAATTTTTAAGCCTTTAACAAGCATAAATTGAAGGTTCAATATTTCACCTAACTTCAAAATTATTAAATTCAATAATTTAATTGCTAAATAGATAGTGATATTTGAAATTCAAGTTAAACTAACTTACAAATATTCAAAATCAATTAAATATTTCAATTTCAAATATCAAAAATCCCAGGTCGTCACATTTCTTCCCCCTTAAAATAATTTCATCCCCGAAATTACCAGTTGAGAGGAATGTTCCACAACCAATTAAGTTTTCTTCCCAAAATCAAACAGTTCGAAACAACTTTCCAAAACAATCTTTTTATTAAAAACACACTATCCCTCCTATTAACTTTCCGAACTCTCTTCCATAGTCTCCAAACAACATTACTTACTCAACCAATCAAATTATAATTCAAATTTAAATTTTAAATTATCAAAATTTTCTAACTCCCTAAATTTTGAAAAATTTCGCCAGCGTCTCCTTGCACGGCTAGATCGATACAACTACAAAATGCCTCTACGGGCCTCCATATTTTAAAAGAAAACAAAAATCGAAGTGGCTAGATCAGAAAATCATCAAATTTCATATGCCAATTTAAATACATACTTTTTAGTTGGGCAATTCATATTTATCTTTTGAAATCAAAAGCATCAAATTCCTTTTTTGCTTTTAAATACCTATATACCACTTAGCAATAATATCCAATCACAGCATTCAAAATCATTTTTATACATTTCTTAATAAAAGTTTTAATATCTACTTCATTCAAGTCCGTACGATGCACATATATCATCCGTACGCAATACCAAATCCAATCGCTTGCTCGATCACACAATTTCACTTCCGAACTAATATCGTCCACCCGACTTGCTAGTGCAGACTCAAATCTGGTTCCTTGATCAGAAATCGTCATTCTCCTTGCATAGCTATATGTTATGATAGAGAGTTTCCAGAATCAATCAAAAATCCATATTCAGGGTTGGCCGTCGAGAATCGAGTGAAAAACCCTAACTCGGATTGATATAACTACCTCGAAATTCTATTGTCGAATCTAGATCAAATCGTTATGCGCATAAGCAATATACATACAACCCACGTATTTATCTAAATTGATTATTAGCTTTATCAATTTTCTTTTTATTCACATTCATTTTGATTTCTATTCACTTATTTACAACTCTCCTAGTTTAATCCTCATTCAATTATCAACTTAGCATATTTCCAAATTTAATTAAGAATTTAACCATCCGTTTCTTAAGTTCAATATAAATATTTTATACAGCTCCTTATATTTATTTTCACTTTATCATCAAGCTTCCATATCTAATTTTGTTGAACTTAAATATCCAATTCCATTTGAATTTTAATCTATCTTGCATTTTAAATATAGAATTCAACTCATCTCATCTTAATCCATATTTAATTAATCATTTCTTTAGTTAATTCCACTTACTAATTTATTTTAAATCCAAATGGACTTTATTTCCAAACTTTAACTATATTAAGTCCATTCGAACAAATTCTACACTTCATTTTACACAATTTAAATCAAGTATGATCCCAATATTCAATTTCATTTCATTTCATTTTCTTACTATTTAAATCAATCAGTTTACCTACTAATTTTAATTTTAATACTTTGTTTTATTTAGTCCTACCTGACTAATTTCCTATTTTACACAATTCAAATATTTAGTATCAATCCTACTTACTTACAAATGAAAATTCATTTTTCCATCTAGAATTTTATTTCCAACTTATAGCTTATTATTTAAGTAACCATTTTACTTAGTCTCCTTAGACTTTTCTTTAAATTCACTTTTATTTAACTATATTTAATTACACTCCGATTCAGTTTAAATTTTGAAATTCTATAGTTTTTCCAAATTTAATTACATTTGTTAACTTCTTTTAATTCACCACAATTTTCTTAACTTACGTTCCAACTTATTTGGGTCGCACACTTACCCTTTCAAGTTGTATCTTAATCCAGCAAATTTCAAACTTTTAAAAATTATCAAACTTATTTATATTGTGTAAATATTTTAAATAAGATTCCAGAGTCTTTTAAACAATTACTCATCATTTCAAAACCATTTTTGAAATCAACTATATACACAAACTGAATTATTCCTTTGTATCCCAAAATCAATCCCAATTTTGCAACAAATACCAATTTAAAACATTCAGGCAGCAATTTCTCCCTTGAAAACTCGAAAATGAACATCGATGATGATGTAGTCTTCATCGAAATTATTTTCCAACGACCGAAGAGAGTTCAGTGCTTTTATCTCTTTAAAACCACTCAAATATTTTTAAATTCTAAATCTCACCAGATTTCAAATCCAATTCAAAAGTTTTTCCCAAATAATATCACCATTATTCTTCCAAAACCTCTAAAACTATTTTCAAATCAAAAGAATTTAACTTCCAAAATTGCGAATTCCAAATCCTTTCAATTCATATTCGAACATTACTCTGGAAATTTTATTTCATTTTCAATTATAAATCACATTTATAATTGTACCGATCCTGGTTTTGAATCAAATTTAAATTGGTAATTAAAATAAACTTTTGAATAAAATTGTGAATTAATTTGAAATTTTAAAATTTAATAAGATATTTGTCCATTTGGGTATTGATTTTAAATTTTAATTGCGGATTTGAAATTCTAAATTTAATATCAAATAAATAAAATATTTGATTTGAAAACTATATAATTTTATAGAAATTTGTTTTCTAATTTTAGGAGACATATGTAATATATTTGTAAAGTTATATTTTGAAATAAGTACAAATTGATTTTATATTAATTTTTGAATTTGAAATTTAAAAAAATAAAATTTTTGAATTATATATTGGATTTGTTAGTTCTGTATTTTAAAAAATTAAAGTATATATGTGTGTAAGATTTTTTATTTGTGTGTAATTGGTTTTCAAATCAATTTTTTTAGTACAAAATATAAAACAAGAATGGATAAATGTTTTAAAATATAAATATGTAAATAAACATTTAAGCTTTGATATGAATATATCTTTTAAAATATAAATATTAGAATTAAAGTACACATGAAATAAATTAATTCACAAATTAATAAAGGATTTAAAATGAAATCTATAAATTAAATGAAATAAAGAGGTAAACTTAAATTATAAATAAAAATGAAGTAAGGCTTTAAAACAGAAAAATCTTTGTTTGTGACATTTGTAAAATAAGGGAATGCATTCATATTACAAGTGCTAACATATTTTAACAAGTGGCAATATAACAATTTTCTTTTAATTAAAATTTATAAACATGCTTAAAAAAAATTATAATAACCAGGATGTTTTTATTTTCAAAACTTCTCAAATCTGAGAAATCAAGTTTAAAACAAAACCTGGTAATTGAAAACTCAAAATAAAGATCAAAAATAGCAATCAAAAGAAATACAAAAATCTGTTTGAATTCAAAACCTGAACAAAGAAAAAGAAAACAAGAAAAAAAATCATCTCAGCAAGCAGAAAATTCAAACTCAACATGAAGTTTTCAAGATCAAAACAAATATGGAAATCAAAGTAAAACCAGAAAATAAAGTCAAACAAGCAAGAGCTTTCAACCTGGAATGGGAGATCAGAGGAAAAACAAATCAAACCTGAATCATTTTCTAGTTTTAAAGCCCGGGAGTATAACCAGAGAAGAATCAAAAGAGAACCAGATCCTCACAACAAAGGAAATCAATTCAAAGTTTCAGCTTTAACTGGGAAATCAAACAACAGACCTGAAAACAACTAAAACAAAGTTTTTTTTTCTTCCAAATATTCCAATGCCTAGAAGTTCAAGCCTGCCACTGTTTTTCAATCATGACTGGTGAGCAAACTACCATCTCTCTAATATTCTGATTTTGTGTGACGAATACATAATGCTTGTGATTTAAATTTGGTTGTATGGATATCATTTCATGTTTGTAAATATGCAAAGGACCCGTGTATATACGAGATTCTGTTGATACCTGTTTTCACTGTTTAACAACAGACAAACAAAAAGAAAAAAACCTAAGATATTTTTTTAATCTCAAAATATAAATGCATTGAGGTAATAATCTTTAAAAGGAAAGTATTTGTATTGACCTGATTTAAATTTTAAAAATAGATTCGAGGAAAAATATTGGGTGAATATTTTAAAAAATGGAAATATACACTGAGAAATCAAAGATAAGCTAAAAACTAATGTTTATAATTATGAGTTTGGATTGCATAACCAGATTCATATTAGAAAATAATGATTTTTAACAACAATATCACGATTTTTAAATTTGGGAACGATACGAATTTACGAGTTGAACAGAATCATAAAAAACATCAATTTTCGATTATCTATGTGAAATCGAACTTCGGGATCGAGTCTGAAGGAAGATGAGATGATGTAGACTAATGGAAAAATAGTCATTGTATTTGTTATTGATTGTGGAAATGGTACGAAAAAGATTTAGCGTTTTAACTTAGTTTTGAGTCATGGTTGGAAAACATGTTGTCGCATCGCCGTGGGTGAACTTGAAACGATCGCAGGTGAGGGAACGTGGCGAGGAGGCCGTGATGCATCTCTGGTATGGATGGCAAGTTCTCTGGTAGTCAGGAGAGTTGGCACACGGTGATTTTCGGATGGGGGTGGTTCCAGTATTTGGATCGAGTGACCAAAATTCGATTCTCGCATTTGCTCGAGATTCTGGGTGATCGTAGTGGTTGCATGAGTTGTCGTTGATGTGTGGAGGATGGCTGTGTCGATCGTCGTGGCTCTGATGAGCGGTGCACATGCATGCAGAATCATCAATGTCTGACGATGATGAAATTTGAGGAAGATAGGGGGACTCGAAGGCGACCTCGTGTAGCTTCGTTGTTGGCTCGAGTACAGATTCGAGTATGTTCACGTATGTGTTACCTCGTTTAAACAATTATAAAATTTGAAAAGAAAACAAAGTATAAGGTGGGTATCACGACCCGTTTTTCCGAACCCTTTGAATCGACAATAAACCACACATGTCCACTCAAATTGCACGAAAATACGGAACATGAAGGATAATAAAGAAAAATAGACAGAACATAATCTCACATGAATGGAATAACATATAATATTGAACAAATACTTTTACAGCGGAAAATTTTTAAATACATATATCAGAGTCTAACCTATATTCAGCTTGGACGGTTATAATCATTTGCCCTTACAGTTGCTGACAAACATCATACAAAGTACACTATGTACAACGGATAATAGAATATGTCCATACGTCGATGAAAATCTCCAGCTCTCCTCTGGAAACTCCAACCGTCTTCGACTAACCTAAAACTACTCGGATCAGACCCAAGTATTGAAAATATCCGGATCAGGCTTGATAAAACTAGCATGAGAAAAACTTAATGATAAATGACAGTGTCATATATCAGCCTTTGGATAAAATCCTTTGAAATAAAGAGTATCTCATAAGACCACGCCCACACATAAACACAGATGGGTTTTTACCTTATGATAACTAAAACACTTTTATATCAAAACCTTTGATATTATATCTAATGACATCTCTTTGAAAACATTAGCAAATAAACATATTAATCTTAGCTGAAATTGTTACCATTATTAAATTCCAGCGTACTAGGCTCTACAAACAAAACCATATGTTCTTATTTGTTGAATAGATTTCCATACAAATGATCAGGCGCAGGATCTACCTTCCGAAATGGGTACACCTCCAGATGGATGTCCCGAGAAAAAATCACACAGCTTCTCTACCAACACAAGACCGGCCCATCTCTAGAACTAGATGGTACCGAATATGTCACCTCCCGGTCGCTGCTGACCTTTATTCAAGAGCTCTCATTCCATACACCACATTTATTAACATCTCGAACGTCATAGTGGGAAGAAATATACCTAGAAGGGGATGATCATACCCTAATTGGGAATGACCCACTTAGCTTTGTTGTACCTAATCCTGTTTCTTTCATCTACACTTTGATGAGGCTTGAGACGACGATTACCTTTTCACATAGCACACATCACATCTTTAAATGCCACATTGCCATTTCCGTTAACTACTAATTGTCTTCCATAAAAATACAACCCTTGAGCTCGTATGTCTCAAGGAGGATGTTATGCTAAGAGAAGTTGCCTTCTCCGCCATCGCTGATGTACGTTTGTAGAAACCAATGTATGTAATCTTTAGAAATGCAATATCAGACAAACGTCCATACAAGTTGTTCAGGAACAGACAAACCGAAGGCACTCTCCTACTACCACTAATAGCGAGTAGTCCTTGCAATCCGAAAAATCTCCACAACGAGGAGACCACTGCTATATATAACTCGAGAGCTACCCAAAGCAAGTCAACAACAGTCCTCACGCTATAAAGATCCACGGTCTTCAATCATCTTCAACATGTCTTCACGTTCGAACGTATACATTGGTTCAAAGTGGTTTTCGGATAGGAATTACTAAATTCGACCGCGGTTCCTTCGAAATCCAATTATCAATAAAAAGTTAATATGAGTATACATGATTTATTAAGTCTCTTTTCACTTTAATTCTTTTCGGATGATTTCGAAATCTCTTTCTTTTGGCTTAGGATAATTCTAAGTAATTCATTCTTTTGCTTTGGAAAATATCTCAAAATTCCTTAATTAACTTTCAGTCAAATTCTTTACTTTTATGTGGGTCAAAAACAATGTTATTTAAGACATCGGTTACGATAAACCCTAAAATAAATCTTAGAAAACATTTTTGAGTAAATTGGATCATAGAAATCATTCATTTTGGATATTGCTTAAATTTTGGTTAATACTAATCTTGGAAAACTTAACTGATTCTTTTTATTTAAGAGCATTCGGGCTTTCCTTTCGATCTGTTCCAACCCTCGCCTAAGAAAAGAAAAAATAGGCCAGTTAAGTTCAGGGCACTGGTGGCTCCATCCCTAACCTTAGTTAAACACCTTGTTTTATCTTTCCAGATCTCACAGGCGGGACAAATGTATTAGTTGTTTCCGCATACTCAGATTTTCAACTTTATTTTGGCATTGCTTATAAATATTCCAAATCATCTTTCAAAAACACGTAATTATCCCTTTTAAATCATTCATAATTGATTATGGAAAACGTCATTACATTTAAACTCATATTCCAAAAGTTATACAATTGACAACATAAAAGTGCTATGGAAAGTGCCACATAAGTTTATTTGATTTAAATAGCTTTTAAACATTTGATAATTCATATTTTCTGATCCAAATATCTTTTAAACCATTTAAATAGATTTATTACATTTATTTCATATTTTTCCATAATTAAAAACGTTCATTTAAACAGATTTTCTGTTATGGTCACCTAACAGCACTAGCGTGATTTTTTTGGAAAATTGATTTGGACTTAATTCAAAATCTACTTGTCGAAACTTTGATTTTCTTTCTTCGTTTAGAAGATATGGATATAATAGTCCGGAATTTCCTTATCTCGAAGAATTCAGAGCTATATTCCACTCTACACATTCATTTGGATTTTTCGGCACGAAATCGCGAACTACCGTTGCGCGACGCGTCTAGTTTTAACTTATTTTTCAATCTCTGAAATAATCTATTCAATTTGAATTTTAACACTTATAAACCCATTAATAATAATTCTAAATCAATATTTTTACCATTTAAAATATTTACAATATATTTTCACTATTACCATATTATAATATTATTTTATTCCTATTATTTTAATATTAAATTTCAATTTCAATTCAATTTCAATTATGACTTCAAATTAAGCACATTTACAACTTATATTTTAAATCTAATTCCAATTTAAACTCCAATTCAATCTCAAACTTAACTTCACTTTTTCAAAATCGATTTCAATTTCAATTTCACTATTCATCTCAATTTTAATTTCTATTTAACTATCCTTTTCAAATCCGTTTCACTTCAATTTTAAATTCACTTTTATTTTAACTTTAATTTCACTTCTAAATGGAAAGAGACTTATTTTTTCAAAATATCTCATATCACTAAAATATAGTCTTATTAACAAAATAATTACTTAATCAAAATGAACATATCTAATATTCATATTTATCACTAAAATAACAACCATTCAACTAATCACATGTATATGATTTCAAATCCAACATTTACTATTAATACCATAACAGATATATTATTACAATTCACTTAATTTACCAACTATCAAATCATCCATATTAACAATCAATTTGGTATAAACATTCATATATCATAAGGGTGTAAATGTGACTATTTTAACATAATTAAAATATACATTCAAATGCAATGAGAATTTCTCACCTTAAACCAAAACATTTAACTTCCTACCGACATTCATTTGATTCAACGCTTCACTAAACGTTTCTAAACCTTATCATACCATGCTTCCAAATGCTCGACCATCTCCATCTCTACTTGCTTTGCTCATATCCTCCCATTATCAACTCCCAAACTCACGGCCTAAGGCCCTTTTTAAGAAGAGAAGAAGAAGTGAATTAAGAAGAGGTTAGAAAGTAATAAGTGGATTAGTGCTTAAGCACTCCACTATTTAACCCTCCTATCTCTCTTAAAGAGGAGAAGCCATTAATGAGCAAAAGAAAGCTCAAAAATGAAGAAGAAGAAGAATGAGAGTTGTGAAGAAAATGAGTGAAAGTGTAGTGGTATTTATAGCAAAAATTTCCTATGTAAATTACATTTTTAACCTTAGCCAAATTGACTAAAATATCCTTCTACTTTTTGAATTTCCAACTTACATTCTTTCCTTTCCAAGATGAGAAAGAATGTGCATTAATGAGAAGAGAAGGTTGGATGTGATGTTAAGTCCTTGAGTAATGATTTTGTCTTTTTTCTTTACTTATTAAATTACATAATTACCCATTTTCTCCTTTTCCATGCATACACATAACATCCCATAAATGAGACATGACATATATGTAATGATGTTATTTGTAAAGATTTAAAATAAAACTTAATCAGTCAAATCATGTCTTTTCACTTTTTACACTATTTTATGTAAACTTTTCAAAAGTAAACCCTTTTTGTCTTTAGTGCATAATGTAAAGTGTTCAAAAAGTTTGTAAAGTTGTATTTATGCATATCTGTATGTTAGAAAATGTATCAAGTTGCAACAACTTGTTTTGGTTGAAAACGGTGTTTTTGTCAACAAATTTTACCGTCAAAATTTGACGTTTTTGTTAAGCTATATATTGAAGTAAACCAAACTTTAAAATGAACCTTTTACTTCTTTAAATAAATTAAAACATGTCTTTTTATATTTTAAAATTATCTTAAATCAACATCAAAATCTCTAATTTTACAACGTGTGTACAAATGACAAAATGCGACAAATTTTGGTTATTTTGTAAAAGGATTATTAACCTGCTTCTAAATATATAAATTTACTTATATTATCTTTATTAGATGTTTTAAATAAGATTCATCTTTTCAAATAAATATTTATACCTATTTGTTTAAGCCTTTATTTATTATTAACAAAACTAAACATTTTTCGATTTATTCTAAAATCCAAATTTATACTTTTTAATTTATTAACTATAAGAATAGATAATTATTTATTATATATAACATATTTATTTTGAGGATTAAACTTCCTTTTAAATTTAAAACGAACAAATCTCTCATTTTCGAAGTAGCGAAATTACGGGTCGATATAGAGGGAAGAATAATAGAAAACCAAAGTCACACTCGGATAGAGGAATGCAAGGCTCGAAGTAGTTCTCAGGGTAGTTAGTCTGGAATCAGGTTTTAAATCATATCAGGATTTTAAAATTCAAAAAGTAATTTTGTTCATGATTCTAAAAGTTGAAGATTAAATCTTGTCAACAGGTTTAGAAGAAACAAAGAATGCAGGTTTTAAGTGAAAGAAAAATTAGTAAATAAACTAAATTTTCAAAGTGAACAATTTTTTTTATAAGAATAAAATTAAAAGGTGAAAGAAAGAAAGTAAGTTTTCAAAAGTAAATTTGTTAAACAAATTCTCAAAAGATACTATAAACTAGGTTTTCCAAAGAAAAATTAGTAAACCGATTTTAAACAAATTTCAAAGATTTAACTTTTAAGTTAAATGCTTTTAAAATTTTCAATGGCTTTAATAGTTTAATATTGGGTTAATCATCTGGTTAATAGTTTAAGAATAATTACTCAATATAATTAATTAAGGGGTAAATTAATTAATGATTAAAGGGTTAATTTGTTGTTGTGATTAATTAAGAAAGATTAGTTAATTAAAGAATAATTGACTAAGGATTAATTAACTAATGTAATTAACTTAAAGTTAACTTACTTATATAATTAATTAAGGGTAGTTAACTACTTACTTAATTACAAGAAATAAATTTATGGTTAAAGTTGATTGAGTGATTAGGGATAATCACTCATTGTAATTAATTAAGGCTAATTAATTAAAGGTTAATATATTAATGACGAATGATAATAAAATGAGGAGTAATTAATTTATGTAATTAATTAATTAAAGGATAATTAAATAATTTAAAGGTTAATTATCTAATCATTAAAGGTTAATTTATAATTTATGGTTGTTTAATTTATTAATTAAGATGGATTAGTTAATAATTAAAGGTTAATTTAATTGAGGTGATTAATTAAGGACTAATTAATTAATTAAAGGTAATTAATTAAGATGGATAATTAAGGATTAACTTACTAATTAATACTAAATGGTTTGCAATTAACTAATAAAGATTGAGTAATTAATTCTTGAGTAATTAATTTAATTGAAAATTAAATTGAATTAATTTAGGATTAAATAATTAATCCTGTTTATAAATGATTATTAATGCTTTGATTGCTCATGAATGTTTGTATTGTATGAAATGCCTTGAATTGATTGTTATCTCCGGATTGTAATATTCCGTTCTGTGAATTGAGCTGTGTGTAATTTATTTATTTATCTATCCGTGATACATTTACCTATGAATCTGTGAATGAAAGATAAGCGCTATAAGAATATATATCGCTTATCAATACTGATATGCTTGAATCTGTGATAATTGATGATGTTGCACTATAGTGTAAAACCCCTGGACTACACCACACACACAAAAATATGGATTGCCCGAGGCAATTGGTTAAGTCATAGATTTTTGAAATGGTTTTAAAGTTGAATTCTAAATTCAAATAGTTTTGGAAATGGAATTGGATTAAATTATGAAAAGCTTTTGAAAAGTGATATCAAAGATAAAAGTTATTTTGAATAACTTGATAAAATTTTGAAATTTAAATAGATTGATTTGAATTTAAATTCAAGATTTAAAATTAAATCATATTATTGGAAATTATGGTTTAAAAAGTTTATACAAGTTATAAATGTGTTTATATGGGTTTAAACTATTTTAATAGTATTGTTTTGGGAATTTGAATTTAACCCATATTTGATACTTAAAGAGCTTTAACTCGTGCAAATGTAATCGAAGTTTTCCAAAACGAAAACTATTTGTTTTCAAATAATAATGGCTTTCATATGAAAAAAAGATTTCCAATTTGTATTGAAAGATTTCAAGTTTGAAATGGAGTTGAAATAGTTTTGAAAGCTATAAATGAATCTTTGTGAAAGATTGTTGAACCTTGTTTTAAAATTAAAAAGGATCTAAAAGGTGTGTCTTTTGTATAAAAGGTCTGAAATTGAATTGTTTCGAAAGCTATAAAGGAATCTTTGTGAAACATTTGTGAACTTTGTTTTCAAACAAAAGAGGATCTCAAAGATAGATATTTTGCTTAAATATTGTGATTAATTCTTTGTGAAGAATCAGTGAATTTTGTGAGGTGAATCTTTTTGACTTAAAAGATTTGGAAATGGAAATTTATTTAAACCATTTGAAAGAAAGGTTTTGGGTTTTAAAGTTGTGACTTAACTAAAATCCCATATCCATATGTTTTTAAATACTGCGCTCATTATTCGGTTTAGCCGAAAGAGGACCTTGTGTCATATAACCCATTTCAAATAATGATACGACATTGTGGATATCATTTGAAGACCGGTGATGAAGACCGAGTATTTTTGAAAATGAAAGGATAACTCATCGAATGACTCTGCACTGAGTAGCTACGATATAGAGATCTCCATATGTGATGGGGAGTCCGATCGGGATTGTGAATACTCGGATTGCAAGGGCTTCTTCGGAAGTGCCTTCTATTCTGTTCGAACCCGTAATAGACTTGTATGGATGTGTGTCTGACGTTACACTTTGAGATGTAAAGCTGGTTTCTATCGAATACATTTCTGTTTGGTGCCGGAGATTTATTCTCTTAGCTTAACACCCTTCTCTGAGACGTACGAGCTCAAAGGTTATGTAGTTGATGGTTACTAGTGATACATTCCCAATTTGGTAATGTGGTATACGAAGTGTTGCTAATCATTTGTTGATCAAAGCATGGCTTTGTGAAAAAACATAGCTTTGTGGACGAGACTGCATCATGACGTCATACCCCGGAAATGGTCGAAACAGGAAAGATGCGGCAAGGTTGCAGGGGTCACGCCTCTAGGGTATGTCCATTCCTTCTGGAAAAGGGTGGTATTATGGTATGGAGCCCAGATACTTAACTCATGTGGACAACGTAAATTTATTACCGTGTGATGTTGCTTTGTGGTTGAGAGCTCTCGGATAAAGGTTGCAAACGACCGGGAGTGGCATATCTTAGGTGTTACTCCCGGGAAGGGAGTACACCGGCTTTGTGTTGGCAGAGAGCCAGGTAGGTTCTCGGGGCGTTCCTCCAGAAGTGTACCAATGTGGTAATGGGAAGTTCCTTGGCCTGACCATTTGTTGGAAATCCAATTACCAATACGCGTCTTGTACGGTTTTAGTTGTAGAACCTGCCATCTAATATGGTAGCTATAGTAGGCATACTATAATGGTACGTATGCTGGCTAAGATTAATATCATATTTGCAAATGTTTTCCACTATGCACTAATAATAATATCAAATGGTTTTCGCATATCAAGCATTTTTGACTATCATAAGGAGAAATTTCCTCTACTTCCGCATTTGCATGGTGTGTGCGGCAGGAGGCCTTATGGTAGTTTCATTTTCCAAAAAGCATTACGTTTTTCAATGTTTTAAATTCTTTTTTTGTTTGTTTTAAAGAAAACTATTTTGTTTGCTCATACTAGTCCCATGACTGACCCGGAGTATACTGTTCCCTTCCTAAACTCTGGTGCCCACAATTTTCCACATGGGCAGTCTAGAGTTGGGTTTCAGATAGTCCAATAGTATGTGTAGATTCGATAGCCATTAGCCTTCAGTTTGATAGCTTTTGGAAATCGTTGGAGTCTTTGGATTTTCGGGATCGCATTTGCTACTAATCAGCATTGATGGGGTTTGGATCTTATAGCTTGAGAGCTTTGGAGATTAGCTTTGGAGATTAGCTTTGGAGATGTTGTGTTCCGCTGCTACTGCTGATGTTATGTCTCTTCTATTAAAGTTAATGTTGGTGTTCCTTTGTCGAAGACTTTGTTCTACTGCCGGTGTTATGTATCTTCCGCTATGTTTTGTTGTATCATATCTCTGATATATGTTTGGTGGTTGTATCATTGTTGTATATCATTGGATATTGTATTCATTGGAGTTATACGATATTCATTATTTTCTTCCGCTGTGTTGTTTTACTCAATGTGTTATAAGCTCCGGCACGAGTTGAATTTCAACGGTTGAATCTATGGCATTCGAGTACAAGTGAAGTATGGGTGTCGATTTTCAAACGGTGAAATTTGGGTCGTGACATCTTGGTATCAGAGCTGAAGGTTAAAACTTTAGCTCAGGAGTATAACACATTAGGTAACTCATTAGAGATAGGGTGAAGTATACCCTAGAATGAGTATATCCCCAAGATATCCATCTGTATGCCTCAGTAAATTCTCTTACTATCCACTGATAGTGAGTATGAGTGCAAGAAGAGTACGAGATAGGGGACAGGGAAGTACGACTACAAATGGTCGATACCCTGCAACAACGGAAACAATCTTTTCTCTATCAGTCTCTTTTGATCATCATTCGATTTTAAATTTTTTGATTTCTTCGTGGCAGCTCGAGGGAGAAGCTTTGGTGTGGTGGTGGCCCTACGAATCGTATAGATAAGTTTCTATTTCCTACTTTCTTCATCGGTTCCCCATCAGCTTTTCGTTTTAACTTCAATGAGCTTGAAATTTTAAAATTGAAATAAATTGGTTAACAAAAGGTGAAGTTAAAATTGATTTGTATCGATCAAATGATTTTCGTCAAAACCAAGGTTTGAGAATTTTGTTGTAATTTATTGTGTGGATCAAAGTCCAAAGAGGGACAAGTTGATGTAAACTTTGGGGGTATTCCGACCTGAGTTTGAAATCTGTACCTAGTGTTTGAGAATTATGGAAGATTGAATCTATCTATCCATTCTTTGCGGTCTCAATATGTTTTATGAATGGTTAATTGTCCTTCGAACTAACCAATACCCCTGTATATCTCGTAGACTGGATGACTCGAGTGTTTTATGAAGTAGTGAATAAATTCATTCTCTTATCTATTGATGTTATTCTGATTTGATAAGTCAAATGCAAAATAAATATTCAGTTTGATCTGGAAAGATATTTCTCTATCTTTCATCTGTTATTTTATTGTCTCCTTGACAAATTTTGGGGGCGAAATTTCTTAAGGGGGGAATCTGTAACGATCTTAGTTTTGAATCAAATTTAAATTAGTAATTAAAATAAATTTTTGATAAAATTGTGAATTAATTTGAATTTTTCAAATTTAATAAGATATTTTTTATTTGGGTATTGATTTTAAATTTAATTATGGATTTGAAATTCTAAATTTAATATCTTATACATAAAAATTTGGATTTGAAAATTATATAAGTTTATAGAAATTTGTTTTCTAATTTTAAGTGACATATGTAATATATTTGTAAAGTTATATTTTGGAATAAATACAAATTGATTGTATATTAATTTTGAATTTGAAATTTAAAAAAAATGTTTTGAATTATATATTGGATTTGTTAACTCCGTATTTTAAAAAATTAAAGTATATATGTATATAAGATTTTTTATTTGTGTATAATTGGTTTTCAAATCAATTTTTTTAGTAAAAAATATAAAACAAGAATGGATAAATGTTTTAAAATATACATACGTATATAAACATTTAATCTTTGATATGAGTATATCTTTTGAAATATAAGTATAAGAATTAAAGTACACATGAGATCAATTAATTCACAAATTAATAAAGGACTTAACATAAAATATATAAATTAAATAAAATAAAGGGGTAAACTTAAATTATAAATAAAAATGAAGTAAGGGTTTAAAATACAAAAATAATTGTTTCTGACATTTGTAAAATAAGGGAATGCATTCATATTACAAGTGTTAACATATTTTAACAAGTGGCAATATAACAATTTTCTTTTAATCAAAATTTATAAACATGCATAAAGAAAAAATATAATAACCATGATGTTTTTATTTTCAAAACTTCTAAAATCTGAGAAATCAAGTTTAAAACAAAACCTGGTAATTGAAAACTCAAAATAAAGATCAAAAACAACAATCAAAAGAAAATCAAAAATCTGTTTGACTTGAACAAATAAAAAGCAAACAAGAAAAAAAATCATCCCAGCAAGCAGAAAATTCAAACTCAAATGAAGTTTTCAAGATCAAAACAAATCTGGAAATCAAAGTAAAACTAGAAAATAAACTCAAATAAGCAAGAGCTTTCAAGCTGGAAAGGGAGATCAGAGGAAAAACAAATCAAACTTGAATCATTTTCCAGTTTTCAAACCTGGGAGTATAACCAGAGAAAAATAAAAAGAAAACCAGATCCTCACAATAAAGGTAATCAATTCAAAGTTTCAGCTTTAACTGGGAAATCAAACAACAGACCTGAAAACAACTAAAACAAAGTTTTTTTTCCAAATATTCGAATGCCTAGAAATTCAGGCCTGCCACTATTTTTCAATCATGACTGGTGAGCAAACTACCATCTCTCTAATACTCTGACTTTGCGTGACAAATACATAATGCTTGTGATTGAAATTTGGTTGTATGGATGTCATTGCATGTCTGTAAATATGCAAAGGACCTATGTATATATGAGATTCTGTTGATACCTGTTTTCTCTGTTTAATAACAGACTAATAAAAAGAAAAAAAAGATAAGAATTTTTTTAATCTCAAAATCTAAATGGATTCAAGTAATAATCTTTAAAAGGAAAGTATTTGTATTGACCTAATTTAAATTTTAAAAATAGATTCAAGGAAAAATATTGGGTAAATATTTTAAAAAATGGAAAAATACAGTGAGAAACCAAAGATAAACTAAAAAACAATGTTTATAATTTTTAGTTTGGATTGCATAACCAGATTCATATTAGAAAATAATGATTCTTAACAACAATATCACGATTTTTAAATTTAGGAATGATACGAATTTACGTGTTGAACATAATCGTGAAAAACATAAATTTCCGATGATCTATGTGAAATCGAACTTCGAGATCGAGTCTGAAGGAAGATGAGATGATGTAGACTAATGGAAAAATATTCATTGTATTTGATATTGATTGTGGAAGTGGTACGAAAAAGATTTAGAGTTTTAACTTAGTTTTGAGTCATGGTCGGAAAACGTGTTGTCGCATCGCCGTGGACGAACTTCAAACGATCATAGGTGGGGGAACGTGATGAGGAGGACGTGATGCATCTCTGGTATAGATGGCGAGTTCTCTGGTAGTCAGGAGAGTCGGCACGGGGTGATTTTCTAATGGGGGTGGTCCCAGTATTTTGATCGAGTGACTCAAATTCGATTCTCGCATTTGCTCGAGATTCTGGGTGTGATCGTGGTGGTTGCATGAGTAGTTGTTGACACGTGGAGGATGGCAGTGTCGATGGCCGTGGCTCTGATGAGCGGTGCACGTGCATGCGGAATCATCAATGTCTGATGATGATGAAATTTTAGGAAGGAAGGGGGACTCGAAGGCGACCTCGTGTAGCTTTATTGTTGGCTCGAGTACAGATTCTAGCATATTCACGTATGTGTTACCTCGTTTAAACAGTTATAAAATTTGAAAATAAAACAAAGTACAAGGAGGGAAGAATAATAGAAAACCAAAGTCACACCCGGAAAAAGGAATGCAAGGCTCGAAGTAGTTCTCGGGGTAGTTAGTCTGGAATTAGGTTTTAAATCATATCATATTTTAAAATTTTAAAAGTAATTTTGTTCATGATTTTAAAACCTGAAGATTAAGTCTTGTCAACAGGTTTAGAAGAAACAAAGAATGCAGGTTTTAAGTGAAAGAAAAATTAGTAAACAAGTTTCCCAAAATTTAAGTAAAATAAATTTTCAAAGTGAATAAGATTTTTTATAAAAATAAAAGTAAAAGGTAAAATAAAGGGAGTAAGTTTTCAAAAGTAAATTTGTTAAAAAAATTCTCAGAAGAAATTATAAACCGGGTTTTCCAAAGAAAAATTATTAAACAAATTTTAAACAAATTTCAAAGATTTAACTTTCAAGTTAAATGCTTTTAAAATTTCCTTTGGCTTTAATAATTTAATATTGGGTTTATCATCTGGTTAATAATTTAAGAATAATTACTCAATATAATTAATTAAGGGGTAAATTAATTAGTGATTAAAGGGTTAATTTGTTGTAGTGGTTAATTAAGAAAGATTAGTTAATTAAAGAATAATTAACTACGGATTAATTAACTAATGTAATTAACTTAAAGTTAATTTACTTATGTAATTAATTAAGGGTAGTTTATTACTTACTTAATCATAAGAAATAAATTTATGGTTAAAGTTGATTGAGTGATTAGGGATAATCACTCATTGTAATTAATTAAGGCTAATTAATTAATGGTTAATTAATTAATGAAGAATGATAATTAATTGAGGAGTAATTAATTTATGTAATTAATTAATTAAAGGATAACTAAATAATTTAAAGGTTAATTATCTAATGATTAAAGGTTAATTAATAATTTATGCTTGTTAAATTTATTAATTAAGATCGATTAGTTAATAATTAAAGGTTAATTTAATTGAGGTGATTAATTAAGGACTAATGAATTAATTAAAGGTAATTAATTAAAACGGATAATTAAGGATTAATTTATTAATTAATACTAAATGATTTGTAATTAACTAATCAAGATTGAGTAACTAAATCTTGAGTAATTAATTTAATTGAAAAATAAATTGAATTAATTAAGGATTAAACAATTAATCCTGTTTATAAATGATTATTGAATGCTTTAATTACTCATGAATGTTTGTATTGTATGAAATGCCTTGAATTCATTGCTATCTCTGGATTGTAATATTCTATTCTATGAATTAAGCTGTGTGTAATTTATTCATTTATTTATTTATATGTGATACATTTACCTGTGAATATGTGAATGAAAGATAAGCATTATAAGAATATACCTCTTATCGATACTGATATGCTTGAATCTATGATAATTGATGATGTTGCACTGTTGTGCAAAACCCATGGACTAGACCACACACACAAATATGGATTTCAAGAGGCAATTGGTTAAGTCATAGTTTTTTGAAATGGTTTTAAAGTTGAATTCCGAATTCAAATAGTTTTGGAAATGGATTTGGATTAAAATATGAAAAGCTTTTGAAAAGGGATTTCAAAGATAAAAGTTATTTTAAATGACTTGATAAAATTTTGAAATTTAAATACTTTGATTTGAATTCAAATTCAAGATTTAAAATTAAATTATATAATTGAAAATTATGGTTAAAAAAGGTTATACAAGTTATAAATGTGTTTATATGGGTTTAAAAAATTTTAAAAGTATTGTTCTAGGAATTTGAATTTAACCCAAATTTTATACTTAAAGAGCTTTAACTCATGCAAATGTAATCGGATTTTTCCAAAACGAAAACTATTTGTTTTCAAATAATAATGGCTTTCATATGGAAAAAAGATTTTCAGTTTGTGTTGAAAGATTTCAAGTTTGAAATGGAATTGAAATAGTTTTGAAAGCTATAAATGAATCTTTGTGAAAGATTGTTGAACCTTGTTTTGAAATTGAAATGGATCTAAAAGGTGTGTCTTTTGTATAAAAGGTTTGAAATAGAATCGTTTCGAAAGCTATAAAGGAATCTTTGTGAACTTTGTTTTCAAACAAAAGAGGTTCTCAAAGATAGATCTTTTGTTTAAATACTATGACTAAATCTTTGTGAAGAATCGGTGAACTTTGTGAGGTGAATCTTTTTTATTTAAAAGATTTGGAAATGATAATTGGTTTAACCATTTGAAAGAAAGGTTTTGGGTTTTAAAGTTGTGACTTAACTGAAATCCCATATCCATATGTTTTTAAATACTACGCTCATTATTCGGTTTAGCCGGGAGAGGACCTTGTCTTATATAACTCATTCCGAATAATGATACGACATTGTGGATATCATTTGAAGACCTGTGACGAACCGTTATTTTTTAAGCCTTTAAAGTGGAATATTTAATTGATTTTGAATATTCAATAGAATAATTTTAACTTGAATTACGAATATCACAATTCATTTGATAATTTAATTATTGAATTTAAATAATTTAAAATTGGATGAAATGTTGAATCCAAAATTTTAAGCCTATTAAAAATAATTTGAAAGCTTATAAAATTGATATTAATACTACCGAGAATAATAGAGTTTTTAAAATTGAATCTAACACTGATTTATTCAGTTTTAAGAATATATCGTTTGAATTGAATTGAATTGAAAAATAGCTTTCTGAGGCACAGTCTCGGATTTCAACGAAACTAGTTCCGTTGGGTCCGTAATATTGAATTATTGCCGGATTTCAAATTTCGTAATTTTTGGAATTTAGTGTGATCGTATGAGGTAAAAACACTTCGTAAATAATTTATCGTTCTAATATAAAATATCCTACATCTTATCATCGGTCAAAATCTTTCCTATCAGCCGACCTATCCTGCCTATACCTTCTCTAGCACGCTCTTCTCTTTTTATTCTGGCTCTCTTCCTTTTCGCAGAAGCTCGTTCAAAAATTATATAAGAAAGAAACTTTTGTAATTGCAGAACACAGAAAATAGCTACAAAATCTTTCCTCACTCATTTCACAGTTTGTAATTCACGTGTCCCCTTTCCCCTTCGTTTCGGATTCAAAAAAAAACAAATTGATGAATAATGGCCGCTCCCTCTGTTTTAACAAAATCAAAATTAAAGATAAATAAACGAACCAACGAGGTTCGTTCGAATTGGTGAAAAATCAAGCTAGGTTCTTGTTCATCATCAGCGATCGCATCGAGTTCGATGAGGCCAGAGCATTCGAATCACTCGAATTCGACGAGCTTGTGAACCTAGGGCGAAGATAGGTGATGGAGGCGTCGTTCATTTGATGGGGGTAACGCAGTTCGATTGCATCAAGGCCGATGTCGAAGTAGGCAGCTTGGGTTTCGATTGTGTCGCAGAGGCGTTTGGGGGCGATGATGGTTGGATGGCAGCTCGTTTTTTTGCGGCGGCGATTCGAGGTTAGGTTCGTGGCAGCTAGGGCTTCGGCGTTCATATGGGTGTTGCGATCTGCTGCTCTCGAGTGGGAATTTAGCAGTGGTGGCAGCCTCGAGCTGTTGCTGTGTGGCATCGTTGTGTTGTTTTTATTTAAATTCTTATTTTATTTATGTATTTAAATATATATGTATATAAGAAGTAAGTAAAATTCTGTTATTATTTCCAGAAAATGACTACAGTAGGGTTTAAAAACTATTTCAGTTTTGATTCAACATATATGTCTACTGAAAGGAAAAGTAATTGGAGCAGAAAGTTGTATATAGGAAAAATTTTAAAAAAAAGAAAAAAAAAGAAATAGAGAAGAAAATAAAACATATATACATGGAGTTTTAGATATGGAAGAATTATAGTGATTAACTTGTTTAATTAAGTTATTTAATTTATATTAGTTGCTAAAAATAATTTATTAGAGGGAATTGGTTGAAATTAGAATTTATTCGGCTAGAACCAAATGAACAGATAAATTAAATTATTAGCCAATTTAATGTATTTATGGGTAAGTTATTGGTAGGTTATCTCGGATGTTAATAAAACACATGAATATTTATACTAGGTACAAAATTGGGAAGTAATAGTCAAGATGGAAATGGATTGCAAAACGGAAAGCAAAGGTGAGTTAATCTCACTCAGTTAAATCTAAATTTAAATTTAAATGATTAAATTTAAATAATTGATTGTATGGGTAAATTGATTGATGTGATATAGTATGATATTTTGGAATTGGTATATTATTTTGTGCCAACGTCTGTGGATGCAGGGAAAACAGGTTGGAGGGATCCAACTGGATCCCTCAACATGATCCAACTGGATCCCTCAACATTTATTTAGATTATTTAATATTCTCTGTTATGATTATTTGATATTCTATAATGAATTATGTGGAAGTATTGAATGTTATGGCTTGGTTGATATAATTGGGTATAATGAATTACCAAAATAATAATATATAAAAATTGGATTTTTGAAGAAAATAAAAGAAGTGAATCTGTAAGTAAAGTAATTATAGAATAAATATAAGAATGAATTGGAGAAGGAATAAAGTGACTTTAAATTTCTAATAAGAAATTGTGAGTATAGAAAGGAAAATTTGAATAAAAAGGAAGTTAATGAATTTTGAAATTCAGTATTATTATTTTTTAAAAAAAAAGAACAAAACATTTATTTAAAATTCAGGATTTAAATTATTGGAAAGAATAAAGAAGAAATTGAGTATAACCTGAAATTTGTATATTTCAGTTAAAAGGGTTTGAAATCAAATAGAAAATAATAATAATAAAGACCATAACTAATGGATTTTTTTTTAAAATGGATTGATAAGTAGAAGAATTTATTCCAAATAAAATAAATTGGAAATCAATTTGGGGAAAATGATTTAAGTGATTGAAGTTGGAGTTTTTCTGTGGACGGCCAAGTACGTGTTTTTAAAAGTAAATTTGTAAATATAAATTAAATGTTTTTAAAAGTTGTTTTTTAAAAAAAGAAAGCAAGTTTTGTTAAATATTTAAAGTCTAAAGTAAGTATTTTCTTTTAATCTATTTTAGCAGTTATTATTAAGAAGTAACTTAGTATTTTGTTTTTAAAGGTAGAAATCTAGTTTTATATTTTATTTAGTAACCTTATTTTCAAAGATTCATATAGTATGTATTTTTAACAAATCATTGAATTAGTTTTAAAATAAATATTTTAAAGTATATTTCAAAGTGAAGTATAGTATTTTGAATTATTTTAAAATTTAGTTTTGTGCTTGGTAATTTCAGAAGAGATAGAAAATAATTGGGAATGTTTATTCTGAAAGGAAAGTTGGTTTTTGAAACTTTTCTCAAAGGATTGAAAATAGAAATATATCTTGTGAAGATATTTTAAGGTTAATAAATAATTTGGGAAATTATTTATTGTTGAATGGTTCTTTGTGAATATTAATTGATAGTTAAATAACCGACTGTCAATATTGGACAAATGTGTTGATCGTTTCGAAGAGACCGGGATCGAGATTTATTTCTCGAAAACCACTTCGATCCGGTTTGTACGATTCGTGTAAACGAGTGTGGATTCGAAGACGGAGCAGTGAAGTGCAAGGGCTAGTCGCTATTAATCCTGAGGATATTTCGAAAATGGATGTAGTAGGAATAGTGTCTTCGGTTCCGTTCGAACCCGGGACGGACTTGTATGGATGAATGCTTGCGAAGCATCGTCAGGTGGATGATGGGCATTCTAAGGGATATGTTCTAAAAAGGTAACGCTTAGCCTCAAGCCTCATCAAATGGGAATGACTGAAAATCAGGTGTTATGCAGCAAGGCTAGGTGGGTAGCACCCAAGCAGGGTGAGGTCATTCCAGTCTAGATGTCCCCTTTTAGTTCGGCTTAGTGGGCGGTTGCTGATCCCAACCGCGGGGTGATCTCACTCGGGATTATCCAGTAAGGGGTAGTCCCGGCCTTGTGTTCCAGGGGAGCGGGCGTACTCCTCGGTACGGTGATCTAGGCCCCGTACTTTGACAGGTGGTACCCCAGTGCCTAGTCGTTAGTTGGAAATCCATTCTCCCTACGAGCCTTGTACGAGTTTTGTTTGTATTACCCACTCTGTGGCTAGTAGTTGGAATTTAATCATGTAACAATTTCGGCTATTTTATAAGTATTTGTATATAGACCCTATTATAATATTAGAGGATTTGTATAAAAAATGTTTTAGCTATCGTAAGGTAAAAACCCGACATGTTTATTTGTGGCGTGGTCTTACGAGATGCTTTTGTTTTCAAAGGATTTTTGAAACTTTAATAATCAATTGGGTGTGATTTTCTCACGCTGGTATTCCAGACTGACTCGGGTGTTATTTAGCTGTAATGCTCAGGTCAGACCGAGTATTATAGGACACAGGATATGATGTCGTGGAGCTCAAGAAACGAGCTGGATGACGATACGTATTCTCGTACTTGTTTTATATATATATTCCGCTGTGTTGAGTAGCTGTATATACAGTTGTATGTTATTGATGTTGAGTTGTGATCTATGTACTCTGATGATGTAATATATAAACAGAGATATTTGATTTTGACTAAAGATTATTTATTATCTATTATATTTTATTCCGTTGTGATGGTTATATTCTGTTGTTGTTTTCTATTTTCTTCTTCTACCTCTTCTTCTTTAACCCAAATGGTTCGTATTTCTGGACAAATTGAGTTGATTGTTGTAGAATAGTGTTGACTCAAGGGGTATAGATTTGCGGGTCGTTACACTTGGTATCAGGGCTTAGGTTGGTGATAACCTTGGCTCTGGTGGGAATTACTCATTTAAATTAGATTCTATAGTACTCTAAAATGAGTTTGAGCGTATTAATAGATATGAGCGCGTATTTGTTGGTGAATATATATTGTTTTAATATTGTGTTGATTGATTTATTGAGTGGCATAGGAACCTTCGTCGACACAGTCTGCGCAACTGTATTGAAGGGGTTTCTAAACATTTGAATAGAATGATTGACACAATATTGTTTTAAATGTGGGTAAATGAAATAATTTTACCCAAAAACATACTTTGATATAAAGAATATTTTTTGAAAACTATTTAGCTAATATATGGTTGCTTGGATGTTAGAAATGATAATATTAAAGTATTATCATTGTTAAGTGAAAATTTAAATAGAAATTGAAATATAAATAAAATTTAGGGGAATAAATTCATTATAAAATGAAATTTATAAATATGAATTATAAATGTAAATTATAAATTGAAATATAATCAAATGAGAATTTGTACGAGCCTAAGCTGTGCAAATGAATTACAGTTAAAATTTGATTTAAGCAGCATTGGGAAATTTAAATCCCGGAGATTTTTGAAAGTGTTTCTCGAAGTGCTTAGGAGATAACTAATAGCATTATTGTTTTGAAGGTATTTCTGAAAGGAAATGGTTTTAAATGGATTTTGAAAGTGATATAGTATTGAAATCACTTGGATTATTGGGAAATAATTCTGATGATGACGGCCGCATCATCAGTATTCATTTTCGAGTTTCTAAGTGATGAAGTGCTACCGAATTGATTTGTTCAGGGAAACCTATTTGTTTTTGAAAATCTCAAAGTAAATTTGTTGAGGATAAAACCAGGATTGGTTTAAAATATTTGAGAAATGTGATTTGAGATGTTGGAGATTTCAAAATAATTTGAAACCAAAGGTCGAGTGTTTAAAAATCCTGATAGGATGGGTTGTAAGCTTATAAATTGAGATGATTTTTAAATCATGAAAGAAATATAAGCGTTGAATGTTGGAATTTAAATTTAAAAGGGAATGTTAAAAACGAAATTAACTTAGATTGGGGAAAATAAAGATTTTACTGGACTGAAATTAATTAGATAGGCTGAAATAATATCCAGTTGTATTCGAATTAAGTTGAAATTGAATTGAGTTAAATAAATTTGAGTTAAAATAGAATTAAATTGGAATAAAATTCAGTTGAGTTATGGGTGATATTGAATGGAATTAAATCCTTACCGGAACAAATAGGAAATAAATTGGATAAAGATTGGATTGAAATAAATAATCAGAATAACTTATAAGAGAATTAAAAATCCATAGGAATGAAATATGCTTGGGTTATAAATAAGCATAAGCCTTGAGTTAAAAATAAAAGATGAATATATCCAAACCTAGAATGCATGAGATTGTGTAAATAATAAGTTGTGACTTATAAAATTTGAAGAAAAAGTGGGATAAAAACCCAAAATGAGTATTATTGTTGAACTGGAGAATAAGATAAAAACCCAAACTTGAATTATAAACTAAAATTGGATTAAGCAAAAAAATTAAATGGAGTGATATTTGGGATTAAAATTCAAGAGATGGATTATAAATAAGGGAAGAACTAATTAGATAATAATTAGTTAATGAAATTGAATTGTGAGTTTATGATGAAGTTTGGAAATAAACTCAAGTTATAAATTAAAACTGATTAAAATTGTTGATGAAGTGAAAGTATTTGAGAATGAGGTTGAATTGTGAGTTAGTAAATTGGATGGTAAATTAAAAGTGAATAATAGAATCAGAACTTGAGTTATTAATTAAAATTAGACTTGAAGTGTAAACAAAGTAAATATAATTAGGAAAGTATAAAATAAAAATGAAATGGATTAAAATAGTAATGGTATGAATTGCAAATAAAAATCCGAATAAGTAGAAATAAATTGGAAATGGCCATGTAATAAATTGGATGAACTGAATCTGAAAGGTAAATTTGATAATAACAAATCAAATGAAATTGTAAATTTTAAAATGAGATTTAACCGAAATAGAATTAAATTGAATAGAAGAGCAAGATGTACTTGAAACGAAATGAGCTTAAGTATAGAATTGTGGTGAATAAACTTAAGCTAAAAGATGGAAAAGAGTTGAATTGAATTCAACTTAAAATTAAGTTTAATAATAGTGGATTGGATTTAAATCAAGTAAAAATGGATTTTAATCGAAATAAAATTCGATGAGTTGCCGATAATATTTAATGGAATGAAAATGCTTAAATAAATAATTGTAAACCATTTAAATTATTAAGGAATTAAAATAACTTGAGACAATAAGGAAAATAGAATGTCTCGAGTTTATTAGAATGGCTTAAGTGAATGTGGATAAATTAATATATTGAATAAATAAACGATGGAATAAATAAGTATCAAATGAAATGTGGTTTAAATAAGTTGAGAAATGGTTATTGAATGTAATAGCTTGGATTGTTTTCGAGCTAAATAAATTAGTTTGGAATAAACAAATATGGAATGAAATGTAAATAAGCGGATTGTAAATGAAATTTAAATGGAATGTGTCGAACTAAATAAATGATTGTGAATGGATTAAAATAAAAAGGAAATTTAATTGGTAATGAAGATGGAACCTAAGTTGTTAATGGTTTTGAATGAACTAATTTGGTTAATAAAATTGAAATGCAATGAAACTCAGAATATATGGATTGTGAATAACTTTTCAAATAGAATAAATTGTCATTGGATGTAAATGGAAGTAATTAAAATTCTATAAATTGGTGGGAGTAAATAAATTGGTTTTGAAAGCAATTGAATTAAATATGTGTTCAGTTTGCTTAAAAATAAATTAAATGTAAGCAATAGAGTTTTAAACCATTCAAATTAATGAAGTTTTATACGAATGGATTGCAAACCATTCAAATTGAATGGAAATGGTTTGTAAATTAATTGAAAACAGTTGAATTAGTGTGGAATGGTATAAATTGCTTGCGGACAAATGATTGGTGTGAATTCCTTTTAGAATTCATATGTTTTAACCATTGCAACTAAGTGAAAAATAGTTAAACTGCATATATTGGGCACTTACTTGTTTAAATTGAGTAAGTACAGGTACCTGGAAGCCGTGTGGCTGGATTTGGTTGCATTAACTGTTAAATAAATAAGCTGCATGCCAAAAAATGCTAAATAAGGTACGCCTACGCAATTAAAATAGGAAATATGAACTGTTTTTGGCTTTTCCGACCGTGTGGGTCGATGTATATATATTTATCTCTTTTGTCAAATTGCAAAAGCTCCTCCGTACAAAGGGGACTCTGCCAAAAATTTTCAGAAATTTTGGGAGTTAGAAAATTTTTGAAAATTTGTTAACGACAAACAAATTCAAATCGGAAACTAAAATAAATTGGTAAAGGAAACCAACTTAAAGTAATGATATGAATTAGTTATTAATGGGAAATAAAGTTTAAAAAATTTAGAGTTTAAGATAAATTGAATTCATATGAAAATGAAAGAATCAATTTGACGAAAATAAATATAAGAAGCATGTAAAATGCTTAAACTAAATTTATGAGGGAATGGTGAAGTCTTAAATGGAAATTGATACTACCAATGTAATTTAAGTCGATATTGGAATGAATAGATGTTGAAATTTTGGAGCTAGCCGCGCAAAGGAGACGCTGGCGAAATTTTTCGGGAATTTAGGGAGTTAAAAAATTTTAAGAAAATTTTGATAATTCAAATTTTAAGTTTGAATTATAATTTGAATAGCTGAACAAGTAAGGTATTTGAAAACTATAGAAGGTTTTGGAAAAATTTGAGGAGTTAATAAGAAAGATAATAGATCTTTTATAAAAAGATAGTCGGTAAGATGTTGAATTGTTAGAAACCGATTGGTTTTTAGGAAATAGTAACGGGTATTGGACCATTCTTCCTAACAAGCAATTTCGGGGACGAAATTCTTTTAAGGGGGGAGGAATGTGACGACCCGTAATTTTTTAAGCCTTTAAAGCGGAATATTTAATTGATTTTGAATATTCAATAGAATAATTTTAACTTGAATTACGAATATCACAATTCATTTGATAATTTAATTATTGAATTTAAATAATTCAAAATTGGATGAAATGTTGAATCCAGATTTTAAGCCTATTAAAAATAATTTGAAAGCTTATAAAATTGTTATTAATAATACCGAGAATAATATAATTTTTAAAATTGAATCTAATACTGATTTATTCAGTTTTAAGAATATATCGTTTGAATTGAATTGAAAAATAGCCTTCTGAGGTACAGTCTCGGATTTCAACGAAACTAGTTCCGTTGGGTCCGTAATATTGAATTATTGCCGGATTTCAAATTTCGTAATTTTTGGAATTTAGTGTGATCGTATGAGGTAAAAACACTTCGTAAATAATTTATCGTTCTAATATAAAATATCCTACATCTTATCATCGGTCAAAATCTTTCCTATCAGCCGACCTATACTTCCTATACCTTCTCTAGCACGCTCGTCTCTTTTTATTCTGGCTCTCTTCCTTTTCGCAGAAGCTCGTTCTAAAATTATATAAGAAAGAAATTTTTGTAATTGCAGAACACAGAAAATAGCTATAAAATCTTTCCTCCCTCATTTCACAGTTTGTAATTCACGAGTCCCCTGTCCCCTTCGTTTCGGATTTAAAAAAAAAATTGATGAACAATGGCCGCTCCCTCTGTTTTAAGAAAATCGAAATTAAAGCTCAATAAACGAACCAACGAGGTTCGTTCGAATCGGTGAAAAATCAAGCTAGGTTCTTGTTCATCATCAGCGATCGCATCGAGTTCGACGAGGCCAGAGCATTCGAATCACTCGAATTCGACGAGCTTGTGAACCTAGGGCGAAGATAGGCGATGGAGGCGTCGTTCGTTTGATGGGGGTAACGTAGTTCGATTGCATCAAGGCCGATGTCGAAGTAGGCAGCTTGGGTTTCGATTGTGTCGCAGAGGCGTTTGGGGGCGATGATAGTTGGATGGCAGCTCGTTTTTTTGCGGCGGCGATTCGAGGTAAGGTTCGTGGTAGCTAGGGCTTCGGCATTCATATAGGTGTTGCGATTTGCTGCTCTCGAGTGGGAATTTAGTAGTGGTGGCAGCCTCGAGCTGTTGCTGTGAGGTATCGTTGTGTTGTTTTTATTTAAATTCTTATTTCATTTATGTATTTAAATTTATATGTATATAAGAAGTAAGTAAAATTCTGTTATTATTTCCAGAAAATGACTACAGTAGGGTTTAAAAACTATTTCAGTTTTGATTCAACATATATGTCTACTGAAAGGAAAAGTAATTACAGCAGAAAGTTGTATATAGGAAAAATTTTAAAAAAAAGAAAAAAAAACGAAAAAAGAAATAGAGAAGAAAATAAAACATATATACATGGAGTTTTAGATATGGAAGAATTATAGTGATTAACTTGTTTAATTAAGTTATTTAATTTATATTAGTTGCTAAAAATAATTTATTAGAGGGAATTGGTTGAAATTAGAATTTATTCGGCTAGAACCAAATGAACAGATAAATTAAATTATTAGCCAATTTAATGTATTTATGGATAAGTTATTGGTAGGTTATCTCGGATGTTAATAAAACACATGAATATTTATACTAGGTACAAAATTGGGAAGTAATAGTCAAGATGGAAATGGATTGCAAAACGGAAAGCAAAGGTGAGTTAATCTCACTCGGTTAAATCTAAATCTAAATTTAAATGATTAAATTTAAATAATTGATTGTATGGGTAAATTGATTGACGTGATATAGTATGATATTTTGGAATTGGTATATTATTTTGTGCTAACGTCTGTGGATGCAGGGAAAACAGGTTGGAGGGATCCAATTGGATCCCTCAACATTTATTTAAATTATTTAATATTCTCTGTTATGATTATTTGATATTCTATAATGAATTATGTGGAAGTATTGAATGTTATGGCTTGGTTGATATAATTGGGTATAATGAATTACCAAAATAATAATATATAAAAATTGGGTTTTTGAAGAAAATAAAAGAAGTGAATCTGTAAGTAAAGTAATTGTAGAATAAATATAAGAATGAATTGGAGAAGGAATAAAGTGACTTTAAATTTCTAATAAGAAATTGTGAGTATAGAAAGGAAAATTTGAATAAAAAGGAAGTTAATGAATTTTGAAATTCAGTATTATTATTTTAAAAAAAAAGAACAAAACATTTATTTAAAATTCAGGATTTAAATTATTGGAAAGAATAAAGAAGAAATTGAGTATAACCCGAAATTTGTATATTTCAGTTAAAAGGGTTTGAAATCAAATAGAAAATAATAATAATAAAGACCATAACTAATGGATTTTTTTTTAAAATGGATTGATAAGTAGAAGAATTTATTCCAAATAAAATAAATTGGAAATCAATTTGGGGAAATTGATTTAAGTGATTGAAGTTGGAGTTTTTCTCTGGACGGCCAAGTACGTGTTTTTAAAAGTAAATTTGTAAATGTAAATTAAATGTTTTTAAAAGTTGTTTTTTTAAAAGAGAGCAAGTTTTCTAAAATATTTAAAGTCTAAAGTAAGTATTTTCTTTTAATCTATTTTAGCAGTTATTATTAAGAAGTAACTTAGTATTTTGTTTTTAAAGGTAGAAATCTAGTTTTATATTTTATTTAGTAACCTTATTTTCAAAGATTCATATAGTATGTATTTTTAACAAATCATTGAATTAGTTTTAAAATAAATTTTTTAAAGTATATTTTAAAGTGAAGTATAGTATTTTGAATTATTTTAAAATTTAGTTTTGTGCTTGGTAATTTCAGAAGAGATAGAAAATAATTGGGAATGTTTATTCTGAAAGGAAAGTTGGTTTTTGAAACTGTTCTCAAAGGATTGAAAATAGAAATATATCTTGTGAAGATATTTTAAGGTTAATAAATAATTTGGGAAATTATTTATTGTTGAATGGTTGTTTGTGAATATTAATTGATAGTTAAATAACCGACTATCAATATTGGACAAATGTGTTGATCGTTTTGAAGAGACCGGGATCGAGATTTATTTCTCGAAAACCACTTCGATCCGGTTTGTACGATTCGTGTAAACGAGTGTGGATTCGAAGACGGAGTAGTGAAGTGCAAGGGCTAGTCGCTATTAATCCTGAGGATATTTCAAAAATGGATGTAGTAGGAATAGTGCCTTCGGTTCCGTTCGAACCCGGGACGGACTTGTATGGATGAATGCTTGCGAAGCATCGTCTGGTGGACGATGGGAATTCTAAGGGATATGTTCTAAAAAGGTAACGCTTAGCCTCAAGCCTCATCAAATGGGAATGACTGAAAATCAGGTGTTATGCAGCAAGGCTAGGTGGGTAGCATCCAAGCAGGGTGAGGTAATTCCAGTCTAGATGTCCCTTTTTATTTCGGCTTAGTGGGCGGTTGCTGATCCCAACCGCGGGGTGATCTCACTCGGGATTATCCAGTAAGGGGTAATCCTGGCCTTGTGTTGTAGGGGAGCGGGCATACTCCTCGGTACGGTGATCTAGGCCCCGTACTGTGACAGGTGGTACCCCAGTGCCTAGTCATTAGTTGGAAATCCATTCTCCCTACGAGCCTTGTACGAGTTTTGTTTGTATTACCCACTCTATGGCTAGTAGCTGGAATTTAATTATGTAACAATTTCGGCTATTTTATAAGTATTTGTATGTAGACCCTATTATAATATCAGAGGATTTCTATAAAAATAGTT
This sequence comes from Allium cepa, assembly GCA_030765085.1. Lineage (NCBI taxonomy): Eukaryota > Viridiplantae > Streptophyta > Magnoliopsida > Asparagales > Amaryllidaceae > Allium > Allium cepa. The sequence goes on along the minus strand of CM060931.1, from coordinate 878,179,863 downwards.
TTAGCTATCGTAAGGTAAAAACCCGACATGTTTATTTGTGGCGTGGTCTTACGAGATGCTTTTTTTTCAAAGGATTTTTGAAACTTTAATAATCAATTGGGTGTGATTTTCTCACGCTGCTATTCCAGACTGACTCGGGTGTTATTTAACTGTATTGCTCGAGTCAGACCGAGTATTATAGGATACAGGATATGATGCCGTGGAGCTCAGGAAACGAGCTGGATGACGATACGTATTCTCGTACTTGTTTTATATATATATTCCGCTGTGTTGAGTAGCTGTATATACAGTTGTATGTGATTGATGTTGAGTTGTGATTGATGTACTCTGATGATGTAATATATAAGCAGAGATATTTGATTTTGAGTAAAGATTATTTATTATCTATTATATTTTATTCCGCTGCGATGGTTAGATTCTGTTGTTGTTTTCTATTTTCTTCTTCTACCTCTTCTTCTTTAACCCAAATGGTTCGTATTTCTGTACAACTTGAGTTGATTGTTGTAGAATAGTGTTGACTCAAGGGTTACGGATTTGTGGGTCGTTACAAGACCGGTGGGGAAGACCGAGTTTTCTCGAAAACGAAAGGATAACTCATCGAATGACTCTGCACTGAGTAGTTGCGGTATAGAGATCTCCATATGTGATGGGGAGTCTGATCGAGATTCTGAATACCCGGATTGCAAGAGCTTCTTCGGAAGTGCATTCATTTCTGTTCGAACCCGGAACAGACTTGTATGGATGTGTGTCTGACGTTACACTTCGAGATGTAAAACTGGTTTCTATCAAATACATTTCTGTTTGGTGGCGAAGATTTATTCTCTTAGCTTAACACCCTTCTCTGAGACGTACGAGCTCAGAGGTTATGTAGTTGATGGTTACTAGTGATACATTCCCAATTTGGTACTGTGGAATATGAAGTGCTGCTGATCATTTGTTAATCGAAGCATGGCTTTGTGAAAAAGCATAGCTTTATTGACGAGACTGCATCAGGACCCACACCCTGGAAATGGTCGAAACAGGAAAGATGCAGCAAGGTTGTAGGGCTCGCGCCCCTAGGGTAAGTCCATTCCTTTTGGAAAAGGATGGTATCATGGTATGGATCCTAGATACTTAACTCATTTGGACACTTTAAATTTATTACTATGTAATGTTGCTTTGTGGTTGAGGGCTCTCGGATAAAAAACGACCAGGGATGGCATATCTTAGGTGTTACTCTGGGGAAGGGAGTACACCGACTTTGTGTTCGTAGAGAGCCGGGTAGGTTCTCGGGACATCCCTCCAAAGGCATACCCATATAGCAATGGGAAGTTCCTTGGCCTAACCATTTGTTGGAAATCCAATTGCCAATATGCGCCTTGTACGGTTTTAATTGTAGAACCTGTCATCTAATATGGTAGATATAGTAGGCATCCTATAATGGTACGTATGCTAGCTAAGATTAATATTAATTTTGCAAACTTTTCCACTATGCACTAATAATAATATCAAATGGTTTTTGCGTATCAAGCATTTTTGACTATCATAAGGGGAAATCTCCTCCAATTCTTTGTTTGCATTGTGTGTGCAACGGGAGACCTTATGGTAGTTTCATTTTCCAAAAAGAATTGCGGTTTTCAATGTTTTAAATTCTTTTGTTGTTTGTTTTAAAGAAAACTATTTTGTTCGCTCATACCAGTCCCACGACTGACCTGGAGTTTATTGTTCTCTTCCTAAACTCTGGGTGCCCACAATTTTGCACACGGGTAGTCTGGAGTTTAGTTTTTCAGATAATCCAATAGTATGTGTAGATTCGTTAGCCATCAGCCTTCGGTTTGATAGCTTTTGAAAATCGTTGGAGTCTTTGGATTTTCGGGATCGCATTTGCTATAAGTTCAGCATTGATGGAGATTCGAGCTTATAGCTTGAGAGCTTTGAGGATTGGCTTTGGAGATGTTGTGTTCCACTGCTATTGCTGATGTTATCTCTCTTCTACTAAAGTTAATGTTGGGGTTCCTTTGTCGAAGACTTTGTTCCGCTGCTGGTGTTGTGTATCTTCCGCTATGATTTGTTGTATCATATCTCTGATATATGTTTGGTGGTCGTATCATTGTTGTATACCATTGGATATTGTATTCATTGGAGTTATATGATATTCATTGTTTTCTTCCGCTATGTTGTTGTACTTGATGTGTTATAAGCTCCGGCATGAGTCGAATTTCAACGGTTGAATCTGTGGCATTCGAGTTAAAGTGAAGTACAAGTGTCGATTTTTAAACAGTGAAATTTGGGTCATGACAGTAATCCACATTTACAATTCCCATTTTGTTATATAAATTTATTCCTTAACCTTCAATTATAATTTTAATCCCTAGTTCAATTTCCACACAACAATGATAATAATTTAATATTATCACTTCCAAACAACCAAGCAACCATATATAACTACAATAATTTTACAAAAAACTATTTCCTTTCGTATATAAAAATAATTTAGGTAAAATTATTTCATTATCATTTTTTAAAACAATACAGTGTCAGTTTGTCTTGTCTAAGAGTTTAGAAATCCCTATCGGTACAGTTGTACTTCCCATACCGACCAGAATTCATATACACTCAACCGATAAGTCAACACAATATAAAAACAGTTTTTATATTCACTAAGAAATAAGCGCTCATATCTATTAATACACTCAGACTCATTCTAGAGCACCACGAACTCTATTTCAATGAGTAATTCCCACCAGAGCCAAGGTTCTCACTTAATCTTCAGCTCTGATACCACAATGTAACGGCTCGATTTTTCGACGCTCGAAAAATCGACATCAATACGTCCACTGTATCAAATGCCAAATAATCGAATGTCGGAAAACCGAACCATTAGGGTTAAAGAGGAAGGAGGTGGAAGATGGAATAGAAACAATATCAGAATCCCACCATCGCAGCGGAACAATATATAATAGATAGATGACTAATCTTTAAACAAAAGAACCATATCTGTTTATACATTACATCATCAGAGTACAAAAAAATTTATAGCAGACAATTGGATAGTTATCATAACCTGTCCTTACAAAACTGACTATACAGTTAAACATAAACAACGGGATATTTATCAAATACGTGTGATAGTCTCGCCATCCAGCTCGTCTCTTGAGCTCCGCAGCAGCCCATTCAGAATCTGTAGTCTATAATACTCGGTCTGACACGAGCATTATAGTTAAATAGTACCCTAATTAGTCTGGAAAACCAGAGTGAGAAAACACACTCAATTGGATTATTAATGTTTTCAAAATCCCTCGAAATCAAAGGTATCTCGTTAGACCACGCCATAAATAAACATACTGGGTTTTTACCTAATGATAACCAAAACATTTTTATCAAATTCGTCTGATATTATAACAGTGGTTATAGAAAGTAAAATAGAATCTAGCTGAAATGCTTGCATCTCGCGTTTCAGCATAGTTGAGCACAATTCAAAACCGTACATGCGCTTATTGGAGATTGGATTCCACGCAATGGCAGTGCTACTAAGGTACCGCCCATCATAATATGTGGTCTAGATCACCATATCGAGGATCCACCCTGATGCCCTGCATCACAAGACTGGAGCTACCCCTTACTGGATAGTCCGAATACGATCACCCCACAGTTAGGATCAGCAATCGCCCACTCAGCCGAATGAAAGGGATATCTAGACAGGGACGACCTTACCCTAATTGGTTGCTAGACACTTAGCCTTGTGTGCACCTCCCCTGTTTTAGCCATTCTCGGTTGATGAAGCTCGAGGATAAGCGTTCCCTTTTTAGCATGCATTCAATTAGAATGCTCATCTTCCTCCTGACGATGTTCTAATAGCATTCGCCATACTAGCCTATTTTGGGTCCGAACGGAACCGAAGGAACTATTCCTACTACATCCATTTTGGAATCACCCTCAGGATTTGTAGCGATTAGCCCTTGCACTTCACTGCTCCATCCTTGACTCCAAGATCTTGTCTTCTTCACGAAAATGTTGAAATTGGATCGAAGTGATTTTCAAGAAATTAATCCCAATCCCGGTCTCTTCCAAACGATCAGCGCATTGGCCAATATTGATAGTTGTTTATTTAACTATCATATAACCTCCACAAACAACCATCAGCCTTAATAATTTATCAAATTATTTATTTATTTCAAAATACCTTCACAAGATATATTTTCCACACTTCAACCCTTTTGAAAACAGTTTTCAAATCACTTTTCTCTAGCGGAATAAATTCCCACCCAATTGTTTTATTTTCCCTGAAAATCACCAAGTTTTAATACTTAGATTCAAAAAATAATTTAAATCACTTTATACAAAAATATATACTTTAAATACTTAAAATAAAAACTATTTAAAACACTTTATTTAAAATACTAGTTATGAAATTTTATAACAATTTCTCATGTAAAACTTAAGTCAAAACAAATCTTAAAATGAAAGTTATGAAATTCTATACAAGTTTTTCAAATAAAAACTTAGCCAAACTATCTTTAAAATAAAACTACTTTATAAAATATAAATATTAATAATTATCTTATTAAATCATAATACCACTTAACCTTTAAAAATAATTACTACTATAACTAATTTAATAAATATTTACCTTTAAAATTTTAAACAATTTAAATAATATTTTATCAAAAACATTCTTTTAAAACAACTTTAAAACTTTTAACTTATACTAAAAAATCTGCTTTGAAAACGTACTTGGCTTTTCAGGGAAATACACTTTTATTTCTCACCTTTAAAAATAAACCACTATTTATTTTTAAACAAATTACCCATTCCTTTATAAATTCTCACAATGAATTTATACTTCCAAATATCCACTGATATCTTATTTCACTTTATAAACCCAGTTTATAAATTCCATAGTCCATTAAAAATAAATTCCTTTACTTACTCAATTTATTTCGAACTCATTAATTTTAGGTTTAACTTCTTTATTATATTTTGAAAACTTATTTAAACCGAAAATACCAATTTCATACCTTTCCAAATTTCTTCTTTATCTTTTCCAAACAAATTTAAACCTTGAATTTAAAAATCAACTTTTAACCTTTTCCATTTCATTCCTTAATTTATCCAAATTCTCTGTAATTATTTTACTTAAAATTCTCTCTTTATTTCCCTTCAAAAATCCAAATCTTTATATTTTTGATAACTTAATATACCCAAATATATTCAATCAAACCATAACATCCAATATTTTCAATTACCAATATAGTCAACATAATCCGTTTCAGATTATCACATAAACCACATTACAAAATATAAAATAAATCCAACATTTTGGGGAATCCAGTTGGATTTCTCTAACCTGTTTTCCTGCATCCACAAATGTTAGCATAATATAAAAATACAAATCCCACTTCGAGGGGGATATCGCGGTATATAGGATCATCTGTTATTATGCGGGGCGCATACGGTCTCATCTGCTATATAATGCGGTAACTCAATCACTCTAATATATACGTATATTATGTATAATATCACATCCAGTCAATTCAATCATTCAAACAATAATGTAAATTTAACTATTTAAATTAAAATGGTAATCCAAATGAGTGAGATTAACTCACCTTTGATTTTATTGTTTGCAATCCATTCCCATGTTGACTAGTTTCCTTCATGATTTCAGACCTTGTATAACACTACGTAATTTATTAATCATTTAAATTGATCGAAAAATTAGTTACTATTTATTTATTTAATGTAAATTAATACTTTAATTTTGATCCAATATTCCTTTTAATAAATTATTCTTAGCAACTAAATAGCTAAATAAGTTTGTTAAATAAATTAATCATCCTAAGTACATATATTTTCTTTTCAAACTTTATCAATATAAACTAATTTTTTGTTTTTCCTATGTATATTAAAATAGGTGGGTGTGTGTGTATATATACACATGTGTGTTTTTATTTAGAAATTAGTTTTCTTTTCTTGCAAATAACATAGTAAGATTTCTGTATATATGCATATACATATATAAATCTATTACTTTGAAGAAAACAATTTGTTTTTATAAAACTTACTGTCATTATATATATAAAAAATTCTGTATAAATATCTTTCTCTGACTTAAAAGGGTTTCTATTTTAAATGTTATATAAAATTTTAATTCCTCAATCTGAATATATTTTAAATTTACTAGTTAGCCTCACTTACAATAATGAAGAGAAATTAAAAAACAATACGCTAACAAACCGCATGAGCCCGCCCACCTAAACAGCGTTCGTTCCCCAAAATCTGTCGTTCCCCACTTGATTGTGGCGAACAACCCTTCGGATACCATTGCCTCATGCCACCAAATGCTCGAAAGGATAACCAAACTCCACCATTGCGATGCCAATCATGCCCCTAGCCTTGCCAAAGAATAGAGTCACCCTCGCTCCTCGATATCCTTAATTAGCTTTGCTTCACCACAAACTCGAACATAAGAAATGGAGATACGAGATCGGAAGATTCTCTTGATGCTTGCGACCTTTGAGTTTGTACAATCGAGTACAGGCGACTCTTGATATCCCTACTGAGGGTCGTGAATTCAATATTTTTTTTATTTTATATGAATTCGTTTGAGATCGATTTTTGAATTCGAGCTGAGGATTTCGAATTTGAATTTGGAAATGAGGAATTGGGAATTGAATTGAAGAGGGCATTCGATTTGTTGTCTGCCATTGTGATTCGATTTTTATTTTTTGAAGAAAAAAGCAAGCTCGGGTTTTTCTTTTTAATTACTATTTCATGTGCTATTATTATTTTTAAGGAATACACGTGTCCTTAATAAAGACACGTGTTTTAAATTTTGTTACGCGTCTGCAGGCTTGCAACGCAATTATTTTATTTAAATTTAGATTTAAATTCAAATCGTCTCGATAAATGCAACTAAAAATATCGACCTCCTATCGTGGATGCCGCTAGGCATTTATAATGTTAGACCCCTATTCCGAAAGCAATGGAAAAGGTTCTAAGTACTAATTCGTTCGTATGGAGAAGATAGCTTTATGGACTCAGTTATTATATTGAATTATCGATATAGATTTCAGCGTGTTTATATATCATACGACCTCACGACAACTCCAAACACAACGAAAATTGAAATCCGATATTAATACCCTATTACAGATCCAATGGAACTGGTCTCGTCGAAATTCGAGACTGTGCCTCAGATGGCTATTTTTAAATATCAATTTAAACAATATACTTTAAAACCGAACAAAACACTTCCAAATTCAATTCGAAAGCTTTCATTATCTACAATATTATTAATATAAATTTCTAAGCCTTTAAAATATTTTTAACAAGCATAAATTGAAGGTTTAATATTTCATCCAATTTCAAAATTATTGAATTAAATAATTTAATTGCCAAATAGATAGTGATATTTGAAATTCAAGTTAAACTAACTTTCAAATATTTAAAATCAATTAAATATTTCATTTTCAAATATCTAAAAATCCCGGGTTGTCACAATAACTATGAAATTGTTATGAATTATTTTGACTGTTAGGATGTTTGATTGTGATGGGTGCTGTTGATTGATGTTTTGGACGATTTGGACATTTATATATATATATATATATATATATATATATTCTCTTATCACCTAGTAAATTATTTATAGTATATAAAACTGCAAACTGATTTATTTCAAATAAATTAAGAAATAGGTTGAAATGATATATACCTATGACATTTATTTTGGATTGAAATGATATATATCCATTCCTGAAATTAAATTGAAATAACTGATCACTTGACTATAGGATATAAAATTATATAAGGACACCGGATTTGTTAAATTAAAGGATTTTAAAAAATTTGATTTGAAATTTATTTAATTGAATCTGATTTAAAGAAATAAAAATCAAACTCGTGGAAAATTGAATTATTTTCGAACATGAGCTCGAAATGTTGAAATTTAAATCTGTTAAGTAATAAAGTAATGTAAATCGATATTTCAATAATTAAGCTCAGAATTGAATTATTTAAAGATCCGGACATTGAATTAAACAATGAAGTTAGATTTGATTTAAATGATTTAAATCATTGCTTTAAAATCAAACTCGAACTTGATATATATTGAAGTGGTTTGAAATTGAGAATTAAATCGGAATTTATTCAACTTCAAATTGAAATCAATTGTAATTGAAAGTGCAATTTTATTAATTCGAAATCGAAATAGAAATCGATTTATTTGAATTGAAATTGGGATCGAAGTTAATTCGGATTGAAATCGAAATGGAATCGGTTAAATTGAAATTGAAATGGATTTGAACTGGAAGATTTAAAGTTGAATCAGTTTGACTTTGAAACTATTTTCAAATAAATTATTTCAATACAAACTATTTAAAATCTATCCTTTTAATTGTTCAAATTATTTCAGATTTTCCAGACTATCTTATTATATTAACCATTTTAATATTTAAACAATTTTATATCAAACTATTGTAACCATTTTAGCCATTTAAACTGAGACGACCCGACTTCCTATCTCCAGGAAATCGCATCATCTTGAAGAAAGAAAGGGATAGAAGAAGAAAAGAAAGAGAAAGAAGAAACAGAACAACATCAGAGTACTCACAGCGGAATGAATGAAATATAATATATCCCATAAAATATTACATAGTATCCTATTACATCAGAGTACACAACTTAAACAACAGATAATAGACAGTTATAAACTTCTGCCTAACTATACAACTCAAGTATACAAGATACAGACATAACATACCCAGCGGAATCATAATATTTATCTACACGTCGAAGCCTCATGCTCCATAACTCCTCCAGAAATCGTCAAGCTAACCTGAATCACTTGACTACTCATACATAATATGAGTACCCAAGAGTTTAATAAAACAGAAAATAAACACTCGGGTTAGACAGGGGTCTGGTGTGAGTAAACGGGTTAAAATTGCTTAACTTTAGAAAACCTTTGAAAAGAAAAAAGTATCACGTAAGACTACCCACACATAAACATGGAAAAGTTTTTACCTTACGCTAACCAAAACATTTGATAGGAAATCCAGTGATATTATAATAGTGTCTAGGGTTTTCAAAATAAAATACAGAAATAGCTGGGATGCTTATATCTCACGTTCCAACATAGTTGGGCACAATCAAAACCGTACATGCACTTATTGGATTTGGATTCCATACAATGGCAGGGCTACTGGGGTACCGCCCGTCACAGTACGTGGCTTAGATCAACGTACCGAGGAGTACTCCCACTCCCCTACAACACAAGGCCGGAACCAACCCTTACTGGACAGTCCCGAACAAGACAACCCCGCAGTTGGCCGCGACCCAACTGCCCACACAGCGAATAAAAAGGGACCTCTAGACAGGGGTAAATCTTGCTCTCAAGTGGGGGCTACCCACGAAGCCTTGCTGCACCTCCCCTGTTTTAGCCATTCCCGGTTGATGAGGCTTGAGGTTACGATTACCTTTATAGAACACATTTATCTTAGAACGCTCATCGTCCACCTAACAGTGTTTTGAAAGCATTCAATCCATACAAGTTTGTTTCGGGTTCGAACGAAACCGAAGGCACTATCTCGATGCACTCGTTATTGGAATCACCCTCAGAATCAACGACCATAGCCCTTGCACTTTGATTCTCCATCTCGAATCTATAAGCACTATTCCGCCAAACTCATTACGGAATCACCCACAGAGTTATACTGACGTATAGTCCTTACACCTCGAGTCTTCACTTGCTCCAATTGGATTCACGTCCTAACGTTTAATTGGAATCGATGTGGTTTTCGGATATCCAAATATGGAAACCCGATCCCGGTCTCACCGAAACCAAACGCCATTTTAATGTCTAAGTTGTACTTAAGGGTTTAAACAGTTTAACTTATATTCAGGATGAAATATAAACAGATAGATGAATCATATTATCACAATAGATAATTCTTATCAATATTCATCTTCACAAAGCAGCATATCATATAACAAAGATATCCAATATCAACCAGTATCAACCAATATCAAACATCCAATATCAACCAATCATCCAATACCAATTTCCAAATATTGATCATCCAATATCAATCAATTAACCAATATTAATCAATCAATCCATATTAATCAACCATCCAAAACAGAATTGATTATTTCTTAATCAATTGAATTACCATAATCCTTCTTCATTAATTATTATTTCTAAATAAAATAAATTAATCATCTCTAATGATTTTTATTAATTAATCTTCCTTGATTAATTATATTTAATTACATTCAAGTAATTATCCTTAACCATACATAGTAATTAAATCTTTAATTACTATCATTAATTACAATAATTAATGATCATTCATTTACTTCTATTAATTAACTATAATTAATTGCATTAGACCTCAATTAATTACAATAATTAATCATTCTTATATTAATTACTTATATAAATCAACCTTGATTAATATCATTAATCACATTAATTAATGATCCTTATTAATTAATAATACTTTAAATAATTAACTTATAATTAATTAATTCATTAATCATAATTAGTAATTAACAATTTGTAATTACTTATCTTAATTAATTAACTTCTTAATTAATTAATTTAATACTTGATTAGTTAATCCAACTAATTAATCTTTAATTACTTTATTAAGTAATTATTAAACAATTAAATTAATAAATAAATCCTTAATTAATTACTTTATTAATTAATTTTGTTAATTACCTTTTGTAATTAATCTTAAATTAAATTCATTAATTAATTAATCACATTGATTAATTAACTAAATTAATTAAGTAATTAACTCTTAATTACCTACATAAGTAATTATCTCTAAATTACTTCTATTAATCAATCCTGATTACTTCCCTAAATTTATTACCTTAATAAGTAATTAATTTCATTATTAAATATTTCTTAATCCTTTAATTACTTAATTACTTCATAATTAATTTATCTCAAAACCATTATATAAATCAATTTTTTAATTGATAACAACAAATGATTACCCAATAATCATTTCAACTAATTACTCCTACGAGTAATTAATTACTTCCTTAAGTAACTTCCTTTTTCAATTACATTCAATTATTAACCATTAATTACTTCATTAAGTAATTTTACTTAATTAATCCATAATTAAGTGATTATATAAATTTAAATAAATAATCAACTAATTATCTAAAATTAATTAAACAATTAACAAATTAACTTCTAATATTAAAGAAGATCTTTAATTAATTATGGAAACATTATTCTTAATTAAACTTTATTTATTAACAAATCATATTTAAATTAAGTACTCTTATGTTCATATAAATAATAAATTAACCATATTCATCTTCAAAAATAATTTATTTGAAATAATCAAATTTTATTAACCCTAAAGACAAATTTATCCAATTTGGTTTCCATAATTATAATTTAATTTTTGGAAATAAAATATTTAGAACAAATTTCCAAATTTAAACATTTTAAATTTATCTAATTTCAAACCTATTTATTTACAATATAGATTGAACTTAGTTTTAACATTACTTCACAATTTTAACTTAAATCTTAAATTCAAATTCTCTTTTTAAATTGAATTTTTTTTTAAAACATAATTAAGATAATTATTTTTAAGATCAAATATCTTAAAATATTTTTATATTTAAAATATAAATTCAATTTACATTTAGAAAGATTAATTAACCTTTCTTCTAAGAAACAAGTTTTAACTTGAAAATTCTTTTCCTTTTATAAAGCTAAATTTGATTTATTTACTAAGAATAGCATATTCAGTTTGCAACTTATTATTTTTATAAAAAAACTAGAGCATTAAACTATCATTGCCGAAAGTCTCGTGTAACAGCCCAAATTTTTAACAAGTATTTTTCACTTGTATTTTTAAAACTTTGGGGTTTATTATATAAAAATCTAAATTTTAAAGTGATTATAAAAAAACAATTGACCAAATTTTTAATTAAATAATAAGATCTCTGAAATTTTGACGTGGTTAAGAATTAACATTAATTGGAAATTTGGGTTTTTTGTCAAAGATGGTAAATAACTTAATTTCTAGCAAAATCAAGTTTTAATTAAGAAATAAGATTTGAAAAAAAAATTAGTGTATAAATAAACTATTTAATTACGCGTTTAAAATGCGTGTTATTGATGGAATATTTTTAACGTATATTTACTACATAAGAGAACGCGTAAATTTAAAAAGCGTCACTTTTATTATGAAACTGGGCGCGTGTTTTGCATCGGTTTTTCACGCGTCTAAATTTATTACCTTGGATATAAATAATCAAATAAATCAGTATACATGCATTTTAAGTGGGAAAGGAATAAATTTTCTTTTCGTTGACTCCACTTATTTAATAAATAAAACCCATTGATTTTTCAATAACGATCAAATCAAATATTCTTTTCCGTTTCTTTACTCTAAGAATCAACACTTTTCTTTGTTCAATTTTATAAACGTTCGCCGATTTTCTTTTTTTCTGGACTGTTAAAACAACACAATAATTTTTACCTTAGCTATAAAATGGATTATCTACCTTTAAAGTTAAGTAATATTTTGAATAATACATTTCTTTGTCAATGGTAAATAGATCAGAAGAAAAAAATGTAAACAAATTTTATTCCATTTAAGTAGTAAATTTTAAATTTTTATAGTGTATAAATGAACTGGGTAATTACGCGTTTAAAGGGCGCGTAAATTGAGGGAATAAATGCCGTATATATATAAGAAAACGTATAGAATTTTAATCCGTTATTTCGGTATATTTTGGGCATAAAATATTATGGCTATGGTACACATTCTTCAAAATATGACCTTAGTGTAAATGAATAAATTTATCAGTGGCATGTGTTTTTAGAGGGAAGGAATATTCTAGCGTTCAAATCAAGTATGTTGCCTCTAATTCAATGCATTGCTTTAAAATTTTGATTTCCATAGACTTTTTTTTCCATTCAACAAAATTTATTTCTTTCATTTTTCAAAACACAATTTTCTCCTAAATCTCAGTCATGCGCAGTATCCATTCTCCTATCTGCTTGCCTATTTCATATGCGTTTTTCTCTTTACTCATATTTCTTACGTTTATTTTTCTCTTTCCAGTAAAATTTACTTCCCAATTTATATATATTTTAATTTGATCAAATCATTTCCAAAATGCTAAATAATAAATGAAAGTTTCACTTTGTTTAAGGATAACTCTAATTGGAATTTTAAAAAAAAAAATTGGATTATATACTTGCTTTAAAAATTTGTAATATTTGTTCCATTTGGATAATAAATCGCCTTTTAATGGTAATAAGAATCAGAGAGAGAGATGTAACCAAAGTTTTATCTTTTTAATTTAGTAATAAATGTTAAGAATTTATAGCATATTAATAAACTGATAATTTCGCATTTAAGAGGGTACGATATTTAATGGTATAAATAACGTATATAGGAAAACATATTAATAATAAAAATCAACGCATTCAATTTGCTTTAAATTTGGTATAAATCTTTGTCTAGTAAAACTTTGTCGTTTCTTTATAAATCAATGCTGATTATAAAAATTTCAAATCCACGTACAACTTCATTTGGTTAATAGGTATATAATCTGTGATTTCCTTTTACCATTCTCAGCAATAAATTCTTGCTGTTTCTCCACCCCAGTCACATTTACTTCTTATTTAAAGCAAGAGCAAATATTTCCTAGATATTTTGTTTTCCCTCTTCCTAAATTCATGCACGTAAGAATGCATTTACAAAATAAAACGCTTTCCACTGGATACGTTTGCAATCAATGAAAGAAATTTATTTCCTCACCTGTAGAACGAGATTTCTGAAAAATCAAAGGAAAATCATGCGGCTTCCTTCTTTTACACGTTCAAATCAAAATTTTATCTTTGCCAAAAATTTATCAACGCATTCAATATCTGTTTAAATTTGTCATAAAATCTTTGCCAAAACTTTACCGGTTCTTCTTCTTCTTAATAAACGTAATTATTTCCAAAATTTTTAAAGGAGAAAAGAAACGTGTACAAATGTTGCCTAGTATTCCTGTCTGTTTCTTTGTGTAAATCCAAGCCACCGTGCAGTTAATTTAAAATTTTATTTCCTTCCTATTTTTGTTCACCTTAAATCACGCAAATATCCTCTGAGAAGAAATCAAAAAGAATGTGCATTTTAGCTTTGAAATTTATCCTACCTTACCATTTATATACACTTAATTCACGGAAAAAAAAATCTCCTATGGAAAAATCAATAACCTCTGCATATATTTGTTCCCTGATCTCATTCACCATTTCCTTGCATACAAAGCAACCCAATATTCTCCTATAAATTCAAGCCTCACATAATTTTTCATTTCATCCCAGCTTCTTCTCGCATGCAGCATCAGGTATGGCCTATGTTTATATTTATCCTTCTTCCTCCTTTTCTTTCTTCTTCTTTATTTCCATTTTTTTCTCTTTTTTTTGTTCATGCAAAGGCTTAAAACTCCACCACCTTAGGCTATGACTCCTCCTTCACCACTATATCCCTGCCCTCCTCCTTTACCACTGATCTCAGCCTCTACTCCAAATAAAATTGCACGAAAATTTTTCATAAACTGATAACTAAGGTTTTATGTCATCTAGCCATCCTTCAAGATTTTCAGTAGTGAATTTGACCAATTTCTTTTAGAAATAAAATTTAAACTTTACCCAAAAAAATAATAGAGTAGAATAAAAAAATATGAATGGAGGAGAAAGTATGCGTGTGGGTCATAAGTGTCCAAACTAGGTTGCAACAGTAGTTAGAGAAGGAAATTAATTAATAATAATAATAATTGAATAATCAAATATAAGAATCGGCTGTAGGTGGGTTTTTGTACTAGTGAAGAAGTGTTCATATAATTAGTATTGTGAGTGTATATGTATTATCAACGTTATGCGCATAAAATTCTTTTATGATGCCGAGAATTAGATTTAAATTATTAGTGTTTCCGCCACTTGTAGAAATAAAAAGGGGTGAAAGTAAGTAACGGGCAAATTTTTGAGCCGATCTTTGAGAACGCAGTCTAACCGTGTGGTGGAGTAGTCGAGCCTATGGGGCGAATTTATTTCCATTCGTTCCCTTTTGTTTTGAGAATTTCGGGTTAAAAATTTTCTTAGTTTTGATTCGTTCCCATTTCAAAATATAAATCTGGTCGCAGCCTCTGCATCAGTTTGATCGTGCTTCTATGCGTTTTCTTTTTTCCAAGTGTTACCATCGTTGGAAATCAAACTTTCTGCAGCATTCAGGTGAGTATTTCTCACCAGACAAACATACCTATATATCCGTGATTTATCACAAGTGTATTTGTAAATTATTTATTAAATTTTATCTGCTTGTGATATAACGTATGATGTTAAACCCCATTTTAAATTGACACCTCATCAGTTGTTTGTCCATTGTAATATTATTACAGTTATACTATGTAATGCTTATTTACTGATTAAATCATCACTGTAAGTTCCCTGTAAATTTGAGATCGTTATAGGCTGAAATGATAGGCCTGAACGATAATCATTTATTCATTTATTTAATTGTTTAATTATTTATTTGTTAACTTGGGATTGCGGGTTTGAAATGATAGAACCCGGGATTTTTGTAAATTGCGGATTGAAATGATATATATCCGTATCACTTGACCTAGGCTAGGAAACTATATACAGACCCGTGGTTTATATAATATTTTATAAAATGTTTTAAAAAAATATTTTTAAATAGAAATTTTATAATTTTCTGGTTTAAATGTATTTGAAGGATTTTTTTTTTATTTATAATGATTTTTGAATGAGTCAAATGTTAAATAAATGAATGTTTATGTAAAATTTTGGAGTATAACTTATTTTTGAAAATTCTGGATTTTTGTTAAGAGTGAGATTTTAGTTAAGTAAAATAATTGACATTAAGTTGTATTTTGGGAATTTAAAACTTAATGGTTAAGTTTATAAATTACAGCACTTAAATGCTGTCTTTTGTAAATAGACTGTTTTAACCTATAACTTTAGGTAGCATTTTATAAGTGCTACGGAAATTGAATTTTGATTGTTTTAATAAAATTTATGGAAATAATCTTTGGAAAAAAAAAGCTTAAATTTTGGAGTATAATATAAATAAATAAGAATAAGGAATTGATTTTAAATGGTTTTAAATGGAAGAATTTAACTTTTAAATGTGAGTTGAAAGGCAATTAATTCCTAAATAAATTGAGTAGATTTAAATGGTATTTTATATTAAATGAAATGACTGATGTTTAAATAAATGATGTTTGAAAGGATATTATGATATTGAAATGTATTTGAAATTTATTTTGATTTTTAAAGTATAAATACCAATTTTTTTAAAAGTTGTAACCACGGGTTATAATAACGTTTGGTTGTTAAAGAGACCGGGATCGAATATCTGGCATACTATCTGTCGATACCGAAACCCACTTTGACAACCGTGTACGCGGTGGAGATTCCAGAATGAAGTAGGATAGTGGTGACGTTTTCTTGAGGTAAATACGTGGACCCGACTCCCATGAGTTGGCATAAGGTGGCTAAAACAGAAGCGATTGACGGATTTGGGAGTGGTGTTCGAGGTGACTTCTTCGTATGCCATTCTATTGCTTTTATGATTGTTTGGTGCGCACCTTTGATTTGGGAGTGGTGTTCGAGGTGGGCGGTAGCTGCGCGCTACGCGTTTCCATCGGTCCGGATGCGTAACTGGTATATCTACCCTGGCATTGCCTAGTTGTGTCGTGTCACCTACCATAGCGAGCCTTATACGATTTTGGTTTTGTACCATACCTATGGAGTGCCCTCTAATGACGCCCATTCCAGGGGAGATTACGGTACTGTATAGACTATGGGAATATATTATGTGTTAAGGTGGAAAATGTAAATCCTTAAGGCTATTTAAAAGTAAGTTTATTTTACTAATAGACATTATTATAATAGCGAAGTATTACTACATAGTAAATAGTTTAACGGATCCTTAGAGGATGGGTGGTCCCAAGCATCCTTTAAGTTACTTGCTCTATATTACAGTACACTTGAATTAGCTTACACTATATAAGTATGTATGTCCTGACTCGAGTGTTTATGTTTTATTTTACGTTCGGGTCAGCTTGAGTTGCAGTTCAGTTTCATCCCGGAGCTAGGATTTCTGTAGATCACTTTCAAGCTGCTGGCAAACTTCCCTTCCAGTTCTTTATCTAAATTTATGAAATCAAGACTAGTGGACATTTGGATTGTTCTACTGATGATTTAAAACTATATTTGGATTAAAGACTATGTAATTTTTATTTGATTGAGACTATTTATAGTGGCTTCATGAACCACTAAGTATTTTTAAATTCCGCTGCGAGTAATCTGATTCTGTGTCTGTGATTCTGTGATTAATTATTTACTGTATATTTTGAGATTTGCCAAATTTTATTTACAACGCAGTATTTTGAACAATTCAAGTCCGACATGTGCGGATGCGAATGGTACAAAATATCGGGTCGTTACATCCTGGGTCAAACCCGAGTAAAACTACAAAAGAACTCGAGCAAGACTCGAAGCAAACCAACTCAACATGACTTCGAGTCCTACCCAGCATCTTCACGAGCCAAAACTCGAACTCCATTCATCTTCCCCAAATCCTTTTCCCAACCCCAACTGTGCACGAGAGACACGGTGCATATGCACCCCCGCCGCCGACCTCCATCGTCCATCGCGACGATCCTCCATAGTCCCAAAACCTTTCGCGAGCACGATCCCATACCCAGATCCATCCCAGCAACATCGAATCGAAATATGGCCCATTAGCTCGAAAACATCTGCAGGTCACTGTCCAAAACCACCCTCAGCCGACGAACTCGACGTCACCAGAACTCGCCGACTCCACCATCGGAATGCCACCACCATGAATATCAATACTTCCCAACGCCAACAAACTCGATCATCAAACCCAGTCGTAAAGTCACGACAATCAAGCCGAACTACAATGCAAGCCTAAACCCTATTTACTTCAATTCCCAACAAATTATCCAACTGAAAAATTCTTATGCATTTTTCCCTTAATCATCATCACTCAAACAATACTCGACCAAGAAATCTGACCAAATAGTTGCGTATCTCGACAACAACCACCAAAAACCCCAAAAAGGTTCAAACCCAAAATTCTCATCAAATACCTAGTTAAAAATTTTGATTTCTTCTTCTAAAATCATGAATTCGTATGACAAACACAATTATATCCTCTTTAACAAAAATTAGGATAATTTATTTTTAACTACAATTTGATTTTACTGTAACTTCCTATTTATATACACCTGTAGCTTAAAAAAATATGAAACTAATTTAAAAATTACTATCAATCTATAACATACACTTTTCATTCACATAACAAGTTCAAACAAGTTATAGATTTGAAGGATTTTGGATTTTAAAAGATGAAAGTCAAATTCTGCTCAAACAACAGAGTTTAAAATTTCAAATTTACCGGCACCAAGTACTCATGATAATCATACATTCACATATTCAAATGTTCATTATCAAAGCAAGGATTCATTTGCATACAATATTATTTAACTATAAATTGAACAAAATCTGTTTTTAAATGATTACTCACCTCTGATATATATGCAGAGCAGAACAGGCTTGAATAACTTTAAATCTGAAAATGCTTTGATTTTACTTGCTTGTTGAAATTGAATCCATGCATGTTGAAATCTTTGCATGCATACAACTTGAGGTTTCAGTTGTTGAAACTTGTAATTGATCATCAAATTGAATTACAGGTTGATCTTTATTTGGATGCAGGTTGATTCAGATTGCAAGTTGATGTTGCAGCTTTTACTTTGAAATGCAGATTCAAATTTGAAGGTTGATTGCAGATTTAATATGAAAGTTGCAGATTTCATTTGAGATGCAGGTTTTGAAAGTTGAGAAGAACATAAATTTGCAGATTTTTAATTTTGCTTTTGATTTTTGCTGTATGGTTTAAGTTCAGATTTGAAGTAAATTCTGGTTTTGAAAAACTTTCTAGTTTGGGTTAAGGAAAGAACAAAGGAGTGATAGTGTTTGTGAAAAACTGATTTTCTTTTTCTTTCTAAAAACATTTATTAGAATTTAAAATTAATATGTTGCCATATGTTGATAATTTGAACAAATGTCATAAACATGTTTAATTTCTTTACAAATGTTATTAAAAAGTGTTAACATGTTTACACATGTCTTTAAATGTTTTAGTATTAATAAATTCTTATTTAATTTAAATGCAATTATAAACATAATTAGGTTACTTTGTTGATAAATGCATACTTATGTATTCATATGTATTTATAAAATGTTTATACACATGAGTGAAATGTTTTTATGAAAATAAGCTTTTGGATTTTAATAAATACAAGTGTGAAATCTTTGTAAACCTTTATTTTATAAATAGCTTATCTTTTAAAGAAAATATTCTAATACAAATAAAAATGCAAATAATTCCTACATATGTATTTAAAATCTAAAATATTTATACATATGCATTTATAACTATTTTAAATTAAACACTTTAAAGAAAACATAAAGAAAACTTTGATTAAATCCTTTATAAACTATCATATTAAAATAAATATCCATCTTATATTTGAAACCAAATAAATTAAACTAAATTAACTTTTGAAAATAAAATTTCTAAACAAAGCTTTAAGTTACAATATCCATTCATATAACAATTATTAATAGATTTAATTAAATTTTCAAAACAATATCAAATTATAACATATATGTACATATATTACAATTTGAAAATTCATTTTTAATTAAAACAGAAAATATCCTATTCATAATATATATATCAAATGTATATATTATAAACAGAATAAAAATTTAATTAGTTTTTTTGAAAAACAATTCTTATCAAATTTAAATTGTTAGAAAGATATAAATTACAGTTATCAGATTAAATATTTATTAACCATAAAAGAATAAATTTATAAGTTTTAAATTAAATTTATAAAGAAAATTACCAAACCAATTAAATTATTAACACAGATTATTAAATTTTTATTGCCCAAAATTCCGGGTCGTTACATAAACTATTTTAATTATTTAAACTATTTTAAAAATACTCAAACTATTTTCTAAAAATTCAAACTGGTCATAGTGGGATTGTTTATAGTTAAATCTTGGATTTAAATGCGAATTGGGTTAAAGTGAAGTTATAACCTAAACTGAAATTCGAATCAAAATTTTGAAGTGAAATCGATATATCGAACTGAGTAGACATTTTAAAGTAGAATATGATTTTTGAAGTGAATATGATGATTTTGAAATAGATTTGATTTTGAAGTAAATATGATATTTCGAAATGAATTTGATTTTTAAGTGAATATGATAATTCCAAATGAATTTGATTTTGAAGTGAATATGATATTTTGATCTCAAGTTCGAATTGTTTCGAAATGTAAAAGAATCAACCGGTGTATAAAACGACGTTTGTTTGTTAAAGAGACCAGGGCCACTTATTGGCATACTCTTTGTCAATATTGGAACCACTTTAACAACTATGTAAGTGGAGTGATGATCCAGAATTAAGTGGTTGGATTTTGCATACGTTTGCTAGATTTGAAGAAAGATAATGATGATGGATTAGCTTGGCACTTATGCTGATTTGAAATGACTAAAACAGGAGCCGTATCGGCCAAGCATGTTAGCTACCTCGAGCGGACACAGTTCTTCATATTACCATCATTTACATTGTGATTGACTGGTGCGCACCCTCGGATTTTGGGAGCATTGGATGCAGTGGATGATCGTGGCTATGATGCGTTACCACCATCCGAAAACGGTAAACTAGTAGTATCCTACCTTGGGCATGGCCTCACGTGCCTTGTCATACTTTTATCCTTCTAACGGACCCCTAAGTTATTAATTTAGTGTTGTCGTATCATGGCGCATCCCTATCCACCGATGGTTTACTAGTGTTTTATATGAAATCCGTACGATAATGGTTAAAAACGCGTTAAGGGGGATCAATGTAAAGACTTAACACTATTTTGATATTTATTTTACTAACTAGACATTATATATGTAGTGTATTCTACTATATATAAGTATTTTTACCGATCCTTAAGAGAAGGAAAATCCCGTAACATCTCTTGAGTTATTACGTGCACGTTATACACTAGATAGGAGATGTGAAACCATATAAACATCTCTAACGCCATGACACTCATGTTATACGTGATATCGATTTGACTCACATAATAATATTTTAGTCCTGACTCAAGTGTTTCGTCTTTTCATTACGCTCGGGTCAGCCCTGAGTTGTCAGCTTATTAAAGATTTATTCTAGAGGACGAAGAAGAAGATTTGGTATATTATTACTATTATTATTCCCTGCATCATGTTGTCTGCTACATTATTTTACTTATCCCTATTGTATATATATAACTATGATAAATGTTGCATAAATTATAATCAAATGTATAGTAAATAGCTTCATGAACTGTTTATTTGATTATTATATTTTATTATTTTGTTGCGAGATTTTGTGTTTGTTTTCTTCTTCTTTTCTTAATTAACCCCAATGATTATCTATATTTTGAATTTTTTAGGTTGGACATGTGCAGATTATTGTCGATTTGAAACTTCCAAAATATAGGGCGTCACAATTTTCGAATTTTGAATTCAACAAAAATCCAAAAATTTCTTCGTACAGGTCAAGTTGTTCAAATAAATCATTAAGTGAAAAAAGAGCTTCATCTATTACATGAAAAAGTAAGTGGTTCCAAGATTATCACCCATAGATTGACATCCATGAGCATCAACTTCCATATTCTCGTCAAAATGCTTCTTTCTATGAAAAATTCTATTTTTAGCAAATTCAGGTTCATTGCCAACTTCATCGATGAGTTCTTTAACTTCATTTATCATGCTTGCAAATCCATCTTTTCTAAATTTCTCAAAAAATGCAATAAACTCCTTTATTTTAGTAATTGCATATTCAATATTCATTTCCTCACGTTCAATTATTTGTTAACTCGATTAATACTATCCAATGTAGTGTATCAAATATATACTTAATCAAGAACTCGTATCCTTATAAAGCTTTTTGACATAAACATTTAGCTTCATCCTCATGATATTATCATCATTATACTTTCTTGAAATTTCAATAAAAACATCTCTTAACTTCGAAGGTCTTTAAACAGCTTGCAACAAGATAAACCCTGTTTAATTCATTTGAGTAAACTATTCATTTTCATTCATGTTCTTCTCCTCGTTGATAGCTATTAGAATAATGTTTTGAAAAATGTCTACGATATATTTAATTTATAGGATTTTTTTAAATATTTTTCACAATATTAATAGGATCTTGCTTAAAAAACATTATCCTTTTACTATCAGTTACCCTTCCCCATAATCCTAAGTCATACTTGATATCAACATCGATTTCAAGATCTAGCAGTATCAAATCAACAATAACTTAATTCGCATCATTCATATTACCATCTACATCTTCTTCAATTATATTTCATTTTTCATTTTGAATTGTATCTTAATAAACATATTCATTTAGCATATTTACATCAACACTTTCATTTAAACTTTAGTAGTTCACTGTTCACATCAACAATAGATAGATTCAACTAAACTATATAATTATATTTAAATCATATAAAATGGATTCAAGCAGACACATTAATCTACCTCATCTCAATAGTAGGATAAATAAATTGTTCAAAGAACAAAGTCTACTTATTTGCAAAACTAGCAACAACAAAATTCTTGTTGAGCAGATAGGATGATTGCGTTTTATTATTATCATTTGTTGATTTAAGGGAATAAGTATTAATAATCTTGTGTTGTAAATTTTCATTTGTAAAATACTATTTTTCCTACATTATTTACTATGTTAATCATTTATATTTAAAAGCTATACATTATGAGATTATGGACATAGTGCATTTGTTTATATGTTGGTTTAATCATTCATCCATCCCCTTTTTATAGCATTTGTTGTAAATTTATAAATGATACCTGACAACATTTAATGTTAGTCTTAGGTGTTAGGAATAGTTGAACATCACACCAACCTCTTTGTTCTCTACACCTACATGTAGAGGGTTACACTCTTTCCAGATCACTAGTATAAATTTTTGATGATCCAATGATCAACAACATTTACATTCTGGTGATACCGTATCAACACTAACTCATGGTTGCATATAAACGTTCAATGACACCTCACACAGTGCAGCACCCTATTAGCCCTCTGATTTCCACCACATTCTTTCATTTAAAATATATTTTTTCTTTATCCTTCACTTTATGCTATTATTTAAATTGAACGTATGGTGTAAATCGAAGAATAAAGGTGTAATGATAATGAGCTGTAACACAAGAATTGGCTACACCTCATTTTTAATATACCAAAATGAGGTGTAGCCAATACTTGTTATATATATATATCCATGTGTGTCTATATATGTGACGATCCAACCGCGATACCTAATTAGCAAAGAACATTACAAATAATGTCGTCTACTAATTCGGAGGATACAACTTGTTAAGGGCGATCAAATGTGAATATTTCTCTATACTAACACTGACACGTCATTTATACATATTCACTTAATATCTAAACTAATATTTGATGTGTACAATATTAATACAAAGTAATAGACACGACAATTTCTTGAAATCAGAACAATATATCATATAAACATCAGTCACAGATGATAGCAGAATAGAAATCTCAACTTATACATATACAAATTGTGAGTCTACAAAATAAAATACCGAACTCACATAATATACAAGTTTAAAATTCTCTAATCTTAGTTATACATTTAATATACAAAATCTAAATTTCCTAAATAGGATAAACTAAAAGTCCAAATGTTTTTCCTCTTGTTGGCCCAACCATCCAAAAGTTGACTGTCATGTAACCTGAAAAGTCTCGGCCTAACCCGACAAAATTAACATTCAGGTTGGACTATCTCTAATATCCAATAAG
Organism: Allium cepa; assembly: GCA_030765085.1. Classification (NCBI taxonomy): domain Eukaryota; kingdom Viridiplantae; phylum Streptophyta; class Magnoliopsida; order Asparagales; family Amaryllidaceae; genus Allium; species Allium cepa. The sequence goes on along the minus strand of CM060931.1, from coordinate 878,155,882 downwards.
TTGAGAAAAAGATATAACACAAGAATAAATAATATATTGGTAATACAAATGTCTAAGAAATAGCTAGCCACAAGATTAACTTAACTTAGAATTCGTCACAATACACAGGTTTATCCATTTAAGTCACGAACACAAATTAGTCACTAAACACTGAATTTATAGAACAAAGCATGACATCTCTAAGCACAAAAATATCAATAATTAAATTTAAAATCCATCACAGGGAACAAGAATATATATCTTTATTTCACTAACACTGATTAGTCATAAAATCCCAATTTCCCTAATCCAAGAGATCTTAATCAAAACAATCATGATGACCGTATACAGAACCGTGAAAAGCAAATAAACAATTTGGTATCACACGAACCGATACCAAGGATCATACACAGGATGGTGGCACGGAATTATGGAATAATCTTAAGGGAAGCCAGTGTGACTTAATATTTTAGGTTAATTTTATGGTATTACATTAGGAAAGAAATCTTAGAGTAACTTCTTAAGGATCGAGCAGACACTTGCCGCACACCAAAAGAGAGTCAACCTAAAGTGCTAAATACTATCACCTTCAGTAATCATTAGAACATAACCGATACATCTCATACCGTATGATGAAATCCAAGTATTTGCTAAAAGCTAGTAAATATCACTTATTACAAATACCACTGGAAAACCTGAACTACATCGTTTTAAGGATCTAGCAACCACTTGTCGCACACCAGAAGAGAATAAATTCTAAAGTGTTAAATACGTTCCCAAATACTATCACAAGAATTTAACAAAGGCATCCCATACTACCTGGTGGAATTTGAGTATTCACTAATGGGTTGGTATATTCCACTCAAAGATTCTATTCAATGATTTATCGTATTCAACGAAACGTTGTTCGAAAGCATTTAAAACAATCGACAACATTAAGTCAAATAATAGTATTTTCCAAATTATAGAATTAAGGTTCTTAAAAAAAATTTCTCTCTGATTTTTATTGTTTAAAAAAAACACTTGTTATAATTTTCCATAAATCAACTTATTATTTAACTTTAAATAAGTGTTCGTTTGTTTAATAAAATAATTTATAACCCTGAATTGTTCCAAGACTCCACTTATATATATATACAAAGTTGTCTCAAATTTATGTATACTTGTATTATTCACAAAATTATGTTTTAAAACAATATTTAATTACTCTTCTAGATCCATAATAAAATATAACCATTTTATTTTGAAACGAACTAAGTTTATAATTTTCAAAACTACATTTCCAAATTCCATGAATCCTATATTATTTATTTAATAAAATCGTAATACTTATATTCTAATCTATAATCGCTTTTTTATATAAAAATAAATTAGATTTATATTTCCAGAGTCATATTTCCAATCCATAAATATTTTACTAACCATGCTTAATATATAAAATAACTTGCTAAAAAAATCATTTTTAATATTTATTAACTTAACTTAGAAATAATTCTTTTTCGTAAAACTACTTGTATAAGAAGCTTATTAACTTATTTCATTTAACTCAAATTTAGGATATAATGATCTGCTTTACGACTAATTAAATTTCATAATTTTACAAAACTTAAAACAAGAAAGTTTTAGCACATTATCTAAGATTTCCATAATTCAATAGTTATCAAATACCAATATGCAACATAAAAGTTATGGCTAAAACAATTTATGTGTTTCAAAGCTAAGATTAAAACACAGGACAAAGAGGTTATCTCTTCTTAAACCCAAATTACTCTTAGTAAACTGTAGATTCATAGAAAGTGATGAACATAAAAGTTGTTTCTATAATAATACCTTTTAACCGAAAAAACCTCACTTAATTTTAATCTACCAACCAAAAGTTATGGTGGTTTTAACATCAGATTTAAACTAAGAAAATTGCATGGAGCAGAGCTACAACATGAGTTCAAACCCAATTTCGAAGCAGAATTTCAAAATGTGATTAAAAGACAACTTGTAGCTAACTATAGGAACTTTCTACCACAAAAATATTAAGCCAGCTTGGATCATTTTGTACTAGGTTATCACTATTTTACTACAGTTGTTTTCACAAACGACAACCGAACAATCATCCAAACTCACAATCTGTCATCACACAACAAATACATCAAACAGAAATTTGAAGATAGACGTGTGAGGATTAATTCACCCGAAATTCTTTAATTAACTTGCCAAAACACCCCTATTACAAAATATCAATTTCAGCAAGCCTTAGTTTTGCCTCAAACCCAAATGAAAACAACAAACACCAAACACTATAAATTACTAAAATCAATTGTCTATAAGATGGATTAGGGTTAGTGAAACTTACTTTGATTTTCTCCAAATTTTCTAGAGTTGTATTTGGATTTTAAAATTCTTTTTTTTACGTTCTAGGTTTTGAGAAAAATGGCGGAAGTGGCTTTTGCTTTTTCTGAAACTATGAATGTATTGGAGATTGTAATTGAAAAGGAATTTTTTTTATTTTTACTTAAATTCTTAATGGGCTAGGTTTTGTATTAAATCCAATAAGGACCCAATGCATTTCTATTTTAAATTAACAAAGGCATACCTGGCAGGTAACAAAAACCAAATACATATATATCAAAACTCAGGTACTCCTAAGACGAGTTTCGGCAAGGCCACCACCCATCACACCCAATATCGAGCTCCGGCATGGCCATCTCCAATATTAAGGTGTTAGAAGTACCTAAAAAACTAGTGAAAAGACAAAATCTACTAGATGATGTCCCAGAATAATGAGGAAGCTCCAATCAACTAAATTAGAAGAGGTGAATAAGCACCTGCACTGAAGTGGATCTGCTGAAAAGAGAAACCACTCTGAAGCCTCTAAATCTGAGGAGAAACTACTAGTAGTCCTAGATAAAGATACTCTGCTCTGGTGACCTCTCTACCATCGGATGTCTAGCAATCTAAAGATATGAAAACCTGCAAAATGAATCTGATATCCTATCGCCCATACCAGTAACTGGAAATGACTAAAGAAAAAATTAGAATGATACATATATATGTATATTTATATAATAAATATACAAATATATGTATTTATAAAGAAGGAATTCAAAACCTAAAAAAGACTAACTAGGCAATAATAGTATAAATGAAGAACCTAAAAACCAAAACCAAACAAGACTAGTACAAATATTGAGACAGATCTATCTTATGAACCTTTAATCATATGTAAGTTATGATTTGAAGTGATATCATTATCTAAATTAGAGAAAATATTAATAATACTATTATTAATGTTAAAAAAATTATTGTTTTGTTTAAAAAAAAATTAATATTATGATTTACCATGTTAAGATACATTTTGAAAAGAATATTTTTATCAAAATTATATTTGGTGTTAGAGATCCAATTAAAACAAAATGAAGAAATTGTAAAAATCAATTTGTTTAAATGACAATTATTATTATTGAAAATTCTTTGATTTCTTTCAAACCAAATAAACCAACTAATAATAATGAATAGAGTGTCCAGTAAAAATCTAATATTCTTTTTAAACTTGAATCTATAATTATCCCAGTAGAATTCACAATCCGAAATTATAGTTGTTATATTAAAGTTAAAAATTTTAAGAGTATTAATTAGAATATAATTAGAATCCATACAATTAAAGTATATATGATTAATGTACTCAAGATACACATTACAATAATAACATTTACTGTCATTTTGAATATTTTTCTCTTTAAAAATTCAATTGTATTAAGTTTTCCATGAAGAATTAACCACAGTGAATTTTGGATTTGGAAGGAGCATTAGATTTCTACATATGTCTAAATGAGTTTTTTATTGTACCCGAAAAATTAATGAATCTGTGGAAAGAATTAGAAGTATATTTCTTACTTTTATCTCATTCCCAACTAATAAAATCATTTTCATTATCAATATTATAAAGATTTAATCTGGCATAAAGCAAAGAGAGTTGTCTAAAAGTTGAATTAGCTAAAATTCTGTTAAAATTGAAATTCCAAGGAGGATCATTTTCAGTAGAATAAACTTCATTGATTAAAGCATACTTAAAGTTACAAATTTCATACAGATCCTTAAATTCTATTTTAAGAGACAAGATCGAAATCTAATGACCATGCCAAAATGAAGTACCAGAATGAACGATTATATTTATTCCTAAACTAAATATCTCATTACATTTTAAAATGTTTTTCCAAAAGTTAGATATACTTTGAGTGACTGGAGAAGCAATTTGATATAAATTGCTATTTTCATTATAGTAATAATTAGAAATGATCTCTTTCAAAATAGCGTTATCATTTATGTCTTTAAACTTCCAAAGCCATTTACCTAACAGAGACAAATTCATATCACACAAATTAATAACACCTAATCCACCTTCCTTTTTGGCCTTATAGACGGTTTCCCAATTAACTTGACATTTAATATTATCTTTAAAGTTTTCTCCACTCCATAAGAAATCTCTTCTAATCTTATCGATTTTATCAATATCCCAATCAGAGAACAAATGTAAAGGACGTCCAATAAATTAGAAGAGCTGATAAAATTGAATTTATCAAAACTAGTCTGCCTGCTCTAGACAGGAATCTCCCATTTCAGATAGAAATCTTATTTTCAATTTTATCAATGATAATAATCCAGCCATCATGTTTGAGTTTGGTGGGTCTAATCACAAAACCGAGGTAGTCAAAAGGAAAGTTCATAGTTTCGCAATTAAGAGTATTAACAACTAAGTTTTCAACTTTATCAAAATCATTTAAAACTGACACATTTAAATTCAAGAATGTCCCCGTACTTTAATTAAATAAATAAAGATTTTAAATCTAATGAAATTCTTATTTATTAAAATGAGCATTAACTTCTAAAATGTTTATTTGCAAAAACGATTACTTCATAATATTAGATTAAGAATTCTCATATTAAAAACAAATCCCATTTATTATTTAAATAAAACACTTAAGTTCTAATTTCTCAACTTCAATAAATGAGAAGTCAAATTTCTCATTAAAATTTCTAGTTTAAACTTTCTATTTAACTTATTCCAACAATACCAAAAAATCAGGGTTGTCGACTACGCCTAGTTTCTGATGCACCCCTATTTTCCCTAATTTCAATCATACATCCCAATTTAATCGATATGCATATTATTAAATTGGAACATAGGGTTGAAATTAGGGAGAATACAGGTGCATTAGAAATGAGGTGTGGTCGATCATTGCCATATATATTATATCATATTATAATTTTCTGAAAGAATTCTTATATGTGTGTATATGCAAATATATGCAATATATACATAGATATGTATATGTATACAATAAATGTTACGTACGAACTGAATTCGTTTATCACGATGGTTTCTAAGTTTAATTTTTTATAAAATTCCAAACCTTTATAATTGTGCTCTCTACTGAATTCAAATCTATCTTACATTTAAGAGGGGAATTTAACCAGCCTAACCTATGTAACTGGCTTAACTGATCTAAGTCGAACTGACATAACCATCATTGTAACGATCAGGAATTTTATCGCTTTGGTTTGTGAATATTTATTTAATTTTAAATATTCAATTATTCGGTTTAAATAATCAAATAACCCTTTTTTAATTAATGAACAATGATGGTGAGTTCATTATAGGAATTTGTTTAAATAAATAAATAGTTCGGAGAAAAATTGAAAATATGATTGAAAAACATTTTTCGGGTTTTCGAATTTCCATCGAAGAAAAATTGTTGAAACTTGTGCACGTTGGTACGCATATATGCTCATACATATACAAATAAGAAACATTTTTATTAATTAATGGGTTAACAATATCGCATTCTAGAAATTAATTAAAGAGCTAAGTAATAAAGGACATTTCTTCCTTATTTTAAGTAATAAAGTGCCAAGTAGTACACAAATGGACGGAGATTTTATGGCTTATACTTTAAGCATCATGGTAAGTACTTTGACACATGGGTTAGCTCAAGGAGGAAGCTTATCATGAAAGAGTAAGGGATGGTAGTTTTGTCACTTGGTGAAGGGGCTAAGTGATAATTCACTATATTTTTGTAATGTTTATAAAAGTGGGCACTTGGTTTCATTTTTCTTCTACACTTTATTCTATTTTCTTCACTTTTTCCATTTCTTTTTCACTTAAGTTTCAAAGGTCAAAAAATAACAAACTTCTTCAATCTATCTCCTTAATCAGTATAGTTCTTAAAATAATTTGAAACACCTTCTGCCTATAGAAAACATGAAGAATTAGGGCCAATATTCCCAAAAATAGCCTATGTTCATGAGCAATTGATAAGGAAGGATGCCTTGGGTGTGAGCAAAAGGGAAGAAGAGGAGGGGGTAGGTGTAAGCCATGCAAGGAAGGAGTGTGTGAGGGTGGTTGCTTGGTCGATGGAGGAAGTTAGTATTTTAGCTCAGGTTTAGACTTATCTAAAAGTAAGTTACTTGCCTTAAAATAAGATATATATAGTAAAACTAATTATGGTGTATATTGTCGTGTGTATGTGTATGTGATTTGCTTATGCCGTGTTTGGAAATTTATTCCCGCTTGGTAACAGAGGCATGTGACACTTTGATTTGCATGGGACTTTGTTGTACACTTTTGTATATGGCCTCAAATATAACACATAAAAATGGACATGGGACTAGCAAAAGTGAATGGAAGTCAAAGTGCTTTCGGAGCGAATAGGTCATGACGAAAACACTTCGAAGAATAGAAAAATTGTTAAGGGATTCAAAAGGATTCCTCATCATATTGCTTGTAAACTTTGCCATGACTTGAAAGTTGACTTCTTTTTGATGAAGAAGTACTTTGCAATTGATGATGTGCTAGAGTAGTCGCTATGTTTACTTCCATTATTTGGAAAGTTATAACTTATGGATATATTGAAATAACATTTTTTTTGTACTTGTAGTATAAAATATAGAAAGAAAAGGAGTTTAAAAGCTATTTGATTTATAAAATAAGTTTTAACAAGTTAAGGTCCATATAGTGATGGACGTCACGGACACATTTTGGAAATCTATGATTTTTGTAAAGCATAAATCGTTATCTACTTAATATATTTTGTAAATTCTTTTCAAATATATTTTATAAAAGTTATATAAGTATTTAAAAAAGAGTTTGAAGTTTTATATATATTTTTAATAATTTATTTGAGTTACTTAAGTAAGAGATTTAAATTTTATATAGGGAAAAACCCTATCTTTTAAATCAAGTTTAGTTCTGAATGATGATTGGTGCTATCCATCATGGGTTCATTAGTTCTATGCTAGCATATGAGCAATGTTTATAGCCTGATACATTTTATCTAGAGGTGTACTATTACTGAAGGTGCATAGTAGCGTTGTTATTGATATTTTCCAATATGTGTCTTACGAACTTAGTTGTATACCAAATATGCTAGAATGTAAGATGCAAATATTTCAGCTATGTTATATATTTAGTTTTAACCATAGACACGATTATAATGTCACAAGATTTTCTAATAAAAATTGGTTTGGTTATCGTTAAGTAAAACCAATCCGTGTTTATGTGCGACGTGGTCCGCGAGCATAGCTCAGCTGGTTGGGGCTACCATGCAACCATGGAACAAAGTTCCTAGAGGTTGTGGGTTCGAGTCCTACAGTGTCAAGAAACGTTTATCTTAAGGCTTTGAGAGCAATTATCCCTAATCAAACCAAATTAAAAAATGGTAAGGGATTGATGCTCTTGGCTAGGCAAGCTTAAAAAGGGAGGTTGGTGTGGCGGACAATTGTATTCTTCAGCTCTACTGTCCGGAGTAGGGTATTTTTTTAAAAAAATCAGTGTAATTAGAGTAGCTTATGATTGTTTACCAAATTGATCCAGAAGTTATTTCCTTATAATACTCAATTCAGCCTCGAGTATATTTCTAGATTTAGCTACAGATCCTTTGGAGCTTTGGAGACAAGTTGGATGCCTCCAAGATCTAATTTTCATTTTTGATGCATTATTTGTTTGTATTTATCAGCATTTGTAAGAAACATATTGTTACAGCCATCCAGAATGATGATATGTTAGTTTATCTGATGTTTATGTATATTAGAGTTTTTTTGGTAAAGATCTGCTGTATATTATATACTACTCGTCATGATGTGAGATCTTGTTATGCCTTTCCTTTTACCCCAACAGTCTGACTTTTCGGCACTAGAATGCTCGGCGTGTTAATTCGACTAACCTTAACTGCTTAACTTTGGGTCGGTTAATAATTACTAATTTTGGATCTATCGATTAGTCATTATAGTTACTATGTTTTCATACAAGTATGTAATGAGACTACTAGAAAAAAGATAAATAAGCCAACTAGTATTGATATCATGCCAATGATTTGGTGTCAGCACAATGTGACATAAGGGAAAGCTCCTCTATGAAATTTTACCGACATCGCGTCAACGGCATGTTACATGTTTATAACATCGGCGTTGCATTGGTAAACCATTTTCCCCACAATCCCACCCACCCTGCCCAAATGCACCTTCTCCTTCATGTTAAAAAAAAACATAAAAAACCGCTCCTTCTCCACGTAGTTCTCCACCACATTATTTTCTATAATATCATTAGTTATTAACAACCATATATTCAACTAATTTCAAACTAGGAATAATTTACCTTATGAGAACAAACTAAGTATACCGTAAAGTAACTATAACTAGTTATACAAAGCTCTTATTTGCTAGTTTCAAACTATGTATGACGACATATTGGTCACACATGTGATAAAATGACTAATTGAGCCTCAACAATCACAACCATTATTGTAAAAATTCTTCTAGGCCTTCGCCTAGGACTTGTGTAGGCGTTAGGCGAGGCTTACCGCCTGATGAATTGTCTAGGCTTGCCTAAACAAGGTTTACCATCTCATTTAAGAATCAAAACATCAATTTAAGCAATGTTAAGCATTATTCAAAGTTTAATGTTGTACATAAGCATTAATATGCTAGTTTTAGATGATCTTGGCTCCTTGACTACTTCTAAACACATTCAAGATTCTTAAATTTCAATTTATATCCATTACAACTAAACGAAAAACTAAAATTTCATCCAAAATATACATGTCAACAAAAATTCCAAACTTTGATTTGATTGATTAATCCCCTTTTAAACGATTAATCCCTATTCTATATTAACTGTCTAACGTTTGCCTAGTTATTTTTGCAAATTGATCGCATCCATTTATTTAATCAAATTAATTAATTCTTTTTCCATTAATCATACACATACATATGCGTGTTTGAAAATGTAAATCAAATCCTCTATTCTCAAATGTCATATGGCATCTGTCTTTGTACAATCACAACAATAAATTTAATCAAATAAATAAATAATGAAGGGAGAAAATTAAGTAGGAACGGTTGACATACGGCTTTTAGGAACAGAGGAATTCTGATGGAGTTATTGATAGATATGATTAGGCAATATTTTGATAGGTAAGTCCTTCATATTTCGAACAAGGTGTAGAATAATTTGTTATTCATTATGACATAAATTCACTGTCATTTTCAAAGCTATGAATATTCCCTAATGAGAGATGATCGTGTGGTTCAAATTTTCATAGTCCCTATGGACCACTTGAAAGTTCAACTTCCATTTTATATTGTTTAATATTTAATAAAGTAAAAATAAAAATTGAACGATGCAGATATAAGAGAGATGCTATCCCCGTTTGTTTGGCCCAGAGGAATATCTGCCTTCCCCAACTTATCTCGTTATTACTTTACTTAGGCATTCAATTGTCTCCACTACCTTTGATTTCTTGTAGTCTTCTTCAATCCTCAAACTACGCCAACTCAAATATCTCGTCGACTACCAACCCTTGCGATAACAAATGAAATATCCTTCTTTCTTTCTTTTCTTAATAGAGTCGAGTTTCTCCCTTCACTTTATAACAACTTTTGCGGAGTGAGTATCATTGAAATATCACTCTTCCTCTTAGTACTTCACACCTTAGGTTAGGGGTTTCATTGTAATTCTACTTTTAGGATTAGAAGATAACACGGAATTAGAGAATGAATGATTATGTCTGGAGATGTTCAAAGTATTGGGCTTCAAAGTTGATATAGTCCAATAATAAATATAAATACAAAATAATTAAATTTTGTTATAATCCCATTATAATTATACCAATTAAAAAATGTTTTGATCAAGAATGCTTCTGTCAAAAATTAAGGCAAAAAACTTCATCGATCTTATATTTAAACTACCTTATGTTATCCACTGTTGATCGTTTCTTCCCTTACTTCTCACACAATTGATTGTTGAATGTTTGCAACCATTTTGATTGTTTCCTATATTTCGTTATCAACATAAACAGAGGTTCTTACTATGAGAAGAGATCCTAAATGACAGCATGATAATTTTCTTATTTTCCTTACTATTGAATAAACATCTAAGAACAACCCAAAAATTATAGCTTTTGAGTGTTAATAATCATTTGCTACCTCAGGGGACTAATATTTTAGTATTAAACTTCTTATTTTAGCTAGTTAATCTAATTTAGCTATCATATAGCTTCCACTTAACAAAGTTTCAAAAATATGGTTAAATCATATTAAATTTTTTTCTTTTTTGTTATGGTGCTAAAAATAAATCAGTATGGGTGTTACATTGTGTGAATGCACCAATCAGAATAATGTTTTGTGTTTATTTATGTCTGCTAATGTCTAATAATTATGGTTTAAGGATTCTATTTTTGTAATGTTTGATATCCATATTAGGGCAGCAAGAATTTATCGGTTGCAACCCCAGGTTAATATTCAATTCATGATACTCATAGTTGGTGATGCTCTATGTTACCTAGATATGTTCACCATCAAATATGAGATGTATCTCTTCCATTGCTTTTGGTTCAAACATGGTTACTAACTTACGAGAAAGGTGGAAATATAACAGGACTTACAGCTAATTTAACTTTTTTTATAAAACCCAAAACTAAGACATTACCGAGAAATGTGTGGTCCTAATTTTTGCTCAAATTTCTTGCAAGTATGTTTAGGTGACCAACACATCAAGACACCGTCTAAATCCATGCCAACTAGCAATCCTTGTTCCGACCTAGTTCAAGCTGGTCCATACTCTACTAGGATCCATTCCAACAAATCCAATAAGCATATCATAGATTGACCGGTCTAGACTCCTAAGTATGGCTCAACACGAGTAGACACAACCATATACTATGACTTGATTCGGCTAAAAGCGAACCATCTACAAGTCGGCTCTTTTAGCCTGCCAACGATTAGTCTAAAGCATCCCATCTCATTTCTATGTCTCGGCTCGTTTCTTTCTGCTCCAACCTTAACATTTTAATTTTTGACCTTAATAAGCATCGATAACCAACTGTACTATATAAGAAGCTACTCTACAACTTTGCTGCCTTGAGAACTATATTAGATGTCAAAAGTACAACTTGGTACAACTTAGTACACCTATTATGCTACTTGTCACATAAAGTATAACGTCCCTGACTCAACCTTCGAAAATGGACACCCAAATACATCTCCCTTATTCGAATGGTGCAGATCCAAACATCGAACCTGGTTCGCTGGAGCTTATAACACATCAAGTAAACAACATAGCAGAAACAGAAATGAATAATATATCATTGACATACAACATTCGATACAATATCCTGATACAATGAATATCGCATAGTCAGAAATACAAGATAACAACGGAAGAAATAACTCCAATATGATTTCCAAGAGAGATTGAATCCACAATCTGCAACACTAATGCCAAAGCTCAAAAGGCAGCAAACTCCAAATCGAAAACTCAAACCATCATTACGTTGTATTAAGCAAGCTTAGACATGAACGCAATCACAAAAGGGAAGATAGAACCAATGCAAGCTCCAAAAGACTCCAAGGACTCCAACGAATTCCAAACAGAAAACTAAAGGCTATAGAATCTACATCTACTAGCTGACTATCTGAAAATCTAACTCTAGACTGCACGTGTGGAAAATTATGGGCACTCAGAGTTTAGAAAGGGAACACTAAACTCCAGGTCAGTCATGGGACTGGTATGAGCAAACAAAAATGGTTTATCTTTAATAAACGAAACAAAAGAATTTAAAAGAAATCCGCAATGCTTTTTTTAAAAATGAAACAACCATAAGGCCTCCCGCCACATAGACAATGCAAGCACACACTTGGAGGAGATTTCTCCTTATGACAGTCAAAAATGCTTGATATGCGAAAACCATTTGATATTATTATTAGTGCATAGTGCGGAAAACATTTCGAAAGTATAATATTAATCTTTGCTAGCATACCACATTTCGTCGTATTCCTACTATAGTTACCATGTTCTATAGCAGGTTACGGCCACATTCCATGGCAGGTTATGCAACAAAAACCGTATAGGATGCGTATTGTTTCTTTGGATTTTCAATAATGGTCAGGCAAAGGAAGTTCCTGCACTAAATGGGATGCCTCTTGAAGGACGCCCCCGAGAACCTAACCGGATCTTTGCCAACACAAGGCCGGGTAACCTCTGTAACTAGGTAACTACTGGCATGAGCATGCCATCCCTCGGTCGTTACCGACCTTTATCCGAGGTACCTCTACACCAATAACCACAAAGCAATAAGTTTGCAGCAACCACATAGGTTAAATATCTGGGCTCCATACAATGATACCACCTTTTATCCAGAAGGAAATGGATATACCCTTAGGGGGCGCTACCCCCAAATAACCTTGTTGTAACGATTCCTGTTTCGACCATTACCGGGTTGTGAGACTCCGACGAAGTCTCGTCCACAAAGCTATGCTTTACAAAAAAGCCATGCTTTGATCAACAAATGATCAGCACCACTTCATATACAACATTATCAAATTGGGAATGTATCACTAGTAACCATCGACTACATAACCTCTAAGCTCGTACGTCATAGAGAAGGGTGTCAAGCTAAGAGAATAAATTCTCCGCCACCACACAGAAATGTATTTGATAGAAACAATCTTTACATCTCAAAGTGGAACGTCTGACACACATCCATACAAGTCTGTTCCGGGTTCGAGTAGAACCGAAGACACTTCCAAAGAAACCCTTGCAATCCATGTATTCATAGTCCCGATCGGACTCTCCATCACATATGGAGATCTCTATGCCGTAGCTACTCAATGTAGAGTCATTCGATGTGTAATCTTTTCATTCTCAAAAATACCCGGTCTTCACCACCGGTCTTCAAATGCTATCCACTACGTTATATCATTATTCGAAACGAGTTATATGACACAAATTCCTCTCCCGACTAGACCGAATAATGAGCGCAATATTTTGAAAAGCATATGGATATTGGGATCTTAGTTCAGTCACAACTTATTACCCAGAACTTTTCTTTCAAATGGTTTAAACAAATTACCATTTTCAAATCTTTAAACAAAAAGATTCACTTCACAAAGTTCACCAATCTTTCACAAAGATTCATTCGTAGTTTTCAAAACTACCTCAATTACAAATCTTTTATACAAAAGATATACCTATAAGATCCTCTTTTGTTTCAAAACAAGGTTCAACAATCTTTCACAAAGATATATTCATAGCTTTCAAAACAAATTCATTTCAAACTTGAAATCTTTCCAAGAAAAACTGGAAGTTCTTTCGTTATAAGAAAGCCATTATTATTTAAAAACAAATATTTTTCATTCCGGACAAATTCGATCAAGTATGCACAAGTTATAGCCTTTAAAGTATAAATTGGGTTAATTTTAAATTTCCAAAATAATACTTTTAAAATACTTTAAAGATGGTTTAAAAACCATATATATTATATAACTTGTATTACCACTTTTTAACCCATATTATCCTAAAAATTTTCAAATCTTAAACAAGATATATTCTATTCAAACTAAATTCAATTTCAAATTTCCCATTCCAAAAGCTTTCCATATTCAGTTCAATTTCTTTTCCAAAACCATTTGGATTCAAAATTCATCTTTAGAACAAATAATATTTAAATTCAAAATATCCGTGACTTAACCGATTTCCTCGTGAAATCCATATTTGTTTGTATATGGTGTAGTCTAGGGGTTTTACACAATATTGTAAGATTATCAATCATCATAATCAAAGCGTAGCAATATCGATAAGCGGTATAATCCTATAACACTTATCTTCATTCATAGATTCACAAACAAATAATGTAAATTCATCATAGATAGAATAAATTACATTCATCATAGCTCAAATCAAAATAATTCATATCACAGAGCATCACATACCAGGGATATCAAATAACCCAAACATTCAATACAATCCAAACATTCATAAGTAAGATCAATTAACTACTTAATTAATTTAAATCAGATTAATTACTTATGAATAATTTACTAATCCTAGTTAATTAACCATTAATTAATTGAAAAACATTAACTAATTATTCTTTAATTATTTATTAATAATAAATTAATTAACCCTAGATTATTACTTAATCAACCTTGATTAACAAATCAATTAACCCTTAATCAATAAATAATTAACCTTTAAATTATTTAATTTTTTTTAATTATTTATCCTTAATTAATTACATTAATTAATTAACCAATAATTAATTATCATTTAATTAATTATCCTTAATTAATTAATTACAATAAGTGATTATCCCTAATCCCTTATATCATAAATTAATTACACTGAGTAATTATCCTTTAATCACTTGATTAATCCACTTTAATCATAAAACAATTTATCTTTAAGTAATTAATTACCTTTAATTACTTATCATAAATTAATCAACCTTTAATAAATTAATAACATTAACAAATTAACCTCAAATTATATTAATTAATTAATCATATTAACTAATTATCCTTAAATGTAATTATACAAAGTATTAACTTTACTTTAATTACACAAAGTAATTATTCTTACCTAATCACTTAATTACATCCTTTTAACCTTATTAAATTAAGATGAATACTTGAAATTATTATTATGCAAAATCATTTAAGATCTTCTTAATTAATTAAGTATCACACATTATATTTTTGAAAACACTTGTTAATTAAATATAAAATTATTAATTACCAAAACAATTTTGAAAACATTTCAACTTTCAAATCTTTGAAACTTGTTTTAAATTTGTTTATAATTTTAATTTGAAAACTTTGTCAATGTTTCTTTTAGAAAATTTGTTTAACCAATTTACGTTAAAATTTATTTAAAACATTTTATCCTTTAATTACCACTTGATTACAATTCTACATTAAGTTTTAAATAACTAAAGATTGCCTACTCCTTTCATTACAGTTCTAAATTAATTTTTAAATAATCTTCAATATATATATATATATATATATATATATATATATATATATATATATATATATATACTGAGTGATATCAACTTATAGAATAATATAAATATCCCAGAGATTCAACTGTCAGACACATCAGAAATCACGGTATATGCATGTTTACCTATGTATTTATTTCTCAAGTCTATTCGGGTTTCTTTAATGTTCCACATTTATTTTATACACATATCGTACAAGTTTTATTGCTATATAACTTTTATATTTCATATTACTTATATGATAGTCTTACGTATAATATATCGTTAATTAAATCTTATCTAATTAATTTTAATCAATTAACTCTCTAATTAATTTTAAATTAGCATCCAATATAACTTTTATATTGGACATATCTACTATAACTTTATAGTGTATACTATAATCTTTATAGTGTAATACACGTATATCATGTATATGTGTATTTTATTTAATTAATTAACCATCAATTAATTTGTTCAATTAAACAATTTATATTAAAATTTATTAATTTCAAAATTTATCTTGTATACATACATGCATACTTGTGTTATAAAATAAGATAACATATATCAACATATATAGTACATGCATGTATGCATTAATTAATTAACATATTTAATTAATTTATTTTATTATTCTTATTAATAAATTTAAAGTTTGAAATTATTATATAAATTTTTCAAACATTTGGAAAATACCATTATACTTTCAAGCATTTTGAAAACTTGTGTAGCATTATAATTTTTAAAATAAACATGTTTTATTTTAAGTTTAACTATTAAATTTAAAATATTTTACATTAGTTGTTAAAACGATTTTGAAAATTAGCCCAAGGCCCAAATTAAGTTGGGCCTTTTCTATTGGGGGCACCTTTGGGCTCACTTCACCTTTCGGGCCAAGCTGGTAATCAGGTAGGACAGGGTACTTGATTACCCAATTTCAATCCAAGACATTATCTTTCTAGACACCGTATTTAGTGGGCAAGCTTAAGTAGTTAGCCGTAATATGACTAATTTAGACCGCATAGGCTATTGGGTTTTGATACCATTGTTCGAACTAGACTAGCCCGTAGAGGAAGTTATGGTTGAATTTTAAAAAATTTACCCTATTGGATCTTTTATTGGGCCTATGAAGTCTAACTGAATTAGAACGTTTTAGGATTTCATTTAAATAAAATCATTTATTTTATTTCAATTCAAATATATTAAGATATGAAATTAATTTGATTTGATTTAGTTTATACATAAACATATCGTATACATATATGTGTGAGTGCATGTGTAACATAATAATCCGTGGAAGGTATAATATGCACATACGTAGGTGTTTGGATTTACATCACAACATACATATCAGCTCATTTTGTATGTCATGTATGTTGTCCATATATGTGCATGTATGTGTGTTACAATACACACACATATGTATGTACAAATATATTTTATATAATATATGAACATAAAACATTTATATATAGATAAATATATATATAGTAAAAGAGAGAAAATTATTAAAAATTATTTATAATTCAAAATTAACTTAGCTTTGCAAACATAATAAATTTAATATTTTAATTTGTATATATTTTGAACAAAATACTATTTTCATCCATACATAATTAACATAAAATAATCTATTGATGAAAATTCAAATTTACAATTTTAGAAAATCTAGGATCATAAATAGAGCTTAGAAAAAACCTGGAGATTTTTCATAGATACATTGATTTTGACAATAATTATTTAATACAAAATAATATATTACTAAAAATTAAAATTTTAAATTTCAGAAATTCTAGGATCATGTATGAAAGGTTACTAAAAAGTTTGAAAATTTTTTCAATTAAATTATTATTTTTAATAAATCATAAACATTTTTTATAAAATAATACTAATTATTAAAAATAATAAAATTTATTGGAAAATTCCTAAATTTTTCTATACATTTCTGAAATGATATAATATTCTTTAAAAATATAAAATTTTATTTTTAATGTAATAATTATTTTATATATAATAAAGAATTCAAAAATTCTATAAACGTTAATTTAAAAACATGAATATATGTATAATTATTAATTTTCAAATTTGTAAATTCATATTATATATAAATAAATATATTAAATTTTTTGATTCATATATATATATATATATATATATATATATATATCTTATATATGCATATATGCTTTTATGAGAGAGAAATATACACTAATATATATATATATATATCAATAAATATGTATAAAACAATTACTAATGACAAAAATGGATTTTGTACAGTAAACAACATTTGTCTATACATAAATCAAATAGTGTAATAAACAAATTATGCACATAACCAAACTGATTTGTAACAATTATATCTACTTACAAATATCTCACATAACTAAATATATAGTAGCAATATATTTGACCAGATGAAATTGCTCATTATAGGATCAAATAATATAATTTAGTTACTGTAATATGAATCAAAATTACCAATTTAATGATGCCTTTGAATCCACGTTGAAGCAATGACTTCCCTTTTTTTATTGTTCTTGATTCGTCAAATTGCATGTCTGAAATCACCGACTTCTAATATCGAATTGTATTATTTTAATTTGAAATATATTTAAGAATTTTGGAGTGGATTGAGAGATATATTTTAACCAGCAATGTAGAAGGTAATGGTGGCTAAAAAAGGTCGTTTTTCATTATTTCTAGACACACACACATAAGGTTGTATTAAAGAGAAACAAGAAAAACCTTTTAATCCAATCTCGCCTGATCTCAACCCATTATCTCCAACCCAATTTCCTATGTTTTAACCACCCCTAGACCTTTCCAAAACCGAAATTTTACAGCCCTAATGATGGGTCTAAAACCCATCTAAACCCAAGCCAAAATACTATGCAATTAAATCTAATTTAGTCACTTGTCAATATTGTATATCGATCGATATATTTATACCTATTATATATATAACATTATTTATTTCCCAAAAAATATTCAAATTTTATAATTAAATTTTCATATATATTTGTTAATTTATGACAATTATAAACTAATTAAATCGTTCGGTCTTAAGGGAATTCATTGTGTAACTCTTGGGTGTAAATTTAGTCAGCGATTAACATCGAATTATTCTTTTGTTAACGTTCACACGTCACTTAGAAGGTGGTGTGATATTAAGGCCAAATTTATCGCTTACTCATTTTTGTTAAAAATCTAATTTTAGTTTAATAAGCGTTACCCGGTTGTGACATTTGTTTACACCGATTCTCTTTGTCAAAACTCTATCACTTTGGACTTATGGAATTTGGTAATGGTCAAAATCCCAGCCTCATCCACATTTAACTTTATAGTCCAAATACAAAGTCCATTGTTCAATAATAACAATTATTATTAACCGAAATGCTCCGGCCAGAGACTTTGACTTTGAGTTGACTTGAGTTTACTATAATACTAACCGCATATAACTAAGGAGACGAATTCTCTATTGAATAGCTCTTCACATCTAATACTTCCACTCGACCCAACTATAGTCACTCGATGGATGTCATGCCATGGTTGGGCTGTAATCAAAGCGGAGCTTTCATACTGAAAATTCAAAGTATTGTCAAGTCGAGAGAACAGTGTAAATCAGTCACATCGATATTTTCTGTTTGACCTAAGTTATATTAACCAACGTTAAACTATCGAGCGAGTCGTTACATAGTTATCCAGTAACTATTAGTACATAACCCCTAGGTTCCTCCAGTAGTCATGAGTAATATACTGTCCAACATTTGGAGAGCGTTATGTACTCCAGTCTCAACAGATACGTCGATATCCAATCTCGATGCATCTTGACTAGGAACATTTAAAATGGTATATTTGTTTCGTTGTGATAAATTACTCACGGTTACGCCTCTTTTGTAACGTTTGCGATTTTTCGTCGCTGAAAAACCGAACCGTTATGGTTAAGAGGAAGAAAAAAATAGAAGAGGAAAGAGAAAGATAGAACAGAACAGAAAGAACAACAGAACAATATCAGAATTTCACAATCACAGAGGAACAACATATAATAAATAAATAAATAATCTTTAAAACAAAGAACTGTACATTTTATACACTACATCATTATCAGAGTTTACAACAACAATAGACAACAGATTCAATAAATCAATGGACAGTTATATAAACTTGTCCTCATGCAGAGTACACAGCGGAATCATACATAGTATAATATCATATACAAGTGGTACGTCTCAATATGCAGCTCGTCTCCTGAGCTCCAGAGCACTCCAAAGTCCATAATAACCTGATAACCAAACTCTAGACTGCCCGTGTGGAAATTTGTGGGCACCCAGAGTTTAGGAAGGAAACAATAAACTCCAAGTCAGTCATGTGACTGGTGTGAGAACTTAAAACAGTTATTTATCTTTAAAACAAAGAACAGGAGAAATTTTCAAAGTCAATTCGCAATGTGTTTTGAAAATGAAACTATCATAAGATCTCCCGCCACACACACAATGCAAACGCAGAATTGGAGGAGATTTCTCCTTATGATAGTCAAAGATGCTTGATACGCATTAAAAAGAAACATTTGATATTATTACTAGTGCATAGTGTAGAAAACATTTCGAAAGTAAAATATAAATCTTAGCCAGCATACGTACCATGATGGTATGCCTACTATAGCTACCATATTAAATGGCAGGTTCTACAACTAAAACCGTACAAGGCACGTATTGTTTTGTTTTGGATTTCCAACAAATGGTCGGGCAAAGGAACTTCCCAAGTAAAATAGAACGCCTCTAGAGAAACGTTCCCGGATCCTAACCGGATCTCTGCTACACAAGGCCGGGTTACCGCTAACTGGGTAACAACTGACACGAGTACGTCATCCCCCGGTCCTTTGGGACCTTAAACCGAGCGATCGATAACCAACATCACATAGTAATAAATATAGTGTGTCCACAAAGTAAGTATCTGTGCTCCATACCATGATACCACTTATAATCCAGATAGGAAATGACATACCCTATGGAGGAGCGACCCCCAAATAACCTTGCTGCCACGATTCCCGTTTCGACCATAACCGGTCTGTGAGGCTTGACGAAGTCTCGCTCACAAAGCAATGCTTTATATAAAAGTTATGCTTTAATTCACAAATGCTCAATAGCAATTATATGCCACATTACCAACTTGGGAATGTATCACTAGTAACCATCAACTACATAACCTCTGAGCTCGTACGTCTCAGAGAAGGGTGTTAAGCTAAGAGAATAAATTCTCCGCCACCAACAGAAATATATTTGATAGAAACTAGCTTTACATCTCAATTTGTAATGTAAGACACACACCATACAAGTACGTTCCAGGATCGAACGTAACCGAAGGCACTTCCAAAGAAGTCCTTGCAATCCGGGTATTCACAAACCCGATCGAATTTCCCATCACAAAGGAAATCTCCATACCGTAGCTAACGGTGCGGAGACAATCGATAAGTCATTCTATCATTTTGAAAAATACCTGGTCTTCAACACCGGTCTTCAAATGCAATCCATAACGACGTATCACATATTTGGAATGGGTTATACGACCCAAAGGTCCTTTCCCGGCTAACCCGAATAGTGAGCGCTTATTTGAAAATGAGTGTGGCATCTAATTCAAGCAATTCACAACAAATACCTATTTAAAGGTAAATATTGATAGTCGGATATTTAACTATCAATAGGTATGCTCAACATCACCAGATTCCAAATAATTTCCCAAATTATTTACTTTCCAAATATCTTTACTAGATATATAATTTCCACACTTTAACCATTTGAAAACAATTTTTCAAATCACTTTTCAATCCTTTATCACTTTTGAAACCAAATTTCAATCATTTCCTTATTCGGAAATACTTTCATTTCAAAATGGTTCATTTAAACCAATCAAATAAATCCTTACCGATTTACTTTATATTTACGTTCCTAATCCGTAAATTTACTCCCATACTTCAAAAATAAATCAACGTTTATTTTTAAACAAATTCCCCTTTTCCTTTATAAATTCCATAGTGAATTTGCATTCCAACATATTTATGAATATACGATTTCAAATCGATTTCTAATATTCATTTTCAATTTATCTTTTAAGAAGATAAATTCTCAAAAACATTTCATTTCATATTGGAAAAACATTTCCATACTTATTCTAATAATAAGTATTTCACAAATCCATTTATTTTCAACACTTGGAAAATATTTAATATACTTAAACCATAGTTAAGTATATATTCCATTCCTTAAGGAAATCATTATCTTAACACATTTATTTGGGTCAAAAACGAATGTTGCGTAAAACATCGTTACGACGATCCAAAATCACTAGTATAGGGATTCAGAGTTTAAATAGATATATAAATCCCAATACTATACAGAATATTTCCTTTCAGAAATCATTTACTATAACAATAGTGTTATAGTCCACCATTTCCTTTTATTTCTCGAAAACGCCTATTTCAACAATGAATGTTGAAATCTACAATTTTGATATTCAACACATTTTAAAACATCTTTAAAACGATTAACTTCATTTTATAATATCACTTTCCCAAAAAAATAACCATTTTATTCAATAATATATTCACTGTCCAAAATCGTGAATATATTTCCTTTAAATAATTTCTATATTCACTTATCAAATTTATTTGATTACGGATTTATAAAACAACGTTTATAAATTCCGTTTCAATTTTATAACAACTTCAATTTATAAATCTCCTTTAATAACCAATTTTAATTATATTTCATTTTTATGTCGAAATCCAATCTATAAGTAAATTACTTATAATCTATTTATTAACAAATCCATTCTTTTTTATCTTCATTTATTTATAAATCAAAAATTCTTATTTACTTATAAATCTAGATACGACTTTATTTTAACACTTATAAAAGCTCGTTTTATAATTCCAATAATTTTAACTTATAAATATCAATTTTATAAATCTTTTATATAAACCGTTTATAATAATTCAAAAATTCCAATTTAAAACAATTTATAAATTTAATAACTATTTATTTCCAAAAAAAAAATCTCATTTCGGTTATATTTCTCAAAAATCTTAATTTTTATAACATAAAAATTTATAACGTTTTAATTATTTAAAATGAATCAATTCAAAATTTAATAAAAACATATACTTTGAAAAATCATTTTAAAATCATTTTAAAAATCAAAATCGTTACTTTAAAACTTCAAAAATGGATCCGATGGTGCAACACCGCCAAATAGTCAATCCTGACATCCAAATATCATATATCGATATGATAATCCACAAATATCACAATATCTGTAAATAAATCAATACAGTTGAGGAATCCAGTAGGATCCCTCCAACCTGTTTCCCTGCATCCAAAGATGTTAGCACAATACCAATTCCGTTCCAGTACGGAATTATCGCGGTATATGGGATTTATAAAATATTATCCGCTTAATAGACGGCGCAATAGGGTCTCATCCGCTATACAATGCGGGAAATCAACTCCAATATATACATATGCCAATATATATATATATATATATATATTGTTATATATAGATATATCCTACTATATAAACTATCACAATCAAACAGCAATCAATAACTGAAATCATCATTCAAACATACATTTAAGAAATTTTAAATCTAACTATTTAAAATTTAAATCGAAACTGTTCAATTGAGTGAGAAGTTCTCACCTTGATTTCAATTTAGTTTTCAGCGATTTATTTCGAATAAAATTAAATGCGTGTTTAATTTTACCCGAAATTCTCACTAACTCCAAACAACTCCAATCAAATTCCATAGCATAGTGCTCGTCCATACGATTCCAACGCAACTGGTTTCGTGCGTTTTCGACCTCGTATGAAAAAGATATGAATTTTAGAAGTTACACCAATTTATAACTATATAAATTTACAACATATTTATATTTTTAAACCTAACTAAATCTCAGCCACTAGATCCTCACCCCTGCAAATCTTGGCTGCACCTTTCCTTATCTTCCTCACGCGTACAACTCCCAGTAACACGCACACGAAAGAAACCCACCAAATCGAAATTAGGGTTGAACTTTGCTTCCTCTACGAAAGTTTTGAAGACAATCAACTACCACTATCATGAAGAGCTTCGCGCGAGCCACCTTTGGCTGGAAAAGGGAGGAGCTCCGCCCCCTATGGCCCTCGAAATTCATGCCGACCTGATGATGAACGCGCCCCCCTAGCGACCACCACAACGCTCCAAATTCGATCATCGCCGTATGGAATCGAAGCTCTCATCGTTATCTACAACTTTGTAGTTGGCACTTTCCTCTAATTGTTGATGGATCATGAGATAGTAGAGGAGAAAGAGGATGGATTTCTGGCCGTTGGTAACCCTAGTGGCGGCTGGAGCATTTTGACTTAGAGTTTTGTTTTAGTTTTGCAAATGGAAATTATGAAGTCCTTATATAGAAAATTAACGAAAACACTATTCACCCAAAAAATTTCGAAATCCAAACGAAGCATGCCGGTTGGCGTTCCTAAGGTTTACCCCGCGTTACGGACACAATGGAACGTGTTTCGGAGGTTAATTCGATCATCTGTGTGAGTTATGGCAATAAACGTTCAATTTAAAATTAAACCGATTAAACGATTTTCTAGGCGTTTTGGCTTGCACCGGACAAACGGTAAATCCGATTGACACGAAATTTGAAACCTTACAATAATATTACATTACGGATCCGATGAAACTTGTTTCGTCGAAATCCGAGACTTTTTGAAAAATGACTATTTTAACTCACCGAATTAATATTAAAACAATTTCGATGCGTTTCGAGTTGCCACGATCAAACGACAACTCAGATTGCTACAAAAATTGAAATCCGGTAATAACAAACTATTACGGATTCTATGGAACTAGTTTCGTCGAATTCTGAGACTGTTCAAAAATTGGCTATTTTACAGTCGATAATTAAATATTAAAATATTCAATTTTCACCAATTAATTCTTAATTCGATTTTAAAAGTTCTATAACATCATTCTAACTTCAATATGATAAAATAAAATTTTACAAATCATTTTCAGTCATATTTAACCCAATTTTCAATTATTTCTGGAATTTCAATTATTAAATTATCGATTTAATTGTCCAATTAAATCCAATATTCGATAAATAAATTATTCGACTGTTTAATTTCACTTATTAATATTTGAAATTAATTACATATTCAAATTTAAATTATCGAAAATTCTGGGTCGTTACAAACTTCCCCCTCCAAATGAATTTCGTCCTCGAAATTACCAAGTAAGAAAAAGTTACGTAATTCATTAACATTCCAAAACAAAACGTTCAAATTAGATTTTTCAAATCTCTTAAGTGTTTAACTTTCCCAAAATTCATAGTTAAACTTCTTACAAAATCTTTACTAAGTTTCCAAATCCAAACTTAGTTTTCAAAAATTTCCCAATTTTCTCAAAATTTTTCTAACGCCTTAAATTTTCGGAAAAATTCGCCATAGTCTCCTTTGCGCGGCTCGATCCGAAAAAAAAATGACAGTATATATATCACAAATATACATCTCATCAAGTGATGAGGCATCCCGCAGGAAAAAAAGTGTAAAAGTACGATATGTAATCCGAGATATGTACCTTATATTTTATTAGCGAGCATATACAGCTAATATAGCACGAAAGCGAGCTCCAAATGTGAAGCAAGCGCAATCCGCACCTACTAAACACTCAACAACAACAACATGAGAACCATGCATATATGAAAATAATATCAATATACATCATATAGCAACATAACAACTACATAATATAGCAAATGCAACTAAAGCAACAAATGCAAACATCAACCAACTATCATCCATAACCAAATCAATATTCATTCATATTCTCATTAATATTCAATGAATTTGTTTTCAATTTAAAGCACATTTGATTCGTTTACATTGGATTTTATCAGCATTCTTTTCCAATTAGTTTACATTCATTAATTTAAATCCAATTCACATTCAATTCTATTCAATTTCATTTACTTTCAATTTGAATTTAATTACATAGCTTTCAATTTCACTAACACTTAATGAATTTTCATATAATCAATTAACATCCATATAACAACCAATGTATTTTCAACACAACCAAATTATTAAATTTTACATTAAATTTGGTTCAACACTTTTAATTCCAATTGGTTTATATTAAATTGACTTTCATTCAATTTATTCAATTTCCAATAACATTAGCTTCTAATGAATTAACACTTACATTCATTATTTCATATCAATTATTTACATTTAATTGATTAACATTTAATCCATTAGTTCAATTCAATTGCTAATTCCTTCAACAATATAATGTTGAATTTCATTCATATAACTCAAGTTCAAATTCTTAATGACTTCATTTCATTAATTCACTTATTAATTTACTTTGACACCAAAAATCAACTTCATTCAACATCACTTAAGTTATATTCCATTTCAAACATCTTATCAAATCCAAATCAATTTATTTAACTTTCCTTTTGTTAAATTTCAAATCACATGTCTTTGAGGACAACTCAAATTTATTTCAACTTGGATTTTATTGATTTACTTATACTTCCTTTAATTTAACTCCATCCTTTAAGTTAAATTTATTCTATCAAAATTCAAATTGTATAAGTTATCAACCCATTTATCATTCCTATAAATATTTTTTTTAAATAGGATTCCAGAGTCTTTTCAACCTTTCGAAACCATTTTTTGAAATCAATTCAAATTACCTTCAGAATTTCCAAAACCAAATCCCTTATTTTCCAAACAACTTTCTTTTAAAATAATCTGGCAGCAATTCCTCTTTTGGAAACTCGAAAATGAACACCAATGATGCCGCGGTCATCATCGGAATTATTTTCCAACGACCGAAAAGAGTTTAGAGCTTTAATTTCTCAAAAACAATTTTCCAAATTATCAAATCCTTTCTAAACACTTCTCTAGAATTTTATTTTCAGATTATAAATCACATTTACAAACCCTTTTACTTATATAATTTCACTTCTTATATATAAGATTACTTCACAAGTGTAAATCATTTTAATTATAACTCCATACTTATAATTCAATTGCTTATACAATTCATTCTTTCAAAATTGGATGTTTTATTTAACTTATTTAACAACCAAACAATCAATTCATACACACTTTAATAATTCTGAAAAATTATTCCTCTATATATAAAATATAATCGAGGTAAAATTATTTCATTTACCCAATTTAAAATGATACTATGTCGGCCTGCCTCGTTTAAGTGTTTAGAAATCCCTATCGATAATATGGCGTCCCACACACCGACCAGAATTCACAAACAGCTCAACGGATAAGCAAACACAATATAAAACATTTTTTTATATTCACTAACAAATACGCGCTCATATCTATTATTACACTCACACTCATTCTAGAGTACTACTGACTCTATCTCTAATGAGTAATTCCCAATAGAACCATGGTTGTCGCTTAACCATAAGCTCTGAAACCAAATGTAACGTTTGCGATTTTTCGTCGCTGAAAAACCGAACCGTTATGGTTTAAGAAGACGAAAAAAATAGAAGAGGAAAGAGAAAGATAGAACAGAACAGAAAGAACAACAGAACGATATCAGAATTTCACAATCACAGTGGAACAACATATAATAAATAAATAAATAATCTTTAAAACAAAGAACTGTACATTTTATACATTACATCATTATCAGTGTTTACAACAACAATAGACAACAGAGTCAATAAATCAATGGACAGTTATATAAACTTATCCTCATGCAGAATACACAGCGGAATCATACATAGTATAATATCATATATTGTACGTCTCGATATGCAGCTCGTCTCCTGAGCTCCATAGCACTCCAAAGTCCAGAATAACCTGATAACCAAACTCTAGACTGCTCGTGTGGAAATTTGTGGGCACCCAGAGTTTAGGAAGGAAACAATAAACTCCGAGTCAGTCATGTGACTGGTGAGAGAACTTAAAACAGTTATTTATCTTTAAAACAAAGAATAGGAGAAATTTTCAAAGTCAATTCGCAATGTGTTTTGAAAATGAAACTACCATAAGATCTCCCGCCACACACATAATGCAAACGCAGAATTGGAGGAGATTTCTCCTTATGATAGTTAAAGATGCTTGATACGCATTAAAAAGAAACATTTGATATTATTACTAGCGCATAGTGTAGAAAACATTTTGAAAGTAAATTATAAATCTTAGCCAGCATACGTACCATGATGGTATGCCTACTATAGCTACCATATTAAATGGCAGTATCTACAACTAAAACCGTACAAGGCACGTATTGTTTTGTTTTGGATTTCCAACAAATGGTCGGGCAAAGGAACTTCCCAAGTAAAATAGAACGCCTCTAGAGAAATGTTCCTGGATCCTAACCAGATCTCTGCTACACAAGTCCGGGTTACCCCTAACTGGGTAACAACTGACACGAGTATGTCATCCCCCGGTCCTTTGGGATCTTAAACCGAGCGCTCGATAACCGACATCACACAGTAATAAATATAGTGTGTCCACAAAGTAAGTATCTGGGCTCCATACCAAGATACCACTTATAATCCAGATAGGAAATGACATACCCTATGGAGGAGCGACCCCCAAATAACCTTGCTGCAACGATTCCTGTTTCGACCATAACCGGTCTGTGAGGCGTGACGAAGTCTCGTTCACAAAGCAACGCTTTATATAAAAGCTATACTTTAATTCACAAATGCTCAACGGCACTTATATGCCACATTACCAACTTGGGAATGTATCACTAGTAACCATCAACTACATAACATCTGAGCTCGTACGTCTCAAAGAAGGGTGTTAAGCTAAGAGAATAAATTCTCCGCCACCAACAGAAATATATTTGATAGAAACCAGCTTTACATCTCAATTTGTAATGTAAGACACACATCCATACAAGTACATTCCGGGATCGAACGTAACCGAAGGCACTTCCAAAGAAGTCCTTGCAATCCGGGTATTCACAAACCCGATCGAATTTCCCATCACAAAGGAAATCTCCATACCATAGCTAACGGTGCAGAGACAATCGATAGGTCATTCTATCGTTTTCACAAATACCCGGTCTTCAAATGCAATCCATAACGACGTATCACATATTCGGAATGGGTTATACGACCCAAAGGTCCTTTCCCGGCTAACCCGAATAGTGAGCGCTTATTTGAAAATAAGTGTGGCATCCAATTCTAGCAATTCACAACAAATACCTATTTAAAGGTAAATATTGATAATCGGATATTTAACTGTCAATAGGTATGCTCAACATCACCAGATTCCAAATAATTTCCCAAATTATTTACTTTCCAAATATCTTTACTAAATATATAATTTCCACACTTTAACCATTTGAAAACAATTTTTCAAATCACTTTTCAATCCTTTATCACTTTTGAAAACAAATTTCAATCATTTCCTTACTCGGAAATACTTTCGTTTCAAAATGGTTCATTTAAACCAATCAAATAAATAATTACTGATTTACTTTATATTTACGTTCCTAATCCGTAAATTTACTCCCATACTTCAAAAATAAATCAACGTTTATTTTTAAATAAATTCCCCTTTTCCTTTATAAATTCCACAGTGAATTTACATTCCAAAATATTTATGAATATACAATTTCAAATCGATTTCTAATATTCATTTTCATTTTATCTTTTAAAAAGATAAATTCTCAAAAACTTTTCATTTCATATTGGAAAAACATTTCCATAATTATTCTAATAATAAGTATTTCACAAATCCATTTATTTTCAACATTTGGAAAATATTTAATATACTTAAACCATAGTTAAGTATATATTCCATTCCTTGAGGAAATCATTCTCTTAACACATTTATTTGGGTCAAAAACGAATGTTGCGTAAAACATCGTTACGACGATCCAAAATCACTAGTATAGGGATTCAAAGTTTAAATAGATATATAAATCCCAATACTATACAAAATATTTCCTTTCGGAAATCATTTACTATAACAATAGTGTTATAGTCCACCATTTCCTTTTATTTCTCGAAAACGTCTATTTCAACAATGAATGTTGAAATCTATGATTTGGATATTCAACACATTTTAAAACATCTTTAAAACGATTAACTTCATTTTATAATATCACTTTCGCAAAAAAATAACCATTTTATTCAATAATATATTCACTGTCCAAAATCGTGAATATATTTCCTTTAAATAATTTCTATATCCCTTATCAAATTTATTTGATTACGGATTTATAAAACAACGTTTATAAATTCCGTTTCAATTTTATAACAAATTCAATTTATAAATCTCCTTTAATAACCAATTTTAATTATATTTCATTTTTATGTCGAAATCCAATCTATAAGTAAATTACTTATAATCTATTTATTTACAAATCCATTCTTTTATGTCGTCATTTATTTATAAATCAAAAATTCTTATTTACTTATAAATATAGGTACGACTTTATTTTAACACTTATAAAAGCTCGTTTTATAATTCCAATAATTTTAACTTATAATATCAATTTTATAAATCTTTTATATAAACCATTTATAATAATTCAAAAATTCCAATTTAAACCAATTTATAAATTTATTAACTATTTATTTCCAAAAAAATCTCATTTCGATTATATTTCTCAAAAATCTTAATTTTTATAACATAAAAATCTATAACGTTTTAATTATTTAAATTGAATCAATTTAAAATTTAATAAAAACATATACTTTGAAAAATCACTTTAAAATCCTTTTAAAAATCAAAATCGTTACATTAAAACTTCAAAAATGGATCCGATGGTGCAACACCGCCAAATAGTCAATCCCGACATCCAAATATCATATATCGATATGATAATCAACAAATATCACAATATCTGTAAGTAAATCAATACAGTTGAGGAATCCAGTTGGATCCCTCCAACCTGTTTCCCTGCATCCAAAGATGTTACACAATACCAATTCCGTTACAGTACGGAATTATCGCGGTATATGGGATTCATAAAATATTATCCACTTAATAGGCGGCGCAATAGGGTCTCATCCGCTATACAATGCGGGAAATCAACTCCAATATATACATATGCCAATATATATATATATATATATATATATATATATATATATATATTGTTATGTATAGTTATGTCCTACTATATAAACTATCACAATCAAACAGCAATCAATAACTGAAATCATCATTCAAACATACATTCAAGAAATTTTAAATCTAACTATTTAAAATTTAAATCGAATCTGTTCGATTGAGTGAGAAGTTCTCACCTTGATTTCAATTTCGTTTTCAGCGATTTATTTCGAATAAAATTAAACGCGCGTTTACTTTTACCCGAAATTCTCACTAACTCCAAACGACTCCAATTCATTTCCATAGCGTATTACTCGTCCATACGATTCCAACGCAACTGGCTTCGCGCGTTTTCGAGCTCGTATGAAAAAATATGAATTTTAGAAGTTACAAGAATTTATAACTATATAAATTTACAACATATTTATATTTTTAAACCTAACTAAATCTCAGCCACTAGATCCTCACCGCTGCAAATCTTGACCGCACCTTTCCTTATCTTCCTCACGCGTACAACTCCCAGTAACACGTACACACAAGAAACCCACCAAATCGAAATTAGGGTTGAACTTTGCTTCCTCTACAAACGTTTTGAAGACGATCAACTACCACTATCGTGAAGAGCTTCGCGCGATCCACCTTTGGATGGAACAAGGAGGAGCTCGGCCCCCCTATGGCCCTCGAAATTCGTGTCGACCTGATGGCGAACGCGCCCCCCTAGCGACCACCACAACGCTCCAAATTTGATCATCACCGTATGGAATCGAAGCTCTCATCGTTATCTACAACTTTGTAGTTGGCACTTTCCTCTAATTGTTGACGGATCATGAGATAATCGAGGAGAAAGAGGATGGATTTCTGGCCATTGGTAACCCTAGTCGCGGCTGGAGCATTTTGACCTAGGGTTTTGTTTTAGTTTTGCAAATGGAAATTATGAAGTCCTTATATAGAAAATTGACGAAAACACTATTCACCCAAAATTTTCCGAACTCCA
Organism: Allium cepa; assembly: GCA_030765085.1. NCBI lineage: Eukaryota > Viridiplantae > Streptophyta > Magnoliopsida > Asparagales > Amaryllidaceae > Allium > Allium cepa. The sequence continues at coordinate 878,124,484 of CM060931.1, read as the reverse complement.
AATGAAGCGTGCCGGTTGGAGTTTCTAAGGTTTACCCTGCGTTCCGGACACAATGGAATGTGTTTCGGAGGCTAATTCGATCATCTGTGCGAGTTATGGAAATAAATGTTCAATTTAAAATTAAACCGATTAAACGATTTTCTAGGCGTTTTGGCTTGCACCGGACAGACGGTAAATCCGATTGACACGAAATTTGAAACCTTACAATAATATCACATTACGGATCCGATGAAACTGGTTTCGTCGAAATCCGAGAATTTTTGAAAAATGACTATTTTAACTCGACGAATTAATATTAAAACAATTTCGATGCGTTTCGAGTTGCCACGATCAAACGACAACTCCGATTGCTACGAAAATTGAACTCCGGTATTAACAAACTATTATGGATTCAATGGAACTGGGTTCGTCGAATTCTGAGACTGTTCAAAAATTGGCTATTTTACAGTCCCTAATTAAATATTAAAATATTCAATTTTCACCAATTAATTCTTAATTCGATTTTAAAAGTTCTATAACATCATTCTAACTACAATATGATAAAATAAAATTTTACAAATCATTTTCAATCATATTTAACCCAATTTTCAATTATTTCTAGAATTTCAATTATTAAATTATCGATTTAATTGTCCAATTAAATCCAATATTCGATAAATAAACTATTCGACTGTTTAATTTCACTTATTAATATTTTAAATTAATTAAATATTCAAATTTAAATTATCGAAAATTCTGGGTCGTTACAGCTTTGTACTACTATCACAAAATATACCACTTATGGATTTTCTATTAAATAAATTTTTAATTACGTTAATTATTGCGCATGAGTTGTTTTCCATATAAATTGTATATGTTTAAATTAGTCAAAAAATGATTTGTTTTATTTTCTAGCGATATTAAGATTCATATATTTTTAAAGAATTATTTTGAATTTGTAGATTAAGTTTAAGTTTAGATCCCATTTTTAGAAACATTTTGAATTTGTAAAGCATATTTAATTGTTAGATCCTATAATTAGGAGCGTTTGAATTTATAAAACAAGTTTAATATTAGATCCTACTTTCAGGTCATCTTTACTAATAGTTGTAGTATCTTGGGTGTCACTCTTTTTTGGTACCAACGTGAACTATCAAAAATGCCCTTCTTCAAATATTATTAAATATTAATATCACTTAAAAGTAGGATCTAACAGATAAGTTTCCTTTACCAATTCAAAACGTCCCTCTACGGACATTATCGAAATCTTAATTTCACATAAAATTATGATCTAACAAATTAACATTTTTCAAATTCATTTTCTATTAATTAATAGAAAAAATAAAAATTCAAACTAATAAAAAAGTAAATTCGTTCTTTATTAATTAATAATATAAATAAAAATTCAAACTAACAAAAAAAATTAGATGTTGCAATTTAGAAAGGACAATTAAAACTAACCGCACATCGTTTTAACACAAAAATATGACTATATATTTCTGCAAAATATTTTTTTCGAATGAGTTAAACCTATACAATTTGTAAAAAAAACAATTCGTGAGCGAAGCGTGCCATCATCACGTGCGAAGCGCGTGCCATACCACTTGTTAATAATAGTTGTAATAGCTTCGGTGTCACACTTTTTGGTATCAACGCGAACTACCAAAAATGCCCCTCTACATATTTCTTTAATCATAAACGCTTAAAAGTAGGATCTAATATTGAATTTCTTTTATAAATTCAAATGTCCCTGAAAGTAGGATCTAACAATTTAACATTCTTTACAAATTCAAAACGCTACTAAAAGTAGGATCTAAAATTAAACTTCATTTACAAGTTCAAAATACTTCTTTACGAATATAGAAATCTTAACATCACTTGAAAATTTTAAATAATTTTTTTTACTGATTTAAACATATACAATTTATAAGAAAAATAATTTATGCGTGTAGCGCGTGCTGTAAGACTCGTGATTATTGATAAAATATAGAGGGGCGTTTTTGGTAGTTCACTTTGATACCAAAAAATTGTGACACCTAAGCTATTACAACTATTATTAGAGATAATCACATTATATCAAGTATATGACAGGAAGAAAATACATTTTATTTCGAACAAGATTGGTCAACGAGTTAGATATATGTAACAAATTACATAATTGCTCCTAGGGCATACCCTTAACTCTATCATCCTCAACTGCCTTCTTTACCTTATCCGTCACCTTGGCGACCTTCTTTTCTGACTTCCACCTCCGCTATTGCTTCCTCGATGCCTTCTGAGCCTGCTCCTTCTTTTGGACCTCATCTTCAAGTTCTAGACATTTGCCCATAAAGGATGGAGCAGTGGGCGACCTGAAAAATCAGTATTGGAAAAAAAATCCATAAAGCAAAAATTAAAATAAGTTCCAAAGATTACAAGAGGGGAGTCACGTACGCTCGCATTGGTCATGGACTCCATGTCCTGTCAGCTTCATCTAGACCTTGGCCGGTGAGAAGAAGGTAGGATCCTACGAATGTGAGCTAGAACAACCTCAACAGTGGGTCCAGGTCCTCATGGTCCTTGGATAGATTGAGTTCCATAGACACTTCCCCCAACTTCTCCTCCTCTTTCACTTGAGCCTGCCTTTCTACATCATAAATGAGCGCCTCCCTGGCAAAAAGTGTGCGGCCATCCCTAGATGATCCCCCTAGCCCTCATATTTCCCTGATGTTAAGGAAGTGTTGGATCCATGTTTGGGGCCGAGTTCAACATTCTTCGATTCGAGCAAGGGTGTCTTTGGCACTTGAATCAAGGAAGTCTGGATGGTTGAATCGATGGTGTCAAAGGATTTGAAGTTGAGCTTGTCTGCCACTCAAAGAACAAAAATAATGATCATCTCAAGTACAAGAAAAAAGAGATAAGTGCAAGTAAATTTACTACCATTTGAGCATGTCCAACCTTGCTTTTAGACAAGGGGCAGATATGATGAGATCAAACTGCTAACATAGATCGATCAATCCCGATGCATGACTTGCTTAGTGGCACAACAACTTGTCTAGGATACAAATGATCATAAGTGGGATATGGCATGGAGGAGTGAACTGCGTCACTACCGATGCCCTATTCTTGTAACCCTCCCTTGCACTACTTTTGTCGAAGCTCTCCTCGTTATCCCAATCAATGACGACGTCTCACGTTGTCAACATCACATCACTAAGATTTCAATAATCAACTTGTTGCCAATCTTCCTATCCCTTTCCATGAATAGTATCATCATATCTTCAGTTCTCGTTCATAATCAAGTTCCGCCAAAGGGTTATGGAATTTGATCTTGGCATAATCACACTTTGCCCTGTCTGGTTTTCTTCATGGGGTGGCCCTCTCTACAACCGTAGTCTGGGTTCCCCTCATCTGCATGACCCGGTGGAGGTTGCGATCAGTCACTAAGACCTTTAGATCCTGGGCATTATCAATGGCCGCTTCAACCGCTTGACATACTCACTCAACTTAACGCGAGTGGAGTTGACAAGATCAAAAGAAGCACTTATCAAAGCATAAGTTAGGCAAAGGAAAGGATGAACAAAGATGAAAGAAAAGAGAATGGTAAAGATGACTTACTACAGGGTCGAAACGTAGTGTGTTTTGGTTCAGAGTTGAATCCGTAAGGGACGAATAAGTATTTCCTCATCCAGTGTAGGCAGCCTTAGTAAGGATGCTCTTTAAAATAACAAGCTTGTTGCTTACATGGAAACGGAAATAAGTGCCGGTTGGGGATCCGACATCCTTTTCAAATCAAAAGAGCACATTGACAATTTGAGCGGTCGACGTAGGAAGTTTAAGGTTGGTGCAAGCCACGTAGAGCCAACATGGAAACATATAGCTATTAGGAGTGGGATGACCAGGTGCAACCCAAAAAGCATTAAGGATGGAGATGAAGTAAGGATGAAGAGTAGTATGACTCCGACCTTAAAATAGCCAAGCGAACATGTAGAGAAACCTAGGGGAGGATGGTCCGGTCGATCAACGGTTGTGGGATATCTCACCATCCATTGTTGCATCCATGACCGGCCAAGCTCTTAGCCAAGTTTACGATCCCCTCTATTTGCTCAGAAGTTTTGAGTCAAGAGACAACAGTCGAGGCAGATCCAGAGGTTGTCATCTAAAATGTAAGAGGACTAAGTTAAGCAAGTCACGGGCGCATAAGCTTAGAAAAACCCATGGGTAACGCATTGGGAGCGAAGTTGGACAACTGTCTTCACGGCATGCCTGGCAGGCCACTCCATGAAGTTTGGCTCATAACTCAAGCACTAAGTTTTGTAGGCCATACAAGCCACATTTATAATTTTACATTTTACTTGAAGCCTAAGTCTATTAATTTGGGCCTAAAACTATAACCTAACTTTAATACTAACATCACATTTTTTAAAAATCATAGGCCAGGAAAGATCACAAACGTTGATTGCCCACAGTTGACATGACATCGACGATCGATCAATGTTCAAAAGGTGACAAGAAAAACATGGATCCGTGCCAAGCAACGACATAAAATCAAAATTTAAACCAACGCTTCAAACAACATCGAAAAAAACCAAGCAAAAAACAAAAGCTTCTCTTTCCAATGTTGAAAATGCCATTAATGCAAAGAACATAAAGAAGAATAGAAGATAAAAGTTCTCACTATTTTGCAAAGAAGAAGATGAAAGTTTTAAAGGTTTTTAGAGTTTTGGATGTTTTATACTGGCAGAAATTGCTAAAAGCTTCGTGCTAAAGAGTGAATGCACCAATCAGAATAATGTTTTGTGTTTATTTATGTCTGCTAATGTCTAATAATTATGGTTTAAGGATTCTATTTTTGTAATGTTTGATATCCATATTAGGCAGCAAGAAATTTTTCGGTTGCAACCCCATGTTAATATTCAATTCATGATACTCATAGTTGGTGATGCTCTATGTTACCTAGATATGTTAACCATCAAATATGAGATGTATCTCTTCCATTGCTTTTGGTTCAAACATGGTTACTAACTTACGAGAAAGGTGGAAATATAACAGGACTTACAGCTAATTTAACTTTTTTTATAAAACCCAAAACTAAGACATTACCGAGAAATGTGTGGTCCTAATTTTTTCTCAAATTTCTTGCAAGTATGTTTAGGTGACCAACACATCAAGACACAGTCTAAATCCATGCCAACTAGCAATCCTTGTTCCGACCTAATTCAAGCTGGTCCATACTCTACTTGGATCCATTCCAACAAATCCAATAAGCATATCATAGATTGACCGATCTAGACTCCTAAGTATGGCTCAACACGAGTGGACACAACCATACACAATGACTTGATTCGGCTAAAAGCGAACCATCTACAAGTCGGCTCTTTTAGCCTGGCCACGATCAGTCTAAAGCATCCCATCTCATTTCTATGTCTCGCCTCGTTTCTTTCTGCTCCAACCTTAACATTTTAATTTTTGACCTTAATAAGCATCGATAACCAACTGTACTATATAAGAAGCTACTCTCCAACTTTGATGCCTAGAGAACTATATTAGATGTCAAAAGTACAACTTGGTACAACTTAGTACACCTATTATGCTACTTGTCACATAAAGTATAACGACCCTGACTCAACCTTCGAAAATGGACACCCTAATACATCTCCCTTATTCGACTGCTGCAGATCCAAACATCGAACCTGGTTTGCCGGAGCTTATAACACATCAAGTAAACAACATAGCAGAAACAGAAATGAATATTATATCATTGACATACAACATTCGATACAATATCCTGATACAATGAATATCGCATAGTCAGAAATACAAGATAACAACGGAAGAAATAACTCTAATATGATTTTCAAGAGAGAGTGAATCCACAAGCTGCAACTCTAATGCCAAAGCTCAAAAGACAGCACACTCCAAATCGAAAACTCAAACCATCATTACGTTGTATTAAGCAAGCTTAGACATGAACGCGATCGCAAAAGGGAAGATAGCACCAATGCAAGCTCCAAAAGAATCCAAGGACTCCAAAGAATTCCAAACAGAAAACTAAAGGCTATAGAATCTACATCTACTAGCTGACTATCTGAAAATCTAACTCTAGACTACACGTGTGGAAAATTATGGGCACTCAGAGTTTAGAAAGGGAACATTAAACTGCAGGTCAGTCATGGGACTGGTATGAGAAAACAAAAATGGTTTATCTTTAATAAAGGAAAACAAAAGAATTTAAAAGAAATCCGTAATGCTTTTTTTTAAAATGAAACTGCCATAAGGCCTCCCGCCACACAGACAATGCAAGCGCACACTTGGAGGAGATTTCTCCTTATGACAGTCAAAAATGCTTGATATGCGAAAACCATTTGATATTATTATTAGTGCATAGTGCAGAAAACATTTCGAAAATATAATATTAATCTTTGCTAGCATAACACATTTCATCGTATTCCTGCTATAGTTACCATGTTCTATAGCAGGTTACGGCCACATTCCATGGCAGGTTATGCAACAAAAACCGTATAGGACGCGTATTGTTTCTTTGGATTTCCAATAATGGTCAGGCAAAGGAAGTTCCTGCAATAAATGGCACGCCTCTGGAAGGACGCCCCCGAGAACCTAATCGGATCTCTGCCAACACAAGGCCGGGTAGCCTCTGTAACTAGGTAACTACTGGCACGAGCATGCCTGTCACGATCCAAATTCCAGCGTTCAAAAATCGACATCCGTACTCCACTGTACTTGAATGCCGCAGATTCAAACGTCGAAATTCGAGTCGTGCCGGAGCTTATAACACATTAAGTAAATAACACAGCAGAAGAAATGAATAATACAAATATCAATATACAACATTTGATACAATAACTGATACAACATGAATGATACAACAGAATGGTACAATAGATATCAACATTTTCAGAGATACAAAGAATAGCAGCGGAAATAAAAGATAACACTAGCAGCGGAACAAATCTCCAAAATAGTCTTCAAGAAAGAACTCCAATATCAGTAATCTCCATCTCCAAAGCACCAATCCAGCAATAGCTCGAACTCCCGAATCAAGATGAAGAGAAGCAACTCGATCCAAAATGCGATTGCCAAATCCTAATGGCTGAAAGCTATCGAATCTACACCTACTATAGATTATCTGAAAATCCCAACTCTAGACTGCCCGTGTGGGAAATAGTGGGCACCCAGAGTTTAGGAAAGGAACAATAAACTCCAGGTCAGTCATGGGACTGGTATAAGCAAACAAAAGCATTTGGTCTTTGAACAAACAAGAGAATTTAAATTTGAAATCCGCAATGCTTTTTGGAAAATGAAACTACCATAAGGCCTCCCGGCACACACACAATGCAAACGCACACATGGGGGAGATTTCTCCTTATGATAGTCAAACATGCTTACTACGAGAAAAATTCTTTGATATTATTACTAGTGCATAGTGGAAAATCTTTCGAAAGTATAATATAAATCCTAGCCAGCATAGGTACCATGATGCTATGCCTACTATAGCTGCCATGTTAAATGGCAGGTTCTACAACTAAAACCGTACAAGGCACGTATTGGATGAATGAATTTCCAACAAATGGTCAGGCTAAGGAACTTCCTATTGCCACATGGGTACGCCTCTGGCGGGACGTCCCGAGAACTAACGTTACGGTTAGATCTCTGCCAACACAAGGCCGGGTTACCTCTGTAACTAGGTAACTACTACACGAATATGTCATACCCCGGTCCTTTGGGACCTTTATCCGAGTGCGCGCACAACAACACCACACAGTAATAGGTATAGTGTATCAACATGAGTAAGTATCTGGGCTCCATACCATGATACCACCCTTTTCCAGAAGGAAATGACATACCCTAAAGGGCGCGACCCTCATAACCTTGCCGCATCTTTCCTGTTTCGACCATTTCCGGGGAGTGAGGTCCTGATGCAGTCTCGTCCACAAAGCTACGCTTTGTGCAACAAAGCCATGCTTTGGGTCAACAGATGACCAAAGCAATGATCACAAAGATAAATGATCAAACAAATGATCATATCACAAATGATCAACCAATGATCATCACACAGTAGCACTCAGCATGCCACATTACCAAATTAGGAATATCACTGATAAATATCAACTACATAACCTCTGAGCTCGTACGTCTCAGAGAAGGGTGTTAAGCTAAGAGAATAAATTCTCCGCCACCAAGAAGAAATGTATTTGATAGAGATCAGATAACATCTCAAAGTGTAATGTCGGACATACAACCATACAAGTCTGTTCCGGGTTCGAACAGAACCGAAGGCACTTCCGAAGAAGCCCTTGCAAATCCGGGTATCCACAATCCCGATCGGACTTCCCATCACTAAGGGAATCTCTATACCGTAGCTACTCGATGCAGAGACAATCGATAGGTTATCCTATCGTTCTCACAAATACCCGGTCTTCACCACCGGTCTTCAATTGCTATCCATAACGTCGTATCACTATTCGGAATGGGTTATATGACACAAGGTCCTCTCCCGGCTAAACCGAATAGTAAGCGCCATATTTTAAAACATATGGATATGGGATTTTAGTTAAGTCACAACTTATAAAAATCCAAAAGTTTTCTTTCAAATGGTTAAACAAATTACCATTTTTAAATCTTTAAACCAAAAATATTTATTTCACAAAGTTTCACCCAGTTTCACAAAGATCTATTCATAGATTTCAAAACAATTCCCATTTCAATTGGATTAACCCAATTAAATCTTTAAATTAAAGATTTATAACTTTCAAAACACGTTTCCAAAAATTTATCTAAAACTTGGAATACTATTTTCATTTTTAGACCTGAAGCCCTTTAACACAAATTGAAAGTTCATTTCTTATGTGAAAGCTTTATTATTTGAAAACAAATAGTTTTCGTTTTAGAAAAATCCAATTTATACAAGTTGAAATCTTGGCTTGAATTTAAATTCCAAAACACCACCTTTAAAATGGTTTAAAAACCCATATAAACCCATTTATAAGTTGAATACCCTTTTTAAACCTTGGTTTCCAAATTTTAGAATTCAATTTCAAATATTGAATTCAAATTTAAATCCAATTATCTAAATTTTCAAACTTAATCAAGTTATTTAAAAATAACCATTTTCAAAAGCTTCAATTCTAGTTCAAAACTATTTTGGATTTGAAAATTCAATTTTTAAAACAATTTCAAAATCTGTGACTTAACCCATTTCCACGTGCAATCCATATTTGTGTGTGCATAAGTGTGGTCCAGGGGTTCAACACAATATTGCACAACATCATCATCACCGATTCAATCATATCGATAAGCGATATAACCCATAACGCTTATCTTTATTCATAGATTCATAGATAAGATGAATTTATCAATCACAAAGATTCACTCATATGATTCGATGTGGGTTTCGGGTAACCAATTGGAATCCGACTCCCTGTCGCATCGAAATTCAAATGTCGTTCTATGGGTCAAGGGGTTGCATATACATATAACAATATATACGTCTCAAATAAAATAGCCCAGCACAAAGCATTACATAGCATCACAAAACATATCAATCCATCATGAAGCATTCAATTGGCAATCAAACATCTACAATTAAGATGAATAAATCTATGTGGTTTTAAATCTATTCCTCACATAATCACTTCCATTAGTAATGAACTACCCTTAATTGCTTCTTTAATTACTTCTAAATTAATTACATTAATTTATTACCTATTATTGATTAATTAATCCTAATTAATCATCCTTAATTACATCACTAATTAAATAATTAATGATCTAAATTATTTCTTAGATTAATTACTCAAAGTAATTAACAACTCAATTACTATATTGACCCAAATTAATTATCCTTAATTTAATCTCTTAAATTAATTATTTGATTAATTACTAAATAATTAATCCAAATTATCTCCCACTTAAACATCTCCACTTAATTACATCTGTAAATATTAAACAATTATTTAACTATGTAATTTCCAAATCATTAATTACATAAAGTAGTTATTTATAAAACCCAAATGTTTAAAATTAATTAAACTTTATTAAACAATCTCATTCAATTAAATTAATTATATTAAGTAATTAATTTCTTAATTTCTTTATCAAGTAATTACTCAATCCATTTATAATTGATTATTATTAAATTAATTAATCTAATTAATAAATAAAATTAACCAAATTAATTAATTGTTAAATAATCCTGGTTAATGACCTTCATTAACCATTCTTTAATTATTTTATAAGGTAATTAACTTAAATTAATTACCAATTAAATTATCTTTAATCATTTATTTTGTTAAAGTTAATTATAAAGTTAATTACCCTTAATTTAAAACTTAATCACATAATTAATATTCATTTATCATTAATTAAAATTTAATTAATGATCTTAATTCCAAAATGATTTAATCATTAATCAATTATTAATCCCAAATTCAATTAATTAATTAAATTAATTAACAAATCTTAATTACCCTTATTAATAAATTCCAAAACATAATTCTTAATCAAATTTCCAAAGTAAAACATAACTTAATTATGTTTAAAACAATTTGATTCAAAACAAAGTGCTTTTGAAATTACCTTTGAATTTCAATTTAAAATTCAAATTTAAAATAAAATAAATTTTAAACTTATCAAAGTTTTAAATAATTTAAAACTTATTTAAAATTACAAGTCAAAACAAAAGTTTGACTTAAAAATGAAATCATAAGAATTTGAAATTAAATTTATTTCAAAATTTTAGAAGTTTTAAATCATTTATGTTTTTAAAACTTTCAAATTTAAATTTTCTTTTAAATTTGAAGCTGAACTTCATTTATACTCAGATTCCAGTTTAAATTTAATTCTTAAATCTTAATCACCTTTTAAAACTTCATTATTAAAGTTCCAACTATTTTACACAAAATAAAATAGTTAATTAAGTTAAATTTAAAACTTAAGTTTCTGTTTTATTAAGAAAAAAATGGAATTTAAAATCAATTGAGAATTTTAAACTTACATTTAAATTTGAACTTAAATTTTACTCAAAACCACAACTGCAGATTTAAAAGAGCTTAAACCTTGATTTGCAGGAAACAGATAACAGGTTTCAAATTCAAACCTGGAATTTAAATTCAAAGTAATTCAAACTTGAATTATGTTTTAAAATTAAGTTTTAAACCTAAACCTTATTTAAAACCTATAACTACATATTTTTTTTAAATTTGACAAACCCAGATTTTAAAAAGTTTTAAAACCCTAATTTTTAAAACAAAACACAGTTTTGCTGTGTAATCTGTAAACTACAGGTTACCCGAGAAACATAACTTTTACTTCGGGTTCTATGCTCTCCCACTTCGAGTTTAAAAACCATTTGCTTCGAGTCATTTAACAACTTCTTCGAGCAACTCAAGGTATCCCCTGAAACTTCCCATACCAACCAGTTCACCAGTGATTCCATCGCCGCCACCTCTGCCGATCATCTCAGATGATCCAATCAACTCCAGCAGCCCACCACTACTCCAACTCCAACCCAGATCGATCAAAAATCAAGCATTCAAAAGTTCACCAAATTTTCAAAACCTGTAAACTTTCAAACAGGTTTTATGACAAAACTTGTCAGCGGCCTCAACTCTCATCTCCGACCACCTGACATCCACTCTCTTCGACCACGAACACTTCTACACACCCTCTACCCATATCCAAAACGCCAAAGCTCTCGGTCAACCCACCACTTCAAACTGACTCAAAGCTCAACCCAATACTAAACTAGGTTTAACTGAAGAAACTTAAAACTACACTCAATCAAATCAGTTTAATCACTTCTCTGATTTTTTTTATTTTTATTTTTTCCAAGATCTATGATCCATTCTTGATAACTCAAAATAAATTTGAGTTCCCTTAAGCTACAGATTATATACATTTGCCCCAAATTCATATTATTGTTTCAGTCCAGACAGTAAATGAAACAAACACTTAAAATTATTAATATTTGATTTATAATTTAAATTTATGTCAATGAATTAAGTTTATGAATCTGGATTTAATGTGTTTGATTTTGATCTAGAACAACATATGATAAGATTGCATGTGTTTACAGAGATACACCCTGTATTTAACTCACCTAAAAACTTAAATCTTGACTTAAGAAAAACACATTCTTACTTAAGTTTAGACAACCCCAGGCAGAATAAACATTTTACCAAAAAGAATATTTTGTTACTAACCTAAAGTAAACAAACAAATTATAATTACTTTAAAACCTATACTAACCAGATTCTAAACAGGTTTTGTGAATTCCTTTAAATAGGAAAAAAAATGAATTCATAGTCACAGCAGAGTATAACCAACATGCATTCATAAATATATTACCAGACTTTTATAACCACAATCATTACTCAATTATATCTAACATAAGCATGCAACCTATTTAAAACTTAAAGTTCAAAGTTACTCACTCTTGAAAAATGCAGAGCTCAGTTGAATATGCAGAAAACTCAAAAATGCAGGCATTCCATCTCATACACAAACACAGACATATCCATCATACTTGTCAGGCAACAAATTTAAGCAACTATATCATTTTAATTTAGTTTTTAAAATAAATTGTTACTCACTAACAAAAATAAACAAACTCAGGGAGGAGATTTGCTCACCTGATTTTTTTTTAGACTTAATTCATGGGTAAACAATCTGGTATGAATTCCTAAGCTTATCAGAGATTATATGATGAGGATTTGGGATTTGGTTACATTATCTTTTTTTCTCTTTTAACTCTGTAACTTACAGAGATGATATCAGATATGCACCCAACAATATTCACATATATACTATCAATTCATGTCTAAACCAACATGCAAGCATCACACAATGGATTCATGCATCAGATTCATCAAGTAATACGCAGCAAACACCAAAGAAACACCATAAAGCAGATCATACACATATCAACTTAAAGAGTTTAGAAAAGTGGTTTGCTCACCTGGAATATATTGACAGAGAACAGTTTGAGTTTACAGGCTTTTGCTTTCTTTTCTTTTTTTTTTCTTTTCCTTATTTTGATTTTTTTGATTGGTCTTGCCTGAGGCTTGAATCTGGAACTTGTAAATCAAACCTTTGCTTAATCACTATTTATTTGTTTATACATTTCGTCAATAACAAAAATTTTAATTTAATTACCTACAGTTTAAATTCTTGGGTGCAGGGATATATGGTCTGCAGTTGCAAACCAGAAATCACTTTAGCCCTTAACTTGATTTGTTTTCCTGCAACTGATTTACAAGGTTGTTTAAACCTTTGTTTCATTTTCTGATTACTAACATTTAATTCAAATTTTAAAAAGAAATTTTTCACTTGCCTTTATAATTTATTTCCAGAAAAATCTTGCATTATCTCTGGCCCAAACTGAAGCTCTTGTTTCCAGGGTGAGACTTTTGCATTTCTGGAATTTGCTTCACAAGTTTACTTTGTCTCAAGTTTTGGATTTGAACAGAGAAGCACCTGCATGCCTCAGGATTTGAAATTTGCATGTTTCCAGTTTTGAAGCTTGTTGAAGTTGTTTGAATCTTAGCTTGATTTCAGAAACTAGAATTGCTTGTTGAATCCTGATCTGATCCTTTTGCATTAAGTAGATCTTGCGTTTAATTTTTAATTTTCAAGATATCTTGATTTCCAGGTAGATTTACTTTTCAGTTTTTTTTTCTAGTTTTGAACAGCTTTGTGATTTTGAGATTAGTGGAGGCAAATCTGTTTTCAGATTTTCTAAGATACCCATGATTACATATGGGAAGATGTAAAGTTTTCATAATTTTAAATTTCATTTTTTATATTCAAATAAATATTATGAATGCCATTTGTTAAAAATCATCATGAGGCCTAAACACTTGTACAAATTCAAACTTACATATGTATGTTTACTTCTTCACTTCCTTATGTATTTTTACATTTAAAATTTTCAAAGACAAAAGAAATTCTTCTTATAAACTTAAATTTTTATATTATATACACTTTGTAAAAAAAATGGTGTATTCCTTGTTTATTTGTATATATATATGTACAATGTTAAAAGGGTTTAACTAATATTTACATTTGTGGTTATACAAAGATAAAAGAAGCTTTTTATATAAAATTTAATGTCTTATTCATTCTATAAATAAATTTATATTTTTCTTTCTATTTACACAAACAAAATTCCATTCCAATAAATCTCTTACATTTAATTTTTTTTGTCCAACATATTCATACACTAATATATTTATACAACTTTCATTCACACATTTTTTTATTGCTTATTTCGTACAACATTATAAAAAAGGAAAGAATGGATTTAAATACTTTGATTTCATGTTAACAATTGTTACATTTATTTATATAAGAGAATTAAATCCTAAAAATAAATCTTTTTAAAATTTATTATATCTTCCAAATATATTTAATATTTTAGAAAGCAAACTATTATTAACTTTTTAAAGTTTTTTTTTAATTTCTATTTTCTTTTTAATACATTTTATTTTTTTAAATTCAATACTTGTTTTCTAAATCACTTATTCTTAAATTTTAAATTTAAATTTCTATTTAAAATCAAAATTATTTATCTATTCCAAGAATTTTCTAATTAATTCAAAATTTATTTCCAAAAATAAATTTAATTACCAATTTAAACTTAGATAAATTTTTAGGAATGTTACAGATTCCCCCCTTAAAAGAATTTCGTCCTCGAAATTGCATGGAAGACGAGAAAGAAAAGATAATAGATAAAGAAATGATTGATCAGATCAAATCGAGATATTTATTCTTCATTTGGTCTACCCAAATCAGAATATCAATAATATGAGAACGAACTCATACAATTATTACACAGATATTTGGATCCACCGGTCTACGAATATGCAAGGGCATTGATTAGTTCGAAGGGATAACTAATCGTTCGTAGAATATATCGGATCCCAGAGAATAGATAGATGGATCAAATCTTCATATTAGTTAACCAATTTACTTAATTTTAAATTTCCAATTTATTTAATATTTTTAATTTTCAAATTTATTAGAGTTTAGATTGAAAAGCTGATAAGAAATCGATGAAGATACGAAGTAAGGATTTCCTACAACGATACGTATAGCCATCATCACACCGAAACTTCTTTCTGGAGCAGCTACGAAGCAATCAAAAGAATTTGTGAATTGAATCAAAGGAGATTGATAGAGAAAAGATATTTCCACTGTTGCAGGGTATTGACCATTGGTAGTGGTATTCCCTTGTCCCATATCTCGTCCTCTTCTCGCACTCATACTCACTATCAGTGAATAGTAAGAGAATTTACTGAGGCATTCGAACGGATATCTTAGGGATATACTCATTCTAGGATATACTTCACCCTATCTCTAATGAGTTACCTAATGTGTTATACTCCTGAGCTAAGGTTTTAACCATCAGCTCTGATACCAAATTGTCACGATCCAAATTCCAGCGTTCAAAAATCGACATCCGTACTCCACTGTACTTGAATGCCGCAGATTCAAACGTCGAAATTCGAGTCGTGCCGGAGCTTATAACACATTAAGTAAATAACACAGCGGAAGAAATGAATAATACAAATATCAATATACAACATTTGATACAATAACTGATACAACATGAATGATACAACAGAATGGTACAATAGATATCAACATTTTCAGAGATACAAAGAATAGCAGCGGAAATAAAAGATAACACTAGCAGCGGAACAAATCTCCAAAATAGTCTTCAAGAAAGAACTCCAATATCAGTAATCTCCATCTCCAAAGCACCAATCCAGCAATAGCTCGAACTCCCGAATCAAGATGAAGAGAAGCAACTCGATCCAAAATGCGATTGCCAAATCCTAATGGCTGAAAGCTATCGAATCTACACCTACTATAGATTATCTGAAAATCCCAACTCTAGACTGCCCGTGTGGGAAATAGTGGGCACCCAGAGTTTAGGAAAGGAACAATAAACTCCAGGTCAGTCATGGGACTGGTATGAGCAAACAAAAGCATTTGGTCTTTGAACAAACAAGAGAATTTAAATTTGAAATCCGCAATGCTTTTTGGAAAATGAAACTACCATAAGGCCTCCCGGCACACACACAATGCAAACGCACACATGGGGGAGATTTCTCCTTATGATAGTCAAACATGCTTACTACGAGAAAAATTCTTTGATATTATTACTAGTGCATAGTGGAAAATCTTTCGAAAGTATAATATAAATCCTAGCCAGCATAGGTACCATGATGCTATGCCTGCTATAGCTGCCATGTTAAATGGCAGGTTCTACAACTAAAACCGTACAAGGCACGTATTGGATGAATGAATTTCCAACAAATGGTCAGGCTAAGGAACTTCCTATTGCCACATGGGTACGCCTCTGGCGGGACGTCCCGAGAACTAACGTTACGGTTAGATCTCTGCCAACACAAGGCCGGGTTACCTCTGTAACTAGGTAACTACTACACGAATATGTCATACCCCGGTCCTTTGGGACCTTTATCCGAGTGCGCGCAAAACAACACCACACAGTAATAGGTATAGTGTATCAACATGAGTAAGTATCTGGGCTCCATACCATGATACCACCCTTTTCCAGAAGGAAATGACATACCCTAAAGGGCGCGACCCTCATAACCTTGCCGCATCTTTCCTGTTTCGACCATTTTCGGGGAGTGAGGTCCTGATGCAGTCTCGTCCACAAAGCTACGCTTTGTGCAACAAAGCCATGCTTTGGGTCAACAGATGACCAAAGCAATGATCACAAAGATAAATGATCAAACAAATGATCATATCACAAATGATCAACCAATGATCATCACACAGCAGCACTCAGCATGCCACATTACCAAATTAGGAATATCACTGATAAATATCAACTACATAACCTCTGAGCTCGTACGTCTCAGAGAAGGGTGTTAAGCTAAGAGAATAAATTCTCCGCCACCAAGAAGAAATGTATTTGATAGAGATCAGATAACATCTCAAAGTGTAATGTCGGACATACAACCATACAAGTCTGTTCCGGGTTCGAACAGAACCGAAGGCACTTCCGAAGAAGCCCTTGCAAATCCGGGTATCCACAATCCCGATCGGACTTCCCATCACTAAGGGAATCTCTATACCGTAGCTACTCGGTGCAGAGACAATCGATAGGTTATCCTATCGTTCTCACAAATACCCGGTCTTCACCACCGGTCTTCAATTGCTATCCATAACGTCGTATCACTATTCGGAATGGGTTATATGACACAAGGTCCTCTCCCGGCTAAACCGAATAGTAAGCGCCATATTTTAAAACATATGGATATGGGATTTTAGTTAAGTCACAACTTATAAAAATCCAAAATTTTTCTTTCAAATGGTTAAACAAATTACCATTTTTAAATCTTTAAACCAAAAATATTTATTTCACAAAGTTTCACCCAGTTTCACAAAGATCTATTCATAGATTTCAAAACAATTCCCATTTCAATTGGATTAACCCAATTAAATCTTTAAATTAAAGATTTATAACTTTCAAAACACGTTTCCAAAAATTTATCTAAAACTTGGAATACTATTTTCATTTTTAGACCTGAAGCCCTTTAACACAAATTGAAAGTTCATTTCTTATGTGAAAGCTTTATTATTTGAAAACAAATAGTTTTCGTTTTAGAAAAATCCAATTTATACAAGTTGAAATCTTGGCTTGAATTTAAATTCCAAAACACCACCTTTAAAATGGTTTAAAAACCCATATAAACCCATTTATAAGTTGAATACCCTTTTTAAACCTTGGTTTCCAAATTTTAGAATTCAATTTCAAATATTGAATCCAAATTTAAATCCAATTATCTAAATTTTCAAACTTAATCAAGTTATTTAAAAATAACCATTTTCAAAAGCTTCAATTCTAGTTCAAAACTATTTTGGATTTGAAAATTCAATTTTTAAAACAATTTCAAAATCTGTGACTTAACCCATTTCCACGTGCAATCCATATTTGTGTGTGTATAAGTGTGGTCCAGGGGTTCAACACAATAGTGCACAACATCATCATCACCGATTCAATCATATCGATAAGCGATATAACCCATAACGCTTATCTTTATTCATAGATTCATAGATAAGATGAATTTATCAATCACAAAGATTCACTCATATGATTCGATGTGGGTTTCGGGTAACCAATTGGAATCCGACTCCCTGTCGCATCGAAATTCAAATTTCGTTCTATGGGTCAAGGGGTTGCATATACATATAACAATATATACGTCTCAAATAAAATAGCCCAGCACAAAGCATTACATAGCATCACAAAACATATCAATCCATCATGAAGCATTCAATTGGCAATCAAACATCTACAATTAAGATGAATAAATCTATGTGGTTTTAAATCTATTCCTCACATAATCACTTCCATTAGTAATGAACTACCCTTAATTGCTTCTTTAATTACTTCTAAATTAATTACATTAATTTATTACCTATTATTGATTAATTAATCCTAATTAATCATCCTTAATTACATCACTAATTAAATAATTAATGATCTAAATTATTTCTTAGATTAATTACTCAAAGTAATTAACAACTCAATTACTATATTGACCCAAATTAATTATCCTTAATTTAATCTCTTAAATTAATTATTTGATTAATTACTAAATAATTAATCCAAATTATCTCCCACTTAAACATCTCCACTTAATTACATCTGTAAATATTAAACAATTACTTAACTATGTAATTTCCAAATCATTAATTACATAAAGTAGTTATTTATAAAACCCAAATGTTTAAAATTAATTAAACTTTATTAAACAATCTCATTCAATTAAATTAATTATATTAAGTAATTAATTTCTTAATTTCTTTATCAAGTAATTACTCAATCCATTTATAATTGATTATTATTAAATTAATTAATCTAATTAATAAATAAAATTAACCAAATTAATTAATTGTTAAATAATCCTGGTTAATGACCTTCATTAACCATTCTTTAATTATTTTATAAGGTAATTAACTTAAATTAATTACCAATTAAATTATCTTTAATCATTTATTTTGTTAAAGTTAATTATAAAGTTAATTACCCTTAATTTAAAACTTAATTACATAATTAATATTCATTTATCATTAATTAAAATTTAATTAATGATCTTAATTCCAAAATGATTTAATCATTAATCAATTATTAATCCCAAATTCAATTAATTAATTAAATTAATTAACAAATCTTAATTACCCTTATTAATAAATTCCAAAACATAATTCTTAATCAAATTTCCAAAGTAAAACATAACTTAATTATGTTTAAAACAATTTGATTCAAAACAAAGTGCTTTTGAAATTACCTTTGAATTTCAATTTAAAATTCAAATTTAAAATAAAATAAATTTTAAACTTATCAAAGTTTTAAATAATTTAAAACTTATTTAAAATTACAAGTCAAAACAAAAGTTTGACTTAAAAATGAAATCATAAGAATTTGAAATTAAATTTATTTCAAAATTTTAGAAGTTTTAAATCATTTATGTTTTTAAAACTTTCAAATTTAAATTTTCTTTTAAATTTGAAACTGAACTTCATTTATACTCAGATTCCAGTTTAAATTTAATTCTTAAATCTTAATCACCTTTTAAAACTTCATTATTAAAGTTCCAACTATTTTACACAAAATAAAATAGTTAATTAAGTTAAATTTAAAACTTAAGTTTCTGTTTTATTAAAAAAAAACTGGAATTTAAAATCAAATGAGAATTTTAAACTTACATTTAAATTTGAACTTAAATTTTACTCAAAACCACAACTGCAGATTTAAAAGAGCTTAAACCTTGATTTGCAGGAAACAGATAACAGGTTTCAAATTCAAACCTGGAATTTAAATTCAAAGTAATTCAAACTTGAATTATGTTTTAAAATTAAGTTTTAAACCTAAACCTTATTTAAAACCTATAACTACAGATTTTTTTTAAATTTGACAAACCCAGATTTTAAAAAGTTTTAAAACCCTAATTTTTAAAACAAAACACAGTTTTGCTGTGTAATCTGTAAACTACAGGTTACCCGAGAAACATAACTTTTACTTCGGGTTTTATGCTCTCCCACTTCGAGTTTAAAAACCATTTGCTTCGAGTCATTTAACAACTTCTTCGAGCAACTCAAGGTATCCCCTGAAACTTCCCATACCAACCAGTTCACCAGTGATTCCATCGCCGCCACCTCTGCCGATCATCTCAGATGATCCAATCAACTCCAGCAGCCCACCACTACTCCAACTCCAACCTAGATCGATCAAAAATCAAGCATTCAAAAGTTCACCAAATTTTCAAAACCTGTAAACTTTCAAACAGGTTTTATGACAAAACCTGTCAGCGGCCTCAACTCTCATCTCCGACCACCTGACATCCACTCTCTTCGACCACGAACACTTCTACACACCCTCTACCCATATCCAAAACGCCAAAGCTCTCGGTCAACCCACCACTTCAAACTGACTCAAAGCTCAACCCAATACTAAACTAGGTTTAACTGAAGAAACTTAAAACTACACTCAATCAAATCAGTTTAATCACTTCTCTGATTTTTTTTTATTTTTATTTTTTCCAAGATCTATGATCCATTCTTGATAACTCAAAATAAATTTGAGTTCCCTTAAGCTACAGATTATATACATTTGCCCCAAATTCATATTATTGTTTCAGTCCAGACAGTAAGTGAAACAAACACTTAAAAATATTAATATTTGATTTATAATTTAAATTTATGTCAATGAATTAAGTTTATGAATCTGGATTTAATGTGTTTGATTTTGATCTAGAACAACATATGATAAGATTGCATGTGTTTACAGAGATACACCCTGTATTTAACTCACCTAAAAACTTAAATCTTGACTTAAGAAAAACACATTCTTACTTAAGTTTAGACAACCCCAGGCAGAATAAACATTTTACCAAAAAGAATATTTTGTTACTAACCTAAAGTAAACAAACAAATTATAATTACTTTAAAACCTATACTAACCAGATTCTAAACAGGTTTTGTGAATTCCTTTAAATAGGAAAAAAAATGAATTCATAGTCACAGCAGAGTATAACCAACATGCATTCATAAATATATTACCAGACTTTTATAACCACAATCATTACTCAATTATATCTAACATAAGCATGCAACCTATTTAAAACTTAAAGTTCAAAGTTACTCACCCTTGAAAAATGCAGAGCTCAGTTGAATATGCAGAAAACTCAAAAATGCAGGCATTCCATCTCATACACAAACACAGACATATCCATCATACTTGTCAGGCAACAAATTTAAGCAACTATATCATTTTAATTTAGTTTTTAAAATAAATTGTTACTTACTAACAAAAATAAACAAACTCAGGGAGGAGATTTGCTCACCTGATTTTTTTTTTTAGACTTAATTCATGGGTAAACAATCTGGTATGAATTCCTAAGCTTATCAGAGATTATATGATGAGGATTTGGGATTTGGTTACATTATCTTTTTTTCTCTTTTAACTCCGTAACTTACAGAGATGATATCAGATATGCACCCAACAATATTCACATATATACTATCAATTCATGTCTAAACCAACATGCAAGCATCACACAATGGATTCATGCATCAGATTCATCAAGTAATACGCAGCAAACACCAAAGAAACACCACAAAGCAGATCATACACATATCAACTTAAAGAGTTTAGAAAAGTGGTTTGCTCACCTGGAATATATTGACAGAGAACAGTTTGAGTTTACAGGCTTTTGCTTTCTTTTCTTTTTTTTTTCTTTTCCTTATTTTGATTTTTTTGATTGGTCTTGCCTGAGGCTTGAATCTGGAACTTGTAAATCAAACCTTTGCTTAATCACTATTTATTTGTATTATTCATTTCTTCCGCTGTGTTATTTACTTAATGTGTTATAAGCTCCGGCACGACTAGAATTTCGACGTTTGAATCTGCGGCATTCAAGTACAGTGGAGTACGGATGTCGATTTTTGAACGCTGGAATTTGGATCGTGACAATGCCATCCCACGGTCGTTACCGACCTTTATCCGAGGTACCTCTACACCAACAACCACAAAGCAATAAGTTTACAGCAACCACATAGGTTAAATATCTGGGCTCCATACCATGATACCACCTTTTATCCGGAAGGAAATGGACATCCCCTATGACGCCCCACCTCTATACCCACGTTAGCAAAGAGTATTGTATAGATAATACCGTCTGCTAACACGGAGAATAAGGCTGGATAGGAGCGACCATCTGTAATCTTACCTTAACTATTCACGAAACACGTCGAAAAGTAGAATCACAAACAGTTCGATGTATTCAATAAATATTTAAAGCAAGACTACAATGGCTATAGGATCTATCAGAACAGAATATAACAACTCAAATGTAATATACATCACAGAACAGTAAATCATCACATACACATATATAGATACATAAAAGAGTATACAAAATAATACATGTCAAGTGGTATAGCAAACCACAATATACAGACGAGTCAATATAGTACATGTCAGAGTTACAACATATAAGGACTACAAGAAAGCTAAGACAAAAAGAAACTAGCGGAATAGTCCATGCGGAAGCAAAAGAGGCTAAGTCCAAAGCACCTAACCTGAAACATCTCGGTCTGACCCGAGTATAAAATACACGGGTCAGTCTAGATAACAAATCAGTTAAATAAACTTAACAACAATAAACCTGCAGAGTCATATAGTATATAACAAATATCTCTATATGAGATAACACACTCATCTAACATAAGATGAACAAAACAAAACAAGCCTCATATCATCGGCAACTCAAATAAACAAAGGATATCATATCCCAAATCAAGCCAAAAGACAAATAACAAATACCAATAAAGGTATACAAGTTCCACTAGATTATCGCTACATATCAGGCGGCTCAAAGAGACCAACACCGAAAGGCGAAACACTAGGGAATATACATATCAATCAAAACAACAAAAGATGCTCGAGCTCAGTACTGTATAAACAAGGATCCATGAGCCCGAAGGCTCCAAACCCAAATATCACCCATGAGGCACATAAGGCCAACATCATAACGATACTATATAGGGCAACAAACCCGAAGGCACACACCCGAAGGTACAAACCCGAAGGCCACATACCCGAAGGCAACATACCCAAAGGAAACAAACCCAATATCACTCATGCGGCATATAAGGCTAACATCGGAGCGATACTTTATAGGGCAACAAACCGTAGTGGTGAAGGTCAGAGACCCAGTACTGGACACCACTAACTGGCGGAATGTGTCACAACTCTCGAAGAGGAACCCGAAAAGTGTTAACGTGCGTCCCATAACCACTCGTTCGCACTAAACGGTTTACTATCCATTAGTCATTTTCACACTCAAAGCATTACAAAGTTCACCTCATCTCATCGATAAACCAGACACAAGGGTCAAAACGATCAATCGAATAGGTCGGGGATTAATCGGAAAGATAAACGCAGGGATTCATGGTCCGTGTTTTACCAAACCATTTAATCACCTTTCCACTTCGTTCGAAGTGCAAAATTGTGTGTGTTTAAATAGAAATTTATAAAGCGGAGAAGGGAGCTTTTAATACGATTTAGAGGGATTATTTATTAAAATTGTGAATGAAGTCAAAAGCAACTTATCAAAGCCAAAGATGCAATAACAACCATTAAAAACCAACTTGAATCGATAAGGTTTGGAAAATCTATCAAAACGATCAAAAACAGGGTAACAGGCAAAATAAAAACAGGTCGGTCGGCCGCCTACAGGGCTCGGTCGACCGGATACTGTTCATAAAAACTCTCGGGAAGCAGGTCGGTCGACCGGACTTCCTGGGTCGGTCAGCCGAAGCCAATTTCCTGCACCCAAAACATCAGCAAAGAAGTGGTCTGGAAGCAGGTCGGTCGACCGGAGCCTGCGCTCGGTCGGCCGAAGGCTGTTTTCCAGCACTTCTTGCCCTTATCAAATGAATTCCAAATCTTTTTCAAATCAAAGCAATAGCACATGAATATTTGTTAGGAAATCATACCCAACATCAATGATAGCAAGAGAGGTAGATGTGAGTTAAAAACTCACCTTTTTACACAAAAATAAAGGAGAAGAAGCACAATTGCCAGGAGAAGATCAACCAATCTCCACTTCAACTCAACAAGCTTCAATCTAAGATCAAAACAAGTATTTCCTAAATTTAGGTTTAGGAATTTCTGAGATTGAAGAGAGAAAGAGATAGAGAAGATGAAGAGGAGGCTTACCAATGGCTTCTACTTGATTTTGGAGCAAGGATTCAAGCTTTGCAAAGGAAACTAGGGCTTGGAGTTTCCTAATTCTTTTTCTCTTCCCCCATTTCAGTTTTTATTGAAGAAATGAAATGAAATGAGAGTGAATGGAGAGGAGAGGACTGAAGTAGAGGGGTTAAGTCGGTTTAGTTAGCTAGTGGGCTGAACCCAAACCCAAAACCCAACTAGAAAAAGTAGCCAATTACGACTTACTCCAAACATATCGAAGCTTATACTTAAAAAGATTGCAAACGACATTTTGAACTCAATGGAAGTGGTCTTGAGCTCTAATTCGACCGTTTGCAAAAAGTGACATTTCGGACCCTAAAATCCGAATAACGACGCCATATTTAAATCAAACATTTAAATATGTAATCGTTAAATAGGCGGGTTGTTACAGATCTCCCCTACTTAAAGAAATTGCGTCCTCGCAATACTTAAGGAGAAAATAAATAGTAACAACCAAAAGGAATATCAACACAAAAGAATATCCGAAGAAGAAGCTCACAATAAAGAGCATGAAAAGATAAGCCCAAACTTGCTTGCTTAGAGAATTCTCTAGATTCCTAAGTTCAAATATTCGGAACACCGATGTAATGCAAACAATACGTCAATGAACCGAAGCCCAACAAAAAGAAGCACAATAAAACGTCCGATGAACTTGGTAAAAAGATCATTCCATTCGGACATCAACAAAGAAACAATCACTTGTTGCTTACGACAAAGTGCATTGGCAACACGATCCCCCTTCCGGGTGTATACAAAGAATATCAAGGTCATAAGATGCAAGGAACTCAAGCCATCATTAAGCTCCTTATGAGAAAATAAATATTCCAAAGATTTATGATCGAGGTGGAGAACAAATTTCTCCGCCATAAATAAACGATGATGCCAAACTCTAAAAGCGAAAACAATAGCCGCGAGCACTAAATCATGAGTGGCATATCTAGTCTCGATAGGCTATAACTATTTAGAAGAATAAATGATAGCACGTTCTCTTTTGCAAGTGAACGACATCCAAACCAATACGATTAGCATTGGTACAAAAGATAAAGCATTGGTTCCCTACGGGAATAACAAGAAAAGGGATATCGAAAAGAAAGAGTTCTTTTAAATTAATTTTCTTTCCCAAAAAGCTAAGACTTTCAAAATTACAATTATCTTTCTGTAATAATCTTTCAAGAAAAATTTACTTATTCCAAATCAATTTACTGTGCCTGATTGTCTCATCAAAGCGTTTAGGAAATTCCGATCGATAACGTTGATCAAGCGCATCGACCAGAATTCTTAAAGCACTCAATGAGCAATACAATCACAAAATCATCTTCTATATGATAAACATGTTTCTAAAAACTTTTAAAAATATTCTTTGCTCGTTTAAAGAACAAAAATCCAATTATACTTATAAATAAATCTTATGAAAAAAATTTGCAAAATTCTTTAAATTGCTATTTTCCATCCAAAATCAATAAATACAAAAATGGAATCATCGAGATATTCACAGAATACTCGATTCATAAAATGGATGAAATGAGCTAGACAAACTGAATGACATAACAAATCATTTATAAGAATTACAACGAGTGCGGAATGCGGTAAGTGGAGTGCTAACTTCCGCAACTCGTAGCCAAATGAAAACCAGTGGTAAGGTCGAGCTAAAAAGACCTTAACACTACTCAAAAGATTGCTTAAGTGATAACCTAAGACAAGACCAAAATGTCAGAAAATTCTCAAACTACAAAAGTGAGAGAAACAACACTTTCCTCGTCATGAGGGATTAAAGAATAAAATGATACCATCAAACTGGAATCGAAATCACAAAGAAAATAGAGACCTACCAAAATAGATGGAGACATACCTTATGCTCGAGGAGAACCACCAGGAGCATCTGCTATACTTGGCTTGCCTGGTTGAGAATTATTCGGAGCAATGGGACAAGTGGAAATACGATGGCCTTCCTTCTTGCAATAGCGGCAGAAGAGAGGCTTAGGACAAGCACGAATCATATGATCAGGGGAACCACAATCGAAACACTTCCGAATGGAAGGTGTTCCAGCAGACTGAGATGGAGAATCAGATTCAACGGACTTTTTTCTTCTTGGAAGGGAAAAATTCCGGCTCATCCAATGGAGACCGCTTTTTGTTGGGGTTCTTGCAAACCTCAACATCATCACTACTATCACACTCCCCCTCGATGGCTTCGCGATGAAGTGCAGAATCAACTAACTCCTCAAAGGAAAGCTTAAGCTCAAGCAATAAAGACTTCTTCAGATATTTCCTAAGACCAGATACAAACTTCAGATTCTTCCTATAAGAAGTGCTAATGAATTCAAGACCATACATAGATAAGACCTCGAAAGATGCAACATATTCAGAAACGGGAGACTCCCCTTGCTTCAACTCAAGAAAGCGCCGGGACAACAAAGCTTTCTCAGATTCAGGAACGAACTTGAGTTCGAATCGTTCCCGAAACTGAGTCCAAGAAAGAGCAGACTCATCAATCTCGGCTACAAGAAGCTCATACCAATCAAGGGCATGCTCTCGCAATAAGCTAGAAGTTACAAGAACTCTATCATGATTAGAAATATCCATTCTAGAGAAGATACGTTCGCACGTGCGAAACCAAGCTTGGGTCTCAAGAACAGACTCGGAGCCTTTAAACGGCTTTCCTCCAAGATGAGTAAAATCACTGCACAAGCGTGCAAAGGTAGACTTGCGAGGTGGAGACACTCGAGCAGGAACTGGAGGCTGAGTGCTCCTAAACAACTCCATAAACTGATCGGCAGACATATAAACGCCATCCGGATGCGAGCCGCTAGATTGCCCAGCACCCGAGCGTCGTCCTCTGCCTCTTCCAGCCATAAGCTGAAAGTTGAAGAAGATAAAGATTAACTACAAGATAGATATTTCAATAAGGAATACTACGGAATAAAATATATTCCTAGACGTATTCCCCAAATCCTATCTACCCCAAAAACACGGAGGGAATAAAAGCACGATGATTCAAAGATCTGTAACACTTGTTACACTTTGATGTACCGTAATATGTGCTTCTGTTCCGTGTTTATCATATTTTGTTCTGAACGCAGCTCTGATACCACGCTGTGACGCCCCACCTCTATACCCACGTTAGCAAAGAGTATTGTATAGATAATACCGTCTGCTAACACGGAGAATAAGGCTGGATAGGAGCGACCATCTGTAATCTTACCTTAACTATTCACGAAACACGTCGAAAAGTAGAATCACAAACAGTTCGACGTATTCAATAAATATTTAAAGCAAGACTACAATGACTATAGGATCTATCAGAACAGAATATAACAACTCAAATGTAATATACACCACAAAATAGTAAATCATCACATACACATATATAGATACATAAAAGAGTATACAAAATAATACATGTCAAGTGGTATAGCAAACCACAATATACAGACGAGTCAATATAGCACATGTCAGAGTTACAACATATAAGGACTACAAGAAAGCTAAGACAAAAAGAAACTAGCGGAATAGTCCATGCGGAAGCAAAAGAGGCTAAGTCCAAAGCACCTAACCTGAAACATCTCGGTCTGACCCGAGTATAAAATACACGTGTCGGTCTAGATAACAAATCAGTTGAATAAACTGAACAACAATAAACCTGCAGAGTCATATAGTATACAACAAATATCTCTATATGAGATAACACACTCATCTAACATAAGATGAACAAAACAAAACAAGCCTCATATCATCGGCAACTCAAATAAACAAAGGATATCATATCCCAAATCAAGCCAAAAGACAAATAACGAATACCAATAAAGGTATACAAGTTCCACTAGATTATCGCTACATATCAGGCGGCTCAAAGAGACCAACACCGAAAGGCGAAACACTAGGGAATATACATATCAATCAAAACAACAAAAGATGCTCGAGCTCAGTACTGTATAAACAAGGATCCATGAGCCCGAATGCTCCAAACCCAAATATCACCCATGAGGCACATAAGGCCAACATCAGAGCGATACTATATAGGGCAACAAACCCGAAGGCACACACCCGTAGGTACAAACCCGAAGGCCACATACCCGAAGGCAACATACCCAAAGGCAACAAACCCAATATCACTCATGCGGCATATAAGGCTAACATCAGAGCGATACTTTATAGGGCAACAAACCGTAGTGGTGAAGGTCAGAGACCCAGTACTGGACACCACTAACTGGCGGAATGTGTCACAACTCTCGAAGAGGAACCCGAAAAGTGTTAACGTGCGTCCCATAACCACTCGTTCGCACTAAACGGTTTACTATCCATTAGTCATTTTCACACTCAAAGCATTACAAAGTTCACCTCATCTCATCGGTAAACCAGACACAAGGGTCAAAACGATCAATCGAATAGGTCGGGGATTAATCGGAAAGATAAACGCAGGGATTCATGGTCCATGTTTTACCTAACCATTTAATCACCTTTCCACTTCGTTCGAAGTGCAAAAATGTGTGTGTTTAAATAGAAATTTATAAAGCGGAGAAGGGAGCTTTTAATACGATTTAGAGGGATTATTTATTAAAATCGTGAATGAAGTCAAAAGCAAGTTATCAAAGCCAAAGATGCAATAACAACCATTAAAAACCAACTTGAATCGATAAGGTTTGGAAAATCTATCAAAACGATCAAAAACAGGCAAAACAGGCAAAATAGCAACAGGTCGGTCGGCCGCCTACAGGGCTCGGTCGACCGGACACTGTTCATAAAAACTCTCGGGAAGCAGGTCGGTTGACCGGACTTACTGGGTCGGTCAGCCGAAGCCAATTTCCTGCACCCAAAACATAAGCAAAGAAGTGGTCTGGAAGCAGGTCGGTCGACCGGAGCCTGCGCTCGGTCGGCCGAAGGCTGTTTTCCAGCACTTCTTTCCCTTATCAAATGAATTCCAAATCTTTTTTAAATCAAAGCAATAGCACATGAATATTTGTTAGGAAATCATACCCAACATCAATGATAGCAAGAGAGGTAGATGTGAGTTAAAAACTCACCTTTTTACACAAAAACAAAGGAGAAGAAGCATAATTGCAAGGAGAAGATCAACCAATCTCCACTTCAACTCAACAAGCTTCAATCTAAGATCAAAACAAGTATTTCCTAAATTTAGGTTTAGGAATTTCTGAGATTGAAGAGAGAAAGAGATAGAGAAGATGAAGAGGAGGCTTACCAATGGCTTCTACTTGATTTTGGAGCAAGGATTCAAGCTTTGCAAAGGAAACTAGGGCTTGGAGTTTCCTAATTCTTTTTCTCTTCCCCCATTTCAGTTTTTACTGAAGAAATGAAATGAAATGAGAGTGAATGGAGAGGAGAGGGCTGAAGTAGAGGGGTTAAGTGGGTTTAGTTAGCTAGTGGGCTGAACCCAAACCCAAAACCCAACTAGAAAAAGTAGCCAATTACGACTTACTCCAAACATATCGAAGCTTATACTTAAAAAGATTGCAAACGACATTTTGAACTCAATGGAAGTGGTCTTGAGCTCCAATTCGACCGTTTGCAAAAAGTGACATTTCGGACCCCAAAATCCGAATAACGACGCCATATTTAAATCAAACATTTAAATATGTAATCGTTAAATAGGCGGGTTGTTACATACCCTCAGGGGGCCCTACCCCCAAATAACCTTGTTGTAACGATTCCTATTTCGACCATTACCAAGTTGTGAGGCTCCAACGAAGTCTCGACCACAAAGCTATGCTTTACAAAAAATCCATGCTTTGATCAACAAATGATCAGCACCATTTCGTATACAACATTACCAAATTGGGAATGTATCACTAGTAACCATCAACTACATAACCTCTAAGCTCGTACGTCTTAGAGAAGGGTGTCAAGCTAAGAGAATAAGTTCTCCGCCACCACACAGAAATGTATTTGATAGAAACAATCTTTACATCTCAAAGTGGAACGTCTGACACACATCCATACAAGTCTGTTCCGGGTTCGAGCAGAACCGAAGGCACTTCCAAAGAATCCCTTGCAATCCATGTATTCACAATCCCGATCGGACTCTCCATCACGTATGGAGATCTCTATACCGTAGCTACACAATGTAGAGTCATTTTATGGGTAATCTTTTCATTCTCAAAAATACCCGGTCTTCACCACCGGTCTTCAAATGTTATCCAAAATTATGTTGTATCATTATTCGGAACGAGTTATATGACACAAATTCCTCTCCCGACTAGACCGAATAATGAGCGCAATATTTTGAAAAGCATATGGATATTGGGATCTTAGTTCAGTCACAACTTATTACCCAGAACTTTTCTTTCAAATGGTTTAAACAAATTACCATTTTCAAATCTTTAAACAAAAAGATTCACTTCACAAAGTTCACCAATCTTTAACAAAGATTCATTCATAGTTTTCAAAACTACCTCAATTCCAAATCTTTTATACATAAGATATACCTTTAAGATCCTCTTTTGTTTCAAAACAAGGTTCAACAATCTTTCACAAAGATATATTCATAGCTTTCAAAAAAAATTCATTTCAAACTTGAAATCTTTTCAGGAAAAACTGGAAGTTTTTTCGTTATAAGAAAGCCATTATTATTTAAAAACAAATACTTTTCGTTTCGGACAAATTCGATCAAGTATGCACAAGTTATAGCCTTTAAAGTATAAACTTGGGTTAATTTTAAATTTCCAAAATAATACTTTTAAAATAATTTAAAGATGGTTTAAAAACCATATATATTATATAACTTGTATCATCACTTTTTAACCCATATTATCCTAAATAATTTTCAAATCTTAAACAAGATATATTCTATTCAAACTAAATTCAATTTCAAATTCCCCATTTCAAAAGCTTTCCATATTCAGTTCAATTGCTTTTCCAAAACCATTTGGATTCAAAATTCATCTTTCGAATAAATAATATTTAAATTCAAAATATCCGTGACTTAACCGATTTCCTCGTGAAATCCATATTTGTGTGTATATGGTTTAGTCTAGGGGTTTTACACAATAGTGCAAGATTATCAATCATCATAATCAAAGCGTAGCAATATCGATAAGCGGTATAATCCTATAACACTTATCTTCATTCACAGATTCACAAATAAATAATATAAATTCATCATAGATAGAATAAATTACATTCATCATAGGTCAAATCAAAATAATTCATATCATAGAGCATCACATACCAGGGATATCAAACATCCCAAACATTCAATACAATTCAAACATTCATAAGTAAGATCAATTAATTACCTGATCAATTTAAATCAGATTAATTACTTATAAATAATTTACTAATCCTAGTTAATTAACCATTAATTAATTACAAAACGTTAACTAATTATTCTTTAATTATTTATTAATAATAAAATAATTAACCCTAAATTATTACTTAATCAACCTTGATTAATAAATCAATTAACCCTTAATCAATAAATAATTAACCTTTAAATTATTAAATTATTCTTTAATTATTTATCCTTAATTAATTACATTAATTAATTAACCTATAATTAATTACCATTTAACTAATTATCCTTAATTAATTAATTACAACAAGTGATTATCCCTAATCCCTTATATCATAAATTAATTACACTGAGTAATTATCCTTTAATCGCTTGATTAATCCACTTTAATCATAAAACAATTTATCTTTAAGTAATTAATTACCTTTAATTACTTATAATAAATTAATCAACCTTTAATAAATTAATAACATTAACAAATTAACCTCAAATTATATTAATTAATTAATCATATTAATTAATTATCCTTAAAAGTAATTACACAAAGTATTAACTTTACTTTAATTACACAAAGTAATTATTCTTACCTAATCACTTAATTATATCCTTTTAACCTTATTAAATTAAGATGAATAATTGAAATTATTATTATACAAAATCATTTAAGATCTTCTTAATTAATTAAGGATTACACATTATATTTTTGAAAACACTTGTTAATTAAATATAAAATTATTAATTACCAAAACAATTTTGAAAACATTTCAACTTTCGAATCTTTGAAACTTGTTTTAAATTTGTTTATAATTTTAATTTGAAAACTTTGTCAATGTTTCTTTTAGAAAATTTGTTTAACCAATTTACGTTAAAATTTATTTAAAACATTATATCCTTTAATTACCACTTGATTACAATTCTAAATTAATTTTTAAATAACTAAAGATTGCCTACACCTTTCATTACAATTCTAAATTAAGTTTTAAATAATCTTCAATATATATATATATATATATATATATATATTGAGTGATATCAACTTATAGAATAATATAAATATCCCAGCGATTCAACTGTCGGACACGTCAGAAATCACGTTATATGCATGTTTACCTATGTATTTATTTCTCACGTCTATTCGGGTTTCTTTAATGTTCCACGTCTATTTTATACACATATCGTACAAGTTTTATTGCTATATAACTTTTATATTTCATATTACTTATATGATAGTCTTACGTATAATATATCGTAAATTAAATCTTATCTAATTAATTTTAATCAATTAACTCTTTAATTAATTTTAAATTAGCATCCAATATAACTTTTATATTGGACATATCTACCACAACTTTATAATGTATACTATAATCTTTATAGTGTAACACACATATATCATGTATATGTGTATTTTATTTAATTAATTAACCATTAATTAATTTATTCAATTAAACAATTTATATTAAAATTTATTAATTTCAAAATTTATCTTGTATACATACATGCATACTTGTGTTATAAAATAAGATAACATATATCAACATATATAGTACATGCATGTATGAATTAATTAATTAACATATTTAATTAATTTATTTTATCAATCTTATTAATAAATTTAAAGTTTGAAATTATTATATAAAATTTTCAAACATTTGGAAAATATCATTATACTTTCAAGCATTTTGAAAACCTGTGTAGCATTATAATTTTTAAAATAAACATGTTTTATTTTAAGTTTAACTATTAAATTTAAAATATTTTACATTAGTTGTCAAAACGATTTTGAAAATTAGCCCAAGGCCCAAATTAAGTTGGGCCTTTTCTATTGGGGGCACCTTTGGGCTCACTTCACCTTTCGGGCCAAGCTGGTAATCAGGTAGGACAGGGTACTTGATTACCCAATTTCAATCCAAGACATTATCTTTCTAGACACCGTATTTAGTGGGCAAGCTTAGTTAGTTAGCCGTAATATGACTAATTTAGATCGCATAGGCTATTGGGTTTTGATACCATTGTTCGAACTAGACTAGCCCGTAGTGGAAGTTATGGTTGAATTTCAAAAAAATTACCCTATTGGATCTTTTATTGGGCCTATGAAGTCTAACTGAATTAGAACGTTTTAGGATTTCATTTAAATAAAATCATTTATTTTATTTCAATTCAAATATATTAAGATATGAAATTAATTTGATTTGATTTAGTTTATACATAAACATATCATATACATATATGCGTGAGTGCATGTGTAACATAATAATCCGTGAAAGGTATAATATGCACATATGTAGATGTTTGGATTTACATCACAACATACATATCAGCTTATTTTGTATGTCATGTATGTTGTCCATATATGGGCATCTATGTGTGCTTACAATACACACGCATATGTATGTACAAATATATTTTATATAATATATGAACATAAAACATTTATATATAGATAAATATATATAGTAAAAGAGAGAAAATTATTAAAAATTATTTATAATTCAAAATTAACTTAGCTTTGCAAACATAATAAATTTAGTATTTTAATTTGTATATATTTTGAACAAAATACTATTTTCATCCATACATAATTAACATAAAATAATCTATTGATGAAAATTCAAATTTACAATTTTAGAAAATAGGATCATAAATAGAGCTTAGAAAAAACCTGGAGATTTTTCATAGATACATTGATTTTGACAATAATTATTTAATACAAAATAATATATTATTAAAAATTAAAATTTTAAATTTCAGAAATTCTAGGACCATGATTGAAAGGTTACTAAAAAGTTTGAAGAATTTTTCAATTAAATTATTATTTTTAATAAATCATAAACATTTTTTATAAAATAATACTAATTATTAAAAATAATAAAATTTATTGGAAAATTCCTAATTTTTTCTATACATTTCTGAAATGATATAATATTTTTTAAAAATATAAAATTTAATTTTTAATGTAATAATTATTTTATATATAATAAACAATTCAAAAATTCTATAAACGTTAATTTAAAAATATGAATACATGTATGATAATTAATTTTAAAATTTGTAAATTCATTTTATATATAAATAAATATACTAATTTTCTGATTCACATACATACATACATACATACATACATATATATATATATATATATATATATATATCTTATATATGCATATATGCTTTTATGAGAGTGAAATATACACTAATATGTATATATATATATATCAATAAATATGTATAAAACAATTACTAATGACAAAAATGGATTTTGTACAGTAAACAACATTTGTCTATACATAAATCAAATAGTGTAATAAACAAATTATGCACATAACCAAACTGATTTGTAACAATTATATCTACTTACAAAAATCTCGCATAACTAAACATATAGTAGCAATATATTTAACCACATGAAATTGCTCATTATAGGATCATGTAATATAATTTAGTTACTGTAATATGAATCAAAATTACCAATTTAATGATGCCTTTGAATCCACGTTGAAGCAATGACTTCCCTTTTTTTATTGTTCTTGATTCGTTAAATTGCATGTCTGAAATCACCGACTTCTAATATCGAATTGTATTATTTTAATTTGAAATATATTTAAGAATTTTTGAGTGGATTGAGAGCTATGTTTTAACCAGTAATGTAGAAGGTAATGGTGGCTAAAAAAAGTCTTTTTTCATTATTTCTAGACACACACACACATAGGGTTGTATTAGAGAGAAACAAGAAAAACCTTTTAATCCAATCTCGCCTGATCTCAACCCATTATCTCCAAGCGAATTTCCTATGTTTTAGCCACCCCTAGACCTTTCCAAAACCGAAATTTTACAGCCCTAATGATGGGTCTTAAACCCATCTAAACCCAAGCCAAAATACTATGCAATTAAATCTAATTTAGTCACTTGCCAATATTGTATATCGATCGATATATTTATACCTATTATAAATATATATATATATATATATATATATATATACAGAATTATTTATTTCCCAAATCATATTCAAATTTTATAATTAAATTTTCATATATATTTGTTAATTTATGACAATTATAAACTAATTAAATCGTTTGGTCTTAAGGGAATTCATTGTGTAACTCTTGGGTGTAAATTTAGTCAGCGATTAACATCGAATTATTCTTATGTTAACGTTCACACGTCACTTAGAAGGTGGTGTGATATTAAGGCCAAATTTATCGCTTATTCATTTTTGTTAAAAATCCAATTTTACTTTAATAAGCGTTACCCGGTTGCGACATTTGTTTACACCAATTCTCTTTGTCAAAACTCTATCACTTTGGACTTATGGAATTTGGTAATGGTCAAAATCCTACCCTCATCCACATTTAACTTTATAGTCCAAATACAAAGTCCATTGTTCAATAATAACAATTATTCGTAACCGAAATGCTCTGGCCAGAGACTTCGACTTTGAGTTGACTTGAGTTTACTATAATACTAACCGCATATAACTAAGGAGACGAATCCTCTATTGAATAGCGCTTCACTTCCAATACTTCCACTCGACCCAACTATAGTCACTCGATGGATGTCATGCCATGGATGGGCTGTAATCAAAGTGGAGCTTTCATACTGAAAATTCAAAGTATTTTCAAGTCGAGAGAACTGTGTAAATCAGTCACATCGATATTTTTTGTTTGACCTTAGTTATATTAACCAATGGTAAACTATCGAGCGAGTCGTTCCATAGTTATCCAGTAACAATTAGTACATAACCCCTAGGTTCCTCCAGTAGTCATGAGTAATATACTGTCCAACATTTGTAGAGCGTTATGTACTCCAGTCTCAACTGATACATCGATATCCAATCTCGATGCATCTTGACTAGGAACATTTAAAATGGTATATTTGTTTCGTTGTGATAAATTACTCACGGTTACGCCGCTTTGTACTACTATCACAAAATATACCACTTATGGATTTTCTATTAAATAAATTTTTAATTACGTTAATTAATGCGCGTGAATTGTTTTCCATATAAATTGTATATGTTTAAATTAGTCAAAAAATGATTTTTTTTTATTTTCTAGCGATATTAAGATTCATATATTTTTAAAGAATTATTTTGAATTTGTAGATTAAGTTTAAGTTTAGATCCTATTTTTAGAAACATTTTGAATTTGTAAAGCATATTTAATTGTTAGATCTTATATTTAGGAGCGTTTGAATTTATAAAACAAATTTAATATTAGATCCTACTTTCAGGTCATCTTTACTAATAGTTGTAATATCTTGGGTGTCACACTTTTTTGGTACCCACGTGAACTATCAAAAATGCCCTTCTACAAATATTATTAAATATTAATATCACTTAAAAGTAGGATCTAACAGATAAGTTTCCTTTACCAATTCAAAACGTCCCTCTACGGATATTATCGAAATCTTAATTTCACATAAAATTATGATCTAACAAATTAACATTTTTTAAATTCATTTTCTATTAATTAATAGCAAAAATAAAAATTCAAACTAATAAAAATTAAATTCGTTCTTTATTAATTAATAATATAAATAAAAATTCAAACTAATAAAAATTAAATTCGTTCTTTATTAATTAATAATATAAATAAAAATTCAAACTAACAAAAAAACCAGATGTTGCAATTTAGAAAGAACAATTAAAACTAACCGCACATCATTTTAACACAAAAATATGACTATATATTTCTGCAAAACATTTTTTTCGAATGAGTTAAACCTATACAATTTGTAAAAAAAACAATTCGTGCGCGAAGCGTGCCATCATCACGTGCGAAGCGCGTGCCATACCACTTGTTAATAATAGTTGTAATAGCTTCGGTGTCACACTTTTTGGTATCAACGCAAACTACCAAAAATGCCCCTTTATATATTTCTTTAATCTTAAATGCTTAAAAGTAGGATCTAATATTGAATTTCTTTTATAAATTCAAATGTCCCTGAAAGTAGGTTCTAACAATTTAACATGCTTTACAAATTCAAAACGCTACTAAAAGTAGGATCTAAAATTAAACTTCATTTACAAATTAAGAATACTTCTTTACGAATATAGAAATCTTAACATCACTTGAAAATTGTAAATAATTTTTTTTAGTGATTTAAACATATACAATTTATAAAAAAAAAATTATGCGCGTAGTGCGTGCCATAAGACTCGTGATTAAGTTTTGATAATATATAGAGGTGCGTTTTTGGTAGTTCACGTTGATACCAAAAAGTGTGACACCTAAGCTATTACAACTATTATTAGAGATAATCACATTATATCAAGTATATAACAGGAAGAAATACATTTTATTTCGAACAAGATTGGTCAACGAGTTAGATATATGTAACAAATTACATAATTGCTCCTAGGGCATACTCTTAACTCTATAATCCTCAACTGCCTTCTTTACCTTATCCGTCACCTTGGCGACCTTCTTTTCTAACTTCCACCTCCGTTATTGCTTCCTCGATGCCTTCTGAGCCTGCTCCTTCTTTTGGACCTCATCTTCAAGTTCTAGACATTTGCCCATATAGGATGCAGCAGTGGGCGACCTGAAAAATCAGTATTGGAAAAAAATCCATAAAGCAAAAATTAAAATAAGTTTCAAAGATTACAAGAGGGGAGTCACGTACGCTCACATTGGTCATGGACTCCATGTTCTGTCGGCTCCATCTAGACCTTGGCCGGTGAGAAGAAGTTAAGATCCTACGAATGTGAGCTAGAACAACCTCAACAGTGGGTCCAGGTCCTCATGGTCCTTGGATCGGTTGAGCTCCATAGACACTTCCCCCAACTGCTCCTCCTCTTTCACTTGAGCCTGTCTTTCTACATCATAAATGAGCGCCTCCTTGGCAAAAAGTGTGCGGCCATCCCTAGATGATCCCCCTAGCCCTCATATTTCCATGTTGTTAAGGAAGTGCTGGATTCCATGTTTAGGACCGAGTTCAACATTCTTCGATTCGAGCAAGGATGTCTTTGGCACTTGAATCAAGGAAGTCTGGATGGTTGAATCGATGGTGTCAAAGGATTCGAAGTTGAGCTTGTCTGCCACTCAAAGAACAAAAATAATGATCATCTCAAGTACAAGAAAAAAGAGATAAGTGCAAGTAAATTTACTACCATTTGAGCATGTCCAACCTTGCTTTTAGACAAGGAGCAGATATGATGAGATCAAACTGCTAACATAGATCGATCGATCCTAATGCAGGACTTGCTTAGTGGCACAACATCTTATCTAGGATACACATGATCATAAGTGGGATATGGCATGGAGGAGTGAACTGCGTCCCTACCGATGCCCTATTCTTGTAACCCTCCCTTGCACTACTTTTGTCGAAGCTCTCCTCGTTATCCCAATCATTGACGACGTCTCACGTTGTCAACATCACATCACTAAGATTTCAATAATCAACTTGTTGCCAATCTTCCTATCCCTTTCCATGAATAGTATCATCATATCCTCAGTTCTCGTTCATAATCAAGATCTTCCAAAGGGTTATGGAATTTGATCTTGGCATAATCACACTTTTCCTTGTCTGGTTTTCTTGATGGGGTGGCCCTCTCTACAACCGTAGTCTAGGTTCCCCTCATCAGCATGACCCCGTGGAGGTTGCGATTAGTCACTAAGACCTTTAGATCCTGGGCATTATCAACAGCCGCTTCAACCGCTTGACATACTCACTCAACTTAACGAGAGTGGAGTTGACAAGATCAAAAGAAGCACTTACCAAAGCATAAGTTAAGCAAAGGAAAGGAGGAACAAAGATAAAAGAAAAGAGAATGGTAAAGAGGACTTACTACAGGGTCGAAACGTAGTGTGTTTTGATTCAGAGTTGAATCCGTAAGGGACGAATAAGTATTTCCTCATCCAGCGTAGGCAGCCTTAGTAAGGATGCTCTTCAAAATAACAAGCTTGTTGCTCGCTTGGAAATGGAAATAAGTGTCGGTTAGGTATCTGACTTCCTTTTGAAATCAAAAGAGCACATTGACAATTTGAGCGGTCGACGTAGGAAGTTTAAGGTTGGTGCAAGCCACGTAGAGCCAACATGGAAACATATAGCTATTAGGAGGGGGATGACCAGGTGCAACCCAAAAAGCATTAAGGATGGAGATGAAGTAAGGATGAAGAGTAGCATGACCCCGACCTTAAAGTAGCCAAGCGAACATGTAGAGAAACCTAGGGGAGGATGGTCCGGTCGATCAACGGTTGTGGGATATCTCACCATCCATTGTTGTATCCATGACCGGCCAAGCTCTTAGCCAAGTTTACCATTCCCTCTATTTGCTCAGAAGTTTTGAGTCAAGAGACAACATTCGAGGCAGATCCAAAGGTTTTCATCTAAAATGTGAGAGGACTAAGTTAAACAAGTCACAGGCATATAAGCTTAGAAAAACCCATGGGTAACGCATTGGGAGGGAAGTTGGACAACTGTCTTCACGGCATGCCTGGCAGGGCACTCCATGAAGGTTGGCTCATAACTCAAGCACTAAGTTTTGCAGGCCATACGATCCACATTTATAATTTTATATTTTACTTGAAGCCTAAGTCTATTAATTTGGGCCTAAAACTATAACCTAACTTTAATACTAACATCAATACATTTTTTAAAAATCATAGGCCAGGAAAGATCACAAACGTCGATTGACCACAATTGACATGACATCGACGATTGATCAATGTTCAAAAGGTGACAAGAAAAACATGGATCCGCGCCAAGCAACGACACAAAATCAAAATTTAAAACAATGCTTCAAACAACATCGGAAAAACCAAGCAACAAACAAAAGCTTCTCTTTCCAATGTTGAAAATGCCATTAACGCAAAGAACATAAAGAAGAATCGAAGATAAAAGTTCTCACTATTTTGCAAAGAAGAAGATGAAAGTTTTAAAGGTTTTTAGAGTTTTTGGATGTTTTATACGGGCAGAAATTGCTAAAAGCTTCGTGTTAA
Organism: Allium cepa; assembly: GCA_030765085.1. Taxonomy (NCBI): domain Eukaryota; kingdom Viridiplantae; phylum Streptophyta; class Magnoliopsida; order Asparagales; family Amaryllidaceae; genus Allium; species Allium cepa. Next base: position 878,084,019 of record CM060931.1, on the reverse strand, counting down.
AGAGTGAAGATTAAGAAGATGAGAGGTATTTATACACCTACCCCTTCAATCACAGCTGTTGTAATCAAAAGATCGTCAGATCTTGACACTTTAGGTATAATCAATGTAGTTGTCACATCACACATGTTGGAAATGTGATCTTCCTTGCCACATTTGGAAAAGTGAATCGTCTTAGCCAATTTCATAGTGCCATGTGTGGCGGAAAATGCAAAGTGGGTACAATCGACGGGATCTTTGTGATATGGTAAGCCCATCCCTCCTCACAGGGATGTGCTTGAGGGGCAAAATGTTGCTAAAATTTTTTCGCAAGTATAATCAGTCGGCCAGCACATCAACACTGGCCCAGATCCATGCTAGCAAGAACTTCTTGGCCTGGCCTAGTTCAATCCGCCTCATGTTTCATTTGGTTCCATCCCAGCAAATTCAATAAGAAAGTCATCGATTAATCGACTTGGACTCCTAAATCTGGTCTGGTCCGACACGAGTCGACACAGCATCTTATATGACTTACCCAGCTCAAAGCGATCCATCTATGGTCTGGCTTTCTCACCCTAGTTAAGGCTAGTCCGAAGCAGTTTGCCTCATCACCACGTCTCAGTTGGTTTCTTCAGGCTCCAACCTTAGCATTTTCAGCTATTATTTCGTTAAGCTTCGACAAGAAGTAACCGACCGACACTATACACGAAGCTTCACTCTAGCCTTGTTCTTAGAGAAGTGTCCCAGATGTTGAAAACTATAGCCTAGTATGACTTAGTACACATACTATTGGTACTTGTATGTCAAAAGTGAATCAACTTCTGTAGCGTGCCGCCTTTCTAAGCACAAATCATGCACCCCATAGGAAATTACAGTTGACATGCTTCTTAGCCACATATTTGTATCTTCTTTCCAGTTGTCTTCCATCCTTCCAAGCAACCAAATCTATGACCGAAATAGTTCCCGCCTGTTTGCAGTACAATCTCAACTATGCACCGTCCATATCAGTTGCTATAAATACCTTTGCCATATAACATCAAAGGGGTTAGTTTTTATGCTTGGATTTCTCATTTACTGCAAGCAATTCCTCAAGCTCTTAAGTTTGGTACAACCATAAGATTAAGTGTTAAATTTTTTATTATTCTCTTGCAATTCCTTTTAATTGTAAGAGATAAACATTGTAAGAGATGTTGAATATGCGCTTATATGTTGTTGTTTGATGATAATAAACATATATATTCATTTAAATGTATTTGGTAATGTACTATTTTGTTTTTTCATAGTTTAAATAAATATTTGTTGAATAAAATTAAATTACACAGAATTCGAATTTGAATTCAAACAGAACAAGTTAAACAGATTTTGAATTCAAACAGAAATTTTATTCAAACAAATATTTTGAATAGTATGTATTTGGTTAGATAAATATTTGTTGAATAAAATTAAATTACACAGAATTCGAATTTGAATTCAAACAGAACAAGTTAAACAGATTTTGAATTCAAACAGAAATTTTTATTCAAACAAATATTTATTACAATTTTTGAATAGTACAATTTCAATCTCTCACTATACATATACATTTTTGATTACATCACGATTACATCACAAATATTTTTACATTGATAACCTCACTACATATCACTCACACTCGTATTTTTATCTTCAACTGCATTCCGGTTTGAATCCAGCATTTGAGTAATCTGCAAAAATATTTTCAAACGCAGTAAAATTGAAAGAGAAATATTTTTGAAATTTGAAAGAAACGATGATTTTGAAAACATTGTTTGCCTCAGTTATTTGGGTTGTTCGTCATCATTTTTGACTGTGCAATATCTATGCATATCAGTATTTTTATCAGGGACAGGTAACTATGAGTGGCTGCAGTACACACGTGTACATTCGTATACGTGTGCACTGCCTCGCCAACTCGTGTGCAAAAATCAAACAAAAGCACAGAAATCAAAAACAAGGTCAAACCCAAGATAGGTTCAACTCAAGGCAGTAGTGTATATGAACACAATCAAACTACAACAGGTCAGAGGTGAAAACAATGCAATACTGAAGTGATGAAGTGCATATAAACAACTGCAACACACATGCACGACTTATCACAGTGAAACTCAAGCAAGCCAGACCAACACTGCAACTCAAAATGAAACATGTATGCAGCATCAAGTCAGAACACAGTGAAAACTCGAGTCATAGTACAGGCCAAGACAACTGCATGCAACATGGAATGCAAAAACAATGCACCACTGCAAATTCAAACAATGTCCAAACAACAAACATGAAAATGAACCAAAGTAATACAGCAGCCCCAAACATCAGTGGACACAAACAGAAACATCAATGCAATGCAACACAAATGGGTTCACATATACCAAGCCACAACCAACAGTGCCAACATGAACATAATAGGTGAAGCATCACCAAAGACTCAACAGGGAACAACTAAATCAACTGCAACAACTCAAGTGCTACCAGTGAAACACAAATGAACGAATATCACAATGAATCAACAATACATGCAGGTGAACAGAAGACTTTGAATCAAAACATAATCAAGGCCAGTTGATAACAGGGAACACAAGTGTGGCAAATGCAATATGGTGAAGCAGCATTGATACAGCAAAGTCAGAGACTACAACATCAAAGTGCATTGCAACATGAACCAACTCGAAAATGTATCACTAACATATACTACAGGGATGAACACATGAGAATGGACAAGGCACAAATCAAGTCCAGCTACTAGTTGCAGACTCCAAGTTGCAGACTCAAAGCAAACATGACACCAAGCTACAAACTCAAATGCAAAAAGGAATAAAATATAACAATGCAAACTAATCAATGAGTAACACAGTGGACACAGCAACGTTCAAGACCAAAAAAAAAACCAAGTCGAAGTCGAGCAGAGAAATGCACAGAACCCGGTTGCAAATGACAACAAGTATGAAACCATGTCCAAATTGAAATACGCATCAAAACTCATGAATACACTAGCAAGTTTGCAAGCATATGAAATGCAGATTACAAAAGTACAACTACAAGATCAGTGTATCAAGTATGCATCTTTGAGAAAGTCAAAGCCGTAACTTTAGAAATCAAAACAATTTCAAGATGAACGAGTCAAGGCCGAAGCCAATTGTGAACCAGTCAAAATCAAAACCGTGATAAGCAAGGCAATTCAAAGCCGTGTGAATCAAGCTACTAGAAATACGAAATTGACAAAGTCAGATTTTATCACAAGCATCCAAGTGTAATCGAGTGGCTGAGATGAACAAATTGACAAATTCAAACACGAATTCGAACGCATATATAACCCAATCATCACTGGCAAATGAAATCATCGAGTTCAAGTATCAACTTAGAAAAGCAAAAGGAGACAGTACATACCGAATTCACAAGCAACGAACTCGATCGAGCAACTGCAAAACGAGCAATAGTCAACCATCAGAGAAGTAGCGAGCTAGGGCAACATATCTCAGATCAATTGAAGAAACCGAAGCCCTAATTGGAACAAAGAGCCGAAGCCCTAACTGGAACAAAGGGAACGAAGCCCTAATCAGAACGAAGCCGCCATTATTCTCACGAACGAGACAAAAAGGGGATCGGGCTGGAGATAACAAAAAAAAAAAAAAAAAAAATAAGGAACGGGTTTAAGTGGGCCGGCCTTATTTTCTAAAGGCTTTGTTTTTTTTTTAATTAGGGTTATTCTTAGGGTTTAGGGTTATTTATTTATGTGTCTTTTAATTATCGTTTTTATTTTTCGAATCAAAACTTTGTAAATCACCACCTAGGGTTTAGGTAGTGTCAGATTGTCTAGTTAGAATTAGTTCAGTGAGCAGGGTGTGCGAGTTTGCAAAATTCTATTGTAGGCGGGAGCAGAGTTTGCGAGTAAGCGAAGCTCTATAGGCGGGAGGCAAAGTTTGCAAGTAAGCGAAACTCTATAGGCGGAGCAGGGTGTGCGAGTCTAGTAGAGTGTTTGTGAGCGTGGAGCAAATGTTTGCGAGCAGGGTGTGCGAGTCTAGTAGAGTGTTTGTGAGCGTGGAGCAAATGTCTGCGAGTCTAGTAGAGTGTTTGTAAGCGTGATACTGTTTAATTCTAATAGAAATCTGTGAATGCAGCAGTAGGCAGGGGTTGCCGAAGCTGGGTAAATTTTGTGTGTGATTTACTTTACTGCATATTTATTTCTGTAGTTTATTTCTGCGTTTGAATCGAGAAAATTTGCCATAACCCTATTCACCCCCCCCCTCTAGGGTTAATCTAGATCCTACAAGTGGTATCAGAGCCTGGTATATTTTGTTTAACTCTAGAGTCATGAGTCTACAAAATAATGCTTTTTCTGAGGGGCAATCTATTGCTAGGCCACCCATGTTTAACGGGAACGATTATGCTTATTGGAAAGTTAGGATGAGTATTTATCTTAGTTCCGTTGATTATGATGTTTGGGATATTATTGAAACTGGCTATAAACCTCCCACTATAATCGTTGGTGGTACAGAGATTCCTAAACCTAAGGATAGGTGGGATGCTAACGATAAGAAATTGAAAACGACAAATGCTAAAGCCATGAATGCTTTGATATGTGCTCTTGATAAAAATGAATTTAATAGAATTTCTCATTGTACAACAGCACAGGAAATATGGCATACTTTGGAGGTGACACGCGAAGGAACTTCTCAAGTCAAGGAGTCTCGGCTAGCCCTATTCAGCAATGAATACGAAAACTTTGTGATGGACAAAGGCGAGAGCATAAAGGATATGTTTGGATGCTTTTCAACCTTGGTATACAATGCTAGAGCGCTTGGGAAGGTATTCACTGAGGTAGAGCTTGTGTGGAAGATACTACGAGTTTTACCAATGAACTTTGAGGCAAAAGTCACAGCAATCCAAGAATCGAAAGATCTGAGCAAACTAAGCATGGAGGAGTTGATTGGCAACTTGATGACATATGAGCTTGAGTTAAAAGCAAAGGAAGAACGCAACAACTCCGAACCAAAGAAGAAGACGATTGCCTTAAAAAGTAAAGAAGAAAGCGATGAAGAAGATCCAATTGAAGAGCTTGCAATGGCTGTCGATAATCTTAGAAGATGGTCTAGATTCAAGCCACGCAAGAAGAAAACAAAGGGCAATAGGTCAAAGGATTCCGAAAATTCTGATAATGAACTGACGTGTTATAACTGCAACAAGCCTGGCCACATCAAACCAAAATGTCCACTTCTCAAAAACAACAAAGAAAAGAAAAAGGCGAAGAAGGTATTTGCAGCGACTTGGGATGATGAAGAAGGAGAGGAAGCTTCGGATAGCAGCTCAGAGGAGGCTAACTTGTGTTGCATGGCAAAATCAGAATCAGAAGCAACCTCCGACGAATCTAGTGAGGAAGGTGAGTTTTCTTATAAAGAACTTGTTTTTATGTGTTCTGATCTTACTAAGGTAGTGGATACTCTTGAATCTAAAATTGAAAAACTGAAATCTGATAGGAGAGAATTTGCTCGTGAAAATTTAGGTTAAAAACTGAACTTGAAAATATTCAAAACCTAGAATGTAAAAAATGTAAGATTTTAGATTCAGAATTATCAAAACTGAGGAATAACTTTGAAAGTCTTGAAAATGAAAACTTGAATCTTAAGAAAATCATCGACACTAGGAGAAAGGATTTTATTAATCGATGCACCTCACTTGTTACTGAAAACTCAACATTAAAAACCAAAGTCCAAAATCTTGAGAAATCTTTGAATAACTTTTCAAGAGGCGAAAAATCTTTCAACATGCTATTGGGAAATCAAATTTTTGCTAACAATAGAAAAGGACTAGGCTTTGGGAAATCACAAAATGATGATAATGCAAAAAGTAAAAGTGTTTTTGCTCGATATGAAATAATTGGAAATTATATTGAAAATCATAGTCATAGGAACACAAAATTTAATCAAGTCAATTTAATGAGCTCGTTTTGTAGAGAATTTGGACATAATCGAAATAATTGTTGGTATAGACCCAAACACGTGAAAACTATACCAATTTGGGTTCCAAAAGGCACAAATATAAAATCTTTGAAAGTCAAACAAATTTGGGTGCCAAAAGGAACAGATATAAATAGTTTTGGGTCTCCAAAAACATATTTTTCATATTCTGCCACTAACAACAATGGACCTATAAAAACAAATAGGTCACATAAATCTTTTATCGTGTAGGTATGGTGGCAGGCTAAGGAACAACAATAGTGTTCTCTGGATTTCGGCTGTTCCAGAAACACAATGGGCGACAAAGCAAAGTTCCTTAGCCTAGTACAAAGGTGACAGAATCACAATGGACAATGACGAAAAATTATCGTAAAGGTAAAACAGGTAAATTTATTTTTGAACGATATATCAAATGTGATAATCTGCGCCATATTCTGAATTAAAATCAGCCAATATTGAGATGAATAAAAGATGACAATTTCGATTCTGATTTTTTCGAAATGGTTGGCCAATTATGCATTTATGCCAAAAACACTACAATCCTTGAAATACTTTATAACGGTTAATTTGGATAGCTGATGGTATTTTTTATTGATTGACGATAATATTTTTGGCTAAATCTATATTCATGGTTTCTTCTATTTACATGGCTTCAACTTAAAATCCTAATGAATTCTATTTAAAAAAAAATGTAAAAAGGATTTTAAGAAATTTTTTGACTTATTCTTATTTATGACATTAATTTGTGCTTAATTGATGACCAATCAGATTTTCAATTTTGAACTAATTTATATAAATTTGTTCGGTCAAATGCTGGTTACTCATGCTACACGTAGATATATTGGTTCTGACATTTTGATCACTGCTTGTAAATTTGCACGATTTCAAATTCATGAGAAAAAGGATTTTAAGAAATTGTTTTTGAAATAATTATGATGTTGATTGACTATTGATTACTCATGAATATAATTGTTTATTCTATGGTTTCTGAAATTAACATCATGATATTTGTTTGAATGTTAACACGACTTAAATTCAAATTCAAAAGAAGGTTGTTATGTTTGAAATTTTTGGTGCACACTTCATGGTTCAACGAGTGAATATTGAGTGAAATTTAAATTCAGATGCAGATTACAATGGTAATATAGTTGATAGAAAAATTACTAGTGGAACGTGATTAATTTTTTTTTAACATTCATTTGCTGCATCGTTTTTTTTAAAGAAAATATCTGCATATTTTTTTCATTTGAAATAATTTTCAATTAGCAGAAAATTTTCTTATAAAATCCCCTCGAGAAAATCATGTTTGACCATATTTACAGATTAATCATTTTTGAAAAATTGATTTTATAATGTTTAATTTGATTTTAAATGACAAATTTTTGACTAATCTAACTCTCTTTGATTATCGAAAAGATGAATAGTGATTGAAAAAGAGATGAGTGTTGATATTTATCATATATTATAACTCGAGAAAGTATAATTAGAAAATTTCTTTAGAATTTCATAACAAGAGTTATAAAAACTTTTTGTTGGGTAATAATTCCATGACCATTTCTATTTCTATCATCTTTCTATCGACCATCACTCATCAAGATCATATTTAGTATGTAAATTTGTGGTAGTTTACAAAGGAAATCATTTGTTCTTCAGTATCTTAAATCTGTGAAGGAAATTATTTGTGCTTCAACTTATTATATTTAGCAATAAAAATAAATATCCAAAGTATTCACTCTCATTTAAAAGTCCTCACGGTTATGCATGGGTGAATTACTTGGATTTTTGATTATGTGCTTCCATGCTCATTTAAAAGTCCTCACGGTTATGCATGTATGGAACGCATATCAAAATTAATTGATTTAAATAGACAAGTTGATTCTAATCCCATTTAAAAGTCCTCACGTCATGCGTGGTTAGAAGATACTTGATTTCATTTTTTTTTTAAATTAAATTGGAATACTACTAATCTCATTTAAAAGTCCTAACGGTTATGCATGGTTAGTAGATATTCAAATTTCCTGAAATAAATATACCACAAATAGACATAATTGTATGATTTTTTGATGATTTTATCCCCATCACTTCTGAAAGTGGAATATGCACTTGACAAGGGTAATTATGATTTTTGTTTGAGTTTTATTGAAATTTAATATTTATATTTAATTAAGTTAAATGTTTGATTCATGTCTATCACTTCATCCCTATTTTTATAACACTGTTATTCTTTTGCTGATAACAAAAGGGGGAGAGAAAAGTTAAGATTTTGTAAAATAAAATCAAGCAAAGGTTAAATAATTTTCAATTTGCATATAGGCTCATTTACATATTTTTATTTGTATGCATATATGTAGGGGGAGTATTGTGTAGAGAGGAGCATTTAAATAGGGGGAGCAATTAAAGTATATAATTGATCAAATACATTTAACATGGTCAAAATCTTAAATATATGTTTGTTATCATCAAAAGGGGGAGATTGTTGAATATGCGCTTATATGTTTTTGTTTGATGATAATAAACATATATATTCATTTAAATGTATTTGGTAATGTACTATTTTGTTTTTTCATAGTTTAAATAAATATTTGTTGAATAAAATTAAATTACACAGAATTCGAATTTGAATTCAAACAGAACAAGTTAAACAGATTTTGAATTCAAACAGAAATTTTATTCAAACAAATATTTTGAATAGTATGTATTTGGTTAGATAAATATTTGTTGAATAAAATTAAATTACACAGAATTCGAATTTGAATTCAAACAGAACAAGTTAAACAGATTTTGAATTCAAACAGAAATTTTTATTCAAACAAATATTTATTACAATTTTTGAATAGTACAATTTCAATCTCTCACTATACATATACATTTTTGATTACATCACGATTACATCACAAGTATTTTACATTGATAACCTCACTACATATCACTCACACTCGTATTTTTGTCTTCAACTGCATTCCGGTTTGAATCCAACATCTGAGTAATCTGCAAAAATATTTTCAAACGCAGTAAAATTGAAAGAGAAATATTTTTGAAATTTGAAAGAAACGATGATTTTGAAAACATTGTTTGCCTCAGTTATTTGGGTTGTTCGTCATCATTTTTGACTGTGCAATATCTATGCATATCAGTATTTTTATCAGGGACAGATAACTATGAGTGGCTGCAGTACACACGTGTACATTCGTATACGTGTGCACTGCCTCGCCAACTCGTGTGCAAAAATCAAACAAAAGCACAGAAATCAAAAACAAGGTCAAACCCAAGATAGGTTCAACTCAAGGCAGTAGTGTATATGAACACAATCGAACTACAACAGGTCAGAGGTGAAAACAATGAAATACTGAAGTGATGAAGTGCATATAAACAACTGCAACACACATGCACGACTTATCACAGTGAAACTCAAGCAAGCCAGACCAACACTGCAACTCAAAATGAAACATGTATGCAGCATCAAGTCAGAACACAGTGAAAACTCGAGTCACAGTACAGGCCAAGACAACTGCATGCAACATGGAATGCAAAAACAATGCACCACTGCAAATTCAAACAATGTCCAAACAACAAACATGAAAATGAACCAAAGTAATACAGCAGCCCCAAACATCAGTGGACACAAACAGAAACATCAATGCAATGCAACACAAATGGGTTCACATATACCAAGTCACAACCAACAGTGCCAACATGAACATAACAGGTGAAGCATCACCAAAGACTCAACAGGGAACAACTAAATCAACTGCAACAACTCAAGTGCTACCAGTGAAACACAAATGAACGAATATCACAATGAATCAACAATACATGCAGGTGAACAGAAGACTTTGAATCAAAACATAATCAAGGCCAGTTGATAACAGGGAACAAAAGTGTGGCAAATGCAATATGGTGAAGCAGCATTGATACAGCAAAGTCAGAGACTACATCATCAAAGTGCAGTGCAACATGAACCAACTCCAAAATGTATCACTAACATATACTACAGGGATGAACACATGAGAATGGACAAGGCACAAATCAAGTCCAGCTACTAGTTGCAGACTCCAAGTTGCAGACTCAAAGCAAACATGACACCAAGCTACAAACTCAAATGCAAAAAGGAATAAAATATAACAATGCAAACTAATCAATGAGTAACACAGTGGACACAGCAACGTTCAAGACCAAAAAAAAAAAAAACCAAGTCGAAGTCGAGCAGAGAAATGCACAGAGACTGGTTGCAAATGACAACAAGTATGAAACCATGTCCAAATTGAAATACGCATCAAAACTCATGAATACACTAGCAAGTTTGCAAGCATATGAAATGCAGATTACAAAAGTACAACTACAAGATCAGTGTATCAAGTATGCATCCTTGAGAAAGTCAAATCCGTAACTTTAGAAATCAAAACAATTTCAAGATGAACGAGTCAAGGCCGAAGCCAATTGTGAACCAGTCAAAATCAAAACCGTGATAAGCAAGGCAATTCAAAGCCGTGTGAATCAAGCTACTAGAAATACGAAATTGACAAAGTCAGATTTTATCACAAGCATCCAAGTGTAATCGAGTGGCTGAGATGAACAAATTGACAAATTCAAACACGAATTCGAACGCATATATAACCCAATCATCACTGGAAAATGAAATCATCGAGTTCAAGTATCAACTTAGAAAAGCAAAAGGAGACAGTACATACCGAATTCACAATCAACGAACTCGATCGAGCAACTGCAAAACGAGCAATAGTCAACCATCAGAGAAGTAGCGAGCTAGGGCAACATATCTCAGATCAATTGAAGAAACCGAAGCCCTAATTGGAACAAAGAGCCGAAGCCCTAACTGGAACAAAGGGAACGAAGCCCTAATCAGAACGAAGCCGCCATTATTCTCACGAACGAGACAAAAAGGGGATCGGGCTGGAGATAACAAAAAAAAAAAAAATAATAAGGAACGGGTTTAAGTGGGCCGGCCTTATTTTCTAAAGGCTTTGTTTTTTTTTTAATTAGGGTTATTCTTAGGGTTTAGGGTTATTTATTTATGTGTCTTTTAATTATCGTTTTTATTTTTCGAATCAAAACTTTGTAAATCACCATCTAGGGTTTAGGTAGTGTCAGATTGTCTAGTTAGAATTAGTTCAGTGAGCAGGGTGTGCGAGTTTGCAAAATTCTATTGTAGGCGGAAGCAGAGTTTGCGAGTAAGCGAAGCTCTATAGGCGGGAGGCAAAGTTTGCAAGTAAGCGAAACTCTATAGGCGGAGCAGGGTGTGCGAGTCTAGTAGAGTGTTTGTGAGCGTGGAGCAAATGTTTGCGAGCAGGGTGTGCGAGTCTAGTAGAGTGTTTGTGAGCGTAGAGCAAATGTCTGCGAGTCTAGTAGAGTGTTTGTAAGCGTGATACTGTTTAATTCTAATAGAAATCTGTGAATGCAGCAGTAGGCAGGGGTTACCGAAGCTGGGTAAATTTTGTGTGTGGTTTACTTTACTGCATATTTATTTCTGTAGTTTGTTTCTGCGTTTGAATCGAGAAAATTTGCTATAACCCTATTCACCCCCCCTAGGGTTAATCTAGATCCTACAAGAGATCTTCATCGTAAACGTGGACAAGCTGCTACTAGACTACTCTACATCTTTTATATTTTACATTATTTGTTTTGCTTTATTACTGATTTTTCATCTTTTTAAGCAGTTTAATTTCAAGATTGGCTAATTTTTTAGTCAATACTAACGAATAAAGCTTCAACAAAATGACAAACAACAAAAATGGATAAAAACAGCAAATTTACATGAAAAATAATCTAAATAGATTGGAGGAAACTACGGTGAATGGTGGGGGTAAAATTTAGTCACACAATGCATTGCCAGGACACCAAACAAACAATTTGGCCTTCACACCATTAAAGTTTCTTCGCATCCAAACAGAGGTAGTTCAGGTTAAAATTACCTAGCCTTAAACCATTTATTCCTTGACCACCACACAAACCAAAAGTGGCTTTATCCACTGTAAAAAAACAGGCTACTTTAACATCACAATGAACACCTATTATCAACGTGTGTATATATTCCGTATTTTAGACACTATTATGGGCTTAAAAGAACAGTTGCTCAAGGCCATTCTATTGTGATAAAACAAGAAAGATAGTGGGCAAAATTTCGTTAAGAATTTCATATTATTGAAAATTTACTAGTACACTGTTCACATAAACAACAGAAGCATTAACCTACACGTCCCACAAGAGCTTCCCATCCACATTCCTAACCGAACAATTCACTCTAATCTCACCTTGACTCCCCGTCGTCACGTTTATTTGCCCCATCTTAACAATAGAGTAAGCAAACTGCTCAAAGAACAAAGTCTGATTCATCGCGAAATTAGCCACGTCTAAGCTGGTCAAGGTGCTGTTAAACAATGTCTGGTCAGAAGTAAACAGCCCTTCTCCACTCAACAAATCCTCATAGTAATCATTATCAAACACATTCGGGGTACGTACATCATTTGCAGTCGTGTTAGTCGAGTTCCGTTCAGGGCACGTCAGCCGGAGCGATGCAGCAAATGTTGGGTTCATGATTGGATCCTGGTTATCAATATTATACAAAAAATTGAACCGAAAGAAGAATAAGATACAAACATAAGAAATGGAGGGTAGGTTTTTTAATTAGATAACAAATAGAAATACTGAATTTTTTTCTTAATTATTTTGAATTTTTTAGAATAAGATATAAATATAAGGAGGGTAGGTTTTTTTATTAGATAACAAAAAAAAATACTGAATCTTTTTCTTAATTATTTCAATTTTTTTGATTGTTTTTTTTTTGTCCAAAAAGTGGAATTTTTTTTTTTAAGAAAGTGCAAACACTTACAGTTTTTTACTATGCATTTTTTTTAATATAAATATTTGTAGTTTTTTTCTACAAATACACCGAAACAAAAAATAGACGTGCTTTTTTAAACTTGTTTTTGAGAACTTAAAATGGGGATTTACAATAGTTCCATGGTATAACTTATTAATCTTAATAATAAAGAGTTATTTATAGGTAAAAAATTAGAAATGAATAATAAAAGATTAATTTACCCTAATAGGCAAAATAACAGAAAATGTCTAAATATTATGTAACACCTGGATTGGGAAGAGTCGATCCGAGAACGATGTACAGGTCGATATGCCCACTGTGTGTCCTCCGGAAAGCGCCACTAAGTCCGTCATGTTCAATCCCACGCGGCTGAACACTTCCATGAGGGTTGAAACGTTTGATGATGGAGATGGGAGACCCGCTAAGGTTGTGTTGCGGGTTGCGAATGTCAGGCTGTCTCGTCTCCCTAATGGCACTCCGTAATCCGGCCCACCGGTCTGTGATCATTACCAAAGAATTTAAATTTACAGACACTGTTCAGCTTATTTTAATAGAAATATTTTGTAATTTACCAGTGCAACAGAATCACGAGCGGCTAGGGCGACGATGTCGGTGCATGAAACAACCTGCTGACCGCAAGAGTCTTGAATCAGGGCATGGAGTTCATTTATGGCTCTGAAAGCAGATGGCCTCAGTGTAAGATTGGGAGGTGCAGCTCGCTCGCTGGGGCCACTTGCTGAACCTTCTAGCAATACTGAGGCATCACAGCCCTGTATAATAATATCAAATTATTATAGCGTTTTGAAATGTTATAGTTATAACATTGTGTTACCTGGACGAAACAGTCATGAAAGTGGAGTCGGAGAAGACCAGCAGCAAGGCCAATGTCAGTTTGAAAGCTGGTTCTGAGATGATTTCTTATGATAGACTCTAGATTAGGGCATGTTGAGTCATAGAATGTGTAGGACAGTCCTGGTACTACTGGAGGTGTACATGCTTTTGAGAGAATTATGAAAGAAAGATGCACTATCAATGAATAAAAAACTGCCATTGCCACTTTGTTCTTTTGTATTTGAATTTTGAAGTGTGTAACCAAGCTGTGTTTCACGATCTATTTATATACCTAGTTTTGAAGGAATTGGACAATATTCTAACTTGAAGAAATATACTGACTACTATTTTTACCTTTGTTCTTGCATCATAGCTCTCTGTTCCAGTAATATTTCATTATTAGGCTTATTAAATTTGAAATGCATACACTCCACTTGGGATAAACTAATTGGTATACACTTACTAAAAGAGAATAGGTGAAATTTTGGGATTTTATACAGCTATAAATCCATATTCAGAAACACCAATACTTAGTGGACAAAGAGAACTTGGTAGAATTTTGGAATTTTATGCAAACTATGAAATCCGTTTTAAAAAAGACCACTGAAAGGCTATAATGTGGATCACGGATGCACACACCCTAAATATGCAAACAATAATTTCTTGATGTGTAAGTAATGTAATATTATTGGCAAATATATGGCAAATATAGAAGGAAAAAGGTTTCATCCAGCCCAATTCACATATAAAATCAAAAATGTAGAAATGTGCAATATCAAACCTCTTGTACAAAACCAGTAAGTAGGTATGGTTGTAGGTATCTTAATATATCAAAAGCATTTATGTGTAGTCAACATGGCAGTTGGGTTCATAGACTTTTAAGAGAGTGTAGAATAATTTTGGTTTCTGTAAGCTCGTACTAACTCCCACTCCTAACCTAAAACTATCGTATATAAATAGTCCCAACGAACATAAAATTTGTTGATATTTTACTATTCTTAGCTATATCATCCATTTTTTTCAAAAAGGAAAACGAAAAAACAAAAAACAAAAAAAAACAAAAAAAACAAAAAAAAACAAAAAAGTTAAGAAGACGAATAAAAAAGTTAGATCCGTTGGAAAGATTAACCCTTCAAACGAATGCTTAACATAAATTTATACTTTGACGTTTCAATCTGTTCGCATTTTGCAGGATATATCGAAATGGTTTTGATTTTTCATTAGAAAAAAAATGCGATTTTTGCTGCAAATAAACTTAATTTTGTATTTTATTAGTTTGGATTTCTCCAAATAGAAAAACAAAAATCTAGAACATATGTTTTGATGTTTATTAAATAATATATGTAGAAATATTTACGAGTGGATTAATTTCGTAAGAATATGTCAGTATTCCAGAAAATGATTTTAAATGATTAGATCAAATGAATCTCCACTGTTTATTTAATATATGAGTTAGTAAAAATTATGGATGAAGTCACTCATTTTGTATGCAAAGAAAAAGTATAAGCATTTGTAATCAAAGCTAGAAATAGAGTCTTGTTTCCTTCTTATAAAAAAATGTTTTTTTTAATCTCCCATCTACCTTTGATTAATTACCTTCTCAAATTAAATCTATTCTCTATCAAAAAATTCCCCAACAATAGCATCGAAGTTAGATTGATATAAGGGAAGAATAACAAGTGGACCAAATTTTGTTAATGTTCCCTTGCTCAAGAAAGGGTAATATGACAACGAGTGTAAGAGCAAGCGCTTCACACATGTTTCTTTACACATGCCATGTGTTTCACACGTGTAAGGGAAAATGATTTAAATGCGAAACCAAATGTGTTACAACTATATTTAAAAGAATATATAAAAATAATATCCAATTTTTTAATCACTAAAAACCATTATTGTTTGATCTCCTTAAAGATCCATAATTCTAACATAATATTTAATTTTCTATTCAATAATGAGACTGATATGAAAATAATACCTTTCTTTTGCTCAAATTAAGAATAAAACTTTGACCGAACAAATATGGATAAATGTTTGATTTTTTTTTTGAATCTATTCAAACTATTTGTTATTCCTTTCTAATGGTATTTTGGACAGTTCACGTTTACACCAAAAAAATTGGACAATAAATATATTACAACTATTATTAAAGATGATTGGAGCATTCGCATGAAGGTGTTGCTTGGATCACAAGGTACGTAGGAAGTCATAGAAAATGGGTATAAGCAACCCGTTGATGTCACCGCTTTATCCCAAATTGAAATGGATAGGAATTAAGGATGAAGGATCAGCCTGATCTTAGCATCATCTATCGAGCTTTTGGTGAAGCTATGTTTGAAAAAGTTGTAAATGCCTAAAGTAGCAAGGAAGCATGAGAGATTTTGGAGAACGATTTAAAAGAAATTGACAAAGTAAAGAACATTCAACTACAAACTATGTGATGTGAGTTTAAATCTTTATATATGAAATCATTAGAATCAACCGATGATTATTTTTCCCGAGTTCTATCTATTGTCAGTCAAATGAAAAGATATGGAAAAAATGTAAAAGATTGTAGAGTAGTTGAGAAATTTTTATGATCATTGGATTCAAAATTTGACTACATAGTTATACCAATTGAAGAATCCAAAGATCTAAAGCCATGATCGTTGATCAACTCATGAGATTGTTATAAGCCCATGAGGAAAAATTAAAGAGAAGTGCCAAACGAAAAGCCACTAGGGCAAGCTCTTCAAACCGAACTCAACTTGCGGGAGAAGGAGATATTTAAAAATGGAAGAAGTCATAGCCAATGAGGAAGAGGTTGTTGGATCGTTGTCACCCTAGAAGGGAGGGGGGTGAATAGGGTGTAATGAAAATTAACATGGAAATAAAAATATAAATAGAAAGTAATGTGGTAGAGATCACATACAGGTTTACCCAGCTTAGGAAAAAACCTGCCTACGTGCTGCCCCCAAGATTTCTACTAGAAATTAAGTAAACAGAAGCTTACAAACACATGTAAACTTACGACATCCGTTAACTTGACTAATCTAACTCGATGCTCAAAACCCTGCCACAACTCAACCACTGAGTTGTGAATTCTCGAACTACAAAATCGTAGTTACTTACCCAGTTAAACTAGAGTCTGATTTAAATAAGTATTAAAAACAAACAAAGCAACTAAAAAACCCTATTGTTAAAACTATTCGACCCAAAAGAAAAACATAAATAAGTAAATTCTTCGGGCTAAAAACAAAAGACAAGTTTCCCCTTTTATTTTTCTTTTGGCTCGTCCATGCCTTCTCATCCGTTTTTCAATCTGGAATTAGGGTTTAGAAATAAATTGAAGATGCCAATTCAATTAATCGATTGCAGTGATTATTTTGCTCTGATTGGCTTCGTCAATTGACTCCTGGCTTTGATTTGAAAACGGTCAGTCCAATTATGTCGAACTCGAATGATAAAAAAAGGGTATGCGATTTAACTTATTTTCTCTCATTGACATGCTTGAGCTTGATGATTTGTGTCGATGATGAGTTTGGAAATTTATAGGGAAAAAACCTTATAGTTATGTTGCGCAGCGTAGGAAGTGAATTCGATGATGTAAATCGAATCTGTCCAGGATCTCGCAAGACTAGCGGAAATAATCGATGAATCGATGATAAATCGATGGATTTAAGAATACCCAAATGCCCAAATCCGTTGATCACGAAGGTACCGGATTCTAGAAATCTTTGACACAATGATCTCGCACGATACCATTACAGAAGATCTGCAATTCTTCGAACGTTGATCAAGCGTACTTGATTCCGTGAATTGGCTTCAACAATCGTTGATTTGAGCGCACTCGAATGCCGAAGGTGGAGATAGGAGTTAACACTCAACTACCAATTTCAATGGAGGCACAAAGCACAAACCAAATTTTATTCAAAATTCAACAACAACCTCTTTATAATGACACAACACGCCTATTTATAGGCTTACAACTCTCCGTAGGTCGTTACACAACCTGCGACTTAACCCAGGTCGTTTACGACCTAAAAACAACACAACACAAGCATTACAGTACACGACATAACATATTTACATCACACGACCTAAAATACAACTCACGCGACTTAACAGAAACACAGAACAACATCACAAACGACCTACAAGTTTCAGTATAACATTCATGCGCGACTTAGTGACTTAACACAACGCGACTCAACACTCAGAGCGACCTATCTTTCATGCGGCTTAAGATATTAGCGGCATCAGCGAATTAGGCTTCTGGAATCCTCCACGCGATCTAAGCTCGAGTGATATAACTTCAGTATGCGACCTACATGATCAGCGACCTTAATGAATCTTCATTTAAGGCATTCGCGACCTAAGGTGGAAGGTCGTTTGCGACATAATGATTCTCGCGACCTAAAGGCAGCTGCTCGCGACCTAAAAAAGGTCGTTCGCGACTTAGGAAATCTTGGCGCGGCTTCGTCCACGCGATTTAGGAGAAGCGATCTAGGGTTTCGGCGCCGATATGAGGTATGCGTTGCATCATCCTCCCCTTGTTGGAAAGAATTCGACCTCGAATTCATGCCTTCCTCTTCTTCGATAAGCTTTTACCTATAATATGGAATCAAGTGTTTGACATTGAAAACATCAGAAGTGTGAACCTCTTCCGGCAACCTTAACTGATATGCGTTATCGTTGATCTTCTTTATGATTTTTAAAGGACCAATCTTTCTAGCAGCTAGTTTGTTGTAAGTACCAACAGGAAATCGATCGTTGGTCAATACTGCATATACAAAATCTCCTTCTTTAAAGACAACATGTCGTCGTTTAATATCTGTGCATTGCTTATATTTCTCATTCGATGCAAGTAATCGTTAATGAACATTTCTATGACACTCTTGCAACTCATTAACAAAATCACAAGATCGTTTAACAACTCCTTTCCGAATTGGCACTGTAGTTAAATCCAACGGACCCTTTGGGATTGCTGAATAAACAACTTGAAACGGACTAAAACCCGTACTTCGATTAACAGCATGATTATGTGCAAATTCCGCTTGATAGAATTTCATATCCCAACTCTTCAAATTATCCTACACAAGACATCTCGGCAAGTTTCCCAATGATCTATTCACTACCTCTGTTTGACCATCTATTTGCGGATGATAAGCGCTACTAAAATTCAGTTTCGTTCCAACCATCTTCCACAAACTCAACCAAAAATGACTCAGAAATCGTGTATCCCTGTCAGAAAAAATAGATTCTGGTAAGCCATGCAAGCGATAGATCTCTCTAAAGAACAACCGTGCCACATGGACCGCATCTGTCGTTTTTTTACAAGCAACAAAATGTACCATCTTCGAGAAACGGTCCACCATAACATATATAGAGTCATTTCCCCGTTGTGTCCTTGGCAAGCTCAACACGAAAAATCCATACTTACGTCTACCCACGGTTTTGTAGGAACAGGTAAAGGCATATACAATCCCGCGTTTGTAGCTGTCCCTTTCGAAACTTGACAATCATGACATCTACGCACAAACTTTTCAACTTCCCGCCTCATCGAGGGCCAATAGTAAGACTGAGAAATCAACTGCAATGTGCGATCCCGTCCAACATTTTCTTCTTCATGCAACTCTTTTACAATTTTCATTCTCAAGCTGCAATCTGGTACGCATGATCGATTCTCTTTGAATAAGAATCCATCTACCAACACAAACTCATCAGTACTCCCATCCTTGACTTTCTCAACAATCTTTGCAAAGTAAGGATCTCCTTCAAATAACTCTGGCAATAGTTCAAACCCTGTCACTTCAACCTTCATCGTTGTCAACAAATGATTCCTCCTGCTCAAAGCATCAGCTACACGATTCGTCAACCCTGACTTGTGCATGAAAACAAAAGTAAACTGCTGTAGATATGCGACCCATGAAGCGTGTCTGGCTGAAATTTTGTCCTACCCTTGCAAATGTTTCAAAGCTTCGTGATCCCTATAAAGAACAAATTCCTTCTGAAACAGATAATGTCTCCAGTGCTTCACAGCTTGAACAATTGCGTAAACTCCACATCATAAGTGCTATATCTCAATTTGGCTCCAGACAACTTCTCACTGAAATAAGCAACTGGTCTTCCATTCTGACTCAATACTCCGCCAATCCCAACCTTCGATGCATCACTATGTAACTCAAACAGCAACTGAAAATCCGGCAGTACCAGGATTGGTGCTGTCGTTAAAAATATCTTGATCTTCTCAAAAGCTAACTCTGCTTCCTCTACCCACACAAACTTCTTTCCTTTCATGCAATCGGGCACAGGTTCCATCACACTGCTAAAATGTGGAATGAATTTTCGATAAAAAAATACCAACCCATGGAAGCTCCTCATTACAGTAATTGTCTTGGGTTGTGGCCAACTCCTGACATCTTCCACTTTGCTTTCATCCACTTTATACCCTCCTTCGACAGAATATACCCCAGAAACAAAATACTGTGCGTCATGAACACGCACTTCTTTGTAGCAGCATAAAATTGCTCCTGTCGTAGAATCAACAGCACTTCTCGCAAATGCTGGATATGCTCTTCCATACTCCCACTATAGATCAAAATATCGTCAAAGTAAACTACTACGAACTTCCCAATGAATGGTCTGAAAATCTAGTTCATCATTCTCATAAAAGTACTAGGAGCATTTGACAAGCCAAACCGCATAACCAGCCATTCGTATAGACACTTCTCTAGTTTTAAAAGCAGTCTTCCACTCATCACCCGGTCTAATACGAATCTGATGGTATCCACTCTTCAAGTTAATCTTTGATAACACAACAGCCCCACTCAACTGGTCAATCAAATCATCGAACCTCGGCATAGGAAACCTGTATCTCACGGTGATCTTGTTTAGAGCCCGATTGTCCGTACACATTCGCCAAGTCCCATCCTTCTTGGGTACCAATAAGGCTGGCACTGCACATGGACTCAATCTCTCCTGAACATGCCCTTTTTCTAACAACTCCTCAACCTGTCTCCTCAACTCCTCGTGTTCCTTTGGACTCATCCTGTAATGTGGTCTATGTGGTAACACAGCTCCTGGAACAAGATCTATTTGGTATTGTATGTCCCTCAACGGTGGTAACTCTTTTGCCAGATCTTTTGGAAATACATCTTCAAATTCTTCCAGCACTGGGTTTACTTCTTCAGGAATTTTAGCCACTTCATTACACTCACGTCCGATCAACAAAAATATTTCAGGTTCATCTTCGACTTCTTTAACAAACTCTTTCAAAGATAGCAAAGTTTTCAGCTCTTCAATCTCCTCCAACTTGATTTCCTTCTGTTGTTGCTTTTTAGGAATTAAAATGATTTTACTACCTTCAAACATGAAACTGTAGCTGTTGGTACGTCCGTCATGTTGTACAGCTCTATCATACTGCCACGGTCTCCCCAACAACAGATGACATACATCCATATCAACCACATCACACCAAATTTCATCTTTGTATTTCTTCCCAATTGAAAAAGTTACACAAGCTCTTCTACTATCCTTCACCTCCCCACCTTTCCTCAACCAAGCTAACTTGTAGGGCTTAGGATGCTTCTTAGTCTTCAATGCCAACTTCTTTACAGCTTTTGAAGAAATGATATTGTCACAACTTCCCGCGTCAATCACAAATTTACACACCTTCCCCAGTATAGTGCATGTCGATTGAAAGATATTACTCCTCAACCAACTAGCCTCTTCTTCCTGTTTCGGTGTCAAACATGATCTCCTCAACATTAGATTACATCCTTCATCTCCTGATGCGATATCCTATTCATCCTCTTCAACTGGACTAGAATGACCTTCATCACCGTCCTCATCTTCAATCTCAGCAATCATTGCCCGCTTCTTCGGCTTTAGACAATCATTTCTCTTGCGGCCAAACTCTTGACAATTAAAGCATTTGATACTACTATTGACCTTTGCCTTCGCAACCTCATTCACAACTGGTTTACTGACAGCCTTGGAAACGTTAGCATTGCTACTAGCTCCCTTCACTTGATTGTTGGAATTTGTAAACACACCACCTCCTCGTCTTCCCTGCTTCTCCCAAGCCAACGCATTCTGGTGCGCTTCAGCCACAGATCTAGGGTCAAACATATTTACCATGTCCTGGATCTGGATCCTCAACCCCCCAACAAATCTAGCGGTCAACTGCTTTTCCGTATCCATGATGTCATTTCAAGCAATCAGTTGATAAAATCATCAGCATAATCATTAACAATCTTTGTCCCCTACCTCAGATTCTACAAATGTTGGTACATTAGAGATTGATAATTGTAAGGTAAGAAAGTAGCTTTCGTTAACTTCTTCATCTTCTCCCATGAAACAATCTTTGACTTCACCATTCTCTCTCGTGTAAGTTTAGTCTGCTGCGACCACGCCATAGCTCTCCCTCTCAATCTCTTAGCAACCAACTTAACTCTGCGATTCTCGGGAACTTCTTTGAAGTCAAAAATTTCCTCAACATTTGAAACCCAATCCAAAAATTTCTCCGCAACCATACCACCCTTGAATTCCGGAAGCTCCATTTTCATTCCCGATTCCCATCTACGATTATCTTCATATTCTCTAGCTCGACTCCATACTTGACCTCGATCTCGGTAATGAACACTTCCTCTATCACTATCAAACTCCTCATCAAAATCTGACGCATATCGTTGTCGATCATGACCACCAATATCTCTACCACCACCATTTCTTCGATCTACATTCCTCTGATCACGATAATCCACATCTCTTCGATTTCGTTCATCAACATTCCTTTCACGAGCGTCAACATTCCTACGATCATGATCTCCTCTTCTCTCCCGATCCGACTATGGTGAAACTCTGTTTCCCTCATGACTCGATTCAGGTGAAACCCTTCTTCTACTTTGATTCATTTCAAGCATCATTCTCTCTAATCGACCAATCCCTTCATTCAAATTCTCATTGAAACTTTCGTTGATTCGTTGCTCCATTTCATCGGCCTCTTCTCTTCCATACGAAGCATTAATATTGCGATGACGTTGAGCTCGTCTCGGTGGCATGATTGAACTTCATAAAAATTCAAAAAAATTCAAACACTTTCCGAACTTTGACCCAAAATGATATGGATCGAAAGTCCCAACTTGTTGCAACTTCACGATGAACACGATGAACACCAAACTTCTCAACAATTGCAAATCCAATCTCCAAACTTCAAAAGACGCAAACTCCTTGCGATCTGGCTCTGATACCAAACTGACGCAGCGTAGGAAGCGAATTCGATGATGTAAATCGAATCCGTCCAGGATCTCACGCAATTAGCGGAAATAATCGGTGAATCGATGATAAATCGATGGATTTAAGAATACCCATATGCCCTAATCCGTTGATCATGAAGATACCGTATTCTAGCAATGTTCGACACGTTGATCGCGCACGATACCGTGACAGAAGATCTACAATTCTTTGAATGTTGGTCAAGCCTGCTTGATTTCATGAATTGGCTTCAACAATCGTCGATTCGAGCGCACTCGAATGCCGAAGGTGGAGATAGGAGTTAACACTCAACTACCAATTTCAATTAGGCACAAACCACAAACCACAAACCAAATTTTATTCAAAATTCAACAACAACCTCTTTACAATGACACAACACGCCTATTTATAGGCTTACAACTCTCCCTAGGTCGTTACGCGACCTATGACTTAACCTAGGTCGTTTACGACCTAAAAACAACACAAGCATTACAGCACACAGCATAACATATTTACAACACACGACCCAAAATACAACTCACACGACTTAACAAAAACACAGAACGACATCACAAACGACCTACAAGTTTCAGTATAACATTCATGCGTGACTTAGCGACTTAACACAACGCGACTCAATACTCAGAGCGACCTATCTTTCATGTGGCTTAAGATATTAGCGGCATCAGCGAATTAGGCTTCTGGAATCCTCCACGCGATCTAAGCTTGAGTGATATAACTTCGGTATGCGACCTACATGATCAACGGCCTTAATAAATCTTCGTTTAAAGCATTCGCGACCTAAGGTGGAAGGTCGTTCGTGACATAATGATTCTCGCGACTTAAAGGCAGCTGCTCGCGACCTGAAAAAGGTCGTTCGTGACTTAGGAAATCTTGGCGTCTCTTCGTCCACGCGATTTAGGAGAAGCGATCTAGGGTTTTGGCGCCGATCTGAGGTATGCGCTACATCATATGTTCATATATTTTGGTCTGAATTTTTCATGATTTTATCTCTTGCGTTGTTTTTTTAATCGAACGAACTCTGTGACATTTGACTTGTTCGTTGTTGAATTTTCTCGAATTGCTTTGGGTTGGTCTTGTTCTGTGCTCCTATGACTTTGGCATTTGAATTTAAGATAATTTTGACTTGATACCCTCTGCGACTTTAAACAATTTTCTAAATTTTTTTGGTTAACCACTTCAACACAGTTTTGTTTGACCATATCTTTTTAAAACATGACCCACAGCTTTATTCGAGCTGCTTTGTTACTATGTTTTGATCATGTTCCTCAGTATAACTTACGGCTGCTTCATTGTATTCTCTGTTGTATATGTATATACATGGCGCACTTGAAACTGAACTTGTTATTCTTTTTGCTTGGATTCTGCTAGGTTGATTTGGTTTAACTCGAACTCTATGCTTTCCTTGATGTCTCCTCTATCACTTTAGTCTGGTTCCATGTGTTGTACATGTTGAATGCTTGCATATCCATATGTACTGATCTGTAATAGACCCTGTACTATGGTTGCATATGTATATGTCTGGTACACCACTATTGCTTTGACCCTATGCATATGTTTTGTTCGAGTCTGGTTGCATGTGAATTTTCTTTGCATCCATTTAACCTGAGTTGTCTGCATTGATTAAGAGAACTGCTAGCTCCAATGTGTACATGCCTGAATGTAGCTTGATTCATTGCTTTGTACTCTGGTTTTCATGCCTGAATGCCTGCATGTAACTTGCCTTCGTATATTTTGTGGTCTGGTTGTACATATGAGTATTTTTGAAGCTTTGCATTTGAATAAAGCTTTTTTGAAAAATTTCTGTATTTTGCTAATTATTTCTTTTGAAATGTTTTGCTGGTTATCACCATGTATATACATACATATATGTATATATATGTGTGTGTGAATGGCATTACTGCAGGTCCAATGTGTTCATTGCTGTGTTGTTTTCATGCCTTCATTTTGTTTGCATATATATGCTCCAATGTGAGTTAAACTGCTCAGGTCTAGTTGATTCTTGACTAAACTGTTCTGGACCTGGTTGCTTTTGAACATTGTTCCTTAGAACTCTTGTGCACAATTGTGTTTGTCTGCATTAATGACTGTTCTTGCCTTAAAAAATAGTAGTCTGGTTCTGGTTTGAATCCATGTTGTATGTGTTGCATTTTTTTCATGCTTCAAGTTAAACTGTGTACATCTCTAATGCACTTTGAAGTCTCTGAACTATAGTCATGTTGCATATATGTGTGTGTACTTCATGTGTTCAAGTGTTTTCATGTATATGTTTGAAGATTGTTGTTTTGACTTGCTTCGAGTTAAACAACTTTATCCTTCCTTGTGCACATTTTGTGGTCTATTTGCTGTTACATGATTATATCTGGTTGTAGTGTTACTGTGTTCATGAGCATGTTTTCTTTGTGCCTCTAGTTGCATATCAACTTCAAGTTCTTTCCATGTACTTTGGTCCGGTGGTCCTTTATGTATTCATGCCTCTGTTCTGATTTGATGTCTGGAACGGTGTTGTTGTGAGTGGTCTTGTTGAACTCCTTGTGCTCATTCTGGTTTTCTTTGACCATTGCACCTGGGTTGAATCCAGTTTGGGTTTGACCTTGTTCTCACTTGTCTCTGCAATTTTAACAAGCAAGTGTATATCAATGTGCACGACCTTGTGGCATGTATAGTGATACACTGTGCATGTCATAAGTTGTTCGTGTAAGATGAATTAAAAAGAATGACGATGAATAACCCAAATAACTGAGGCAAACAATATTTTCAAAACACACACTTCATTGTGCACTGCAAAAATATTTCTTTTTCAATTTTACTGCGTCCGTGTTTATTTTGTAGATAGTCCAAATGTTGGATACAGGCTGGAACAGAGTTGAAGACCAAGTACTAGTGTTGAGTGAATTATGTAGTGAGGTGAAAACATGTATGAAAAATTGTACAGTAAAAATTGTGTTGTATTTGAAACTTGTATTCGGAATATTGCGAGAGCTTAAATTTGTACTATATAAATTTGTAATAAAATATTTGTTTGAATAAAATGTTTGTTTAAATATGAATTCCGAGTTATTTATTTTATTCGACAAATATTTATTTAATTATGTGGAAAAGTAAATAGTACAGAGGTCGTAGTCAAAACTATGCAAGAGGAATCTTCAAAGTTGCCAACAAAGAAGAAAGAAGCCAAATTACATATGCTACAAATGTTTGAGGAAGAGAAGGAAGTACAAATAAAAATGAAAGGCCAAGGTATGATAAATCACAGGTTAAATGTTATTGTGATAAATTTGGGCATTTTTCTTCCAAATACAGATATACTTCCAATAAAGTTCATCTAATTTCACTAAAGAAGAGTAAGAGCATTCCGATAGAGTTAGGTGTATACCATAGAGGCAATTGTGTAATTCATTATTAATTATTAACTCTGTAATAAAATCTTGTTCGAAGTAAATGATGTTTTCCTTTTTATTATAAACTTTTTATATTGTGAAATGTTAACTGATTATTCAATTTAAGTATAGCAAATAGATAACCTTTAAATGATATGTTATGCGATAGTAGTTACAATACGTTGTAATCAGAAGAAATTTATCACATTAAAATCAACATATTATTTTGAATATTCCAAATCAAGATGTTTCAAGATAGTATATCGATACATCCATTGAAACTAGATGTAACGACTTGAGTTTTGACCTTCGAAAGTCGACGCCGAACACTACCACTGTGTTCCAGTATCGCACATTCAATCGACAAAGGCCACATTGTTAGGGTAAATAAAAAGAAAAGGACAAAGAACAGAGAAACAGAATCTCACGGCGGAATTGACAATATATAATATAACAAGAATAATAGAAACTGTCACTTAAAAATACAAAGTATATTAGAGCTAAAACAAACCTTATCAGCTGGAAAGTTATAAAATCCCGACCTTACAAATGCCAATAGGTATACTATGTAATACAAGGGAAAATAAAATACTATGATAGGTGAATCTTCAGCTCCCCTCCCAAAACATCAAAGACAACCTAGGGAACAACTCGGTCTGACCCGAGCATTATAAATAAATAACATCCGAATCAGTCTGGAAATATCAGCATGAGATAACTCAAATAATGGGGAATATATAAAAGTTCTGTGAGACCATGCCGTTAATGCGGAATGGGTTTTTACCTCACTAGAATAGCATCCATTCAGGCAAGAGCAGAGATACATATCAAGGAACAAATCCAAATATGAATGAACATAAATGATATAACTAGACTTGAAAGAATGAAAATAAATCGAGTGAAATCCAAACTGGACAGAACCGATAGAACAAGGAAAACCGTCTAACTTGGTAGAATGGACTAAATAAGGTAATACGCCAAACTCGATAGGATGAGCTAAATAAAATAATAGTCCAACTTGATAGAATGGACTAAATAAGTAAATAGTCCAACTCGATAGAATGGGCTAAACGAACATTTAAATGCCGTGATGATGAATTGGCTCTACTTATGGAAATTTAAAGCTAAAACAGATTTAGGATTTTCGAATAAAATAAGAAAAGGAAATTTTCTAAAAAATAACTAGGAAGGTGCACCTGAAGTATACCTCTCGTAATATACTTCTGAAAAGCTCATTTACTCTGTGACACTTCTTAGACAAAGCCGAAACCCACCAGATCTTACCGAGTATCTAAATATTTCCACATCTAAGTGCACCAGTGAATCCAGAGTAGATGAGATGTGAAAATACCCTAATGGGGGCAACCTCACATAGCTTGGCTTGCTCTCATGCTTTTGGTTTAGTCATTTCCGACAAAGGATAACAACGTCCAATGGAGCAATAAATCATCTTAGAATGACGATAATAAAGTAGCTAGAGTAACCGATAGCTGAGATAACAACTATTGAGGATATAAAATGATCGTATATGGAAATTAAGTCTTGTATACTTATCACCATTCATTGAATTCAAACTTGTACTATTTCTTGGTTAACAATAATACCGACCAAGTCACGGTAGTGTTATCCCAAAGTCCTATCCAACGATTATTCTGAACTTTTGAAATAGCAATAAGCTTACTTCTTCGATGTTTAGTGCTAATCATACAAATAAATCATTTCCATATAAGTGATTTGGTTTACGGAAATTATCCATTTCCATAAACGAATCAACCTTCTTCTTTTTAAAAACCAATTGAACTTGTGCTTGATTTCTATATTAGTAAAGCATTTTTAGAATTGGTTCCTAATTGTTAAAACATTTAAGTAAATAATTTTTTTCCAAGTGCGCGATCCCGAATTCCTAAACCAACATCAGACCGAACACCTATAAGATTATCCAACCTAACATCCTAATAACCGGGTTCCAATTCCTTTTTATAACTTTAAAACAACATTAATTATCCCAAAAGATAATTAATCTCACTTAAAATTTCTTTTAAATAAACATATCCATTATCTATAATAAAATAGATAATTATTTTCAAACACTTTTGTACCTTGGTTAAATCAACTTTTAAAAATCTTTATTAAGTCAGTTTGTTAACTTTAAATTAGTTTATTAAAGCAATTCTTATTCTATTAGTTAATTTACTTTAATCACTTTTATTAAATCGATTAATCGACTTTAAATATCACTAATTTAATAGATTTATTAAATTCAAATAATCATTAATTAAATGAATAATAATCTCTAACAGCATTAATTAAAATGATAAATAATTTTAAATTCCATTAAATAAAAAATTAATTAAGTAAAATAATCATAAATTAATTGGATTAATTAAATACAAACTCCATTAGCTAAAATAATTAATTAAAAAATCATGTGTTAAAATGTTTTATATGATTATAAAACATCAGTAATTAAGATGATTTAACTAAATTCTAAAAATCATTAGTTAAAACCACTAATTAAATTTAAAAATAATCCTTAATTAAAATGAGTAATTAAATTCAAATATCATTATTTGAAATGATCTATTACATTTAAATATCATTAATTAAAATGATTATTCATTTCAATTGTCACTAATTGAAATAACTATATTAATTTCGTCATAATAAATTAAAATAATTAATTAAGTTCAATAAATTAATTAAACTCCATTATTGTTAATTTAAAGAATTTATTAAACTCAAATAATCATTAGTTAAAATGATTAATTAAGTATAAAACAACATCAGCAAAAATGATTAATCAAATCTAAAGACAAACCAATTTTAATCATCATTTATTAAATTGGTTAATCAATATCAAATTAATTAATCAAAATGACTAATTAGTTTAAATTGTCATTAATTAAAATGATTAACGAAATTCCAATATTCTAGCGAAAACACAAGCTCAAGTTCATATTATAGGGTTTTGGGGATGAAATTTAATAATTGACGATATAGCGAAATCACTATACCGATATTTAACTATTAAATGGAATATCAGTAATTAATTTCAATTAACAATTAGTAACAACATATGGATGTAAATAAATAACTTATGGGCGATGTTAACGCTAAAATTTGAACGCTAACACCCCGGTGGATGTAGAGGTTAAGTGAAAGCACCACCCGTGAACACGGGAATTAGAAACAAGTAAGAAAGCAGTAAAAGACAACAATTTTATAGCGGTTCGGCTTTAGATTAAGCCTACGTCCACTTTAATCCTCTTTATTACTGAATCAATTATAACTTAACAACAATCTTCAATTACAATACTGATGAGACAAACAACTAGAACTTCGATGTAGAAGAATTCTTTGAATCCATGTTGATTGTGTTAGATTTCCTCTTGAAGTTAGTTGAGATGCCTTTCATGTTTGAAGTATTGAGTGAGTCGAGAATTCAGTAGAGTATCGGTGTTCCAGGAATGAGCCAAAAAGATCCCCTTTTAGTTGGAGTAGGTGGGGTATTTATAAGAGAGTTCGGCATGAGGTCGTAGGTCGCAAACGACCTTGGATAGGTCGTTGGTCGCTCGCGACCTAGTGGGAGTCGTTCACGGCCTATACAAGGTACACTTCATCATTCTGGAGAAACTGGCAAGTCATAGGTCGTGGCCAACCTAAGTAGGAAGCGGTATAGGAAACTCCTTTGGTATGTTTAGGTCATGAGAGACTTAGGTATAAGTCGTAGGTCGTGGGCGACTTAGTAGACGGTTTATGGGCTAACAGGAGCACCTTTGATTAAACGGACAAGTTATAGATCATGGGCGACCTAGGGAAGGAATGACTTAAGGAAGACAAGTTACCTCTGCTTTATAAAGCTTGCTAGGTCGTTAGGTCATCGTTGAATATGCGTTTATATGATTTTTGTTTGATGATAATAAACATATATACATTCGTTTAAATGTATTTGTTAATGTACTATTTTATTTTTTATAGATTAAATAAATATTTGCTAAATAAAATTAAATATCAAAGAATTTGAATTCAAACAGAATTTTTAATTAAACAAATATTTGTTACAATTTTGAATAGTACAAATTCAAGCTCTCACTATACATATACAATTTTGATTACAATACATCAAAATTTCATATTTACATTTAACCTCACTACACATCACTCATTCACTCAATTCATATTTACCTTCAATTTCATTCCAGTTTGAATCCAGCATCTGAGCAATCTGCAAAAATATTCACTAACGCAGTAAAATTGAAAAATAAATATTTTTGCAATATAAAATAAAATGTGAATTTTGGAAATGATATTTTCCTCATTTATTTGGGTTGTTCGTCATCATTTATATTTGAATTCATCACACACGAACAACTTGTGACATACATAGTGTTTCATTGTATATGCCACAAGGCCGTGCACACCGATATACACATGATAATGCTACAGGGACAGGTGAGCACAAGGTCAAACCCAAATAAAAGACGGGCTCAACTCAGGTGCAATATAAATAGAATCACAACACACGCACAAGGTCAAACCCGAACTATTAGCTAGATTCAAACACAGGGCAAGGTGTACAGGCTACGACTTCAGGCATGAAGTAGTTCAATATCCAAGCAACAATGAAAAGTAAGGAACCAAATACCCAAGACAACATGAAGTGGACAGCACTGACTCAAGTATACAAACAACAAGCTGCAGTAAAGCATGTACATGCGTGGACAATGAAAACCAAAGCCATCAGGTCAGAGACAACTACAAGCCCAAGTGAAACCCGACCACAAAGCCAAGCATGGTACAGTGGTGATGCAATGCAAACAACAGTAATGCTCAGGTTCAACCTCTACATACACAGCAACAACCATTAAACAAACAAAGACCAGAAGTACAAAATGGCCAAGCAAGTGGACCACTAAATCAACAAACACAAAGCTAACAACACTCAGTGGTGAAGCAACAATATCTAGTGATATTGAGCACACATGAAACAATGCAGTAAAAACAAATACCAAATACACATGACAGCAAATGCTCAAACTCAAGTGGACAGCACGACCGAGTATGCAAGTGACTCAGGCAAATGCAAAGAAGCAACCACAACTACATTGAGGCTCAGTGGTGAAGCAGACTCAAATGAACAGGTAGTACAACGTTTGACCAGAAACATTATATACAGTAAACAGTGCAGCATCAGGTCGAACAACAACAACAGGTGAATGTGCAGACCCAAATGACTACAGCAAAAACAGAGATGAATAATGTAAATATTGAAGTCATGGATAATAAGATAATGATTGGTGCAACCAAAGTCGACAAAAACCACAGTCAAGTTACAGTGAGAAGTTGAAGCCGTGGATATGATTCACGAAATCAAAAATGGCCTAAGTCAAATGAATTCAACAACGTGGTAACCACGTAACAAATTCAAAGCCGTGTTTCTGAACAAAGTCAAAATGGCGGTGACAGCGAAATGAGTCAATGCCGTGAATGTCAAGCAACCATAATATGTACGAATTCAAGAAGTCAGAGTCAATCTCAAACATCCAAACAAAATCAAGTGGCCGATCAAACAGAATTGAAAAAATCAAATATATTTTGTGCGAACGAAAATCTAGGGTTATGAACCCTATATAACGATTCAATCATCATCGGCAAATGATACAAGAGTTCGAATACGAAGATCATAAAAGCAAAAAGAGCATAAATTCTTATCGGAAGCAAGAATCGAACTCATCGAAGTTGAGAAATCAATCGAGCAAGGCAACTCTCGAACAACCACAGATTCGATCAAAGTAGTAACGACACTTCAAAAAAGCCCTAAATTTACAAAGCCCTAAATCAAAGCCGCCATTCTCAAGATAAAGGAACGGCCGACATAATAAAAGAAAAACGGGATAGGCGGGCCTTGTTTACGTTAAAAAGTTTAAAAATAGGGTTTTTTATTTTTTATTTGTTTTTCAATTGTTTTTAATTTGTAATTCCTTTTAAACCGTTTAAATTTCTAGTCGTGTGACTAGGGGACAAGCTACGTGGCGTAGCTTGAGAATTCGCAACTCAGTGGCTGAGTTGTGGCAGGGTTTTGAGCATAGAGTTAGGATTAGTCAATAGCGGGTGTCGTGAGTTTACGTGTGTAAGCGTCCGACTATCTAATTTCTAGTAGAAACCTTAGGGGCAGCACGTAGGTAGGGTTTTGCCGAAGCTGGGTAAATTCTGTGTCGTTCTATTTCTGCTTATTGTTCTGCTATTTGTATGTGCTGCTATTATTCTGTGATCTATGTTGAAATTATTTTATAAGCTTCCGCAGTTAATTTTTATAATTAACACTATCACCCTATTCACCCTCTCTCTAGGGTGAAATCGATCCAACAAGTGGTATCGGAGCTAGGAATAGAAGTCAATTTTTGTTTTAAAAATTCGTGTTTTAAAAATCGATTTTTGTTTTAAAAATTTGAATTTTTTAAAATGGCTACTTTTAATACTGCTTTTGCTGACGGTCAGTCTATAGTTAGACCACCAATGTTAAATGGTGAATATGCTTACTGGAAAAATAGGATGGAAATCTTTCTGAAAACCATTGACGCTTGGAATATTGTTGAGACAGGTTATAGGACACCGACTATAACTGTAGATAATCAGGAAGTTGAAAAACCAAAGGAACAATGGACAGAACTAGAAAATAAATTACAAAATACAAATGCTAAAG
This sequence comes from Allium cepa, assembly GCA_030765085.1. Lineage (NCBI taxonomy): Eukaryota > Viridiplantae > Streptophyta > Magnoliopsida > Asparagales > Amaryllidaceae > Allium > Allium cepa. Next base: position 878,051,073 of record CM060931.1, on the reverse strand, counting down.
CTATGAATTCTATTATCTGTTCATTGGATCAATTTGAATTTAATCGGTCTCACATTGTCTAACTGCGCCGGAAATATGGCATACACTAGAAGTGACTCACGAAGGAACATCTCAAGTCAAAGAATCTCGCCTTGCCATGCTAAGCAGCGAAGACGAGAACTTCACAATGGCGAAGGAAGAAAATGTCAAAGAGATGCATGGACGACTTTCCAATATCATATACAAATCAAAAGCTCTTGAAAAATCATATACAGAGTTGGAGATAGTCCGAAAAATCCTCAGAGTCCTTCCACGAAAATTCGAAGCGAAAGTAACTGCAATTCAAGAATCAAAAGAATTAAAACAAAGAAAAGTTGAAGAACTCATCAAAAATCTCACCACTTATGAGCTAGAAATGAAATTCAAGGAAGAGCGTGAAGAAGGAGATACTCGAAAGAAATCGATAGCTCTTAAAGGAACAACAGAAAGTGATGATGATGACGATGATGATGCAGCAACAGAATTTGAGCTATTAATAAAGAAATTCAAATGATGGAATTACAAATTTGGAAATTCAGCTCAAATTCAAAAAGCGAAAAGAAGAATAGCCAAAGCACTAGACTACTCTGAAGAACAGAAGATCATCTGTCACAAGTGCAACCAACCCGGACACATCAAGCCCAATTGTCCTCCAAATCAACGCGACTTAAAAAAGAAATCAAAAAGGAAAAGTTTTGCAGCCACGTGAAATACAAGTGATGAAGATAATCAAAGTTCTATCTGTGAAAGTGAGAAAGCAGATATGTCCCATCATGGGAATATAACTGATAGTGACGATGATGAGCCAAGCGAGGTATCAAAACTTACTCACTCTGAATTACTTATTTATTTCCATGAAGTAAATAGCTGTTTTGAATGACTTAGGGAAAATATGCTAAACTTGAATCACGAAAAGTTACTTTGATAGAATTAAATGAACAACTTGACCAATTAGTTCAAACCTATCAAAGTAGGATCCCTAAGTGTGATAAGTGTCCAACATTTGAAAAAGAAATTAGAAAATCAGAAATCAATATAAAATCACTTGAAAATGAAATTATGATTTTAAAAGAGAATGAATATACTAGAAGAGAGAATTCGATTAAAAAGTGCATGCAATTGTTAAACGATAATGTGTCTCTCAAAACACAAGTCCAACAACTGTCAACGACTTTAGATTAATTTTCAAAAAGTGAAAAATCGTTGAATATGCTATTAGGAAAGCAAACTGTTAATACGGTTAGACAAGGACTTGGATATAATAAACCGAAAATTATTGAAAGTAATATTAATCAAATTAATTATATGTGCACAATTTGTAGAAAATATGGACACAATCACAATAATTGTTGGTATAGACCCAAACATGTGAAAACAATACCGATTTGGGTTCCAAAAGGCACAAATATAAAATCTCTCAAAGTTAAACAAATTTGGGTGCCAAAGGGAACAATTATAAATAGTTTTGGGTCTCCACAAAATTATTTTTCAAAATTTTCTGCCACTAACAACCATGGACCTATAAAAACAAATAGGCCACATAAATCTTTTCCCATGTAGGTATGGTGGCAGGCTAAGGAACAACAATGGTGTTCTCCGGATTTTGGCTGTTCCAGAAATACAAGAGGAGACAAAGAAAAGTTCCTTAGCCTAGTATAAAGGTGACAGAATCACAATGGGCAACAACAAAAAATATCGTAAAGGTAAAACAGGTAATGGTATATTTATTTGAAAGATATATTAAATGTGATAATCTACACCATATTCTGAATTAAAATCATCCAATATTGAGATTGATGAAAATATGATGATTTTAATTCTGACTTATTCTAAATAGTTGGCCAATTATATTTATGCCAAAAATATTATAAAATTCTCTAGATTCTTTTAATTACTTCATATATATTAATTTGGATTGATAATAGTGTTTTGTTGGATAATACATTTTGTTATAATATGGCTAACTCTATATTCACGGTTTTTTGATTATTTACACAACTTCAATTAAAATCCTAAAGATTTTCATCTAAAAATTGTAAAAAGGATTTTAAGAAATGTTTTTGAAACTTCTAGAATCTGTTTGGAATAATAATGATGGCTGATGATTACTCTTGAATATAGTTGTTTATCCTATGGCTTCTAAGATTAACATTAATGATATTTGTCTGATTATTTACACAGCTTCAATTCGAATTCAAAAGAATGTCATTTAAAGAGCTGTTAAAATTGATTTTGAAATTTTTGGTGCACACTTCATGGTTTGTCGATAAAATTCAATTAATGGTGATTTTGAGTGAAAGAGAAATTCAGATGCAGATTACACTAGCAATCTAGTTGATAGAAAAATTACTAGGAACATGATTTTTATTACATTTAGTAACTGCATCATTTTTCAAAGAAAATATCTGCATATTTTTCATTTCAAATAATTTTCAAATAGTAGAAAATTTTCTTATAAAACCCCCTCAAGAAAATCATTTTTGACCATATTTTCAGATTAGTCATTTTGAAAAATTTATTTCATAATTATTTTTGAATTTGATTTTAAATGACTATTTTGACTAATCTGACTTCCTAATGATTATCGAAAAGAAAAATAGTGATTGAAAAAGTGATGAGTGTTAATATTGATCATATATTATGTCTCGAGACGGTATAATTAGTAAATTTCTTTAGAAATTTAAACAAGAGTTATAAAACTTTTTGTTGGTAAAAAATTCCATGACCATCTCTATATCTATCATATTTCTAACGACCATCACTCATCAAAATTCTATATAGTTTGTCGAAATGTGGTACTTTAAACAGGAATCGTTCGTTTTTCATTTTCACATTTTAAAAAAAAAAGGATAATAAAAAAAATAAATAAATAAATACCAAAGTATTCACTCTCATTTAAAAGTCCTCACGGTTATGCATGGGTGAATTACTTGGAATTTTTTATGTGCTTCCATGCTCATTTAAAAGTCCTCACGGTTATGCATGCATGGAACGCATATCAAAAATTGATTTTTAAATAATAAACAAGTTGATTCTAATCCCATTTAAAAGTCCTCACGGTTATGCGTGGTTAGAAGAAACTTGAATTCGTTTTTTATTTAAAAATAAAATTGGAATACTACTAATCTCATTTAAAAGTCCTAACAGTTATGCATGGTTAGTAGATATTCAAATTCCTGATATAAATATACCACAAATAGACACAACTGTATGGTTTATATGATGACATCATTCCCATCATTCTAAAAGTGGAATATGCGCCTAACAAAATATTTATGATTTTTGTTTGATTTTTTGTTGAAATTTAATATTTATATTCAATTGAGTTTTAATTTTGAATTAATATCAATCACTTTATCTCTATTTTCTCTAACACTATTATTCTTTTGCTGATAACAAAAGGGGGAGAGAAAAGTTAAGATTTTGTCAAATAAAATCAAGCAAAGGTCAAATAATTTTCTATTTGCATCTAGGCTCATTTGCATATTTTTATTTGTATGCATATATGTAGGGGGAGCTTTGTGTAGAGAGGAACATTTAAATCGGGGGAGCAATTAGGATATATCAATGATCAAATTGATTTAACATATTCAAAATCTTAAATATATGTTTGTTATCATCAAAAGGGGGAGATTATTGAATAGGCGCTTATATGATTTTTGTTTGATGATAATAAACATATATACATTCGTTTAAATGTATTTGTTAATTTACTATTTTATTTTTCATAGATTAAATAAATATTTGCTGAATAAAATTAAATATCAAAGAATTTGAATTTAAACAGAATTTTTAGTCAAACAAATATTTATTATAATTTTGAATAGTACAAATTCAAGCTCTCACTATACATATACAATTTTGATTACAATACATCACAATTTCATATTTACATTTAACATCACTACACATCACTCATTCACTCAATTCGTATTTACCTTCAACTTCATTCCAGTTTGAATCCAGCATCTGAGCAATCTGCAAAAATATTCACTAAAGCGGTAAAATTGAAAAAGAAATATTTTGGCAATATAAAATAAAATGTCAATTTTGAAAATGATATTTGCCTCAGTTATTTGGGTTGTTCGTCATCATTTATATTTGAATTCATCACACACGAACAGCTTGTGCCATACACAGTGTATCACTGTATATGCCACAAGGTCGTGCACACCGATATACACATGATAATGCTACAGGGACAGGTGAGCACAAGGTCAAACCCAAATAAAAGACAGGTTCAACTTAGGTGCAATATAAATAGAATCACAACACACGCACAAGGTCAAACCCGAACTATTAGCTGGATTCAACACAGGGCAGGTCTACAGGCTACGACTTCAGGCATGAAGCAGTTCAATAACCAAGCAACAATGAAATGTAAGGAACCAAATACCCAAGACAACATGAAGTGGACAACACTGACTCAAGTACACAAACAACAAGCTGTAGTAAAGCATGTAAATGTGTGGACAATGAAAACCAAAGCCATCAGGTCAGAGACAACTACAAGCCCAAGTGAAACCAGACCACAAAGCCAAGCATGATACAGTGGTGATGCAATGCAAACAACAGTAATGCTCAGGTTCAACCTCTACATACACAACAACAACCATTAAATAAACAAAGACCAGAAGTACAAAATGGCCAAGCAAGTGGACCACTAAATCAACAAACACAAAGCTAACAACATTCAGTGGTGAAGCAACAATATCTAGTGATATGGAGCACACATGAAACAATGCAGTAAAACCAAATACCCAATACAAATGACAGCAAATGCTCAAACTCAAGTGGACAGCACGACCGAGTATGCAAGTGACTCAGGAAAATGCACAGAAGCAACCACAACTACATTGAAGCTCAGTGGTGAAGTAGACTCAAATGAACAGGTAGTACAAAGTTTGACCAGAAACATTATATACAGTAAAAGGTGCAACATCAGATCGAACAACAACAACAGGTGAATGTGCAGACCCAAATGACTACAGCAAAAACAGAGATGAACAATGTAAATATTGAAGTCATGGATAATAAGATAATGATTGGTGTAACCAAAGTCAACAAAAACCACAGTCAAGTTACAGTGAGAAGTTGAAGCCATGGATATGATTAACGAAATCAAAAATGGACTAAGTCAAATGAATTCAACACCGTGGTAACCACGTAACAAATTCAAAGCCGTGTTTATGAACAAAGTCAAAATGGTGGTGACCACGAAATGAGTCAATGCCGTGAATGTCAAGCAACCATAATATGTACGAATTGAAGAAGTCAGAATCAATCTCAAACATCCAAACAAAATCAAGTGGCCGATCAAACAGAATTGAAAAAATCAAATATATTTTGTGCGAATGAAAATCTAGAGTTATGAACCCTATATAACGATTCAATCATCATCGGCAAATGATACAAGAGTTCGAATACGAAGACCATAAAAGCAAAAAGAGCATAAATTCTTACCGGAAGCAAGAATTGAACTCATCGAAGTAGCCATAGAGAGTACCGAGAAATCGATCGAGCAAGTCAACTCTCGAAAAACCACAGATTCGATCGAAGTAGTAACGACACTTTGAAAAAGCCCTAAATTTGCAAATCCCTAAATCAAAGCCGCCATTCTCTAGATAAAGGAATGACCGACATAATAAAAGAAAAAGGGGATAGGCTGGCCTAGTTTAATTTAAGGGATAAAAAGTTTAAAAATAGGGTTTTTTTATTTTTAATTTGTTTTTAATTTGTTTTTAATTTGTAATTCCTTTTAAACCGTTTAAATTTCTAGTCGTGTGACTAGGGGACAAGCTACGTGGCGTAGCTTGAGAATTCGCAACTCAGTGGCTGAGTTGTGGGAGGGTTATGATCGTAGAGTTAGGATTAGTCGATAGCGTGTGTCGCGAGTTTACATGTGTAAGCGTCTGACTATCTAATTTCTAGTAGAGACCTTGGGGGCAACACGTAGGCAGGGTTTGGCCGAAGCTGGGTAAATTCTGTGTCGTTCTATTTCTGCTTATTATTCCGCTATTTGTCTGTGCTGCTATTATTCTATGATCTGTGTTGAAATTATTTTATAAGTTTTCGCAATTAATTTTTATAATTAACACTATCACCCTATTCGCCCCCCTCTAGGGTGAAATCGATCCAACAGTCACAATGCCTTAGCTCGCTGCAGAACTTTATCCCTGTTAGGTCGCTCCCCTTACTAACTCGCTAGGTCGCGTAAACCTTTAGGTCTCTAGGTCACCTCAGTCCATAGGTCGTTGGTGCGCTAGATCTCTCAGTCCATTTATCCTTTTGGGTCGTTTAACTTGCTGAGCCGCTTTATGTGTTAGGTCGCTTACTCCCTTAAGTAGTTAGGTCGTGCCTTCACTTAAGCCGTTAACTCGTTGAGTCATAGGTCGTTGGAACATCTAATCCTTTAGATTCTGTACCTCATTAAGTCGTAATGCTTGCTGCACCATTAGGTCGTTAGGACCGTCTTATCTTTAGGTCGCTTATGAAGTTAGGTCACTAGGTCGCTCAAAAAGTGGAGTTAACACATGCCCCTCGAAGTACAAGCCTATGTCATTGGCCGTGTGCTTCGATCTAATTCCGTTAGGTCGTGAGCGACCTAAGACTTCTGCAAACTTGCGAACCCCTTCGTCTCCTTCTTTTTATTCCATATAAATTGCTAACTCGTTTCTTCCCCCTCACTCAGTTGCTAACTTCCGCCGCCATTGCCACTCTTGAGCTCAAAAATTTCTAAAGAGAATCTACTCGTTGCTTTGATCGTCATCTCGTCACATTAAGTAAGTGGATCTGGTTGTTGCTCAACTACACTTATCATCGATCTTCTGACCCTCCCGTTTTCTGATTCCAAACCACTTTTTGTGCCGTGTTTCTGCGCGAACCATTTTTTGATTGATCTGCAACTTCCATCGATCATGTTGTTGCTGTGATTTGAGACAAAACGGCAGTGCATTGGATGTGTAGTGATTTTGAGGTGATTCGAACTAGTCTTTAGGGTGATTCGGCGGTATGGAGAGGCGAGGGTTTTTGTTGCTGGAGAAGTTTAACGGGTTAAAGGGTTAGGAGCTAAGAACTAGGCGAATTGATACATTAAGGAGGAACGAGCGACCTAGGGCCATAGCAGTTTGAACAGGAACCACGAGACTAAGCTCGGGAAACGGCTCAAAGAATCAGTGCGACTTAACTTTTAGGTCGCGTAGGCGACTTAGCACTTAACAAAATATCCACTGTTTTGACTTGAACAACGTAACTTAGAAGAGTTCGACTTATGTAACTCGCGACCTTGTTGTGTCCTAACTTGCCATAATAGCATTTGAACTCCAAGCAGGACAACCTATAAGACCAACGACCTAACTTTGTGCGGCAGAGGTTGTAGGTCGCGGCCGAGCTAGGATTTTAACTTTAGATCGCGTGAGCGACCTAGTTTTTAGGTCGTGTGAATGGCTTAATGCCTAGGTCGTGTGGACGACTTAGGACTTAACAATTTTTGAGCTGCTTCTTGCGACCTAGACCAATCTCAATCCAGTCTGTTAGGTCGTGAGCGACCTAGAACTTAGAGAATTTTCTGACTTGGATTGTGACTTAAGGACTTGAACAAAACTTGAAAGCTTCAGAATTTTGATAGAACTTAACTGTACTTCTAACTTGAATTCTTCATTTGAACTGCGAAGATAACTTGCATGACCTTGCTGTACTTCTTAATAGATTATATTCACTTGTAAGCTAACAACCTGCTGAACACAACATTTGCAGAAAACTAGGGAGAATATAATGCCATTGACAACCCACATCGAATGACAGATTAGTCGATAAAAGATAATCAACTTAAAGAAAATATATGAAATGCTGTGAATCAACAAACTCAAGTGAAGTATTAAAGCAAGGCTGAATTAATCAACCAAAGCTAATCTGTATGCTTCAACACTGTACTTGAACTTAAAACAACAAGCCCCGAAGCTTTTTAACTGTCAACTATTAACTAGTTTAGTTTCAGCTATATTTGCTTGTCGTTTTATTAGTTTTGCACAACACTTCACACATTTAGGAAACATGCACCTTCATATTTGAATATCCAGTTCCTTGTGTAGAATGTCTTCTCAAGAAGAGATCATAGAGCAATCTGAAGGATTCATCCCGATAGCCATCCATTTGGATAATCCTCTGGAAAGAACTCCAACTACCCTCGGTCAGCGGGCATTCCTCCAATTACGTATTCAATTTGGGATCGCCGAAGCGGACGCTATTCTTCCTGGGCCAAATGATACCGCTGACAGGCCACCTCTCGGTTTTGTCGCCGTCAACCATCAGATGTGCCTTTGGGATGCCATTCCTCCTTTCAATGAATTTCTTCAACAACTCCTTCTCCGACTAACCATCTCTCCCTTTCAACTGCATCCCAATGGCTACGCCATCCTGATGGGATTATGCATTCTATTCAGGAGGACACTCAACCGCCTTCCGAGCTTCGAAGAAGTTTGCTATTTATGTACATTCGCAAAGAATAAAGACCACCCCTCCATCATACTCGTGAGAAGTGCTAGAAACCGTAAACTTATTACTGATCTCTCCGAGAGTGCTCATGGTTTTCTGAATCAGTTCTTCTTCGTTCGCTGCCCCCCAGGGTTTTATGCCATCTGGAGAGTAGGAAGTAAGATTGCTCATCCCTGTTCTTTCCGTTTCAGCTTTTAAAGATCCAAATTGCTAAGTGCTAACTTCATTCTTTTCTTTTACATCACTTCCTCCTCCCTCTGGAAATCCCAGTCACAAGACGACTTTTGATAGATTAAGTGCCGTGCCGGTTGAAGAAAGGAGTATTAAGTTTTTGCTGACAGATGAACTTCTGCACCAATACGGGCTTCTGCACCCCTCCCGTTCCACTCAACCTCATGAAGTACCCGACTTTCCAGTAGAGGCACCGGATGTCGAAAGAATGCACTGTTGAGGCTTCATTGGTGAAGTGTTCTAATTCAACTGATGTTGCGAGGTCGTCCATCAAACAGGTACTTGCCCCGGTCATCGAAGAAGAGGAGCCTCCTCAACAACCCGAGAAATCTGGTGACGAAGGGGATGAGAGAACAAGTCCCGCTAGGCACAGCGGTGATGATACTTTTGAGGGGTTGAGCGACCCGATGATTACTTCACAGGAGCTTTTCAGAGATGATCCTATCACTGCTAAAGTTACTTCTTCAGCAATCGAAGCGACATCCGTTCTGCGACAAACTCCGTCAGCCCAAGAGTTGACACTGGCTGTTAAATCCATCATCACCTCCCAACCCAGGAGTGGTCCGTGATTCGACGCACGTAGTTTTCACGTTACACACACTTAGGGCTTTTCAGCACTTATATGCGTTCAACTCTCTTGCTTTCAAGTTTTCTGAGTTTATCTTTTCTTCATTTTCAGATTCTCCAATGGAAAGAAGTGGCTCATATTATGACGATTTCCAACGTTATGGGAAGCGCGATGCTTATGACCCCAGGAGGTATCTTCCTGCCTCTTGGGAAACTGACGAAGAAAGAGCTGCGAGGAAAGCTCGTGAAAGGCACGCCTATGAAGAACGCCATGAAATGCGAGATGAGCAACATGACTCTTCCCAGAGGGAAGATGATTCTCATAAACGGAAATCCCGTGATGATAAAGGGAAAAGCCACATCCTTGAAGATGTTAGTAAAAGGGCCAAACATGGCGAAAAGCCGGCGTCCGAACTTCCTGAAAGGCCCGCTGCTCCTGTACCTTCTCAATCTCCTGCCCTTACTCGTACTAATATTCAAAAAATTATTGGCAGGCCCTCATATCAAGTTGGACAAGGCCCGACCGCTCTTCAAAGTAGGTTTCCGCATTGGTACTTGAAGGGAGTGCGCTTTGACCTTGATTTGGTTCCGATTGACAAGCAGGCTATGCTACGCAATCTTGATGCTGTCAAACTCGATATTGAGAGAATGTCGGGTTGGCAAAAGCTTGTCAACGAGCTTAAGAGGGTAAACCGCGCAAATTTTGAGGCCATGATAACAATGGAAAACAACAAATCTGAATGGCAGAAAACACTTGAGCAGCATGACGCGGAAATGAGGAGCATAACCGCTTATAATGAAAAGCTTGAGGCAGAGGTCGAAAAACTTAAGGAAGAGCTCGCCACTTCTTCCACTCTTATTCTCAGAGAGAAGAAGTGCTTCTAAAACAAGTGAGAGATGCTTATGCAGCACAGAGAGATGCCGAAGCTAAATTTGAAGCACAGCAACAAGATGTGGACAGCTACTGAGCCGATGTTGCTCAACTTCGAGAGAAAACCAACGTCTAGAACTTGAAGATTGAACTGCTGAAAACTCGACTTTCTAAAGATGAAAAGGAGCGTGATGAAGCTGTTGCTGGCAAAGCTACAGCCGAAGAATCTCATATGGCAACCAAAGCTGAAGTCAGCTCCACTTTATTCGAGTTTTACATCCATAGTGTTTTGTGGCACAGTAGCCTTAAGTTTTTAGGAACGGCATATGAAATCACTTTTGCCAAAGTGTGGGAGGCCATACTTGATATGTTTGGAGGAGCCGGGTATGTCGAAGTAGATTTAATGGCGCACTACCTAGATAATGATGCATGCGCCGCTCTTGCTAGGGGAAAGGAGCAACTTGCCAAAGAGAGAGCTGAAACGACATAAGGAGAACATTTAGGAAAGATAATTTCAACCGACCCAGTTCTACCTTTAGCTTCAGTCGATATCGATATTTTTGGCTCCAGTTCCCATTCTCCTCCTCCTACTAAAGCCGTTACTGAAAGCGTCATCGCCCACACTGGAGATGAGACTCATGAAAGCGCTGAAGCGTAGGACTTCGAAGTTGACATGGTAAAGTCTACTTCTCCAGATAACCTCAATGTTGATCTCGCTCAAGTGGACTGCTTGTTCGCTTCGACCGAGTTCGATGAGCTCCTTGCTTACTTCTTAAGGGTCGATGAGCCATTATCCCCTCTTTTTATGAGGAATACTGACTTTAACTTTTCGTCTCCTGTAGAGAAAGCACCAAGTATTGCTCAGCCTTCCCCTCTTCCAATTGTTTCCTCTCCTCCTCTTTAGATTACTCCCCCTTCCTTTTCTCAACCGGGGTCACAAGAGGAGCAGATAGAAGCTCTTCAAGGCTTGGATGACCTGGTTGTTTCTCAAGAACAGAAGGCCGAAGAACCTGATGAAGGCGAGAGAACCCCGGAACAGACTGCTTCTGATGACATAACATTATCCACTCTTTTCTCTTCGGGAAGTGATCCTTCCTCAAGGAAGAAGGGGAAGCGTGTAGTTTCAAAGAAAAGGAGGGAAGCTTCTGCTGGCGAAGATAAAACAGAAGAAAGTCCAATTGCACCCCTTCCTCTTTCTTCCCTTACTCCCACAAGCCGGCCCAAAAAGTTAATAATCTGGCCAGGCAAAGGCTCAAAAGGTGGTAGGAAGAAGAAGTGATCGGTTTAGGACTTATGCTTTTCACCTTGCTTTTTGCTTTTTTGCTTGTATATACAAAGACTTATGTTGACCGGCGATTGTGCGGGTACCGGTCCCCGCCTTCTTTTGTTTTGAAACCTGCACATGTATAATTTTTTTTATAATATGGAATAAAATAATTCTTTTAATTGTACAAACTTCTGTCTGTATTTGAGAATGCATTTATTCTTTTTTTTTGTAGTGTGATGTTGCAGTAAACCTATGGTATGTTGCTTGAGCATTGTTTTTATTTTTGCGACTATATTATATTGCCCCCATACCATGGTTTATTGCAGTCTCTTTCACATTGGCAGAATTTTGGAGAACAACTCTTCTGTTTCGAGAAGACTTGTGCTCGTTCTTTAGAGAACAACTTTTCCACTTGAAGGAGGTTTGCATCTGTACTTTATGGGATAATATTTCCGTTTTAAGGAAATATTTTTCTGATTTAGTAGAATGCGCCTCATATTGGAGAAGTTTTCTCTTTTTTTTTGGCGAAGTTTTGCACTTCACTTTTATTTTTGGCAAATGAATTTTTCTTTGTGGTACAGTGGGCCTCCGAAAAAGGGCTTTGACCTGCTTGTTCCTCCGAAGAGGGCTTTTGTTCGATTGTGCCTCTGGGAAGAGGGCTTTTTGTTTGATTGTGCCTCTGGGAAGAGGGCTTTTTGTTTGTGCCTCTGGGGATAGGGCTTCTTGTTTGTACCTCTGGGGAGAGGGTTTTTGTTTCTGCCTCTGGGGAGAGGCTTTTATTTTTTCCCTGTCCGTTGGGAAGCGGGCCTCCGAAGAGAGCTTTTCACATTTCGACTCGTATGAAGTTTTATTTCAGATCACGGTGAAATGTGCGCCTCTGAGTAGGGCTTTTGCCTGGAAGTTTGGAGTTTCCTTCTCTCGGTTGGATGGATTCATGGGGCGGACACAAGTTACTTGGATTGTTTGTTTGCACAAACGTTCTCAGCAAGTTAACGATTGTCCTGTGCTACCGATCAGTCCACAACTTTCTGTCGAGAAAGAGAACTCTCTTTTTCTGGCTAGTCCCATTAAAGGTCTTTTAGCATTTCAACTATGGTGAAATGGGCCTCCGAAGAGGGCTTTTCACATTCCAGCACTTGTGAAGTTTTATTTCAAATCTCGGTGGAATGCATGCCTCCTAGTAGGGCTATTGCTTGGAAGTTTGGAGTTTCCTTCTCTCGGTTGGATGGATTCACGGGGCGGACACAAGTTACTTGGATTATTTGTTTGCACAAACGTTCTCAGCTAGTTAACGAGTGTCCTGTGCCACCGGTTAGTCCACAACTTTCTATCGAGAAGGAGGACTAGGTCTTTATCCTCCGAAGAGTTGTGCCTCCGAAGAGGGCTTGTGCCTCCGAGGAGGCCTTTTGCTGTTTGCTGCCTACTCGCCCATGTCTTTTCGCCATTTGCTCATATCAGCGGTTTCCTGTTATCATTTCCAAGTGCACATTCCTTTCTTTTGCAAGTAGCTTATTCTATCCAAAGAAGTGTACTTCATTGTTAAATGAGTTCGCAGGGATAGACACAGGCTAATTAATCGAATGTTTGTTTGCACAAACGATCACAATTAGTTAGGAAGGGTCTACTTCTGGCGGAACCACGAACTGTTTTCTTCAAGCACTTCTTATACAGGATTTGAATCTGGAATTTTTGTGCCTAGATATTCATTTGTCGAGTGATGTTAGGGATCACTTGGTCTTATGGCGGGTAAGCTTTGTTTTAATAGCTTGCAATATTAAATCGACATTTTAGCAATACAATTGAAGTACTTTATATATTGAAAATAAAACAAGTAGTAGAGAACACAAGATTTATAGTGGTTCGGCCAAGAACTGGGCCTACATCCACTTTATTGTTCTTATTATTCACTTGCACTGGCTTTACAAAGGCTTTCAATACAAGAATCATACATTCATAATTCTTTTTACAAACTTAAGCAAAGCTTTTAAGTAAAATATGGGCGTAAATTATTGCTGCTACAAGCTCTTGGAATTGGATCTCCCTCGACAGTTGTCAGTTTGAAAGTGCCATCAAGAAGTTTTTAGCCTATGACATATGGCCCTTCCTAGTTGGCGCAAACACTCCTGTTGCTGTCATGACCCTTTTCAAGACTAGATCTCCAATCTCAAAGCTACGTTGACGAACTTTGGAACTGAAATGCCTGGCAATTCTTTGCTAATGGGCTGCAATTCTGAGCTGAGCCTCTTCCCTTCTTTCATCAAGGAAGTCAAGTGCTTCCAGTTGCAACTCTTCGTTTTCAGCCTGGTTGAAATGAATTCTTCTATGTGAAGGGACTTCTATTTCCACCGGAATCATTGCTTCTGATCCATATATGCTAATGAAAATGGAGTGTGCCCGGATGTAGTTTTGTGGGTAGTTCTATATGCCCATAGTGCTAGTGGAAGCTTATCGACCCAACCACCTTTTGCTGTTTCCAGCTGTTTTTTGATGGTTGATTTGATAATTTTGTTTACTGCTTCCACTTGTCCGTTTGCTTGCGGATGAGCCAATGCCGAGAAGCTTTTCTGGATCTTGAATCCCTTGCAAAAATCTTGGAACTCTTCACTTTCGAATTGGGTTCCATTGTCTGTGATTATCTTTTGAGGCACACCATACCTGCAAATGATATTCTTAGTTACAAAGTTTATCATCTTTTTAGAGGTAATAGTAGCTAATGTTCAGATTCAGCCCATTTAGTAAAATAATCAACAGTAACAATAGCATATCTGATTCCGGATTTAGCGGTTGGCAAAGGCCCGATGAGATCTATTCCCCAAATAGCAAATGGCCACGTGCTGACCATTTGTGTTATCCCAATGGAAGGTGCTCTTGGGATTTATGCAAATCTCTGGCATCAGTCACATTTTCGGGCGTAGCTTGCAGCATCACGATTAATATCTGGCCAAAAATACCCATAACGAAGAATTTTCTTTGCTAAAGTTTGGCCACTCGAATGGTCTCCACACTCTACTCCGTGTACTTCAACTAGAATTGTTTTAGCTTCTTCCCTGGTCACACGTTGGAGTAATGGCATTGAGAATCCCCGCCTGTACAATCGGCCATCTTGAATTATGTATATGGAGGCTTTTCTTAGTAACTTCTGTCGTTCTTTTGAACTTTCTGGTAGAGAACCGTTGAGCAGATATTCCATTATCAGAGTCATCCATGATTCTCGCTCTTGAGATATAGTCATGATCCAATCAATATCCATCTCATCAGTGCTTGGAGCTGGCAGGACTTCCACAGGAACTAATCCCAATAATTGAGCTTCACCAGTGCTTGCGTACTTTGCGAGAGAATCTGCCTTCATGTTCTCTTCTCGGGGTATATGATGTATCGTTTAATGGTCAAGATCATCGAGAAGTTCCCAAGCTTTTGACAAATAAGCAGGCAGATTTCCTCCTTTAGTCTGAAACTCTTTCTTGACTTGACATACAATAAGTTGTGAATCACTGAAGATCTGCAACACCTTGACATTCAACTCTTTAGTAATTCTCAAGCCGGCAATAAGAGCTTCATATTCTGCTTCATTGTTTGTCGAAGGGAATTCCAATCTCAATGCATAGCACAACGACCGCCCTTAAGGGGTTTCAAGCACAACCCCAGCTCCGGAACAGTAATCGTTTCTTGCACCATCTACATACAATTTCCATTGAATCGGGGGATTATTAGTCACTTCTTCATCACTGTCACCTATATCTGTACATTCTGCGATAAATTCTGCCAAAGCTTGTCCATCAATTGCTCTCCGGGGATGATAAGTGATGTCGTATTGGCTGAGTTCAATATTCCACTTCAGAAGACGACCCGAAGTCTCAGGACGAAACAGGACTTTCTTTAAAGGTTGATCAGTGAGGACTTTGATAGGATGAGCTTGGAAATGCGGCCTCAACTTTCTGGATGCAATCAGTAGACAATAAGCGAGCTTTTCCAATTTTGAATAATTCATCTCTGCCCCAGTGAACCTCTTGCTGATATAATAGACTGGGCGTTGAATTCTTGCGTCTTCCCGTACCAACGCTGCACTGAGAGCATGAGATGAGATCGCCAAATATACAAAAAGATCTTCACCATTGTCCGTCTTAGAAAGTATTAGAGGCATTTCCATATGACGAATCAACTCATCGAAAGCTTTCTGGCATTCAGGAGTCCAGTCAAAAATTTTCCTTCCTTTCTTCAGTGCATCGAAGAATGAAATGCATTTATCAGTAGCTTTGGAAATGAATCGACTCAAGGCAGCGGCTTTTCCATTAAGACTTTGCAATTCCTTCTTTGTTCTAGGAGCTTTGACTTCTTTTAAGGAAGCAATCTGAGTAGGATTAGCTTCAATGCCCCTAGCACTCACAATGAAATCCAGAAACTTTCCAGACTCCACCCCAAACGAACATTTCAAAGGATTAAGTTTCATTCCATACTTTCGGAGGACTGCAAACATTTCCGCCAAGTGATCCATATGGTCTACCACTTTCTTTGACTTCACCAACATATCGTCAACATAAACTTCCATAGTTTTGCCAATCTGCGGTTTGAACATAGCATTGACGAGTCTTTGGTAAGTTGCCCCTGCATTCTTAAGTCCGAAAGGCATGACTCTATAGCAGTAGCGACCAACATCGTTGATGAAGCTCGTATCCTCCTGATCCGGCTCATGCATCATAATCTGGTTGTATCTGGAGTAAGCATCCATGAAAGATAACAATTCGTGCCCCGCTGTTCCATCCACCAACTGATCTATCCTGGGTAAGGGAAGCAGTCTTTGGGGGCAGGCTTTGTTCAAATCTGAGAAGTCAATGCAAACTCTCCATTTTCCATTAGCTTTCTTAACCAGTACTGGATTTGAAACCCAGTTCGGATAAGTAGACTCCTTGATGAAACCATTCTCTATAAGCCGGTCAACCTCTTCTTTCAACGCTGCCGACCTTTCAAGACCTTGGGTTCTTCTTTTCTGTTTTACTGGTGTAAACTTCAGATCAATATTCAGAGTATGTACTGCAATTTCTGGGGATATTCCACACATATCAGCATGAGTCCAAGCGAATACGTCCAGATTTGCCTTCAAGAATGATATTAAGGAATTTTGAACCGTCACATTAAGTTGCGAACCCACATTCACCACTTTGTTCGGATCTTTCGGGTCAACAGGTACTGACACCGTTACTTCTACTGACACCAATCTATTCTCCCCTGCACTAGCTTTTTTGGGATCCATTTCTCTTCGTGCCCCGCTATGCTCGCCAGTGCAGGGTCCACCCTGTAATTGCTACAAGGTTGGTTCTTTGATGCGGATTGGGGTTGCCGCATCTTTTCCCATCTCTCTTTTCCTTGCTTCACGCAGCTCTATTAGATAACATTCTCGCCCAGCGTTCTGATCCCCTTTAATAACTCCAACTCCGTTATCCGTGGGGAATTTCATAGTGAGGCACCACGGGGGGAGAATTGCTTTAAAAGCCGCAAGAGTTGGTCGGCCTAAAAAGACGTTGTAAGTAGAAAATTCATCAACAATTACAAAAGTCTGTTTCCAAACTACCTTCTTCTGCCCCTCTCCAAGCTCTACGAACAAGTCGATAGTTTCAATGGGCTGCTTCGGTTCCCCAGTGAATCCAACAATCTTCTGAGATGAGACCTGAACATCAGCCATTGGGATTTTCATTTAATCAAATGTCTTTTTGAAGGGAATGTTGCAAGAAGCGCCACAATCTACAAGCACTTTTCTCATAATAGCCGGCCCAATGCCTGCAGAGATGACCAAGGGATCCATGGTCGGAGCTTCGGTTCCCATAGAGTCCCTGGCTCTGAAAACAACATCATCATTAAAAGTTTTCTGCTGCTTCGAAGGTACAGCATCTTCTAGCACAAAAACACTATCTTCTGTTGGTGTGTATTTCAAGGCACAGGCATATCTTTCCATCTCGCCCCAGCTTCTGCCTGCTGGGTGAGGACCTCCTGTAATCACATTAATAACAGGCCTTTCTGATTCATGCATAGTTTTCCTCTCACCCGAGCCAGATGGATGAGCAGGAAGTTGCTGACCCTTTGTAGACGAAGTTGGGTCATTTCTACCTCTCTTAACATATTGCTGCAACTTGTTCTCTCTCAGTAGTTCTTCAATTAAATTTTTCAGATGGCGACATTCGTTGGTATCATGACCGGGTTGATTATGAAACCGACAGAATCTCCCACTTTGAGCAGCTTATTTGTTAACTCTCATCTCAGGCGGTTTAGGATATTCTACCACATCTTTGGTAGTAAAGAAGATATTCTCCGGAGTGTCAGTCAAAGGAGTGAAATCTGAAGATTTTAAAAAGCGAGGTTTCTTCATATCTTTCTGTTTCTTCCCACCATTGTTCTCCCTTTTCTGACATCCGGAGTCCTTTTTGATAGGGGCAGCAATATTATCCTTAACCTCTGTCAATGCCACTTTAACTGGTGCCCGAAGGCTTTCCAAGCGCATGAATTCATTAGCTTTCTTATAGAATTTCTCAAGTAAATTCGGTTCTTTCATCTTCAGCCACTTCCCAAATTCGCTTGATTTGTCAATTGCCCTCATCAGGTATGTCAAGACCATTCGTGGCTCTGCATTGTCCACTTCAGCCAAAGCTATGTTGAAGCGGTTCAAGAAAGACCTGATAAATTCCCCAGGATTCTGTTCCAAGCTTGACAGCGACATAATATCCTTTGCCTTCGAAGCATACAACCTGAATTGCTCTTTAAACTTCCTAGTTAAATTGACGAACTGGTCTATGGATCGGACCGGAAGTTTTGATCTCATCAGACGCTCTAGCACCAGTCATGTGCCAATCATACTTATACAGAAATTGATTGGGGTCGCTTGTTCCCTTATAAGCCGGGATGGTCGGAGGAACAAACTTCCTTGGGAATTCTGCCTTTAGAATCTTCTCAATGAATGGAGTTTTACTCGGAGCGAATCCCCATCCTTCTCATCTTCATCTCTCTACATGCTTTCTTTCATGATTTATCGCACCATGCCCGAAAGATATTCCTCATCATTTAAAGGATCCGCAGGATAGATTTTGGCCATTATCTCGAAAGTTTGTCGGGACAAACGTTCGCGGAGAGTTGGCTGTGGTCTCGATCCTCCAGCTTGAGGAGTTGTTTCTTTGGCGGGGCTAGTTGCTCTTTGTGGAATATTCCTTTCTTCAGGATCATGAATATCATCTGCAAGGTTTTCTTCGTTATTCACCGGTTGACGGTTTGCTCCGAGCAACGCATTTATCCTCTTAAGCATTAAAGCATTTTGAGTTTCCATCTGCTGGTATAATCCAGATACTGCAGCATCTAGCTCTGCTCGTGTAATTCCGGCACTTGGTGCTGCTTGACTTGACGAAGGGGAAGTGGCAGTATTTTCATGGACATTACTAGGTCTTGTATATCCACGCTTTCTTCCAGGAGCCATTATTTCTGATAGACTTCTGGTTTTGATAGAGACTCTTTCCACAAACTTTTGTGAAGCAATGACGAAGACAACCTGAGTTGGGTTCCCAGTGAAAGCACCAAAAATGTTAATGCTAAAATTTGAACGCTAACACCCCGGTGGATGTAGAGGTTAAGTGAAAGCACCACCCGTGAACACGGGAATTAGAAACAAGCAAGAAAGTCTAGAGAAAGCAGTAAAAGACAACAATTTTATAGTGGTTCGGCTTTAGATTAAGCCTACATCCATTTTAATCCTCTTTATTACTGAATCAATTACAACTTTACAACAATCTTCAACTACAATACTGATGAGACAAACAGCTAGAACATCGATGTAGAAGATTTCTTTGAATCCATGTTGATTGTGTTAGATTTCCTCTTGAAGTTAGTTGAGATGCCTTTCGTGTTTGAAGTGTCGAGTGAGTCGAGAATTCAGCAGAGTATCGGTGTTCCAGGAATGAGCCAAAAAGATCCCCTTTTAGATGGAGTAGGTGGGGTATTTATAGGAGAGTTCGACATTAGGTCGTAGGTCACAAACGACCTTGGATAGGTCGTAGGTCGCTCGCGACCTAGTTTGAGTCATTCACGGCTTATACAAAGTACACTTCATCATTCTAGAGAAGCTGGCAAGTCATAGGTCGTGGCCGACCTAAGTAGGAAGCGGTATAGGAAACTCCTTTGGTATGTTTAGGTCATGAGCGACTTAGGTATAAGTCGTAGGTCGTGGGCGACTTAGTACACGGTTTATGGGCTAACAGGAGCACCTTTGATTAAATGGATAAGTTATAGATCGTGGTTGACCTAGGGAAGGAACGACTTAAGGAAGACAAGTTACCTCGGCTTTGTATGGCTCGCTAGGTCGTTAGGTCATAATGCCTTAACTCGCTGTAGAACTTTATCCCTGTTAGGTCGCTCCCCTTACTAACTCGCTAGGTCGCGTAAACCTTTAGGTCGCTAGGTCACCTCCGTCCATAGGTCGTTGGTGTGCCAGATCGCTCAGTCCATTTAGCCTTTAGGTCGTTTAACTTGCTGAGCTGCTTTATGTGTTAGGTCGCTTACTCCCTTAAGTAGTTAGGTCGTGCCTTCACTTAAGCCGTTAACTCGTTGAGTCATAGGTCGCTGGACCATCTAATCCTTTAGGTTCTGTACCTCGTTAGGTCGTAATGCTTGCTGCACCATTAGGTCGTTAGGACCGTCTTATCTTTAGGTCGCTTATGAAGTTAGGTCGCTAGGTCACTCAAAAAGAGGAGTTAACAGGCGACAAACCCCCTTTAGGTCTCTCTATAGATTTTTCCTGCCAAAAAATGTCTATGGATAATATATATAATCATATGGGTTTATATATACCAAATTAATATGCCATCCATTTTCCAAATGGATATTCAACCAAACAAGCAATCAAACAATTTAACTAACATCCAAACAATCAATAAACGTTTATAACATCATTGATTTGATATAATAAAATTAAATTTGAGTTAAAATCACATTGATTTCCGTTTTCACCAAAACGTCCCGATTTCGGACAAAATCCGAACGATCGTCCGATTTTAGCCTAAATTTTCACTTGCTCCAAATCTAGCCAAACTAATTTCATTGCGAATATCTTGACAACATAAGTCCAACGCAATAAACAGCATTCGAATCAGACCTCGTATGAGAGAGATATGAAATTTAGAAGTTATCGATAAATTTAAATTAAAAATTAAAGTAATTTTACAATAACTTACAATTATACGCTTACTCCATCCTTTCTTTTTCTTCCCCTTAATAAAAAACATGCACAGGAAAACAGTGGCTGAACCTCTCTTGTACACGCACACGATGACAACACCTCGAGGCCACTATTCGACGAGCCGTTTTCGCTAAACAACTCCACAGCTTCTCCTCTACGCGATCATCACCTCGGCGACAATCCCGGAGCCATAAAACAAAACGTGATTACACCAGTCTCCCCTCGACTTGCTACAGGTCGCGCATCCCATCACAGCGCCAAACCTCTCCAAAACTCGGCGGCAGCTGCTATCTTCGATGCTCATACCAAATACAACCTCCAATTTTCGAATCGATGGCCGAACGCCCCAAATTCTTTAACCCTAGTTAGACATAAGTTCGGCCATTACAGCCGCATCCCCCAAACCCAAGATGCAACCAATCCAAAGAATGGCGAAATGAAGCTCTCCACCAGACGAGATTTTTAAAGCTAGTTTGGCAATTTTTCATTGAGAAAATAATGAGATATGATTTTTGAATTTTTTAATTTAGAAGGAAGAAGCCTCTGTTGTTTACTGAAACGAGGACAAAGGTAGAGGGGACAATGCAGGAAACAAGAAAAAATATTTGTGGGCTGATGTTAAGTGTGGCTTATGTTGATCTATGTTTTTTTGTGAATTTTCAATAAAACAATCCCAAAAATTTTGAACTCCAAATAAGGCATGCTGCCTAGCATTCTATATGTTATACCCCTATTCCGAGCGCAATGTAACTTGCTTCGAGACCTAATTCGATCGTATGTAAAATATAGGTTTTTGGACTTGGTTATTATATTAAATTCTCGATATTAATTTCCACGTGTTTCGAACTCGCAAGGCCAAACGATATGTTAGACTAGCACAAAATTCGACAGCGTAATATAATTCACCATTACTGTTCCAATGAAACCGATTTCGTCGAAATCCGAGACCATGCCCCCAAAGGCTAATTCCATAGATTTTAAATAATTAATCATCGATATTTATCCAATCTATTTTATATTTGTACATAAATTAACAAATTGAACTTACCGATAGTATTTATTAGTTAAATGGAATTAAATAAAATTATTAAATCCATTTAATTAAAAATTAATTCACAATTCAAATATTTAATTATGGGGCATTTCACCAGAAGGACAAACTTCGCAGTCCAATTAGTTTCTAGGACACACATTCAAAGAAATTACTTTCAAGGCCAAAATCAGCACAAAAATTAATTTGAAGGACAAAGTCGGTAGTCCATTTACTTTTAAGGACATAATTTCATAGGTTTTTAGGCCCTACAAACGAATTATTTTACGTTTTGTCCTTGAAAGTAATTATTTTCATTGTGTGCCCTAGAAACTAATTCCACTTGCTAAAGAGGCCCTTGTAGCTAATTTCCACTCTAATTATTCCCTATATTTGAATTATAAATTATTAAATTACAAAATTCAATTATTTTAAATATTTAAAATTAATTAAACATTTAAAATAAAACAACCAAAATTTTCGGTCATTACATTCTCCCACCTTAGAAGAATTTCACCACCGAAATTCCTAAGGAAGAAAATGTTCCAAACCCATAAGTTTAAAACCATTAAATAAAATGAGTTACTAAACTTATTTTCAAAACCAATTAGTTGGAATAGATTCCAAAATTTTCTAATTTTTTAGATTCATTTACCTATACTAACAAATTCTATTATTCCAAGATATAACTTGAAAGTTCAAATTTTAATTATCAAAATTTTCCAAAATTCTCCAAAATTTTCTTACTCTTAAATTTACGAATTTTTTGTCAACGTCTCCTTTGCACGGTTCGCACGTTTCGATCGGAACAACTACAAATTGCCATTATGGGCCTCAATCTAATCAAAAGAAAACAAAAGCCAATTGGCCGCCCATATCTAGGGCATAAAATCATCAATCGACTCAAATTTCTAAATCTACTAAATACCTTTTAGAGTTTGATTTATATTTTAGCAAGCAGTTTATTATCTCGATGCTAAGGCAGATGCGCAAGAATCAAATAGTAATCTCTTACATACCTGTACTTTCAAAATCTAAAAGAAATATCAGGCTGATAAAAGTAACGTGATGTAATTCTACATTCAAAAATTAGCATGAAATAAATCCACATGAAATCAACCATCCATATCTCAGTCATATGCGACAAACAAGAGGATATTCTATAATAGATGTTTTGCATCCAATAATTTTCAGATGACAAAGTTAGATTCAACTCAAAATTTTATTTTCAAATTTCTCAGATGCGAAAAATCAAAATGATAAGTAAGGGATTCCTCCAAATAAATTATGATGAAACTCTAGAATCAAAACGACATGGAGCGTCCAGTGATATCCCGGTTCCTCCAAAAACATCAACTAGAGTGAATAAATATCATTCCTTTCCAAGAATCTTAAAAAATCTTCTTTTCCAAATTCACCAGTATATAGGCCTTAATAAAAACAATTAAAAATCCTTTATCTATGAATTTAAATTTTGTAGACAATGTATATGAAATCACAAAGCTAATTAATTCAATTCAATCAAATTAGGCAATCAAATTCCATAAGGAATAAACCAACAGTAATCGTCAATCAAGTTCCATAAGGGAAATTTTTTATCACTTACCACTATTTCAAAATGACAAATGACCGGCAAACAAATCTTAACTTAAGTTTAAAACTTTCTTAATTATCCAAAAACATCGATAATTATCCAGGCGTACCATTTTCTCATTAGCCGGTCATTACTTAGAAGATTATCCAAAATAGCTCAGGCAAAATGAAAAGTAATACTCTATATTTTATTAGTTTCTTAATTACACTAAATTATTAATGCCATTATTATTATTATTTTCTTAACTTATATTTCACTTAGTATTCTATTCAATACTAAAATTACTTATGAATTATTTCATAAATTCTCACCCAAGATTAAAAGTATTTTATAAAGTTATTTCTTTATAAAACTTCAAATCATAACTTATTCCACTTTATTTACTTGTATAATACTCTTCTTTATCCTAAGAGCACATACAAATTTTATTTTATTTTTTCAAAGGTCTGGGTGGAGATCAAATCAAATTATGATTTCTTAAGACCGAGTCAACCTATTAACCTCTTTGGAGTGCTAAAATGAATAATATTGATGAATTGACCCAATCAACCCATAGTTTACACTACTTAGATGTTTAAACAATTATATGGTTTTAAATAAAACAATGTTTACCAAAACTTTCTTATTTAATTTAACCCAATTTAAACCCATGTTAAATTATCCCATACTTTTCTAAGGGAAAAATCCTATTTATCAAAACAATCTCTTATTACTAATACTTTTGTTCGGGAAAACAATTTCCATTTAAGGGAATTTAAAAATTAGATACCTGGTTTTAATTTCAAAGCCTCATTCTTTTGAAAGCATATTGCATATGTTTTGATGTATATTAACTTCAAACAGTTTATTGATTAAAACTCACTTTGAGTTTATTCGGATTTGAACTCATTTCGATCATACAATGATAAAGAGAACAATTTACAAATTTTCCCACAACGTTTGCCTAAGCAAACATCTAATCGTCACTTAGAAGATTATTTAGATTACCACAAAACTAATCGAAACGATTTCCTTCTAATTATCCCAAAGAAACTACAACCCTTTTTAATTTTTACTTCCCAATATAATTTTACCTTTAAATACTTTAAAAAGTATAGCTGTTTCATTTTTCAAAAAGAAATCTTTTGTAACTATTTTCAAAAACTTTGGGACTTAGATTCAAAAATTCCTTTTAAACATGTTTTATAAACTAAATTTATACAAAAATTTCCTTTATATAAAATCATTTTCTATTATAATCATCTTTCTTTATTATAATAGAATTATCTCCAATATTTATTCTCTAAATATCTTATTCCACTATTTAGATTATATCAACAACTTTTTATAAAGTTTAATTTTCAACCCACCATTAATAAAAGGTGAATTTTCAAGTTAACAATTTTTCCAAACACCATTATAGTGACAATTATGAAAATTATTTCACAAAGAGTTCGTTTTAAATCAAAACTGTAAATGCTTCTAGATAAACTGAGCACCATTTAGCAACTAACAAACAATCGTTAATGCGTCTTATTAAATTAAGCATAACCGAACAAAAAACAGTGATAATAAATAAATATTATCACATTAAAACCAACACACTATATAACTATATAGAGTTTGAAAATCTTTCCTTTATATATATATACATACAAAATATAATCCTAGGCAAAATATTAAATTTGCCTAAATTTCCAAAAATTTCAATACCATGTCCATTGGACTTGGGCGAGTGTTTAGAAATCCCTATTAATGTCGTGACATCCCACATCTCGACCAGAATTCATAAAAACTTAATAGACAATTTAACATAATACGTTTTTATAACATTAACAAATACACTCTCATACATATAATACTCTTAAACTCATTCTAGGGTGTCTCTTACCCAATCTCCTATGAGTCAAACCCTGCCGGAGCCAAGGTTCTTGCTTAACCTCACACTCTGATACCAAATGCAATGACTTGCCATTTTGACCATTGAAAGTCGACATTGAATGCTATCACCGTGTCCCTCTGTCACGCATCCAATCGAAAAAGGGCAGATTGTTAGGGTAAATAAAAAGAAAATAATAGAGAATAGAGAAACAGAGTCTCACAACGAAATTGACAACATATAATATAATAAGGACAGTAGAAACCGTCGCTTAAATATACAAAGTATATCAGAGTTAAAACAAACCTTATCAGCTGGAAAGTTATATAAACCTGACCTTACAAATGCCGATAATTATACTATGCAATACAGTGGAAAATAAAATACTACGATACGTGAAACTTTAGCTGCCCTCCATCTTCTCTAAAACTTCGAAGATAACCTGAGGAAAAACTCGGTTTGACACGATCATTATAAATAACACCTGGATCAGTCTGGAAATACCAGCGTGAGATAACTCAAATAATGGCGAATATATAAAAAATTTGTGAGACCACACCACTAATGCGGAACATGTTTTTACCTCACAAGAATGACATCCATTCAAGCAAGAGAAGAGATACATATCATGGAACAAATCCAAATATAAATGAGCATAAATAATATTAAACCAAACTTGAAAGAATGGAAATAAATCGAGTAAAATCCATACTGGACACAATGGATAGAACAAGGAAAACCATCCAACTTGGTAGAATGGACTAAATAAGGTAACAGTCCAAACTCGATAGGATGGGCAAAATAAGGTAAAAGTTCAACTTGATAGAATGGACTAAACATGGTAACAGTCCAACTTGATAGAATGGACTAAACAAGGTAACAGTCCAAATTGATAGAATGGACTAATTAAATACTTTAAATGCCGTGAGGAGGAGTTGGCTTTACTCATGGCAATTTAAAGCTAAAACAGATTTAGGATTTTCGAATCAAATAAGAAAAATGAAATTTTCCAACAAATGACTAGGAAGGTGCACCCCTTTGAAGTACACCTCTCGTAATATACTTCTGAGAAGCTCATTTACTCTGTGACACTTCTTGGGAAATACCAAGCTGGACCCCACCGGACTTTACCGAGTGGCTGAATATTTCCACATCTAAGTGCACCACTGAATATTTCCACCTCTAAATGCACCACCGAATCCAAACTAGGTAATAGGTGAAAATAGCATAATGGGAGCAACCCCACATAGCTTGGCTTCCTCTTGCACTTTTGGTTTAGTCATTTTCGAGAAAGGATAACAATGCTCAATAGAGCAATAAATCATCTTAGAATTACGATAATAAAGTAGCTGGAGTAACCGATAGCTGAGATAACAACTATCGAGGATATAAAATGATCGTATAAGGAAATTAAGTCTTATAAACTTATCACTAGTCATTGAATTCAAACTTGTACTATTTCTTGGTTAACAATGACACCGTCCAAGTCAAGGTAGTGTTACCGCAAAGTCGTGTCCAACAGTTATTCTTAACTTTTGAAATAGCAACAAGATTACTTCTTCGATGTTTAGTGCTAATCATACAAATAAATCTTTCCATATAAGTGATTTGCTTTACGGAAATTATCCATTTCCATAAACGAATCAACCTTCTTCTTTTTAAAAATGAACTGAACTTGTGCTTGATTTTCATATTGGTAAAAAATCTTTAGAGTTAGTTCCTGATTGTTAAAACATTTAAGTGAATAATTTTTTTCCCAAGTGCGCGACTCAAAGGCCTAAACCAACATCAGACCGAACAACCAGAAGAGTATCTAACCTAACATCCCAATAATCGGGTTCCAATTCCATTTTATAACTTTAAAACAATATTAATTATCTTGAAATATAATTAATTACATTTAAAATTTCTTTTAAATAAACAAATACATTATCTAAAATAAAATAGATAATTATTTCCAAACACTTTTATACCATGGGTAAATCAACTTTTTTTTAGAATATTTATTAAATCAGTTTGTTAACTTTAAATAAGTTTATTAAACCAATTCTTATTATATTAGTTAATTTACTTTAATAACTTTTATTAAACCGATTAATTGACTTTAAATATCATTTATTTAAAAGATTTATTAAATTCAAATAATCATTAATTAAATGAATAATTAATCTCAAACATCATTATTCAAAATGATAAATAAATTTAAATTCCATTAATTAAAAAATTAATTAAGTAAAATAATCATAAATTAATTGGATTAATTAAATTCAAACTCCATTAGCTAAAAAAATTGATTAAAACATCACTTGTCAGAATGTTTTATTTGATTATAAAACATCATCAATTAAGATGATTTAACTAAATTCTAAAAATCATTGGCTAAAAAAATTAATTAAATTTAAAAACAAGCATTAATTAAAATGATTAATTAAATTCAAATATCATTATTTTAAATTATTTCTTACTTTTAAATATCATTAATTAAAATGATTATTAATTTTAATTATCACTAATTGAAATAATTAATTTAATCCCATCATCATAAATTAAAATAATTAATTAAGTTCAATAAATTAATTAAACTCTTTATCATTAATTAATAGAAGTAATAAAACTAAAATAATCATTAGTTAAAACGATTAATTAAGTACAAAACATCATTAACAAAAATGACTAATGAAATCTACAAACAAACTAATTTCAATCATCATTTATTAAATTGGTTAATCAATATCAAATTAGTTAATCAAAATGATTAATTAATTTAAATTGTCATTAGTCAAATGATTAATGAAATTTCGATATTCTAGTGGAAACACAAGCTCAAGTTCATATGACAGGGTTTTGGGGATGAAATTTAATAATTGACGATATAGCGAAATCGCTATACCAACATTTAACTATGAAATGGAATATAAATAATTTATTTCAATTAACCGTCAATAACAGCATGTGGATGCAAATAAATAATTTATGGACGAGAAACCCCCTTTGGGTTTCTCTATACATTTTTCCTGCAAAACAATGGTTATGGAAAATATATATAGTCATATGGGTTAATATCGATCAGATTAATATGCCATCCATTTTCCAAATGGAAATTCAACCAAACAAGCAATCAAACAATTTAACTAACATCCAAACAAGAGATAAACGTTTATAACATCATTAGTATGATATAATAAAATTAAATGCAAGTTAAACTCACATTGATTTTCCTTTTCACCGAAACGTCCCGATTTCGGACTAGAACCGAACGGTCGTCCGATTTTAGCATAAATTTTCAATTGCTCCAAATCCAACCAAACTAATTACATCGCGAAGAGCTTTATGACATGAGTCCAACGCAATAAACAACGTTCGAATCCGACATCGTATGAGCGAGATATGAATTTTAGAAGTTATCGATATATTTAAATTATAAATTAAAATAGCTTTACAATAATTTACAATTATACCCCTGCTCAACCTTTTTTCTTCTTTCCCAAATCAAAAACGTGCACAAGAAAATAATGGCCGAACCTTTCTTGTACACGCATATGACAATAACACCTCCAGGCCATTATTCGACGAGCCATTTTCGCCAAACAACTCTATAGCTTCTCCTCTAAGCGATCAGCACCTCGACGACAACCCCAGAGCCATGAAACAAAACGTGACCGCACCATTCTCTACTTATCTTGCTACAGGTCGCACATCCCATCACAGTGCCGAAGCCCTCTAAAACTCGGCGACATCTGCTATCTTCAATGCTCAAACCAATTACAACCTCCAATTTTCGAATCGATGATCGAATGCCCCAAATTCTCTGACCCTAGTTGGACCCAAAGTTCGGCTATTGCAGCCACACCCTCCAAACCCAAGACGCAACCGACCTAAAGCATGCTGAAATGAAGTGCTCCATCAAATGCGATTTTTAAAGCTAGTTTCATAATTTTTCATTGAGAAAATAACGAGATATTGATTTTTGAATTCTTGAATTTAAAAGGAAGACACCTCTGTTGTTTACTGAAACAAGGGCAAAGGCAGAGGGGACAATACAAGAAATAGGGAAAAATGTTTTTTGGGTTGATGTTAAGTATTGACCTATGCTTATTTTTTTTTTAATTTTTGATAAAACAAACCCGAAAATTTCAAATTCCAAACGATTCGTGCCGCCTGGCATTCTATATGTTATAGCCCTATTTCTAGCGCAATGGAACTTATTTTGAGACCTGATTCAATAGTATGCAAATGTAACGACCTGGATTTTTAGTCATCTATTACTAAAATAATTAACTAATTTTAAATATTGGAATATTAATTTATCAAGTCGAATAATTTAATTTTTCGGAAACTGGAGATATTTGAATATATAAATTTTTAAACGTTCATTTCTAAATATTATGTATATATATATGGATATAGCTTCACCATTTCAAATTTATGATAAAATACTATATGTATGTAGATACAAAGCTTTGTGATGTTTAAAATTATATAAATGTCTATATATGTGTGTGTGTTATAAGAATAGAGTGCATGAAAATGTACATGTATAAAATTTATGATGTCAACTTTCAAATTTATGAGAATATATATATATATATATATATGTATATATACCTATATATATGTATAAATAAGTATGTAAATGCATATATGGTCAAAATAGTATACATTTATGTATGTATGTATGTGTGTGTGTGTGTGTGTATATATATATGAATGTGTAAATATATACAGGAACATCATCGTGGCAAGCATCAAATTCAAGCACATAATAAATCGAATTACACACAAAATATTTCATCACATAAAAAATCATATCAAGCCAAAGATCAAATCAACCCGAAACATGAAATCAAATCAGCCAACAAAGTAAAAAAAAATGAAAAAAGGCTAAATGTAAAGCCTGTAAGCAAATTCTTCAGCTACCCTATAAGTGCATAGCAACCACCCAAGTATTTCACTGCCTCTTTCCATTCTTCTATATATATATATATATATATATATATATATATAAATACATGGCCATAGTTGTTTCACGCATCATAAAAAAACAAAGATCTGCTATTAAACGATAAAAAGATCAAGTTGTTTAAAAGCTTAGAGGAGATTAAAACAAGCAGCAGTTTGTCATCCATCTTAAAAGCTGTGAGTGAAACACTTTTATTTTGTTAGCAAATTATTACTTATAAATGTATATATCTGTGAATATGGAGGCATCTTGTTCTGTTACAAATGTGTAAGTGATTGTTATGTTAATATGTAGATGCATATGTGTGTCAGACATGATTATTTCACTCTGCAACACAAAGAAGCACTGTACTCCTCTCATACAAGCTCCCTGTCCTGTTATTGGATAAAATAGTGGAACTTCCCACTTTAAAAAAATAAATAGCTTAACGGCCAATTTGTTTTAAAACCTGATTTTAAAACAAAATTTACTTGTTTTTAAGTATAGAACTATTAAAATTTAATTCATGCAATTTCATCAAGCACAGAGGAAGAAAATTCCAAATAATAGTGAGTGGGTAGGTTTTGGTCGAAATTCAACTTTCAAAATTTAATCAATGGATTCTACGGCTGTGTTTGTGGTGGAAAAACTTGATTTTTAAGAAAAGCTTGAAGGTTTTTATGGTCGTGTGGAGAAAGGAATTAGGAGATGAACAGATTTGGGGATATTGGCAAATTTCGATGAGAGGATTGATTTTGTGGCATGGTGTTGGCCATGGAGGAGGAGTAGAGGGTGGCGTATCGAGAAAATATGTCGTGAGAATTTTTTTATTGAGTGAATAGGCTTGGGGAGCTCAAAGTAGTGTTTAGGGGTGCTTTGTTCTTTGGTCTCGGGTTGGCGAACAATGGTGATGGAGGAGAAGGGGGCCATGCGCACTAAGAGGAAAAGGTAGAGTGTGTTGTGGTGAAGCGATAGGAAAAGTTTGGTAGTGGATCATGGACGATGGTGGCGTGATGAGGGAATTAAGTGACATAGGCTTTGGGTCTAGGCTTCGGTTAGAAGTTTGAAATTCCTAACTATGGTCTTGGGAAAGTTTTCAGGTGGGGGAACGTGAGGTGTAGATCGTGGGTGATCTATGAAGAAGGTCGGCGGCGTGATTCGAGGGTTGGTGGTCATGTGCATGTGCATAGGGTCGTGCACTTTTGGTCTGTTCACATAAAGGAGAAGGGAGAAGGAAAATTGGAAAGAAGAAGGGGAAGATTGATTTGGGCTAGCTTGGGTGGGTCGTGTTGGTTGATATGGGCTGGGTATGTTTTATAACGGAAATTAAATTTATCTTTATATTTAGAAATCCAAATTTAAAAAATCCATTCCCACTTCATTTTGAATCCATTTGAAGTGTAGTTTGTTGCATCAAGATCCTATCACCAAGTAATTTTATCTGAACTAATATTGCCAGGATTTCTGCAATGTGAAAATTTAACGATTTAAACAATTGAAGTAAACAAATAAGTAATTTCTTATTTAATTAATTATATGTTAAACAATCAATTAATTGTTAATGGATTGTTTAATTTTAAATTAACTGATAATAAATTATTTTATAAAACTTTTTGATTGACAAGTAACCTGGATTAAAATATAACTTGACTCGATTAACTGAAAACAGTTCATTCTGAATTGTAAATTAATTATTAATCGTTGATTGAGTTAATGATCTACGCTTTGACTTTTATTTATATATCGTTTCAATTAGCTTTGTCTGTGCCATTAAGTAGCCAAATAATACTATTAATTTAAATTGAATTGATTATGGTAATTTGGACCTTTGTTTACCAGAAATAAATCACTTTTCCACTAGTTAAATTAACTGGACCCTGTTTAGCAGAATACATTACCGTTCTGCTATTATTAATTGGATAAATTAATTTGGACATTTATTTAGCAGAAATAAACCCCGTTCTGCTATTACATTAGTATGGACACTTTGTTACATTCCAATTGGTTAGTATTGGATAAGTGTGGTATTAACGATTAATTGTAAATTATGAATTTAGTTTACATATTTAATGTTATGTAAATGCTTGAATTATGACTTAGCTAGTTATTGAAATTAATGTTGACTTGATTAAATAACATTGGAGTTACTAAGCCCTTTTTCCAAATTTGGAAGTTTATTTTTGAACCAAAGTTATTTTGAAAATGACTATTTTAAAGATAATTAATAATTATTTGATAATGATTTAAAGTTAAATATTTTATGATTCTTAAAAGTTATTTAAAAATATTTAATCATTGTTTTCAAGGTTAATTAATTATTTAAAATGTTTAAAAGTATATATTAATCATTTATTTAAGAATATTTTGAAATAATTGGATTTAAAGTTAATTATTATTTAAGAATTAATCATTATTAAAATATTATTATTTCAAGGATAATTTGTTCAAATAATAATTTTTTTAAAAATAATATATTATATAGTGAACTGCTATTAAAGAGTATTTTTATAAATTACACTTGGTAATTAGTATAGAAACTTTATAAGCATTATTTTGAGATAATTATTTTGGGAAGTAATGGTATATTTTCATAGCGTAGTTTGAAAGGCAAAGATTGCCTACAGTTTGTTATGTTTTCGCTGGAATAATGACGTAACCGTTGTGCAAACTGTGATCTATGATTGATTGCATGACGGAAATCGAGAGGCAGAGATTGCCTAAGTTAAGTTTGGTTTTTCCGGGATAAAGATGCAACCATCGAGCTGTGATCCATGGTCAATTCCAAATGGTGCTTTCCATATTTATTTTAAAAGGTTTCAAGTATTTTTGGAAGATATGATTTGTTGATATGCTTATTCCAATGAGATAAGTATATGACTGTTTTTGATAAAGATATTTAATTTATTGAAATTAAATTAAATGAGGCTTAGTGATTCAGTGGAAAATGAAATCTTTGTTTGAATTTTTATTTATTTGATAGTTAAATAACCGACTATCAAATCTTGGCCAAAATATGTATCCTTCTTAATTTTGGTGGTACCGAATTATTCCCTACTTAACACCGAAGGATTTTAACTCATGAAATATTTAGGAGAAATGCGAGAATTATGTGGTACGGTTACCGTTCGAGGTGATATACTATAGGTATAAACTTATGGATCTTCTAGGACAAATGATAAGGAGATCCTCCACTTAATTGGTTAGGGGGTGATCCTCGATCTTGTGTATTGTCAGATTATTTCCTAAAGAACCGGTATTGAGCATTCCAGAAAGACGAAGAATGATTTTGGAGCACCCAGAGATGACTCAGAATCCAAAACCATATACGGTTAAATTGTGGAGATGCGTTATATTTTGGGATATTGAAATCCATATGTGGTTTCGTGACTCGTTGGAGTGTGGGAATCTGTGTGAGATTCCAACATTTATTGAGATGTGGGAATCTATATGTGATTCCGAGACCACTGGGGGTGTGGGAATGCATATGAAATTCTGTGATATATTTTTGGAGCGGTGCGTAAGCTGGAACGTCGGACGTAGCCTCATCCACGGAAATGACTAAAACCAGAGATAGGAGGCATGGCCAATAGGGTTGGCAAACCCATAGGGTGTATTTGGCTCCTTTTCTAGCAAAACGGATACCTTTGGTTTTTTTAGGCCTGTTGGAGTGGTGAACTTGATCTTAGCAAGACCAGTTATGTTTTTCCTATGATACCCCGACTAGACGGGTATGGTGCTTCGGAAGGATAACTTCGATTCTTTTGTAGAAGGACCGTTCTCGAAGTATTGAGAGCACCTCCGTATAAATCCTACATAATTAGCGAACTAGCCTTATTGGATTTTGATTTTATGACTAGTATTGTTGTGATGTACACAGCACATGCATCACAACTACTTTTTATTATTATTTTGGTGATTTAACACTAATATAATATCCGAAGATTTTCTATAAAAGAGTTTGGTTATCGTAAGGTAAAACCCTATCTGTGCTTATTTGCGGTAAGGTCTTACGAGATACCTTTGTTTTGAAAAGGTTATTAAACTTTAAGAATCAAGTTGATTGTGTTTCTCACGCTGGTTTAAACAGACTGTCCTGGGCGTGGTTTTTCCTAAATGCTCGAGTCAGACCGGGCATATAATCCAGGTTTAGATGGATATTTAGAGTTTCAGGAGAGGAGTTGGAGGCCCAGAGACGTATTCATGTAGATGATTATATTTTCATTGCTTACATGGTTGTTTTTATCATCAATATGGAAAAATGGGTCATTATAGTAGAAGATAGGTTTTTGGACCTTGTTATTATATTAAATTCTCGACATTAATTTCCATGCGTTACGAACTCGCACGACCAAACTATACGTCGGATTGCCGCGAAATTCGATTGCGTAATATAATTCACCATTAAGGTTCTTATAAAACTAGTTTCATAGAAATCCAAGACCGTGCCCTGAAATGCTAATTCCACCGATTTTAAATAATTAATTATCGATATTTATCTAATCTATTTTATATTTGTAAATAAATTCACAAATGGAACTTACCAATATTATTTATTAGTTGAATGAGTTAAATAAAATTATTAAATCCATTTAATTAAAATTTAATTCATAATTTAAATATTTAATTATTCCCTATATTTGAATTATAAATTATTAAATTCCAAAATTCAATTATTTTAAATATTTAAAATTAATTAAACATTTAAAATCAAACAACCAAAATTTTCGGTCGTTTCACTAGAGTATATAACCATATCCAAATGTTGGCACTGTACTACTCATGGTTGCTGAGGGCACCAAAGGGTTATGTATTGATGGTTATCAATGGATAACTATGGATCGACTTGGTCGAAAGTTTTTTTTGGCTAATATAACTAAGGTCAATCAAATATTCTCAAAGTGGCGATATTACATAATTCTCTCTACTTGAGAATACTGTTAAATTTTAATAGGAAACTCCGCTTTGATTATCATGCAATGTCGACCATTGAATGACTATAATTGGGTTTAAGTTGAAGCATTGGAAGTAAAACACAATTCAATAGATAATTTTTCTCCTAATTTATACGAGGTTAGTGTCACAATCAATCGTGCTTAACTCAAAGCTAAAGTATCTGGCCAGAGCAGCACGATTAATAGTAATTTTTATTATTAAACTAAGAATTTTGTGTTTGGACTAATCGATTTGAATGTGCATAATATTGAAAATTTAACAAAGACCAAATTCCATAAATCCTAAAATGATATAGTTTGGCAAAGAAATTAGTATAAATAATCATTACGTCGGGGTACTGATTACAATAATAAAATTGGATTTTACCGAAAAGATGTGTAAGCGATGAGTTTGGCTAAATTATCACAACACTAGCTAAGATGACATATAAACGTTAATATTCGAATTGTTCGATGTTAATCGCTGACCGAATTAGCACCCATGAACCGCACAACCTTAATGATGAATACTCTGAAATACCACATGATTTAATTAATTTATAGTGGTTGTAAACTAATTAAATTAATTAATATTTATGAAATATTAAGTATTAAGTTTTATTTTATTTTTTGAAGCCACTGTTAATTGACTGGATGACTATATAAAAGTTGTATATGTACATATCGATATATGATATCGATGGAAATTTAAAATTGATTTGGAACAATCATTTACTAAATAGGGTTGGGACATTTGAAGTCCTAAAGATGGATGGCCTAAAGTGCATGGGAGAGGGAGTTTAAGAGTTCAAAATAGTTTTGAAATCTAAGAAAAGAATGTGATATTTTCTCCTCTCTTACCTTTTCTTAATGCTATTTAAACTATTAACTACACATCACATTTTCTTATCTCATTTTCATAGCTTGGCTGTGAGTTTTATAGGATTATAGCCCAAAAGTTTGAGGAGAAAAGTAAATAAAAAAATCAAACAAAATGTTAAAAGGTGGTGCTCTTGATCAATGCAATTTCAAGAAGCTAGTTTGATTGAATTTGGGAGTTATTCATTCATTTAAGGTGCAAGTCATAGGCGACTTCTTTAGGCAATCTTTCAATCTCAATATTAATTTTAACACCCTACCTCTATACCCATACTACCAAAGGGTATTACTAGGTAACATTGTCCGATAATATAGAGAATGAGGTGATATTGGGCTGTCACACGTGAATATTCACTTGAGCTAACACTGATATGTATTTCGAAAATCACAAATAACTCGCCTATATATACATAGCATCAGAATAAAGTAATGAATACATATGATTCTAGTATAGAACAATACATAATATAAATTAAATCAAATAGATCACAAAGTCATCAAAGCAGCGATATCATATAATGTAAAATATACATGAGTCTAAATGGGTCAACAAAAGTAGTCAAACGCCCACTATCACTAAATATATACATAACGTGTCCAATATATACACATCTCATCAACACACGAACACATATAACTACAATATACAATATGACATACAAATACTCTATCCTTCATTTATGCCCAACATCCATAAATTGGTTAACTCGTCTCTTAACCTGAAATGTCTTGGACTGACCCGAGTACTATATAAATAATACATGGGTCAGATTATGTCTAAAACGTAAATGTCAAATATAAAATAACAACTGGCATGGTATAAATAGATGCAACACAAGTGGTAAGTGTATATCCTATGTGTCAACATATCTCAAAACCATGCACACAAAAGATTACTCATTTCCAAACAGAGTTAATCAACATAACAAACATGCATATAATCAACTTGGCGATACAAACATAATATAGCTATCATCAAGTATAAAATTCAATAACATTACAGGACATGCTCTTAGCAATGCGCTAGATTGTATCTCAGATAATCGTAAAGTACACATAACTTGGGTCCATCTTACTCGATAAATTTATAAAATACATAAAATCATCCAAATCATATAAACATGAAATATAAATATGGTATACCGTAAATAGCCAGGGTCATCTCTTAGATAACCAAGTAAAAGATATTTACATGGTCCAACTCCATGCTCTCCGCATCTCCATTTATCCTTGATAGCTATATAGTTATTGTGTATGAGGTTACACAACTACAAAGACTCTCTAAATAGCCCAACTGATCAATAACCACATAATCGTCATCTTGACCTTCAACCTCAAAGTAATTGACTTGGCTCTCAGCTAATGAAATAATCATACGGTTTTTCAAACCTCTACCAATCCACTCGACTCTCGGTCTCATGGATAATCATCAGGACTCTCAATCCTATGTGCCATAAGCATCATAAATTTCTATTTCAGTATCGATCTCTTCAAATGATCAGATCGACTCTCAACCATAAGTACAATGTTCTCATATAGGTGAATAAGTAGGTGCCTATAACATCTCATGCTATCTCATCGATAATAGTCAGACGGAAGATTAAAAGCTCCCAGCCTGCACCAAGAGCATTCCTCACACGATCTCAGCGCTACTCCTATAGTCTTAGTTACCTCGACGACCATCGTAACTCAGAATCTCAGAATCCACCAAGTGCAAAGCTACGTTATGCATTATTCACGACCCTGCAAGAGCCCCTAATAGTAATAGACTGTTGGCTTATGTGACATAGAGGTAATGGTGCTCAGCCACTTACATCAACAGGTGTGCCATGGACTTGGAAAGCAACCCGACAATTAGGCTGCTAGGATGGATACTAGCCAATCTATTTTACTCCCCAACATATAATATGAACACACATAATAAATAGACACACTTATGGCTCTCAGCCTTCACACTCTCAATGCGCATCACCATAAGTATAATACCTCGTATACACTAGAGTGACATCTACATACAGAAAGTAATCAAATAAATATCAGCTCAAGCATCCCATACCACCTAGTGTTACTCGCCCGTTTATTCAATGCTCATAAATTACACTCATCATCGCATAATTGTTCTATATAACAAGTCCAAATAATAACCGAAGAAATATTACTGAAAATCTCATACTAGACGGTACTATAACTCCATTTATTCTAATTCCTCGTTACATAGAAATATAAAGCAGTCAAAACATATAATTCTATTATATATTGATTCGAAAGTGGTTTTAAAATACATTTCTTCCACAATCTTAAAAGCAATTTCAAATATCAACATTCAATTGAAAGAAAAATCAGATTATAAAATTCTTATTCTTTCTTCAAAAGTTCATTTATATTTTCAAAAATGAATATTTGTGAATCACTCATTTAATTACAAGGAAATCTATAAATTATAATTCAATTCCAAATCATTTTAAAATTATACTTTCTCCAATTGCTTAATTCAGATTCTTTAATATATATATTCCTAAAGACTTTTTAAAATGATTTCCTTTTTATTGAAAATAATGAAAATCAAGTTCTAAGCTTATTACTTTCAAAATATAATTTTGCAAACTTCTAGTTTAATAAATTTAAACAGAATTATCTAATCACATTAAAATTATAAATTTTAAATATCATATTATAAAAAACATTTAATTAATTTACAATCAATGATAATAAATATAAGTAAAAATATAAAAAATTTACTTATTTAATAAAATCCCAAAATTCATTGTTTTCTAAATAATTTTTATTCACGGTATCTTCAAAACAATTCATTTAATTATTTTCTGTCATTAATAATATTTTCAATGTTATGTAAAAATCATTTCAAAATCCATTATTTATTTCCAAAAATATTCCGTTTCTTTCAAAACCTTTCATTTTTATTTATTCATTATCTTCCAATTAATATCACATGTCATTTTTCAGTTTTGTACAACCATTTATCTATTGTACGACGACATATAATGTGTGTGTGCTTAACCATCAACAAGTATCTCATCACAACAACATTTTAACAAGGATATATCAATCAAATTCAATTAATGCAACCCACTAGTATCATAAATCAGCATCCATCAATGAAAGATAAAAATCATGATAAATAGATCTAAACATAGATTTGTGACTTAAGAAATAACTTGCCAAATTTCTGAATGGAATTACCAAACTTTACCCTAGTTTCCACCATCAGATCAGTCATTAACAAGCACATCTTAGATCGATCTTTGCGCCACTCACAGCCCACGTGCCCATCTCCTTAGTCGCCGATATCAAAACTCATGTGACCCTACTACATGCTCGTGCCTTCTGCCGTGCTCGTACACACAACGTTTTGCAACTTCTTCCGGCTACGCACCACACTTCATCATCACCTCTGGTTACACACCTCCCCTCCTCTACCTTTCTAACCACATGCACTAATGCATTGCCTTTTTTCATGATTGTTGTTCGCACAAAATTTCGAAAATTAGGGCCGAAGGATGGAAATTCTGGTTACGGGTGTGAGATCATCTTGGCGGCAGAGAATAATAATGTTCTGAATGGGCTAGGGGTCTTGTTTTCGAGCTTTAA
The DNA here is from genome assembly GCA_030765085.1 of Allium cepa. NCBI lineage: Eukaryota > Viridiplantae > Streptophyta > Magnoliopsida > Asparagales > Amaryllidaceae > Allium > Allium cepa. The sequence goes on along the minus strand of CM060931.1, from coordinate 878,011,578 downwards.
TTGATTGGTTTATTTATTTTTTTCATTTAGAGAACTCTTTTGACTCATTTGTAAATTTATTTCAATCTAACTTAAATTAATTAAAAATAATTCTACAAAGTACATTTTAGTAGTTGGACAATTTAAATTCAATGCTCGTTTATTTTTATTTAATTATTCATGGAATTATTATAAAATAAATTTATTTTCCATATATTTTGATCCTAAATAAAAATTATTTACACTTTGCAAATATTTATATTCAATTCAGTAATTTATTCGAAAAGAATTTATCAATTTAATTCAATTTACTTAAAATAATTTTTTATTAACTAGACTTCAATAAAAAAATATTTTCAAAATATTAATTATTAGAAATAAAATTCAATTACTTTTATTTTAATTAAATTTATTTATTTTTGTGGCGTAGAAAGCAAGGTTGTTGCATTGATATTATACAAAGTTTGGGCTATGTAAATTAGATCCCATAAATTTTACAACGAATATATTTGTGCACACTTGTCCAATTTAACAAATGTATTCAAATTGATTTTCATAAAAACAAAATAACATCATTATAATAAATATACGTTTCGGCAATGATTTTTAAATATACAAAGAATACATTTTGGATTTAAAAATATTTTTAACTAGCCAAAATAATTGTGTAACATGTTATATATATATAAACACATAATTCATATATATATATATATATATGTATGTATGTATGTATGTATGTATGTATGTATGCATGTATGTGTTTGTACCAAAATTGGACACAACACTCTTTGGATGTGTTTAAAGAGATAAAATGAAGAGAATAAACGTAAAATGAAGAAGCTCTAACAAACACAACAATAAACATAAAACAAAATGCAAAGAAACACACAGATTCAGAATGGTTCGGCGAATTGCCTACGTCCACTATGAAATGATTGATGTTTATTGAACTTTACTCGCTGATTACAAAAGACTACAACATTACAACTGAAGTTTGATAATGATTTCGATAGAGTATCCATGTAGAGAGGACCAAAGACTCTTTTCTGGATGCATATGGCTGCTATTTATTGGCGTAGGATGAAAATATCTAGCCCAGATCTCGGGGGACTTCTTCTCTCACGTGGGCGGGCCCACGGGATCGAGTTCAGGTGGTTTCAACACGATCTAGGAGCGATACGAATGGAATTTGTATCAATCATGAAATGATCCTTTTTGGTTGAAATTTATCTGGTACATTCTTGACGTTGTAGGCAAGCTCCCGTGAAAATTTGGTGGCATTTGGACTTGTAGATCTCGAGTTATGATCGAAGAAAGTTTGGATTTGTATGACATTGTCGTCTTCGTATCGATACTATTTCGCATCGGTCCTGCGTGGCTCTATTCGTGTCGATGCTTGCATGCTACTTCGTATCGATGGTTGGATGCCGCCTTCGTATTGATGCTTCATGTTGCCTTCTTCGTACTGATCGGTGGTTGTTGTTGTTTGTAACGTCCTGATATTTTCAACCATTCGCATCCACACATGTTGGACTTGAATTGCTCAAAATATCAGGTTGTTAGTTTAAATTTGGCCAAACTCAGCATATAAGTAAATAAATCAATCACAGAATCATAGACACAGAGTAAGATAATAATAACACAGTGGAATAGATAAATTGTAGTTCATGAAGCTACCATATAAACATTAGAGTTAGAAATAAAATATAGTAGAATATCTCAAATACAGTGAAGTCTCCCATACATACCGATGACCTCTCTAAACAAATCAACCGAAAAAGCTGAAAGCTGAATCAATAGTTGGATCTCCAAACGAAGCTCCAAACTCCAAAAGTGAGTCTCAAATGCTGAATTACTTAGTCTGACCCAAGCATAAAGCAAAACACAAAATACTCGAGTCAGGTTTAACATTCTTATATAAGTAAATACGACTCAAGTGAAATATCAACTGAAATTTAAGTAACTTAAAAGATGTTTGGGATAACCATCCTCTAAGAGAAATATAAGCTATTAACAACCAATCATCATTACAAACCGTGGTCCTTTCAAAATATTTTATACCTCAAGCCCAATGTATCATTTCCATTTCAATTATAGATATATTTCCTCAATTTCAAAAAAAATTGTTTCAAATCAACACGAGTTCCAAATTCTAATTTAATTCAATCTAAAGCTTTCCATTTTAATTGAATTCAGTTTCTAAATAACAAATTCAAACTATATTGATTTCGAATGCAGATCTGAATCACAAAATAAACCATTTAAATTCCAATATATCTCAAAGCTTTAATATTCAACATTTTTAAAGTTAAATTTAATAGTTTAATATAAATCTTGATTTAACTTCATTATTATTTAGTCAGGGAATATTCACTTAATAAATTCTATATCATTTAGCTAGCCTTAAATTACATTTACTAAATATTTCCTTAAATTTATTTAAACGAGAATATTTATCAAATTACTTAAATCAAGACTATGTTATAAATCATATCTTAAATCTCAATTTCAATGAGTTTCAAATCGGTTTAGCTAAATAAAATTCTTTGTTGAATACAATTTCAACTAAATTCAAATTATCTTCCCAACCTTAACTTATTCAAATTATTACCAAAATATATTTTGAAATATAACTTTAAAAACTTAAACATAATATACGTATTAGTTCAATCTTAATTAAATTAAATATTATTATTAAATATATAATATCATTACCATTTATATATAATAATTTAGGAATCAACATTTATTAAAACCATATATTTCTTTCCAAAACCATAGAATTTATTTTCAAATATTTATATATGGACCAACGATGTCTATATAAAATTTCCTATCCTATTGTCAAGTGATTGGGATATTTATCATTTCAATCCGTAATTTAAATATATGCGGGTAGATATCATTTCGACCCGCAATCCCAAATTCAATTCAAATGAAAATCGCATGGGTTTGTCATTTCAACCATAACAAAATTCTCCTATTCTAAATTCCATTAGGGTATGTATCATTTCAACCCATAGTGAATTCTACACTAGCAGGGAACTTGCAGAGTGATAACAGATATGAAAATAATATAACAGGCATATATCATTAACAAAAATAATATAACGGCAGGATATGGTGTCATATCCTATAGGTGAACAGTTACAGACAAAAGCATATATAACAATTTAAATAACTAACAGTAGCATATTTCAATTATCGTTTCAATTGAAATCAAATTTAATAAATATAAGATTGTTAATCGTGAATGATTGCTCACCTTTTGAGGCTAGAGAGATTCGAAAATGGAATAAGTTACGAAATCCCAAGCAACGATAGATTGGCACGAATTCGACGGACAAACTGATAGATAGAAACTGACGAAATCAAGTCAAAAATGGAATCGATGAGGGTAAATAGTATAAGTGAACTCACACACACACACACACACACACACACACACATATATATATATAACTATTTACATAAAAGTATATTCAAAATTTCAAATGCATATTAAATTAAATATATATGTATTACAAAATTATTGTTCAAATAAAAACATAATTATTAAACACATTATGTATATACATAATATATTAAAAATCAATACTTGTATATTATATTCATTTCAACCTAACATATCATGTGTATATTTTAAAGTGCTATATTTATACTGCCACATTCAAATTTAGTATTTATAGAATCAATTTAAACACAAAAAATAATATATATATATATATTATTATAAGAAACCAGACCCATGTATATATACGTAGCTTATTTATAATATAACAAGTATTATATATAGCTGCCATATCGACTTGTATAAACGTATCATTAAATAATGTATATACTATATACTTACAAAACATATTATATAAATATTATACTTAATACGTGCTGCACAAAAATTTTTTTTACTAACATTATATATAAAGCCAAGACTGATATAAACTTTATTGTATAATCAACATATCACCTATATATATTATATCCAATAAGACAGATATAAAATCACACAGTATTTTATACGGAAATATACAATACTCTAAACATAATGTATCTACCTCTAAAAAAAGTGCATTCGACCAGAGTGAAGGCGGTCGGCAAGGCAGTGGGCGGAGCACGTGAAAGAGCTGAGGCACAAAGAGAGGGAATGGTCACGAAGCAGAGAGAGAGAGCGGAGGCCTAGATCTCGGGTATGAGTGGGAGGTGGTGGTAGTGTGGCCGGGGGCATAAGGTGGTGAAGGAGTGATGCGGGCTTGGAGGGGAAAGGGGCTGTTGAGTGGTGTTGAACGCATGGTGTAGGGGCGGTAGTGGTGGAGCCTTGGTGGCCGGTGGAATGGAGGACCAAAAGTGGAGGAAGGGCACAACAAAGAAGGACGGCTTGGGGTTGATGTTGGGGTGGCTCGGCAAAATACCGGGAAGCAGGGAGTTGTAAAGGAGAAGGAAGATGATAATGCAATTGATATAGAATATATAGCTAAAAGTTAGATTCAATAAAGGACCGTGAGCTGTCAAAATAAATGCTTCAGGTAAGATTAAAAAAAATAGAAACACACGCAAAGATGAAGCAGGTGGAATAATGCACAATGAAGGCAATGCGTATTTTCTTCCAAAAGCAACAGAGAACAGAAAATATATAAACAAATAATGGTAAAGGTTCAATTCCCTTGATTTCAACTGAAAAGCTATAAAATGGAATTTATAATTTTCTTGAGCTGCACGATAAAGATTTGAAAAGGTCTGGGAAGTTAAAAGTCACGATTAAGTGTACCGTTACAATGGACACTTTATTGTTTCCGTCGAGTACCAGGCCTCAAAATACAGAAATAAATATACTGTTGAGATCAGCACGGCGAGATGATCAAAACGGTATGCAGATATCCATGGTACGATCATCCTATCAAAAGTCGATAATCGGTACCGATATACGTTGCTTTCCGTACGAAAAAATCCAAACGGAGGTAGAAACGTCCGAATTTCGCGAAACGAGTTTTGGATTCTGATTTTGAGTGTTCTAACTAAATTTTCTTATGTTGACATATTTGGATTTCAGAATATTTTTAAATTCAACTGCTATTGACTGATTTAAAATGAAATAAAATTACATAAGAAAATAAACTTTAATATTATGAGATGAAAATTTACCAATTGCTATGTTTAAATAGACTTATTCCAAATAATAATTTTTTTTTCAAAATATTACGATTTAAAATTTCTCAAAAATTCAATTAAATATGTTATAAAATTTATTAAAATTCACGGGTCGTTGCACTCTCCCCCACTCAAAACTTTTCGTCCCCGAAAAGGAAGGAGGTAGGAGAATAGAAACAACCGGAAAGAAAAAATAGATGGAAAGACAAGGATAAACAATTAATTTAAAACTATATAAATTTTACTTGAAATATTCATTCGAAAACTTCATTTGCAATTCAATTATCTTTAATACTTTGATAATGTTTTTTTTTTCAAACCCATTTGTAAAATTTCTTGCTTCCTTTTTAAATACCATTTATATGTTCAAGTAACACCTTTATAAATATATAAAAACTGTTTGGAAACAATTATTTACATCATTACTTATATTTACAAAGAAGCTATTTGAAAACATTAAATCCATATTTCATAATTTATTAATTTACCTCAAGATACTTTTCAAACATTATTAATAAATCAATAATCATTTTCTTCAAATATGTTGTATTTAAATAATAACTTCTAAATTATTTACAATATTAAAAGTCTTCTATGAAACCATGTAGTATATAAATAAACAATATTTTAAAGATTATATTCAAAAAGGAAAGGAAGGTGGATTCGGGAAAACAAAATATAGGTGAAGAAATAAAGCTGAGCAGATAAAGTAGATTCAAAAGAATAGCATCGAGCACGAATAGTTAATTCAAACCATAAGAATTTCAATTTCAAATATTAATACAAAATTTCGTTGTTAGGAAAACCTTTATAATAAAATACCTTATATTGACACAAATTTTCCTTTCGAAAATACTTTTATAACTCGATGTTTCAACAAGTTTATCCTCGTTCTTGCAGACTCTGGCCATGCGTTGATCAAGCACAAAGCTAGAATTCTTCAAGTACTTGGTAGACCTGTTTCAACACCCAGTGAAAAATACTTGAAAAACCTTCAAAACCGATATGGAAAGTACAATCCAAACAAATCACCTAAATCGTAGATACATAATGGTTATGCCTGGATCCCCCAGAAAACATCCCTACCTTTAAGCAATCGCTGCCTTGCGAATTACACCATGATAATCAAAACTGTGGACGACAGGATACATAACAATGGTTACGCCTGGATCGCCCAGGAAACATCCGTACCCTTTAAGCAATCTCTGTCTTGCGGATTACGCCACCAAAAAACGACCATAGGTTACGCCATGGTAGGTGATGCAGCTCAGAACAGAGAAGAAATGCAACCAAAATTTCTAACAAGGATGAGTCGTACACGACTCATAGAGAGGTTAAGTCGTACGCGACTTAGGAAGGCAGGGTTAAGTCGTTTCCGACTTAATGGTGCACGGGATAGCAAGTTTCGAGTTAACAACAATTTGAACCGCATAAAAGAGGCATCGGGTTTGAGTCGTGCGAGCTTGAGTCGTATACGGGATAATGGAACAGGGTTACGACTCAAGGGAAACTTGGAGTGTGCATACTTGATGAGTCGTACACGACTTAACAACGTATCCATAAGTCGTGACCGAGATAGCATCAAGAAGGAGAAGGATTCAACTGATGGGAGCTTGAGTCGAAGGAAGGATGTTGAGTCGCTGAAGTTATGAGTCGTGAGTCGTAGGTCGTTGCCGACCTAGTATGAGTCGTGAGTCGTTTGTTGTGATGAGTCGTGTACTGTTGTATGTTGTAAGTCGTATGTCGTGAGTTTTAAGTCGGTATGTAGTGGATCGTGTTGCATTTTAGGTCGTTACCGACCTATGGGTTGTGAGTGTTGTATTTTAGGTCGTTACCGACCTAGGGGTAATGTTGAGTCGGTCATGTATATGAAGTGTTGGGTCGCATACGACCTATGGTGAGTCGTCTTAAGGTCATATGATGATGTATGAAGGTCGTGCTTGTTAAGTCGGCCAGGGTTGAGTCGTTCTGGAGTTGAGCTGCCTTGTGTTGAGTCGGCCGCGACCTAAGTTAGGTCGTAAGTCGTCGCCGACCTAAGAGTCAGGTGAGGGTTTGTGTGTGTTGAGTTGTGAAAGCTATAAATAGCGCGTGTGTTGTACATTTTGTGGTTGTTGATTTTGAATAAAATTTCTCTTTTGTTAGCTTTGTGCTTTCATACCAATTGGTAGTTGAGTGTAATCTCCTATCTCCACTTACGTCGTTCGAGTGCGCTCGAATCCACGTTTGTTGAAGCCGATTCACGGAATCTAGTGCGCTAGATCAACGTGCGAAGAATCGTAGATCTTTGAACACGGTATAGTGCGCTATCAACGTGTTTGAGATAGCTAGAGTTCGGTATCTTTGGATCAACGAACTTGGGCATTTTTGGTATCTTCAACTCACCGATTGCTACAATCCATCGATTGAAGTTTTGTTTGATTAATCCGCTGCGTCAGTTTGGTATCGGAGCCATACTTAGCCAATCATAGCTAAGTTTGATTCTTGGAGCCAAGTTTTTGAAGTTTGAAGTAGTTCATCGTGTTCATATTGAAGTTGCATCAAGTTTGGAGAGTTTGATCCATTTCATTTTGGATCGAGGAGTTGGATTTTGTTTGGATTTTGAATTGGTGATTTGCGCGCCAAAGTTTTGAAGGTTTTGGAGTGAGCCGAGGCAAGTCTTGACCGAGCCAAGCAAAGTTGTGAAGAGTCAAGGCCGAGACAAGCATTGCCGAGACAGTTGAGCCTAGATTGCCTTATCGTGTGAAATTTTGAAGTATTGTGTTCAATTTGTTGAAGTTTGTGAAAATTTTAACCATGCCACCAAGGAGAGCTAATCGTCATCAAAACGTTGAAGCTTTGTATCGTAGAGAAGAAGCCGAGCTTATGGAACAACGTATTAATGAAAAATTTGATGAAGGCATTGGTAAATTGGAGAGATTGATGAATGATTTGAATCAAAGGAGGAGATCACCAAACTCGAACCATGGAGGAAACCGAGTTTCGCCATTGGTTACGGAAGCGAGGAGGGTATCACCACATTCTTGTAGAGATAGAAGAGAAACATCAATTTCATCACGAAGAGATCATCATGACTATGCACATGAAGAAAGAAGAAGTCATCGAGAATTTGACCATGAAGTATATAGAGATGAAGAGGGACATAGTCAAAGAAGCATGCATGAGAGAAGGGATGATGTTAGTCGAGATCGATGTAGGCGTACCTTTGATTTTGTTGAAGAGGGTGATAGAGCAAGTATTCATTATCGAGATCGAGACCAAGTTCGAAATTCTTACCGTGATGTGGAGGATGACCGTCGTTGGGAGTCGGGTATGAAAATGGAGATTCCGGAGTTTAAAGGCGGGATGGTTGCTGAGGAGTTCTTAGATTGGTTGTCTAATGTGGAGGAAATCTTTGATTTCAAGGAGGTGCCGGAGAATCGAAGGGTGAAGTTGGTTGCTACTAGGTTGAGGGGGAGAGCTTTGGCGTGGTGGCAGCAAACTAAACTTACTCGAGAACGAATGGGGAAGTCAAAGATAGAATCTTGGGAGAAGATGAAAAAGTTGATGAGATCTACATTTTTGCCTTATAACTACCAATCACTTATGTACCAGAGGTTGCAGAATCTGAGGCAAGGGACAAAATCTGTTAGTGATTATGCTGATGAATTTTACCAACTCATCGCCAGGAATGATATCATGGAAACAGAAGAACAGCTAACTGCTAGATTCATTGGGGGCTTGAGAATGCAGATCCAAGATATGGTTAATATGTTTGATCCTAGATCAGTAGCAGAGGCACATCAGAAAGCGTTAGCTTGGGAGAAACAAGGAAGGCGTGGAGGTGGTGTGTTTACTAATTCCAATAATCAAGCAAGGGGTGTTGGCGGAAGTTCTAATGTTCCTAAACCTGTTACAAAGCTAGTGGTCAAGGAGGTTGAGAAGGCGAAGGCTAGTAGTGTTTTCAAATGTTATAATTGTCAGGAGTTGGGTCACAAAAGCAACGAATGTCCGAAGCCGAAGAAGAGAACCATGGTTGCAGAGGTTGAAGCAGATGATGGTGAGGAGGCAGAGTATTCAAATGTACCTTATGTTGAGGAGGAAGAAAAAGTGTCGGGTGATGAAGGTTGTAATCTTATGATGAGGAGAAGTTGTTTGACACCTAAGCAAGAGGAGGATTGTAGTTGGCTGAGAAGCAATATTTTCCAATCGACATGTACTATTCTGGGAAAGGTCTGCAAGTTTGTTATTGATGCAGGAAGTTGTGATAATATTATTTCTACAGAAGCAGTGAGAAAGTTGAATTTGAAGACCGAGAAGCATCCTAAACCATACAAGCTAGCATGGTTAAGAAAAGGAGGTGAAGTGAAAGTGTGTCGAAGAGCTTGTGTGAATTTTTCGATTGGGAAGAAGTACAAAGATGAAATTTGGTGTGATGTTGTGGACATGGATGTTTGTCACTTGTTATTGGGCAGGCCATGGCAGTTTGATAGAGCAGTTCAGCATGACGGTCGTGCCAACAGTTACAGTTTCATGTTCGAGGGTACTAAAATCACTTTGGTTCCTAAGAAGCAACAGCAGAAGGAGAACAAACTGGAGGAGATTGAAGAATTGAAAACTCTGTTGACTTTGAAGGAGTTTGTTAAAGAAGTGGAGGAAGAACCGGAAGTGTTTTTGTTGATTGGGAGAGAGAGTAGTGAAGAAGTTGAGATTCCCGAAGAAGCAAAGCCAGTTTTGGAAGAGTTTGAAGATGTCTTTCCAGAGGAGTTGCCAAAGGAGTTACCACCACTTAGAGACATTCAACATCAGATTGATCTTGTTCCGGGGGCAGTGTTACCACATCGACCACATTATCGTATGAGTCCGAAGGAACATGAGGAATTGAGAAGGCAGGTGGAAGAATTACTTGAACAGGGTCGTATTCAGGAAAGTTTGAGTCCGTGTGCTGTACCTGCATTGTTAGTACCAAAGAAGGACGGAACTTGGAGAATGTGCACTGATAGTAGAGCTTTGAATAAGATCACTGTTCGTTACAGATTTCCTATGCCGAGGTTGGATGATTTGTTGGATCAGTTGAGTGGGGCAACTATATTCTCGAAAATTGATTTGAAGAGTGGTTATCATCAAATTCGTATCAGACCTGGAGACGAATGGAAGACAGCTTTCAAAACTAGAGAGGGGTTGTACGAATGGTTGGTTATGCCATTTGGTTTGTCTAATGCACCTAGTACATTCATGCGGGTGATGAATCAAATTTTTAGACCACTCATTGGAAAGTTCGTCGTGGTTTATTTCGATGATATTTTGATTTATAGCAGGAGTACGGAGGAACATGTTCTACATCTGAGAGAAGTGTTGTTTATTCTTCGTGAAGAACAATTTTATGCTGCTACAAAGAAATGTGTGTTTATGACACCTAGTGTTTTATTCCTGGGGTATGTTGTTTCAGGGAAAGGTATTCAAGTTGACCAGAGCAAAGTTGAAGCAGTCAAGAATTGGCCACAGCCAAAGACAATTACAGAAGTGAGAAGTTTTCATGGGCTAGCGTCATTCTACCGAAGGTTCATACCACACTTCAGTAGCGTGATGGCTCCAGTGACTGATTGCATGAAGGGTAAACAGTTGGTGTGGTCAGAGGAAGCGGGGGTTGCCTTTGAAAGGATCAAGGAATTGTTGACGTCTGCACCAATTCTTGTTCTACCTAATTTTCAGTTATTGTTTGAATTGCATACTGATGCTTCGAAGGTTGGAATTGGAGGAGTTCTGAGCCAGAATGGAAAGCCAGTTGCTTATTTTAGTGAGAAACTGTCAGGGGCAAAGATCAGATACAGTACATATGACGTTGAATTTTATGCTGTTGTTCAGGCTGTTAAGCATTGGAGACATTACTTATTTCAGAAGGAATTTGTTCTGTACACTGATCACGAAGCTTTGAAACATTTACAGGGGCAAGATAAGATTTCAGCAAGACATGCATCATGGATTGCATATTTACAGCAGTTTACTTTTGTCGTTAAGCACAAATCTGGGGTGACCAATCGAGTAGCTGATGCTTTAAGTAGGAGGAGTCATTTACTGACGACAATGAAGGTGGAAGTGACGGGGTTTGAAATGTTGCCAGAGATGATTGAAGAAGATCCTTACTTTGTGAAATATGTTGAAAAAGTGAAGGATGGGAGTACCGATGAATTCATGTTAGTTGATGGTTTTCTGTTTAAAGGAAATCGTTTATGTATTCCGGACTGTAGTTTGAGGATGAAGATTGTGAAGGAATTGCACGAGGAAGGACATGTTGGCCGTGATCGTACTTTACAGTTGATTTCGCAGTCTTACTTTTGGCCGTCGATGAGGAAAGAGGTTGAAAGATTCGTGGAGCGATGTCATATTTGCCAAGTTTCAAAAGGGACAGCAACGAATGCAGGGTTGTATATGCCGTTACCAGTACCATCTAAGCCATGGGTTGATATCAGCATGGATTTCGTTTTGGGTTTGCCGAGAACTCAAAGGGGAAATGATTCGATATTTGTTGTGGTGGACAGGTTTTCAAAGATGGCACATTTTGTTGCTTGCAAGAAGACAGCAGATGCAGTTCGAGTCGCACAGCTATTTTTCAAGGAGATTTATCGACTTCATGGTTTACCAGAATCTATTGTTTCTGACCGAGATACTCGTTTTCTGAGTCACTTTTGGTTGAGTTTGTGGAAGATGGTGGGAACGAAACTGAAGTTTAGCAGTGCTTACCATCCACAAACCGATGGGCAGACAGAAGTTGTTAACAGGTCATTGGGAAATTTGTTGCGATGTCTTGTACAGGATAATTTGAGAAGTTGGGACATGAAACTATGCCAGGCAGAATTTGCTCATAATCATGCAGTAAATCGAAGCACAGGATTCAGTCCGTTTCAGATTATTTATTCAAATTTACCCAGGGGGCCATTGGATTTAGCAGCTGTACCACAGTCAAAGAGAACAGTTAAACGAGCTACTGATTTTGTTGATGAGCTGACTGAATGTCATAGAACCGTTCAGGAACGATTGGAGAAATCGAATGAGAAATATAAGAAGTTTGCAGATTTGAAACGTCGAAATGTTGAATTTAAGGAAGGTGATTTGGTTTATGCCGTATTAACAAAGGATCGTTTTCCGGTGGGTGCTTATAACAAGTTGAAGGCACGAAAAATTGGTCCAATTGAAGTTTTGAAGAAAATCAATGAGAATGCTTATCGATTAAAGTTACCAGATGATGTTTATACTTCTGATGTTTTTAACGTCAAACATTTAATTCCATATCATGGAGGTGAGATGGTTGAGGAAGAATTTACAAATTCGAGGTCGAATTTTTCTCAACCAGGGGAGGATGATGCAGCTCAGAACAGAGAAGAAATGCAACCAAAATTTCTAACAAGGATGAGTCGTACACGACTCATAGAGAGGTTAAGTCGTACGCGACTTAGGAAGGCAGGGTTAAGTCGTTTCCGACTTAATGGTGCACGGGATAGCAAGTTTCGAGTTAACAACAATTTGAACCGCATAAAAGAGGCATCGGGTTTGAGTCGTGCGAGCTTGAGTCGTATACGGGATAATGGAACAGGGTTACGACTCAAGGGAAACTTGGAGTGTGCATACTTGATGAGTCGTACACGACTTAACAACGTATCCATAAGTCGTGACCGAGATAGCATCAAGAAGGAGAAGGATTCAACTGATGGGAGCTTGAGTCGAAGGAAGGATGTTGAGTCGCTGAAGTTATGAGTCGTGAGTCGTAGGTCGTTGCCGACCTAGTATGAGTCGTGAGTCGTTTGTTGTGATGAGTCGTGTACTGTTGTATGTTGTAAGTCGTATGTCGTGAGTTTTAAGTCGGTATGTAGTGGATCGTGTTGCATTTTAGGTCGTTACCGACCTATGGGTTGTGAGTGTTGTATTTTAGGTCGTTACCGACCTAGGGGTAATGTTGAGTCGGTCATGTATATGAAGTGTTGGGTCGCATACGACCTATGGTGAGTCGTCTTAAGGTCATATGATGATGTATGAAGGTCGTGCTTGTTAAGTCGGCCAGGGTTGAGTCGTTCTGGAGTTGAGCTGCCTTGTGTTGAGTCGGCCGCGACCTAAGTTAGGTCGTAAGTCGTCGCCGACCTAAGAGTCAGGTGAGGGTTTGTGTGTGTTGAGTTGTGAAAGCTATAAATAGCGCGTGTGTTGTACATTTTGTGGTTGTTGATTTTGAATAAAATTTCTCTTTTGTTAGCTTTGTGCTTTCATACCAATTGGTAGTTGAGTGTAATCTCCTATCTCCACTTACGTCGTTCGAGTGCGCTCGAATCCACGTTTGTTGAAGCCGATTCACGGAATCTAGTGCGCTAGATCAACGTGCGAAGAATCGTAGATCTTTGAACACGGTATAGTGCGCTATCAACGTGTTTGAGATAGCTAGAGTTCGGTATCTTTGGATCAACGAACTTGGGCATTTTTGGTATCTTCAACTCACCGATTGCTACAATCCATCGATTGAAGTTTTGTTTGATTAATCCGCTGCGTCAGTAGGACACTCGAGTATCAAATCCGGTAAGCCAAAATCAGAGAGAATAGTATCGATAGAATGAATCCACAATGTGGCCACAAAGCGGATATCAAGCAGAAGGCACTTTCCATATCTTTACTTCGAAAATATGTGTCATATAGTACCTTTTCAAATCACTTTCAAATATCTTACCTATATAAAGTCCATTATATATAAGAATTCATTTTCAAATCGAATACTTTCCAAAATCAGTAATATATCAAATCACACTTATATAGACTTCGATTATATAAGATTTTGCTTTTCAAATTGAGTACCTTTCCAAATCAATAGTTTCGAATCAACTACGTACTTGTACAAATCAATTTTTATATAAGTTCAATAACTCCCAAATCAAGTATTTAATAAACAAGGTTCTCAACTTCAATTCGTTTCGATATCAGTTCGGTTTCAAAATCATATATGATTTCACCAAATTATTTCTTCCAAATTAAATACCTTTAGTTTCAAAGTTTCCAAAATAATAGGTTTAGAAAATAATCCTAGTTTCCAAATAAATGTAATTTAGGTCAACCAAATTCATTTCCAAGATCTTCATATAAATACTAGGTTTTAAATTCCAATCTATTTTCAAAACCAAATATTTTTCTCAAAATCAATTATACCAGAAAATGATTACCAAGTTTATAGCCATCCCTTTAAAACCTTTAAACTATTATTTCTATTTGAAAGATCCAATTTACCTCTTGAAATTATTATTCTATCTATACATATATATGGTTTTATAAAAGATGTCACTAAGTTAAAATATTTAAAACTAAATTTTTTCAAAACATTTCAAAACTAAATTTCATATCAGTATAATTCAAAATAGTCTTATCAATTTACTTAACAAAGGAGTTTCAAACTTATTTAAATCATATTACTTCATTGTAACAACCCACATATTTTACGATTATATATTTAAATATAGCATCTTTAGTCGGATAATAGAGCAAAATGCTAATTTTTGCAAACAGCCGAATTAGGACCCGGGACCACTTCCATTGAGTTCAAAACGATGCTTGTGACTTTTTTGAGTATAAACATCAATATGTTTGGAGTTGATTAAAATTTTGATGTTTTCATTTAGGGCTTTGGGTTTGGGTTTCAGCCCATTGACCTAACAAATTACCCAACTCCACTCCACTCTTCTTCATTCCTTTATAATATTTCCTAACACTTCAAGGCTTAGAAAAATGGGGGAAAAGAAAAGAGATTAGAAATACCTAAGCCCTAATTCTCTTAGGAAATTCAACTTCTAGTTATAAAATCAAAGAGAAGCTTAGGTAAGCATCATCTTCATCTTCTCCATCTCAATTCCTCTTCAATTTCAGAAATTTCCTATAAGCTAATTTAGGAAATTATTGCTTATAATCTTAGATTGGAGTTTCTAGAGTTGAAGTGGAAGAGTGGTTGATCTTTCCTTCGTTTTCGAGCTTCTCCTCCATTGTTTTTGGGTTTAAAGGTGAGTTTTTGAACTCACATCTATTTCTATAACTTTCTTTGTGGTTACGTATGAATTCCTAACATCTATTCATGTTCATTTGCTTTCGATTTGAATGGATTTGGTGAATTTTTCAACTTTTGGATTTTGTTGTCCAATTTCGTGAAAATCCCATTTTTGATGTTAGAACATGTTTTTGGGGTGTGTTGAAGAGCCTATAAGGTTGGGTTGTCATGTGCATAAATCCCTAGTCGTCGTTGCTCGTTCTATCGCGTCCGGAATTAGAATTTGTTTTGCACTTCTTAGGGAATATGCTGAGAATACTGGAGATGCCAGTTCAGTCGATTGAACTGTAGAGTCAGTCGACTGAACCTAGGGGACATAAACTTTCAGTCCCTGTATCAGTCAACTGACCCCTATGTTCAATCGACTGAGCGTGGAAACCGAGAGTTTCTAGGCATGTATCAGTCGACTGACCACTAAAGTCAGTCCACTGAACCTGCTTGTCTTAGACATATTGCCGTTTTGTGTGGATTTCCAATTTTTTATCGATTCCCATCGTTCCGGTTGGTTGTTATCACTTTTGTTGACTTCGATAATTTCTTTTTTGGAATTTTTGGGAATATCCATTTTGATGGATTCGGTATCGATTTTTATGGATTAAATTCACGTGTTCATATGTGAATTTTTGGTGATTGATTGTTTTTACCACCAATTTTGTTATTTGTCACTTTGAAATACAAAGGTTTCTATACTAGTAGTAATTATTCAAACTCTTTCACAAAGATGATTTCAACCCTGTTTTTAATACAAAGCTCGGTTATAAAACCGTTTTCCAACCAATTAGTATATACAAACCTTTACCTCACTCGTTCGAGAAATTCAATTAAATGACTTAGCAAAACAAGTGGTATGAAACACTTGTGTTTACTTTATCGGTTAATTCTTAGACTTGTTCGATTGAAACACTTGTGACATTTTTCGAGTGGAGATCAACAATTTGTTCGTGAATATTTAAGTTAAGCCAGTGGTTATGAGACATGAAGCTAAACTCATCTATTTACTAGCTTAGTTTAATTTCACACTTCTAATTGATCAATGATGATCATTTTGTGATTTAGACTAGCATTATGCGATGTCTCTTTGTCCACATAGGGGACTATACCTCATTCTATTGAGCTTCGTCTCATTGCTTTTATGGGCTAGCGACCCATGGTCTTTGGACCATTCCTGGAGCAATCGTTTCAAAAAGTCGGTGCATGGGGCATATCTTTCTAGGTGCGCCAATGTTCGATTATGCATGAGGCATGTCTTTCTAGGTGCGTCGATGTTCGGTTATGCATGGGGCGTATCTTTCTAGGTGCGTCGGTGATTGTTTATGCATGGGCGTATCTTTCTAGGTGCGTCGATGTGTGTTTATGCATGGGGCGTATCTTTCTAGGTGCATCGATGTCTGTTTGCGCATGTGGCGTATCTTTCTAGGTACATCGATGTCTGTTTACGCAAGGGGAGTATCTTTCTAGGTGCATAGATGTTTGTTTATGCATGGGGCATATCTTTCTAGGTGTGTCGATGTCTCTTTATGCATGGGACGTATCTTTCTAGGCGCTTGATGTTTGTGATACACGTGTTGGTGAGTTTTTATGCTCCCGCTTGTGATAGGCCTCCCCCTTTGTGATCTCTGGACTTTCTACTTGATGATTTCTAGATTTTGTGTTTCACCAGTTTTGCGATTGGCATTGATGTATTTGTCAATATTTGTGGTTTGGTGAATAAATAAAGAATATGACATTCTTTTTTATTTATGAGATTCTTGAGATATTGTATGATTTTTGTTTCTGTTAAATGTATACTTGTCGCAGTATGGAATTATTGTTATCATACATTTTTGTTATATCTCTTATCCTATCTCACTTTATCTGATATTTGTAGCTAGACTGATCCGTTTATTATCTTCTTTTTAAATAATACTCCGGTCAGACTGAGGTATTTCAGGTGCTTCTACTTGACTCCTTATCTGGGACCATCTTCTGATATTTTGCTAACTACTTTAGATTAGTAGTTTTTGTTTTATACATCCGAGATAGAGACCCCTTAATGTATGCATATTCTTTTGTCTAGCACTTGTACCAATTTTTTGTGATGTAGTGAATCTTGTATGACCACTACTTTGATGTACACTTTTATGTGTTATATTCATATCTGTTTCCGCTTTTGTGATATGAATATTTGTGACTGATTATGTTATGTTTATTTTATATTTGTTTCCCAAGGCCACATAGCCACTGTGTAGTAACTTTGAGTTTGTATTTGATATGCTGGATTTCCTCTTGAAATGAAATGCGTGACATACTCTCTGACATATCGGTACTTGCACAAAGCAATTACACAGACGGTCGCTCCTCAACAGCATTATTCTTCATGCTAATCGACGGCATTACCTAGTAATGTCCTTGGCTAGTGAGAGTATAGGGGTGGAGCGTCTTAGCTTGGTATCAAAGCCAAACTTCGAAACAATATAGAATATTATAGCAAGGATCATTGTCCTAAGTCTCTCTTAGGAATCGTGCCTTAGGATTTAATTCGAGTCATTGAACCCATTCTATCCTAATATCTTTTATGTTGCCTTGCTTTATCAATCATGATTGTTTGATATTCATTCTAAGAATAACCTTTTTCTTCTTCTTTCTTTCTTTCTTAAAGAAGAGAAATGGTCAGATCAAACCGTCCCAGTGCCGGTCAATCCAGTGCTACTCCTCAAGATGGAGTATTTATGTCTGCCCAACAGCTTTTAGATCTTGCAAAGAATGCTCAAGCTGTCGGACCCATTCTGGAGCCTACTCATCCTAGATCTGGATTTTTCGCGCTTGTGCAGAGACTATACCGATTTGTGTGGAAGGTCATTCAAGGGATCCGAAAGTGTTATAGAAATTCAAGCGTGGCTTATATCATATGACTGCGTCTTTTCTCGCACAAATCTCGTTGTTCTACATCGAGTTCATGTGGCTTCAAACATGCTCCAAGAAAGAGCATTAGATTGGTATGAGCTTTTGGTTTCTGAAATTTTTGAAGCGGATCTTACTTAGGAGCAATTCCGGGAAAGATTTGAATTGAAATTTGTGCCGGAAGCTGAAAAGGTAACTTTGGCCCGTCGCTTTATCGACCTTGTTCAATGTGAATCATCCATGACGGATTATGTCGCATCTTTTGAATCTCTCTCTAAATATGGGGTCGATTATATTAATACCCATTGAAAAAAAATCAGAGGTTTGTCTATGGGTTGAATAAGAACCTCAAAATGCCTTTCCTTTTGAAACTAGAAGTTTCTTTCGACCAGCTTGTTGATATCGCTCTTCGTCTTGAAGAGGCCGATAATGAGAGTAAAGTTAAAGTTGTGGGTGCCAAATAGAACTTCAACAATAACATGAAGAGGCCTACTATGTTTAAAGGCCCCAATCCTAATAAGAAATGGAAGCAAGAATCTTCGGTAGTAAAGACTCCTATGTCTAGTCATGGACAATGCTACAATTGTGGTTCTACCGACCACTATGCGAATAAGTGTCTGAAACCTCTCTATTGTTGCTATTACAAAAATTCAGGTCACCATATATCTGCATGTCCCATACTTAAAAATAAGGAGGGAAAATTAAATGTTGTGCAAGCTCCTAGTGACACTTCTCTTAGTTAAGTTATTTCTCATTCAGTCCTTGATGACATTTGTTTTGTGATTATCCTATTCAAGTTCGTTTTGATATGGGTTCATCTTATTATTTTATATCAAAAGAACTTGTTGATTCTTTTTCTTTAAATATTTTGGGCTTGATGACTTCTTTGAGAATTGTGAATCCGGTTGGTGGATCCCCAACACTCAGTTTGTTTCTTTTAAAGATGTCAAGATTACTTTATGTGATTACTCTTTCCGAGCCGATTTGCATGTTATGCGTTACTTAGGCTCCGAAATTGATTTTTGGGAAAGGATTGGCTTAATCATTATGAAGCCATGTCCTATGTCCCGAGTGGACTATTCATCTTCTACTTTCTCAATTTGTTAAGAAGATTTCTATTTTTCTTAAAGATTTCGATTCCAATTTGATGGCATCATTTTATTCTTTAAACCCACATGATGAGGAAAATGTTATTTCTCTCATTTGGGTAGTTTGTGAATTTTTCGGTATTTTTGAGCTTGTCTTAGGATTACCACCTAAGAGATCTAGTAAGTTGTGCTAAGGTATTTTGCTCGACCTTGCCACCAGTTTTCATTAGCTACGAGTTGTGGAGGATAGCGTTCCCCTTACCATATTCCGCACTCATTATGATTATTATGAATAACTCGTGATGTCATTCGGTTTGTCCAGCTTACTTCATCCATTTTATGAATCGAGTATTCTATGAATATTTCGATGAGACCATCCTTGTATTCATTAGTTTTGGATGAAAACAACAATTTAAAATTTTGCAAATCTTTTCATAAGATATTTATAAGTATAATTGGATTTTGTTCTTAACGAGCAAAGAATATTCTTAAAATTTTTTAAGAGACATGTTTATCATATAGAAGATAATTTTGTGTTGTTTTTCCCGTTGAGTGCTTTAAAAATTCCGATCGATGCGCCTGATCAATGTTACCGATAGGAATCTCCTAAACGCTATGATGAGACAATCTGACATGGTAAATTGACTTGGATCGGTAAATTTTTTCTAGAAAAATTATTACATAAAGTTAATTGTAATTTTGAAAGTTTTAGCTTTTCAGGAAAGATGATCAATTAAAAGAACTCTTTTCCGATACTCCTATTCTTGTGATTCCCGAAGGGAATCAAGACATCACTGTTTGTACAGATGCTAGTCGTATTGGTTTGAGTACCATTATCTTGCAAAAAGGGAATGCGCTATCACTTATGTTTCTAAACAATTAAAGCCTATCAAGACTAGGTATGCTACTCATGATCTAGTGCTCACAGCTATTGTTTTCGCTTTTAGAATTTGATATCATTATCTTTTGTAAGAGAAATTTATTCTCCACACCGATCATAAATCTATGAAATATTTATTTTCTCAAAAGGATCTTAATTTACGTCAACAACGTTGGCTCGCATTCCTTGCATCTTATGATCTTGATGCTCTTTATACTCCCAAAAAGGAAAATCATGCTGCCAATGCTCTTAGTCGTAAGCAACAAGCGGTTGTTTCTATGATGATGTCCGAATGGAATGATCATTTTAACAGGTTCATCTGGCATACCGTTATTGTACTACATCGATTTTCCAAATTATTCGAGTTTTAGGTTTCTCGGGCGTACCGTTATTGTACTACGTCATTGCACCGACTCAATTTTTCTGCTATTCATGACTTTTTCCATGTCTCTCAACTACGGAAATGCCTTAGGGATTCCAATTCTATTCTTGAACCTGGTGTTGTTGGAGAAATTGGAGTTTCGCCTAATTTGACTTATGAGAAACATCCTATTTGCATCATTGCTTCGGAGGTTGAGCGCCTTCGAAATAAAGATGTTCCTCTTGTGAAAATTTAAGGGTCCTCGAATGCTAAGGATTGCTCTTGGGAATCCAGAGAATTCATCGAGCGAACACGTTTGGACTTACTCTTTCGTGCTCTTTATGGTGAACTTCTTATTTCAAACTTTCTTTTATGTTGATATGCTTTTATGGTTGTTACTCCTTATTTTCTTCTTAAGTATTGCGAGGACGCAATTTTTTTAAGGAGGGGAGTATGTAACAACCCGTGTACTTTACGATTATATATTTAAATATTTTATTTAAATATAGCATCGTTATTCGGATTATAGTCCGAAATGCTACTTTTTACGAATAGTTGAATTAGGATTCGAGACCACTTCCATTGAGTTTAAAACGGCCTTGCAACCTTTTTGAGTATAAACATCGATATGTTTGGAGTTGATTAAAATTTTGATGTTTTCATTTAGGGCTTTGGGTTTTGGTTTCAGCCCACTAACCTAACAAGTAACCCAACTCCACTCCACTGCTCTTCATTCCTTCATAATATTTCCTAACACTACAAGCCTTAGAAAAATGGGGAAAATAAAAGAGATTAGAAATTCCTAAACCCTAATTCTCTTAGGAAATTCAACTTCAAGTTATAAACTCGAAGAGAAGCTTAGGTAAGTATCCTCTTCATCTTCTCCATCTCAATTCCTCTTCTATTTCAGAAATTTACTATAACCTAATTTAGGAAATTATTGCTTATAATCTTAGATTGGAGTTTCTAGAGTTGAAGTTGAAGAGTGGTTGATCTTTCCTTAGTTTTTGAGCTTCTCCTTCATTTTTTTTTGGATTTAAAGGTGTGTTTTTGAACTCACATCTATATCTATAACTTTTTTTTGTGGTTAGGTATGAATTCCTAACATCCATTCATGTTCATTTGCTTTTATTTTGAATGGATTTGGTGAATTTTCCAATTTTTGGGTTTTGTTATCCAATTTCATGAAAATCCTATCTTAGATGTTTGAACATGTTTTTGGGGTGTGTCGAAGAGCCTATAAGGCTGGGTTGTCGCATGGCATAAATCCCTAGTCGTCGTTTCTCATTCGATCGCATCCCGGATTAGAATTTGTTTTGCACTACTTAGGGCATAGGCTGAGAATATTGGAGATGCTAGTTCAATCGACAGAATTGTAGGGTTAATAGACTAAAACCGGGGGACAGAAAATTTCTGTCCCAGTATCAATCGACTGACCCCTGTGTTCAATCGACTAATCCTGGAAATAGAGAGTTTCCAGGCATGTATCAGTCGATTGACCACTGCAGTCATTCGACTGAACCTACCTGTCTCAGCCATATTGACATTTTGTGTGCATTTCCAATTTTTAATCGATTCCCGTCGTTCCGGTTGGTTGCTATCACTTTTGTTGACTTCGATAATTTATTTTTCGGAATTTTTGGGAATATCCATTTGGTGGATTCAGTATCGAGTTTTATGGATTAGATTCACGTGTTGACATGTGAATTTTTGGTGATTGATTGTTTTTACAATCAATTTTGTGATTTGTCACTTTGAAATACAAAGGTTTCTATACTTAGTAGTAAATATTCAAACTCTTTCACAAAGATGATTTAAACCCTTTTATTAATACAAAGCTCGCTTATAAAACCGTTTTCCAACTTATTAGTATATACAAATCTTTACCTCACTCATTCGAGAAATTCAATTAAATGACTTAGCAAAACAAGTGGTGTGAAACACTTGCGTTTACTTTGTTGGTTAATTCTTAGACTTGTTCGATTGAAACTCTTGTGACAATTTTCGAGTGGAGATCTACAATTTGCTCGTAAATATTTAAGTTAAGCCAGTGGTTATAGGACATGAAGCTATACTCATCTATTTACTAGCTTAGTGTAATTTCACACTTCTTATTGATAAATAATGATCATTTTGTGATTTAGACTAGCGTTATGCGATGTCTCTTTGTCCACGTAGGGGACTATACCTCGTTCTATTGAGCTTCGTCTCATTTCTTTTATGGGCTAGCGACCCATGGTCTTTGGACCATTCCTGGAGCAATTGGCACGTAAGTCAGAGCATGGGGCGTATATTTCTAGGTGCGTCAATGTTCGATTATGCACGGGGCGTATCTTTCTAGGTGCGTCGATGTTTATTTATGCATGGGGCATGTCTTTCTAGGTGCGTCGATCTTCGTTTGTGCATGGGGCGTATCTTTCTAGGTGCGTCGATGTTTGTTTATGCATGGGACGTATCTTTCTTGGTGTGTCGATGTGTGTTTATGTATGGGGCGTATCTTTCTAGGTGCGTCGATGCCCGTTTATGCATGGGCGTATCCTTCTAGGTGCGTCGATGTTTGTTTATGCATAGAGAGTATCTTTCTAGGTGTGTCGATGTCTGTTTATGCATGGGGCGTATCTTTCTAGGCACGTCGATGTTTGTGGTACACGTGTTGGTGAGTTTTCATGCTTCCGTTCGTGATGGGCCTCCCCATTTGTGATCTCTGGATTTTCTAATTGATGATTTCTAGAATTTATGTTTCACCAATTTTGCGATTGGCATTGATATATTTGTCATTATTTGTGGTTTGGTGAATAAAATAAAGAATATGACATTCTTTTTATTTCTGAGATTCTTGAGATATTGTATAATTTTTGTTGTTGTTTAATGTATACTTGTCATAGTATGGCATTATTGTTATCATACGTTTTTGTTATATCTCTTATCCTATCTCGCTTTATCTGATATTTATAGCTAGACTGATCCGTTTATTATTTTCTTATTAAATAATACTCAGGTCAGACCGAGGTATTTCAAGGTGCTTCTACTTGAGTCCTTATCTGGGACCATCATCTGATTTTCGGCTAACTACTTTAGATTAGTAGTTTTTGTTTTATACATCCGAGATAGAGACTCCTTGATGTATACATAATTTTTTGTCTAGCACTTGTACCTATTCTTTTGTGATGTAGTGGCTCTTTTATGACCACTATTTTGATGTACATTTCTATGTGTTATATTCATATCTGTTTCCACCTTTTTGATATGAATATCTATGGCTGATTATGTTATGTTTATTTTATATTTGTTTCCAAAGGCCACATTGCCACTGTGTAGTAGCTTTGAGTCTGTGTTTGATATGTCGTATTTCCTGAAATGAAATGCATGACATACTATTTGACATATCGGTACTTGCACAAAGCAATTACACATATTGTCACTCCTTACCAGCCTCATTCTTCGTGCTAATCGATGGCATTACCTAGTAATGTCCTTAGCTAGTGAGAGTATAGAGGTGGGGCGTTACATTCATACTTTAAACATACAAAGCTAAACTTATATACTTTATCAAATAATTTATGCTTTTCGAAATCACTTAGCTTTGAAAATTAAACCTCGATTTTGAAGTGCTCGAACATTCAAAATAGTCGGAGAGATCAAATTCAAATCCAAGAGTTGGAAATCAGCAACAATTCAGTAAATCAATTTCAATAGATAGGGTTGTATCAAATTCGAAACTCGAGGACTGAACACCGGGCTCACTTCAAATCGTTTCAAATATATACACATATATCTTTCGAATATCAAATCATACTTCGGAATTTGAAATCAAAATTTGTTTCACAAAATCAATCGCATAGCAAAGCTACTAAAGTGACCTTTTCCCCACTCTGAAACTCAAAAATCAATGTCAATGGTGTGTGCACCCATCACCGAAATTATTCTACAGCGATATAAGTGAGTTCTAGACTTCTATTTTCTTAAAACTTCTTTGAAATCATTGGAACTCATTTGAAGTCATTTGAAACATTTCTTATTCAGAAAATAATTTCATATCGTATTATTAAATATTTTCAAAATCTCAAAACCAATTTCAAAATACCGGAGTTCAATTTCTCGAATTTCAAATTTAAAACCCTTCAGTTATAAATCATTTTTATATAGATCAATTTCTTATAAAATTTTCAAAATTTTAAATCCTTTTGAACTTCATATTCTTGCTTTTAAAAGTTATATAATCCTTATCGAAAACATTTTCTCTTTTATATATAGAATATAATCATTCTTATCAAAATAATAATTTCGATATATAAAACAATTTCTAAAATACAAACAAACCCAATTTTTTTTAAAGGATTATTCAAGAATGGATTTGAAAACAAAGATAGAGGTTCAAATTAGAGGGACTCAAATTAAATAGAATTCTGATTCGAAGATAGACCCGATCGAAAATGAGATAATTAAATTTCGAAATAGAAGAAGGATATACTTATATAAATCGCGGGTGACCTTAACAGGTCAACCGTATTCCAAAATAAGATCGGTGTAGAATTCTGAGGCAAATCGGCATCCGACCGCCAGAGATAGAATTCTGCATAACAAGAGATAGCAGCTTATCAACCGAGGGATATATAAATCTTTGGTGAATAAAAGCCAATCGTAAAGGAGTTTCACCCCTTTGCAAATCATTCAAAGATTGGCGGGATCGTCCATTCTTACAGAGATCGTTCGAAGTGGAGTTATGGGTTACTCAAGAATCAAGAAACACGAATAGGGAGAGAAGATAATGGATGTTTGGGAACCGCAGGGAACGTTCCAAAGTCCAAAGGAAAACCAAATCAAGGAGGAAGAAATTCAAGCTCGAACGAAAGTGATTCTGCAAATAAATTTATTATATATGCTAAGTTTGCCTAGAGCCAAAGCTCTGATACCAACTATAACATCATGATATTTTCAACCATTCGCATCCGCACATGCCGGACTTGAATTGCTCAAAATACCAGATTGTTAATTTAAATTTGGCAAAACTCAGCATATACAGTAAATAAATCAATAATAGAATCACAGACATGGAGTAATATAATAATAACGCAGAAGAATAGATAAATAGTAGTTCGTGAAGCTACTATATAAACATCAGAGTTAGAAAAAAAATACAGTAGAATATCTCAAATACAGTGAAATCTCCCATACAAACTGATGACCTCTCTGAACAAATCAACCGAAAACGCTGAAAGCTGAATCAATAGTTGGATCTCCAAGCGAAGCTCCAAACTCCAAAGGCGAGTCTCAAATGCTGAATCACTCAGTCTTACTCGAGCGTAAAGCAAAACACAAAACACTCGAGTCAGGATTAACATTCTTATATCAGTAAATTTGACTTAAGTGAAATATCAACTGAAATACAAGTAACTTAAAGGATGTTTGGGATAACCATCCTTTAAGGATACATGGAACTATTTACTATAGAGAAATATAAGTTATTAACAACCAATCATTATTGTAACACCATGGTCCTTTCAAAATATTTTATACTTGAAGCCCAAAGTATCATTTCCAATTCAATTATAGATACATTTCCTCAATTTCAAAAAAAATTGATTCAAATCCACTCGAGTTCCAAATTCCAATTTAATTCAATCTAAAGCTTTCCATTTTAATTCAATTCAGTTACTAAATAACAAATTCAAACAATATTGATTTCGAATACAGATCTGAATCACAAAATAAACCATTTAATTTCCAATATATCTCAAAGCTTTAATATTCAACATTTTCAAAGTTAAATTTAATAGTTTCATATAGATCTTGATTTAGCTTCATTATTATTTAGTCAAGGATTATTCACTTAATAAATTCAATATCATTTAACTAGCCTTAAATTACATTTTTAATAAATATTTCCTTAAATTTATTTAAACGAGAAATATTCATTAAATTACTTAAAACAGACTAAGTTATAAATCATATCTTAAATCTCAATTTCAATGAGTTTCAAATCGGTTTAAGTAAAAAAAATTCTTTATTGAATACAATTTCAACTAAATTCAAATTATCTTCCCAACCTTTACTTATTCAAATTATTACCAAAACCTATTTTGAAATTTAAATTTAAACACTTAAACATAATATATGCATTAGATCAATATTAATTAAATTAAATATTATTATTAAATCTATATATATCATTACCATTTATATATAATAATTTAATAATCAACATTTATTAAAACCATGTATTTCTTTCCAAAACCGTAGAATTTATTTTCAAATATTTATATACGGACCAACGGTGTCTGTATAAAATTTCCAATCCTATGGTCATGTGATACTGCTATTTATCATTTCAATCCGTAATTTAAATATATACGGGTCTATGAGTTAATGCGCTCTGTAGATTCGAAGCGACGGAGGTGCAAAAAGTCATAGCGGGGATACTGTGAGGATATAGCGGGATATAGCGGATGGCTCTAAAATAGCATATAAAACTCGTAGTTAATGTTTTTACAAATATATAGATGGTAATTAAATGAAAAATTATCATTCAATTGAATTATGAATAATACATAAATAATTTTAAATAAAAACATGTGCGGATATACTTTAAATAAACGAAAAACAGTAATATAACTGTTTGCGCCAAAATTGGTCACAAACCCCAAATACCGTGAAAGCACCAGTGTATGAATACAAAAAAACAATATTCAAACACAAATAACAGATTTCAGCAAATAACAAGCGGCAAATCAGAAATAATGAATAGAGACATAAGTTTTATAGTGGTTCGGCTACCTCCGGCCAATATCCACTCCAAAGTTTTATCCTTTTATTAATTATCCTTACTGGTTACGAGTGATTACAGCAGTTACAAAGTCCAAATTTGAAATCAATGACAGTAATGACGATATGGAGTGATCCTGGCAGCGTCCAGGCGTGCTTCTTCTTTCCAAATTCTCCGACCCCTTTTTTGAATGACTAAGGGCTCTATTTATAGGCGTAGGAGGCTGATATCTCTCCTAAAAATCCGGTAGACCGCTTCTGGCATGTGAGGGGCCCTTACGCCCGGATTCTAGAAATCCGGCCCACTTTGGGACCGATTCGAACTAGGGTTCGAATCGATCAAGAAAGCATCCAATCGAAGTGAAATTTGGTGTATACATTCTTCCAAATGCATGCAAGCTCCTGTAAAAATTTCATTGCATTTGGATCAACGGTTTGGAAGATATGATCGATTCGAGATCAAATCTTTGTGTGTTCTGCCTGGTTCGAATCCAAGCTTCGAACCCATCTCCTTCGACTCCATCCAAAGCGCGTACGCATCGTTGACGTGTCGCGAATTCTCCGGATCGATCCACCTTTTTTGCCGTTTTGAACGCTTCTTTTCCTGAATACGCGCTCGTATCCACGCTTCGTACCTCAGTTCGTATCGATAGGTACGAATCCAGAATCCCAAAACTGCTACTTCTTTTTCGTATCGATCCAATGCTTGATCGATACGAAGGACTTCTGCGCATCTATCCCATTACTCTACAATGACGCGAAGCGCATCGACTCGAAGCAAACTCTTACATTTCCTCTTGATCGATACGAACTGTATTGATTCGGACCACCATCGATACGAACCAACCCGTATACACCTTATGGATGCGAAGGAGACCTATGTTGTCATCGAGTCGAATTCCACCTGTCCTTCTCTTCCGATCGATACGAAATAACCGAGTCTTGTCCGTGTCGATCGATACGAAGTGTATCGATTCGAAGTCATCACTTCCTGATCGATACGAAGTGCATCGATTCGAACTATCCTTGCGTCGTGCCTTCGATCGATGCGAACCTGATGGTTTCGAACTTAACAACCTGATGGGTTCGAATCTGATGGATTCGAAATGAGCACCACCTTGACCCCTCGATGGATCGAACAGCATGCCTTTCGAACCTTGCATCGATCATAACTCCTTCATATGAACTCCGATCAACCTGAAATTTGAAAAATAGCCTTTCCTAACCCTTATCATCATCTCCAATCAATTTCGTCCCGATCGAAGTTCAACCAAATTTTGACGACATCGATCGCTGCCTTGCTTCCAATCGATCTCCAATCCCGATATCCATCATTCTTGCCAACTTGTTAATATTCCAGTTTTGACCAAAAAGTGGGATAGCACTTTGCCCCCCAAAACATGCCTTGTGATAAGAAGGCATGTTTTGAATAGCTCCGATTCCAATATCCAAAGTCCATAGCCATACTGCCAGAGTATGTCATCCTTGACTGCTCCGAGTCGATGTCCAATTCCACATCTAATAACCAAAGCCTTAACCAATCCCATATCCATCCGAACTCGACAACCGAGTCCTGATCCATCCTTATCCCATAGCCAATAATCGAATCCAGGACCTCTCCGGGTCGATATCCGAATCCGTAACTTCTCTGGGCTCTTGCCAAGCGCAATCCACACCTGATGACCGTGGTCCAGTGTCCCTGGACGTTGAGCTATCCTCTTCGAGTTCTTGTCAAGCGTACTTCACACCTGACGACCTTGGTCCAGTGTCGCTGGACGTTGTACAAAGCCATAGCTTAAGTCCTAAGCCGAATCCTGGTCTCTCCGGACCCTTGTTGCGCATAGTCCATACTCGACGACCTAAAAATAACAATTGATAATACAGGGCCTATGTCCTAGGCTGAATCCTGGCCACTCTGGACCCTTGCCAAGCATAGTCCATTCTTGACGACCTGAATGAGCCAATTTGCCGCGTTCGGGCAAAGTGACTCACCCCTTGCCAGGCATAATCCATTCCCGACGACCGTTTATCAAAAACCAGATAAAAATCCAATCAAAATCCAATCCAAAATCCAAATTCCAAAATCCAAATCAAAATCAAAGAATCAGAAATCCAAACCAGCATCCAAAACCGAAAACAATCATCCAAAGGAAAATCCAAATCAAAAAACAAGCAAAACCAAGAGTTCAATCCAAACTCTAAAACAAATCCAAAAAGAAAAGTCGTGTCCAATCAAAAAGCAAAAGATAAATTTCACAAGCCACAGCATCGCAGTTTATCATCATTCAGAGCATGCCTAGGGGCTATCTCCATCCCCGTACATGTGTAAATGACTAGATTGCTCGCCAGTAGTTCGCTACTTATTTCATATTATCCTGATTAGTGGATGATCAATCGACCATCATCCCTGGGCCTCACATCATCACGGTGTGAGGTAGTTGGTGGTTGCTCCTATTCCACCGTTGCATTCCGAGTTCCGGCATATTGCCGTAATTGTCCATTCCTTACATGCTCCTCGATTATATCCTTTAAGTGCCTGCAGCTGTTGGTATCATGTCCATCTAAATCATGGCAGAGGCAGTGCCTTCCTGATGTTCTCTCCTGTTCTGATGGTTCTCTCCTACCTGGCCTCCGGTAGGGAAGGCGATTCCGAGTATCCAGGTATATACACTCCAGCGTCTCGTTCAATCCTGTGTATATGGAAAACTTTGGATCCTACCATCGCTTCCTGGCGTTTCTAGAATCATCATCCAACTTCCTTTTCCCTTTGTCTTTATCCAAGCCTTTGCTGAATGATCCTCCACCCTCAGTTGCATTAACCTTTTTCACCTTTAAATCCGTACTTGCATCTTCTTGCCGAAGGAACCTTTCTGCCTCGTAAAAGAATTCGTCGAGATCCTGTGGGGGATCTCGTATCAGAGATACCTTGAAATCCGAGTCCTCCCTGACTCCTGATACTGCTGCCATTAAAACCATCGATGGATCAGGCCGATCCACCGAAGCGACTGCCGCACTTAATCGACTTAGAAAAGCTCTAAGCGATTCATCCATCCTTTGCTTCACCGATGTCAACGTCATCACATTCTATGGCCTCTTGACGTGAACCCGAAACTGTCCCAAAAACCTTTCCACCAATTCCCTCTAGGTCCTGATAGATCCTTCTCCCAGCTGCCTAAACCACATTGCAACTAAGTCCGTCAAATACAAAGGGAAGCATCGGGCCATCACTTCCTCAGATGCCCACAGCACCTCCATGTGTCTTGTGTACCTCATCAAATGATCAGTTGGGTCTTCCTTGCCATCATATACCTCCACGCTAGGTAGCTTGAACTTAGGTGGGTTCTGAGCCATCCTTATTTCCCGAGCGAACGGACTCCTATTTACTCCTTCTAAGTCTTTGTTGGTCAAACCACCTCGCACAGTTTTCCTGATGATCTCCATTAATCCAGTATTGTCTGTTGGGGTTTTCCCCCCATGCCTCTGAGGGAACTCCGGCACATACTCTTCATGTGGCTCACTAGCAGCAACGTTAGCTCTAGTCTGTTGAACTCCTTCCAAAGGTCCTCCTGTGTTGGATCCTATGGGCATGCCCCTAAGCCTTTTTGATTGCCCTCTGGCTCCGCATCCCGCCCTCCATTGGGTTCCACAACCCTAGTTCCTTGTCCTGCATCCACCGTGGCTGTAGCTATTCCTGAGTTCTGCATCCCTGCAGCTCTCATTTGCTCAAAGAAAGTCTACATCATTTCCTGTTGGCTCTTCAGTAATCTCTCTTGTAAAGAATTCGCCATGGCTTCCATCTCATTACGGGTTATGTAGATTGAAGCCTGTCCTTCCCCAGCTTCAGAGGATGCTTGTTGACTTCCTTCCTGTTGGCTTCTCTCAGCCCTTTGCCTTCTACTATTTTGCCTAGTCATTGTCTTCCAAATCCAAACTTCTATCCGATGCAGCGGGTGCTAGTCCATCTCAGTGAAAGCACCAAAGTATTTGCGCCAAAATTGGTCACAAACCCCAAATATCGTGAAAGCACCAGTGTATGAATACAAATCAACAATATTCAAAAAAAATAACAGATCTCAGCAAATAACAAGCGGCAAATCAGAAATAATGAACAGAGACACAAGTTTTATAGTGGTTCGGCTATCTCCGGCCTACGTCCACTCCAAAGTTTTATCCTTTTATTAATTATCCTTGCTGGTTACGAGTGATTACAGCGGTTACAAAGTCCAAATTCGAAATCAATTACAGTAATGATGATATGGAGTGATCCTGGCAGCGTCCGGGCGTGCTTCTTCTTTCCAAATACTCCGGCCCCTTTTTTGAATGACCAGGGGCTCTATTTATAGGCGTAGGAGACTGATATCTCTCCTAAAAATCCGATAGACCGCTTCTGGCACGTGAGGATGCCCATACGCCCGGACTCTGGAAATCCGGCCCACTTTGGGACCGATTCGAACTAGGGTTCGAATCGATCAAGAAAGCATCCAATCGAAGTGAAATTTTGTGTAGACATTCTTCCACATGCATGCAAGCTCCTGTAAAAATTTCATTGCATTTCGATCAACGGTTTGGAAGATATTATCGATTCGAGATCAAAACTCCGTGTGTTCTTCCTGGTTCGAATCCATGCTTCGAACCCATCACCTTCGACTCCATCCAAAGCGCGTGCGCATCGATGACGTGTCGTGAATTCTCCAGATCGATCCACCTTTGTCGCGTTTTGAACGCTTGTTTTCCTGAAGACGCGCTCATATCCATGCTTTTTACCTCAGTTCGTATCGATAGGTACGAATCTAGAATTCCAAAACTACTACTTCTTTTTCGTATCAATCCAATGCTTGATCATATGAAGGACTTCTATGCATCCATCCCATTACTCTACAACGACGCGAAGCGCATCGATTCGAAGCAAACTCTTACATTTCCTCTTGATCGATACGAACTATATAGATTTGGACCACCATCGATACGAACCAACCCGTATACACCTTATGGATACGAAGGAGACCTATGTTGTCATCGAGTCGAAGTCCACCTGTCCTTCTCTTCCGATCGATACGAAATAAGCGAGTCTTGTCCATGCCGATCGATACGAAGTGTATCGATTCGAAGTCATCACTTCCTGATCGATACAAAGTGCATCGATTCGAACCTTCCTTGCGTCGTGCCTTCGATCGATGCGAACCTGATGGAGTCGAACATAACAACCTGATGGGTTCGAATCTGATGGATTCGAAATGAGCACCACCTTGACGCCTCGATTGATTCGAACAACATGCCTTCCCTACCTTGCATCGGTCATAACTCCTTCATATGAACTCCGATCAACCTGAAATTTGAAAAATAGCCTTTCCTAACCCTTATCATCATCTCCAATCAATTTCGTCCCGATCGGAGGTCAACCTAATTTTGACGACATCGATCGCCGCCTTGCTTCCAATCGATCTCTAATCCCGATATCCATCATTCCTTGCCAACTTGTTGATATTCCAGTTTTGACCAAAAAGTGGGATAGCAATAACATATTTGAATTAGGTAGAATATTAGAGTATTTTCATTTCTGAAAATATATTAAAAATTAAATCAAATAAATTAGTTTCATAATTTTATAATGTATAAACGCAATTTTTCAATTCATTTTATTAAAAAAATATAGTGGGAATAGCGAAAATAATGGGATATAGCGGAGACAACGGGGATTAAAGCGTAAAGGCTATATTCTGAGGCTATATAGAAAAGTCATAGCGGTAGAAATATGCTATGAGATATAGCGGGGTTGCAGCGGGGTAATAACGGGGCATTAACTACACAGATACGGGTAGATATTATTTCGACCGACAATCCCAAATTCAATTCAAATGAAAATCGCTTGGGTTAACATTTCAACCCATAACTAAATTCTCATATTCTAAAGTCCATTCGGGTATGTATCATTTCAATCTATAGTGAATTCTATACTAACAGGGATCTGGCAGAGTGATAGAAGATATGATTATATTATAACAGGCATATATCATTAACATAAATAATATAACGGCAGGATATGGTGTCATATCCTATAGGTGAACAGTTAGAAACAAAAGCATATATAACAATTTAAATAACTAACAACAGCATATTTCAATTTTCCTTTCAATTGAAATCAAATTTAATAAATATAAGATCATTAATCGTGGGTGATTGCTTACCATTCGAGGCTAGAGAGATTCGACAATGGAATGAGTTACGAAATCCAAAGCAATGCTAGATTGGCACGAATTCGACGAACAAACAAATAGATAGAAATTGACGAAATCAAGTAAAAAATGGAATCGATGAGGGTAAATAGTTTAAGTGAACTCATATATATCTATATATAACTATTTATGTAAAAGTATATTCAAAATTTCAAATGCATATTAAACTAAATATATATGTATTTCAAAATTATTGTTTAAATAAAAACACAATTATTAAACTCGTTATATATATACATAATATATTATAAATCAATACTTGTATATTATATTCATTTCAACCTAACATATCATGTATATATTTTAAAGTGCTATATTTATACTGCCACATTCAAATTCAGTATTTATAGAATCAATTTAAACACACAAAATAAAATAAATAAATATATTATTATAAGAAACCAGACCCATGTATATATACATAGCTTATTTATAATATAACAATAGCTGCCTTAACAATTTGTACAAATATATCATTAAACAATGTATATATTATATACTTACAAAACATATTATATAAATATTATACTTAATACGTACTGCACGAAAAAAACTTTTACTAACTATATATACAAAGCCCAGATCGATATAAATTTTGTTACATAATCAACATATCACATATATATATTATATCCAATAAGACAGATATAAAATCACACAGTATTTTATACGGAAATATACAATACTCTAAACATAATGTATCTACCTCTAAAAAAACATGCATTCGACCAAAGTGAAGGCGGTCGGCAAGGCAATGGGCGGAGCTTGTGAAAGTGCTGAGGCACGGAGAGAGGGAAGGGTCACGAAGTAGAGAGAGAGCGGAGGCCGAGATCTCGGGTATGAGTGGGAGGCTGTATTAGTGTGGCCGGCGGCACAAGGTGGTGAAGGAGTGATGCGAGCTCGGAGGGGAAAAGGGGCTGTTGAGTGGTATTGAACGCGTGGTGTAGGGACGGTAGTGGTGGAGCTTTGGTGGCCGGTGGAGTGGAGGTGCAAAAGAGGAGGAAGGGCATGACAATGAAGGACGGCTTAGGGTTGATGTAGGGGTGGCTCGGCAAAATACTGGGAAGCAGGGAATTGTAGAGGAGAAGGAGATGATAACGCTTATGATATAGAATATATAACTAAAAGTTGGATTCAAGAAAGAAAGTGAGCTGTCAAAATAAATGCTTCAGGTAAGATAAAAAAATATAAACGCACGCGAAGATGAAGCAGGTGGAATAATGCACAATGAAGGCAACGCGTATTTCCTTCCAAAAGCAAAAGAGAACAGATAATATATAAACAAATAATGGTAACGATTCATTTCCCTTGATTTCAGTTGAAAAGCTATAAAATGAAATTTATAATTTGCTTGAGCTACATGGTAAAGATTTGAAAAGGATTAGGAAGTTAAAAGTCACGATTAAAGGTACCGTTACAATAGACACTTTATTGTTTCTGTCGCGTACCGGACCTCAAAATACAGAAATGAATATACTGCTGAGATCAGCATGACGAGACAATCAAAATGGTATACAGATATCCGTGGTACAATCATCCTATCAAAAGTCGATAATCGGTACCGATATACGTTGCTATTCCGTATGGAAAAATCCAAACGGAGGTAGAAACTTCAGAATTTTGCGAAACAAATTTCGCAGTCTGATTCAGAGTGTTAAATAAATTTTCTCATGTTGACATATTTAGCTTTCGGAATACTTTTAAATTCAACTGCTATTGACTGATTTAAATTGAAATAAAATTACACAAGAAAATTAACATCAATATTATCAGATGAAAATTTACCGGTTGCTTTGTTTAAATAGACGTATTCCAAATAATAAATTTTTATTTCAAAATATTACGATTTAAAATTTCTCAAAAATTCAATTAAATTTGTTATAACAATTATTAAAATTCATGGATCGTTACACTTTTGTATCGATGGTGGTAGATCGATACAAGATGGATGGAGGGAGACCGATACAAAATGGACATTGGTTGATGGATACGAAGTGTTGTTAACATGACGGATACGATGTAGCTTCATTTTGATGGATACAAAGTGTAACGATCCGTTTCTAATCCAAATTTTATTTAGTAATTAATGTAAATATTGGAATTAATTTGTGAATTAATTTTTAAAAAAATCCAAAACAAATGAAATATATATTTGTTTATATATATATAGATTGTAAAATAGAATTTGAATTTGAAATTTAAAAAATAAATTGGATTTAAAACTTTATATTTTAAAAAACTAATATATATATATATATATATGTATGTATATATGATTTTATTTGATGTATAATTAGTTTAAATCATTTTCTTTAAAAAGTTACATAAATATAAATAAAAAGGAAAAGCTTAATTAATAAGAACATAAAACATATATATTAAAAACCAAATATAAGATAATATAAAAATCATATAAAAATATTATTAACATGAAAAATTACAAATGTAAAACATTAAGTCATGTATTTAACAAGTGTTAAAATTATAATTCATGCATTCAAGTGTAATAAATTTATCATGAAATTGAACAAGTGTCACTTTTATTTCATTTTAAAAAATTATAAATAAAAAGAAACTACGAATATATATACATCATCACCCTTCTCTTCCTATTTTTCTTTTCATTTCAAAAACTACAAATTTAAAGAAAATCAAAACCTGGTAATTCAAACTAGAGAATAAAATAAAGCAAACGACTCTTCAAATCTTAAAACTTAAAGCAACCAAAGGAAACCAAGCAAATCAAAGATTCAAATTTCAATTCAATAATCAAACAAATCTAGATCAATCTAAGTTCCAGTTTTCAAGGTTTTCAAAGATCAAAGTTTTCTAGTTTCAAAGTTTTCAAATTCAAAACAACTTCCAGCTCTCTGTTTTCAAAATAAAGGTGAGTAAACCACTTTGAATCTGAACTATAACTTGATGTTTGTGAATAATATTTGAAGTATGGATGTAAAATATGCCTTCATGTATGCATATACATGTAAATGATGTATGCATGTGTGGGTACAAGAATTTTTGCTCTGTTCCTAATTTACAAGATTTAAACCATGTTCAAAAATCAAAAATCTTTTCACCAAATCTCTTATAGGCTATGATGTTTAAACAAAAAGTGTATCAATCAATAAGCTATTAATTTCAAAAATGGTTTCCAATGTTTATATTAAGTAATTATTTCAAAAATAGGAAATTACAACAATAATCAACACAAGTCAGAAAATCAAAAGTCTGGAAATCATATTTTGATTCTACAATCTGATTCTTATTTAAAAATGATGAATTTTGATATAGATATCATAATTTTTTAGTTTGGGGTTGTTGAGAATTTGTGAGTTGATTGGTTTTGGGACTTTTGGCGATTTCTGGTGATTGGCGAGGATTCGGTTATCGTAATCATGGCTGGAGAAAGTTTGTGCGTAAGGGATCATGAGAAAAATACTCGATGATTTTATAGATCACCATGGTGGCCGGACGACGTGGGTTTAGGGCTTTAGACCCAGTTTTGGTCGACTGGGTTTAAGTGGAAATTGCGGCATCGTGGGAGGATCGGAATCGATCAGAGATGGTGGAACTGAAGCGTCATGCCGTGACGTAGCTCTGGATGTGATCGCGTGATTTCTGGTAGCCGGAGGTGGTCATGCGAGGTAGTTCTTGGATGAACTGTTTGTTCCAGGTGGTTGTCAAAGTTGTTCGATTTCGAGTTCGTCATCAATTCGAGGCTCTGGGTGGTCGTACAGTTAGTGGTGGTCGTCTCCAAATTATCGATGGTCGGAGCCTTGGTCGAAGATAGCCAGAACTCCTATGCACGTAAACAGGTATCTGTGTCAGAAAATTGGAAAAGAAGAAGTTGACTCGAGTTTGAACTCGGGGAAATGAAGTTGGAGCTCGGGTCTGCCATCGGGTAGTTACTCGAGTATGTAAAAGTTTTTTAAATGTTAAAATAAAAAAAAGTTTTAAAAGGAAAATATTTGAAGTGGCTCGGGGAAGAACTCGGGGAAACTTGCATTTGTCTCGGGGGAGCACTCGGGTTTGTCTCGGGTTAGTTAGAGTATTAACTAAGTTTCTGAAATTTTGAAATAAAGACAAGTTCAAAAAAATTCTTAATTATCTCTCTTAAATAATAATTGTTTGGTTAAGTTGGGAATTAGTTAAAGGTTTTAAAATAAATTTATTTTAAATTAATTAGGTTAAAAATGTTTTAAATATATATAACCATTATTTTTAGAGTTTATTTTAAATAACCTTAATAATGTGATTACGGAGTTAATTAAGAATATAAAATGTTTTTAAAGGTTAATTAACTTAAAGGTTTAAGTTAATAAGTTAATGATGAATTAATTCCAAGGGTTATTAAATAAAGATTTTTTAAATAATGATTAAGTAATTAATTAAGATAAATGGTTTATCTTTAATTAATTTAAGGATAATTAATTGGTATAATTAATTAGAGGATAATTAATTAAAGATAATTAATTAGTGAAAATAATTAAAGGATTATTCCTTAATATAGGTAATTAAAGATTAATTAAGGTTAATTAATTAATAATTAAGGTTAATTCATTAAAAATTAAAGGTTAATTAATTTAATGATTAAGTTAATTAAATAATGATTAAAGGTTATTAAATTAATAACGACGGATTAATAAATTAATAAATAAGGATAATTAATCAGTAATTAAAGGATAATTAATGAAAGTAATTATGTGATTAATTAATTAAATAAATAATTAAAATGGTTTGTAATTACTTAATGTTAATTAAGCAGGAATAGGTAATTAATTCATAAGTAATTTATTTATTTTGATTTAATTAAATTAATTATAATCATATGATTAGTTAATCTTGCTTATAGATGATTGGATTATATTGTGCCTTGGAGTGGTTGATATATTTGATATGTGATTTTTGATACTCTATGATATGAATTGCTTTGGATTGAGTTGTGATATCTGTGATGAATTGTTGTGTGAATGGAAACTTCTGAACTGAATTAAGATTGTTTACTTAAACAACTTGGCCTTAAGACGGCATTTGAATTTCGATGAGACTGGGAGTCGGATTCCAAATGGTTATCGGAAAGCCACATCGAATCTTAAAGGTGGATCTTTTGTTTAAAAGATTAAAAATCGAAATTTGTATCCACATGTTTTTAAAATAAGCGCTCGTTATTCAGATAAGCCGAGGAGGACATTATGTCATAAAACCCATTCCGAATAATGATACGACGAAATGGGATTGCATTTGAAGACGGTGGTTGAAGACAGGGTATTTTCGAGAACAAATTGATTGCTTATTGATTGTCTCTGCACCGAGTTGCTCTGGTATAGAGATTTCCCTATGTGATGGGGAGTCCGGTCGGGATTGGGGATATCTGAATTTGCAAGGACTTTTCCTTAATTGGACGAAGTGCCTACGGTTCCATTCAGACTCAGGATGGACTTTTGTGCATGTATGTCTGACATTACACATTGAGATATAAAGCTGATTTCTATCATACATTTCTATTTAGTGGCAAAGAATTTATTCTCTTAGCTTAACACCCTTCTCCGAGACGTATGAGCTCAGAGGTTATGTTGTTGATGGTTATTAGTGATATATTCCCAATTTGGTAATGTGGCATGCTAAGTGCTGATCATTGGTTGATCGAAGCATGGTTTTTATGAAGAGCATAGCATTGTGGCACGAGACTTCATCGAACCTCACACCCTGTAAATGGTCGAAACAGGAAGGATGCGGCAAGGTTATGGGGGTCGTGCCCCTAAGGGTATGTGCATTTCCTTCTGGATAAAAAATGGTATTCTGGTATGGAGTCCAGATATTTTAATTATGTGGTTGTTGGTTATTATAGGGCCCTGGATAAAGGTCGGTTACGACTAGGGGATGGCATACTCGTAACAGTTAGTTACCTAGTTACAGAGGTAACCCAGCCTTGTGTTGGTAAAGATCCGGTTAGGTTCTTGGGGCTTCCCTTCAGAGGCGTACCTATTCGGATAAAGGAAGTTCCTTAGCCTTGGCCATTTGTTGGAAATCCAATCACTCAATACGAGCCCTATACGGTTTTAGTTGTAGAACCTGCCATCTAACATGGTAGCTATAGTAGGCATACTATAATGGTACGTATACTGGCTAGGATTAATATTATACATTCGAAATGCTTTCTACACTATGCACTAATAATAATATCAAAAGGATTTTCGCGTATCAAGCATGTTCGACTGCTATAAGGATAAACCTCCCCCATGTGTGCGATTGCATTGAGTGTGTGTCGGGAGACCTTATGGTAGTTTCATTTTCAAAAAAAGCATGAACGGATTTTTTT
Organism: Allium cepa; assembly: GCA_030765085.1. Taxonomy (NCBI): domain Eukaryota; kingdom Viridiplantae; phylum Streptophyta; class Magnoliopsida; order Asparagales; family Amaryllidaceae; genus Allium; species Allium cepa. The sequence continues at coordinate 877,971,886 of CM060931.1, read as the reverse complement.
TTCTTTTCTTTTTTGTTCAAATAACTGTTTTAAGTTTCTCACACCAGTCCCATGACTGACCCGGAGTTTATTGTTCTCTTTTTTAAACTTTGGGCGCCTATAATTTTCAATACGGGTAGCTTAGAGTCAGGATATCAGTAGGTTCTGGAGCTAGTTCAGATAGGAGATATGGATCGAGAAGTCTTTGGAGTTTTGGAAGCTTTTAGGTTTTGTGCCTTTCGGTTTGGACTTTTGGAGCTTTGGAATGAAGATGCAGTATGTTGGATTTTCGCTCTCTCTCTCTCTCTTTTGGAAGACCCTGTTGTGTTGTCTTTTCCGCTGTTGCGTTGCATTCTGTATTCTCTTGTATATGTGGTGCTCTGATGTTGGTGGGCGCTTGTTGTAGAATGTTGTATCAATGTTGTGTATCAATGAAATTATCTTTTGATTCCGCTGTGTTGTTATCATCTAATGTGTTATAGCTCCAGCGATACAGACTCCAACGTTTGAATCTCCGACATTCGAATACGGGTGATGTATTGGATGCGGATTTTCGAAGGTTGAAATTCCGGGTCATCACATTTGGTATCAGAGCTAAAGGTTGAGTAAGAACTTTGGCTTTGGAGTATAACTCATTAGGTGACTCGTTAGAGATATGGTTAGAAATGCCCTAGAATGAGTATATTCCCTAAGATATCTCGTCTGTATGCCTAGATCAACTTTCTTACTATTTTTGACCGTAAGAATAATTGCAAGAAGAGGACGAGGTAGAGGACGTGGGAGTACCACTGCAAATGGTTAAGACCCTGAAACAACAGTAATGGAAGGAGCAGCGATATATACTTTCTGCTGGTATTTCCAGGATGTATCAAGAAGATTACCTTACTTCTTATTTATGATAAAATTATTAGACTTCTATTCGACACTGGAGCCACGCATAGTTTTATTTCCCAGCAAACCGTAGAAGAGTTAAATCTTGAACCCGAATTCGTAGACGAAACTATTTGTGTAAAGAATCCAATAAGAGGCGCTGCGAATCTTTGTTTACATTGTAGAAAGGTTCCTATTTCGTATTCTCATCATCAGTTTCCTATCAGCCTTTTCGCTCTTGTCTTTAATGAATTTGAAATTTTACTTGGAATGAATTGGTTAACAAAATATGAAGCTAAATTAGATTGTATCAATAGAACAATGTCAGTCAAAACCAAATTTGGGAATTTTGTTGTGATTTCTTGTGAGGATCCCACCGAAGAGGGATAATCTGATGTATACTTTAGGGTATCCCGACCCAAGTTTGGAAACCATACCTATTTGTCGAGAATTTCATGACTTATTTGAAGAAGATTGGTCTTTACCTCCGCATAGGGAAATCGAATTTAGAATCGACTTGATTCGCAATGCCCGACCAGTTGTGCATGCAAGTCGTTGGATGGCACAAAGGGAAAGAGTAAAGCTAGTAAAGCAAACCCAAGATTTACTAGAGAAAGGATATATACGACCTTGTCGTTCCAGTTGCTGTTCAGCTGTTGTATTTGTAGCTAAGTCCGATGGATCTTTGAGATTAAGTGTAGATCGTGATCTTAATAGGTTAACTCTTAAAAAAAATTCCTTTGCCCCGAATCGATAACCTGTTCGATCAATTGCATGGTGCTCGATTCTCTTCCAGGATGGATCTAGCTCAAGGATTCCATCAACTGAGAATTGCGGAAGATTATTGGTCAAGATGAAAATGGTTAATGAATAAAGTGGTGAAACTAATGAAAGTCTGGGTCGTCACACAAATGAAGTTAGTGGCGATGGATACGAACTGAATCACTCTTGGGAAATGGGTACGAAATTGGTTAGATACGAATATAATTGGATTTCTCAACCGTGATCGATCAATGTCTTGCGCATACGAACTCCGATCGACTTGGAATTTGGAACGTTGGCTTTCATAGTTTTGGTGGTCCTGTCATATCAATTATAGCTCGATCCGGACTCGGACGAAATTTATTGCTATCCATAGTAGACCTATGTATTAACGATCTCCAAGACAAACCATCCTTGGTTTTTAGTCAAGTTCTTGGTGTAACGGCCTTGTCAAATGGCGGGATAAAAGTATGTATATGATATATATATATATATATATATTAAATTATTTAAAATTAATTTATCAATATATATGCTTTCGACTACATAAATAAAAATTATTGTAATCAATTTTTATAAATTAATAAATATTTTGAAAATCATTTCTAAATATATGAATGGACACACACACACATATCTACATAATTTTAAAAAAAAACCTCCATGGTTGAAAATATCTAACTGAAATATGTTTAATATATATTAATTTTAGCGATAATATTATCGTACTTATAAAAAAATATAATTTTATAAAATTGAATATAAGTATATATTTTTTGTGTGTTTATATTTTCAAATATAAAATAAATTTCATATACATATATTATACACGATTTTAATTCAAAATTTATAAATAGATATTTGTTTAAAAACCATACATTTGAGTATGAATTTTTAAGTCAAAATCAGATTTATAATATTTAATTTTAATATCAAAATATCTTGAATTAGTCAAAATTATCTTTACTAAACATATATTATTATTATTATTTTAAAATTAACTTAAACTTGAATATATATATATATATATATATATGTATATATATATATATAATTTAAACAATAACTATGGACAACAAAGGAAACATAAAGAACGATTATGTCTGTTGTGGTGTAAATCATTCCGTCTATAAACAAACATACAAACCATGCACATCATTCACAAATTGCATGTGCATTATACACATATAACTGTATTTGATATGCTTAAAATAATATCCTTAATTTAAATTAAATTAAATCACAAATTGAAACAAGTTAGAATAATTAATTAAATTAGATTATACTTAAACAAAATTTTAGATTGGATCTAAATCAGTCAGACTTCCTAACCCCAACAAAGATCCAAAAATGAAAAAAAAAATTGAAATTCATTCATTTAACCTACTACGACTCAGCTCGCCACCTTCACACTCTTCACTTTCATGGACATACGACGGATATGAAAATATAAATGACTATACACGGTATTTTGGTACAGGAGCTAGAAATCATTTGTATGGATGAAGAAACTAGTTATGGAGCTTGATTAGTCAGTAAGTGGAAAAACTCATTTTATTGATAAATATAGAATTATAGTAAACGAAGAGGAAAAATATGCATTTAAAAGTTGGAAAATATGATTTTATCTATAATGTGTTTAATGTTCCCCACATGAAAACAAATATCCTAGTTTTGCGATAGCTTCTAGAAAAAGATCATGATATTCATATGAAAAACCATAGTCTCATTATAAGAGATGGCAAAGAAAATTTAATTGCTAAAGTAGCAATGTCAAAAAATTGAATGTTTTCACTAAATATTTTAAATAATTATGTTAAATATGTAAAAGCTTGTTATATATACTGATCATGGCTTTAGCAACTAAGATTTGAACATCTTAACTTTGGAAGTTTAAGATTGTTAAAGAATAAAAGTATGGATCAAGTTTTACCATTTGTTAATCACACAAAAAAATTATGTAAAGGATGATCATTTGGAATATAACCATGACTAGATTTTCCAAAATAGTCCACTATAAGAGATAAAGATCCATTAGAACAAATTCATACAGACGTTTGTGGTCCAAAAAATCATGTTCTTTTGGGAAAAGTAAATATTGTGCACTCTTTATTAATGATTTTAATTGAAAAACATGGGCTTATTTCCTTAAAAAAATATAGGTATTTGTTGCTTTTAAAAAATTTAAAGTTTATGTCGAAAATGAAACTGGCTATCGGGTAAAGGTCATGAAATCCGACCGAGGTGGAGAATTTAGCTCAAAAGATTTGAGAAATTTTGCGAAGAAAATTGAATTCATCGTCCCTTAACGATCCCCTACACCCCACAGCAAAAAGACGTTGTAGAAAGGAAGAAAAATAATAAATCTCTATTCAATATGGCTCATAGTATTTTACAAATCAAAAATATTCAACAAGAGTTTGAACCGAAGCCATTTAATGTGCAGTATATTTATCGAATCACTTTCCAACTCGAAGTGAATAGAATATAACCCTGAAGAATGATGGAATGGTAGAAATCCATGCATATAATATTTAAGTGTATTTGAAAGCATAGCTAATGCCTATGTATCGGATCAAAAATGCTCCAAACTGAATGATAAAGGAAAAATATATTTTCATTGACCATGACTCAAGGTTTGGAAAAGTAGTTGTCAATCGAAGCGCAAATTTTGGTGAAGAAAGCACTTAGAATTGGATCAAACAAGATGAATATGATTATAGTGTTTTTAATGATTATAAACAAGAAAAAAATGGTGAGCAAGAAGAGCCCACTACTCTGACACCATCATCTTCATCAACCTTATAAGAAAAATCTCCATTGGAAGTAAGCTTAAGTGAAAGACCACTACACGAGAGATCTTTACAAGAGTTATAGGAGGAAACATCAATTTTCGAAGATATTAATTTATTTGTTCTTTATTCAAATTGTGAGCCAATAGGTTTCAAACAAGTGAAACAAGATAAAAAATGGATGTTGCTATAAATGAAGAAATCAAAGTTATCCTAAAAAATAACACGTGGGAGTTAGCAAGCTTACCCAAGGATATAAAAATACTGGAGTAAAGTGAGTGTATAAAGTGAAGAAGAATGCCAAATGATAAATTGAAGAGTACAAAGCAAGATTGGTTTCCAAATGATACAAACGAAGAGAAGGCATAAGCTATTAAGTGGTATTTGCCCCATAGCTCATTTGGAAACTACAAGGTTATTAGTACAGTCCAAAATAAATGGAAAATTCATCAAATGGATATAAAATCTACATTTATAAATAGTAATCTAGAAAAAAAAGTTTAATTAGAGCGATCACTAGGCTATTGTGACGACTCGAATTTTTCGCGTTCGAAAATCAACATCCATACTTCAAATCGTATTCGAATGCCATAGATTCGACCGTTCAAATCCGATTCGCCAGAGCTTATAACAACATTAAGTAAATAACACTGCGGAATAAAAGAATAATACATTGATATACAGCTTTGATACAATATCTGATACAACAGATGATCCAATAGATATCAATATACATCAGAGATATGATACAATAAATAGCAGCGGAAAACGAATATATGACACTAGCAGCGGAACAAATAACTCTAAGATAATTTTCAAGGAAGAACTCCAAATCTGTAACTCCATCTCCAAAGCTCCAATCCAGCAATAGCTTGAACTCCTAATAATAAGCAAGTGCAGACTGATCCAAAGACTGAACTATCTCCAGATAACCTACTAATCCGACTATCTGAAAAACCCAAATCTAGACTGCTCGTGTAGAAAATAATGAGCATCCAGAGTTTAGGAAAGAAACAATAAACTCCGGATCAGTCGTGGGACTGGTGTGAGCAACAAAAACAGTTTATCTTTTAAAAACAAACAAAGAAATATTTAAAAATCAATTCGCAATGCTTTTTAAAAATGTAACTACCATAAGACCTCCCGCCACACACACAATGCAAACGCAGACTTGGAGGAGATCTCTTCTTATGATAGTCGAAGATGCTTATTATGAAAATCAAATCATTTTTGATATTATCATTAGTGCATAGTGTAGAAAACATTTCGAAAGTAGAATATAAATCTTAGCCAGCATAGGTACCATTATATTATGCCCGCTATAGCTACCATATTAGATGGCAGGTTATACAACTAATACCGTACAAGGCTCGTATTGTTTCTTTGGATTTCCAACAAATGGTCAGGCCAAGGAACTTCCCATTGCCACATGGAAACGCCTATGGAAGGTCGTCCCGAGAACCTAACCGGATCTCTGCCAACACAAGGCCGGGTTACCCTTCAAACTGGGTAACAACTGACACGACTATGCCATCTCCCGGTTGTAAACAACCTTTAACCGGGGCCCCGGCAACAAATCACAAAGTAATATATATATATATATATATATATATATATATATATATCTACGATATCAACATAAGTTAAGTATCTGGGCTCCATACCATGGTACCACTTCTATCCATAAGGAAATGCACATACCCTAAAGGGAGCTACCCCTCATAAACCTGCTGAATCTTTCCTGTTTTGACAATTCCGGGGTGCGAGGCTCGACGAAGTCACGTCCACAAAGCCATGCTTTATACAAAAGCTGTGCTTTGGGTCAACAAGTGATCATAGAAATGATCACAAAGATAAACGATCAAACAGATGATCCTATCACAAATGATCAACACAATGATCATTTCACAGCAACACTCAGCATGTTGCATTACCAAATTGGGAATATATCGCTGATAACCTTCAACTACATAACCTCTGAGCTCGTACGTCTCAGAGAAGGGTGTTAAGCTAAGAGAATAAATTCTCCGCCACCAACAGGAATGTTTTTGAAAGAAATCTGCCTTATATCTCAATTTGTAATGTCAGACACACAATCCATACAAGTCTGTTCCGGGTTCGAACAGAACCGAAGGCACTTCCAAAGAAGCCCTTGCAATCCGGATATTCACTAATTACGATCGGACTTCCCATCACATATGGAGTCTCTATACCGGGGACTAGTCGATGCAAAGACATTCGACGAGTTGTCCTTTCGTTTTCGAAAATATCCGGTCTTCACCACCGGTCTTCAAATGCTATCCATATCGACGTATCAATATTCGGAATGGGATATATGACACAAAGGTCCTCTCCCGGCTAAACCGAATAGTGAGCGCAATATTTCAAAAACATATGGATATTGGGATTTCAATTAAGTCACAACTTATTACCCCAAACTTTTCTTCAAATGGTTTAAACAAATTACCATTTCTAATCTTTTAAACAAAAAGATTAATTTCATAAAGTTCACCCCGTTTCATAAAGATCCATTCATAGATTTCAAAACAATTTCTATTTCAATTGGATTAATTCACTTAAATCTTTAAATCAAAGATTTAACTTATAGCTTTCTAACCGTTTCTAAAATTTGGAAATCATTCCCATTTTAAACCAGAAATCTTTTTAACACAAATTGGAAGTTCATTACTTATGTGAAAGCTTTTATTATTTGAAAAACAAACAGTTTTCGTTTTCAGAAAAATCCAATTATATTTATACGAGTTAAAATTCTTAATTTATATTCATATTCCCAAATTAATACATTTTAAAATAGTTTAACCCATATATAACTGGTATAACATCTTAAATCCCTAGTTTCAAATTATAGAATTCAGTTTTACATTTTGAATTTAAATTTAAATCAAATTATTTAAATTTCAAACTTTATCAAGTTATTCAAAATAAATTTCATCTTTGAAATTCCATTTCAAAAGCTTTTCACTTTTAAACCCAATCCATTTCAAACCATTTGAATTTAAAAATTCAAATTCAAAACTATTTTCAAAAATCTGTGACTTAATCGATTTCCTCGTGAAATCCATATTTGTGTGTGTATAGTGTGGTCCAGGGGTTTAACACACTAGTGCAACAACATCATCATCATAGATCAAAACACATAAATATAGTTGATAAGCGATATAAACTATAACGCTTATCGTCCATTTACAGATTCACAGATAATATACAAATGTGCATAAATAAATGAATAAATTTCACGCAACTCAATTCACAGAACAAAATATTACAGATCAGATAGGGCAATCAATTCAATACAATCATTCATAAGTAAGGTCAAGCATTCAATAATCATCTATAAGCAGGATTAATGATTTATCCCTATCCAATTCAATTTATTTCCAATTAAATGATCACTTATGAATTAATTATCAAATTTCGATTCATTAATTACAAATCATTTGATATGAATTTATTTAATCAACACTTTAATTAATTAAATTATCCTTAATTAATCATATCTATTCATTAACCTTTAAACTAATTTCAAAATTAATTAACCCTTTAATTAATTAATTTGAAAAAAAATTAAACCTTCAATCACTTTCACTAGTTAATTCACCTTTGACTTAAATTGGTTATTCTCAAATTAATAACTTAATTAATTTATCACATTTTCCTTGAATTTATTATTGCTTAATCACTTAGTTTATCAACTTTAATCATTAATTAATGTTTAATTAAAAATACTTGGTTACAAATTAATTATTCCTTCATTTATTTATCTTTAAACCTTAATTAATATTTTTAAACCCTTAATTTCTTATTTAATTTACCCAAATCATTAATAAACTAAATAAATAAATTACTCATTTTAATTTAACTTAAGACAAATCTCATTCTTATTAGTGATTTATTATCACGTATATATATGTTGACAATTCATATTCAATTCTCTTTTAAATTCATTCCAAATTTTAAAACGAAAAACCCTTTTTAGAATACACTTAAATATTTAACACTTTCAAGTTATTAAAAAAATTTAAAATTTTAAACTTTGTTTCTAAACTAAGTTTCAAACCGAACCTAAATACATATTAAACTTAAATTTATAAGTTCAGTTCAAAACTTGCTTTAACTTTGCTCAAATCTTTCCTTTACAAATCAAGTTCTAATTTTAAATTCAGTTTCCTTTTCAAATCTAGTTTACAAGCTTTGAAAAACTTATTTATTCAATTAAACAAAAAAGAAAGAAAATCTTGTTTAACAAAATTTATTTGAAATCTGCTAAGTCAAAATTTCCAGAAAAACAGAACAGGTCTTGTTGAAAACCTGTTCAACATATACACTCGAAACCTTCCCACCTTACTTTGAGTCAAACTGAAGATTGCTCGAGTCTTCCCTCTGCTCCTTTCCTTTCGTGCTTCCTTCTTCTTCGTTTTTTCTGTTCTTCCAGATCCAAGTGTGCACGGTGCACGTGCACCGGAGCTGCAACCGCCTCCGACCATTCACGTTGACTCTTGCAAGTCGACGTTCTTCCTCTATCACTATTTCGATCATCTGATCCTCTCCACTAGCTCGAAATCGAATTCGAGTTCATGCTAGAACCTGGAAACAACATCAGTTTCCACCATCACCTTGGAAACTATCGCCGTTCTCACCATCTCGACCACCAGGTCACTCGAAACTCTGGCTACCCACTCTCCAACATCACCTCTACCCTCTCCCAGAGTCATAGCGAACTCGATCGGTTATAGATGATGAACAAAGTAAATTTCGAGACCACAAAAAAAAATAGGTTAAAAATTTTTAACCGGTCGCCGCCGCCACCACGACCATCTACACCCCTGCCCACCATTTTTCCTGTAACCACCGTAGGCTCCTCCACCTCTAGGAACAACCACGGCCCTTCCGGTCAACTTGATCGCCAGAGGCGACTCAAAACACTTAATTCGATCAAACTTAAACTGCACCTTGAATCCCAAACTAAAATTTTTGATTTTAGTATCAAAAATCATGTTTTAGTTTATGTATTCCAATTATAATCCTGGATTTATAAAATAACATACTTGGATTTTGACTTGTACAAATTTTCTCTGTTGTTCTTTGATTCCCAGAGCAAATAATTTTTTTTTAAAGTAAAATTTTAAATCCTAAACTAGGATGAAACAAACAATTTTGTTTGTAGTCTAAGTCTTAAAAGTTATCAGATCAAGGGATAATAAATTTTAGATCAAAATTCAAGCTTGGCAACTTACACAGATTATTACAGAGGTTACAACAAATAACCAAACATCCATTCATATATACACAGAAATATACATATAGGCAAAGCATACTTATTTCAGAGCTTAACCATGAAATCCAGATTCATATACTTATGATTTTTAAATAATGTTACTCACTGATTTGAAGAATGAAGACAGAGCCTTGAAAACTGATTTGAACTTCTTAAACTGAGATGCCAAATCTTCTTGCCTTTGAAAACTAGAAAACTACATGCATGCTTTCTTTGATTTCCTTTAAATCTCCTTGTTTTTGTTTAGTTGAGTTGAAATGTTACTTAAGTTTGTTAAAGAAAAAGGAAGTGCTTTGAATATGCTTGCAGGCTTGGAAAATGCAGGCAGTTTTGATTGTTGATAAAATTTGTAAAAATGCAAATGTTAACCTTTTTCTTGCTTTCTAGTTTGCTAAGTTCTGAATAAAATGAAACAAAGAGCATTATATAAAAATAAGAAGACATGTGATATTATTTTAAAAAAATGGTCAGAGATATTTTCATTGTTTATCTTTGTGGAGGCTGAGTTGATATGTACATTTTGGCTGAAATGATTTTTAGTTATGGGCTAAAGATACTTGTTGTACTATCATTTAATGCCATGTTCTTTCCATCCTTCTTGTTGACTTCGGCTGAGAGATTTGTTTGGTGATATCTTTGTTTAATTTCCACTTGCCTGCATACTTTATTTCAAGTATATATATATTATTTGTTTTACTTACTTTGTTTCATATAACCATTTACAGGTTACATTCTCCACTTATTTTTCCTAGCTTATATTTATCTCTAGTACAAATATACTTGCTTAACAACATACTTTATTTACAACTACAAATATACAAAGCCTGGCACATCTCCCTTTCATTTTATAAGCATATTTATAGTTATGTTTGAATACTTTATTTATTATGCCTTAGTTACATTTATTTGTTTATAAAATTTTAACTCAAATATAAACACACTTTTATACTTAAACAAAATTTAAAATCTTACCTTTCCTTTATTTTTAAACTTATATTATTAAATACTTAATTTACTTAAAATTATTTCAAACTTATGTACATTTTTATAAGATTTTTTTTTTATATTTACAATCATAGTTTTCCAAAGTAGATACATATAAACAATTTCCATTGATATTAAAAACCCATTTGTAAAGATATCTTATTAATATTGTTTTAAAAATAACTCCTCACTGAAATAAAAAAAAATATCTCTATATTAATAAATTTCTTATTTATCAACTATATTTAATAAGAACAACTAACCTTTTGTTTAGTTATGCTTTTATACTTCATTTACATAGATATAAAGCTATTATAATTATTGTTAGAATTGTTGCCAATGTATTTACTTTATACTTGAATGTATTTGTATTTTATTTATAAATCCCGATTCGATTGTATTCAAAATTTATATTAATTACCAATTACTTCACAATTTTTATTCAAAAAATTAAATTGATTATCAATTCACACTCAATTCAAATCCGGGATCGTTACAGACTTCCCCCCTTGAAAGGAATTTCGTCCTCGAAATTCGCGGGCACGAAAACAACAAAGATAGATTGATTCGATCTCCTATAATTCCTCAAACACAAGATATGGATTCCAAACTCAAGTCGGAATACTCCAAAGTATATATAACATGTCCCTTTTCGGACTTCGATATACACTAGAAATTATAATAGAATTTCAAATTTGGTTTTAAACGAAATCAATTTATCAATTTAATTCACTTTATCCTTCCTATTCTATTAATCAAGTTTAACTCAAATTAATTTACCAATTTATTTTAAAATTTCCAATTTATATACATTAAAGTTTAAAAGCAAAAACCGATAAGATACTATTGAAAATACGAAGTAAGGATTTTCTACAACGATTCGTAGAGCCACCATCACACCGAAATTTCTTTCTGGAGCTATCACGAAGAAATCAAAAGAATTTAGAACGAATCAAAGAAAATTGATAGAGAAAGTTATTTCCACTGTTGCGGGGTATTGACCATTTATAGTCGTATTTCCTTGTCCCCTATCTCGTTCTCTTCTTGCACTCATACTCATTATTATTGGATAGCAAGAGAATTTACTGAGGCATACGAACAGATATCTTAGGGATATACTCATTCTAGGGATACTTCACCCTATCTATAATGAGTTACTTAATGTGTTACACTCCTGAGCTAAAGTTCAACCTTAGTTCTGATACCAAATGTGACGACTTGAATTTTTCGCGTTCGAAAATCGACATCCATACTTCAAATCGTATTCGAATGCCATAGATTCGACCGTTCAAATCCGATTCGTCGGAGCTTATAACAACATTAAGTAAATAACACAGCGGAATAAATGAATAATGCATTGATATACAGCTTTGATACAATATCTGATACAACAGATGATCCAATAGATATCAATATACATCAGAGATATGATACAATAAATAGCAACGGAAAAGGAATATATGACACTAGCAGCGGAACAAATAACTCTAAGATAATTTTCAAGGAAGAACTCCAAATTTGTAACTCCATCTCCAAAGCTCCAATCCAGCAATAGCTTGAACTCCTAATAATAAGCAAGTGCAGACTGATCCAAAGACTGAACTATCTCCAGATAACCTACTAATCCGACTATCTGAAAAACCAAACTCTAGACTGCTCGTGTAGAAAATAATGAGCATCCAGAGTTTAGGAAAGAAACAATAAACTCCGGATCAGTCGTGGGACTGGTGTGAGCAACAAAACCAGTTTATCTTTTAAAAATAAATAAATAAATATTTAAAAATCAATTCGCAATGCTTTTTAAAAATGTAACTACCATAAGACCTCCCGCCACACACACAATGCAAACGCAGACTTGGAGGAGATTTCTTCTTATGATAGTCAAAGATGCTTATTACGCAAATCAAATCATTTTTGATATTATTATTAGTGCATAGTGTAGAAAACATTTCGAAAGTAGAATATAAATCTTAGCCAGCATAGGTACCATTATATTATGCCCGCTATAGCTACCATATTAGATGGCAGGTTCTACAACTAATACCGTACAAGGCTCGTATTGTTTCTTTGGATTTCCAACAAATGGTCAGGCCAAGGAACTTCCCATTGCCACATGGAAACGCCTATGGAAGGACGTCCCGAGAACCTAACCGGATCTCTGCCAACACAAGGCCGGGTTACCCTTCAAACTGGGTAACAACTGACACGACTATGCCATCTCCCGGTTGTAAACAACCTTTAACCGGGGCCCCAGCAACAAATCACAAAGTAATATATATATATATATATATATATATATATATATATATATATCTGCGATATCAACATAAGTTATGTATCTGGGCTCCATACCATGGTACCACTTCTATCCATAAGGAAATGCACATACCCTAAAGGGAGCTACCCCTCATAAACCTGCTGCATCTTTCCTGTTTTGACCATTCCGGGGTGTGAGGCTCGACGAAGTCACGTCCATAAAGCCATGCTTTATACAAAAGCTGTGCTTTAGGTCAACAAGTGATCATAGAAATGATCACAAAGATAAACGATCAAACAGATGATCCTATCACAAATGATCAACACAATGATCATTTCACAGCAACACTCAGCATGTCGCATTACCAAATTGGGAATATATCGCTGATAACCTTCAACTACATAACCTCTGAGCTCGTACGTCTCAGAGAAGGGTGTTAAGCTAAGAGAATAAATTCTCCGCCACCAACAGGAATGTTTTTGAAAGAAATCTGCTTTATATCTCAATTTGTAATGTCAGACACACAATCCATACAAGTCTGTTCCGGGTTCGAACAGAACCGAAGGCACTTCCAAAGAAGCCCTTGCAATCCGGATATTCACTAATTACGATCGGACTTCCCATCACATATGGAGTCTCTATACCGGGGACTAGTCGATGCAAAGACATTCGACGAGTTGTCCTTTCGTTTTTGAAAATATCCGGTCTTCACCACCGGTCTTCAAATGCTATCCATATCGACGTATCAATATTCGGAATGGGATATATGACACAAAGGTCCTCTCCCGGCTAAACCGAATAGTGAGCGCAATATTTCAAAAACATATGGATATTGGGATTTCAATTAAGTCACAACTTATTACCCCAAACTTTTCTTCAAATGATTTAAACAAATTACCATTTCTAATCTTTTAAACAAAAAGATTAATTTCATAAAGTTCACCCCCGTTTCATAAAGATCCATTCATAGATTTCAAAACAATTTCTATTTCAATTGGATTAATTCACTTAAATCTTTAAATCAAAGATTTAACTTATAGCTTTCTAACCGTTTCTAAAATTTGGAAATCATTCCCATTTTAAACCAGAAATCTTTTTAACACAAATTGGAAGTTCATTACTTATGTGAAAGCTTTTATTATTTGAAAAACAAACAGTTTTCGTTTTCAGAAAAATCCAATTATATTTATACGAGTTAAAATTCTTAATTTATATTCATATTCCCAAATTAATACATTTTAAAATAGTTTAACCCATATATAACTGGTATAACATCTTAAATCCCTAGTTTCAAATTATAGAATTCAGTTTTACATTTTGAATTTAAATTTAAATCAAATTATATAGATTTCAAACTTTATCAAGTTATTCAAAATAAATTTCATCTTTGAAATTCCATTTCAAAAGCTTTTCACTTTTAAACCCAATCCATTTCAAACCATTTGAATTTAAAAATTCAAATTCAAAACTATTTTCACAAATCTATGACTTAATCGATTTCCTCATGAAATCCATATTTGTATGTGTATGTGTGGTCCAGGGGTTTAACACACTAGTGCAACAACATCACCATCATGGATCAAAACACAGAAATATAGTTGATAAGCGATATAAACTATAACGCTTATCGTCCATTCACAGATTCACGGATAATATACAAATGTATATAAATAAATGAATAAATTTCACACAACTCAATTCACAGAACAAAATATTACAGATCAGATAGGCCAATCAATTCAATACAATCATTCATAAGTAAGATCAAGCATTCAATAATCATCTATAAGCAGGATTAATGATTTATCTCTATCTAATTCAATTTATTTCCAATTAAATGATCACTTATGAATTAATTATCAAATTTCGATTAAGTAATTACAAATCATTTGATATGAACTTATTTAATCAACACTTTAATTAATTAAATTATCCTTAATTAATCATATCTATTCATTAACCTTTAAACTAATTTCAAAATTAATTAACCCTTTAATTAATTAATTTGAAAAAAAATTAAACCTTCAATCACTTTCACTAGTTAATTCACCTTTGACTTAAATTGGTTATTCTCAAATTAATTACTTAATTAATTTTCACATTTTCCTTGAATTGATTATTGCTTAATCACTTGATTTATCAACTTTAATCATTAATTAATGTTTAATTAAAAATCCTTGGTTACAAATTAATTATTCCTTCATTTATTAATCTTTAAACCTTAATTAATGATTTTTAAACCCTTAATTTCTTATTTAAATTACCCAAACCATTAATAAACTAAATAAATAAATTACTCATTTTAATTTAACTTAAGACAAATCTCATTCTTATTAGTGATTTATTATCACGTATATATATGTTGACAATTCATATTCAATTAACTTTTAAATTCATTTCAAATTTTAATGATTTAAAACGAATAACCCTTTTTAGAATACACTTAAATATTTAACACTTTCAAGTTATTAGACAAATTTAAATTTTTAAACTTTGTTTCCAAACTAAGTTTCAAACCGAACCTAAATACATATTAAACATAAATTTATAAGTTCAGTTCAAAACTTGCTTTAATTTTGCTCAAATCTTTCCTTTACAAATCAAGTTCTAATTTTAAATTCAGTTTCCTTTTCAAATCTAGTTTACAAGCTTTGAAAAACTTATTTATTCAATTAAACAAAAAAGAAAGAAAATCTTGCTTAACAAAATTTATTTGAAATCTGTTAAGTCAAAATTTCCAGAAAAACAGAACAGGTCTTGTTGAAAACCTGTTCAACATATACACTCGAAACCTTCCCACCTTGCTTTGAGTCAAACTGAAGATTGCTCGAGTCTTCCCCCTGCTCCTTTCCTTTCGTGCTTCCTTCTTCTTCGTTTTTTTTCTGTTCTTCCTGTAACAACCCAGGTTTTCGCAGTAATTAACTATCGTCGTTAGACGATTAAATTGGTTGTTAATTGTTGTTAAGTGTTTTAATCAGTTGTAAATTCGTTTAAAAAAATTTGTTAATAATTAAGTGGGCTTTAAAAATTAAATCGTGATCCATTTTTATTTGGGCCGTGATAATTTGCCAAGCAAATAACCCATTCCCTTTTTTATTCATTTTTTTATTATTCGTTCGTAACCCTAAATCTAAACGAACAAGAAAAAATATGGCGGCTTCATCTCGTTCTTTTGTTCGTTCCCCGTTGAAGCTTAGGGCTTTTCAAAATTTGAAGACGCCGACTTGTGCAGCGGTTCTTGCTTGTCAATCGATGTGTAGCTTGCTTCGGCAATCAATTCTTCTTCAATTCGAACCCGATTCCTTCAATTTGCGTCGAAACAGGTGAGTGATTCTTTTCACTCACATCTGCTTCAACCTCAGGTTTATTAGGGTTTGAATTTCTATATTCTGTTCGTTGGATTTGTGATTTAATTTATCTCGGCATTGTTCGATGTTAATGATTTTTGACTTGTGTTGATTTCTTAATTTTCAAGTCTCTGACTTGATTTTGAACGGCGTTGTGTTTTGGCTTGATTTTTCTGGACTTGTTAATTCATGATTACACGGCTTTAAGCTGAATTGTGTATCCATCACGACCTGTTTTCTGTTGATTTCAACCTTCATGGTTAAACTTGACTACTGATTTTCCTATTTGTTTGAATAATACAGTGTTGAATTTGATTTGGGTTTTTGTGGATTCGACTCCATGAATTTTGGTTTCCGTTGCGTTGATGTTTTACTGGAGTAATTTCACTTGATTCGAACTATGCTTTGTCTAGTTCATTTGATCTGCATTTTGTAATGTTTGACTTCGTCATTGCTTTGACTGCGGCCATTAGGTCTCTGACATGTCCACTGTCACTTGACTTCGATTGGTAGAACTTGTACATTGCTCTGTTGAAATTTAAACCTGATGATCGAATGCAGTTTATCACCATGTTGTCTCGATGCCTTCTCCTTTAACTTACTCTTGTACCATGATTTTGAACTCGTCTTAAGTATAATCCGGAACTAGTTATATGATAATAATTGGTTGGTTTAGGTATGGCACTTCACTGCTGTCTGCATTTGATAATTCTTGACTGGATTGAGTTGCCGCCACTATTGTTGGCCCTGACTTCATCATGTTTGCATCCTGTGATCGGGTGGTAGTTTACCATATATGCATCTCTGACTTGCTCACTGCTATTACATGCATTTATTACACCTCTGCTTCGTACAACACACTTGTAGTGAAGTATTACAGCTGTTTTAACCCTTTGAGACAGTTTGCCTACCTATTTCATGTAGTCCTTGGTTTCGTTGATCACCTATGTACCTGCTTGCATCCTTGTCATTTAGAGTTTGCATTGTATTCGGGTGCACGTATGCTTGACCCATGCATATGTGACTTAGTTCACCGTACATTCATTGTTCTCGACCATGTTGGTTTCATATAATATCATGTCATGGAGCTTGGTCAGGAGTTCATTATCCTGTTGCATACATGTGCTTTTCTCTATTTTGCATACTGCATGTCGCCATTCCGGCTGTTGCAGTTCCATTGGGATCATTTGAGATGAGTTTCTAGCTTGCGTTGCTTTGGGTATACATTCATTCATGTATGTAAGTTATTGCATTGTGAATGGTTGCGTTGCTTGCGGCTGTTTGGGCATTGCCTACCTATTTCATGTAGTCTGGTATATTGTTTTAATTGATAATCAGTATTCATAGTGCAGTGCAAACTTTACTATATGTTTGATATGCAAGTTTGAGTCATATACCCTCTGGTGCACTCCTGTATGTGATTTACTTCCCTTTGAAATCTTGGGTCATTGTAGACGCCTGCACTTATAATTGCAGGGTGTATTGGAGAGTCTCGTGCCTTTGCGCAGTGTTGCCATACTTGAATCTTTTGTGTGTTGTGCATTACATCATATATCTGATGCAGAAATCTTTGGTCGCTATAGTTATACCATTCGAGGCATTTGAAAATTTTGTTTCATAATATGTTTGGGCAGTGATGTGAACTTATTGGTCATTCATTATCGCCCGGACCTGATCTTTATACTGCTGTTTTCTTTGGTTTGGCTTTGCGCTTGAGTTGAATCTGGTATTTCGGGTTTGACCTTGTGCCCGTTTGTGTACATCATCACTGTAGTGGCAAGGCAGTGCACGCAAGCGTGAACTGTAGCCACACGGAATTGAGTTTTTGGGAACATTATCACTGTAGTGGCAAGGCAGTGCACGCAAGCGTGAACTGCAGCCACACGGTATGGCTTTTTATGATATTCTATTTTGTTTTGATTTATTGATCTTTTGCATATTCCTTATGATGTAGTGGCGAGGCAGTGCACGCGTGCGTGTACTGCAGCCCTACCCGAATTAATATTTTAATTGATATTTCAATGGTTTGAACTGTTTTTTATTCAATTCAATATTCTGAATTGTATTCTGATTTGGTTTAATTTGCTGATTTGTTGTTTAACACTGTTACGTGTTATACTAATCGTTATCCGATTTCTTTATTTAAGGATCGGATAGACGAGATTTATTGTGACTGTCGTCTATTCATTGTTTAATTATTATTGCTTCTGTGCACTAATAACTGAGTTTGAATTAGACTGACCCATGTATTATTTCTTTTGAATGTAATACTCGGGTCAGACCGAGTATTTACAGGTTGTAGAAATCCTGCTTTGGGTTGCTGCTTGAGCTATGAAGTCTTTTCTTATCTTTTGGAGTAGTTGCAGTCATTTTTAGTAGTCAGTATATATATAGGTTGTTATGTATTTAAGTATATTAATCACGTTAATGTACATGTATATGTAACTTCCAGTGTCGACAGTTGTAGTTGTATCATATGTATTGTACCACATGTATATCAACTGACATCAGTTATATATATATATGAGACTTTCTGTTATATCTGTGTTCCGCATTTACATTATCTGTGTTATTATTATATATATTGTCCTAAACTATTATGAACCATCGTAGTACGTTTTATACTGGAATTGGGTATGTCGATAGGAGTAAATAAATAAGAGATGAAAAATTAAAAATATATATCACTCCTATCGAGGTAACCAATACTAGTGTAAGGCCAAACTACGGATGGCCGCTCCTATCCAGCTTTATTCTTCGTGATAATAGACAGTATTTCTTTTAATACTCTTTGTTATGGTGAGCATAGAGGTGGGGCGTTACACTTCCAGATCCAAGTGTGCACGGTGCACGTGCACCGGAGCTGCAACCGCCTCCGACCATCCACGTTGACTCTTGCAAGTCGACGTTCTTCCTCTATCACTATTTCGATCTTCTTTTCCTCTCCACTAGCTCGAAATCGAATTCGAGTTCATGCTAGATCCTGGGAACAACATCAGTTTCCACCATCACCTTGGAAACTATCGCGGTTCTCACCATCTCGACCACCAGGCCACTCGAAACTCCGGCTACCCACTCTCCAACATCACCTCTACCCTCTCCCAGAGTCATGGCGAACTCGATCGGTTATAGATGACGAACAAAGTAAATTTCGAGACCACAAAAAAAACTAGGTTAAAAATTTTTAACCGGTCGCCGCCGCCACCACGACCATCTACACCCCTGCCCACCATTTTTCCTATAACCACCGTAGGCTCCTCCACCTCCAGGAACAACCACGGCCCTTTCGGTCAACTTGATCGCCAGAGGCGACTCAAAACACTTAATTCGATCAAACTTAAACTGCACCTTGAATCCCAAACTAAAAATTTTGATTTTAGTGTCAAAAATCATGTTTTAGTTTATGTATTCCAATTATAATCCTGGATTTATAAAATAACATACCTGAATTTTGACTTGTACAAATTTTCTCTGTTGTTCTTTGATTCCCAGAGCAAATAATTTTTTTTTAAGTAAAATTTTAAATCCTAAACTAGGATGAAACAAACAATTTTGTTTGTAGTCTAAGTCTTAAAGGTTATTAGATCAAGGGATAATAAATTTTAGATCAAAATTCAAGCTTGGAAACTTACACAGATTATTACAAAGGTTACAACAAATAACCAAACATCCATTCATATATACACAGAAATATACATATAGGCAAAGCATACTTATTTCAGAGCTTAACCATGAAATCTAGATTCATATACTTATGATTTTAAAATAATGTTACTCGCCGATTTGAAGAATGAAGACAGATCCTTGAAAACTGATTTGAACTTCTTAAACTGAGATGCCAAATCTTCTTGCCTTTGAAAACTTGAAAACTACGTGCATGCTTTATTTGATTTCCTTTAAATCTCCTTGTTTTTGTTTAGTTGAGTTGAAATGTTACTTAAGTTTGTTAAAGAAAAAGGAAGTGCTTTGAATATGCTTAAAGGCTTGGAAAATGCAGGCAGTTTTGATTGTTGATAAAATTTGTAAAAATGCAAATGTTAACCTTTTTCTTGCTTTCTAGTTTGCTAAGTTCTGAATAAAATGAAACAAAGAGCATTATATAAAAATAAGAAGACAGGTGATATTATTTTAAAAAAAATGGTCAGAGATATTTTCATTGTTTATCTTTGTGGAGGCTGAGTTGATATGTACATTTTGGCTGAAATGATTTTTAGTTATGGGCTAAAGATACTTGTTGTACTAACATTTAATGCCATGTGCTTCCCATCCTTGCTTGTTGACTTCGGCTGAGAGATTTGTTTGGTGATATCTTTGTTTAATTTCCACTTGCCTGCATACTTTATTTCAAGTATATATATATTATTTGTCTTACTTACTTTGTTTCATATAACCACATATAGGTTACATTCTCCACTTATTTTGCCTAGCTTATATTTATCTCTAGTACAAATATACTTGCTTAACAACATACTTTATTTACAGCTACAAATATACAAAGCCTGGCACATCTCCCTTTCATTTTATAAGCATATTTATAGTTATGTTTGAATACTTTATTTATTATGCCTTAGTTACAGTTATTTGTTTATAAAATTTTAACTCAAGTGTAAACACACTTTTATACTTAAACAAAATTTAAAATCTTACCATTCCTTTATTTTTAAACTTATATTATTAAATACTTAATTTATTTAAATTATTTCAAACTTATGTACATTTTTATAAGATTTTTTATATTTACAATCATAATTTTCCAAAGTAGATACATATAAACAATTTCTATTCATATTAAAAAACCATTTGTAAAGATATCTTATTAATATTGTTTTAAAAATAACTCCTCACTGAAATAAAATAAAATAAAAATTATCTCTATATTAATAAATTTCTTATTTATCAACTATATTTAATAAGAACAACTAACCTTTTGTTTAGTTATGCTTTTATACTTCATTTACATCGATATAAAGCTATTATAATTATTGTTAGAATTGTTGCCAATGTATTTACTTTATACTTGAATGTATTTGTATTTTATTTATAAATCCCGATTCGATTGAATTCAAAATTTATATTAATTACCAATTACTTCACAATTTTTATTCAAAAAATTAAATTGATTATCAATTCACACTCAATTCAAATCCGGGATCGTTACAGCTATAAAATTAAGGGCACTAAAATAAAGTCTTGAAATTGAAAAAAAAACTGTTTGTAGTTTAAAACAAACCATTATATCATGGAAAACTAAAATTGGTAAATATTTTATAGAAAATGATTGTACAAAGTGCCATCGTGAACATGTTTTCTATAAAAGGAAAAATCAGAAGGGAAAGGTTTTAAGTGTATGCTTATATATGGATAATTTGATGATAGGGACTCGATGCACAAATCTGCTCGTCGTTTGGATTTAAGTAGAATAAGAAAATAGGGTTTAGGTTTACCGATTTTAAAGTAAAAATTAATTAAATTAACTTCACTTTTTTTTCCACAACCAAACCCCTGCTTGATCAAACCCAAAGACCGGCCCAACTACTCTTTCCCTTCCTCCCAATATCATTTCTCACCTATTCTATTTGGAATCAAAGACATGCACTAGACTGTGCACGAAAACGTGCACGTGTACCCTTCCTCCGGCCAACAAACCTCACCGTCAACCAACCTCGTGAGTCGGCCATGGTCCCCTCGTCTCACCTACCCACCTGAAAACCCATGGCAAAACTCCAGTTCAAATTTTGAACTTCCCTTACTCAACCTGGAATAACCACCAAACCTACAATCACCTCGCCATAATGACCCAGACCCCCATCAACCACCAAACTTCGCCTACGGCCTCACCATCATCCCCTCTACATTTTCCCCCTAGTTCACACGCCTAGCCCCTCCCTCCTTGTCGGCATTGATCAAAACCCGAACCTCAAACAAACAACCACCCTAACCCTAGATCGACCTCGTCTAACTTCCACGCTCATCTAAAAATTATTTAGACATTTTTTTCATGTACGCCACCCCTTAAACCTCCTCCTTGCCCAACCACTCGACCTGAAATCACCTCGATCGCCATAATTTGTCGTTATAACTGATCCCAATCTTCTTCGAATCCCTCCATCCTCACACCACTAAAAATCTTTAAACCACCCTTAAAATTCATTTTTTTCAATTGCGATTCTAGGTGTATGATCCATTTGTAAGAATTCGATCGTCGAATCTCGACCAAAACTAACCTATTCGCTGTTATCAGTTGTTTTCTCACTCTCTGTTTGATGCAGTTGCATAAAACAATTTTTAAAATGTTCTACATTTTAGAACAAGAAACTTTGGTTTTGTAATCATGTTTTAAAATTGAATAAACGAGGAGATATTAATTTTCAAACTTATAAGTTTAACTGTTTTATCAAAAAAATGAACAGAGCAACATTTAGTAAGAAACACAGTGTCTTGATGAATTGATATGTCAAACACCCTCATATATATATATATATATTAACATATCATATGCATATATTCTTGACCCAGATCAAAGATTCAACACAAAATAATCAGTTATGCAATTAAGTGTAATAATCAGTAAACGAAAATAAAGATGTTTACTCAATTGTTTTACCAGAGATGAACGACCGCCGCCCTGTGAATTTTTCTGCTTCAACATTTAATTGACTTGATCTAATTTTTCTTCTTTTGTATTTGTGTTTCAGCATAGATTGGCTAAGTATATTCATAAGAAGAGAATGAAAGAAATAGTGGCATATAGGTTGGCTAAGCTCACATATAGAGTGGCTGAAAGGCATGTACAGGCTTCTCATTTTTTTATTTTTTATTTTTCTTGATTTGATCACATATGAGCTAATTTGATTTCACTATTTGATTTGATTTTGTATGTGCTTGATTTGATTTCATGGTATGCTTAAATTTGATGTTTTTGTGGCTTGAGTTGACGTTTGCCTTGATGATGCTCCCCATGCACATATATATATACACACACCTATATATATATATATTCACATATACATCCTCACCATATATACATTTACATATACATATGTATATGTATATATATGTATGTATGTATGTATACATATATATTTCATCATATGTTTGGAGTTTGTCACCAAGAAGCTTTTCATATGTTTATTATATACACATATTTACATATTCACTATTTTATATAGCATATATACGTATACATTCACTTATATATATATTTTGTCATCATATATATATACACATTTACATTTTTACCTATTACATGTACATTTAGATATATATGTGTCTAAATATTATATATATATATATATATATTTATACTTCCATATGCACTATTTTTATAAACATATACCCATAAATACATAGTCTTAAGTTTGAAATCTGCCATTATGTTGTTTATACATTCATGTATATATATTTATTTACATACACAATATTTTTATAAACATATATATATATATATATATATATATATAAACTTATGTATATTTTTGACATCAAAATGGAGCTTGTATATATTTGTATATAGATATATAGATATTTTTATCACAAATTTGAAATGGTGGAGTTTACATTCATGTATATATAATTTTTCTTCTTATTTGAAAATTAACATTTTGAAAATTTAATATAGTTTCAATATTAATATATTCAAATTGAGACGACCCACTTTTTCCCCACAGAAAATCACATCATCTTTAAGAAAGAAAGGGATAGAAAAGAGAAAAGAAAGAAGAGAAAGAAGAAACAACATCGGAATCTTAACAGCGGAACGAATAAATTCTATTGATAACATAAGTATTACATAGTATACAACAATTATCAGAGTTACACAGACAATACAGCACATACTAGACCGTTATAAACACCAGTCTAGTTATTACAACTCAAAACACAATACAGAAACACTCAGAGATACCAACACAGCGGAAAACTATATATCTATACGTGGAAGCCTCCTGCTCCATTGCTCCTCTACAATTCATCAAAGCTAACCTGAATCCATTGGGTACTCGTAAAAATTTGAGTACCAAAGAGTTTAAGAAAAACAGAAATAAACTCCGGGTCAGACATGGGTCTGGTGTGAGTAACAGGTTAAAGTTGCTTAACTTTGAAAAACCTTTGAAAGAAAAGTTATCACGTAAGACTTCCCATACATAAACATGGAAAAGTTTTTACCTTACGCTGACCAAAACATTTGATAGGAAATCCGATGACATTATAATAGTGTCTAGGGTTTTCAAGTAAAATACAGAAATAGCGGGAATGCTTACATGTCACGTTCCATCATAGTTGGGCACAACTAATTCGTACGGCACTTATTGGATTTTGGATCCCACCAACCGTAGGGCTACCGGGGTACCGCCCGTCACAGTACGTGGCCTAGATCACCGTACCGAGGATCACTCCTAATCCCCTGCAACACAAAGCCAAAACCATTCCTTACTAAACAGTTCCGAATAAGACAACCCCACAGTTGTGATCAGCAACCACACCACAAAGCCGAAATAAAAGGGACATCTAGACAGTGGAAAATCTCGTCCAGCTTGGGCGTGACCCATTAGCCTTGCTGCACCTCCCCTATTTTAGCCATTCCCGGTTGATGAGGCTTGAGGCTACGATTACCTTTATAGGATATATCATTAAGAATGCCCATCGTCCACCTGACGATGCTCTGAAAGCATTCAATCCATACAAGTTCGTTCCGGGTTCGAACGAAACCGAAGGCATTATCTCGTTACACTCATTTTGGAATCACCCTCAGAGTTAACGACGATAAACCCTTGCACTCTGAATCTTCATCTTCACTTCAGATTCACGATCTACCATTAATTTGGATCGATGTGGTCTTCGGATATCCAAATATGGAAACCCGATCCTGGTCTCATCAAATCCAAAACTTGTCTTTTAAGGCCAAGTTGTTTTACTATTTTGTAATGACCCGCAAATCCGTACCCCTTGAGTCAACACTATTCTATCTAAATCGACTCAAGTTGTACAGAAATACGAACCGTTTGGGTTAAAGAAGAAGAGGTAGAAGAAGAAAAATAGAAAACAACAACAGAATCTAACCATCGCAGCGGAATAAAATATAATAGATAATATATGATCTTTACACAAAATCAAGTATATCTGCTTACATATTTTACACCATCATAGTACATCAATCACAACTCAACATCAATAACATACAACTGAATACACATCAACTCAACACAGCGGAATATATATATAAAAACACAAGTACGGGAGTATGTATCGTCATCCTGCTCATCTCCTGAGCTCCACAGCATCATATCCTGTATTCTATAATACTCGGTCTGACCCGAGCATTACAGTTAAATAACACCTGAGTCAGTCTGGAATACCAGCGTGAGAAAATCACACTCAATTTATTACTAAAGTTTCAAAAATCCTTTGAAAACAAAAGCATCTCGTAAGACCACGCCACAAATAAACATGTCGGGTTTTTACCTTACGATAGCTAAAACAATTTTTATAGAAATCCTCTGATATTATAACAGGGTCTATATACAAGTACTTATAAAATAGCCAAAATTGTTACATTCATTAAATTCCAGCTACTAGCCACAAAGTGGGTAATACAAACAAAACTCGTATAAGGCTCGTAGGGAGAATGGATTTACAACTAATGACTAGGCACTAGGGTACCACCTGTCACAGTACGGGGCCTAGATCACCGTACCGAGGAGTACGCCCGCTCCCCTGCAACACAAGGCCGGGACTACCCCTTACTGGACAATCCCGAGTGAGATCACTCCGCGGTTGGGATCAGCAACCGCCTACTAAGACGAAATAAAAAGGGACATATAGACTGGAATGACCTCACCCTGCTTGGGTGCTACCCACCTAGCCTTGCCGCATAACCCCTGATTTTCAGTCATTCCCATTTGATTAGGCTTAAGGCTAAACGTTACCTTTTTAAGAACAATATCCCTTAGAACGCCCATCGTCCACCTGACGATGTTTCGCAAGCATTCATCCATACAAGTCCGTCCCGGGTTCGAACGAAACCGAAGGCACTATTCCTACTACATCCATTTTGGAAATATCCTCAGGATTAGTAGCGACTAGCCCTTGTACTTCACTGCTCCATCTTCGAGTCCAAAATCGTTTACAGGAAACGTACCCGGATCGAAGTGGTTTTCGAGAAATAAATATCGATCTCGGTCTCTTCGAAATGATCAACGCATTTGGCCAATATTGATAGTCGGTTATTTAACTATCAATTAATATTCACAAACAACCCTCAAACAATAGATAATTTCCCAAATTATTTATTAACCTCAAAATATCTTCACAAGGTATATTTCTATTTTCAATCCTTTGAAAGCAGTTTCAAAACCACCTTTCTTTCCAGAATAAACTTTCCCAAATATTTTCTATCTCCTCTGAAATTGCCAAGCACAAAACTAGATTTTAAAAATAATTTTATAACATTTTACTTTGAAATATATACTTTTAAGACATTTAAAATAAAACTACTTTAATAATTTGTTAAAAATACATATTATATAATAAGGTTACTTAATAAATATAAAACTAGATTTATACTTTCAAGCACATAATATTAAGTCATTCTTTAAATAATTACTACTATAAAAGATTAGAGAAAATACTTACTTTAGAATGTAAATATTAGAAATAAGAAATTTTCCAAAATTTGCTTTTTAAAACAACTTTCAATCTTTTAACTTATATTAAAAATTTACCTTGAAAACGTACTTGGTTATCCAGGGAGAATTCCAGCATCAATCACTTAAATCAATTTCCCAAATTGATTTCCAATATTACTCCATTTGAAATAAATTTCAATACTTACTCAATTCATTTCAACGTTCATTAATTACGGACTTATTATTATTGTTATTATTTTCCGTTGATTTTTAATCTCTTATCCGAAATATACAAATTCAGGTCTTCCTCAATTCTTCTTTATTCCGTCAATAATTTAAATTTTAAATAAATGTTTGTTCTCTTAAATAATAGCACTACAGTTTACAATTCATTCATTTAGCTTCTATACTTCTAGTTTTATTTATTAAAATTTTAAAATCACTTTATCTCTTTCCAATTCATTCTTAACCTTATTCAACTTCTTATAAATATTTCCTTACTCATTCACTTCTTTTATTTACAAATTCACTTCTTTTATTTCTTTTCAACATCCAATTAAATATTTCAGTAATTCATTATACCCAATTATATCCAATCGAAACATAGCATTCAATTCTCCAATAAAGTTCATCATAGAATATCAAACAACCACAACAAAGGGGATTAAATAATTTAAATAAATGTTGAGGGATCCAGTTGGATCCCTCCAACCTGTTTTCCCTGCATCCACAGACGTTAGCACCATATAATACACCAATTTCCAAAATATCATACTATATCACATCGATCAATTCAACCAGACAAACAATTATTTAATTTTATCATTTTAAATTTAAATTTAAACCGAGTGAGATTAACTCACCTTTGCTTATGCATTTGCCAACCACTTCAATTCAACTTGTTTTCCGGGTTATAACCTTGTATAAACAGTTATATGAATTTGTTAACATGTGAATTAATTAAATGATTTACTAGCATTTATTTATTTTATTGAACTTGTGATTTAAGGTAAAAAATTTAAACTAATAATTTTCTTTAACAAATTATCTTTAGTAACCCAAATGACTTATATATATATACATATTTATTTAAACTCCACCATATTTTAAAATCCTTCTTATATTCAAAATATTATCTATATCAAATAATATATATATATTTTAAAAACCCTCTTCTTCTTTTTTTCCAAAATCATATCTATTTAATTAAGCAACTGTTTTAAATCTAATTTACCTAAATTAAATTTTATTATTACTTTTCTGCAGTGAGAAAAAAAAACATACATATATATATATATATATATATATTAAAACTTTCCTGCAAAACCCTAAATTCTTACTTAATCTACAAATATAAACATCAGTAGAATGAAAATGTAACAACCCACATATTTATCGATTTTATATTTAAATATTTTATTTAAATATTTTATCGTTAGTCGGATTTTAGTCCGAAAAGCTACTTTTTGCATACGGTCGAATTAGGGCTCGGGACCACTCCCATTGAGTTTAAAATGCCGTTTGCGTTCTTTTTTAGTATAAGCTTCGATATGTTTGGAGAAAGTTGATTTCTGCTACTTTTTACTTTGGGTTTGGTTTATGGGCTCAGCCCTATGTTAACTTATACTCCAAACCTGAACCACTCTCCCCATTCTCCCTCACTTCTTTCTCTTTTCAGTTTTCTTAGCTTTAATGGTGGGAGAGATTGGAAATTAAAACTCCAAAACCCTAGTTTCTCTTGCAAATCAAATTCCTAGCTCCAAACTCAAGAAGAACCCATTGGTAAGCTTCTCTTCTTCTTCTCCAACTTATTCTCTTACCAATTTCAGAAATTCCTAAACCTAATTTCGGGAATGTTCTTGTTTTTGAGCTTAGATTCAAGCTCATTTGGGTTGTGTTAAAGAGAGGTTGATTCTCCACTTGCTTTCAAGCTTCTTCTTGTTCGATTTTGTGAAAAGGTGAGATTTTTATCTCACATCTAGGACTATAATTATCTTTGGTTGTTGAGTATGAATTCCTAACACTTCTTCATGTGCATTTGCTCTTGTTTTGGAATGATTTTGTGAATACTCCAATTTTTGGGTTTTTAAGTCAAATTTGTGTGAAATCCTTTTATGGATGTTTGATCATGTTTTTGGTGATGCACCGAGGAGCATATAGGGCCGGGTTGCCGATTGGCATAAACCCTTAGAGCGAATGTTCGTCCGGTTGCATTTTGGAAGAGTTTGCTCTTCATTTGAATAAGGCTGAAAAACAGCCCAGGCATGATTCAGTCAACTGAAAACTCTGTTCAATCGACTGAACCTGAAACCCGAGAGTTTCCAGGCATGATTCAGTCGACTGAAAAACTCTGCACAGTCGACTGAAACTGGAAACAGAAAGTTTCCTGAACCTGGAAAATTTCCAGGTACAGGGTCAGTCGACTGAAAATCTCTGTTCAGTTGACTGAACCTGCTGTTTGAGTCCAATTTGCCTTTTTGGATTGAAATTCCAATTTAAATCGATTCGTGATAATCCTATTTGTTGGTATCATCTATTATGACTTTGATGACTCTTTTAGGGATTTTTGAATATCCATTTCGATGGATCCTTTATCGATTTCGTTGGATTTTATTCACGTCTTCGTATGTGAATTTTTGTGATTGATTGTTCTTACAATCTTCTTCGTGATTTGTCACTTTAAAAATATAAAGGTTTTCTATACTAGTAGTAAATATTAAAACTCTTTTCTCAAACGATTTCAATACTATTTTAATACCAAATTCGTTTATAAACCGTTTTCCAATCTATTAGTATATATATAAACCTTTACCTCACTCGTATGAGAAATCTAATTAAACGACTTAGTAAAACGAGTGGTATGAAACGCTTGCGTTTACTTCGTCGGTTAATTCTTGGACTTGTTCGATTGAATCTCTTGTGACATTCTTCTAGTGGAGATTTACAGTTTGTTCGTAAATGTTTAAGTTAAGCAAGTGGTTATGGGACATGAAGCTAAACTTTTATATTTACTAGCTTAGTGTAATTGACACTTCTCGATGATCATGACGATCATTTTTGTGATTTAGACTAGCAATGTGCGATGTCTCTTTGTCTGCGTGGGAGACTAAACCCCGTTCGTGTGTCAAATCTGTGAGGTAGCTACCCACGGTCTTCGGACCATTCGTGTGTCAGGTCTTCGGACCATTCGTGTGTCAGATTAATGGCTAGCTACCATGAGATAGCTTCTCGTTCATGTGTTACAGCTGTTGGTGAGTTTTCATGCTCCCGTTCATGTGATAGGCCTCCCTCCTTATTTTTTTGTGATTTCTGGATTTCTTGTGTAGTCTTCTGGAATTTGTGTGTCATTGACTTTAGTGATTTCTGGATTTCTTGTGTAGTCTTCAGGAATTTGTGTGTCATTGACTTTTGTGATTGACATTGATATTATCGTCAATATTTATGGTATGGTGAACGAAATAAGGAGTATGACGTTTCTTTGATTCTTGTGTAGATTTGGTGACATTGATTAATCTCTTGATGATTATCAACTAAGTATATATATATATATCACAGCTTGGCATTGTGATTATTATGTGTTTAGTCATATCTCTTATTCTATATCGTTTCATCTGATATTTATAGTTAGACTGATCCGTTTATTATTTTCTTATTAAATAATACTCGGGTCAGACCGAGATGTTACAGGTACTTCTGCTTGACTTCTCATCCGGGATTAACTCCTTGACTTTTGGGTTAACTACTTAGATTAGTAGTTATTTTGTTGTATACATTTGAGATATAGACTCCTTAATGTATACTTATTCTTTTGTGTAGTTCGTGTAACTATTCTTTTGTGATATTGTGGATCTTTTTAGACCACTACTCTGATGTACACTTTCTAGTGTAATATTCATATCTTATTCCGCCTTTGTGATATGAATTGTCTGTGACTGATTTGTGTTATGCTTATTTCTATATTTGTTTTCCGAAGGATTTATATAGCCACCGTGTAGTAGCTTTGAGTCGGTATGTCGGATTTCCTCTTGAAATAGAATGCATGTTATATTACCTGACATATCGGTGCTCGCGCAAAGAAATTACACGGATGGTCGCTCCTCAATAGCCTTATTCTTCGTGCTAGTCGACAGCAATCACCATAATGTTCTTGGCTAGCGTGGGTATAGAGGTGGGGCGTCACAGCTTGGTATCAGAGCCAAACTTCGGAACAATATGGAATATTATAACAAGGATCATTGTCCTAAGTCTTTCTTAGGAGTCGTGCTTTAGGATTTAATTCGAGTCTACGTACCGATTCATCCTATTTTCCTTATGATTCCTTATTTATCTATCAAGATTGCTTGATATTCAATTTGGTGAATAACCTTTTCTTCTTTTTCTTTCTTTCTAAAGGAAGAGAAATGTCTAGACCTGGCCGCCCCAGAGCCGTGCCATCTAGCACTCCACCCCAAGATGGAATTTTTATGACTGCTGAACAGCTTCTTGATTTGGTAACAAATGCTCAAGCAGTTGGAGCTAATCCGGAACCTACTCACCCAAAGTCGGGATTTGCACGCTTGTGTAGCGATTACACTAATTTGGGTGGGGAGTCATTCAAAGGTTCCGAAACTGTTAATGAAGTACAGGCTTAGCTAAGAACATGCGATCGCATCTTTTCGCGCATGAATCTTATTGACCTTCACCGAGTTCAGGTGGCCTCTAGTATGCTCCGAGAAAGAGCATTGGATTGGTACGAGCTTCTTATTTCTAAGATTAATGAAGCGGATCTCACCTGAGAGAAATTCCGAGAACGCTTCGAGTAGAAATTTGTACCGGAAGCAGAGAAAGTGACATTGGCTCGACGGTTCATAGACCTTGTTCAAGGTGAGTCCTCCGTGACTGATTACGTCGCCTCCTTCGAGTCGCTTTCCAAATATGGGGTTGAATACATCAACACCCCTCTGAAGAAGAATCAGGGATTTGTTTATGGCTTAAACAAAAGTCTCAAGAAGCCATTACTCCTAAAATTAGAAGTTTCTTTCGACCAACTCGTTGATATCGCTCTTCGTCTTGAAGAGGCGGATAGGGAGAATGATGTTGAAGTGGTGGGTTCCAAACCAAACTTCAACAACAAGAAGAGGCCAAGCAAATTCAAAGGTCCTTATCCCAATAAGAAAGGGAGGCAAGCAACTCCTGCTGAAAAGACCTTTTCCTCTACTCAAGGGAAATGCTATAATTGTGGTTCGAAAGACCATTTTGCGAACAAGTGTTCAAAGCCTCGTACTTGTCGCTATTGCAAAAGCCCGGACCATTTTATGCATGTGTGTCCCAAACTTCAAAATAGGAGGGAGGCAAAGTTAAATGTTGCTCAAGCCCCTGGCAACACATCTCGTGGCCAAGGTATTTCTCATTCTATTCTGGACGGAATTATTTTATTTCGTGATCATCCTATTCGAGTTCTTTTTGATACGGGTGCGTCCCATTCTTTTATATCAAAAGAACTTGTTGATACTTTGTCCTTGGATGTTTTGTGTTTAATGACTTCTTTGAGAATTGCGAATTCGGTTGGTGGATCCGGAACAATTAGTTTATTGTGTAAAGATGTCGAAATTATTTTGTGTGATTTTTCTTTCCGAGCCGATTTGCATGTCATGCGTTATTTAGGCTTTGGAATGATTTTGGGAATGGATTGGCTTAACCATTATGAAGCTCATATCCTATGTCCTGAGCGGACTATTCATCTTCGACATCCTCAATCTGATAATTAGGTTTCTGTTATTCTTAAAGATTCAGATTCTGCTTTGGTTGCATCTTTATATTCTTTAAATCCTCGTGATGACGATGATGATGATGAGGGTGATATTATTTCTCTTATTCACGTCGTTTGTGAATTTTCCGACATATTCGAGCCCGTTTTAGGATTACCACCTAAGCGAGCAATTGAGTTCAGAATTAATCTTATTTCGGGAGCTCAACCTATCACTCGTCCTCCTTATCGTATGTCCAATAAAGAAAACGAGGAGATGCGTAAACAATTATCTGAATTGGAAACGAAGCAATTTATTCGCTCTAGTTCCTCGCCTTGGGGAGCTTCATCTATTTTTGTGAAGAAATCCGATGGTACACTTAGGCTTTGCGTTGACTACCGCAAGCTTAATGATCTTACTATCAAAAATAAATATCCTTTACCTCGGATTGATGATTTATTCGATCAACTTAGTGGTGCTAGAGTCTTTTCACAATTGGACTTGGCTACCGGTTTTCATCAGCTTCGTATTGCAGAGGATAGCATTCCTTTGACATCGTTTCGTACTCGGTATGGATCTTATGAATGGCTTGTTATGCCATTTGGGTTAACAAATGCCCCGGCTTATTTCGTTGACTTAATGAATCGAGTTTTTAAAGACTTTCTCGACCGGTTTGTTCTTATCTTTATCGATGATATTCTGTTTATTCTAAAACCGAGGAGGAGCATGAAAAACATCTTCGGATTGTGTTGGAAACTCTTAGGAGTAATCAATTAAAGGCGAAATTTTCTAAGTGCCACTTTTAGCAATCTCGTGTGAAGTTTCTCGGTCACATTATTTCTGAATCCGGAATTTCCGTGGATCCTTCAAAGATTGAAGTGATTCAAGATTGGAAGAGACTGGAGAGTGTGAGAGAGATTCGTAGTTTTCTCGGATTGGCGGGCTATTACCGTCGTTTTATCAAAGACTTTTCTAAGATTTCCGTGCCTCTCACTAGCTTGACGAAGAAAGGTGTTAAATACATTTGGTCGGACAAATGTGAAGCTTCTTTTCAGAAATTAAAAGAACTTCTTTCTGATGCTCCGATTCTTGTTATTCCCGATGGGAATCAAGATTTCGTTGTTTATACCGATGCTAGTCGCATTGGTTTGGGTGCCGTTCTTATGCAAAAGGAACGCGTTATTGCTTATGCTTCTAGGCAATTAAAGCCTGCTGAGACTAGATATGCCACTCATGATTTAGAGCTCGCGGCTATTGTTTTTGCTCTTCGGATTTGGCGTCATTATCTCTTAGGAGAGAAATTTGTTCTTTACACAGATCATAAGTCTTTGAAATATTTATTCTCTCAAAAGGAACTTAATTTGCGTCAACAGCGTTGGCTCGAATTTCTTGCACCATATGATCTTGATATTCTTTATACTCCCGGTAAGGGTAATCTTGTCGCCGATGCTCTTAGCCGTAAACAACAAGCTGTTGTTTCTATGATGATATCCGAATGGAACGATCTCGAGATTTTATCCACTTGCGAAATTCGAGACCGTGTTTCCGATTTATGCTCATCATTTGTTTTATGTAGCCTTGAGGCTCATCCATCTCTTTTAGACCGCATTCTTGAAGCTCAAAGGCTAGATACTGAATTGGTTCTTCTTGGCCAAAATATTAAGGATAAAATTGATATTGAAGGTTTGAAAGACTTTGATATCGATTCTCGTGGCGGCATTCGAAAATTTGGTAGACTTGTCGTGCCAAATATTGGGGATCTTCGTAAAGATATTTTAGAAGATTCTCATCACTCTAAATTTACCATTCATCCCGGTAGTAGTAAAATGTACGCGGATATGAAGCGACTTTATTATTGGGAGGGAATGAAACTTGACATCGCTAACTTCGTTAAACGTTGCATGACTTGCCAACTCGTTAAGGCCGAACATCAAAGGCCTGGAGGGTTATTGCAACCTTTAGAAATTTCAGTTTGGAAGTGGGATCAAATTTCCATGGATTTTATAGATGGCCTTCCCCGTTCTCGATCGGGTTATGATAGCTTATGGGTAATTGTTGATAGACTTACTAAATCCGCCCATTTTATTCCCGTTCGGTCTAACCGAACCGTTCCTCTTTTGGCCAAACTCTTTATTAAAGAGATTGTTAAATTGCATGGGGTTCCTACTTCAATTGTTAGTGATCGTGATCCATTGTTTACTAGTGGATTTTGAAAGAGTCTTCAAAAAGCTTTAGGAACGAGGCTTAATTTTAGCACCGCTTATCACCCCCAGTCCGATGGACAAACTGAGCGTGTGAATCAAACTCTTGAAGATATTCTTCGTGCTTGTGTTCTTGATTTTGGTGGAAGTTGGGAAGATCATATTTCACTTGTTGAATTTTCCTATAATAATAGCTTCCAATCTAGTATTGGTATGGCACCTTTTGAGGCACTCTATGGAAGGCCATGCCGATCTCCTTCTTGTTGGCTTGAGGCCGGTGAGAAGCTGGTTTTAGGTCCAGATTTTATTCGGGATTCTACAGAAAAGATTGATCTTATTCCTCATAGGATGAAAGAAGCCCAGAGTAGACAAAAATCCTATGCCGACAACCGGAGAAGGAAGTTAGAATTTTCTGTGGGAGATCTTGTGTTCATTCGTGTTTCACCTATGAAGGGTGTTGTACGTTTCAGTCGATCGGGAAAACTTGCGCCTCAATATATTGGGCCATTTCCTATCACCGAACGTATTGGTTCCATGGCTTATCTCCTTTTATTATTGGCTCAGTTTTCTTCTATGCATGACGTGTTTCTCGTTTCTCAACTTCGGAAATGTCTTCGAAATTCCGATTCTATTCTTGAGCCCGGTGTTGTGGAAGAGATTGAAGTTTCGCCTAATTTAACTTATGAGCAACATCCTATTCGTATCATTGCTTCGGAAGTCAAACGACTTCGAAATAAAGATGTTCCGCTTGTTAAAGTTCAATGGTCTTCAAATCCTAAGGATTGTTCTTGGGAATCTAGAGAGTACATCGAGCATACACATCCGGACTTACTTTCTCGTGCTCTTTGAGGTGAACTTCTTATTTCAAACTTCTTTTGTGTTGAATATGCTTTTATGGTTGTTACTATATATCTTCTTCTTGTAATATTGCGACGACACAATTTCTTTAAGGAGGGGAGTCTGTAACAACCCGCATATTTATCGATTTTATATTTAAATATTTTATTTAAATATTTTATCGTTAGTCGAATTTTAGTCCGAAAAGCTACTTTTTGCATACGGTCGAATTAGGGCTCGGGACCACTCCCATTGAGTTTAAAATGCCGTTTGCGACCTTTTTGAGTATAAGCTTCGATATGTTTGGAGAAAGTTAATTTCTGCTACTTTTTACTTTGGGTTTGGTTTTTGGGCTCAGCCCTATGTTAACTTATACTCCAAAACTGAACCACTCTCCCCATTCTCCCTCACTTCTTTCTCTTTTCAGTTTTCTTAGCTTTAATGGTGGGAGATATTGGAAATTAAAACTCCAAAACCCTAGTTTCCCTTGCAAATCAAATTCCTAGCTCCAAACTCAAGAAGAACCCATTGGTAAGCTTCTCTTCTTCTTCTCCAACTTATTCTCTTACCAATTTCAGAAATTCCTAAACCTAATTTCGGGAATGTTCTTGTTTTTGAGCTTAGATTCAAGCTCATTTGGGTTGTGTTGAAGAAAGGTTGATACTCCACTTGCTTTCAAGCTTCTTCTTGTTCGATCTTGTGAAAAGGTGAGATTTTTATCTCAAATCTAGGACTATAATTATCTTTGGTTGTTGGGTATGAATTCCTAACACTTCTTCATGTGCATTTGCTCTTGTTTTGGAATGATTTTGTGAATACTCCAATTTTTGGGTTTTTAAGTCAAATTTGTGTGAAATCTTTTTATGGATGTTTGATCATGTTTTTGGTGATGCACCGAGGAGCATATAGGGCCGGGTTGCCGATTGGCATAAACCCTTAGAGCTAATGTTCGTCCGGTTGCATTTTGGAAGAATTTGCTCTTCATTTGAATAAGGCTGAAAAACAGCCCAGGCATGATTCAGTCGACTGAAAACTCTGTTCAGTCCACTGAACCTGAAACCCGAGAGTTTCCAGGCATGATTCAGTCGACTGAAAAACTCTGCACAGTCGACTGAAACTGGAAACAGAAAGTTTCCTGAACCTGGAAAATTTCCAGGTACAGGGTCAGTCGACTAAAAATCTCTGTTCAGTCGACTGAACCTGCTGTTTGAGTCCAATTTGCCTTTTTGGATTGAAATTCCAATTTAAATCGATTCGTGATAATCCAATTTGTTGTTATCATCTATTATGACTTTGATGACTCTTTTTAGGGATTTTTGAATATCCATTTCGATGGATCCTTTATCGATTTCGTTCGATTTTATTAACGTCTTCGTATGTGAATTTTTGTGATTGATTGTTCTTACAATCTTCTTCGTGATTTGTCACTTTAAAAATATAAAGGTTTTCTATACTAGTAGTAAATATTAAAACTCTTTTCTCAAACGATTTCAATACTATTTTAATACCAAATTCGTTTATAAAACCGTTTTCCAATCTATTAGTATATATATAAACCTTTACCTCACTCGTATGAGAAATCTAATTAAACGACTTAGTAAAACGAGTGGTATGAAACGCTTGCGTTTACTTCGTCGGTTAATTCTTGGACTTGTTCGATTGAATCTCTTGTGACATTCTTCTAGTGGAGATTTACAGTTTGTTCGTAAATGTTTAAGTTAAGCAAGTGGTTATGGGACATGAAGCTAAACTTTTATATTTACTAGCTTAGTGTAATTGACACTTCTCGATGATCATGACGATCATTTTTGTGATTTAGACTAGCAATGTGCGATGTCTCTTTGTCTGCGTGGGAGACTAAACCCCGTTCGTGTGTCAAATTTGTGGGGTAGCTACCCACGGTCTTCAGACCATTCATGTGTCAGGTCTTCGGACCATTCGTGTGTCAAATTAATGGCTAGCTACCATGAGATAGCTTCTCGTTCATGTGTTATAGTTGTTGGTGAGTTTTCATGCTCCCGTTCATGTGATAGGCCTCCCCCTTATTTTTTTGTGATTTCTGGATTTCTTGTATAGTCTTCTGGAATTTGTGTGTCATTGACTTTAGTGATTTCTGGATTTCTTGTGTAGTCTTCTGGAATTTGTATGTCATTGACTTTTGTGATTGACATTGATATTATCGTCAATATTTATGGTATGGTGAACGAAATAAGGAGTATGACGTTTCTTTGATTCTTGTGTAGATTTGGTGACATTGATTAATCTCTTGATGATTATCAACTAAGTATATATATATCACAGCTTGGCATTGTGATTATTATGTGTTTAGTCATATCTCTTATTCTATGTCGTTTCATCTGATATTTATAGTTAGACTGATCTGTTTATTATTTTCTTATTAAATAATACCCGGGTCAGACCAAGATGTTACAGGTGCTTCTGCTTGACTTCTCATCCGGGATTAACTCCTTGACTTTTGGGTTAACTACTTAGATTAGTAGTTATTTTGTTGTATACATTTGAGATATAGACTCCTTAATGTATACTTATTCTTTTGTGTAGTTCGTGTAACTATTCTTTTGTGATATTGTGGATCTTTTTAGACCACTACTCTGATGTACACTTTCTAGTATAATATTCATATCTTATCCCACCTTTGTGATATGAATTGTCTGTGACTGATTTGTGTTATGCTTATTTCTATATTTGTTTTCCGAAGGATTTATATAGCCACCGTGTAGTAGCTTTGAGTTTGTGTCTGTATGTCGAATTTCCT
Organism: Allium cepa; assembly: GCA_030765085.1. Taxonomy (NCBI): domain Eukaryota; kingdom Viridiplantae; phylum Streptophyta; class Magnoliopsida; order Asparagales; family Amaryllidaceae; genus Allium; species Allium cepa. Next base: position 877,933,437 of record CM060931.1, on the reverse strand, counting down.
CTTGAAATAGAATGCATGTTATATTACCTGGCATATCGGTGCCCGCGCAAAGAAATTACACGGATGGTCGCTCCTCAACAGCCTTATTCTCCGTGCTAGTCGACAGCAATCACCGTAATGTTCTAGGCTAGCGTGGGTATAGAGGTGGGGCGTCACAGAAAATACCTCACTGACCCATCTCGACGTGCCGCCATCATGAAAGTCCCTGAACTCGAGCACACCACGCACTGCTTCGAAGCCACCATCACCAAGTCCTGCTCTATGCCTTGCCCACGTCACGACACCTTCCCATCGAACTTTGAGTTCGACCGCATAGCACATCGCGAGACCCTTATTCGACTAAATCGCTACTACGATGCCGACTCATAGATCGAACCTCTCGATGCGAAATCCTAATTGCTTCCATTCGCCGTGCTTGAAAACTAAAGGAGAAGGTAGCGACATTCACTCTATGTATGAGATTTCGATTTAGGCTGCGACACCATTTTTTTTAGGTGAACGAAATGAATTCATTCGAATTCGAAAAGAGGGGAAAAGGAGGCTCGATTCGATCCCCTTGTTTCGAACGAACGATTTCTAAGAATTGAGGACGAGAGGGGTGAGGGTACTATCGGCCATTTTTATTTCCTGAACTTTGATTTGATTTTTTTTTAACTGCGGGTTTCAATCTTGAAGAATAAGGCTTCGGCCAATTATTTAAGAGTGAATAAATCTAAAGAGAGAGGAAAGAAGATTGCGTTGCAAGCTACGAGAGTGTGGCTTCAAAGAAAAGGTTTGGCTATGTAAATTTAAATTTAATTAGATTCTTCTTGTGCATTTACGGGTTGTACGACCAAACCGTAACTCCAAACACTGCGAAAATTGAAATGCGATAATAATAAAATATTACGAATCCAACGGAACTGGTTTCGTCGAATTCCGAGACTGTGCCTCGGAGGGCTATATTTAAATTCGGTTTAAACAGTATGAATTTTAAACTGAACAAACCACTGTTAATTTCAATTTTACAATTTCTAATATCTTTAGTGTTATCAATATAAATTTTATGAGCCTTCCGATTATTTTTAACAGGCTTAAAACTTCAGATTCAACATTTTTCTCAACATCAATTATTTAATTCAATAATTAAATTATCAAATAAATTGTGATATTCGTAATTCAAATTAAAATTACACTATTGAATATTTTAAAATCAATTAAATATTCCGATTTTAAATACTTGAAAATTTCGGGTCGTCACATTCCTCCCCCCTTAAAAGAATTTCGTTCCCAAAATTACTAACTAGGAAGAATGGTCCAATACCCGTTTATTATTTCCCTAAAACTAAACAATTTCTATCAATGCAACATCTTACTAACTATCCTTTATAAAGACCCATAACCATTCTTATTAACTTCTCAAACATTTCCATAGTTCCCAAACAACTCTATTTATACAATCATTCAATTTATAATTCAAAACTAAATTTTGAATTATCCAAATTTTCTCAAAAATTTTCTATCTCTCTAAATTTCCGAAAAATTTCGCCAGCGTGTCCTTTGCGCGACTAGCTCGGTACAACTACAAAATGGCTCTACGGCCTCCCAAATCCAAAAGAAAACAAAAAGCCAAGTGGCTCAATCCAAAATCGAAATCAGATTCACACCAATTTTAAATACATACCTTTTTGTCGAGCATTTCAAATTTATCTTTTGATATCAAACCCAATTTTCTTTTCCCTTTATAATACCTGCATACCTGCTTAGCACCAATATCCAAACACAATATTCCAAAACATTTTATCGACTTTCTCACAAAATGTCAACATCTATTCATTCCAATATTGACTTAAATTACATTGGTAGTATCAATTTCCATTTAAGACTTCACCATTCCCTCTTAAATTTAGTTTAAGCATTTTATACGCTTCTTATATTTATTTTCATCTTCCACTTTAGTTTATATCTATTTCTATTCAAATTGATTCTTTCATTTTCATACAAATTCAATTCATCTTTAACTCAGAATATATAAATTTTATTGTTCATTTATTACTAATTCATGTCATTATTTTAATTAGTTTCATTCACTAACTTATTTCAATTTCTAGTGTAAAATCGTTTTGTCATTAGCAAAATTTTCCTAAATCTTTCAAAAAATTTCTAACTCCCAAAATTTCTGAAGAATTTTGGCAGTCTCCTTTGTACGGAGGAGCTTTTGCAATTTGACAAAAGAGATAAATATATATACATCGACCCACACGGTCGGAAAAACCAAAAACAGTTCATATTCCCTATTTTAATTGCGTAGGCGTACCTTATTTAGCATTTAAAAGCAAACAGCTTATAGTTTTAGCCGTTAGCACAACCAAATCCAGCCACACGGCTTCCAGGTACCTATACTTACTCAATTTAAACATGTAAGTGCCAAATATACGCAGTTTAACAGCATATCACTTATTTGCAATAGTTAAAACATATGAATTCTAAAAGAAATGCACATCAAACATTTTCCGTAAGAAATTTATAAATTTTTCATACTAATTCAACTGTTTCAATTTATTTATAACCATTTTCATTCAATTTGAATGGTTTTCAATCCATTCGTTTACATTTTCATCAATTTGAAGGGTTTAAAACTCAATCACTTACATTTAATTTATTCTTAAGAAAATTGAACTCATATTTAATTCAATTGCTTCCAAAATCAATTTATTTTACTTCTATCAACACATAGAATTTTAATAACTTCCATTTACATCCAACGACAATTTATTCCATGCAAGTCGACGAGATTTATGTGAATAAATAAGTATTTATGCTTTATAACCAATTTAAATGGATTTCAAATCGATTTATACTTAATTCTATTGCATTTTCAAATTTACTCACAATCTATATATTCTCATTTTCCTTGCATTTTAAATTCGAATACCATTCACTTTGCATCTTATTTTATTATCCAACTGGTTCATTTAAAACCATTTACAACCTAGGTTCATCTTGATTGCCACTTAACTTTCCCTTTTATTTTAATCCATTCACAATCATTTATTTAGCTCGACACATTCCATTCAAATTTCATTTACAATCCATTTATTTACATTTCATTCCATATTTTTTTATTCCAAACTATTTTATTTAGCTTGAAGACAATCCAATCTATTTCATTCAATAACCATTTCTCAATTTATTTAAACCACACTTCATTTGATACTTATTTATTCCATCATTTATTTATTCAATATAATTAGTTTATCCACATTCACTTAAACCATTCTAATAAACTTGAAACATTCCATTTTCCTTATTGTCTCAAGTTATTTCAATCCCTTAATAATTTAAATGGTTTACAATTATTATTTTTAGGCATTTTCATTCCATTAAATTTATCGGCAACTCGCCGAATTTTATTACAATTAAAATTTATTTTTACTTGATTTAAATTCAATTCACTATTATTAATCTAAATTTTAAGTTGAATTCAATTCAACTCATTTAATTGATTACATGACATTCCCAATTTATTTCCGCTTATTTGGATTTTATTCGCAATTCAAACCATCACTATTTTGATCTACTCTCATTTTTATTCTATACATTTTCAATTATATTTATTTTGTTAACACTTCAAGTCTAATTTTAATTAATAGCTCAAGTTCTGATTCTATTATTCACCTTTAATTTACCATCCAATTTATTAACTCACAATTTATCTGCATTTTCAATTACTTTCACTTCATTAACAATTTGAATCAATTTTTATTTATAACTTGAGTTTATTTCCAACTTCATCATAAACTCACAATTTAATTTCATTTACTAATTTATTATCTAATTAGTTCTTCCGTTATTTATAATCCAACACTTGAATTTTTATTCCAAATATCACTTCATTTTATTTTCTTAAGTTCAATATACTTTATAATTCAAGTTTGGATTTCTTTTTATTTTCCAATTCATCAAAATATTAAATTTGGGCTTTGTATTCCATTTTAAATTTTATAAGTCACAACTTATTGTTTTATACTATTCCATTCATCATAAGCTTGAATATATTCATCTTTATTTTTAACTCAAGCCTTATGCTTATTTACATCCCAAACATATTTTTTTTAAGGATTTTTTTTAATTCTTTTACACATTATTCTTTTATTTCAATTCCAATTCTTATTCCACTTATTTTCCATTTATTCAGGTAAGAATCTAATTCCATCAAATAATTCAGTTGAATTCTTATTCCAATTCAATCCTATCTTAACTCAATTTTATTTAATTCAATTCGATTGCAACTAAATTCGAATACAGCTGGATATTATTTTCAGCTTATTCAATTAATTTCAATCCAGTTAAATTTTTTATTTTCCAATCCAAGTTAATTTCATTTTTAACTTTTCACCCTTCTAAATTTAAATTCCAACAGTCAAAGCTATTTTTTTTTCTTCCTGATTTAAAAATCATCTTAATTTATAAGCTTTTGGTTTCAAATTATTTTTGAAATCTTCAACATCTCAAATCACATTTCTCAAAAGTTAAACCAATCATGTTTTATTCCCAACAAATTTCTTTTGAGACTTTCAAAAATAACTAGCTTTTCTGAACAAATCAATTTGGTAGCAATCCGTCGCTTAGAAATTCGAAAATGAATACTGATGATGCGGCCGTCATCATCAGAATTATTTTCCAATAATCCAAGTGATTTCAATGCTATATCACTTTCAAAATCCCTTTAAAACAATTTCCTTTCAGAAATATCTCCAAAACAATTGTGCTATTATTTATCTTCAAAACACTTCCAAAATCCCCGGATTTAAATTTCCAAATCCTGCTTAAATCAATTTTACTATCATTCATTTGCATAGCTTATGTTCATACAATTTCTTATTTGATTATATTTGAATTTATAAATTCCATTTATAATTCATATTTATAACTTCCATTTTATAATGAATTTATTTTCTTAACCTTTGGTTACGTTTTCAATTTCTAGTTAAATTTTCCATACAATAAGTATAATAATTTAAATATCCTTATTTCTAACATCCAAGCAACCATATATTAGCTAAAATAGTTTATAAAAACTTTTATTTATATCAAAATATATTTTGGGTAAAATTATTTCATTTACCCACATTTAAAACAATACCGTGTCAATTGTTTTATTCAAGTGTTTAGAAACCCCTTCGATACAGTTGCGCAGACTATGTCGATGAAGGTTCATATGCCACTCAATAAATCAATCAACACAATATTAAAATAATTTATATTCACTAAAAAATACGCGCTCATATCTATTAATACGCTCAAACTCATTTTAGAGTGCCATGGACTCTATTTTAAATGAGTAATTCCCACCAGAGCCAAGGTTATCACCAACCTATGCTCTGATACCAAGTGTAACGACCCGCAAATCCGTACCCCTTGAGTCAACACTATTCTATCTAAATCGACTCAAGTTGTACAGAAATACGAACCGTTTAAGTTAAAGAATAAGAGGTAGAAGAAGAAAAATAGAAAACAACAACAGAATCTGACCATCGCAGCGGAATAAAATATAATAGATAATATATGATCTTTACTCAAAATCAAATATATCTGCTTACATATTTTACATCCTCAGAGTACATCAATCACAACTCAACATCAATAACATACAACTGAGTACACATTAACTCAACACAGCGGAATATATATATATAAACACAAGTACGGGAGTACGTATCGTCATCCTGCTCGTCTCCTGAGCTCCACAGCATCATATCCTGTATTCTATAATACTCGGTCTGACCCGAGCATTACAGTTAAATAACGCCCGAGTCGGTCTGGAATACCAGCGTGAGAAAATCACACTCAATTTATTATTAAAGTTTCAAAAATCCTTTGAAAACAAAAGCATCTCGTAAGACCACGCCACAAATGAACATGTCGGGTTTTTACCTTATGATAGCTAAAACAATTTTTATATAAATCCTCTGATATTATAACAGGGTCTATATACAAGTACTTATAAAATAGCCGAAATTGTTACATTATTAAATTCCAGCTACTAGCCACAGAGTAAGTAATACAAACAAAACTCGTACAAGGCTCGTAGGGAGAATGGATTTCCAAATAATGACTAGGCACTGGGGTACCACCTGTCACAGTACGGGGCCTACATCACCGTATCGAGGAGTACGCCCGCTCCCCTGCAACACAAGGCTAGGACTACCCCTTACTGGATAATCCCGAGTGAGATCACTCCGCGGTTGGGATCAGAAACCGCCCACTAAGCCGAAATAAAAAGGGACATCCAGACTGGAATGACCTCACACTGCTTGGGTGCTACCCACCTAGCCTTGCTGCATAACCCCTGATTTTCAGTCATTCCCATTTGATGAGGCCTGAGGCTAAACGTTACCTTTTTAAGAACAATATCCCTTAGAACGCCCATCGTCCACCTGACGATGTTTCGCAAGCATTCATCCATACAAGTCCGTCCCGGGTTCGAACGGACCGAAGGCACTATTCCTACTACATCCATTTTGGAAATACCCTCAGGATTAGTAGCGACTAGCCCTTGTACTTCACTGCTCCATCTTCGAGTCCAAAATCGTTTACACGAAACGTACAAACCGGATCGAAGTGGTTTTCGATAAATAAATCTCGATCCCGGTCTCTTCGAAACGATCAACGCATTTGGCAAATATTGATAGTCGGTTATTTAGCTATCAATTAATATTCACAAACAACCCTCAAACAATAGATAATTTCCCAAATTATTTATTAACCTCAAAATATCTTCACAAGATATATTTCTATTTTCAATCCTTTCAAAATAGTTTCAAAACCACCTTTCTTTCCAGAATAAACTTTCCCAATATTTTCTATCTCCTCTGAAATTGCCAAGCACAAAACTAGATTTTAAAAAAAAATTAAATTTTTTTTACTTTGAAATATATACTTTTAAGACATTTAAAATAAAACTACTTTAATAATTTGTTAAAAATACATATTATATAATAAGGTAACTTAATAAATATAAAACTAGATTTATACTTTCAAGCACATAATATTAAGTCATTCTTTAAATAATTACTACTACAATAGATTAGAGAAAATACTTACTTTAGAATGTAAATATTAGAAATAAGAAAGTTTCCAAAATTTGCTATTTAAAACAACTTTCAATCTTTTAACTTATATTAAAAATTTACCTTGAAAACGTACTTGGTTATCCAGGGAGAATTCCAGCTTCAATCACTTAAATCAATTTCCCAAATTGATTTCCAATATTACCCCATTTGAAATAAATTTCAATACTTACTCAATTCATTTCAACATTCATTAATTATGGACTTATTATTATTGTTATTATTTTCCGTTGATTTTAACCTCTAATCCGAAATATACAAATTCAGGTCTTTCTCAATTCTTCTTTATTCCTTCAATAATTTAAATTTTAAATAAATGCTTGTTCTCTTAAATAATAGCGCTACAGTTTACAATTCATTCATTTTCCTTCTATACTTCTAGTTTTATTTATTAAAATTTTAAAGTCACTTTATATCTTTCCAATTCATTCTTAACCTTATTCAACTTCTTATAAATATTTCCTTACACATTCACTTCTTTTATTTACAAATTCACTTCTTTTATTTCTTTTCAACATCCAATTAAATATTTCAGTAATTCATTATACCCAATTATATCCAATCGAAACATAGCATTCAATACTCCAATAAAGTTCATCATAGAATATCAAACGACCACAACAGAGGGGATTAAATAATTTAAATAAATGTTGAGGGATCCAGTTGGATCCCTCCAACCTGTTTTCCCTGCATCCACAGATGTTAGCACCATATAATACACCAATTTCCAAAATATCATACTATATCACATCGATCAATTCACCCTGACAAACAATTATTTAATTTTATCATTTTGAATCTAAATTTAAACTGAGTGAGATTAACTCACCTTTGCTTATGCATTTGCCAACCACTTCAATTCAACTTGTTTTCTGGGTTATAACCATGTATAAACAGCTATATGAATTTGTTAACATGTGAATTAATTACTAGCATTTATTTATTTTATTTAACTTGTGATATAAGGTAAAATTTTTAAACTAATAATTTTCTTTAACAAATTATCTTTAGTAACCCAAATGACTTATATATATATATATACATATTTATTTAAACTCCACCATATTTTAAAATCCTTCTTATATTCAAAATATTATCTATATCAAATAATATATATATTTTTGAAACCCTCTTCTTCTTTTTTTCCAAAATCATATCTATTAAATTAAGCAACTGTTTTAAATCTAATTTACCTAAATAAAATTTTATTATTACTTTTCTGCAGTGAGAAAAAAAAACATATATATATTTAAACTTTCCTCCAAAACCCTAAATTCTTCCTTAATCTACAAATATAAACATCAATAGAATGAAAATACCTGACTGACCCAGCTCGACGTGCCGCCATCATCAAAGTCCCTGAACTCGAGCACACCACGCACTGCTTCGAAGCCACCATCACCAAGTCCTGCTCTATGCCTTGCCCACGTCACGACACCTTCCCATCGAACTTCGAGTTCGACCGCATAGCACATCGCGAGACCCTTATTCGACTGAATCGCTACTACGATGCTGATTAATAGATCGAACCTCTCGATGCGAAACCCTAATTGCTTCCATTCGCCATGCTTGAAAACCAAAGGAGAAGGTCGCGACATTCACTCTATGTACGGGATTTCGATTTAGGCTGCGCCACCATTTTTTTTAGGTGAACGAAATGAATTTGTTCGAATTCGAAAAGAGGGGAAAAGGAGGCTCGGTTCGATCCCCTTGTTTCGAATGAACGATTTCTAAGAATTGAGGACGAGAGGGGTGACGGTACTATCGGCCATTTTTATTTCCTGAACTTTGATTTGATTTTTTTTTAACTGCGGGTTTCAATCTTGAAGAATAAGGCTTCGGCCAATTATTTAAGCGAAAATAAATCTGAAGAGAGAGGAAAGAAGATTGCGTTGGAAGCTACGAGAGTGTGGCTTCAAAGAAAAGGTTTGACTATGTAAATTTAATTTTAATTAGATTCTTCTTGTGCATTTACGGGTTGTACGACCAAACCGTAACTCCAAACACTGCGGAAATTGAAATGCGATAATAATAAAATAGTACGAATCCAACGAAACTGGTTTCGTCGAATTCTGAGACTGTGCCTCGGAGGGCTATATTTAAATTCAATTTAAACAATATGAATTTTAAACTGAACAAGCCACTGTTAATTTCAATTTTACAATTTCTAATATCTTCAGTGTTATCAATATAAAATTTTTAAGCCTTCCGATTATTTTTAACAGGCTTAAACTTCAGATTCAACATTTTTCTCAGCATCACTTATTTAATTCAATAATTAAATTATCAAATAAATTGTGATATTCGTAATTCAAATTAAAATTACACTATTGAATATTATAAAATCAATTAAATATTCCCATTTTAAATACTGAAAATTTCGGGTCGTCACAGATTTAAAACAATTCAATTCATTATCTATATACACACAGATAGATAATTCACATCACAATAGATAATCAATATTATCATCATCAATAGATAATCCATATCAGCATTATAAACAGATAATCCATATCATCATCACAATGCATCAATCCATCCATATCATATAACATTACTCATCTCATAGCTGAGATTACAAACCATTCAAGGTAACCAATATCAATCATCCATACAAAACCAATGATCTATGATCACACCATCTATAATTAATTTAAAATGAATAAAATTAATTACTTCCATTTCTCATTAATTTAAAATTAATTAAATTAATTACTTCATCATTATAATCCTACTTAACTTAACCATTAACTGATTACAAATCAATTGAATAATCACCATCTCATTAGTTATTTCAATTAATCATTAATGATTAACAATTCCCTAATTACAATAAGTAATTAGCTTTTAAATTAATAGCACAAGTTAATTATACTTAACACTTACAATAATTAACTTTTAATTACTTAATCAATTAATTAACTAAAGTTAATTACATAAATCCTTTATTAATTAATTACTTCATTTATTAATTATTCCTTAATTAATTAATTCTAAATTTTCATCATTAATTTTATTGATTAATGATTTCTAATTTAATCAATCTCTCTATATAAATTAATTACCTTAAGTAATTAATCTTGCAATTAAACCACACATATTAATCACCCTTGATTAATAGCAATCCAGTAACTAACTTCCCTTAATTACATTATTGAATAAATTACTCCTTAATTTATTATCTCAATTAATCCCTTGATTAATTTCAAAGTAATTTAATCTAAATTACTTCCATAAATAAACATCTTTAATTACATCCAGTAATTATCAATTAATTACTTCCCTAAGTAATTACAAACCCATTAATTACATAAAGTAATTAATTATCAAATCATCAAATGTTTAAATTAATTAAACTTAATTAATTAACCTAACAAATCACATTAACCCAATTAATTACATTAAGTAATTAATTCATTAATTACTTATATTAAATAATTAATCTTAAACAATTTCATAAATGATTATTATTAATTAATTAATATAATTAATTATTAAAATTAATCACATTAATTAATTATTAAATAATCATAGTTAATGACCTTCACTAACAATCCTTAATTTATTTCTTAAGAAATTAACTTAGATTAATCATTATTAATTAAAAATTAATTAATATTTGATTACCAATTAATTAATTACTAATTATTAAATTAATTAAGTGTTAACTTCAACTTAATTAATCCTTAATCACACGATTAACCAATTCTTATTCATTAATTAAAATCTAATTAATAACCCTTAATTACAGATTAATTAACCTTAATTAATTAATATTAAACCTTAATTAATTAATTTAAAAATTCTTAATTACTTAATTAATCATCCATATCATTAATTAATTAAATAATTAATTACCCATCTAAATTAACTTAATAATTTAAATGAATCCAAATTCTTAAATTCTAACTTAATTTAAAAAAACATTTCTTACTTATTTAAAGTATTTAAAAACGCTATGTTTCAAATTTACTTTAAATTTCACATTAAATTTCATTTTAAAATTTAAGATTTTAAAATGAATACAATTTTATCTAAACAAGGTTTAAAACAATTTAAAACCTTTTTATCTCACATGTTCAAGAAACACCCATTTTATAAATAAGTTTAAAAGAATATAAAACAAATTCACTTTAAACATTCCAAGTTATTTTAAAAAAAAAACAAGTTCAATTTAAAATTCCTTTAAATTTCAAATCTGAAATACAGCTTGAATCTTTTATTCCAGATTTGAACTTAAATCTTTTAAAAACTTTATCTACATTTTACATCTTCGTTTTAAAAATTCAAATCATTTAATCTTTTCAATGTAATTAAACAATTTAAATTTAAACTTATGTTCTTCTAAAACTGAAGTTCAAACCCAATTCCAGATTTCAAAAGCTCAGATTTACACTTATTTTAAATTTCTAATTTACCAATTTAAAACTTGTAGTTTTAAATCCAAACCCATATAATTTTATACTAAAAAGTTTTAAAACCAATTTAGATTTCAAAATTTAAATTAATTCAAAACTCAGATTCAACTACTTTGAGTTTAGATTCAAATTCAGTTTAAACTTATTTTAAAATTTTCTGTTTACATTTGACTCTACTTTTAATTTCAAAACTGAAACAGGTTTCTGTTTTTTTATTTATAACCAAACTTAAATTTTCAAAGTTCAAATTATTTCAAAAACCAAGATTCAAACTATTTGAATTCAGATTCAAATTCAGTTTAAACTTATTTTAAAATTATCAATTTACATTTAACTCTACTGTTAATTTCAAAACTGAAACAGGTTTCTGTTTTTTTATTTATAACCAAACTTAAATTTCCAAAATTCAAATTACTTAAAAAATTAAGATTCAAACTATTTGAATTCAAATTCAAATTCAGGTTTAAATCTTAAGTTAAATTCCAGTTTATATTCAAACTTTACTTTAAATTTTAAAAACAGAAACAGGTTTCTGTTTTGTTAATAAACCTGTAACAATCATTAACTCGAGCCCCCCTACATTTACTTCGAGTCCAAAGTTTAATTGCTTTGAGTTAAATCTCAAATTCCCCGAGACCAACACGATGCCACCAAAAACTGTAACCCAACATTCACTAGGATATCCACCATTGCCCTGTGCACCCGTACACTGCCTCCGACCACCGCTGGCCAACTACGCGACCTCCGCACGGTCGACATTCAACTCCTCAGACCATCCAATCAACAATCCGGTCAATACATGCACGAATTCAAAATCGCGACACATTCCCAAACCTGGAAACAAAACAGTACCAAAACAACCCAACCTGTCAACGCCACGTTCTCACATCTCCAGCCACCGTTGCCACTTAAACTTCGACGAAGTCTTCGACAACTCACCATCTACCAATCCCCAAGAAATAGTTGAACGCGATCAACTATACATGCCAAACTGATCACTTCTTCCCAAACCCAGAAAACTAGGGTTATTGACTAACTCGATCAACTTCCATTGCCACGTTGATCTGCTCCATTATCAAGTATTTTTTTCCAACTTCCCAAACATCCTCGCATCAGCACAGCAAGTTACAGCCTTCCAAAACCTCGAGATTTCCAGAGATAACCAAAAACTCAAATTTGGTTCAACTCAGAGATGCTTCTTTAAACCCAAACTAAAAGTCTGGATTTTCCTTTTAAAAATCTAGTTTTTGATTAAGAAATCATTTTATAATCCTGAATTATGATTTACAAAGTTTTAAATTTCGACTTATATTAAATTTTCTCTGTTGTTCTTGTTTTCCAGAGATATTCACTTACCATTTTAACGTAAGTACGATTTTAAAATGAAGTTTATAATTAAACAAACAATTTTAATTTGCACGTTAAGCTTCAACAGAGACAAGGTCAAAAGATTTGATTTTTTTAAACAAAATTGAAAAAAACTGGAAGGTGAAAGCAGAGTATACAATGATGAAAACAACTTGCAGGCTAAACATGCATGTAAACACAGTAGATACCATACTTTTCACAATCATCTCAAATTAGTTATTATTCATCCAAAATTTACCTATTTTTTTTTTAAAAGGAAAGTTACTCACCTTTTTTAAAATGCAGAACAATGCACAGATTTTTGAATAACCCTGAATCCTTTAAACTCTTGAATGATGCTGATGTTTTAAATTTGCTCCTTGATTTTGAACAGCCTTTAAATCATTTGAAAAGTTACTTTTTTTCTTGCATGTGCTTCTAGATTTAAGAAGAAGGAATGCAGGTTATAGATTGAAGAAAGTAAAATGCAGACTTTCTTGCTAAATTTCCAGATTTTTTTGAAAAATTGAATGCAGGTTGCTACCTTGATTTCTAGATTTACAAGCTGACATGCATGCTTTTGAAAATGGATCAGGAATACGCATTTGAACAGGGGTTTTTGTATGAAGATAAATTCAGATTCGCATGCAGGAAAATGTTTTACAAGTTGCATCAGATTTTAGTTTGATTTGAGGATTGTTTAAATGTGGAATGTTTTTAAGCTGGAAGAAATTTTCTTAGTTTTAGAATGAAGATGAGAAAAAGGAAAGGAATGGAAAAATGTAAGTTTATACAATTTTTTTATGATTTATTTTAAAATCAAAGAAAAATAAAAATTAAAATTTGACACATGGCTTAAATTTTACATTTGTCATCTTAAAATGATTATTAGTTTACATTTGTTATATTAGATCCTAAGATGTTTACACATGTATCTTTAATTAATTAGTATTTATAATTAAGGTTAATGAATGTTTAAACTAAATTAACTAGTTTTTAATACTTAGTTATATAGATAAATAATTAAAGAATAAACCAAGTATAATTATAAATAAAAACAATACATATATCAATCATTTAAAAATAATATTTTTAATCATTTAAAATAAATTCATAAAAGAGATTATAAATTACTTATTATTTAATGAATAAATGTTTCATATTTTAGTTGTATTTTAAACTTTATATTCAATTTACAAATCACATTTATTAATCAATATTTTAAAAAGAATAAAACAAACATTTTATTGTAGGATCTAGATTAACCCTAGAGGGGGGGGGTAAATAGGGTTATAGCAAATTTTCTCAAATTAAACACAGAAATATAATAGCAGAAATAAATACGCTGAAAAGTAAATCACACACAAAATTTACCCAGCTTCGGCAACCCCTGCCTACTGCTGCATTCATAGATTTCTATTAGAATTAAACAGTATCACGCTTACAAACACTCTACTAGACTCGTAGACCCTTTTGCTCCCGCTCACAAACACTCTACTATACTCGCACACCCTGCTCCCGCCTATAGAGTTTCGCTTACTCGCAAACACTGCTCCCGCCTATAGAGCTTTGCAAACTCGCACACCCTGCTCACTGAACTAATTCAAAATAGACAATCTGACACTGCCTAAACCTAGGTGGTGATTTACTAATTCTTTGATTCGTAAAATAAAAAACAATAATTTTAAAACAATAGAAAATAACCCTAAAACTAATTAACAATATAAAGCCTTATTAAAAAAAACAAAACCCCCCTTTTTTTTTTAATAAGCCCAGCCCACTCCCTTATTTCACCCGATCCTTTTGTTCGTGAGAATGATGGCGGCTTCGTTCAGTTTAGGGCTTCCTTCCTTTTGTTCCAGTTAGGGCTTCGGCTCTTTGTTCCAATTAGGGCTTCGGTTTCTTCAATCGATCTGAGATATGTTGCCCTAGCTCGCTTCTTCTTTGATGGTTGACTATCGCTCGTTTGCAGTTGCTCGATCGAGTTCGTTGTTTGTGAATTCGGTATGTACTGTCTCCTTTTGCTTTACTAAGTTGATACTTGAACTCGATGATTTCATTTGCCAGTGATGATTGGGTTATATATGCGTTCGAATTCGTGTTTGAATTTGTCAATTTGTTTATCTCGGCCACTCGATTACACTTGGATGCTTGTGATAAAATCTGACTTTGTCAATTTCGTATTTTTGATGCTTGGCACACACGGTTTTGATTTTTGACTGGTTCACAATTGGTTTCGGCCTTTGAATTTGTGTTGATTGACTATGGCCGTGAATCTCTCTGTTGACCCGATTGCAATATGCTTTGAATTCGAGACATTTGTTCACCATGTGCTTTGAGATGATTGACTTGCTTTGAAAATTCTCTGTTCTGTTGATTTCGTGATGAATTTCTCGGCTATGTTCTTGACTTTTCTGTGCATTACATTGATGATTTTGGCCTTGACCTGGTTCGATTTGCTTGGCTGTTTGATCATTTCTTGTTGTACTCGGCTTTGACTTGATTTTTTTAAAACTACTGTCACATTTGGCTTTGGTCATTTTTGAAATTTTGATCAGCCTGTACTTGTGCATTTGCATCATGTATATATATATATATATGTGTTAGCTTTAATTTTGGTCACTTGATCATCTCTGTTGATTGCCCTGTAAAATTTCATGCTGCTTCACCAAATTGCATTTGCCACACTTGTGTTCCCTGTTATCAACTGGCCTTGATTATGTTTTGATTCAAAAACTTCTGTTCACCTGCATGTATTGTTGGTTCATTGTGATATTTGTTTGTTGCAGTCCATATTCTTTTGTGTCTGCACTTGTGAACTTTGTGGTTTTGAGCATTTGCACATTTGTTCACCTGCACTGTTGCCTTGTTGACTGCATCACCATACTCTCTGTAGTCTTCATTCATGTTGCTGTGCAACAGCTATGCCTTACTTGTCTCTGCTCCATCCTGGTTGCTTCCCTGACCTTGTATCATTGAGTTTCACTGCCATAAGTCGTGCATGTGTGTTGCAGTTGTTTATATGCACTTCATCACTTCAGTATTGCACTGTTTTCACCTCTGGCCTATTGTGTTCCTGTGTTTGGTCACTGATGCATTCATGTACACTGCATTCATGTTCAAAGACTGCTACTTGTTTTTGTACCCTTTGTTGTTCATCTGTATTGTTGCCTTGTTGACTGTGTTGTTGCATTGTATTCTGGTCATTTGCACTTGTAGTTGGTTCATTTGCTCTTAGTATACTTCACATGCACAGTTTTTAACTTAAGTTGCATCTGTGCATATATATTGATGCTGCAGTCTTCAATGTACTGGTGACATGTGCATTGCTTCATGTTGCCTTCAGTTGCTTCACTGTTGCATTTGTATCACTGTTTCATTGTTGCTGTACTGATCCTATGTTCATGTTCTTGCAGTCTTCATGACTGTACTGTTGCAGTCGAGTTGTATTCATGTACACTTGCGGCTTGAACTTGAACTGTTTGTAGTCAATTGCTTTGTCTATTTGCCTTGAGTTGAACCTATCTTGGGTTTGACCTTGTTTTTGATTTTTGTGCTTTTGTTTGATTTTTTGCACACGAGTTGGCGAGGCAATGCACACGTATACGAATGTACACGTGTGTACTGCAGCCACTTATAGTTACCTGTCCCTGATAAAAATACTGATATGCACAGATATTGCACAGTCAAAAATGATGACGAACAACCCAAATAACTGAGGCAAACAATGTTTTCAAAATCATCGTTTCTTTCAAATTTCAAAAATATTTCTCTTTCAATTTTACTGCGTTTGAAAATATTTTTGCAGATTACTCAGATGCTGGATTCAAACCGGAATGCAGTTGAAGACAAAATACGAGTGTGAGTGATATGTAGTGAGGTTAACTGTAAATGTGAAATGTGATGTGATTGTAATCAAAGTTGTATAGTTATAGTGAGAGATTGAAATTGTACTATTCAAAAATTGTAATAAATATTTGTTTGAATAAAAATTCCTGTTTGAATTCAAAATCTGTTTAACTTGTTCTGTTTGAATTCAAATTCGAATTCTGTGTAATTTAATTTTATTCAACAAATATTTATTTAATCTATGAAAAAAAAAACAAAATAGTACATTACCAAATACATACTATTCAAAATTGTAATAAATATTTGTTTGAATAAAATTTCTGTTTGAATTCAAAATCTGTTTAACTTGTTTTGTTTGAATTCAAATTCAAATTCTGTGTAATTTATTTTATTCAACAAATATTTATTTATTCTATGAAAAATAGTACATTAACAAATACATTTAAATGAATGTATATATGTTTATTATCATCAAATAAAAATCATATAGCGCAAAGCGCATATTCAACAATCTCCCCCTTTTGATGATAACAAACATTTATTTAAGATTTTGAATATATTAAATGTATTTGATAATTTCATTTGCTCCCCCTATTTGAATGCTTCCTTTTTATGTGATGCTCCCCCTACATATATGGCTCCCCCTACATATATGCATACAAATAAAAATATGTAAATGAGCCTATATGCAAATTGAAAGTTATTTGACCTTTGCTTGATTCTATTTGACAAAATCTTAACTTTTCTCTCCCCCTTTTGTTATCAGCAAAAGAATAATAGTGTTATAAAATAGGGATGAAGTGATAGACATGAATCAAACATTTAACTCAATTAAATATAAATATCAAATCTCAATAAAACTCAAACAAAAATCATAATTACCCTTGTCAAGCGCATATTCCACTTTCAGAAGTGATGGGGATAGAATCATCAAAAATCATACAATTCTGTCTATTTGTGGTATATTTATTTCAGGAAATTTGAATATCTACTAACCATGCATAACCGTTAGGAATTTTAAATGAGATTAGTAGTATTCACAATTTTTTTTATTTAAAAAATGAAATCAAGTATCTTCTAATCACGCATGACCGTGAGGACTTTTAAATGGGATTAGAATCAACTTGTCTATTTGAATCAATTAATTTTGATATGCGTTCCATACATGCATAACCGTGAGGACTTTTAAATGAGCATGGAAGCACATAATCAAAAATCCAAGTAATTCACCCATGCATAACCGTGAGGACTTTTAAATGAGAGTGAATACTTTGGATATTTATTTTTAATTGCTGAATATAATAAGTTGAAGCACAAATAATTTCCTTCACAGATTTAAAGATATTGAAGAACAAATGATTTCCTTTGTAAACTACCACAAATTTACATACTAAATATGATCTTGAAGAGTGATGGTCGATAGAAAGATGATAGAAATAGAAATGGTCATGGAATTATTACCCAACAAAAAGTTTTTATAACTCTTGTTATGAAATTCTAAAGAAATTTTCTAATTATACTTTCTCGAGTTATAATATATGATAAATATCATCACTCATCTCTTTTTCAATCACTATTCATCTTTTCGATAATCAAAGAGAGTTAGATTAGTCAAAAATTTGTCATTTAAAATCAGATTAAACATTATAAAATCAATTTTTCAAAAATGATTAATCTGTAAATATGGTCAAACATGATTTTCTCGAGGGGGTTTTATAAGAAAATTTTCTGCTAATTGAAAATTATTTCAAATGAAAAAAAATATGCAATATTTTCTTTAAAAAAAACGATGCAGCAAATGAATGTTAAAAAAAAATTAATCACGTTCCACTAGTAATTTTTCTATCAACTATATTACCAGTGTAATCTGCATCTGAATTTAAATTTCACTCAATATTCACTCGTTGAACCATGAAGTGTGCACCAAAAATTTCAAACATAACATCATTCTTTTGAATTTGAATTTAAGCCGTGTTAACACTCAAACAAATATCATGATGTTAATTTCAGAAACCATAGAATAAACAATTATATTCATGAGTAATCAACAGTCAATCAACATCATAATTATTTCAAAAAACAATTTCTTAAAATCCTTTTTCTCATGAATTTGAAATCGTGCAAATTTACAAGCAGTGACCAAAATATATCTACATGTAGCATGAGTAATCAAATACCATCATTTGACCGAACAAATTTATATGGATTAGTTCAAAGTTGAAAATCTGATTGGTCATCGATTAAGCACAAATCAATATCTTAAATAAGAACAAATCAAAAAATTTCTTAAAATCCTTTTTACAATTTTTTAATAGAATTCATTAGGATTTTAAGTTGAAGCCATAGAAGAAACCATGAATATAGATTTAGCCAAAAATATTATCGTCAATCAATAAAAACACCATCAGCAATCCAAATTAATCGATATAAAGTATTTCAAGGATTGTAGTGTTTTTGGCATAAAAGCATAATTGGCCAACAATTTTGAAAAAAAAAATCAGAATCAAAATTATCATCTTTTATTCATCTCAATATTGGCTGATTTTAATTCAGAATATGGTGCAGATTATCACATTTGATATATCGTTCAAAAATAAATTTACCTGTTTTACCTTTACGATAATTTTTCGTCATTACCCATTGTGATTCTGTCACCTTTATACTAGGCTAAGGAACTTTGCTTTGTCGCCCGCTGTGTTTCTGGAACAGCCGAAATCCAGAGAACACTATTGTTGTTCCTTAGCCTGCCACCACACCTACACGATAAAAGATTTATGTGACCTATTTGTTTTTATAGGTCCATTGTTGTTAGAGGCAGAAAGTGAAAAATATGTTTTTGGAGACCCAAAACTATTTATATATGTTCCTTTTGACATCCAAATTTGTTTGACTTTCAAAGATTTTATATTTGTGCCTTTTGGAACCCAAATTGGTATAGTTTTCGCGTGTTTGGGTCTATAACAACAATTATTTCGATTATGTCCAAATTCTCTACAAAACGTGCTCATTAAATTGACTTGATTAAATTTTGTGTTCCTATGACTATGATTTTCAACATGATTTCCAATTATTTCAGATCGAGCAAAAACACTTTTACTTTTTGTATTATCATCATTTTGTGATTTCCCAAAGCCTAGTCCTTTTCTATTGTTAGCAAAAATTTGATTTCCCAATAGCATATTAAAAGATTTTTCGCCTCTTGAAAAGTTATTCAAAGATTTCTCAAGATTTTGGACTTTGGTTTTTAATGTTGAGTTTTCAGTGACAAGTGAGGTGCATCGATTAATAAAATTCTTTCTCCTAGTGTCGATGGTTTCCTTAAGATTCAAGTTTTCATTTTCAAGACTTTCAAAGTTATTCCTCAGTTTTGATAATTCTGAATCTAAAATCTTACATTTTTTACATTCTAGGTTTTGAGTATTTTCAAGTTCAGTTTTTAACCTAAAATTTTCACGAGCAAATTCTCTCCTATCAGATTTCAGTTTTTTAATTTTAGATTCAAGAGTATCCACTGCCTTAGTAAGATCAGAACACATAAAAACAAGTTCTTTATAAGAAAACTCACCTGCCTCACTAGATTCGTCAGAGGTTGCTTCTGATTCTGATTTTGCCATGCAACACAAGTTAGCCTCCTCTGAACTGCTATCCGAAGCTTCCTCTCCTTCTTCATCATCCCAAGTCGCTGCAAATACCTTCTTCGCCTTTTTCTTTTCTTTGTTGTTTTTGAGAAGTGGGCATTTTGGTTTGATGTGGCCAGGCTTGTTGCAGTTATAACACGTCAGTTCATTATCGGAATTTTCGAAATCTTTTGACCTATTGCCCTTTGTTTTCTTCTTTCGTGGCTTGAATCTAGACCATCTTCTAAGATTATTGACAGCCATTGCCAGCTCTTCAATTGGATCTTCTTCATCGCTTTCTTCTTTACTCTTTAAGGCAATCGTCTTCTTCTTTGGTTCGGAGTTGTTGCGTTCTTCCTTTGCTTTTAACTCAAGCTCATATGTCATCAAGTTGCCAATCAACTCCTCCATGCTTAGTTTGTTCAGATCTTTCGATTCTTGGATTGCTGTGACTTTTGCCTCAAAGTTCATTGGTAAAACTCGTAGCACCTTCCTCACAAGCTCTACCTCAGTGAAGACCTTCCCAAGCGCTCTAGCGTTGTATACCAAGGTTGAAAAACGTCCAAACATGTCTTTTATGCTCTCGCCTTTGTCCATCACAAAGTTTTCGTATTCGTTGCTGAATAGGGCTAGACGAGACTCCTTGACTTGAGAAGTTCCTTCGTGTGTCACCTCCAAAGTATGCCAGATTTCCTGTGCTGTTGTACAATGAGAAATTCTATTAAATTCATTTTTATCAAGAGCACATATCAAAACATTCATGGCTTTATCATTTGTCGTTTTCAATCTCTTATCGTTAGCATCCCACCTATCCTTAGGTTTAGGAATCTCAGTACCACCAACGATTATAGTGGGAGGTTTATAGCCAGTTTCAATAATATCCCAAACATCATAATCAACGGAACTAAGATAAATACTCATCCAAACTTTCCAATAAGCATAATCGTTCCCGTTAAACATGGGTGGCCTAGCAATAGATTGCCCCTCAGAAAAAGCATTATTTTGTAGACTCATGACTCTAGAGTTAAATAAATATACCGGGCTCTGATACCACTTGTAGGATCTAGATTAACCCTAGAGGGGGGGGTGAATAGGGTTATAGCAAATTTCTCGAATTAAACACAGAAATATAATAGCAGAAATAAATATGCTGAAAAGTAAATCACACACAAAATTTACCCAGCTTCGGCAACCCCTGCCTACTGCTGCATTCACAGATTTTATTAGAATTAAACAGTATCACACTTACAAACACTCTACTAGACTCGCAGACCCTTTTGCTCCCGCTCACAAACACTCTACTAGACTTGCACACCCTGCTCCCGCCTATAGAGTTTCGCTTACTCGCAAACACTGCTCCCGCCTATAGAGCTTTGCAAACTCGCACACTCTGCTCACAGAACTAATTCAAAATAGACAATCTGACACTACCTAAACCTAGGTGGTGATTTACTAATTCTTTGATTCGTAAAATAAAAAATAATAATTTAAAAACAATAGAAAATAACCCTAAAACTAATTAACAATATAAAGCCTTATTAAAAAAAATAAAACCCCCTTTTTTTTTTTAATAAGCCCAGCCCACTCCCTTATTTCACCCGATCCTTTTGTTCGTGAGAATGATGGCGGCTTCGTTCTGTTTAGGGCTTTGTTCCTTTTGTTCCAGTTAGGGCTTCGGCTCTTTGTTCCAATTAGGGCTTTGGTTTCTTCAATCGATCTGAGATATGTTGCCCTAGCTCGCTTCTTCTCTGATGGTTGACTATCGCTCGTTTGCAGTTGCTCGATCGAGTTCGTTGTTTGTGAATTCGGTATGTACTGTCTCCTTTTGCTTTACTAAGTTGATACTTGAACTCGATGATTTCATTTGCCAGTGATGATTGGGTTATATATGCGTTCGAATTCGTGTTTGAATTTGTCAATTTGTTTATCTTGTCCACTCGATTACACTTGGATGCTTGTGATAAAATCCGATTTTGTCAATTTCGTATTTTTGATGCTTGGCACACACGGTTTTGATTTTTGACTGGTTCACAATTGGTTTCGGCCTTTGAATTTGTGTTGGTTGACTATGGCCGTGAATCTCTCTGTTGACCCGATTGCAATATGCTTTGAATTCGAGACATTTGTTCACCATGTGCTTTGAGATGATTGACTTGCTTTGAAAATTCTCTGTTCTGTTGATTTCGTGATGAATTTCTCGGCTATGTTCTTGACTTTTCTGTGCATTACATTGATGATTTTGGCCTTGACCTGGTTCGATTTGCTTGGCTGTTTGATCATTTCTTGTTGTACTTGGCTTTGACTTAATTTTTTTAAAACTACTGTCACATTTGGCTTTGGTCATTTTTGAAATTTTGATCAGCCTGTACTTGTGCATTTGCATCATGTATATATATATATATATATATATATATATATATATATATATATATATATATATATATATATGTGTGTGTTAGCTTTAATTTTGGTCACTTGATCATCTCTGTTGATTGCCTTGTAAAATTTCATGCTGCTTCACCAAATTGCATTTGCCACACTTGTGTTCCCTGTTATCAACTGGACTTGATTATGTTTTGATTCAAAAACTTCTGTTCACTTGCATGTATTGTTGGTTCATTGTGATATTTGTTTGTTGCAGTCCATATTCTTTTGTGTCTGCACTTGTGAACTTTGTGGTTTTGAGCATTTGCACATTTGTTCACCTGCACTGTTGCCTTGTTGACTGCATTACCATACTCTCTGTAGTCTTCATTCATGTTGCTGTGCAGCAGCTATGCCTTACTTGTCTCTGCTCCATCCTGGTTGCTTCCCTGACCTTGTATCATTGAGTTTCACTGCCATAAGTCGTGCATGTGTGTTGTAGTTGTTTATATGAACTTCATCACTTCAGTATTGCGTTGTTTTCACCTCTGGCCTGTTGTGTTCCTGTGTTTGGTCACTGATGCATTCATGTACACTGCATTCATGTTCAAAGACTGCTACTTGTTTTTGTACCCTTTGTTGTTCATCTGTATTGTTGCATTGTATTCTGGTCATTTGCACTTGCAGTTGGTTCATTTGCTCTTAGTATACTTCACATGCACAGTTTTTAACTTAAGTTGCATCTGTGCATATATATTGATGTTGCAGTCTTCAATGTACTGGTGACATGTGCATTGCTTCATGTTGCCTTCAGTAGCTTCACTGTTGCATTTGTATCACTGTTTCATTGTTGCTGTACTGATCCTATGTTCATGTTCTTGCAGTCTTCATGACTGTACTGTTGCAGTCGAGTTGTATTCATGTACACTTGCGGCTTGAACTTGAACTGTTTGTAGTCAATTGCTTTGTCTATTTGCCTTCAGTTGAACCTATCTTAGGTTTGACCTTGTTTTTGATTTCTGTGCTTTTGTTTGATTTTTTGCACACGAGTTGGCGAGGCAGTGCACACGTATACGAATGTACACGTGTGTACTGCAGCTACTTATAGTTACCTGTCCCTGATAAAAATACTGATATGCACAGATATTGCACAGTCAAAAATGATGACGAACAACCCAAATAACTGAGGCAAACAATGTTTTCAAAATCATCGTTTCTTTCAAATTTCAAAAATATTTCTCTTTCAATTTTACTGCGTTTGAAAATATTTTTGCAGATTACTCAGATGCTGGATTCAAACCGGAATGCAGTTGAAGACAAAATACGAGTGTGAGTGATATGTAGTGAGGTTAACTGTAAATGTGAAATGTGATGTGATTGTAATCAAAGTTGTATAGTTATAGTGAGAGATTTAAATTGTACTATTCAAAAATTGTAATAAATATTTGTTTGAATAAAAATTCCTGTTTGAATTCAAAATCTGTTTAACTTGTTCTGTTTGAATTCAAATTCGAATTCTGTGTAATTTAATTTTATTCAACAAATATTTATTTAATCTATGAAAAAAAAACAAAATAGTACATTACCAAATACATACTATTCAAAATTGTAATAAATATTTGTTTGAATAAAATTTCTGTTTGAATTCAAAATCTGTTTAACTTGTTTTGTTTGAATTCAAATTCAAATTCTGTGTAATTTATTTTATTCAACAAATATTTATTTATTCTATGAAAAATAGTACATTAACAAATACATTTAAATGAATGTATATATGTTTATTATCATCAAACAAAAATCATATAGCGCAAAGCGCATATTCAACATTTATAACTTTATTTTAATATCAATTAATATTCAAACTTAAGTTAAAATATATTTAACAAATAAAACATTTATCTTATGTATTTAAAATCATTTATTTATTTTATTAAATAGCTTTGAAAAGCTTAATTCAAAAATAAATCATAATTTCTCAATTTCAAAATATTAGAAAATTAGAGAATATGCAATATTAATTTAATTTAAAACCAAACTGATCTATTTAAAATATATATAAATATATATACATATTATAAATAGAAAACAATTTATTAGCTTATTAAAAAATAAATTCACTAATTAAATATTTAATAAAAGAAGATTATAAAATCAATTCAAATTTATTTACAGAAATTATCAAATCAATTTAATTTTTAAACACAGATTATTAAATTTATATTGTCCAAATTCCCGAGATATCACAATCCTTCCCTCTTAAAGATTAAAACAAAGTTAATTTAATAATCTCATTAAAGATTAAATTTTAAAACACAACATATGTTAATCATATGCTAATAACCAAAGCAATCAATTCACGTAATCAAAACAAATCTAACTATCTAGAAAAAATTCTGAATAGAACTCCCACGAGTTTCCCCGGTATAAATATCGGGATTGTAATATCCCGGAATTTTGGACAATATAAATTTGATAATCTGTGTTTAAATCTATATTGAATTGATAATTTTTGTTAATAAATTGGATTTGATTCTATAATCTTCTTTATTTAAATATTTAATTTGTGAAATTATTTTTAATGAGTTAATAAATCTATTTTCTATTTAATAATGTATATGTATTTGTATATATTTTAAATAGATAAGTTGTTCTTAATTAAATTAGTATAGCATAATTTTAATGTTTAAAAAAAATGGAAATTTTGATTTGTTTTTAAATTTAAACTTTTCAAAAATATTTAATAAAATACTATATTATTTTAAATATGAGATAAATGTTTTATTGGTTTAAAATTCATTTATTTTATTCAAGTTTGAATATTAAAATAAGTTACAAAATATTTATGTTATTCTTTTTAAATTATTAATTGATAATTTTGATTTGTAAATTAATTTGAAATTTAAAATTCAATTTAATTTATGAAACATGCAGTCATTAAGTTACAAACTCTTTTATAAATTTATCTTAAAAGTTTCTTTTTCAAAAGATTAATATGTATGTTGTTTTATTTATTTTAATACTTTGCTTATTCTTTAGAAATTTATTTAAATACATAACTAAGTATAAGAACTAGTTAACTAAGTTTAAACATTCATTAAGCTTAAGTTTTCTTTAACATTTAATTAAGATAACAAATCATTTTAAAGAGACATGTGTAAGCATCTTAAAATCCTAAATGAACATGTGTTATGAATTTGAACATGAGAATTTACAAGTGTCAAGTTTATATCCTTTATTTTTCTTTGTTTTTAATAAATCATAAATTTAAATTATAAAACATTTTATTTACTCATTTCTTTCCTCTTCTCATTTTTCATTTCTAAAACAAAGAAATCTGAAAATCCTGCACAACAATTCCCTACAAATCATTCTCTGTAAAATATTTTCAAAATGCAAAGCTTTTTCTTCAAGCTGTGAATAACTCCTCAAACCTGCAAATTCAAATGCCTAGCAAAAAAACTTCTATTCAACTCCTCTTTTCAAAAATACAAACATGCAATTGAATCTGGAAAGGGAAAAGACCTGCATTAATTCATTTTTTCAAAATTCTGGAACATACAAATTACATCAAATTGAAGCCTACATTTCAATTTTAAGCATGAAGGTCTGCATTCATGTTTTCAAGACAATCTGGATCTGAAACTACAAATACAAGTTGCATCTGCGTTTAAGCAACCTGCATTTTTCTGGAACAGGCAATTGAATCTGGGCTCTGCAAATATAAGTGAGTAACTTTTCTTTTAAAAACTTAAGGTTATAGTTTATTGCATGTTAAAATAAATAAATGTTCATGTGTTCAATACTTACTGTCTGATATATGCATGCTTAAATTGCTATGTCCTGTTTTGTTTCCTAGTTCAAGTTAATAGTTAAATTCTTATATCTTAAATTTGTCTGTGTTAAATTTGACAATTCAAATAAGATGGTAGACTTGTTTTATAGTTTAGATTTTAGGATTTTTTTAAGGTAAAATTTAAATTTAACTTACTGGAATAAGTAAAAGAGCATAGAAAATTTTATAAGTAAATATATAAAACATTTCAAATCAATGTTTTAGGAGTAGGACTCAAAACATCAAGTGAATGTATGAATTTTAAATCAAAAATTACTATTTATAATACTGTAAACAAAGAACAGTTTTAAATTACAGTATTATACATATTTGACAAACACTGTGGATATTGGCATTTGTTTGGATTGAATTTGCTTCTGAAGATGGTGTAACTATCCAAGATTTGTAGGAAAATTACTAAGTGGATTAAATTTCTAATTTGGGTTTTTATTTGGGATTTAAAGTATAGAACCCTAGTTTACAGGGTTTAGGAAAAATTTGGTGTTGTGGCTTCTTGAATGAATCGAGTTCAGATATACTTTGGGTATTGATAGATGATGGGTTGATGGAGTAGTCACTGGAGTATGGATTGATGATGGTTGGGAAGAGGAGAATTGGATGTTGACAGGTTAGAACTGAGGTGGGAAAGTGTTTCCGGGTTTTTGGGTTTTAAAACTTGAATTTAAATTCAAGTTGAATTCTGGATTTTGGAGTGTTGAAGTGTGATGTGGGGATTGTGGTCGATGGGGGATGGCCAGAGGTGATGGTCAGAGGTGGCCGGAGATGGTTTAAGAATGCACGGAATGGAGTTGTGCAGGTTGTGGTGTTTTTTTAGTTGCAGGTTTTTGTCTCGGGATGGTCTCTGGATTATTGAGTGGAAACTCGAAGTAAGCAGGGTATTCACTCGAAGTCAAATGGGGGGGGGGTTGAGTGTATTTATGTTTCAGGTCTTAACAAAACAGAAACCTGTTCTGTTTTTAGAAATTTAAAAAGTCAAGTTTAAATTGAATCTGAAAATTTAAATTAGGATTTAAACCTGAATCTAAAGATGAATTCAAATAGTTTGAATTCTGATTTTGAAATAATTTGAATTAAGGAATTCAAGTTTGGTTCTAAAAAAAAACAGAAACAGGAAACCTGTTTCCAGATTTATAAAGTTTGAAATAAATGCTAACTAAAGTTTTAACTTAGGATTTTAAAAATGAATTCAAATATGAATTCAAATAAGTTTGAATTCTGGTTTCTTTGAAATAATTTAAATTCAGAAAATTTCAAAGTTTGGTTTTTAAATAAAAATAGAAACTGTTTTCTATTTTTAAATGTAAAGGTAAAGTTTAAATTGCAAGTGGAGATTTAAACTTAGTTTTTAATCTGAAATTTGGATATGAATTCAAATTTGTTTGTCAGAGATTTAAATTCATTTATGTTTTTAAATTTAAATTTGATTTCAAGCTCACAAGTGTAAATGCATATATGTTATGAATTTGAATTGAAAGTTTAAATATTTAAATTAGAAATTCAAAATGAATTCAAATCTGAGTTTTAAAACCTGGAATAAAATTCAAACTTCAGATTTTTAAATAAAGGTTTAAATTTAAATTGCTTTTGAATGATTAAATGATTTGCATTTGAATTGAGGGTGTAGATTGTAGGAAGAATTTTAAAGAGTTAAAACCAAAACGAGTTTGGAAGTTGTATTTCAATTTTGAAATTTTAAAGTAATTTTAAATTGATTTGAATTTAAATTAAATTTGTAATTTAAATTGTTTTAACTTATTAATAAGTAGATGTTTCTTTTAACATATATGATAAAAAGTTTTGAATTGTTTTAAAATCTTATTTAAGATGAATGAGTCTTAAATTAAAATGAAGTTAAATATTTAATAAGAAATGTTTATCTAAAAGATAAATAAAATTAAATGATTGGTAATTAAGATGAAAATTAATTATTTAATTAATAAATTATGTGGATGTTTAATTAAGTAATTAATGATTTTTAAGTTAATAAATTAGATTTGAGATTAATTAATTAAGGTTAATTAATCTATAATTAAGGATGATTAATTAAATTTTAATTTATGATTAAGATTTATTTAATCAAGTGATTAGAGATAATTTAGTTTTTAATTAACACTTAATTAATTAATAATTAAAGATTAATTAAATGATAATTTAATATTATTTAATTGATAATTAATAATGGTTAATTTAAGTTGATTCTTAATTAAGTGATTAAGAAATGTTAATGAGGGTCATTAAGTTAAGATTATTTAACAATTAATTAATGTGATTAATTTTGATAGTTAATTAGTTTGATTAATTAATAATAATCAATTGTTTATTACTTATGAAGTAATTAATGAATTAATTACTTAGTGTAATTAATTTGATTAATATGATTAGTTTAGATTAATTAAGTTAAAATTAATTTAAACATTTTTGGATTGTTTGATAATTACTTTATGTAATTTATGGATTTGTAATTACTTAAGGAGGTAATTAATTAATAATTACTTTATGTAATTAAAGATATTTATTATAGAAGTAATTTGATTTAAATTACTTTAGAATTAATCAAGGATTAATTGAGACAATTAATTAAGAATAATTAGTTGATGGATGAGTAATTAAAGCAGTTAATTACTGAATGGTTATTAATCATAGGTGATTAATATATATGTTGTTTAAATTGAAGATTAATTACTTATGTAATTAATTTATATTGAGAGATTGATTAAACATAATCAGAAATCATTAATTAATTAATTAATGATGTAATTTGGAATTGATTAATTAAGGTATAATTATTTGCAAGGGGTTTAAGTAATTAACTTGTGTAATTAAAATTAAATACTAATTACTTATTGTTATTAGAGATAGTTAATCAATAATGGTTAATTGAAATGAATATTAAGATAATAATCTATAGATTGATTTGTAATCAATTGATGGTTAAATTAAGCAGAATTTTAATGATGAAGTAATTAATTTAAATTAATTTGAGATTAAGTAATTAATTTAATTCATTTTAAATTAATTATGAATGGTGTGATCATTAGATAGTTGCTTATGATTGGTATTAATTGCCATGTATAGGTTGTAATCTCTGTTATGAGATGAGTTGTGTATGTGATATGGATGCATTGGTTGCTTTTGGATGTTAGTATAGATTATCTGATTTTGATATAAATTATCTATTGATAATGATAAGGTTGATTATCTATTGTGTTGTAAATTGTCTATCTATGTATATTTAGATAATGAATTGAATTGTTTTAAACTTAAAACAACTTGGACCTAAAAGACACGCTTTGGATTTCGATGAGACCGGGATCGGGTTTGCTACATTACAGCGTGATAGGGGGTTCTCGCCTTGCGTTAGGTGGCGAACGGGAGACTCTTACCCCTACATGCCCTCGGGGATTGTATAAGGTCTTGCGGCGTTGGTTGCGAGTCGAGAGGCTGGCCGTAAAAGCAAACCCGAGGTATCAATGTGAGCCACAGCGGGACTGGGATGGTTGAAAAGCCTACTGGTCGTGAGCCGTTGCTGATGGTTGAAAAGCCTAGGACGTCACAGTTGGTATCAGAGCGATAGGTTGAGTGAATACCTAGGCTCTGTAGTGGAGTCTATCTTGAGAGAGAGTATTTGTATTTTTAATATATATATATATATATATATAATTGGTTCTACCTATTTGTTGGATTACCCGTTCAGGTTTTTCCAATATAAGTTATAAAGGTAGATGGGGTAGAAGTGTGTGTAACACGACTACCATTGGTTGGAGTTTGATGGATGAGGTTGGAAGTGTATATGTCGAGACCGTAGACCTAATACCGTCTCGAATGAGTTCTGTTGTGATAAAAGATTTCATCGATCTCTGAAGGTAACTTGTTAAGGTTCGGAGTTCATCTTTGAAGTGCAGAATTGAGATGGGATCTGCCGGTTGGGCAGAAACAAGCAAATAAACGTGTCTTGATACCTCAGGAAGTAGTAGCTGCGTGATGAGATGCAGTGACTATGGATATTTCCGAAGATGTTTCTTTGGAACAAGAGTAAGAAGTGAGTCTGCCCAGTGATGTGGCTGAGTTTAGCAGAGTATTCTGAATTGGTAGGGAGTCTTCTGGCCGAGTAGTTTTTCTGAAGTGGAGTTCAAAAGCAACAAAGTGGATCCGTTTCTCTGGAAAATTGGCTAGGCCAGCATAAGCTGTTCTGCTTGGTAAAGAGAAAGCAGTTTTCTTTGGATTTAGGCTGAGTTGATCGCAAAAGTGACTTGCGATAGTATGTTCTCTTTTGTTTGTTGGACATTGTCTGGATGTCTTCTAGAAGTCAGAAGTTTGTTAGCATTTGGAGATCGAGTTTTCTTTTCAGGATTGGTACAGATGGTTCAGTTAGTAGATGGATGGTTCCTTGAGATAGAAGTTGGTGAAACAACTCAGGTTTAGGAGGTACATCTGAGTTTTCTTATGGATCTTTGGAACCATATTTCTGTGCTGGGTTGTCTAGTCTGTGCTTGTGTTCTTCGTCAGCATTTTCTTCTGTTTCGGATCAGAGTTGTGCAGCGGAAGCAGGGTGTGTTCTTGGTTTTTGAGTGATCTTGAGGAGATCATTGGATTGTTTTTGATTCAGTCTGTTTCTTTTGGAATCAACAAGAATTGAGCTGATTAGGAGTGATGTTGGTAGCCCAGGATCGTCCGAAGAGTTTTTATGGATAAGAGACAGAGAAATTTGGATTCTAGAATCAGAGATTTGATTTGAGATAAGTTATTCTCTGATCCATGGAGCTATAAGATTTGGAGGGTTTGAAGCTAGCTCCGAAGTGTTTTGGTTTCTTCTGTGTTGGGTAAGATCAGTGTTTGGTTTTCTAGAGTTGAATTGCCAGTTTGGATAACTGGGATTCAGGGTGTTTCACGTATCTCTGAGGGAGTACGTGTTTGATATTTCTGGTTGTAGAACCAGTAGTTTAGGATGGTTTGGTTGTTGAGTCAGACTCGTTTGTAGTCTGATATTCTGTATTGAATTGTTGTTAGGAGCTCTATAGCTTAGTAGTATTGATTGATTGGATTTTATAAAGCGAGTATCCCGATATATATATACCGGGGAAACTCGTAAAGTTTTATCCAAAATTCTTTTGGATAGTTAGATTTGTTCTGATTGTGTGAATTGGTTGTTTTGGTTATTGGCATACGATTAACATATGCTGTGTTTTAAAATAAAATCTGCAAATAGATTATTAAATTACCTTTGTTTTAAATTTCGGGGACGAAATTCTTTTAAGGGGGAAGGATTGTAATATCCCAGAATTTTGGACAATATAAATTTGATAATCTGTGTTTAAATCTATATTGAATTGATAATTTTTGTTAATAAATTGGATTTGATTCTATAATCTTCTTTATTTAAATATTTAATTTGTGAAATTATTTTTAATGAGTTAATAAATCTATTTTCTATTTAATAATGTATATGTATTTGTATATATTTTAAATAGATAAGTTGTTCTTAATTAAATTAGTATAGCATAATTTTAATGTTTAAAAAAAATTGAAATTTGATTTGTTTTTAAATTTAAACTTTTCTAAAATATTTAATAAAATACTATATGATTTTCAATATGAGATAAATGTTTTATTGGTTTAAAATTCATTTACTTTATTCAAGTTTGAATATTAAAATATGTTATAAAATATTTATGTTATTCTTTTTAAATTATTAATTGATAATTTTGATTTGTAAATTAATTTGAAATTTAAAATTCAATTTAATTTATGAAACATGTAGTCATTAAGTTACAAACTCTTTTATAAATTTATCTTAAAAGTTTCTTTTTCAAAAGATTAATTTGTATGTTGTTTTATTTATTTTAATACCTTGCTTATTCTTTAGAAATTTATTTAAATACAGAACTAAGTATAAGAACTAGTTAACTAAGTTTAAACATTCATTAAGCTTAATTTTTCTTTAACATTTAATTAAGATAACAAATCATTTTAAAGAGACATGTGTAAGCATCTTAAAATCCTAAATGAACATGTGTTATGAATTTGAACATGAGAACATACAAGTGTCAAGTTTATATCCTTTATTTTTCTTTGTTTTTAATAAATCATAAATTTAAATTATAAAACATTTTATTTACTCATTTCTTCCCTCTTCTCATTTTTCATTTCCAAAACAAAGAAATCTGAAAATCCTGCACAACAATTCCCTGCAAATCATTCTCTGTAAAATATTTTCAAAATGCAAAGCTTTTTCTTCAAGCTATGAATAACTCCTCAAACCTGCAAATTCAAATGCCTAGCAAACAAACTTGCATTCAACTCCTCTTTTCAAATATACAAACATGCAATTGAATCTGGAAAGGGAAAAGACATGCATTAATTCATTTTTTCAAAATTCTGGAACATACAAATTACATCAAATTGAAGCCTGCATTTCAGTTTTAAGCATGAAGGTCTGCATTCATGTTTTCAAGACAATCTGGATCTGAAACTACAAATACAAGTTGTATCTGCATTTAAGCAACCTGCATTTTTCTGGAACAGGCAATTGAATCTGGGCTCTGCAAATATAAGTGAGTAACTTTTCTTTTAAAAACTTAAGGTTATAGTTTATTGCATGTTAAAATAAATAAATGTTCATGTGTTCAATACTTACTGTCTGATATATGCATGTTTAAATTGCTATGTCCTGTTTTGTTTCCTAGTTCAAGTTAATAATTAAATTCTTATATCTTAAATTTGTCTGTGTTAAATTTGAGAATTTAAATAAGATGGTAGACTAGTTTTATAGTTTAGATTTTAGGATTTTATTCAGGTAAAATTTAAATTTAACTTACTGGAATAAGTAACAGAGCATAGAAAATTTTATAAGTAAATATATAAAACATTTCAAATCAATGTTTTAGGAGTAGGACTCAAAACATCAAGTGAATGTATGAATTTTAAATAAAAAATTACTATTTATAATACTGTAAACAAAGAACAGTTTTAAATTACAGTATTATACATATTTGACAAACACTGTGGATATTGGCATTTGTTTGGATTGAATTTGCTTCTGAAGATGGTGTAACTATCCAAGATTTGTAGGAAAATTACTAAGTGGATTAAATTTCTAATTTGGGTTTGTATTTGGGATTTAAAGTATAGAACCTAGTTTACTGGGTTAAGGAAAAATTGGGTGCTGTGGCTTCTTGAATGAATCGAGTTCAGATATACTTTGGGTATTGATAGATGATGGGTTGATGGAGTAGCCACCGGAGTATGGAAGTTGATGATGGTCGGGAAGAGGAGAATTGGATGTTGACAGGTTAGAACTGAGGTGGGAAAGTGTTTCCAGGTTTTTGGGTTTTAAAACTTGAATTTAAATTCAAGTTGAATTCTGGATTTTGGAGTGCTGAAGTGTGATTTGGGGATTGTGTTCGATGGGGGATGGCCAGAGGTGATGGTCAGTGGTGGCCGGAGATGGTTTAAGAATGCATAGAAAGGAGTTGTGCAGGTTGTGGTGTTTTTTTAGTTGCAGGTTTTTGTCTCGGGATGGTCTCGGGATTATTGAGGGGAAACTCGAAGTAAGCAGGGTATTGACTCGAAGTCAAATGGAGGGGGGGTTTGAGTGTATTTATGTTTCAGGTTTTAACAAAACAGAAACCTATTCTGTTTTTAGAAATTTAAAAAGTCAAGTTTAAATTGAATCTGAAAATTTAAATTAGGATTTAAACCTGAATCTAAAGATGAATTCAAATAGTTTGAATTCTGATTTTGAAATAATTTGAATCAAGGAATTCAAGTTTGGTTATAAAAAAATTAGAGAAACAGGAAACCTGTTTCCAGATTTATAAAGTTTGAAATAAATGCAAACTAAAGTTTTAACTTAGGATTTTAAAACTGAATTCAAATATGAATTCAAATAAGTTTGAATTCCGGTTTCTTTGAAATAATTTAAATTCAGAAAATTTCAAGTTTGGTTTTTAAATAAAAATAGAAACTGTTTTCTACTTTTAAATGTAAAGGTAAAGTTTAAATTGCAAGTGGAGATTTAAACTGAGTTTTTAATCTGAAATTTGGATATGAATTCAAATTTATTTGTCAGAGATTTAAATTCATTTATGTTTTTAAATTTAAATTTGATTTCAAGCTCACAAGTGTAAATGCATATATGTTATGAATTTGAATTGAAAGTTTAAATATTTAAATTAGAAATTCAAAACGAATTCAAATCTGATTTTTAAAACCTGGAATAAAATTCAAACTTCAGATTTTTAAATAAAGGTTTAAATTTAAATTGCTTTTGAATGATTAAATGATTTGCATTTGAATTGAGGGTGTAGATTGTAGGAAGAATTTTAAAGAGTTAAAACTAAAATGAGTTTGGAAGTTGTATTTCAATTTTGAAATTTTAAAGTAATTTTAAATTGATTTGAATTTAAACTGAATTTGTAATTTAAATTGTTTTAATTTGTTAATAAGTAGATGTTTCTTTTAACATATATGATAAAAACTTTTGAATTGTTTTAAAATCTTATTTAAGATGAATTTGAGTCTTAAATTAAAATGGAGTTTAATATTTAATAAGAAATGTTTATCTAAAAGATAAATAAAATTAAATAATTGGTAATTAAGATGAAAATTAATTATTTAATTAATAAATTATGTGGATGTTTAATTAAGTAATTAATGATTTTTAAGTTAATAAATTAGATTTGAGATTAATTAATTAAGGTTAATTAATCTATAATTAAGGATGATTAATTAAATTTTAATTTATGATTAAGATTTATTTAATCAAGTGATTAGAGATAATTTAGTTTTTAATTAACACTTAATTAATTAATAATTAAAGATTAATTAAATGATAATTTAATATTATTTAATTGATAATTAATAATGATTAATTTAAGTTGATTCTTAATTACGTAATTAAGAAATGTTAATGAGGGTCATTAAGTTAAGATTATTTAACAATTAATTAATGTGATTAATTTTGATAATTAATTAGTTTGATTAATTAATAATAATCAGATGTTTATTACTTATGAAGTAATTAATGAATTAATTACTTAGTGTAATTAATTTGATTAATGTGATTAGTTTAGATTAATTGAGTTAAAATTAATTTAAACATTTATGGATTGTTTGATAATTACTTTATGTAATTTATGGATTTGTAATTACTTAAGGAGGTAATTAATTAATAATTACTTTATGTAATTAAAGATATTTATTGTAGAAGTAATTTGATTTAAATTACTTTAGAATTAATCAAGGATTAATTGAGATAATTAATTAAGAATAATTAGTTGATGGATGAGTAATTAAAGCAGTTAATTACTGAATGGTTATTAATCATAGGTGATTAATATATATGTTGTTTAAATTGAAGATTAATTACTTATGTAATTAATTTATATTGAGAGATTGATTAAACATAATCAGAAATCATTAATTAATTAATTAATGATGTAATTTGGAATTGATTAATTAAGGTATAATTATTTGCAAGGGGTTTAAGTAATTAACTTGTGTAATTAAAATTAAATACTAATTACTTATCGTAATTAGAGATAGTTAATCAATAATGGTTAATTGAAATGAATATTGAGATAATAATTTATAGATTGATTTGTAATCAATTGATGGTTAAATTAAGCAGAATTTTAATGATGAAGTAATTAATTTAAATTAATTTGAGATTAAGTAATTAATTTAATTCATTTTAAATTAATTATGAATGGTGTGATCATTAGATAGTTGCTTATGATTGGTATTAATTGCCATGTATAGGTTGTAATCTCAGTTATGAGATGAGTTTTGTATGTGATATGGATGCATTGGTTGCTTTTGGATGTTAGTATAGATTATTTGATTTTGATATAAATTATCTATTGATAATGATAAGGTTGATTATCTATTGTGTTGTAAATTATCTATCTGTGTATATTTAGATAATGAATTGAATTGTTTTAAACTTAAAACAACTTGGACCTAAAAGACACGCTTTGGATTTCGATGAGACCGGGATCGGGTTTCCATATTTGGGTATTCGAAAACCACATCGGTTCCAAATAATGTTAGGTCGTTAACCCAAGTGGAGCGAGTGAAGTCTCGAGGTGTAAGGGTTATACGTCAGTATAACTCTGTGGGAAATTCCGTAATGAGTTTGACGGAATAGTACTTATAGATTCGAGATGGTGGTTTATAGTGCAAGGGTTATTGTCGTTAACTCTGAGGGTGATTCCAATATGAGTGTAACGAGATAATGCCTTCAGTTTCGTTCGAACCCGGAACGAACTTGTATGGATTAAATGCTTTCAGAACATCGTTAGGTGGACGATGAGCATTCTAAGTGATATGTCCTATAAAGGTAATCGTAGCCTCAAGCCTCATCAACCGGGAATGGATAAAACAGGGGAGGTGCAGCAAAGCTTCGTGGGTCGCACCCACTGGAGAGTAAGATTTACCCCTGTCTAGAGGTCCCTTTATATTTCGGCTGTGTGGACGGTTGATCATTACAACCGTCGGGGTTGTCTTATTCGAAACTGTTCAGTAAGGAAAGGGTCCGGCTTTGTGTTGCAGGGGATTGGGAGTAATCCTCTGTACGGTGATCCAGGCCACATACTGTGATGGACGGTACCCCAGTAGCCCTGCCATTGTATGGAATCCAAAACCCAATAAGTGCCAACGATTTTGATTGTATTACCCACTTTTGTGGCTAGTAGCTGGAATTTAATAATGTAACAATTTCAGCTATTTCTTATTTCTTTGAAAACCCTAGACCCTATTATAATATCATCAGATTTCCTATCAAATGTTTTGGTTAGCGTAAGGTAAAAACTTTTGCATGTTTATGTGTGGGAAGTCTTACGTGATACCTTTCTTTCAAAAGGTTTTTCAAAGTTAAGCAACTTTAACCTGTTACTCACACCAGACCCATGTCTGACCCGGAGTTATTTCTGTTTTTTCTTTAACTCTTGGGTACTCAAATTTTTATGAGTAGTCAAGAGAATTCAGGTTAGGATTCAGGTTAGCTTTGACGAATTGTGGAGGAGTAATGGAGCAGGAGGCTTCTGCGTATAGATATATAGTTCCACTGTGTTGGTATCTCTGAGTGTTTCTGTATTATAATTGAGTTGTAATAACTAGATAGGTGTTTATAACTGTCTAGTATATGTTGTATATGTCTGTGTAACTCTGATATTTGATGTACACTATGTAATA
The DNA here is from genome assembly GCA_030765085.1 of Allium cepa. Taxonomy (NCBI): domain Eukaryota; kingdom Viridiplantae; phylum Streptophyta; class Magnoliopsida; order Asparagales; family Amaryllidaceae; genus Allium; species Allium cepa. Next base: position 877,895,681 of record CM060931.1, on the reverse strand, counting down.
CTTATGTTATTAATATAATTTATTCGTTCCGCTGTTGAGATTCTTGTGTTGTTTCTTCTTTTTCTTCTTTCTTTTCTCTTTTATATCCCTTTCTTTATTAATTGATGATGCGATTTTCTGGGACTGGAAAGTCGGGTCGTGACAGGGATACTCACTCTAAAGAATCCAAACAATCAATATTACTAGGCTACAGAGCTCTAGTCTATCTATAACTACAACTCTAAACAGGATATCAAGTTACTGACGAGTCTGACTCAACAACCAAACCACCTGAACTGCTGGTTCCAAAAGCAGAGATAGATCATACACGTACTCTCTTAGAGACACGTGAAACATACTGAATCCCAGTCATCCAAACCGACAATTCAACTCTGAAGACCAAGCATTTATCTTACCAGAACACAGAAGAAACCCAAAACACCTCGGAGCTAGCTTCCAAAACTTACCAAAACTTATATCTCCTTGGATCGGAGAAAAACTTAACCAAAACCCAATCTCCGACTCCAGAATCCAAATTCCTCCGACTCTTATCCATAAAATTCTTCGGACGATCCTGGACTATCAACATCCCTCCTGATCAGCTCAACCATTGCCGATGCCTCTAGAAACAGATTGGATCAAAACAACCCAACACAATGATCTCCTTAAGATCAATCCAAAACCAAGAACACCAACTCTACTCCACAAACATCAGAAGACTAACTTACTTCTCCTATCCGGAAAAGACAAAACAAAAGCACTCCCAAACTACTTCCGCTGCACAACTCTTATCCGAAGTAGAAGAAAATGCTGATGATGAGCACGAGCACAGACTGGACAACACATCCCAGAAATATGGTTCAACAGATCCATAAAGAAAACTCAGAAGTTCCTCCGAAACTTGAGTTGCTTCACCAAGTCTATCTCTAAGAATCATCCTTTCACTAAACTGAACCACCGGTAGCTCTCCTGGAATCCAAATCGAAAAGAAAACTCGATCTCCAGATGCAGACAAACTTCTGACTTCCCTGAAGACATTCGGACAATCTACAACTACCCAAGAGAACACTCAACTATCGCAAGTCACTTTTGCGATCAACCCAGCCTAATATCCCAAAGAAACTGCTCTCTCTCTCTCTACCAATCAGAACAGCTTATGCTGGCCTAGCCAATCCACCAGAGAAATGGGTCTACTCTGCTTCTTTAGAACTCCCCTTCAGAAAAACTACTCTGCCAGAAGACTTCCTGCCAACACAGAACACTCCGAGCTGCACTACTAACACCAATGCCAAAGAATTCCTAATCCAAAGCTCTTCGAGAAACTCGGACATCAAAGCAAATAGAAACACCCTGCTGGACTCAGCCACATCACCAAAACAAACTCACTTCCTTACTCTTGTTCCAAAGAAACATCTTCGAAAACATCCATAATCACTGCATCTCATCACGCAGCTACTACTTCCTAAGGTATCAAGATTCCATCACTCACCTGCTTCTGCCCAACCGACAGATCCAAACTCAACTCATCTAATTCTGCACTTCAAAGATGAACTCCGAACCTTAACAGGTTTCCTTCAGAGATCGATGAAATCCTTCATCACTGCAAAGCTCACTCGAGACGGTATTAGGTCTACAGTCTCGACAGATACACTTCGAACCTCATCACTCAAACTCCAACCAATGGTAGTAGTCGTGTTAACAAACCACTACCTCATTTACCTATATATCTTCTATTGGAAAACCCGAACGGGTAACCCAAAAAATAGGTAGAAATATATATATATATGTATATATATATATATGTATATATATATATATATGTATATATATATATATATATTAAAAATACGAATACGCTCCCTCGAGAAAGACACCGCTCCAGAGACTAGGTATTCGCTTAACCTAGCGCTCTGATACCACCTGTAACGACCCGACTTTTTCTCCATAGAAAATTGCATCATCTTGAAGAAAGAAAGGGATAGAAAAGAGAAAAGAAAGAAGAGAAAGAAGAAAAAACATCAGAATCTTAACAGCGGAACGGATAAATTATATTAATAATATAAGTATTACATAGTATACAACAATTATCAGAGTTACACAGACAATACAACACATACTAGACAGTTATAAACACCTGTCTAGTTATTACAACTCAAAACACAATACAGAAACACTCAGAGATACCAACACAGCGGAAAACTATATATCTATACGCGGAAGCCTCCTCCTCCATTGCTCCTCCACAATTCGTCAAAGCTAACCCGAATCCCTTGGCTACTCGTAAAAATTTGAGTACCTAAGAGTTTAAGAAAAACAGAAATAAAATCCAGGTCAGACATGCGTCTGGTGTGAGTAGCAGGTTAAAGTTGCTTAACTTTGAAAAACCTTTGAAAGAAAAGGTATCACGTAAGACTTCCCACACATAAACATGGAAAAGTTTTTACCTTATGCTAACCAAAACATTTGATAGGAAATCCGATGATATTATAATAGTGTCTAGGGTTTTCAAGCAAAATACAGAAATGGCTGGAATGCTTACATCTCACGTTCCAACATAGTTGGGCACAACTAATACGTACGACACTTATTGGATTTTGGATTCCATCAATGACAGGGCTACCGGGGTACCGCCCGTCATAGTACGTGGCCTAGACCACCGTACCAAGGATCACTACCAATCCCCTACAGCATAAAGCCGGGACCATTCCTTACTGAACAGTTCCGAACAAGACCACCCCGTAGTTGTGATCAACAACTGCACTACAAAGCCGAAATAAAAGGGACATCTAGACAGGGGTAAATCTCATCCTACTTGGGCATGACCCACTTAGCCTTGTGCACCTCCCCTCTTTTAGCCATTCCCGGTTGATGAGGCTTGAGGCTACGATTACCTTTATAGGACATATCACTTAGAATGCTCATCGTCCACCTTACGATGTTCTAAAAGCATTCAATCCATACAAGTTCGTTCCAGGTTCGAATGACCATTGCACTCATTTTGGAATCACCCTCAGAGTTAACGACGATAACCATTGCACTCTGAATCTTCATCTTTACTTCAGATTCACAACCTACCGTTAATTTGGATTGATGTGGTTTTCGGATATCCAAATATGGAAACCCGATCCCGATCTCATTGAATCCAAAACGTGTCTTTTAAGGCTAAGTTGTTTTAGGATTTAAAACAATTCAATTCATTATCTATATACACACAGATAGATAATTCACATCACAATAGATAATCAACATTGTCATCATCCACAGATAATCCATATCAGCATTATAAACAAATAATCCATATCATCATCATAATGCAACCAATGCATCTATATCATATAACATTACTCATCTCATAGCTGAGATTACAAACCTTTCAAGGTAACCACTATCAATCATCCATACATAAGAAATGATCTATGATCACACCATCTATAATTAATTTAAAATGAATTAAATTAATTACTTCCATTTCTAATTAATTTAAAATGAATTAAATTAATTACTTCATCATTATAATCCTGCTTAACTTAACCATTAACTGATTACAAATCAATTGAATAATTACCATCTCATTAGTCATTTCAATTAATCATTACTGATTAACGATTCCCTAATTACAAAAAGTAATTATCTTTTAAATTAATTGCACAAGTTAATTATACTTAACACTTACAATAATTAACTTTTAATTACTTAATCAATTAATTAACTCAAGTTAATTACATAAATCCTTTATTAATTAATTACTTCATTTATTAATTATTCCTTAATTAATCAATTCTAAATTTACATCATTAATTTTATTAGTTAATGATTTCTAGTTTAATCAATCTCTCTATATAAATTAATTACCTTAAGTAATTAATCTAGCAGTTAAACCACACATATTAATCACCCTTGTTTAATAACAATCCAGTTATTAACTTCCCTTAATTACATTATAGAATAAATTACTACTTAGTTTATTATCTCAATTAATACCTTGATTAATTTTAAAGTAATTTAATCTAAATTACTTCCATAAATAAACATCTTTAATTACATCCAGTAATTATCAATTAGTTACTTCCCTAAGTAATTACAAACCTATTAGTTACATAAAGTAATTAATTATCAAATCATCAAATGTTTAAATTAATTAAACTTAATTAATTAACCTAACAAATCACATTAACCCAGTTAATTACGTGGTGTAATTAATTCATTAATTACTTCTATTAAATAATTAAACTTAACCAATTTTATAAATGATTATTATTAACTAATTAATATAATTAATTATTAAAATTAATCACGTTAATTAATTGTTAAATATTCATATTTAGTGACCTTTATTAACAATCCTTAATTTCTTTCTTAAGAAATTAACTTAGATTAATCATTATTAATTACAAATTAATTAATATTTGATTACCAATTAATTAATTGCTAACTATTAAATTAATTAAGTGTTAACTTTAACTTAATTAATCCTTAATCACTCGATTAACCAATTCTTAATCATTAATTAAAATCTAATTAATAACCCTTAATTACAGATTAATTAACCTTAATTAATTAATATTAAACCTTAATTAATTAATTTAAAAATTCTTAAGTACTTAATTAATCATCCATATCATTAATTAATTAAATAATTAATTACCCATCTAAATTAACTTAATAATTTAAATGAATCCAAATTCTTAAATTCTAATTTAATTTTAAAAAAACATTTCTTACTTATTTAAAGTATTTAAGAACACTTTGTTTAAAATTTACTTTCAATTTCACTTAAGATTTTAAAATGAATACAATTTTATCGGTTTAAAATTATATCACATATTCAAGACACATCCATTTTATAAATAAGTTTAAAAGAATATAAAACAAATTCACTTTAAACATTTTAAGTTATTTTAAAAAAAAAACCAAGTTCAATTTAAAAATTCCTTTTAATTTCAAATCTAAAATACAGCTTGAAACTTTTATTCCAGATTTAAACTTAAATCTTTTAAAAACTTTACCTACATTTTACATCTTCGTTTTAAAAATTCAAATCATTTAATCTTTTCAATGTAATTAAACAATTCAAAATTTAAACTTATTTTATTTTAAGAACTGATGTTCAAACCCAATTCCAGATTTCAAAAACGTAGATTTAAACTTATTTTAAATTTCTAATTTACCAATTTAAAACTTACATTTTTAAATCCAAACCCATATACTTTTATACTAAAAGTTTTAAAACCCAACTTAAATTTCAAAATTTAAATTAATTCAAATCTCAGATTCAACTACTTTGAATTCAGATTCAAATTCAGTTTAAACTTATTTTAAAATTTTCAGTTTACATTTAACTCTACTTTTAATTCCAAAACTGAAACAGGTTTTTTTTTTATTTATAACCAAACTTAAATTTTCAAAATTCAAATTATTTCAAAAATCAAGATTCAAACTATTTGAATTCAGATTCAAATTCAGTTTAGACTTATTTCAAAATTTTCAGTTTTCATTTAACTCTACTTTTAATTTTAAAACAGAAACAGGTTTCTGTTTTTTTATTTATAACCAAACTTAAATTTTCAAAATTCAAATTATTTCAAAAACCAAGATTCAAACTATTTGAATTCAGATTCAAATTCAGGTTTAAATCCTAAGTTAAATTCCAGTTTATATTCAAACTTTACTTTAAATTTTAAAAATAGAAACAAGTTTCTGTTTTGTTAATAAACCTGAAACAATCATTAACTCGAGCCTCCCCTACATTTACTTCGAGTCCAAAGTTCAATTGCTTTGAGTTAAATCTGAAATTCCCCGAGACCAACACGATGCCACCAAAAACTATAACCCAACATTCACCAGCATATCCACCATTGCCCTGTGCACCTGTACACTGCCTCCGGGTGCGACCTTCCCACGGTCGATATTCAACTCCTCAGACCATCCAATCAACAATCCGGTCAATACATGCACGAATTCAAAATCGCGACACATTCCCAAACCTAGAAACAAAACAGTACCAAAACAACCCAACCTGTCAACGCCACGTTCTCACGTCTCCGGCCACCGTTGCCACTACAACTTCGATGAAGCCTTCGACAACTCACCATCTACCAATACCAAAGAAATAGGTGAACTCGATCAACTATACGTGACAAACTGATCACTTCTTCCCTAACCCAAAAAACTAGGGTTACTGACTAACTCGATCAACCTCCATTGCCACGTTGATCTGCTCCATTATCAAGTATTTTTCCAACTTCCCAAACATCCTCGCATCAGCACAGCAAGTTACAGCCTTCCAAAACCTCGAGATTTCAAGAGATACCCAAAAACTCAATTTGGTTCAACTCAGAGATGCTTCTTTAAACCCAAACTAAAAATCTGGATTTTTGTTTTAAAAATCTAGTTTTTGATTAAGAAATCATTTTATAATCGGGAATTATGATTTACAAAGTTTTAAATTTCGACTTGTATCAAATTTTCTCTGCTGTTCTTGTTTTCCAGAGATATTCACTTACCATTTTGACGTAAGTACAATTTTAAAATGAATTTTATGATTAAACAAACAAGTTTGATTTGCATGTTAAGCTTCAACAGAGACAAGGTCAAAAGATTTGATTTTTTTTGAACAAAATTGAAAAAAACTAGAAGGTGAAAGTAGAGTATACAATGATGAAAACAACTTGTAGGCTAAACATGCATGTAAACACAGTAAATACCATACTTTTCACATTCATCTCAAATTAGTTATTATTCATCCAAAATTTACCTATTATTTTTTTTAAAAGGAAAGTTACTCACCTTTTTTAAACATGCAGAACAAAGCACAGATTTTTGAATAACCCTGAATCCTTTAAACTCTTGAATGATGCTGATGTTTTAAATTTGCTCCCTGATTTTGAACAACCTTTAAATCATTTGAAAACTTGCATTTTGTCTTGCATGTGCTTCCAAATTTAAGAAGAAGGAATGCAGGCTACAGATTGAAGAAAGTAAAATGCAGACTTTCTTGCTTTATTTCCAGATTTTTTTGAAAAACTGAATGCACGTTGCTAGCTTGATTTCCAGATTTACAAACTGACATGCATGCTTTTGAAAATGGATCAGGAATATGCATTTGAACAGGGGTTTTTGTATGAAGATAAATTCTGATTTGCATGCAGGAAAATGTTTTATAGGTTGCATCAGATTTTAGTTTGATTTGAGGATTGTTTAAAAGTAGAATGTTTTTAAGCAGGAAGAAATTTTCTTAGTTTTAGATTGAAGATGAGAAAAAGGAAAGGAATGGAAAAATGTAAGTTTATGTAATTTTTTATGATTTATTTTAAAATCAAAGAAAAATTAAAATTAAAATTTGACACATGGCTTAAATTTTACATTTGTCATCTTAAAATGATTATTGGTTTACATTTGTTATATTAGATCCTAAGATGTTTACACATGTATCTTTAATTATTTAGTATTTATAATTAAGGTTGATGAAAGTTTTAAACTAAATAAATTAGTTTCTAATACTTAGTTATATAGATAAATAATCAAAGAATAAACCAAGTATAATTATGAATAAAAACAATACATATATTAATCATTCGAAAATAATATTTTTAATCATTAAAAATAAATTTATAAAAGAGATTATAAATTACTTATTATTTAATGAATAAATGTTTCGTATTTTAGTTGTATTTTAAACTTCATATTCAATTTACAAATCACATTTATTAATCAATATTTTATAAAGAAATAAAACAAACATTTTTATAACATTATTTTAATATAAATTAATATTCAAACTTAAGTTAAAATATATTTAAACAAATAAAACATTAATCTTACGTATTTAAAATCATTTAGTTATTTTATTAAATAGCTTTGAAAAGATTAATTCAAAAATAAATCATAATTTCCCAATTTCAAAATATTAGAAAATTAGAGAACATGCTATATTAATTTAATTTAAAACCAAACTCATCTATTTAAAATATATATAAATATATGTACATATTATAAATATAAAACAATTTATTAGCTTATTAAAAGATAAATTCAATAATTAAATATTTAATAAAAGAAGATTATTAAATCAATTCAAATTTATTTACAGAAATTATCAAATCAATTTCATTTTTAAACACAGATTATTAAATTTATATTGTCTAAAATTCCGGGATATCACACAAATATTTCAAATATCAAAAAATTTATCTATTCGACTTATGTTCTACATTTATTAACAACGAATCAATCTCGTATTTAGTAACAAACATTTGTTAATTCGAATTTTATTATTAATTCCTTACAATCAATATCAAAAGGTTATATTGAAATTTGTTATTTAATATTGTATCTACTTTCATATCGTTATATTAGATTACTAAAGCATTAAATTTTATTTTTGACCATTTTAATTCAAAAATTATATTAAATTTAATAATTTAAAATTGATAAAATTACGGCTCGTGTAACGACCCATATTTTTTTACTGTTATATATTATTAAATGTAATGTAATTAATGAAAAAAATGGTTAAAAACATAAATTTAATGATTTTGAATGTAAGTATTGGATATGAGCTTGAATAAGATTTTGAAATAAACAAATTCTGAAAATTTAAGTAATGAGAGGTATTGGAAGGTAATGATATATATTGAAAGTGTTACAATCAATAAGTTAAATTAAAAGGTAGATGTTGAATTCAATAGATGCAAATAGAGAAATTGATTGTTAACTAAATTCATTTAAAATCTAATATTGAAATTTTTTGAATATTGAGAAATTAAATTGTTTAAATTTAATATTGTAAATTATTTGAATAATTGAATTCTGAATATAATATGATTGAAAATGATATCAAAAGTTGATGTAAATTTTATTTAAACAACAATGAAGATTATTAACATTTAAAATTGGATTTAAAAATGGATAATTAGAAATCGAAAATTTAATATTATAATCGAGACGTTAAAATAGCAATCCGAGGCACGGCCTCGGAATTCGACGAAACCAATTTCATGGGATCCATAATAGTGTAATATTATCGGATTTTAAATTTCGTAACGTTTGGAGTCATCGTTTGGTCATATGGAATAGAAACGCATTGAATTTAATATAGAAAATTTAATATTTTAATTCGATCCAAAAAGCTATCTTCCACATACGATCGAATTAGGCCTCGAAACATGTTCCATCGTGTTCGAAGTAGAGGTAAAGCATTATAAATGCCAGGCAGAACGCTTTGTTTGGATTTTATTTGGAAAAGATTAAAAATAATAATAAAATAATATGTTGCCGTTTATAAATACTCGTATCTTTGTACAATAACCCTAGCTATTACACCCGCACCTCCACTTTTTCTTAAATGGCCATGATCTTCTTCTCCCTCAAATTTCTTCAAATCCATAAGCTTTTTTGAAAAACTCTCAACTAGAAAATTGAGGAGCGTAGTGCAATCTACAAATCCAACGGTGATGATCTGATTTGGTGGAGCGTAGAGGCCTAGATTTTGCCGCGTTCATCATTTTTTCATGTGCGAATTTCACAGCCTAGGGGTGGCCGAGATTCTTGGGTTTAAGGCCGAAGGTGGAGTGCCCTGAGGCACGGCCGGTGGTGGCCTCCGATCGAGTTCCGGTCGATAGTCATGGCCGCGACACCAGTTGTTTGAACGAAGCTTTGGGTTCGATTAGGAGCATGGTTGCCTTGAGCATGCATAAGTGGGAAGGATGAGAGAACATGCGGCCTTGATCTAAAGTCTGGAAATGAACGGCCTTGATTTGTTAGGTGGTTACGAAATTTGTAAATTAATGAATTCGAATGTTTAAAATTGTATAATTCTTTCATACGAGGTAAGAACTAGACGAAACAAGCGGCATTGGAAGCGTCGCGACGAGCACTGCATCATGGAGTTGATTTGGAGGCGACTGAGAATAACTAAAATTTTAAGTTAAATCGAATGCGGTTTGATCTTATTTAAAATTGAAAACTCAAGGTGAGTGTTTTATAACGCTTACACGTACTAGAATATTTTATGCTAGTTAATTCGAAATTGTGAAGTGATAAAAATTTATTGGTCATTGTTTGATAAATTTAATTATTATTTGGATCAACTACTAAAAATTAAAATTGACAGCAAATTTTGAAATAGGAATTTAATAGCCAGTAAAACAACTGATTTTAATAACTATGAAATTTTTGTGAATTATGTTGACTGTTTGGATGACTGACTGCGATGGATGCTAACGGTTGATATTTTGGATGATTTGTATGTTTATTTATTCTGATATATATTATGATCACTCTGTATATTATTTACAGTGTATAAACGGTAAAATAAAATATTTGGAATAAATTAAGAAATAGGTTGAAATGATATATACATGAAAAAACCATCACTTGGCCATAGGATAGAAAAATATATACGGACACTGGATTGGTGAAATTAAACGATTTCAAATTTTTGATTTGAAATTTATTTAAACGATTTTGATTTAAAAGAAATAAAAATCAAATTTATAGAAATCAAATTATTTTCGAACTTGATCCCTGAATGTCGAAATTTAAATTTGGTAATCGAAATTGTTTAAATAATCGAAGTTGATATTTTGAAGTTATAATCGGAGAATAATTTAAATTTTTGGAAATCGATTTGTTTCGAAAGATTGAACTGTTATCCGAACTTTGAATATTTCTAAGTAAGAGTGATATAAAAATGATATTTCGAAATTGGGCTTGGAATTGAATTATATTTGAAGATTGGGATTTTAAACTGAATATTGAAGGATAATTTTAAACGTTTTGAATCAATATTTTGAAAATCGAGCTTGAAGTTGGTATAAATTGAAATTGAATTAATTAGATTTGATAGAGGAATTGATTAAATTTGAAATCGAAGCTAAAATTGATTCGACTTGAAATCGAAATCGAATCGATTGAATGGAAATTGGAATATATATGAATTGGGAAGTGGAATTGAATCGGTTTGACTTTAAAACTATTTTCAAATTAATTATTTAATATAAACTATTTGAAAGTTATCTTCTTAAGTACACAAATTATTTTGGTTTTCCAAATTATTTTGATATATAAAGCATTTTAATACTTAAGCTGTGACATCCCGGAAATTTGGGGCAATATCAATTTAATAATCTACATTAAAAATTAAATTGATTTGATAATATTTGTTAATAATAATTTAAATTGATTTAATCATCTTCTTTAAAATAAATATTTAACTGATAATTTTTTCCTTTAAAGGTTAATTTAAATTGTTTCTATTTATAATGTATATATGTATATATTGGTATATATTATAAATAGATAAGTTTTGTTTTAAATTAATAAATAAAGTTATATTTTCTAATTCTATTATTTTTGATAATTTGGAAATTTAAAATTGAATAAATAATAATATGATTTTAAAAAATACTCAAGATAAATTTAATTTGTTTAAAAATAAATAATAATAAGATTTGTTTTGTTCTTTTTACTTTAGCTTTATAAAATAAATAAATTATTTATGTAGTGAATTTATTTTAATAATGAATTTTATGTAAACAATAATAATAATATAATAACTTAACAATGAATTTTAAATAAATAGGAATTGTTATTTTAAACCTATGTTTTGGAAAATTAAGATTTGTAAGTTTAGAAGTAAAATAAGTCTTATAACAAAGATTTATATAAGTTTAAAATAATAAGTGTAATAATAACAAGCACTTGTATTAGAAACAAAATTTAATACATAAGTGAAGTTTATAATTAATAACTAGAATAAGCTAAGAACAAAAGTAAGATATAATATGCAGGCAAGTAGTAAAAGTAAAGCAAGGTTAGGAGACAAAACAAAGCAAAGTACATAAAATATGCAGGATAAAGAAAGAAAATGCAAAGCAAAGTTAAGAAAACAAATGACTAAAGAAATTTTTATAATGTGTATGTAAAATACAAAAGCATGTAATCATGTCTGTACAATAATTATGTTGGCAATTAAACAAAATAAAATAAAATGCTTATAGCTTGTAAATAAAGTATGCAGGCAAGTATATAGGTGTATAAAGTACAAAAGCAAATCAGGTAAGCTATGAAGACTGAAAATAAGATGCAAAGATAAACAAAAAAAAATATCTTTGTGCATGTTAAACATACAAGGAAGTTTGTAGAGCAAGCTAAAGTAAAGCAGTAGAATAGGATGCTGGCATAAGAAATGATAAAATTAGCTAAGTAGGGAACATAAGTACTTAAACATTTAATGCTAGCACAACTTAAGTCAATTCGAACTGTTTTAAAAATCAACTCAGCCCCTAATTAAAAGATTTTGCCTAATACAAACAAAAACAAGTAGTGTACCTGTATGTGCTTAACTCAGTTATCACCTCCCCTATAAACTTCTATATATACATGTCTTTCTTCTTTAGTTCGTTCAACATAACATAGTAAACTTAACATATACAAGTAGCATTTCTATTTTGTTTACTACTGAAGTATCATCAACAAGGCAAGAAGTTTTGGAAAGCTAAACAGTTTCCAGTTTTTAAAGTTTAAGCTGTTTCAATAACCAGGACGCTCTGTTCATTTTTACAAGCAATGATGAGTAACACTTTTAAATTTACTTAAGTTTTAAAATCTGTTGCATGTTGATATTTGGATGCTTAAGTATATGGTGTGAATATTTATTTAATCATTTTTCTCTAGTGTTTGTGTGATGGAAATTTTGTATAGTTCAAACTTGCAAATTCAAACTGCTTCCATTTTAAACTTGCTCTGTTTATTTTCAAAACTTTGGTGAGCAACATTCTTTTGATTGAACTAAATTAGTTGCTTTTGTATATCTAGAAAAAATGTTTATGTTGTAAATTGCTGATATGTTTATATGTGAAAGTGTGGATGTATACATCCTGTACAAATTTTGAGATGCCTCTGATTGTTTTTCCCCAGGTCAGAATGTGCAAACAAATGTTTATTTTTGCTCAAATCACAACCAGGATTGTAAATACAAACCAAGATGGCTTGTTTGTATAGGAATTTAACTTTAAAATTCTGTTTATGCTAAATCAACTTATCAATGTCACTGGAAACCAAAATGCTTGAGCAAACTTTAGACAAATTAAAATCTAAACTTTTTAATTTACGAATTCAACGATATATACTGAATTCTTATACTTTAATATGAATTTTAAAAAAAAATTATAATTTTTAGGATGGGCATTTAAGAGTAGTTCAGGAATGAATATAAAATGCAAACTTGGGGGTTTCTGGTGATCTAAGGGGATTGGGAGGTCGGGTTTGTGGCTGGTGATAGGGGAGTGACCAGAGGTGTTGGAAAAATAACCGGAGTTGCTCCAGTTCGTCGAGGAAGCGGCGGTGGGGATTTGTTTTTTTAACCTAGTTTTTAGTGCCTTGGAGTTTTCGATCGGTGCAACGTCTCTGAAGCATCGAGCGTTATGGACTTTTGGGAATTCGTAGAGATATGGTAGGTGAGTTCATGGCTGGAGCTGTTGGCCATCAGGTGGTCGGGGTTGGGGAAATGCGGCGTTGACAGGTTCGAGTAGGGAAGGCCATGGTGTTCCAGGTTTGGGTTTCGAACCCATTTTCATTTTGAGTTGCTGAGGGGATTCTTGGGTGGTCGTGATCATGTCTGGTGGTAGTTGGCCTCGTGGTGGGGTTCGTGTGGATGATTGGAGATGGCCATAGTCACGGTGCATGTGCACCATGCATTGGGGAAGTTTTGGTGAACTTTTTATGCAGAGGAATTTTGAGTTGGGGAAAACTTGGGTTACTCGAGTACGTGACTCGAAGTAAGGTAAGTGAATGACTCGAAGTGATTTTGCTAGGACTCGGGTAAATTTTATTTACAGGTTTTAAAGCCTGTAAGTTTAGAAATTTTAAAACCTGAGTTAAAAAATGTACAACAGATAATGAAACTAAGTTTAAACCTAGAGGAAATCAGAATTCAAATGACTTTGAAATTTTAATGGTTTTAAAATGTTTAAAAAGAAGTTTTTCAGTTTTTTTCAATATTATAACCTGATGGTTCCTTTCAGATTTTAAATTACTTTAAAATTTGAGAACAGAAATTTAACAGAGGTTTAAATTCGAAGTTTAAAGTATAGGTTCAAATAGACTTTTGAATCTAAGGTAAAAAGAAAACGAATTTGAATTTTAAATCAAGATTTTAAAACCAAGTTTTTCAAAAGCAAGTTAAAACTAAAGTTTTAAATTTAAGGTGAAACCAATGAGTTCAAGTATTTCTCGAATTCAAATCTGAAATTTTAAATCAGTTTTAAAGTTAAATATATAAAACCAGATTAATAGTTTTTGAAAAGTAAATTTGTTTCAAATAGAATTTAAATTTGGTAAATGTTTAAACAACAATCTTTTTGAATCTTGGATTCAAAATGGAATTTGAATCTAAATTTAAAAAGTGTAATGTTCTTATACGCATTTATATTAATTAAGTTATTAAATAAGAAATAAATTACCTTAAGAATAATTAAGGCATTAAATGATTTAATTAATAAGATAATAAAGGAATGGTAATTTATTAAATTTATAAATTAATAATTTAGATTAATTTATAAATAAAGATAAATTAAGAAGTAAATTAGGAGATGATATAAGTTAATAAAGATAATTAACTAAAGATTACTAATTAATTAATTAATGTGATTAATTTGGTAATTAATCAGATTAATTAGACAAATCTATTTTAAGTGGTTAAGTATAATTACTTGATAAAAGCAATTAAGAGATTAATTACTTATTATAATTAATTTTGATTAAATGATTAATTTAAGTTAATTAATTTGATTTAATTAATTGAAGAAAATCACTTGATGAATTGATAAGTATTATCACATAGTGTATGCAATGGAGCATAATTACTTAAGAAAGTAATTAATGTTAATTACTGATTGTAATTAATGAAAAATGATGTGTTAATAAAGTAATTTGGATAATTACTTTTGCAATTAATCAGAGGATTAATTAAAGGAGATAATTAATTATGGGATAATTAATTTATTAATATGAGTAATTAATGGTAGTTAATTACTGGATGATATTAATCAAAGGTGATTAATAATTATGTTTAATTAAAGATTAATTACATAATGTAATTAATTTAACCAAAGTAATTTAATTTAAATCTAAATTAGAGATCATTAATTAATATAATTAATGATGAAATTAAGAGTTGGTTAATTAAGAAATAATTAATAATATGGTGATTAATTAAGGATAAATGTAATTAATTATATTTAATTAATAAATAAAGTAATTAAATGTTAATTACTATAAATAATTTAGAATAATTAATTTGTAAAATTAATTAAAGACTAATACCTATTGTAATTAGTGAATGATTAATCAAAGGTGTTTAGTCAAGATGGATATTTAGAAGATGGTTAATTAATTTGATTTATAATTAATTAATGGTTGTATAAGCAGGATTTATAGACGAAGTAATTGATTTAATTTACTTTGAATTAATTAGAGATTGAAGTAGTTAATTTAATTCATTTTAAATTAATTACAAATTGTAAGATTATAAATCATTGCTTATGGATGAATGATATTGATATTTCATTTGATTGATTGTGATATCAGATCTGACATGAATAATATCTATCTGATATGGATGCTTAGTTTAAATATGATAATATCTAGTTATCTGTTTGGATGATAATATTGATTTTCTGTTTATGAGAGTATCTGTGATTATCTATTGTGATATTATGAATTATCCATCTGTGTGTATATTGAATTATATTGAATTAAACTGTTAAGACTAAATAGACAACTTGGCCTTAAAAGACACGTTTTGGATTTCGATGAGACCGGGATCGGATTTGCTACATTACAGCGTGATAGGGGGTTCTCGCTTTGCGTTAGGTGGCGAACGGAAGACTCTTTCCCCTACATGCCCCCGGGGATAGTATAAGGTCTTGCGGGGTTGGTTGCGAGTAGAGAGGCTGGCCGTAAAAGCAAATCCGAGGTATCACTGTGAGCCACAGCGGGGCTGGGATGGTTGAAAAGCCTACCGGTCGTGAGTCGTTGCTGATGGTTGAAAAGCCTAGGTCGTTACAGTTGGTATCAGAGCGTTAGGTTGAGTGAATACCTAGGCTCTTGAGTGATTTCTTTCCTGAGAGAGCGTATTTGTAATTTTGATATATATAATATATATTTATTTATTTCTACCTATCGTTGGGTTACCTGTTCAGGTTTTCCAATGAGCTATAAAGGTAGATAGGGTGGTGGTGTGTGTAACACAACTACCAATGGTTGGAATTTGAATGTCTAAGGTTGGAAGTGTAATTGTCGAGGCTGTAGACCTGATACCGTCCCGAGTAAGCTTTGGGTGGTGTAAGGATTTCATCGATCTTTGAAGGAAACCTTTTAAGGTTCGGAGTTCATTTTGAAGTGTAGTTTGGATGAGCTAAAGTTTGGATCTGTCGATTGGACTGAAGTAAGTCATGATATTTTGATATATCAAGGTATAGTAGCTGTGTGATGAGACACAGTGACTATGGATGTCTCCGAAGATGTTTCTTTGGGACAAGTTAAGGAAGAGTGTCTGTTTCAGTTGTGGCTGTGTTTAGTTAGGTGTTCCTGCTTGCTTTGAGGTCCGAGTTTCTCGAAGAGATTTGAATTAGGAAGTCTTCTAGCTTAGCAGTTTTTCTTGAGGTAATTTCAGAAGCAGTAGAGTAGTTCCATTTCTTCGATGGATTGGCCACATAAACGTAAGCTATTCTGATTCGTAATGAGAGAGCAGTATCTTGGAATTAGGATGGATTGATCGCAAAAGTGACTTGCGATAATTTGAGTGTTCTCTTGTGTTTCAGAGACATTTTCTGGATGTCTTCGAGAAGTCAGAGTTTGGTCAGCATCTGGAGATTGAGTTTGGTATCGACGGGATTTCAGAAGTGGTACCGATGGATTAGATTAATAATTGGATGATTTTTGTGTTTTGGGAAGTAGCTCAGGTTTTGGAGGAATCTCGGAGTTTTATTTTTGAATATGTGAACTTTATTTTTGGAATGTGTTGTCCAATCTATGCTTGAGTTCATCATCAGCATTTTCATCTTCTCAGTCAGAGTTGCGCAGTGGAAGCATGGTGCAGCTGTTTTAGTTTGGAAGCAATTGGATGTTGCAGTGTTTGGATTGGAAAGTTCTACAGGAAATTTTTCAGAATCTGAGGCCAGTTTGGAGTGCACCTGTTTTATCTATTCCGGATAAGAGAGGTGAGTTCTGTTTCCTGATTTGGAATAGAGTTGTGTTCTGAGTTTGGCTGATATTGGGAAGATCATTTTGTTGAATTGTCTTTGGTTCAGTTTGTTTCTAAGGAACATCAGCAAGAGTTGAGCTGATCAGTAAGGATGAAGGAAGCCCAGGACCGTCCGAAGAGTTTTGTGGATAGGAGACGGAGGAATTTGGATTTTTGAAATCGGAGATTTGATTCTGGATAAGTGTTGGGTCTTCAAGATTGAATTGTCAGTTTGGATAATTGGAATTCGTTGTGTTTCACGTATCTCTGAGGGAATACGTGTAAAATTTATCTCTGGTTGTAGAATCAGCAGTTTTGGAAGGTTTGGTTGTTGATTCAGACTTGTCTATAGTCTGATATCCTATCTTGTTTGTAGATCTAGATGAGTGAAAGCTCTGTAGCTTAGTAGTATTGATTGTTTGGATTCTATAGGGTGAGTAACCCGGTATTTATACTTGGAGAAACTCGAGAAAATTCTATCCGGAATTTTTTCTAGATAGTTAGATTTGTTTGTTTGGATGAATTGGTTGCTATGGTTGTTAGCATATGATTAATATATGCTTGTGTTTTAAATAAATATTTAATTGGATTATTAAATTACCTTTGTTTTAAATTTCGGGGACGAGGGGGGAGGAATGTGACATCCCGGAAATTTGGGGCAAAATCAATTTAATAATCTACATTAAAAATTAAATTGATTTGATAATATTTGTTAATAATAATTTAAATTGATTCAATCATCTTCTTTTAAATAAATATTTAATTGATAATTTTTTTTAAGGTTAATTTAAATTGTTTCTATTTATAATGTATATATGTATATATTGGTATATATTATAAGTCGATAAGTTTTGTTTTAAATTAATAAATAAAGTTATGTTTTCTAATTCTATTATTTTTGATAATTTGGAAATTTAATATTGAATAAATAATAATATGATTTTAAAAAAATACTCAAGATAGATTTAATTTGTTTAAAAATAAATTCTAGCCTAGGTTTAAATTTAAATAAAAAGATTTGTTTTGTTCTTTTTACTTTAGCTTTATAAAATAAGTAAATTATTTATGTAGTGAATTTATTTTAATAATGAGTTTTATGTAAACAACAATAATAATAATATAATAATTTAACAATGAATTTTAAATAAATAGGAATTGTTATTTTAAACCTATGTTTTGGAAAATTAAGATTTGTAAGTTTAAAAGTAAAATAAGTCTTATAACAAAGATTTATATAAGTTTAAAATAATAAGTGTAATAATAACAAGCACTTGTATTAGAAATAAAATTTAATACATAAGTAAAGTTTACAATTAATAACTAGAATAAGCTAAGAGCAAAAGTAAGATATAATATGCAGGCAAGTAGTAAAAGTAAAGCAAGATTAGGAGACAAAACAAAGCAAAGTACATAAAATATGCAGGATAAAGAAAGAAAATGCAAAGAAAAGTTAAGAAAACAAATGACTAAAGCAATTTTTATAACGTGTATGTAAAATACAAAAGCATTTAATCATGTCTGTACAATAATTATGTTGGCAATTAAACAAAATAAAATAAAATGCTTATAGCTTGTAAATAAAGTATGCAGGCAAGTATATAGGTGTATAAAGTACAAAAGCAAATCAGGTAAGCTATGAAGACTGAAAATAAGATGCAAAGCTAAACAAAAAAAAATTATCTTTGTGCATGTTACAAGGAAGTTTGTAGAGCAAGCTAAAGTAAAGCAATAGAATAGGATGATGGCATAAGAAATGATAAAATTAGCTAAGAAGGGAACATAAGTACTTAAACATTTAATGCTAGCACAATTTAAGTCAATTCGAACTGTTTTAAAAATCAACTCAGCCCCTAATTAAAAGATTTTGCGTAATACAAACAAAAACAAGTAGTGTACCTGTATGTGCTTAACTCAGTTATCACCTCCCCTATAAACTTCTATGTATACATTTCTTTCTTCTTTAGTTCGTTCACCATAGCATAGTAAACTTAACATATACAAGTAGCATTTCTATTTTGTTTACTACTGAAGCATCATCAACAAGGCAAGAAGTTTTGGAAAGCAAAACAGTTTTCGGTTTTTAAAGTTTAAGCTATTTCAATAACCAAGATGCTCTGTTCATTTTTACAAGCAATGGTGAGTAACACTTTTAAATTTACTTAAGTTTTAAAATCTGTTGCATGTTGATATTTGGATGCTTAAGTATATGGTGTGAATATTTATTTAATCATTTTTCTCTGGTGTTTGTGTGATGGAAATTTTGTATAGTTCAAACCTGCAAATTCAAACTGCTTCCATTTTAAACTTGCTCTTTTTATTTTCAAAACTTTGGTGAGAAACATTCTTTTGATTGAACTAAATTAGTTGCTTTTGTATCTAGAAAAAATGTTTATGTTGTAAATTGCTGATATGTTTATATGTGAAAGTGTGGATGTATACATCCTGTACAAATTTTGAGATGCCTCTGATTGTTTTTCCCCAGGTCAGAATGTGCAAACAAATGTTTATTTTTGTTCAAATCACAACCAGGATTGTAAATACAAACCAAGATGGTTTGTTTGTACAGGAATTTAACTTTAAAATTCTGTTTAAGCTAAATCAACTTATCAATGTCACTGGAAACCAAAATGCTTGAGCAAACTTTAGAAAAATTATAATCTAAACTTTTTAATTTACGAATTCAACGATATATACTGAATTCTTATACTTTAATATGAATTTTAAAACAAAATTTATAATTTTTAGAATGGGCATTTAAGAGCAGTTTTGGAATGAATATAAAATGAAAACTTGGGGGTTTCTGGTGATCTAAGGGGATTGGGAGGTCGGGTTTATGGGTGGTGATATGGGAGTGACCGGAGGTGTTGGGAAAAATAACCGGAGTTGCCCCAGTGCGTCGAGGAAGCGGCGGTGGGGATTTGTTTTTTTTAACCTAGTTTTGAGTGCCTTGGAGTTTTGGATTGGTGCAACGTCCCTGAAGCATCGAGCATTATGGACTTTTGGGAATTCGCAGTGAGGTGGTAGGTGAGTTCATCGTCGGAGTTGTTGGCCATCAGGTGGTCGGGGTTGGGGGAATGCGGCGTTGACAGGTTCGATAAGGGAAGGCCATGGTGTTCCAGGTTTGGGTTTCGAACCCATTTTCGTTTTGAGTTGCCGAGGGGATTCTTGGGTGGTCGTGATTGTATCTGGTGGTAGATGGCGTCGTGGTGGGGTTCGTGTGGATGGCCGGAGATGGCCATAGTCACAGTGCATGTGCACCGTGCATTGGGGAAGTTCTGGTGAACTTTTTGTGCAGAGGAATTTTGAGCTGGGGAAAACTCGGATTACTCGAGTACGTGACTCGAAGTAAGGTAGGGGAATGACTCGTAGTGATTTTGCTAGGACTCGGGTAAATTTTGTTTACAGGTTTTAAAGCCTGTAAGTTTAGAAATTTTAAAAACCTGAGTTAAAAATTGTACAACAGATAATGAAACTAAGTTTAAACCTAGAGGAAATCAGAATTCAAATGACTTTGAAATCTTAAAGGTTTTAAAATGTTTAAAAATAAGGTTTTCAGTTTTTTTCAATATTATAACCTAATGGTTCTTTTCAGATTTTAAATTACTTTAAAATTTGAAAACAGAAATTTAACAGAGGTTTAAATTCGAAGTTTAAAGTATAGGTTCAAATAGTCTTTTGAATCTAAGGTAAAAAGAAAACGAATTTGAATTTTAAATCAATATTTTAAAACCAAGTTTTTCAAAAGCAAGTTAAAACTAAAGTTTTAAATTTAAGGTTAAACCAATGAGTTCAAGTATTTCTCGAATTCAAACCTGAAATTTTAAATCAGTTTTAAAGTTAAATATATAAAACCAGATTAATAGTTTTTGAAAAGTAAATTTGTTTCAAATAGAATTTAAATTTGGTAAATGTTCAAACAATAATCTCTTTGAATCTTGGATTCAAAATGGAATTTGAATCTAAATTTAAAAAGTGTAATGTTCTTATACACATTTATATTAATTAAGTTATTAAATAAGAAATAAATTACCTTAAGAATAATTAAGGCATTAAATGATTTAATTAATAAGATAATAAAGGAATGGTAATTTATTAAATTTATAAATTAATAATTTAGATTAATTTATAAATAAAGATAAATTAAGAAGTAAATTAGGAGATGATATTAGTTATTAAAGATAATTAACTAAAGATTACTAATTAATTAATTAATGTGATTAATTTTGGTAATTAATCAGATTAATTAGACAAATCTATTTTAAGTGGTTAAGTATAATTACTTGATAAAAGTACTTAAGAGATTAATTACTTATTATAATTAATTTTGATTAAATGATTAATTTAAGTTAATTAATTTGATTTAATTAATTGAAGAAAATCACTTGATGAATTGATAAGTATAATTACTTAGTGTATGCAACGGAGCATAATTACTTAAGAAAGTAATTAATGTTAATTACTGAATGTAATTAATGAAAAATGATGTGTTAATAAAGTAATTTGGATAATTACTTTTGTAATTAATCAGAGGATTAATTAGAGGAGATAATTAATTATGGGATAATTAATTTATTAATATGAGTAATTAAGGGTAGTTAATTACTGGTTGATATTAATCAAAGGTGATTAATAATTGTGTTTAATTAAAGATTAATTACTTAATGTAATTAATTTAACCAAAGTAATTTAATTTAAATCTAAATTAGAGATCATTAATTAGTATAATTAATGATGAAATTAAGAATTGGTTAATTAAGAAATAATTAATAATATGGTGATTAATTAAGGATAAATGTAATTAATTATATTTAATTAATAAATGAAGTAATTAAATGTTAATTACTATAAATAATTTAGAATAATTAATTTGTAAAATTAATTAAAGACTAATTACCTATTGTAATTAGTGAATGATTAATCAAACGTGTTTAATCAAGATGGATATTTAGAAGATGGTTAATTAATTTGATTTATAATTAATTAATGGTTGTATAAGCAGGATCTATAGATGAAGTAATTGATTTAATTTACTTTAAATTAATTAGAGATTGAAGTAGTTAATTTAATTCATTTTAAATTAATTACAAATGGTAAGATTATAAATCATTGCTTATGGATGAATGATATTGATATTTCATTTGATTAATTGTGATCTCAGATCTGACATGAATAATATCTATCTGATATGGATGCTTGGTTTAAATATGATAATATCTAGTTATCTGTTTGGATGATAATATTGATTTTATGTTTATGAGATTATCTGTGATTATCTATTGTGATATTATGAATCATCCATCTGTGTGGATATTGAATTACATTGAATTAAACTGTTAAGACTAAATAGACAACTTGGCCTTAAAAGACACGTTTTGGATTTGATGAGACCGGGATCGGTTTTCCACATTAGGAATATCCGAAAACCACATCGATTCCAAATTAACGATAGGTCATGAATATGAAGTGAAGATGAAGATTCAGAATGCAAGGGTTGTCGTCGTTAACTCTGAGGGTGATTCCAAAATGAGTGTAACGAGATAATGCCTTCGGTTTCGTTCGAACCCGGAACGAACTTGGATGGATTGAATGCTTTCAATACATCATCAGGTGGACGATGAGCATTATAAGAAATGTATTCTATAAGGTAATCGTAACCTCAAGCCTCATCAACCGGGAATGGCTAAAACAGGGGAGGTGCAGCAAGGTTAGGTGGGTCATGCCCAAGCAGGACAAGTATATTCCCTGTCTAGATGTCCCTTTATTTTCGGCTGTGTGGGCGGTTGATTGCAACAACTGCCGGGGTTCATCTTGTTCAGGACTTTTCAGTAAGGAATGATTCCGGCCTTTTGTTGCAGGGGGTCGAGAGTGATCCTCGGTACGTTGATCTAGGCCTCGTACTGTGACGGGCGATACCCCAGTAGCCCTGCCATTGTATGTAATCTACAATCCAATAAGTGCCAACGGTTTTGATTGTATTACCCACTTTGTGACTAGTAGATGGAATTTAATGAATGTAACAATTTCGGCTATTTTCTATTTACTTGAAAACCCTAGACCTATTATAATATCACAGAATTTCCTATCAAATGTTTTGGTTAGCGTAAGGTAAAAACTTACCCATGTTTATGTGTAGGGAGTCTTACGTGATACCTTTTGTTTTCAAAGGGTTTTCAAAATTAAGTAACTTTAAACTGTTACTCATACCAGACCCATGTCTGACCCGGAGTTTATTTTTGTTTTCATAAACTCTCGGATACCCAAATTTTTACGGGTAGCCAAGGGATTCAAGTTAGCTTTGACGAATTCTGAAGGAGCAATGGAGCAGGAGGCTTCAGCGTTGTAGATATATATATATAGTTCTGCTGTGTTGGTATCTCTGAGTCGTATTGATTGAGTTGATTGTGTTATTTTTTTTTTAACTAGACAGGTGTTTATAACTGTCTAGTATGTGATGTATTATCTGTATAACTCTGATTGATATTGAATACTATGTAAATACTTATGTGATTATTATAATTTATTCGTTCCGCTGTGAGATTCTGATGTTGTTGTTCTTTCTTCTCTATCTTTTCTATTTTCTCATGCCTTTCTTTCTTCAAGACGATACGTCTTTCTGGGCGTAGGAAGTCGGGTCGTCACATAAACTATTTTAACCATTTAAACTATTTTTAACTATTTTAACCATTTACACTATTTTTAACTATTTTAATCATTAAAACTATTTTAAACTATTCAAACTATTTTCCGAAGAAAAATTAAAATGGTCAAGGGTGGAATGTTGCATTTAAATTATGCATTTAAATACGAATGGTTAATTGAAGTTATAACCCAAATTGGAATTCGAAATGATTTTGAAAGCAAAATCAGAATATTGAGGTGAGAATGATTTCGAACTGAAATATTATATTTTAAGTAAATATGATGATTTCGAAATGGATTTGATTTTGAAGCAAATATGTTATTTTGATATCAAGTATGAACGTTTTTCGAAATGTAAAGGTACAAACCGGGGTGTAAACGACGTTTGGTTGTTACCGGAACCACTTTGACAACTGTTTACGTGGAGTGATGATCCAGAAGGAAGTGGTTGGATTTGCAGCGATTGCTAGATATGAAGAAAGAGAGTGATGATGGATTAGCCTGACACTTGTGCCAATTTGAAATGAATAAAATAGGAGCCATACCGGCCAAGTGGGCTAGCTACGCAAGCAGGCGCACTTCTTTGTATTACCGTCATTTACATTGTGATTGATTGGTGCGCACCCTCTGGATTGTGGGAGTGTTGGACACGGTGGCCGATCATGGCTATGATATGTTACCACCAGCCGGGAAGGGTAAACTGGCGGTATCCTACCTTGGGCATTGCCTCACATGCCCTATTATACTTTTATCCCTAAACGAGACCAGTATGATTTTTTTAGTGTTGTAGTATCACGGCGCATCCCTAACCATAGACCGTGTAACTGGTGTTTTATATGCAAACTGTACGACAATGCTTAAAACGTGTGAAGAGGGATTAATGTAAAGCCTTAACGCAAGGAAAATTATCTATTTTACTGATTGGACATTATATATATTGCATACTCTAATACCTATAAATATTTTAACGGATCCTTAAGAGATAGAAAATCCCGTAACATCTCTTGAGTTATTGCACGCACGTTATACACTGGATAGGAAATGTGAAATCCCGTAAACATCTCCGATGTCGTTATACTCATGTTATATGCAATATTGATTTGACTTACATAAGGATATTTTAGTCCTGATTCGAATGTTTTGTCTTTTCATTACGCTCGGGTCAGTCCTGAGTTTTTCAGCTTATTGAAAACTATTCTAGAGGACGAGATGAAGATTTGCTACATTCCTACTATTATTCCTGCATCATGTTATCTGTTGTATTATTTTCTTTATTTTTGATGTATGTATAACTCTGATAAATGGTGTACTGAATATAATCAAAAACATTGTATAAACAACTTCATGAACTGTTTATTTGGTTATTATATTTTGTCGTTCCGCTGTGGAATTTTGTGTGTGTTCCTTCTTTTGTTATAATTTTTTTAACTAATCCCATTAACAATCATCCCTTTTGGATGGTATGAGTTGACAGGTGTTAACACTAAAATTTGAACGCTAACACCCCGGTGTATAAAGTGTAGTTGTGAAAGCACCACCCGATGATTCGGGAACAGAGTATAAGCAGAAAGTCACAGAAAAAGCAGTGAATAACAACGATTTTATAGTGGTTCGGCTCAAGGCAAGCCTACATCCACTTTAATTCTCTTTATTGCTAAACCGATTACAACTTTACAACAATCTTTAATTACAATTACGACGAGACAAACAACTAGAACTTTGGTAGAGAAGAATTCTTCGAATCCATGTAGATTGCGTTAGATTTTCCCTTGAAGTTAGTTGAGATGCCTTTCGAACTTGAAGTGTCGGGTGAGTTGAGAATTCGACTGAGTATTGGCGCTTGAAATGATTGGCCAAAAGTCCCTTGAAAGTTGGAGGTGGTCGCGTATTTATAGGAGTTCTTGGTGTCACATTGCAGGTAGTAGCCGAGGCAGGTTAGATCGTGAGTCGGCTCCGGGTTAAACTAGGTCTTGGGTCGGCACCTATCTCTTATGCCCGGTCTACAGCTTAAGCCAAAAACCAATGTTTTTCCAGCCTCGTTTCTTAAGTCTTAGGCCGTTGCCGAGTTAATGTGCTCTGCGTTAGGTTTTAACACTGTATCTCCTTTGTATCCTTAGGTCGCAGCCGACCTAGCTTAATCATAAGTCGGTCACGACTCAAGTGTGGACCAATTTGTTCTTAACAGTTAAGTCGGCGACCAACTTGGGTAGTTAGATCGGTACACGCGTTGGGTTGGTGGACTTATGTAAGCCCTAGGTCGGAATCTCCTTGAACCTTAAGTCGGCATCATTTCAAGATGTTAGGTTGGAACTCTCTTTGAGGCATTAGGTCGGCATGCTTCTCAAGTCCCTTAGGTCGGTATTCCTCTTAAGCCTTATGCAGTTAGGTCGGTCTTCCATGCTAAGATACTAGGTCGGCATCCCTCTGTGCCTTAGGTCGGCAGAACGCTGGGTCGCTAACTGTTTGATATGCTAGATCGGTGGGTCTTTTAGGTCGGTTATTCTTGGATTGGTAACACTTGACCGAGGTGGAGTTAACATTTGCCCCTCGAAGTACACGCCTAATGGTTAGGTCGTGTGCTTCGATAGCCTTTAACTCGTCCCTTTTAAGTCGGTAGGTCGTATGCGACCTAACAGTTAGACTGTACGTGTCGCTTCAAGTCTTCCATTGCAGGGTATAAGTTAGCGTTCTTCCTCTTTCTTCGTCACTTACTCTCTTGCTTAATTCCGCCATTGAAGTATTCTCAAATTCCTAAAGGCGATTTCATCCCAACTGATCACCGATAACCTCTACTATCCATCGTGTAAGTAATTTCACTCTTCTCCCGATCGTAGATTACTGTCAATTCATTAGTCCTGCCGCTCGAATTCGAATCGTCTTCTTGAGCAATGCTCCACCACGGATCCCGTCATATTTGTAGTTGACAAAGCTTAGGTTGCTCAAGATGATCGCTGATTCAACGAAGGCAGTTTACCACCTCAAGTTCGATGATGTCTGATGGCAGAATGCTGGATTTATAACGATTTCGAGTTGTTTAATTGGGTGATTCGATAGCATGAGTAGAGGCGGCTGCTGATGAAATGGTTATTGGGTTAACGGGTTGAATGCCATGAGAGGTTGGTTCGGGAACGGGTAGTGAGTTTAGGTGACTTAGTTTTTGGCCGACCTGGCTCTTAAGTCGTGGCCGAGATAATACATGGAGAAATTCCTGCCTTTCGAATCGGAGCTTGCTTTCTTATCTCCGCCTTGCGACCTAGAGGAATGAGTTGCCGAACTAAACTATCCAGGCTTCGACCCGCTACCGACTTAGTGCTATCCTGCAAGAGACTTTTAAACTGTAGCCGAGTTGACCCTTAAGCTTTGGGCGTGTTGACATTTTAAGAGCATAGACCCACTTTGAGTATTTGACTTGAACTGTCAAACTAAGTTGTCTGAGTTTTGAACTGTCCCAACTCTAAACTTGTTTGAATCTCATTGTATTATTTCACAGACCGCATTAACTTATAAGCTGACAACCTGCTGAAAATAACAAATAAAGAAAACCAAGGCGAAAATACTGCCATTGACTGCCCACATCAAATGACAGATTAGTCGAGACAAGACAAGCAACTTAAATATATTGCAGGAAATGCTTGTGTATCAATCAACTAAAGTTAAACATTAATGCAAAGTATCAACAATCTGAATTGATTTGTCTGCATCAACATTATACTTGCATATTTAGGCTTAAAACAATAGTCCCTGGATTTCATAACTAACAAATGCTTGCTATTTTTCATTCCGGTTATATTTGCTTATTGCTTTGTTAATTTTACACAACACCTCACACATTTTAGGAAACGTGCACCTTCATGTTTGAATATCCAGTTATTTATGTAGAATGACTTCCCATCAAGAAGAAATGGCAGCTCAAGAGGAAGAAACTTTTCCGGTAGCTCTACCTATAGAGAACCCTCCAGAGAGAACTCTAACCATTCTATCCCCGAGAGCATTTACTCAGCTGCGCACTCAATTTGGTTTTACTGAGAGTGATGTCCTGCTCCCTGGGCCAAGTGATACTGCCGACAATCCTCCCCGTGGCTTTATTGCAATCAATTGTCAAATGTGTTTAAGCGGAGCGATCCCTCCTTTTAATGACTTTCTCCGAATTCTTATCCTTCGGTTGTCAATCTCTCCATCCCAACTTCATCCTAATGGTTATGCCATCTTGATGGGGTTGTGCGTTTTGTTCAGAAAAACTTTTGATCGCTTACCAAGTTTTGAAGAAATCCGTTACTTATGCTCATTTGCAAAGAGTAGAGATCATCCTTCCCTTATAATTGTGAGGAGTGCTAGAAACCGCAAACTTATTTCCGACCTTACCGAAAGCGTTCATGGATTTCTGAACCAATTTTTCTTTGCTCGCTGCCCCCCAGGGTTTTATGCCGATTGGAGAGTAGGAAGCAAGATTACTTGTCTCCATTTTTAAACTTTCTCGAGATCCGAATTACCAATTTCTAATTTCATTCTTTGCTCTTTTCAGCACTTCCTCTTCCCTCTAGAGATTCGGTCCATAAGCAGACTTTTGATAGATTGAGTGTCGTGGCCGTAGCAGAGAGAAGCATCAAGTTTTTGTTGGGGGATGAATTATTGCACCAATACGGCTTTTGCATACTTCTCGTTCTACACATCCCCATGAAATCCCAGACTCACCGGCTAGAGCATCGGATGCCCCAGTTTCTACAGATACATCCAAACCAAAAGGACCTGCTCCCGAGGCTTTGCTAGTGAAATGTTCCGCTTCTGTTGATGTTGCGGGGCCATCTGACGAACTTGCCCCGGTTATTGAGGAAGAGGAGCCTCAGGGATCTCCCCGACGTTCACAGAAATCCGGCGAAGAAGCTGAGAAAACTAGCCTTGCCAAGCAGAGCAGGGATGATACTTTCGAAGGGCTGAGCGACCTCTTTGACACCTCGCAGGAAATCTTTAAAGATGATCCTATCACTACTGGGGTTTCTTCTTCACTAGTTGAAGCAACTTCTGTCCTGCAGCAGACTCCGTCAACTCAGGAGTTGACCCTGACTATTACACCCAAAACCACTCCTCAATTAAAGAGTGGTTCGTAGTTTGATGCGCGTAGTTTGCACGCCACACACACTTAGAATTTCTTTTCGGCACTTTTATGTTTCTCACTTTTTGTACTTTGAAGACCTCTAAAACTTATCTTTTTTTTTTATTTCAGATTCTCCGATGGGGCGCAGCAGCTCATACTACGATGATTTCCAGCGCTACGGGAGGCGTAGCCAATATGATTATAGGCGTTACCTCCCCTCTTACAGAGAATTTGATGAAGAAAGAGCGCCCGAAAGGCTCAAGAGAAGAGGGCTCAAGAGGAGCGCTACGAAAGAAGAGAGAGGGAAGAGCGCCACGATTCTTCACAGAGAGGTGACGATTCCCATAAAAGAAAAACCCATGATGACAGAGGAAAAGGTCATGTGGTTGAAGATTCGAGCAAGCGAGCCCGACATGGTGAGAAGCACACCACTACAACTCCTGAAAAGGTTACCGCCCCTACCTCGCTTGATATTCCTTCCGGCTCTCCCGCTCTTGGGAAGTCAGACATCCAAACTATAATTAGCAGACCCAAATTCCAAGTTGGACCGGGTCCTACCACTTTGCAAAGTCGATTTCCTCAGTGGTGTCTGAAGGGAGTAAGGTTTGACCTTGACTTGGTCCCCATTGACAAGTCTGCCATGTTACGAAACCTTGACGCCGTTAAGCTTGATATTGAGAGGATGTCGAACTGGCAGAAACTTGTTGACGAGCTTCAGAGGGTTAATCGTGCAAACATAGAGGCCATGCTCACCATGGGAAATGATAAAGCCGAATGGCAAAAGGTGCTCGAGCAACATGACACCGAGATGAGAAGCATTGCTTCTTACAATGAGGAGCTTGAAGAAAAAGTTGAAGAACTGAAACAAGAGCTTGCTGCTTCCTCTACTTCTTATTCTCAAAAAGAAGAAGTGCTCCTCAAACAAGTGAGAGATGCCCATGCTGGCCAAAGGGATGCCGAAGACAGGCTCGAAGTGCAGAAAAGAATTAGCGAGGGCTATGTCGCTGACATTGAAGAGCTTCAGAAGAAGAATAACTCGCAAGAAGCGGAGATCCAAATGCTTAAGCTTCAACTTTCTAAAGTTGAAATGGAGCGTGATGAGGCCGTTGCCGGCAAAATTGCAACTGAAGAATCTCACGAGGCAACGAGGGCCAACATCAGCTCAACATTATTTGATTTCTATCTGCATAGCATCTTGGGGCGCGGTAGCCTTGCCTTTCTAGGCCCTAAGTATGAAATTACACTAGCTGAAGTTTGGGAGGCAGCACTCGATATGCTCGGTGGTAAAGGCGCTGGCTACGCTGAGTAAGCTCTTGAAGAGCATTATCTTGATGATGATGCTCGCGCCGCTCTTGCCAAGGGGAGAGAACAACTTGCAAGATTAAGGGCCGAAACAGCGGCAGGAGAATATTCAGGAAAAATTACCTCAACTATTCCAATTCAACCTTCTCCTTCAGCCGAAATTGACATTATCGGTTCTAGTTCTCATTCCCCATCTCCTACTAAAGTCACCACTGATGTTACAAGCATACAAGGTGGAGAGGAGGGCGGCGAGAGTGCCGAGGCACAGGCTTACGAAGTTGACACCAGGGAACCGACTTCTGCAGGTAACCCTACTGACAATCTTGCCCAAGTAGACTGCTCATCTGTTTCTTATGAACTTGATGGGCTTTTTGACTACTTCTTGAATCTCAGCGAACCTTTAACTCCGCTTTTTGCTGACTTAAACTTTTTTCCTTCTGCAGAGAAAACGTCGGGCATTGTTCAGGCTTCTCCTCCTCCAATTATTCCTTCTCCTCCTCCTTAGGTCACTCCTCCTTCTGCCTCGCAACTCGGGTCACGGGAAGAGTAAATAGAAGCCCTTCACGGCTTAGATGATCCCGTTGCTTCTCAAGATCCGAAAGGAGAAGAAACTGAAGGAAGCGAGAGGACGCCAGAACCCACTGGCTCCGACGCTGAACCGTTATCCAAACTTCTTTCTCCAGGGAGTGGCCTTCCTCCAAGAAGAGAGGGAAGCAGGGAGTTTCCAAGAAGAAGAATAAGAAGGAATCTTTAACTGGCGGAGAAGAGACGGAAGAAAGTCCGATCGAGCCCCTTTCTCCTTCATCCCCTACCCTTACAAGCCGACCTAAAAAGTTGGTCATTCGGCCAGGTGCGGGCTCAAAAGGTGGGGGGAAGAAGAAATGATGGCTCTGGTTCTGTAGCTTTCATATCGCTTTTTTGCCTTTTTTTGCATGCAATGACCGGAAATTGTGCGGGTACCGGCCCCCCGCTTTTCTTTTGGTGGAACCTGTACCTGTATATAAAATAGTGTTGAATAAAATGATTCTTTTTCTTTGTATAAACTTCTGTCTATATCTGAGAATGCATTTACTTTTTGTTTTTGTACAAGTTTCTTTGTACGATATTGCAGTGAGCTTGTGGTATATATTGTTCGAGCGCAATTTTACTGATGTAGTTACGCCATGCTGCCCCTTTACCATAAGCCCATTGTAATATTTTATTTTATGAGGAACTTGTGCTTTTATTTTTTAGAGAATAATTATTCCACATTTGGAGGAATATGATTTCATTAAAAATAGAGCACAAATAAGTTTCTTCGCTTCAACTTTCGAAGATATCACTCTTTATTTTGTGCATATACATATTTTATTGAATGAAATCTTCTATGTGGTAAAGCGGGTATTTGTAAAGTACTTCAACTTCTTTTTGAGGAAGAGAATTTTCTAGAACAAGTAATTCACTCTTCCTTTGAAAGTTAAAGTGTGCTCTTAATGAGGATTTTTTTTTTACTTGCCACAGTAAAGGGCTTCTTGATTTTTGTTTCTTTGAAAAGTTGCACCTCTGAGGAAAACTTTTTCACGTTTCAACACTTGGAAGTTTTACTTCAATCTTGGTGAAACGTGTGCCTTCGAAGAGGTCTTTTCTGCTTGATTGTGCCTCCGGGAGGAGGTATTTTTATTTCTGCCTCTGGGAAGAGGTCTTTCTGTCTTATTGTGCCTTTGGGAAGAGGTCTTTCTGTTTCTGCCCCTTGGGAGAGGCTCTCTTTTTTTTTAGCATTTCATCTCCGGTGAAGTGAAACTCCAAAGAGCGGTTGTTACACTTCAACTCCTGGCGAAATGGGCCTCCGAAGAGGGCTTTTATTTTGTTTTACATTTCAACTCTGGTGAAGTGAAATTCCGAAGAGCGGTTGTAACACTTCAACTCCTGGTGAAATGGGCCTCCGAAGAGGGCTTTTATTTTGTTTTACATTTCAACTCTGGTGAAGTGAAATTCCGAAGAGCGGTTGTAACACTTCAACTCCTGGTGAAATGGGCCTCCGAAGAGGGCTTTTATTTTGTTTTACATTTCAACTCTGGTGAAGTGAAATTCCGAAGAGCGGTTGTAACACTTCAACTCCTCGTGAAATGGGCCTCCGAAGAGGGCTTTTATTTTGTTTTACATTTCAACTCTGGTGAAGTGAAATTCCGAAGAGCGGTTGTAACACTTCAACTCCTGGTGAAATGGGCCTCCGAAGAGGGCTTTTATTTTGTTTTACATTTCAACTCTGGTGAAGTGAAATTCCGAAGAGCGGTTGTAACACTTCAACTCCTGGTGAAATGAGCCTCCGAAGAGGGTTTTTATTTTGTTTTACATTTCAACTCTGGTGAAGTGAAATTCCGAAGAGCGGTTGTAACACTTCAACTCCTGGTGAAATGGGCCTCCGAAGATTGCTTGGAAGTTACTCTCTCATGGTTGGAGGGTCATGACTCCTCCAATCTTTTTTGGTTGAGTAGAGAACTTTCTTTTTTGCGGCATATGCTTCATTAGAGGTCTTTATCCTCCAAAGAGTTGTGCCTCCGAAGAGGACTTGTGCCTCCGAAGAGGGCTTTAGTTGTTCCTTGTCCACTTGCTTATGCCTTTTCCGTGATCCTCTATATTTTTTTAAGCTTGCACTCCCTTCTCTTACAAGTAATTTGTTTAATCCAAAGAAGTGTACTTCATTGCTATGCCAGTTCACGAGAACGGACATAAGCTTCTTAATCGGATGTTTGTTTGTTCAAACTTCTCAATTTATTAGCTAAAGCACGTTTTCGGCGAAATCATTGACCGTTCAATTGAAGCTCTTCTTATCTAGGATTTATGCTCGGGAATTTTGTGACTTGGAATTTGTTTGTTGAATGATAACAAGAATCACTTGGTCTTGTAATGTGCAAGTTTTTTTTTGTTGCCTGCAAAAATTTAAATCGACATTTCAGTAATACATTTAATGTACTTTTCATATCGAAAATAAAGCAAACATGTAATAATAATAAGGAACACAAGATTTATAGTGGTTCGGCCAAGAATTTGGGCCTACATCCACTTTATATTCTTTCATTATTCACTTGCATCGGTTTTACAATCGCTTTCAATTACAGGAATCATACATTCATAATTCTTTTTACAATATTTCAATAAAGCTATCAAGTAAAGTATGGACGCAAGTGATTGCTGTTCCAAGCTCTTGGAATTTGAACTCCTTCGACGGTAGTGAGTTTGAATGTGCCGTCAAGAAGCTTCTGACCTATGACATATGGTCCTTCCCAATTTGGCCCAAACACACCTGTCGCTGTCATAATTCTCTTTAGGACTAGATCTCCAATTTCAAAGCTGCGTTGGCGAACTTTGGAATTGAAATGTCTGGCTATCCTTTGCTGATGAGATGCGATTCTGAGCTCAGCCTCTTCTCTTTTTTCATCAAGGAGATCTAGTGCCTCAAGCTGTAGTTTTTCATTCTCTGCTTGATTGAAATGGATTCTTCTAAGTGAAGGGACCTCTGTTTCTACCGGAATCATTGCCTCTGATCCGTATGCCAATGAAAACGGAGTATGCCCAGTCGTAGTTTTGTGGGTAGTTCTGTATGCCCATAGTGCTAGTGGTAGCTTATCGACCCAACCACCTTTCGCTCTTTCAAGCTGCTTCTTGATGGTTGACTTGATAATTTTATTTACTGCTTCCACCTGCCCGTTTGCCTGCGGAGAAGCTACTGCTGAGAAGCTTTTTTGGATTTTGAATCGTTTGCAAAAATCTTGGAATTCTTCACTTTCGAACTGAGTACCATTGTCTGTAATTATTTTTTGAGGCACACCATATCTGCAAATGATACTTTTAGTCACAAAACTTATCATCTTTTTTGAGGTGATAGTAGCCAGTGGTTCAGCTTCTGCCCACTTAGTAAAATAATCTACAGCAACAATGGCATATTTAATTCCAGATTTGGCAGTTGGTAACAGTCCTACAAGGTCTATCCCCCATATTGCAAACGGCCATGGACTGACCATCTGTGTGAGTTCAGTGGAAGGAGCTCTAGGAATTTTGGCGAATCTTTGGCATCTGTCACATTTTCGGGAATAGTCTGCTGCATCTCGATTAATTTCTGGCCAAAAATATCCGTATCGGAGAATCTTTTTCGCTAAAGTTTGACCACCTAAATGATCACCACATTCTCCCCCATGCACCTCAGCTAGGATTGTTTTGGACTCTTCCCTGGATACACATCGAAGTAACGGCATTGAGAATCCCCGTCTGTATAACTGGCCATCCTGGACTATATAGCGAGAGGCTTTCCTCAGTAGCTTCTTTCGTTCTTTTGAATTTTCCAGTAAAGAGCCATTGAGCAGATATTCTGTTATTGGAGTCATCCATGATTCTTGCTCTTGAGACACGCTCATGATCCAATCAATATCCATCTCATCAATGCTCGGAGCCGACAGGACCTCCACTGGAGTCAACCCCAGAAATTGAGCTTCGCCTGTGCTAGAGTACTTTGCGAGAGAATCTGCTTTCATGTTTTCTTCTCAAGGAATATGACTTATCATGTAATGATCGAAATCACCCAGGAGTTCCCAAGCCTTTGACAAGTAGGCGGGCAGATTCCCCCTTTCGCTTGGAATTCCTTTTTGACTTGGCACACAATAAGATGAGAATCACTGAAGATCTGTAACGCTCGGATGTTTAGTTCTTTAGCAATCCTTAAGCCAGCGATAAGGGCTTCGTATTCTGCTTCATTGTTTGTTGAAGGAAATTCCAATCTTAGTGCATAACATAATGATCGACCTTCAGGGGTCTCAAGTACAACTCCGGCTCCAGAACAGTAGTCGTTTCTCGCGCCATCGACATATAACTTCCATTGGATTGGGGAATCGTCGATTGCTTCCTCCTCACTGTTACCCTTATCTGTGAATTCTGCGATGAAATCTGCTAAATCTTATCCGTTGATTGCTTTTCGGGGATAATAAGTGATGTCATATTGACTGAGTTCAATATTCCACTTTAGAAGATGACCCGAAGTCTCAGGGCGAAACAGGACTTGCTTTAAAGGTTGATCAGTGAGGACTCTGATAGGATGAGCTTGGAAATATTGCCTCAATTTCCTCGATGCAATCAGTAGGCAATAGGCGAGTTTTTCCAACTTAGAGTAATTCATCTCTGCCCCAGTGAGTCTTTTGCTGATATAGTAAACTGGATGTTGAATCCTCTTGTCTTCTCGTATCAGCGCTGCACTTAAAGCATGAGATGATACTGCCAAGTATATAAGAAGATCCTCGCCATCGCCAGGCCTAGAAAGTATTGGAGGCGTTTCCATATGGCGAATCAATTCATCAAAGGCTTTTTGGCATTCGGGAATCCAATCGAAGTTTTTCTTTCCTTTCATTAAGGCGTCAAAGAATGGGATGCATTTATCTGTGGCTTTGGAAATGAACCGACTCAAGGCGGTGACTTTTCCATTGAGACTTTGCAATTCCTTCTTCGTTCTAGGAGCTTTGACTTCCTTTAAGGCGGTAATTTGAGCTGGACTAGCCTCAATGCCCCTAGCGCTCACGTTGAAACCTAAAAACTTTCCGGATTCCACTCCAAATGAACATTTTAAAGGGTTGAGCTTCATTCCGTACATTCGGAGGACTGCGAACATGTCTGCTAAGTGTTCTATGTGATCCACTGCTTTCTTAGACTTTACTAACATGTCATCGACGTAGACTTCCATAGTCTTGCCCAATTGCGGTTTGAACATAGCATTAACATGTCTTTGGTACGTTGCCCCTGCATTCTTCAGCCCGAAGGGCATAACTCTGTAGCAGTAAAGACCAATGTCAGTGATAAAGCTCGTGTCCTCCTGATCTGGCTCATGCATCATGATCTGGTTATATCCAGAGTAGGCATCCATAAAAGATAACAATTCGTGTCCCGCTGTTCCGTCTACCAGTTGATCGATCCTGGGTAATGGGAAGCAGTCTTTGGGGCAGGCCTTGTTTAGATCTGAAAAATCGATGCACACTCTCCATTTTCCGTTGGCTTTCTTAACCAGCACTGGATTTGAAACCCAATTCGGATAGGTAGATTCTTTGATAAAGTTATTCTCCATGAGCCGATCAACTTCTTCTTTTAACGCTGCTGACCTTTCTGGACCTTGAGTTCTCCTTTTCTGCTTCACAGGTGTAAATTTTGGATCAATATTCAGAGCGTGTACTGCAACTTCTGGGGATATTCCGCACATATCGGCATGAGTCCAAGCAAAAACATCCAAATTTGCCTTTAAAAAAGATATTAAGATATTCTGAATTGACACATTAAGTTGTGAACCCACATTCAACACCTTGTTTGGGTCCTTTGGGTCAACAGGTACTGGTATTGTCGTTTCCACTGGTACCACTCTATTCTCCCCTGCACTGACTTTTCTAGGATCCATCTCTTTCCGTGCTCTGCTGTGCTCGCCAGTGCAGGGTCCGCCCTGTAATTGCTACAAGGCTGGTTCTTTGATGCGGACTAGGGCTGCCGCATCCTTTCCCATTTCTCTTTTCCTTGTTTCTCGTAGCTCTGTCAGATAACACTCCCGCCCAGCATTTTGATCCCCTTTTATAACTCCCACTCCATTATCCGTGGGAAATTTAATGGTGAGGCACCATGGGGCCAGAACAGCTTTGAATGCTGCGAGAATTGGACGGCCAAGGAAAGCATTATAAGCAGAAAATTCGTCGACAATCACAAAAGTTTGCTTGCGGACCACCTTTCTTTCTCCTTCTCCAAGTTCCACAAACAAATCAACGGTTCCTATCGGCTGTTTTGGCTCCCCAGTGAAGCCAGCGATTTTCTGCGATACTGCTTGCACATCAGCCATAGGGATCTTCATTTGGTCGAATGTTTTCTTGAAGAGGATATTGCAGGATGCGCCACAATCAATGAGAACTCTTCTGACAATAGCTGGCCCGTTACCAGCCGAGATGACCGAGGGATCCAAGGTAGGAGCTTCAATACCTGCGGAATCCCTGGCTCTGAACACAATATCATCATTGAAAGTTCTTTGTTGCTTCAGGGGCATAGCACCTTTCAAAACAAATACGTCTTCCTCGGTCGGTACATACTTCAAAGCTCGGGTATACCTTTCCATCTCACCCCAGCTCCTGCCTGCTGGGTGAGGTCCTCCCGTAATGACATTGATAACAGGCCTTCCGGATTCATGCCCTACAGTCTTTTCACCTGTCCTGGGTTGATGAGCAGGAGCTCGTTGCCCCTGACTAGTCGAAGCGGGATTGCTGCTATTCTTTTCCACAAATTGCTGCAGCTTGTTTTCCCTTATCAATTCTTCAATCAAAATTTTCAATTGGCGGCATTCATCGGTATCATGACCGGGTTGATTATGTAAGCGGCAAAACTTTCCACTTTGTACAGCTTTTTTCCCAGTTCTCAGAACGGGAGGTTTAGGATAATCAACAGAATCTTTAGTGGCAAGGTAAATACGCTTCGGCGTATCTGATAAAGGGGTATATTCCGATGGCTTGAAGGAACGAGGCTTCTTTAGATTTTTCTGTCTCTTCCCATCATTATTTTCCCTTTTCTGTCCTACAGATTCATTCTTGCGTGGGGCAACAACGTTATCTTCATCTTTATCCAATGCTGCCTTTACCGGTACAGGACGGCTTTCCAGGCGTATGAACTCATCTGCTTTCTTGTAGAATTTTTCAAGGGAATTTGGTTCCTTCATGTTAAGCCATTTTCCAAATTCGCTCGACTTGTCGATGGCCCTCATCAGATAGGTCAAGATCATCCGTGGTTCTGCATTGTCTACCTCGGCCAGCGCTATATTAAAGCGATTCAAGAAAGATCTGATAGTTTTACCTGGATTCTGGTCTAAACTTGACAACGACATAATATCTTTGGCTTTTGAAGCGTATAGTCTGAACTGCTCCTTGAATTTCCGGGTTAAGTCAGAAAACTGATCTATAGACCGGATTGGCAACTTGGTGAACCAAAGCAGAGCTACACCTTCCAGATATACAGGAAAATATCTGCACTTTATTTCATCAGAAGTTCTGGCACCTGTCATGTGCCAATCATACTTATACAAGAATTCGTTCGGATCACTTGTTCCTTTGTAAGCTGGGATAGTTGGAGGGACGAACTTCCTTGGGAACTCAGCCTTTAATATTCTTTCGGTAAACGGGGTTTTACTTGGAGCGAAACCCCATTCCTTCTCATCTTCATTCCTTTGCATGCTTTCCTTCATGATTTGTCGAACCATTTCAGAAAGATATCCCTCATCATTTCGAGCTTTAGATCCACCAATTTCAGGAAATGTCCGCTCAAAGGGGCTAGCAGCCCTCTCAGGAATGTTGCTTTCTTCATCCTCATGAATGTTGCCAGCAAAGTTCCTTTCATTACCCGTTGGTTGACGGTTTACCCCAAGCAAGTCATTCAACTTATTCAAAATTAGGGCATTTTGGGCGTTTTGAGCTTCCAATTGTGCACTTTGGGCATTTATCTGCTGGTTCAGCCCTAAGATTACAGCATCCAACTCCGCTTTTGTAACCCCAACAGGTGGAGTGGCTTGATTAGGTACTGGGGAAGCAGAGGTTCCCTCTTGAACATTTCCAGATCTAACATATCTACTCTTTCTCCCCGGAGCCATGATTTCAGATAAACTTCTAGTCTTCAGAGTGGTTGCTTCAACAAACTTCCGTGGAGCAATGATGACGATTTGCCTGAGTTCAATTCTCAATGAAAGCACCAAAAATGTTAACGCTAAAATTTGAACGCTAACACCCCGGTGTATAAAGTGTAGTTGTGAAAGCACCACCCGATGATTCGGGAGCAGAGTATAAGCAGAAAGTCGCAGAAAAAGCAGTGAATAACAACGATTTTATAGTGGTTCGGCTCAAGGCAAGCCTACGTCCACTTTAATTCTCTTTATTGCTAAACCGATTACAACTTTACAACAATCTTCAATTACAATTACGACGAGACAAACAACTAGAACTTTGGTAGAGAAGAATTCTTCGAATCCATGTAGATTGCGTTAGATTTTCCCATGAAGTTAGTTGAGATGCCTTTCGAACTTGAAGTGTCGGGTGAGTTGAGAATTCGGCTGAGTATTGGCGCTTGAAATGATTGGCCAAAAGTCCCTTGAAAGTTGGAGGTGGTCGCGTATTTATAGGAGTTCTTGGTGTCACGTTGCAGGTAGTAGCCGAGGCAGGTTAGATCGTGAGTCGGCTCCGGGTTAAACTAGGTCGTGGGTCGGCACCGATCTCTTATGCCCGGTCTACAACTTAAGCCAAAGACCAATGTTTTTCCAGCCTCGTTTCTTAAGTCTTAGGCCGTTGCCGAGTTAATGTGCTCTGCGTTAGGTTTTAACACCGTATCTCCTTTGTATCCTTAGGTCGCGGCCGACCTAGCATAATCATAAGTCGGTCACGGCTCAAGTGTGGACCAATTTGTTCTTAACAGTTAAGTCGGCGACCAACTTGGGTAGTTAGATCGGTACACGCGTTGGGTTGGTGGACTTATGTAAGCCCTAGGTCCGAATCTCCTTGAACCTTAAGTCGGCATCATTTCAAGATGTTAGGTCGGAACTCTCTTTGAGGCATTAGGTCGGCATGCTTCTCAAGTCCCTTAGGTCGGTATTCCTCTTAAGCCTTATGAAGTTAGGTCGGTCTTCCATGCTAAGATACTAGGTCGGCATCCCTCTGTGCCTTAGGTCGGCAGAACGCTGGGTCGCTAACTGTTTGATATGCTAGATCGGTGGGTCTTTTAGGTCAGTTATTCTTGGATTGGTAACACTTGACCGAGGTGGAGTTAACAACAGGTGAGGTTTATTGCCGATTTAAACTGTCCGAAAAGGTAGGTCTTTACAGTTGGTATCAGAGATTTGGTTTAGCGATAACCTTAGCTTTGTGGGGTTTGACTCATTAGAGATAGGGTCAGTAGCCCCTTTGAATGAGTTTGAGTGTATTAATAGATATGAGCGCGTATTTTTTAGTGACATAAAATTGTTTTATATTATGTTGGTTGATTTGTTGAGTGGCTTATGGATTCTGGTCAATACGAGTAATTAGCTTTATTGATAGGGTTCTCTAAAAACTTGAACAATACAATTCGACATAGTATTGTTTTGAAAATGGGTAAATGAAACATTTTACCTTGATTATATTTTTAAATATAAATAAATATTTTTTCAGAAATTATTACAGCATATATAGCTTGTTTGATTGTTAGGAATGATAATATTGATTATTATCAGTGATTGGTTGTTGTGCCTTAATAAAAGGTGTTTATTAATGATAAAGCATTGTGAAATGTTATAAGAAAGTAAAATTTTGTAAGAATAATTTATAAATATGACTAATAAACTAAAATGGAGTTAAATTGAGAATTTTTGAATTTAAGACCCGGGGATTTTGAAAATTGTTTACAAAGCTTTGAAGGCAAATATATAATGATATTAGTTGAAAAATATTTATGAAAAATATTTTTAAAAAAGGGGATTTTAAAAGGAATGAATTCAATACTCCTCTCTTCTGTTGTTGGAAAATAATTTCGATGATGACTGCGCAGCGTCATCGACATTCATTTTCGAGTTTCAAAGTAGGAGAGACTTCTGGGAAGCTTTGCTTTGAAATTGTTTTGATAAACAGATTTTGGTCTAAACTCAAAAAGTATGATTTTATATGTAAGATAGAAGTATACATACTTAATTCAAATGATTCAAAATGAACCGGGTATTTAAATTTTTAAGTTCTGTTAATTAATAATCTTAAAATTATTTGAATGAAAGGAAATATTTAAATAATTAGAACTTATAAAATAAGAGAACTAAGAAATCAAAGCTAAATGTTTAAGAAGCCTTAGAGTTGAAGTTTGCACATCTTAAATTGAAGTAAATAAATATAAACAAGTTAAAATAGTGAACATTCTAATTAAGTAAAATGAATCAGACTAATTTGTAT
Source organism: Allium cepa (assembly GCA_030765085.1). Taxonomy (NCBI): domain Eukaryota; kingdom Viridiplantae; phylum Streptophyta; class Magnoliopsida; order Asparagales; family Amaryllidaceae; genus Allium; species Allium cepa. The sequence goes on along the minus strand of CM060931.1, from coordinate 877,854,487 downwards.
AATATCAAATTGCATTCTGATAACATATAATAAGACTTACAAATGTTAAAAGTCAAAATGGTGATTTTTAATGGGATATTATAAAAATGAACAAAATTTAAAAGTAATTGAAATGTATAAAAATGGAAATTTAGTTGTAATAATAATGTTATATAGTTAATTAGTATATTATGAAATGATTAATGACTAAATGGAATGAGTAAGTGAGCTTAAGAAAGTAGACAAACAAATTAAATAATATCTTTGTAAACTGGTTATAGAATTAAACATAAACTTGCAAAGAAATTGTGAAATTGAATTTGTAACTTTTGAGATAACTTTAAATTTAGATAAAATCATATATAAGAAGAATAGACTTTTTTAGAATGATTATAAACTAAACTGATGACTAATAAAATTTTCCACAAATAAATTTGTTATTAAATGAAACTATGAAAATGAAGCAAATGTAAACAAAGGAATTTGGTATAACTAAGAATTAACTTCAATAAATACTTAAGTTGTACGTATATTATTGTATTCACACAATGATTTGATTCAGATTCGGGTTTAAAATTTCGAGATAATTTATAACGATCCAAGTTAGAATTTTTCACTCGATTCTCGACGGCAAACCCTGGATATGGATTTTTGATTGATTGTAGAATTCTCTGTCATGGTATACGGCTATGCAAGGAGAGTAACGGTTTCTAATCGAGGAACCAAATCTAAGTCCGCACTAGAGAGTCGTGTGAACGATACAAGTTCGGAAGTGAAATTGTGTGATCGAGTGAGCGATTAGATTTAATATTGCATCTGAATGATATATGCGCATCATACGGGCTTAAGTAAAATAGATATTGGAAATTGAAAATGCAAAATATAAATTGATTCTAAATTGTATGATTGGATATCATTGGTAAATAAGATGTAGGTATTTAAAATCAAGAAATATTTGGATTGCCCAACAAAAAGGTGCATGTTTATTTTTTTTTTATTTGATTTGATGGTTTATGATATAGCCACTTGGCTTTTGTTTTCTTCCGTTGGTTTGGGGCCCGTAGTGGCATTTTGCAGTTGTGTCGATCGACCCGCACAAAAGAGACTTCGCCGAAATTTTCCGTAAATCCATATGTTAGAAAAATTTTAAAGTTTTAAAATTTTTATAAATTGTTTTTAAAAATTAACTTTTAAATTCTATAAGCGGATCGGAGTAGCGTAGTAGAAACGTTGTAAAATTTTTCTAATAAGATTTTATATTTTATAAGTTGATTAATTTTAAGTGTCAAATTCTTTACTTAACATCTTTTCGGGGACGAAAAGTTTTAAATAGGGGAGAATGCAGCGACCAATTTTTTTTTTACTATTTTAAATTATTAAATTTGATGTAATTAATGAATAAAAATGGTTAAAACATAAGTATAATGATTTTGAACGTAAGTATTGGATATGAGCTTGAATAAGATTTCTAAATAAACAAATTCTGAAAATATAGGTAATGAGAAGTATTGAAAGGTAATGCTATATATTTACCGTGTTACAATTAATAAGATAAATTAAATGGTAAATGTTGAATTCGTTAGATGTAAATAGAGTAAGTGATTGTTAACTAAAATTCATTTAAAATCTAATATTGAAATTCGTTGAATATTGAACAATTAAACTGTTTAAATTTAATATTGTAAATTATTTGAATAATTGAATATAATATGATTGAAAATGATATCAAAAGTTGATGTAAATTTTATTAAAACAGCAATGAAGATAGTTAACATTTAAGATTGTATTTAAAAATGAATAATTAGAAATTGAAAATTTTATATTATAATCGTGACGTTAAAATAGCGATCCGGGGCACAGTCTCAGAATTCGATGAAACCAATTCCATTTGATCTTTAATAGTGTATTATTATCAGTTTTCAAATTTCATAGTTTTTGGAGTCATCGTTTGGTCGTATGAAATTGAAACGCGTTGAATTTAATATCTAAATTTTTATATTTTAATTCAATCGAAAAAGCTATCTTCCGCATACGTTCAAATTAGGCCTAGAAACATATTCCATTGTGTTCGAAGTAGGGCTAAAGCATTATAAATGCTAGGCGGTACGCTTCGTTTGTAGTTTGTGTGAAAAATGTTAAAAATAATAATAAAATAATATGTTCACGTTTATAAAAACTATCTCTACACAGTAACCCTAGCTATTACAGTCGCGCCTCCACTTTTTCTTCAATGGCTGAAATTTGATCTTCTTCTCCCTAAAATTTATTCAATTCCATAAGCTTTCTCGAAAAAATCTCAAGTAGGAAATTGAAGAGCATAGTGCGATCTGCAGATCCAACGGTGATTATTTGATTTGGTGGAGCGTAGAAGCCAAGATTTTGCCGCGTTCATCATCCTTTGGTATGCAGATTTCACATCCTAGGGGTGGCCAAGCTTCGTGGGTTCAAGACCGAAGGTGGAGTGGGCTGAGGAGCAATAGGTGGTGGCCTCCGATCGAGCTCCAGTCGATAGTCGTGGCCACGACGACCGAATGTTTGAACGAAGCTTTAGGGTCGATTCGAAGAGTGGTTGCCTGGAGCACGCGTAAGTGGGAAGAAGGAGAGAACGTGTGTCCTTGATCTCAAGTCTGGAAAGGAACGACCTGGATTTTTTAAGTGGTTTTGTTAATAAATTAATACACGAAATTTGTAAATTAATGAATCCGAATGTTTAAAATTGTATAATTCTTTCATACGAATTCGGAACTGGACGAAACAAGCGGCATTGGGATCGGGCGGTAGGCACTACGTCATGGAGTTGATTTGGAAGCGATGAGAATACTAAATTTTAGGTTAAATTGAACGTCGTTCAATCGGATTTAAAATTGAAAACTCAAGGTGAGTGTTTTATAATGCTCATATGTACTATAATATTTTATGCTAGTTAAATTCGAAATTGTTAAGTGATAAAAATTAATTGGTCATTGTTTGATAAATTTAATTGTTATTTGGATTAACTGTTAAAAATTAAAATTGACAGTAAAATTTGAAATAGGAATTCAATTGCCAGTAAAACACCCGATTTTAATAACTATGAAATTGTTGTGAATTATATTGACTGTTTGGATGATCGACTGCGATGGATGCTATTGGTTGGTATTTTGGATGATTTGTATATTTGTTTATTCTGATATATCCTATGATCACTCTGTATATTATTTACAGTATATAAACTGTAAACAGAATTATTTTGAATAAATTAAGGAATAGGTTGAAATGATATGTAACCATGACACTTTGATTTGGATTGAAATGATATATATCCATCTCAGAAATTAAATTGAAATAACTGATCACTTGGCCATTGGAAAGAAAATTATATATGGACAACGGATTGTTTAATTTAAATGATTTCTATATTTTTGATTTGAAATTTATTTAAACGATTTTGATTTAAAAGAAATAAAAATAAATTTATAGAAGTCAAATCATTTTCGAACTTGAGCCTTGTATGTCGAAATTTAAATTTGGTTATCGAAATTGTTCAAATAATCGAAGTTGATATTTTGAAGTTATAATCGAAGTATAATTTAAATTTTTGGAAATCGATTTGTTTCGAAAGATTGAACTGTTATCCGAACTTTGATTATTACTAAGTAAAAGTGATATAAAAATGATATTTCGAAATTGACCTTGGAATTGAATTATATTTGAAGATTGGGATTTTAAACTGAATATTGGTGGATAATTTGATTTGAATGTTTTGAATCGATATTTTGAAAATTGAGCTCGATATCGATATAAATTGAAATCGAAACTGAATTAATTAGGTTTGAAGGAGGAATTGAATAAATTTGAAATCGAAGTTGAAATTGATTCGAATTGAAATCGAAATCGAACGATTGAATGGAAATTGGAATTGATATGAACTAGGATGTGGAATTGAATCGGTTTGACTTGAAACTATATTCAAATTAATTATTTAATATAAAACTGTTTAAAGTTATCTTCCTAAATATATAAATTATTTTGGTTTCCAAATTATTTTGCTATATAAATAATTTTAATACTTAAACTATTTTATATTAAACTATTTTAACCATTTAAACTATTTTTTTACTATTCTAACCATTTATACTATATTTAACTGTTTTTGATTATTTAAACTATTCAAACTATTTTTCAAAAAAATAAATTCAAACTAGTCAAGGGTGGAATGTTATTTTTAAATTATGGATTAAATACGAATCGGGTTAATTGAAGTTATAACCCAAATTGGAATTTAAAATGATTTTGAAAGCGAAATCGGAATATTGAGGAGAGAATGATTGCGAACTAAAATAGTATATTTTGAGTAAATATGATGATTTCGAAATGGATTTGATTTTGAGGCGAATTTGATATTTTGATATCAAGCATGAATGGTTTTCGAAATGTATAAGTACCAACTGGTGTGTAAAACATTGTTTGGTTGTCAAAGAGACCGAAGCTGGGTATGGGCATACTCTTTGTCGATATCGGAACCACTTTGACAAATATGTACGTGGAGTGATGATCCAGAATGAAGTGGTTGGACTTGGCGGCGATTGCTGGATTTGAAGAAAGAGAATGATGATGGATTAGCATGGAACTCGTGCCAATTGGAAATGTCTAAAACTGGAGCCGTATCGGTCGAGTGGGCTAGCTACCCCGAGCAGACGCACTTCTTCGTATTATCATCATTTACATTGTGATTGATTGGTGCACACCCTTCGAATTATAGGGGTGTTGGACACGATGGGCGATCATGGCTATGATGCCTTACCACCAGCCGGGTAGGGTAAACTTGTAGTATCCTACCTTTGGCATTGTGATGCAGCACGATCTACAATTCCTCAAGGGTTAAGTCGTTCACGAGCTAATAAAGAGGCCTTAAGTCGTTCGCGACTTAACAGGGTGAAGAATAACGAGTTACGACCTAAGGAAGAGGAGCTACGAGTTGAGGCAGCCGCGTTGAATTATCTGCGAGCTAAGGACTTAAGTCGGCTACGACTTAAGAGTTTAAGTCGGCTACGACTTAACAGAAGAGGAAGCAGTCACGACCTAACTAAGCCGTTGAGGAGATATGCGCAGGGAGATTGGGGCTTGAGTCGGCATGCGCTTAAGTCGGCCATATGAGCATATGTGTTGTAATTTGTTGCCTTTGAGTCGTTAGGTCGTATACGACCTAACTGTTGTATCCATGTGGTGTTGAGTCGGCCTTGTGTTGTAAGGTCGCGAGTCTTGGAGTCGTTAAGTCGGTGTGATGTTGGGTCGGCCGAAGGATGTGTAATGTAATGAGCTGAGTCCTTGAGTCGGTCTTGTATGTAATGTGTTAGGTCGCGTACGACCTATGATGAGTCGGTCGTGTTGAGTCGTTTACATTGGGTTGTATTGTAAAGGGGTTGAGTCGCGTGTGTTAAGTCGGTCACGACTTAAGTTGGGTCGTAGGTCGGCAACGACTTGGGGACTGGGTTGTAAATCCTATAAATACGCGTGTGTTGTACATTTTGAAGTGGTTGATTTTTGAATAAAATTCTCTTTTGTTAGCTTTGTGCTTTCATACCAATTGGTAGTTGAGTGTAATCTCCTATCTCCTCTTTCGGTTAATCGAGTGCGCTCGATTCAACGATCGTAGAAGCCGATTCACGGAATCTAGTGCGCTAGATCAACGTGCGAAGAATCGTAGATCTTTGAACACGGTATAGTGCGCTATCAACGTGTTTGAGATAGCTAGAGTTCGGTATCTTTGGATCAACGAACTTGGGCATTTTGGTATCTTCAACTCACCGATTGCTACATTCCATCGATTGAAGTTTTGTTTGATTAATCCGCTGCGTCATTATTGGTATCAGAGCCATACTTAGCCAATCATAGCTAAGTTGATTCTTGGAGCCAAGTTTTTGAAGTTTTTGAAGTTTTTGAAGCTTTTGAAGTTTGAAGGAGTTCATTGTGTTCTTGTTGAATTTGTAACAACATTAGAGTGTTTGATTCATTTCATTTTGGATCGAGGAGTTGGAAATTGTTTGGATCTATCTTGGGTTTTTGCGCGCCAAGGTTTGAAGTGCTTGAATTTGTAACCGAGACAAGTTAGACCGAGGCAAGTCATAGCCGAGTCAAGGTTGAGCCGTGTTAAACCATTGCCGAGCTAAAGCCTTGAAGAGTTAAGTGTTGAGCCGTGACTTGTTCTTTTGTTAAAGCTTGAATTTTTGTGTTCGAATTGTTGAAGTTTGTGAAGTTTTTCAATCATGCCACCAAGGAGAGCTAATCGTCATCAAAACGTTGAAGCTTTGTATCGTAGAGAAGAAGCCGAGCTTATGGAACAACGTATTAATGAAAAGTTTGATGAAGGCATTGGAAAATTGGAGAAATTGATGAATGAATTGAATCAAAGGAGGAGATCACCAAACTCGAACCATGGAGGAAACCGAGTTTCGCCATCGGTTACGGAAGCGAGGAGGGTATCGCCACATTCTTGTAGAGATAGAAGAGAAACATCAATTTCATCACGAAGAGATCACCATGACTATGCACATGAAGAGAGACGAAGTCAACGTGAATTTGAACATGAAGCATATAGAGATGAAGAGAGACATAGTCGAAGAAGCATGCATGAGCGAAGGGATGATAATGGTCGAGATCGATGTAGACGTACTTTTGATTTTGTTGAAGAAGGTGATAGAGCTAGTATTCATTATCGAGATCGAGATCAAGTTTGAAATTCTTATCGGGATGTTGAAGATGATCGTCGATGGGAATCGGGTATGAAGATGGAGATTCCAGAGTTTAAAGGAGGGATGGTTGCTGAAGAGTTCTTAGATTGGGTTTCAAATGTTGAAGAGATCTTTGATTTCAAGGAGGTTCCTGAGCATAGAAGGGTGAAGTTGGTTGCTACTAGGTTGAGGGGGAGAGCTTTGGCGTGGTGGCAGCAAACTAAACTTACTCGTGAACGGATGGGGAAGTCAAAGATAGAATCGTGGGATAAGATGAAGAAGTTAATGAGATCTACTTTCTTACCTTACAACTACCAATCACTTATGTACCAGAGGTTGCAGAATCTGAGGCAAGGGACTAAGTCTGTTAGTGATTATGCTGATGAATTTTACCAACTCATTGCCAGGAATGATATTATGGAAACGGAAGAACAGCTAACTGCTAGATTCATTGGGGGATTGAGAATGCAGATCCAGGATATGGTTAATATGTTTGATCCTAGATCTGTAGCAGAGGCGCATCAGAAAGCGTTAGCTTGGGAGAAGCAAGGAAGGCATGGAGGTGGTGTGTTTACTAATTCCAATAATCAAGCAAGGGGTGTTGGTGGAAGTTCTAATGTTCCTAAACCTGTTTCAAAGCCAGTGGTGAAGGAGGCTGAGAAGGCGAAGGTTAGCAGTGGGTTCAAGTGTTATAATTGTCAGGAGTTGGGTCACAAAAGCAATGAATGTCCGAAGCCGAAGAAGAGAACCATGGTTGCAGAAGTTGAGGAGGATAATGGAGAGGAGGCAGAATGTTCTGATACACCTTATGTTGAGGAGGAAGAAGAATTGTTTGGAGATGAAGGTTGTAATCTTATGATGAGGAGGTCATGTCTTACACCAAAGCAAGAGGAGGATTGTAGTTGGTTGAGAAGCAATATTTTTCAGTCGACATGCACTATTCTGGGAAAAGTTTGCAAGTTCGTTATTGATGCTGGGAGCTGTGATAATATTATTTCTACAGAAGCAGTAAGGAAGTTGAACTTGAAAACTGAGAAGCATCCTAAACCGTACAAGCTAGCATGGTTAAGGAAGGGTAGTGAAGTGAAGGTGTGTCGAAGGGCTTGTGTTAATTTTTCTATTGGGAAGAAATACAAAGATGAAATTTGGTGTGATGTTGTAGACATGGACGTGTGTCATCTGTTGTTGGGCAGACCATGGCAGTTTGATAGAGCAGTTCAACATGACGGTCGTGCCAATAGTTACAGTTTCATGTTTGAGGGTACTAAAATCACTTTGGTTCCTAAGAAACAGCAACAGAAGGAGAGCAAGCTAGAGGAGATTGAGGAATTGAAAACTCTGTCAACTTTGAAGGAGTTTGTTAAGGAAGTGGAGGAAGAACCGAAAATGTTTTTGTTGATTGGGAGAGAGAGTAGTGAAGAAGTTGAAATTCCAGAAGCAGCAAAGCCAATTTTGAAAGAATTCGAAGATGTCTTTCCAGAGGAGTTGCCTAAGGAGTTACCGTCACTTAGAGACATTCAACATCAAATTGATCTTGTTCCGGGAGCAGTGTTACCACATCGACCACATTACCGAATGAGTCCGAAGGAACATGAAGAGTTACGAAGGCAGGTGGAAGAGTTGTTGGAACAGGGACGTGTTCAGGAAAGCTTGAGTCCTTGTGCAGTGCCAGCATTGTTGGTGCCAAAGAAGGATGGAACATGGAGGATGTGCACAGATAGTAGAGCATTGAATAAGATCACTGTTCGTTATAGATTTCCTATGCCGAGGTTGGATGATTTGTTAGATCAGTTGAGTGGGGCAACTATATTCTCGAAGATTGATTTGAAGAGTGGTTATCATCAAATTCGAATCAGACCTGGAGATGAATGGAAGACAGCTTTCAAGACAAGAGAGGGGTTGTACGAATGGTTGGTCATGCCGTTTGGTTTGTCAAATGCACCTAGTACATTCATGCGGGTGATGAATCAAATCTTTAGACCATTCATTGGGAAGTTCGTCGTGGTTTATTTCGATGATATTCTGATATATAGCAGGAGTATGGAGGAGCATGTTCTACATTTGAGGGAAGTGTTGATTATTCTTCGTGAGGAACAATTTTATGCTGCTACGAAGAAATGTGTGTTTATAACGCACAGTGTTTTATTTCTGGGTTATGTTGTTTCAGGAGAAGGTATTCAAGTTGACCAGAGTAAAGTTGAAGCAGTCAGGAATTGGCCACAGCCAAAGACAATTAAGGAAGTGAGGAGTTTTCATGGGCTAGCGTCATTCAACCGAAGATTCATTCGACACTTCAGTAGCGTGATGGCTCCAGTTACTGATTGCATGAAAGGGAAACAATCTGTATGATCAGAAGAAGCGGGGATTGCTTTTGAAAAGATCAAGGAATTGTTGACGTCTGCACCAATTCTTGTTCTACCTAATTTTCAGTTATTGTTTGAATTGCATACTGATGCTTCGAAGGTTGGTATTGGAGGAGTTCTGAGTCAGAATGGGAAGCCAGTTGCTTATTTTAGCGAAAAGTTGTCAGGAGCGAAGATGAGATACAGTACATATGACGTTGAATTCTATGCTGTCGTACAAGCTGTTAAGCATTGGAGACACTATCTATTTCAGAAGGAATTTGTTCTGTACACTGATCACGAAGCTTTGAAGCATTTACAGGGGCAAGATAAGATTTCAGCAAGACATGCATCATGGATTGCTTATTTACAGCAGTTTACTTTTGTCGTTAAACACAAATCAGGGGTGACAAATCGGGTAGCTGATGCTTTGAGTAGGAGGAGTCATTTATTAACGACAATGAAGGTTGAAGTGACGGGGTTTGAAATGTTGCCAGAGATGATTAATGAAGATCCTTACTTTGTGAAATATGTTGAGAAAGTGAAGGATGGGAGTACCAATGAATTTATGTTGGTTGATGGATTTCTGTTTAAGGGGAATCGTTTATGTATACCAGACTGTAGCTTGAGATTGAAAATTGTCAAGGAGTTACACGAGGAAGGGCATGTGGGCCGTGATCGTACTTTGTAGTTGATTTCACAGTCTTACTTTTGGCCATCGATGAGAAAAGAGGTTGAAAGATTCGTGGAGAGATGCCATATTTGCCAGGTGTCAAAGGGAACAGCAACGAATGCAGGGTTGTATATGCCATTACCAGTACCGTCTAAGCCATGGGCTGATATTAGCATGGATTTCGTTTTGGGTTTGCCTAGAACTCAAAGGGGAAATGATTCGATATTTGTTGTGGTGGACAGGTTTTCGAAGATGGCACATTTTGTTGCTTGCAAAAAGACAGCGGACGCAGTTCGAGTGGCGCAATTATTTTTCAAGGAGATCTATCGACTTCATGGTTTACCAGAATCTATTGTTTCTGATCGAGATACTCGTTTTCTGAGTCACTTTTGGTTGAGTTTGTGGAAGATGGTGGGAACAAAACTGAAATTTAGCAGTGCTTATCATCCGCAAACTGATGGACAGACAGAAGTTGTTAACAGGTCATTGGGAAATTTGTTGCGTTGTCTTGTACAGGATAATTTGAGAAGTTGGGACATGAAGTTATGCCAAGCTGAATTTGCACATAATCATGCAGTGAATCGTAGCACGGGATTCAGTCCATTTCAGATTGTTTATTCAAATTTACCCAGGGGACCGTTGGATTTGGCAGTAGTACCACAGTTGAAGGGAACAGTTAAACGAGCTGTTGATTTTGTTGATGAGCTGACTGAATGTCATAAAATCGTTCAGGAACGATTGGAAAAATCGAATGAGAAATATAAGCGAGCTGCAGATTTAAAGAGACGAAATGTTGAATTTAATGAAGGTGATTTGGTGTATGCTGTGTTAACAAAGGATCGTTTTCCAATGGGCGCTTATAATAAGTTGAAAGCCAGAAAAATTGGTCCAGTAGAAGTTGTGAAACAGATCAATGAGAATGCTTATAAGTTGAAACTGCCGGAGGATGTATACACTTCTGACGTATTCAATGTTAAACATCTTGTGCCATATTATGGAGATGGACAATCTGATGGGGAAGAATTTACAAATTCGAGGACGAATTTTTCTCAACCAGGGGAGGATGATGCAGCACGATCTACAATTCCTCAAGGGTTAAGTCGTTCACGAGCTAATAAAGAGGCCTTAAGTCGTTCGCGACTTAACAGGGTGAAGAATAACGAGTTACGACCTAAGGAAGAGGAGCTACGAGTTGAGGCAGCCACGTTGAATTATCTGCGAGCTAAGGACTTAAGTCGGCTACGACTTAAGAGTTTAAGTCGGCTACGACTTAACAGAAGAGGAAGCAGTCACGACCTAACTAAGCCGTTGAGGAGATATGCGCAGGGAGATTGGGGCTTGAGTCGGCATGCGCTTAAGTCGGCCATATGAGCATATGTGTTGTAATTTGTTGCCTTTGAGTCGTTAGGTCGTATACGACCTAACTGTTGTATCCATGTGGTGTTGAGTCGGCCTTGTGTTGTAAGGTCGCGAGTCTTGGAGTCGTTAAGTCGGTGTGATGTTGGGTCGGCCGAAGGATGTGTAATGTAATGAGCTGAGTCCTTGAGTCGGTCTTGTATGTAATGTGTTAGGTCGCGTACGACCTATGATGAGTCGGTCGTGTTGAGTCGTTTACATTGGGTTGTATTGTAAAGGGGTTGAGTCGCGTGTGTTAAGTCGGTCACGAGTTAAGTTGGGTCGTAGGTCGGCAACGACTTGGGGACTGGGTTGTAAATCCTATAAATACGCGTGTGTTGTACATTTTGAAGTGGTTGATTTTTGAATAAAATTCTCTTTTGTTAGCTTTGTGCTTTCATACCAATTGGTAGTTGAGTGTAATCTCCTATCTCCTCTTTCGGTTAATCGAGTGCGCTCGATTCAACGATCGTAGAAGCCGATTCACGGAATCTAGTGCGCTAGATCAACGTGCGAAGAATCGTAGATCTTTGAACACGGTATAGTGCGCTATCAACGTGTTTGAGATAGCTAGAGTTCGGTATCTTTGGATCAACGAACTTGGGCATTTTGGTATCTTCAACTCACCGATTGCTACATTCCATCGATTGAAGTTTTGTTTGATTAATCCGCTGCGTCACATTGTCTCACGCGCCTTGTCATACTTTTATCCCTAAACGAGACTCATACGATTTTTGTGTAGTGTTATCGTATCACGACGCATCCCTATCCACCGACCGTTTAATTGGTGTTTTTTATGAAAACTGTACGACAATGCTTAAAACGCATTAAGGGGCATTAATGTAAAGCCTTAAGTCTTGGAAAAATATTTATTTGACCGATTAGACATTATATACAATGTACTATACTACCTATAAATCTTTTAACTGATCCTTAAGAGATAGAAAATCCTGTTACATCTCTAGAGTTATTGCACGCACGTTACACACTGGATAGGAGATGTGAAATCCTATAAACATCTCTGACGCTGTTACACTCATGCTATATGCGATATCAATTTGACTTATACTAGGATATTTTAGTCATGTGTGATATCCCGGAATTTTTGACAAAATCAATTTAATAATCCGTATTAAAAATTAAATCGATTTGATAATTTTTGTTAATAATAATATGAATTGATTTAAAAAATTTCCTTTAATAAATATTTAATTGGTAGATTTTATCTTTTAAAGCTAATAAATTGGTTTCTATTTATAATATAAATATATGGTTTATATGGTAAATAGATTAGCTTTGTTTTAAATTTAATAAATAAAGCATATTTTCTAATTCTAATATTTTTAGTAATTTGGGAATTTTTTTTATTTAATATAAAGATTTTCAAAGTTATTAAATAAATAATTTTGGTTTAAATTTAATAAGTGAATCATGATTTCAAATTCTAATATATATATTAATAATTTTGAAATTTTGATTTAATTTAATATTAAGTTTTTCAAAGCTATTTAATAAATAAGTATATGATTTTAAATTGTTAAGAAAGATGTTTAAATGTTTAAAATGATTTTGGCTTAAGTTTTAAATTTAATTTAATTAACAAAAAGGTTTGTTTTGTTTTGTTTTTAAAATATAGCTTAATAAAATAAGTAATTTATAAGTAAAGAAATAATTCTTCTATAAATTGTTTAAAATTAGTAATTAATTATTTTCAAACAATAATAAATATGTGTTATTTTTATAAATAGATTTTATAGAAAATTGAGTTGTTATTTTCAAATTTAATATATTGTTAATTTTAAATTGGGGTTTTGAATTTAATTTGAATTTGGATGTGGATTTAAAATTTAAATTCAAAAGTTATGTTTTAAAATATTTTGGATTTAAAAATATGTGTGTAATTTGTTTTATTTTATTTTATTTCCTCTAAGGAAAATTCATATACATATATAGATAAGCATTTATAAATAATAAAGTAAGCATAAAACCCGTTTATTAACATTTCAAAATTAAATAAAATTATTTAAGGGACAAGTGTATGAATATTAAGACACATGACAATAAATGTTATTTAATAAACTAAGGGAATTGACAAATGTTAAAATCTTATACAAGTGTCATTTTCAATTTTGTATTTTCTTTTATTTTTATTAAATCATACTTTCATCTTATAAAAAATGCCCCTTGTCTTCAATTTCTTTTTCCTTTTCAAAATCAAAAGTTAAAAAATTTAAAGCTTGAACTCAAAACAAATCTGAGAATAACTTATACCATTTCCAAAATCTATTTACAAACTCAAATTAAACTCTTCGTATCAAATCTAAATTCCTGAAAATCACTTCCTTGTAGATCTAAAATCTGTAATCAAAAGTAAGTAATCATCTTCAAATCCTCAGTTCAAACATGCAATCCATTTCCCTGTAATTCACTTCAAAATGCAAATCCGCACATCTTCAAACCAAGGCAATTGCAGTTTTAAACCAAGCTTACATCATTTTTTTTGCAATATGGTAATTGGCTCTGCATGCAACCTGAAAACTAGAGCAATACAAATCCCTGTAACACCTTTTCAAATCTGTAGTCTGCCTATTATCAAACAAAGAGGCAACCCAGTTTTCAAATTTTCAAAAGGAAGCACTCAAGTTTTTAAATCGAAGGGGAAATACAGTTTTAAAGTATCAAAGCTTTTTCAAAATCTGGGAAGCACTGTTCTACATCATCAAAAAAAATAGGTGAGTAACTTTTAAAAATTTAAGATATAGTTGGTTGCATATTAGTATGGTTGAATATAAATAATTATTGCATGTGTACATAGGTAAAAAATCTGATGTAAGTATTTGATTTTGTGCATACTGTGTATATATATGATGCTCTGTCTTGTTTACAGGCTCAATTTTTACTTAACAATCCTTATCACATGATCTAGTGTTTGATACGGTCTGATTATCAAACAAATGTTGTTTGGTTTGACCTAGATTTATGTTTAAAAAATTAAATTAGACAAAATAAGGCATGTTGTCTCTGGAAATATTAAAATATCGGTGCATGTTGATATAAATCAAAATTTCAAACTGTGTAATTTATAAATTTAGTATTATAAATCAAAAACATCAACTAAATCATGATTTTTAAATCAAGAATCATAGATTATAATTTGGGGATGAATGTGTAGTTCTTGTTTGAACTAAATATGAACTTTTGGGGTTTTCTGGTGATCTATGTATTTGGAAGGGATGGGTTTCTTCCTGATGATGGAGGGGTGATCAGAGATGCTAGGAAAAATACAGGATGGTGTTGAATTTCGGTGAGGAGGTTGCAGTAGTGAGAGATTTTCTAGAACCCTAGTTTTTAACTAGGAATGATGAATCGATCACCACAACAGTTTGGGTTGATCGAGTGCAGTGAGGCTTTTAGGGACGATAGCTTGGTCGTAGACGAGATCAGGGCCAGAGTTGTAGAAACTACGGTGGTCGGAGGAACGAATGCGAAGCGTTGCCAGGTTTTGGGTTTATGAAGTTATGTTGTTCCAGGTTTGGATGTGTCATCTCGAATTCGATTTCGAGGTTAAGAGTGCGATCTGATGATCAAGTTGGGGTGATTGAGTGATTTTGGATGTGGGATGATCATCACTGATGATCGGAGATGACTGGCGGCAACATGCATGTGCACAGAGCCCTGTTATCTGATAAAGTTTGTGGTGGTGTTGGTTTGTACTCGAGTAAATCTCTGTTTGACTCGAAGTTGTGGGATAGTTTGCTCGAGGAGGTTGGGTTGTGTACTCGAAGCAAAATGGGGTTGGGCTTGGGTTTAAAGATGTTACAGGTTTTTCACAGTAACCTGTAATGTTGTTTAAAATCTTTAAAACTGAAGTTATAAATGAAAGCTAGAGTTTAAACTAAGTTTTAAATCATAGTTGAAATTCTAGAATTCAAGTTTAGGTTTAAATTCTCAGTTTTAAATAAAAAAAGAAAATATTAAAGTTTTAAACTTGAATTGTTAAATTACATTAAAACTGGTTAAGTAGTTTAATTTTTTTTTTAAAATGAAGTTTTAAAAATGTGAGTAAGTTTTTAAGTCATGTTTAATTAAAGATTTAAATATGTATTTCAGTTTGAAATAAAAGAAGTTTTAAATTTGAAAGATTTAAACAACTCTGTATGAATTTTATAAATTTCTTTTATAAGACAAGCATTTCTTTGCCATGTAATTTAAAAAGGTTTTTAAATTGTTTAAAACTTTGTTTAAGTTAAATTATATTCATTTTAAATCTCATATTTGAAATGAAATTTTAAAGTAAATTCAAAAGTAAATTGATTTCAAATGTTTTGTTAATGATAAATAAGTCATAATTAAGAAATGTTTTTATCTCAAAATTAAATAAAGATTTAATGATTTGAAATTAATTAAATTAGTGGGATAATTAAGGAATAATTAGTTAATTTAATTAAGTAATGATTAGGGATTAATAAATAATTGATTAAGGGTTAGTCAATTTGTAATTAAAGATCATTAATTAAATAATTAAAGATTATTAATTAATGGTTAAAGATTTTTTAATTAAGCAATTAAGTTATAATCAAGGTTAATTGATCAAGTAATTAAGGATTAATTAAGTTACAGTTAACACTTAATTAATTAAATAATTGGCATTTAATTAATGGATAATTAAAGATAACTTAATTTGTAATTAATAATGGTTAATATAAGTTAATTACTTAATGGAAATAATTAAAGAATGGTTAATGAAGGTCATTAACTTGAGATTATTTATAATTAATTAAGGTTATTAATTTTTAATAATTAATTAGATTAATTAATAAAGATAATCAGTTATGAATTGTTTAAGTGTAATTACTTAATGAAAGTAATTAAGGAATTTATTACTTAATGTAATTAATTTTGTTTAAAATGATTTTTTAAATTGATTAATAAAGTTTAATTAATTTTAAACACTGAATGTTTTGATGATAATTGCTTAATGTAATTAATGGAATGGAAATTACTTAGTGAAATAATTAAATGGGTAATTACAGGATGTAATTAATTGAAGATGATTTAAGAATGGATGTAATTTGGATTAAATTACTTTGTAATTAATCAAGAGATTAATTAAGAAATTAATTAAGGAATAATTAATTTAGTTAATGAAGTAATTAAGGGCAGCTAATTACTGGATGTGGTTAATCAAGAGGGATTAGTAATTATGGTTTGATTAAGATTAATTACTTAAGGTAATTAATTTAATTAAAGTAATTAATTAGAATGTAATTAGGATCATTAATTAACATAATTAATGATGTAATTAAGATTAATTAATTGAAATTAATTAATCAATGATAAGTGATTAAAGGTAATTAATGTAATTAATTAAGGATTAATGTAATTGATTATAGTAATTAATTAATCAAAGTAATTAAAGGTTAATTACTGTAAGGAGTTAAGAATAATTAATTTGTGAAATTTATCAAAGAACAATTACTTGAATGTAATTAAGGATAATTAATCAAGGGTGATTAATTGAGGTGATTAGTTTGAATAATTAATTAATTGATGAGTAATCAATTAAATGGTTATGTAAGCAAGATTTTTAAGGATGGAGTAATTAATTTAATTCACTTTAAATTAATCAGAGATGGATGTAATTAATTTAATTCATTTTAAATTAATTATAGATGATGTGGTTAAGTAAATCATTGCTTATGAATGAAAGGATAATATTGATAGCCTTGAATGGTTTGTGATCTCAGAAATGAGATAAGTAATGCGGTGTGATACGAATGTTTTGGTTGCATTGTGATGATAATATGGATTATCTATTTTGATGATAGTATGGATTATCTATTTATAATGATAATGTGGTTCATCTATTATAATGATAACGCCAATTATCTATTATGATTTGTGAGTTATCTATCTGTTTGTATATAGATAATTGAATTGAATTGTTTTAAATTTTAAAACAACTTGGCCGTAAAAGACACGTTTTGGATTTCGATGAGACCGGGATCGGGTTTCCATATTTGAATATCCGAAAACCACATCGATCCAAATTAACGATAGGTCGTGAATCTCAAGTGAAGACGAGGGTTCAGAGTGCAAGGGTTATCGTCGTTAACTCTGAGCGTGATTCCAAGATGAGTGTAACGAGATAATACCTTCGGTTTCTTTCGAAACCGGAACGGACTTGTATGTATAGATTGCTTTCAGAACATTGTCAGGTGGATGATGAGCATTCTAAGTGATGTGTTCTATAGAGATAATCGTAACCTCAAGCCTCATCAACCGGGAATGGCTAAAACAGGGGAGGTGTAGCAAGGCTATGTGGGTCATGCCCAAGTAGGATGAGATTTTCCCCTGTCTATAGGTCCTTTTTATAATGGCTGTGTGGGTAGTTGTTGAGCTCCAACTGCAGGGGTTGTCTTGTTCGGGACTATCCAGTAAGGGATGGTTCGGGCATTGTGTTGCAGGGGATTAGGATTAATCCTCGGTAAGTTGATCTAGGCCACGTACTATGACGGGAGGTACCCCATTAGCCCCGCCATTGTATGGAATCCAAAATCCAATAAGTGCCATCGGTTTTGATTGTATTACCCACTTTTGTGGCTAGTAGCTGGAATTTAATAGATATAACAATTTCGGCTATTTCATATTTACTTGAAAACCCTAGACCTATTATAATATCACCGGATTTCCTATCAAATGTTTTGGTTAGCGTAAGGCAAAAACTTATCCATGTTTATGTGTGGGAAGTCTTATGTGATACCTTTTGTTTCCAAAGTTTTTTGAAAGTTAAGCAACCTTAACCTGTTACTCACACTAGACCCATGTCTGAGCCAGAGTTTATCTTCTATTTTCTTAAACTCTTGGGTACTCAATTTTTACGATTAGCCAAGGGATTCAGGTTAGCTTTGACGGATTGTGGAGGAGAAATGGAGTAGGAGGCTTCTGTGTGTAGATATATAGTGTTCCGCTGTGTTGGTTTCTCTTAGTAGTTTCCTTGTATTGTATTGAGTTGTATAACTAGACAGATGTTTATAACTGTCTCGTATGTGATGTGTAATCTGTGTAACTCTGATAATGATTGTAAACTATGTAATATTTATGCTATTAATATAATTTATTCGTTCCGCTGTTGAGATTCTGATGTAGTTTCTTCTTTCTTCTCTTTCTTTTCTCTTTTCTATCCCTTTCTTTCTTCAAGATGATGCGATTTTCTATGGTGAGAAAGTCGGGTCGTCTCACTTGGTATCAGAGCGCTAGGTTGAGCGAATACCTAGGCTCTGGACTGGTGTCTATCTTGATAGAGCATATTTGTAATTTTAAATATATATATATATATATATATATATATATATTTCTACCTATATGTTGGGTTACCTGTTTGGGTTTTCCAACATAAGTTATAAAAGGTAGATAGGGTAGTGGTGTGTGTAGCGCGATGACTAACAACGGTTGGAGTTTGAATGTTTGAGGTTGGAAGTGTATTGTCGAGACTGTAAACCCAATACCATCTCGAGTGAGTTTTACAGCATGATGTAAGGACTTCTCTAATCTCTGAAGGAAACCTGTTAAGGTTCAGAGTCCATCATTTGAGTATAAGTTGATCGCGCTCGTGTGAGCGGATTTTCGAGAGATTGGATCCGTCGATTAGGCAGAAGCGAGAGATGGTATCTTGATACCTCAGGAAGTAGTAGCTGCGTGATGAGATGCAGTGACTATGGATGTTCTCGAAGATGTTTTCTTTGGAACAAAATTTAAGGAAGGAGGTCTGCATCGGTGATGTGGATGTGTTCAGCATGGTGTTTCTGTTTGGTTTGAGGTCCGACTTTCTCAAAGGGCTTTGGATTAGGAGATCTTTGGCATCTGTGATAGCAGTGCAGGTTGGAGTGTTCTGTGTTGGAAAGAAGTTTTCTGGCTTAGCATTTTTTCTAAAGAAGGAGTTCAGAAGCAGCAAAGTAGACCCGTTTCTTTGATGGATTGTCTAATTAAGTGTAAGTTGTTCTGTTTGGTAAAGGGAGAACAATTTTCCTTGGATTTGGTCTGGATTGATCGCAAAAGTGACTTACAATAGTTGAGTGTTCTCTTGGATTATCAGAGTTTTCTGGATGTCTTCAAGGAAGTCAGAAGTTTGTCCGCATATGGAGGTTGAGTTTTCATATTGACTTGATTCCAGGATTGGTACCGGTGGTTCAGCTAAATAGAAGGATAGTTCTTTGAGGTAGAATTTGATGAAGCAGCTCAGGTTTTGGAGGAATTTCTGAGTTTGCTTATGGATCGGATGAACCATATTTCTGGGATGTGTTGTCCAGTTTGTGCTCATGTTCCTCATTGCATTCTTATCTACTTCGGATCGGATTTGTGCAGCGGAAGCAGTTTGGGAGTGCATCTGCTTTTCTTTTCCGGACATGAGAAGTGAGTTTAGTCTTCAGATATTTGAGGAATAGAGTTTGTGTTCCTGGATCTTGGTTGACCTTGAGGAGATCATTTTGTTGAGTTGATTGGTTTTTTTTTTGTTTCTAAAGGCATCAGCAAGGATTGAGCTGATCAGGAAGGATGTAGGAAACCTAGGATTGTCCGAAGATTTTGTGGATAAGAGACGAAGGAATTTAGGTTCCGGAGTCGAAAATTTGATTTTGGATAAGTTTTCTTCGATCAAAAAGGGAGCTATAAGATTGTGTAAGGCTGGGAAGCTAGCTCTGAGGTGTTTTGGATCTTTTCTGTGTTCTTGGAGGTTAAGTGTTTGGTCTACAGAATTGAATTGCCAGTTTGGATAACTGGGATTCGATGAGTTTCACATATCTCTGAGAAAGTACGTGTTCTATCTATCTATGATTTTGGAACCAACAGTTCGGGAGTTTTGGTTGTTGAGTCAGACTCATCTGTAGTCTGATATCCCATCGAGTTTTGTAAATATAGATGATTAGGAGCTCTGTAGCTTAGTAGTATTGATTGTTTGGATTCTCTAGAGCAAGTATCCCGGTGTTTATACATAGGAAACTCGAGGAAATTCTATCCAGAATTTTGTCTTGATTGTTAGATTTGTTTGATTGGATGAATTGGTTGTTATGGTTGTTAGCATATATTTGATATATTCTTATGTTTAAAAATTTAATCTTTAATGAGATTATTAAATTACCTTTGTTTTAAATTTCGGAGACGAAATTCTTTTAAGTGGGAAGGATTGTGATATCCTGGAATTTTTGACAATATCAATTTAATAATCTGTATTAAAAATTAAATTGATTTGATAATTTTTGTTAATAATAATTTGAATTGATTTAAAAATTTTCCTTTAATAAATATTTAATTGGTAGATTTTATCTTTTAAAGCTAATAAATTGGTTTCTATTTACAATATAAATATATGGTTTATATTGTAAATAGATTAGCTTTGTTTTAAATTTAATAAATAAAGCATATTTTCTAATTCTAATATTTTTGGTAATTTGGAAATTTGTTTTTATTTAATATAAAGCTTTTCAAAGTTATTAAATAAATAATTTTGGTTTAAATTTAATAAATGAATCTTGATTTCAAATTCTAATATATATATATATATATATTAATAATTTGGAAGTTTTGATTTAATTTAATATTTAGTTTTTCAAAGCTATTTAATAAATAAGTATATGATTTTGAATTGTTAAGAAAGATGTTTAAATGTTTAAAATGATTTTGGCTTAAGTTTTAAATTTAAATTAATTAACAAAAAGGTTTGTTTTGTTTTCTTTTTAAAATATAGCTTAATAAAATAAGTAATATATAAGTAAAGAAATAATTTCTTCTATAAATTGTTTAAAATTAGCAATTAATTATTTTCAAACGATAATAAATATGTGTTATTTTTAAAATTTGATTTTAAAGAAAATTGAGTTGTTATGTTCAAATTTAATATATTGTTAATTTTAAATTGGTTTTTTGAATTTAATTTGAATTTGGATTTGGATTTAAAATTTAAATTGAAAAGCTATATTTTAAAATATTTTGGATTTAAAAATATGTGTGTAATTTGTTTTATTTTATTTTGTTTCCTCTAAGGAAAATTCATATACATATATAGATAAGCATTTATAAATAATAAAGTAAGTATAAATCCCTTTATTAAATTTAAAAATTAAATAAAATTACTTAAGGGACAAGTGTATGAATATTAAGACACATGACAACAAATGTTATTTAATAAACTAAGGGAATTGACAAATGTTAAAATTTTATACAAGTGTCATTTTCAATTTTGTATTTTCTTTTATTTTTATTAAATCATACTTTCCTCTTATAAAAAATGCCTCTTCTCTTCAATTTCTTTTTCCTTTCCAAAATCAAAAGTTAAAAAATTTAAAGCTTGAACTCAAAACAAATCTAAGAATAACTTATACCATTTCCAAAATCAGTTTACAAACTCAAATTAAACTCTTCATATCGAATCTAAATTCCTGAAAATCACTTCCCTGTAAATCTAAAATCTGTAATCAAAAGTCAGTAATCATCTTCAAATCCTCAGTTCAAACATGCAATCCATTTCCTTGTAATTCACTTCAAAATGCAAATTTGCACATCTTTAAACCAAGGCAATTGCAGTTTTAAACCAAGCTTGCATCATTTTTTTCTACAATCTGGTAATTGGCTCTACATGCAACCTGAAAACTAGAGCAATACGAATCTCTATAACACCTTTTTAAATCGGTAGCCTGCCTATTATCAAAAAAGAGGCAACCCAGTTTTCAAAATTTCAAAGGGAAGCACTCAAGTTTTTCAATCAAAGGGGAAATGCAGTTTTAATGTATCAAAGCTTTTTCAAAATCTAGGAAGCTCTGTTCTGCATCTTCAAAAAAAAGGTGAGTAACTTTTAAAAATTTAAAATATAGTTGGCTGCATATCAGTATGGTTGAGTATAAATAAGTATTGCATGTGTATATAGACAAAAATCTGATGTAAGTATATGATTTTATGCATACTGTGTGTGTGTGTGTGTGTGTATATATATATATATATATGTGATTCTCTGTCTTGTTTACAGGCTCAATTTTTACTTAAACATCCTTATCACATGATCTAGTGTTTGATAGGGTCTGATTATCAAACAAATGTTGTTTGGTTTAACCAAGATTTGTGTTTATAAATTTAAATTAGACAAAATAAGGCATGTTGTCTTTGGAAATATTAAAATATCAGTGCACAAAAATTCAAACTGTGTAACTTATTAATTCAGTATTATAAATCAAAAACATTAACTAAATCATGATTTTTAAATCAAGAACCATAGCTTATAATTTATGGATGAATGTACAGTTCTTGTTTGACCTGAATATGAACTTTTGGGGTTTTCTGGTGATCTATGTATCTGGAGGGGATGGGTTTCTTCCTGATGATGGAGGGGTGATCAAAGATGCTAGGAAAAATACAGGATGCTGTTGAATTTCGGTGAGTAGGTTGCAGTAGTGAGAGATTTTCTGGAACCCTAGTTTTTAACTAGGAATGATGAATTGATCACCACAACAGTTTGGGTGGATCGAGTGCAGTGAGGTGTTGAGGGACGATATCTTGGTCGTAGACGAGATCAGGGCCGGAGTTGCAGAAACTGCGGTGGTCGGAGGAACGAATGCGAAGCGTTGCTAGGTTTTGGGTTTGTGTAGTTCTGTTGTTTTAGGTTTGGATGTGCCATCTAGAATTCGATTTCGAGGTTAAGTGATGCAGTGCACTATGATTGTGTAAGGTCGTTTGTCTTGAGTCGTTCTCGACCTAGGCTTAGTGAGCTATGGAATAGCGAGTTAAGAGAGAAGGGAGATGCAACGCTACATGTGAGCAACCTAAGCTTTGACTCGCGTAACGAGTTACGACCTAACGAGCTAACTCTAGCAAGAATGTCGTGCAGCAACATAACAAGATGAAACGTCGTGACCTAACAAGTTAAGTCTTAAGTCGCGTGAAGGGGTTAGGTCGCTCAGGTCTTATGTCGCTCAGGTCTTAGGTCGCTCCAGATGTTAAGGCGCAAGTCGCATGAAGCCGATTTTCTATAGGTCGCGTGAAGTGGTTAGGTCGCACAAGATGTTATGTCGCTCATTCTTATCTCGTTTAGTCGCCAGGAGCTTAGGTCGCATATGCCGTAACTTCTTCAGTCGCAAACGTTGATGTTCTTATGTTGTAAGTATTATAGTATTTGTTATGTCGCTTGATTGTAAGTCGTAAGTCGTATGTATATGTTGTTATGTTGTAACTTGGCTAAGTCGACTGTAGTTAGGTCGCACTATAGTTAGGTCGTGAGTTACTATATATGTGCTGTGTGTAAATCCTATAAATAGCGGGTAAGTTGTATCATTTGAGTTGGTTGATTTTGAATAAACTTTTGTTTGAGTGCTTTGTGCCTCTTTAAAATTAGAAGTTGAGTGTTTCCTCATTTCTCCATTTTCGGTTATTCGAGTGCGCTCGAATCAATGGATTTGAAGCTGATTCACGGAATCTCGTGCGCGAGATCAACGTAGAAGAATCATAGATCTTCTAACACGGTATCGTGCGCGATCAACGTGTTAAAGATACCTAGAATCCGGTATCTCACAAGATCAACGGATTTGAGCATTTATCCTTGGTATGTTTAATCCGTCAATCCATATTTGCATCATTCCATCGTTGTTTTGTTCGTTGTGCATCATTTGATCACAACTTCAAGTTATCCGCTGCGTCAATTGGTAACAAAGCTAGACTTAGCCAATCATAGCTAAGTCGAACCTATTAGGAGCCAAGTTGAAGAGTTAAAGTGAGATCCAAGCTACGTTTGATCAAGTCCGAGTAGAAGTTAGATCAAGGCCTAGAGTTACAAGCCAAGCCGAGCTAATTGCAGGCCGAGTTGAGTCAATTTCAGATTTGAGTTAAAGTTGTGTGTTTGGATTTGTTGAAGATTTGACAATTCCTCCGAGACATGCTAGTCGATTTCAAAATGTTGAAGATGTGTATCGAAGATAAGAAGCTAAGAAAATGGAACAACGTATTAATGAAAAGTTTGACGAAGGTATTGGAAAGTTAGAGAAATTGATGAATGACATGAATTGAAGTCAAAGGAGAAGGTCACAAATCTCGAACCATGGAGGAAACAGAGTTTCGTCATCGGTTGCGGAATCTAGGAGGGTGTCACCACAATCTTGTCGAGAAAGAAGAGAATCATCAGTTTCAATGAGACGAGAATACCATGAGTACAGAAATGAAGAGAGAAGAACTCCACATGAGTTTGGATACGAGCCATATCGTGATGCTGAAAGACATAGTAGAAGAGATATGCGTGATCGTAGACATGTTGATGGTCGAGATCGATACAGAAGTACATTTGATTATGATGAAGATGGTGATACAGGTAGTGCTCATTATCGAGATCGAGACCAAGTACGAAGTCAATATCGGGAAGTAGAAGATGATCGTAAATGGGAGTCGGGGATGAAAACAGAGGTTCCAGAATTCAAGGGGGGAATGATAGCGGAAGAAATTTTGGATTGGTTATCAAATGCTGAAGAAATTTTTGAATTCAAGGAAGTACCCGAGCATCGTAGAGTTAAGTTGGTTGCTACACGATTAAGGGGAAGAACTATGGCATGGTGGCAACAAACTAAACTTACACGGGAAAGAATGGGAAAGTCGAAGATTGTTTCATGAGAAAAGATGAAGAAGTTGATGAAGGCTACTTTCTTGCCTTATAATTATCAGTCTCTTATGTATCAACGCTTACAGAATTGGAGACAATGGACAAAGTCGGTAAATGATTATGCAGATGAGTTTTATCAACTGATTGCTAGAAACGATATCATGGAAACGGAGGAACAGTTGACATCTAGATTTGTTGGAGGATTGAGAAAGAAATTTCAGGATATGGTGAATATGTTTGATCCAAGATCTATTGCTAAAGCACACCAGAAGGCTCTAGCTTGGGAGAGGCAAGGTAGAAGAGGAGGTGGTGTGTTTACAAATTCCAACAATCAAGTGAAAGGGGCTAGTATCAATACGAATGTTTCCAAGGCTGTTAGAAAACCGGTTGCCAATGAAGTTGTTAAGACCAAGGTCAACAACAATTTCAAGTGTTATAACTGTCAGGAGTTTGGTCATAAGAGCAATGAATGTCTGAAGCCTAAGAAGCGAGTGATGGTTGCTGAGGTTGAGGATGAGGATGCAGAAGTAGAATGTTCCAATTCAGCATAAGTTGAGGAGGAAGAAGAATTATTGGCGGGAGACGAAGGATATTCTTTAATGATGAGGAGATCTTGCTTGACGCCAAAGAAACAAGAGGAGACTAGTTGGTTGAGGAGTAATATTTTCCAGTCAACGTGCACTATCTTGAGAAGGGTTTGCAAGTTTGTCATCGATGCAGGAAGTTGTGATAAAATTATCTCTACGGAAGATGTAAAGAAGTTGGCGTTAAAGATAGAGAAGCATCCCAAACCCTACAAATTAGCTTGGTTGAGGAAAGGTGGGGAAGTAAAGTTTAGTCGGAGAGCTTGTGTAACTTTTTCCATTGGAAAAAAGTATAAGGATGAAATTTGGTGTGATGTTGTGGATATGGATGTATGTCATTTGTTGTTGGGCAGACCATGGCAATACGATAGAGCCGTGCAACACGATGGAAGGATTAACCGCTACAGTTTCATGTTCAATGGCACTAAAATCACTTTAGTTCCTAAACAGCGACAACGGAGTGAAAGAAAGTTGGAGGAGATTGAAGAACTGAAGACTCTGTTATCTTTGAAGGAATTTGTCAAGGAAGTAGAGGATGAGCCTGAAGTATTTCTGTTAATTGGACGTGAAAGTAGAGAAGCGGTTGAAATTCCGGAGGAAGTCAAGCCAGTGTTGAAGGAGTTTGAAGATGTATTTCCTGAAGAATTGCCGAATGAGTTACCATCGTTGAGAGACATACAACATCATATTGATCTTGTTCCGGGAGCAGTGCTACCACATAGACCACATTATAGAATGAGTCCAAAGGTGCACGAGGAGTTGAGAAGGCAGGTGGAAGAGTTGCTTGAACAAGTGCGCGTACAAGAAAGTTTAAGTCCTTGTGCAGTACCAGCATTGTTAGTGCCGAAGAAGGATGGAACTTGGAGAATGTGTATAGATAGTCGAGCACTAAACAAGATTACAGTGAGGTACAGATTTCCGATGCCAAGATTGGATGACTTCTTAGACCAGTTGAATGGAGCTGCTATTTTTTCAAAGATTGATCTGAAGAGTGGGTATCGTCAGATTCGAATTCGACCAGGGGATGAATGGAAGACCGCATTCAAGACACGGGAAGGGTTGTATGAGTGGCTGGTCATGCTGTTTGGTCTTTCGAATGCACCTAGTACTTTTATGCGAGTGATGAATCAGATCTTTCGATCGTATATTGGGAAGGGTTTGTGCAGTTCTGTTGTTCCAGGTTTGGATGTGTCATATTGAATTCGATTTCGAGGTTAAGAGTTCAATTTGATGATCAAGTTAGGGTGATTGAGTGATTTTGGATGTGGGACGATCATCACTAATGATCGGAGATGACTGGCGGCAACGTGCATGTGCATAGAGCCCTGTTATCTGATAAAGTTTGTGATGGTGTTGGTTTATACTCGAGTAAATCTCTGTTTGACTCGAAGTTGTGGGATAGTTTACTCGGGGAGGTTAGGTTGTGTACTCGAAGCAAATGGGGTTGGGCTCGGGTTTAAAGATGTTACAGATTTTTCACAGTAACCTGTAATGTTGTTTAAAATCTTTAAAACTTCAGTTATTAATGAAAGCTAGAGTTTAAAGTAAGTTTTAAATCATAGTTGAAATTCTAGAATTCAAGTTTTGGTTTAAATTCTCCGTTTAAATAAAAAAAGAAAACATTAAAGTTTTAAACTTGAATTGTTAAATTACTTTAAAAATGGTTAAGTAGTTTATTTTTTTTAAATGAAGTTTTAAAAATGTGAGTAAGTTTTTAAGTTAAGTTTAATTAAAGATTTAAATATGTATTTTAGTTTGAAATAAAAGAAGTTTTAAATTTAAAAGATTTAAACTACTTTGTATGTTAAAAGTGTAAATTTAAATTATTGAATTTAAAATAAATTTAGTTTAAACTCTTATAAATTTCTTTATAAGTCGAGCATTTTTGCCATGTAATTTAAAAAGGTTTTTAAATTGTTTAAAACTTTGTTTAAGTTAAATTATATTCATTTTAAATCTCGTATTTCAAATGAAATTTTAAAGTAAATTCAAAAGTAAATTCAAAAGTAAATTGATTTCAAATGTTTTGTTAATGACAAATTAGTCATAATTAAGAAATGTTTTTATCTTAAAATTAAATTAAGATTTAATGATTTGAAATTAATTAAATTAATGGAGTAATTAAGGAATAATTAGTTAATTTAATTAATTAATGATTAGGGATTAATAAATAATTGATTAAGGATTAATCAATTTGTAGTTAAAGATCATTAATTAAATAATTAAAGATTATTAATTAATGATTAAAGATTTGTTAATTAAGTTATAATCAAGGTTAATTGATCAAGTAATTAAGGATTAATTAAGTTACAGTTAACACTTAATGTTAACGCTAAAAATTGAACGCTAACAACCCCGTGTATGTAGAGATTAAGTGAAAGCACCACCCGTGAACACGGGAATTAAAAACAAGTAGGAAAGTCACAGAGAAAGCGGTAAAAGACAACAGTTTTATAGTGGTTCGGCTTCAGGTTAAGCCTAAGTCCACTTTAATCCTCTTTATTACTGAACCAATTACAACTTTACGACAATCTTCAATTACAATACTGACGAGACAAACAATTAGAACTCCGATGTAGAAGAATTCTTTGAATCCATGTTGATTGCGTTAGATTTCCTCTTGAAGTTAGTTGAGATGCCTTTCGTGTTTGAAGTGTCGAGTGAGTCGAGAATTCAGCTGAGTATCGGCGTTCCAGGAATGAGCCAAAAAGATGCCCTGAATGTTGGAGCTGGCGCTGTATTTATAGGAGAGTTTGGCTTTAGGTCGTAGGTCGCGGCGACCTTGGATAGGTCGTAGGTCGCCAGCGACCTAGGGGATGTGGTTTACGACTTAATAAGGTCGTACTAGGTCATCTGAGCGAGTTAGTAGGTAGTAGCGACCTATGGGAGATCGGTCCTGAAGTAGCATAAGTCGTCCACGACGTAGTGAAGCCACTTTTCAACCAGGTATTGGCTGTCAGCGACTTAGCACTTAAAGCATAAATGTTATATCGGCTTGCTTAGGTCGCAAGCGACCTAATGAGAGAGAGTATACATGCGGCTTTGTTCTAGAGCTCGCTAGGTCGCTTCCTTTTTTTGGCTCGCTAGGCTGTTGGATACTTAAGTCGCTAGGTCGTTGCATACTTAAGTCGCTAGGTCGTTGGATACTTAAGTCGCTAGGTCGTACTCTGCCTTAAGTCGTACATTCTTCAGATAGTTAAACTCATTAGCTCGCTGAGTGGCTTAACTCGTTTAGTACTCTAGGTCGCTAGCTCGCTGTTGGTCTCGCATCCGTGTTAAGTCGCATGGGTTGTTAGGTCGTGGTCTTCTGTAGGTCGTTAAGTCGTGGTACCCCTTAGGTCGTTAACCCGCTTCAGCAGTTAGGTCACTGTTGACTCGTTGAATCATAGGTCGCTGGACCATCTACTCCTTTAGGTCGCCGAGATCTGTAGGCCGCTGGGTCGTCGATCACTTTAGGTCGTTGAGCCTTTCAATCCTTTAGGTCATTGAGTCGTGGAGAAGAGGAGTTAACACTTGCCCCTCGAAGTATACGCCTAAGTTATAGGTCGTATGCTTCGATATAACTCTGCTAGGTCGTAAGCGACTCAAGAAGATTGCTAACTCGCGCACACAATCACCTTCTTCCTATGTTTCCTTTATAAACTGTAAGTCGCTTCGTTCCCCTCACTTTATCACCTATCCCTTTACCGCCATTGTTGTCATTCAAGCTCAGAAGCTAATCGCAAAATCTTCTCTTTTTCATCCCCAATTGTCGATTCCAACAGCAAACAAAGGTAATTCCGATCATTTTCGCCACCATGCTGTAAGATTATTTCCTGATTCTCCTTCCGATTATTGTTGAATCGTTTGCGATTGCTTTAAAAAGTGAATCGGCCTAGGGTTTCATGGAGTTATCTTGGTGAATTTAAAGTTTTTGAATCGATTAAGGGTTTTTGAGGATGTTTTGGGAGTTTGGAAGAGACAAATAGATGGTTATCGGGTTAGTAGGTTTTAAGCTTTGCTGTGATACTTCGGTGAGGTAAGGGAGATGAATACATGGCAGCATGCGATTGGAGGATAAGACTTAGGATTTCTTGATGGAAAAAAGCTAGGCATATTCCTGAAATACTCTCAGAGCGACCTAATGAGTCAGACGACCTAAGGGCCTTGCGACCTAATGAGTCAGACGACCTAAGGGCCTTGCGACCTATGATGCATGACCCATTACTCTGGACGAATCATCCTCTTTAACGACCTACCTCTAGGTCGCATCATGACTTGAGCGAGCTAACCTTTGCATCACAACTTTTAAGTCGCGGACGAGCTAACCTTTAGAACACAACTTTTAAGTCGCTGACGAGCTAACCTTTAGAACACAACTTTTAAGTCGCAGACGAGCTAACACTTGGACACTTGCCGTGGCTTAACTTCCTGCGACTTAAGCTTTTAGGTCGTGAGAGTGTCTGAATGACCTAATACTTAACCAAATTTACACTGCTTTGCCCTAATGTTCTATGCCTTGAACTCTTTAACTTGAACAATGCGAACTAAGAAAGTTCGCCTTGGACATTTGAAAAGCTTTGACAGAACTTGACTGAATTTCCAACTTGAACAGCTAGAATGAACTGCTTGAACTCGTCGTACTTTTTAACAGATTATTTTAACTTTAATGCTATTAACCTGTTAAATACAACATTTGTAGAAAATGGACGAATATACTACCATTGACAGCCCACATCGAATGACAGATTAGTCGATAAAAGATAATCAACTTAAAGAAAATATATGAAATGCTATGAATCAACAAACTCAAGTGAAGTATTAAAGTAATGCTTAAGTAATCAACCAAAGCTAATCTGTTTGCTTCAACATTGTACTTGAACTTAAAACAACAAGCCCTGAAGCTTTTTAACTGACAACTATTAACTAGTTTAATTTCAGTGATATTTGCTTGCCGTTTTATTAGTTTTGCACAACACTTCACACATTTAGGAAACATGCATCTTCATATTTGAATATCCAGTTCCTTGTGTAGAATGTATTCTCAAGAAGAGATCATAGAGCAATCTGAAGGAGTCTTTCCGATAGCTATCCCCTTGGATAATCCTCCGGAAAGAACTTCAACTACCCTCGGTCAACGGGCATTTAACCAATTACGTATTCAATTTGGGATTGCCGAAGCGGATGCTATTCTTCCTGGGCCAAACGATACCGCTGACAGGCCGCCTCTCGGTTTTGCCGCCGTCAACCGTCAGATGTGCCTTTGCGGTGCCATTCCTCCTTTCAATGAATTTCTTCAACAGCTCCTTCTTCGACTAACCATTTCTCCCTTTCAACTGCATCCCAATGACTACGCCATCCTGATGGGATTGTGCATTCTATTCAGAAAGACACTCAACCGTCTTTCGAGCTTCGAAGAAGTTTACTATTTATGTACATTCGCAAAGAATAAAGACCTTCCCTCCATCATACTCATGAGAAGTGCCAGAAACCGTAAACTTATTACTGATCTCTCCGAGAGTGCTCACAGTTTTTTGAATCAGTTCTTCTTCGTTCGCTGCCCCCAAGGGTTTTATGCCATCTGGAGAGTAGAAAGTAAGACTACTCATCCCTGTTCTTTCCATTTTAGCTTTTGAAGATCCGAATTGCTAAGTGCTAATTTCATTCTTTTCTTTTACAGCACTTCTTCCTCCCTCTAGAAATCCCAGTCACAAGACGACTTTTGATAGATTAAGTGCTGTGCGGGTTGAAGAAAGAAGTATTAAGTTTTTGCTGAAAGATGAACTTCTGCCCCAATACGGGCTTCTGCACCCCTCCCGTTCCACTCAACCTCATGAAGTACCCGACTCTCCAATAGAGGCACCGGATGCCCCAGTTTCCGCTGGAGAACTTACGGTGAAAGAACACACTGTTGAGGCTTCATTGGTAAAGTGTTCTACTTCAACTGATGTTGCAGGGTCATCCGTCAAACATGTACTTGCCCCAGTCATCGAAGAAGAGTAGCCTCCTCAACAACCCGGGCAATCAGGTGACGAAGGGGCTGAGAGAACAAGTCCCGCTAGGCACAGCGGTGATGATACTTTTGAGGGGTTGAGCGACCTGATGATTAATTCACAGGAGCTTTTCAAAGATGATCCTATCACTGCTAAAGTTACTTCTTTAGCAGTCGAAGCGACATCCGTTCTGCAACAAACTCCGTCAGCCCAAGAGTTGACACTGGCTGTTAAATCCATCATCACCTCCCAACCCAGGAGTGGTTCATGATTCGACGCATGTAGTTTGCACGTTACACACACTTAGGACTTTTCAGCACTTATATGCGTTCAACTCTCTTCCTTTTAAGATTTTTGAGTTTATCTTTTTCTTCATTTTCAGATTCTCCAATGGGAAGGAGTGGCTCCTACTACGACGATTTCCAGCACTATGACAAGCGCGGTGCTTACGACCCCAGGAGGTATCTTCCTTCCTCTTGGGAAACTGACGAAGAAAGAGCTGCGAGGAAAGCTCGTGAAAGGTGCGCCTATGAAGAACGCCACGAAAGGCGAGATGAGCGACATGACTCTTCCCAGAGGGAAGATGATTCTCATAAACGGAAATCCCGTGATGATAAAGGGAAAAGCCACATCCCTGAAGACGCTAGTAAAAGGGCCAAACATGGCGAAAAGCTAGCGTTCGAGCTTCATAAAAGGCGTGCTACTCCTGTACCTTCTCCATCTCCGGCCCGTACTCGTACAGATATTCAAACAATTATCGGCAGGCCCTCATATCAGGTTGGACAAGGCCCGACCACTCTTCAAAGTCGGTTTCTACATTGGTGCTTGAAGGGAGTGCGCTTTGACCTTGATTTGGTTTCGATTGACAAGCAGGCTATGCTGCGCAATCTTGATGCCGTCAACCTCGATATTGAGAGAATGTCGGGTTGGCAAAAGCTTGTCGACGAGCTTCAGAGGGTAAACCGCGCAAATCTTGAGGCCATGCTAACAATGGAAAACGACAAATCTGAATGGCAGAAAATTCTTGAGCAGCATGATGCAGAAATGAGGAGCCTAGCCACTTATAATGAAAAGCTTGAAGCAGAGGTCGAAAAACTTAAGGAAGAGCTCGCCACTTCTTCCACTTCCTACTCTCAGAGAGAGGAAGTGCTTCAAAAACAAGTAAGAGATGCCCATGCGGTGCAGAGAGATGTTGAAGCCAAATTTGAAGCGCAGCAGCAGGCTGTAGAAATCTACCGGGCTGATGTTGCTCATCTTCGAGAGAAAACCAACACCTAGAACTTGGAGATTGAACTGCTCAAAACTCGACTTCTGAAGTTGAGAAGGAGCATGACGAAGCTGTTGCTGGCAAAGCTACAACCGAAGAGTCTCATATGGCGACTAAAGCTTAAGTCAGCTGCACTCTATTCGAGTTTTATATCCATAGCATTTTGGGGCGTGGTAGCCTTAAGTTTTTGGGGCCGGCATATGAAATCACTTTGGCAAAAATGTGGGAGGCCATACTTGATATGTTTGGAGGAGCCGGATATGCCGAAGTAGATTTAATGGGGCACTATCTAGATGATGATGCATGTGCCGCTCTTGCTAGGGGAAAGGAGCAGCTTGCCAAAGAGAGAGCTGAAATGACAGAAGGAGGACTTTTAGGAAAGACAATTTCAACCGACCCAGTTCCACCTTCAGTTTCAGCCGATATCGATATTGCTGGCTCCAATTCTCATTCTCCTCCTCCTACTAAAGCCGTTATTGAAAGTGCCGTTGCCCACACTGGAGATGAGACTCAAGAAAGTGCTGAAGCGTAGGACTTCGAAGTTGATATAGTAAAGTCTGCTTCTCCAGGTAACCTCAATGTTGATCTTGCTCAAGTGGACTTCTTGCTTTCTTCACATGAGCTTGATGAACTTTTTGATTATTACTTAAATCTTTATGCGTCCACTTTCTCCTCTTTTCATGAGAGATACTGACTTTAACTTCTCTTCTCATGTAGTGAAACCGCCCAGTGTTGCTCATCTTTCCCCTCTTCCAGTCGTTTCCTCTCCGCCCCTTCATATTACTCCCCCTTCTATCTCCCAACCGGGGTCGCAAGAAGAGCAGATAGTAGCTCTTCGTGACTTGGACTGTCCTGTTGCTTCTCAGGAACAAAAGGTCGAAGAACCTGAAGAAGGGGAGAGAACTCCGGAGAAGACTGCTTCTGATGACATAACATTATCCACTCTTTTCACTCCAGGCAGTGAGTCTTCTTCTAAGAAGAGGGGAAAACACGGAGTCTCAAAGAAAAAGAAAGATGCTTCTGCTGGCGAGGAAAAAACAGAAGAAAGCCCAATTGCACCTCTTCCTCTTTCCTCCCCTACTCTCACAAGCCGGCCCCAAAAATTGATCATCCGGCCAGGCATAGGCTCGAAAGGCGACAGGAAGAAGAAATGATGGGCTTGGGACTTATGCTCCTTGTCTTGTTTTTTTGGCTTGTATATACAAAGACTTATGTCGACCGGCGATTGTGCGGGTACCGGTCCCCGCCTTCTTTTGTTTTGAAACCTGCATATGTATAAAAAGTTTTATAGTATGAAATAAAATAATTCTTTTACTTGTACAAACTTCTGTCTGTATTTGAGAATACATTTATTCCCTTTTTTTATACAAGTGTCTTCATTTTCCCTGTGTGATGTTGTAGTAAACGTATGGTATGTTGCTTGAGCATTGTTTTTATTTTTGCGACTATATTATATTGCCCCCATACCACGGTTTATTGCAATCTCTTTCACATTGGCAGAATTTTGGAGAACAACTCTTCTGTTTCGAGAAGACTTGTGCTCTTTCTTTAGAGAACAACTTTTCCACTTGAAGGAGGTTTGCATCTGTACTTCATAGGATAATATTTCCGTTTTAAGGAAATATTTTTTCTGATTTAGTAGAATGCGCCTCATATTGGAGAAGTTTTCTCTTTCTCTTTTTTTTCGTGAAGTTTTACACTTCACTTTTATTTTTGGCAAGTGAGTTTTCCTTCGTGGTACGGTGGGCCTCCGAAAAAGGGCTTTGACCTGCTTGTGCCTCCAAAGAGGGCTTTTGTTCAATTGTGCCTCTGGGAAGAGGGCTTTTTGTTTGATTGTGCCTCTGGGAAGAGGGCTTTTTGTTTGATTATGCCTCTGGGAAGAGGGCTTTTTGTTTGTGCCTCAGGGGAGTGGGATTTTTGTTTCTGCCTCTGGGGATAGGCTTTTATTTTTTCCTTGTCCGTCGGGAAGCGGGCGTCCGAAGAGGGCTTTTCACATTTCGACTCGTGTGAAGTTTTATTTCAAATAACGGTGAAATGTGCGCCTCCGAGTAGGGATTTTTCCTGGAAGTTTGGAGTTTCCTTCTCTCGGTTGGATGGATTCATGGGGCGGACACAAGTTACTTGGATTGTTTGTTTGCACAAACGTTCTCAGCTAGTGAACGAGTGTCATGTGCCACCGATCATTCCACAACTTTCTGTCGAGAAAGAGAACTCTCTTTTTCTGGCTAGTCCCACTGAAGGTCTTTAGCATTTCAACTATGGTGAAATGGGCCTCCGAAGAGGGCTTTTCACATTCCAGCACTTGTGAAGTTTTATTTCAAATCTCGGTGGAATGCATGCCTCCTAGTAGGGCTGTTGCCTGGAAGTTTGGAGTTTCCTTCTCTCGGTTGGATGGATTCACGGGGTGGACACAAGTTACTTGGATTGTTTGTTTGCACAAACGTTCTCAGCTAGTTAACGAGTGTCCTATGCCACCGATCAGTCCACAACTTTTTATCGAGAAGGAGGACTCTCTTTTTCTGGCACGTCCCATTAGAGGCATTTATCCTTCGAAGAGTTGTGCCTCCGAAGAGGGCTTGTGCCTCCGAGGAGGTCTTTTGCTATTTGCTGCGTGTTCGTCCATGTCTTTTCGTCATTTTCTCATATCAGCGGTTTCCTGTTATCATTGTTAAATGAGTTCGCAGGGATAGACACAGGCTAATTAATCGAATGTTTGTTTGCACAAACGATTACAATTAGTTTGGAAGGGTCTACTCTAGCGAAACCACTAACTGTTTGCTTGAAGCACTTCTTATATAGGATTTGAATCTGGAATTTTTGTGGCTAGATATTCATTTGTTGAGTGATGTTAGCGATCGCTTGGTCTTATGATGGGTAAGCTTTGTTTTAATAGCCTGCAATATTAAATCGACATTTTAGCAATAATATTGAAGTACTTTATATATCGAAATAAAACAAGCATTAGAGAACACAAGATTTATAGTGGTTCGGCCAAGAACTGGGCCTACATCCACTTTATAGTTCGTATTATTCACTTGCACTGGCTTTACGACGGCTTTCAGTACAAGAATCATACATTCATAATTCTTTTTACAAACTTAAGCAAAGATTTTAAGTAAAATATGGACGCAAATGATTGCTGTTCCAAGCTCTTGGAATTGGATCTCCTTCGACAGTTGTCAGTTTGAAAGTGCCATCAAGAAGTTTTTGGCCTATGACATATGGCCCTTCCCAGTTTGGCGCAAACACTCCTGTCGCTGTCATGATCCTTTTCAAGACTAGATCTCCAATCTCAAAGCTGCGTTGGCGAACTTTGGAATTGAAATGCCTGGCAATTCTTTGCTGATGGGCTGCAATTGTAAGATGAGCCTCTTCCCTTTTTTCATTAAGGAAGTCAAGTGCTTCAAGTTGCAACTTTTCGTTTTCAGCTTGGTTGAAATGAATTTTTCTATGTGATGGGACTTCTATTTCCACCGGAATCATTGCTTCCGATGCGTATGCTAATGAAAATGGAGTGTCCCCGGTTGCAGTTTTGTGGTAGTTTTATATGCCCATAGTGCTAGTGGAAGCTTATCGACCCAACCACCTTTCGCTTTTTCAAGCTGTTTTTTGATGGTTAATTTGATAATTTTGTTTACTCCTTCCACTTGCCCGTTTTCTTACGGATGAGCCACTGCCGAGAAGCTTTTCTGGATCTTGAATTGCTTGAAAAAATCTTGGAACTCTTCACTTTCGAATTGGGTTCCATTATCTGTGATTATCTTATGAGGCACACCATACCTGCAAATGATATTCTTAGTTACAAAGTTTATCATCTTTTTAGAGGTAATAATAGCTTATGGTTCAGATTTAGCCCATTTAGTAAAATAATCAATAGCAACAATAGCATATCTGATTCCGGATTTGGCGGTTGGCAAAGGCCCAATGAGATCTATTCCCCAAATAGAAAATGGCCACGGCCTGACCATTTGTGTTATCTTAGTGGAAGGTGCTCTTCGGATTTTTGCAAATCTCTGGCATCGGTCACATTTTCAGGCGTAGCTTACAGCATCACGATTAATATCTGGCCAAAAATACCCATAATGGAGAATTTTTTTTTTGCTAGAGTTTGACCACCTGAATGGTCTCCACACTCTCCTCCGTGTACTTCAGCTAGAATTGTTTTAGCTTCTTCCTTGGTCACACATCGGAGTAATGGCATT
The DNA here is from genome assembly GCA_030765085.1 of Allium cepa. Taxonomy (NCBI): domain Eukaryota; kingdom Viridiplantae; phylum Streptophyta; class Magnoliopsida; order Asparagales; family Amaryllidaceae; genus Allium; species Allium cepa. The sequence goes on along the minus strand of CM060931.1, from coordinate 877,817,736 downwards.
GAGAATCCTCGCTTGTACAATCAGCCATCTTGAATTATGTATCTGGAGGCTTTTCTTAGTAACTTCTATCGTTCTTTTGAACTTTCTGGTAGAGAACCGTTGAGCAGATATTCCATTATCGGAGTCATCCATGATTCTCGCTCTTGAGATATAGTCATGATCCAATCAATATCCATCTCATCGGTGCTTGGAGCTGACAGGACTTCTACAGGAACTAATCCTAATAATCGAGCTTCACCAATGCTTGCGTACTTTGCGAGAGAATCTCCCTTCATGTTCTCTTCTCGGGGTATATGATTTATCGTATAATGGTCAAGATCATCGAGAAGTTCCCAAAATTTTGACAAATAAGCAGGCAGATTTCCTCCTTTACTCTGAAACTCTTTCTTGACTTGACATACAATAAGCTGTGAATCACTGAAGATCTGCAACACTTTGACATTCAACTCTTTAGCAATTCTCAAGCCGGCAATAAGAGCTTCGTATTCTGCCTTATTGTTTGTCGAAGGGAATTCCAATCTCAATGCATAGCACAACGACCGCCCTTCAGGTGTTTCAAGCACAACCCCGGCTCCGGAACAGTTTGCACCATCTACATACAATTTCCATTGAATCGGGGGATTATCAGTCACTTCTTCATCACTGTCACCTTTCTCTGTACATTCTGCGATAAAATCTACCAAAGCTTGTCCATTTATTGCTCTCCGGGGATGATAAGTGATGTCGTATTGGCTGAGTTCAATATTCCACTTCAGAAGACGACTCGAAATCTCAGGACGAAACAGGACTTGCTTTAAAGGTTGATCAGTGAGGACTTTGATAGGATGAGCTTGTAAATTCGGCCTCAATTTTCCGGATGCAATCAGTAGACAATAAGCGAACTTTTCCAATTTTGAATAATTCATCTCTGCCCCGGTGAATCTCTTGCTAATATAATAGACCAGGCGCTGAATTCTTGCGTCTTCCCGCACCAACGCTGCAGTGAGAGCATGAGATGAAATCGTAAAATATACAAAAAGATCTTCACCATTGTCCGGCTAAAAAAGTATTGGAGGCGTTTCCATATGACGAATCAACTCATCGAAAGCTTTCTGGCATTCATGAGTCCAGTAAAAAAATTTCCTTCCTTTCTTCAGTGCATCGAAGAATAGAATGCACTTATCAGTAGTTTTGGAAATGAATCGACTCAAGGCAGCGACTTTTCCATTAATAATTTGCAATTCCTTCTTCGTTCTAGGAGCTTTGACTTCTTTTAAGGCAGCAATCTGAGTATGATTAGCTTCAATGCCCCTAGCACTCACAATGAAACCCAGAAACTTTGTGGACTCCAACCTAAACGAACATTTCAACGGATTAAGTTTCATTCTATACTTTCGGAGGATTGCAAACATTTCCACCAAGTGGTCTATATGGTCTACCGCTTTCTTTGACTTCGCCAATATATCGTCAACATAAACTTCCATAGTTTTTCCAATCTACGGTTTGAACATAGCATTGACGAGTCTTTGGTAAGTTGCTCCTGCATTCTTAAGTCCGAAAGGCATGACTCTATAGCAGTAGAAACCAACATCGGTGATGAAGCTCGTATCCTCCTGATCCGGCTCATGCATCATAATCTGGTTGTATCCGGAGTAAGCATCCATGAAAGATAACAATTCGTGCCCCGCTGTTCCATCCACCAACTGATCTATCCTGGGTAACGGGAAGTACTCTTTGGGGCAGGCTTTGTTTGAATCTGAGAAGTCAATGCAAACTTTCCATTTCCCTTTAGCTTTCTTAAACAGTACTGGATTTGAAACCCAATTTGGTTAAGTAGACTCCCTGATGAAACCATTCTCCATAAGCCGGTCAAACTCTTCTTTTAACGTTGCTGACCTTTCAGGACCCTGGGTTCTTCTTTTCTGTTTTAGCGGTGTAAACTTCGGATCAATATTCATAGTATGTACTGCAATTTCTGGGGATATTCCGCACCTATCAGCATGAGTCCAGGCGAATACGTCCAGATTTGCCTTGAAGAATGATATTAAGGAATTTTGAACCGTCACATTAAGCTGCGAACCCACATTCACCATTTTGTTCGGATCTTTCGGGTCAACAGGTACTGGCACCGTTACTTCTACTGGTACCAATCTGTTCTCCCCAGCACTAGCTTTTTTGGGATCCATTTCTCTTCGTGCCCCGCTATGCTCGCCAATGCAGGGTCCACCCTGCAATTGCTACAAGGTTGGTTCTTTGATGCGGACTGGGGCTGCCACATCTTTTCGCATTTCTCTTTTCCTTGCTTCACGCAGCTCTATTAGATAACATTCTCGCCCAGCGTTCTGATCCCCTTTAATAACTCCAACTCCGTTATCCATGGGGAATTTCATAGTGAGGCACCACGGGGCGAGAATTGCTTTAAAAGCCGCAAGAGTTGGTCGGCCTAAAAAGGCGTTGTAGGCAGAAAATTCATCAACAATTACAAAAGTCTGTTTCCGAACTACCTTTTTCTGCCCCTCTCCAAGCTCTACGAACAAGTCGGTGGTTCCAATGGGCTGGTTTGATTCCCCAGTGAATCCAACAATCTTCTGAGATGAGGGCTGAACATCAGCTATTGGGATTTTCATTTGATCGATTGTCTTTTTGAAGAGAATGTTTCAAGAAGCGCCACAATCTACAAGCACTCTCCTCACAATAGCCGGCCCAATGCCTGCAAAGATGACCAAGGGATCCATGGTCAGAGCTTCAGTGCCCATAGAGTCCCTGGCTTTGAAAACAATATCATCATTAAAAGTTTTCTGCTGCTTCAAAGGTGCAGCGTCTTCTATCACAAAAACACTCTCTTCTGTCGGTGCATACTTCAAGGCAAGGGCATATCTTTCCATCAATCCCCAGCTTCTGCCTGCTGGGTGAGGACATCCTGTAATCACATTAATAACAGGCCTTTCTGATTCATGCACAGTGTTCCTCCCACCCGAGCCAGATGGATGAGCAGGAAGTTGCTGACCCTTTGTAGACGAAGTTGGGTCATTTATACCTCTCTTAACATATTGCTGCAACTTGTTCTCTCTCAGTAGTTCTTCAATTAAATTTTCCAGACGGCGACATTCGTTGGTATCATGACCGGATTGATTATGAAACCGACAGAATCTCCCACTTTGAGCGGCTTTTTTGCTAACTCTCATCTCAGGCGGTTTAGGATATTCTACTACCTCTTTGGTAGCAAAAAAGATGTTTTTCAGAGTGTCAGTTAAAGGAGTGAAATTTGAAGATTTTAAGAAACGAGGTTTCTTCATATCTTTCTGTTTCTTTCCACCATTGTTTTCCCTTTTCTGACTCCCGGATTCTCTTTTGGTAGGAGCAGTAGTATTATCCTTAACCTCTGTCAATGCCACTTTAACAGGTGCCCGAAGGCTTTCCAAGCGCATGAATTCACCAGCTTTCTTATAGAATTTCTCAAGTGAATTCGGTTCTTTCATCTTCAGCCACTTTCTAAATTCGCTTGATTTGTCAATTGCCCTCATCAGGTATGTCAAGACCATTCGTGGCTCTGCATTGTCCACTTCAGCCAAAGCTATGTTGAAGCGGTTCAAGAAAGACCTGATAGATTCCCCAGGATTCTATTCCAAGCTTGACATCGACATAATATCCTTTGGCTTCGAGGCATACAACCTGAATTGCTCTTTAAACTTCCGAGTCAAATCGGCGAACTGGTCTATGCATCGGACCGGGAGTTTTGTGAACCAGAGTAGAGACACTCCTTCCAAGTATACCGGAAAGTACCGGCATTTGATCTCATCAGACGCTCTAGCACCAGTCATGTGCCAATCATACTTATACAGGAATTGATTGGGGTCGCTTGTTCCCTTATAAGCTGGGATGGTCGGAGGAACAAACTTCCTTGGAAATTCTGCCTTTAGAATCTTCTCAGTGAACAGAGTTTTGCTCGGAGAGAATCCCCATTTCTTCTAATCTTTGTCTTATTGCATACTTTCTTTCATGATTTGTCGCACCATGCCCGAAAGATATTCCTCGTCATTTACAGGATCTGCAGGACAGACTTCGGCCATTTTCTCGGAAGTTTGTCGGGACAAACGTTCGCGGAGAGTTGGCTGTGGTCTCGATCCTCCAGATTGAGGAGGTGTTTCTTTGGCGGGGCTATCTGGTCTTTGAGGAATATTCCTTTCCTCAGGATCATGAAAATCATCTGCAAGGTTTTCTTTGTTATTCACCGGTTGACAGTTTGCTCCGAGCAATGCATTTATTCTCTCAAGCATTAGAGCATTCTGAGTTCCCATTTGCTGGTATAATCCAGATACTGCAGCATCTAACTCTGCTCGTGTAATTCCGGCACTTGGTGCTATTTGACTTGATGAAGGAGAAGTGGCTGTCTTTTCATGGACATTACTAGGTCTTGCATATCCACGCTTTGTTCCAGGAGCCATTATCTCTGACAGACTTCTGGTTTTGAGAGAGACTCTTTCAACAAACTTTTGCGAAGCAATGGCGAAGATATCTTGAGTTGGCCTTCTTAGTGAAAGCACCAAAAATGTTAATGCTACAAATTGAACGCTAACACCCCTGTTTATGTAGAGATTAAGTGAAAGCACCACCCATGAACACGGGAATTAGAAACAAGTAGGAAAGTCACAGAGAAAGCGGTAAAAGACAACATTTTTATAGTGGTTCGGCTTCAGGTTAAGCCTACGTCCACATTAATCCTCTTTATTACTGAATCAATTACAATTTTACAACAATCTTCAATTACAATACTGATGAGACAAACAACTAGAACTCCGATGTAGAAGAATTCTTTGAATCCATGTTGATTGCGCTAGATTTCCTCTTTAAGTTAGTTGAGATGCCTTTCGTGTTTGAAGTGTCGAGTGAGTCGAGAATTCAGCTGAGTATCGGCGTTCCAGGAATGAGCCAAAAAGATCCCATGAATGTTGGAGCTAGCACCGTATTTATAGGAGAGTTCGGCTTTAGGTCGTAGGTCGCGGCGACCTTGGATAGGTCGTAGGTCGCTAGCGACCTAGGGATGTGGTTTACGACTTAATAATGTCATACTAGGTCATCTGAGCGAGTTAGTAGGTAGTAGCGACCTATGGGAGATCGGTCCTGAAGTAGCTTAAGTCGTCCACGACCTAGTGAAGCCCCTTTTCAACCAAGTATTCGCCGTTAGCGACTTAGCACTTAAAGCATAAATGTTATATCGGCTTGCTTAGGTCACAAGCGACCTAATGAGAGAGATACACATGAGGCTTTGTTCTGGAGCCCGCTAGGTCGCTTCCTTTTTTGGCTCGCTAGGTCGTCGGATACTTAAGTCGCTAGGTCCTTGGATACTTAAGTCGCTATGTCGTTGGATACTTAAGTCGCTAGGTCGTACTCTTCCTTAAGTCGAACATTCTTCAGATAGTTAAACTCATTAGCTCGCTGAGTGGCTTAACTCGTTTAGTACTCTAGGTTGCTAGCTCGCTGTTGGTCTCGCATCCGTGTTAGGTCACTTGGGTTGTTAGGTCGTGGTCTTCTGTAAGTCGTTAAGTCGCGGTACCCCTTAGGTCGTTAACCCGCTTCAGCAGTTAGGTCGCCGTTAACTCGTTGATTCATATGTCGCTAGACCATCTACTCCTTTAGGTCGCTGAGCTCTGTAGGTGTTAACTCCTATGTTCAGCAACTCAATGAGACAAAGAAGTAAGAGACCTACGAGACAAAGACCTAACGACCTAACACATGAAGCGGGCTAAGCGACCTAACTTCTGAAGTGGAGTAGCGACTTAATAAGGTTAGTGACTTAACACCCAAGCGACTTAATAGGCAAGCGGCTTAACAGGTAACAACTTAAGGAGAGAAGCGACTTAAAGGATTAGATGGTCCGACGACCTAGCGACCTATTGAGTTACCGACCTAAATGCTTAAAGGTGGACAACCCAACGACTTAAGTACTCCGCGACTTAAAGAGTGAAGCAACTTAGCGGCTTAACTATTCTACGACCTAAGAAGGTCAGCGACCTAAGATCTAATGGATCGACAGCGGGTAAATGACCTATGGAAGGATGTGCCTTAGCGATCTAATACTCAAGCGACCTAGCATCTTCTACAAGCTAAAAGCAAGATCCCATAACCACTAAGTCGCTCGCGACCTAAGTAGGTCGGAGCAATTCCTTTAGGCCGTATTTGGTAGGTCGCATCTCTTTTTCATACCATCCCTTAGGTCGCCCACGACCTAAGTTATAGCCAACTTAACCCTAGTCGCCCCTCGACCTACGACCTGACTTAGGTCGCTCACGACCCAATACTTGGTGAAAAAACTATGCCGCTTTCCCATCGGTCATTAAGACCTACCCGCTAGTTCATGTGGCCAAGTACAGGCCAGTTAAGTTGTAGCTCGTATCTCCTTAGCTCACCGACGACCTACGACCTACCTTAGGTCACTCACGACCTAAGCCTCACCCAGGAAATCCCCTATAAATACAACATGAGCTACAATATTGGGGGGATATTTTTGGGCTCATTCTCGAAGCACCGCTACCCTGTCGTTTTCTCAACTAACACAGCACTTCAAGCACTCCAAACACCAAGAACACTATGACGTACTTTAAGAGAAGTTCTACTTCATTCAACATGGATTCGAGAGATTATTCTTCATCAAAGTTTGATCTACTAGTCTAAAGTGTGTTGTAATTGAAGAAAGTTGTATAAGTTGTACTTGAGTCAGCAATAAAGAGATATAAAGTGGACGTAGGCTTGACTATAAGCCGAACCACTATAAAAACTATGTCTTCTACTGTCTTTCTGATATTGTTCTGCTTATTTCTGATTCCCGTATCATCGGGTGGTGCTTTCACACTTGCTTTACTTGCATCGGGGTGTTAGTGTCAGATTTTTATGTTAACATCTTTGGTGCTTTCATTGAGAGTCGAACTCAGAATACTGTCATCATAGCTTCACAGAAATTTGTGGAGAGGATCTCTCTAAAAACCAGAAGTTTGTCAGAAATAATGGCTCCTGGAAGAAAGCGCAAGTCTGTTAAATCCGACGATGTTCGCGAGACTACAGTCACTTCTCCACCTTTAAGTCAAACAACTCCAACTGTTGGAGTAACATGAGCAGAATTGGATGCTGCAGTTTCTGGGCTATATCAGCAGATGGAAGCCCAAAACAATCTAATGTTGGTAAGGTTGAACACTTTGCTTGGGGCTAACCGTCACCCGGTGAATAACGAAGCAAACTTTGCTGATAATGTTCATGATGTGGAAGAAAGAGATGTTCCTCAAAGGGCAGCTGGCCCGGTTAAAGACACACCTCCCTAAGCTGGAGGATCGGGACAACAGCCAACTATCCGTGAACGCCAGTCAAGGAAAACTTCTGAAAAGATGGCCGAAGCCTGTCCTGCTGAGCCCCTTAATGATGAGGAATATTTCTCAGGGATGGTTCGACAAATCATGAAGGAAAGTATGCAAAGGGAGGAAGACGAAAAAGAATGGGGCTTTGCTCCGAGTAAGACTCCATTCACTGAAAGGATTTTGAAAGCTGAATTTCCTAGGAAGTTTCTTCCTCCTACCATACCGGCTTATAAGGGAACGAGCTATACTAATGAGTTTCTGTATAAGTATGATTGGCACATGACGGTTGCCAGAGCCTCTGATGAAATCAAATGCTAGTATTTTTCGGTATACCTTGAAGTAGTTTCTCTACTTTGGTTCACAAAGCTGTCGATCCGATCGATAGACTAATTTTCTGATTTGACCCGGAAGTTCAAGGAACAGTTTCGAGTGTATGCTTCAAAGGCAAAGGATATAATGTCGCTCTCCAACCTAGACCAAAATCCTGGAGAATCGATCAGATCATTCTTGAATCGCTTTAACATAGCTTGGGCCGAGGTGGATAACGCAGAGCCATGCATGATCCTGACAAACTTGATGAGGGCAATTGATAAATCAAGTGAATGTGGAAGGTGGTTGAAAATGAAAGAACCAAATTCGCTTGACAAGTTTTATAAGAAAGCCGATGAATTCATGTGCTTGGAAACCCTCCAAGCACCGACTAAGATGGTATCGACAAGGGATGGAAATAGTAATGCTGTTCTGAATAAGAAGGAATCTGGCAATCAGAAGAAGGGGAACGATGGCCAGAAGAAGCAAGGAGATGCAAAGAAAGGTCGTCCCTTCAACTTCACCCCTCTGATTGATACCTCGGAAAACATCTACTTTTCAAACAAAGACACAGTCGAATTCCCCGCACCAACTGAGCAAAGAGTTAATAGGAAAGCTGAGAAGAATGGAAGGTTTTGCTGATTCCATAACCAACCCGGGCATGATACTAACGAGTGTCGTCACTTGAAGGAGGTAATCGAGGAACTATTGAAGGAAAACAAGCTCCAGCAATTAAAAAGGAACAAGAATGGCCCAACTTCGTCAACTCAAGGACAACAGGTTCCTGTTCATCGTCCTAGCTCAAGTGAAAAGGCGGCCTGTTATAAATGTGGTTACAGGGGGCCCTCACCCAGCTGGCAGGAGTTAGAGTGAGATGGAAAGATACGCCTGTGCTTTGAAGTATGCACCGGCAGATGAAAGTGTTTTTGTGATAGAAGACGCTGCACCCCTGAAGTAGCAGAAAACTTTTAATGATGAAATTATATTCAGTACTAGGGATTCGATGGGTGTTGAAGCTCCTACCATTGATCCTTTGGTCATCTCTGCTGGTATTGGGCCAGCTACTGTGAAAAGAGTTCTGGTTGACTGTGGAGCTTCGTGCAACATTCTCTTCAAGAAGACTTTTGATCAGATGAAGATTCCAATGGCTGACGTTCATGCTTCATCACTAAAGATTGCTGGTTTTACTAGAGAGCCGAAACAGCCGATTGGGACTATCGATTTGTTCGTAGATCTTGGACAGGGGCGGAGAAAAGTGGCTCGAAAACAGACCTTTATTATTGTTGAAGAATTTTCTGCCTACAATGCCTTCTTAGGCCGACCAACTCTGGCAGCATTTAAAGCTATTCTTGCCCCATGGTGTCTGACCATAAAATTCCCCACAAATAATGGAGTCGGTGTGGTGAAAGGGGATCAGAATGCTGGATGAGAGTGTTATCTTACCGAGTTGCGTGAAATGAGGAAGAGAGAAATAGGAAAAGATGCGGCGGCCCCAGCCCGCATCAAAGAATCAACCTTGTAGCAATTACAGGGTGGACCCTGCACAGGCGAACATAGCGATACACGAAGAGAGATGGATCCTAGAAAAGCCAGTGCAGGGGAGAATAGAGTGGTACCAGTTGAAGTGACAGTGCAGGTACCTGTTGACCGGAAAGACCCGAACAAAGTGTTGAATGTGGGTTCGCAGCTTAATGCAACGGTTCAAAATGTTTTGATATCATTTTTGAGAGCAAATCTGGATGTATTCGCTTGGACTCATGCTGATATGTGTGGAATATCTCGAGAAATTGCAGTGCATAACTTGAATATTGATCCAAAGTTTATACCGGTAAAGCAGAAAAGAAGAACTCAAGGTCCTGAAAGGTCAGCACCATTGAAATAAGAAGTTGATCGGCTCATGAAGAATGGTTTTATCAGGGAATCTACTTATCCGAATTGGGTCTCAAATCCTGTATTGGTTAAAAAAGCTAATGGAAAATGGAGAGTGTGCATTGATTTTTCAGATCTAAACAAAGCCTGCCCCAAAGACTACTTCCCGTTATCCAGGATTGACTAGTTGGTGGATGGAACGGCGGGGCATGAATTGCTATCTTTTATGGATGCCTACTACGGATATAACCAGATCATGATGCATGAGCCAGATCAGGAGGACACGAGCTTTATCACCGATGTTGGTCTTTACAGCTACAGAGTCATGCCTTCGGACTTAAGAATACGGGGGCAACTTACCAAAGACTTGTCAATGCCATGTTTAAACCGCAGATTGGCAAGACTATGGAAGTTTATGTCGATGATATGCTGGTAAAATCAAAGAAAGAAGTGGACCACATGGATCACTTGGCAGAGATGTTCTCAATCCTCCGAATGTATGGTATGAAGCTTAATCCATTGAAGTGTTGATTTGGGGTAGAATCTGGAAAGTCTTTAGGTTTCACTGTGAGTGCCAGGGGCATTAAAGCTAATCCTGCTCAGATAACTGGCTTAAGAGAAGTCAAAGCTCCTAAAACGAAGAAGGAATTGCAAAGTCTCAATGGAAAAGTTGCAGCCTTGAGTCGGTTCATTTCCATGGCTACTGATAAATGCATTCCATTCTTTGATTCTCTAATGAAAGGAAGAAAAAACTTTGACTAGACTCCTGAATGACAGAAAGCTTTCGATGAGCTGATTCGTCATTTGGGAATGCCTCCTATACTCACTAAGCCTGACATTGGTGAAGATCTTTTTGTATATTTTGCAATCTCGTCTAATGCCCTCAGTGCAGCTTTGGTACGGGAGGATGCGAAAATTCAGCGCCCGGTCTACTACATCAACAAGAGATTCACTGGGGCAGAATTGAACTATTCAAAGTTGGAAAAGCTCGCCTATTGTCTACTGATTGCATCAAGAAAATTAAGGCCGTATTTCCAAGCTCATCCCATCAAAGTCCTCACTGATCAGCCCTTGAAGCAAGTCCTGTTTCGTCCTGAGACTTCGGGTCATCTTTTGAAGTGGAATATTGAGCTTAGTCAATATGACATCACTTATCATTCCCGGGGAGCAATCAATGGACAAGCCTTGGCAGACTTCGTTGCAAAATGTACAGACAAAGGTGATAGTGAGGAGATGGTAACCGATAATCCCCCAATTCTATGGAAATTGTATGTTGATGGTGCGAGAAACGGTTACTGTTCCGGGGCCGGGGTTGTGCTTGGAACCCCTGTAGGACGGTCACTGTGTTATGCATTGGGATTAGAATTTCCTTCGACTAATAATGAGGCAGAATATGAAGCTCTCGTTCCTGGCCTGAAAATTGCCAAAGAACTGAACATCAAGGCATTGCAGATCTTCAGTGATTCACAGCTTATTGTGTGTCAAGTCAGGAAAGAGTTTCAAACCAAAGGAGGAAATCTGCCCGCTTACTTGTCAAGAGCCTGGGAGCTTCTCGAGGACCTGGACCATTATACAATAAACCATATACCTCGGGAAGAAAACATGAAGGCAGATTCCCACGCAAAGTATGCAAGCACTCGTGAAGCTCAATTATTGGGATTAGTTCCTATGGAAGTCCTGTCAACTCCAAGCATTGATGAAATGGATATTGACCGTATCATGACTATATCACAGGAGCGGGAATCATGGATGACTTCGATATTGGAATATCTGTGCGATGGTTCTCTACCAGAAAACTCAAAAGAATGGCAGAAATTAATGGGAAAAGCATCCAGGTTTGTAATTCAAGATGGCCGATTGTATAGGCGGGGATTCTCAATGCCATTACTCCGATGTGTGAACAAGGAAGAAGCTGAGACAATTCTAACTGAGGTACATGGAGGAGAGTGTGGAGATCATTCAGGTGGTCAAACTTCAGCAAAGAAAATTCTTCGTTATGGATATTTTTGGCCAGATATTAATCGCGATGCCGCAAGTTACGCTCGAAAATGTGACCGATGCCAGAGATTTGCAAAAATCCCAAGGGCACCTTCCACTGAGATAACACAGATGGTCAGTCCATGGCCATTTGCTATTTGGGGAATAGATCTTATCGGTCCTTTGACAACTGCAAAATCCGGAATCAAATGTGTTGTAGTTGCTGTTGATTATTTTACTAAATGGGCTGAATCAGAACCCTTAGCTACTATTACCTCTAAGAAAATGATAAACTTTATAACTAAGAGTATCATTTGCAGGTATGGTGTGCCTCAAAAGATAATCACAGACAATGGAACCCAATTTGAAAGTAAAGAATTCCAAAATTTTTGCAAGAAATTTAAGATCCAGAGAAGTTTCTCAACAGTGGCTCATCCGCAGGCAAACGGGCAAGTAGAAGCAGTGAATAAAATTATCAAGTCAACCATCAAAAAGCAGCTAGAAAAAGCAAAAAGTGGTTTGGTTGATAAGCTGCCACTAGCACTATGGGCATACAGAACTACCCACAAAACTGCGACAGGGCACACACCATTTTCATTGCCATATGGATCGGAAGCAATGATTCCAGTGGAAACAGAAGTCCCTTCGCATAGAAGAATCCATTTCAATCAAACCGAGAATGAGAAGCTGCAACTTGAAGCCCTTGACTTCCTTGATGAAAAAAGGGAAGAAGCTGAGATCAGAATTGTGGCTCATTAGCAAAGAATAGCCAGGCATTTTAATTCCAAAGTTCGCCGACGCAGCTTTGAAGTTGGGGATCTAATCTTAAAAAGAATTATGACACCTACAGGTGTGCTTGGACCAAACTGGGAAGGGTCGTATGTTATAGGCCAAAAACTTCTTGATGGAACATTCAAACTTATAACTGTCGAAGGAGACCCAATTCCAAGAGCTTGGAACAGCAATCATTTACGCCCATATTTTACTTAAAGGCTTTAATGAAATATTGTAAAAGGATGATGAATGTATGATTCTCGTATTGAAAGCCATTGTAAAGCCAGTGCAAGTGAATAATAAGAACTATAAAGTGGATGTAGGCCCAGTTCTTGGCCGAACCACATAAATCTTGTGTTCTTTACTATTATGAACTGCTTTGTTTTATTTCGACATATAAAATACGTCAATTGTGTTACTAAAATGTCGATTTAATAATGCAGGCCATAAAAACAAAGCTTACCCCTCGCAAGACCAGGCAATCCCCGGTATCACCCAACAAGCAAACGCTAAGCCATTCAAAATTTCCGTACTCAAATCCTACGGAAGAAGTGCTTCAAACAAAAGTTAGTGATTTTGCTGGAAGTGGGCCCTTGCTAACCAACTGTGGATGTTTGTACTAATGAGCATCCAGTTAAGTAGCCTGTGTCTGCCACCACCAACTCGCTTAACTGTGAAGTATATTTCTTTGGATAAAGGAAATTGTTGGCAACTAAAAGGGAAGTGTATTTGGAAAAGATAACGGGGATCGCCGATGTGAATAGATGGCAAAGTGACATAGGCGAGCAAGCATCAGACAACAAAAGACCTCTTCGGAGGCACAAGCCGTCTTCGGAGGCACAACTCTTCGGAGGATAAAGACTTCAAACGGGGCATGCCAGAAGACTTTCTCAACAAAAAAGATTGGTATGGAATGACCGGGAGCACCTTCCAAACCGGAAGGCAAGGCACTTGTTCACTAGTTGAGACAGTTTGCGCAGACAAGCGTCCATGTAACTTGCGTCCACCCCGTGAATCTATAGGATGATCGGAGGCACCTTCCCAAGTGGAAGGCAAGGCGCTTGTTCAGTAGTTGAGACAATCTGCGCAAATAAGCGTCCAAGTAACTTGCGTCCGCCCCGTGAATCCGGCCAACCATGAGGAAGAGACTTCGAGGTATACTCGGAGGCACGCATTCCACCGAGATTTGAAATAAAACTTCACAAGTGCTGGAATGTGAAAAGCCCTCTTCGTAGGCCCATTTCACCATAGTTGAAATGCTAAAAGACCTCGAGTGGGCCTCGCCAGAAAAAGAGAGTTCTTTCTTGACATAAAGTTGCGGACTGATCAGTTGCACAAGAACACTTGTGTTTGCCCCGTGAATCCATCCAACTAAGAGAAAGAAGCTCCAAACTTCCAGGCAAAAGCGCTACTCAGAGGCACACATTTCACCGTGATCTGAAATAAAACTTCACACGACTCGAAATGTGAAAAGCCCTCTTTGGAGGCCCGCTTCTCAGCGAACAGGGAAAAGATAAAAGCCTCTCCCAAGAGGCAGAAACAAAAAGACCTCTTCCCAGAGGCACAATCAAATAAAAGACCTCTTCCCAGAGGCGCAACCGAACAAAAAGACCTCTTCCCAGAGGCACAATCAAACAAAAAACTCTCTTCGGAGGCTCAAGCAGGTTGAAGCCCTTTTTCGGAAGGCCCATTGTACTATGAAGTAAAATTCACTTGCCAAAGCAAAAGTGACTTTTTTCAAAAAATGAAGTGTAAAAACTTCGCAACAAAAAAAAGAAAGAAAGAAAGAAGAAAACTCCTCCAACATGAAGTGCATTCTACTAAATTAGAAAGATATTTCCTTAGAACGGAAATATTATCCTATAAAGTACAAATGCAAACTTCCTTCAAATGGAAGAGTTGTTCTCTAAAGAAAGAGCACAAGTCTTCTCGAAACAGAAGAGTTGTTCTCTAGAAATTTGCCAATTTGAAAGAGATTGTAATAAACCATGGTATGGGGGCAATACAATATAGTGACCATTAAAATCAAAACAATTCTCAAGAAACATACCATAGGTTTACTGCAACTTCACATAAAGAGGATAAAGAAACTTGCATGAAAACAGAAAATAAAAGTGTTCTCAAATACAGACAGAAATTTGTATAAGTAAAAGAACCATTTTATTCCATACTATGAGAGTTTTATACATATGCAGGTTTCAAAGTAAAAGAAAGCGGGGACTGGTACCAGCACAATCTCCAGTCAACACAAGCTTATATACAAGCAAAAAGCAAAGGGCGAGATAAAAAGCACAGGACCAAAGCCATCATTTCTTCTTCCCTCCACCTTTTGAGCCTGCACCTGGCCGGATGACCAACTTCCTGCGTCGGCTTGAAAGAGTAGGGGAAGAATGAGAAAGGAGAACAATCGGACTTGTCTCTGCTTTTTCCTCGCCAGCTGAAGCTTCTTTCTTCTTAGAGACTCCACGTTTTCCCCTTTTCTTAGGAGAAGACCCGCTTCCTGGAGTAAAAAGTGTGGCCAACGGAGTATCATCAGAACCAGATGGTTCCGGGGTCTTCTCGCCTTCTTCCAGTCCTTCTCCCCTATGTTCTTGCGAAGCATTGGGGTCGTCCAAGTCTCGGAGAGCTTCTATTTGCTTCTCTTGCGACCCTGGTTGAGAAACAAAAGGAGGAGTGACTTGGAGAAACCGGGGAGGAATAACTGGTAGAGGGGGAGTCTGAACAATGCTCGGCACTTTCTCTATAGAAGAAAAGAAGTTAAAATCAGTAAAGAGAGGAGAGAAAGGCTCGTTGAGATTCAGGAAGTAATCAAGAAGCTCATCAAACTCATATAAAGCAAATGAGCAGTCTACTTGAGCAAGATCAGCATTAAAGTTACTTAGAGAAGTTGGCTTTCTAACGTCAATTTCATAAGCTTGTGCTTCAGTGCTTTCTTCGCCTTCGCTCCACCCTGTGCGCTTGTAATCTCAGTTACCACTTTAGCCGTGGGCGGAGAATGGGAACCGAAGCCCATGATATCAATTTCGGCCGAAGTCGAAGGAGGGACAAGGGCAGTTAAAGGTGCTTCTTTCTCTGGATGCTCCCCTTCCATCGTTTCGGCTCGTACTTTAGCAAGCTGCTTCTTTCCTCTGGCAAAAGCGGCACGAGTTTCACCATCAAAGTAATGTGCCTCAAGTTCGTCTTCGGAATAACCGACACCTTTGAGAATATCCATTATAGCCTTCCACACTTCAGCTAAAGTGATTTCATATTTAGGCCCCAAAAATGCAAGGCTTCCACGCCCCAAGACGCTTTAGACGTAAAAATCAAACAGAGTAGAGCTAATGTTGGCTTTTATCTCTTCATGAGATTGTTCAACGGCTTTCTTTCCAGCTATGGCCTCATCACGTTCTTTTTCAGTCTTTGATAATTGAGCTTTCAGCCTCATGATTTCTAAGTCCTGGGAGTTAGCTTTCTCCCGTAACTCTACAAAGTCAGCATGAGAGCTTCAAGTCGGGTTTCAACATACCGTTGAGCGGCATGAGCATCTCGAACTTGCTTCTAAAGCACTTCTTCCTTTTGAGTGTAAGAGGTGGAAGAAGTAGCAATCTCGTGCTTAAGTTTCTCGACCTCCGCCTCAAGCTTTTCGTTGTACTCAGCGATGTTTTTCATTTCGGTGTTGTGCTGATTAAGAATTTTCTGCCATTCAGAGTTGTCGTTCTCCATCGTCAGCATAGCTTCAAGGTTGGCCCGGTTCACCCTCTGAAGCTCATCGACGAGCTTTTGCCACGTTGACATTATCTCAATATCAAGTTTAATAGTGTCAAGATTTTGTAGCATGGCCTCTTTGTCAATGGGAACCAAGTCAAGGTCAAAGCAAACTCCTTTTAAGCACCAATGCGGGAACCGACTTTGAAGGGTTGATGGACCTCTCTCAACTCGATACGAGGGTCTACCGAGAAGTGCCTGAATGTCGGATCCTTCAAGGGCAGGAGACTTTGAAGGAATTTCAAGAGAAGTGAGAGCAGCGGCCTTTTCTGAAGTTACAGATGCGGTCTTTTCATCAAGCCTGGCCCGCTTGCTTGGGTCTCCGATGTCGTGACTCTTTCCTCTATCATCATAAGTTTTTCTTTTATGAGAATCATCGCCTCTGCGAGAAGAGTCATGTTGCTCATCCCTTCTTTCGTACCTTTCTTCATAAGCTCTTCTTTCCTGAGCTTTTCGAGCAGCTCTCTCTTCATCAGTTTCCCTGTGGGCAGGAAGATAGCGCCTATAATCATACTGACCACGCCTTCCGTACTGTTGAAAATCGTCATAATAGGAACCGCTACGCCCCATTGGAGAACCTGAAAATGAGAAGGAGGCAAACTTGAAAATCCTAGGAGTACAAAAGTTGAGTGCAAATAGGTGCAGAAAAAAGACTAAGTGTGTGTAACGTGCAAACTACGCGCGTCAAACTACGAACCACTCTTCGGTCGCAGGGGAATGATGGGTGTAGTAGCTAACGTCAACTCTTGAGTCGACGGAGTCTGTTGCAAAATAGAAGTTGCTTCAACTACTGAAGAGGAAACCCTAGTAGTAACAGGATCGTCTTTAAAGAGCTCCTGTGAGGTGATAAACATGTCGCTCAACCCTTCAAAAGTATCATCCCTGCTCTGCTTGGCAGGACTTGTTTTCTTGGCTCCTCCATCACCGGACTTCCCTGAATGTTGAGGAGACTCCCGAGGCTCTGCTTCTTCAATGACCGGGGCAAGTGCAAATTTTCCCGATGACCCCGCAATGTCAGTAGAAGTGGAGCATTTCACCAGAGAAACCTCAGAAGCAGGTTCTTTCAGTGTAGGCTCCTCGATAGAAACTGGGGCATCCGGTGCCTCGATTGGAGAATTAGGAACTTCATAAGGTTGAGTAGAACGGGAATAGTGTAAGAGTCTGAACTGATGAAGGAACTCGTCTCTTAGCAAAAACTTGATGATTCTCTCCTCAGCCGCCACAGCATTAAGCCTCTTAAAAGTTGACTTGTGGCTAAAGTCTTTACAGGGAGGAGGAAGGACTGCAAAAGTAGAGAACGAAGTTAACATTTAGCAATTCGGACCTCGGAAAGCTCAGAAAAGGAAAGAATGGGGATAAGTAAGCCTACCCCCTACTCTCCAGATAGCATAAAATCCCTGAGGGCAACGAACAAAGAAGAACTGGTTCAGGAAACCATGAGCGCTATCAGAGAGATCGGTAATAAGCTAGCGATTTCTGGCGCTTCTCACATATATAATGGAAGGATGGTCTTTACTTCTCGCAAATGTGCATAAATAGAAAGTTTCTTCAAAGCTTGGGAGGCGGTCAAGCGTCCTTCTGAAGAGAATGCATAATCCCATCAAAATGGCATAGCCGTTGGGGTGTAATTGAAAAGGAGAAATAGCCAATCGGTGAAGAAGTTGTCGGAGAAAATCGTTGAAAGGAGGAATGGCACCGTAAAGGCACATTTGGCGGTTAACGACAAGAAAGCCGAAGGGAGGACTATCAGCAAAGTCATTTCTCCCAGGGAGAATAGCATCTGTTTCCACAATCCCAAACTGGGCGCGTAACTGGTTGAACCCCCGGGGACTCAGTGTAGTTGGAGTTCTTTCTGGTGGATCGACCAGTGGATCAGCTATTGGGAAGGCCTCTCCAGTTTATTCTATTTCTTCTTCTTGATGAGAAGCCATTCTACATAAGCAGCTGGATATTCAAATGTGAAGGTGCACGTTTCCTTAATGTGTGAAGTGTTGTGCAAAACTAGTAAAGTGACAAGCAAACACAACTGAAATTAAGTTAACAAACATGAAAAATTTCAGGACTTGTCCGAATACAAGTGCAGTATTGATGCAAAAAATCAGCTCTAGTTGATTAATATCGCTTTACTACTTCACTTGAATTCGTTGATTCGCAGCATTTCATACGATTTCTTTAAGTTGATTTTATTTTATCGACTAATCTGTCATTTGATGTGGGCAATCGGTGGCAGTATATTCGCCCTAGTTTTCTGCAAATGTTATATTTAACAGGTTATTAGCATCGAATTTGGTATAATCTGTTAAGAAAGCATAGCAAAGTCATGCAAGTTATCTCGGCAGTTCAAAGTTCAAGTTGGAGGTGCAATCAAGTTCTATCAAAGTTTTGAAGTTCCCAACTTGAACAAGTCCTAGGCCGTATGGTTTGAGTTAAAAATAGCATGGCAGTGTGCATCAAAGCCCTAAGTTGCTCACGATCTAAAGGTTAAATCACAAAGCTTCAAGTCAAGGCGGTGAAAATTCGATCAAGTCCTAGGTCGCTCGCGACCTAACGAGTAGGATGAGATGGGTATAAGCCGCAAGAAGCAATTCGGCAGTGGAAAATTGTCCAAGTGCTAAGTCGCTTGCACCACCTAAAGGTTAAGTCGCTCACATGACCTAGAAGTTAAGTCTCTCACACGACCTAGAAGTTAAGTCGCGAAAGTTGTCAGGTCGGCCAAATCAGTTAGGTCGTAGGGTTCTTTAGGTCGCTCGGATTCTTTAGGTCGATCCTGGAATGATGCAGCTATCCAGAGCTATCTCCCGTTGGAACCGATAGGCCCTACTACTCACCAATTACACTTTGCCACGTGTTTACCAACCATTGTGTCGTTTGAAGCATTGTGTGTAAACCTAAAACCCATTAACCTGATTAACCACGAATCCTTTCATCTTCTCCTCCAAATCTCCAAGAACCATTGCTAAACCTCTCGGATTCAAAGCATTTAATAGCTTCGAAACTAATCTCTAACAATTCGACAGGAATCAAAGGGCAAATTCGAATATTAAATTGCAACATAACAACAAAAATTTTTGGAAATGGTTGTGGAGGAATCGGCGACAAACGCAGCAAACAAATGCTAGAAATTACCTAAATTCGCTGATAGAATCAACGGTTGAAAGAAGAAAAAGATTTTGTGCTAAGTCTCTGAGCTTGAAAGTTTGGTTAATGGCAGCTTGGAACGATAGAACAGATGAAATGAAGAAGAAGCGAGCCAAGTGATTTATATGAGGAGAAAAGAGGAACACATATCGTCACACGGCCTAGTGAACCCGATGAGTCACCCACAACTTAGGGACTAGATCGAAGCACACGATCTACGACCTAGGCGTGTACTTCGAGGGGCAAATGTTAACTCCTATGTTCAGCAACTCCGTGAGACAAGGAAGTAAGAGACCTACGAGATAAGGACCTAACGACCTAACACATGAAGCGGGCTAAGCGACCTAACTTATGAAGTGGAGTAGCGACTTAAGAAGGTTAGTGACTTAATACCCAAGCGACTTAACAGGCAAGTGGCTTAACAGGTAACGACTTAAGGAGAGCAGCGACTTAAAGGATTAGATGGTCCAGTGACCTAGAGATCTATTGAGTTACCGACCTAAATGCTTAAAGGTGGACGACCTAACGACTTAAGTACTCCGCGAATTAAAGAGTGAAGCAACTTAGCGGCTTAACTATTCTATGACCTAAGAAGGTCAGCGACCTAAGATCTAATGGATCGACAGCGGGTTAACGACCTATGGAAGGATGCGCCTTAGCGACCTAATACTCAAGCGACCTAGCATCTTCTACAAGCTAAAAGCAAGATCCCATATCCACTAAGTCGCTCGCGACCTAAGTAGGTCGGAGCAATTCCTTTAGGCCATATTTGGTAGGCCACATCTCTTTTTCATGCCATCCCTTAGGTCGCCCACGACCTATGTTATAGCCAACCTAACCCTAAGTCGTCCCTCGACCTACGACCTGACTTAGATCGCTCACGACCCGATACTTGGTGAAAAAACTATGCCGCTTTCCCATAGGTCATTAAGACCTACCCGCTAGTTCATGTGGCCAAGTACAGGCCAGTTAAGTCGTAGCTCGTATCTCCCTAGCTCACCGACGACCTACGACCTATCTTAGGTCGCTCACGACCTAAGCCTCACCTAAGAAATCTCCTATAAATACAACACAAGCTACAAAACTGGGGGGATCTTTTAGGGCTCATTCTCGAAGCACCAATACCCTGTCGTTTTCTCAACTAACACAACACTTCAAGCACTCCAAACACCAAGGAAACTACGACATACTTTAAGAAAAGATCTACATCATTCAACATGGATTCAAGAGATTATTCTTTATCAAAGTTTGATCTACTAGTCTAAAGTGTGTTGTAATTGAAGAAAGTTGTATAAATTGTACTTGAGTCAGCAATAAAGAGATATAAAGTGGACGTAGGCTTGATTATAAGCCGAATCACTATAAAAACTGTGTCTTCTACTGTCTTTCTGATATTGTTCTGTTTATTTCTGATTCCCGTATCATCGGGTGGTGCTTTCACACTTGCTTACTTGCATCGGGGTGTTAGCGTACGATTTTTACGTTAATAGTAGGACGCAGGGTCGTCGACCATTTTAGGTCGTTGAGCCTTTCAATCCTTTAGGTCGTTGAGTCGCGGAGAAGAGGAGTTAACACTTAATTAATTAAATAATTAGAGTTTAATTAATGGATAATTAGAGATAAATTAATTTGTTATTAATAATGGTTAATATAAGTTAATTACTTAATGGAATTAATTAAAGAATGGTTAATCAAGGTCATTAACTTGAGATTATTTATAATTAATTAAGGTGATTAATTTTTAATAATTAATTAGATTAATTAATAAAGATAATCAGTTGTGAATTGTTTAAGTGTAATTACTTAATGAAAGTAATTAAGGAATTAATTACTTAATGTAATTAATTTAATTTAAAGTGATTGTTTAAATTGATTAATTAAGTTTAGTTAATTTTAAACACTGAATGATTTGATGATAATTACTTAATGTAATTAATGGATTGGAAATTACTTAGTGAAGTAATTAAATGGGTAATTATAGGATGTAAGTAATTGAAGATGATTTAAGAATGGAAGTAATTTAGATTAAATTACTTTGTAATTAATCAAGATATTAATTAAGAAATTAATTAAGGAGTAATTTATTTAGTTAATGAAGTAATTAAGGGTAGTTAATTACTAGATGTGGTTAATAAAGAGGGATTAATAATTATGGTTTTATTAAGATTAATTACTTAAGGTAATTAATTTATATAAAGTAATTAATTAGAATGTAATTAGGGATCATTAATTAACCTAATTAATGATGTAATTAAGATTAATTAATTAAAATTAATTAATCAATGATAAGTGATTAATGGTAATTAATTAATGTAATTAATTAAGGATTAATGTAACTGATTATAGTCAATTAATTAATTGAAGTAATTAAAGGTTAATTACTGTAAGGAGTTAAGAATAATTAATTTGTGAAATTCATTAAAGAACAATTACTTGAATGTAATTAAGGATAATTAATCAAGGGTGATTAATTAAGATGATTAGTTTGAATGATTAATTAATTGATGAGTAATCAATTAATGGTTATGTAAGCAAAAATTTTAAGGATGAAGTAATTAATTTAATTCACTTTAAATTAATTAGAGATGGAAGTTACTAATTTAACTCATTTTAAATTAATTATAGACGACGTGGTTAAGTAAATCATTGCTTATGAACGAATGGATAATATTGATTGCCTTGAATGGTTTGTGATCTTAGAAATGAGATAAGTAATGCGGTGTGATATGAATGTTTTGGTTGCATTATGATGATAATATGGATTATCTATTTTGATGATAGTATGGATTATCTGTTTATAATGATAATATGGATCATCTGTTATAGTGATAATGTTGATTATCTATTGTGATTTGTGAGTTATCTATCTGTGTGTATATGGACAATTGAATTGAATTGTTTTAAACTTTAAAACAACTTGGCCGTAAAAGACACGTTTTGGATTTCGATGAGACCGGGATCGGGTTTTCATATTTGGATATCCGAAAGCCACATCGATCCAAATTAATGATAGGTCGTGAATCTCAAGTGAAGACGAGGATTCAGAGTGCAAGGATTATCGTCGTTAACTCTGAGGGTAGATGAGTGTAACGAGATAATACCTTCGGTTTCGTTTGAACCCGGAACGAACTTGTATGGATTGAATGCTTTCAGAAGGTCGTCAGGTGGACGATGAGCATTCTAAGTGATGTGTTCTATAAAGGTAATCGTAACCTCAAGCCTTATCAGCCGAGAATGGCTAAAACAGGGGAGGTGCAGCAAGGCTAAGTGGGTCATGCCCAAGTAGGACGAGATTTTCCCCTGTCTAGAGGTCCCTTTTATTTCAACTGTGTGGGCAGTTGTTGAGCTCCAACTGTCGGGGTTGTCTTGTTTAGGACTGTCCAGTAAGGGATGGTTCCGGCCTTGTGTTGCAGGGGATTGGGAGTAATCCTCGGTACGTTGATCTAGGCCACGTACTGTGTTTGGCAGTACCCCAGTAGCCCTGCCATTGTATGGAATCCAAAATCCAATAAGTGCCATCGGTTTTGATTGTATTACCCACTTTTGTGGCTAGTAGCTGGAATTTAATAGATGTAACAATTTTGGCTATTTCTTATTTACCTGAAAACCCTAGACCTATTATAATATCACCGGATTTTCTATCAAATGTTTTGGTTAGTGTAAGGTAAAAACTTTTCCATGTTTATGTGTGGGATGTCTTACGTGATACCTTTTGTTTTCAAAGGTTTTTGAAAGTTAAGCAACCTTAACCTATTACTCACACTAGACCCATGTATGACCCTGAGTTTATCTTCCGTTTTCATAAACTCTTGGGTACTCAATTTTTACAAGTAGCCAAGGGATTTAGGTTGGCTTTGACGGATTGTGGAGGAGAAATGGAGTAGGAGGCTTCTGCATGTAGATATATAGTGTTCCGCTGTATTGGTTTCTCTGAGTAGTTTCCTTGTATTGTACTGAGTTGTAAGATATTTATAACTCTCTAGTATGTGATGTGTATTCTGTGTAACTCCGAAAATGATTGTAAACTATGTAATATTTATGTTATTAATATAATTTATCGTTCCTCTGTTGAGATTCTGATGTTGTTTCTTCTTTCTTCTCTTTCTTTTCTCTTTCTATCCCTTTCTTTCTTCAAGATGATGCGATTTTCTGTGGTGAGAAAGTCGGGTCGTCTCATCATGACTCGAGTGTTTTGTCTTTTCATTACCCTCGGGTCAGTGCTGAGCTTTTCAGCATATCGAAGATCTATTCTGGAGGACGAGACAAAGATTTGGTACATTCCTACTATTATTCCTGCATCACGTTGTCTGTTGTATTATTTTCTTTATTTCTGATGTATGTGTAACTTTAATAAATGTTGTATTGAATATAATCATAAATATTGTATAAACAGCTTCATGAACTGTTTATTTGATTATTATATTTCGTCATTCCGCTGTGGGATTCTGTGTTTGTTCCTTCTTCTGTTCTAATTCTTCTTAATTAAACCCATTAACAATCCTCCCTTTTGGATGGTTTGTGTTGATAGGTGTGGTTTAATGTTGATTTAAACTGTCCAAAAAGATGGGTCGTTATAGTTCGTTACAATCTCCCACACTCAAATCTTTTCTTCCTCGAAAAGGAACGAAGTAAGAAATTTAACATACGGTATATTTTATGCAAAATAATGAACTTATAAAACATAAGAATCATTAATACAACTATGTGCAACTCATAAATGTAATGCAACTAATAAGGATGATGTAAAACTATATGCAACCAAACAAGATAGCAATCCTAAGCAAGAAACAATCATATCTAGCAACCATAGCATACATTCATTTTATTAGAATCTGTACGATATATATTCCATTCGTACGTATAACAATTTCGATCTTATTTGAATACGCAACTTTATTTTTCGAACTAGTATTGGTAACCCGACTACTCTAATACGGACTCCATACGGTATATACCATTCCTACGTATAACAGTTTCGATCTCTTATTTGAATACGCAACTTTATTTTTCGAACTAGTATTGGTAACCCCGGCTACTCTAGTACGGACTCTAATCCAAATACTTCGGTAAATGGATTTTCAAAAAATTAGTATTTATATTAGAAAATTCAGACTTTTAAAATCTGCTTTGAAAATTTATATGTTTATTTAAAAATGAGTTATTAATGTTATAAAAGTGTTTTCGATGTTTTAAATATTTACTTGAACACATTTTTAAAATAAATTATTAATCTTTTAAATACTTATATATAGAGAGAGTTTTAAAGTAATTGAAAATTTTATTTTATAAATTCTCTCAAGATTCGTAAACGGGCTTATTAAAGGATATGATTTTGAGGAGAGGAAATTGATTTGTGATTCCGGAGATTTTTAGAACATGTTACAGAATATTTCTCTAAAACGTTAACATTGAACGTCTTTTGTAAAAATAAGACTTGTAATATTTTCCTAAGTATAGAAAATAGAAATTGGGAATATTTCTAAGTGTTGAGATGTTTGGAAGTATCCTATTACGGATTTAATTATTTGAAAAATTGTTTTCAAATGATGGAACGAATATATATATCTTTTAAAGACATTTTAAAAGTTAATATTTTGGGAAAAATTTATAATAAGTCTAAATGATTGCTTATGGATGTTTAATTTGATGGCTAAATAACAGACTATCAATACTGGTCAATTTCGTTAATCGTTTCGAAGAGAAAGGGATCAGATTTAATTATCTATAAACCACTTCGATCTAGTTTGAAGTTATGAATGAATATCGTGAAGACGGTGTTTCAGTTTGTCTATACCTAGGACAACTTGTATGGACAAATGCTATCAGAACATCGTCACTGGAGGGTGATGAGCATTTTAAGTAAAAATGTTCTTAAAAAGGTAACCCTTATCCTCGAACCTCATCAAATGGGAATGACTGAAACATGGAAGATGTAGCAAGGCTAAGTGGGTCGCACCCAATTTGGGTATATTATCATCGCTCTAGATGTCCTTGGAAAACCTATTTATTATGAATATGGTTGTGCATGGAAGGAGCGCTCAGTGGTAAGGGTGCGAACCCCCGGTGTGATAACATATTAGGTCTATCCAAGTCAGGGGTAGGCCGGTCATGTGTAGCAGGGGATCTCGACGTAGTCCTCGATACATTGTTCTACAGGTATACAATAATGGGCGGTACCTCAGTGGCTCAGTCATTCGTTGGAATCCATTCTTCAATACGAGCTTACAATTTTGTTTGTAGAGCCTAGTATGTTGGAATTTAATTAATGTTATGATTCAGCTATTTGAATAAGTATTTGTGTTTAGATGCTATTATAATATCACTTGATTTTCTATAAAAAAGTGTTGCTTATCGTAAGGTAAAAACCCGTCGTGTTTATGTGTGACGTCGTCTTAGGAGATACATTTGTTTTTCAAAGGATTTTGATAACTCTAATAATTCAAATTAAGTGTTTTTTCTCATGCTGGTTTTCCAGACTGACTCGGGTGTTATTTTATCAAAATGCTCGGATCAGACGAGTATTACAAATTCAAGTTAAATGCTATGGAGCTCAGGAGGCTAGCTGGAGAAGTTTCAGATATATTTCCGTATTTGACTTATATTTCGCTGTGTAGGGACAAGTTATATAACAGTGCAGTTTGATACTGATTGACGCACTCTGATCATTGCAAGTATATAAACTGTTACAAACTCTTTTGCATAAAATATGTTATTATATATCATATTTTTTTTCCGCTTCGATTGTGAGATTCTTTATTATTGTTTCTATTTTTCTTCTATCTCCTTCTTCTTCACCCCTAATGAATTGGTATTTCCGGCTTTTGACTGCTCTTTATTTTATACAGTGGACATCTTAATGTCGGTTTTCGAGGGTCGAAAATACCCTTTTTTACAATTGGCATCGGAGCTGAAGGTTAAGCGAGAACCTTGGTTGTGTTGGGGATTAGTCATTAGAGATAGAGTCAGTAGTACTCTAGAATGAGCTGGGTGTAATAACAGATATGAGCGTGTATTTGTTAGTGGATATAAAACTGTTTTACATTGTGTTAACTTATTATTGAGTGGTACAAAAATTCTGGTCGAATAGTGGGATGCCACTAAATCGATAGGAGTTTTTAAACGCTTGAATGCGATAAACCGACACGGTATGGTTTTGAAGCGGGTAAATGAAATAATTTTACACAAGTTATATTTTCATATGAAAGGAAATAATTTTTAGAAATTATTGTGGTATAATTGGAGTTTTTGGATGATAATATTATAATCAACACAAGATTTTTAATAGTTAATATAACCAAATAGACATTGTATAAATATGGGTTATATAATTGGGTTAAAAAACAAAGACTTGATTGAAAACCGGTATTTGAAAAAAAATCCTGGAGATTTTGGAAGTGTTTTCCAAAGTATTTTGGAATAAATAATAGTATTTCTATTTTGGAGATATTTTTGACTAGAAAATGTTTTTAAATGGATTTTGAAATGTGATAATAGCACAGAGCTCACTTTAATCGCTGGAAAATAATCCTGGTGATGACGCGCAACATCGCCAATATTCATTTTCGGTTTTCTAAGTGATGGATTTCTACGGTAATTGACTTGTTTGGATGGGTTGGGCAAACCAGTTTTGTTTTGAAAATTCCTAAGGGAATTTGTTTTGGATAAAAACTAGGGTTGGTTTAAAATATAAAAAAATGTGATTTGGGATATTGAGGTTTCAAAATGATTTGAAATATCGGGTATTTAAATTTTTAAATCTTTGTTAATGTGTTTAGAAAAATATCAGGGAATTAGTTATCAACTTATAAAATTGAGAATGCTTTTAAGAAAAATATGGAAATTGAATTTTTGAATTAAAATTAAAAGTGAAAAGGCTAAAATGGAATTTATCTTGGATTAAGTTGTAGGAATTAATTTTTGTTTTTAAAAGTTAGTTGCTTGGGATTTGAGTTGAATTAATGAAATAAATTAAAAGAAACGGTGTGAATTTAAATTTAACATAAGATAAGTTAAATAAAAATTTAATTGGAATAAATAAATTTCAATAGCTTATAAAAATTGAAATAAATTGAATAAAAATATACTTAGGCTATAAATAAATATAGATCTTGAGTTAAAAATGAAGTGCAAATATATTCGAGTATAAAAATTGATGGAAAATAAGTTGTGTAAATATTCAAAATTGGAAAAGTAAAATAGAAACCCAAATAAAAATGGTGTGATATTTTAAATTGAAGAAACAATATCCAAAACTTGAGTTATAAAATAAATTTGAACTCAAGTAGATTGAATGAAGTGATTTTTGAAATAACATCAGATGTTGTGTTATAAATTGGAAGTGAACTAATTAGATAATTAATTATTTAATTGGATATATAATGGAATTTAACTTGGTTGAATAAAAATATATTGGATTGTGGATTAAAAATAGATTTTGAAGTTAAACTTGAGTTATAAATAAAATTCGACTTAAATATATGTGAACTAAACATATTTAAAATGTCGTCGAATAAAATAAAATTGGATTGGAAAAGCTTATGTTACAAATAAAATCCAATTTGAGTATAAAATAATTAAGAATGGCCTTGAATACCAATAAAATAAATTCGAGGATGAATTGAGTATGAAATTAAAAATTAAAAATGGATGAAGTGGATGAACTAATAAATTTATTAGTAAATGGAATAGAATTTGATTGAATAAGAATCAACTTAAATTGAAAAAGGAATTTGTTGCAAATGGAAATAAACTTAAATTGTTAGGTTGAAATGGTTGACGTAAATAATTTTTCTTAAGTTAGTATTGAAGCTTAGCTTAAATAATTTATGAAATAGCTATTCAAATTAGTATTGAGTGATTCCAAGCTTAATTAAATAGATTTGAACATAATGAATATGGATATTTGTGGAATATAAATAAGTTGATTGAGAATTAACTTAAAATGGAATAGAGCTAAATATAAATTAATTTGGAACCAATTTAAAATAGTTATAAACTAATTGGACATTTTATTAAATAGATATCGTCAAAATTTGCATGGAAATAAATTTCCATTGACGAAACGAAGTACTTAAAATTATACAAATCAAAGAGAAGAGAATAAATTGATTTTAATCAATTTGGAATGAATATTAATTTGTTTAGTACAAATGTGAATTGAATGTATGCAAAGTAGGTTGTAAATCATTTTTGGTTGACTAAAATAATATATGGATTGATTGAAAGCAATTAAATTAGTATCCAAACCTTATAAATTGCTTTTGATGTTTGTTAGCATGCTAGTTTATGAAACTTATGTGTTTACACTATTTAAATAAATGAAATTTTAGTGAATTTCATATTTTGGTACTTACATGGTTTAAAATTGAGTAAGTACAGGTACTGAGGGAATATTTAGTTAGAGTTGAGTTGTGATTTTGCTTATGAAGTAAATGCTTGCTTAATAATGCTTAAAAATGCTAAAACAAGGTACCTTTCTGGATTAAATACAACAAATATATAAATACCGATATATATTTTTTCCGACCATGTGGGTCGATGTATATATGTTTTCCCTCTTGAAAAATTGTAAAAGGCTCTCCGTACAAAGGAGACTCTGCCAAAAAATTTCGAAAATTTAGGGTGTTAGAAAATTTTTGAAAATTTTCGGAAAGTTTTTGTTAACGATGAATTGATTTCAAATTGGAACTGAAATAAAGTATTCTGGAATTGAAATTGAAAACTAATTGTTTTGGGCGAAAAAAAGATCATAAAAGTGAAATATCGAATTTTCACTAAGTGGTTTTTAATACGTTAACGGGTTTGGAGCATTTTCCTCCCTTACCAATTTCGAGAACGAAATTCTTTTAAGAGGGAGGAATGTAACGATCCGGATTTTTCGACATTTGATTAGGAATATTTAAATGGTTTTAAATATGTAATTTGAATTTATAGATTGATTTTTAATATGAAAAGTTGGTTTTTGTTTATAAAATAAATTTAGAATTTAAATATAGCGATTTATTGGATAGTTTAATTATAGAAATTAATAGTCGGATAATGGATTAAATTATTTTATCTTGAGTTTTAAACTCGATAAAAATAATTTAAAGGCTTGTAAAATTTATATTAATAACAATGAAGATAATAAAAGTTAAATTAGAATTTAAAAGCGATTTGTTCAGTTTTTAAAATATATTGTTTAAATTAACGTATATAAAGATAGCCTTCCAAGGCATAGCCTCAGAATTCGACGAAACCAATTCCAATGGATCCATAATATTGTATTATAATTGGATTTAAATTTTTGTAGAGTTTGGAGTTATCGTTTGGTCATACAGAATATAAATGCCTATAAATAATTTAATCGAATTTAATCTAAATAGTCGATCCAAAAAGCTATCTTCTCCATACGATCGAATTACGACTCAAAACCTTTTCTATTGCATTCAGAATAAGACTATAACATTATAAACGCCTAGCCGCACACCTTGATTGGAGGTCAAGATTTTAAGCTACGAATTTGAGATGATTTAAAATTTAAAATAATATATATTTTTGTATTGATTGACTTGACCTATATGATAACATCGGTCGTTTTTCTTTTAAATTCAAGTCACTATAGATGACCTATTTGAAAAAGTAAAGCATCTTCCCACTTCATTATAAACTCTTACAATAGTTACAAGAACAGGAAAAGAAAAGATAAATAAATGTTAACAGAAAAACAAGCAAATGAACTACACCCCTCTCTCTCAATTTCTCTACCATTCGAAATCGCTAATCGAATAAAACCCAAAAAAGAAGAATGATCACGACCCTTTCATTTTGAAATCATACGGCCATTATCTTTGTCTTCGAGGTATTGGTACTAATCAAAATCGAATTCATAGATCGGTTCGAAAATAAGAATATAGATATGAATATAGACATGACTGAGCTATGTGAGTGAAGCGACCACGGTGGCCAAGGGGAAGGGGAAAACGGAGCATGAGATAGTCGGCAGCCGCTGGAAGGTTGACATGGTCGACACTAGGGTTCTCATTTTGATGAGGTTAGGGACTTTGTAGGGTGATAGAAGGGTAGAACTCGGGTTAGACAAGGCGAGGGTTGAAGGTCGGGGGCAGCTGTTGTCGGTAATCGCGTAGGGGCCGTGATGTTTTTCGATGAATGGTGCAATCGAGGCTGGAGGGAGGATCGGCGAGTGTTCCTGCCGTATATGTGGAGGCAAGGGTGTTGTGGTCACGGTGATGGGCAAAGGATCGATGGATGAGGTTCGGGTGAGGTCTCGGGTTTCTAAACAAAGGGGATAGGTTTGTTAAATTTAAACTTAAATTAAGCATGTTAATGACATTTTCAACTATTTAAAATGTTAATAAATTTTTAATTCAATCATACAAGATTCCAAAAAAAATCAAGGAATAGTCACGATGAATTTGTAGCTGCGAAATGGGCGATCTGGAATTGGTTTGGGATTTATCGGAGTCAGCTAAAAATTTTAAATTTAAATTGAATGCTATTCGATTAAATATAAAATTGGATGGTTTGCAAATAAAAATCAAGGTGAGAATTTCTCACACTTTTGGATTGCCATGATTAAATTTAAATATTTAAAATTTAAATTATTAGATGCTATATGGATCGATAAATTTATAATTTATCTGTTGGATGATATATTATATATATTGTACTATATATATATATTAGTAATTGGAATGATATTCCCGCACATTATAGCGGATGAGATCCTATGCATCCCGCATATTAGCGGATGACCCTGTATACAGCGATATCCCCTCGACGTGGGATTGGTATTTATTTTATGTTATTTTAACTTTGGTGGATGCAGGGAAACGGGTTGGAGGGATCCAACTCGATTCCTCAAATATATTGTTTTTTTTTGTATATGTGATATATGATTTGTGTAGAATAATCTATTATAGATTATTGTAGTGATTGGAATTATTAGATGCTATTGTAGCACTGGCCTGAATTTTGATAACTTAAAAAACTAAAAATGTATTTTCAAAATTTATGGAATTAAAGGGAATTTGAAACAAAAATATATATACTGGAATTGGAGTTATTTTAATGCAATTTAATTAGAGAAAAAATATATTTGAGTTGGGTATACTTAACTATTATGAATTAGTAAAGGGAGACTTTTAAAAATGAATTATATAAGAGAATTTATAAAGTGGTATTAAAGAAATATAAAAAAGGAGTTAAAGAAAATATCGAAAATAGATTTGAAGTATACTCTATAAGAAAATGGATTTCTCAAACTGAAATTTTATAAATAAAATTTGTTTTTATAAGCAAGTTGAAGTCAAAGGAGTTATAAAATTTTTAATGATGTTTTCAAATGAAGAAAATTGATATTAGGATGATATATCAGGAATATAAATTCGTAGGGTGAATTCATATTAAATTATGGAAACATGAAGATAAAAAATAAGGAATTCTAATTTTGGAAGTGAAAATGGTTAAGGAAATTGAAATGGAAGTGATGTGATGGAAATCGAGAGGAATTTATAAGTTGAATTGGTTATTGAGGTTTTAAAAAAAAAAATTAATTTTAAGAAGTAAGTTGTTTTTGAAAGGAATTTTATTATTATTTAAACCATGAAATTTTAATCTAGTTTGAATTGAAATACTTCGGTAAGTAGATTTTCAAATAATTAGTATTTATTTTAAAAATTTCTTACTTTTAAAATCACTTGTGAAAATTTATGTATTTATTTAAAAATGAGTTATTAATGTTATAAATGTGTTTTGATATTTTAAATAATTACTTGAACTTATTTTTAAAAATAA
The DNA here is from genome assembly GCA_030765085.1 of Allium cepa. Classification (NCBI taxonomy): domain Eukaryota; kingdom Viridiplantae; phylum Streptophyta; class Magnoliopsida; order Asparagales; family Amaryllidaceae; genus Allium; species Allium cepa. Next base: position 877,785,802 of record CM060931.1, on the reverse strand, counting down.
ATTATTAATATTTTAAATACTTATTGTATATATATAGAGTTTTAAAGTAATTGAAAATTTTATTTTATAAATTCTCTTGAGATTCAGAAAGGGGCTTATAAAAGGAAATGATTTTGAGGAGAGGAAATTAATTTTTGATTCCGGTGATTTTTAGGATAAGTTTCGGAATAATTCTTTGAAAAATTAATATTGAAGGGATTTTGGTATAGAAAATAGAAATTGGGAATGCTTCTAAGTGTTGAGATGTTTGGAAGTATCCTGTTACGAATTTAAGTATTTGAAAATTTGTTTTCAAATGTTGGAAGGAACAGATATATCTTTTAAAGATATTTCAAAAGTAAATATTTGGAAAAAAATTATAATAAGGCCAGATGATTTCATATGGATGTTTAATTTGATGGCCAAATAACCGACTATCAATACTGCCAATTTTGTTAATCGTTTCGAAGAAATCGCGATCAGATTTTATTATCCGAAAACTACTTCCATCCAGTTTGAACATTCGAATGGATACCGTAAAGATGATGAAGACGTTGATTCAGTTTATCCAGACCAAGGACAACTTGTATGGACGAACGCTATCAGAACATCGTCATTAGAGGGCGATGAGCATTCTAAGTAAAATTATTGTTGAAAAGATAATGCTTAGCCTCGAACCTCATCAACCGGGAATGACTAAAACAAGGGAGATGCAGGAAGGCTAAGTGGGTCACACCCGATTAGGGTATGCTATCACTTTTCTAGATGTCCTCAGGAAATCTATTTATTATGGATATGGTTGTGCATGGAAGGAATGCTCGGTGGTAAGGGTGGGAACACCCGGGTTGATAATATATTCGGTCTATCCAAGTCAGGGGTAGGCCGGTCATGTGTAGCAGGGGATCCAGCATGGTCCTCGGTACATTGTTCTTGAGGTGTACTGTGACGGGCGATAACCCAGTGGCCCAGTCATTCGTTTGAATCCATTATCCAATACGAGCTTACGGTTTTGTTTGTAGAGCCTAGTATGTTGGAATTTAACTAATGTAACAATTTCAGCTATTTGAATAAGTATTAGTATTTAGACGCTATTATAATACACTTGATTTTCTATAAATATGTTTTGGTTATCGTAAGGTAAAAACCAGTCGGCTTTATGTGTGATGCGGTCTTACGAGATACTTTTGTTTTTCAAAGGATTTTGATAACTCTAATAATTCAAATTGAGTATGTTTTCTCATGTTGGTTTTCCAAACTAACTCGGGTGTTATTTTACTATAATGTTCGCGTTAGACCGAGTATTACAGATTCCGTTAAATGCTATGGAGCTTAAGAGGCTAGTTGGAGGAGTTTCAGACATATTTCCGTACTTGACTTATATTTCGCTGTGAAAGGACAAGTTATATAACCATCCAGTTTGATGTATTGATTGATGCACTCTGATCATTTTAAGTATATAAACTGTTATTGATTCTTTTGTATTAAATCTGTTATTATATATCATATTTTTTTCCGCTGCGGTTGTGAGATTTTGTGTTATTATTTCTATTTTTCTTCTATCTCCTTCTTCTTCATCCGTAATGAACTGGTATTTTCGACATTTGACAGCTTGGCATTTTATAAAGTGGACTTATTAATGTCGATTTTCAAGGGTCGAAAATCCTATTTGTTACAATTAAATTTTTAATTACATCGAATATTATTTAATCCGTAACTTTTTCGTTCGAGGTCGGATTTGAGCGAAACAATTCGCATTGGATTTGTATCGATATCGTCTACTACGTGGAATTGGTTTCGAATTTATTTGAATCTGAAAATTTTTCGGTTTCATATAAAGTTGAGCGATTAAACCTTCTCATTAATACTAAAATATTTCTTATGTTAATTAAATGGAAATCATGAAGTGATTTATTTTATTGATTGTTGTTTGGTAATTCAACTAACATTTAAATTGATATATGAATTGAACAGTTAGGAATTCGTAATCGACAGTTAAAATTGAAATTGAAAATGAATTGCTAGTTAAACAACTGATATTAATGACTAGTTAATTGTTGTGATATATTGATTATTTTGGATGTTGATTGTGATGGATGGCTATTGGTTGATATTTTGGATGATTGAATATTTATCTATTATATATATATATATATCATGTTATCACCCTATATGTTGCTGACAGTATCTAAAACTGTTATTTGAGTTATTTTGAATAAATTAAGAAATAGGTTGAAATGATTAAACTCGGACTATTTCTCTTGTTGATGATTTTGGTAATCCTTTGGTGATTCAGTTCCGCATGCCTCAGGATTTTGCTGGCAGCTTTATTTATTCTATTGATTCTTCCATTTGTGATCTTGATTCAACTCACGTGGTAAAACTCTATCCCGATGCTCTTGGTGATGTCACTTCTTTACCTCCTAAGTAGGAAATCAAATTCTGTATTGATCTTATTCCTGGAGATCGACCTGTAGTTCTTCCTCCCAGAAGAATGGCACCCCATGAGAAGGTTGAGTTAAGAAAGCAAATTGAGGACTTGTTCTCCAAGGGTCTGATCAGACCTAGCCATTCCGAACGGGGAGCTTTTGTGGTTTTCGTCACTAAGTCCGATGGTTCTTTGAGGATGTGTGTTGAATATAAGGAGCTGAACAAGCTCACTATGGAAAATAGATATCCTATGCCTCGTATCAACGATATGTTCGATCAGCTCCATATAGCTACTGTTTTCTCTCAGCTTTATCTTGCCCTAGGTTTCCACCAATTAAAGTTGTTCAGGAAAGTATTCCCAAGACTGCTTTCCGTACTGAAAATGGTTTCTATGAATGTTTAGTATGCCTTTTGGTTTGACTAATGCCCCAGCTTTCTTTGCTGATACGATGAATTGTGTTTTTCATGATGTTCTTATCAAATTTGTTCTAGTCTTTGTCGATGATATTCTTGTATTCTCTAAGACTGAGGAGGAGCATGAATCCCTTCTGAGCTTTGTTCTAGGAACTCTTAGGAGTCATCAGTTGAAGGCTAAATTCTCGAAATGCCATTTCTAAAAGGATGAAGTTCGATTTCTTGGGCATATTATTTCTAGTAATGGAGTTTCTGTTGATCTAGTTAATATCGCTACGATCAATGTAAGTCTTTCTTCTCTTCTCTTCTTGTAATTTGGTCATTCTATCTCTCTTATAGTCCTTATTTCTCCCTATACTAATACATGATTGGGAAACTCCTAGGACTCCATCTGATATCCGTAGTTTTCTGGGCCTTGCCGGTTATCATCGGAGATACATTGTGCATTTTTCTCGGATTGCTGCACGTCTCACTGCTTTGACTCGTAAGAACGCTATTTTTGTATGGAATGATAAGTGTGGAGCTGCATTCAATGAGTTAAAGCGTAAGTACTTCCGCACCAGTTCTTACTATTCCAAATGGAAATGAGGGATTAACGGTATACACTGATTCTAGTCGTGAGGGTTTAGGAGCTGTTCTGATGCAGGATGGGAAGGTCATTGCTTATGCCAGTCGTCAGTTGAAGATCCATGAAGCCAATTATGCAGCCTATGATTTGGAATTGCTTGTTGTGGTTTTTGCTTCGAAGCTTTGGAGGCATCATCTTTTGGGAGCAAAGTTTGAGCTCTTAACGGATCATCAGTATTTAAGATATATATTCACCCAGAAGGATTTGAATCATAGGAAGGTTAGGTGGCTTGAGTTCCTTGCTTCTTATGACCTCTCCGTTAACTATACCCCTAGGAAAGATAATGTTTGTGGCAGATGCTTGGAGCTGGAAGAAGGCGATATTGTGTTGGCTTGTTGTTTCTACTTCTCCTCTTTTGGATCGTATCATTGCTAAGCTGGATGAGGATGGTATGCTTAAGATTATGTAGGAGAATGTTCGTAGCAGGGTTGGTGGTGGTAGTCTTGATGGTAGTGGAGCTCCGATCGATGATAGATGGATTTTGAGGAGTAATAATCGGATTTGTGTCCCGAATGTCGATGGTTTGAAGCAAGAGTTAATTCTGGAAAATCATCGATCCAGGCTTTCTATTCATCCAGGTGTGACGAAGATGTATCAGGATATGAAGAAGCATTATTGATGGAAGAGTATGAAGCATGATATATCCATCTTTGTTAGTAGATGTGCGACTTGTCAGCAAGTCAAGTCCGATCATCGAAAGACCCCTGTTTTATTACAGCCTCTTGAGGTTCCCAATTGGAAATGGGAACAGGCTTCTATGGATTTTATTGATGGATTACCGAGGACTAGGAGGGGTATTGAGAGTATTTGGGTTATTTTGGATAGATTTACCAAGTCAGCTCATTTCATTTCGGTCAAGTCTACACGTTCTGCTTCTAGTTTGGCTGAGATTTATATGAGGGAGATTGTTCGACTTCATGGTGTTCCTGTCAATGGATATCTCATCTTTACCAGTCATTTTTGGAGAGCTTTTCAGGAATCTTTCGGTACTCATCTGAATTTGAGCACCGCTTACCATCCATAGACCGATGGTTAGACGGAAAGAGTGAATCAGATTCTAGAGGATCTTCTTCGTGCTTATGTTCTTGATTATGGAGGATCTTGGAAAAATCATCTCCATCTTGTTGAATTCACCTATAACAATAATTATCAGGTATAATCTTAATCTTCCATTTAGTCATGTCTTAATCCTTTTTCTATCTTATTTCATCCTTGAATCCAGGCTAGTATTGCAATGTCTTCGTTTGCTGCTCTTTACAGACGACCTTGAAGATCTCCATCTTGCTGGATTGGATCTGGTAATCGTTTGGTTCTTGGTCCTGATATGATTCTAGTGGCTTCTGAGAGAGTTGAGGAGATTAAGAGGAAGATGAAGAGTGCTCAGGATAAGCAGAAGAAGTATGTTGATCGGCGTAGGAGGAGTTTGGAGTTTTCTGTTATTGATTAGGTTTTCCTTAAGGTCTCTCCTTTAAGGAATGTGATTCGTTTTGGTCAGAAAGAGAAGGTTGCTTCTAGGTTCATTGGTCCTTTCCACATCTTAGAGAGGGTTGGTTCTTTAGCTTATCTCTCGGATTTGCCTGAGAAGCAGTCGGAGTGCGTAATGTGTTCCATGTTTTGCATCTTCGTCCGTATCTTCATGATCCATCTTTGATTGTCCAGCCTTCTACTCTCGAGAGTTTGGATATTGAGCCTAACCTTACAGTTGAGAGGAAGCCACTTCGTATTATCGATAGAGGTACGGAGCAGCCGAGAAGAAAATGTGTCAACCTGGTCAAAGTGAAGTCGAGTACTGATGACTGTGATTGTACTTAGGAGACGGCGGAGAGCATGCATGCTTCGAATCCGAAATCGTTCATTATTCTATCTTATCTTTCTTTGTTTCTGTATCTTGTTCCATTTTGTGGACACAAAGATTTGAGTGGGGGAGAGTGTAACAACCCATAATTTTATCAGATATTTTAAATAAAATTTATTTGAAAACTTTGATTTTAAATCATTTAAAAATTGAAAATTTGGAATTTTATAATGTAATTTTGGGATTTGTTGAGAATTATTTTTCCAAATATAATAAAATAAAGATTTTTCAAAAATTTTAAATTTTGGTCAACTTTGGTCAAAGTTTGACTTTCGATTGAAATTTTTAAATTTGAATTTTAAATTTCCATTCTCTTTCTTTGAAACTAGATTTGATTGTAATATTCTCTATGCTTTTCGTTTCGTCAGTTCTGATTTATACTTTTTAAATGTGCAATGTTTCAGCGTTTTACAAGCAATTATTTTCTGTATTTTATTTTTCCTATTTTTATCTGGGTTTTGGGCTAGATTTGGTTTAGGATTTGGCTTGTTTATTTTTAATGGGCTTGGCTAATGGGCAAATATTCTTAATAGACATCACTTTGTCTATTCATTGTGAAGAGATGTCTCTTGATAAATATGCGTACAAAAGTTTCTGACCTCTCATTTCTTCCTTCTGCTCAGAAACTTTGTTGTAAGTGCTCTTCTCTCTTCTTCCATTTTTCATTATGTTCCCCCTCTTCTTATCAATTTCGGCCTCCACCTTGCCATAGCCAACCTCCTCCTTGCCTTCACCAACATGATGATCCAATACCACCTCCTTTAGCCGACCTACCTTTCACCGTAGCCATAGCCGTAACCCCTTCTCCAAAATCACCAAATCCCCTTGCCAAAAACCCTAGCCAAACCCATGCTTTTCCCTCCTCTCTTCCCAATTGCCTCGACCACCATCCCCACTTGCCTAGCAGTGACCATTTCTCTCCCCAACCCGTGCCTAGTTGCCTTCAAACCATTATGGTCGTGCATGTAAACTAAGTAGCCGAGCCCAAAGTGACCATGGCCGAACACAAATGCTTTTTTCCTTTGCCTTTTTGCCTTCCTATGCTTTGCCTTCTTGTGTTGCACCATGGCTGAGCCTTTGCAGTCATTACTCAACTCTATAGGCCGAACCATTTCACTTTCCTTTGGCTGAACCACTTGATCTAGCCTAGAGCCGAATCTACCTAACCCAAAGCCAACATGGCCGAGCCTATTTCCTTTATGGCCGAGCCTATATGGCCTTGACTAGCCGATTGTTTTGTGTTTTATTTATTTTTGATACATAAATAGTTTTCTTATATACATTTTATTTTGTTGCTTCTAAGATTTGGATTTGGGTTCTACTTCTCCTCGAGATTGATTCGTGCTTTGTCGTGCCTTTTCGGAAGTTGTCTTGTGTTTGAATTTCCATCTCTGGCCAAAGAAAATGAGTTTATCACTCTCGACTACGTACTTATATCCTAGCGAATCGATAACATATGAAACTGTATTGATATGCATATGATGATAGTTATCACATATATGCCCGTGATATGATGTTATATGATGTTATCACCTAATGTAATACCTATAATCACCTTATGTTATACCTATTTTATCACATGACATGATATGCTATGTTATTCTGTTCATTTTATATTCTGTTTCTCACGCTTCAAGATCCCTCACTATGGGTTGAATTATTACATACTCGAACGGACTTTAGAATAGGGAAAAATTGTTATGAGCTGAAATGATAGGCTCAAGCGATTTTTATTTTTATTTGACTTGGGATTGCGTGTTTGAAATGATAAAACCCGGAATTTTATAAATTACAGATTGAAATGATACATATCCGTACCACTTGACCTAGGTTAGAAAATATTATACAGACCCGTGGTTGGTTTAAATAATTTTTCTAAATTTTGTTAAGTATTTTACATATGAAATTTAACTTAAATTTGTTTTAAATGCTTGAAAAACTATATACATATATATATATATATATTAGTTTCTATAAGTTAAAATTTTATAAATCAATTAATGGTTTTTAAAATGTACTTAAGATTTCATTTATAATTTAATCTAACTTAATAATTCAATTAGGATTGATAATATGGAATTTAAAAATCTAACCTAGTAATATAATATTTTATTTATCAACTGGATATTTAAATAAATAGTAGTTTTCTTTATTTCAAAATTTTTGAATTTAGGTTAATATTGTACCTTTGACCTAGTATGAGAAAATACAATTTTAATTAGATATTTTAGTAATAAATTTTATTTAATTAAAATCATAGTTTAAATTTTATCTACATAAATATTTTTGTATAATAAAATAGATTTTATATAACAACTATGATAAAAATTGAAGATATTAAGTTTAAGGATGTTATAGTAGAATCTGTAGCATTTCGAAAATGCTATGCTACTTTAGGTTATGTTTTAAATATGCTATCATTTCTAAAAATATAACATTTTCGAAATGCTACAATATAAAAATGACATTTTCAAAGTGTCGTGTTTTTCTAAATATTATATTTAAAAGAAATGCTCTAGTTTCTAAATATCACATTTTTCAAAGTGTAACAACTAAGTGTTTAAAATTTGAAAAGTTACAAATTTGGAAAATGAATAATATTTTGAAAGAATGGTGACATTAGATTTAAATGGTTTGATATAGACATGTTTTGATTTGAAATGTAAATCATTTAAATAAATAACCATGGGTTATAATAATGTTTGGTTGTTAAAGAGACCGGGATCGGAAGTTGTCATACTCTCTGCCACTCCGAAAACCACTTTAAAAACTGTGTACGCGGTGGAGATTCCAGAATGAAATAGGATGGTGGCGACATTCTATATGATATATATATGTGGACCCAACTCCCGTGAGTTGGCATAAGCTGGCTAAAAAAGGAGCGATTCTCGGGCCAAGTGAGGTAGCTCCTCCGATCGGACACACTCGTTTGTATGCCATTCTATTACTTTGTGATTGATTTGCTACGCACCTTTGATTTTTAGGAGTGTGGCTTCAGGTGGGCGGTTGAGGCGGCTATGCGTTACCACCAGCCCGGATGCGGAATTGGTATATCTACCCTGCCATTGCCTTGTTGTGTCGTGTCACCTACCCTATCGAGACCACTATGAGTTTGTTTTGTACCATACCTATGGAGTGCCCTCTGACAAAGCCCAGTACGGGGGAGGTTACGGTACTGTATAAAACATGGGAATATATAAAATTGTGTTAAGGGGGATGTTGGTAACGCCTTACCGCTATTTTAATAGTTTACTTTACTTTAGACATTTTAATTATAGCGTATATTACTACATAGTAGATAATTTAACGGATCCTCAAAGGATGGGCGATCGTAAGCATCCTTTAAGTTACTTGTGCATTTCAACTACAGTTCACTTGAGTTGATTTACATTTTATAAGTATGTATGTCCTGACTCGAGTGTTTTGTGTTTTGCTTTACGCTCGGGTCAGCCTGAGTATCACAACTTTGGGTTTACCTTCTGGAGCTAGAGATTTGCTGGAGATTTATCTATCTATCTAGATATCTGTCTATTTGTATTTCAGTTATTTCATTTCAGAGAATTATTGGATAGTTTAATTATAGAAATAAATAAGGAGATAATAGGTCAAATTATTTTATCTTGAGTTTTAAACTCGATAAAAATAATTTAAAGGCTTGTAAAATTTATATTAATAACAATGAAGACAATAAAAGTTAAATTAGAATTTAAAAGCGATTTGTTCAGTTTTAAATATATATCGTTTAAATTAACGTATATAAAGATAGCCTTCCGAGGCACAGTCTCGGATTTCGACGAAACTAGTTCCATTGGATCCATAATATTGTATTATAATTGGATTTCAATTTTTGTAGAGTTTGGAGTTATCGTTCGGTCATAAGAAATATAAATGCCTATAAATAATTTAATCGAATTTAGTTTAAATTGTCGACCCAAAAAGCTATCTTCTCCATACGATCAAATTACGACTCAAAACCTTTTCCATTGCATTCGGAATAAGGGTATAACATTATAAACGCCTGGCGGCACACCTCGATAGGAGGTCAAAATTTTAAGCTACGAATTCGAAACGATTTAAAATTTAAAATAATATATAATTTTGTATTGATTGGCCTGACCTATATGATAACATCAGTCGTGTTTCTTTTAAATTCAAGTCACTATAGGTGACCTATTTGAAAAAGTAAAGCATCTTCCCTCTTCATTATAAACTCTTGCAATAGTTACAAGATCAGGAAAAGAAAAAATAAATAAATGTTAACAGAAAAACAAGCAAATGAACTACACCCCTCTCTCTCAATTTCTCTACCATTGGAAATCGCAAATCGAATAAAAACCAAAAAAAAGAAAGATCACGACCCTTTCATTTTGAAATCATACGGCCATTATCTTGTCTTCAAAGTATTGGTACTAATCAAAATTGAATTCACAGACCGGTTCGAAAATAAGAATATAGACACGACTGACCCGTGTGAGTGTAGCAGCCACCGTGGCCAAGGGGGAGGCGATAACGGAGCATGAGATAGTCGGCAGCCGCTGGAGGGTTGACATGGTCGATACTAGGGTTCTCATTTTGATGAGGTTAAAGATTTTGTAGGGCGATGGAGGGGTAGAACTCGGGTTAGACAAGGCGAGGGTTGAAGGTTGGGGGCAGCTTTTGCCAGTAATCGCGTAGGGGCCGTGATGTTTTTCGATGAATGGTGCAATCGAGGTCGGAGGGAGGATCGGCGAGTGTTCCTGCCGTGTATATGGAGGCAAGGGTGTTGTGGTCACGGTGATGGGCAAAGGATCAATGGATGAGGTCTCTGCTTTTTGAACGAAGGGGATAGGTTTGTTAAATTAAATTTAAATTAAGCATGTTAATGACATTTTCAATTATTTTAAAATTTTAACAAATTCATAATTCATTCATACGAGATTCCAAAAAAAAATCAAGAAATAGTCACGATGGATTTGTAGCTGTGAAATGGGCGATCAGGAATTGGTTTGGGATTTATCGAAGTCAGCTAAAATTTTTAAATTTAAATTGAACGCTATTCAATTTAAATATAAAATTGGATGGTTTGCAAATAAAAATCAAGGTGAGAATTTCTCACTCTTTTGGATTGCCACGATTAAATTTAAATATTTAAAATTTAAATTATTAGATGCTGGATGGATTGATAAATTTATAATTTATTTGTTGGATGATATATTATATATATATATATATAGTAGTATATATATTAGTAGTTGGAGTGATATTCCCGCACATTAAAGTGGATGAGACCCGATACGTCCCGCATAATAGCGGATGACCCTGTATACCACGATATCCCCTCGATGTGGGATTGGTATTTATTTTATGTTGTTTTAACTTTGGTGGATGCAAGGAAACATGTTGGAGGGATCAAACTGGATTCCTCAAATATATTGTTTATTTTTCGTACATAGTGATATATGATTTGTGTAGAATAATCTATTATAGATTATTGTAGTGATTGGAATTATTAGATGCTATTGTAGCACTGGCCTGAATTTTTATAATTTAAAAAACTAAAAATGTATTTTCAAAATTTATGGAATTTAAGGGGATTTGAAACAAAAATATATATACTGGAATTGGAGTTATTTTAGGGAAATTGAATTAGAGAAAAAATATATTTGAGTTGGGTATACTTAACTATTATGAATTAGTAAACAGAGACTTTTAAAAATGAATTATATAAGAGAATTTATAAAGTGATATTAAAGAAATGTAAAAAAGGCATTAAAGAAAATATCTAAAATAGATTTGAAGTTTAAGTGGGATTTATAAGAAAATGGATTTATCAAAGTGAAATTTTATAAATAAAATTTGTTTTTGTAAGCAAGTTGAAGTCAAAGGAGTTATAAAAATTTTAACAATTTTTTCAAATGAATAAAATTGATATTAGGATGATACATCCGGAATATAAATTCGTAGGGTGAATTCATATTAAATTATGGAAACATGAAGGATTCTATTTTTGGAAGTGAAAATGGTTAAGGAAATTGTAATGGAAGTGATGTGAGGGAAATCGAGAGGAATTTATAAGTTGAATTGGTTATTGAGGTTTTGAAAAAATATTTTTAATTTCAAGAAGTAAGTTGTTTTTGAAAGGAATTTTTTATTATTTAAACTATGAAATTTTAATCTAGTTTGAGTTGAAATACTTCGGTAAGTAGATTTTCATATAATTAGTATTTATTTTAGCAAATTCTTACTTTTAAAATCCCCTGTGAAAATTTATATGTTTATTTAAAAATGAGTTATTAATGTTATAAAAGTATTTTCGATATTTTAAATAATTACTTGAACATATTTTTAAAAATAAATTATTAATCTTTTAAATACTTATTATATATATAGAGAGAGTTTTAAAGTAATTGAAAATTTTATTTTATAAATTCTCTCGAGATTTGTCACGACCCGAACTCGTTAACGATCAAGCTTTAATCACACCAAACCCCGTTAAACTCGACCAATTGTGGAGGCTGTGGCAATCGAATCATTTGGCACAGTAAAACCTAGGTTTAAAAATTTAAATTTTTCGCCGCCGACGCCACCGTGGACAATGCCACCTCCGACCATTTTTCCCACCAACACTGTAGACTCGTTCACCTCAACACGAAACCCTAACTCCCACATCAAAGTAGATCACCAGAAAAACTGAGGAGTTCATTTCCAGTTCAAACCCAAACTACACCTTTAATCCCAAACTAAAAACATTGATTCTTGTGTTAAAAATCATATTTTAGTACACGAAATAAATCCACACATCTGAGTTCATAAATTATAAAGTTTAAATTTTTACTTATGTAGAGTTATGTTCAGTACTCTTGATTTCCAGAGATATTATGAAGTTGTTATTACTGGAATAAATTTTTAAACCTTAATATAAGCTATAATAAACAATTTTTTTGTTTTAACTCTAAATCCAAATAACAAGTAGATCAAGAGGAACTGATTTTAAATTAAAATATCACTTAGAATTTCAAACAGAGGATGTTTATATAAACACAGCCTGCAACAATTCAACCATTATTCAAATATTCACAGAGACTTCATATATAGATTCAAACATTCTTATCAGAGATACACTTGTAGTAGATCCATATTTTTTTAATTTTAAAACAAATGTTACTCACATGTTTTAAGAAATGAACAATGCCTTCTTGTTGAAACAGGCTATTGAAATGTTAGCTGAACTCTCCTTCCTCTGGTTTGTATTGACTTGTTTGATGTTTTAATGGAAGTTTCTTGTGTTGGGGATGATATTATCTTAGAATTTTTTCCTTAGCTTATGGACGAACTAATGAAATAAGGGAGGATGATATATAAGAGAAAATGTACAGGGTATACAATATTTTGTACATGTGATTGTTACCTTTTCTTTATACTAAATTTATGGGCTGCATAAATTGCTTTGTCTTGCATACTATTACACATACATATCTACTTGCCTTATGTTAACGTAAAAATCAGACGCTAACACCCCGATGCAAGTAATGTAAGTGTGAAAGCACCACCCGTTGACACGGGAATCAGAAATAAGCAGAAAAATATCAGAAAAATAAGGAAAGGCACAGTTTTTATAGTGGTTCAGCTTATGGTCAAGCCTACGTCCACTTTATATCTCTTTATTGCTGAATCAAGTACAACTGATACAACTTTCTTCGATTACAATACACTTTAGAATAATAGATCAAACTTTGCTATAGAATCATCTTTTGGATCCATGTTGAATGATGTATACTATCTCTTCGAGTTTGTCGTAATGTCCTTGATGCTTGGAATGCTTGAAGTGTTGTTTGAGTTGAGAAAACACCAGAGTATTGGCGCTTCGAGAGTGAGCCAAAAAGATCACCTCCATGTTGGAACATATGGCCTATTTATAGGGAATTCTGCACAGGCTTTAAGTCGTGTAAGACTTCAAGTAGGTCGTAAGTTGTGGGTTACGACTTTAGACAGTCCACAGTTCTTCTACGAGTTAACGGGACACGAGTTATGAAGTAACCGGTTCGTACTTGGCCATCAGAAATTAGTGGTAGATCCTCGCGACTTATGGAGAGTGGCTTAGTTTAATCACTAAGTACTAAGTCGTAAGCGACTTGAAATAGGCAGTGAAAGCATTAGGTTGCTGCCGCTTTAACCCTTTAGGTCGCAGGGAACTTATGCCATTAGGTCCTTCACCTTTAGGTCGTTAAGCCACCCACTTCTGTAAGTTGTTAGGTCGTAACTTCTCTTAAGTCGCTTGGGCGCTAAGTCGCTGACCCGCTGCTGATTCACTAACTCGTTGAGTTGCTGAGTTGCATAAGTCGCTAGGTCGCTAACCTTCAAAAGTTGCCTCCTTACTTCAGAAGTTAGGTCGTTAAACAGTTGGATCGGCAGTCTCTCAAGTTGTTTGCCTACTGAGTCGCTGGCCACCTTAAGTCGCTCACCCTTCTTAAGCTGTTAAGCCTTTAAGTCGTCCAACTCTCTTAAGCTGTTAAGTCGTTAAGTCGTCCAACCCTTTACGTCGCTGCTTCACGTGTTAAGTCGCCAATTCCTTTGTGTTGCTGAATCGCTGAACAAGGGAGTTAACATTTGCCCCTCGGAGCACATGCCTAGGTCATAGGTCGTGTGCTTCGACCTAGTCCCTAAGTCGTGGGCGACTCAAGAAGCTTGTTAACTCGCGCATCTATCCATCTTCTCCTCTATTTCCTATATAAGCCGTTAAGTCACTTCTTCCTCTTTACCTTTCTGCTAATCACTTTACCGCCATTGTTGCATCCGAGCTCAAAAGTTAACACGAAATCCTCTTCTTTGCATCCTTGATCGCTATTTCAACAACAGATTTAGGTAATTCTAATCATCCATCCATTGTGTCTGCCACCAGCTCCTCCATAACCATTTCAATGCAATTTTTGTTTCCATGTTGTGAGATTACACCCCAACTCGTCCCCTGACCATCGTCGACCGTTGACATCTTACGGGGTTATTTGGAAAGTGTTTGAACTCATGTAGTTAGAAATGTTTTCTGGAAATTTGGAAATTTGAAGGAGGCGAAGAGGTACTCGGTTAACGGGTTAGTGGATTGTGGGTTTTGACGTGGTGTTTCCAACAACACAATGGTGGATAAACACGTGGCAAAGTGTAATTGGAGAGTAGCGGGGCTTATTGGTTCCAACGGGAGATAACCTTGGATCGCTCCATCTTCCAGAAACGACCTAAGGAACTCAAGCGACTCAAGGATCCCCGCGACTCAGCAGATTTGGCCGGTCTGACAATTTTTGCGACATAACCTCTAGGTCGTATGAGCGACTTAGCCTCTAGTTCCTTAACGCGACTTTTCCTTTAGGTCATGAACGACTTAAACTTTAGGTCATGGACGACTTAACCTTTAGGTCGTGGTCGACTCAGCACTTGGACAATTTTTTACTGCCGAATTGTTTCTTCCTACCTAGATCAATCTCAACCCATCCTGTTAGGTCGTGAACGGCTTAGGACTTAGAGAACTTTCGGACTGTGACTACATGGCTTGAACAAAACTTGAAAACTTCGAGATGTTGATAGAACTTGATTGTACTTCCAACTCGAATTTTGAACTGCCGAAATAACTTGCATGAATTTTCTATGCTTTCCTAACAGATTATGCCTAATTTGATGCTAATAACCTGTTAAATACAACATTTGCAGAAAACTAGGGAGAATATGCTGTCACTGATTGCCCACATCAAATGACAGATTTGTCAATAAAGGATAATTAACTTAAAGAAATTTTATGAAATGCTGTGAATCAAAAAACTCAAGTGAAGTATTAAAACAATGTCAACCGACTAAAGTCGATTTGTTTGTGCTAATATTACACTTGTAATTGTACTTAAAGCGACAAGTCTTGAAATATTGCAATTGACATATGTTTAATTTCAATTACATTTGCTTGTTACTTTGTTAGCTTTACACAGCACTTCACACATTTAGGAAACGTGCACCTTCATGTTTGAATATCCAGTTGTTTATGTAGATTGGCTTCACATCAAGAAGAAGTGGTAGCTCAAGCTGGAGAGATCTTTCAGACAGTTATTCCCGTAGTGAATCCTCCAGAAAGAACTCCGACTACCTTAGCCCAGAGAGCATTTTACCAAATACGCATTCAATTTGGTCTTGCTAAGAGTGATGCTCTACTTCCCGGACCGAATGATACTGCCGACAATCCACCTCGTGGTTTTGTCGCAGTCAATCGCCAGATGTGTCTAAGTGGAGCAATTCCTCCTTTTAAAGATTTTCTTCGAATGCTTCTCCTTCGGTTGACCATTTCAACTACATCCTAATGGCCATGCTATCCCGATGGGGTTATGTGTTTTATTTATGAGAACTCTTGATCGTCTGCCGAGTTTCGAAGAAATTTGCTACTTATGCTCATTTGCTAAGAATAAAGATCATCCCTCCATTACTGTTGTAAGAAGTGCTAGGAATCGCAAACTCATTACCGATCTTTCCGAAAGCGCACATGGCTTCTTGAATCAGTTTTTCTTTGTTCGCTGCTCCCCAGGGTTTTATGCTATCTGGAGGGTAGGAAGTAAGATTACCTGCTTCTTATTTTTTCCATTCCTGAGCTTTTTGAGATCTGAGTTGCTAAGTGCTAATTTTACTCTTTCCTTTTTCAGCACTTCCTCCCCCCTCTAGAGATCCAGGCCACAAGCAAATTTTTGAAAGCCTGAATGTCGTGGCTGCTGAGGAAAGGAGTATAAAGTTTCTGTTGAAGGATGAGTTTCTACATCAGTTTGGACTTCTACATACTTCCTGCTCTACACAACCTCACGAAGTCCCTGATTCCCCAGCTAAGGCATTAGATGCCCCAGTTTCTACTGACGAACCAGTACCGAAGGAACTTACAACTGAGGCTTCGTTGGTAAAATGTTCTACTCCAACTGCCATTGCGGGACCATCTTGCAAACTTGCTCTTGCCCCAGTTATCGAAGAAGAAGAAGATCTTCAACAAACCGGGAAGACTACTGATGAAGGGTTGAGGTGAAGAGCCCTGTTGAACACAGTGGTAATGACACTTTCGAAGGGTTGAGTGACTTTATGGTTACGTCTCAAGAACTCTTTAAAGACGACCTGTCTGCTGCTAAAATTGTATCTCCAGCGGTTGAAGCGACATCTGCTCTTCAACAGACTCCTCCAGCTCAAGAATCAACATTAGCTGTAAAATTCATCACCCCCCCAACTAAGGAGCGGTTCGTAGTTCGGCGCGTGTAGTTTGCACACACCACGCACACTTAGGATTCATTGGCACTAATATGCACTTAACTCCTTGCAATTTGAAAATTCTCAAGTTATGCTTCTTTTTCAATTTCAGGTTCTTCAATGCGGCGAAGTGGCTCGTATTATGATGACTTTAAGAAGTATGGCAGACGCAGTCAATATGACTACAGGCACTATCTTCCCCCCACAGGGAAACTGACGAGGAGAGGGCTGTTGGGAGAGCTCAGGAGAGAAGAGCATACGAAGAATGGTACGGGAGAGGGAAAGAACGTCGTGACTCTTCCCACAGAGAGGACGATTCCCTTAAACGGAAATCCCATGACGACAAAGGGAAGAGCCACGCCGCCGAAGGTTCAAGCAAACGGACCAAGCACGATGAAAAGTCGTCATCTGACATTCCTAATGAGTCGATTGCTCCGGTGCCTCCTCAATCTCCTGCTCTCGCTCGTACCGATATTCAGACCATCATTGGCAGGCCCTCATAACAGGTCGGACCAGGCCCAGCTACTCTTCAAAGTCGATTTTCAAACTGGTGCTTGAAGGGAGTTTGCTTTGATCTTGATCTGTTTCCAATCGACAAACCAGCCATGTTGCGAAATCTTGACGCTGTCAAGCTTGATATTGAGAGAATGTCGAATTGGCAGAAACTTGTCGACGAACTCCAGAGAGTGAACCGCGTGAACCTTGAGGCTATGTTGACCATGGAGAACGATAAATCTGAATGGCAAAGACTCTTGATCGACATGACGCAGAAATGAGGAGCATTGTCGCTTATAATGAAAAGCTTGAAGCGGAAGTTGGAAAACTTAAAGAGGAGCTTGCTTCTTCCTCCACTTCCTATTCTCAAAGGGAAAGTGTGCTTCAGCAACAAGTGCGGGATGCTCATGCTAGCCAACGAGAGGCCGAAGATAAACTCAAGTGGCAGGAAAAGGTTGTAGAAGATTATCGCGTCGACGTTGCACAGTTGCGACAACAGACCAGCTCCCAGAACCTCGAAATTGAGATATTAAAAACCCGACTTGCTATAGTTGAGAAAGAGTGCGATGAGGCTGTTGCCGGTAGAATTGCAGCTGAAGAAGCTCATCAAGCCACTGAAGCCGATGTCAGTTCGACATTGTTCGACTTCTATCTACAAAGTGTCCTAGGGCGTGGCAGTCTCGCATTTTTGGGCCCCAAATATGAAATCACTTTGGCTGAAGTATGGGAAGCTGCGCTTGACATGCTCAAAGATGCTGGGTATGCCGAAGAAGAACTCGAGGCACACTATCTGGATGAAGGAGCTCATGCAGCCCTCGCCAGAGGAAAAGAACAACTCGCTAGAGAGCGTGCTGGAATGATGAGAGAGGAGCATCAAGAGAAAAAAGCACCATCAATTGCCCCTGTTCCTCCTTCAATTTCGGCCGATGTTGACATCACATTCTCCGGTTCTCATTCTCTGTCCCCTATTAAAGTTATAATTGAGATTACAAGCGCGCAGGGTGGAGATGAAGGTGAAGAGAGCACCGAAGCACAAGCTTATGAAGTTGACATTAGGAAGCCGACCTCTCCAGGTAACTCTACTATTAATCTTGCCCAAGTGGACTTCTTGTTTGCTTCGACCGAGTTTAATGAGCTTATCGATTATTTTTTAAATCTCAATGAGCCTTTATCCCCTCTCTTCACTGATTATAATCTCTTTTCTTCTATAGAGGAAGTGCCTAGTGTTATAGAAACTTCTCCTCATCCAGCTGTTCCTCCTCAAACTTTTCAAATTACTCCTACTTCCCAGCCGGGATCGCAAGAAGAATTAATAGGAGCCCTTCAAGACTTGGACGATCCAGCCGCTTCGCAGAAGCAGAAGGCCGAAGGACTTGAAAGTGGTGAAGTATCTCTGGAGCGAACCCTTTCTGATGACATAAAATTGTCTGCTCTTGTCACTCCGGGGAGCGAGTCTTCTTCAAGAAGGAGGAGGAAGCGTAAATAACTTCAAAGAAGAAAGGGAGAAGCATTTCTGCTACTGAAAAGGATACGGAAGTTGATCCAACACCAGCTCTCTCTCCTTCTCCCCCAACTCTCCCAAGTTGGCTTGAAAAATTGCCTATTAAACCAAGTGAAGGCTCTAAAGGTGGTGGAAGAAAGAAGTGATGAGCCCCGCTTTCCCTACTTTGCTTTACTCTTTTCTTTTTTGCATGTACTGGCCGGAGATTGTGCGGGTACCGGCCCCTGCTTTTCTTTATCCTGAAACCTATATCTGTATAAATTTTTTGTAGTATTGAATAAAATGTTCCTTTTACCTATACAAACTTCTGTCTGTATTTGAGAATACATTTATTCTTTATTTTATACAAGTTCTTCGTTTCCTTTGTGTGATATTGCAATGAGCCTATGGTATGTTGTTTGAGCATTATTTCCGTTCTTGTACTTATAGTGTGCTGCCCCCATACCATGGTTTATTGCAATCTCTTTCACATTGGCAAAGTTTTTTAGAGAACAATTCCTCTATGTCGAGAAGACTTATACTCTTTCTTTAGAGAACAACTTTTCCATTTGAAGGAGGCTTGCATCTGTACTTTATAGGATAATATTTCCATTTAAAGGAAATATTTTCCATATTTAATAGGATGTGCCTCATTTTGGAGGAGTTTTTTCTCTTTTTTTTTGTTGCGACGCTTTTTTGGAGAAAATCACTTTTATTTTGAGTGAATTTTCTTTCGCAGTAAAGTGGGCTTTGACTTGCTTGTGCCTCTGGTAAGAGGTCTTTTGGTTTGATTGTGCCTCTGGGAAGAGGGCTTTTTGTTTGATTGTGCCTCTGGGAAGAGGGCTTTTTGTTTCTGCCTCTTGGGAGAGGCTTTTATCTTTTCCCTGTTCGCTGGGAAGCGGGCCACCGAAGAGGGCTTTTCACATTTCGACTCGCATGAAGTTTTATTTCAAATCACGGTGAAATGTGTGCCTCTGAGTAGGGCTTTTACCTGAAAGTTTGGAGTTTCTTTCTCTTAGTTGGATGGATTCACGGGGTGGACACAAGTGTCCTGTGCCACCGATCAGTCCGCAAGTTTATGTCGAGAAAGAACCCTCTTTTTCTGGCGCGGCCCGCTCGGGGACTTTTGACATTTCAACTATGGTGAAATGGGCCTCCGAAGAGGGCTTTTCACATCTCAGCACTTGTAAAGTTTTATTTCAGATCCCGGTGAGATGTGTGCCTCCGAGGATGCCTGGAAGTTTCTTCCTCATTGTTGGTTGGATTCACGGGGCGAGCGCAAGTTACTTGGACGTTTGTTTACGTAGATTGTCTCAACTAGTGAACGAGCGCCTTGCCTTCCACTTGGGAAGGTGCCTCCGGTCGTCTTATGGACTCACGGGGTGGACGCAAGTTACTTAGACGCTTGTCTACGCAAACTGTCTCAACTAGTAAACAAGCGCTTTGCCTTCCAGTTGGGAAGGTGCTTCCGATCATTCCATACCATGTTGAGAAAGTCTTCTGGCATGCCCCGTTTGAGGTCTTTATCCTCCGAAGAGTTGTGCCTCTGAAGAGGGCTTGTGCCTCCGAAGAGGTCTTTTGCTGTTTGATGTTTGCCCGCCCATGTCACTTTGCCATTTATTCATATCGGCGATCCCCATTATCTTTTCCAAATACCCTTCCCTTCTAGCTGCCAGCAATTTCCCTTATTCAAAGAAATATACTTCATAGTCAAGCGAGTTGGTTGTGGTAGACACAGGCTATTTAACCGGATGCTCGTTTGTATGAACATTCGCAGTTAGTTAGAAACGGTCCACTTCCAGCCATATCGCTAGCTTTTGTTCGAAGCACTTCTTTCATAGGATTTGAGTATGGAAATTTTGGATGGTTTAGCATTTGCTTGTTGGGTGATGTCGGAGATCGCTTGGTCTCATGATGGGTAAGCTTTGCTATTATGGCCTGCATTATTAAATCGACATGTTAGCAATACAATTAATGTATTTTATATGTCAAAATAAAACAAAGCAGTTTATAACAGTAAAGAACACAAGATTTATAGTGGCTCGGCCAAGAATTGGGCCTACATCCACTTTATAGCTCTTATTATTCACTTGCACTGACTTTACAACAGCTTTCATCACAAGAATCATACATTCATCATTCTTTTACAATATTTCATTAAAGCCTTTAAGTAAAATATAGGTGCAAATGATTGCTGTTCCAAGCTCTTGGAATTGGGTCTCCTTTGACAGTTACAAGTTTGAATGTGCCATCAAGAAGTTTTTGGCTAATAACATATGGCTCTTCCCAGTTTGGTCCAAGCGCGCCTGCGGGTGCCATAATTCCTTTTAAGATTAGATCCCCCACTTCAAAGCTACGCCGGCGAACTTTGGAATTAAAGTGCATGGCTATTCTTTGCTGGTAAGCTGCGGTTCTGAGCTCAGCCTCTTTCCTTTTCTCATCAAGGAAGTCAAGGGCTTCAAGCTGCAGCTTTTCATTCTCGGCTTGACTGAAATGGATTCTTCTATGTGAAGGGACCTCCACTTCTACTGGAATCATCGCCTCTGATCCATATGCCAATGAAAATGAAGTGTGCCCCGTCGCAGTTTTATGTGTAGTTCTATACGCCAATAGTGCTAGCGGAAGTTTATCGACCCAACCACCTTTTGATTTTTCCAGTTGTTTTTTGATGGTTGATTTGATAATTTTGTTTACTGCTTCCACCTGCCCGTTTGCCTGTGGATGGGCCACTGTTGAGAAACTTTTCTGGATCTTGAATTTTTTGCAAAAATGTAGGAACTCTTCACTTTCAAATTGGGTTCCATTGTCTGTGACTATTTTTTGAGGCACTCCATACCTGCAAATGATATTCTTAGTTACAAAGTTTATCATTTTCTTTGAGGTAATAGTACTAAGGGTTCAGATTCAGCCCATTTAGTAAAATAATCCACAACAACAATAGCATATCTGATTTCGGATTTTGCAGTTGGCAAAGGCCCGATGAGATCCATTCCCCAAATAGCAAATGGCCACAGACTGACCATTTGTGTTATCTCAGTGGAAGGTGCTCTTGAGATTTTTGCGAATCTCTGGCATCGGTCACACTTTCGGGCGTAACTCGCGGCATCATGATTAATATCCGGCCAAAAATATCCATAACGGAGAATTTTCTTTGCCAAAGTTTGACCTCCTGAATGGTATCCACACTCTCCTCCGTGTACCCCAGCTAGAATTGTTTCAGCTTCTTCCTTGGTCACACATCGGAGTAATGGCATTGAGAATCCACGCCTATACAATCGGCCATCCTGAATTACAAATCTGGACGCTTTTCTTAACAACTTCTGCCGTTCTCTTGGGTTCTCTGGTAGAGAGCCGTCGCGCAGGTATTTCAATATCGGAGTCATCCATGATTCACACTCCTGTGATACAGTCATGATCCAGTCAATATCCATTTCATTAATGCTTGGAGTTGACAGGACCTCTACAGGAACTTATCCCAACAGTATAGCTTCACCAGTGCTTGCATATTTTGCGAGGGAATCTGCCTTCATGTTTTCTTCCCGAGGTATATGGTTTATTGTATAATGGTCCAGGTCCTCGAGAAGCTCCCAGGCTCTTGACAAGTGGGCGGGCAGATTTCCCCCTTTGGTTTGAAGCTCTTTCTTGACTTGACACACGATAAGCTGTGAATCACTAAAGATCTGCAATGCCCTGACGTTTAATTCTTTAGCAATTCTCAAACCGGCAATAAGAGCTTCATACTCTGCTTCATTGTTTGTCGAAGGGAATTCCAATCTTAAAGCATAACACAATGATCGCCATTCAGGGGTTTCAAGCACGACCCCGGCCCCGGAACAGTAATCGTTTCTTGTGCCATCAACATACAATTTCCACCGGATTGAAGGATTATCGGTCACTACTTCCTCACTACCACCTTTATCAGTACATTCTGCGATGAAATCTGCCAAAGCTTGTCCATTGATTACTCTCCTGGGATGATAAGTAATGTTATATTGGCTGAGTTCAATATTCCATTTTAAAAGACGACCCGAAGTCTCAGGACGAAACAGGACTTGCTTCAAGGGCTGATCGGTGAGGACTTTGATGGGATGAGCTTAGAAATATGGCCTCAACTTTCTTGATGCAATCAGTAGACAATAGGCGAGCTTGTCTAATTTCGAATAGTTCAATTCTGCCCCAGTGAATCTCTTGCTAATGTAGTAGACCGGGCGCTGAATTTTCGCATCCTCCCGTACCAAAGCTGCGCCGAGGGCATGAGATGAGATTGCCAAATACACAAAAAGATCTTCACCATTGTCAGGCTTAGAAAGTATAGGAGGCATTTCCATATGATGAACCAGCTCATCGAAGGCTTTCTGGCATTCAGGAGTCCAGTCAAATTTTTTTCTTCCTTTCTTTAGAGCATCGAAGAATGGAATGCATTTATCAGTAGCTTTGGAAACGAACCGACTCAAGGCAGCAACTTTTCCATTGAGACTTTGCAATTCCTTCTTCGTTCTAGGAGCTTTGACTTCTCTTAAGGCACTTATCTGAGCAGGATTAGCTTCAATGCCCCTTGCACTCACAATGGAACCCAGAAACTTTCCAGATTCTACTCCAAATGAAAACTTCAAAGGGTTCAGCTTCATTCCGTACTTTCGGAGGATTGAGAACATCTCTGCTAAGTGATCCATGTGGTCCACTGCTTTCTTTGACTTTACCAGCATATCATCGACATAAACTTCCATAGTCTTGCCAATCTGTGGTTTAAACATGGCATTAGCAAGTCTCTGGTAAGTTGCCTCTGCATTCTTAAGTCCGAAAGGCATGACTTTCTAGCAGTAAAGACCAACATCGGTGGTAAAGCTCATGTCCTCCTGATCTGGCTCATGCATCATGATCTGGTTATATCCAGAATAGGCATCCATAAAAGATAGCAATTCATGGCCCGCTGTTCCATCCACCAACTGGTCAATCCTGGGTAACGGGAAGCAGTCTTTGGGGTATGCTTTGTTTAGATCTGAAAAGTCAATACACACTCTCCATTTCCCATTAGCTTTTTTAACCAGTACTGGATTTGAGACCCAATTCGGATAAGTAGATTCCCTGATAAAACCATTCTCCATGAGCCGATCAACCTCTTCTTTTAATGCTGCTGACCTCTCAGGACCTTGAGTTCTTCTTTTTTGCTTTACCGGTGTAAACTTTGGATCAATACTCAAGGTATGCACTGCAACTTCTAGATAAATTCCACACATATCAGCATGAGTCCAGGCGAATACATCCAGATTTGCTTTCAAAAATGATATCAAAACATTTTGAATCGTTACATTAAGCTGTGAACCCACATTCAACACTTTATTCGGGTCATTCGGGTCAACAGGCACCGGGACTGTCACTTCAACTGGTACCACTCCATTTTCCCCTGCACTGGCTTTTCTTGGATCCATCTCTCTTCGTGCACCGCTATGTTCGCCCATGCAGGGTCCACCTTGTAATTGCTACAAGGTTGATTCCTTGATGCGGATTGGGGCTGCCGCATCTTTTCCCATTTCTCTCTTCCTCGATTCACGCAACTCTGTAAGATAACACTCTCGTCCAGGATTCTGGTCCCTTTTCACCACACCGACTCCATTATCTGTGGGGAATTTTATGGTCAGCCACCATGGGGCAAGAATTGCCATAA
This sequence comes from Allium cepa, assembly GCA_030765085.1. NCBI lineage: Eukaryota > Viridiplantae > Streptophyta > Magnoliopsida > Asparagales > Amaryllidaceae > Allium > Allium cepa. The sequence goes on along the minus strand of CM060931.1, from coordinate 877,761,627 downwards.
ATGCTGCCAGTTGGTCGGCCTAGGAAGGCATTGTAGGTAGAAAATTCTTCAACAATAACAAAGGTCTGTTTTCGAGTCACTTTTCTCTGCCCCTCTCCAAGCTCTACAAATAAATCAATAGTCCCAATTGCGGCTCACCAGTAAAACCAGCAATCTTTAGCGATGAAGCTTGAACATCAGCCATAGGAATCTTCATTTGATCAAAAGTCTTCTTGAAGAGAATGTTACACGAAGCTCCACAATCAACCAGAATTATTTTCACAGTAGCTGGGCCATTGCCAGCGGAGATGACTAAAGGATCAATGGTAGGAGCTTCAACACCCATTGAATCCCTAGTAGTGAATATAATGTCGTCATTAAAAGTTTTATGCTGCTTCAGGGGTGCAGCATCTTCTAACACAAAAACACTTTCATCTGCCGGTGCATACTTCAAAGCACGGGCGTATATTTCGATCTCGCCCCAACTCCTGCCAGCTGGGTCAGGGCCTCCTGTAACCACATTTATAACAGGCCTCTCTGATTCATGAGCTGTCGCCTTCTCACTTGAGCCAGGACAATGAACAGGAACCTGTTGTCCTTGAGTTGATGAGGTTGGGCCATTCTTGTTCCTTCTTACATACTGTTGGAGCTTGTTTTGCTTCAATAGTTCCTCAATTACCTCCTTTAAGTGAAGTCACTCGTTAGTATCATGCCCGGGCTGGTTATGGAACCGGCAAAACCTTCCATTCTTCTCAGCTTTCCTATTAACTCTTTGCTTGGCTGGTTCGGGGAATTCGACCGTGTCCTTGTTTGCGAAGTAGATGTTCTCCAGGGTATCAGTTAGAGGGGTGAAGTTGAAGGGATGACCCTTCTTTGCATCTTCCTGCCTCTTCCGACCATCGTTCCCCCTCTTTTGATTGCCAGATTCCTTCTTATTCGGGGCAGCATTACTCCTGTCGATACCACCTTAGCCGGTGCTTGGAGGCTTTCCATACACATGAATTCATCGGTTTTTTTATAAAACTTGTCAAGTGAATTTGGTTCTTTCATTTTCAACCACTTTCCAAATTCACTTGATTTATCAGTCGCCCTCATCAAATATGTCAGAATCATGCGTGGCTCTACATTATCCACCTCGGCCAAAGCTATATTGAAGCGATTCAAGAAAGCTCTAATGGATTCTCCAGGATTCTGCTCTAAGATGGATAACGAAATTATATCCTTTGCCTTTGACGCATACGGTCGAAACTGTTCCTTGAACTTCCGAGTCAAATCAGAAAATTGGTCTATCGACCGGATCGGCAACTTTGTGAACCAAAGTAAAGCAACTCCTTCCAAGTATACCGGAAAATACCGGCACTTGGTTGCATCAGAGGCTCTAGCACCTGTCATGTGCCAATCATACATATACAGAAACTCATTAGGGTCGCTCGTTCCCTTGTAAGCTGGAATAGTTGGAGGGACAAACTTCCTTGGGAATTCTGCTTTCAAGATCTTTTCAGTGAATGGAGTTTTGCTCGGAGTGAAACCCCACTCTCTCTCATCTTCGTCTCTCTGCATACTTTCCTTCATAATCTGGCGAACCATGCCTGAGAAATATTCTTCATCATTTTGAGGCTCAATGGGACAAGCATCAGCCATTCTCTCCGAATACTGTCTTGACAATCATTCACGGAGGGTTGGTTGCGGCCCCGATCCTTCGGCTTGGGGAGATGTCCTTTCCACTGGGTCAGCTGGCCTTGGAGGGATATTCCTACCTTCCACATTCTGCATTTCATCGGCAAGGTTTCCCTCCTTAGCTGCCGGCTGGCGGTTTGCCTCAAATAAAGCATTCAACCGTACCATCATTAGGTTATTCTGAGCTTCCATTTGCCGATGTAGCCCGGATACAACGGCATCTTGCTCTGCTCGTGTAACTCAGACAGTTGGAGTTGTTTGACTTAAAGGAGGAGAGGTTGCAATAGTCTCGCGAACATCGTCGGATCTAACAGACTTGCGCTTCCTTCCTGGAGCCATTATTTCTGATAAACTTTTGGTTTTCAGAGAAATCCTTTCTACAAACTTCTGCAAAGCTATGATGACAGTAACCTGAGTTGGTTTCTCAGTGAAAGCACCAAAAATGTTAACGTAAAAAATCAGACGCTAACACCCCGATGCAAGTAATGTGAGTGTGAAAGCACCACCTGTTGACACGGGAATCAGAAATAAGCAGAAAAATATCAGAAAAATAAGGAAAGGCACAGTTTTTATAGTGGTTCAGCTTATGGTCAAGCCTACGTCCACTTTATATCTCTTTATTGCTGAATCAAGTACAACTGATACAACTTTCTTCGATTACAGTACACTTTAGAATAATAGATCAAACTTTTCTATAGAATCATCTTTTGGATCCATGTTGAATGATGTATACTATCTCTTCGTGTTTGTCATAATGTCCTTGATGGTTGGAATGCTTGAAGTGTTGTTTGAGTTGAGAAAACACCAGAGTATTGGCGCTTCGAGAGTGAGCCAAAAAGATCCCCTCCATGTTGGAACATATGGCCTATTTATAGGGAATTCTGCACAGGCTTTAAGTCGTGTACGACTTAAAGTAGGTCGTAAGTTGTGGGTTACGACTTAAGACAGTCCACAGTTCTTCAACGATTTAACGGGACACGAGTTATGATGTAACCGGTTCATACTTGGCCATCAGAAATTAGTGGTAGATCCTCGCGACTTATGGAGAGCGGCTTAGTTTAATCACTAAGTACTAAGTCGTAAGCGACTTGAAATAGGCAGTGAAAGCATTAGGTCGCTGCCGCTTTAACCCTTTAGGTCGCAGGGAACTTATGCCATTAGGTCCTTCACCTTTAGGTCGTTAAGCCACCCACTTCTGTAAGTTGTTAGGTCGTAACTTCTCTTAAGTCGCTTGGGCGCTAAGTCGCTGACCTACTGCTGATTCACTAACTCGTTGAGTCGTTGAGTTGCATAAGTCGTTAGATCGCTAACATTCAAAAGTTGCCTCCTTACTTCAGAAGTTAGGTTGCTAAACAGTTGGGTCGGCAGTCTCTCAAGTCATTTGCCTACCGAGTCGCTGGCCACCTTAAGTCGCTCACCCTTCTTAAGCCGTTAAGCCTTTAAGTCGTCCAACTCTCTTAAGCTATTAAGTCGTTAAGTCGTCCAACCCTTTACGTCGCTGCTTCACGTGTTAAGTCGCCAATTCCTTTGTGTTGCTGAATCGCTGAACAAGGGAGTTAACACCTTACTTCATTCCATACTTATATTTTTATTTTATACTTTGTTTATGTTCTTACTTTTTACTTGAATGTATTTTGTTACTTTTACTTGCCTTAATTATCTTTCTTTTATTTTAAAATTTAAACTATCAAATATTTAATTTACTTATTTTTATTTTCATACATTCGTAAATTTGAAATCTATTTATGGTTTAACTATAAAGTATTAAATTTATAACATATATTTTATTCTATACACTTATATTCAATGTTGATAAGTATTTTTTATTTTAAACAATTTTATAACTTTTTAAAGAAAATGAATGAAATATAATTTATACATTTAATAATAGTCATACATATTATTCTTTCTAAAGTACAATTTATAAATCCAATCTCAAACAACTTTTAGTTTCAAATCAAATTCAAAAATAAATAAGTGTACGTTTCTTATTAAATTCTAAAAATTCAAATAAACACGTATTTTAACCCAAGAATTTAATTAAACTACAAATTTAAATTTGTCTTTAAATTGGGATCGTTACAGGATTCAAAAAGCGGCTTATAAAAGGAAATGATTTTGAGGAGTTGAAATTAGTTTGTGATTCCGGTGATTTTTAGGATAAGTTTTAGAATAATTCTCTGAAACGTTAATAATGAAGGGATTTTCGAAAAATTAGGCTTGTAATATTTTCCTAAGTGTAGAAAATAGAAATTGGGAATGTTTCTAAGTGTTGAGATGTTTGGATGTATCCTGTTGCGAATTTAAGTATTTGAAAAATTGCTTTCAAATGTTGGAAGGAACAAATATATCTTTTAAAGATATTTCAAAAGTAAATATTTTGGACAAAATTTATAATAAGGCCATATGATTGCTTATGGATGTTTAATTTGATGGATAAATAACCGACTATCAATACTAGCCAATTTCGTTAATCGTTTCGAAGAGATCGCGATCAGATTTAATTATCCGAAAACCACTTCGATCTAGTTTGAACGTTACGAATGGATACCATAAAGATGATGAAGACGGTGATTCAGTTTGTCCAGACCCAGGATGAATTGTATGGACGAATGCTATCAGAACATCATCATTAGAGGGCGATGAGCATTCTAAGTAAAATTATTCTTGAAAAGATAACGCTTAGCCTCGAACCTCATCAACCGGGAATGACTAAAACATGGGAGATGCAGGAAGGCTAAGTGGGTCGCACCCAATTAGGGTATGTTATCACTTTCCTAGATGTCCTCGGAAAACCTATTTATTATGGATATGGCTGTGCTGGAAGGAGCACTCGGTGGCAAGGGTGGGAACACCCGGGTTGATAACATATTCGATCTATCCAAGTCAGGGGTAGGCCGGTCTTGTGTAGCAGGGGATCCAGCGTGGTCCTCGGTACATTGTTCTAGAGGCGTACTGTGACTGGCGATACCCCAGTGGCCAAGTCATTCGTTGGAATCCATTCTCCAATACGAGCTTACTGTTTTGTTTGTAGAGCCTAGTATGTTGAATTTAATTAATGTAACAATTTCAGCTATTTGAATAAGTATTAGTATTTAGACGCTATTATAATATTAGTTGATTTTCTACAAAAATGTTTTGGTTATCGTAAGGTAAAAACCCGTCGTGTTTATGTGTGATGCGGTCTTACGAGATACTTTTGTTTTTCAAAGGATTTTGATAACTCTAATAATTCAAATTGAGTATGTTTTCTCACGTTGGTTTTCCAAACTAACTCAAGTGTTATTTTATTGTAATGCTCGGGCCAGACTGAGTATTACAGATTCAGTTAAGTGCTATGGAGCTTAGGAGGCTAGTTGGAGGAGTTTCAGACATATTTCCGTACTTGACCTATATTCCGCTGTGTAAGGACAAGTTATATAACTGTCCAGTTTGATGTATTGATTGATGCACTCTAATCATTGTAAGTTTATAAACTATTACTGATTCTTTTGTATAAAATCTGTTATTATATACATATTTTGTTCCGCTGCGATTGTGAGATTATGTGTTATTGTTTCTATTTTTCTTCTTTCTCCTTCTTCTTCATGCGTAATGAACTGGTATTTCTGACATTTGACTGCTTGGCATGTTATAAAGTGGATGTATTAACGTCGATTTTCAAGGGTCGAAAATCCCGTTTGTTACAATTAATTTTTTAATTATATCGAATATTATTTAATCCGTAACGTTTTCATTCGAGTTCGGGTTCGAGCGAAACGATTTGCGTTGGATTCGTATCGACATCATCTACTACATGGAGTTGGATTCAAATTTATTTGAATTTTAAAAATTTTCAGTTTCATATAAAGTTGAGTGATTAAACCTGCTCACTAATAGTAAAATATTTCTTATGTTAATCAAATGGAAATCATGAAGTGATTTATTTTATTGATTGTTGTTTGGTAATTTAACTGACATTTAAATTGATACATGAATCGAACAGATAGGAATTTGTAATCGACTGTTAAAATTGAAATTGAAATTGAATTGCTGGTTAAACAACTTATTTTAATGACTAGTTAACTGTTGTGATATATTGACTGTTTTGGATGTTGATTGTGATGGATGACTATTGGTTGATATTTTGGATGATTGAATATTTGTTTATTATATATATATATATATATATATATATATCATGTTAGCACCCTGTATGTTGCTGACAGTATCTAAAAATCTTATTTGAGTTATTTCGACTAAATTAAGAAATAGATTGAAATGATTAAACTCGGACTACTTCTCTTGTTGATGATTTTGGTAATCCTTTGGTGATTCTGTGTCGCATGCTTAAGGATTTTGCTGGCAGCGTTATTTATTCTCTTGATTCTTCCCCTTGTGATCTTGATTCAACTCACGTGGTAAAACTCTATCCCGATGTATTTGGTGATGTCATTTCTTTACCTCCTAAGCGGGAAATCGAATTCTGTATTGATCTTATTCCTGGAGATGGACCTGTAGTTCTTCCTCCCAGAAGAATGGCACCTTGTGAGAAGGTTGAGTTAAGGAAGCAAATAGAGGACTTGTTCTCTAAGGGTCTGATCAAACCTAGCCATTCCAAATGGGGAGCTGCCATGGTTTTCATCACTAAGTCCGATGGTTCTTTGAGGATGTGTGTTGATTATAGGGAGCTGAACAAGTTCACTATGAAAAATATATATCCTATGCCTCGTATCAATGATATGTTCGATCATCTCCATGGGGCTACTCTTTTCTCTCAGCTTGATCTTGCTGCAGGTTTCCACCAGTCAGAGTTGCCGAGGGAAGTATTCCTAAGATTGCTTTCTGTACTAAAAATGGTTTCTGTGAATGGTTAGTTATGCATTTTGGTTTGACTAATGCCCCAGCTTTCTTTGTTGATTTGATGAATCGAGTTTTTCATGATGTTCTTAACAAATTTGTTCTAGCCTTTGTTGATGATATTCTTGTATTTTCTAAGTCTGGGGAGGAGCATGAATCCCGTTTGAGCTTTGTTTTGGGAAATCTTAGGAGTCATCGGTTGAAGGCTAAATTCTCGAAATGCTATTTCTAGAAGGATGAAGTCCAATTTCTCGGGCATATTATTTCTAGTAATGGAGTTTCTGGTTATCCAGTTAAGATCACTAAGGTAAATGTAAGTCTTTCTTCTCTTCTCTTATTGTAATTTGATCATTCTATCTTTCCTATAGTCCTTATTTATCCCTATTCTAATACATGATTGGGAAACTCCTAGGACTCCATCCGATATCCGTAGTTTTATGGGTCGTGCCGGTTATCATCGGAGATTCATTGAGCATTTTTCTCGGATTGCTGCACCTCTCACTACTTTAACTCGTAAGAATGCTATGTTTGTATGGAATGATAAATGTGAAGCTGCATTTAATGAGTTAAAGCGTAAGCTTACTTCCACACTAGTTCTAACCATTCCAAATGGAAATGAGGGATTAATGGTATACACTGATGCTAGTCATGAGGGTTTAGGAGATGTTTTGATGCAGGATGGGAAGGTCATTGCTTATACCAGTCGTCAGTTGAAGATCCATGAAGCCAATTATGCAGCCCATGGTTTGGAATTGCTTGCTATGGTTTTTACTTTGAAGCTTTGGAGGCATCATCTTTTGGGAACTAAGTTTGAAATCTTTGCGGATCATCAGTCTTTGAGATATATATTCACCTAGAAGGATTTGAATCATAGGCAGGTTAGGTTGCTTTAGTTCCTTGCTTCTTATGACCTCGACATCAATTATACCCTTGGGAAAGATAATGTTGTGGCAGATGCTTTGAGCTGGAAGAAGGCGATGTTGTGTTAGCTTGTGTTTCTATTTCTCCTCTTTTGGATCGTATCATTGCTAAGCAAGATGAGGTTGGGATGCTTAAGATTATGAAGGAGAATGTTCGTAGCAGGGTTGGTGGTGGTAGTCTTGATGGTAGTTGAGCTCCGAGCGATGATAGAGGGTTTTTGAGGAGTAATAATAGGATTTGTGTCCTGAATGTCGATGGTTTGAGGCAAGAGTTACTTCAGGAAAATCATCGATCCAGACTTTCTATTCATCCAGGTGCGACGAAGATGTATTAGGATATGAAGAAGCATTATTGGTGGAAGGGTATGAAGCGTGATACATCCATCTTTGTTAGTAGATGTGCGACTTGTTAGCAAGTCAAGTCCAATCATTAAAAGACCCCTGTTTATTACAGCCTTTTGAGGTCCCCAATTGGAAATGGGAACAAGATTTTATAAATTTTATGGATGGATTACCGAGGACGAGGAGGGGTAGTGAGAGTGTTTAGGTTATTGTGGATAGATTGACCAAGTCAGCTCATTTCATTCCGGTCAAGTCTAACCGTTCTGCTTCTAGTTTGGCTGAGATTTATATGAGGGAGATTGTTCGTCTTCATGGTGTTCCTGTCAGTATTGTTTATGATAGAGATCCCATCTTTACCAGTCAGCTTTGGAGAGCTTTTCAGGAATCTTTGGGTACTCATCTGAATTTGAGCACTGCTTACCATCCATAGACCGACGGTTAGATGGAAAGAGTGAATCAGATTCTAAAGGATCTTCTTCGTGCTTGTGTTCCTGATTATGGAAGATCTTGGAAAGATCATCTCTATCTTGTTGAATTCACCTATAACAACAGTTATCAGGTATAATCTTAATCTTCTATTTAGTCTTGTCTTAATCCTTTTTCTATCTCATTTCATCCTTGAATCCAGGCTAGTATTGCAATGTATCCATTTGCTGCTCTTTACGGACGACCTTGAAGATCTCTATCTTGCTGGATTGGATCTGGTAATCATTTGGTTCTTGGTCCGGATATGATTCTAGAGGCCTCTGGGAGAGTTGAGGAGATTAAGAGGAAGATGAGGAGTGCTCCGGATAGGCAGAAGAAGTATGTTGATCGGCGTAGGAGGAGTTTGGAGTTTCCTGTTGGTGATCAGGTTTTCCTTAAGGTCTCTACTTTAAGGAATGTGATTCGGTTTGGTCGATGTTAACTCCACCTCGGCCATGACTCAGTGACCTAAAACAGTTACCGACTTAAGACTTAACAAGGATGCCGACTTAAGACTAAGAGGGATGCCGACTTAAGACTTAACAGGGATGCCGACTTAAGACTAAGAGGGATGCCGACTTAAGACTTAACAGGGTGCCGACTTAGCAAACTTAAGAGGGATGCCGACCTAAGGTTTAAGAGTGATACCTACCTAAGGAGGATACCGATCTAAATACCTAAGAAGGTTGACGACCTAACTGCTCGGGACAGGTTCACGGTCTACACTTGAGTCGTGACCGACTTATGGCCTATGTTAGGTCTCTCCCGACCCAGGCAACGAAGGAGAATCCGGTGCAGCTACTTAGCATGCAGCCTGTTAACTCGGCGGCAACTTGGGACTTGTGATTTGAATCCCGAAGAGCATACACTTCCCGTTTAAGCCGTAAGCCATGCATGAGAAAGAGAGGGCGACCTATGATCTATCCTGGGTCGGTGACGACCTGCGACCTATTTTAGGTCGGCCACTACTTACAACTTGACACCGAAAATTCCTATAAATACCCCTCGAACTCCAACACTTGGGGGACTTTGGGAATGATTCTTCTGGGAAGCAACTACATTCTGCCGAGCTATTTCATCAACAATTGCAACACTTAGGACGCTTCAATCAACTTCAACTCGAGATTCAACTTATTGGACATGGATTCAAGGGATTTTCTCGTATCGAAGTTTTAGCTACTTGTCTTTCCAAGTGATGTAATTAAAGATTGTTATAGAACTGTATTTTATCCAGCAATAAAAAAGAATTAAAGTGGACGTAGGCTCAATCGGGAGCCGAACCACTATAAACGTTGTGTTCTTACTGTTTTCTCTGTAATTTCTCCTGCTTAAATCCGATTCCGGTGCAAACGGGTAGTGCTTTCACACTCGCTTTATCACACTGGGGTGTTAGCGTCTGATTTTCACGTTAACATTTTTATCTCAATTGGGAGCCGAACCACTATAAACGTTGTGTTCTTACTGTTTTCTCTGTAATTTCTCCTTCTTAAATCTGATTCCCGTGCAAACGGGTGGTGCTTTCACACTCGCTTTATCACACTGCGGTGTTAGCGTCCGATTTTCACGTTAACATTTTTGGTGCTTTCACTGAGAACCCAACTCAGGGTACTTCCACCATTGCTCTGCAAAGGTCTGTTGAAAGGATTTCTTTTAAAACCAGAAGTTTATTGGAAATAATGGCTCCTGGGAGAAAACGAAGTTCTGTAAGATCTGACAATGTTCAAGAGAATACTGCTACCTCTCCTCCTTCAAGTCAAGCAGCTCTAACTGTTGGAGTTACGCGAGCAGAAATGGACGCCATAGTTTTGGGGTTGAATCAACAATTGAATGCTCAGAATGCGCAGTTGGAAGCCTAAAATGCCCAGAATGCCCTGATCTTAAGTAAGTTGAATGATCTACTTGGGGCAAACCGTCAACCGGGTAATAATGATGGAAACCCTACTGTGGGAGTTCAGGATGTTGAAGGGAACATTTCTCAAAGAGCCGCAGACCCTATGGAAAGGACACCTCCTCAAGCTGGAGGATCAGGGCCGCAGCCACCCTCCGTGAACGATTGTCAAGACAGAATTCAGAGAGAGTGGTCGATGTTTTCCCTCCAGAGCCTCTAAATGATGAAGAGTATTTTTCGGGTATGGTTCATCAAATCATGAAGGAAAATTTGCGAAGAGATGAAGATGAGAAAGAGTGGGGTTTTGCTGCAAGCAAAACTCCATTTACTGAAAAGATCTTGAAGGCAGAGTTTCCAAGGAAATTCGTTCCCCCTACTATTCCGGCTTACAAGGGGACGAGTGATCCTAACGAGTTTCTGTATAAATACGACTGGCATATGACGGGTGCCAGAGCATCTGATGAAATCAAATGTCGATATTTCGCGGTATATCTTGAAGGTGTGGCTCTATTGTGGTTTACAAAGCTACCAGTCGGGTCCATTGATCAATTCTCCGATTTGACCAGGAAATTCAAGGAGCAATTTCGATTGTTTGCTTCTAAAGCAAAGGATATAATGTCGCTGTCAAGTCTAGAGCAAAATCTGGGAGAATCCATCAGATCATTTTTAAATCGTTTTAACATAGCATTGGCTGAGGTAGATAATGCTGAGCCACGCATGGTCCTAACATACTTGATGAGGGAGATTGACAAATCAAGTGAATTTGGAAAATGGTTGAAAATGAAAGAACCAAACTCACTTGACAAATTCTACAAGAAAGGGGATGAATTCATGCGCTTGGAGAGCCTCCAAACACCGGCTAAGGTGGTATCATTGGAAGCCGGGAACAATGGTGCTGCTTCGAACAAGAAACAACCTAACACTCAGAAAAGGGGAAATGATGGTGGAAAGAAACAAGGAGATGCTAAGAAAGGCCGTCCTTCCAATTTCACACCCTTGACCGATACCCCTGAGAACATATTCTTTGCGACCAAGGATGATGTCAGTTATCCGACACCACCTAAAATGAGAGTTGGGAATAAGATGGAGAAGAGTGGAAGGTTCTGCCGGTTCCACAACCAGCCCAGCCATGACACCAAAGAATGCCGTCAGTTGAAAGAAGTAATTGAACAACTTTTGTAAGAGAACAAGCTCCAACAGTATGTGAAAAGGAATAGAAATGCCCCAGCTTCGTCAATTCAAGGACAACAAGTTCCCACTCACCGTCCTGGCTCAAGTGAGAAGGCCGAAGAGCATGAATCGGAAAGACCTGTCATCAATATAATAACTGGAGGGCCTCATCCAGCAGGCAAAAGCTGGGGTGAGATGGAAAGGTATGCCCGGCCTTGAGGCATGTACCAGCTGAAGAGAATGTTTTTGTATTAGAAAATGATGCGCCTTTAAAGCAACAAAAGACTTCCACATATGACATTGTATTCAGTGCCAGAGATTCTTTGGGTATCAAGGCTCCTACCATAGATCCTTTGGTCATATCCGCTGGTATAGGGTCGGCTACTGTGAGAAGAGTTCTAGTTGATTGTGGAGCTTCATGCAACATTCTCTTCAAGAAGACCTTTGATCAAATGAAAATTCCAATGGCTGACGTTCAAGCTTCATCACTTAAGATTGCTGGGTTTGCTGGAGAACCCAAACAACCGATTGGGACCATAGATTTGTTTGTAGAACTCGAAAAAGGTCTGGGAAAGGTGGCTCGAAAGCAAACCTTTACAATTGTTGAAGAATTCTCTGCCTACAATGCCTTTTTAGGCCGACCAACTCTTGCTGCATTCAAAGCTGTTCTTGCCCCGTGGTGTCTGACTATAAAATTCCCCACGGATAATGGAGTTGGCGTGATTAAAGGAGACCAAGATGCGGGGCGACACTGTTATCTTACAGAGCAGCGTGAATCGAGGAAAAGAGAGATGGGGAAAGGTGCGGCGACTCCAGTCCGCACCAAAGAACAAACCTTGTAGCAATTACAGGGTGGACCCTGCACTGGTGAATGTAGTGCCGCACGAAGAGAGATGGATCCAAGGAAAGCCAGTGTAGGGGAGAATAGGGTAGTACCGGTAGAGGTAACAGTGCCGGTACCCGTTGACCCAAAGGACCCAAACAAAGTGCTAAATGTGGGTTCACAATAACACAACAGTTCAGAATGTTCTGATTTCATTTTTGAAGGCAAATTTGGATGTATTCGCCTGGTCTCATGCTGACATGTGTGGAATATCCTCAGAGATTGCAGTACACACTCTGAACATTGATCCAAAGTTTACACCCGTGAAACAGAAAAGAAGAACTCAGGGTCCTGAGAGGACGGCAGCGTTAAAAGAAGAAGTGGATGGGCTCATGGAGAACGGTTTCATCAGAGAATCTACTTATCCAAATTGGGCATCAAATCCAGTGCTGGTTAAAAAAGCTAACGGAAAGTGGAGAGTATGCATTGACTTTTAAGATCTGAACAAAGCCTGTCCCAAAGACTGTTTCCCGCTGCCCAGGATCGATCAGTTGGTGGATGGGACGGCAGGGCATGAATTGTTATCTTTTATGGATGCATACTCTAGATATAACTAGATTATGATGCATGAGCCAGATCAAGAGGACACAAGCTTCATCACATATGTTGGACTCTACTGCTACAAGGTCATGCCTTTCGGACTCAAGAATGCAGGGGCAACTTACCAAAGGCTTGTTAATGCCATGTTTAAACCACAGATTGACAAGATAATGGAAGTTTATGTTAATGATATGCTAGTGAAGTCTAAGAAAGCAGTGGACCACATGGATCACTTGGCGGAGATGTTCGCAGTACTCCGAAAGTACAAAATGAAGCTTAATCCCTTGAAATGTTCATTTGGAGTGGAGTCCGGAAAATTTTTAGGTTTCATTGTGAGCGCTAGGGGCATTGAAGCTAATCCAGCTCAGATCACTGCCTTGAGAGAGGTCAAGGCTCCTAGAACGAAGAACGAATTGCAAAGTCTCAATGGAAAGGTTGCTGCCTTGAGTCGGTGCATTTCGAAAGCCACTGACAAATGCATTCCATTCTTTGATGCTGTGAAGAGAGGAAGAAAAAACTTTGAGTGGACTCCTGAATGTCAGAAGGCATTCGATGAGTTGGTTCGTCATATGGAAGTACCTCCGATACTTTCAATGCCTGAAAATGGTGAAGATCTCTTCGTATATTTGGCAATTTCATCTCATGCTCTCAGTGCAGTATTGATACGGGAAGACACAAGGATTCAATGCCCAGTCTATTATATCAGCAAAAGATTCACTGGGGCAGAGATGAACTATTCAAGGTTGGAAAAGCTCGCCTATTGTTTGTTGATCGCATCAAGAAAATTGAGGCCATATTTCCAAGCTCATCCCATCAAAGTCCTCACTGATCAACCTCTAAAGCAAGTCATATTCCGTCCTGAGACTTCGGGCCGTCTTTTGAAATGGAATATTGAATTCAGCCAATATGACATCACTTATCATCCCCGGAAAGCAATCAATGGACAAGCTTTAGCAGATTTCATCGCAGAATGTACGAATAAAGGTGATAGTGAGGAAGAAGCCACTGATAACGTCCCAATCCAACGGAAATTGTATGCCGATGGCGCAAGAAATGATTACTGTTCCGGAGCAGGGGTTGTCCTTGAAACCCCAGAAGGGCGATCGCTATGTTATGCACTGAGACTAGAATTTCCTTCAACAAATAATAAAGCAGAATATGAAGCCCTCATCGCTGGTTTAAGGATCGCTAAAGAACTAAACGTCAAAGCGTTGCAGATCTTCAGTGATTCGCAGCTTATTGTCTCCAAGTCAAGAAGGAATTTCAAGCTAAAGGAGGGAATCTACCTGCCTATTTATCAAAAGCCTGGGAGGTTCTTTAAAATTTTGACCGTTATTCAATAAACCATATACCCCGCGAAGAGAACATGAAGGCGGATTCTCTCGCAAAGTATTCAAGTACTGGTGAAGCTCAACTATTGGGATTAGTTCCCGTCAAAGTCCTGTCAGCTCCAAGCACAGATGAAATGGATGTTGATTGGATTATGAATGTGTCCCAAGAGCAAGAATCATGGATGACTCCGATACTTGAATATTTACTCAATGGTTCTTTGCCGGAAAGTTCAAAAGAACGACAGAAACTGACGAGGAAGGCCTCCAGGTATATAGCTCAAGATGGTCGTTTGTACAAACGAGGATTTTCAATGCCATTACTCCGATGCATGACAAAGGAAGAAGCTAAGACAATTCTAACTGAAGTACACGGAGGGGAATGTGGGGATCATACAGGTGGTTAAACTTTAGCAAAGAAAATCCTCCGTTATGGATACTTTTGGCCAGAAATTAATCAGGATGTTGCTGACTATTCCCGAAAGTGTGATAAATGCCAGAGATTCGCCAAAATTCCTAGAGCACCTTCCACTGAGCTAACACAAATGGTCAGTCCATGGCGTTTGCCATTTGGGGAATAGATCTCATTGGGCCTTTGCCGACTGCCAAATCGGGGATTAAATATGCTATCGTTGCTGTTGATTACTTCACTAAATGGGCTGAAGTCGAACCATTGGCTACTATTACCTCTAAGAAAATGATAAGTTTTGTGATTAAAAATATCATTTGCAGGTATGGTGTGCCTCAGAAGATAATCACAGACAATGGTACCCAGTTTGAAAGCGAGGAGTTCCAAGAAATCTGCAAACGATTCAAAGTCCGGAAAAGCTTCTCAGCAGTGGCTCATCCACAGGCAAACGGGCAAGTGGAAGCAGTAAACAAAATCATCAAATCAACCATCAAAAAGCAGCTGGAAAAAGCAAAAGGTAGTTGGGTCGATAAGTTACCGCTTGCACTATGGGCATACAGAACCACCCACAAAACTGCGACTGGGCATACTCCATTTTCATTGGCATACGGGTCAGAAACAATGATTCCAGTGAAAACCGAAGTCCCCTCACACAGAAGGATCCATTTTGATCAAGATAAGAATGAAAAATTGCAATTGGAAGCACTTGACCTCCTTGAAGAAAGAAGAGAAGAGGCTAGGCTTAGAATTGCAGCTCATCAGCAAAGAATAGCCAGGCACTTTAATTCCAAAGTTCGTCAGCGTAGATTTGATGTTGGGGACCTAGTCCTGAAAAGAATTATGGCAGCCATAGGTGTGTTTGGGCCAAACTGGGAAGGGCCATATGTCATAGGCACGAAGCTTCTTGATGGCACATTCAAACTCAAGACTGTCGAAGGAGAACCAAATCCAAGAGCTTGTAACAGCAATCATTTGCGTCCATATTTTACTTAAAAGCTTTGCTGAAATGTTGTAAAAGAATTACGAATATATGATTCTTGTATTGAAAGCAATTGTAAAGCAAGTGAATAATGAAAAGTTATAAAGTGGATGTAGGCCCATCTTTTGGCCGAACCACTATAAATCTTGTGTTCTCTACTACTATAAACTGCTTTGTTTTATTTCGACATATAAAATACGTTAATTGTGTTACTAAAATGTCGATTTAATAATGCAGACAATAAAAACAAAGCTTACCCATCGCAAGACCAAGCGATCTCCGACATCAACCAGCAAGCAAACGCTAAAACATTCAAAATTTCCATACTCAAATCCTACAAAAGAAGTGCTTCGAACAAAAGTTAGCGATGTGGATGGAAGTGGACCATTTCTAACTAACTACGAATGTTTGTACAAACAAGCATCCAGTTAAATAGCCTGTGTCTACCACCACCAACTCGCTTAACTATGAAGTATATTTCTTTGGATAAGGAAAATTATTGGAAACTAAAAAGGGATGACACTTGCAAAAGATAACGGGGATCGCCGACATGAATAGATGGCAAAGAGACATGGGCGAGCAAGCATCAAACAGCAAAAGACCTCTTCGGAGGAACAAGCCCTCTTCAGAGGCACAACTCTTCGGAGGAGAATGTCCTCGAGCGGGCCTCGCCAGAAAAAGTGAGTTCTTTCTCGTCATAAAGTTGCGGACTGATCGGTGATACACTCCCGTGAATCCGTCCAATTGAGAGAAAGAAACTCCAAACTTCCAGGCAAAAGCCCTACTCAGAGGCACACGTTTCACCGAGATTGAAATAAAACTTCCAAGTGTTGAAACATGAAAAGCCCTCTTCGGAGGCCCATTTCACCACAGTTGAAATGCTAAAAGACCTCGAGCGGGCCTAACCAAAAAAAGAGAGTTCTTTCTCGACATAAAGTTGTGGACTGATCGGTGATACACTCCCATGAATCCGTCCAACTGAGAGAAAGAAACTCCAAACTTCTAGGCAAAAACCCTACTCAGAGGCACACATTTCACCGTGATCGGTGATACACTCTCGTGAGTCGAAATGTGAAAAGCCATCTTCGGAGGCCCGCTTCCCAGCGAACAGGGAAAAATAAAAGCCTCTCCCAAGAGGCAGAAACAAAAAGACCTCTTCTCAGAGGCAGAAACAAAAAGACCTCTTCCCAGAGGCACAATCAAACAAAAAGACCTCTTTCCAGAGGCACAATCAAACAGAAAGACAGCTTCGGAGGCACACGTTTCACCGAGATTGAAATAAAACTTCCAAGCGTTGAAACGTGGAAAGCCCTCCTCGGAGGCACAACCCTTTGGAGGCACATGTTTCACCGAGATTGAAATAAAACTTCCAAGTGTTGAAACGTGAAAAAGCTCTCCTCAGAGGTACAACTTTTCAAAGAAGCATTTCATCAGAAATGCAAAGCCAAGATCAGAAAGCCCTCCACTGAGGCGCAATAAAAAAAAAGCCCTCTTTAAAGGCACACTTTAGCTTTCAAAAGAAGATTAGTTCATCCATTCTTCCTCAAAAAAGTTAAAGTGCCCTTCAGAGGCCAGCTTTACCACATAGGGGAATTCGTTTTGTAAGAATGTATATATGCAAAAGAAAAAGTGATATCTCCGAAGGGTAGAGTGTGAAAACTCATATGAAACGAGCTATACTCTATTGTGAGCAGAGTAATATTCCTCCAAGTATGGAATAATTATTCTCCAGAAAATAAGAGTACAAGTCCCTTCAAAGTTGAAAATATTGCAACGAGCTTATGGTATAGGGGCAGCATGGTATAGCCACATTGGTAAGAATTATGCTCGAACAACATACCACAAGCTCACTGCATATTGTACAAATAAACTTGTACAAAAACGAATAGTAAATGCATTCTAAAATACAGACAGAAGTTTGTACAAACAAAAAGAATCATTTTAGTCAAAATTTTGTACAGGTACAGGTTTCAAAAAAAAAAGAAAAAAAAGCGAAGGTCGGTACCCGCACAATCTCCGGCAAGTACATGCAAAAAGCAAAAAGTAAAAACAAGTCGAAGCAGGGCCTGTTACTTCTTCTTGCCACCACCCTTAGAGAGTTCACCTAACCTAATAGGCAGTTTTTCAGGACGGCTTGGGAGAATTGGGGATGAAGGAGAGAGGGTTACCGCCGGATCAACCATCGCTTCCTCTTCAGAAACAAGAATGCTTTTCCTTGTCTTCTTGGAAGTGGTACGCTTCCTCCTCCTTCTTGAAGAAGACTCACTTCCCGGAGTAAAAAAAGCAGCCAGTTTTACGTCATCGGAAACAATATGCTCCGGGATTTGTCGCCTCCTTCAAGTCCTTCATCCTTCTGCTCTTGCGAAGCGATTGGATCATCCAAGCCTTGAAGGGCTATTATCAATTCTTCCTGTGATCCCGGCTGGGAAATAGGAGTGATTTGAGGGAACGGAGGAGGGACAGCTGGAGGAGGAGAAGTCTGTGTGGAACTTGGCTTTTTTGCTATAGAAGAAGAAAAGCCAAAAATATTAGTATCTCCCGTGAAGAAAGGAGATAGCGGCTCATTGAGATTTAAGAAATAGTCAAGAAGCTCATCAAACACATAAGAAGCGAATGAGCAATCTATTTGAGCAAGATCGGCATTAGGATTACCTGGCAAGGTAGACTTTGCTACGTCAATCTCAAAACCCAGCACTTCACCGCTCTCTTGGCTTTCATCTCCGCTATGGACAGTTGCACCTTCTGTAATAGCTTTAGTAGGGGGTGGAGAATGAGAACTGGAGCCGACAATGTCGATTTCGGCCGAAGGTGAAGGCTGACTGGATCAGTTGAAGTAGTTTTTCCTAAACGTTCCCCTTCTGCCATTTCGGCTCTTAGTTTCGCAAGTTGTTCTTTTCCCCTGACGAGAGCGGCGCGAGCTTCGTCATCCAAGTAATGCTCCTCAAGAGCTGATTCGACGTAGCCAGCAACTTTAGCACCAAGCATATCAAGTGCGGCCTCGCACACCTCAGCCAGAGTAATTTCATATTTGGGACCTAGAAAAGCGAGACTACCGCGCCCCAAGACGCTATGCAGGTAGAAGTCAAATAATGTAGAGCTAATGCTGGTCTTCGTTGCCTCATGAGATTCTTCAGCTGCAATTTTACAGGCAACAGCCTCATCACACTCTCTTTCAGCTTTGAAGAGTTGAAGCTTTAGCTGGTTTTCTTGCGAGCTGGTTTTCTTCCGAAGCTCTCATCACACTCTCATCACACTCTCCGCCTCTTGCGAACTGGTTTTCTTCCGAAGCTCTGCAATATCAGCAATATAGCCCTCATTGATTCTTTTTTGCAAATTGAGCCTGTCTTCGGCGTCTCTTTGGCCGGCATGAGCATCTCTCACTTGTTTCTGAAGCACTTCTTCTTTTTGAGTATAGGAAGTAGAAGAAGTGGCAAGCTCTTCTTTGAGCTTCTCGACTTTCGCTTCAAGCTCTTCATTATAAGTAGTGATGCTCCTCATCTCGGTGTCATGCTGCTCAAGAACCTTTTGCCATTCAGCTTTGTCATTTTCCATAGTAAGCATGGCCTCGAGATTTGCACGGTTTACCCTTTGAAGCTCGTCGACAAGCTTTTGCCAGCCCGACATTCTTTCAATATCAAGTCTGACGGCATCGAGATTTCGCAGCATGGCAGGCTTGTCAATTGGAACTAAGTCGAGATCGAAGCGAACCCCCTTCAAGCACCATTGTGGAAACCGGCTTTGCAGAGTGGCTGGGCCTAGTCCAATTTGAAATTTAGGCCTGTTAACTATTACCTGAATGTCTGTCTTCCCGAGAGCAGGAGAGCCAGAAGGGATGTCGAGTGAGACGGGGGCAGTGGCCTTTTCAGGAGTTGTAGATGCATGCTTCTCACCGTGCCGGGCACGATTGCTTGGGTCCTCAACCATATGACATTTCCCCCAGTCATCATGCGACTTTCTTTTGTGAGAGTCGTCTCCTCTCTGGGAAGAATCATGGTGCTCCTCCCTTTCTCTTCTCTCATAACGCTCTTCTTGAGCCCTCCTCTCCTAAGCCTTTCGAGCGGCTCTCTCTTCGTCGGTTTCTCTGTGAACGGGAAGGTAGCGCCTATAGTCATATTGACTACGCCTCCCGTAGCGCTGAAATTCGTCATAGTAAGAGCCGGTGCGTCCCATCGGAGAATCTGAAATTTTAAAGAAAAAAGACAAGTCTTAAAAGTCTTCAGAGAAAAGAAGCGTGACTTTAGAATCTTCAAAGTACAAAGAATTAGGTGCATGAAAGTGCCAAAAAGTCCTATGTGTGTGTGGTGTGCAAACTACACGCATCAGGCTACAAACCGCTCTTCGACACAGCAGTGGTAGTGACTTGAGTGGTAGGCGTCAAAATTTGCTGAAAAATTGATGTCGCCTCGACAGCCGGAGAAGAAGCTTTAGGGACATCATCTTTAAAGAGTTCTTGTGAAGTTATCATCAGGTCACTTAGCCCCTCGAAAGTATCATCACCGCCAAGTTCGACGGGGGTATCTTTTTCGGCTTCCAGACCAGCCGCATCTTCAGAGCAACGAAGAGATTCTTCCTCTTCAATAATTGGGACAAGTGCCGATTTGCTGGATGGCCCCGCAACATCGACAGTAGTAGAGCACTTCACCAGAGAAGCCTCGGAGGCAGGTTCTTTTGGTATGGGTTCGTCAGAGGAAACAGGGGCATCTAATGTTTTAGGTGGGGAGTCTGGAACCTCATGGGGATGTGTAGAGCGAGAAGCGTGTAAAAGTCCATACTGATGCAAAAATACGTCCATCAACAAAAACTTTATACTTCTCTCTTTAGCAGTCACAACACTTAATCTCTCAAAAATTTTCTTATGGCTTGGATCTCTAGAGGGGAGAGGAAGTGCTGAAAAGAGCAAAGAATGAAATTAGCAATTGGTAATTCGGATCTCGAAAAAGTTTGAAAATGAAGAAAATAGAAACGGGTAATCTTACTTCCTACTCTCCAGATGGCATAAAACCCTAGGGGGCAGCGAGCAAAGAAAAACTGGTTCAAAAATCCATGAACACTTTCGGTAAAGATCAGAAATAAGCTTGCGGTTTCTAGCACTTCTCACAATGATAAGGGAAGGATGGTCTTTACTCTTTGCAAACGAGCATAAGTAGCGAATTTCTTCAAAACTTGGCAAGCGATCAAGAGTTCTCCTAAACAAAACACACAACCCCATCAAGATGGCATAGCCATTAGGATGAAGTTGGAATGGAGAGATTGTCAATCGAAGGAGAAGGGCTCGAAGGAAGTCGTTAAAGGGAGGAATCGCCTCGCTTAGGCACATTTGACGATTGATTGCGACAAAATCATGGGGAGGACTGTCGGCAGTATCATTTGGCCCGGGAAGTAGGGCATCATTTTCATGAGTACGTAGCTGAATAAACACTCTCGGAGTAAGGATAGTCGAAGTCCTCTCTGGAGGATTCTCTATAGGAACAGCTGTCTAAAAGGTCTCTTCCGCTTGAGCTTCCACTTCTTCTTCTTGGTGGGAAGTCATTCTACACAAACAACTAGATATTCAAACATGAAGGTGCACGTTTCCTAAAATGTGTGGAGTGTTGTGTAAAATCAATCAAGCAATACGCAAATATAACTGGAATAAAAACTAGCAAGTATTTGTCAGTTATAAAGTCCAGGGTTCATTGTTTTAATATGCAAGTGTAATGTTGATGCAAACAAATCAGTTCAAGTTAGTGATGCTTTGCATTAATACTTCACTTTAGTTGATTGGTTCACAGCATTTCATACAGTGTATTTAAGTTGATTACTCTATGCCGACTAATCTGTCATTTGATGTGGGCAGTCAATGGCAGTATATTCACCTTGGTTTTCTATGATTGTTGTTTTCAGCAAGTTGTTAGCCTATAAGCTAATGTGGTCTGTGAAATAAGGAAACAAAGTTAAAACAATCAAGGATTTAAGCAATTCAGTCCAGCAGATCAAGGTCGTGAGGAGTAGTAAGTAGAAAAGCTCCGGTTCAAAAAGTGGTGCAAGATTCCCCAAGTGCTAGTTCGGTCACGATTTAAGGATTAGGTTGGCAAGATTTCCCAAGTGCTAGTTCGGCCACAATTTAAGGATTAGGTCGGCAAATTTCCCCGAGTGCTAGTTCGGCCACGACTTAAGGTTTAGGTTGCATCAAATTAGATCGGCCAAAAGTTAGTTCACCCAAAATCACTAGGTCGCGTCCAAACCAATATCGCTCTCCACTCAACCCGTTAACCCGATAGTCGCTCCATCAACGACGGCCTTCATTTCATTCATGATATCGGATCATCCAATAAAACAGTTTGAAATCATCACAAAATCAATGCTTTGCCACCCTAACGCAAATCAGAAATCAGTGAGCCTAGAGCAGTAACCCATCGACATCATCTCATCAATCATTTAAAGCCAAAACCAAGCTAACTCGGGTTCATAAACTACAGGTGTAATGAGATTCTCAATGAAGCAATGCGCAAGGAGGTGGGTTAGGTTTGAATGGAATTCATGAATCAATGACAATAAAGGATCAAGAAAAGATCAGGTTCACTTACGCAATGAGTAGCAAAGATTATCGGTGATTGATTGGAAAGAAATCGCCTTTTGGAGCTCGGGAAATTTTTTAATGGCAGAATCAAGAAAGAGAGTAAGTAATGAAAAGGAAGAAGAAGATGTGTGACTTATACCTTGCAGTGGAGGGACATGAAGCGGCACATACGATCTAACTTTTAGGTCGCGTATGACCTATCGACCTAAAGGGGGACGGGTTAAAGGATATCGAATCACACGACCTAACCATTAGGCATATACTTCGAGGGGCAAATGTTAACTCCACCTCGGCCATGACTGAGTGACCTAAACCAGTTACCAACTTAAGACTTAACATGGATGCCGACTTAAGACTAAGAGGGATGCCTACTTAAGACTTAACAGGGATGCCGACTTAAGACTAAGAGGGATGCCGACTTAAGACTTAACAGGGATGCCGACTTAACAGACTTAAGAGGGATGTCGACCTAAGGTTTAAGAGTGACACCTACCTAAGGAGGATAACGATCTAAATACCTAAGAAGGTTGACGACCTAACTGCTCGGGACAGGTTCACGGTCTACACTTGAGTCATGACCGACTTATGGCCTATGTTAGGTCGCTCCTGACCCAGGCAACGAAGGAGAATCCGGTGCAGCTACTTAGCACGCAGCTTGTTAACTCGGCGGCGACTTGGGACTTGTGATTTGAATCCCGAAGAGCATACACTTCCTGTTTAAGCCGTAAGCTATGCATGAGAAAGAAAGGGCAACCTATGATCTATCCTGGGTCGGTGACGACCCGCGACCTATTTTAGGTCGGCCGCTACTTACAACTTGACACCGAAAATTCCTATAAATACCCCTCGAACTCCAACACTTGGGGGACTTTGGGAACGATTCTTCTGGGAAGCAACTACATTCTGCCGAGCTATTTCATCAACAATTGCAACACTTAGGACGCTTCAATCAACTTCAACTCGAGATTCAACTTATTAGACATGGATTCAAGGGATTTTCTCGTATCGAAGTTTTAGCTACTTGTCTTTCCAAGTGATGTAATTGAAGATTGTTATAGAATTGTATTTGATCCAGCAACAAAAAAGAATTAAAGTGGACGTAGGCTCAATTGGGAGCCGAACCACTATAAACGTTGTGTTCTTACTGTTTTCTCTGTAATTTCTCGTGCTTAAATCTGATTCCCGTGCAAACGGGTGGTGCTTTCACACTCGCTTTATCACACTGGGGTGTTAGCGTCCGATTTTCACGTTAACATTTTTATCTCAATTGGGAGCCGAACCACTATAAATGTTGTGTTCTTACTGTTTTGTCTGTAATTTCTCCTGCTTAAATCTGATTCCCGTGCAAACGGGTGGTGCTTTCACACTCGCTTTATCACACTGGGGTGTTAGCGTCCGATTTTCACGTTAACAGTCGGAAAGAGAAGCTTGCTCCTAGGTTCATTAGTCCTTTCTACATGTTAGAGTGGGTTGGTTCTTTAGCTTATCTCCTAGATTTGCCTGAGAAGTTGTCGGAGTGCATAATGTGTTCCATGTTTCGCATCTTAGTCGGTATCTTCATGATCCATCTTTGATTGTCCATCCTTCTACTCTCGAGAGTTTGGCTATTGAGCCAAACCATACTGTTGAGAGGAAGCCACTTCGTATTTTCGATAGAGGTACGAAGTAGCTGAGAAGAAAATGTGTCAACCTGGTCAAAGTGTAGTGGAGTATTGATGATTGGGATTGTACTTGGGAGACGGAGGAGATGCATGCTTCTAATCTGGAATCGTTCATTCCAGGTACCGTTCATTATTCCATCTTATCTTTCTTTGTTTCTGTTTCTTGTTCCTTTTCTCGAACAAAAAGTTTTGAGTGGGGGAGAGTGTAACAACCTATATTTTTATCAGATATTTTAAATAAAATTTATTTGAAAACTTTGATTTTAAATCATTTAAAAATTGAAAATTTGGAATTTTATAATGTAATTTTTGGATTTGTTGAGAGTTATTTTTCCAAATATAATAAAATAAAGATTTTTCAAAAATTTTAAATTTTGGTCAACTTTGGTCAAAGTTTGACTTTCGGTTGAAATTTTTAAATTTGAATTTTAAATTTCCATTCTTTTTCTTTGAAAATAGATTTGGTTCTAATATTCTCTATGCTTTTCGTTTCATTAATTCTGATTTATACTTTTTAAATATGCAATGTTTCAGCGTTTTACACGCAATTATTTTCTATATTTTATTTTTCCTATTTTTATTTGGGTTTTGGCCTAGATTTGGTTTAGGATTTGGCTTGTTTATTTTTAATGGGATTGGCTAATGGGCTAATGTTCCTAATAGACATCTCTTTGTCTATTCATTGTGAAGAGATGCCTCTTGAGAAAATATACGTACAAAAGTTTCTGACCTCTCATCCCTTCCTTATTTCTTCCTTCTGCTCAGAGACTTTGCTGTAAGTTCTCTTCTCTCTTCTTCCATTTTTCATTTTGTTCCCCCTCTTCTTATCAATTTCGGCCTCCATCTTGCCATAGCCAACCTCCTCCTTGCCTTCACCAACATGATGATCCAATACCATCTCCTTTAGCCGACCCTACCTTTCACTATAGCCATGGCCGTGACCCCTTCTCCAAAATCGCCAAATCCCCTTGCCAAAAACCTTAGCCGACCTCATGCTTTTCCCTCCTCTTTTCCCAATTGCCTCGACCACATCGCCACTTGCCTAGGAGTGATAATTTCTCTCCCGTACCGTGCCTAGTTGCCTTCAAACCATCATGGCCGTGCATATAAACTAAGTAGCCGAGCCCAAAGTGACCATGGCCGAACCCAAATGCATTTTTCCTTTGCCTTTTTGCCTTCCTATGCTTTTCCACCTTGTGTTGCACCAAGGCCGAGCATTTTAGCCATTTCTCAACTCTATAGGCCGAACTATTTCACTTTCCTTTGGTTGAACCACTTGATCTAGCTTAGAGCCGAATCTACCTAACCCAAAGCCAACACGACCAAGCCTATTTCCTATGTAGCCGAGCCTATATGTGCCTTGACTAGCCTATTGTTTTGTGTTTTATTTATTTTTCATGTATAGATAGTTTGCTTATATACATTTTATTTTGTTGCTTCTAAGATTTGGATTTGGGTTCTACTTCTCCTCGAGATTGATTCGTGCTTTGTCATGCCTTTTCGGAAGTTGTCTTGTGTTTGAATTTAATATCTAGCTAAAGAAGGTGAGTTTATCACTCTCGACTACGTACTTATAACCTAGTGAATAGATAACATATGAAATTGTATAGATATGCATATGATGTTAGTTATCTCATATATGCCCGTGATATGATGTTATTACCTGATGTTACACCTATTATCACCTTATGTTATACCAGTTTTATCACATGATATGATATGCTATGTTATTTTGTTCATTTTATATTCTGTTTCTCACACTGCAAGTTCCCACACCATGGGTTGAAATGTTATATACCCGAACGGACTTTAGAATAGGAAAAAATCGTTATGAGCTGAAATGATAGGCTCGATCGATTTTTATTTTTATTTGACTTGGGAATGCGTGTTTGAAATGATAAAACCCGGAATTTTATAAATTACAGATTGAAATGATACATATCCATACCACTTGACCTAGGTTAGAAAATATTATATAGACCCGTGGTTGGTTTAAATAATTTTTCTAATTTTTTTAAGTATTTTATATATGAAATTTTAACTTAAATTTGTTTTAAATGCTTTAAAAACTATATATATATTAGTTTCTATATGTTAAAATTTTATAAATCAATAAATAGTTTTTAAAATGTACTTGGGATTTCATTTATAATTTAATCTAACTTAATAATTCAATTAGACTTGATAATATGGAATTTAAAAATCTAACCTAGTAATATAATATTTTATTTATGAACTGGATATTTTAATAAATAATAGTTTTCTTTATTTCAAAATTTTTGACTTTAGGTTAATATTGTACCTTTAACCTAGTATGAGAAAATACAGTTTTAATTGGATATTTTAGTAATAAATTTTATTTAATTAAAATCATAATTTAAATTTTATCCAAATAAATAATTTTGTATAATAAATAGATTTTATATAATAACTATGATAAAAATTGAAGATATTAAGTTTAAGGATGTTATAGTAGAATCTGTAGCATTTCGGAAATGCTATTCTACTTTAGGTTATATTTTAAAAATTCTATCATTTCTAAAAATATAACAATTTCGAAATGCTACTATATAAAAATGACATTTTCAAAGTGCTACAGTTTTCTAAATATTATATTTAAAAGAAATGCTATGGTTTCTAAATATCACATTTTTCAAAGTTTTACAACTAAGTGTGTAAAATTTGATAAGTTACAAATATGGAAAATGAATATTATTTTGAAAGAATGGTGACATTGGATTTAAATAGTTTGATATAGACATGTTTTGGTTTGGAATGTAAAGCATTTAAATAAATAACCATGGTTTATAATAACATTTGGTTGTTAAAGTGACCGAGATCGGAAGTTGTCATACTCTCTGCCAACTCCGAAAACCACTTTAACAACTGTGTACGTGGTGGAGATTTCAGAATGAAGTAGGATGGTGGCTACATTCTATATGAGGTATATACGTGGACCCGACTCCCGTGAGTCGACATAAGGTGGCTAAAACAGGAGCGATTCTCGGGCAAAGTGAGGTAGCTCCTCCGATCGAACACACTCCTTCGTATTACATTCTATTACTTTGATTGATTTGATGCGCACCTTTGATTTTTGGGAGTGTGGCTCGAGGTGGGCGATAGCTGCGGCTATGCGTTAACACCCGCCCGAATGCGCAATTGGTATATCTACCCTGCCAATGCCTTGTTGTACCGTGTCACCTACGCTATCGAGACCACTACGAGTTTGTTCGTACCATACCTATAGAGTGCCCTCTGATGACGCCTAGTACGCGAGAGATTATGGTACTATATAGACTATGGGAATATATAAAAATGTGTTAAGGGGGATATGGGCAACACCTTAACGCTATTTTAATAGTTTACTTTACTTTAGACATTTTTATAATAGCGTATATTACTCATAGTAGATAGTTTAACGGATCCTTAAAGGATGGGCAATCCCAAGCATCCTTTAAGTTACTTGTGCATTTCAACTGTAGTTCACTTGAGTTGATTTACATTTTATAAGTATGTATGTCCCGACTCGAGTGTTTTGTGTTTTTCTTTACACTCGAGTCAGCCTGAGTATCACAACTTTGGATTCACCTTCTCGAGCTAGAGATTTGTTGGAGATTTATCTATCAATTTAGTTATCTGTCTATTTCTATTTCAGTTATTTCATTTCAGACTTTTCTTATGTATTAGTGAACTTATGTATTTGGATTTCATATGTTACTTTTTTTCAGACTATGTATTTGTTTTGGGACTTTGTATGTAGTAGCTTCATGAACTACCATGTTTATTTATTTCCGCTGCGAGTTATTCTGATATTCTGTGTCTGTGGTTGTTTTTATTTGCTCCATTATATTAGCAATCTGTTATTTGGAATTTTTCAAGTTCGACATGTATGGTTTTATTGTCAATTTGAATGGTCCAAAATAGTTGGTCGTTACATTTGGTATCAGAGCGAGGATTTAGGCAAACCTTATCCTACGGAGCAAAAACTCATTAGAGATAGAGTACAAATATCCTAAAATGAGTGAAATCAATCTTGGAATCATTTTCTTTGTGAGAGAACATATTTTTAAGTATAAAATGATTTTCAAATGATTTTAAAGGATTTTAAAAATTATTTTGGATACAAAATTTTGTTGTTTTAAAATCTTATTTTTCCTAAACTTCCTTCCTTTCCTTATCCATCTGGATAATTAAGTTCTTTGAGTAGGATTTCCATTCTAGTTGAAGCTTGTCTTTCATTTCCCAATAATCTTTGTCCTAAAATTCATTCTTGATTTTTCAGGATGGATCGTAGGAATACTAGAGGTCGGGATCATGGTGTTGCCCCAATTCCTAAGCCTGTTGCACCCATTAGGTTCACTACTCTCTGTAAGGAATTCACTTAGCTTGGTGTTACCAAGTTTTCCGGATCAGAGAGCATCATAGAGGCTCGGCAGTGGTTGAAGGGATGGGAGAGGATTTTCTCTGGTCTTGAGATCACTGACGCTCAGAAGCGTCAGTTTGGCAGCTTGGCAGTTAAAGGAGGCAGCCATGGATTGGTGGGAGACTGTCACGGGTCACACTATTGAGGCAGATATTTCTTGGGAGCAGTCAAGGTGTCATCTTGTGTTGGGTTTTGAATTTGGTTCAGTTTTTTCTTTTTGGAATCGCTCTTATTTTTCGATATCGTGCTTTAGGGATGCTTTTTTGGCTAAGTGGAAGCTCGAAGCAGGGAAGTCTCAGCTATACAGGGAGTTTATGGATCTTAAGCAGGGAGACATGTCATTTTCTGAGTATGAGAGGAAGTTCAATGAACTTTCCAAGTTTGGCCCTGGCTTGAATGACACCCCTCTTAAGAAGAATGAGAAGTTTATAGCTGGAGCTCTCCCAGAGTATTATGATCATCTCATTTCTCATGTGCATAGCCCCTTCACTGGATTGATGGATATGGCCATTAGACATGAAAATCCTACTTCTAAGGATCCTTCTGTTGCTCTGCCCCTTCATCTTGGCCTTCCTCTGGCAACCCTAAGAAGAGGAAGCCTAACTTTCATCAGCAGAAGACGAATTGGAATAAGACTCCAGGTTTGCGATCTTCTTCTTCTCAGAGGCAGCCTATCGACTTATCTTCCATCACTTTCTTTAAGTGTGATCAGAAGGGACACTGTGCTAATAGTTTCCCTACTTCAGTTGGTGCTGCTGTTCCTTCAGCTCAGTTGACTAGGCGTGATCTCTGTTATATTTGTATGCAGCCAGGCCACTTCAAAAATAGCTATCCTACTCAGCAGAATGGCAAGCCATCTATTATCTTTGATGTTAGCACTGCCACTCCACCTGCTCCTAGTGGTACCCAAGGTACTCTTCAGGGCACTTTTACTTTGTTTAAATTCCCCGTTCGTGTTTTATTTGACACTGGTGCTTCCCATAGTTTTTTTTTCTATGGACCTTTGTAATAAGTTTGAGCATCTCCTTTCTCCCAAGTTTGCTGTTAAACCTTTGTGTGTTAAAAATCCAATTGGGGGTCCCGCGAGCCTTAGTAGGATTTGTAACCAAGTGAAACTCCTCTATTTTGATCATCGCTTTAGTGGTGATTTCTATGTTCTAAGTTTCGATTCTTTTGATATGTTTCTTGGAGGAGATTGGCTGAAGAGGCATGAAGCCATTATCTCATGTAAAACTTAGACTATTTCACTTGTTGATGATTTTGGTAATCCTTTGGTGATTCAGTGCCGCAAGCCTCGGGATTTTTCTGGCAGCTTTATTTATTCTCTTGATTCTTCCCCTTGTGATCTTGATTCAACTCACGTAGCAAAACTCTATCCCGAAGTATTTGGTGATGTCACTTCTTTACCTCCTAAGCGGGAAATCGAATTCCATATTGATCTTATTCCTAGAGATTGACCTGTAGTTCTTCCTCCCAGAAGAATGGCACCCCGTGAAAAGGTTGAGTTAAGGAAGCAAATTGAGGATTGTTCTCCAAGGGTTGGATCAGAACCTAGCCATCCGAACCGGGAGCTACTGTGGTTTTCGTCACTAAGTCTGATATTTCTTTGAGGATGTGTGTTGATTATAGGGAGCTGAACACGCTCACTATGAAAAATAGATATCTTATACCTTGTATCAATGATATATTCGATTAGCTCCATGGAGCTACTATTTTCTCTCAGCTTGATCTTGCCATATGTTTCAACCAACTCAAAGTTGCCGAGGAAAGTATTCCCAAGACTGCTTTCCGTACTAAGAATGGTTTCTATGAATGGTTAGTTATGCCTTTTGGTTCGACTAAAGCCCCGGCTTTCTTTGTTGATTTGATGAATCGTGTTTTTCGTGATGTTCATAACAAATTTGTTCTAGTCTTTGTTAATGATATTCTTGCATTCTCTAAGTCTGAGGAGGAGCATGAATCATGTTTGAGCTTTGTTCTGGGAACTCTTAGGAGTCATCAGTTGAAGGCTAAATTCTCGAAATGCCATTTCTGGAAGGATGAAGTCCAATTTCTCGGGCATATTATTTCTAGTAATGGAGTTTTTGTTGATCCAGTTAAGATCGCTGCGATCAATGTAAGTCTTTCTTCTCTTCTCTTATTGTAATGTGATCATTCTACCTTTCCTATAGTCCTTATTTCTCCCTATTCTAATACATGATTGGGAAAATCCTAGGACTCCATCTGATATCCGTAGTTTTCTAGGCCATGCCGGTTATTATGGAGATTCATTGAGCATTTTTCTTGGATTGCTGCACCTCTCACTGCTTTGACTTGTAAGAATGCTATGTTTGTATGGCATGTTAAGTGCGAAGCTGCATTCGATGAGTTAAAGTTTAAGCTCACTTCCGCACCAGTTCTTAACGTTCCAAATGAAAATGAGGGATTAACGGTATACACTGATGCTAGTCGTGAGGGTTTAGGAGCTGTTCTGGTGCAGGATGGGAAGGTCATTGCATATACCAGTCGTTAGTTGAAGATCCATGAAGCAATTATGCAGCCCATGATTTGGAATTGCTTGCTGTGGTTTTTGCTTTGAAGCTTTGGAGGCATCATCTTTTGGGAACTAAGTTTGAGCTCTTTACGGATCATCAGTCTTTCAGATATATATTCACCCAGAAGGATTTGAATCAGAGGAAGGTTAAGTGGCTTGAGTTCCTTGCTTCTTATGACATCGACATCAACTATACCCCTGGGAAAACTAATGTTGTTGCAGATGATTTGAGCCGGAAGAAGGCGATGTTGTGTTAGCTTGTTTTTTCTACTTCTCCACTTTTGGACCGTATCATTGCTAAGCAGGATAACGATGGGATGCTTAAGCTTATGAAGGAGAATGTTCGTAGCAGGGTTGGTGGTGGTAGTCATGATGGTAGTGGAGCTCAAATCGATGATAAAGGGATTTTGAGGATTAATAATCGGATTTGTGTCCCGGATGTCAATGGTTTGAGGCAAGAGTTAATTTAGGAAAATCATCGACCTAGACATTCTATTCATACAGATGTGACGAAGATGTATCATGATATGAAGAAGCATTATTGGTGGAAGGGTATGAAGAATGATATATCCATCTTTGTTAGTAGGTGTGTGACTTGTTTGCAAGTCAAGGCTGATCATCAGAAGACCCTTGGTTTATCACAGCATCTTAAGGTTCCCAATTGAAAATGGGAACAGGCTTCTATGGATTTTATTGATGGATTACCAAGGACTAAGAGGAGTAATGAGAGTATTTGGATTATTGTGGATAGATTGACTAAGTCAGCTCATTTCATTTCGGTCAAGTCTAACCGTTTTGCTTCTAGTTTGGCTGAGATTTATATGAGGGAGATTGTTCGTCTTCATGGTGTTCCTATCAGTATTTTTTGTGATAGGGTTCGCATCTTTACCAGTCAGATTTGGAAAGCTTGTCAGGAATCTTTGGGTACTCATCTAAATCTGAGCACGGCTTACCATCCACAACCGATGGTTAGACGGAAAGAGTGAATCAGATTCTAGAGGATCTTCTTCATGCTTGTGTTCTTGATTATGGAGGATCTTGGGAAGATCATCTCTATCTTGTTGAATTCACCTATAACAATAGCTATCAGGTATAATCTTAATCTTCTATTTACTCTTGTCTTAATCCTTTTTCTATCTCATTTCATCTTTGAATCTAGGCTACTATTGCAATGTCACCATTTGCTACTCTTTACGTATGATCTTGCAGATCTCAATCTTGTTGGATTGAATCTGGTAATCGTTTGGTTCTTGGTCCTGATATGATTCTAGAGGCTTTTGAGAGAGTTGAGGAGATTAAGAGGAAGATGAGGAGTGCTCAGGGTAGGCAGAAGAAGTAATATGATCGGCATAGGAGGAGTTTGGAGTTTTTTGTTGGTGATCAGGTTTTTCTTAAGGTCTCTCCCTAAAGAATGTGATTCGGTTTGGTCGGAAAGGGAAGCTTGCTCCTACGTTCATTGGTCCTTTCTGCATCTTAAAGATGGTTGTTCTTTAGCTTAACGCCTGGATTTGCCTAAGAAGCTGTCTGGAGTGCATAATGTGTTCCATGTTTCGCATCTTCGTTTGTATCTTCATGATCCATCTTTGATTGTCCAGTCTTCTTCTCTCGAGAGTTTGGATATTGAGCCAACCTTACAGTCGAGAGGAAGCTACTTCGTATTATCGATAGAGGTGCGAAGCAGCTGAGAAGAATATCTGTCAACCTGCTCAAAGTGCAGTGGAGTACTGATGATCAGGATTGTACTTGGTAGACGGAGGAGAGCATGCATGCTTCGAATCCGGAATTATTTATTCCAGGTACTGTTTGTTATTCTACTTGTCTTTCTTTGTTTCTGTATCTCGTTCCTTTTCGAGGATGAAAAGTTTTGAGTTGGGGAGAGTGTAACAACCCATAATTTATCAGATATTTTAAATAAAACTTATATAAAAACTTTGATTTTAAATCATTTAAAAATTGAAAATTTGGAATTTTATAATGTAATTTTGGGATTTGTTGAGAATTATTTTTCCATATATAATAAATAAAGATTTTTCAAAAATTTTAAATTTTGGTCAACTTTTGTCAAAGTTAACTTTCAATTGAAATTTTTAAATTTGAATTTTAAATTTCCATTCTCTTTCTTTGAAACTTGATTTGATTCAAATATTCTCTATGCTTTTCGTTTCGTCAAATTCTGATTTATCTTTTTAAATCTGCAATGTTTCAGCGTTTTACACGCAATTATTTCCTCTATTTTATTTTTCCTATTTTTATTTGGGTTTTGGACTAGATTTGGTTTAGGATTTGGCTTGTTTATTTTCAATGGGCTTGGCTAATGGGCTAATATTCCTAATAGACATCTCCTTGTCTATTCATTGTGAAGACATGCCTCTTGAGAAAATGTACGTACAAAAGTTTCTGGCCTCTCATCTCTTCCTCATTTCTGCCTTCTTCTTAGAAACTTTGCTGTAAGTTCTCTTCTCTCTTCTTCGATTTTTCATTTTGTTCCACCTCTTCTAATCAATTTCGGCATCCGCCTTGCCATAGCTGACCTCCTCCTTACCTTCACCAACATGATGATCCAATACTACCTCCTTTAGTTGACCCAACCTTTCACCATAGCCATGGCTGTGACCCCTTCTCCAAAAACACCAAATCCCCTTTCCAAAAACCCTAGCCGACACCATGCTTTTCCCTCCTCTCTTCCTAATTTCCTCGGCCACCATCACCACTTGGCTATTCGTGACCATTTCCCTCCCCTAGCCATGCCTAGTTGCCTTCAAACCATTATTGTCGTGCATATAAACCAAGTAGCCGAGCCCAAAGTGACCATAGCTGAACCCAAATGCATTTTTCCTTTGCCTTTTTGCCTTCCTATGCTTCGCCTCCTTGTGTTGCACAATGGCCGAGCCTTTGTACCATTTCCCAAGTCTATAGACCGAACTATTTCACTTTCCTATGGTTGAACCACTTGATCTAGCCTAGGGCTGAATCTACCTAACCCAAAGCCAACATGGCCAAGCCTATTTCCTGTGTGGCCGAGCCTATATGTCCCTTGACTACCCTATTGTTTTGTGTTTTATTTATTTTTCATGTATAAATAATTTTCTTATATAAATTTTATTTTGTTGCTTCTAAGATTTGGAATTGGGTTCTACTTCTCCTCGAGATTGATTCGTGCTTTGTCGTGCCTTTTCAGAAGTTGTCTTGTGTTTGAATTTTCATCTCTAGCCAAAGAAGGTGATTTTATCACTCTCGACTATGTACTTATATTCTAGTGAATCGATAACATATGAACTGTATTGACATGCATATGATGTTAATTATCTCATATATGCCCGTGACATGATGTTATATGATGTTATCACCTGATGTTACACCTGTTATCTCCTTATATTATATCTGTTTTATCACATGATATGATATGCTATGCTATTCTGTTCATTTTATGTTCTGTTTCTCACACTGCAAGTTCCCTCACTATGGGTTGAAAAGATACATACACGAACGGACTTTATAATAGGGACAAATCGTTATTGGCTGAAATGATAGGCTGAAGTGATATTTATTTTTATTTGACTTGGGATTGTGAGTTTGAAATGATAAAACCCATAATTTTATAAATTATGGATTGAAATAATACATATCCATACCACATGACCTAGGTTAGAAAATATTATACAGACCCGTAGTTGGTTTAAATAATTTTTCTAAATTTTTTTAAGTATTTTATATATGAAATTTTAACTTAAATTTGTTTTAAATGCTTTAAAAACTATATATGTATATATATTAGTTTCTATAAGTTAAAAGTTTATAAATCAATAAATGGTTTTTAAAATGTACTTAAGATTTCATTTATAATTTAATCTACCTTAATAATTCAATTAGATTTGATAATATGGTATTTTAAAATCTAACCTAGTAATATAATATTTTATTTATGAACTGGATATTTAAATAAATAAATAATAGTTTTCTTTATTTCAAAAATTTTGAATTTAGGTTAATAATGTACCATTGACCTAGTTTGAGAAAATACAGTTTTAATTGGATATTTTAGTAATAAATTTTATTTAATTAAAATCATAGTTTAAATTTATCCAAATAAATAATTTTGTATGATAAAATAGATTTTATATAATTACTATGACAAAAATTGAGGATATTAAGTTTAAGGATGTTATAATAGAATTTGTAGCATTTTTGAAATGCTATGCTACTTTAGGTTATGTTTTAAAAATGCTACCATTTCTAAAAATATAACATTTCGAAATGCTACTACATAAAAATGACATTTTCAAAGTGCTATGTTTTTCTAAATATTATATTTAAAAGAAATGCTATGGTTTCTAAATACCACATTTTTCAAAGTGTTACAACTAAGTGTATAAAATTTGAAACGTTACAAACTTTGGAAAATGAATATTATTTTGAAATAATGGTGACATTGGATTTAAATGGTTTGATATAGATATGTTTTGATTTGAAATGTAAATCATTTAAATTAATAACCATGGGTTATAATAACGTTTGGTTGTTAAAGAGACCAGGATCGAAAGTTATCATACTCTCTGTCAACTCTGAAAACCACTTTAACAACTGTGTACGCGGTGGAGATTACAGAATGAAGTAGGATGGTGGCGACGTTCTATATGCGGCATATACGTGGACCCGCCTCCCGTGAGTTGGCATAAGGTGGCTAAAACAAGAGCGATTCTTGGGCCAAGTGACGTAGCTCCTCCGATCGGACACTCCTTCGTATACCTTTCTACTGCTTTGTGATTGATTTGGTACGCACCTTTGATTTTTGGGAGTGTGGTTTGAGGTGGGCAGTTGCTGCGGCTATGCGTTACCACCAGCCCAGATGCGTAATTGGTATATCTACCCTGGCATTGCCTTGTTGTGCCATGTCACCTACTCTATCGAGACCACTACGAGTTTGTTTTGTACCATACCTATGGTGTGCCCTTTGACGAACGCCCAATACGTGGGAGATTACGGTACTGTATAGACTGTGGGAATATATAAAAATGTGTTAAGAGGGATATGGGTAACGCCCTAAGGCTATTTTAATAGTTTACTTTACTTTAGACATTACTACAATAGCGTATATTACTACATAATAGATAGTTTAACGGATCCTTAAAGGATGGGCGATCCTAAGAATCCCTTAAGTTAGTTGTGCATTTCAACTACAGTTCACTTGAGTTGATTTACATTTTATAAGTATGTATGTCCTGACTCGAGTGTTTTGTATTTTGCTTTACGCTCCGGTCAGCCTGAGTATCACAGCTTTGGATTCACCTTTTGGAGCTAGAGATTTGCTGGAGACTTATCTATCTATCTAGTATCTGTCTATTTCTATTTCAGTTATTTCATTTTAGACTTTGCTTATGTATTAGTGGACTTATGTATCTGGATTTCATATGGTACATGATTTTAGACTATGTATTTGTTTTGAGACTTTGTATGTAGTAGCTTCATGAACTACTATGGTTATTTATTTCTGTTGTGAGTTATTCTGATATTCGATGTCTGTGATTGGTTTTATTTGCCCCAAATTATATTAACAATCTGTTATTTTTAATTATTCAAGTTTGACATGTGTGGTTTTATTGTCAATTTGAATGGTCCAAAATAGTGGGTCGTTATAAGTACCGATATGTTAGATAATATTACATGCATTTCGTTTCAGGAGGAAATCTGGCACATCAATTACAAACTCAAAACTACTACACAGTGGCTATGTGGCCTTCAGAAACAGATATAAAATAAGAATAACACAAATCTGTCACAGATATCCATATCACTAAGGCGGAAACAGATATGAATATAACACATAGAAGTGAACATCAAAGTAGTGATCATACAAGGTCCACTACATCACAAAAGAATAGATGCAAGTGCTAGATTAAATAATATGTATAAATCAAGAGTCTTAATCTCGAATATATAAAAAAACTACTAAGCTAAAGTAGTTAGCCAAAAGCCAAGCGCTAGTCCCTACTAAGAAGTCATGTGGAAGTACATGAAACATATCAGTCTGACCCGAGTATTATTTAAGAAGAAAAATAATAAACGGATCAGTTTAGCTATAAAGGTCATACAAGACGAGATAGGATAATAGATATGACAAAAATATATGATAACAATAATGTCATACCGTGACAAGTATATATCCGATAATAATGAAAATCATACAACATCACATATTTCCTCAAATATCCAAAAAGAATATCGTATTTTTTAGCTTATTTACCAAACCTCAAATATTGGAAAAACATATCAATGCAAATCACAAAAAGTGGTGTAACACAAATTCCAGAAATCATCAATTAGAAATCCAAAAATCACAAAGATAGAGGCCTATCACAAATGGGAGCATGAAAACTCATCAACATGTGTATCACAAACAGAACGCGATTCCACGGTCGCTAACCATCAAATTTGAGCCGAGGCTCCATAAACGGTCCAAAGACCATAGGTCGTTACCCCACCAATTTGAACCGAAGCTCCACAAACGGGGTTTAGTCCTCCATGCAAACAAAGAGACATCCCACGTCGCTAGTCTAAATCACAAAATGATCATCATTGATCAAAAAGAAGTGTATGTTACACTAAGCTAGTAAATGTATGAGTTAGGCTTCATGTCCCATTACCACTGGCTTGACTTAAATATTTACAACAAATTGTAGACATCCACTCGAAAATAAGCGTAAATAACACGAAGCTAGTAAATAAATTAGTTAGGCTTCAT
This sequence comes from Allium cepa, assembly GCA_030765085.1. NCBI lineage: Eukaryota > Viridiplantae > Streptophyta > Magnoliopsida > Asparagales > Amaryllidaceae > Allium > Allium cepa. The sequence goes on along the minus strand of CM060931.1, from coordinate 877,724,293 downwards.
GTCCCATAACCACCGGCTTAACTTAAATATTTAAGAACATATTATAGATTTTCACTCGAAAATTGTCACGAGAATTCAACCGAACAAGTCGAAGAATTAACCGATGAAGTAAATGCATGTGTTTCATACCACTTGTTTTGCTAAGTTGTTTAATTAGATTTCTCATACGAATGAGGTAAAGTTTTTTATATACTAATAGATTGGAAAACATATTAAAAAAAGAGCTTTGCATTAAAACTAACATTGAAATCGTTTTTGTGAAAGAGTTTGAGTATTTACTGCTAGTACAGAAACCTTTGTATTTTAAAAGTGACAAATCACCGGAATGATTGTAAAAACAATCTATCACCCAAAATCCACATTCGACAACGTGAATTCAAACAATAAAAATAGATATCAAATCCAATCAAATGGATATTCCCAAAAATCCATAAATAAAAGCATCAAAGTCGATAATAATTGATAACAACTAATCGGATCAACAAAAATCGATAAAAATTGGAAATCCACTCAAAAACAGCCAAAATAGGAAAAATTGCACAGGACCAGACCTCTGGTTGGATTGGCCAGACGTCTGACCTGGGGTTTGGGAAATTTATTTTTCTTTTCCCCATTTTCTCTCTAATTTTAAAAGCTTCCCAGACATCTGGTTGGTTTGGACCAGACGTCTGGTCCAAGGCTCTGCCATTTTCCCCTGTCATATCTTCTTTTTTTCCTTATGGTGCCCTAACCAGACCTCTGAGTTCTACAACCAGATGTCTGGTTGCTTGTATTAGGCAACAGTTTGCCTAGGCCATTAATGGCCAAATCGGTTTGGAAGTGATGGGATGAGCGACGGAGGCTAGGGAATTATTCCAAGCAACAACCCAGCCTTATAGGTACTTCGATACAACATGTCCAAACATCCAAGATAGGATTTTTAATGATTTTGACTTTAAAATATCAAAATTGAAAAATTCAGCAAACCAATTCAAATCAAAAGCAATTGAACATGAAATAGATGTTAGGAATTCATACCTAACAACAACGAAAGCTATAGACATAGATGTGAGTTCAAGAACTCACCTTTAAAACTCAAACACAACTAATGAGAAGCTTTAAAACAAGGCAAGATCAATTCCTCTTCACTACACCTCTAGAATCTTCAATCTATTATCTAAGGTGATGTTTTTCCTAAGTTAGGTTGTAGGAAATTCTGAAAATTAAAGAGAGATTGAGATGGAGAAGATGAAGTGGATGCTTACCTAAGATTCTCTTTGATTTTAGAGCAAGAACTTGAATTTCCTAAGAAACCTAGGGCTTAGGAATTTTAATTATTCATCTTTTCCCCCATTCTTCCCTTTAGCTTGAGTGTGGGAAATGTTATGAATGAATGAAGAGGAGTGGAGTGGGAGTTATTAGGTAGAGGAGTTGGGATTACCTTGTTATGTAAGTGGGCTTAAACCAAAACCCAAAGCCCCAAATGAAAATATCAAAATTCTAATCAAATCCAAACACATCGATGTTTATACTCAAAAAGTCGCAAACGCCGTTTTGGACTCAATGCAAGTGGCCTCGAGTCCGAATTCGACCATTTACAAAAATTCATATTTCAGACTTGAAATTCAACTAACGATGCTATATCTAAATTAAACATTTAAATATATAATCATAAAATATGCAGGTTGTTACACTTATACCGTAAATGTTTGAACATTTAAACTTTGAATCCTTAACCCTTTAAATTGAAAGTGTTGAACATGGATTGATTTAAATTGAATTTTGGAATTTATGCTGATTAGAATCGATTTGTGAAATTTGAGGAAACTATTTTTATTATATAAAGTATTTTCAATGTGTAAACTATTTACTATATAAATTATTTTAATGTATAAACTGTTTTAATTTATAACTATTTTAATATGTATTATTTTCAACATCTAAACTATTTAAGTTGGAACTGTTATGATTACATAAGTGCTATGATTTCGAAAGTGTTATGATTTGATTTCAAAAGCGTTATGATTTCGAAAGTGTTATAATTTTGGAAGTGTTACAATTCTTGAAGTGAATATTATTTAGAGTGAATAATGATAGTAAATTGATATGGTTTTGAAATGGATATGATATTGTGATATTATGTATGAACTATTTGAAATGAAATGTCCATGGTGTGAAATAAGCGTTTGGTTGTTGAAGAGACCGGGATCAGATATTGTTATACTCTCTACCAATACCGAAAACCACTTTTATAACTGTGTACGTGGTAGAGATTCCATAATGAAGTAGGATGGTTTGGTGACGATTCTATATGGTGTTTACATGGCCCTGACTACCATGAATCAGCTTGATGTGGCTAAAACAGGAGCTATACCAAGCTAGTGGGGTCATTCCCCCAATCGCGCACATTTCTTCAATACCATTCTATTGCTTTTGTGATTGTATTAGGTGCACACTTTGAATTGGGAGTGTGTCATGAGGGGAGCGATAGTAGCTGCTATGCTTTACCACCATTCCGGGAGTGCAAATGGTATATCTACCCTTGCATTGCCCTGAGTTCCTTGTCCATGCCTTATCGCTCCTTTTATGAGTTTGTTTTGTACCGTACCTATGTGATGTCCTCTGGGTAAACCACAGATTTGGTGGAGCGTAAGACATTGTATAGACTATGGGAATATATAAAATGTGTTAAGGGGGATATGGGTAACGCCTGAACGCTATTTTAATAATTTTAATTTACTATAGACATATTATAATAGCGTATATTACTGCATAGAAGATAGTTTTACGGATCCTTAGAGGATGGGTATCCCAAACATCCTTTAAGTTAGTTGTATTTCAGTTGACATTTCACTTGAGTTGAATTTGTTAATATAAGAATATTAATCCTGACTCGAGTGTTTTGTGTTTTACTTTATGCTCGGGTCAGACTGAGTGTCACAACATTTGCGACTCACCTTTGGAGATTGGAGCTTCACTTGGAGATCCATCTATATCTATGCAGCATTCGGTAATTTTAGTTTATTCCAGTCATTTATGTTTAGACTCGTCAGTTGCTTATGTAATAGAGATTCATTTGTATCTGAGGTTCTGTTGCATTTTGTTCAGACTCTGATGTTTATAGTAGCTTCATGAACTTCTATTTATCTATTCCGTCGCTTATTGTTCTATTACTTTGTGTTTGTAATTCTATGACTAATTTATTTACTTTACATGTTAACTTTTGCCAAATATTAATTAACAATCTGTTGTTTTAAGCAATTCAAGGCTGACATGTGCGGATGTGAATAGTTCAATATACCGGGTCGTTACAGTTGGTATCAAATCCCTGGTTTAGGCAAAACATAGCATATGGTGTAAAATTAACTACAGAATCACCTTCATTCGAGCTTAAATCTCTTCCTCCTTGATTCGGATTTCCTTTGAATTTTGGAACATTCCTCATTTCTAAAACTCACTCTTGTCTTTTCTTGCTCGTGTTCTTCTTGATTCTGGAGCATCCTATAGCTCCACTTCAGCTGATCTCTATAATGAATTTGAGAACATCTTGCCACCTCAATTGGCAATTTCGTCCTTGTGTGTGTCTAATTCCATCGGTGGTCCCGCCAACCTTAGTATGATTTGTAAATGGGTGAAACTCCTTTACAACAAGCGTCAATTCATTGGAGATCTCTATGTCCTCGACGTTGATGTTGTTGTCTCTTGCAAAGCCCGAACCGTTTCTCTAGTAGACGGCTAGGGAAATTCTCTTGTGATCGAATGTTGAATGCCTCATGATTTTTGCAGGCAGTTTTATCTTTCCAGCATAATGATCTTGACTTCCCCTATAGGCAGGGATTATCTTGATCTTTTGGTAAAGTCACTTCTCTTTCCTTCAAGCTGGAAAATTTAATTTCCGCATCGATTTTATTCCTAGAATCTTGGTTGACCCGGTTAAGGTCGTTGCAATTAATATAAATGTACCCATCATTTCTTCCTTTGCAATTTATTTATCTTTTATCCTTGCGAGTTATCTTCATTATTAAAATTCTCGTTGATTAGGGTCTCCCTAAATTTAAACCTCTGTCCTTGTTCAATGATCCATTCTTGAATCATCGTATGAGGGAGTGTATATGTAATTAAAACTGTTTTGTATTGTGTTGTTTGAGTTGTTAAGTTTGAATTTTGGATTTCGTTCGATTCGTCTAGCTAACGCTATCGATAGGAATTCTAAAAAACTTGAACAGAGCAAACTGACGAAGTATTGTTTTCAAAAATTGGTAAATAAAATAATATAATATATGATTATATTATATATATAAGTATAATTTTAAAATTATATAGTTAAATGAATAGGTTGTTAGAAATGATAATAAGATGTTATCATTTATAGTTTGGTCAACATTTCTAAACCTTAAATACCGTTGAACAGTAAAATATGGTTTAAAATCTGATTTGAAAATGTAATGAATTTAAATTTAAGGATTAAATTCCGCAGTATTTCAAAATTTGGTCTTCAAAGTATTGAAATTATATTATTTGAAAGTATTTTCAAATGAAAATTTTTCTCATAGAAATTTTAAAGGAAGTGAGTCAGTACTCACCTATTTTGTCGTTGGAAAATAATTTCGATGATTGCTTCAGCACCATCAACATTCATTTATGAGTCCCAAAGTGGAGAGACCACATAGTAGCGTTGCTACACTTTTGTTTCGGAAAATGGATTTGATTTGAATTTCTCGAACATGATTTGATTTATATAATATATATGTATATATTTATTTCAAAATTGTTTAAAGTGAAACTAGAAATCAATCCTTAAATCCTGTGTTAACTTAGGGTTTTCAATTATTGAAGTAAATCAAAAATTGTGAAATATTTGAAGAGTTTAAAATTTAAATTGGAATTTAAAATAACTTGAAATAGTTGAACTAGGATAAAATTTATTTCGAATGCATTCTAATAAACATGTATAACTTACCTGAATTATTTAAAAAGTTGAAATGTTAAGATGAATTCGCATTTGAAGGTTATATAAAAGGAAAACTTAGACAATAGATTGTTCAAATTGATTTCTTTTGCTTAATAAAAATACTATAAATAACAAGTAAATTGGTATAGTGCTCAATTACATATGAAGCATTAATAAAACTTACCTAAAATATTCAAAAAGTTTAAATGTTAGTAAACTTCGTAATTGAAGGTTATACAAGAAAAATTTAGATGATAAAATTTATTGAACTAAAATTTTTCTTAATAGAAATATTGTAAATAAAGATAAATTTGTATAGTGTTCAATTACATTGGAATCATTAATAAAACTTACCTGGAAGGGGATTGAACGTAATCGAATAATATACAATATGCTATAAGAAATATGATGTCCAAAATTTGAATTTTGTTTAAAGAATTTAAAATAACTTTGATTGTTATAATGAATTTTATATATTTGATTGATGTTATAAGTAATATGAGTGAAATAAATTATATAATAAAAGAGAAGACTATATAAGCAGATAAATATGAACTTGAGAATATTTGAAATTGAATTTCAGTAGTATCAACTCAATTGAAGATATATAGATTTAAATAAACGATTTAAATCAAATAAATTTTGTTTTGAATTTTCTTTTGTAACAAATGTAATAAATTGAAATCAAATAAACTAAATGAAAACACATTGAATGAAATCAACAAAATGTAAATACAATGAATATTTATTGATTTAATAAAATGGATTGAAACCAAATTAGTTTAATATAAATCAATTTATATTGTTTTGAATTAATTGTTGTATTTTGTATTTCAATCTATCTTTTCCTTTCTGTTACTTCTATTCTCCTACCTCCTTCCTTTTCGGGAAGTTATGAATGGGGGAGAGTGTAACGACCCGTGAATTTTAACGGTTTTAATAACGTAATTAACTGAATTTTTGTGAAATTTTAAATAATTGAATTTGGAAATAAAATCTTGACATTTGAAATGCGTATATTTTAACATAGCAACTGGTAAATTTTTATTGGAAAATATGAAAGTAAATTCTATTGTGTGATTTTCAATTTCAATTTAAATCAGTTAATTCAATGAAAATAAATTATTTTCGAAACCTGAATATTTTTACATAATAAAAATGTAAACCATTTTATGAGTAAGACGTCATATTTCGTTTCGTCAAATTTGGACCGCTCTAGCTCCGTTTACCATATTTTCGGCGTTTTAGCAGCATTTTTGGCAGCGAATATCGACTTTTAACTGGATGATCATATCACTGATATCTGCATACCGATCTATTCGACTCGCCGTGCTGATCTCCACAGTATATTCATTCGTGCATTTCTAAATCTAGTAGGTGGTGGAATTGGCTAAAAAATTTGCTGTATCGGTGCCATATTTGGGCTTTTTAGTTTCCTATAACCTTTCATCGATCTACTGTATCCATCAATAGCCATCTACTTTATTTATTTCACAATTCAATATTCTGAATTTCTCCATCCCCTAGGTTTAATTCATAAGTGATGGTTCTCTTCTCTTGGTTACCGGTTGCTGTGCTTTTGAAAGGCACTTAGTTTTGGAAATTATATAATAACATATATTGTTTCAAGACAGCATCTTCATCATTTATTTACAAATAAACCGCTCGTTCATTTACTATTTTCTCAACCACTTATCCCATTTTTGTTCATTGCAAATTGAAAAAAAAAGGAATACGTATGAAAATTAGGTCGCCTACACACTTGATCTTCCTCCTGCTATTTTCCTTTTGCATGCATGTCACCCAAACTTTGGCCGCAACAACCCCTCTTTTTCCTTTCGACTATCGTGAAACCCATCACCCGATAGCAATTCGTTAGCCATGCTTCAATAGATTGGCTTCCTCCCTCTAGATCGATTGGTCTTCCTGTCACCACGACAAACCATGCCTCGCCCGTTCACTCCATGCTGCCACATCCCTATCAAAACCGAAGCCACCGCCTCCTCCGCCTCGAACAACTACCTATGCCATCCAGACCTTGCCCTCCTCCTCTGCTGTAGTAAGCATCCACCATAGCCGAAGCCTAACCCCATGCAACCGAAGGCAAGCATGCAACGCTGACCTAGCTACCATCGACAAGTGCAGTTTTTCCATTTGTTGGTATTGATATTATTTTCAATTTTTTTTTAGTTTTTTTACCGTATATATATTATTTCGGGTATATAATATATACTGCTTTCATACTGTCCTAAGTACATAATATTGATCTGTTTAATTATTGATTTTAGTTTATTACGTGTGAAAATTTAATGTTGATTTTAAATAAGTGATTGTAAAGATATTATTTTAATACCTATTGGTTTATGCATATGTATTTATATTAGTTCATTTGGGTATATATATGTTTATTGTATATAAGTTTAAAAGTGACCTGTTGTGTTTAGGTATATATATGTTTGTGTGTGTGTGTGCGCGTGTGTATGTGTGTTTATTGAAGCTGTATGTATTTTAGATTTTTGGTATTATATGTATACGTTTATAACAACAACAACAACAACAATAATAAATATAGTACATGTTTTTCAGTTTATTTTGCTGTGGCCGCCTTGTTATATATGTGTTTGTAATAAGAATGATTTTAGAATAGATTTTGTAATGATTTTTAAAACATATACAAATTTGGAAAAGAAATACATACATACGTACATATATATATATACGTGTATATATGAAAATTTTGAAAGGGGTGATATATTTGTTTATAACATATTGATTTTAAAATAGCATATATATATATATATATATATATATATATATATATATAGCTGTATATAATGTATAGGTTATATTAGTTATATACATCTGATCTAAGTTATATAAATAATATACAAATCTGTTTGGTTATATGTAAAAATTTATATAAGTTATATATAGTTGTTTGTTAATATATATAAGTTTATATAAGTGTATCTATGATCCGTCTGAGTGTTTTTGTGTGTGTATATATATATATTATAATAAAGTGAGTTATATTGGTTTTATAATATTGATTTTTAATATAATATGTATATAAGCATATATATTAGTGTGTGTATATATATACATACATACATATGAGCATATCCATGAGTGATTTTCATGACCTTAATCAAATCCAGTTTCATCATGCCTTGCTTTTGTCTCGCCGATGTCCAATTTGGTCGCAGTATCTTTTTGATTTGCTCATATCTGCATCTGTGTGCATGTCCGTATCATCTCCTGATTTCTCTAGCCTCGAAAGGTGAGCAATCACTCACGATTAACATTCTTATAGTTAGTAATTTTGATTTCACTTGAAATAACAATTAAATATGCTGTTAAATTTGAATTGCTAGTTATTTAATTGTTAAATATGATATGCTAGTATCTACAATTGTTCGCCAATGACGCCGGACACCATCACCTATTGTTTATTATATTTACATTTGTTACTAATGATATATGCCTGTTGTTGATATGTTATATTAGTACCATATTTGTTCTCACTCTACAAGTTCCCTGTTAATTTAGAATTCCCTATGGGTTGAAATGACACATACCCGAACAGTTTTGTAGAACAGGGGAAAATCGTTATGGGTTGAAATGATAAATCCAAGCGATTTTCATTGATTTTAAATTTTGGTTTTGCGGGTTGAAATGATATATACTCATAATTACGTAAATTGTGGATTGAAATGATAAATATTTGTATCACTTGACCTAGGATAGAAAATTTTATATGGACACCATTAGCCTATATTTCAAAATGATTTCCAAAGTTTGAAAGGAAAAATATAGGTTTTAATAAATATTGATTTAAGAAAATATAATGTGTATAAATGTTAGTTTTATATGTCTAAATTTATATATATTTTTTTCAAAATTATACATTTTGGAAATTTTAGATTTATAAGTTAGTTTTAAAAATATAAATTTTAAGATTTTACTTATAATTTTTTTTTTAAATAGATTTAATGTAAAATAGATTTAATAATAAGATTTAACTTAGTAAAATCAATTTAATTAGCATATATTATGTTTGGGTATTTATTTAAAATTTTATTTTAAAAATATATTTTGTAATAACTATAATAAATTAAGGTTTGGAAGATAAATTGAAATTGATTTGAAATTGTATTTGTTTAGGAATTATACTTAAATAAAATTAATGTGAAACTTATTGAATTTGAGATTTTAAAGATATCATTTTTATACTTGATTTTGATTTAAGGTGATTAAATCAATAAATTCAAATTTAAATAAAATGAAATGGGACATTTAGTTTTATTTAAATTTGTTATTTGAGATTTTATTTAAATGATAATTGGATTTATTAAGTGAATATTTAAAAACTAAATAATAGTAAAGTTAAATGTTGAAATGTGAATGAAACTTATATTGAAAATGTTTGAATATTTAAACTTTGAATCTTATTGGAATTGAAGAGACAATTCAAACCTGGATTTGAAATTTGACAAAGATTTAAATGGTTTATTAACAACTTGAATTGAATCCTTAACCCTTTAAATTGAAAGTGTTGAACAGGGATTGACTTAAATTGGATTTTGGAATTTAAGCTGATTTGAATCGATTTGTGAAATTTGAAGAAACTATTATTATTATATAAAGTATTTTCAATATACAAACTATTTTACGATATAAATTATTTTAACAGTAAACTATTTTTATTTATAACAATTTTAATATATACTATTTTCAACATTTAAACTATTTAAGTTAGAACAGTTATGATTAAGAAAGTGCTATGATTTCAAAAGTGTTATGGTTTCAAAATTTTATGATTTTAAAAGTGTTATGATTTCGAAAGTGTTATAATTTTGGAAGTGTTGCGATTTTGAAAGTGAATATTATTTGAAGTGAATAATGATATCGAATTGATATGGTTTTTGAAATGAATATGATATTTTGATATGAAGTATGAACTATTTGATATGAAATAACCACGGTGTGAAATAAGCGTTTGGTTGTTGAAGAGACCGGGATCGGATGTTGTCATACTCTCTGCCAATACCGAAAACCACTTTAACAACTATGTAGGTGAAGAGATTCCATAATGAAGTAGGATGGTTTAGTGACGATTCAATATGGTTTTTACATAGCCCTGACCCCCGTGAGTCATCTTGATGAGGCTAAAACATGAGTTATACTGGGCAAGTGGGGTCATTCAACCGATCGGGCACATTTCTTCGATACCATTCTATTGCTTTTGTGATTGTATTAGGTGCACACTTTGAATTGGGAGTGTGTCACGAGGCGAGCGATAGTAGCTGCTACGCGTTACCACCAGTCTGGGAGTGCAAATGGTATATCTACCCTTGCATTGCCTCGAGTGCCTTATCGCATGCCTTATTGCACCTTCTACGAGTTTGTTTTGTATCATACCTATGTGGTGTCCTCTGGGTAAACCACCGGTTTGGTGGAGCGTATGACACTGTATAGACTACGGGAATATATAAAATGTGTTACTAGGGATATGGGTAACACTTTAACGCTGTTTTAATACTTTTACTTTACTATTGTCATATTATAATAGCATATATTACTACATAGTAGATAGTTCCACGGATTCTTAGAGGATGGGTATCCCAAACATTCTTTAATTTACTTGTATTTCAGTTGACATTTAACTTAAGTTGAATTTATTAATATGAGAATGTTAATCCTGCCTCGAGTTGAATTTAACTTAAGTTGAATTTGGCTATGGATTTGTTGGATGGATATGGATTGTTGGATGTTAGTTGGATGATAGTTGTTTAATGGTTGGATTTGTTACTTATTGGTTACATTGCTGCATTGGCATATATAGTTGTTGTATTAGTATATATTGTATATTGATATTACTTTTCATATATACATGTTTCTTATTTGTTTGTTGAGTACTTAGTAGGTGCGAATGGTGCTTGCTTCGCATCTGGAGCTCGCTTTCGCGCTATATTAGTCGTACATGCTCGCTGATAATATATAAGATACATATCTCGGATTACATATGTACTTTTACATTTTTTCCTACGGGATGCCTCATCCTCGAAGACCAGATGTATATTTGTGATATATATATATATATTTTTATTTTTTTGTATCAAACCGCGCAAAGGAGGCTATGGAAATTTTTTTTGAAAATTTAAGGCGTTAGAAAATTTTGGAAAAATTGGAGAAAATTTTGATAATTAGAATTTTGATTTTGAGTTATAAATTGAAAGGATATTAGTTGGTTTTGAAAAGAAAACTAAGTATGAATTTGAAAACTTAGAAAAGTTTTTATAAGAAGTTTAAGTAAATGATTTTGGAAAAGTTAAAAGGGTTAAATGAATTTGATATCTAGTTTGAACGAATTGTTTTTTAGAAGTTAATGGATTTTGTGGCTTTTTCTTACTTGGTAATTTCAAGGACGAAATTCTTTTTTAAGTATGTGAGAATGTAACCACCCAGAATTTCAGTCACCTGAAATTCAATTATTTAATTGACATTCAATATTCACAAGTTAATTTTATAAGTTGAATAACTTATATTTCGAATATAAAGATTTAATTGGACAATTAACTGTTAATTTAATGTTGGAAATTGCAGAAATAATTGGAATTTGAATTTAATAAGAATAAAAATGATTTATAAATTTGAATTAAATTCTATTTGAATTAGAATAATATTAGTGAACTTTTGAAATTGATTTAAAAGTTAATTTATATATTTGAATATTTTAATATTTAATTTAACCTGTAAAAATTATCGTTTTTCACACTCTCGGATTTCGAAGAGACGAGTTTGATTGGATCCGTAATGTTACTTATTGTGGGATTTCAAATTTCGTGTCAATCGGATTTACGGTTTAGTCATGGCAAAACTAAAATGTGTAGAAATTTGTTGAAGTAAATTTTAGTTTTAAATAAGTCGACTCGAAAACCTATCTTTCAAATATGATCGAATTAGCACCCGATATGTATTCCATTGTGTTTGGAATAGGTGTAAAACATAATAAACACCAGGCCACACGCTTTGTTTTGAGTTCGAAATTTTTTGGATGAATAGTGTCGCAAAATTTTATATAAAAGGACCCCATTATCTTCAATTTTCAAAAAAAACCAATCTAAATAGAGTTAGCCACCGTTTTATATTTCAATGGCCATAATCATTCGATTTTTCTTCCTCATTTTTCTTCCAATCCATTAACCTATTCGAGAAATCTTCAGCTACAAAATGATAGAGTTAGTCGAGAGCTAGGTATCCAACGGTGATGACCTAATATGGAAAAGCAAATCGATGGAAAACCACGTGTAAAACCGGACCGTTCGTGCTTGATTTTCTAGGTCAGGGAGTGACTGAGCTCGATGTGCTCGCGGCTGTAGGTGGAGGCGAGGTGGAGCTTCGACGTGGTGGTCGTGGATCATAGTGTAGATGATCGATGTTGGCACGTAATTAAAAAAAGAATGGTGGCTAGGAGGGTTCATTGCGTACTTGATAACGATGAAGGAAAAAAACAAAATTCATAGCCAGATCTGTAGCTCCCAAAGTCAATGGCCAAGATTGATTCAAGTGAATAAAAATAAAATAAAGGTTGTAAATTATATTATATAAATTCGTATAAACTTTAAAATGTCATAACTTCTTCATACGAGGCCCTTTTTCAACGAAACAAATTGCATTGGGTCTGTATTGACAAGGACTACAATTTAGAGTTTGCCTAGAGTTGATTGGATCTAGTAAAAATTTTAGGTAAAATTAAACGCTCGTTTAATTTTATTCAGAATAAAACACTACAACTGCTATTGGAACCAAAGTGAGTACAACTCGCTCTTTCTGGCTCATTGATATTTCTATACAAGTGAGAATAATTTTATTATATGCCGATTGATGATTGTTTGGATGATATATGATATATTATCTATATATTGAATGGTATTTGGATATATTCCTGTCTATTGGAGTAGATGAGACCTTATATGTTCCCATGTATGAGCGGATGACCTTTTGTACGTGCGTCTGCCTCAAAGCAGACGTTGTACACAAATTCTAATATGTATATTTTTTATAGGTCACATGTTAGAGGGAACCAACTGGATTCCTTATCAGTATTGGTTTTATTTACATATATTGTTATATTTTCTGTTATCAGGTGATATATGATGACTTGGATGCCGTGATTGATGTATTGTTATTACAGGATTGGGCCTATTTTCGTTTTTTTTTAAAGTGAAGGGGTCTAATTTAAAAAGGATTTCCAAGTGATTTTTAAAATAGTTGTTTTGTTAATTTTTGAATTGTTAAGGAAACTAATTTATTTTAAATATATAAAATTTATAATTTTTATGTTATAAAAATTATGATTTTGGGAAATATAATCAGAATGTGATTTTTGGAATACGGAGATAACTATTTTGTAAAATCGATAAATTGAGAATTTTGAATAATTATAAATGGTTTATATGTATAGATTTATAAATTTGATATTTTATAAATAATAATAATGGGATAATAATGGGTTTTAAAAGTGTTAAAATGAAGTTATAAATGGATTTTATAAGTAAATAAGATTTATAAAATTGATGAAGTTATAAAATAAATGAATTAAGAGAACTAGAAGTAATTAACTTATAATTGGGATTTTGGCATGCAAATGAGATGTATATAGAATTGGTTAATAATGGAATTTAATAAATTGAAGTTTTATAAAATATAAATGTGAATGGAAATTATAAACATTGTTTTATAAATCCGAAATCAACTTATTTTGATAAGTTAAATATAGAAGCTTATTAAATGAATTATATCCACGATTTTGGACAATGCATAATAATTTAATAAATATGTAGAAGTAATGAATTTAGTAAAGGAGATATATCCATGATTTTGGACAATAGATAATGTTTTAAATTAAGTGAATGTTTTAGGAAAGTGAAAATGGAGATAAATTATTGAAGATGTTTTAAAATGTGTTAAGTATCAAAACCATATATTTCAACATTCATCATTGAAATAGACGTTTTCAAGAAATAAGAACTGATGGACTATAACACGGTTGTTATAGTACATGATTTTCGAGAGGAAATGTTTGTTATAGTATATGGGATTTATATATCTATCTAATTTTCAAATCTCTATACTAATGATTTGTGGTTGTCGTAACGATGTTTTACGCAACATTCGTTTTGACCCGAATAAATATGTTTAAGAGAATGTTTTCCTTAAAGAATAAAATATATACTTAAATCGTGATTTAAGTATATGTAACATTTTCTAAGTGTTGAAAATAAATTAATTTGTGAATTCACTTAATATTAAATAAGTATATGGAAATGTTTTCCAAATAGTAAAATGTTTAAATGGTTTAAGAATTAATCTTTTTAAAGATAATTTGAAACGAATGCTTGGAAAGTGATTTAATTAATAAAAGATTAATAAAAGGGCCTAGTGATTGCTTACCGTGCTAAATATTTGTTTGTTTTCTTTAATAGTTAAATAACCGATTATCAAATTTGGTCATTTTAGTTCCTCGACTTGATGTAGGAACTACTTAGTCGTACACTTAGTACGTAGCCATCTGTGTAGGCTTGATTGTCGTTTGTGTTAAGGATATTGATTCATGTAGTGTGGAGTGTTACTCTAATCTATCGAGCTTCCTTCTGGGCTAAAGGATAGCAAGTTGAAAGTTGGAAACGTGCTAAATCCATGAGACTTAGTTTCTGTGTGAGGTTGAGAAACGCTTTTGCATTGTTGGTGCGAAGAGACTAGGATCAGTTTATCCGAAAACCACTTTGGACCAACGTATATGCGTTCGATTGTGCCGATTGTGATGATATTGATATTCAGGATTTTCATAGTGGAGATTGCTTGTTGATCATTTAGGGTTAAAATCCCAATATACATCTAGTAGCAGTAGTCTATTCGTTATGAAATATCCAATGCAAGGACTATTCGCTACAAATCCTAGGGATTTCCCAACATGATGTGGTAGGAATGTACCTTCGGTTTGTTCTGTTCCTGGACAACTTGTATAGATGTTTATGTGACATTGCATTTCCAAAGATTACCTACATTGGTTTTCACAAACATACATCAGTGGTGGCGGAGAACGCAACTTCTCTTAGCTTAACACCCTCTTTGAGACATATGAGCTTAAGGGTTGTATTTTTGTGGAAGGCAATTAGTAGTCAACGGAAATGGCCATGTGGCACTCAAAGTGATGTGATATGTAAAGGGTAATCATTACCTCAGGCCTCATCAATCGAAAATGACCGAAACAGGTTAGATACAGCAGGGCTAAGTGGGTCACTCGTATTGGGATATGATCACCCTCTTTTAGACATATTTCTGCCCGCTATGACATTTGGGATGTAAACTAATGTGGTTTGTATGCTATGACGGCCCTCTAGAAAGGTCGGTAATGACCGAAGAATTACATATTCAGAACTACCTAGTAATAGAGGTAGGTCGGTCTTGTGTTGGTAGAGGAGCTTTGTGATGGTTTCTCGGGACATCCATCTAAAGGTGTATCCACCGGAAGTAGTCCCTTCACCTGGTCATTTGTATGGAAATCAAAACTCCACTATGTACTTACCATTTTGTTTGTAGAGCCTAGTATGCTAGAATTTAATAATGGCAACAATTTCGGCTATTTGAATATTATTTGTGCAATAGACACTATCATAATATAAGATGATTTGATATGAAATGTTATAGTTATCGTAAGGTAAAAACATGTCCGTGTTTATGGGTGGGTGTGTCTTACGAGATACCCTTGTTTTGAAAAGCAAAGTTTGGTAATTTAATAAATTCAGTTGAGTGTGTTTCTCACGCTGGTTTACCAGACTGATCCGGGCGTTCTTCCTTTTCAATGATCAGGTCAGACTGAGTATATTTACAGGTTCAGATCTGGTGCTTTTGGAGCTTCAGCAGGAGAGCTGGAGATCTTCATTTTCATATACACGTATCTATTTTGATTATCTGCTTTGCGCATGCTTTGTTGTTTATATTATCGACAATTGTGAGGACAAGTTATTTTAACTGTCCAGGATGATGATTAGTCATTTATCGTTGAACTCTGATTGATGCATGTATATGCAGTTTCTGTTTTGTAAAGATCATTGATATGATATTATATGATTTCCACTGCGATGCAAGATTTTGTATTGTTCTTTTTGGTTCTCTCTTTCTTCTCTTCTTTTCTTTCTTATGACTTTCCATCAGTTTGTGCTTTTTGGGTCAGACATGTGTGGATTATTGTCGATTCATAGGGTATCGGATTTGCAGTTCATCACAGTTACCATTGATTACACACTATTTCATTAATTAATAAAATATTTACATTTATTTCCTTATATTCAATTTATAACCAAGTATAACATTTAAATCTTTCCAATTAATTGGAATTTCAACAAAATTGTTAATAATTAACGTAAATTAACATTGTTACATTTCATTCTGTTTATTATTTTCATTAATAAATCACAAATTTTTATTTCTTCCAATATTAAATCACAAAATATTATTAAATTAACTATTTTTAATTATCAAAAATTATACGCCGTTACAGTTTCCAAAATAGTTAAACAAGAATGGACCATGAAAAATGAATTAGAATTCATAAAAGAAGTAGAAAGGGGTAATTGGAATTATAGACAAATGTATTGGACTATGGAAAATATTAAAGGGAATAAATCAAGAAATTCGAAAATTACAGAATTTGTTATAAATGGGTTAAGGATTTTACAATATAATTGTGAATAACTTTGAGAATAGAGAAATAATGGAATTTGTCTAAGTATTGAAAAATCACAATATGGGTATAAGAATTTGAGTTTTCTCAATTTTTGAAATATTGGAAGGGATTTGAATATATATATATATATATATATATATATATCTTATAAAGATATTTTGGAAATAAATTTGGGAAATTTATACGAAGGCCTAATGTCTGCTTATGGATGTTTATTGATAATTAAATAGCTGACTATCAATTTTGGTCAGTTTTGTTAATCATTTCCAAGAGACCAGGATCGGATTTAATTATCTAAAAACCACTTCGATCCGATTTGAGCATTATGAATGGATATCCAAACGATAGTGAAGATGGTGATTCAGTTTGTCCAGACCCAAGACAACTTGTATGAACTGATGCTATCAAAAATCATCATTGAAGGACGATAAGCATTCTTAGTAGAATTATTCTTGAAAGGTAACGTTAGCCTCAAACCTCATCAAGGAATGACTAAAACATGGGAGATGTAGCAAGGCTAAGTGGGTCGCACCAATTAGGGTACGTTATCACTTTTCTAGTTACCCTCGGAAATGTATATAAATTATGGATATAGTTGTGCATGAAAAAGGGAGCGCTCGATTTTTCTAAGGGTGGGAACACCCGGGTTGATAACATATTTGTTCTATCTAGATTAGGGGTAGACCGGTCTTGTGTAGCAGGGGATCCCGATGAGGTCCTCGGTACAATTTTCTAGAGGTGTACTAAGATGGGTGTTACCCAGTAGCCCAGCCATTGTATGAGATCCATTCTCCAGTATGAGCCTTTATGGTTTTGTTTGTAGAGCCTAGCATGTTGGAATTCAATTAATGTAACAATTTTGGCTATTTGAATAAGTATTTGTATCTAGACACTATTATAATATTACTGGATTTTCTATTAAATGTTTTGGTTATCGTAAGGGAAAAACCCATCGTGTTTATGTGTGATACGGTCTTACGAGATAACTTTTTTTTTCAAAGGGTTTTGAAAACTTTGATAATTCAAATTGAGTGTGCTCATGCTGGTTCTCCATACTGACTCAGGTGTTATTTTGTTACAATGCATGGGTCGATCGAGTATTACAGATTTAAGTTAAAATGCAATGAAGCTCAGGAGACAAGCTGGCTGACAGAGATGTATATTCATACTTGGTTATATTTCCGTTGTGTGAGTACAAGTTATTACAACTGTCCATTTTGAATTAGTGAAATTGATGTACTCTCATGATTTTATGTTTATTAAAAGATAAGTTTCCTTTTATAAAAAAAACTGTTATTATATGATTTTGTTCTGTTGCGATTATGAGATTCTGTATTATTGTTGTTCTATTTTCTTCTATCTCTTTCTTCTTCTTTACCCTAGCAATAGGCATTTTCAACACATGAATTTTCGGAATGTTATCCAGCAAACGTATTAATGTTGATTTTAGAGCGTCGAAAATCTCGCATCGCAACACAAAGCTTCGAAAGAACTTGAATTTGGCCTTTAAAACTTGGAAATAGGCTCAGCTATGAAGTATGGAGCTCGACATAGAAAGGTGAAGGTACTTCTAATCATCATCGAATTTCCAAAAATCAAACTTAAAAATGGTGATCTTCCAACGGACTTTGGATAAATTACTCATAGAATTTGTAATGCATTGAAAGGAATAGTTCATTAAAATTCTTTTCTCTACAATTTCATGAAAAGTGTCACTCAGTTTTTATTTGTTTAAAGGAAGATATGGTAGAAAGAAGAAGAGGTATTTTCGGACATGAAAATATCTGTTTGAAAATGAGTCTGAAAGAAATAAGATTTGGACATGGCTAAGCGAGAAAATTTTGATGTAGTAGTACACATGAAAGTTGTAGCCGCTGGAATTTTATAAAGTTTGAAATAAAGTAAACTTCCAATTAGATATGATATGATAATGATATCGTAAAATGAAGAGGAGGCAAAAATTGAAGAAATGGAAGGGATGTTTATAAGAAAGAAACAAAGTAAATTACCATAATTCCCTTGATCATTTACCCTCCACCTCCTCTTGCCACATCATCATGCCACCTCACCTACATGTACCTCAGCACACAAGCTTGTCCCCTTTCCCTTTGCTTAGCCAACAAGTTTTTAATACATGTTGCACTTATGTTTCCTTAAGTATCTTTTCATGTTAAACATTTATTTGAATTTTATTATTCACAAATGTCTCGTCGTTACCCACACACACGTACATATATAAATGTATATATATCATACATGTCCTATTTTAATTTATAAAGGTGTATGTATATATTTACACTAGAGTGCACAACGTTTTTGACAACTTTTAGTCGACGAAACGTCAAATATTCGGAAAACGTATTTCGGTCACATTTACTATTTTTCTTCGAACTATATAATTTTGTAAAAAATTTGGAAAACTATTTCACCATCATTATTTATTATATAAAAGTGTTTTACTTTAATTATAAAACCTATTAGTTGAATATTTAAAATTTATAAAACTATGAAATTTCGGATCGTTACAGTTCTTGAAGTAATTTGATCACCTCCATGAAATCCTACACAATTAGCAAAAGCACTTTAGCGATTTCATTTTGTATACCTATTATTATGTGATGTACACTCAGAGAGATCATAGCTACTTAGTTATTATATTTTCAACACTTAGGCATTATTATAATATACTGTATTTTCTGTAGAAATATTTGGTTGTCATAAGAAAAAGACCAATAAGTGTTTATATGTGGCATGGTCTTATGAAACATTTTTGTTCTATTTGAGGCGTGTTTCACAGGCTGGTTTACTAGACTGATCTAGGCATTATTTTTCTTATAATGCCTAGGTGAGACCGAACATATTTATACATCCAGTTTGGATGACTTGGAGCTTCAAGAGATGAGTTGGATGCCTCCAAGTCATATTCATGTATATATTATTTCCACTGCATTAGTTGTTTTATTTAATAGCATTTTTTAGGACAGATTGTTAAAATTATCTAGGTAGATATTTAGTGTATTGTGATTAATGTATGTATATCAAAATTATCTTTTGTAAAGATCTACTGTACATGATATATCAGTCGTCATGATGTGAGGTTCTGTTTTTCCTTTTCTTTCCTTTTATCCTAACAATTTATATTTCCGGCACTTGGATACTCGGCACGTGACTATCATGGATGTATTAATGTTGACTTTCGAAGGTCGAAAAGGCAAGTCATTGCAAACAACTTTTTTTGTTCTATTACCATTGCTTCTCAAAGTAAAAAATGATAAGTATAATGGCTTTATAGTTTATTTTTAGCATGTAACAAAAAAAAAGATTACTTGCAAAATATTTAGGAATGAAATGAATGGAAAAGTCATGGATGAAAAAAAAGTTTATTTGTATCCTCAAGGAAATAAATATAGCACAAAACAAACAAATATTTGAAATGAATGGAATACAAACCACTACAAGAAATTCAATAAAAATCATAAGAATAATTGTAAAGAATTTAAAAAGTGGTTTATAGTTTCAAAATCAAAGTTAAGAAACAAAAATTATGGCATTTATATTATGTTGGTGGATCCTTTTCAGGTGGTAGGTTGTCTATGCCTAAGTTTTGAGTTACATGAATTTTATGTTCCTATATCTTTGATTGTTACAATAAACACATTTAGTTGTTTACATATAATTATACTAAAACTTGTTTATTTTTTGTTTTTCGAAAAAGTTAACACTGGATTTCAACCTTTAAAATCACTCTATGAGATAAAGATTGTCAAATTTGACGTCATGAAATAACAACAACTAGAATTTATACATTGCGCTGTAATGACCCGATATTTTCAACCATTCGCATCCATTATAAGTGTATAGGTAGACACTCACGCCGGAATTGAATTGCTCAAAATACCACATTTTAAATAAAAATTTGGCAAATCTCAGAATATACAGTAAATAAAAATCACAGATCACAGACACAGAGTAATAATAATACAGCGGAAGTAAAAGAGATAGTAGTTCATGAAGCTACCATATAAATATATCAGAGTTACACAAGATACAACAAAAGAAATAAAGTACAAAAGAAGTCTCAATACATAGAAATCTACTGATACAAGAGCTGGAAAGGACCAACGGACTGAAAAGATAAAACTAGACATACAGATAATCTCCAGCGATTCCAATCTCCAGAAAGTGGTAATCCAAATCTGTGAATACTCAGGCTGACCCGAGCGTAAATAAAAATACAAACACTCGAGTCATGACATGCATACTTATACAATGTAAACCAACTCAAGTGAACTATAGGAAAAGTACATGTAACTTAGAAGATGCTTGGGACCGCCCATCCTCTAAGGATCTGTTAAACTATTTACTATGTAGTACATTGCGCTATATACAGTAGTTTCTAATCAGTAAAGTATAATCATATAAAAAATTGCGTTAAGTGGATGGTGACCCTTAACGCGGTCGGATCTTTAAACAAAAATCATAGTGGGCTCGATATAAGGAACATATGACAAGGCATGCGAGGCAATGCCAGGGTGGATACACCGTCTGCACTCCCGGACCGGTGGTGACGGCAAGCCAGGAGCTTCCGCCCACCTCGAGCAAAACCCGAATCAAAGTGGCTCCACCATATCGAATCACAAAAGTAATAGAATGGTTTCCGAAGAAGCATGCTCGATGAAAGGGTGCGTCCCTTTGTGTAGCCCGGTATAGCTATGTTTTAGTCATAATTAGGCCACCCATCAGCGTTCTCCTACTTCATTCCAGTAGCGTTCGCCAACCAACCTACTTCGTTCTGGAATCTCCACCGCGTACACGGTTGTCAAAGTGGTTTTCGGTATCGACAGAGAGTATGCCCATATCTGATCCCGGTCTCTTTGGCAACCAATCGTTATTATAACCCGTGTTTATAACTTTAAAACAATATTTTATGCTTCAAAATAAAATATCCTTTTCAATTCAAATCTTTATCAAAATAAAGATTAAATCATTTCCAAAACCATTACAATATATCAACATACCATATCTTTCAAATTCAAATATTTATCAAAATAAATATCAAGTCATTTCTAACCATTTCAATATATTAAATTATCATATCCTTTCAAAAACTCCTTTCGAATCAATTTAATATATTTAAAATATCATATCCTTTCAAAACTTCCTTTTAAATCATTTTATTATCAAAATATCATATCTTTCAAAACTCCATTTTTTAATCATTTTTAATATCAAAATATCATATCTTTCCAAAACTTCATTTCAAATCATTTTAATATATCAAAATATCATTTCAATGATAGTTTATACTTCAAAACCAAAATCATTTTATTTCAAAGCTTCGCTATCTCACATTTCATAAATCCAATATTATTTAAATAAACTCAAATAATATATATATTTTAAATATTCATCTATCAAATAACTTAAATAAGTCAACATATATCATTTCAAAATATCAAAATATTATTCAAAACATCATTCATTTTTAATTCATTTAAATACCATTTAAAACCATTTATTTTATTTAGAAATTAATCACCATTTCAAACTTACATTTCAAAGGAGTTTATATTTAAAGATTAAATCTTTTCGAAAAAAAGTCAATTCATTATATTTAATAGTTAAATATTTAATTTCCAAAAATTTAATTCTTATTCCAAATATTAATCTCATTAAAATTTAATAAAATAATAAAATTCAGTTTTCGTAGCACTTAAAAATGCTATGTAAAATTATAGTTTAAAACAGTTCATTTAACAAAATACAGCATTTACGTGCTGTAATAGATTTTCTTTAAATTTCAAATAAACTTTAAATGTTAATTTTAACCACTATAGCACTTACAATGTTCGATAATAGCCTTTATTTCAAATTAACTTTTTAGTTCATTAAACAACTACAGCATTTACAAAATGCTGTAATATCCTTTACATTACACTTCAAAAATGCTGTTAAATCAAATTCAGGGTTTAAATACAAATTTCAGCAATAGTTAATCTTTAATTTAAATCATTTAACTTATAAACATCATATAATTTCACATTTTAAAATCGTCATTCAACACTCTTATTTGTATGATTTTTATAAAGTTAAATCTTATCCAAAAATCAAATTTTAACATAATTTCTTATTTAAATTCAAGCATTAAGTTCCATTTCTTAAATTAAATTTTTAAATTAACAATTAGGTTTAAATTTATAAAATATAACTTATTTCCATAAATTTTACTTAATTAAAATTTCACCTTTTTTAAAACAAAATTTAAAATTTCACGTTTAAGTTATATTTCAAAATTTACTTAAACATTCATTTGTTTAACATTTTAACTTGTTCAAAAATACTATTATTTATAAAATCATTTAAAATACATTTTTAAATCAAAATATTTTTTTTTCTTACTTTACATAATTTCCTTTTTAAAACAAAACATAAATTCCAAAATTTACTTACAGTTCAAATTCTACTTTACCGTTTACTTAATTCATTATTTAATTTATAGAATATCACTAATATTTCTAAAAAATCATTTTAATTAAATTTAAATCAAAATATTATCAAAATATTATAAATTTTACATTTTAAAATATTTTAGAACGTTTTCAAAAATATTACATAAACCATGGGTCTGTATATAGTTTTCTAGCCAAGGTCAAGTGATACGGCTATATATCATTTCAATCCCCATTTTACAAAGAAAAACCGGGTTCTATCATTTCAAACCCACAGTCCCAAGTAAAATGAATGATTTTGGAAACCGCTCAGGCCTATCATTTCAGCCCATAATGTTTTTCCGCTATTCTAAAGTCCGTTCGGGTATGTATCATTTCAACCCATAGTGATTCTAGTCTACAGGGAACTTGCAATGGTGAAAACTGATATAAATGACAGAATAGCATGAAATAACAATAATATATGATATAACAAGTGTAATAACAGATGTGAACATCATATGATAGTAATATAGCAGATATAGCATGATGATAAACAGTTACAGATCAAATGGTGTCAGTTTATCAATTATATAAGTACATATTAGTCTGGTGAGATTTACTCACATTTATGGCTGAAGATTGCAATCCAAATGACACAACGGATTCCAAAAGGCATGATGACACAACAACAGGCTCAAGTCCGAAGAGATCCAAGCTTAGAACTTGTGTTGCAACCCAAAACAAAACAAAATAAAATTACAATTCAATACAACATTGAATTGAAACAACTTGTAAATAAAAGGAGATACGAATACACAGTCTTTTGCCTTGCTTTCTACATTTGATTGCACGGCCTAGGGTATGTTTTGACTCAGGTTTGGAAATGCTTTGCCTCAGGTTTGAACATAGGAAATGCATGGCATGAAGGCTAGACATGCGGAGGAAGTTACATGGTAGGAATGTGAAGGGGTTTAGGCAAAATATGTGGGTTTTTGGTCAACAAAAGGCTCAGCCATGTAGGGGTTTGGCTTGGCCATTCAAGTTCAGGTCTGGACAGATGTTGTAGTTGTATGTGGTGGTCAGGTCAGAGGTGGCGGCGGCGGCTAGAGGTGGTGGTGGTGGTGGAAAAAGAGGTGGTGAAGCAACAAGGCTCAAACTAGCATGTTTTCAAGGCATATGTTGTATATTTTTGGATTTAACCATCATGGTGGGTTTGACCATGGTTCAGATCTAAGGAGTAGGTGGTGATGATGACAGGGAAGAAGTGTAGGAGGTGGAGACCATGGCTATGGAGTGGAGGCCGAGCAAAAGAGTGGAGAGAACAAGGCAAAAGTACATAAGAAAATAGGAAGAAAAGGAAGAAAATAAGAGGAAGACATTACCCAAAATGTTTGAAGCCTTGAATAAAATGAAAGAATGGTTTCTTGAGTGAGAAATACGATGAAAGTCATGGCTAGAAAACTGAAAATGGGCAGCCAAAATGAATAAATGACATGGTTATGGCATTTGAAACGTTTTTGGACAACGAAACTTCTAGAAATGAAACGCCTTAAACTCTTCATGTTTCCATTTTCTAAAGGTCACATATAAATAAAAGTGAATCAGCAAATACTTGTAAAAACCGAAACCAAGTGAAATAATATGAAAATAAATAATAAAATTTAAAGAAAATAGAAAAAGAATAAAAGGAATTGCTTAAAAATTCAAAACAGGGTCCAGAAATTACATATAAATCACTACTAGTCTTGAAAAAATGTCCACTTCACTTTAAAAATATTATGGAGTGAAAATTTGAAATAAAATAATTTATTTATAATTTTTAAAATAAAATAAATAATTAAATTGGAGAAAAATAGAAAAAGAACTAAAGAAAATGTATAAAAATTGAAAACAGGGCATGGAAATTACAAGAAAAATACTACTAACTCTAGAAAAATTCCTACCTCACTTTATAATATTAAAAGACAAAATGTACATAACATAACATATTAAAATAAAATATGACAAATAAAATATAATTTATACAATTTAAAGTAACAAAATTGCAAAACAAACAAATTGCACACAATATTGAAATATACATAACTTTTACTGTTTAACTCCGTTTTCAACGAAACGAAAAGCAGTGTTCAGGTTATTTCATCTATTATCATAATAAAAGATAAAATTTAAGATTTTAAAAAAATTTAAATTTGAAGTTTAAAAGTCAAAGTTTGACTAGTTTGAACAGAAATTCACTTTTTAGTAAAATATTCAATTTATACAAGTTTGAAACTCTAATTCACATAAAAATCAACATTTATATTGAAAATAACATACTTATTCATTTGGAATAAATAAAATAATGTTTTTAAATCAAAATTTCAAAAAAAATAATCAAAATAAACAATTAAAATAATCACAAAATTCAGGGTTGTTACACTCTCCCCCACTCAAAACTTTTCGTCCCCGAAAAGGAATGAGGTACGGGAAAGCACAGAAAAAGATAGAGTGAAATAAGATTCAGATAAGATGACAAGAAGATTGAAATTATACCTGATAACTGTTGTTATAGGTGAGTTTGACAAGGTGGAGATGAACTTTCCAAGATTCTCCAAAATCAAGAACACAAGCATGTAAAATAGGTTCAAAATGAGTACCAAAGATTATCAATGATTATAGAAAAATTTCTAAACAGAAAGATTATAGAAAATGCCTATATCAGTCTATAGCAAGATAAGGATGATAAGGACAACCAAAAGATAGTTTGAAAAACAAAATAAGGAAATAAATTTGAAAGCATGGAAATTTCAACTTAAATAGAGAATAAATCTTTACACAAGTTAAATAAATCTTAACTATCTCAAATTTCATTATCTTATTATCCAATCATCTTAAATCAACAATTTTTTTTAAAACCATGGGTTTGAAAAATAATCAATTATTACACTCACAATGTACTTAATAAATTTTATTCTTCTTTATTCCTAATTAAAATTAAATTTATTCCTCTCAATATATTTATCACTTATGCTAAATATGCTTACACTTATTATAACTGCTTTCTTTAATTCTTAGTTTTTTAACATTATTTTATTGTAAGTTATTCAATTACCTTTTATTATATTTACCTCTGTTAATCATTTTATAATTAAAATTTAAGTGTATAACATTTATTATAACCACTCAAATTTTATTTATAAAATCGTTTTATATTGTATATTATCCAATTACATATTCAACTTCTGAAAATTAAGGTAAGTTATATTTGAATGCAATTGTATTACACAAATAAAACTTTCCAATTAAATCATTCCATCCTTGAATACTCATCCAAAATTTTGATTTTCTTTTTATAATTGAATTTGAGAATTAATTTTTCGATTTCTTCAAACCATTTAGAGATAAATAAATGTATGTACATAACTTATCAAATGAAATTTAAATCGTATGTCTATATATATTTTAAATCAAGTCATATTTTAGAAATTCAAATCAATTTGATTTCCCAAAACAAAGCAGTAGCAAGATTACAGGGTGCTCTCTTCATTTCGAAACTCGAAAATGAATGTCGATGATGCCGCGGTCATCACTGATGTTATTTTCCAGCGACAAAAAGAAGAGCACTAATTTTTTTAAACTTCTAAAATTCTTTGAAAACAAATTTCTATTCAAAAATACTTTAAATAATATAACATTTTAAAACTTTAAACACAAGGTTTGAAACTATCGGAAATTAAATTCTCAAATTTCTTGTTCTAAATTCATTTCAGTTCCCAAATCAATTTATAAACAACTATTTATAAATTCATTTATAGAACAATAAATGATAAATCAAGTATTATCACTTCAAATAATCAATTTAAATCAGTTTATTAAGTTCCATAAACTTACTAGTATATCAAAATTTATTTCATTAACCAAATTTTAAAATAATATTGTGTCAGTTTGTTCTGTCAAAGTGTTTTGGAAATCTTATCGATAACATTGATCAGAAGAATAGATCAGAAACCCAACTCAACATCAACAACTCAAACAACACAATATATATAAAAAAAAGATTTACAAGTACAATTAAAAATGTTTGAAGAAAGGTTGGAAACAAAAGACAAGATGATTAAATAACAAAATAGGGAGGTGGATAAGCTTAAATAAATCACGGGCAACCTTAACCGGGTCAATCGTGACTTAAAGAATAAGATGAATGTTGATTTTTCTGGGGTAAATCTACATTCGATCTCAAGAGTTAGAGTTTGGAATAAAAAAAGATATTAGCATCTAAACTAAGGATAGGTATAAATCTCTGGTGAATCGATGCTAATTGTAAAGGAGTTTCCTCTTTTTTCAATTCAATTTGAAATTGGCGTGACCGCCAACTCACTAAAAAGATCATTCGAAGCAGAGTTATGTATTACTCCAGAGTCAAAAGAAGATGAATAGTGAGGGATATGAATAGATTTCGGAACCGTAGAGAACGTTCCAAAATTCAAAGGAATTGAGTCAAAAAGGAAGAGATTCAAACTCAAATGAAAGTGATTCTGTAAATACATTCACTCCATATGCTGAGTTTTGCCTAAAGCTACCAAAGCTCTGATACCAACTGTAACAGCTCGATATTTTCAACCATTCGCATCCATTATAAGTGTATAGGTAGACACTCATGCCAGAACTGAATTGCTCAATATACCGCGTTGTAAATAAAAATTTGGAAAATCTCAGAATATACAGTAAATAAAAATCGCAGATCACAGACACAGAGTAATAATAATGCAGCGGAAGTCAAAGAGATAGTAGTTCATGAAGCTACTATATAAATATATCAGAGTTACATAAGATACAACAAAAGAAATAAAGTACAAAAGAAGTCTCAATACATAGAAATCTACTAATACAAGAGCTGGAAAGGACCAACAGACTGAAAAGATAAAACTAGACAAGCAGATAATCTCCAGTGCTTCCAATCTCCAGAAAGTGGAAATCCAAATCTGTGAATACTCAGGCTGACCCGAGCGTAAATAAAAATACAAACACTTGAGTCAGGACATGCATACTTATACAATGTAAACCAACTCAAGTGAACTGTTGTAAAAGTACATGTAACTTAGAAGATGCTTGGGACTGCCCATCCTCTAAGGATCCGTTAAACTATTTACTATGTAGTATATTGCGCTATATACAGCAGTGTCTAATCAGTAAAGTATAATCATATAGAAAATAGCATTAAGGGGATGGTGAACCTTAACGCGGTCGGATCTTTAAACCAAAATCGTAGTGGGCTCGGTATAAGGAACATATGACAAGGCACGCGAGGCAATGCCAGCTTGGATACACCGTTTGCACTCCTGGACCGGTGGTAACGGCAAGCCAGCAGCTTCCGCCCACCTCGAGCAATACCCCGAATCAAAGTGGCGCCACTATATCGAATCCCAAAAGTAATAGAATGGTTTTCGAAGAAGCATGCTCGATGAAAGGGTGCGACCCTTTGTGTAGCCCGGTATAACTCTTGTTTTAGTCATAATTAGGCCATCCATCAGCGTTCTCTTGCTTCATTCCAGTAGCGTTCGTCAACCAATCTACTTCGTTCTGGAATCCCCACCGCGTACACAGTTGTCAAAGTGGTTTTCGGTATCGACAGAGAGTATGCCCATATCCGATCCCCGTCTCTTTGCCAACAAATCGTTATTATAACCGTAGTTATAACTTTAAAACAATATTTTATACTTCAAAATAAAATATCCTTTTAGATTCAAATCTTTATCAAAATAAAGATTAAATCATTTCCAAAACCATTTCAATATATCAACATACCATATCTTTCAAATTCAATTATTTATCAAAATAAATATCAAGTCATTTCTAGCCATTTCAATATATTAAATTATCATATCCTTTCAAAAACTCCTTTCAAATCAATTTAATATGTTTAAAATATCATATCCGTTCAAAACTTCCTTTTAAATCATTTTATTATCAAAATATCATCTTTCAAAACTCCATTTTTAAATCATTTTCAACATCAAAATATCATATCTTTCCAAAACATCATTTCAAATCATTTTAATATATCAAAATATCATTTCAATGATAGTTTATACTTCAAAACCAAAACCATTTTATTTCAAAGCTTTAATATCTCACATTTCATAAATCCAATATTATTTAAATAAACTCAAATAATATATATATTTTAAATATTCATCTATCAAATAACTTAAATAAATCAACAAATACCATTTCAAAATATCAAAGTATTATTCAAAACATCATTCATTTTCAATTCATTTAATTACCATTTAAAACCATTCATTTTATTTCGAAATTAATCACAATTTCAAACTTACATTTCAAAGAGTTAATATTTAAAGATTAAATCTTTTTGGAAAAAAAGTCAATTCCTTATATTGAATAGTTAAATATTTAATTTCCAAAAATTTAAATCTTATTACAAAGATTAATCTCATTAAAATTTAATGAAATAATAAAATTCAGTTTCCGTAGCACTTAGAAATGCTACGTAAAGTTATAGTTTAAAACAGTTCATTTAACAAAATACAGCATTTAAGTGTTGTAATAGATTTTCTTTAAATTTCAAATAAACTTCAAATGTTAAGTTTAACCACTACAGCACTTACAGTGTGCTATAATAGCCTTTATTTCAAATTAACTTTTTAGTTCAGTTAAAACAACTACAGCATTTACAAAATGCTGTAGTATCCTTTACATTACACTTCAAAAATGCCGTTAAATCAAATTCAGGGTTTAAATACAAATTTCAGCAATATTAATTTTTAATTTAAATCATTTAACTTGTAAACCTCATATAATTTCACATTTTAAAATCATCATTTCAATACTCTTATTTTTATGATTTTTATAAAGTTAAATCTCATCCAAAAATCAAATTTTAACACAATTTCTTATTTAAATTCAAGCATTAAATTCCATTTCTTTAATTAAATTATTAAATTAACAATTAGGTTTAAATTTACAAAATATAACTTATTTCCATAAATTTTATTTAATTAAAATTTCACTTTTTTAAAAACAAAATTTAAAATTTCACATTTAAGTTATATTTCAAAATTTACTCAAACATTCATTTGTTTAACATTTTAACTTATTCAAAAATCATTATTATTTTTATAAAATCATTTAAAATACATTTCTAAATTAAAATATTATATTTTTCTTACTTTACATAATTTCCTTTTTAAAACAAAACATAAATTCCAAAATTTACTTATTGTTCAAATTCTACTTTACTATTTACTTAATTCATTATTTAATTTATAGAAAAACACTAATATTTCTAAAAAATCATTTTAATTAAATTTAAATCAAAATATTTTATA
This sequence comes from Allium cepa, assembly GCA_030765085.1. NCBI lineage: Eukaryota > Viridiplantae > Streptophyta > Magnoliopsida > Asparagales > Amaryllidaceae > Allium > Allium cepa. The sequence goes on along the minus strand of CM060931.1, from coordinate 877,693,849 downwards.
AATTTTACATTTTAAAATATTTTAAAACATTTTCAAAAATATTACATAAACCTCGGGTCTATATATAGTTTTCTAGCCTTGGTCAAGTGATACGGCTATATATCATTTCTATCCGCAGTTTACAAAGAAAAATGGGTCCTATCGTTTCAAACCCACAGTCCCACATAAAATGAATGATTTTGGAAACTAGTCTGGTGAGATTTACTCACATTTATGGCTGAAGATTGCAATCCAAATGACATAATGGATTCCAGAAGGCATGATGACACAACAATAGGCTCAATTCGGAAGAGACCCAAGCTTAGAACTTGTGTTGCAACCCAAAACAAAACAAAATAAATTTACAATTCAATACAACATTGAATTGAAACAACTTTGAAATAAAAGGAGATACGCATACACATTCTTTTGCCTTGCTTTCTACATTTGATTGCACGGCCTAGGGAATGTTTTGGCTCAGGTTTGGAAATGTTGTGGCTCAGGTTTGAACATAGGAAATGCATGGCACGAAGGCTAGACATGCGGAGGAAGTTACAAGGTAGGAATGTGAAGGGTTTAGGCAAAATAGGTGGGTTTTTGGTCAACAAAAGGCTCGGCCATGTAGGGGTTTGGCTTGGCCATTCAAGTTCAGGTCTGGATAGATGTTGTAGTGGTGTGTGGTGGTCTGGTCTGAGGTGGTGGTGGTAGCTAGAGGTGGTGGTGGTGGTGGAAAAGGAGGTGGTGAAGCAACAAGGCTCAAACTAGCATGTTTTCAAGGCATAGGTTGTATTTTTTTTCGATTTTAGCATCATGGTGGGTTCGACCATGGTTCAGATCTGAGGAGCAGGTGGCGATGATGACAGGGAAGTGGTGTAGGAGGTGGTGGCTATGGCTATGGAGTGGAGGCCGAGCAAAAGAGTGGAGAGAACAAGGCAAAAATACATAAGAAAATAGGAAGAAAAGGAAGAAAATAAGAGGAAGACATTACCCAAAATGTTTGAAGACATGAATAAAATGAAAGAATGGTTTCTTAAGTGAGAAATAGGATGAAAGCCACGGCTAGAAAACTGAAAATGGGCAACCAAAATGAATAAATGAGATGGTTATGGCATTTGAAATGTTTTTGGACAATGAAACGTCTAGATAAGAAACGCCTTAAACTCTTCACGTTTCCACATTCTAAAGGTCAAATAAAAATAAAAGTGAATCAAAATATACTTGTAAAAACCGAAACCAAGTGAAATAATATGAAAATAAATAATAAAATTTAAAGAAAATAGAAAACGAATAAAAGGAATTGCTTAAAAATTCAAAACAGTTTCCAGAAATTACATATAAATCACTACTAGCCTTGAAAAAATGTCCACTTCAATTTAAATATATTATGAAGTGAAAATTTGAAACAAAATAATTTATTTATCATTTTCAAAATAAAATAAATAATTAAATTAGAGAAAAATAAAAAAGAACTAAGAAAATGTATAAAAATTGAAAACAGGGCATGGAAATTACAAGAAAAATACTACTAACTCTAAAAAAATTCCTACCTCACTTTAAAATATTAAAAGACAAAATATACATAAAATAAAATATTAATACATATTAAAATAAAATATGACAAAGAAAATATAATTTATACAATTTAAAATAACCAAATTGCAGAATAAACAAATTGCACTCAATATTGAAATATACATAACTTTTACTGTTTAACTCCATTTTCAACGAAACGAAAAGCAGTGTTCAAGTTATATCATCTATTTTAACAATAAAAGATAAAATTTAAGATTTTAAAAATATTTAAATTTGAAGTTTAAAAGTCAAAGTTTGACTAGTTTGAACAGAAATTCACTTTTCAGTAAAATATTCAATTTATACAAGTTTGAAACTATAGTTCACATAAAAATCAACATTTATATTTAAAATAACATACTTATTCATTTTTAATAAATAAAATATAGTTTTTAAATCAAAATTTCAAATAAAATAATCAAAATAAACAATTAAAATAAATCACAAAATTCAGGGTTGTTACATTGCACTTTCTATGGTTTCCACATCACTTCAATTTATTATATTTTATTTGCATAGTTTTGGATACTAAAGGTCACCTCTAGATCCTTTATGTCCTTATTCTTCATTTAAATGTTCAACAACATAATTAACGTAAATGTAACATGCATATTTTGCTTCCTTATTGGCTATTTAAATATCGTAATTGGCTATAAATTATTTTAACATTCATTTAGTATTTATATAGCTCTAATAATATGTGTTTGTTTCAATTGATTGAATTTTACATATTTTTTTAGCGTGATGCATTGTTCTTCTTTATTAGATTTTTTTAAGTTTTCGTTTCAATGATTTTAATTTTACATGAACTATTATAATAACCAGTAATTTAGGACTTAAATATTTAATGACATGTAAGGAAAAATTAAAGATTGTGATTATCAGATTTCTAATCATATTCCATCATTTATAAAGACTATTTTGAAGAAAAATGTCATGATTAAACTTTTCGATATTTACACGTAAAAGGAATTATGGATTTAAAGGATGATAATTTGACAAATCCAAAATTTGACATGGATACGCATCCCATTCGAAGAATATAGCTCTTGATGTTTCGGCTAATGTTTTTGTAATATTATATTGAATGTATATTAAAAACATTTATTTCACTCTATTTGTATAAATATTGTTTTAGTTGTTTGTTCGTGGGAAAATAGTTAAATAAAATGACAACTTAATAATCATTCTTTTTTTAATATTGTACCTAAAATCATCATCTTGAAAAATCTTCTACTTAGAATTTTACATTTATACACACTATATGCTGCTATTTTTAACATGATTTTAAAAGAAATGAAACTTTGTCATCTCAAAATGTCATATTAATGAATTTAGTGTTTTATATAGAATTATTTTTAACATATAGTGTGCTTAGCATGGGTTTGAATAAGCAGAACAATACATACAATGGTTAATTTCTAGACTTTGTCAATAAAGAAAGGTACATATATATAAAGTTTATAAATGATATGTACATAGTTTAGAAAGAAAGTAAAAGCAAAGCCTGGAAAAAATAATCTATTAGACAAGAGAAATAAAGTCCATTGATTTATTTGTTTATTAAGATAAGAACAAACTTAAATCCCAAACTAAATACCCATTTTCATTAGATATCTCCATAGTGATAATAGAGTAAGTATTAAAGCGACAATTAATAAAAAATATTTTCATTCATCCGCCAAATTAACTAGCTTAAATAAAGTGGTAGCACAATAAATGTACATAATATTTTAATTTATCAAATTCACTTTGGGTGGCATTATATAAGTCGTGATATTTTTATCATCTTACATTAGAACACTCATTTTTTGTGAAATTCTACTACTTTGAAATTTCTGGCTTTGGAAGCATGGTTTCTTCCATGTTTCTCCTCTATTACATCATTTTTTATATTGAAGTTAATGTTCACCTTTTATAGCTTATTTTATTTTACTAATTTATGTACATATATGTGCTTAATTTTTTTTGTCTTACTTGTCAAAAAATGCAGAAATGAAATGAATTCCTCAATGGTAGTAGATGCGAGATTCGATAGATCACCAAGTCATAAACTTGAAGGGTTATGCTCTAATACCAAGAACTGTAAAGACGCAATTGGTGAGGAAGGCTCAAGTAGTAGTGTAGTGTAGTACCCCAAAGTAATAGTGCATGCATCTTTACAGGAACTATGGGTTATCCGGGTGGTGGTTAAGGCCGTCCAGGTGGCAGAACCAACCGCCAAGGGGGAGCACCAGACCATCCAGGAGGCTGTCCATGCATCCCACGAGGCGGACTAGGCCGCCAAGGACGCGGTCCTGGCCATATAGGTGGTGGTTTCGGTTGCCCAATAGGAATTGCTGCCCATCCTGGTACAGGAAAAGGTCATCTAGGTGGAGGTAAAGGTCATCTAGGTGGATGTCCCGGCCGTCCCGGAGGATTTCTTGGGCGTCTTGGAGGTGTTCGCAACCGTCCCATAGGTTTTCCCGGCCACCCTAGTAGTGGTCCCGACTGCCCTAGAGGCGGTCCCGGCTGCCCTAGAAGAAGTCCCGGGTCATCCAATTCGAGGTGCAAGCCTTCTATATGATGGTACAGATTATGTTGATTGTCCAAGTGATTTTCTTTTCGAGAAAGATTTAAAGGTTGAAGATTGAACATTTAGTCATGGTGAAACCGAGCTAAATAAGAGAGACCAGAATCAAAAGCGATCTTACCGATTTAAAAAGAAATTTATTTGTTGAATATAAGTGACTTATATTTGATGTTATTAACATAAAATAGTTTCCGCATCACTTAGATTGATGAACAAGAAATAATCAACAATTTATTATATTTGATTTACATAGTATTCGATACTAAAGGTCACCCCTAGATTCTTTACGTCCTTATTCTTCATTTAAATGTTCATCAACATAATTAACATAAATGTAACAAGCATATTTTGATTCCTTATGGCTATTTTAAATAAATAATTGACTATAAATTGTTTTAACATTCATTTAGGATTCATATAGCTCTAATAATTTGTGTTTGTTTAAATTAATCGAATTTTTACATATTTTGTTTAGATTGATATGTTGTTCTTCTTTAATAGAATTTCTAAATTTTCTTGTCAATGATTTTAGTTTTAGATGAACTATTATAATAACAAGTAATTTAGGACTTAAGCATCTAATGACATGTAAGAAAAAATTAAAGACTGTGATTATCAGTTATCTAATCATATTTCATTGTTTATGAAGATTATTTTCAAGAAAAATGTCATGATTAACTTTTGGATGTTTACAAGTAAAAGGATTTATGGATTTAAATGATGGTAATTTGACAAATCCAAAATCTGACATGGATACGCATCATATTCGAAGAAAATAGCTCTTGATGTTTCAACTAATATTTTTGCAACATTATATAGAAAGAATGTTAAAAACATTAATTTCACTCTATTTGTATAAATATTGTTTCAGTTGTTTGTTCATAGGAAAATAATTAAATAAAATGACAACTTAATATTCATTCTTTTTTTAATATTATACCTAAAATCGTCATCTTGAACATCTACTACTTAAATTTTACATTTATACACACTATATGCAGCTATTATTTAACTTCATTTTAAACGAAATGAAAATTCGTCATCTTAAAATGTCATATTAGTGAATTTAGTGTTTTATTTAGCATTATTTCTAACATATAGTGTGCTTAGCATGGGTTTGAACAAGCAGAACAATACATACAATAGTTAATTTCCACACTTTGTCAATAAAGAAAGGTAAATTATATATTAGATTTATAAATGATATGTATAATAGTCTAGGAAGGAAAATAAAAGCAAAATTTGGAAAAAAAACAATCTATTAGACATGAGAAATAAATTCCATTGATTTGTTTGTTTATTAAGATAAGAACAAACTTAAATGCAAGACTAAATACCGGTTTTCATTCGATATCTCCATATTGGTAATAGAGTAAGTATATAAAGCGACATTTAATATAAAATATTTTCATTCATTCACCTAATTAATTAGCTCAAATAAAGTGGTAGCACAATAAATGTACAAAATATTTTAATATATAAAATTCATTTGGGTGACATTATATAAGTTGTGATATGTTTATCATCTTACATTAGAACACTCTTTTTTTGTGAAATTCTACTACATAAAATTGTCTGCCTTTGGAAGCATGGTTTCTTATATGTTTCTCCTCCTTTATATCATTTTTATATCGGTATCAATGTTTATCTTTTCTAGATAATTTTATTTTTACTAATTTATGCACATATACGTGTTTAATTTTTTTGCCTTACTTGTTAAAAAATGCAGAAATGAATTCCTCAATGACAATAGATGCGAAATTCGATAGATCACCAAGTCATAAACTTGAAGGGCTATGCTCTAATGATACCAAGAATTATGAAGATGCAATTGGTGAGGAAGGCTCAAGCGGTAGTGTAGTACCCTCTAAGTAATAATGCAGCTTTTTAGGAATTACAGGTTTTCCTGGCAGTGGTAAATGCCATCCAGGTGGTAGTAAAGGCTATCCAGGTGGTGGTAAAGGCCGTCCAGGTGGCAGACCCAACTGCCCAAGAGGAGCTCCAGGCCGACCAGGAGGTGGTCCAGGCCCCCTAGAAGGCGGACCAGACCGCCCGGGAGGCGGTCCTGGCTATCTAGGCGGTGGTTTCGGTCGCCCAATAGGAATTGCTGGCCATCCTAGTAAAGGAAAAGGTCATCCAGGTGGAGGTCTCGGCCATCCCGGAGGATTTCCCGGTCGTCCTGGAGGTATTCCCAACTGTCTCGAAGGTTTTCCCGGCCGCTCCGGTGGCGGTCCCGGCTATCCTGGAGGCAGTCTCGGCCACATTGATAGGTCCCGGTCATCCACTTCGAGGTGCAAGCCTTCCACACGACGGTACAGTTTATGATGATTGTCCAAGTGATTTTCTTTCCAAGAAAGATTTAAAGGTTGAAGATTGAACTTTTAGTCATGGTGAAACCGAGATAAATAAGAGAGATCGGAATCAAAAGCGATCTTGCTGATCTAAAAGGAATTGATTTGCTGAATAAAATTGACTTATATTTGATGTTATTACCATAAAATGGATTCATAGTAAATGATCAAATTTTACATGCAAAAATATATTTTATTTCAGTATTTTGAGTGAAAAGCTTAATGTTTTCAAAGATATTACCTGAATAATGATGCATCATTATAAAAAATGTTAGAAATCTTGAAAATTTGATCCTTAACTCTGTCATTTTTGTACAAATGCATATATACAAACTATAAATGTGATTATTGAACTTCAAATTTTAATTATAAAATATTTATAAACATGGGTACAATTAGTAATTTCACTATGCTCATATTTTATCGAGGTGTTATTATATACACCCACCAATACGCTCACTAATGTCAAGTAAAGAATTACTAAAAAATTTCAAAAAATTCACTTTAAGCGCCCACCATTGTTGTTAATGCAAAAGAGTTTAGTTTTTACAAATTTTAATGTGAATCTCAATTTAAATTTACCTATCAATTCAGCAATTTCTTATTTATAACTCATCCTTGCCATATATACAACTTTTCTTGCTTAGAAGGAGATTTCAAATGAAATCATCTAACATTTAGTGTCATAAGACTCAATATTTACCAAAAGACTACAAATTCTAAACATGTACTGCAAAGCATCTATCTTGCACTCTGTAACACCCCACACCCCTTAATATACCCAAAAGGGCACATTAAAAGGCGTGGTGTGTTGTAACTATAACCGAAACTAACAGAGATTGAGATTCATAAGTCAAAAATGGGAAAAAACAGCGGAAACTAAAATAATAACTTAATTGAAACTTTCATAATTACTTCATAAATAAGTCAAATGCCAAATACCACATCCGTATCTCAAAACCCATCATGTCTTGTGAAATAAAAATTCATTGTCTCAAAATCTGAGTACATAATATCATTCACAATAAGCCAATACAAAAAAGAACTAAAGCTGAAATAAAAGAAATACATAGTAGAGAACTCCTCCAAGAAACCACCAAGCAATTACAATCTACTGACTTCTCCTTTGGTTGCCTATTGGGCGGTAAGGGGGAAGGGGAAAATAGAGGAGTGGGTCAGGCTAAAAATCTGGGGGTTGATAGTAACTACTAGAGTCTTTATGCAAGATAAAACTAATAGACTCTACAACAGTTCTAACATAAATAAGGATAATAAAAGAAATAAGAAAGAGATAAACTGAAAATAAGTACGATTAAATATAGCCCCATTTATAAGATAGGTTCACTTTGATTGCTTGCACTTGTCCTTGATTTCTGCTTTGATTATGCTGAATTCCCAATCCTGTAACTAGGATGCAACCCTAATTCTACCCTTTTTGATCGGCCTACTACTATATAGTACCTTTCTACGGATCAGCAATTATATAACTCTATACACAAAATGTTACTGTAGACCAGACGACATATATAACTCCCTACATAGAAGGCATTTATTTACTGTGGACCAAACACTATATATAACTACCTACACAGAATGTAACTGTAGACCAGACGACATATATAGTGTTAGTCCTTGAGAAGGATGGTTTTGATGAAAACAACGTTAGGACTTGTTATAAAATATAAATACTAACATTTTGGTTTAGATATATATGTACATGTAGGATATAAACATGCAGGTACCAAGAATGAAGATTGTACTGTAACATTCCTATTTTTAAATCAAATTTAAATTGGTAATTAATTTAATTTTTGAAGTTTAATTGTGAATTAATTTGGTATTTTCCAAACTAAATATATATTTGATTGTTTATTCATTTATAAATATAAATTGATTGTATATTAATTTTTGAGTTTGATATTTTAAAATAAATGTTTTGAATAATAAATTGGATTTGAAATCATTTTGTTTTCAATTAATAAAGATTTGATTTCCAATTTCATTAAATAGGCATTCTTATTTAAAAGTAATATTGTGAAATTGATATAAACAAATTTACAAAAGCTATTTAAAAAGTTGTATAAGAATATTAATAAAGGAAAATGTATTTAAATAAGAAGATATGTAGTATAGAGTTATATTTAAATATTGTTATTTTCAAGTGCTAAAAGTATAATTTGATTTAAAATCATTTTTCTTAAGGTTATTTAAAAAGTTATAAAAATTAATATATTCAAGCTTATATCTTTTTCTTTTAAAATTTGTAAAGGTATAACATATAAAATGAGATTTAACAAAAGATTTAAATTACTTTTTCTTTATATACTTGAAATATATATATATATATATATATATAGTACATATGTAAAGCTTAATATTAATATATCTTTTGAAAGTAAAAGTATAAAATATAATGTATGAGTGCAAATATAAAAAGGAATGTTTTGTAAAACATAATACTTAAAGATTTATATGAACATGTAAATATAACATGAAAGGGTTTAAAATAAATTATATAAAATTAATTAAAAGGAGGGGTTTAAACATAAAATTTAAATGTTTTAACATTTATAAGCCATGAGATTTGGAAATTAACAAGTGTTGAAATTTTAAACTGTGTGTTTACAGGTGTAAATATAATTAACAAGTGGCACATAAGTTTCTCCTTTGAAAATTTAATTTCAAAAATATGTTTTATAATTTTTTTTGATGAAATGAGAAAGCATGGTTATCATTTCAGTTCTAAAGAAAAAATCTTCACTCCTCAATTTTTTCTCAACTTCATATTTCTTTCATCATTTCAAATTTGGAAACCAAATCAAGATTAAAAACAAGAGATAGAAAACCAAATAACCTGAAAAACAAAAACCAGACTTCAGGCAATTCAAACAAAACTCTCAAACTAGAAAACCACAGCCTGGAAATAAAAGGAAAGTTCAACATTCAACTCAAACACAAAGCTTCAGAAAAAATATACTTCGAAGTAATACAAATCAAACTCAAGTGCTGGAATCAGATTCAAGAACGAATCAACTCAACAACGATCCAAATCTGAAGCATTTCAAAACAAACAACTTCAGTTTGCAAAGCTTGGAAGCTTTTTCAGAAATCAAATCAAAATAAAAGTAGCTTCAATCTGGAATAAAGGTCAAGATCAAGCAATTCCAGAAACAACTCAAGTTCAAGTGATTCAAAGATTTGGCAGAAGTAAAATGCAGGTTCAAATTAATTCTAGAATTTCAAAATACAGGCTCTTTTATCTGTTTCCATTTCTCAGGTGAGCAAACTCACTTATATTGGCATATTCTTTGATATTGTGATTGATGCTTAAATTATGTTTTGGAAATGTTGTTTGATATGTCTGTGCGTATATTAGTGCATGTCTGTTATACAGATATATGTATACGTGTTCCTGTGTTTACAGGCTAGAAACAAGAGTAAAAATCAAAATCACTATAATCAATCATTTATAAGTTTAGTTGTATAAATAAAAGATGTTTGAAATCACAAGGTAATTGTTTTTGAAAATGGTTTCCAATAAAACATTTGGTAATACTCTAGAAATTGCTAAATAGCAGTAGAATATAAAAATTGGTCCAAAATTACACATCTGGAATTTAAGTTTTAATTATATGAATGGGTTCGTGTTGCAAATCCATGAATTTAGATGTAAGTTTCAAGATTTTTAAGAATGAAATTAGCAAGCAATTTTGAGTTGATATATTAGATTCTCGCTTTCTCACATGAAAATTCTATTGAAGATATTATCTTTTGGAGATATTCTTTCAGCTATATTTTGTATCTCTAATGTATATTGATATTCATTGTACCATTGTGGTATAGAATGTTGTATAAATGATATTATTTATTTTCTTCCGCCGTGTTGTTATACTTAATATGTTATAAGCTCCGGTGAACCAGATTCGGCATTAGAATCTGTGGCATTCGAGTACAAGTGAAGTACGGGTGCCTATTTTCGAAGGTCGAGTCAGGGTCGTTACAGTGGTATAAGAGCTGAAGGTTGAAACTTTAGCTCAGGAGTATAACACCTTAGGTAACTCATTAGAGATAGGATGAAGTATACCCTAGAATGAGTACATCCCTAAGGTATTCGTCTGTATGCCTCTATAAATTCTCTTACTATCCACTGGTTGTGAGTATGAGTGTAAGAAGAGGATGAGGTATAGGACAGGGAAGTACCACTACAAATGGTCAATACCTGTAACAACAAGGAAGCAATTCTTCTCGACCTCCTTTGATTCAAGTTTCAATTCTTTGATGGCTTTGTGGCAACTACAGAAGGAGCTTTAGTATGATGACGGCCCTGCAAAATCGTTATAGATAAGTTTCTACTTCGTATTCTCTTCATTAAATTTCTATCAGCTTTTCGTTTTTAAATTTAACGAAATTGAAATTTTATCGAAAAAAATTAGTGAATTAAATATGAAGTTAAATATGAAAACTTGTATTGATAAAACGATTTCGGTCAAAACGAAATTTGAAATTTTATTGTAATATCTTGTGAGAATCAAAGTCCGAAGAGGAAAAAGTTGATGTATACTTTGGGGTATTCCAACCTAGATTGAGTATCCATTATTTGTTCTTTTGGGTCTCGATATATTCTACGAACGGTTAGTTATCTTTCGAACTAACCAATGCCCTGCAAATTCGTAGATCTGGTAACGCGAGTATCCTGTGAAGTATTGAATGGGTTGTTCTTGATTTTATTGTTGATATTTTGATTTGGTTAGCAGAATGCAGGATAGATGTTCAGTTTGATCTGGAAAGATATTTTCCTATCTTTCGTCTGTCCTTTGTTGTCTCCTTGGCAAATTTCGGGGACGAAATTTTCTTGGGGGGGAATCTATAACATTCCTGTTTTTAAATCAAATTTAAATTGGTAATTAATTTAATTTTTTAAGTTTAATTGTGAATTAATTTGGCATTTTCCAAATTAAATATATATTTGTTTTTTATTCATTTATAAATACAAATTGATTGTATATTAATTTTTGAGTTTGAAATTTTAAAATAAATGTTTTGAATAATAAATTGGTTTTGAAATCAATTTTTTTTCAATTAATAAAGATTTGTTTTCCAATTTCATTAAATAGGCATTTTGATTTAAAAGTAATATTGTGAAATTGATATAAACAAATTTACAAAAGCTATTTAAAATGTTGTATAAAAATATTAATAAAGGAAAATATATTTAAATAAGAAGATATGTAGTATAAAGTTATATTTAAATATTGTTATTTTCAAGTGTTAAAAGCATAATTTGATTTCAAATCATTTTTCTTAAGGTTATTTAAAAATTTATAAAAACTAATATAATCAAGCTTAAATCTTTTTCTTTTAAAAGTTGTAAAGGTATAACATATAAAATGAGATTTAATAAAAGATTTAAATTACTTTTTCTTTTATATACTTGAAATATATATATATGTGTGTGTGTGTGTGTGTGTGTGTGTTTAGTATATATGCAAAGCTTTGATATGAATATATCTTTTTAAAGTAAAAGTATAAAGTATAATGTATGAGTGCAAATATAAAAAGGAATCTTTTGTAAAACATAATACTTAATGACTTATACGAACATGTAAATATAAGATGAAAGGGATTTAAAATAAATTGTATAAAATTAATTAAAAAAGAGGTTTAAACATAAAATTTAAGTGTTTTAACATTTGTAAGCTATGAGATTTGGAAATTAACAAGTGTGAAATTTTTAAACTGTGTGTTTACAAGTGTAAATATAATTAACAAGTGGCACACAAGTTTCTCCTTTGAAAAATTAATTTCAACAATATGTTTTTAAAAAAATTAATGAAATGAGAAAACCTAGTTATCATTTCAGTTCTAAAGAAAAACTCTCACTCCTTAATTTTTCTTCAACTTCGTATTTCTTTCATCATTTCAAATCTGGAAACCAAATAAAGATTAAAAACAAGAGATAAAAAATCAAATAACCTGAAAGACAAAAACCAGGCTTCAGGCAATTCAAACAATTCTGTCAAACTAGAAAACCACAGCCTGGAAGTAAAAGGAAAGTTCAATATTCAACTCAAACATAAAGCTTCAGAAAAAATATACATCCAGATCATGCAAATCAAACTCAAGTGCTGTAATCTGATTCAAGAATAAATCAACTCAACAACAATTCAAATCTGATGCATTTCAAAGCAAACAACTTCAGTTTTCAAAGCCTGGAAGCTTTTTCTAAAATCAAATCAAAACGAAAGTAGCTTCAACCTAGAATAAGGGTCAAGATTTAGCAATTCTAGAAACAACTGAAGCTTCAAGTGATTCAAAGATTTGGCATAAGTAAAATGCAGATCCAAATTAATTCCAGAATTTCAAAATACAGGCTCTTTTCTCTGTTTCCATTTCTCAGGTGAGCAAACTCACTTATATTGGCCTATTTTCTTTGATATTGTGATTGATGCTTAAATTATGTTCTAGTAATGTTGTTTGATATGTCTGTGTGCTTGAATATATTAGTGCATGTCTGTTATACAGATATATGTATATATGTTCTTGTGTTTACAGGCTAGAAACAAGAGTAAAAATCAAAATCTCTGTAATCAATCATTTATAAGCTTAGTTGTATAAATAAAAGATGTTTGAAATCACAAGGTAATTTTTTTTTAAAAGTGGTTTCCAATAAAATCATTTCGTAATATTCTAGAAATTGCTAAATAGCAGTAGAATATAAAAATTGGTCCAAAATTACACATTTGGAATTTAAGTTTTACTTTTATGAATGGGTTCGTGTTGCAAATCCATGAATTTAGATCTAAGTTTCAAGATTTTTAAGAATAAAAGTAGCAAGCAATTTTGAGTTGATCAGAATGGATGTTAATGTTGATTGTCGTCGATCGGCAAGACTAGGTGGGTCGAGATTTCTGTTGAAGGTTGTCTGGGTGATAGGGATGCATTGAAAAATGTTAAATAATTTATCTAATGATCAAGGCAGTGGAGTGGGGTAGCTTTAGGGTTTTAGTCTGGGTTTTTGTCGAGCCAGATCTCATAGGAACTGCGTCCAAGTCAAGGCGATTCAAGTGATCTGACCCAGGGGAAAAGATTGATCGGTCATCATGGCACCTTGGGTCAAGATGGCGGAGTTACTGGTGGTTGGTGGCGATGGGTCGAAGGATTTTAGTCGACTGGGTTTTTGAGTTCTAGGTGATCGATAGGTTAAATTTCGATTTCAGGTTTGAATCATCGAACTGGGTGTCTTGGTTGGTTAAGAGTGATGTCGACAACTTGTCGAAGGCTACGGCGATGGTCGAAGGTTGATGTGTTGATCGTGCATGTGCACGCGGTCATGAATATATCTGGGTGGTTAAAATGTTGGGGAGGAAGACGAACACTCGGGTTCGTGCTCGAGTCTCACGCGAAAACAATTCGAAGCAGATGAAGATTGCGTATGGCCCTAGTTTTGCTCGGGGAAACCTAAGATTTGCTCGGGGTTCGAGTTTTGTGTGTAAAATAGTTTTAAGTTTAAATTTGTAATCAAGTTTTGTAAAGTTTAACTAAGTTTTTTATGAATTTTGTAAACAAATTCTTTCATACAATTCGTGTTGTTTTTGTATCAATTAAAGGTTTTAAATATAAATTATTTTAAAATTTATTAGATTTAAAAGGTGTTTAAATATATTTAAAAATAACCTTTAATGTTTAAAGAAATAAATTTAAGATGAAGGGACTGTCTTTGATTTGATTAAAGCCTTAAGTGATTACTTGATTTAAAATAATTAATGTTAGAAATTTTAAGGATAATTACTTAATCAAAGACTGATTAAAGTTAATTAAGTTCATAATTAAGAAAAATTAATTTATAGAAGAGTAAATAATATAAGTAATTAAAGGTAATTAATTACTTAAAGGTAATTACTTAGTCAAAAGTTATTAATGAACGGTAAAAGTTAATTAAGTAATTAGGGATAATTACTTATTATAATTAATTAAGGATAATTAATTAAATGGTATTTAATTAAGGGTTAATTAATTTGTTAAGGATAGTTAATTAAGGGCAATTAAATAATTCTTTAATAATTAAAGGTTGATTAATTCACTAATTAAGGTTAATTAATAAATAATTGAGGGATAATTAATTAACATAAATTGTAATTAGCTAATCAATCAGGATTAGGGATTTATCTGATTAAATTAATCAGATGAAACGTTAATCTTACTTATGGATGTTTGAATTGTATGAGCTGCTGTGAATTGTTTGATATCTCTACTATGTGATGTTGTGTGATATGAATTGTTTTAATTCAAGCCGTAACGAATGTAATTTATTATCTGTGATAAATGTATATTATTTATCTATGAATCTGTATATGGAAGATAAGCATCATAGATTATACCGCTTATCCATATTGATATGCTTGAATCTGTGGTGATTGATGATGTTGCACTATTGTGTGAAACCCCTGGACTACACCTTACAAACACAAATATGGATTGCACGAAAAAATTGGTTAAGTCATAGATTTTTGAAATGGTTTTAAAATTGAATTTTGAATCCAAGATAGTTTTGGAAATGGAATTGGGTTAAATATTAAAAGTTTTTGGAAAGGAATTTTAAAGGATAAAAGTTATTTTGAATAACTTGATAAGGTTTTGGAAACTAAAATAGTTTGATTTGAATTTAAATTCAAGATTTGAAATTGAATTCTATGTTTGGAAATTATAGTTTAAAAAGGTTATACAAGTTATAAATGTGTTTATATGCGTTTTAAACCATTCTAAAAGTATTGTTTTGGGAATTTGAACTTAACCCAAGGGCTTTAACTTGTGCAAACGAAATCGAATTTTTCCAAAATGAAAACTATTTGTTTTCAAATAATAATAGCTTTCAATAATGAAAGGATTTCCAATTTGTGTTGAAAAGATTTCAAATTGAAATGAAATTGTTTTGAAAGCTATGAATTAATCTTTGTGAAAGATTGTTGAACTTTGTTTTTAAATTGAAGAGGATTTTAATGGTGTATCTTTTATATAAAAGATTTGAATTGGAAATGGTTTTGAAAGCTATGAATTACATCTTTGATTTAAAGATTGGATGAGTCAATCCAATTTGAAAGGGAAATTGTTTTGAAAGAATATGAATGAACCTTTGTTAAAGATTAGTATACTTTTAAAATTGAAAAGGGATCTTAAAAATGTATCCTTTCTATAAAGGATTTGAAATGGAAATTGTTTTGAAATCTATGAATGAATCTTTGTGATAGATTGGTGAACATTGTGAAGTGAATCTTTTTGTTTAATGATTTGAAAATGGTAATTTTTTTAAACCATTTGAAGAAAAGGTTTGTGGATTCAAAAGTATGACTTAACTAAGATCCCATTATCCATATGTTTTTAAATATTGCGCTCATTATTCAGTTTAGCCGGGAGAGGACCTTGTGTCATATAACCCATTCTGAATAATGATACGACGATATGGATAGCATTTGAAGACCGGTGATGAACACCGGGTGTTTTCAAAAATGAAAGGATAACACGTCGAATGTCTCAACACTAAGTCGCGTCGGTATAAAGATCTCCATATGTGATGGGGAGTCCGATCAGTATTGGGAATTCCTGGAGTGCAAGGGCTTTTTTGGAAGTGCCTTCGGTTCTGTTCGAACCTAGAACAGACTTGTATGGATGTGTGTCTGACGTTACACTTTGAGATGTAAAGATGGTTTCTATCAAATACATTTCGGTTTGGTGGCGGAGATTTATTCCCTTAGCTTAACACCCTTTTCTAAGACGTACGAGCTCAGAGATTATGTAGTTGATGGTTACTAGTGATACATTCCCAATTTGGTAATGTGGCACACGAAGTGCTGCTGATCATTTGTTGATCGAAGCATGGCTTTTGTGAAAAGCGTAGCTTTGCGGACGTGACTTCGTTGAGCCTCACGACCCGAAAATGGTCGAAACAGGAATGCTGCAGCAAGGTTTTAGGGGTTGCGCCCTTAGGGTATGTCCATTTCCTTCTGGATAAAAAGTAGTATCATGGTACGGAACCTAGATATTTACTTATGCTGATTTTGAAAGTGGTATCATGGTATGGAGGCCACATACTTTGCTTTGTGGTTGTTGGTGTTGAGGCCTCGGATAAACGTCGATAACGACCGTGGATGGCTTACTTGAGGTGTTACTTCCGGGCTGGGGTAACCCAGCCTTGTGTTGGTAGGGAACCGTTTGGTTCTTGGGAGCGTCCCTCTAGAGGCATTTCATTTTAAGGAAGTTCCTTGGACTTACCATTTATTGGAAATCCAATCTCCAATACGATCCTTGTACGGTTTTAGTTGTAGAACCTGCCATTTAACATGGTAGCTATAGTAGGTATACTATAATGGTACATATGGTGGCTAAGATTAATATTATACTTTCGAAATGTTTTCTGCACTATGAACTAATAATAATATCAAATAATTTTCGCCTATCAAGCATTTTTGATCGTCATAAGGAGAAATCTCCTCCAAGTGTGCGCTTGCATTGTGTGTGTGGCGGAAAGCCTTATGGTAGTTTCATTTTCGAAAAAGCATTGCAGATTTCAACTTTAAAATCTTTTGTTGTTTGTTTTAAAGATAAAACTGTTTTGTTTGCTCATACAAGTCCCATGACTGACCCGGAGTTTATTGTTCCCTTCCTAAACTCTGGATGCCTACAATTTTCTACACGGGCAGTTTAGAGTTAGGGTTTTCAGATAATCAAATTATAGGTGTACATTTGATAGCATCTAGCCTTTGGATTTTGGCGATCGCATTCATGTCTGACCTTGCTTAATGCATCGATGATGGTGGTTCGAGCTTTTGGTTCAAGCTATCTTTGGTTTGGAGTTTTGGAGATGGAGTTGATATGTTAGATTCTCGCTTTCTCACTTGAAAATTCTATCGAAGATGTTATCTTTTGGCGATATTCTTTCCGCTATATCTTGTATCTCTAATGTATATTGATATTCATTGTACCATTGTTGTATCGAATGTTCTATAAACGATATTATTCACTTTCTTCCACTGTGTCGTCATACTTAATGTGTTATAAGCTCCGGCGAACTAGATTCGACATTTGAATCTGTGGCATTCGAGTACAAGTGAAGTAGGGGTGCCGATTTTCGAAGGTCGAGTCAGGGTCATTACAGTACAATATAGAGATTCAAGACTGAAGATTTCAAGATTGAAGACTCATGAGTACCAAGATATCAAGAGTTCAAGATTTCAATAGTACAAGATAAGTATTGAGTCTAGAATTATATTAAAACTTCTTGAAAGCACTGACATCTTTATTCGAAATTTATTCGTGGAATGGAATCCACTTCGAGCCTGTTAAAGGATGGAACCCAAGTGGGATGGAACCCACGACAATATCTAGTGGAACATATAGTAGACCTATTTTGATATCCACTAATTTTATAAAAAAAAATTCAAAAATATATCTCTTGTTATTGAAAATGTTTTCAAAACTTCCTTTTCAAAAAGACATCTCTCTTGGTTTTAAATATTTTAGCCTCAAAACTATTTTTCTCATTTTTAATATTTGATTTCAAAATTGTCCTTGATTTTAAACTATCTCTTGTTTTAAATATTTAGCTTTAAAATATTTATATATTCAGATTTTAAATCACTTTATAGATTAAAATTGTATATATTAAAAATTACTTTCTAAACTCTTTTATATGTTTAAACTGTATTCAAATATAATTACAAAGTTTATAAATTGTTTTGACAAATTATAGGAACCAATTTTAATAAGAAAATCAAAACATCATTTTTGCCATGAGCATGTCGATATACCCCTACCCTCCATGTCAACATTGTGTCCGTTATTTTCAAAAGTCAAATTTCAAAAGAAGTGTCTTTTTGTCGTTTCTCTTTGCGAACGGACATGACCGTTATTCTCCTATAAATACCAGACGTTCCAAACGAATTTCATATTGAATTTTATTCTTTTCTTCACTCCTTCTTCTCCACTCAAATATTTCTTAATATCTTAACAAAACACTGCCGAAATCCTAAGTGAATTAAACTTGATTATATCTTGTTTGATTCTCTGCCACTCTCTCTATAAGATCCTAATGCTATTCAGAGTTATAGGAATATTTGTAAATCAAACTATTGAGTAAAAGGTGCGGTTGAGCCTTGTAATCAAATGGGTATGATTGTTGCCCCAGAAATCAATTTGGTGTTCTTGTGGCCTGGTAAATCAAGAGATCTTGCCCCGAACTAGAATACAGGCGGGTGTACCTCGTGGCCTTGAAATTGAGGGTGCAATCCGGAGATTATTTTGAAAATAAATCCGTATAATTGTGCGGGACTGGATGTAGGGTAACTCCGAACTAGTATAAATTCCTGGTGTGCTATATCCTTTACTGCTTTTACTTATTATTTGCATCTGTGTCTTATTCTATGATTATATCTGTGTCTATGCATTGCATTTGTTGGTGATTAAATTACATAAGTTCAAAAAAGATTTATTAAATCCACGAAACACTCTTTATTCTAGCCTTAAGATCCGTAATCCACATTTCTCACATTTGGTATCATAGCAAGGTTTTCAAAGCTTTCGTAATCTGAATTTTGAAAAATTTTAAAACGGAAATTTTTTTGATAAAATTATCAACAATATTTTCATATGAATATGTCACAGAATCATCATAATATTTTTGTTAAAACTATATTTTGTTATTTTGAAAAGTTACTTGATTCTTTAAAAAGTTATGTTTTTTTGCAGGAGAAGAGTTATGTCTAATGACTGCTGGTTAAATGATACCAGATAATCATTCATCGATTAAGAAGAACAAATGGATATATAATGGCAATCAACAATGAAATGGGTACCTGATCAATACAAAACTTTTGGTTCTCATCTACAACTTAACTTGATACAATACTTCTCTCCATCTGCTTCGCAATGCCACTAGTTTCGTGCGAATCAATCAAGAAATGACCAAGTTATGGTCAAATGAAGTTTTGATGAATAAAGAGAAAACGAAAGAAAAACTATCAATGGTATTCTTCAAATTGCATCCAAAGGTTTGAGTATTTTATTCCCATTCCTTTTTCATATTGTAGTTCTTATTCTCACAGTCGTTTTGATGGGTGGATCATCAAATTCTAATCAAAATTGAATGAGAAATGACAGTTTGAAGTTTCCTATCCAAAACTAAAAACTATGTACGGAATTTCCTACATTTCCCTTACTATGCGGCCTTTTGCACCACAATAACCTCTAAATTCATCATCAAACTACTACTAGATCGTATCCCTTGCCTTTCTCTTCGATTTGCCACTGGTTTTATCCAATTTCGTTAAGAAATGAAGGAGATATGCCTTCTAGAAGTTTGATAGTAAATAGAAAAACAGGAAGAAGAAGAGGAATGTCCATGAAAAGTGGTGACTGTTGGCCTATTTATAGTGGTTGAAGTGTCCATTAATTCAAAATTCAAATTCAAAGTTTTGGCGCCAAGTTTGTCAATCTAATAAATCATCTGCATCTTTCTCATACGGCCTTCAAATTCAGCAAATGAACATACTACGCTGATAAGAAAAACGAACCCGTCGTAATAGAATAGATCTT
The DNA here is from genome assembly GCA_030765085.1 of Allium cepa. Classification (NCBI taxonomy): domain Eukaryota; kingdom Viridiplantae; phylum Streptophyta; class Magnoliopsida; order Asparagales; family Amaryllidaceae; genus Allium; species Allium cepa. The sequence goes on along the minus strand of CM060931.1, from coordinate 877,673,791 downwards.
GTCGTCAAATTCTGATAAATATAAATGTGTGGCTCACGGCAATGGAAGAACAACAAAGTTCGAAAGATGGAGGAGTGCAAAAAGTGGTACGCTTTACTTCTATTTCATCTTTATTGTTGCATTTAGGAATGTATAGTTATGCATTTAGTTAGGTATAGAAATTTATCTCTTTTATAAGTTTTGATATTTTTTGTCCATATATCGACACGGCATAGTATACTTATTTTTTTAAGTTTTTTAAAATGTGTTCCTTTCAAATAAAATCTTACTACTAATTTATTACAACTATACTAAGTAGAAAAGCATACTTTCATTCATAATTTCAAATTTTCTAATGTTATTTTTACTTCTCATACTCTATTTCTTTTAAGATACTAATTTTATGTCTTTAAGAAATTAATAGAATGAATTTAGAATGTTAGAATAAGGCTCTATTTATAGATTTCTTCAATTAACAAGATTGCACCACATCACATGACACTTGTCATATAAGTAGATAGTGACGTACATGCAAAATGACACGTGTCATTACACTTGTTCTATAATAAAAGCATTTCTACATGCATAATGCCAAGTGTCTTTACACATGCTTTTTTAATAATTTTTTATGTTTTTTTAAGTGATTTAGTTATATTAACTACTTTAAAAAATTGTGTCAAAAATCAATTATTTACATGTCAAAATCTAGTTGTAAAATTAGTGCAAAATCATGTTAAAAACAGGCCCGGAATTTTAGATTGCATTTCTAAAATGCTTCTTTTCTTTTGTAACGTATTGTAAGTACTGCAAATTCGTTTTTATAGCATTTCTGTGCTTTGAAACGCTGTAGAGTTTCAGAAACTTTGCACAGCATTTGGTAAATGCTACAGTTTCAGTTAGATAAAGTTTCGAATATATTTTACTGCAAATTTTTTTTATAGCATTCTATAAATGCTATCTTTCTTTATGAAACTTTAAACTATGTAAAAATGATATTTAAATTAAGTATTTTCTCTATTCTTTTTAGATTTAGTTTCTAAATTATATTAGAATATTTTATAATTAATTTCATGTTTAAATGTTTTCTAATAATTAATTAAAAAATTTAAAGTAGGAGGCCTTAATATAACACATGTTTATTTTAGCTTTTCAATCTTATTTATTTTATTTAATATTTCATTATGATATTTTTTAAATTTAAAAGATGTTTAAACATGTTTCTAAATATTTTAATCAATAATAATTTAGTATAAAAGTTTTAATTAGCAAGTTAAGTATTTTATAAATATGGAAGTTTGGATTCTTAAAAAAACAACCAAGTTAAAAAAAATTATTTTAAATAAATTAAATAAGTTGGCTATTAATTTTTATAAAAACCATAGTTGATCATATATATAGTTTAAATCCATATTTCTTAGCAATTTGATTTTGATATTGAGTTTGATTACTACCTTTCATGAATATGTTATAGTTTTAATATCATTTATTACCTTTAAACTTTTTTCTTTACTACTCTTTCAGTCCCATTCATTAGTTTCCTTAACCTAAGTCTAGTAATCGGTGTGTATTACCTTTGTTTGGTTGAAGTGATTTATAATATATAGTTTGATATATATATATATACATATATATATATATGCTTGTCAATTAGATATTACTTATCACTCGTGTTTATCTTATAATCTGGATGTCTCTTACAGTAGTATATATATCATCATATCATTCTGCATATTATTATTTTTTACTTCGTTATCATTTTTTTTCATATTACATGTCATTATGCATCCAATTTTATATCACATTTCATTGCATATTACTTCATAAATTATAGCGCATGAAATATCATAATCATTTGCATCACAAGTTGCACTTCATTTTGCATATTATCTCATGCTACATTGCATATGTCATACATTTCATACTGCATTACAGACTACATATTGCATATGTGTACACATAGCAAGTGTATTTTATTTAGGGGGAGTTTGTGTTATTGTCTTATAGTATAGGATTATTAGTTTTTTTAATTTTATTGGTATGTTTTCATTGACTTGTTTGACTAGATTGACTTGACTGACTTAATTAACTTGATTGACTGATTGACTTGTTTGACTTGATTGACTTGATCGATTTGTTTTTCTTGTTTGACATAATTGGATTTGATGTATGTATTGATTGGATTATCTGAAATATACTTATACATATTTATGTATTGAATTATTATAATATAATTAGATTAATGTCTTTCACATTCTATTTACCATACTTTGTTCTAGTATTAGTTTAAGGGGGAGTTTTATAGTTTTATGGTTTTCGGATGGTTTTTGTTGATGACAAAGGGGAGAAATATAAAATAGAGTAGTTAGAGTGGTTAGGCTTAAATTAAGGAGGAGCTTTAGTTTTAGGGGGAATTATAGTGAAGGTGAAGTATATTTTATAAACATAAGTTGTCATCGTCAAAAAGAGGGAGATTGTTAGTCCTTGAGAAGGATGGTTTTGATGACAACAACCTTAGGACTTATTGTGAAATATAAATACTAACATTATGGTTTAGATATATATATGTATATGTAGGATATAAACATGCAAGTATCAAGAATGAAGACTGTACGGTATGGAGATTCAAGACTGAAGATATTAAGATTGAAGACTCATGAGCATCAAGATATCAAAATTTTAAGATTTCAATAGTACAAGATAAGTATTGAATCTCGAATTATGTTAAAACTTCATGAAAGCACTGACATCTTTATTCGAAATTTATTCGTGGAATGGAATCCACTTCGATCATATTAAAGGGCTGGAACCCAAGTGGGATGGAACCCACAACAATAGCTAGTGGAACATATAGTGGTTCTATTTTGACATTGACTAATTTTATAAAAATGTTTTTCAAAAATATATCTCATGTGTTTTAAAATTGTCTTCGAAACTTCCTTTTCAAAAAGAAATATCTCTTGGTTTTAAATATTTTAGCCTCAAAACTATTTTTATCACTTTTAATATTTTATTTCAAAATTGTCCTTCATTTTAAACTATCTCTTATTTTAAATATTTAGCTTTAAATTTTTTATATATTCAGATTTTAAATCACTTTATAGATTAAGATTATTTATATTAAAAATTACTTTCTAAACTCTTTTACATGTTTAAACTATATTCAAATATATTTATAAAGTTTAGAAATTGTTTTGACAAATTATAGAAACCAATTTTAATAAGAAAATCAAAACATCATTTCTTCCTTGAGCATGTCGACATACCCCTATCCCCAATGTCGACATGGTGTCCGTTATTTTCAAAATTCAAATTTCAAAAGCAGTGTCTTTTCATCGTTTCTCTTCGCGAACGGACATGACCGTTATTCTCCTATAAATACCCAACTTTCCAAAAGAATTTCATACTGAATTTTATTCTTTTCTTCACATCTTCTTCTCCACTCAAATATTCCATAATATCTTAAGGAAACTCTGCCGAAATCCTAAGTGAATCAAACTTGATTATCTCTTGTTTGATTCTTTGCCTCTCTCTCCAAAAGATCCAAGTGTTATACAGAGTTATAGGATTATTTGTAAATCAAACTGTTGAGTAAAAGGTGCGGTTGGGACTTGAGATCGGTTGGGTGTGATTGTTGCCTCGATAATCAATTAGGTGATCTTGTGGCCTGGTAAATCAAGAGAGGTTGCCCCGGAGTCGAATACATGAGGGTGTACCTCGTGGCCTTGAAATCGAGGGTGTAATCTAGAAGATTATTTTGAAAAGAAATCCGTACAATTTTGTGGGACTGGATGTTGGGTAACTCCGAACCAGTATAAAATCCTGGGTATTCTTTCCTTTACTGCTTTTACTTATTATTTGCATCTGCGTCTGATTCTGTGATTATATATGTGTTTGTATATTGCATTTGTTGGTGATTAAATTATATATGTTTGAGAAAAGAATTTACTAAATCCACAAAACACTATTCACCCCCCTCTAGTGTTATTCTAGCCTTAAGATCCGTAATCCACATTTTTAACATATAGCTCCCAACACAGAAGGCAATGGTGTCTACGAAAGAAACCCAAACTAAGTGCTTGGAACTCATAGCCATTACAGAGCACACGAATGGAAGTCGCACACGTAACTGTGACCATGCCCACGCTATCTTTTCCACCACCTATTGAGTCTTCTTATTACCTCAAACTCCAGCATAAGCGTGCCCCTCATCCCACATCAGGCTAACGTGAGATCATCATGTGTCCATAAAAAATAGGAGAAATGCTGTTGGTACTGGGCTGTCATCCAAATAATATCTAGTTGCATCCCTTATCCAAATCCCTCATGATTTGGACTTCTAATTGACCAATTACTACAGTTTTGAGCATAAGTGTGCCCTCGTCTCACTTCAGGCTATTGTGGAACCACAGTTTTGTCTAATAGGAAATGCTATTTGGTATAGGTCCTACTTTCATTTTTTTCTTATTAACTTAGGTAAATTATTAAAAAAAAAAGCCTTTACTTTTTTCTTTACTATCCATGCTTATTAATTTCACCTTGGTCTTAAAGTTAGCCTTATTCTGTTCTTTTTTTATATTATAACCTATATTATAATCATGCTAATTACTTAACCCATGGTTGACGTGGAAATAGGCTTCTTTCATCTTTTACTCTTTTTAGTTTTAATTCTAAGGTATAATTGGGCCAATCTTTTTAATTCAGTCCAATTTACATCATAATTAGGCGTTAATTTATGTTTAGTTCCACCTACATTATAGTCTTTGAAATTTGCATCTTAGATTCCATTATTTTAGTTTTCTTACAATTTAATCCGTATTCGGGTTAATCCTATTCTAATCCATATGCAAAGAAGAAGGAATAAAATAAACTTGAAAATAGAAGAAAATCCCAAGCGTAGATAGAAGATGTAAATAACGTATAAATATTGTCCAAGTGGTTAATTGATTCGGCTTTGGTGCAAGAGGTCACAAGTTCGAAACTTGCTTTCGAACGCTTATTGACATGGGATATGTTGTCCCCATAATTTGTTGTATATAAAGTACCATTTCAAAAAAAAAAAAAAAAAAAAAAAAAAAAAAAGGTATAAATAACAGTAAATAAACTGAAATACTGTAAATAAACTTTAATAAACGTAAAAGCTATAATTAACAGAATTATTATTTAGTTAGTAAGATTTTCGATGGTTAATTTCCACATCACTTCGATTGATGAACAAGAAATAATCAACAATTTATTATATTTGATTTGTATAGTATTCGTTACTAAAGGTCACCCCTAGATTCTTTATTTAAATGTTCATAAGCATAATTAACATAAATGTAACATGCAAATTTTGATTCCTTATGGCTATTTTAAATACATAATTGACTATATATTGTTTTAACATTCATTTAGGATTCATATAGCTCTAATAATTTGTGTTTCTTTCAGTTAATCGATTTTTTACATAATTTGTTTACTGTGATGTATTGTTCTTCTTTAATAGAATTTTTTAAATTTGCTTGTCAATGATTTTAGTTTTACATGAACTATTATAATAACAAGTAATTTAGGACCTAAACATCTAATGACATGTAAGGAAAAATTAAAGACTGTGATTATCCGTTATATAATCATATTCCATCATTTATGAAGATTTTTTTAGGAAAAATGTCATTATTAACTTTTGGATATTTACAAGTAAAAGGATTTATGGATTTAAAGGACGGTAATTTGACAAATCCAAAATTTGACATGGCTAAGTATCATATTCGAAGAAAATAGCTCTTGATGTTTCAACTATTGTTTTTGAAATATTATATAAAAAGAATGTTAAAAGCATTTATTTCGCTCTATTAATATAAATGTTGTTTCGGTTGTTTGTTCATAGGTAAATAGTTAAATGAAATGACAACTTAATATTCAGTGTTTTTTTAATTGTATACCTAAAATCGTCTTCTTGAACATCTTCTACTTAAAATTTTACATTTATACACACTATATGCAGCGATTATTTAACTTGATTTTAAAAGATATGAAAGTTCATCGTCTCAAAATGTCGTATTAATGAATTTAGTGTTTTATTTAGCATTATTTTAAACAAATAGTGTGCTTAGCATGGGTTTGAACAAGCAGAACAATACATGAAATAGTTAATTTCTACACTTTGTCAATAAAGAAAGGTACATTATAAATTAAATTTATAAATAATATGTATATAGTCTAGGAAAGAAAATAAAAGCAAAATCTAGAAAAAATAGTCTATTAGACAGGAGAAATAAAGTCCATTGATTTGTTTGTTTATTAAGATAAGAACTAACTTAAATGCAAGACTAAATACTGATTTTAATTAGATATCTCCATATTGGTAATAGAGTAAGGATATAAAGCGACATTTAATATAAAATATTTTCATTCATTCACCTAATTAATTGGCTCAAATAAAGTGGTAGCACAATGAATGTACATAATATTTTAATTTGTAAAATTCATTTGGGTAACATTATATAAGTTGTGATATGTTTATCATCTTACATTAGAACACTCTTTTTGTTACGAAATTCTACTACTTAAAAATGTCTGGCTTTGGAAGCGTGGTTTCATCCATGTTTCTCCTCCTTTATATCATTTTTTATATTGGTATTAATGTTTACCTTTTCTAATTAATTTTATTTTACTAATTTATATATATATGTGCGTTTATTTTACTAAAAAGTGACTTATATTTGATGTTATTGCCATAAAATGGATTCATGGTAAATGATCAAATTTTATATGCAAAAAATATATTTTATTTCACTATTTTGAGTGAAAAGCTTGATGTTTTCAAAGATATTACCTAAATAATGATGGATCATTATAAAAAATATTGGAAATTTTGAAAATTTGATCCTTAACTCTGTCATTTTGGTACAAATGCACATATACAATCTATAAATGTGACTACTGAACTTCAAATTTTAAGCATAAAATATTTATAAATAAGGGTACAATTAGTAATTTCACTATGATCAGATTTTATCGAGGTGTTATTATATACACCCACCAATACGCTCACTAATGTCGATTAAAGAATTACTAATAAATCACTTTAAGCGCCCACCGTTGTTATTAATGCAAAAGATTTTAGTTTCTACAAATTTTAAAGTGAATCTCAACATAAATTTACCTATCAATTCAGTAATTGCTTGTTTATAACTCATCCATATCTGCAATTTTTATTGCTTGGAAGGACACTTTAAAATCATCTAACATCTTAGTATCGTAAGATTCAAAATTTACTAAATGACTACAAATTCTAAACATGTACATAAAAACATCTATCTTTCACTCTGTGACACCCCACACGTCTTAATATACCCAGAAGGAGAAAATAAAAGATGTGGTGCATTGTAGGTATAACTAAAACTAAGAGTGACTAATACTCATAAGACAAAAAAGGTAAAAACAGCGAAAACTAAAATAATAACTTAATTAAAACTTCCGTCGTTACTTCATAAATAAGTCAAATGCCAAATACAACATCCATATGTCAAAACCCATCATGTCCTATGAGATAAAAATTCATTGTCTCAAAATTAGAGTACATAATATCCTTCATAATAAGCAAGTACACAAAAAGAACAAAAGCTGAAGTAAAAGAAATACATAGTAGGGAGCTCCTCCAAGAAACCGCCAAGCAACAACAATCTACTGACTTCTCCTTTGATTGCCTATTGGGCGGTAGGGGGGAAGGGGAAAATAGAGGAGTGGGTCAGGCTAAAAGTCCGGTGGATGATAGTAATTACTAGAGTCTTTATGCAAGATAAAACTAATAGACTCTACAACAGTTCTAACATATATAAGGATAACAAAGGACATAGAGAAGAGATAAACTGAAAATAAGTACGATTAAATTTCACTCAATTTACAAGACAGGTTAACTTTGATTGCTTTCACTTGTCCTTTATTTCTGCTTTGATTATGCTGAATTCCTAATCCTGTAATTAGGATGTAACCTTAGTCCTACCATTTTTGATCGGCCTACTACTATATAGTACCTTTCTACGGACCATCAGCTATATAACTCTCCACACAAAATGTTAAAGTAGACTAGACAGCATATATAACTCCCTAAATAGAATGCATTTATTTACCGTTGACAAAACATTATATATACCTCCCTACACAGAATGTTACTGTGGACCATATGACATATATCGCTCTCTACATAGAAAGCAATGGTGTCTACGAAATCCACCCATACTAAGTGCTTGGAACTCATAGCTATTGTAGAGCACCCGAATGGAAGATGCACGTGTAACTACCGCTATGTCCATACTATCATTTGCTCCACCTATTGGGTCATCTTCTTACCTCAAACTTGAGCATAAGCATGCCCCTCATCCCACTTCAGGCTAACGTGAGATCAGCGTGTGTCCACAAAAAATAGGGAAAATGTTGTTCGTACTGGGCCGTCATCCAAACAATATCTAGTTGCGCCCCTTATCCAAATCCCTCGTGATTTAGACTTCTAATTGTCTAAGTACTACCATTTTGAGCATAAGCGTGCCCTCGTCTCACTTCAAGTTATTATGGGACCACCGTTTTTTCTAATAGGAAATGCTATTTTGTATAGATCCTAATTTCATTTTTGCTTATTAACTTAGGTAAATTATTTAAATAATCCTATACATTTTTCTCTACTATCTGTGCGTATTAATTTCGTCTAAGTCTTAAAAAAAGCTTTATTATGTTTTTTTTCTTATTATAACCTATGTTATAATCATGCTTTTTACAAAACCCAAGGTCTAATGTGGAAATAAGCTTCTTTCATCTTTTACTCTTTTAGTTATAATTCTAAGTTATAACTAGGCCAATCTTTTTAATTCAATCCAATTTACGTCATAATTAGGTGTAATTTAAGTCCAGTTCCATTTATATTACAGTCTTTGAAATTTACATCTTATATTTCGTTTTTTCAGTTTTCTTACAATTTAATCTGTATTCGCGTTAACCATATTCTAATCCATATGCAATGAAGAAGGAGGAATAAAACAAACTTGAAAATAGAAGAAAATCCAAAGCGTAGAAAGAAGATGTAAATAACGTATAAATAATAGTAAATAAACTGAAATACTGTAAATAAACTGTAAATAAAAGGAAAAGCTGTAATTAACAGAATTAAACTAAAATTATTGAAAGGAATATTTGAAAGGAAATAGATTGAAAATAGTTCTAAAATCTGTAGATAAACTACTTAAAAGACTATTGTAGTTCTACAACTATTGGAAACCCTACTTTTTTAAATCACTTAAAGAAATCTTTAAAATAATTACATTCAACCACCTGTGGTCCTTAGCACTTCCTTAGGTCTCCCCGGATCCACTTGAGGGTATAAATATATTTTTATTTAAAAGAATCTCTCCTCGGAAAATTATTACTTTTAGGGTTCCTGAAAAGATGAACCCAAGCGGAGAAAATCTAGAATGAGAAAAAGCGTTTGGCCTAGGGTCTTATTTATAGGGTTAGAAGTGGATCTCAAACCGTTGGACTTAGAGATTGAATAGGATGCAAACACGTCATTTGCTGAATTAGAGCCGTCGGATAGGAGCACGGACGTACGAGATGAGAGAAAAATCAACAAAACACGTCACCAATAGGCTCTGGAGTGTTCGAACGAATGAACGTTTGTTCCCTTGCCAAAAGGCAAGGCAGGTCGACAGGCGGTCGAACCTCCTTGCCCAAGTCGACCGGCTGGTAGACCTATGTTATATTTATTTTTTATTTTTTTGCTTCTCTGATTATTTCATTCTTTTCTCATCTTAACTTGGAAACTAACATTCTATATATAGAAATTGACCAGAAAATTACCACGGACACAATGGATGTGACGCCCCACCTCTATACCCACGCTAGCCAAGGACACTACAAAGTAATGCCATCAACTAACACGGAGAATAAGGCTGGTTGGGAGCGACCATCTATAGCCTTGCTCTAATTATCCATCAAATACGTCGACAATAATCATACCGAATAGATCGACATATCCAATGCATACTTAAAACAAAAGCATAGGTGGTTGGATCTATCAGAACAGAATATAATAACTCAAATGTAATATACATCACAGAACAGTAAATCATCATATACACATATACTGATACATTGCAGAGTATACAAAATAATACATGTCAAGTGGTATAGCAGACCACAATATACAGACGAGTTCACAAGAATAAATATCAGAGTTACAACATGATAAGACTACACAAAAGGTATGACAAAAAGAAGCTAGCGGAGTAGTCCATGCGGAAGCAAAATATGCTAAGTCCAAAAGCACCAAACCTGAAACAACTCGGTCTGACCCGAGTATAAAATACACGGGTCAGTCTAGCTAAACAAATCAGTTAGATAAACTGAACAACAATAAACCTGCAAGATTACAAAGCATAATAGATATCTCTAAAAGAGATAACACAATCATCTAACGAAAGATGAATCATATAGAACAAGCCTCATATCATCGGCAACATATAGAAACAAAGGATACAAATATCCCAAATCAAGCCAAAAAGGCAAATAACAAATACCAATAAGGTATACAAGTTCCGCAAGGTAAACGCTACGCATCATGCGGCTCATAATGACCAACACCGAAGGGCGATACCAAGGGAATATACATATCCATGAAACATCATAAAATTGCTCGAGCTCAGTACTGTATAAACAAGGATCCATGAGCCCGAAGACTCCAAACCCAATACCACCCATGCGGCTCATAACTACAAACATTGGAAGCGATACTAAAGGGCAACCCAATATCACCCATGCGGCTCATAACGACCAACATCGGAAGCAATACTAAAGGGCAACAAACCCGAAGGCACATACCCGAAGGCAACAAACCGTAGTGGCGAAGGTCAGAGACCCAGTACTGGACACCACTAACTGGCGGAATGTGTCACAACTCTCGAAAAGGAATCCGAAAAGTGTTAACGTATGTCCCATAACCACTCGTTCGCACTAAATGGTTTACTATCCGTCAGCCACTTTCACACTCAAAGCAGTACAAAGTTCATCTCATATCATCGGTAAACCAAACCCGAAGGTCAAAACGATCTATCGAATAGGTCGGGAATTAATCGGAAGGATAAACGCATAGATTCATGGTCCGTGTTTTCCCCAACCATTTAATCACCCTTCCACTTCGCTCGAAGTGCGAAATTGTGCGTGTGTTTAAATAGGATTTATAAATTGGAGAAACGAGCTTTTAATATGATTAGAAAGATTATTTTATAAAAACCCGTGGATGAAGTCAAAAATAAGTTATCAAAGTCAAAGAGGCAATAACAACCACTAAGAAGCAATTTGAATCGATAAAATTGGGAAAATAAATCAAAATATGCAAAACTAGGCAAAACAGGTAAAACATGAGCAGGTCGGTCGACCGGTTGCAGGGCTCGGTCGGCTGGCCAGATGCAGGAAATAAAAAAACTCGACATGAGCAGGTCGGTCGACCGGTTGCAGGGCTCAGTCGGCCGAATTGCATATTCCTGCAGTTTCTGCCCTTTTCTCCAATGAATTGCAATTTCTCCCAAAACGCGATCTTCCGAGCAATTGAGTTAAGGAGCCTTAGCCAATAGATACCCCAGCTCCATTAGCTCTCCGATTCGCAACCAAAAACATATTCAAACATCAAAGTTAGGATCTTTAAAGAATTGAACCCAAACACTAAAATTTTGGATATTCACCAATTCAATCCAAACCAAAAGCAAGTGCATATGAACAAGGTGTTAGGAATTCATACCCAACGTCAATGAAATCAAGAGAAGTAGATGTGAGTTCAAAACTCACCTTTAATCTCACAAACAAAGAAGATGAAGGAGCTAAAACACAAGGGGAAGACCAACTAATCACTACTTCAACCCAACAAGCTTCAATCTAAGAACAAACAAGTATTTTCCTAAGTTAGGTTTAGGAAAACTTTCTGAAATTGAAGGAGAAAGTGTTGGAGAAGAAGAAGAGAGACTTACCTATGGCTTCTCTATGATTTTGGAGCAATAAATCAAGTTACAAAGAAGAAACTAGGGCTTGCAATTTCTATTTCCTCTTCCCTTCCACCATTTTCAGTTTTACTTGAGAAATGAAAATGAAAGAAGATGAAATGAAGAGAAGGGGTTGAGTTAGGGTATTAGTTAAGCTAATGGGCTGAACCCAAACCCCAAACCCAATAGAAAAAGGTCAAAATTTCACTTACTCCAAACATATCAAAGATTATACTCAAAAAGATCGCAAACGCCATTTTGGAACCAATGGAAATGGTTTCAAGTCCCATTTCGGCCGTTTGCAAAAAGTAACATTTCTGACCAAAATCCGACTAACGATGCTATATTTAAATTAAACATTTAAATATAAAATAGTTAAATATGCAGGTTGTTACAGATCTCCCCTCCTTACAAAATTGCGTCCCCGCAATTCCTAGAGACGATATTCGTAACAACTACATACATGCAACATTCAAAAGAAAAAGGAAATAAGCTCGAGATGAAAAGACATACTCACCGTTCTCAAGCTAAGAAAGAAAACCCGGATAAGATCGCTCAATAAATTCTCTGGTTTCCCAAGTACAATCATTGGGATTAGCGGACCATTGAACTTTAACGAGCGGCACGTCCTTGTTCGGAAGGTGTCGCACCTCCGTGTCAAGCACGCGAATAGGTTGCTGTACAATAGATAAGTCCCGTGAGATCTCAAGCTCTTGCAAATCAGGAGAAGTAATAACAGAATCCGACTCGCGAAGACACTTCCGAAGTTGCGAGACGTGAAACATGTCATGAATGCCAGATAAATGAGCTGGAAGTGAAACTCTATAAGCCATAGGGCCAATACGTTCAGTAATAGAAAATGGTCCTATAAAGCCAGGAGCCAATTTCCCAGTCGTACTGAAACGCATAACCCCCTTCAAAGGAGAAACACGAATAAGAACAAGATCGCCAATCGAGAACTCGAGAGGCTTCCTACGGTTGTCCGCGTAGGATTTCTGGCAGCTCTGCGCCTCTTTCATTCTCAGCCGAATAAGATCAATCTTCTCGGAAGAATCACGAACAAAATCTGGACCAAGAATAAGCTTCTCCCCAGATTCCAACCAACAAGAAGGTGATCAACATGGTCTTCCGTATAAGGCTTCGAAAGGAGCCATACCGATACTAGATTGAAAACTATTGTTGTAGGAGAACTCTACAAGAGGTAGATGATCCTCCCAACTACCACCGAAATCAAAAATACAAATACGGAGAAGATCTTCCAAGATATGATTCACCCGTTCAGTCTGTCCATCAGACTGCGGATGATAAGCTGTAGAAAAATTAAGCTTTGTTCCCAAAGCTTGCTGAAGACTCTTCCAAAAATGACTCGTGAATAAAGGATCACGGTCACTTACAATAGAACTAGGAACACCGTGAAATCTCACGATTTCCTTGACATATAACTTAGCCAAAAGCGAAGCAGTCCTATTAGACTTAATAGGGACAAAATGAGCAGACTTGGTGAGGCGATCAACAATAACCAAATGCTAGAATGGCCAGACCTCGAACGAGGTAGGCCATCTATGAAATCCATAGAAATCTGATCCCATTTCCACAACGGAATCTCAAGAGGCTGAAGAAGATCCGAAGGACGCTGATGCTCGGCTTTAAAACGCTGACAAGTTATGCAATTGCTCACATAACTCGCCACATCGCGCTTCATGCCTTCCCAATAATAAAGACGACGCATATCGGCATACATCTTACTACTACCGGGATGAATGGTATACTTAGAACGGTGACAGTCATCAAGAATGTCAAGCCTAAGTGCAAGATCAGAAGGCACAAAAAGACGGTTCTTCTTACGAAGACACCCATGAGAATCAATGCTGAAATCTTACAACGCCTCATCACAAGATCCAGACTCACAAAGCTGAATAAGATGCAACAACTCAGGATCACGCCGCTGACCATCGGCAATACGATCCAATAAAATAGGTCGAGCTCCCAAACTAAATAATAGAATAGGAGAATCAGAAGATGAACCTCGATCACGAATTTCACAAAAAGATAGAGTCTCAAGAACATCCCATTCGGCAAACATCATAGAAATAACAACCGAATGTTTGCGACTAAGCGCATCTGCAACACGATTACCCTTACCAGGGGTATACTGGATATCAAAGTCATAAGAAGCAAGAAACTCGAGCCAACGTTGTTGTCTCATATTGAGTTCCTTCTGAGTGAACAAATACTTCAAAGATTTATGATCGGTATAGAGAATGAAGCGCTCGCCCAATAAATAATGTCGCCAAATCTTCAAGGCAAAGACAATGGCGGCAAGATCAAGATCATGAGTGGCATAGCGAACTTCATTCGGACGCAGTTGCCTAGAAGCATAAGCAACTACCCGATCCTTCTGCATAAGAACAACACCGAGACCACTACCACAAGCATCGGTGTAGACAACAAGATCATGATTCCCTTCGGGAACCACAAGGATAGGAGCATTAGTGAGAAGTTCCTTCAATGTCAAAAAGGAAGCTTCACACTTGTCGGACCAAATAAAACGAATTCCTTTCCGAGTAAGGCAAGTGAGAGGAAGCACAACACGGGAAAAGTTCTTAATGAACCGACGGTAATAACCCGCCAATCCAAGGAAACTACGAATCTCATGAATATTTTCAGGCCTCTTCCAATTCTGGATGGCTTCGATCTTTGAGGGATCGACAGAAATGCCATCGGAAGATACAACATGGCCTAAGAACTTAACCTTATTCTCCCAAAAGTGGCACTTGGAGAATTTGGCTCTAAGCTGATGACGACGAAGAGTACGCAAGACAATTCTCAAGTGATTAGCATGCTCAGCTTCAGACTTAGAATAAATAAGGATATCATCAATGAACGCAAGAACGAACTTATCGAGGTATTCCCGAAATACCCGATTCATGAGATCAACAAAGAAAGCAGGAGCGTTCGTCAAACCGAACGGCATAACGAGCCACTCAAAAGAACCATATCGAGTGCGGAAAGCTGTAAGAGGTATGCTATCCTCCGCGACTCGTAAATGATGAAAACCTGTGGCAAGGTCAAGCTGAGAAAAGACCTTAGCACCACTCAATAGATCGAACATATCATCGATCCTAGGCAATGGATACGTATTTCTAATGGTCAACTCGTTAAGCTTGCGATAGTCAATGCAAAGCCTAAGAGTTCCATCAGACTTCTTCACGAAAACAACCGCGGATCCCCACGGAGAAAAACTGGACTGAATCAACTGCTTGGACTCAAGCTCTAAAAGCTGCTTCTTGAGTTCCTCATTTTCCTTTGTAGACATCCTCGTGGGAGGACGACTAACTGGCTGCGCGCCTGGAATGAGATCAATGCGGAACTCAATTGTCCGTTTGGGTGGCAAACCCGATAAAGGCTCAAAAACATCAGAAAAGTCACAAGCAACAGGAATACGAGATATATCATCATCATCTCGCGAATCAAGAGAATATACAGCCATCTCGGAATTATCCACATCCCGAAGAACAAGAGATAGCTGAGTAGGCGAATCCGGATGTCGAAGATATATAATCCTCTCCGAACAAATAATCCTGGCATCATATCTCACTAGCCAGTCCATTCCTAAAATCATATCAAATCCCAGACAAGAAATAACGTGCAGATTCGCACGAAAAAAAAAACCACATAAAACAATCTCAACATCATCACAAAGCAAACTAAGGGTCGTGGATCCCCCAATAGGATTCGCAATCCTCAATGAAGTAACCATACAAGAAACATCCAAAGATAAATCATCAACGAGCTTTTTCGATACGAAAGAATGTGAAGCACCCGTATCGAAAAGAACTCGTATACTATGGTCATAAAATAAAATAAAACCTTCCAAAATAGATGGAGATATACCTTTGGGCTGAGAAGGACCTTTAGAAGCCTTGGTAGCATAAAGATTGCTAGACTTAGCACCAGCCGGAACAGTAGGGCAAGCTGAAACATGATGACCCTCCTTCTTGCAGTAACGGCAGAAGAGAGGCTTAGGACAGGCTCGAATAATATGATCCAGAGAACCACAATTAAAACACTTTCGAACGAAAGGTGTTCCGGAAGACTGAGGCTGAGAGCTAGGACCACCGGTCTGCTTCTTCTTAGAAGGAAAAGGCTTCTTCTGAATTGGAAACGACCTCTTGTTGGTGTTTTTGGAAACCTCAACATCAACATCACTATCACACTCCTTCTCGACGGTCTCGAGATGAAGTGCCGAATAAACCAACTCCTCAAAAGAAAGTTTAAGCTGGAGTAACAAAGACTTCTTAAGTTATTTCTTAAGACCAGAAACAAACTTCAAATTCTTCTTATAAGAAGTACTGATAAATTCAAGACCATACTGAGATAAAGCCTCGAACGATGCGACATACTCAGAAACAGAAGATTTCCCTTGCTTCAACTCAAGGAAGCGACGGGTCAATAAAACTTTTTCAGATTCAGGAACGAACTTATGTTCAAATCGCTCCCGAAACTGAGTCCAAGAAAGAGTAGACTCATCAATCTCGGCTACAAAAAGCTCATACCAATCAAGAGCACGCTCTTGTAATAAGCTAGAAGTTACAAGAACCCTATCATGGTCAGAAAGATCCATGCGAGAGAAGATACACTCGCACGTGCGAAGCCAAGCTTGGACTTCAAGAACAGACTCGGAGCCCTTAAACGGCTTTCCTCCAAGATGAGAAAAATCACGACACTGACGTGCAAAGGCAGACTTGCGAGGTGGAGACACTCGAGGAGGAACGAGAGGCTGAGTGCTCCTAAACAACTCCAAAAACTGATCAGCAGACATATAAACGCCATCCGGATGTGTGCCACTGGATTGCCCAGCATCCGAACGTCGTCCCCTGCCTCTTCCAGCCATACGCTGAAGGTATGATAAGAACAAGATTATTCACAAGGTAGATATTGCAATATGGAATACTACGGAATAAAATGCATTCCTAGACGTATTCCCAAACTCTATCTAACCTTGATGGAATAAAGAGACACGATGATTCAAAGGGTTGTATCACTTGTACACTTTGATGTACCGTAATATGTGCATCTATTCTGTGTTTATCATATTTTGTTCTGAACTCAGCTCTGATACCACACTGTGACGCCCCACCTCTATACCCACGCTAGCCAAGGACACTACAAAGTAATGCCGTCAACTAACATGGAAAATAAGGCTGGTTGGGAGCGACCATCTATAGCCTTGCTCTAATTATCCATCAAATACGTCGACAATAATCATACCGAACAGATCGACATATCCAATGCACACTTAAAACAAAACCATAGGTGGTTGGATCTATCAGAACAGAATATAATAACTCAAATGTAATATACATCACAGAACAGTAAATCATCATATACACATATACTGATACATTGCAGAGTATACAAAATAATACATGTCAAGTGGTATAGCAGACCACAATATACAGACGAGTTCACAAGAATAAATATCAGAGTTACAACATGATAGGACTACACAAAAGCTATGACAAAAAAAAGCTAGCGGAGTAGTCCATGCGGAAGCAAAATAGGCTAAGTCCAAAAGCACCTAACCTGAAACAACTCGATCTGACCCGAGTATAAAATACACGGGTCAGTCTAGCTAAACAAATCAGTTAGATAAACTGAACAACAATAAACCTGCAAGGTTACAAAGCATAATAGATATCTCTAAAAGAGATAACACAATCATCTAACGAAAGATGAATCATATAGAACAAGCCTCATATCATCGGCAACCTATAGAAACAAAGGATACAAATATCCCAAATCAAGCCAAAAAGGCAAATAACAAATATCAATAAGGTATACAAGTTCCGCAAGGTAAACGCTACGCATCATGCGGCTCATAATGACCAACACCGAAGGGCGATACCAAGGGAATATACATATCCATGAAACATCATAAAATTGCTCGAGCTCAGTACTGTATAAACAAGGATCCATGAGCCCGAAGACTCCAAACCCAATACCACACATGTGGCTCATAACGACCAACATCGGAAGCGATACAAAAGGGCAACCCAACATCACCCATGCGACTCATAACGACCAACATCGGAAGCGATACTAAAGGGCAACAAACCCGAAGGCACAAACCCGAAGGCACATACCCGAAGGCACATACCCGAAGGCAACAAACCGTAGTGGTGACGGTCAGAGACCCAGTACTGGACACCACTAACTGGCGGAATGTGTCACAACTCTCGAAAAGGAATCCGAAAAGTGTTAACCACTCGTTCGCACTAAACGGTTTACTATCCGTCAGCCATTTTCACACTCAAAGCAGTACAAAGTTCACCTCATATCATCGGTAAACCAAACCCGAAGGTCAAAACGATCTATCGAATAGGTCGGGAATTAATCGGAAGGATAAACGCACAGATTCATGGTCCGTGTTTTGCCCAACCATTTAATCACCCTTCCACTTCGCTCGAAGTGCGAAATTGTGCGTGTGTTTAAATAGGATTTATAAATTGGAGAAACGGGCTTTTATTATGATTAGAAAGATTATTTTATAAAAATCCGTGGATGAAGTCAAAAGTAAGTTATCAAAGTCAAAGAGGCAATAACAACCACTAAGAAGCAATTTGAATCGATAAAATTGGGAAAATAAATCAAAATATGCAAAACTAGGCAAAACATGAGCAGGTCGGTCGACCGGTTGCAGGGCTCGGTCGGCTGGCCAGATGCAGGAAATAAAAAAACTCGACATGAGCAGGTCGGTCGACCGGTTGCAGGGCTCGGTCGGCCGAACTGCATATTCCTGCAGTTTCTTCCCTTTTCTCCAATGAATTGCAATTTCTCCCAAAACGCGATCTTCCGAGCAATGGAGTTAAGGAGCCTTAGCCAATAGATACCCCAGCTCCATTAGCTCTCTGATTCGCAACCAAAAACATATTCAAACATCAAAGTTAGGATCTTTAAAGAATTGAACCCAAACACTAAAATTTTGGATATTCACCAATTCAATCCAAACCAAAAGCAAGTGCATATGAACAAGGTGTTAGGAATTCATACCCAACGTCAATGAAATCAAGAGAAGTAGATGTGAGTTCAAAACTCACCTTTAATCTCACAAACAAAGAAGATGAAGGAGATAAAACACAAGGAGAAGACCAACTAATCACTACTTCAACCCAACAAGCTTCAATCTAAGAACAAACAAGTATTTTCCTAAGTTAGGTTTAGGAAAACTTTCTGAAATTGAAGGAGAAAGTGTTGGAGAAGAAGAAGAGAGACTTACCTATGGCTTCTCTATGATTTTGGAGCAATAAATCAAGTTACAAAGAAGAAACTAGGGCTTGCAATTTCTATTTCCTCTTCCCTTCCACCATTTTCAGTTTTACTTGAGAAATGAAAATGAAAGAAGATGAAATGAAGAGAAGGGGTTGAGTTAGGGTATTAGTTAAGCTAATGGGCTGAACCCAAACCCAAAACCCAATAGAAAAAGGTCAAAATTTTACTTACTCCAAACATATCAAAGATTATACTCAAAAAGATCGCAAACGCCATTTTGGAACCAATGGAAATGGTTTCAAGTCCCAATTCGGCCGTTTGCAAAAAGTAACATTTCTGACCAAAATCCGACTAACGATGCTATATTTAAATTAAACATTTAAATATAAAATCGTTAAATATGCGGGTTGTTACAATGGAGCAACTCCTGTGGCTCAATTCTGATAATTTCATAAAGTTAACAATGCTCATAAACTGGTCGAGCCTGTCAAATCATTCTACAAAGGATGGCGATGCTCATAAAGCGGACGAGCATGGCTAAACAAATTAATGAGGGTTAGCGAATGAACATCATTAATTCCTACATTAGTTAAATTGTACTTTGACAATTCACTTATGTAAGTTACCTTATATAAGATCTTTAATTTTCGCAGTTATAATTACCATTAAGATATACATTTACAACAATTACAAATATGCTGTTGTATGTTTAATACACTTGTCTTATGCTAGGACATTCTATTACCGTTCCTTTTAATCAGTCATACCCTACCAATAACAAGGTTCTCGCTTAACCTTTAGCTCTGATACCAACTATAACTACCTCCCCTTGTAACCCCTGAATGTCGACACTACTGTATCCACGATATTAATGTTCCAAGCATCCAAGCACTAAAAAGATGAATTGTTAGGGAGAAATAAAAAGAAAAGGAAAAAGAACAAGAAACACAGTATTAGAATCTCACAGCGGAATGATAATGTATAATATCAAAGGAACGGTTCACAGGGTAACTTCAATATAGAAATTTCGAAGTTATGAAACCTAATTACATCGTCATCCTGGAAAGTTATAACAAACTGTCCTCACAAATGTTGACATGTACAATATAGTAATGCATCAAAAGTAGGAGTACTATGGTAGGTGTAACATCCTGCTCTTCCTCTCGGGCTTCAAAGAATGTCAATGAAAACCTGCCTTTCTCAGAATACTCGAAAGAGCATGCGTGGAATTTAGGAAAACAAAAATCAAGCATCAGACATAAGTCTGGTATGAGAAACTTAAGAAATATCTAGCTAGCATACAACAGTACTTTTGAGAATGCATGGAACACCATAACGGTTATCCCCATAAAAGACCACGATCTAATAAATTCATAAGGAGATATAATAGATAATGCCTGTGGTAAAGAATATATATATTATAACATGGTTGGAAGGGTTACATTTGTTACATTGAACAACATTTTTGGAGTACAATCAAATCCGATAAGGAACGTCTGCATATTGGATTTTTCATAGCGACATCTTTAGAAAAACTGAGGCCAGCCTCCTAACAAGGGTCAGAAAGTACCTCCGAGCGTCGTATATCTCTATATAAAATATACCATTAAGGTAAACACAACTAGGCCACACACGAATGAACGATCTCGAACCACTTGGAACTAAATTCCATCAACTCTCGTCAACCAACAACCGATAAGTATCTCTAGATACAGAGTTGATATACCCCGTCGTCGGTTAGCAGTACTCCAACAGTGCGTCCTAC
The DNA here is from genome assembly GCA_030765085.1 of Allium cepa. Lineage (NCBI taxonomy): Eukaryota > Viridiplantae > Streptophyta > Magnoliopsida > Asparagales > Amaryllidaceae > Allium > Allium cepa. The sequence goes on along the minus strand of CM060931.1, from coordinate 877,652,770 downwards.
TTTATTTTCTGTTATTTATGATTCAAGGTTATGTTCAGCATCTTCCACATGAGTCTTCATCACTCGAATTGAGCACGAATCCTAAAATGGATTCCTATATCTTGAACCGCTCTCAAACCACACATGGATCCCAATATCTCAATGGCTCTTGGACTCACACATGGATTGCCACACCCTGAATAGATCATCAACAACTACATGTTTTTGAGCATCTTAAATAGATCCTTGATATCCACGTAGATTTACACATCTATAACCAATCTACTTCGAATAGATAGACATGTATCTCTACCTTGAAGTGGTTTTTGGTAAGTAAAACCCTTACTGATCTCGGTCTCTCCAAGACTAAACCGATGAATTTGGTCATTCAATGATAATGAAAGTGATCGTATATGGAAATCGTATCATGTTTTTGATATTTTTATCGCACACTATCCCTCGATCAATAGTGATGCTGGAAGGTTAGAGCTCTTTGCTCATATCCCTACACGAACAGCAGTCTTAGATCCAACAGATAAACAAGCCTACTTCATCGGCTTTTAACGCTAAATATGCGACCAAATGTTTCCATAAATGAGCAAATATACAAAGCATGATCAATCCATACAAAGCACAATCAAGCCACATAAGAGACTTTTAATCCCCATTTTTTTAAGTTAATCTTTTATTAATTATACCTCATTTATTAGTAAAACTTTTTGACTTGTTAAAATGTTATTTATCAATACCTACTATTCATTTGTACTCTTTTTAGTACTTCAAAACTTGTTCATATACTTATCTTAAATGGTATAATTATATTTATAAATCATTAACTATATTTATAGATTAAATCTTTTCTCTTTTTATACATCAAAAAGTATTCATATACTTACGGCTAATCCATTCAATAGCGTTAGGATGAACGTTAGTTAAACATTGTCACTACAAACACAAAATCATTTCACTTAGCTTATCTTTAAATCATTATTTTAAAGATCTATTTACATCCCTAAGTGTATTCAGAAAGGCTTAAAGACAAATGCGATTAACACATGGTCAAAGCAACCCATACCACCTTATCTTCGCTTATCTTTAGATCATTATTTTTAAAGGTCTATTTACATCCCTTAGTCTAATAAAGAGGGTTATACGATTGTGATTAACACACTGTCACAACAAACCCAAACCATGTCCCCACTTGTCACTATCTTTACGAATATTTGTTTTGAAGATCTAAGTTCTTATTCAATCAAGTTGAGCATGTACCAGTTAACTATCAAGTTATAAAGACGACGGCTTGTGCAAATCATGATTCGTACACTAAACTCTTTTTTGACATTCTCGACTTAACTAATCCTCGTTCAAGAGGGAAGCATAATATGTTATAGCTCTATTGCTCCATACCTAATTCTTCATCATTCTTATCACTTAAAAATAAATAAACCTACTTCATCGACTTTTAGTATTAAGTGTAGTATTAATGATTTCTACAAATATGTAAACACCTAGTTTAACCCATTTTCGACATTCTCGAATTAACTATTCCTCGTTCAATAGTGAAGCCCGGTAGGTTAGTGCTCCATTTCTCCTTCCCTTCTTTATATCAATCTTTAATTCTTGGAAATGGATAAGCCTACTTCATTGGCTTTTATTGTTAAGCAAAGTTAGTTACCTTTTAGAAAAGTAAGTAAACAACAAGATTAACATATTTTCGACAATTCAACTTATACTACTCATCTTTCAAGTTTGAAGTTAGGTATGTTTGGGCACTAGTTGCTCAAACCATGCCTATACACTTCATTCTTGAATTTTACAAACATACAAGTTTACTCATCAACTGTTAGTGGTAAGCCTAGTCAATCACCTTTGTGAAAATTTATATATATAAAGTAGTACTTTAGGAATACGTGTAAATAGGTTTTAAATATCTATGTAAAATATTACTTGAAAATACTTTTGAAGTTTTATTAAAAACTTGATTTACATTTTGCAGTACTACACTTTCAAAATTCGTAAATAATCATAAAATTATATTTAAACTTCTAATCTTTTTTCATACTCAATACATTTTAAAAGAACTTCCATCAAAATATTTTATATGGAAAAGAAATTAGGAATAATTTGAATCACGAAAAACTAGCCAAAATGTTGCATTTTAAACATTTTAAAAATTAAGTGACTTCCTACAGCATTTATAATGCTATTAAAAGTCCTTGTTAAAGCAACAGTTAAAAACACAATCTTTGCGACTTGTTTTGACTACATGAACAATGATCTAAGACATGAAATTTTTATAAAGTACTACAATTAGGTAATTTAAAAACCGTGGAAAGAAATCCCTAAGAATACGTGTTTGTTTATTTGTAAAAATTCTCGAAGAACAAGGGATTCGAAAGTGCACTTATAACTGCTATTCTTGTTCCAAACATTTTAAAACTGACTTTAGTTTGACACACAAGTTAAACAACCATTTAAACATTGTCAAGGCCATGCCTTCTATTTAAAAGAGTAATAAAGGTGAGGTTATTTAATATAAAGTTGTCGTTTGCTTTCATAAGCAAGAGGGGTCTAAAGTTTATAACTTCACTCAGTTAACGTCGCTTTAACTTTATAATTCAAAGATGACATGTATATACATAACATATATAAACAAGATAGTGAGATAGCTCATTTAGATCCATGCCTAACCTAAGCGCAAAGCCACAAGAACAAAATTACCACTCCTTCCATTAACACAAGCCTAAAGGTCCAACCTTTAGCACTTATAAACCAAAGCCACCTTCCATCTCCTCCATGCACACAACCTACCCAAGACATCCTTTTCCTCGTACCTTCTCCCACTTCTTAATTGCTAATCATGCCTTCCGTGATGTCTTAGGCCCAAAACCGGATTTTAAAAGAGATTAGAGAAGATTTTGTTAACTTTTGAAAAAGTTAGAGAGTAATTAGTGGATTAATGCTTAAGCAGTTCTGCCATTTTCAACCCTCCCACTTCATATCAAGCTTAGGAATTTATTTGTGATTATTAAGTGAACCACTTCCCTTTATATCTTCAAGTGGTGAAGCATAAGCTTACTCTCACTGTAACAACCCGATTCTTAGGGATACTAAATTGGGAATAAACTAATAAGTTGATAAGTAATATGTTAATAATAACAAACAATTAAATATTTATGGAAAAAAAATGATGAAATGACAAATAAATGAAAACAAAACAAAATAAAATGGATATTTAATATTAATGGGGTTGAGAGGAAAATAAATGGTAACAAATTCATTTACTTTTATTTGGAGTAATAAATTTTGTCTTTTTGGTGGTAGTGTAATTTATTTTAATAAATGAACCGTTTTATTAACCCTAACTATTTGAAAAATTAAACACTGAGAATGATATGTTTTTTTTTATGAAAGAATAATAACTAATTACATTAGATAAAATGTGTATTATGTATGAAAAGTTTAGATATAATTTTTTTTATGTGGATTTACAATTAGGAACGATAGGAAGAAAAAGAAAGGAAAAGTTTAAAAAAAATTATAATTTATCTGTTAATAATGATAAAGTAAATAAATAAATATTTTGTCTGAAAAATTGAAATAAAATATTAAAGTGGTAAGAGGGAAATGAATGATCAGTGACTTATTTGTTATGTATATTAAATGTAATGAATTGTATCTTTTATTTTAATAAGGAAATTCTATTGAACGAATTTAAAAAAAAAGTAGAGGAGTTGTTGTTACTTAAAAAGTTTAAAAGAAAAAAAATAAAGTGAGGAGAAGCTTAAATAAAATAAAGTTTTACGTTAATTCTCATGTTATGCATTGAAAAAAAAGGAGAAATTTTCATGCTAATTTACAAATTATAAATATAATAATAAAATAATAATAATAAATAATAATATCATTTCTTTATAATGTCATGTTGGAAGGATCTAGAAATTGAATAAAATAATGATAAGAAAAGGAAATTTCTATAACAAGAGTAAAATAAAAAGAATACATTGTATTAAATAGGGTAAAGATTAAAAAATAGAAGAAAAAAAGGATATTTTCAAAGAGAATTCTAAAAAGGGCCTCAATTACAAAACTCAGCCCACTTCCTTCTCCCTTCTTTTTACTGTACGTACAGAACTGTACTATTACTCAGAAAGCGGAAAACCTAATTTCATATCCTTCTACTCAAACACAAAACTCTCTTTGCAATCAAAAGATAAAATAAAATATTCTCAATTTTAAGATAATTGGAAAGGTGAAAGGCAAGCAATCAAAGGCTAGCTAATCTAGAGCTTGAAGATTGCTTCTTGGAGTTTTAGGTGTGTGATATGTAATCCTTATTTTTATGGTTGGATAGGCCTTTTTCTTTGAATGAATATGTATTTCTTCTTTTTTTTCTTGTTATAATTTCTTCTTCTTATGCAAGTTTGAGTTTAAATCACCTATTAGACATATTTGGGGATCTTGATTGTTATATTGTTGAAACAACACTTGATCCGGAAATTACAATAAATTGAGAAAAATCATAAATTTCTTAAATTCTGATATGTTATTTTCTACATGTATGCGCATATGCTTTGAAAATTTCACTGAATAATATTGTGTTGAATTATTTGCAATGCTATATTTGCCCAGATTTTGTAACAGCAGTGGCTGTCAATACGAAATTCATAACAATTAGAGAAAAATTTATAAAATTCTGAAATTTAAATATGTTGTTTACAACTCATATTAGAATAGTCTATAAAAAAATTATTGAAAAAAAATGAGATTTTATAAGTTGAATCAATCATTTACAGAGGTGTATAAGTGCAGATTTTCGCACCAGGGTCTGTCTAAAAACACCTGTTGTAATACTATGATTTAACCCATCAAATGGTCATATTTTTGTATGAAATTTTTACTGATGATTTATAAATGAGTTTGAACAACATATTAAAAATTTATAATTTGACGAAATTTATTTTATTTATTATGAATTACAGACTGATGTGGGTTCTATAAGAAATTCAGTGATTCTTTTTGAAAGTAATGTTGAATTTGAAGGTGATTATTTATCCGTGATTTGAAAATAAGTTTATTTAAAGAAAAGCTTTCAAAGAAGAATAATGAAATTTTTAAAGATTCATCATAATTTATTTTTATATTACTTATTATTATAATCCTTGATAAAATTGTGTACGAAAATAGAACATTTTATTTGGAATTTTGATTTTTTTTAATACTAAAGCTTGCCTTTTTAATTAAATTAATTGTTATCAATTTTTTCTAAGTTAACGAGTTTTTAATAATTTTAATCCAATAAATTACGTTTCTGTGATTCGCTTTGGTACATAAGTATTATGAGGTACTTGTGTGTTAATGCGAAACAGAGATGTAATTATTTTCTTTTATACGCATAATTGTTTTGCTAAATTTTATTTGCTTTTGAATATTATACTGGGTTTATCAAAAGTTTTATTGGAAGATGTTGTCACCGTTGATTTTTTTTTAGAAGTGTTTTGAAATTACAAACACGTTGATTTTTGGGTCGGGATAGATTGGACTCTGTTGTACCAATGAGCCAAAACTCTATCTTGGCCGATCTGATTCAGGATCGCTACCTGAATCGGTGGTATATCACATGCCCTTTTACCACCAAAGGTCAACGGTCTGCTACGTAGGGCTATCTTATTTTTGATCGGGATCTCCGATCGGCGGGTCACGGACTTTGATGGTTGGAGGCGTGGGGGTCCCATATGTAGATCCGTGAACGGGTAGCATACGGCCTTTGCCTTAGACCGCCTTGGTTATCCTGGGTTGATCGCCAGGTGTATTATAGCGTTATGAGTAGGTTACGGTGTCGATGTCTCCGCGCGCGCTCGAGCTCTGCCACTGTGATTTTACAATACTAGCGTCTGTTTATTTGGTATATTTTATGAGTCATGTTATATTTATCCCATAATTCCCATAAGGAAATTTTCTTTATCTTATGATTTTTGGAAAATATGAAAGTTGATTTTAAAACCCAGTATCTTTAGAGAATGTGTGTATGAACTTATTCATTGTGTTACATATGATGATTGGGTTGGTATCGTATTGGATTACATACGATACGTTTGGCCTTAAACCATTGTTTAATTAAATGAATTGTCTATGAAACCGAATTTGCATGTTGGTTCTCACACACATATATGCCTCATGTTGGTTTATATATGCGGCGCTTTCTTTTCCTTTTTGTTGGTTGAGACAATTATTGTTCACGGATCTTATTTCACTCACACTAGAAATAGTCTGACCCATGTGATTTGTTTTATAATCCTCGGGTCAGTCTGAGGATTGTGGTTGCAGGTTAGGTTGCGTGGACTGTAGCAGCATTTATATTATTTTCCAAGTTCTGGGATTTTGGACTTTACTGCTTGGATTTAGGAGTAGTTAATATATGTATTATGGTATGAATGTTATTATGTATTTTGGAAGTGATATGTACTATGGACTATGTATCGTGGACGTTACTATTATGATATGTATTATGCATTATGTTGTTTTTGTGCTGAACTGTACATTCTATTATATTCTGTACTATGTACCTGGAAAAGAAAATTATCTTGTACCATTGCTTTGAACCAACGCTGCGCACGAATGGTAAGTAGTAAAAAGAAGTCATAAAATTTCTCGTGCCAGTGTTAGTTCAAGGGAATTAGTACAACATTTAGCCCTATCGAGTCCCATTCTCCGTGCTTTCTGACAGTAATACTTAGTATTGCTCTTTGTTGGCATGCGTATAGGGGCCGGGCGTTACATTTTTGGTATCAGAGCCCAAGTTAAGAATAGTATAGAATATATTTAGAATATAAGTTAACACAAAGCAGTAGAAGCATTGTACATGTCTATATACCATAAGTATCACTTCCATAATATAATAATAGTCATACATGCCTAAACCAAAACCCCAATTCTTTGATCTTTTTAGTATGAGAATTAATTTAGTTCCAGCTTAACAACATTTCTCACTATGCAAAGTAGTGAGAAAGATGGCTGGAAGGCATCATTGTTTGACTATGGAGCAATGTTTAGAGTTGATGCGGATCATGCCTCAGGCAGCACCCGCTCCTAATGCTGCTCCTAGTGCTGATATCGCCCTTACGTAGAAATTGCGAGGACGCAATTTTTGTAAGGGGGAAGTCTGTAACAAACCGATTTTTAGGGATACTAATTAGGAATAAACTAATAAGTTGATAAGTAATATCTTAATAATAACAAACAATTAAATATTTATGGAAAAAAAATGATGAAATGACAAATAAATGAAAACAAAAGAAAATAAAATGGAGATTTAATATTAATGGGGTTGAGAGGAAAATAAATGGTAACTAATTCATTTACTTTTATTTGGAGTTATAAATTTTGTCTTTTTAGTGGTAGTGTAATTTTAATAAATGAACCGTTTTATTGACCCTAACTATTTGAAAAGTTAAACACTGAGAATGATATGTTTCTTTTTTATGAAAGAATGATAACTAATTACATTAGATAAAATGTATTATGTATGAAAGTTTAGATAGAATTTTTTTATGTGGATTTACAATTAGGAATAATAGGAAGAAAAAGAAAGGAAAAGTTTAAAAAAAATTATAATTTATTTGTTAATAATGGTAAAGTAAATAAATAAATAATTATTTTGTTTGAAAAATTGAAATAAAATATTAAAGTGTACAAGATGGGAAATGAATGATCAGTGACTTATTTGTTATGTATATTTAATGTAATGAATTGTATCTTTTATTTTAGTAAGGAAATTCTATTTAACGAATTTAAAAAAAAAAGTAGAGGAGTTCTTGTTACTTAAAAAGTTTAAAAGAAAAAAAAAATAAAGTGAGGAGAAGCTTAAATAAAATAAAGTTTTATGTTAATTCTCATGTTATGCATTGAAAAAATAGGAGAAATTTTCATACTAATTTACAAATTATAAATATAATAATAAAATAATAATAATAAATAATAATATCATTTTTTTATAATGTCATGTTGGAAGATCTAGAAATTGAATAAAATAATGTTAAGCAAAAGAAATTTCTAGAACAAGAATAAAATAAAAAGAATACTTTGTATTAAAAAGGGAAAAGATTAAAAAATAGAAGAAAAAAAAGGATATTTTCAAAGAGAATTCAAGAATGGGCCTCAATTACAAAACTCAGCCCACTTCCTTCTCCCTTCTTTTTACTGTACGTACAGAACGGTACTATTACTCAGAAAGCAGAAAACCTAATTTCTTATCCTTCTACTCAAACACAAAACTCTCTTTGCAATCAAAAGATAAAAGAAAAGATTCTCAATTTTAAGATAATTGGAAAGGTGAAAGGCAAGCAATCAAAGGCTAGCTAATCTAGAGCTTGAAGATTGCTTCTTGGAGTTTTAGGTGAGTGATATGTCATCCTTATTTTTATGGTTGAATTGTCCTTTTTCTTTGAATGAATATGTATTTCTTCTTCTTTTTTCTTTTTTTTCTTGTTATAATTTCTTCTTCTTATGCAAGTTTGAGTTTAGATCACCTATTAGACATATTTGGGGATCTTGATTGTTATATTGTTGAAACAATACTTGATCCGGAGATTACAATAAATTGAGAAAAAATCATAAATTTTTGAAATTTTGATATGTTATTTTCTACATGTATGCACATATGATCTGAAAATTTCACTGAATAATATTGTGTTTTGATTGGTGAAATCACTTATTTACAATGCTATATTTGCCCAGATTTTCGAACAGTAGTGGTTGTCAATACTAAATTCATAACAATTATAGAAAAATTTATAAAATTCTAAAATTTAAATATGTTGTTTACAACTCATATTAAAATAGTCAATAAAAATTTCATTGAAAAATAATGAGATTTGATAGGTTGAATCAATCGTTTACAGAGGTGTATAAGTGCAGATTTTCTCACTAAGGTCTGTCTGAAAACACCGTCTGTAATACTATGATTTAACCCATCAAATGGTCATATTTTTGTATAAATTTTTTACTGATTATTTATAAATGATTTATGAACAACATATTAAAAATTTAGAATTTTATGAAATTTATTTTATTTATTATTAATTACAGACTGAGGTGGGTTCTATATGAAATTCAGTGATTCTTTTTGAAAGTAATGTTTAATTTGAAGGTGATTATATATTCATGATTTGAAAATAAGTTTATTTAAAGAAAAGCTTTCAAATAAGAATAATGAAATTTTTAAAGATTCATCAAAATTTATTTTATATTACTTATTATTATAATCCTTGATAAAATTGTGTACGAAAATAGAACATTTTATTTGGAATTTTGATTATTTTTTTTCCATAAATATTTAATTGTTTGTTATTATTAACATATTACTTATCAAATTATTTGTTTATTCCAAATTTAGTATCCCTAAAAATCGGGTTGTTACACTCACCCCCTTGGAAGGCTTACATCTCATCGCATCCACTTTATCATTTGCTTAACACTTAAGCCTTTTGATTTATGATTACTTTTACTTTATGTCGCTTCCTTAAGGCCAATCACTATTATACTCTTAACATAATACCTTTTATCCTATGGGAAGCTTCTAGAAACTTCCAAGCTTGTATGACGAGGGGAGTTGCGAATACCCACCTTTTCGACCCCTTGAAACGACACTTGATAGTTTATATGTTGTTGCCAAAGCGTCGGAAAGATGAATCGCCGTGGGATAAAAATAAAATAACAGAATAGAATACCTCAAAACGAAACTGCCGAATGGATCATAAGAGTAAATAGTACATAAGGTTACTCCTTAATAGGGAGTTATCAGAGTTACATAAAAGTACTACAAGATAGCTTAGGTGGTTATAACATCATGCCTTACATATGCTGAAAGAAAATACATACACAAACTAGATAAACAGCGGAATATATAGCTAATTAGATAAAAGCCGCCTACCGATATATTTTAAATATTTAATTACATAATAATTGCTTTTAAATATATAAAATATGTTTGAAAACACTTTCCAAAAATATACTTAATTTAAAATATTTTAATTTGAAAAAAGAGTTCGTCTTACGAACTGCATTTATAGCGACTATCGCTATATGATCCGTAACATAAAAACTTGATTAATTTTCTAAATCACTTCCAAAACAAAATCTTCATATGCTAACTTACTTTTATAAATTAGAATAAAATGTTAAAAACAAAGGTAAGGTTTTGAAGCCTCATTTACAAATTTCAAGAAAGTAATGTTAGCAAACTAGTTTTCGATTGAAGGATTTCAAAGTCGCAAATAACCACTACTACTGACTTTCCTTTAACATATAACAACACATGCATATACTCGGCTTTTAAACATGCCATCACAAAATATAACAAGTCAAGATTTTAGTTCTCGCTTTACTACCATTTAACTCAGAGCTTCAAGTTAAAATTACATTTTAAATTACATCACATCTATAAGATAATTTCATACTTAAACCGAATTCCTAACCAACATACATCGAAGTACATATAAGCACATACAATCCAAAATCATAATCAACTGATAAAATTATAACTTTGAAACCAAAATATAAAACATAATTCAAAGTTAGGAATTTTAAATAAAAGAAGTTTATTTCTTACCAAAAATTTTTTATAGTCTTTTCTAATTTGAAATTTAGACTTAGATCTTGCATAGATCCAGATTTTTCGATGATTAATTTGGAATATTTAAATGGTATTAAACATTGGATTGGGAATTATAATTTAGTTAGTAAGATTTTAAAACTGAAATATCAAGTGATTTCGTCAACTTTGAAATCGTCGATTGAATCAACACATTTAAATAGCAATCTACGACAGTCTCAGAATTCAACGAAAACAATTCCATTGGGTCCATAATAGTGTATTATTATCGAATTTCAAGTTTTGTAGCGTTTGGGATACCATTTGGTCGCACGGGATAGAAACGCATTGAATTTTATGTCGAAATTTAATATGATAATTGGGATTAAAAAGCTATCTTCTCCATACGATCGAATTAGGACTTGAAAGCTTTTCCATTGCGTTTGGGATAAGGGTGTAACATTATAAACGCCTAGCGGGATGCCTCAATAACGGTTTGAGATTTTAAGTTACCTAAATCGAGACATTTAGCAAATTAATTTAATATATATTTTTGTCAACCTATCAAATCCGTCACTTTCTTTCCATCAGCCTCCAAGTTTTGATCTGACCCATTCTAACATGCCTCTTTCTTCTCTCTTATATCACTACATCCAACTATTAGATGATAGAAGTTTAAAATCACTCTATTCCTATTTTCTATAAATCACACTCCTCTTTTTTTTAAACACGCCTGTTCTTGCCTCTCTTCCTTCCAATGCAAAATCAAATTGATAAAAAAAGAAAAAAAATTAAATATCAATCGCGAATTGCTGATGGACCCAGGCCGAGGTCGCGTCCAAGAGCACGTGAAATTGGAGCGACCACGAGGTGATAGGGTGTGTGTGATTGGGCGATCCGAGGTGAAGGAGAGGGCTGTCGCGTTGATAACTGAAGGCACGATGGTGAATGGCGTACCCGATAAAGGTAATGTGAGGTCAAATTAGGGTTAGCTTGATTTCTGCATGTTATGGCGATCAATTGGGGCGGGTCATGGCTCGAAGTTTGGACGTGAGCATCGATGGCTAAATGACGAAGAAGCATTGTGGGATGTGACTCGATTTGGGGAAAGCTCGGCTAGGTTGAGCTATGTTATGGCGAAGTCCAGATTGCCACGACGATAGTGGCAATCTTTGTCGAGGTAGGAGTTCGAATCCGTCCAGATAGGCAGCCATCTGACTCGTGGAAGAATGGAGGAGCAGTGGTCGAGGCTTTGACAATCGGCGATGTAATATAGAAAAAGAAGAGATCCAGTGAAGGGTAATCTTGAATTTTTTTTTTAAATTATTTATGTTTTAAAATTCTTAATTTAAATCCATTGATAAGTTAAAATTTTATAATCCATGCATACAAGGTCAAAAATTTCATAAACGAGTCATTTGGATTCGCGACGACAAAATAACTAGATGATGAATTTAAATTTCAAATTGGAACGATAAACATATTCGAAAAATCAAGGTGAGAAATTCACACTCATTTGGATGTTATATATATATATATATATATATATATATATATATATAGTAGTATATATCGCAGTTTTCTTTTGTAAAGATCTACTGTACATTATATATTAGACCTCATGATGTGAGATTCTATTCTTTTTTTCTTTCGTTTTCTCCTTACAATCAGTCTTTCCGACACTTGGATACTCGGCACATGAATACCACAGATGTATTAATGTTGACTTCTGAGGTTCGAAAAGGCGAGTTGTTACAAATAACTTTTTTTCTATTACCTTTGCTTCCCAAAGTAAAACATGATAAGTATAATGGCTTTGTAGTCTATTTTTAGCACATAACAAAAATAGAGATTACTTGCAAAACATTATGGAAAGAAATGAATGGAAAAATCACGGGTAATTTTTTTTTATTTGTGTCCTCAAGGAAGTAAATTCTAGCGCAAAACAAACAAATATTTGAAATGTATGGAATACAAACCATTACAAGAAATTAAATAAAATCACAAGAACAATTGCAAAGAATTAAAGAAACGGTTTAGAGTTTCAAAATCAATGTTAAGGAACAAAAATTATGGCATTTATATTATGCTCGTGGATTTTTTTAATTGGTAGGTTGTCCATCCCTAAGGTTTTGAGTTACATGAATTTTACGTTCCTATATCTTTTGATTGTTACAATAAACACATTTGGTTATTTACATATAATTATAATAAAAATTGTTTATTTTTATAGTTTGTTGAAAAAGTTAACACTCGATTTCAACCTTCAAAATGACTCTACGAGATAATTGTCAAATTCGACCTCATGAAATAACAGTAACTAGAATTTATACATCGCACTTTGTATGGTTTCCACATCACTTCGATTGATGAACAAGACTTAGTCAACAATTTATTACATTTGATTTGCATCGTATTCAATACTAAAGGACACCCTTAGATTCTTATTGTCCTTATTCTTCATTTAAATGTTCATTAACATAATTAACATAAATGTAACATGCATATTTTGATTCCTTATGGTTATTTTAAATAGCATAATTGACTATAAATTTTTTAACATTCATTTAGGATTCATATAGCTCTAATAATTTATGTTTGTGTCAATTAATTGAATTTTTACATATTTTGTTTAGCGTGATGTGTTGCTCTTCTTTAATAGAATTTTTTAAATTTCCTTGTCAATGATTTTTGTTTTACATGAGCTATTATAATAACAAGTAATTTAGGACTTAAAAATCTAATGACATGTAAGGAAAAATTAGATACTGTGATTATTCGTTATCTAATCATATTCCATCATTTATGAAGATTATTTTTAGGAAAAATGTCATTATTAACTTCTGGAGATTTACAAGGAAAAGGATTTATAGATTTAAAGGAAGGTAGTTTGACAAATCCAAAATTTAACATGGATACGCATCATATTCGAAGAAAATAGCTCTTGATGTTTCAACTAATGTTTTTGCAATATTATAAAGAAAGAATGTTAAAAACATTTATTCCACTCTATTAGTATAAATATTGTTTCAGTTGTTTGTTCATAGGAAAATAGTTAAATAAAACGATAGCTTAATATTCCTTCTTTTTTTAATATTATACCTAAATTCGTCATCTTGAAGATCCTCTACTTAAAATTTTACATTTATACACACTATATGCAGCTATTATTTAACTTGATTTTAAAAGAACTGAAAATTCGTCATTTTAAAATGTCATATTAATGAATTCAATGTTTTATTTAGCATTATTTTTAACATATAGTGTGCTTAGCATTGGTTTGAACAAGTAGAACAATACGTGACATAGTTAATTTCTGCACTTTGTCAACAAAGAAAGGTACATTATAAATTAAATTTATAAATGCAATGTATATAGTCTAGAAAAGAAAATAAAAGAAAAATCTGGAAATAATAGTCCATTAGACAGGAGAAATAAAGTCCTTTAATTTGTTTGTTTATTAAGATAAGAAACAACTTAAATGCAAGATTAAATACTGATTTTCATTGGATATCTCCATATTGGTAATAAAGTAAGGATATAAAGCGACATTTAATATAAAAGATTTTCATTCATTCACCTAATTAATTAGCTCAAATAAAGTGGTAGCACAATGAATGTACATAATATTTTAATTTATAAAATTCATTTGGGTGACATTATATAAGTTGTGATATGTTTATTATCTTACATTAGAACACTCTTTTTTTGTGAAATTCTACTACTTAAAAATGTCTGGCTTTGGAAGTGTGGTTTCTTCCATGTTTCTCCTCCTTTATATCATTTTTTATATTGGTATTAATGTTTACCTTTTCTAATTAATTTGATTTTACTAATTTATGTATATATATGTGTTTAATTTTTTTGTCTTACTTGTCAAAAAATGCAGAAATGAATTCCTCAATGGTAGTAGATGCTAGAATCGATAGATCACCAAGTCATAAACTTGAAGGGCTATGCTCTAAGGATACCAAGAATTGTGAAGACACAGTTGTGGAGTAAGGCTCAAGCGGTAGTGCAGTACCCCTAAGTAATAGTGCAGGCAGCTTTGTAGGAATTACAGGTTATCCGGGTGGTGGTAAAGGCCATCCAGGTGGTGGTAAAGGCTATCCAGGTGGTGGTAAAGGCCGTCCATACGAGTGACCCAACCGCCCAGGAGGAGCTCCAAGCCATCCAAGAGGCGGTCCAGGCCTCCCAGGAGGTGGACCAAGCCGCCCAGGAGGCGGTCTTGGCCATCCAGGAGTTGGTTCCGGTTGCCCAATAGGAATTGCTGGCCATCCAGACAAAGGAAAAGTTCATCTAGGTGGTGGTAAAGGTCATCCAGGTGGAGGTCCAGGCCGTCCCGGAGGATTTCCCGGCCATCCCGGAGGTTTTCCCGGCCATCCTGGTGGCGGTCCCGGGAGCCCTGGAGGCGGTCCCGGCCGCCCTGGTAGTGGTCCAGGTCATCCAATTCGAGGTGCAAGCCTTCCATATGACGGTATAGGTTGTGTTGATTGTCCAAGTGATTTTCCTTCCAAGAAAGATTTAAAGGTTGAAGATTGAACTTCTAGTCATGGTGTAACCGAGATAAATAAGAGAGATCGGAATCAAAAGCGATCTTACTGATTTAAAAAGAAATTAATTTATTGAATAAAAGTGACTTATATTTGATGTTAATGCCATAAAATGGATTCACAGTAAATGATCAAATTTTATATGCAAAAAATATATTTTATTTCACTATTTTGAGTGAAAAGCTTGATGTTTTCAAAGATATTACCTGAATAATGATGGATTATTACAAAAAATATTAAAAAACTTTGAAAATTTGTTCCTTAACTCTGTCATTTTTGTACAACTGCATATATACAAACCATAAATGTGATTACTGAACTTCAAATTTTAAGCATAAAATATTTATAAACAAGGGTACAATTAGTAATTTCACTATGCTCAGATTTTATCGAGGTGTTATTATATACACCCACCAATACGCTCACTAACATCAATTAAAGAATTGCTAAGTAAATCACTTTAAGCGCCCACCATTGTTATTAATTCAAAAGATTTTAGTTTCTACAAATTTTAAAGTAAAACTCAATTTAAATTTACCTATCAATTCAAGAATTTCTTATTTATAATTCATCCTTGCCATATCTATAATTTTTATTACTTGGAAGTAGATTTCAAAATCATCTAACATCTTAGTACCCTAAGATTCAAAATCTACTAAATGACTACAAATTCTAAACATGTACTTCAAAACATCTGTCTTGCACTCTGTAACATACCACACCCCTTAATATACCCAAAAGGATACATCAAAAAGCATGGTGCGTTGTAGGTATAATCGAAACTAAGAGAGGCTAAGACTCACAGGGCAAAAATAGGTAATAACAGCGGAAACTAAAATAATAACTTAATTAAAACTTTCATAATTACTTCATAAATAAGTCAAATGCCAAATACAACATCCGTTTCTCAAAACCCATCATGTCTTATGAAATAATAGTTCATTGTCTCAAGATCAGAGTGCATAATATCCCTCATAATAAGCAAGTACACAAAAAGAACAAAAGCTGAAATAAATGAAATACATAGTAGAGTACTCCTCTAAGAAACCGCCAAGCAATAGCAATCTACCAACTTCTCCTTTGATTGCCTATTGGGCGGTAGCGAGGATGGGGAAAATAGAGGAGTGGGTCAGGCTAAAAGTTCGATGGATGATAGTAATTACTAGAGTCTTTATGCAAGATAAAACTTATAGACTCTACAACAGTTCTAACGTAAATAAGGATAATAAAGGAAATTGGGAAGAGATAAACTGAAAAGAAGAATGATTAAATTTCGATCAAATTATAAGATAGGTTAACTTTGATCGCTTGCACTTGTCCTTTATTTCTGCTTTGATTATGCTGAATTCCTAATCCTGTAATTAGGATGTAACCCTAATCCTACCCTTTTTGATCGGCCTACCACTATAGAGTACCTTTTTTCAGACCAACAGCTATATAACTCTCTACACAAAATGTTACTGTAGACCAGACGGCATATATAACTCCCTACATAGAAGGCATTTATTTACCATTGACAAACCATTATATATACCTCCCTACACATAATGTTACTGTGGACCAGACGACATATATCGCTCCCTACACACAAGGCAATAGCTTATGCGAAAGCCATCCATACTAAGCACTTGGAACTCATGGCTATTGTAGAGCACCTGAATGGAAGTCGCATGTGTAACTGCCACCATGCCCATGCTATCTTTTGCTCCACCTATCGGGTCATCTTATTAGCCCAAACTCCAGCATAAGCATGCCCCTTATCCCACTTCAGGCTAACGTGAGATCACCGTGTGTCCACGAAAAATAGGGGGAATGTTGTTGGTATTGGGCCGTCATCCAAATAGTATCTTGTTGCGCCCCTTATCCAAATCCCTCATGATTTAGGCTTCTAGTTGACCAATTACTACGATTTTGGGCATAAGCATGCCCTCATCTCACTTCAAGCTATTGTGGGACCACCGTTTTGTCTAATAGGAAATGCTATTTGGTACAGGTCCTACTTTTATATTTTCTTATTAACTTAGGTAAATTATTTAAATAAGCCTTTACATTTTTCTCTACTATCTATGGTTATTAATTTCTCCTAAGTCTTAAAATAAGCTTTATTCTGTTCTTTTTCTTATTATAACCTATGTTATATTCATGCTTATTACAAAACCCAAGGTCTAATGTGGAAATAAGCTTCTTTCATCTTTTACTCTTTTAGTTATAATTCTAAGTTATAGCTTGGCCAATCTTTTTAGTTCAGTCCAATTTACGTCATAATTAGGCGTAATTTAAGTCCAGTTCCATTTATATTACAGTCTTTGAAATTTACATCTTATATTCCATTTTTTTAGTTTTCTTACAATTTAATCGTATTCGCGTTAATCATATTCTAATCCATATGCGAAGAAGGAGGAATAAAAGAAACTTGAAAATAGAAGAAAATCCAAAGCATAGAAAGAAAATGTAAATAACGTATAAATAACAGTAAGTAAATTGAAATACTATAAATAAACTGTAAATAAAACGAAAAAGCTGTAATTAATAGAATTAAACTAAAATTACTGAAAGGAATAGCTGAAAGGAAGTAGACAGAAAATAGTTCTAAAAGCTGTAGATAAACTACTAAAAAACTATTCCAAAAGTCAAAGTAAATCTACAACTATTGGGAACCCTACTTTTTTTAAATCACTTAAAGAAATCTTTAAAATAATTACATTCACTCACCTATGGTCCTTAGCTCTTCCTTAGGTCTTCCCGGATCCACTTGAGGGTATAAATATAGTTTTATTAAAAAGATTCTCTCCTTGGAAAATTATTCCTTTTATGGTTCCTGAAAAGGTGATCCCAAGCGGAGAAAATTGAGAATGAGAAAGAGTGTTAGGCCTAGGGTCTTATTTAAAGGGTAAGAAGTAGATCTCAAACCGTTGGACTTGCATATTGAATAGGATGCAACCACGTCATTTGTCGAATTGGAGCCGTCGGAAGGGAGCACGGACGTACCAGATGAGAGAAAGATCAACAAAACACGTCACCAATAGGCTCTGGAACGTTCAAACGAACGTTTGTTCATTTGCCAAAAGGCTAGGCGGGTCAATAGGCGGTCGACCCTCCTTGCCCAAGTCGACCGGCCGGTAGACTTGTGTTATATTTATTTTTTTATTTTTTTGCTTCTCATATTATTTCATTCTTTTCTCATATTAACTTGGAAACTGACGTTCTACATAGAAATTGACCAGAAAATTACCATGGACACAATGGTGCAACTCCTGTCGCTCAATTCTGATAATGTCACAAAGTTAACAATGCTCATAAACTGGTCGAGCCTGTCAAATCATTCTACAAAGGATGGCAATGCTCATAAAGCGGACGAGCACGACTTAACAAATTAATGAGGGTTAGCAATGAACATCATTAATCCCTACATTACTTAAAGCATACTTTGAAAATTCACTTATATAAGTTACCTTATATAAGATCTTTAATTTTCCCACTTATAATTACCATTAAGATATACATCTATAACAATTATAAATACGCTCTTGTATGCATAATACACGTGACTCAAGCAAGGACATTCTATTACCTTGCCTTTTAATTAGTCTTACCCTACCAATAGTAAGGTTCTTGCTTAACCTTCAGCTATGTTACCAATTATAACTACCTCCCCTTTTAACTCATGAATTTTGACACTAATACATCCACGATATTGATGTTCCAAGCATCCAAGTGCTGAAAAGATGATTTGTTAGGGAGAAATAAAAAGAAAAGGAAAACGAACAAGAAACACAATATTAGAATCTCATGGCGGAATGATAATGTGTAATATCAAAGGAATGGTACACGGGTTAACTTCAATATAGAAATTTCGAAGTTACGAAACCTAATTAAATCATCAGCCTGGACAGTTATAACAACCTATCCTCACAAACACTGACATGTACAATATAGTAATGCAGCAAAAGTAGGAGTACTATGGTAGGTGTAACATCTTGCTCGTCCTCTCAAGCTCCAAAGAATATCAACGAAAACCCGCCTTTCTCAGAATACTCGAAAGACCATGCGTGGAATTTAGAAAAACAAAAATCAAGCATCAAACATAAGTCTGGTATGAGATACTCAAGAAATATCTAGCTAGCATACATAAGTACTTTTGAGAATGCATGGAATGCCATAACGGTTATCCCCTCAAAAACCACCATCTAATAAATTCATAAGGTGATATAATAGATAATATCTGTGATGAAGAATATATATATTATAACATAGCTGGAATGGTTACATTTGTTACATTGAACAACATTTTTAGAGTACAATCAAATCCGGTAAGGAACGTCTACATATTAGTTTTTCCATAGCGACATCTTCAGAAAAACTGAGGCCAGCCTCCTAACAAGGGTCAGAAAGTACCTCCAAGCGTCACATATCTCTATATAAAATATACCATAAAGGTAAACACAACTAGCCCACGCACGAATGAACGATCTCGAGCCACGTGGAACTAAAGTCCATCAACTCCCGTTCGACAAATAATCGATAAGTATCTATAGATACAGAGTTGATATACCCCGTCGTCGGTTAGCTGTACCCCAACAGTGCATCCTACTTTGTTTTCTGTAATTTATGATTCAAGGTTATGTTCAGCATCTTCCACACGAGTCTTCATCACTCAAATTGAGCACGAATATTAAATTAAATTCCTATATCTTGAACCGATCTCAAAACCACACATGGATCCCAATATTTCAATGGCTCTTGGACTCACATATGGATTCCTACACCCTGAATAGATCATGAACAACTACATGTTTTTGATAATTTTAAATAGATCTTGAATCTCCAAGTAGATTCATGCATCTATAACCAATCAACTTCCAACAGATAGACATGTATCTCAGCCTTAAAGTGGTTTTCGGCAAGTAAAACCCTTACTAATCTCGGTCTCTCCAAGACTAAACCAGTGAATTTGGTCATTCAATGATAATAAAACTGATCGAATATGGAAATCATATCATGTTTTTGATATTTTCATCGCACACTATCCCCCGATCAAGTGTGAAGCTGGTAGGTTAGAGCTCTTCGCTCATATCTCTACACGAACAACAGTCTTAATTCCAACAGATAAACAAGCCTTCTTCATCGGCTTTTAATGCTAAATATGCGAATGAGTAAATATAGAAAGCATGATCAAGTCATACAAAGCAGAATCAAGCCACATAAGAGACTTCTAATCTCCATTTTTTTTAAGTTAGTCTTTTACAAATTAAAACTTCATTTATTAGTAAAACTTCTTGACTTGTTAAAATGTTATTTATCAATTCCTACTATTCATTTGCACTCTTTTTAGTACTTCAAAACTTATTCATATACTTATCTTAAATGGTATAATTATTTTCACAAATCATTAACTATATTTCTTGATTAAAATCTTTACTCTTTTTATACATCAAAAAGTATTCATATACTTATCGTAAATCCATTCAATAGGTTTAGGATGAACATTAGTTAAACATTGTCACTACAAACCCAAAACCATTTCACTTAGCTTATCTTTAAATCATTATTTTAAAGATCTATTTACATCCCTAAGTGTAATAAAAAAGGTTTAAAGACAAATGCGATTAACACATGGTCACAACAACCTCAAACCACTTTATTTTGGCTTATCTTTAGAACATTATTTTTAAAGGTCTATTTACATCCCATAGTGTAATAAAAATGGTTAAAGACGAATGTGATTAACACATTGTTACAACAAACCCAAACCATGTCCCCACTTGTCACTATCTTTACGAACATTTGTTTTAAAGATCTAAGTTCTTATTCAATCAAGTTGAGCACGTACCAGTTAACTATCAAGTTATAAAGATGACGGCTTGTACAAATCATGATTCGTACACTTAACTCTTTTTTGACATTCCCGACTTAACAATCCTCATTCAAGAGGGAAGCCTAGTATGTTATAGCTCTATTGCTCCATACCTAATTCTTCATCATTCTTATCCCTCAAAAGTAGACAAACCTACTTCATCGACTTTTAGTATTAAGTGTAGTATTAATGATTCTTACAAATAAGTAAACACCTACATTAACCCATTTCCGACATTCCTGAATTAACTATTCCTCGTTCAATAGGGAAGCTTGGTAGGTTAGTGCTCCGTTGCTCCTTCCCTTCTTGACATCAATCTTTAACTCCTAGAAATGGATAAGCCTACTTCGTTGGCTTTTATTGTTAAGCAAAGTTAATTACCTTTTAGAAAAGTAAGTAAACAACAAGATTAACATATTTTCGACAATTCAACTTATACCATTCATCGTTCAAGATTGAATCTAGGTATGCTTGGGTACTTTGCTCCAAACCTTGCCTAGACGCTTCATTCTTGAATTTTACATATAGACAAGTTTACTCGTCAGCTTTTAGTGTTAAGCTTAGTCAATCACCTTTGTGAAAACTTATATATACAAAGTAATACTTTAGAAATTCATGTAAATAGGTTTTAAATATCTATGTAAAATATTACTTGAAAATACTTTTGAAGTTTTATTAAAAACTTGATTTACATTTTGCAGCACTACACTTTCAAAATTCGTAAATAATCATAAAATTATATTTAAACTTCTAATCTTTTTTCATACTCAAATACATATTATAGGAACCTCCATCAAAATATTTTGTATGGAAAAGAAATTTGGAATCATTTGAATCACGAAAAACTTGCCAAAATGTTGCATTTTAAACACTTTAAAAATTAAGCGACTTACCACAGCATTTTATTAAAAGTCCTTTTTAAAACAACAATGAAAAACATAATATTTGCGACTAGTTTTTATCACATAAACAATGATCTAAGACATGAAATTTTTATAAAGTACTACAGTTAGTTTATTTAAAAACCATGGAAAATAATACCTGTTTATTTAGTTGTAAAAAATCTCGAAGAACAAGGGATTCGAAAGTGCACTTATAACTACTATTCTTGATCCAAACATTTTCAAACTCACTTCAATTTAACACACAAGTTAAACAACCATTTAAACATTGTCAAGGCCATGCCTCCTATTTAAAAGAGTAATAGAGGTGAGGTTATATAGTATAAAGTTGTCGTTTTCTTTCATAAGCAAGAGGGGTCCAAAGTTTATAACTTTACTTAATTGATGTCACTTTAACTTTATAATTCAAAGATAACACGTATATACACCACATATATAAACAGGATAGTGAGATAGCTCATTTAGATCCATGCCTAACCTAAGTGCAAAGCCAAAAGAACAAAAGAACCACTCCTTCCATTAACATAAGCCAAAAGGTCCAACTTTTATCACTTATAAACCAAAGCCACCTTCCTTCTCCTCCACCACCAAGATCCCCTTTTCCTCGTACCTCCTCCCACTTCTTAATTGCCAATCATGCCTTTCATGATGTCTTAGGCCCAAAATAAGATTTTAAAAGAGATTAGAGAAGATTTTGTTAACTTTTGAAAAAGTTAGAGAGTAATTAGTGGATTAATGCTTAAGCACTTTTTCCATTTTCAACCCTCCTACTTCATCTCAAGCTTAGGAATTTATTCGCGATTATTAAGTGAACCACTTCCCTTTATAACTTCAAGTGGTGAAGCATAAGCCTACTCTCACCCCCTTGGAAGGCTTACCTCTCTTCGCATCTACTTTATCATTTGCTTAACACTTAAGCATTTCGATTTATGCTTACTTTTACTTTATGTCGCTTCCTTTAGGCTAATCACTATTATACCCCTAACATAATACCTTTTATCCTATAGGAAGCTTCTAGAAACTTCCAAGCTTGTATGAAGAGGAGAGTTGTGAAAACCCACCTTTCCAACCCTTTGAAATGACACTTGAGAGATTATATGTTGTTGCCAAAGCGTCGGAAAGATGAATCGTCGTGGGATAAAAATAAAATAACAGAATAGAATACCTCAGAACAAAACTGCAGAATGGATTATAATAGTAAATAGTACATAAGGTTTCTCCTTAACAGGGAGTTATCAAAATTACATAAAAGTACTACAAGACAGTTTAGGTGGTTATTACATCATGCCTTACATATGCTGAAACAAAATACATACACAAACAAAATAAACATCGGATATCTAACTCGATAAAAGCCTCCTACTGTTATTTTTTTATTATTTAACTAATTAATAATTGCTTTTAAATATATAAAATATGTTTGAAAACACTTTCCAAAAATATACTTAATTTAAAACATTTTAATTTGTAAAAAGAGTTCGTCTTACGAACTGCATTTATAGCGACTATCGCTATATGATCTGTTTAACATAAAAACTTGATTTATGTTCTAAATCACTTCCAAAAAAAATCTTCATATGCTACCATAATTTTATAAATTAGAATAAAATGTTGAAAACAAAGGTAAGGTTTTGAAGCTTCATTTAAAAATTTCAAGAAAGTAATGTTAGCAAACTAGTTTTCGACCGAAGGATTTCAAAGTCGCAAATAACCACTCACTACTGACTTTCCTTTAACATATAACAACATATACATATACTCAGCTTTTAAACATGACATCACAAAATATAACAAGTCAAGATTTTAGCTTTCGCTTTACTACCATTTAACTCAGGGTTAAAATTACATCTTAAAATTACATCACATTCATAACATAATTTCATACTTAAACCGAAGTCCTAACCAACATATATCGATGCACATATAAACGCATACAATCCGGCATCATAATCAACCAATAAAACAATAACTCGAAAACCAAAATATAAAACATAATTTAAAATTAGGAACTTTAAATAAAAGGAGTTAGTTTATTACCAAAAATTTCCTATAGTCTTTTCTAATTTGAAAATAAGACTTATCTTGCATAATGTGATGACCCGGATTTTTTGAAAATTAATTTTGAATATTTAAATGGTATTAAACATTGGATTGGGAAGTATAATTTAGTTAGTAAGATTTTAAAACTGAAATTTCAAGCGATTTCGTCAATTTTGAAATCATCGATTTAATCGACGCATTCAAATAGCAATCTAGGACAGTCTCAGAATTCAATGAAACATGTTCCATTGGGTTCATAATAGTGTATTATTATCGGATTTCAATTTTTGTAGCGTTTGGGATTATCGTTTGGTCGTACGGGATAGAAACACATTGAATTTTATATCAAAAATTTAATATGATAATTGGGATTAAAAAGTTATCTTCTCCATACGATCAAATTAGGACTTGAAACATTTTCCATTGCATTTGGGATAAGGGTATAACATTATAAATGCCTAGCGACATGCCTCGATAGAGGTTCGAGATTTTAAGTTATGTAAATCGAGACATTTTGCAAATTAATTTAATATATATTTTTGTCAACCCATCAAATCCGTTACTTTCTTTCCACCAGCCTCCTAGATTTGATCTGGCCTATTCTAACATGCCTCTTTCTTTTCTCTTATATCACTACACGCAACTGTCAGAAGAAAGAAGTTTAAAACCACGCTATTCCCATTTTCTATAAATCACACCACTCTTTTTTTTGAAACACGCCTTTTCTTTCCTCTCTTCCTTCCAATACGAAATCAAATTGATGAAAAAAAAGAAAAAAATATAATATCAATCGTGAATCGCTGGTGGACCCAAGCCGAGGTCGCGGCTAAGAGCATGCTAAATTGAAGCGACCATGAGGTGATGATGGGTGTGTGATTGGGCGATGCGAGGTGAAGGGGAGAGCTGACACGTCGATAACTAGAGGCATGATGGTGAATGTCGTACCGGACAAAGGGAATGCGAGGTCAATTTTGGGTTAGCTTGATTTGTGCACTCTATAGCTATCGAATGGGGCGGGTCGTGGCTTGAATTTTTGACGTGAGTGCCGATGGCAAAATGACGAAGCAGCAGTGTGGGATGCGACTCGATTTGGGGAAAGCTCGGCTGGGTTGGGCTATGTCATGACGAAGTCCAGATGGCCACGACAATGGTGGCCGTCTTTGTTGAGGTAGGAGATTGAATTCGTCTAGATAGGCAGCCATCTGACTGGTGGCAGAATGGAGGAGCAATGGTCAAGGCTTTGACAATCGGCGATGTTATATAGATAAAGAAGAGTTCCGATGAAGAGTAATCTTGAAATTTTTTCATAAAGTTATTTATTTTTTAAAATTCTTAATTTAAACCCATCGAGAACTTAAAATTTATAATCCATGCATACTAGGTCAAAAATTTCGTAAATGAGTCGTATGGATTCGCGATGACTAAATAACTAGATGATGGATTTATTGGAATTGGAACGATAAACAGATTCGAAAAATCAAGGTGAGAAATTCACGCTCATTTGGATGTTAGATACATATAGTAGTATATATCGCAATTTTATTTTGTAAAGATCTACTGTACATTATATATTATTCCTCATGATGTGAGATTCTATTCTAGTTTTTTCTTTCGTTTTCTCCTAACAATCAGTCTTTCTGGAACTTGGATACCCGGCACATGAATACGGTGGATGTATTAATGTTGAATTCAAAGGTTTGAAAAGGCGAATCATTACAAATAACTTTTTTTGTTCTATTACCATTGCTTATCAAAGTAAAACATGATAAGTATAATCGCTTTTTAGTTTATTTTTAGCACATAACGAAAATAGGGATTACTTGCAAAATATTGTGGAAAGAAATGAATGGAAAAATCAAGGAAGTAAATTATAGCGCAAAACAAACAAATATTTGAAATGTATGGAATACAAACCCCAATAAGAAATTAAATAAAATCATAAGAACAATTGAAAAGAATAAAAAAAGCGGCTTAGAATTTCAAAATCAATGTTAAGGAAAAAAAATTATGGCATTTATATTATGTTGGTGGATCTTTTTCAATTGGTAGGTTGTCCATCCCTAAAGTTTTGAGTTACATGAATTTTATGTTCCTATATTTTTTTATTGTTACAATAAACACATTTGGTTGTTTACATATAATTATATTAAAAATTGTTTAAGTTTTTTGAAAATGTTAACACTCGATTTTAACCTCCAAAATCACTCTATGAGATAAAGGTTGTCAAATTTGACCTCATGAAATAACAGTAACTAGAATTTATACATCGCACTTTGTATGGTTTCCAAATCACTTCGATTGATGAACGAGAAATAATCAACAATTTATTATATTTGATTTGCATAGAATTCGATATTAAAGGACACACTTAGATTCTTTATGTCCTTAGTCTTCATTTAAATGTTCGTTAACATAATTAACATAAATGTAACATGTATATTTTGATTCCATATGGCTATTTTAAATAACATAATTGACTATAAATTGTTTTAACATCATTTAGGCTTCATATAGCTCTAATAATTCATGTTTGTTTCAATTAATTGAACATTTACTTACTTTGTTTAGCGTGATGTGTTGTTCTTCTTTAATAGAATTTTTTAAATTTGCTTGTCAATGATTTTAGTTTTACATGAACTATAATAATAACAAGTAATTTAGGACTTAAACATCTAACGACAGGCTAGGAAAAATTAAAGACTGTGGTTATCAGTTATCTAATCATATTTCATCATTTATGAAGATTATTTTTAGGAAAAATGTCATGATTAACTTTTGGACATTTACAAATAAAAGGATTTATGGATTTAAAGGATGGTAATTTGACAAATCGAAATTTGACATGGATACACATCATATTTAAAGAAAATAGCTCTCGATGTTTCAACTAATGTTTTTGCAATATTATATAGAAAGAATGTTAAAAACATTTATTTCACTCTATTTGTATAAATATTGTTTTAGCTGTTTGTTCATAGGAAAATAGTTAAATAAACTGACAACATAATATTCATTATTTTTTTAATATTGTACCTAAAATCGTCATCTTGAACATCTTCTACATAAAATTTTACATTTATACACACTATATGCAGCTATTATTTAACATGATTTCAAGTGATATGAAAATTCGTCATCTCAAAATGTCATATTAATGAATTTAGTGCTTTATTTAGCATTATTTTTAACATATAGTGTGCTTAGCATGAGTCTGAACAAGGAGAACAATACATACAATAGTTAATTTCTACACTTTGTCATTAAGGAAAGGTACATTATATGTTAAATTTGTAAATGATATGTATATAGTCAAGGAAAGAAAATAGAAGCAAAATCTGGAAAAAATAATATATTAGATAGGAGAAATAAAGTCCATTTATTTGTTTGTTTATTAAGATAAGAACAAACTTAAATGCAAGACTAAATACTGATTTTCACTAGATATCTCTATATTGGTAATAGAGTAAGGATATAAAGCGACATTTAATATAAAATATTTTCATTCATTCACCTAATTAATTAGCTTAAAAAAGTGATAGCACGATGAATATACATAATTTTTTAATTTATAAAATTTATTTGGCTGACTTATATATAAGTTGTGATATGTTTATCATCTTATATTAGAACACTCTTTTTTGTGAAATTCTACTACATAAAAATGTCTGGCTTTGGAAGCATGGTTTCTACCATGTTTCTCCTTCTTTATATCATTTTTTATATTGGTGTTAATGTTTACCTTTTCCAGTTAATTTTATTTTACTAATTTATGTACATAAATATGTGTCTAATTTTTTTGTCTTACTTGTCAAAAAATGCAGAAATGAATTCCTCAATGGTAGTAGATGCGAGAATCGATAGATCACCATGTCATAAACTTGAAGGTCTATGCTCTAATGATACCAGGAATTGTGAAGACGCAATCGGTGAGGAAGGCTCATGCGGTATTGTTGTGCTCCAAAGTAATAGTGCAGGAAGTTTTGTAGGAATTACAAGTTATCCTGGTGGTGGTAAAGGCCATCCAGGTGTGGTGAAGGCTATCCAGGTGGGGGTAAAGGTCGCCCAGTTGGTAGACCCAACCGTCCAGGAGGAGCTCCAAGCCATCCAGGAGGCGGTCCAGGCCTCCCAGGAGGCGGACTAGGCCACCCAGGAGGCCGTCCTGGCCATCCAGGAGTTGGTTTCGTTCGTTCTATAGGAATTGTTGGCTATCCTGGTAAAGGAAAAGGACATCCTAGTGGTGGTAAAGGTCATCCAGGTGGTGGTCCAGGCCATCCCGGAGGATTTCTCGGCCGCCCCGGAGGTTTTCCCAACAGTCCCGGAGGTTTTCCCGGCCGCCCCGGTGGCGGTGGCGGTCCCAACCACCCTGGAGGTGGTCTCGGCCACCCAGGTAGTGGTCTGGTCATCCATTTCGAGGTGCAAGCCTTCCATATGACGGTATAGGTTGTGTTGATTGTCCAAGTAATTTTCTTTCCAAGAATGATTTAAAGGTTGATAATTGAACTTTTAGCCATGGTGAAACCGAGATAAATAAGAGAGATTGGAATCAAAAGCGATCTTACTGATTTTAAAAGAAATTGATTTATTGAATAAAAGTGACTTATATTTGATGTTATTACAATAAAATGGATTCACATTAAATGATCAAATTTTATATGCAAAAAATATATTTTATTTCACTATTTTGAGTGAAAAGCTTAATGTTTTCATAGAATTACCTAATGATGATGGATCATTATAAAAAATATTAGAAGTCTTGAAAATTTAATGTTTAACTCTTTCATTTTTGTACAAATGCATATATACAAACTATAAACGTGATTACCGAACTTCAAATTTTAAGCATAAAATATTTATGAACAAGGGTACAATTAGTAATTTCACTATGCTCATATTTTATCGAGGTGTTATTATATACACACACCAATGCGCTCACTAATATCAATTGAAGAATTACAAAAAAAATTCAAAAAATTCACTTTAAGCACCCACCATTGTTATTAATGCAAAAGATTTTAGTTTCTACAAATTTTAAAGTGAATCTCACTTTATATTTACCTATCAATTCAGCAATTGCTTATTTATAACTCATCCTTGCCATATCTACAATTTTTATTGCTTGGAAGGAGATTTCAAATGAAATCATGTAAATCTTTGTATCATAAGATTCAAAATTTACTAAATGACTACAAATTCTAAACATGTATATTTTGAAACTTTGAACCATCTATCTTGCACTCTGTAACACCCTACACTCCGTAATATACCCAAAAGGACACATTAAAAGGCCTGGTGTGTTGTAGTATAACTGAAACTAGCATAGACTAAGATTCACAAGGCAAAAATTGGTAAAAAAAAGTGGAAACTAAAATAATAACTTAATTAAAGCTTTCATAATTACTTCATAAATAAGTCGAATGCCAAATACAACATCCATTTCTCAAAACCCAGCATGTCTTATGAAATAAAAATTCATAGTCTCAAAATGAGAGTACATAATATCCCTCATAATAAGTCAACACACAAAAAGAACAAAAGCTGAAATAAAAGAAGGACATAGTAGAGAACTCCTCCAAGAAACCGCCAAGTACTAGCAATCTACCGACTTCACCCTTGATTTCCTATGGGGCGAAAGGGGAAAATAGAGGAGTGGGTCAGACAAAAAGTCCGGTGAATGATAGTAATTAATAGAGACTTTAAGTAAGATAAAAGTAATAGACTCTACAACAATTCTAGCATAAGTAAGGATACTAAAGGAAATAGGAAAGAGATAAACTGAAAATAAGTACGATCAAATATCGCTCAATTTATAAGATATGTTAACTTTGATTGCTTGCACTTGTCCTTGACTTCTGCATTGATTGGGCTGAATTCCTAATCCTGTAATTAGGTTGTAACCCTAATCCTACCCTTTTTGATTGGCCTGCTACTCTATAGTACCTTTCTACGGACCAGTTGTTATATAACTCTCTACAAAAATTGTTACTGTAGACCAGACGACATATATAACCACCTACACAGAAGGAATTTATTTACTACAGACCAGGCACTATATATAACTCCATACATAGAATATTACTGTGGACCAGATGGCATATATAGCACCTTAAAAAAAAGGCAATGGTGTCTACGAAAGACACCCATACTAAGCACTTGAAACCCATATTCTGTTCTTTTTCTTATTATAACCTATGTTATAAACATGCTTATTACAAAAACCAAGGTCTAATGTGGAAATAAGCTTCTTTCATCTTTTACTCTTTTAGTTATAATTCTAAGTTATAACTAGGCCAATCTTTTTAATTCAGTCCAATTTACGTCATAATTAGGCGTAATTTAAGTCCAGTTCCATTTATATTATAACCTTTGAAATTTACATCTTATATTCCAATTTTTCAGTTTTATTACAATTTAATCTGTAATCTTGTTAATCATATTCCAATCTATATATGAAGAAGAAGGAGTAATAAAAGAAACTTGAAAATAGAAGAAAATCCAAAGCATAGAAAGAAGATGTAAATAACTTATAAATAGCAGTAAATAAAATAAAATACTGTAAATAAACCATAAATAAACAGAAAAGCTATAACTAACAGAAATAAACTAAAATTACTGAAAAGAATGGTTGAAAGGAAATAGACTGAAAATAGTTCTAAAAATTGTAGATAAACTGCTAAAAAGACTGTTCCAAGAATCGTAGTAAAACTATAACAATGGGAACCCTATTATTTTAAATCACTTAAAGAAATCTTTAAAATAGTTATAATCACTCACTTGTGGTCCTTAGTTCTTCCTTAAGTCTTCGTAGATCCACTTGAGGGTATAAAAATAGTTTTATTAAAAAGATTCTCTCCTTGGAAAATTATTCCTTTTAGGGTCCGTCTTGAAAAGGTGAACCCAAGCGGAGAAAATCTTGAATGAGAAAATTTTTTAGGACTAGAATCTTATTTATAGGGGTAGAAATGGACCTCAGACCGCTGGATTTGAAGATTGAATAGGGTGCAACCACGTCATAATTTGAATAGGAGCCTTGGAATGGGAGCACTGATGCACCAGATGAGAAAAAAATCAACAAAACACGTCACCAATAGATCTGGAGGGTTCAAACTAACGAACTTTCGTTCACTTGCCAAAAGGCAAGGCGAGTCAACCGGGTGGTCGATCACCCCTTGCCCGGCTCGACCTGTTTCATATTTTTTTTCGCTTCTTTGATTATTTCGTTCTTTGCTAATATTAACTCGAATTCTGATGTTCTATATATGGAGATTGACCAGAAAATTACCACAGACACAATGGTCCAACTCCCGTGGCTTAATTCCGATAATTTCACAAAGTTAACAATGCTCATAAACTGGTTGAGCCTGTGGGATCATTCTACAAAAGATATCAATGCTCAAAAACTAGACTGGCATGGCTAAACAAATTAAGCAGGGGTAACGAATGAACATCACTAATCCCTACATTAATTAAAGTATACTTTAACAATTCACTAATATAAGTTACCTTATATAAGATCTTTAATTTTCATATTAATAATTACCATTAAGGTATACATTTATAACAATTACAAATACACTCTCATATGTATAATAAACTTGACTCATGCTACGACATTCTATCACTCTACCTTTTAACGAGTCATACCCTGCCAAAGACAAGGTTCTCGCTTAATCTTCAGCTCTGATACCAACTGTAACTACATGACCTTTTGACCCCTGAATGTAGACACTAATACATTCACGATATTCATGTGCCAAGCATCCAAGTGTTGAAAAGACAAACTATTAAGGAGAAATAAAAAGAAAAGGAAATAAAACAAGAAACACAATATTAGAATCTCATGGTGGAATGATAATGTGTAGTATCAGAGGAACGGTACACAGGGTAACTTCAATATAGAAATTTTGAAGTTACGAAACCTAATTACATCATTAGCCTAGACAATTATAACAACCTCTCCTCACAAATGCTGATATGTGCAATATAGTAATGCAACAAAACTAGGAGTACTACAGTTATTGTAACATCCTACTCGTCTTCTTGAGCTTCAATGAATGTTAACGAAAACTTGCCTTTCTAAGAATACTTGAAAGAGCATGCGAGGAATTTAGGGAAAAAAAAACCAAGCATTAGACATAAGCCTGGTATGAGAAATTCAAGAAATATCTAGCTAACATAAAACAGTACTTTACTTTCAAAATTCGTAAATAATCATTAAAATTATATTTAAATTTCTAATCCTTTTCATACTCAACTACATTTTATAAGAACTAGCATCAAAAGATTTTATAAAGAAAAGAAATTAGGAATCATTTGAATCGTGAAAAACTAGCCTAAACGTTGCATTTTAAACACTTTAAAAAGTAAGCGACTTACCATAGCATTAATGATGCTATTAAAAGTCCTTGTTAGAACAACAATGAAAAACATAATCTTTGCGACTAGTTTTAACCACATAAACATCGATTTAAGACATGAAATTTTTATAAAGTACTACCACTAGGTTATATAAAAACCATGGAAAGAAATCCCCAAGAATACCTATTCATTTATTGTAAAATTTCCCGAATAACAAGGGATTTGAAAGTGCACTATAACTACTATTCTTGTTCCAAACATTTCCAAACTTACTTCAGTTTAACACACAAGTGAAACAACCATTTAAACATCGTCAAGGTCGTGCCACCTGTTTAAAAGGGTAATAGAAGTAAGGTTATATAATATAAAGTTGTCATTTGCTTTCATAAGAAAGAGGGGTCCAAAGTTTATAACTTTAGTTAGTTAACGTCACTTTAACTTTATAATTTAAACACCACATATATATACACAATGTATACAAACTAGATAGTGAGATAGCTCATTTAGATCCATGCCTAACCTAAGCACAAAGCCAAAACAATTAAAGAACCACTCCTTCCACTAACACAATCCTAAAGTTCTAACCTTTAGCACTTACAAACCAAAGCCAACTTCCTTCTCCTACATGCACACAGCCCACCCAAGACACCCTTATCCTTAGACCTCCTCCCACTTCTTAATTTCTAATCATGCTTCCATGATGTCTTAGGCCCCAAAACCAGATTTTAAAAGAGATTAGAGAAGATTTTGTTAACTTTTGAAAAAGATAGAGAGTAATTAGTGGATTAATGCTTAAGCACTTTCACCATTTTCAACCCTCCCACTTCATCTCAAGCTTAGGAATTTATTTGCGATTATTAAGTGGCCCACTTCCCTTTATATCTTCAAGTGGTTAAGCATAATCCTACTCTCACCCCCTTGGGAGGCTTACCACTTTTTACATCCACTTTATCATTTTCTTAGCCCTTAAGCAATTTGATTTATGCTTACTTTTACTTTATGTCGCTTCCTTTAGGCTAATCACTATTATACCATTAACATAATAGCTTTTATCCTATAGGAAGCTTCTAGAAACTTCCAAGCTTGTATGAAGAGAAGATTTGTGATGACCTACCATTTCTACCCCTTGAAATGACAATTGACAGTTATATGCCGTTGCCAAAGCGTTGGAAAGATGAATCTTCGTGGGATAAAAATGAAATAACAGAATAGAATACATCAGAACAAAACGCTATTTTAATAGTTTACTTTACTAAAGACATATTATAGTAGCATATATTACTACATAGTAGATAGTTCCACGGATCCTTAGGGGATGGAAATCCCAATCATCCTTTATGTTACTTGTATTTCAATTGGCATTTCACTTGAGTTGAATTTACTATATAAGAATGTTAATCTTGACTCGAGTGTTTTGTGTTTTTCTTTATGCTCGGGTCAGACTAAGTGTCACAGCATTTGAGACTCACCTTTCGAGTTGGAGCTTCACTGGGAGATCCATCTATATCTATTTAGCTTTCATTTATCCAGTTATTTGTTCGGACTTGTCATCTGTTTGTATTCGAGACTACATTGTATTTGAGATATGCTGGTGTATTTTTTTCAAACTCTTGTTGTTTATATAGTAGCTTCATGAACTTTTATTTATCTATTCCGCTATTTAATGTTATATTACTCTGTGTCTGTGATTTCGTGATTGATCTATTTACTTTATATGCTGAGTTTTGCAAAATATAAATTAACAATCTAACATTTTGACCAATTCAAGTCTGACATATGCGGATGTGAATGGTTCGAAATAGCGGGTCGCTACAAATGATTTCAGAGCTCTAGTTTTGGAAAAACTTATCATATGGAGTAAAAATTAATTACAGAATCGCCTCCGTTCGAGCTTGAACTACTCCTCTTTGATTTGTATTTTGTTTGAAATTTAGAACAACCCCCTTTGTTCTAAAATTCATTCTTATCCTTCTTTTCGTGTTTTTCTAGATACTGGAGCATCCCATAGCTCCATTTCCGTTGACCTCTGTAAAATTTGAGCTTATCTTGCCACCTTAATTGGAAACTTCATCCTTTTGTGTGATTAATTCCATCAGCGGTCCCGCCTACCTTAGTATTATGCATAAGGGTGTGAAACTCCTTTACAACAAGCATCGATTCATTGGAAAATTCTATATCATTGGTTTCGATGTTTTCACCTCCTGCAACGCCCGAAATCATTTCTCTTTTAAACGACCAGGGTAAACTCTCTTGTGATCGAATTCGATTGCCTCAGGATTTTTGTGCAGTTTATCTTTTCAGCCTAGTGATCTTGACTCCACCCCTGTCGTCCGACTATTTTCGGATGTTATGGGGAAGGCACTTCTCTTCCTCTCAAGCGTGAAATTGAATTTCCGCATCGATCTTATTCCTGGAATCTTCGTTGACCCGGTTAAGGTCGCCGCGTTTAATGAAAGTCTATCCATCCTTTCCATTTTTTAATTTAATTATGTTATCTTCCTTTCGAGTATATCTTATTAGTTAAAATCCTCTTTGATTAGGATCCCTCTAAATTTGAATATATATCCATTCTTGAATCATCATGTGAGGGAGTGTGTTTGTAATTCATATAATTTTTTTATTGTGTTGTTTGTACTGTTGAGTTGTTTTGGGGTTTCGATCGATTTGTCTGGCCAACACTATCGATAGAAATTCTAAAACACTGAACAGAGAAAACTGACACAATACTGTTTTCGAAATTGGTAAAAGATATAATTTTATGTATGGTTATATTTTATATATAAAAGTATAATTTTTGAAAATTAGATAGAAAATGAATTGGTTGTTAGAAATGATAATACTTGGTTATTAAAAGTTTTGGAAAATGTATTAATTGAAATATTTCAAGTATAAATTGTTTTCAAAGAATTTTAACAGTACTCTTCTCTTTTGTCGTTGGAAATTAACTTCAATGATGACTACAATATCATCGATATTCATTTTCGAGTCTCGAAGTGGAGAGTCCCCTTAGTAGCTTTGCTACACTTTTGTTCAGGAAAAAAATAGATTTGATTTAAAATTTCTAGTGTACAAATTGATTTATAAAATATTTATATATATACAATAATTTCAAAATAGTTTGAAGTGAAACGAAAATTAAATCTTAAGTTTTATATTAAGAATGGTTTCAATTACTGAAGTAAAGTGAAATTTTTGAATAATTGGAATATCTAAAATGATAAATGAAATTAAACCAAATTGAAGTAGTTGAATTTGAATAAAACTTATTTGTATAATACTAAACTGCATTCTAATTTATATAACTTACCTAAAAATTTAAAAAGTTAAAAGGTTAGGGTGAATATATAATTAAAGGCAACACAAGAGGAAAACTTATGTAATAAATTGTTCAAACTAAAATCTGGTTTAATATAAATGTTGTAAATAAAAGGAAAAATTGTATAGTATGTAATTACACTCAGAACCTTAATATAACTTGCCTAGCGAAAGTTAATTGTTAATGAGAATAGGTAATTGAATAATGTACAATATAAATGTGAGCAATAAGATGTTCAAAAATGATATTTTGTTAAGGGAATTTATAAATAATAAATTGAATAATGAATTGAAAAAATAAAAAGTAAATAATTAGGTGGAATAATAAATGGTTATAATAAATGTTTATACACCTAATATATGCTATAAAATATGTCAAGTGGAATGAGATAAAATAAAATGAAAAGGGAGAATGCCAGTTAAGAAAATAAATATGAACTGAAGAATAGTATTAATCGAATTTAAGTGGAATCAACTTAACTAAAGGTAAATGGAGTAAATAAATAAGTTAAATATAACAAATTTTGCTTTCGAAGAAAATTTCGTAACAAATGTTAATAAATTGAAATTTTATCAATTGAATGAAAATTTATTGATCAAATAAAATGGATGGAAACCAAATTTGTTAAATATTAATAAAATTTGAAACTAATGAAATTTATGGTTTGAATTAATTATTATATCTAACGCTATACATTTTGAATCCATCTCTCCTTGGGTTTGTTCTATTCTCCTAGCTCGTTCCTTTTCGGGGACGAAAAGTTTTGAGTGGGGGAGAGTATAATGACCCATAAATTTTGACGGTTTTTATAATGTAATTAACTGAAATTTTGCTTGTAAGTAAATAATTGAATTTGGAAATAAAAAATTGATATTTTGAATACATCAATTTTGACATAGCAATTGGAAAATTTTATTGGAAAATATGAAAGTAAATTCTGTTGTGTAACTTTCAATTTAAAGTCAGTTAATTTGTTGAAGATAAAATATTATTGAAATCTGAATATTTTTATATAATAAAATTTTAAATCATTTCTTTAGTGAGATGCCATATTTTGTTTCATCAAATTTGGATTTCCCCAGCCCCGTTTATCTTATTTTCAACGTTTTAACGACATTTTCATTAGCGAAAAATCGAATTTTTTTAAACTTGGTCATATCGCTCATATCTGTATACCATTCTGTTCTTATCGTCGTGTTGATTTCCGCAATATATTCATTTGGCTGTTTTGGTGTCAGGGATGCAGTGAAACGCGCGAAACGGTAAACCGTAACGGTCTGATTTTTGTTTCTTTGTGTGACGCCCCACCTCTATACTCACACTATCCAAGGACACTACAGAGTAATACCTTCGACCAACACAAAGAATAAGACTGCTAAGGAGCCACCATCTGTGTAATTGCTTTGTGCGAGTACCGATATATCACATAGTATTACATGCATTTCATTTCAAGAGGAAATCTGACACATCAATTACAAAATCAAAACTACAACACAGTGGCTATGTGATCTTCTGAAACAAATATAATAAGCATAACATAAATCAGTCACAGATATTCATATCACTAAGGTGGAAACAGATATGAATATAACACATAGAAGTGAACATCAAAGTAGTGGTTGTACAAAATCCACTACATCACAAAAGAATAGGTACAAGTGCTAGACAAAAGAATATGTATACATAAAGGAGTCTCTATCTCAAATGTATAAAAAAAACACTACTAAGCTAAAGTAGTTAGCCAAAAGGCAGATGACGTCCCAGATAAGAAGTCAAGTAGAAGCACCTGAAACACCTGGTCTGACTCGAGTATTATTTAAAAAGAAAAATAATAAAAGGATCGGTCTAACTATAATTATCATATAAGATAAGATAGGATAAGAGATATGACAAAAATATATGATAACTAGAATGCCATATTGTGACAAGTATACATTTGATAACAACGAAAATCATGTAATACCTCAAATCTACTCAAATACCCAAAAAAATGAATATCATATTCTTTAGCTTATTCACCAAATAAAAAATATTGATAGAGCTTATCAATGCAAATCACAAAAATTTTGTGAAAAACAAATTCTAGAAATCATCAACTATAAATCCATAAATCATAAAAAGGGGGAGGCCTATCACAAACGGGAGCATGAGAACTTATCAACACTTGTATCACAAACTTGACGCTATCCCATGGTCGCTAACCATCGAGCCATTGCAACGACGTAGTACAATGGTACGCCCTAGGAACCAGAAACAAAAATAAGCCGGAACAACGATGTAGTACAACGGTATGCCCGATGAACCTAATTTCATAGAAAACATAGGTCGCTAGCCTATAAAAATGGGTCGAAGCTCCAAAGAACGGGGTACAATCCCGCACACGGACAAAAAGACATCGCATGTCGCTAGTCCAAACCATAAAATGATCATCATAGATCAATAAAGTGTAAATTACACCAAGCTAGTAAATAAATGAGTTAAGCTTCATATCCCGTAACCACTGGCTTAACTTAAATATTTACGAATAAATTGTAGATTTCCACTTGAAAATTGTTACAAGATTTCAATCGAATAAGTCTAAGAATTAACAGACGAAGTAAAGGCAAGAGTTTCATACCACTTGTTTTGCTAATTCGTTTGATAGGATTTCTCGAACGAATGAGGTAAAGTTTTGTATATAATAGGTTAGAAAATGGTTTTAAAATAAGCTTTGTGTTAAAAGTAAATGTTGAAATCATTTTTTGTGAATGATTTTGAGTATTTTCTACTAGGATAGAAAGCTTTGCATTTTATAGTGAGAAATCACAGAAATGATTGTAAAAACAATTAATCAACCAAAAATTCACATTCAACGACATGAATTAAAACCATAAAAATCGATATCAATTCCATCAAACGGATATTTCCAAAAATCCAGAAAAGAAGTCATCAAAGTCGATAGTAAATGACAACGAATAACGGGATAAACCAAAATTCGATTAAATGGAAATCCACTTAAGAATAGGCAATTTGGCTGAAATTAACAATATCAGACGTCTGGTGGTTTCCCAGACGTCTAAGCTGAAGGTCTGGAAATTTTCTTCCAGATCACCCATATGTCTGGGGAACTTACTCAGAAATCTGAGCTGTAAGTCTGCATTTTTATTCCGACTACCCAGACGTCTGAGTGCTTTACCAGATGTCTGAGCTGATGCTCAGGGAAAGATTTTGCCTAGGCCATCGATGACCAATTCGGTTCGAAAGCGATCAGGGGAGCAACGGAGGCTAGGGATTTATGCCAAACGACAACCCAGCCCTATAGGCTCAACAATACCCTCCAAATATCATGTCCAAACATCCTTATTAGGATTTTCATTGATTTCGACTTCAAAATCCCAAAAATTGAAAAATTCAACAAACCATTTCAATTCAAAAGCAAATGAACATGAAATAGATGTTAGGAATGCATACCTAACAACCATCAAAATTATAGACATAGATGTGATTTCAAGAACTTACCTTTAATCTCTAAAACAAGGAATGAGGAGCTCTAAAACAAGGCAAGATCAATCACTCTTCAACTTCACTTCAAGAACCCTCAATCTATAATCTAATGCACATATTTTCTAAGTTAGGTTTTAGGAATTTCTTAAAATTGTGGAGAGATTGAGATAGAGAAGATGGAGAGGATGCTTACCTAAGCTTCTCCTTGATCTTAGAGCTTGAATTTGAATTTCCTAGTGATCTAGGGTTTAGGAATTTTAATTTCCTATCTCTTCCCCTATTTTATTTTAGCTTGAGAGTGTTAGGAAATTTAGAAATGAAATGAATGAAGAGGAGTGGAGTGAGTTATTAGGTAGAGTAGTTAGGTTCTCTTGTTGGATTAGTGGGCTAAAACCCAAACCCCAAGCCCCAAATGAAAATATCAAAATTCTAATCAACTCCAAACATATCGATGTTTATACTCAAAAGGTCATAAACTCCATTTTGAACTCAATGCTAGTAGTCTCGAGTCTGAATTCGACTGTTTACTAAAAGTTACATTTTGGACTTTAATCCGACTAACGATGCTATATTTAAATAAAACATTTAAATATACTATCGTAAAATATGCGGGTTGTTACAGACTCCCCTCCTTAAAAAAATTGCGTCCTCGCAATACATAAGAAGAAAATAAAGAGTAACAACCACTTAATGCATAACAACACAAAACAAAAATTATAAGCGACAGGTTCACCTTAAGCGGCACGAGAGAGTAAGTCCGGATGTGTTTGCTCAATGAATTCTCTGGATTCCCAAGAACAATCCTTAGGATTTGAGGACCATTGAACTTTCAAAAGCGGAACATCTTTATTACGAAGGCGTTTGACCTCCGCAGCAATGGTACGAATAGGAAGTTGCTCGTAAGTAAAATTAGGTGAAACTTCAATTTCTTCAATAACACCGGGCTCAAGAACAGAATCAGAATCTCTAAGGCATTTCCATAGTTGAGAGACGTGAAAAACGTCATGAATAGCAGAAAACTGAGCCGGTAATAAAAGCCGATAAGCCACTGAACCAATGTATTCGGTGATGGGAAATGGACCAATGTATCGATGTGCTAATTTTTCTGAATGACTGAAATGCACAACACCTTTCATAGGTGAATGAACATCAAATCTTCCACAGAAAATTCTAAATTTCCTTCTTCGGTTATCGGCATAGGATTTTTGTCTACTTTGAGCTTCTTTCATCCTATGACGAATAAGGTCAATCTATTTTGTGGATTCACGAAAAAAATCTGGACCTAAAACCAGCTTCTCACCGGCTCCAAGCCAACACGAAGGAGATCGGCATGGCCTTCCGTCGAGTGCCACGAAAGGTGCCATACCAATACTAGATTGGAAGCTATTTTTATATAAAAATCAAAATCAGTAATTTGATCTTCCCAACTTCCACCAAAATCAAGAACACATGCACGAAGTAGATCTGCAAGAGTTTGATTCACACGCTCTGTTTGTCCATCAGACCGAGGATGATAAGCGCTGCTAAAATTAAGCTTCGTTTCCAAAACACTTTGAAGACCCTTCCAAAATCCACTAGTAAGTAATGGATCACGATCGCTAAAGTAGGAACTCCATGAAACTTAACAATTTCTTTAACATAGAATTGGCCAAAGGAGGTACGGTCCGATTAGACCGAACGAGAATAAAATGAGCAGATTTTGTAAGTCTATCCACAATCACCCATAGACTGTCATGACCCGAAAGAAGGGGAAGACCGTCAATAAAGTCCATGGAAATTTGATCTCACTTCCAAACGGGAATGTCCAAAGGTTGTAATAACTCACTGGGCCTCTGATGCTCGGTCTTTACAAGTTGGCAAGTCATGCAATGCTTAATAAAGTTAACAATATAAGATT
Source organism: Allium cepa (assembly GCA_030765085.1). Classification (NCBI taxonomy): domain Eukaryota; kingdom Viridiplantae; phylum Streptophyta; class Magnoliopsida; order Asparagales; family Amaryllidaceae; genus Allium; species Allium cepa. Next base: position 877,611,800 of record CM060931.1, on the reverse strand, counting down.
TCATTGCATCCTAATAATAAAGTCCTTCATGTTTGCGTACATTTTACTACTACCGGGATGAATTGCAAATTTAGAATAATGAGGATCTTCTAAAATGTCTTTACGAAGATCACAAATTTTTGGCACGATAAGTCCACCAAATTTTCAAAAGCCACCACGAGCATCGATTTCAAAGTCTTTTAAACCTTCAATACTTCTATCCCAACAACTTTGGCTAAGATAAGCCTATTTGGGGTCATGCTTTTGAGCTTCAAGGATGCGGTCTAAAAGAGAAGGAAGAACCTTAAGGCTATATAAAACAAGAGACGAACATAAATCGGATTCACGAACTCAAATCTCACAAGTGGACAAAGTCTCGAGATCATTCCATTCGGATATCATCATAGAAACAACCGCTTGTTGCTTACGACTAAGGGCATCGGCAATACGATTTCCCTTTCCGGGAGTATAAAGAATATCGAGATCATAAGATGCAAGGAATTCGAGCCAACGTTGTTGATGCAAATTAAGTTCCTTTTGAGAAAATAAATAATTAAAAGATTTATGATCGGTGTAGGGAACAAATTTATCTCCCAAAAGATAGTGACGCCAAATTCTAAGGACGAAAACAACGACCGCGAGCTCTAAATCATGAGTGGCATATCTAGTCTCGACAAGCTTTAATTTCCTGGAAGCATAAGCGATAACACGTTCCCTTTGCATGAGAACGGTTCCCAAACCAACTCGACTAGCACCGGTATAAACAGTGAAGTCTTGGTTTCCTTCGCGAATCACAAGAGTAGGAGCAACGAAAATGAGTTCTTTTAATTTCTGAAAAGAAGCTTCATAATTGTCTGCCAAATGTACTTAACTCTCTTATTTGTCAAACTAGTAAGAGGTACAGAATTTTTAGAAAAGTCTTTTATGAACCGACGATAATAGCCAGCTAATCCAAAAAAGCTACGAATTTCCGTCATACTCTCAAACCTCTTCCAATTTTGAATCACTTCAATCTTTGAAGGATCCATGGAAATTCTGGATTCAGAAATAATATGTTCTAAGAATTTCACACGGGATTGCCAAAAGTGGCACTTAGAAAATTTTGCTTTCAATTGATTGCTCCTAAGAGTTTCCAACACAGTCCGTAAATGTTTCTCATGCTCTTCCACGGTTTTAGAATAAATAAGAATATCATCGATAAAGATGAAGACAAATCGATCGAGGAAGTCTTTGAAAAATCGATTCATAAGGTCAACGAAATAAGCTGGAGTATTCGTTAAACCAAATGGCATAACAAGCCATTCATAAGATCCATAACAAGTACGGAACGATGTCAAGGGAATGATATCCTCTACAATACGAAGCTGATGAAAAATGGGTTCTATGTTTTACTGTTAAAAGATTCTAGCACCGCTAAGTTAATCGAAGAGATCATCAATCCGAGCTAAGGGTTATTTATTCTTTATGGTGAGATCATTAAGCTTGCGGTAATAAACGCAAAGCCTAAATGTACCATTAGATTTCTCCAAAAAAATAGCTAAAGCTCCCCAAGGAAAGGAACTAGAATGAATAAATTGCTTCGCTTCCAATCTGGATAATTGTTTACGCATCTCCTCATTTTCCTTATTGGACATACGATAAGGAGGAAGAGAGATAGGTAGAGCTCCAGGGATTAAATTAATTCTGAACTCAATTGCTCGCTTAGGAGGTAATCCTAAGACGGGTTCAAATATGTTAGGAAATTCATGAACAATGTGAATGAGTGAAAAGACATCTTCCTCAGCATCATTATCATCATCATGTGGATTTAGAGAATATAAGGATGCTACCGAATTGGAATCTAAATCTTTAAAAACAATAGAAATCTGCTTAGCAGATTGAGGATGTCGAAGATGAATAGTCCTCTCGCGACATAGGATGTGGGCTTTATATTGGTTAAGCCAATCCATTCCCAAAATCATTCTGAAGCCTAAGTAATGCATAACCTGCAAATCGGCAAAGAAAGATAATCACATAAAGTAATCTCGACATCTTTACAAAATAAATTGAGTGTTGCGGATCCACCAACCGAATTCACAATTCTCCGTGAAATCGTCAAGAACATGACATTTAAAGAAAGTATCAATAAGTTCTTTTGATATAAAAGAGTGGGATGCCCCCATATCAAAAAGAACTCGAATAGGATGATCACGAAACATAATAGTTCCATCAAGGATAGAATGAGAAATACCTTGACCAAGAGAAGTGTTACTAGAGGCCTGCACAATATTCAGCTTTCCCTCTTTCTTGCTTTGAAGTTTGGGACGTGAAGATATAAGATGACCCAAACTTTTGCAATAGCGGCAATAAAGGGGTTTCAGACACCTATTTTCATAATGGTCCTTAGAACCACAATTGTAGCATTCTCCACGATTAGGGGTAGGAGTCTTTGCTACCAAAGTTACTAGCTTCCCATTCTTGTTAGGATTAGGGCCTTTGAACTTAACAGGCCTCTTCTTGTTGATGTTGAAGTTCTGTTTGGCATCCACAACTTCAACATCACTTTCTTTATCAGCCTCCTCAAGTTGAAGAGCGATATCAACAAGCTGATCGAAAGAAACTTCCAGCTTCAAAAGTAAAGCCTTTTTGAGGTTCTTTTTCAACCCATAGATAAAACTCTAATTCTTCTTCAATGGGGTATTGTTATACCCGATCCCATAGTTAGAGAGAGATTCAAAAGATGCGACATGGTCTATCATAAAAGATTCACCTTTAACAAAGTCAATAAAGCGTCGGGCTAAAGTTACTTTTTCAGCTTCCAGCACAAACTGTAATTCGAATCTTTCCCGCAATCGCTCCCAAGTAAGATCTGCTTCAACCATTTCCCAAATCAAAAGCTCATACCAATCTAATGCTCTTTCCTGGAGCATGCTAGAAGCCACATGGACTCGATGTAGATAAACAAGATTCATGCGAGAAAAGATGCAGTCGCATGATTTAAGCCAAGCTTGGACTTCTATAACACTTTCGGAACCCTTAAATTACCTTCCACCCAAATTGGTATAATCACTGCACAAGTGTGCAAACCCGGATTTAGGGTGAGTAGGCTCAGGAATAGGTCCGACAGCTTGAGCATTCTTTACAAGATTCAAAAGCTGTTGGGCAAACATAAATACACCATCCTGAGGAGTTGCACTGGATTGACCGATGCAGGGACGGCCAGGTCTAACCATTTCTCTTCTCTAAGAAAGAAAGAAGGAAGAAGAGAAAAGGTTATTCTCAGAATGAATATAAAACAAACTTGATTGATAAAACAAGGCATCATAAAAGGAAATAGGATATAACGCGTCCTAAGACTCGAATTAAATCCTAAAGCACGACTCCTAAGAAAGACTTAGGATAATGATCCTTGCTAGATTATTCTACATCGTTCCGAAGGTTGGCTCTGATACCAAGCTGTAACGCCCCACCTCTATACTCACACAAGCCAAGGACACTGCAGAGTAATGCCGTCGACTAGCACGAAGAATAAGGCTATTAAGGAGCGACCATCTGTGCAATTGCTTTGTGCGAGTATCGATATGTCAGATAGTATTACATGCATTTCGTTTCAAGAGGAAATATGACACATCCATTACAAACTCAAAACTACTACACAGTGGCTATGTGATCTTTGGAAACAAATATAAAATAAGCATAACACAAACGAGTCACAATACTCATATCACTAAGGCGGAAACAGATATGAATATAACACACAGAAGTGAACATCAAAGTAGTGGTCATACAAGATCCAGTACATCATCAAAGAATAGGTACAAGTGCTAAACGAAAAAATATGTATACATCAAGGAGTCTCTATCTCAAATGTATAAAAGCAAATACTACTAAGCAAAAGTAGTTAGCCAAAAGTCAAATGGTGGTCCCAAATAAGAAGTCAAGTAGAAGCCCCTGAAACACCTCGGTCTGACCCAAATATTATTTAAAAAGAAAAATAATAAACGGATTAGTCTAGATATAATTATCATATATGATGAGATAGAATAAGAGTTATGACAAAAATATAAGATGACCAGAATGTCATATTTTGACAAGTATACATTTGATAAAAATGAACACCATATAATATCTCAAATCTACTCAGATACCCAAAAAGAAGAATATCATATTCTTTAGCTATTCACCAAATCAAAAATATTAATAAAGCTTATCAATGCAAATCACAAAAAATGGTGAAACACAAATTCTAGACATCATCAACTACAAATCCATAAATCATATAAAGGGGGAGGCCTATGAGAAACGGGAGAATGAGAACTCACCAGCACGTGTATCACAGACGAGACGCCATCCCATGGTCACTAACCATCCAGCCGGTGCAACGACGTAGTACAATTGTACGCCCGAGGTACCAGAAAATCAAATAAGCTGGAACAACGACGTAGTGCAATGGTACGCCCGATGAACCGAACTTCATAGAATGCATAGGTCGCTAGCCTATAAAAATGGGCCGAAGCTCCAAAGAACGAGGTACAGTCCCCCACGCGGACAAAAAGACATCGCATGTTGCTAATCCAAACCACAAAATGATCATCATAGATCGATAAAAGTGTAAATTATTCCAAGCTAGTAAATAAATGAGTTTAGCTTCATGTCCTATAACCACTAACTTAACTTAAATATTTACGAACAAACTGTAAATTTCCACTCAAAAATTATCATAAGATTTCAATCGAATAAGTCTAAGAATGAACCGACGAAGTAAACGCAAGCGTATCATACCACTTGTTTTGCTAAGTCATTTAATAGGATTTCTCGAACGAATGAGGTAATGGTTTGTATATACTAATAGGTTAGAAAACGGTTTTAAAACAAGCTTTGTATTAAAAGTAAATGTTGAAATCATTTTTTATGAAATAGTTGAGTATTTGCTACTAGTATAGAAACCTTTGCATTTTAAAGTGACAAATCACAGAAATGTTTGTAAAAACAATCAGTTAACCAAAAATTCACATTCAACTACTTGAATTAAAACCATAAAAATCGATATCAAATCCATCAAATGGACATTCCCAAAAATCTAGAAAAGAAGTCATCAAAGTTGATAATAAATGAAAACGACCAACCGGATCAACCAATAATCAACAAAACAGAAATCCACTCGAAAATAGGCAATTTGGCTGAAATTAACTGCATCGGACGTCTGGTACTTTCCCAGACGTCCGAGCGAAGGTCTGGAAATTTTCTTCCAGATCGCCCAGACGTTTGGGGAACATACTCAAACGTCTGAGCTGTAAGTCTGGAATTTTTATTTTGACTACTAGACGACGCTTTACCAAACGTCTGAGCTGAAGCTCAGGCCAAGATTATGCCTAAGCCATTAATGGCCAATTTGGTTCGGAAGCGATAGGACGAGCAACGAGGCTAGGGATTTATTCCAAACAACAACCCAACCCTATAGGCTCTTTAATACACTCCAAACAATATGTCCAAACATCCATATCAGGATTTTCATAGATTTTGACTTCAAAATGTCAATCAATTCAAAAGAAAATGAACATGAAATAGATGTTAGGAATTCATACCTAACAACCATCAATGGTATAAACATAGATGTGAGTTCAAGAACTGACCTTTAAACTCAGTAACAAGGAATGAGGATCTCTAAAACAAAGCAAGATCAATCACTCTTCAACTTCACTTCAAGAACCCACAATATATGATCAAATGCACACATTTCCTTTGTTAGGATTTAGGAAGAAAATTAAAGAGAGATTGAGATGGAGAAGAAGAAGTGGATGCTTGCCTAAGCTTCTACTTGATCTTAGAGCTTCAATTTGAATTTTGTAGTAATCTAGGATTAGGAATTTTAATTTCCTATCTCTTCCCCCATTTCTACTTTAGCTTGAGAGTGTTATGAAATTTAGAAATGTAATGAATCAAGAGGAGTGGAGTGGGAGTTATTAGGTAGAGGAGTTGGGTTCTCTTGTTGGGTTAGTGGGCTAAAACCCAAATCCAAAGCCCCAACAAAAAATATCAAAATTCTAATCAACTCCAAACATATCGATGTTCATATTCAAAAAGGTTGTAAATGCCATTTTGAGCTCAATAGAAGTACTCTCGAGTCCGAATTCGCCTGTTTACTAAAAGTCATATTTCGAACTTTAATCCGACTAACGATGTTGTATTTAAATAAAACATTTAAATATATAGTCGTAAAATAGGCGGGTTGTTACACTTTGTGACCATTCATTTTCCACCGTTTAAAATAAATGGACACTCGCTTTTATTATATATAGAAATCAATGTGACTCTTTCCATCCCCTATATTTAATATATTAAATTTTGGTTCGTTCAAGAATTTTCCTGTCTCTTCCCCTTCATTTTCGATCTATGAAAAAATTTATAGCCGACCTTATATTTCGTCAGAGCTCTTATGCCTATAGCCTTTCTTCTTCCCATTTCCGTTCGACCTCTCTCTTCCCCTTCATTTTGTTCTACCTTCTTATTAAAAAAAGTGGAAACAACATACATCATTTTCCTTTTTCCACGCAAGCCTGGCATCACCTCAACTTCGCTCCACTCAATGACATGCATGGGCATTTTTCATGCTTCCCCTGCACGTGTCTTCTCCCGACCACCTTGGCCTCACAACCCAGATCACCTCACATCCTTCATAGCCTCTCCACGCTGAGCGCCACCTTCCACCACCCATGCTGAGGCATGGAACAGTCACCCCTCACCTACCCACTAACCGCCACACGGGCAAGCCTAGCCGCAACCCACCACGCCACGAACCACCCTCCATCATGGCCGAAGCCACCTCAAACCTAACAGCCTAACTTCGCCCCGTGCCACCGAACCCACCGCCTACCTCCGAGCAAACCCATCTCCACAGCCCGCAACCAGTTCTCGGCCACACAAACACCTATCTCCAGCGACCGATTGCCTTGCAACCAATAGCAACCGACTTCCCCATTTTCAATCTTGGTACATTCGTATGTATTCTATTTTTATTATCTGAAACATATATATTTACATCAAATATGTTCTATGCTTGGTTTTGAAAACATATACATAAGTTTAGTCTGTTACTTGTTCTAAAGTATTGTTGAAAAGAATTTTCAAAAGCTTTTGTACATAACACATTGTGTTAAGATTTGTATTGTATATAAATGTGTGTGTGTATATATATATGCAAGATGTTACGTTTATGTTAAGCTTTATATTTTCAAAATATATAAAGTATGTTTGGTTATTGCTCTAAAACGTATATATTTATATTAATTATATTTTGTTAAAAAAATTTGGATGTATATATTTGTATAATATGTTATATATTACTTTATAATATGTTTGATGCTATATAATATAACTTGTTATAAAGTTTAGTTAGCTGATCTATCAGAGAAGGAAAATAAAAGATATTGTATAAATATAGTTATGAGTTGTTTATATATATTAGCTGTTTGTAATGTATATGCTATGTTTGCTTATAGATTGTGATAAGACATGTCTATATATAAATATGATTTTATATAAATTTTATATAACCTATATGTTTATGTAAATAAGTTTAGATAAGCTTTGTATGATCTATTTTGAGTACATATATGTATATATATATATATTATAACAAGTTACGTTTATATTAATTTTATTACAAATCTGGATTTTTGAGATATAACATATATGTAAGTTGTTGAGTTATGTATGTACTATAATAAAATATGTTATATTGATTTTGTTATAAACATTAATCTTAAAATATAATAGGTCTGAAAGCTTATGCATTGGTTGTGTACTAGTCTATATATACATGAGTTTAGTTTTCATATATTTCTAGAGATAGATTTTATAGTGTTTAAAATTAAAATATTGATTTTAATAAAACAATAATATATGTGTTTTCTATTTCTATCAAACTGATTGATTGTTCTCATCGATTTCTATTTATCACCTTTGTTCGTCAAATTCGTGCCCCATTTGGCTTTGCTTTGGAATTCATGCTTGGATTCATAACTCATTTCAGTGTCCACTCTCTCTAGCCTCAAAAGGTTAGCAATCACTCACGATTAACATTCTTACATTTATTAAATTTGATTTCAGTTGAAACAACAATTGAAATATGCTGTTAAATTTGAATTGTTAGTTATGTAATTATTAAAGATGATATGCCATTATTAGTAATTATTCACCTACGACATCTGACACCATAATCTGTTATTTATATTATAATTAAACTTGAACTGATGATATATGCATGTTGTTGATATGTTATATTATTAAAATACTTGTTCGCACTCTGCAAGCTTTCTGTTAATTTAGAATTCCCTACGGGTTGAAATGATACATACCCGAACGATATTCTAGTAGAGGAAAATCTTTATGGGTTGAAATGATAAACCAAGCGATTTTCATTGATTTTGAAATTCGAGAATGCTGGTTGAAATGATATATAACCGTAGATACTTAAATTGTGGATTGAAATGATAAACATCTGTATCACTTGGTCATAGGATAGAAAATTATATGCGGACACCGTTGGTCTAGATTTTGAAATGATTTCAAAAGATTTGAAAGGTAATATAGGGTTTTAATAAATATTGATTTTTAAAAATATAATATGCATAAATGTTATTTTTATATATGTCTAAATTTAGATTTTTTTAAATAATATGTTTTAGAAATTTCAATTTATAAGGTAATTTTGAAAAATATGAATTTAAGATTTCTTATAAATTTATTATTTTAGAATATACAAAATAAGATTTAATACAAACACATTTAAAAATAAGATTTAATTTAATAAAATTTAATGTAACTAGTATATAATATGTTTAAGTACTTACTCAAATTTATATTAATATTTTAAAAATATATTTTACAACTTTAATAATAAAGGTTGTGAAGATAAATTAATGTTGACTTGGAATTTGAATTGGTTAATATTTGAATTTAAATAAAAATTTATTTCAACTTGCTGATTTTGAAATTTTGAAAAGAATATGATTTATACTTGATTTGATAAAAAGGTGATTAAATGAATATTCTCAATTTTTAAATAAAATTGAGATTGAATATTTAATATTGATTTAAATTTATAAATTGGGATTTTAATAAATTATTATTAAAACGACTAAGTGAATACTTTCCAATTTGAATAAAATCGAAGTTAAAGGTTGAAATATAAATTAAATATATATTATGACTGTTTGAATATTTAAACTTGAATCTTATTGGAATTAAATTCATAGTTCAAACTTAGATTTGAAATCGATATAAATTTAAATGGTTTATTGAGAATCTGAATTGAATCTTTGACCTTCAAATTGAAATTGTTAAATTGGAATTGATTTAGTTTGAATTTTTGAATTTATGCTGATTTGAATCGATTTGTGGATTTGGAGGAAACTAATTTTGTTATTTTAGGTATTTTTAATATATATACTATTTTCAATATCTACACTGTTTAAATCGAAAGTGTTATGATTTTCAAAGTGTTATGATTTCCAAAGTGTTATGATTTCAAAAGTGTTATGATTTTTAAAGTGTTATGATTTCAAAAGTGTTATGATTTCGAAAGTGGTATAATTTTGAAAGTGTTTCGATTTTGGAAATGAATATTATTTGTAGTGAATAATGATATGGTTTTGAAATGAATATGATATTTTGATATGAGGTATGAACTGTTTTGAAATGAAAGGACCACGGTGTGAAATAAGCGTTTAGTTGTTAAAGAGACCGGGATCGGATATTGTCATACTCTCTACCAATACCCAAAAACACTTTAACAACTGTGTACGTGGTGGAGATTCCAGAATGAAGTAAGATGGTTAGACAACGATTCTATATGGTATTTACGTAGACCTGACTCCCGTGAGTCAGCTTGATGTGGCTAAAACGGGAGCAATACTGGGCTAAGTGGGGTCATTCTCCCGATCGGGCACATTTCTTCGATACCATTATATTGCTTTTGTGATTTGATTGGGTGTACCCTTTGATTTGGGAGCGTGTCACGAGGTAGGCGGTAGTAGCTGCTATGTGTTACCACCAGTCCGAGAGTGAAAATGGTATATCTACCCTGCCATTGCCTCGAGTGTCGTGTCACATGCCTTATCGCGCCTTCTACGAGTTTGGTTTGTACCATACTTATGGAGTGTCCTTTGATAGCCCTCCAATTTACGGAGGAATTGCGGTACTATATAGACTATGGGTATTTAAAAATGTGATAAGGGGATGTGGGTAACGCCTTAATGCTATTTTAATAATTTACTTTACTATAGATATATTATAGTAGCATATATTACTACATAGTAGATAGTTCCACGGATCCTTAAGGGATGGAAATCTCATTCATCCTTTAAGTTACTTATATTTCAGTTGGCATTTCACTTGAGGTGAATTTCCTATATAAGAATATTAATCTCTACTCGAGTGTTTTGTGTTTTTCTTTATGCTCTTATCAGACTGAGTGTCACAACATTTGAGACTCGCCTTTGGAGTTGGAGCTTCACTTGGAGATCCATCTATATTTATTCAGTTTTTAGTTATACTGTTGTTTGTTCAAACTTTTCATCTCTTTTTATTCAAGACTACATTGTATTTGAGATATCCTATTATATTTTATTTCAAACTCTTGTTATTTATATAGTAGCTTCATGAACTACTATTTATATATTCCGCTGCTTATTGTTATATTACGCTGTGTCTGTGATTCTGTGATTGATTTATTTACTGTATATGCTAAGTTTTGCCAAATGTAAATTAAAAATCTGACATTTTGAACAATTCAAGTTTGACATATGCGGATGCGGATGGTTCGAAATAGCGGGTCGTCACAAGTAGTACCAGAGCTCTGGCTTAGGCAAAACTTAGCATATGTAGTAAAAATCAATTACAGAATCACCTTCGTTCGAGCTTGAACTTCTCCACTTTGATTCGTATTTCTTTTTAATTTTGGAACTATCCCCTTTGTTCTTAAATTCATTTCTTAGCCATCTTTTCATGTTCTTCTTAATACTGGAGCATCCCATGGCTCCATTTCCGTTGACCTCTATAAAATTTGAGCATATCTTGCCACGCCAATTGGCAACTTCATCCTTTTATGTGATTAACTCCATCGGCAGTCCCGCTAACCTTTTTATTATCTATAAAGGGTGAAACTCCTTTACAACAAGCGTCGATTCATCGGAGATTCCTATATCATCGGTTTTGATGTTTTTACTCCCTACAACGCCCGAAACCATTTCTCTTGTAGACGATCAGGATAAATTCTCTTATGATCGAATTCGACTGCCTTAGGATTTTTCTGGCAGTTTATCTTTTTAGCATAGTGATCTTGACTCCACCCCTATTGTCCGACTATTTCTGGATGTTTTGATGAATTCACTTCTCTCTCTCTCTCTCAAGTAGGAAATTGAATTTTTACATCGATCTTATTCTGAGAATCTTGGTTGACCCGGTTAAGGTCGCTACGATTAATGAAAGTCTATCCATCCTTCCCCTTTTGTAATTTAATTATCTTACCTTCCTTTTGAGTATATCTCATTTGTTAAAATTCTCTTTGATTAGGATCCCTCTACGTTTGAATATATATCCATTCTTGAATCATTATATGAGCGAGTGTATTTGTAATTAATATTAAAAAAAATTATTGTGTTGTTTGTGCTGCTGAGTTGTTTTAGGGTTTCGATCAACTTGTCTGGCCTACACTATCGATAGAAATTCTAAAACACTGAACAGAGGAAACTGACAAAATACAGTTTTCGAAGTTGGTAACATATATAATTTTATATATGGTTATAGTTTATATATAAAAGTATAATTTTTGTAAATTAGATGGTAAAATGAATTGGTTGGTTTATAATACTTGGTTATCATTTATTTCTTGGTTAACACTTCCAAATCATTAACTATTATTATTTGAAATTGTACACAAATGGTTATAAAATTTGATTTGAAATCGGAATGAATTTAAATTAAACATTGAGAATTTAATTTCTGGTGCTTTCCTAAATTCGGGCTTTAAAATTTTGGAAAATGTATTAATTGAAATATTTCGAGTATAAGTTGTTTTCAAAGAATTTTAACAGAACTCTCCTCTTTTGTTGTTGAAAATTAACTTCGTTGATGACTGCAGCATCATCGACATTCATTTTTGAGTCTCGAAGTAGGGAGTTCTCTTTATAGCTTTGCTACACTTTTGTTCTGGAAAAAATAAATCTGATTTAAAATTTCTTGCATATAAATTGATTTATAAAATATGCATGTATATAATTATTTCAAAATAGTTTGAAGTGAAACCGAAAATTGAATCTTAAGTTTTATATTAAGAACGGTTTCAATTACTGATGTAAAGCGAAATTTTTGAATAATTGGACTATCTGAAATGATAAATGAAATTAAACCAACTTGAAATAGTTGAATTTGAATAAACTTATTTGTACAATACTAAATTGCATTCTAATATGTATAACTTACCTAAAAATTTAAAAAGTTAAAAGGGTAGGGTGAGTATATAATTAAAGGCTATACAAGAGGAAAACTTAAGTAATAAATTGTACAAACTAAAATCTGGTTTAATATAAATGTTGTAAATAAAAGGAAAATTTGTATAGCATTTAATTACACTCAGAACCTTAATATAACTTACCTTGAGATAGTTAAATGTTAATGAGAATAGGTAATTGAATAATATACAATATAAATGTAAGCAATAAGATGTCCAAAAAAGATATTTTGTTAAGGGAATTTGTAAATAATAAATTGAATAATGAATTGAACAAATAAAAAGAGAATTAATAGGTTGAATAATAATGGTTATAATAAATGTTTATACACTTAATATATGTCGTAAAATATGTCAAGTGGAATGAGATAAAAAAAAAAGGAGAATGCTAGTTAAGCAAATAAATATGAACTGAAGAATAGTTATAATCGAATTTTAAGTGGAATCAACTTAACTAGGTAAATGGAGTAAACAAATAAGTTAAATATGATAAATTTTATTTTGGAAGAAAATTTTGTAACAAATGTTAATGAATTGAAATTTTATCAATTAAATGAAATTTTATTGATTAAATAAAATTGATGGAAACCAAATTTGTTAAATACTAATCAAATTTGAAACTAATGAAATTTATGGTTTGAATTAATTATTATATATAACACTATACGGTTTGAATCTATTTTTCCTTGGGTTTGTTTTATTCTCCTAGCTCGTTCCTTTTCAGGGACGAAAAGTTTTGAGTGGGGGAGAGTATAACGACCCGTAAATTTTTGCGGTTTTTATAACGTAATTAATTGAAATTTTACTTGTAATTAAATAATTGAATTTGGAAATAAAAATTTGATATTTGGAATATGTCAATTTTAACATAGCAACTAGAAATTTTTTATTGGAAATTATGAAAGTAAATTCTGTTGTGTAACTTTCAATTTAAAATCAGTTAATTTGTTGAAAATAAAATATTATTGAAATATGAATATTTTTATATAATAAAATTTTGAATCATTTTCTAAGTGAGACGTCATATTTCGTTTCATCAAATTTGGACTTTTTCAGCGCAGTTTATCTTATTTTCGGCGTTTTACGGTATTTTCAGCAGCGAAAAATCGAGTTTTTTTAACTTGGTCATATTGCTTATATTTGTGTACCATTTTGTTCGTATCATCATGTCGATTTCCGCTTTAAATTAATTTGGCTGTTTCGGTGTCGAGTACACAGTGAAACACGCGTAACAATAAACCGTAACGGTACGACTTTTGTTTCTTTATGACCATTCATTTTTCACCGTTTAAAATAAATGAACACTCACTTTTATCATATGCAGAAATCGACGTGGCTCTTGCCATCCCCTATATTTGATATATTAAATTTTGGTTTGTTCAAGAATTTTCCAGTCTCTTCCCCTTCATTTTCGATCTGAGGAAAAATTTATAGCCTACCATATATTTCGTCGGAGCTCTTATTCTTGAAGCCTTTCCTTTTCCCATTTCTGTTCGACCTCTCTCTTCCCCTTCATTTTATTTGATCTTCTTATAAAAAAGAGGAAACAACATACATCATTTACCTTTTTCCATGCGAGCCTGTCATCACCTCAACTTCGAACCCGATGCTCCTCTCAATGGCATGCACGGGCGTTTTTCATCCTTCCCCTGCACGTGTCTTCTCTCGACCACCTTCGCCTCACAACCCTGATCACCTTCATCTCCTTCACGAAATCTCCACACCGAGCGCCATCTTCCACTACCCATGCCGAGGCATGCAACAGCCACCCCTTACCTAGCCAATGACCGCCACACAAGCAAGCCTAGCCCGCAAATCACCATGCCACGAACCACCGTCCACCATGGCCGAAGCCACCTCAAACCTAATAGCCTATCTCTGCCTTGTCCTACCGAACACGCCACCTACCTCCGAGAAAACCCACCTCCACAGCCCGCAACCCGTTCTCGGCCACATGAACACCCATTTCCAATGACCGAATGCCTTGCAACCACTAGCAGCCGACTTCCCTCATTTGCAATCTTGGTACATTTATATGTACTCTATTTGTTATTATTTGAAACAAATATATTTATATAAAATATGTTCTGTGCTTGGTTTTGAAAACATATACATGAGTTTAGTCTGTTTGTAATGATCCACAAATCTGTACCCTTTGAGACAACACTATTTTACATCAATCAACTCAAGTTGAACAGAAATCCGAACCATTTGGGTTAAAAAAGAAGAGGTAGAAGAAGAGAAAACAGAAAACAACAACAGAATCTATCCAACGCAGCGGAATAAAATATAATGTATAATAACAGATCTTTTACCCATATTTGTTTCCCCATATTTGTTTCGAGTCGAATTTGAGAATATCCTATAGGTTTAAATTTTAACTGAATCAAGTTTTAAATTAACTTCTTAAACCCTTCTTTAAAATATTGATGTTGTTTACTATATATATTAATCTGAGTTGTAGGTGTTATTTAGACTAAGTAGGCAGGTCAGATTTGAAATTTAATTAATAGGGTGATTAAGAAGAAATTAAGGAATCAAAATGTTTATTATGAATTAGACATTAAGATCTTAAGTTAAATTATGGATTAATGATAATAAAATTCCCGATTATAGAATAAGATTCTAAAGTGTTATAAATAAGAAATTGATTTATTGACTTAACTTTTAGTTAATTTGGGTTTGGGTGATATTGGTCGAGATGGATTTGGATTTCAGGAATCAAAGGTGAGTAAATCTCACGCTGTTGAATTTTATTTAAATTTAAAGGGGTTAAATTTAAATAATTGGTTGAATGATTAAATCAATTGGATGTGCACTGATGATGATGTGACTTTGGTTATGGTTGGTTCTCAAGTTAATTGTTTGCTTGACTCGAAGTATTTGGATTTTAAATTGTTAAACTTATTTCATAAATAGGAAAATGGTTTCGTTTTAAAGTTAATAACGACTTGATGATTGTGATTCGTTAAAATAGCAGGGTAATTAAAATGGATAATTTATTAATTCAATTAATTAATGATTTGTGTTAATTAATTTAGTAACGAATGGTTTGAATTAATTAATTAAGTTTTAGGTAAACTAATTAAGTGTAAGTAATTCAGAATAATTGAATGGTGACAAGTAATTTCTTAATGAGATTAATGAAATATAATTACTTTGCGGAAGAAAGCAAGAGATTAAATAAGATAATTAATTAAGGAGTAAGTAATTTTATTTAATGAAGTAAATAAAAGATAGTTAAATATAGGTAGAGGTTGTTTTGAGAATGATTAATATAGGGGTTTAATTAATGTAATTAAATTTGATTAGGATAAATTAAAATATAGTTGAAAATCCTTAATTTATATAATAATTAATGATGTAATCAAAGATTGATGAATTTAGATTGATTAATCCATAATAAGTGACTTATGAAGTTAATCAATATAAGTGACTAAGGATTAATATAATTAATATAGTTAATTAGTTTACGAAGTAATTAAGATTACTTATTAATTATGGGTCAAGAATAATTAATGTCGTGAGAATAATTAAAGATAATTACTTGAATGCAATTGAAAGATAATTAATCCAGTGTGATTAATTAAGATGAATAATGAATGACTGATTAATTAATGTAATTGGAATAAATCAATATTGAATGAAGGAATCTAAGTGTTTGAGGTTTGACAGTCAATCGAAATCAATTGACTTGATTTTTATGATTCTAAGTTTTGCTTATGGATGATTAAATGGTATTGGATGTCTGAATAAGTTGATATCTCTGATATGAAATGTTGTGTATTTCATTTGGATAACCTGGGTTAGGATAACATGAGTTTCGAAGAGACCGGGGTCGGGTGTTAGGAAATACCCGAAACCACTTCGGATTGAAATAAATTGATGTGTGAAATCAATAGGCTGGAATAAAACTATGTAAGTAAATTGGATTATTTTATCTAAGTGTGTACTTAGAAATTGATATGTGAAATTAGTGTTGTCTATAGCAAATTATGAATTGGATAAATTGGTATATGTTACCCCGGGTTATATAAGTTGTTTGCTTGAATATTCCATGTTAGTTGAGTTTACTCACGCTGGTTTCCAGCCTGACCCAGGTGTTACTTTGGTGTAAAGCTCGGGTCAGACCGAGTATTACAGATTTTCAGGTAGGCACGTTCTGGAGCTCAGGAGATATGCTGGTTGGCGATATTGTATAGAGTATTCCGCTGTATTTATATTATTGTTAGTCTCAGTCATGATAATTGTAAATATTCAGTTCTGTGTATATATGTGAAACTCTGATGTATATTAAATGTAATCGACAGATATAGTATTCTTTGTAAACTGTTATTATTTATTATTATATTTTATCCGCTGCGAATGTGAGGTGTTTGGTGTTCTGTTCTTCTTCTATCCTTTTTCTTCTTTTTCATAACTATCTGGAATTTTCGGGTTAGAAAATTTTGGGTCCTTACAGTTGGTATCAGAGCTGAAAGGTTAAGCGAGAACCTTGGCTCTGGTGGGGATTACTCATTTAATAGAGTCTGTAGTACTCTAGAATGAGTTGAGTGTATCTATATGAGCGCGTACTTGTTATTTTCTTATAGAAAGATTTTAAATGATTTTATGTAAAATATATTTTAGTATATACAAAGCAATATTTCCTTCAAATAAATATTAGGTGATTGGTTGTTAATTATTGGACTTAAAATTAAGGAATAATATTATACAACCAAACTGAAATTTAATAAAGATTAGTTTGAAATGGATTCAAACTGAAACTGAAGATTAGAATTGGAATTAAATTAAGTAGGAAAAAAATAACCAAATTAAAATTTAAATGATTGAAAATGAAATTCAAAATCTAATCCCGGAATTTTAAATATAGATTGGGAATGAAATTTATAAGTTGAAATAAACTTTATAGATAAATGAGATTATAATTTGAAATAGAATTCCGAAATAGAATTCCAAAGAATATTTGAAAACAAAGTAAGATGGAAATTCCAGAGTAATGTTTAAATATGAATTGGTGGATTGGGAAAATTTAAAATCCCTTTGGATTTGAAAGCGATTTCCAAAGGTTTTGGAGAAATAATAGTATTATTTCAAAAAAAAAATAAAAAAAAATTTGGTGATGAATTTGAAATCTGGGAGATTTGAAATCAAAAACATTTGGTAATGTTTTTAAAGAAGAAAAGCATTGAACTCTTTCGGTCACTGGAAAATAACGTTGGTGATGACTATAGCATCATCGATGTTTATTTTCGAGTTTCTAAAAGAGAAATTGCTACCGAAATGTTTTTAATTGGAATTCTTTGTGAACAAGGTTTGGATTTGAAATTCTGGAATCTTGATAAAATGTTTATGCAATAATAAAAAATATAAGTAGAGATAAGTTGAAATGAAGAATTTGACTCAGAAATTTGAGATTGTTTAAAAACTTTAAATAAAGGTTAATTTGGTTTAAAAGGTTAAATCAACCTTTGAGAATTTAACTCGAATTTATATAATTCGAGGTAGTTTAAAATTCAAGATTGAAATTGAATTAGTTCAAAATTTAATTTGGTTTGAAGTAATTGTATTGGTGATTGAAAATATATAAGTTTAAAAATTTTTAATGGGAAATTGGAATGGATTAAATTGAAGTGATTTGGATTCTGAAATTAAATTGATAATAATTCAAGTTGATTGGAATAATATGAAATCATAATTAAAATTGAACAGGATTAAAATCAATTAGAATTTGATTTAAATTTGGGAAGGAATCAAGATTGATTCAACTTGAATTGGGAATTAATCAAGTCCAATGGAATTTGGAGTTATTTGGATTGGAATTGGGTCACTTTAAATGGAAATTTAAATTGAATTGTTGGGGAGGTGAACAGTTGGCTCTTGACTATTTTCAATATAAATTGTTTTGATATAAACTTATTTTCTAAGCTATTAAATATATACAGCCTTTCTTTTTAAAGCTAATTTATTATATATTTGTTTTACCATTATTTTGGAGCTATTTAAATATTTTTCAATTGTTTCCTAAACTACTTACTATTTTTCCACTACTTTACAAATAAATTACTATCTTTCAATTGTCTAAAAATCTCTGGAACTATTCAACTATTTTTCGACTATTTTATAAATTAGTTAACTATTTTACAATTATTTTGCAACTAATAATTATTTTTCAACTACTTACCTATTTTTTTAAAATTTTCATGCTATTTTTCTAAATTGGTCGGAGTTCAAACTGTTATTGATTAAAGTACCCAACTGAGATAAGGATTGAAGTAATAATCCAAATAGGGATTAATGTAAAGGTGAATAAAGAATGTGAAATGGTTCTTTTGAACTGAAAGAATATTTTGAGAAATATGAAATGAATAAAGATGGAAATTGGATATTTCTATGGTTTTTGAGAGTGTTTGGAGTATAAAAGGGTTTTATACAAGAAAGTAAGGATTCAAAGTTTTATATATATATATATATATATATATATATATATCTGAGTATATATAAAGGATCTTATGAGGATTTTGGGAAATGCTTTTGATTTTTGGGAAAAATCAATATTGAGTTTAGGAAAGCCTATTTTGAGAATTATCGATTTTGGGATAATCGATTTTGTGTAAAGGTGCTTTGTATGATATCATAATAGGTGTATGATTTGAAGATACTATATGTGTATAGTATAAAATATTTTGATGATGGCTCTGGGGAAAAAGGCGTCCCCTTGAAATGAACTTCTCAGGAGTGCCACTTGGTGGTGCTGCCTGGAGCCCGAGGGGGTTCTAAAGTTGATCCTGTGAGGAGTCCGGACAAAACTAGTTCCTGGAGATTATGAGTAGTGTATACCATAGCGGAAGTCGTGTATACCGCGGAGAGCCAACAGTTTATGTTTGATTCTATATCGGTAATCTGCGACCTATGGTATAACATAGCGAAAGTCGTGTGTGCCGCTGAGAGCCAACAGTCTGCGTTTGAGTTTATCTCGGTAGACTGCGACCTATGTAAAAGTGGAGAAGTTTCATTTTGATAGCGAGATCAGAGGCCGCGGAGAGCCTGCAGTTACATGGACTTTTGTTGTGACTGCAACGTAACCCTGGATGTAACTGTGATCTATTGTGTGGGTTCCATGGCGTAATCGAGAGGTCGCGGAGAGCCTGCAGCTACATGGACTTTTGTTGTGACTGCAACGTAACCCTGGTATGTAACTGTGACCATGGATGGGGGTGATGATTTCCAGAGCATCCTCACTAAGGATATTCCCTGTATTTTCAAAAAAAAAAAAAATTGTTTTCGATAATTTCAATAAAATTGTTTTCTAAGTATTCCCACTGGGTGTTGAAAACGGGTTTACCAAGTACTTATAGATTTTCAGTCCTAGGCCTGATCAACGTATGATTGAATTTCTGTGAAAACAAGGATGGACTGGTTGAAACATCGAGTTATGAGAAACATTTTATAAAAAGCTATTTTAATTATATTATCCGAATTTAAGGCATTTCTAAATCTTCAAGTAAAAAGGGAATCCAAACTGGAATTATAAAACAAAACTGAACTCAGGAAAAATTTAATGAAGTGATCTTTGTAAATTAAGTTGGAGGGAAGCTAATCAGCTAAATAAATTATTTAATGGAGTATGTTGATAAAAATTTAACTCGGTTAACTAAAATGGATTGTAAGTTGATAAGGGAGTTTGGAAATGAATTCGAATTATAAATAGAATTCGACTTGGATTTGGTAATGAATTAAATAAGAGGTGTTGTAAAAAAAAAGTTGGCTTGAAAGGGTGATGGTTTGACTTGCAAATAAAATTCAAGTGATTTGAATAATATATAGTGTAATTTGCAAGTAAATTTTGATAAAATGGAAGTGTTGAAATAAAAGCGAATTATAATAGAAATGGTTTGGGTTGCACACAAAACCCAAGTGAATACAAATAAATTGAGAATGACTATGTATTAATAAAATAAATTCGAAATTGAATTAAATAAGTAAATTTAAAATTTAAAATGGGTTAC
Source organism: Allium cepa (assembly GCA_030765085.1). Classification (NCBI taxonomy): domain Eukaryota; kingdom Viridiplantae; phylum Streptophyta; class Magnoliopsida; order Asparagales; family Amaryllidaceae; genus Allium; species Allium cepa. The sequence goes on along the minus strand of CM060931.1, from coordinate 877,591,322 downwards.
TGGGATTATAAAATAAATGGATGAAGTCTGATTGAAAAAAAAAACTAAATTAAAGTTGTGATTGGAATTGGATTATCACACCAAACTTGAGTTCGGTAGCATATCAATTTGAAGTATAAATGAGTTAAGTATGTGTTGGATATTACTTTGATAAATTGAGAAGGTGAATTAAATTTAAAATTAAAGTGGATGGGCTGACTAAATTTAATGGGATTTGATTTGATGAGAATCAAATTTAATGGAAGTGAACTTAAGTTGAGGTAGAAATAGATTTAAGTAATTAACCTAAGTTTAAAATTTATGAAAGCTTGGCTTCGAATAAGGATAAAAGCCCATTGAATAAAAGCTCGGTTATAGTATTACTCAAGCATGGAATGTGTCGAGCTAAATAAAATGATTGTGTATAAATTAAAATGGAACTGAATTAAGTAAAACTGAGTTGGAATCCATTTTAATTGGTTATAAAACTTAAATAATTAATTATTCACGTGGATATTATCAAATTGCGTAGAAATGATTATCGTTTAACGTAAGCGAGTTTTAATCAAATTAAATGCTAGGAATTAGTGGAAAGTGATATAATTGATTTTTGAATCAATTGAAGTGAATAAGAGATTGTTTCGCTTAAAATGAGTTGAATGCAAGTAATTGTGTGTAAACCATTAAAATTGAATGAAAAGGCATATAAATTTGGTTGGATACAATTAGATGTGCTTTAAAACATATAAATTGCTTATTGGAAGTGTTTGGTGCTTGTTATTTATGTAATGCTTGTGTTTAGCTATTAAAAGTAAGTGAAATGTTAATAGATTTTCTATGTATGACACTTACATATTTAAATTGAGTAAGTACAGGTACAGGGAAGCTGTATGGCTAGATTTGGGTATGCTAATTGCTAAAATTTATAAGCTGCTTGCTTAAATTGCTAAATAAGGTACGCCTACGCAATAAAAATAGAAAATATGAACTGCTTTTGCTTTTTCCGACCGTGTGGGTCGATGTATACATATTTATATCTATTGTCAAATTGCAAAAGCTCCTCCGTACAAAGGAGACTCCGCCAAAAAAATTCGAAAATTTTGGGAGTTAGAAAATTTTTGGAAAATTTTGGTTAACGATAAAACAATTTCAAATGGGAAACTTAAAATAAACTAGTAAATGAAACTAATATGAATCAGTTTAAATGAAAGATATAACTCCACATTAGAAATCAAAATAAAATTGAATATCAGTATATGTGAAAACCTATATATGAGAATGTATAAACTGATTTGTAAGGTTGCGGTTGTATATTGTTGCTAAGTGAGACATGCAGGTATTAAAGAGAAAAGAAATTGGATTTGGTTCCAAAAAAATAAAAAAATAAATTTGAATTGCCCGACCAAAAGGTATGTATTTAAATTTCTGTATGAAATTGGATTGGGTTTTTGCTGCAGCCACTTGGCTTTTGTTTTCTTTTTGGAATTTGGGAGCCCGTAGAGGCCTTTTGTAGTAGTACCGAGCTAGCCGCGCAAAGGAGACGCTGGCAAAAATTTTCGGGAATTTAGGGAGTTAGAAATGTAACGACCCAGAATTTTTATTAATTAAAATTTGAATATTTAATTAATTTTAAATATTAATAACTGAATTTATAAGTCGAATAAATTTTTATTTGAATTATTGGATTTAATTGGATAATTGAATCGATAATTTAATATGTTAAATTATGGAAATAATTGAAAATTGAGCTAAATATGATTGAAAATGATTTGTAAAATTTTATTTTATCATATTGGAGTTAGAATGATGTTTTAGAACTTTTAAAATCGAATTAAGAGTTAATTTGTGAAAATTGAATATTTTAATATTAAATCGACTAGTGAAAATATTCAATTTTTGAACAGTCTCAGAATTGAACGAAACCAGTTCCATTGGATCCGTAATAGTTAGTTATTACTGGATTTCAATTTTCGTGTCAATCGGAGTTATCGTTTGATCGTGGCAGCTCGAAACGCATCGAATTATTTTTAATTTTAATTTGGCGAGTTAAAATAGCCATTTTTCAAAAAGTCTCGTATTTCGACGAAACCAGTTTCATCGGATCCGTATTGTGATATTATTGTAAGGTTTCAAATTTCGTGTCAATTGGATTTACCGTTTGTCCGGTACAAATTAAAACGCCTAGAAATCGATTTAAATCGGTTTAATTTAAATTGAACGTTTGTTGTCATAACTCGCACAAATGTCCGAATTAGCTTCCGAAACCTGTTCCATTGTGTCCGGAACGCGGGATAAACCCTAGGAACGTCAGTTTCGGCGCGTAAATCGGAGTTTAAAAATTGAAGATGAATAATGTTTTCGTTTGAAAACTTATAAAAGGAACCCCCATCATCTTCATTAGCCAAACCCTAATCTATAAACCGCAGCCGCCACCCTATTATCTAAGGCCGAAATTTTCTCCCCTTCTTCCTTAAAATTCTTCCAATCCGTGAAGTATTTCAACGAATCATCAACTACAAGTTTGTAGAGCATCACGAGCTCTACGTTCTCAACGGTTAAGATGTGGATTGGAGCTATAAATTGTGAGTTATGGGGCCGCGTTTGTCATGAAGTCAGCCTCGAAATGCACGCCAGGAGGATGGCCGAGCTTCATGAGGTTGGGGCCGAGTATAGAGGAAGTGAAGGGCTTCAACATGGCAGTGGTTTGATGAGGTTTAGTCGAGTATTGGAGGAGCAAGATGGAACCCTAGTTGGCCATGGGATGGGTTGCGTGCGTATTTTATTCCTGTAGGTGAACGAAGAGAGGAAGATGAAGGGGATGGCTGTGATGTGGAGTGGCAACAGTGGACGGCCATGATCTTAGTTTAGGTTTATAATTTTAATTTAAGTTGTAAATTATATAGTTTAAATCGTGTACAAACTTGTAAAATCGATATCTTTTTCATACGAGGTCGAAAACGCGCGAAACCAGTTGCGTTGGAATCGTATGGACGAGCACTACGCGATGGAATTGGATTGGAGTCGTTTGGAGTTAGTGAGAATTTTGGGTAAAATTAAACGTCCGTTTAATTTTATTCAAAATAAATCGCTAAAACGAAATTGAAATCAAGGTGAAAACTTCTCACTCAATCGAATCAGTTTCGATTTTATTTTAAATAGTTAGATTTAAAATATTTGAATGCATGTTTGAATGATGATTGTTATCTATTGATTGTTAAAATAGACATTATGCGCCGTTAGTAAGCGGATGTTATTTATTAAAAACATATACCGCGAATATTTCATAAACAGTGAAATTGGTATTATATATAATAGCAATATATATATATATTGGCATATGTATATATTGGAGTTATTGATTTCCCGCATTTGTTTAGCGGATGAGACCCTATTGCGCCGTTATTAAGCGGATAATATTATTAAAAACATATACTGCGATAATTTCGTACTGGAGCGAAATTGGTATTGTGCTAATGTTTGTGGATGTAGGAAAACAGGTTGGAGGGATCCAACTAGATTCCTCAACAGTATTTATTTGATTTTGGATATTTTGATATTCGTTGATTATCATATACGATATATGACATCGTTGTTGTCGTGATTGACTATTTGGTATGTAGCATCATTGGACAAAATTTTGAAACTTTAAAAATGATTTTTTAAAGTATACGTTTTATAAAATAATTTTGGAATTGATTCATTTGAAATAAATAAACGTTATAATTAACAATATTATAAAAATTATGGTTTTTGAGAAATATAGTTAAAAAACTGATTTTTTGAGAATATGATGCTAATGATTTTATAAAATAGTTAAATCGGAATTTTCGAATTTATTGTGAAAATTTTAAATATAGGATTTATAAATTTTGATTATTTTATAAATCAAAATGATGAAATTATAAAGGAGATTAAAGATGTTTTAAAATAATAGTATAAATTGATTTTATAAAGGATTTATAAATTGATATTTATAAATTTAAAACATTTGAATTATAAAACGAGTTTTTATAAGTGTTTGAATGAAGTGAAAATGGATTGCATAAGTGAATGGAATTTATAAAATTATAAATGGTGAAGTTATAAGTGAAATTTATAAATAATAAGATTTATAAATTTCGTGAAGTTATTAAAGAATGGTTTTGGATAAATAATCGAATCTTATAAGTTATAAGATTTATAATTATGAAGTTCAAAGGAACGATTTTTGAAAAAAAAATTATAAGTATTTCACTTATGATATGAAATTTTGTTTTATAATTGAGTTATAAATTGAACAGGTTAATAAAGGAATTTATAAACGTTGTTTTATAAATTCACCAACGACTTATTTTGATAAGTGAATTGTTATAACTTATTTATGGAGTTATATTCACATTTTTGACTGTGAATAATACTTTGAAATAAAATGAATAAAAGGATGAAATTTGTTAATGTAGTATATTCACGTTTTTGGATAGTGAATAATATGTTAAAGAAAATTGTTTTGAATGGGATGTTTAAATTGAATTAAAATGATCTAACGATGTTTTAAATATGTTAAGATTCGAAACCATAGATTTCAACATTCATTGTTGAAATAGACGTTTTCGAGAAATAGAAGGAAATGGTGGACTATAACACTGTTGTTATAGTAAATGATTTCCGAAAGGAAATGTTTTGTATAGTATTGGGATTTATATATCTATTTTAATTTCGAATCCCTATACTAGTGATTTTGGGTTGTCGTAACGATGTTTTACGTAACATTCATTTTGGCCCAAATAAATATGTTTAAGAGAATGATTTCCTTAAAGAATGAAATATATACTTAATCTCGATTTAAGTATATTGAATATTTTCCAAGTGTTGAAAATAAATAAAATTTGTGAATTACTTATGAATAAATAAGTATGGAAATGTTTTCCAATATAAAGTGAATATTAGAGAATTTATCTTTTTGAAGATAAATTGAAAATGAATAATTGATATCGTATATTCATAGACATTTTGGAATATAAATTCATTATGGAATTTATAAATGAAAAGGAGAAGTTGTTTAAAAATAAATATTGATTTATTTTTGAAGAGTGAAATTTTATATCTTGTAAAGATATTATGGAAAATAAATAATTTGGAAAATTATTTGGAATCTGGTGATATGTGCATATCAATTGATAGTTCAATAACCGACTATCAATATTTCCCTTTGAATGAGTATTTGATGTGATTTGTTTGAATTTGAATGCCACACTTAGTTTTGAATAAGCGCTCACTATTCGGGTTAACCGGGAAAGGACCATGGGGTCGTATAACCCATTCCGAATATGTGATACGTCGTTATGAATTGCATTTGAAGATCGATGTTGAAGACCCGGTATTTGCAAGAGCGATAGGATGACCTGTCGATTGACTCTGCACCGAGTTGCTCCGGTATTGAGTTCTCCATATGTGATGGTGAATCCGATCAGGATTGTGAATATCCGGATTGCAAGGACTTCTTTGTAAGTGCCTTCGGTTCTGTTCGAGCCCGGAACAGACTTGTATGGATTGTATGTCTGACGTTACAAATTGAGATATAAAGCAGATTTCTTTCAAATATATTTCTGTTGGTGGCGGAGAATTTATTCTTTTAGCTTAACACCCTTCTCTGAGACGTACGAGGCCAGAGGTTATGTAGTTGAAGGTTATCAGCGATATATTCCCAATTTGGTAATGTTACATGCTTAGTGTTGCTGTTAAATGATCATTGTGTTGATTATTTGTGATAGGATCATTCATTTGATCGTCTATCTTGGTGATCATTTCTATGATCATTTGTTGACCCAAAGCATGGCTTTTGTATAAAGTATGTTTTTGTGGACGTGACTTCGTCGAGCCTCACACCCCGTGAATGGTCAAAACAGGAAAGATGCGGCAAGGTTATGAGGGGTAGCGCCCTTTAGGATATGTGCATTTCCTTCTGGAAAAGGGTGGTATCATGGTATGGAGCCTAGATACTTACTCATGTTGAAAACACTTTATGATTGTGTGAATTGATTGCGAGCGCTCGGTTGAAAGGTCCCAAAGGACCGGGGGATGGCATATTCGGTCAGTTGTTACTCAGTTAGGGGTAACCCGGCCTTGTGTTGGTAGAGATCCGGTTTGGTTCTCGGGGATGTCCATCCAGAGGCATTCTCATGTGGCAATGGGAAGTTCCTTGGCCTGATCATTCGTTGGAAATCCAAAGAAACAACACGTGACTTGTACGGTTTTAGTTGTAGAACCTGCCATTTAATATGGTAGCTATAGTAAGCATACTATAATGGTACCTATGCTGGCTAAGATTTATATTCTACTTTCGAAATGTTTTCCTACACTATGCACTAATAATAATATGAAATGTTTTTTTAAATGCGTATCAAGCATCTTTGACTATCATAAGGAGAAATCTCCTCCAAGTCTGTGTTTGCATTGTGTGTGTGGCGGGAGGTCTTATGGTAGTCTCATTTTTAAAAGCATTGCGAATTGATTTTAAAAATATTCCTCTATTTTGATTTTAAAGATAAATAAATTGTTTTGAGTTCTCACACCAGTCACATGACTGACTCGGAGTTTATTGTTTTCCTTCCTAAACTCTGGGTGCCCACCAATTTCCACACGGGCAGTCAAGAGTTAAGGTTTATCAGGATATTCTGGATATTCTGGAGTTGCTGGAGGCAAGATGGATGGCATGGCGTATTACTAGTTTATATAGTATTTCTTTTTCCGCTGCACTATTGTTTGTTGTTGTTGTTGTACACTCTGATGATATGATGTAATGTGATATGATGAAATGTAATAACTGATATAGTTCTTTGTTTAAAGATTATTCATTTATTATTATATGTTGTTCCGCTGCGAATTGTGAGATTCTGATGTTGTTCTGTTGTTTTCTGTTCCGTTCTATTTTCTATGTTCTGTTCTATCTTTTTCTTCTCTTCTTCTCTTCTTTTCTTTTTCTTAAACCCATAACTATTCGGTTTTTCGGCAACGAAAAAATCGAAAACGTTACATTTGGTATCAGTGCATATGGTTAAGCGATAACCATGGTTCTGTTGGGTATTACTCATTAGAGATAGAGTCAGCAGTACTCTAGAATGAGTTTGAGTGTAATAATAGCTATGAGAGCGTATTTGTTAGTGAATAAAAAAAAATGTTTTATATTGTGATGATTGGTTTGTTGAGTGGTATATGGATTCTGGTTAATACGAGTAATTAACGTTGTTGATAGGGATCTCTAAACACTTGTACAGAACAATTCGACACGGTATTGTTTTAAATTTGGTAAATGAAATAATTTTACCTTGATTATATTTTATATGTAAAGGAATAATTTTTCAAAATTATTAAAGTGTATATAAGTTGATTGTTTAGTTGTTTGAATAATCTAAATTAAAGAATTATTGTATAAGCAAAAGAATTATAAGAATTGAATTATAATTAAAGTGATTTACAATTGTGAAATAAACATATATATATAAGAAGTGAAACTATATGAATATATTTATGAATATGAGTTGTAAATAAAAATGAATTTAAAGTTAAATGTAATATAACTTAAGTGATGTTGAATGAAGTTGATATTAGTATCAAAGTAAATTAATAAAGTTAAGTGATAGATGTGAACTTGAGTTATGTAATAAAATTCAACTTTTGTAAATTGAATTGAATTAATGAATTTAATGTAATCAATTGAATGTGAATTAAGTTGATATGAAATAATGAATGTAGGTGTTAATTCATTAAAATTTAATGTTATTAGAAGTTGAATAATTGAATGAAAACCAATTTAATTAAACCAATTGAAAGTGATGGTGTTAAACCAAATTGAATGAATATAAGCAAAGGAATTTGGTTGTAAATTAATATACCTTGGTTGTTATATGGTTGTTAGTTGATTGTATATAATTCATAAGTGTTAATGAAATTGAATTAATGAAATTGGAAACTAAAGTAATTGAAATTTAATTGAAAGTTAAGTGAATCTTAAATAGAATTGAATTTGATTTGGAAGTGAACCAACTTGAATATGAATTAGTGAATATAAACTAATTGAAAATGAATGTTAGTAAAAACATCCACTGTTAATGAATCAAAAGTGATCAAATTGAAAACCTAATTCATTGAATATTAATGAGAATATGAATGAATATTTATTGGTTATGAATTTTTGGATGATAGTTGGTTGATGGTTGAATTTATTGTTTTATTGCATTTGCTATGTTGACATATATAGTTATTATGTTGCTATATGTTGTATATTGATACTATTGTCTATATGCATGTTCTCATATTGTTTGTTGAGTGTTTAGTAGGTGCGGATCGCGTTTGCTTCGCATTTGGAGCTCGCTTTCGCGCTATATTAGCCGTATATGCTTGCTAATAAAATATAAGGTACATATCTCGGATTACATACCGTACTTTTATACTTTTTCCCTTCGGGAAGCCTCATTACTTGATGAGATGTATATTTGTGATATATATACTGTCACTTTTTTTTTCGGATCAAGCCGCGCAAAGGAGACTATGGCGAATTTTTCCGAAAATTTAAAGCGTTAGAAAAAATTTGAAAAAATGGGAAAATTTTGAAAACTTTAACTTTGATTTAGAATTGAAAGTTAAACAATAGTAGTTGTTTTTGAAAAGATAACTAAGTATGATTTGAAAACTTAGTAAAGTTATTGTAAGAAGTTTAACTATGGATTTTGGAAAGTTAATAAATTTTGTAACTTTTCTTACTTAATAATTTCGAGGACGAAATTCTTTTAAGGGGGGAAGATTGTAACGACCGAGAATTTTTATTAATTAAAATTTGAATATTTAATTAATTTTAAATATTAATAACTGAATTTATAAGTCGAATAAATTTTTATTTGAATTATTGGATTTAATTGGATAATTGAATCGATAATTTAATATGTTAAATTATGGAAATAATTGAAAATTGAGCTAAATATGATTGAAAATGATTTGTAAAATTTTATTTTATCATATTGGAGTTAGAATGATGTTTTAGAACTTTTAAAATCGAATTAAGAGTTAATTTGTGAAAATTGAATATTTTAATATTAAATCGACTAGTGAAAATAGTCAATTTTTGAACAGTCTCATAATTGAACGAAACCAGTTCCATTGGATCCGTAATAGTTAGTTATTACTGGATTTCAATTTTTGTGTCAATCGGAGTTATCGTTTGATTGTGGCAGCTCGAAACGCATCGAATTATTTTTAATTTTAATTTGGCGAGTAAAAATAGCCATTTTTCAAAAAGTCTCGGATTTCGGCGAAACCAGTTTCAACGGATCCGTATTGTGATATTATTGTAAGGTTTCGAATTTCATGTCAATTGGATTTACCGTTTGTCCGGTACAAATTAAAACGCCTAGAAATCGATTTAAATCGGTTTAATTTAAATTGAACGTTTGTTGTCATAACTCGCACAGATGTCCGAATTAGCTTCCGAAACCTGTTCCATTGTGTCCGGAACGCGGGATAAACCCTAGGAACTTCAGTTTCGGCGCGTAAATCGGAGTTTGAAAATTGAAGATGAATAATGTTTTCGTTTGAAAACTTATAAAAGGAACCCCCATCATCTTCATTAGCCAAACCCTAATCTATAAACCGCAGCCGCCACCCTATTATCTAAGGCCGAAATTTTCTCCCCTTCTTCCTTAAAATTCTTCCAATCCGTGAAGTATTTCAACGAATCATCAACTACAAGTTTGTAGAGCATCACGAGCTCTACGTTCTCAACGGTTAAAATGTGGATTGGAGCTATAAATTTTGAGTTATGGGGCCGCGTTTGTCATGAAGTCGGCCTCTAAATGCACGCCAGGAGGATGGCCGAGCTTCATGAGGTTGGGGCCGAGTATAGAGGAGGTGAAGGGCTTCAACATGGCAGTGGTTTGATGAGGTTTAGTCGAGTATTGGAGGAGCAAGATGGAACCCTAGTTGGCCATGGGATGGGTTGCGTGCGTATTTTATTCCTGTAGGTGAACAAAGAGAGGAAGATGAAGGGGATGGCTGTGATGTGGAGTGGCAACAGTGGACGGCCATGATCTTAGTTTAGGTTTATAATTTTAATTTAAGTTGTAAATTATATAGTTTAAATCGTGTACAAACTTGTAAAATCGATATCTTTTTCATACGAGGTCGAAAACGCGCGAAACCAGTTGCGTTGGAATCGTATGGACGAGCACTACGCGATGGAATTGGATTGGAGTCGTTTGGAGTTAGTGAGAATTTTGGGTAAAATTAAACGTCCGTTTAATTTTATTCGAAATAAATCGCTAAAACGAAATTGGAATCTAGGTGAGAACTTCTCACTCAATCGAATCAGTTTCGATTTTATTTTAAATAGTTAGATTTCAAATATTTGAATGCATGTTTGAATGATGATTGTTATCTATTGATTGTTAAAATAGACATTATGCGCCGTTAGTAAGCGGATGTTATTTATTAAAAACATATACCGCGAATATTTCATAAACAGTGAAATTGGTATTATATATAATAGCAATATATATATATTGGCATATGTATATATTGGAGTTATTGATTTCTCGTATTTGTTTAGCGGATGAGACCCTATTGCACCGTTATTAAGCGGATAATATTATTAAAAACATATACCGCGATAATTTCGTACTGGAGCGAAATTGGTATTGTGCTAATGTTTGTGGATGCAGGAAAACAGGTTGGAGGGATCCAACTGGATTCCTCAACAATATTTATTTGATTTTGGATATTTTGATATTCGTTGATTATCATATACGATATATGACATCGTTGTTGTCGTGATTGACTATTTGGTATGTAGCATCATTGGACAAAATTTTGAAACTTTAAAAATGATTTTTTAAAGTATACGTTTTATAAAATAATTTTGGAATCGATTCATTTGAAATAAATAAACGTTATAATTTTTATGTTATAAAAATTATGGTTTTTGAGAAATATAGTTAAAAAACTGATTTTTTGAGAATATGATGCTAATATTTTATAAAATAGTTAAATCAGAATTTTTGAATTTATTGTGAAAAGTTTAAATATAGGATTTATAAAATTTGATTATTTTATAAATCAAAATGATGAAATTATAAAGGAGATTAAAGATGTTTTAAAATAATAGTATAAATTGATTTTATAAAGGATTTATAAATTTATATTTATAAATTTAAAACATTTGAATTATAAAACGAGTTTTTATAAGTGTTTGAATGAAGTGAAAATGGATTGCATAAGTGAATGGAATTTATAAAATTATAAATGGTGAAGTTATAAGTGAAATTTATAAATAATAAGATTTATAAATTTCGTGAAGTTATTAAAGAATGGTTTTGGATAAATAATTGAATCTTATAAGTTATAAGATTTATAATTATGAAGTTCAAAGGAACGATTTTTGAAAAAAAATAAATTATAAGTATTTCACTTATGATATGAAATTTTGTTTTATAATTGAGTTATAAATTGAATAGGTTAATAAAGGAATTTATAAACGTTGTTTTATAAATTCACCAACGACTTATTTTGATAAGTGAATTGTTATAACTTATTTATGGAGTTATATTCACATTTTTGACTGTGAATAATACTTTGAAATAAAATGAATAAAAGGATGAAATTTGTTAATGTAGTATATTCACGTTTTTGGATAGTGAATAATATGTTAAAGAAAATTGTTTTGAACGGGATGTTTAAATTGAATTAAAACGATCTAACGATGTTTTAAATATGTTAAGATTCGAAACCATAGATTTCAACATTCATTGTTGAAATAGACGTTTTCGAGAAATAGAAGGAAATGGTGGACTATAACACTATTGTTATAGTAAATGATTTCCGAAAGGAAATGTTTTGTATAGTATTGGGATTTATATATCTATTTTAATTTCGAATCCCTATACTAGTGATTTTGGGTTGTCGTAACGATGTTTTACGTAACATTCATTTTGGCCCAAATAAATATGTTTAAGAGAATGATTTCCTTAAAGAATGAAATATATACTTAATCTCGATTTAAGTATATTGAATATTTTCCAAGTGTTGAAAATAAATAAAATTTGTGAATTACTTATGAATAAATAAGTATGGAAATGTTTTCCAATATAAAGTGAATATTAGAGAATTTATCTTTTTGAAGATAAATTGAAAATGAATAATTGATATCGTATATTCATAGACATTTTGGAATATAAATTCATTATGGAATTTATAAATGAAAAGGAGAAGTTGTTTAAAATTAAATATTGATTTATTTTTGAAGTGTGAAATTTTATATCTTGTAAAGATATTATGGAAAATAAATAATTTGGAAAATTATTTGGAATCTGGTGATGTGTGCATATCAATTGATAGTTCAATAACCGACTATCAATATTTCCCTTTGAATGAGTATTTGATGTGATTTGTTTGAATTTGAATGCCACACTTATTTTCGAATAAGCGCTCACTATTCGGGTTAACCGGGAAAGGACCATGGAGTCGTATAACCCATTCCGAATATGTGATACGTCGTTATGAATTGCATTTGAAGATCGGTGTTGAAGACCCGGTATTTGCAAGAGCGATAGGATGACCTGTCGATTGACTCTACATCGAGTTGCTCCGGTATTGAGTTCTCCATATGTGATGGTGAATCCGATCAGGATTGTGAATATCTGGATTGCAAGGACTTCTTTGTAAGAGCCTTCGGTTCTGTTCGAGCCCGGAACAGACTTGTATGGATTGTATGTCTGACGTTACAAATTGAGATATAAAGCAGATTTCTTTCAAATATATTTCTGTTGGTGGCGGAGAATTTATTCTTTTAGCTTAACACCCTTCTCTGAGACGTACGAGCTCAGAGGTTATGTAGTTGAAGGTTATCAGCGATATATTCCCAATTTGGTAATGTGACATGCTGAGTGTTGCTGTTAAATGATCATTGTGTTGATTATTTGTGATAGGATCATTCATTTGATCGTCTATCTTGGTGATCATTTCTATGATCGTTTGTTGACCCAAAGCATGGCTTTTGTATAAAGTATGTTTTTGTGGACGTGACTTCGTCGAGCCTCACACCCCGTGAATGGTCAAAACAGGAAAGATGCGGCAAGGTTATGAGGGGTAGCGCCCTTTAGGATATGTGCATTTCCTTCTGGAAAAGGGTGGTATCATGGTATGGAGCCCAGATACTTACTCACATTGAAAACACTTTATGATTGTGTGAATTGATTGCGAGCGCTCGGTTGAAAGGTCCCAAAGGACCGGGGGATGGCATATTCGGTCAGTTGTTACTCAGTTAGGGGTAACCCGGCCTTGTGTTGGTAGAGATCCGGTTTGGTTCTCGGGGATGTCCATCCAGAGGCATTCTCATGTGGCAATGGGAAGTTCCTTGGCCTGATCATTCGTTGGAAATCCAAAGAAACAACACGTGACTTGTACGGTTTTAGTTGTAGAACCTGCCATTTAATATGGTAGCTATAGTAAGCATACTATAATGGTACCTATGCTGGCTAAGATTTATATTCTACTTTCGAAATGTTTTCCTACACTATGCACTAATAATAATATGAAATGTTTTTTTTAAATGCGTATCAAGCATCTTTGACTATCATAAGGAGAAATCTCCTCCAAGTCTGCGTTTGCATTGTGTGTGTGGCGGGAGGTCTTATGGTAGTCTCATTTTTAAAAGCATTGCGAATTGATTTTAAAAATATTCCTCTATTTTGATTTTAAAGATAAATAAACTGTTTTGAGTTCTCACACCAGTCACATGACTGACTCGGAGTTTATTGTTTTCCTTCCTAAACTCTGGGTGCCCACCAATTTCCACACGGGCAGTCAAGAGTTAAGGTTTATCAGGATATTCTGGATATTCTGGAGTTGCTGGAGGCAAGATGGATGGCATGGCGTATTACTAGTTTATATAGTATTTCTTTTTCCGCTGCACTATTGTTTGTTGTTGTTGTTGTACACTCTGATGATATGATGTAATGTGATATGATGAAATGTAATAACTGATATAGTTCTTTGTTTAAAGATTATTCATTTATTATTATATGTTGTTCCGCTGCGAATTGTGAGATTCTGATGTTGTTCTGTTGTTTTCTGTTCCGTTCTATTTTCTATGTTCTGTTCTATCTTTTTCTTCTCTTCTTCTCTTCTTTTCTTTTTCTTAAACCCATAACTATTCGGTTTTTCGGCAACGAAAAAATCGAAAACGTTACAAGAAAAATTTTAAGATAATTTTGATAGTTCAAAAATTAGGTTTTAAATCGACATTTAAATGATCGAGAAAAGGGATATCGTTTGATATTGTGGAAGAGTTTGGGAGGTAATAAGAATAATAAAGGTGGTTTTTATGAAAGATAATTGGTAAGTTGTAGAACTATTTGGTTTTGGGAAAAAGTAGACAGGTATGGGACATTGTTCCTAACTAGTAATTTCGGGGACGAAATTCTTTTAAGGGGGGAGGAATGTAACGACCCAGATTTGGAAAAATTTAAAATAGAATTGTTAAGTGATTTTAAAATATTTAAAAGTTAATTTTAACTTGAATTTAAGATATCGATATTTACTTGATAATTAAATCATTGAATTATATGGTTTAAAAAAATGAATTTAATAATTGAAATTGGGTAAATTGTTGAATCTGGGATTTCGAAGCCTGTTTAAAATAATTTGAAGGCTTATAAAATTTATAAGGATGATTCTGAAGATAATTGAATGGTTAAAATTTAAATTAAAGGTGATTCGTTCAATTTTAATAATATATCGTTTAAATTAATATTTAAAAATAGCCTTCCGAGGCACAGTCTCGGAATTCGATGGAACCAGTTCCATTGGATCCGTAATAGCTAGTTATTATCGGATTTCAATTTTCGTAGCAATCGAAGTTGTCGTTTGACCGTGGAAACTCAAAACGTTTCGAACTATTTTAATCAATCTAATTTTAAATTGATTGTTTTCTTTTGTAACTCGCGCATATGATTAAATTAGTTCCCGCGATACGTTCCATCGTGTTCGGAACGCGGGTAAAACCTTTTAATCACCTAACGACATTGTTTAAGAGGAGTTCGAAATTTTAAATGGCAATTAATGAGACGTTTTGGGGAGTTTTATAATATAATATAATTAATAACCAAAGATATTTTTCCCCAAGCGTATTCAGGAATCCTTGGATCAATTCCTATTTCTTTCCGTCCCCTTCTTATTTCTCTGAACAGACCGCAATTAAAAAAAAGGAATGAATGGAACGGAGATTCTTTTTTCCTCTTTTTCGAATTAAAATCACATTCGTTCATAAAATCACTTTCGCTCATAAAAAAAATATGGGAAAATGGCGACCGAATTGGTATCCACCGCCGTGAGTGTCGATCGAATCAGAAGGGGGGAGGTCGCGAGACTGTTGATTTCACGGGCTTGACTGTTAATTGGGAGGGAGGTCGCGAGATTGAGTCACTTGTATCGATTTGTTGTTGACTCAGAAGGGGAGGTCGCGACCTGACTGTTGATTGGGGGGAGGTGAGCGTGGAGCGTCACGGGCTTGCGAGAGGAAGACGACCACTGGTTGGCAAGGGGTCTCGGCGATCGTTGCTGGGGGAGTTTGGCTAGGGTTTTGGAGACTCGTGGTGTTGATTTAGCAGGTGAGTTTCCCCATATTTGTTTCGAGTCGAATTTGAGAATATCCTATAGGTTTAAATTTTAACTGAATCAAGTTTTAAATTAACTTCTTAAACCCTTCTTTCAAATATTGATGTTGTTTACTATATATATTAATTTGAGTTGTATGTGTTATTTAGACTAAGTAGGCAGGTCAGATTTGAAATTTAATTAATAGGGTGATTAAGAAGAAATTAAGGAATCAAAATGTTTATTATGAATTAGACATTAGGATCTTAAGTTAAATTATGGATTAATGATAATAAAATTCCCGATTATAGAATAAGATTCTAAAGTGTTATAAATAAGAAATTGATTTATTGACTTAACTTTTAGTTAATTTGGGTTTGGGTGATATTGGTCGAGATGGATTTGGATTTCAGGAATCAAAGGTGAGTAAATCTCACGCTGTTGAATTTTTATTTAAATTTAAAGGGGTTAAATTTAAATAATTGGTTGAATGATTAAATCAATTGGATGTGCACTGATGATGATGTGACTTTGGTTTTGGTTGGTTCTCAAGTTAATTGTTTGCTTGACTCGAAGTATTTGGATTTTAAGTTGTTAAACTTATTTCATAAATAGGAAAATGGTTTCGTTTTTAAGTTAATAACGACTTGATGATTGTGATTCGTTAAAATAGCAGGGTAATTAAAATGGATAATTTATTAATTCAATTAATTAAAGATTTGTGTTAATTAATTTAGTAACGAATGGTTTGAATTAATTAATTGTTTTAAGTAAACTAATTAAGTGTAAGTAATTCAGAATAATTGAATGGTGACAAATAGTTTCTTAATGAGATTAATGAAATATAATTACTTTGCGGAAGAAAGCAAGAGATTAAATAAGATAATTAATTAAGGAGTAAGTAATTTTATTTAATGAAGTAAATAAAAGATAGTTAAATATAGGTAGAGGTTGTTTTGAGAATGATTAATATAGGGGTTTAATTAATGTAATTAAATTTGATTAGGATAAATTAAAATATAGTTGAAAATCCTTAATTTATACAATAATTAATGATGTAATCAAAGATTGATGAATTTAGATTGATTAATCCATAATAAGTGACTTATGAAGTTAATCAATATAAGTGACTAAGGATTAATATAATTAATATAGTTAATTAGTTTACGAAGTAATTAAGATTACTTATTAATTATGGGTTAAGAATAATTAATGTCGTGAGATTAATTAAAGATAATTACTTGAATGCAATTGAAAGATAATTAATCCAGTGTGATTAATTAAGATGAATAATGAATGATTGATTAATTAATGTAAATGGAATAAATCAATATTGAATGAAGGAATCTAAGTGTTTGAGGTTTGAAAGTCAATCGAAATCAATTGACTTGATTTTTATGATTTTAAGTTTTGCTTATGGATGATTAAATGGTAATGGATGTCTGAATAAGTTGATATCTCTGATATGAAATGTTGTGTATTTCATTTGGATAACCTGGGTTAGGATAACATGAGTTTCGAAGAGACCGGGGTCGGGTGTTAGGAAATACCCGAAACCACTTCGGATTGAAATAAATTGATGTGTGAAATCAATAGGCTGGAATAAAACTATGTAAGTAAATTGGATTATTTTATCTAAGTGTGTACTTAGAAATTGATATGTGAAATAAGTGTTGTCTATAGCAAATTGTGAATTGGATAAATTGGTATATGTTACCCCGGGTTATATAAGTTGTTTGCTTGAATATTCCATGTTAGTTGAGTTTACTCACGCTGGTTTCCAGCCTGACCCGGGTGTTACTTTGGTGTAATGCTCGGGTCAGACCGAGTATTACAGATTTTCAGGTAGGTACGTTCTGGAGCTCAGGAGACAAGCTGGATGGCGATATCGTATAGAGTATTCCGCTGTATTTATATTATTGTTAATCTCAGTCATGATAATTGTAAATATTCAGTTCTGTGTATATATGTGAAACTCTGATGTATATTAAATGTAATCGACAGATATAGTATTCTTTGTAAACTGTTATTATTTATTATTATATTTTATCCGCTCCGAATGTGAGATGTTTGGTGTTCTGTTCTTCTTCTTCTTCTATCCTTTTTCTTCTTTTTCATAACTATCTAGAATTTTCGGGTTAGAAAATTTCGGGTCGTTACACACAGAATGGGTAATACAAACAAAACTCGTAAAAGGCGCGTATGGAGAATGGATTTCCAACTAATGACTAGGCACTGGGGTACCACCTGTCACAGTACGTGGTCCAGATCACACTACCGAGGATCTCTCCCGACCCCCTGCAATACAAGACCGGGACTATCCCTTACTGGATAATCCTGAGTAAGATCACCCCACGGTTGGGATCAAAAACCGCACCACTAAGACGAAATAAAAGGGACATCAAGATAGGGATGACCTTACCCTGAAGTGGGTGCTACCCTCCTAGACTTGCTGCATAAACCCTGATTTTCAGTCATTCCTAGTTGATGATGCTTGAGGCTAAGCGTTACCTTTTAGATTGTTTCACTTAGAATGCTCATCGTCCACCTGACGATGCTCTGAAAGCATTCATCCATACAAGTCTGTCCCGTGTTCGAGCGGAACCGACGACACTACTCCTACTACATCCATTTTGAAAATATCCTCAGGATTAGTAGCGACTAGCCCTTGCACTTTGCTGCTCCATCTTCGACTCCGAACTCGTCTTCCTCATGAAAACGTACAAACCAGATCGAAGTGGTTTTCGAGAAATAAATCTCGCTCCCGGTCTCTTCGAAACATCAGCGCATTTAGCTAAAATTGATAGTCGGTGATTTAACTATCAATTAATATTCACAAGCATCCACCCACATAAATAATTTCTCCAAATTATATATTATTCTCAAAATATCTTCGCAAGATATATTTCCACTTTCAACCCTTTTAAAAACAGTTTCAAATTACCTTCCTTTCACAGAATAAATTTTCCCAAATATTTTCTATTTCCACTGAAATCACAAAGCATAAAACTTAAGATTTTTAAAATAATTTAAAAACTCATTATTGTAAAAATAAGCTTTAACGTTTAAATTTAGAGAAAACTACATTAATACTTTATATATATATATATATATACATATACATATATATACTTTAGGAATATTCAAAATAAGGTTACTTTATAAAATATGAAACCAGATTTTTCCCCTTTCAAACAAAATACTAAGTCACCTTTAAATAATTACTATGATAATAGATTTGAAAAATACTTACTTTAGAATTTAAACATTTAGCGATAATAAATTTTCTAAAATATGCCTTTTAAAACAAGTTAAAACTTTTATATTATATTTTAAAATTTTACTTTGAAAACGTACTTGGCTATCCAGGAAAATATACTTCTCTACACATTCTTTAAAAATGAATCACTATTTATTTTAAAGCAAATGTTTCCATTCCTTTAATATATTCCCACCGTGAATTTATTTTTCTCAAATATCCACAGATATATTACTTTGCTTTTATAAACCCAGTTTATAAATCCCATGGCTACATTCTCCTTTAAAAACCCTGATTTTACACACTTAATTCAATTCCCAAATTGATTTTCAATTTACTCCATTTATTCCCAAATCCATTAACTTCAAATTTAATTCCTTAATTATGATTTAAAATACTTTTAACTGAAAATACCAATTTAGATTTCCCAAATTTACTTCTTTATCCTTTAAATAACTTTAAACTTAAAATTTAAAATTATTCTTTATTCCTTTAAAATAATATCATTTAATTTTACAATTCATTAATTTCTATTTATTCAAAATCTTTTTTTTCATACTCGAAGTTATTTATTTGTATTTAAATATAACTTTCATTCCTTTTCAATTCATTCTTAATTTATTCCAATTCGCTCTAATTATTTTACTTAAAACTTCATTCTTTTATCGTCTTTCCAAAAATCCAATTTATAAATTTTGATAATTCAATGTACCGAAATAAATTCAAGCAAACTGTAGCATTCAATATTCCAATATAATTCATCATAGAATATCAAATAATCACAACAGAGAATATTAAATAATTTAAATAAATTTTGAGGAATCCAGTTGGATCCCTCCAACATGTTTCCCTGCATCCACAGACGTTAGCACAATATAAAATACCAATTCCACTTCGAGGTGGAATATCGCGGTATATGGGATTAAATATAATATCATCCGCTATTATGCGATGCATAAGGTCTCATCCGCTATATAAATGGGGGAAATCAATCACTCCAAGATGTGATATATACTATAATATAGCATATCAATTCAATTCAACCATTCAACCAATTATTTAAATTTAACCATTTAAATTTAAATTAAACCAGATAAGTGAGATTAACTCACCTTTTATTGCCGTTTACAACCCATTTCCATCTCGAGTGTATTTTTCCCGATTTTGGACCTTGTATAAATAATTACACAAATTTATTAATATTTGAATCAATCCATCAATTTATTCCCAATACTTTGGTTTTAACTATTAATTTGCTTATAAATAAATTTTCTTTTTAAATAAAATATTTGAACTAATTGAAAAATCACTTACCATTAAATAAACTTATTTAGTATAAATTTTTTAATTTTAAACTAATAGTTTAATTTTAAACTAATATGCCTATAATGAATAGTTTTTAGTAACTAAAATAATTGGATAAGTTAAACAAATTTATTTACAACACATTATTCTGAGATTAAATAGTATATATGTATTAGTATATTTATTTTAATTTCTTCGAAACTATATATATTAGAAAAATAACCCATAAAAATAAAATCTTTAAATAAATTCCAACATTTTTTAAAACCTTACATAAATTTCCCATCTGTATATGTCGAATGGTAAATTCCCATCTATGAATAATATAAACCTTTATTCATTCAACTAAATTTAAAACAATATACCTTCCTGCTGTCGAGTATCTGCCATCAAATCGACTTTGAGCCTTCTATGATTAGTAGCTCAACTACCTATGGCATTAACCATCCCTTTGCCCGCCGACATCCCCAAATGCACGAGCACCCACTTATCGAACTTCCATCGATTACACTGTTCCAAACCCATCACGCAAGCCTACCGCTGCCTCGACCGAGCACAAAGCCTTACTGTCGTATGCGAAACCACCTTGGTCGACTTCGAGCCTTCACCCATCTATTCACTCGCCACCGTGCGCGCTTGATCCTATACCGTTGATGAGTTTGCGATTCACCTCTTCCTCAATCTGCGACGAAACCATCCACCGCCTCGCGCACTGCTCTCCCTTGCCTTCTTATTTTCGAATTCAAGCAGACGAAGCTAGAAGGGAAAAAGGTCTCACTATTGATTCGATTCGACTATGCTTAATCTAACTTGAGGGGACGAGATTGGATTTAACTGAGGGAGGAAAGAAATCTACATTTGAGTTGATTTAATTTTCTTTGGCTTCGATTTTGAAATGTTGATTTCGCTTAAAAACAAAAGGGGAAAGAACGCACAAATTTAAAAGAACGAAGGCAGCTTATGATTTCATTTTAGCTTCTAAAGGAAGACAAGAGTACATGATTAAGCAGAGGAGTAGGTCGGCTACTCAGGAATAGGATGGCTGAGATGTAAGAAGGGTGGCTGATGGAAAGGAATCTCAGCTAAATATATAAATATATTTTAATTTAAATTCAAATTTTTTCGATTTACGTCGCCTAAAATTGCAAACTTCTACTGAGGCGTGCCTCTAGGCGTTTATAACGTTATACCCCTATTCCAAACGCAATGGAAAAGGTTTCAAGTGCTAATTCGATCGTACGGAGAAGATAGGTTTTTGGATCAGTTATTATATTGAACTTTCGATATAAATTTCAACGCATTTATTTATCGTACGCTCACACAACAACTCCAAACGCTACGAAATTTGAAATCCGATAATAATACACTATCACAGATCCAAGGATCTAGTTTCGTCGAATTCCGAGACTGCGTATCGAAAGGCTATTTTTAAATATCAATTTAAAGATATAAATTTCAAATCTTGACAAAACACTTCCAAATTCACTTTTAACACTTCTACTATTTTCAGTACTACTAATATAAATCTTACAAGCCTTCAAATTATTTTTAACAGGCTTAGAGCTCCAGATTCGACATTTTACTCGACTTCAAATTATTTAATTTAATATTTAATTATTAAATAAATAGTGATACTTGAATTCAAGTTAAAAATTAACTTTAAATATCTAAAATCAATTAAATATTCCAATTTCAAATGCTCAAAAATTCCGGGTCGTTACATTACTCCCCCCTTAAAAGAATTTCATCCCCGAAATTACTAGTTGGGAAGAATGGTCCAATACCCGTTTACTTTTCCCCAAAACCAACAATTCAACATCCTACCAACTATCTTTTATAAAAGACCCATTACCATTCTTACTAACCTCTCCAAACTCTACCATAGTTTTAAAATAATACTATTTGCTCAATCATTTAATTTTCAATGTAAAACCAAATTTTGAATTATCAAAATTTCTCAAAAAATTTCTAACTCCCTAAATTTCCAAATTTTTTTATCAGCGTCTCCTTTGCGCGGCTAACTCGGTACAACTAAAAAATGCCTCTACGGGCTCCCAAATTCTAAATGAAAACAAAAGGCCAAGTGGCTAGATCAAAAACCCAATCAAATTTCATACAGAAATTTAAACACATTCCTTTTTGTCGAGCAATTCAAATTATCTTCTGAAATTAAAACCCATTTTCCTTTCCCTTTATAAAACCTTCATATCCTACTTAGTAATAATATTCAATCACAACATTCAAAATTATTTTATTGACTTCTTTACAGAATTCCAACATCTATTCATTCAAGCCATATGATGTACATATTTGTTTATTAAATCTACACTCAAATGCTTATTCAATAAATTTTCTCGACACCCATATTACTTAAGAATTTAACTATTTCTTCTTAAGTTCAATATAAGTATTTTATACGTTTCTTATATTTATTTTCACTTCACCATTTTAGCTTATATCTATTTTTATTCAAATTGGTTTTCCCATTTCCATATGAATTCAATTTATCTTCGACTCTGAATATTGAATTCTATCTTCCATGTATGCTGATTCATATCATTATTTTAATTTAGTTCCATTCACTAATTTATTTTAATTTTCAATTTAAAATCGTTTTATCGCTAACAAAAATTTTCCCAAAAAATTTCAAAAAATTTTCTAACTCTCAATTTTTTGGAAAATTTTGGTAGAGTCTTCTTTTTACGGAGGAGCTTTTGCAATTTGACAAGAGATATAAATATATGTACATCAACCCACCCTGTCGGAAAAACAAAAACAGTTCATATTTCCTATTTTTATTTCGTAGGCGTACCTTTATTTAGCATTTTTAAGCAAGCGGCTTCTTACAAATAGCGCGACCAAATCCAGCCAAACGGCTTCCCGGTACCTGTACCTACTCAATTCAAACATATAAGTACAAAATATATGCAATTTATTAACATTTCACTTACTTTCAATCTAACACATAAATTTCACATATAACGCACATTATACAATTTTCATAAGCACATCCAAGGTTCCGACACTTGTTACAATTGCTTACAACTAATGCTCAAACCATTCCATTCAGTTTAAGTGATTTACAACTTACACGCTTATATTTAATTCATTCTAAGCAAAACAAACTCATATTCATTCAAATTGATTTCAGAATCATCCTATTTCATTTTAATAACTCATAGAATTTTATCTAATCCCGTTTACATCAAACTATCCATTTCCTTATGCAATTCGATAATATTAATGTGAATAAATAATTACTTAAGCTTTATAACCATTTTAAATTAATTCCAACTCAATTTACAATTTATTCCATCCCATTTTAATTTATTCACAATCTTTCATTGCATCTTCTTTCATTTCCAAAAAGTTTGATTCCAAACATTTTACTAAACTCGACAACCAATATGTTAAAAACCATCTCACAGTTTACTTAGGTTATTTATTTTCTTCAAACTATTCCACCTAAAACCTAAGTTTATTTTATTCAACCAACTTCCATTTAAATCTTTCATTTGATTTTTCCTTTGGTCAAATCTCCAACCATTTTACTAATTTATTCGATTAGTTTATTCCTTTATACATTTTTAAATTTTAATTCACATTAACAATTCATTATTGAATTTAATAATAATAAGGTAATTCAATTTATGCTTGAGTTGGATTTTCTTGTTCTTTTTTTTCATCTATCTTTCAAACCATTTTATTTAATTCTCGTGAGTTAAATCTTACTTTATATCCCAATCTTGGATTTTATTTAATTTTATTTCCAGAATACCAATACTTTTATTCCGGCTTATTTATTCCCTTTTTAAATTTTTATAAGCTACTCACTTATTAATATTCATTCTTCCTCATTTATTTACAATCAATTCCGTTTATATTTTATTTATTTATTTATTTATTTATTTTATTTTATTAACTCGGGATTATATATTTAATTTAGCCAAGTATATTTTTTTTCTTCAAATTTTAACTTTTATAAGCCTTCTCACTTATTTGAATCTAATTCTTCTTAAGTTAAATTTCTATTATAAACAAATTTCAAACTTATATAAGTTCCCAATTTATTCTTTAAGCATTTCAAGTTTATTTCCAGAGTTTTAAGCTATTGCTTAAACATTCCAAGATATTTTAAACCGACTCCAGAATTTTCAATAATCACATAAGTATTTCAAAATCCCTTTTAAAATTATTTATATCCAAAATCCTTCGGTAGATTCAATTTATCTCTTTGAATTTCAAAACCAACCCATTTTTGCAAACAATTCCAAGTCAAACAATTATTTAGCAATTCCTCTCTTGGAAACTCGAAAATGAACATCGATGATGCTGTAGTGATTACCGAAGTTATTTTCGAGCAACCGAAAGAGTTCAATGCTTTTATCTCTTTTTAAGACCCTTTAAATATTTTTAAATTCCAAATTTCTCTAGATTTCAAATCCGATACAAAAATATTTCTCAAATATATATCATTTTTTCCAACTCTTCGAGAATCATTTTCAAATTCGAAGGAATTTAAATTTCCAAATTTCCAAATTCCAAATTCTTTAAATTTATATTCACACATTACTTTTGAATTATTTCTTATTTTAATTATTAGTCACACTATAATTCACATTTATAGTTTATATTTACGAATTTCATTTGTACATGAATTTGTTCCTTAGTGTTTAATTATGTTTTCTATATCTTATTCAATTATGAATCACCGTTACAAATCTCACTTATTTATTCATTTATTCCTTCATCTTTGGTTATTAATTCAATTTCTGATTCAATTTTACACATTAATAATAATAATTTAATATAATCATTCCTAACAACCAAGCATCCATATATAACTATAATAATTTATGAAAAATCATTTCTTTTATATGAAAAAATAATTTTGGGTAAAATTATTTCATTTACCCTATTTAAAACAATACCATGTCGGTTTATCTTGTTTAAGAGTTTAGAAATCCCTATTGATAACACGACGTCCTACACGTCGAGTAGAATCCATAAACACTTAACCGATAAATCAACACAATATAAAAACAATTATATATTCACTAACAAATACGCACTCATATCTATTAATACACTCAAACTCATTCTAGAGTACTACGGACTCTATTCTATGAGTAATCCCCACCAGAGCCAAGGTTATCACCAACCTAAGCTCTGATACCAAGTGTAACGACCCGCAAATCCGTACCCCTTGAGTCAACACAATTCTACATCAATAAACTCAAGTTGAACAGAAATACGAACCATTTAGGTTAAAGAAGAAGAGGTAGAAGAAAAGAAAACAGAAAACAACAACAGAATCTAACCAACGCAGCGGAATAAAATATAATATATACTAACAGATCTTTACACAAAAGAAAACTATATCTGTTTTACACATACATCATCAAAGTATATCATCAGAGTTCAACAACATCAATAACCTACAACTGGATACACAGCGTTATAGTTTAATAACACCTGAGTTAGTCTGGAATACCAGCGTGAGAAAACTACACTCAATTGATTATTAAAGTTACAAAAATCCTTTGAAATCAAAAGCATCTCGTAAGACCATGGCACAAATAAACATGTCTGGTTTTTACCTTATTATAGCCAAAACATTTCTTATTAAAATCCTATGATATTATAATAGTGTCTATATACAAATACTTATTAAAATAGCCGAAATTTTTACATTCATTAAATTCCAGCTACTAGCTACAGAGTGGGTAATATAAACAAAACTCGTAAAAGGCACGTAGCGAGAATGGATTTCCAACTAATGACTAGGCACTGGGGTACCACCTGCCACAGTACGTGGTCTAGATCACAGTACCAAGGATGACTCCAGACCCCCTGCAACACAAGACCGAGACTATCCCTTACTGGAAAATTCCGACTAAGATCACCCCACGGTTGGGATCAGCAACCATACCACTAAGTCGAAATAAAAGGGACATCTAGACAGGGATGTCCTTACCTTGAAGTGGGTGCTACCCACCTAGCCTTGCTGCATAACCCCTGATTTTCAGTCATTCCCGGTTTGAGGCTAAGCGTTACCTTTTAGATCGTTTCACTTAGAATGCTCATCGTCCACCTGACGATGTTCTGAAAGCATTCATCCATACAAGTCTGTCTCGGGTTCGAACGGAACCGACGGCACTACTCCTACTACATCCATTTTGGAAATATCCTCAGGATTAGTTGCGACTAGCCTTTGCACTTTACTGCTCCATCTTCGACTCCGAACTCGTCTTCCTCATAAAAACGTACAAACTGGATCGAAGTGGTTTTCGAGAAATAAATCCCTATCCCGGTCTCTTCGAAACGATCAGCGCATTTGGCCAATATTGATAGTCGACGATTTAACAATCAATTAATATTCACAAACATCAACCCACATAAATATTTTCTTTAAATTATTTATTATTCTCAAAATATCTTCGCAAGATATATTTCCACTTTCAACCCTTTTGAAAATAGTTTCAAATTACCTTCCTTTCACAGAATAAATTTTCTCAAATATTTTCTATTTCCACTAAAATCACCAAGCACAAAACTTAAGATATTTAAAAAAAATTAAATACTCTTTATTGTAAAAATATGCTTTAACGTTTAAATTTAGAGAAACTACTTTAATACTTTATATATATATATATATATATATATATACACACACACACTTTAGGAATATTTAAAATAAGGTTGCTTTGTAAAATATCAAACTTGATTTTTCCCCTTTAAAACAAAATACTAAGTCACCTTTAAATAATTACTATGATAATAGATTTGAAAAATACTTACTTTAGAATTTAAACATTTATCAATAATAAATTTTATAAAATATGCTTTTTAAAACAAGTTAAAATTTTATCTTATAATTTAAAATTTTACTTTGAAAACGTACTTGGCTATCCAGGGAAATATACTTTTCTACACATTCTTTAAAAATGAATCACTATTTATTTTAAAGCAAATGTTTCAATTCCTTTAATAAATTCCCATCGTGAATTTATTTTTTTCAAATATCCAAAGATATTTTACTTTGCTTTTATAAACCCAGTTTATAAATCCCATGGCCACATTCTCCTTTAAAAATCCCGGTTTTACACACTTAAATCAATTCCCAAATTGATTTCCAATTTACTCCATTTATTCCAAAATCAATTAACTTCAGATTTTATTCCTTAATTATATCTTAAAATACTTTTAACGGAAAATACCAATTTAGATTCCCCAAATTTACTTCTTTTTCCTTTAAATAAATTTAAACTTAAAATTTTAAAATAATTCTTTATTCCTTTAAAATAATATAACTTAATTTTACAATTCATTAATTTTTGTTTATTCAAAATCTTTTTTTTCATAATCAAAGTTATTTGTTTGTATTTTAATATCACTTTCATTCCTTTTCAATTCATTCTTAATTTATTCCAATTGGCTATAATTATTTTACTTAAAACTTCACTCTTTTATCGTCTTTCCAAAAACCCAATTTATATATTTTGATAATTTAATGTACCGAAATATATTCAAGCAAACAATAGCATTCAATATTCCAATATAATTCATCATAGAATATCAAATAATCACAGCAGAGAATATTAAATAATTTAAATAAATGTTGAGAAATCCAATTAGATCCCTCCAACTTGATTCCCTACATCCACAGACGTTAGCACAACATAAAAATACCAATTCCACTTCGAGGTGGAATATCACGGTATATGGGATTAAATATAGTATCATCCGCTATTATGCGGCGCATAGGGTCTCATATGCTATATAAATGTGGGAAATCAATCATTCTAAGTTGTGATATATACTATAATATAGCATATAAAATCAATTCAACCATTCAACCAATTATTTAAATTTAACCATTTAAATTTAAATTAAACCAAATGAGTGAGATTAACTAATCTTTTATTGCTTTTTGCAACGCATTTCCATCTCGACTATATTTTCCCCGATTTTGGACCTTGTATAAACAATTACCAAGGTTTATTAATTTTTGAATTAATCGATCAATTTATTCCCAATACTTTGGTTTTAACCATTTATTTGGTTATAAATTAATTTTCTTTTTAAATAAAATATTTGAACTAATTGAAAAATCACTAACCATTAAATAAATTTATTTAGTCTAAAATTTTTAATTTTAAACTTATATTTTAATTTTAAACTAATATGCCTATAATGAATAGTTTTTAGTAACTAAAATAATTGGATAAGTTAAACAAATTTATTTACAATACATTATTCTGAGATTAAATAGTATATATGTACTAGTATATTTATTTTGATTTCTTCGAAACTATATATATCCGAAAAATAACCCATAAAAATTAAATCTTTAAATAAATTCCCACATTTTTTAGACCTTACATAAATTTCCCATCTGTATATACCAAACGGTAAATTCCTATCTATGAACAACATAAACCTTTATTTATTCAATTAAATTAAATTAAAAACTATATACCTCCATGCTGGTAAGTATCTGCCATCAAATCGACTTTGAGCCCTCCTTGATTAGTAGCTCAACTACCAATGGCATTCACCATACCTTTGCCTGCCGACATTCCTAAATGCACGAGCACCTACTTGTCGAAATTCCATCGATTACACTGTCCCAAACCCATCACGCAAGTCCACTGCTGCCTCGACCAGCACAAAGCCTTAAAGTCATACGCGAAACCACCTTGCTCGATTTCGAGCCTTCACCCATTTATTCACCCGCCACCGTGTGCGCTCAATCCCACATCGTTGATGAGTTCACGATTCACCTCTGCCTCAATCCACGATGAAACCAACCATCGCCTCGCACGCTGCTCTTCCTTTCCTTTCTATTTTCGAATTCGAACAGACGAAGCTAGAAAGGAAAAAGGTCTCACTTTTGATTCGATTCGACTATGCTTAATCTAATTTGAGGGGACGAGATTTGAATTTAACTGAGGGAGGGAAGAAATTCACGTTTGAGTTGATTTAATTTTCCATGGCTTCGATTTTGAAATGTTGATTTCTCTTAAAAACAAAAGGGGAAAGAACACACGAATTTAAAAGAATGAAGGCAGCTTTTGATTTCATTTTAGCTTCTAAGGGAAGACAAGAGTACTTGATTAAGCAGAGGAGTAGGTCGGCAACTCAAGAATAGTATGGCTGAGATGAAAGAAGGGTGGCTGATGGAAAGGAATCTCAGCTAAATATAAATATATTTTAATTTAAATTCAAATTGTCTCGATTTACGTCGCCTAAAATCGCAAACTCCTATCGAGGTGTGCCGCTAGGTGTTTATAATGTTATACCCCTATTCCGAACGCAATGGAAAAGGTTTCAAGTGCTAATTCGATCGTATGTAGAAGATAGCTTTTTGGATCAGTTATTATATTGAATTTTCGATATAAATTTCAACGCATTTACTTATCGTATGCTCACACAACAACTCCAAATGCTATGAAATTTAAATCCAATAATAATACTGTGACGCCCCACCTCTATACCCACGCTAGCCAAGAACACTACTTTAACGACCCGTAAATTTAGTGGATTAAAATTGGTTAAAATTTATAAGTTTTGTAATTTAATTTAGTATAAACTTTAAATTATAAACAAATATTGAAATAAACGCTAAATTAAATTATGTAAATGGTGACTTAAGACCTATTTATAGAAATTGGAATAAAATCCAAATGAATTAAGTAGAAAAAGGATTCTTACCTGGATATAAAATTTAATATGAGAAATTAATGAAAATATTAAATTGATTTAATGCAATAAAAGAGTGTAAAGGTAATTGGAATAAATTAAGCAATCATGTTAATGCAAGTTAATAATTTATGACTTGGATGAAATTCCAATTCAATTTAATCATTTAGATATTTTGATTTGATTTTAAATATGAAGAAAAACAAATGTAAGGATTTGATTAATATATATGTTATTTGTTCAGGGTATTGAATAAAATTAGGAATCCAATTGTAATTTATGATAATAACGTTGGTATTAGTTAATAAATTAAATTTCAATGCAATACCCATAAATGGATGGAATGAAATGAATGTATGTAAATGTATACTAGGTTTTTTTATCAAATAGAAGGAAAGATAAATAAATATCGAATTGATTGATGAATAAATATATATTGAATAACAATGGAATGTAAAGTTAATGGTAATTGTATAAAATCAATACAAGATAATGAATTGCAATAATTGTGGGTTTATATTAAGGTGTGAATGGGAAAGTGATTGTTATATAAATTGAATGGAATTCAAATTTGATGGGAAAAGTAAATGGGTACTTAGTATTAAATTTAAACGGACTTAAAAATGGAATTTATTTAATTACTAGATATAACGGATAAGGATATACTTATAAATGTGGGATTGAGAGTTTTACAACAATTATTATGAGTTATATGTATATTCAGTCATTCAATTTAATTTGTAAATCATTGAAATAAATGGTACGTTTAAATAAATTTAGGTAATAATGGGGAATAACGTAAATAAATTCTACATTAAATGATGGTCAGTGTATATGAAGAATGGAGGTAAAGCTTTATAAATTGATTTGAATCTAAAATTTAATGAAAGGAGTAATTGGAATTAAATTGATAAAATGTTTGAAGTTACGAAAATTTTAATTTAGATAAAAGGGTATGCATTTATGTAATAGAGTATGAATCTATTGTTAAGTTTATTTATAAAATGGCAGTTGGATGAATGAAAGGGTGCAAAAGTAAGCATGTCAGTATATTAAAGTAATATATGATAATAGGTTTAATCGAAATAAATGAAAATTTAACATCTAAATATTACATTAGTAGGGATTTAAGTGTAATCGAAGAATAGTAGGATTATAAATTTTGAATCTAATATTTAATCCATCGATTTGAAATATGTAAATGGAATAACCATTGATTTCCTTGATTTAATATAAATTTTTAGAAAGTTAAATTTTAATTTGTGAATTTAATGAGATTAAGGATTTATATTGAAATATTTATAAATTTACCTTCTGTAATTTGACATCTAAACTTGTTTGAAACTTTGCAAATGATTAAGAATTTTTAAAATTGATAAAATGTTCAATTTTAGAATATAAATATAAAATTGGATTTTATTTATTTATTTCGAATTTATTTAATTAATATAAAAAATGGCCATTTTGGTCACGGACTCGGATTTCGACGAAACCAGTTTCATCGAACCCGTAACAGTGAATTATTGTAGGGTTTCAAGTTTCGTAGCGATCGGACTTGTCGTTTGATCGTATGAACGCGAAACGCCTTGGAATCGATTTAATTGAAATCAATTTGAAATCAATTTGAAAATATTGATTTCAGCATAACTTCTTCATAAGGTCGAATTTGAACGTGAAACTTTTTCCATCGCGTTCAGAATATTTTAAAACACCTATTCTGATATATGGGTTTACTCAATTTCGTTTCGGGGTCAGAATGGGTTTTTTGGGCCAATTATCATTCAGCACGTTGTTTATCCAATCCATCTATTCAAATCTCCAACCTACCTATATAAATCCAGTTATAAACCCTAGCCCATCTATTCTCATTTGTTTGTGCGTTCAATTCATCAGTTCCTTCTCTTCTTCCAATGGCTAGAAACCCTAGATCCATGTTCAATTTCAAATCATATCCAAAGTCAAAAAATTTAACTTCTCAGAAAAATTCCAAAAAAATATATGTTGAAGCTCTTGATGTACCCGTCACGGATCAGTGGTTCATTTTTCTGTTCGTATCTTCGTTTGTTCATAAATTAATCGTTCATTCTTGGCCTTCCATCGCGACAAAATCAAGTACGTCCGATCGTGGAATCAGGGTTACCGTTGGGTAGAGGGTAACCAGTGGAGGCCATCGGTGGGTTTGGTTCGCGAGTTCAACGGCTAGATCGTGATCCATAATTCGATTAGGGTTTGGATGGGGTAGGCGGCGACCGACTCTGGGGCCACGTGGGCATGCCGTAGGTGGAAGGATGGATGAGGCATTCGAAGGGGAGTTCGATGGTGGTAGGCGGCGGTCCGATGGTGGCCGGCGGTGGGGGAGAACGGCGGTCAAAGGTTGAAATAGGCGAGGTCTATGGGTTCGAAAATAGCGTGCTGCTTGGCTTTCGGTCAAAGCGTAAGAGAGGGGAGAGAAATAGGTGGTGACGTGGGCGTGTGTTTGGGTTAGTTTGTTTTTTTTGTTTTTTTTATTATTTTATTTTGTTTCCAAATCGTTTAAACCAAATAACTTTTGCATACATGATTCGATTGATGCAAGATTTTTTTTGTTAGGATCATAATAAAATTCCGGATGCATTGACGCTGGTTTGGACAGATTTGGAGACCGTCGAATTTTTGGATTTAAATCGGATTTAAATTCGATTTAAATTCAAAAGGTGAGTGTTTTAACCCACTCACAACTTCTAAAATTTCTTGTGTTTGTTAAATTAATTTTAGATATGAGTAGAAACTTATTTATGACTGTTTGGCACGATTTATAAGTCATCTCGGTTAAATCGCATTTATTTAATTTAACTGTTAATGAATTTTATTTATTGCATATAATTTGACAGTTAGAATTTATTTATTTGCATATTAACTGCATGTCATAGTTATATTTATTTTTATTTCGTATTAACTGCCAGTTAAATTTACATTTATTTTTGCATAAAGTGCTAGTTTAACAGTAGTTAAATTTATATAAACTGTTAGTTAATACATGTTATTTATTACCTGTATAATTTATATGCTCTATATTGATGTTGTTTAAATTGGATGATGGTTGTAATAAAATGGTTGATGAATGATATCTGGATGAATGGATGTTGTATTTTATATCGTATAAACTGCAAGTTATCGTGCATTTCATTCATTCGGGATTGCGGTTTGAAATGATATACAACTGCATTTTTATTTTAAATTACGGATTGGAATGATAAACATCCGTATCACTTGACCATAGTGCAGAAAATTTTATACAGGCACAGCGGTAAATATATAAAATTATTTTTAGAAATGTTTTACTGTGGTTTTGTAAAGCTATATATATATGGTTTATGGGATATTGATTTGGTTATTTATATATATATATATATATAGTAAACTTTCGGTTTTTAAGCTTTGTATAAATTTGATTTGAAGTATAAAATAAAGTTTGATTTTCAACATCAAATACGATTAAGAATTTATTTAAAATTAAATTTTTGGAGTTTTAATGACTAAAAAAAAGAGTAAGGTTGGAAGATGAATATTAAGTTAAACTGAAACTAAATGAAAAGTTAGAATTTTTAAAGGATACGATTTTTGTAACTTGATTTTGTGTAAAGTGATTTGAATGAATACCAGGTTGATTTAAATGAATATATCAAGTTTAATAAATTGAAAGATTATCCAATTATGTGAAGTTATAAGTTTTACTTAAAGTATATTGAATTCATTAAGTAAAC
Source organism: Allium cepa (assembly GCA_030765085.1). NCBI lineage: Eukaryota > Viridiplantae > Streptophyta > Magnoliopsida > Asparagales > Amaryllidaceae > Allium > Allium cepa. The sequence continues at coordinate 877,557,713 of CM060931.1, read as the reverse complement.
ATTTCAAGTCTAGATAATAAGTAATTGAATTTGATATATATGGGATGGGCAAATGAGTTTTTTTTTGAAAATGGTGTAATATTTAAAGCTTTGAAACGTAAAAATTTAAAATGGTATTTGGAAGTTTAAATCGATATTTGGAATTGATTTGTGAAATGTAAAGAAGCTATTTTGTTTTATAAAAGTAATTTAATATTTAACCATTTGAGAGATGGAATTTGTTTCAAAGTTATGGTTTTCAAGGTAGTAAAATTTGGAAATATTATATTCAAGAATTTTGATTTCTAAATATTTTACTTTGAAAACCCTATGATTTTTGGAAAAGAATATATATTGGAAAATAAAATGACATTATATGATTTTGGGTTTAAATGATATCGTATTGATTTGGGGTTTAAAAAAAATATAAATGATATAGTATTTATATGGGTTTAAAATGGTTATTTTATTCTGGTTTTAAAGTTTAAATTATTTTAAATGACCGCGGTGTTATAATAACGTTTGGTTGTTAAAGAGACCGGGATCGGAAGTTGTCATACTCTCTGCCAACTCCGAAAACCACTTTAACAACCGTGTACGCGGTGGAGATTCCAGAATGAAGTAGGTTGGTGAAGGTGTTTCTTGCAAGGTAAATACGTGGACCCGACTCCCGTGAGTTGGCATAAGGTGGCTAAAACAGGAGCGATTCTCGGGCCAATGAGGTCATTCCTTTGATCGGACACTCCACTTCGATATTATACTTTGACTTTGGATTGATTCAGTGGCCACTTTTACTTTGATTTTTGGGGGAGTTTGTTTCGAGGTGGGCGGTAGCTGCGGCTACGCGTTTCCATCAGCCCGGATAGCAATTGGTATATCTACCCTGGCATTGCCTAGTTGTGCCGTGTCACCTACCCTATCGCGCCTTGTACGAGTTTCTATTTGTGTCGTACCTATGGAGTATCCTCTGGTAGCCTCCCGATCAGGAGGTATTACGGTACTGTATAGACTATTGGCATTATTTGTGTTAAGGGATATATGGGTAACCCCTTAACGCTATTAAAATGTAAGTTTATTTTTACAATTAGACACTATTATAATAGCGTAATATACCATATAGTAAATAGTTTAACGGGTCCTTAGAGATGTAAATCCCGAGCATCTCTTGAGTTACTGAACTCATATTTATTTTTGTTAATTTAACTCACAATAATATCTTTTAGTTCTGACTTGAGTGTTTTTGTCTTTTCAAATTCGCTCGGGTCAGTCCGAGCGTTTCAGGATTTGAAGATTTAGCTCTGGAGGACGAAGACGAAGATTTGTATTACTATTATCTAGTATATTATTCAACTACACCATTTAATTCCGCTGCATTATTATTGGTATGTGTAACTCTGATATGTGTTATATAAATAAAATCAAATGTTTTTTTACAGATTATGAACTGTATACTTGATTATTATATTTTATCCTTCCACTGTGAAATTCTGTTTTCTTTTTATTTCTTTCTTTTTTTTCTTATTTACCCCATAACAATCCGCCCTTCCGTATGATTTGAATCGGCACGTGTGTCGGTTTAAAGTGTGCAAAAAGGCGGGACGTTACATTTGGTATCAGAGCTTTGGTTTAGCGATAAACCTTAGCTTTGTGGGGTTTGACTCTTTACTAATAAGGTAATAATACCCTATGGGAGTTGCTGAGTGCATATATATGAAAGAGCGTATTTGTTAGTGTTATAAAAAGGTTTTAATATTGTGTTAATCTATTCCGTTTTGCATTTATAAATTCTTGTTGGTGCATGGGACGTTGTGACATCAATAGGGATTTCTAAACACTTAATAGGACAGACCGACATAATATTTGATTTTAATATAGGTGAATGAAATAACTTTGCCTATTATATTTTCTATATATAAAAATATTTTATAATGACATATATTTGGTTGCTATAGATTGGGTGTTAGGTAATGAAAATATAAATAATAGTTGAAACTAAGTTGAAAGTAAAATAAATGAAATCTGGAAATTTAGGGTTTAAGTTCCGGGGTTTTGATATTTCTTTTGAATAAATTTTGGAATATAAACATATTGTGTATAAGTATTTTCTGATATAAATATTTTAATATAATTCGAAAGAATTGTTTTAAAGAAGATTTTTGGAGAAAATAAGTTTTGTGCTTTCCTCTTTTTCGCTGGAAAATAATTTCGGTGATGGCGGCCGCATCATCGACTTTCATTTTCGAGTTTCGAAGGGAAAGGCCACTGTAGTAGTTTTACTGCAGATTCATTTTTGAAAAAAATTATTTAAATTTGAATTATTTTAAATATAATTAGAGATATATAAGTTGTAAGAATATATTTATCTATTATTTAAAATTAATTGAAATTTAACCTGGTACTAAATTCTTAGATTTCCATTAATTAATTGTTTCAGTTATTGTAGTGAATTGAAATGTAGGCAACTAATAAATTAAAACCTCTAAAGGGAATAAGAGATTTAATGATAGGTTATAAATGGTATTAAATGGAATTTGAAATTATAACCTACGAAATAAATAATAATATTATTGAACTTTAAATTAATCATACGTAATGAGAAAACTTGTACAACTTCCAAGTACATCTTTAAAAACATATATAACTTACCAAGTATAAAAAGTTGAATGTTTAATAAGAAATGTAATGGAAATTATACGAGTAAAAGTAGGTAATGAAGTATTCAATGAATTTTCTATTATAAATGAGAAACTAATGCTACAAACTTAAAGTTATAATTCAAAATTTTCCAAGTAAATATAATTAAAGGTAAGTATAACAAATAGATGATTATAAACTTAAGTAATCAAAGTGTAAATAAATGAGGTCATGCAATAATAAATGAATGAATAGTTATAACGAAATAAAAAGGGAACTGAAATGGCCTGAGTTAATGGGATTGAATAATTGTAAGTAATAAGAAAAATTAAATGAAGCAAACACTTAATGAGTAAATGTAAAGGATAAATCACTACATAAGAAAAAAGAAAATCAAAGGACAAAGGTATGTAATGAAATTAATAAAAAGATAAGTTGATTGTTGTTGGATTGTTGTCGTTTGGTTATGGATGTTTGGGTAAAATACTTTAAAATTGGATTTGGGGTGAATGAATAATCTATTTAGTTTTATCTAAGACTGTTGAGTAAATGATGCACTTGATGGTTTATTCGTCATTCCGCACAATCTAAAGGTTTTGAACCTGAACAATTATTTGTTTGGTTGATTTAATGGTTGCTTTGAATTTGTTGTGTATGCTGTTGTTAAAGTTGATGGTTGTTGTATTGATTTGTGGTTAGTGATTGAAATCCACTTAAATATTTCACTTTATATAAATAGATAACCCTTTGGATTTTATAAGTGAAATACAGGTTATGGAAGCATTTGCTACTGCTTTTGGTTCCATAAATTTAGCGTAAATTGCCCGACAAATAGGTATGTTTTCGGATTACGGTTTATAGCGCTATTTTATATATTTTCCCGTGTAGGGATATATATTATTTTGGGAAATACTTGTGTATATTGTTATATTTTGATATTATATTTTCTTCCGAGGCTCTCCGTACAAAGGGGACTCTGCCAAAATTCTCGTAAAGTTTGGACTTAGAAATTATTTTTAAATGTTTTCCAAACTTTATTTATTTAAGTATAAAAGATATAATGATTATAAAACGGGTATATTTTATTTAAGGTAATAATTTAGTAAATTATTGTTTATAAGTTAATATTTCGAATAAGATGTATTGCTTATTCAATTCTTCCTTCTCCCTTCTTTTCCTTTTTGGGGACGAAAAGTTTTGAGTGGGGAGAGTGTAACGACACGTAAATTTAGTGGATTAAAATTGGTTAAAATTTATAAGTTTTGTAATTTAATTTAGTAGAAATGATGTATTACCTCTATAGTTTTGTAATTTAATTTAATTTAACAGTCCTATATCAAAAAAAAAGGAGAGAAATGATGTATTACCTCTATAGTTGTCTCCTATTTTGCACAAGACTTACAAATTATCTCCTAAAATTGCTATTCATAGCATCACAACAATGTTAGGTAATTAGAATGAAGAACCATCTCTTCCATCAGTTTGCAATTATAAGGACCACCTAGGCATCCTTGTCTATTAATTTGGACCTGCATTATCATACATAAATTATGATCAAGTATGTTCCTGTATAAATTTATGTTGAGTGTAAGGTAATAAGACAAATTATATGTTTTTTTAACCAAATTATTTTAGTGCACAATCATAGATAAGGTAATATATATTGGGCTACAGTCGTTACTTTATACTTCGGAGAATATGAATCAGTGGTTGATGCATATATGATAAATATGACATTATTAATTAGTTGAAGGTATATGTCCTAAGTGTTACATTCATACCCAGATACCTAGTACCCAATTGTGACATTTTTAAATACATCCCAAAGAGATTCCCAAATATTTATTTGAGTATTTGAGGTTGGAAATAAGAACATAGATGGTGCTCATGACAACCTTTGAATGATAAATCATATTTGTATCATGTGCATCAGTCTAAGTGATTTTAAGAAGACTATAAAATATAAATGATTATCATGTCAATAAGTAAAACTAATTCAATATTATTGTTTTTGGTAAGACGACTTCTTGTATCAGCATTAAAAAAGCTTAAGTACACAATTAATAGGTATTTATTAACATCTTTTCTTAAACCAAAAGAACATGTTATAAAATCAATATATGAGAATTTGAGAATCTTAGAACGGAACTTCGAATTTGATCCAAAATTCTACCATTAATTGCTTTGGATGTAATTTCTTGGACCAAAAAAAAAAAAGGTAATTTCTTGGACAACCGACCATCAAAATTATTGCTCCAATACCACAAAAGATCACCTTGAAAAGGTTAATGAGGTTAATTTAGTGTAGAGGAGTATAATTTTTTTAGTTATATTTTCATTATGTAGTTTACTTCAGGACTCATGTTTTTATTTCTATTAATGCATTTTGACATTATTTCATTATATATTATATATAAGCATCTCTTTGCATTGCATTAAAAGATTACATTTCCTTTCTCCACTTGGATAACTGTAAGAATTAGTATCCGTCTATGAAATCGTTCTTGGATATCTACACAATCCGTATCCGAATTCATTTCCGAATACCCATGTTTGCGGATGTGGACGGATATCAAATATTCTTCAAACAGTTCAAAACCAATAAACATAAACAAATAAATGCAAAATTTTGATTTATTATAAATCCATCAAAGAAAAATTATTTTAAGCAGCAAATATTGATTTTATATACATATTACTGTTTTTTTACCAAGATATAATAGTAAAGACAATCATTTTATATACTAAAATACTAAAAAGACTATAATTTTGATAAAAACCCAATGGACAATTATCGAATACGGATATGGTCATATCCACATCTGTATCCTTTTTTCGGATATCGGATAATTTTTCATATTGCAAATACGGATATACTTGGATTTCAGATTTTTTGGCTACTCATTGACAGCCCCACACAAAATGGCGCATTAATATATGTTAAGCATATATCAGTAGGCGCACACACATTCCAATTACCTAGCTATTAATGTTGCATAACATGCAAGACAGACAAAAGACCGTATATCAAACCTCGTTATATGTTCAAGAATGCTGACAATCGACAACCTTTGTCTTGAAAGAAGCAGTATCACGCATAAAACATAAAATGTAAGGGCTTTTTTGTATAAAATGTTCTGATATACTCTCTGACGTGAAAATGTACAAATAAATCACTTGGTTTTTTGATTGCTATTTTAATATGTATTAATTAAAATTATTGGAAAATCACTCTGAGATCGGGTGGCAGTAAAAATCCAAAATTTATAAAGATGTCAAACAATATACATATATCAAATATTGATTACGAGTAAAGCCAAAGAGACAAACTAAGTTAAGCATGTTTATGATTAATAGTGAAATTCCGATTAAAGGACTCTATTGACTGAAGAACCCATGCAATTCAGCTGGTTACATAAATTGTTCATTCTTCCAAATATAATAGTGCAGTGGTCCATTGAATTAACATGAAGCAATAGTTAGCAAGTCAAACGAAAAATCAAACAAATAATATCCAGTAGTAGAAAAAAAAACCTGAAAATTATTCGATCTGGCAGTGCTAAATCAATCGTACATCAAAATCCGTACTTATCTAAATTTAACAAATCAAAAATTAGATGTAAAGGGGGAAACCTAAGTTAATGTGTTTCTTGCTTTCATTTCTTTAAATTGCAATGCATCTTCAATCTCTTCATTCACTTCTTCATGTTGCTTCTGGAATTCTTCTCTATTTTCACATTGATTTGGAATATATAATGTAAGGTTTTATAAAAATTTCGTAGATGGGGGGCTAATTGGAGAATGGAGGTAGAGGGAAAGGGAAGGGGAACAAATGAGCATATAACGACTATGAGGAGGATGATAGAACGATGGTCTGGCGGTGGTTTAAATGATTGTGTGTGAATTTAATTTTGAAATGATGATGGGTGAGTGGGGGGTTATTGTGGAGTTAAATTCGGATTAAACATTTATGACGGAGGCAGTAACGGAGTTAGCACAGATTTCCTTTTCTGGGGACGGGACAAATTATAATCATCTGATGTCTTATAATAGGTTAATCCCATCCGTTGTTTGTCTCTTCTGTTATCTCAAAGCAATTTTATTATATAGATAGGTCCGAAAGCTTATGCATTGGTTATGTATTAGTCTATATATATTCATGAGTTTAGTTTTCGTATATTTCTAGAGATGTGTTTTATAGGTGTTTAAAATTAAAATATTGATTTTAATAAAATAATAATATATATTTTTTGTTTCTATCTAACTGATTGATTGTTCTCATCGATTCCTAATTATCAGCTTTATTCATCAAATTTGTGCCCATCTTGCTTTGCTTGGGAATTCGTGCTTGGATTTGTAACATATTTCATTGTCGAATCTCTAGCCTCGAAAGGTGAGCAATCACTCGCGATCAACACTCTTACATTTATTAAATTTGATTTCACTTGAAACGACAATTGAAATATGCTGTTAAATTTGAATTGTTAGTTATTTGATTGTTAAAGATGATATGCCATTATTTGTAATTATTTACCTGTGACATCTAACACCGTAATCTGTTATTTATATTATAATTAAACTTGTTTCTGATGATATATGCATGTTGTTGATATGTTATATTATTATCATACTTGTTCTCACTCTACAAGTTCCCTGTTTGTTTAGAATTCCCTATGGGTTGAAATGATACATACCCGAACGATATTTCGGAACAGGGGAAAATCGTTACGGGTTAAAATGATAAACCCAAGCGGTTTTCATTGATTTAGAAATTTGGGATTGCGGGTTGAAATGATATAAACCCATAGATGTTTAAATTGTGGATTGAAATGACAAACATCCATATCACTTGGCCATAGAATAGAAAATTATATAAGGACACCATTTGTCTATATTTTGAAATGATTTCCAAAGATTTAAAAGGAAATATATAGGTTTTAATAAATATTGATTTTTTAAATTATAATATGCATAAATGTTATCTTATATATGTCTAAATTTAGATTTTTTAAAAATAATATCACTAAGGCTAATATTCCGACACCACGTAGCGACGGCTTCCGACGAGCCATCGGAGGCAGTCGGAAGTCGTCGGAAATTCGCGAATTACCGGCCCAGCCAAGCCTTCTTCTTCCTCATTTTGCAGCATGAATTTTTTTATCAAAAACCCCCCAAATCCCTCCTACATGCTTTCAATCTCCAATTTCGAGCTTCTGGATCCTCCACCACTGCCTAAGCAAACTCTATTGTGCTCAATCTCAGGTATAATATCTTATTTGGGCAAAAGTCTAATTTTTTTCCTAAATCTTATTTTGGATAAGATGATAAATTAGAGCTAATTAGTGATTGCAATTGTTTCCAATTCCGTAATAATGGTTTATAGCATCCTATAGTAGACCTACTTCATATGTTATCGTGAAATTTTAAAGAGTATGTATGATTTGTGATTGTGTCTTTATATAGTTAGTAAAACTGTATTTTTTCATAAAATGCGCACATTTAATTAACTAATGTCTCTTAGTGAGTTTTTTGCCCCGTCTGACGAGTGTTGTACTTGATCGTTAAATAAATAGTCGTTTTTTCAAAAAACGACCATTTATATTCATCTGGTACAATGTTTATTGGATTTGTCCCTGTACTGGACAAGTTATGAAGCACGACTTCGAGGTCCTGTCCAATATCGATGGATGTATCCATTTGAGAGGTATGCAATATGTTATCACGAAATTTAATTGCATTTGAAAGATGAAGCTAAAGTAAATTAATTTTGCATAGATATCTAAATCATCTGAAGAAAAAAGTGAGGCAAAAAGCACGAGTTGAAGGTTCGATATGTAAATCTTACATCAAATAAGAAGCTTCGTTCTTTTTCTCTCACTATTTCAGTGACCGTGTGAATATATCATTTGAAAGTGTTCCTCGTAATGACGAAGGAGACGATGATTGATAAAAATCCAAATCTGATTTTTTGCAATTGATGTAACTATGTTGAATTCTTGATGTGTTATGAAACTGATGTAACTATGAAACCAAATTCATACGTTTACCATTGTTTACATGTTTTATGTTATTTTCATTTGTCATTTATTTAGCAATTTTTATTAAAAATGGAACGTAATCTGCTTATCATCGAAACATGAGACCCATTATGAATCAGGTATAACACACTTCCATTTCTATTTCCATTTCAGTCATTAATTTAGCAATTATAGCATTGATGTCATTTACTTATGTGTTGGGTACGTTTCTACCACCACCGAATCAGGATAAGGATGTAGCTACCGAATCATTCGGTACCGGACCAACACTCTACCGAACCAAGCCCAAAGTAGCCCTGCCGAATCAAACCCACTCACAAGTCACCACTGAACCAACCCATATCCTCACCACTACCGAACCATCTCCACTCCAAGCAATGCCGGACCATCCATCATCTTCCAAGCATAGCTGGACCAGAGTGCTACCGAACCAACTCCACTTCCCTTCCTAGCCGGAGCAACTCCACTTCCATGTACTACAGAACCAAAGTGCAACCGAACCAGAACCTATTCCAACCATCAACTACAGGACCACAGTACTACCGGACCAAGGCGTACCGAACCAACACTACCAGGCCAGATTGCATCAGCCTAGGCCCACCAGCAGCTATATACATCCAAGACCCCTGACCCCAGCCTCACTCTATAAATAGAGGGGCAGGGGTACAACAATGGCAGACAAGTTTGAGAGCTCAAGCACGGATAGAACTTTCAAACAACTTTCAGTTATTTGTAATCAAAGCTTTGTACTTGCAATCTGAATAGAAAAGGAGAATAACATATAAAGTGGACGTAGGCACGTTCTGGCCGAACACTATAAATCTGTGTCTTTTACAGTTTAGTCCCTGCTTTTTATATATTTGCATAAATCACCTAAATCACTAAGAACAACTTAAAATCGACTAAACCATACGACTTGGAGGTGTTTGCCCATTTTTTATGCAAACATTTTTGGTGCTTTCACTGAGAAACAGGAGCTCGAAGCTTCAGCTTCTCCCACTTAACCCTTTTCCTGTCAGCATCGTTCATTGCTTGGAAAACATGCCTCCCGGACGGAAGAAAGATGCTAACAAAGGAAAGAACATCGCAACTGGCAGTATCCCGGATCCAGTGATCAGAGATCAAGACAATCGTCCGGTTCCAACAGCAAATGGAAATCAGGCAAATCCGACAGCCCCTGCTACGGAACAACCAATTACAAGGGCGGATCTGGACAGGGTGTGGCTGAAGTAACTAACCGCTTCGCATCTCAACAAGAAACCTTGGTGGATCAACTTATGTCACGCTTAAGAGATGTTGAAGAAACTAACCGCAACACTGAATCATGGGGTGAGTCCCGATCTGGAGGATCCAGGAGATGACAAAGGTCTTTCTTCTTCGAAGAGGCTAACAACAGAAACAGCTACGGTAGGAGCCGAGCCCGGACTCAGCCCAAATTCCGACCAGAGGAAACACTTGGAACCGAACCCAATGGGGGAGGTATCAGGCAAGGGTCGGATGTAGCTGAGCCCGCCATGCTGCCTAACCATGGAAACACCAAGGGATGGGGCCGAGCTGGAGTCCAGCCCGAAGTCGGACCCGAGGAAGTGCTGAGAAGAGGACCCGGCAGGGAAAGATCAAGGCAAGGGCCAACTGTGGCTGACCCCAGCATGCCCCTGGAAGACCATGGGCAGCCGTTAGAGAATGTTAGGACTGATAGACGATACCATCCCTACAGGTCATCTAGACGGAATCAATCCCGTAGGGAGGAACCAAATTCATTTCTATCCGCTCCAAGTTCTGATGAAAGGATGGCGCGATTGTTCAGAGAGTGCGTCCAACCGGAACAAAGGGATCGGGGGATCGGTGCTAGGGTAACCAGCACCTTCACCCGCAATATCGAAACTGCCATCGCCCCCTGGGAACGGAAAATGCCAACAATGGAACCTTACAAGGGAACCTCTGACCCCGTTGTACACTTGCAGAGATACACACAGCATATGCTAATGAGCGGAGCAACAGAGGGAGTGTTGTGTAAATGCTTTCCACTATTCTTGGCAGATCTAGCTACCTCCCGGTTCTTCCATCTGCCCCAAGGATCCATCAGCTCATGGGAAATGTTGAAAGAAAAGTTCATCAGCCAATTCTGCATTCGTGTGGAACAACCCAAAGACGCTTATTCCCTATCTAATATCAAACAGAAGCCCGGGGAGACAGTACAACAATATCTAACCCGATTCAACGCCGCAACAGCCGCAGTCCAAGATGACGACGAGAAACTTATCCTAATGGCCCTCTGCAGTGGTGTGCATCCGGATACCAAGTTTTCTAGGAGACTAACGAAAGAAAAGCCAGCTAACTTACCCGATTTCTTCCACGAAGCTGAGAAATATACGAGACTTGAAGACGCTGCCATTGAAAGGCAGACAGGGCAACAAACCAAGGCAGCTCATGGCAACACATCCGCAATAGCAAAGGACGTTCGAAGAAATGACTCCATAGACATTGCTGGGGGCAAGAGGGGGGAAAAGCGCTTATATAGGCCAGGACCGAGATTTGACTCTTACACTCCTTTAAATGAAACAATCGAAAACATCTTCTTGGCCACCCAAGATGAAGTTAGATATAAGCTCCCCCCGCACAAGAAGGAATCAGACAATGCAATTAAGTCCGGAAAGTTCTGCCGATTCCACGAATCTCATGGGCATGACACCAATGAATGCCATCGTCTCCGGGACTTGATTGAAGAACACATCAGAAGGAAGAGACTAGAGCGCCATGTGAAAGGTCAGAACAGGACTTCAACTCTTACCAATGAGAACCCAGGGCTACCCCTCCCAGAAGTAGGCGGAGGAAATCGCAACACCAGCGGCTCCAGTCAAGAGAAGATAGTGGTCCTTACCATATCAGGAGGACCACACATCGCCGACGGAAGCTGGGCAGAGATGGAGAGATACGGTAAGTCACTTAGAAACAATGAAGGCTAAGTTAATTCTGTTACAGAAGAACGCCACCCGAAACAGAAAGAGAATGATGACCCAGTAGGCGTGATCTAGACGGAAGGTAGTACCCTCACATGGATCCTATGGTCGTCTCTTCCTGGTTCGGTCCAGCCAAGGTTTTTCGAATTCTAATAGACACTGGGAGCTCAGTAAATATCCTATTCAAACATGCTTTCGACAAAATGAAGCTGTCAATGAAGGATGTGTCTCCCTACAGCAAACCGCTGCATGGCTTCACTGGAGATGCGAAGATACCCTCGCGCAACTGGGCCTCTTTGTCGAAATAGGCAGTCATCCCCGCTCCGTTGTGCGAAAAAAAACATTTGTGCTAATAGAGAACCACTCGGCCTACAACACCTTTTTGGGAAGGCCAGCCTTATTTGACTTCCAAATTGTCCTAGCCCCGTGGTGCTTAAAGATGAAAATTCCAACGGACAACGGAATAGAAGAAATAGAGGGAGATCAAGACGCCGCTCGAGATTGCTATGTGACTGAACTTCGCAATAACCACAGGAAGGATAAAGGGAAGGATGCAGAGACTTCTCTCTGCAAGAAAAACTTGGAAGCATAGCAATTAAAGAAAGCCCATCCTCTTCGATATACTAGCGATCCTTTCAACGAATTAGACCCCAGGGACAAGGAGGAGGAGGCCACCACCGAGCCTGCAGAGGCTATGGAATTTGTATCTGTAGCCAAACACGATCCAAGTAAACTGCTAAGAGTCGGGTCTCAGTTAAGAGCGGAATTGAAGGATCAACTCATCGATTTTCTTCGCCACAACATGGATGTATTTGCATGGACGCACGCTGACATGACTGGAATCTCCCCAGACGTAGCATGCCACGTATTGAACATTGATCCCACCAAGGTGCCAGTAAAATAGAAAAAGAGAAGCATGGGGGCAGAACGATCGGCAACCCTCGAGGAAGAAGTAAGGAATCTACTTGCCAATAACTTCATACGAGAAGCCATCTACCCAGAATGGATCGCCAACCCGGTACTGGTAAAGAAGGCTAATGGAAAGTGGCGAACATGCATCGACTTCTCCAACTTAAATGACGCTTACCCGAAGGACTGCTACCCATTCCCCCTAATCGACCAACTCGTGGACAGCATAGCCGGACACGAACTCTTATCCTTTATGGACGCATACTCAGGATATAACTAGTTCCCTATGCACGCCCCTGATCAAGACCTCACTAGTTTCATCACCGACTGGGGATTGTACTGCTACAGAGTAATGCCTTTTGGACTCAAAAACGTCGGAGCTACTTATCAGCGCCTCGTCAACAAGATGTTTGCGAATTAATAGGAAGAACCATGGAAGTTTATGTGGATGACATGCTGGTAAAATCGAGAAAAGCCAACGATCATATAAACCACCTGGACAAGATGTTCCAAGTACTTCGCCAATATGGAATGAAGCTGAATCCTCTAAAGTGCTCCTTCGGAGTATCATCGGGAAAGTTCTTGGGATTCATCGTCCATGCTCGGGGGATTGAAGCAAACCCCGAACAAGTTCGGGCTTTGCAAGATATCAAGATACCATCCACTCGAAGAGAGATGCAAAGCCTAAACGGGAAAGTTGCCGCCCTAAGTAGGTTCATCTCTAAAGCAACCGACAAATGCATCCCTTTCTTTGAAGCTCTAAAGAAAGACAAAGGAAAGTTCGAATGGATTGACGAATGCTCAACAGCCTTCCTTAACTTGATCAAACACCTCCAGAGAACACCAGTACTCTCAACTCCAAATGAAGGCGAAGATCTATACCTATACCTTGCTGTATCGTCCCATGCTTTAAGCGCCGCTTTGGTGAGAGAAGACAAACGCGCGCAGCGGCCCGTATACTTTGTGAGCAAGAGATTTACAGGGGCAGAAGCCAGGTACCCTAAACTTGAGAAGCTTGCATACTGTCTGCTAATCACGTCACGGAAGTTGCGACACTATATCCAATCTCATTCCATCAGAGTTTTAACCGATCAGCCGCTAAGGCAGGTACTCCATCGCCCTGACACTTCTTGGCGACTACTTAAGTGGTGCATTGAACTGAGTCAATATGATATCACCTACCACCCTCGCACCGCCATCAAGGGACAAGCCATGGCCGATTTCATTGCCGAATTCACTATCAACGAAGGTAAAGATCGATCTGAAATAACAAAAGATATCAAGTGGAATCTCTTTGTGGATGGAGCATCGAACGAACAGGGCTCGGGGGCAGGTATTGTGATAATCACCCCCAGGGGAAGGAACTATGCGCTAAGGTTGGAATTCGCTGCCACCAACAACGATGCAGAGTATGAAGCAGTAATAGCATGACTGGAACTTGCCTTAGAAATTGGTGTCAGTTCTTTATGTCTTCATAGCGATTCTAAACTTATTTTAAATCAAATACTGGGAGAATTCCAGACTCTAGGAGAATGACTCACAGCATATCTAAAGAAGACCAAGCTGCTGCTCAATCAATTGGATCACTATTTAATCAAACACGTTCCTCGAGAAGAGAACCGAGAGGCCGACGAACTGGCAAAGCAAGCTAGGATGAAGAACAGCACCATTTCTGGAACGGCAGCCATCTCAAAGAAACTAGCCCTAAGTTTCGAACAAGAGGACCTGATAGCTGCAATCAAAGAAGAAACTTGGATGACTCCTATCCGAAAATACTTGCAAGATGGCACACTACCCAACGAGCATAACGAAGTCAGGAAAATATTGAGGAGTGCTTCCCGCTACACAATAGAAGAAGGCATCCTCTATCGACGCGGCTTCTCCAACACCTTATTAAGGTGTGTCGCTGGAAGGGAAGCCGAGGATGTCCTGTCCAACATCCATCAAGGAAGGTGCGGAGATCACACTGGAGGGCAGACTCTAGCAAAGAAAATACTCCGATATGGGTATTACTGGCCCACTTTAAACAAAGACGCCCTAGACTTCGTCAAGAGATGTGATAGATGTCAGAAATTTGCTAAGATTCCTCGACTACCAACAAACGAAATTACTCAATTGACCAGCCCTTGGCCCTTTGCAGTATGGGGAATTGACTTGATTGGTGAACTGCCGATGGGCTGAGGAGGAGCCAAATATGCCATAGTGGCAATTGACTATTTCACCAAATGGGTGGAAGCGGAGCCTCTAAATAAAATATCTTCGGCAAAAGTCATTAACTTCTTGATCAAAAATGTTTTATGCAGGTACGGGGTTCCACTCAAAATCATATCGGACAATGGACTTCAATTTGACAGCGAGGAATTCATCGACTAGTGCCGAGAGCACGAAATTCACAAAAGCTTCTCATCTGTAGCTTATCCCTAGGCAAAAGTACAAGTCGAAGCTGTCAACAAAATTCTCAAAACTCTAATCAAGAAGAAATTTGAAAAGTCAAAGGCCGCTTGGATGGATGAACTTCCTACGGCACTTTGGGCCTACCGCACATCTTATAGAACATCAACAGGACATACTCCTTTCTCTTTGGCATATGGATCGGAGGCCATGCTCCGCGTTGAAACTATAGTGCCCTCCCATCGTAGGATCCACTACAACCCAGAAGAGAACGAAGAACTCCTCCACATGTCTTTGGATCTAATTGAAGAGAGAAGAAACGATGCTGCACTCAAAGCGGCAGCTCACAAGAAAAAAGTGGCAGCACAATACAACTCCAAAGTCACAAGAAAAAAGTGGCAGCGCAATACAACTCCAAAGTCAAACACCGCAGCTTACAAGAAGGAGATCTTGTCCTCAAACGGATCTTTCCGCGCCGCAGAACACTAGATCAAATCTGGAACGGACCCTATGTAATTCATAAAGATCTCCACAACGAAGCTTATAGTTTGTTAACAGTGGACGGAGAGGTGTTCCAGAGGGCATGGAACATCCAACACCTTCGTCAATACTTTTCTTAACTTGTACTGCCCATATGAAGTGAATTAATAAAGAGAATCAGTGGACGTAGGCATTTTCGTGCCGAACCACTCTAAAAATCTTGTCTCTTTTTTAACTTGTTCCTTTATATCTTGGCTTCTTGTTAAGCTTTATCCTTTTCTGTTGAACAAAATCCTGTATAACGACATTTCTATTCTGCACACTTCACGGCACAACCCCACCTGGACAAGACCTAACAGGTACTATACGAATCTATGCCCTCGTCAATGAGACACTTTTGCTCCAGCATCCCTCTGCTGCGGGTTAACTCGTTGCTCGCGACAGCCCTCAAAGCCAACTGTAATGAGCCGATCATAAGCCACCGAGAAGGCCGACTATAGTCGAGGCAGCTCATTACGGCGTTCGGCTCGCCGTCGACTTTAAACCGATTATAAGCCCCAACATAAGGTGTGGCCAGCCAGGGGCAGTTCACAGTTGACGATCGGCACCCACGCTAGTCAGCCACGGTAAATCAAATAATACCCACGATTACGAGCCATAATGGCCCAGGTAGTTACTGTGCGCGATCTCGGCTCCGATGTGTCTTAAGTACTGCTGTGGTAAAAAAGAAAACTCCCCGCGGAGGCATAAGATGGGTGACGAATGTCTCCAAGATCCACGGCTAGGGAAAGTGACTACAAAACCCGTTTTCCACGAAATTAAGCACATCGAAGGCCTTCTGTGATTGGAAGTTTTACTATTTCTTATATTTCCATTTTGCTTATAAAAACTTTCCTCCTATCCTCTATAACGATCACTAAAGTACAGGACACAAAATGGGGGACACTCGCTAGTGGAAATGAGAACTCACAACTGGATAACATGTCACTCAGCTACATTCCATCCTCAGTCACACAAGACATTCAAAGCTACCGTCTACAACTAAAACATGAAGGGCGGTACTTCCTTTTCTTGTACATAAACATGTAGCTATAGCCTACTCACACATCACACTAACATTGCGAGACATGAAATTATATTTTAAGTAAGAGCTTAGCATCAAACACGATTAAAGCACATGCATATACACAGCTATATTTCTTATGAAACACATCAAAATAAACGACAACATTCAAATATGACAGAATCAGCTTATGTTATAACATTATATAAGAATGAAATCATTCGCTACAATGACATAATTACATAATTACAGCCTGAAAGTACATTAATGTTTTGGACTAGTATATTCAGGAATGCCAAGTAAACCAAAAAAGTAGTCAGCTGCAGCAGGGTTCTGCCTCTATCCTGCTAGCCCTCCGGGACCCACTTGACCGCTGGATCAGAGCCCCCAGCATGCTGACCAGAGGTCCAATCTGTCCGATTCAGAAGAAGAATCCATCAGATAAGTGATACGCAATCAGGTTAAGATAAGATTGAGAGGGAAAACTTACCAGCATCTGCTCCCTGATCATCATCCCCCAACTGCACACCCACTTCCTCGGCGGTGAGCAGCCGCATGCCTTCCTTCACTGCCACTTTCTCCTTCTCAGTTTACTGGGCCGTGACCACATCCATTCTGAAAGCTACACCACCCTCCTTATCCGCCTCAGCCTTGGCCTCCTCCAAAGCCCGGAGATATATCCTGGCCATGACCCGGGGATAATCGTCCATTCAGGACAGGTTGCCCTGTTTCCAAGTACGGAAGTACATGTCCTGGAGCATCTCATCCATCATCCCCTCGTTCTCCTCAAACTCCCTCATCCGGACCTCGGAAGCCGACAGCCTTGCAACGGCAGCATCTCTTTCCAATCAGTATCTCGAGCAGTCAGCCTGAAGGGATTTCCGCATCGCCTCCACCTCCTCCTTCAGCTTGGTTTGAGCAAGCTTTGCGGCCTCAAGCCTCCTAGATAACTCCTCTATCTGCTCAAGATCCGCTCTCCGAACCTCATCCACCATGGGTATGGCCATATCGATTCGTTCCTTGCAGGTGGCCTCCATTTTTCGCAGCTCGGCTCTGCTAGCCTCCTCCATAGTTTTCTTTAGCCGTCTTAAGGCCGCCTCATGCTGGGGGACTTGAATGGCCTGATCGGCAAGCTGTTTGGCCTAATCGGAAACCATTAGCCGCTGCCGAATGTTAGCACTTCCGATTTCCTCTCCATCCTTGACCAGTCGGGCGTGATGCTCCATCAACTTCTTGGTCTCTTCAGCCACCCGATCGATGTTTCCCTTGGCTGCATCCCCCATAGTCACAATCCGAGTGGTCAACAAGTCGAGATCCAAAGACTTAGCCTCATCAAGCACCCTTACCATAGGATTGCGGGGTAGGAGGTGCTCACCGGTAACCTCATCGAAGGAAATATCATGGGAACTTGGGTCCAGATCTAGATGACCTGCAAATGGGTTACGAGCCAAGCCGTGACGATTGACATGAGTAATGGAAGGATTCTCTGATGGTTGCGGAGATGGTATGGACTCAGTATCCTCCCCCGTGATGTCATGAATAGGCTGGGTTGGGGGCTGAGGTCCAAGTGAAGGTTCGAACATGGAACGACTGCTCTTTCTCTTTTGAATATCCTCTTCAATGACTTCGAGAAGAGGACGGTAGCCGACTACGCCCTCGGAACGGTCAGTCGAGGGCTTCGGTTTAGCAGAAGCTTTGAGGAGTTTGAATTGCTCGAGGCGGTGCCGAATGTCTGATGTCTTGGTCGCCTTACCTATTCCTGGAATAAAAACCAAGTGTTACAAGCATGCATGAGACTATAATCCAAGAAACATGTGAAGTTAAAAGAGAAGTCGAAAATTCACCTTGAACCGCCGGAGTCGCCCTAGCTGAAATGCTCTCAAAAGATGGACTGGCACCGGTCTCGGCCTTATCAGATTTCTTCGTTTTCTCCACCAAGGTCGGCCCTTCTTCCAACTCCTCAAAGGCTTGGCGGAAAGCATCATCCGTCCACTCTTGAATCTCACCCGCTTGCCCAGAGGTCAAG
Source organism: Allium cepa (assembly GCA_030765085.1). NCBI lineage: Eukaryota > Viridiplantae > Streptophyta > Magnoliopsida > Asparagales > Amaryllidaceae > Allium > Allium cepa. The sequence continues at coordinate 877,539,233 of CM060931.1, read as the reverse complement.
GCACCAATGCCACTACCACTCTGTCCTTCGCCAGCGTTACCACCATCACCTTCTCCATCACCTCCGCTCTCCTCCTCGCCTCTTTCCTCCTCTCCACTTTCCTCCTCCGGAACATCTGGGCATGTGCTGGGAGAGGGTCCATCAGATTTCTTACGCTTCTTCCCCCCGACGACTGGAGGTATCGAGAAGGGTCTCCTCTTGCTACTCTTTTTCGTGGCCCCTCCTTTGGTTTGGCAGCTCTTTCCTCAGCCGTATCCCTCTGCTTGACCACAGACTGATGTGGTAGAATCAAGTTGTGTTCCAGGAGAGTGACATTCCTGATTAGGTAAGAAGCTGACCTATCCCTTCCCGATATGGCCTCTATCTCCACGGCCATCTGAACCAGGTGATCGTTCTCCACGACCGCAAAGCCACTTGTCGCTAGCAAGAAATAAAAACACATAAGAAGAAGCATCTCAGTCAGAACGGAAATTATAAATAAGCTTCAACTTACATCCAGAGGTGAAGCGGTGGATCGAAACGGTGTCATCCTGGAGGAAGAACCATTCCTTCTTAAACATGGTGAACTTTGAATACAAGTCCAGGACCGGCTTGAAGGACACGGCCGATTCCAAGCTGATGTATGGAGACCCCTTCTTGTAACCCCTCAAGTTATATAGATATCCAATTCCCGGTTAGAAGGGGGGCGCCCGTACTTTCTCTGGAAAATCACGAATAGGAACACCAAGATAGCATAGGAGTTGGGCTGGAGCTGGAAGGGGCCACCTTCAAATAGGTGACGAAGCTAACTATCCAAGCATTGATTGGAGGAATGGCCCCACACATGCAGTGGTACCTACTATAAGCAAAATAGCGTGCTCTATCAATCCCAAAGGAGCGAGAGATAACATCAAGCTTCTCCTCTCTGAGAGAGCTCGGAAAGCAATCAGGAGGAGAGTTCAGAAGCTCTTGGGGACCATACACATCTACTAGCAATCTCGGGGTGGGTCCACGACGTTCCGATCCTGGCTGGGCTGGGGGCACAACGGGGGACTCTCGTCTATCCATAGATTTTCTCTTTTCTGATCGAATTTCCACTTTATGAGACATTTATCTGCAAACACAAAAAAAGCACGTTGTTAGAACGAAGGATGTAGAAATACAAAACAAGCAAGTGTATGCTGTCTGGAGTTTTACTTGTAGTTCAAAACATAAGCTCATTCGGTACTGAAAATTTTTCAAGTTCATTCGGTATCTGGTTCATTCGGTGCTGAAAGTTTTTCACGCTCATTTGGTATCAAGTTCATTAGGTGCTAGATGTTTTCACGATTCATTCGGAATTAAGTCCATTCGGCATTGAAAACCTTTAAGTTCAATCGGTAAAACAAAGAAATTCAACCTTAAGAAGTCGTTCGGCAGAATAGAACTTACCTGGACCGGCAGCTAAGATTGGATCGGCATAATGATTGATTCGGTAGATCAGAATTGATTCGGCTATCTCGATCGGTAAGGGATAACGAAGGCATGGGGCCTCTACTTATAGAGGAAGCTTGGATAGCCGGACCCGCCGGTTCGGTTCTCGGGCCGAATATGGTCGTCCAAACTAAAACAAAGCACGACATATGCTAGCATATGCCCTACTTTGGGAGGCAAATGTTGGTACGTTTCTACCACCACCGAATCAGGATAAGGATGTAGCTACCGAGCCATTCGGTACCGGACCAACACTCTACCGATCCAGGCCCAAAGTAGCCATGCCGAATCAAACCCACTCACAAGTCACCACCGAACCAACCCATATCCTCACCACTACCGAACCATCTCCTCTCCAACCAATGCCAGACCATCCATCATCTTCCAAGCATAGTCAGACCAGAGCGCTACCGAACCAACTCCACTTCCCTTCCTAGCCGAACCAACTCCACTTTCAAGTACTACCGAACCAGAGTGCAACCAAACCAGAACCTATTCCAACCATCAACTACCGGACCACAGTACTACCGGACCAAGGCCTACCGAACCAACACTACCAGGCCAGATTGCATCAGCCCAGGCCTACCAGCAGCTATATACATCCAAGAACCCTGCCCCCAGCCTCACTCTATAAATAGAGGGGCAGAGTACAACAATGGCAGACAAGTTTGAGAGCTCAAGCACGGATAGAACTTTCAAACAACTTTCAGTTACTTGTAATCAAAGCTTTGTACTTGTAATCTGAATAGTAAAGGAAAATAATATATAAAGTGGACGTAGGCACGTTCTGGCCGAACCACTATAAATCTGTGTGTCTTTTACAGTTTAGTCCCTGCTTTTTATATATTTGCATAAATCACCTGAATCGCTAAGAACAACTTAAAATCGACTAAACCATACAACTTGGAGGTGTTTGCCCATTTTTTGTGCAAACAGTATGAAATATAATTCATTATCATGTTATTATTCTCATTTGAAATGATGTGTACATATGCCATAGGTTTATCGTAATGTAACCTAGAGGTAGGAGCTCTTCCCGATCTTCAGGAGCCGATGGCAGTGGTCCATCGCAAGCATCACAGCGTCCTGTAGTTTCTCTAGTGCCTAAAGCAGAGGGGTAAGAATTAAATTTTACTCAACATCTTAATTTTTTTTGATATACGTACGTACTTGTCTGTATCATATTTAAAAACAGATGGTTCGACCTACTTCCCTCGAAGGTTGTGTTGGATGTTTCTAGAGCTTTTTACCAGAGTAGGATGAGTGCATGTTGGCCGAAGTGGGATAATATCCCTCCCCACATGGTAGCGTGTATTTGGAAGGATGTCCTAGTAAGTATATTTTTCTATTTTCGATTTTTAATTCGTTTTTTCATTTCTTTTACTATTTATCGTTTGTAGTTTAATATTCTTTTTGCTTTTTATCATGAAACACAGGCTGAGATTGACATTCAAATAAACGATATGCAGTTGGCACGAGAATACTTGATGAAGATGATGCGTAAAAATTATAGAAACTCGATATCCTAAATTAAGAAATCAGGTAAGAAACCACGTTGGATGGGGAAGAGCGTATGGCAAGCATGGTTGGGACACTGGGAAAGATACTGGGAAACTGACGAGGCGAAGGCAAGTATACTAATTTTTTTAAATTATTTGACTAGTAGTAAATATAAAAAAATACAGGATCATTAAATAATGTATCAAAATTTTGAATGTACAGGCAAAGTCGAAAAGAAACTCTGCAAACAGAAATAAAAATCTCGCCACTCATCGCGGAGGGTCGGAGTCATTTCAGCAGTATTGGTAGGAGTTGGTAAATTTGCTGAATGCAAATTGTAAATAGTTTGTGCAATATAATTTTAAATGTGCAATAATTGTATGCAAAAATCAATTTCAAGAAGCTGAGGCGCATGGTCCTGTGGGCTATATGGACGTGTTTACTCGTGCGTATGTTGTCGAGCATGTAAATCCAGACTGGACAGTTTCATATACATGGCACGACGATAAATCCAACAAGAGCCATGTAAGCATATTTCATTTTATGCAGTATTAGTAATTGTTCTACTTGCATGTTGTTAAAATATAATGAACTAAGATACGGTGATATTAATTTGTTAATGTAGGAAAAGTTTATGGAGTAACGCCAGAAACTCCTTGTGGATGCGGGTCGAGATCAACTAACGACAGATGAGGATGATGCTATTTTTGAGTCAGTTATGGATCCATCGAAGCATGATAGACGATACGGATTTGGCAATCAAGTGTTAAGTAAATAATATATTGGGAAGCATATAAGTTTTCAAATTCAGTACATTAGTTTAGAGTCACTTCGTTATGAAAGCATTATGCATTACCAAAATATATTAATTCGTTACTTGAATGTCATTTCAAAAAAAATAACGAAAATGACTTGTTATTTAATTTAGTTTTCCTGATATATGCAGTACACATGCATAAATTTGTCACATTTACTGTTAAATAGATCAAAAGCATTGTTTTCTCGTAATGTAATGTACTATTATTTATGTTAATAAATGGTTGAATCACAATCTAAAAATGGCCAGAAGAACATATTTTCAAATGTGTACATTATACATAAGTAATGGTTAAAACTTCATTAACGAGTAAATTATTGTAGCTTTGATTTTATTGCATTAGATAACAGGAAGAAATTGAATGCGGCAAAAAGGAAATGGACAGAGTTTTCAAATAGAGTGACTTTGCCATAAAAGCCTTAGGTGCTTCTAACGACATATTTGTATTTATTTATTAGCGACTAATGTAACATGTGGATTCATTTTTGAAAATACTCAAGTAACAAATGATTTTTGAATGGAAATATATAAACTGAACGAGTACTTGTACATTCGTTTTGAAATAAAATAATACAAGGATAAAATTATGTTGCATCCACATAAATTATTTTATTGCTAATTTTTTCTTCATTTAAGGACTAGTATCTTGATTAACAAGTATAAATGAACATACAAATATGAAGTACAAATACTTTACTAAAGTAGATTACATATGGCTGCAATAACTTGTAAATAAAGGCCTTTAGTGTTTCAGGTATCAAAATGGCGGTTTATGCTATGGGAACTACATCAATTAATGTTTTTCTCCATCATCTAATATGTGTAAATTCTAAGTTCAAATGATGAGTAATTTGTTAAAATACAAAACAATGTTTTGTAATGGTTGATATTTGTCCAATACATTGTCAGCCTCATTCAGTCTACAGTTTCATGGTTTAGTCGCATGACCTCCTTAAACAATTTACAGACCATTTTTTGAAATTAGTCGTTTCCTTTCAAAATAGTTATCCCTTTATTGGGTGACACAACTGTTCGTATCTATAAATTGGCCAACCTCCCTCTCATTTGAGAGATAGAAAACATAGTAATTTCAAATTTATTGCTCCCATCCTTCACTATAGTTACTTTACTTATGCTAAAATTTTCCAAAATTATAGTATTTCAAAATATAAATCAACAATCTTGTCACTATAGTTATTTGGTGTTACCACAGTCTAAGATGATATCAACATGCACATACACTTACATAAACATGCATAAACTAAATTAAATAACATTATCACACTACCAATCATTCACATACCCGCACATGCACTTATAGAGATCACACAGCTAAATTAAATATTTATTATAGGCCAACAGTCAAAGACGGGGTAGGCAGACTAGAGTTCAGATCGATCTAACAGAGATCGAAGATTTGCGGGCTAGAGTGGCGTAGCTGGAGGAGCAGAACCGTCAGCAGACCATAGAGACCACACAGTTGCTAGACCAGCATATTGCCGAGTACATGCAGCAGTATGGTGGCCGCTTCCCTTCCTCTGCTAGCTCTAGTTCTGGAGGAGATTGATTGATTGCTTTGGTCGGTACGTTTTTTTCTTATGTTTTGTATGATTTGGTAGATAGTGGAGGTAGTTGTTGATTTATGTACTATGTTATGATACGCTTAGCTGTTTTGTTGTAAAATTATGTGTTTTGACTTAATTTTATGTAATTTTTTTGGTGAATTGTGTATAGTTTGTGTTTTGATATTTGGTTGGAATATTATATACTGGATTCTGCAGTATCGGTCGAATATTGTTCGTACGGGAAATGTGGATGGAAGGCTATATTGCAGTAGAAATATAAAAAAATTGCAGCGGATTTCCGACGGCTTCCGATAGCTTTCAGGTTATATTTTTCGAACGGCTTCCGACGGCTTCCAAACCAATTTTTCCAATGGTTTTCGACTGCTTCCGACAAGCGTCGGAATCCGTCGGAATCCGTCGAAAGCCGTCAGAATCCGTCAGAAACACTGCACCCCGACGCCTTATTTTTCTACGGCTTTTTCCAACGGCTTCAGGCGGCCTCCGACGGTTTTCAGCCGTCAGAAAATGCCTTTTTCCTTGTAGTGTATGTTCTGAAATTTTTTATTTATAAGTTAATTTTGAAAAATATGAATTTTAAGATTTTCTTACAAATTTATTATTTTAAAATATGTAAAATTAGATTAAACACAGATCATATTTAATAATAAGATTTAATTTAATAAAATTTAATGTAATGTAATTGGTATATAATATGTTTAAGTATTTACTTAAATTTGTATTAATATTTTAAAAATATATTTTGTAACTTTAATAATAAAGGTTGTGAATATAAATTAATGTTGACTTGGAATTTAAAATGGTTAATAATTGAATCTAAATAAGAATTTATTTGAACTTATTGAATTTGAGATTTTGAAAAAATATGATTTATAACTTGATTTGATAAAAAAGTGATTAAATGAATATTCTCAATTTTTAAAATAAAATTGAGATTGAATATTTAATATTGATTTAAAGTTATAAATTGAGATTTTAATATATTGTTATTAAAATGACTAAGTGAATACTTTCCAATTTAAATAAAATCAATGTTAAATGTTGAAATATAAATGAAATGTATATTGTGAATGTTTGAATATTTAAACCTGAATGTTATTGGAATTGAAATGATAGTTCAAATTTGGATTTGAAATCGATATAAATTAAAATGGTTTATTGAGAACTTGAATTGAATCTTTTGAACTTTAAATTGAAATGGTTGAACTGGAATTGATGTAAATTGAATTTTTGAATTTAAGCCGATTTGAATAGATTTGTGGAATTGGAGGAAACTAATTTTGCTATATAAGGTTTTTTTAATATATACTATTTTCAATATCTAAACCGTTTAAATCGTAAGTGTTATGATTTCCAAAGTGTTATAATTTCAAAAGTGTTATGATTTCTAAAGTGTTATGATTTCAAGAGTGCTATGATTTCGAAAGTGTTATAATTTTGAAAGTTGTACGGTTTTGGAAATGAATATTATTTGAAGTGAATAATGATATCAATTTGATATGGTTTTGAAATGAATATGATATTTTGATATGAGGTATGAACTGTTTTGAAATGAAAGGACCATGGTGTGAAATAAACGTTTTGTTGTTAAAGAGACCGGGATTGGATATTGTCATACTCTCTGCCAATATCGAAAACCACTTTAACAACTGTGTACGTGGTGGAGATTCCAGAACGAAGTACGATGGTTTGACGATGATTCTATATGGTATAACATAGACTTGACTCCCGTGAGTCAGCTTGTGTAGCTAAACCCGGAGCTATACCGGGCCAAGTGGGGTCATTCCCCCGATCGGGCACAATATTTAAGTTTATTCAATTGGTTTCATTTCACTTCATCACTGTTCATATTTTATTCCATATAATGCCTTTTTCCTTTTCTTTCCTGTACTACATAAATTATTTCACAATATTAAATTACGTTCATAACATTTCTTGTACATCAAAATTCTTATTTAGAAATAATTTCATTGAACGCTTCCATTACCTAGGTTTTACTTGTATAATATTTTATTACATATTCTATTAACATTTCAACTTATTAAACATTTCTGGTAAGTTTTATATATATATATATATATATATATATATATATATATAAGGAATGTAATTGAATGTTACACAAGTTTTTGGTATTCGCCCTTGAAGAGAAAATGAATATTTCAGTATATCTAAAATTTTAATTATAACATTTAACCTCATTCACTTAGTAAGGATATAAGATATACTTTAAACATCTTCATAGCATTATGCAAGTATTTCCTAAAAGTTGAAACAATGTTAGAATTTTTTTATCAAAACACTATGATAAGATTTTAAAAAAAATGAAGTTCCTTAAATTCAGTAATTTATTTGACTCATTATTTTAAGATAAGTATAAACTCTAGATTATTAAACAAAAACAAATAGTATATCCAAATGTTACATTAAATATCCAAATCAAAGTATAAAATTTCATATCTTCATAATTAATTTTACACACTTGTTTTAAAATGAATATTCTAATCATGGCAAAATATTTATTATGGTTTAATATAAAATTCAAATAGTAAATATACCTATAAATTTATTATTAGTACTTCGAAAGCAAGTAAATATTTCAAACCATACTTCCAATATAGGGATTCAAATTTATTTATCAAGTATATTACTATAAATAAACTTTACAAGTCCACTTTTTCCCATTTATATAATATCTTTAAATTATACATTCAAAGAAACTTATATAAATTTTACTTGAAATATTCATTTGCAAATTAATCATCTTTAATACTTTAATACTTTACGGAAAAATTCATCTGTAAAATTTCTTGCTTTATTTATAAATACCATTTATAATTTTTTAAATAACCACTTTATAAATATATGTAAACTATTAGAAAACAATTATTTACATCACTACTTATATTTAAAAAGAAGTTATTGAAAACCTTAAATCCATTATTTATAAATTTTATTAGTTTTAATTCTAAAAATACTTTTAAACATCATTAATAGATCAATAATCATTAACTTTAAATAAGTTTTATTTAATTAATAACTTCTCAATATTTACAACACTAATGATTTACAATTAAACTTTTTTGTACATAAATAATAATATTTTAAACATTTTTAAAGTCTTTATAAGTGATAAAATTTACCGAAATATTCTTTATATAATACTTTATCAAAATACTTTTATAACTCGATGTTTTAACAAGTTTATCCTCGTTCTTGCGGATTCTGGTCATACGTTGATCAAGCGTAAGACTAGAAATCTCCATGTACTTAGTAGACCTGTTTCAACATCCAGTGAAAAATACTAAAAACGGGTATGAGAAGTACCGCTCAAAATCTAATGTCAAATGATGTTGTTACGATAGCAGTGTCCCGCTGCTGATCCAATGTTTACGCAAAGGACACAAAACATTCCAGAAGATCCTTCCACCTTTCGGATTCCAGAAAAATTTTGTAGTCATTTCGTAAACAAGGGACCATTGACCTCTGCTGCAGTGGTAACTGCTGATTAAATTATTTACGTAGTGGATGTAAGGAAGATCCATATACAATAGATCCCAGGACGGAAAGCACCACCATTGGGTAAACTAAAGAACCATCTACCGTGAAAAAAATCAAGAAACTCATGAGTTTAAGTCTGGACAACCATATCTGTTCAAATCCATTTCTAAATTCACCCAAATATGTTATGGTTTATCGGTCGAATCCGTTCCTGGATTCCCCAAGTCCATCTGGGTCGAAGCATATCATACTATACTTCTTCGCGGAGGGTACTTTTCCATACATCTTACTTCAAAATATAACATACCATATGTAGTACCCTTTCAAAAACATAGCTTCAAATATCGAACTTATATAAATTCCACTATATATAAGATTTTATTTTTAGATAAAGTACTTTTCGAAATCAATAATCTCGAATATATCAAATCATTCTTTTATAATTCCACTATATATATTTACAAGATTTATCGCTTCGGATTGAATACCTTGCAAAATCAAACATTTTCAGAATCACCTTATACTTATATAAAGTCCGTCTTATACAAGAATCAAAATTTTTCCAAAATCAATTTCGCTGTATGAAAAGCTTATGGAATTGAACATCTTTGCTTTATAAAGGTTCGAATTTAGAATAGTTTTGTACATAAAGTAGTTGAAAAATAGTTTGTAAATAAAATAGATTCGTAAATAAAATAGACTGTAAAATAGTTTTGTAAATAAAATACTTTGTGAAATAGTTTTGTAAATAAAATACTTTGTGAAATAGTTTTGTAAATAAAATAGAATAAGATATTTTGTACAAGAAAAATAAAAGATAATAGTTTGTAAAATAGTTTTGTAAAAAAAATAGAATAAGATAGTTTGTATAAGAAACATAAGAGAAAATAGTTTGTAAAAGGGTTTCAAATCAATAGTAGTTTTGGATACAATAAAAACTCCAATTTAAATTACAAATATATCCAACCAATCAACTTTCAATTTCAGCATCAAAGCATATCAATAATATTAGAACAAAAGATGTACATATGTCATCATTTCACAAAATCACATTGGATCGCTCGCTCGATTACACAAGTTCGCTTTTGAACTAGTGTTTTTCATTCGACTTCCCTAACGCGGACTTCGATAAGGTTTCTTGACTAGAAACCGTCATTCTCCTTGCATAGCCATATACAATGATAGAGAATTATAGAATCAAACCAAAAATCCATATCAAATATTCGCCATCAAGAATCAAATGAAAAATCCTAACGCGAAGTGGTGTAATTCACATAGAACTTGTGTATCCAAATTCGGATCAAATTAATTTTGCGAATAAAATAATATACATACAACTTACGTAGTCATTCAAATTTGTTTCATCACAATTACATTTCAATTAAATTAATTTTTAATCTCATTGAATAACACAAATATCACTTCATACTTTAATATTTGTATCATAGAATTTCTCCATGTAATATAAAACATTAATATATTCATTCTCATAATATTGCTTATATTTATCTTTAATTTAAATTATATTCATTTCGCTTGTAATATTTCTCATTTAATACTACATTTATTTGCAAATCATTTCATAAGGAATTTTCTTAAGTTCATAACCAATTTATAAAAGCTTAATTCCTTTTATAAGACATTATTCATGTTTAAAGTTATCACACCTTATATGATAACCATTTGTTGCATTGTTCATTTATTTCATAAACAAATTACAAGTCGTGACTTTATTTATAATCATTTCACTTTTAGTTCATATTTTATTTATCCAATTAGTTTCACTTTTACTTTTCAAATTAATTTATGAAACATTTCACAAATTATAATCAAGTTTATAAACATAATTTTTCAAATTTAGTCCCATTTACAACATTTCCTTAATCACTATTTCAATTTAAACATCCTAAGGTTTAAAGTTCACATTTGTATATTATTACATTACATGCCAATAATGTATACAACAATTCTATTCATTTACTAAACATAGATATCACAAATTTAACCTTGTTTCACTTGCTTTCAATTTAAGGTTACCAAAATCAACAACATAATTTTGCAAAATTTCTACATTTCAAATTATATATTAATTCATAAGTTTCGATTATCCAAAATACCTAAATGTTCCATTTTATTTCAATATTTGAAACTACCAATCATACACAACCAAAATTCACATCAACATTTCAATTTCGTATCGAATATCCTAATTATCCACTTCATTCTCTTTAATTCACCATTATTCAACTAGTGTTTAGTCTATAAATTCATTCAACAATAATAGCCAATGCTTATAAACTGACAAAAACTCAACTAATCAACAATAAATGATAATAACTAAATATTACCACTTCATAAATAAAAAACATTACAAATACTATATTAGTTATAAAAATTTATTCCTTTATATATGTCATATAATATTAGGAAAAATAATTTCGCTTCAGAACTTATATAAAACATTTTATGACACTAACAAATACGCGCTCTCGTATATACACTCAGACAACTTACTCTAGGGTTTCACTACCCTATCTCTAATTAGTAAACCCCAACAAGCTAAGGTATGTCTAAACCAAACCTCTGATACCAACTGTAACGACCCATCTTTTTGGACGATTTAAATCGATAATATACCACACATGTCAACTCAAACCATTCAAAAGGCAGGATTATTAATGGGGTAGACAAGAAAATAATAAAAAAGAAGAAAAAACAAAACAAATCTCGCAGTGGAATGGCAATAATAATCAAATAAATAGTTCATGAAACTATTTTACAAATGACATTTGACTACACTTTTACAATACAAATCAGAGTTATACATACAGCAGAAATAAATAAATAATGTAGTGGAACACATGATGCAGTGGAATAATTCATAATAAATAGTAGATTCATCTCCATCTTCATCCTCCAAAATAAAATGGTCTTCAATACACTAAAAAGCTCAGACTGACCCGAGCGTGATGAAAAGACATAATACTCGAGTCAGGACTAAAAGATCTTATGTAAGTCAAATCAAAATAAGTAGAATTGAAATATTACAGTAATGGATTCAGAGATGTTACAGGATTTTCGTCTCCTATCAAGTGTACAACGTGGATATAATTATTTAAAAGATTTCAAATAATTTGAAACACCAATCTTAATCATTTTAATTAAAATAAATATGAAGTTTAAATTTTAAACTTAAACCTATCAAATAATTCAATTCAAATAAATAATCCAAATTCAAGAAATTATATGGGTATATATCATTTCAACCAGTATCCAAAATCAAAATTTTCAAATCAATGGAAACCGCTCGGGTTATCATTTCAATCCATAGTGATAACGGAGATGTATACATAAATAAACATCCAATCATCCAAAATCTCAACTAATAACATCCATCACAATCCAACATCCAAGTCAGCCAATAAATCACAATAATCAATTGATTATCATTACCAGATGTTTAACTAGCAATTTATATTCAATATTAATTAAGTGGAAATTCAATTATAAATTCAAAATTAACTTATAGGACAATCTAAAAATGCCAAACAGCATTCAGTAAATTTTAAATCACATATTAAATTTAATTTAACTAACATAAGATAATTTAGTATTCGTAAGTGGGTCAAAACACTCACCTTTGATATTTAGAACGCATAAATCCAAACAATGATGCTTTTCCAACAGTCACCAACCTCAGCCAAACCTACTTCATGTCGTTAGGATTTCCAACATGAGTCTAACAGAAGAAACTATGCCTGTATCAGAGCTCGTATGAGGAAGATATTCAGGTTATAAGGATATATTAAAAAAATACGTACACATTTAATTATTAAAATAAGAAACTTTAATAACTCACGTTATCAAATTTGATGTACCCAAAACAAAGGCAAGAAGTCGAAAGCAAAAACCATGAAAGCTAATTCACATTGTTCATTTTCTAAAGGCTTCGTGCAAAAGAAAGCAAGGTGATGAGGAAAGGTAAGGATGTGGTTGAGAAAGAAATGGATGCTCACACCTTTTTTTTGAACATAACTTCAGTAAAAATGAATTGGTGGTAACTAAGTGGAGGTATAAAGCTATGTTGACATTGAGACTTTGAGGAAAAAAATAGGGGCCCTGATGTTTGAAAAATAATGAAGTTCTAGGGGAAAGAATGAGATATGATATGAAACAAAAGAAGAAAAGGAAAGCGACAAACCAAATAGGTATGGAAGGGACAAATAAAATATAGCTATAAGATCTAAGTAAATGCTTTGGGTAATAAAACAAATAAAACGGAAGAATGAGAAAGGATGTGAATTCACGTTTCAACTATAGCAGTGAATTGCAATAATACCAAAATGTGAAAATAGTGGCAGGTGTATTGAATAATAAGGAAATGAAGGGAGCACTTAGGATCTAATTAATTGCATGTTCCACTTAATTAAATATATTAAAACCAAATATACTTTTTTTTACACCCGGTTAAACATAATTAACGTACAATAAATAAATTTGAATACAACAACCAATGTAACGTTACACAAAATAAAAGATGATCCGAAACTCAAATTTAAATTTTTTTTCAAAAATAAAGTTTTTCTCAGAGCGCAATCACGAAACCTAAAAAGTTAATTTAATCTGAATTTCAAGATTAGTGTTAAAATCACATATATGCAGCCTCGAAATGATGTTTAATAAATGTAAAATATTGTTTTAAAATTCATTTTTTTCTTCTTTTTATAAGATTATGTTCAAATGGAAATGTTTGTTTTATCATTAAAACATTCGTTTTATTTTAACAATAATGTATGTTTCTTTCGTTAAATCCACTAATTAAAATTAATTTTTTTCTACTATTTTAAATTGAAAGATTCCAAATTAACATAATTGTAATTAATTTCAAAATTACACTTTAAAACGGATCCTAACAAACGTACATTCTTTCGTTATGCCATTAATTCAAATAAATTCTCTTTTCCATTTATCGAAAGATTCCAAGTAAAATTAACGACAACAAATTAATTAATTAATTTAAATTCCATTAATATATATTAATTTTGATTTTCATCTTATTATTCAATCAATTATCACCTTATGGATATACTTAACGTTGGTTACCATTTCATTATCTCAATCTTCTATAGTTATCACTTTAATTCATGTTAACTGCAATAAGTAATTAGATTAATTATAATTGATTTTCAATTTAATTTCAATAGATTAAATAAATAGGTGATAAATGACAAATGTTACCTTTTACTTACTTAACCACATTTATAAGTTTATTAATAACAAAAACTGTTATGACTACTTACATAACCCTGATTATATTCAATTTTTCATTAATTCAATATAATTTTTCCCTTTTTATATAATATTTAATTCATTTCTTTACTTCAACTTATCACCAAATAACTTTACAACTATTTCAATTACAAACATACAATTCCAACGTTTAACCCAACATTCAATTGCCTTAGTTCAATTAATTTAAATTCCAAGGTGTACCATATTCACAGTTAAACTAGAAACATAAAATTAGTATGTTTCCATGTAGATAGCTTTTTCTTTGTATAGTGCATAGAATAATATACCTAAAATAATATTGTTTTCTCAAAAGATAAAGAGAAGTAAAGTATGGCTTTGAGATGTAATGGGAGCTGCAACTAAATTTTAGACATTATTATTGACACTACAGTTTTGGATGTGAGGAGGTTGTTTTCTTTCAAAAAATATTTTTTATTACGAAGGACACTAATCAAACTAGCCCGCTCATAAAATTACAATCAAATTGATCTAATTGTCCTTTCTTTTACTGGTCTTTATTTTTGTTAATTGCCGTTAACTTTTAATCAAAAAATCATTAATCAAATAATGGAGAAATAATTCACCTTCAAAGCAAAATTACAAATATGAAAATGACAAGGTTGTTTCTTACCGAAGTTTTTATCAAAGTTTGGATCTCATTGTGAAGATCGAGATTATTTATCGTTCTTACCGTTGTTTTTTTTCCAACAATGGAGAAGAAGAACAGGGTAATCGAAAGCGTTCAAGGTTTGATGTTGTAACTAAAGGCAAAAGAGGTAAAATACATGTTTTTTAATACGATGTATACCATTCATAACAATTTAATTTTATAAGGAGTGCTTATAAAATTTAGTTTTTTCATATTCAAAACTAAAGTGACAACGAGAATACCCTTCATTTTTTGTTCAAAAACTAAATATTAATTACAATCTTCGTTGTGAACTTTATTTCAGTCTGATCTAAATGTTGTATATTTCCATACTACACCTCCATAATTGCAGCAAGACCACAAACACATCAACAAGTTTCATTTTTTTTAGTGTTAGCACTCGTCATTTCGAGCGACGAAAAGACATCAGCAAATCTATTGGGCGTCCAAATCAAACGCCTTACAGTATGAGCCATTAAATTTGTCACAATTTCATATGAAACTCCATGCTCCTCCAACACCATCTTGGCTTTGAAGCGTGTTACTTTCTTGGCTGTCTGGAAAATCTTCAAAGTTTTTGAAAGAACAGATCGTGATGTTCGCCATTACTCAGATTTTGCGATCAAGTTCGATCCCACAAGCTTCTAGTTGGATTAGACCAGACCTAGATATTGAAAGAGGGAGCCCGTTAATCAAGCTATGGGATGTGCTTCTGTATTGATTTAGTAGTCTGATTTGTATAGTAATGGCTAGTGTAGTTTTTTGCAAAATAATGGAGGATTAAAAGTGTTATAGGAGAAAGGGAAATGGAGAGTAAAATAATATAATGGTAAAGAAATTGAAATGTCAGTATAATAAAATAAAGATAGTGCGAAAGATTAACTGCATCGCTAATTTGACTGGACATCCTAGTTATCCATGGGCACAATTTTAACCATTGAGATAAACTAGCAATGAATAAGTTAACGACCCATGTTGTGAGGTATTTGATAGGTATTGAGTTTACTAGGCTCAACGGATTTAATTAGATCTTAAAATTGCATGGAAAAACAAGAATAGTATATGGAGGAGGACCGATTAACATGCTAAACAAAAGATTTCAACAAAATTTATAAAAGCAAAATGATTACAATTTTTGGACCATGCAATTAATTTTGATGGTTATATCTTTCCTTAATTCCCACTTTGCACTTAAAACAAAATAAACTAACAATCCAGATTTGTTGTGTAAAGACAAAAAATATACATACGCTGGACCAATACTATAAACATAAGCGCGTCATGAGATTATAATACTTATGAGGATTTATCAAAACAATGCATCTCAGAGTTAATACAAAACAAATGAGGTCAAAAATTACCACACTAGCTAAGTGAAACGCATCAATGCTTCCAGCTAAGTATTCGACTCACCATGCTTTTTTTCTTCTTGTCCGTGAATTAAATTGGCAATGTTTTAAATCAGCGTCGACTATTAGGTTCAATGCTCTACAAACTTTACGTGAAAAATATGTAAGAATAAATAAACTATAATTTATTTACAGATTATCAATATTAAAAGAAGGCAGAGATTAATTAATCAATCATAGAATAACAAAGAAGAGTATTATATCAAGCTCATGTTTCGTACGATATATCAGTTCCATCAAAATGAATTTCATCAGTATGATAAATATAAAAAATTAATTCCAAATAATAAGTAATTAAACTATCACCAGCCAAAAGGCATAGCATCACGCTTTGCCAGCTATCCATTCCGAGCCTTGCTAGGATAGCATCAATAAATCTGCCTTCAGCTCAAACCGACATAGGATAAAGAACTGTTCTTTAAATATCCCATATCAGTCGTAACACAGCTATTCAAGTAGGCATTTAGACAAAACGATGGGCAAAACCAACTAGTGGTCACAATTGAAAAACAAATGTAAACTGATAACCAAAGCCGGGTAAATCTGAATGGCAGAAAAACAAATTCATCAATGGCGTATTCTTCAATTCACAGCACCAAATCAGCCGAAGGATCGAAGTATACGGCGAACACCATAGATCGATCTGTCCCAGATGTTCGAAATAGAATCGATGAAGACGACGACGAAGGCTGGGAAGAAGGATTTTCACGGTGGAAGCGGATGTGAGTTATGCGGAAGTAAGTGACGTGAACGGTGAGGTTCAACGTGACCGAACAGTGACTGAGCGTAGGTTAGAGGCATGCATGATGAAATTGATGATTATTTTGCACGATCGGCACACCCATTAACGGCGGCGGTGGGAATTGCGAAGGATCGGGTGAAATTTATAATGTTAGTAGGTAGGGCTTAGCACATCTGATATGGTCAAGAGTCCTTTATGTAACCTACTTTGTTTAACATGGTCAAAAACAGTTGAATGCTTCATCTCAAATTACAAATATTGAAATCTGTGAAGTAGAATGTCTACTACTATTAGACATTCTCTTTTATAATGTCTAGTAAAACTCTTTATGCTTCATCATTAGTATTTACTCTACAATACCATTGGAGAAACAAAGTTGAACAAAAAAATCAATTGTGTATATGACATTAATATTATGTTGTAATAACGATAGGATTGGAGATGCTCTTGGGGTGGGAAAAATTTGGATTTGCTTTGACTAGGTCTGGTCGCAATGATTTGCAATGAAACTTCGGTATACACATGTTTCTAAGTTTCAAAAGGGTATTGTTACATACACTTCAATTTTTTATACTTGCGACACATGCATCATGCATGATGGCATCATGCGCTTTGCATGTAAATTGTTTTCCTACAAATTGTATTTATTTAATACAATCAAGAAAAAATGATGTGTGTGTGTGTATTGCCATATATTTGCATAAATTGAAATCATAAGTAGTTAATTTGAATTTTTATTTAGCAGTCGCAACATCTAATTTTTTTTACTATTTTGAATTTTTATTTATATTATTAATTAATAAAGATCAAATTTGTAAAAGAATTTTATTTGCTATATCATATTTTTAAGTGATATTAAGATTTGACAATATTTTTGGATGAGCATTTTGAATTTGTAAAGGAAGTTTATAGATCCTATTTTTAAGTGATATTTTTATTTTATAAATCTGTAGTGGAGCATTTTTCTAGTTTATGGTGACATCAAAAAGTGCTATTAAAGGTATCACAACTATTATTAAAGATATCAATAGAGGGGCATTTTTTGCAGTTCACGATGACATTGAAAAGTGTGACCCCAAAGGTATTACAGCTATTATTAAAGATAATGACAAGGAGACCAAATTATATGAGCATTTCATGTTTAATAAAATTGTATAAGTTGTATAGAGCATTAATCAAAGTTAGCATCTTTTCCTCTTTTGCCTTTGGTTAAAACTTCAAAACTATGCGGTTAAAGTAAACATCCACATTAACTTATTCTCCCTCTCCGCTTTTATATAAAAAGAAGGATGAGAACCAAAATTATAAGGATAAATTGAATTTAAACTTAATTATAGTTGTAAAAAATGTATGAAATTTGATGGATGTATGCCGAATTAAAACGAGAAAATCGACAATAGGCTACTGAAATAGAAAAAATAAAATGGCGGGGGCCTGTCGAATTGAATTATTCATTTCGATCGCCCCTTTTCGAATTTATTTCAAATATCAGCTATACATTGATTATTCTGGTCGACAAACAATTAAGCCCTACATATAAAATCCTAGATATTTAAACAAAAAAAATATTTGATTGTTCCGTTGAATAAAATCTACGTTACAAATATTTTCTTGAGTAAGAATTAATCTTCCTTCTTTCTCGTTTGGAAATTCATTTATAGATGAGTTTGATTTATCCATTGATTATTAATTTGGATTAAATATTAAAGAAAGAGATTAATAAAGATTAAATTAATTAGGCTAAAAAAAGAAAGGATCAAATAAGTTGATTTAAATTATAATTGTATGAGGGGGCTATTTTTATTAGTATCCCTCACATTAGAATTTTTTTTAAAAAAACGTCCCTCTCATATTCAAAAACCTTTTACCCCCTCATCCCATTTCAAAAGCACGTTAAAACAAAATTCTATTTTAAATTTTCGAATATTGACAGATAACTTTGTAAATATTTACGAAGCATTCTGCAATTGTAATGATCCACTTTTCTGTACAGTTTAAGCAGACAATAAACCACACATGTCCAACCCAAATTGAACAGAAATGTAGATAGTTAGGGAAAAGAAATAAAAAAGAAGACAGAATAACTAAACAACATAGAATCTCACAGTAGAACGAATAATTTATAATACATAATAATCCTTTATACTAAAAACAAAACTTTAATTTACATATATACAGAAATCAATCAGAGTACACTAACCTATTTCTGCACGAACAGTTGCAACAACCTATCCTTGCAATTGCTAAATAATATAGAACAATGTATGCAACATAAATATAATCATCTACGTGAATACGTCTATGGGCCTCTAGCTCCTTTCCTAAAGCTCCAAAATATCCATCTATACTTGGAAAATATATGCTCGGTATGACCCGAGCATTAAGGAAAAACCACGCCTAAGTCAGTCAGGTAAAACCAGCTTGAGAAACATAATCAACTTGATTCTTAAAGTTTAATAACCTTTTCAAAACAAAGATATCTCGTAAGACTATATCGCACATAAACACAAACGGGTTTTTACCTTACGATAATCAAAATTCTTTTATAGAAAATCATTTGATATTATAATAGTGTCTACTTGCCAAAGTAATAATAACAAGTAGCTACGAAGCATGTGTTGCGTACATCAAAACGATACTAGTCATAAAAATCAAAATCCTATAAGGCACATTCGCTAATTGTGTAGGATTTCCACAGAGGTGCACTCGCAACTTCGAGAACGGTCCTCTTGCACAAGAATCAGAGTTATCCTTCCTTGGGTCAGTACCCGTCTAACCGAGGTACATAGGAAATACATAATTGGCCACCTAGGCCGAGTGAATTACTCCCGGCATGCATAAATAAATGATAGGGACTTGCTAGAAAGAGAGACGACTACACCCTTATGGGTTAGCTAAGCTCCCGCGATATGCAACCTATCTCTGCTTTTAATCATTTCCGCAAATGAAGCTACGCCCAGCGTTCCAGCTCACGCACCGTTTCCAAAATAAATTATGGAATCCCACATGAAATCCCACACCTTAACAGGTCATGAAATCACACATGAATTCTACATCTCAAAAGATCTTGAAATTTCACATAGAATCCCATACCCCAACGAGTCATGGAACCGCATATGGATTTCAACATATCAAAATATAAAGCATCTCCTTCATTTAACCGTATATGGTTTCGGAGTAGGTCATGCATTCCGAGTCATCTCTTACGAGTACACTGTCCATTTCCTAGATGCTCAGAAAACCATTCATCATCTTTCCGGAATGCTCAATACCGGTTCTTTAGGAAATAATCTGCATAAGATCGAGGATCCCCCCTCACTTATTAAGTTGGCAAATCTCCTTATGGTTTCTCCTAGAAGATCCACAAATTTATACATACAGTACAGCACCTCGAACGGTGACTGTACCATATAATTCCTGTGTTTTCCCAAGATATTTCTAGGTTAAAATCCTTCGGTGTTAGGTAGCGAATATTTCCGTATCACCAAACTTAAGAAGGATAACATATTTTGATCAAGATTTGATAGTCGGTTATTTAACTATCAAAGAAACAAGCATTCAAACAAAGATTTCATTTCCCATTGAAATCACTAAGCCTCATTTAATTTAATTTCAATAAATTAAATCTCTTTATCAAAAACAGACATATACTTATCTCACTTGAATAAGTATATTAACAAATCATATCTTTCAAAAATATTTGAAAACCTTTAAAATAAATATGGAAAGCACCAAACGATATAAACCATGGATTACGACTCAATGATTACATCTCTGTCCCAGAGAAATCCAAACTTAACTGCAGACAATCCCTGCCTCTCGAATTACGCCACGAAAATATACCATTACTTCATGAAATCTTTTATTTTAACAATTATCTCAAAAAATGCTTATAAAGTTTCTATATAAATTTCCAAGTTTAATTTAGGAAAATACGCTTTTATAAAATTTTAATATATAATACATTATTTTTAAAACAATATTAATATTTGAACAAATTATACTTGAAATAATAATATTTTTAATACTGATTAATTCTTAAATAATTATTAATTTTTAAGTCAAATCATTATAACTTTGAAAACAATATTTAAATACTTTTAAATAACTTTTAAGAATCATAAAATAATTAAGTTTGAATCATTATCAAATAATTATTAATTATCTTTAAAATGTCATTAATAAATAATAATCATCCTTAAAACAACTTTGGTTCAGAAATCAACTTCAAATTTGGAAAGAGGCTTAGTAACTCCAATTGTAGCAACCCGTATTCCAGTGGGTCTGCATTTTTCTCAAAAATTCTTGAATCCAAGCCCACTGAGGCCCGAGTTAGGTTTCTTGTATCATGTAAATTGGCAAAGGCTAATATATTAGAGCTTGGATAAATATCTCACAGCGGAACTGACTAAAATATAATAGTAATTAATACTCACCAAAATAATAACACTTTTTAAACAAGTATCTCAAAGTTGGAAAGTCTCTGCCATCTAACAAACATGTAGAATGTTATAAGGAGGGGCTCAGAACTAAATTTCTACTGAATAGACAAATCATATACTTCTAAGTTTAATTCTACATATGCTGTTTTACTTCCATTTTCTATTATATAAGGTTTATTGGGTTTATAACACCCACGTCCCTATGTAGGAATCGTAGCCATCTACTCCCTAGTAGATCAAAACCTAAAACCTAATAGTTATGTAGTTATATGCCCAATAATCGTATCGGTCCTTGGTACCACCCTTAGTACCTTCCGTATCATCCTCGAAAAGGACTCCTTCTTCTGGCTGCTAGGGCGTGCTGTGACTACATTTGTAAAGGACTGCCTCATAAGGCCTACAGTACAGATGTTCCGTTGTCTTCTATGAAAACATAAAACTGCATCTCCACTAGCCTATGCTAATGCTCAGACACCACAATGTGCCACCCAGCGCGTACCTTGAGGACTATAGGTAATCGTCCTGTCTGCTCCTTGAATCCCACTAAATAAGGTCTACATTGTGCGGAACTCAATCAGGGATTTTCTATTTCTGCAAACGAATGCCTCGTTAGGCCTACAATACAAATATCCTAATTGGTGTTCCTCTTTTCTAATCGTGGCTATGGCCCCATGCAGCCACCCCTCAACTAGTCGAAAGACCTTTAAAGAGCTATGTGACTGTGCCCTACTTCAAACAATCTAAACATCCAATTGGCTGTGCCACTCATCCAGTTTCTCAATAGTGAAAGAATCATTAGCTTTTGGTTTAACTCTAGTGTTTCTCGAACTTGCTTATTGGTTAGATGATGGCCTGATGTCCGCATGCGACTATCCTTTTGGTTCCTGCCCACTAAAAACTACTATCTATTAAAAGTACGGTGTCATATGAATAGCCTACTCCAAACATCAACCCTTTTGACTACCTACAAGGTCCTACCATGCAAAAGCAGTCAAGGCATACTCTCTTAATGGAACTCCAACAGACCTGCCTTTAAGGGACTCCATCGATACACCCACCTTAGAGGGCCATCCTAGAGTACCCTCACGTCCTATTGAAGTTTCGTACTTCCTTCAACCCAAAATATCTAAGTTCGACATGCTCCTTCTGCGTTGAAATCGGTGTTGAACTACTTCGTTAGGCTCTTCATCTTTTGGGCTGCTCCGAACACATCTTACTATTTTATTTGACCCTACGTCTATGTAACAGCCCGAAATTTTCAACTTCGAAAATTCCAGATTGTTAGAGAAAAGAAGAAAAAAGAGATAGAAGAAGAATAGAAAACAAAACTCAGAATCTCACACTTCGCAGCGGATCAAATATTATATCAAATAATAGAATTTATACAGAAAGCTGAATTGTTACTTTACATTTAATACATCAGAGTTACAATCATTTATACATAAAATGGACAGTTATACAACTTGTTCCAGACTACAATCTATACAGACTACATAGTCTCATAACACAGTGGAAACTCCATACATTCCTTTCATCTAGCTCGCCTGCTGAGCTCCAGAATGTCTTAACCTGAAAATCTGTAATACTCGGTCTGACCAGAGCATTACATCAAAGTAACACCCGGGTCAGGATGGAAACCAGCGTGAGTAAACCATATAACATGAAATACTAAGTTACGAAACTTAAGTGAATTACCAGGGTAACTCATACTTTTCTACGAGTTCTAACCTTATTTAAGTCAATCATTTATCTCAAAACAATATCCAAGAATCGTTATCCAATTTAAGTATCCATGATACTTAACTTATTTCATTCCAACCTATTAGCTTCTAACCAAACTGTAAAGAATTACTGTAGATTACTAATCGAAGTGGTTTCGGGTATTTACTGATACCCGACCCCGGTCTCTTCGAAATCCAAACACCATTTAAAAGGTCAAGTTGTTAAAGGTTTAATTCAATACTTTGAATTCACACAGCATTCATTAAATATAAATATCACCCATTTATCGCAGATATATCCAATATCACTCCATATAATATCACAGATTATCATTCAATAGATATCAATCAATCCAAACATTCTACTCAAACAATCATCCATAAACAAGAATTATTAATCCATATTATGATTAATTTAATTAACTTCAAATAATTACATAAAAATTAATCACTTGACCCTACTTAATAAATCATTAATTAATTACAAACCATTTAATTAATTATTCATTCCTTAATTACCTTATAATTTAATTAATTAGTCTAATTACCTATTTAATTATCACTTAATCATTAATTAATACACCTAAATTATTAATTAATAAAACATCATTACAAATAAATCAATTCTTAATTAATAGCCAATCAATCCTTAATTAACAATTGATTATTCTCTAATTACTTAATTAATTAATGCTTGATTACAACTTAATTTCATAATTAATGAATCTCTAATCATTAATTAATTAATTTCTAGTTATCTAATTGACAACCCTTAATTACAAAATAATTAATCCTTAATCATTAATTAATTAATTTAATTAATGACTCTTTAGTTACTTCACTAATTATCAAAACCTTAATTAATTATACGATAAAACATTCCCTTTAATTAACATTTAATTACACTTTAAAAATTAAGTTTGAAATAACTTAATTATTTACTCAACAAATTTAAGTTAAACAAATCATATAACCTTCTAATCAAAGTTAAAGAAAACATTTATATATAGAAAAGAAAATTTATTTAAGAAAAGTTTAAAATAAATTCATTTAAATTTTCAAAATCTTTGCTTTTTAAAAACTTTTAAAAACATGTTTTAAATCTTGCTTAAACTTCTGCTTCGGGTTAAACCCGATACCCACTCGAGTACCGCCTCGAGATTCTTCTTCTTCTTCTTTTTTAAACTTAGATTAAAAAATTTAAAAACTATTATGTTATAACACTCACGACCCCGCATCAAATCCGAGCCCAACATCTCTTTCCCCGTACTTCGACCCGAGGAAATTTACAAAACAAAACACAGACACTAGAGACACCATATGCACGTGCACCGGTGATCGACGCCTCCATGACCATCGCCGTCACTTTCCATTCATCGACGATCAAACCTACTAACTATTCTGACCACCAATTCATCACTACACAGCCCAAATTGAAATCGAGCAACTCAGGTCAACCTGGAACTAACTCCTTCGACATACTCGCCTTGCCGATGACAACACCGATCATCATCATCTATGCCACTAAGATTTTAGCTTTGCCTCGACTTCCAGCCATAATTTTCCCCGGACCGGTGCAACTCGAAGCAACGCTGACGACTATACATCCCTGTAAATCCAACCAACCCAGATATGAACTTAAATCCTAAGCGGCTTCGCCATGCCCACCACGACAACTTATAAAATCATTCGCCATTTTTTCAGAGATACCCGACACCCCGGCCACTTCCACGCCAAAGCCCAATCTTTAAATCGTCGACGATCATCATCGATTGACAAAAAACCCAAAAATGATCAACATCGATTATCTCAAAATTCACCTACCTAAAAATCATGGGTCCCTTGCCTAAATTAATCACTAACAATTTAGAATTAGATTATAAGGTCAAAACAAGAATTCCAGAAATTGGAATTTGGACTTATATTTGAATCAAACCTATAATTCTTCATTTTGAAATACATAATCATTAATTTTATTCGAAATTATTTTTAAAATTGAAATTATCTTATTACAAACATTTTCTGTTTAAATGTCAAGGTTTGAATTTGTCAGTATAGGTAGATATGAATTTACTTATTATTGTTCAAGTGCTTGGGAACACAACAGTATCCAGCAAACAAACACACTGCCATATATACAAAAATATATAATGTAATTCAACTAAAATCAGATAAAACTATCCATGCAACTCATACTTATAACCTTACTTTATAGATTAAACACATGCATTTCAAAATTCAACCAGTTTTAAACTTTTTTTAAAAAATTTTGTTTGCTCATTGTTTATTTATAAACAGAGGACAATATGCTCCTGATCAGCCACTAGAATATGAATTGAATCTTGATTCTGCTCTGGAACTAGATGTGGATTTTGGACTTGAATTTGCTTGCTTAAGCTCACATTAAAAGTTGAACATTGAAACTGCTAGTTGCATTATCTCAGACTAAATTTTGAAGCGTCTAAAGTTGTTTTCATGTTTTGATTTTTAGAGAGGTAAGAAAATGTTGAAAAAGAAGAATGAGAAAAAAAATGTTTTGCTGAAAAACCAGTCTATTCTTTAAATATTTATCATATATATAATTTAAATTCTTAAAAGAAAATTTATAACGCCACTTGTATTTTTATAATAAAGTCAAGCTAACACCTGTAATTATAAAATTAACACTTGTTAAACTAGTATGAACACTTGTAATTCTTTATGTATTTTTTGTTTAAATCCTTGTCTCATTTATTTACTACACATGTTTATATGTTACAAATTATATTTATTTTATGTTTTATCTTTATATATATATGTGCATTATTATTTTTACATATGTTCAATGTTTATATAAATTATGTAATTTAGAAAAGGAGAATATCAAGTCTTTTATTAAATCTTGTTTAAATTTTATACTTAAGTTATCATTATACTTAAATTGAAAACAATACACAAATACTAGCGTTAAAAATGTCTGATTTACTTTAATCAATTTTTTTAGAAATTTTTAATATTCAAATCAATGTTTTCAAATTATTTTACATATATATACACACATAGATATATGCTAAAAATTTCAACATTATAAAGATTACACATATAAATTAATATATTTATATATTTACTATAAGATTCATCATGTTAATTAAATAATTATTATAGTTTCAAATCCACTTATATATATTCAGATATTTTTAATTATCAGAATGTATTTATCCAAATAAAATCAGTTAATTATCCGATTAACAGATGTCCAAAAATTCGGGTTATCACAGTCTAATCTTTTCTATGCATTTAGTTTACTTTTCTTATTTTGTTGGCTACTTATTTACCTCAATCGACATAAGCTTGTCCCATCCTCATCTAATTACCGTGAGAAAATCAGTTCCTAACTGAAAGGGAATGCTATTGGTATAGGCCCTGTTTCTATGTTTGCTTATTAACTTAGTGTACGTTTTTAAGTATGCCTCTTCTGTTATTTCTGCTCTATTTACTTATTAATTAAATCTAAGTCTTAAAATAAACCTTTTCTGTTCTTTCTGTTTAATTATAACCAATATTATAATTTTATTTGTAATTGTCACTTCTATATTCTTTCATAATTTATATATTATAAATATAATTATAAGTGTCTCTCCTATATTCTAGTCTGTCTTCTTTTGTTATGATATTCAATTTTCTTTAATTCTCTTATTTTATATGACAATTTTAGCTTGTGACTATGTCCGATTGTCTCAAATTTACTTATCATAATAACTGTTTTTCTCTTATTCTACTATCCACGTAGTAAATGCAGATCTAGTTACATTGCTTCTAGTCTAATCTAATAATTAACTTGATTTCTTCTTGACCTCCTTTAATTTTTCGCTTTATTTTCTTATATTCTAGGAAGTAGTTCTATTCCATTTGGTTGGTTAAAAAAGCTATGCTAAAAATCCATTTCCCTATTTAATACTAAATACTAAAGGAAATGCTATAGACAATAATCCGTAATTGCAAGATATTTCTTTTATTATTTCTATACTTTTTGGGTAGTGCAAAATACGATAGATTCTCTATTTTACACTAATTCTCTTTTTATTTTTTCTATTCTTATAATTACGTTTATCATTGTCTTTTAAATATTATAGCATAGGAATGTATTCTCTTCTTTAAACCAACTAAGTAATTTATCACTAACTTCCTAATCAAGTTATTAAATTTTCTCCCTTTTTATTTACTTTCCCCATTTTACAGTAAAATTCAATTTTTCCCTCTTTATTTAATTTTTTCTAACTTTACATCTAATTTCTATAAATCTAGTATTTTTCTATTTAATCCATATTTGCGAATTCTTCTGTTTAAATATTTTATTCGCATAGAAAGGTATAAAAAGAAGTTAACATTTACATGCTAAATTTCAACTTTAAAATAGACGTAAATAACATCAAATAACCGAGTAACTATAAACTTCATATTTTTAGGCTTATGCCTTTCTCTAACTGTCAAGCCTAATATTATTCATATTTAAATGGATTAATATCTTCATTTTAAATATAAGCTTTCTTATACAATTTACAGTTTTTTACAGAACTAATTTACTAAAATAAATGCTGAGATAAAGTATTAGAGGGAATCTAACGATAATATATCAAAGATATATAATTTAAACCCACTCACATGTCGTCCATAGCACTGCTTGCACTTAGCTTGGCTCCATGGTCTTCATGGATCCCCTTCTAAGGTGTCTAAATTTTTATTGAGAAGATCTCCTCCTTAGAAATATTTTTTTAAGGATCCAGCCTCAGGCAATGAACCAAATTGGAAGAAAATCTAATTGCAAGAAAATAGCTAATCCTAGGGTTCCGTTTATAGTGGTGTGACGACCCGGCTTCCTTCGCCCAGGAAGACGTGTCATCAATAAGAAAGAAAGGGATAGAAATAGAAAAGAAAAGAAAAGAAAAGAAAGAATAACAACATCAGAATCTCACAGCAGAATGGAATAAAATATAATACATCAACATAACTATTGCATAGTTATATACATCAGAGTTATACAATATCATACAACAAGACTATCGTATACATATACGTCAGGACATACATCTCTAATATCATAAACTAACTAACACAGCGGAACTATATAGATAGCTACATACGTCTGGTCTCCTGCTCCAACTCCTCCAGAATTCGTCAAAGCTAACGTGAATCCCTTGGCTACCTGTAAAAATTTGGGTACCCGTGAGTTTATGAAAAACAAAATACAAACTCCGGGTCAGACATGGGTCTAGTATGAGTAAACGGTTTAAAGTTGTTTAACTTTGAAAATCATTTAAAATAAAGGTATCACGTAAGACTTCCCACACATAAATACGGGTAAGTTTTTACCTTACGCTAACCAAAACATTTCATAGGAAATTCAATGATATTATATTAGTGTGTAGGGTTTTCAAGTAAAATACAGAAATAGCTGAAATGCTTACATCTCACATTTCAACATAGTTGGGCACAATCAAAACGTACGGCGCTTATTGGAAATTGGATCCCACACAATGGCAGGGCTACTGGGGTACCGCCCGTCACACTACATGGCCTAGATCACAGTACCGAGGAGCCACCCTAACTCCCCTGCAACACAAGGCCGGAACCATTCCTTACTGAACAGTCCCGAACAAGATAACCCCGTAGTTGGCTGCAGACCAACCGCCCACACAGCCGAATAAATGGGACATCTAGACAGGGGTATACCTCGTCCTGCTTGGGCATGACCCTCCTAACCTTGCTGCACATCCCCTGTTTTAGCCATTCCCGGTTGATGAGGCTTGAGGCTGCGTTTACCTTTATAGAACATATTTCTTAGAATGCTCATCGTCCGCCTGACGATGTGCTGAAAGCATTCAATCCATACAAGTTCGTTCCGGGTTCGAACGAAACCGAAGGCATTATCTCGTTACCCTCGTTTTGGAATCACCCTCAGAGTTAACGACGATAACCCTTGCATTCCGAAAACACCATCTCGATCTTCACTTGAGATTACACGACCTGTCGTTTAATTTGGGTCGATGTGGTTTTCGGAATATCAATTGATATCCGATCCCGGTCTCATCGAAATCCAAACACCATTTTAAAGTCCAAGTTGTCTAATTAACTTAACAATTTAAATTTAACAATTGAATTCATATAGCAATTTAACACAGATAAATAACATCAGATAAATCATCTAGCAATTTAGCACAGATAAATCATACACAATTATCACAGATATATCTAGAATATAACAGAACATCATAGTATATAAATAAACATTAGAGGCAATCAAAATAGAATCATCGATTCATATCAACATGTCATTTGACTTATTTTAAACTTAATTGCATACTCAAGAGTAAATTATATTTTATTCTTTGTTTAATTAATTATTAACTAATTAACTTATTTCAATTCATAAATTACTTATTAATTATTCACTTAATTAATTAATTATTAATCAATAATCTTAATTATTGATTAATGAAACTCAATTACATAATTAGTTATTACTAATTGTTTAATTCATCATTACTTATTAATTAACTAAATCGTCTAATCCTTAATTAGTTACTTAATCAGTTAACTATGATTTGTTAATTAATCAACTTCAAATAATTAATTAGATTCTTAATTATAAATGATGTTATACAACATTATCATTAAAATCTTTAATTACAAATTTGATTAAATTTGGAACTATGTATTAAATTATAATTATAAAATTTGTTGTTCTACTTAATTAACTTTGTATTTAAATTAATTACTCCTTTTTGTTTTCTGCAAAGCTTAAAGTTTAACTTGGCTTAAACAATTTGGTCAATACTAATAATATAATTTATACTTAGCTTATTTTACTTTAACTTAATATGGTTAGCAAGCTACTGGAATTAAACCCGAAGTCGACACTGTGTTCACTCGTGTAGAACTCGAGATAACCCCTAACTTCTCTCGCGTTCCCTCTCTGTCTCTCTTCTTCTTTCCCCCCTGTTCTTTCTTCAGCTGTTTCTTTTTTTTTTAGTTTAAGTTTTTTAAACAACAGTAAGAAAGCGCGCACACACTCATGACCCCAAGCAAAAGACCCGAAGCATTCACGCGACTAACTCGAGAATCACTCGAGTCGACCATGTCCAGAATATTCCCCAACCGCCGTGCACGTGCACGGCGGTCCACCACCGCGCTACTGCACCTCGACACCACCAACAAGTCACATCGCTTCCCCTTACCTGAAATCCAGACCCAAATATACCCTATCACCACGAAATCAAAATATGCCCCTAAATGTCGAACTGTTACAAACTCGAAAACCAAAATCCCCTCGTCCTCACGTTCGCGACCGCCAGAGACGACGTGGCTCCGGTCAAACCTTGCCGACCTCACCTCCTAACTCCTCCCAAAACCTCGCGTCACTCGGTTGCACCAAAGTGTCACAAGCATCAATTAACCAAACCCAAAATATACAGAACCCATAACCCTACTTTTGGTTCCCCTCAATAAATCTTGCATTCGAAAATTAGTGTAACAATTTTCTGGTGATCTTACAACATTACTCTAGCTTCAAGTCGAAATTCAACAAAAATTATTGAATGAATCATCTGAAATTCATGACATAGCTCCTACAGTTCATTCATGAACTGCTCTATAAATAGTTAACTAAAAAATTTGATTCTTGTCTTAAAATCATATTACTGTATGTTAAATCGATATATAAACTCAAATTTTCAATTTAAGATATTTGAATTTTTTACTATAATTATACTTTATACTGTAAATTCAACTTACAGCATTCATGCTGTTATTAAAACAAATATCCAGAGTTTACAAACTTAACAGAACATTGTTATATCAACATCGTAATTCATTCATAAGTCAATTATTAAAATTAAATTTCAAAAAGTTGGTTTACTCACCACTCAACAGTTGAAACAAAGGCTAGTTGCTTGATGAAGAAACCTGTAGCTTGAATACTGCAGTTTGGAAATTCCTGTAACCTTTCTTTGCTTCCTAACTTTATTTGAACTTGAAATTTTGTTTATTTATTTTCTTCTCTTTTGCTTTATCAGGTTTGTGAAGTTTCTTTTGCTTTTGCAGTTCAAATGAGCTAAAGGATAAGAAATGATGTATAAAAATATTTATAACTTCCAACAATGCTATCTTCTTGCATAAGCTTTGGCTTGGCAGTATCTTGCTTTATTTTATTTTATTTTTGTACTAAAACCTGAGATCTATCAAATATTTCGGCTAGGAGATTATGTATTTGACATATTATAGTGCCACAAAAATGCCTATGTCTTCATTTAGGCTAACATGCTATTAATGTTTGCTGACACAAACATTTGGTACTAAGATATTTCAGGTTTGTTTGTACTAATGTGTTCATATAAGTTTATACTAATTAGTATTTGCTGACATATATATTTACAAAGATATTTGCAGTATATTTGTACTAAGCTGTATTCAATTTTCATACTTGTAGATTTCTTTTTGTTTGAACATACTTATGTTAATATATAGATTAATGTTCGCTTGCAAGTTTGATTTCTTATGTATATACAGTTTGCAGGTTTTCATTTGTGTTTGTATTATGATTTTTCTTATGATCACATATAAGTAATGTTTGCAGGTTTCCAATTTTTCTTCATTGCTGATGTTAACATTTCTACTTATATCTTATACATATTATATTTGTACTTATGTTTGTAATCCTACTTTTATGTTATATTTATGTTAAATATATAGAAGCTCGTGTTTATAACTATATTTATAAGTGTTTATATTTATATAGAAGCTCATGTTAATATTTATAAGCTTATTTTATTTTAGTTATAAAAGCTATTGTTAGAAACATTGCTTAGCCTTATTTTTATTCAAAGCTTAATTTTTTCCAATATTTAATTTGTAATGTGTTTGCACTAATGTATTTTATATTTATATTTAATATGAATAAAATTGTATTATTGTACTTATTTTTATTAACTACATTCTTATATCTGATATTAAATGCCATTCATACAAAACTTTTAGTTTAATTAAATAAAACAGATTTAATTTTTGAATATTGTTAAAAAAGTCTAGTTTACATTTTGAAATTATAAATTCCTTTATAATACATATACAACTAATAATATCCAAAATATTATTTATTTATAAATGACAATATTATATTTTATTTAAATTTGATCAAAACTTATGATAATAATAGGTTCAAAATTCCAAGATGTCACATTCCTCCCCCCTTAAAAGAATTTCGTCCCCGAAATTTAAACAAAAGTTAATTTCAAAAACTTATTATTAACATTCTAAACATACATATCATCCATACAAAACAAACAATCAAACAGTCAGTTCTAACATCATTACTAATTATCCGGACATAAATTAGGATAAGCTTTTCTAAAACTATCAAGAGTTTCCCAGGTACAATCTCTGGGATCCTCACTCCATTGCACCTTGACGAGTTTCACCACTTGTTCCTGAGCTGCTTCTCATCTTGATCTATAATCTGAACAGGATTTCTAACCACAGTCAGGTTGGGTTCTACTTCTAACTCTTCCTGAACAACTTGTTCTACCACTAATGATGGGTCATGAATATATTTCCTTAAATGAGACACATGGAATACATTGTGAATCCCAGACATCTGTTCTGGCAATTCAATCCTGTAGGCTACAGTTCCAATTCTTTCCAACACTCGGAATGGACCAATATATCTCGGAGCAAGTTTTCCCGTTTTTCCAAATCTTATAGCACCTTTGATTGGGGAAATTTTGATAAAAACTAAATCTCGATCTCAAATTCCAATGGTCTTCATCTCTTATCTGCATATTTCTTCTGACGATCTTGAGAAGCTTTCATCCTTTTCTTGATAAGCTCAACCTTCGCAGAAGCTTCACGAATAAGATCGGGTCCAAGTACAAGTCGATCATTCGATTCAATCCAACAAGATGGGGATCTACACGGTCTTCCATACAGAGCTTCATAAGGAGCCATCTTAATACTCGGTTGATAACTGTTATTATAGGAAAATTCCACTAGATGAAGATGGTCTTCCCATGATCCACCAAAATCCAATACACAAGCTCGCAGCATATCTTCCAGAATACGATTAAGCCTCTCCGTTTGTCCGTCCGTCTGAGGATGATAGGCTGTACTTAATCTCAAACTTGTTCCCATTGCTGATTGTAGAGCTTCCCAAAATTTACTAGTGAAAATGGGATCACGGTGACTCACTATGATGACAGGAACACCATGCAATCTGACTATTTCCTTCCAGAAAATTTCTGCCAAAGAAACTGCGGTACGAGTTGCCTTAACCGGAATAAAACGGGCACTCTTCGTTAAACGACACACAATAACCCATATTCCTTCATTTCCTTTTCTGGTTCTAGGCAAACCATCGATAAAGTCCATCGAGATCATTTCCCACTTCCAATCTGGAATTTCCAAAGGTTGCAATAGTCCGGCAGACTTTTATTGATCTCCCTTCACTTGCTGACAAATGGCACAACTATTTACAAAAGCAGCTACATCCTTATTCATATTCGGCCACCAGAAAACTCTCCTCATATCTTTATACATCTTCGAGATTTCCGGGTGAATATTCAGTTTAGAACGATGACACTCAGCTAAAACTTCTTGCCTCAGTCCATCAATATTAGGCACACACAAACGACCATTAATCCTTAAAACACCTTGATCGTCTATCTTGAAATCTGAATACCGACCGTCTTTAGTTCCAAG
The DNA here is from genome assembly GCA_030765085.1 of Allium cepa. Taxonomy (NCBI): domain Eukaryota; kingdom Viridiplantae; phylum Streptophyta; class Magnoliopsida; order Asparagales; family Amaryllidaceae; genus Allium; species Allium cepa. The sequence goes on along the minus strand of CM060931.1, from coordinate 877,505,397 downwards.
AATTATTTCGTCAAAAGATTTATCCTCCATTTGCTTACTAACGATCCTTTCATGGAGAGATGGAACTACTTCCAAAAGAGATAAAATAGCAGTTCTACTAAGAGCATCAGCCACGACATTTGCTTTCCCCGGAGTATACAAAATATCCAGATCATAGGATGCCAAAAATTCGACCCATCTCTGCTGTCTCAAATTAAGATCTTTTTGAAAGAAAATATATTTCAACGATTTGTGATCCGTGAATAACTCAAACTTTTCTCCCAAAAGATAATGTCTCCAGATCTTCAAAGCAAAAACAATAGCTAACCGTTCTAGATCATGCGTAGCATAGTTCTTCTCATGGGACTTCAATTGTCGACTAGCATACGCAATAACTCTGCCGTTCTGCATCAGAACTGCACCCAATCCAACCAAACATGCATCCGTATATACTTCAAATTTGCTCTTCCCATCCGGAATAGCAAGTACTGGTGCACTAGTTAGCCTTGTCTTCAATTCCCGAAAAGCTTCTTCACACTGAGATGTCCACTTGAATTTAGTTCCCTTCCTAGCCAGCTTGGTCAGATGCGAAGAAATTTTGGAATAATCCTTTATGAATTTTCTGTAGTAGCCAGCCAAACCCAGAAAACTACGAACTTCCGTCGGTGTCTCCGGCTGTTTCCATTGCAAAATAGTTTCAACCTTTGCTGGATCTACTGAAATGCCTTCACCAGAAAAACGTGCCCTAAAAAATTTACTTCTGATTTCCAAAAATGGCACTTTGAAAACTTTACCTTCAACACATGCTTCCTCAGAGTCTCCAATACAATCCTCAAATGTTGCCAGTGCTCTTCATCCGATTTGGAGTAGACCAAGATATCATCAATGAATACTAAAACAAACTTATTCAGCACATCTCTAAAGACACGGTTCATGAGGCCAACAAAATAGGCTGGTGCGTTGGTTAATCCGAACGGCATAACCAACCACTCATAAAAACAATTCGTTCCCCTAAATGCTGTCAAGGGAATACTATCTTCAGCTACTCTTAATTGATGGAAACCTGAAGCTAGATCTAGTTGAGAAAAGATAGAAGCTCCATTCAACTGGTCAAAAAGATCATCGATGCGAGGAAAAGGATATTTATTTCGAATGGTCACTTTGTTCAATTCTCTATAATCAACACAGAACCTTAGCGAACCATCCGATTTGGTGACAAACACCGCAGCAGAGCCCCAACAAGAAAAACTGGGTCTAATCAAACCCTTCTCCAAAAGATCTTGCGTCTTCTTAATCAACTCTTCTCTCTCTAGGAGGCATTCACCTACTGGGATGAATCACCGGCACTGCTCCCAGGATCAAATCATTACGAAACTCAATCTCTCGATGTGGCGGAAGACACTTAACTTCTTCAAAAACATCTGGAAAATCTTGAACCACATCGATTTCTTCAACTTTCTCTTGAGAAGTCTCAACTCCCAGCAAAAGACTACTCAAGTGAAATCCAGAACTATCGCACGACACTTTGGCAATCCTACCCAAATTAATCTCCAATGAAACTGTCCTCTCATCACAATTCAGGACTGCTTTATACTTATCGAGCCAATCCATTCCCAAAATAAGATCAAATCCCTTAAAATTTAACACATACGGGTCATAAGAGAAACTGTGAGACAAATAAGAAAGCTTCAAGTCCTTACAGATCATATCCAATTTTGTTGCTCCACCAATAGGATTAGATACAATAATGTGACGATCCACGGTACTAGGCTTAAGAGAAAACTTTTCTACCGATTCCTGAGACATGAAACTCAAAGATGCACCCGAATCAAATAAAACTTTAATATATTTTCCATCTAAGAGTAGGATACCTTCCAAAACTCCTTTGCCTCGAGAAGAAGAAGATGGACTTGCTTCCAAAGCAAAAACTTTATCCTGCAGTGTCCTCTACAAAAGTGGACAATTCTTAATCATATGACCGGGCTGACGACAATTAAAACACAACGATCTATGGACCACTGCTAGTCCTGCACCACTCTGTCGTTGCTGTTGCTGAGATCCTCCTTGAGAACACTGATCTGCCAAATGTCAATTTGCTGACAATTATAAGATTTACGGGGTCCATTATTGCTCCTACCCGATTTCTTTCCCTTAGCTTGTCTTTTCCAAAGTGGATTAAACTTCCTTTTATTTGGGTTAACGGAATTCCCTCTCGAAACTGTTGTTGTTGCCTCCAATTTCTTGTTCATCAAATCTTCATACCTCAAAGCCATATCAACTAAATCAACAAAAGATCCTTTCAAGAGCACCGTCATCTTATTCTGGAATTTAGACCACAATCCTTGCACAAACTTTTCATTCTTCTTCAGTGCAGTATCAATGAGTCCTGATCAATAACACAAAAGTTCGTTGAATCTGGTCTCATACTCAGAAAAGGTCATGCTTTCCTGCTTCAAATTCAGAAAATCCTGGTACAATTGAGTTTTCCTTGCCGTAGGCAAAAACTTTTCTTCAAATAACTCCTTAAATCTTTCCCATGAAATATCTTCTTCAGGAATATTTGCAATTGTTGCTTCCCACCATGATGCTGCGCTTCTCTACAATTGCCACAATGCCATATCCCTCTTCTGATCATCCAACAATCTCATCCTCTTAAAAATACGCTCACAAAAACGTAACCAGGCTTGAACTTCAATTATCGATTCTGAACCTTTAAATGGTTGGCCTCCAAGATCGATAAAATCTTTACATAAGGCTGCAAAACTAACTTGAGATGGTACTGGATTAACAGCCTCTTTAGCAATTTGACTTCGAACATTATCAATCGAAGTACTGGCCCTAACTCTGCCTCTCCTTCCAGAACTCATGTTGGCCTCCTAGACAGGTAACCCAACAAGTTTAGATAGGTATATAATTATTTATATGAAAATACAAATACACACTCTTAAGATAAATATTACTCTAGAGCCTACGTATTCGCTCAACCTAATGCTCTGATACCAGTTGTGACGACCCGGCTTCCTTCGTCAAGGAAGACGTGTCATCAATAAGAAAGAAAGGGATAGAAATAGAAAAGAAAAGAAAAGAAAGAATAACAACATCAGAATCTCACAGCGGAATGGAATAAAATATAATACATCAACATAACTATTGCATAGTTATATACATCAGAGTTATACAATATCATACAACAAGACTATTGTATACATATCTGTCAGGACATACATCTCAAATATCATAAACTAACTAACACAGCGAAACTATATATATAGCTACATACGTCTGGTCTCCTGCTCCAACTCCTCCAGAATTCGTCAAAGCTAACCTGAATACCTTGGCTACCCGTAAAAATTTGGGTACCCGAGAGTTTATGAAAAACAAAATACAAACTCCGGGTCAGACATGGGTCTGGTATGAGTAAACGGGTTAAAGTTGTTTAACTTTGAAAATCATTTAAAAATAAAGGTATCACGTAAGACTTCCCACACATAAATACGGGTAAGTTTTTACCTTACGCTAACCAAAACATTTCATAGGAAATTCAATGATATTATATTAGTGTCTAGGGTTTTCAAGAAAAATACAGAAATAGCTGAAATGCTTACATCTCACATTTCAACATAGTTGGGCACAATCAAAACATACGGTGCTTACTGGAAATTGGATCCCATACAATGGCAGGGCTACTGGTGTACCGCCTGTCACAGTACGTGTCCTAGATCACAGTACCGAGGAGCCACCCTAACTCCCCTGCAACACAAGGCCGGAACCATTCCTTACTGAACAGTCCCGAACAAGATAACCCCGCAGTTGGCTGTAGACCAATCGCCCACACAGCCGAATAAAAGGGACATCTAGACAGGGGTATACCTCGTCCTTCTTGGGCATGACCCACCTAACCTTGCTGCACATCCCCTGTTTTAGCAATTCCCGGTTGATGAGGCTTGAGGCTGCGTTTACCTTTATAGAACATATTTCTTAGAATGCTCATTGTCCGCCTGACGATGTGATGAAAATATTCAATCCATACAAGTTCGTTCCGGGTTCGAACGAAACCAAAGGCGTTATCTCGTTACACTCGTTTTGGAATCACCCTCAGAGTTAGCGACGATAACCCTTGCATTCTGAAAACACCATCTCGATCTTCACTTGAGATTACACGACTTATCGTTTAATTTGGATCGATGTGGTTTTCGGAATATCAATTGATATCCGATCCCGGTCTCATTGAAATCCAAATGCCATTTTAAAATCCAAGTTGTCTAATTAACTTAACAATTTAAATTTAACAATTGAATTCATATAGCAATTTAACACAGATAAATAACATCAGATAAATCATCTAGCAATTTAACACAGATAAATCATACATAATTATCACAGATATATCTAGAATATCACAGAACATCACAGGATATAAATAAACATCAGAGGCAATCAAAATAGAATCATCGATTCATATCAACATGTCATTTGACTTATTTTAAACTTAATTGCATACTCAAGAGTAAATTATATTTTATTCTTTGTTTAATTAATTATTAATTAATTAAGTTATTTCAATTCATTAATTACTTATTAATTATTCACTTAATTAATTAATTATTAATCAGTAATCTTAATTATTGATTAATGAAACTCAATTACATAATTAATTATTACTAATTTTTTAATTCATCATTACTTATTAATTAACTAAATCGTCTAATCCTTAATTAGTTACTTAATCAGTTAACTATGATTTGTTAATTAATCAACTTCAAATAATTAATTAGATTCTTAATCATAAATGATGTTGTACAAGATTATCATTAAAATCTTTAATTACAAATATGATTAAATTTGGAACTATGTATTAAATTATAATTATAAAATTTGTTGTTCTACTTAATTAACTTTGTATTTAAATTAATTACTCGTTTTTGTTTTCTGCAAAGCTTAAAGTTTAACTTGGCTTAAACAATTTGGTCAATACTAATAATATAATTTATACTTAGCTTATTTTACTTTAACTTAATATGGTTAGCAAGCTACTGGAATTAAACCCGAAGTCGACACTGTGTTCACTCGTGTAGAACTCGAGATAACCCCTAACTTATCTCGCGTTCCCTCTATGTCTCTCTTCTTCTTTCCCCCCTGTTCTTTCTTCAGCTGTTTCTTTTTTTTTAGTTTAAGTTTTTTAAACAATAGTAAGTAAGCGCGCGCACACTCACGACCCCAAGCAAAAAACCCGAAGCATCCACGCGACTAACCCGAGATTCACTCGAGTCGACCACGTCCAGAATATTCCCCCACCGCCGTGCACGTGCACGGCGGTCCACCACCACGCTACTGCACCTCGACACCACCAACAAGTCACATCGCTTCCCCTTACCTGAAATCCAGACCCAGATATACCCTATCACCACGAAATCAAAATATGTCCCTAAATGTCGAGCTGTTACAAACTTGAAAACCAAAATCCCCTCGTCCTCACGTTCGCGACCGCCAGAGACGACGTGGTTCCGGTCAAACCTTGCCGACCTCACCTCCTAACTCCTCCCAAAACCTCGCGTCACTCGGTTGCACCAAAGTGTCACAAGCATCAATTAACCAAACCCAAAATATACAGAACCCATAACCCAACTTTTGGTTCCCCTCAACAACTCTTGCATTCAAAAATTATTATAATAATTTTCTGGTGATCTTACAACATTACTCTAGCTTCAAGTCCAATTTCAACAAAAATTATTGAATGAATCGTCTGAAATTCATGACATAGCTCCTACAGTTCATTCATGAACTGCTCTATAAATAGTTAACTAAAAAATTTGATTCTTGTCTTAAAAATCATATTACTGTATGTTAAATCAATATATAAACTCAAATTTTCAATTTAAGATATTTGAATTTTTTACTATAATTATACTTTATACTGTAAATTCAACTTACAGTATTCATGATGTTATTAAAACAGATATCCAGAGTTTACAAACATAACAGAACATTGTTATATCAACACGTAATTCATTCATAAGTCAATTATTAAAATTAAATTTCAAAAAGTTGGTTTACTCACCACTCAACCGTTGAAACAAAGGCTAGTTGCTTGATGAAGAAACCTATAGCTTGAATAATGCAGTTTTGAAATTCCTGTAACCTTTCTTTGCTTCCTAACTTATTTGAACTTGAAATTTTGTTTATTTATTTTCTTCTCTTTTGCTTTATCAGGTTAGTGAAGTTTCTTTTTCTTTTGCAAACAAATGAGCTAAAGGATAAGAAATGATGTATACAAATATTTATAACTTTCAACAATGCTGTCTTCTTGCACAAGCTTTGGCTTGGCAATATCTTTCTTTATTTTATATTATTTTTGTACTAAAACCTGAGATCTATCAAATATTTCGGCTAGGAGATTATGTATTTGACAGATTGTAGTGCCACAAAAATGCCTATGTCTTCACTTAGGCTAACATGCTATTAATGTTTGCTGACACAAACATTTGGTACAAAGATATTTCAGGTTTGTTTGTACTAATGTGTTCATATAAGTTTACACTAATTAGTATTTGTCGACATATATATTTACAAAGATATTTGCAGTATATTTGTACTAAGATGTATTCAATTTTCATACTGGCAGATTTCTTTTTGTTTGAACATACTTATGTTAATATATAGATTAATGTTCGCTTGCAGGTTTGATTTCTTATGTATATACAGTTTGCAGGTTTTCATTTGTGTTTGTATTATGATTTTTATTATGACCACATATAAGTAATGTTTGCAGGTTTCCAATTTTTCTTCATTGCTGATGTTGACATTTCTATTTATATCTTATACATATTATATTTGTACTTATGTTTGTTGTGACGCCCCACCTCTATACCCACGCTAGCCAAGAACACTCCGGAGTAGTGCTGTCAACTAGCACGGAGAATAAGGCTGTTGAGGAGCGACCATCCATGTAATTGCTTATCACACGGTGGCTATAAATAATCTTCGGAAACAAACATAGAAATAATCATATCACAAATCAGTCACAGATATCCATATCACAAAGGCGGAAGAAGATATGAATAAATAACTAACACATGAAAGTGTACATCAGAGTAGTGGTCAGTAAGATCCACGATAATACAAAAGAATAGCAACACGTGCTATACAAAAGAATACAACTATGAGTCTATATCTCAAGTGTATACAACAAAAACTGCTAATCTAAACAGTTAGCCAAAAGTTAGAGTGATGAATCCCTGGGAAGAAGTCAAGCAGAAGCACCTGTAACATCTCGGTCTGACCCGAGTATTATTTAAGAAAATAATAAACGGATCAGTCTAGCTATAAATATCAGATGACATGATATAACATAAAAGATATGGCATAAACATAAACATCCATAACGACATACCACTATAAGTATGTAAATAATGATCAACAGAAGATCAATCAATAAGAGATAATCAATATCACAAGAATCTTCTCAAAGATTCGAAGAGGGCATCATACCCTAAACTTGTACTCATAACAAGTCAATGACATAAATTCCAAAAATCAACACGAGAAATCCAGAAATCATAAAAAGGGAAAGAGGCCTATCACATGACGGTCCGAAGACCAAGGGGAGCTACCCCGCATGTGTGAATGGAATCACACAGATTGAGGTCAAGACTAACCAAAAAGCAGAAAGGTATGTGTGAATGGAATCACACAAGTGGTGTCTAGTCTAACCTTGCAATGAAAGAGACATCGCGCAATTGCTAGTCTAATTCATAAAGCGATCATCAAGATCAACGAGAAGTGTCAATTACACTAAGCTAGTAAATATAGAAGTTTAGCTTCATGTCCCATAACCACTTGCTTAACTTAAATATTTACGAACAAACTGTAAATCTTCACTAATAAAATTGTCACAAGAGGTTCAATCGAACAAGTCCAAGAATTAACCGACGAAGTGAACGCAAGCGTTTCATACCACTTGTTTTACTAAGTCGTTTAATTAGATTTCTCATCCGAGTGAGGTAAAGGCTTGTATATACTAATAGATTGGAAAACGGTTTAAGAAAAGAGCTTTGTTATTAAAAATAGAGTTGAAATTGTTTGTTAAAAGAGTTTTGATATTTACTACTAGTATTGAAACCTTTATATTATAAAGTGACAAAACACATAAGCAAGTGTAGAAACAATCAGTCACAAAGATCGCATACGGAGATGCGAATAAAATCCAAGGAAATCAGCTCAATGTTTTTCAGATAAGATCCCCTACGGAGGGGGGGTCCGGGGGGGTGGCAACCCCCCAAGGTGGGGGTGCGGGGGCAACGCCACCGCTTACGGGGTTCGACCTGCCCGGTCAGGTCGCGGGGGTACAGGGGGCAGCGCCCCCGGCGGGGTGCGGGGCAGCGCCCCGACCAAAACGGTACGACCTAGTGAAGACAAAATAAGGTCTAACGACCTAAAGGGATAGGGTCGAGCGACCTAAAGGTGTTCGCGACCTAACGATGACTCGCGACTTAAGGAAGAGGGGGTGAGCGACCTATGGTCATAAACGAGACCGAGCGACCTAAGGGAATAAGGGCCGAGCGACCTAGCATTCGAACGACCTAAAAGAGGCGTGGCCTAAAGGAGACGCGACCTAAAAGAGGCGCGACCTAAAGGAGACGCGACCTAAAAGAACATAAGGTCAAACGACCTAACTGTATTGGGTCACGCGACCTAAAGAGAGGCGGTCTAGCGACCTAGAGTGCACACGTCCAAAAGTGGGAACGACCTATCGAGGTAAGGTCCAACGACCTACGACCTAAACAAATAGGCCAAGCGACCTATAGGGTTAACGGTCTAACGACCTAACAGTTATGGGGTCACGCGACCTAACTAAGTACGCGACCTAGTGGGTAAGGGAGTCGAGCGACCTAACTGCATCCAGTGACGAGCGACCTAATGGAGTCAAGTAGCGAGCGACTTAACTAGTTAACGACTCAAGGGGGTCAACGACCTAAAGGTCCAACGACCTAAACCCAAACACACGAAAAGTGGCCAGAACGACCTATGGGTTAACTCACATGCGACCTATGACCTAAGGCCCATGCGACCTACGACCTAACTCCGATACGAGCTAATAAGGCCAGAACGACCTAGGAGCAGAAAATCCACCAAAACGCTAAAAATCGGAGTTTTTCGCCAACCCAATCCAAACCAAATGCAAATATACATGCAAACACGATAGGGATTCATTCCCAACAATCCAATATTGATATAGACTAGATTTGTGAGATAAAACTCTCACCTTTGCACTAAAGTTTATGAAGATGAAGCTTGAAAGCAAGGAGAAGCAATCCAAAGCTTGAATCCAATATCTTCTACTTGAATTTGGAGTTGAATGTTGGATTTGCAATTGAATTTGTGCTTGGAGTTTTAATTTCCCATTCCCTCCACCATTAATGCCAAAGCTTGATTAGTTAAGAAATTTATGAAGAGTGAGGAGAAGAGGGTTGGAACTTGGGCTTAATAGGCTAAACTAACCCAAAGTCCAAAGCGGGAAAAGTTAGTGAAATTTCACTAACTCCAAACCTATCGATGTTTATACTTAAAAAGTTGTAAACGACATTTCGAACTCAATGGAAGTGGTCTCGAGTCCTAATTTGACCGTTTGCAAAAAGTAGCTTTTCGGACCAAAATCCGATTAACGAGTTAATATTTAAATAAAATATTTAAATACAAACTCGATAAATATGCGGGTTGTTACATTTGTAATCCTACTTTTATGTTATATTTATGTTAAATATATAGAAGCTCATGTTTATAACTATATTTATAAGTATTTATATTTATATAGAAGCTCATGTTAAATATTTATGTAACAGCCCAAATTTTTAACAAGTATTTTTCACTTGTATTTTTAAAACTTTAGGGTTTATTATATAAAAATCTAAATTTTAAAGTGATTATAAAAAAAAACAATTGACCAAATTTTTAATTAAATAATAAGATCTCTGAAATTTTGACGTGGTTAAGAATTAACTTTAATTGGAAATTTGGGTTTTTTGTCAAAGATGGTAAATAACTTAATTTCTAGCAAAATCAAGTTTTGATTAAGAAATAAGATTTGAAAAAAATTTAGTGTATAAATAAACTATTTAATTATGCGTTTAAAATTCGTGTTATTGATGGAATATTTTTAACGTATATTTACTACATAAGTGAACGCGTAAATTTAAAAAGCGTCACTTTTATTATGAAACTGGGCGCGTGTTTTGCATCGGTTTTTCACGCGTCTAAATTTATTACCTTGGATATAAAAAATCAAATAATTCAGTATACATGCATTTTAAGTAGGAAAGGAATATATTTTCTTTCCATTGACTCACATATTTAATAAATAAAACCTATTAATTTTTCAATAACATTCAAATCAAATATTCTTTTTTCGTTTCTTTACTCTAAGAATCAACACTTTTCTTTGTTCAATTTTATAAACGTTCGGCAATTTTCTATTTTTCTGGACTGTTAAAACAACACAATAATTTTTACCTTAGCTATAAAATGGATTATCTACCTTTTAAAGTAAAGTAATATTTTGAATAATACATTCCTTTGTCAATGGTAAATAGATCAGAAGAAAAAAATTTAAACAAATTTTATTCCATTTAAGTAGTAAATTTAAATATTTTTTTAAGTGTATAAATGAACTGGGTAATTACGCGATTAAAGGGCGCGTAAATTGAGGGAATAAATACTGTATATATATAAGAAAACGTATAGGATTTTAATCTGTTATTTCGGTATATTTTGGGCATAAAATATTATGGCTATGGTACACATTCTTAAAAATATGACCTTAGTGTAAATGAGTAAATTTATCAGTGGCATGTGTTTTTAGAGGGAAGGAATTGTCTAGCGTTCAAATCAAGTATGTTGCCTCTAATTCAATGCTTTGCTTTAAGAAGTTGATTTCCATAGATTTTTGCCATTCAAAAAAATTTATTTCTTGCATTTTTTCGAAACACAATTTTCTCCTAAATCTCAGTCATGCGCAGTATCCATTCTCCTATCTCCTTGCCTATTTCATATGCGTTTTTCTCTTTACCCATATTTCTTACGTTATTTTTCTCTTTCCAGTAAAATTTAATTCCCAATTTATATATATTTTAATTTGATCAAATCATTTCCAAAATGCTAAAGTATAAATGAAAGTTTCACTTTGTTTAAGGATAACTCTAAATGGGAATTTTAATAAAAAAAAAAATTGGATTATATATTTGCTTTAAAAATTTGTAATATTTGGTCTAGTAAAACTTTGCTGATAAAGTATAAATCTAAAGTATAAATCTTTGTCTAGTAAAACTTTGCCGTTTCCTTATAAATCAATGCTGATTATAAAAATTTCAAATCCATGTATACTTCATTTGGTTAATAGGTATATAATCTGTGATTTCCTTTTACCATTCTCAGCAATAAATTCTTGCTGTTTCTCCACCCCAGTAACATTTACTTCTTATTTAAAGCAAGAGCAAATATTTCCTAGATATTTTGTTTTTCCTCTTCCTAAATTCGTGCACATAAGAATGCATTTACAAAATAAAACGCTTGCCACTGGAAACGTTTGCAATCAATGAAAGAAATTTATTTCCTCACCTGTAGAACGAGATTTCTGAAAAATCAAAGGAAAATCATGCAGCTTCCTTCTTTTACACGTTCAAATCAAAATTTTATCTTTGCCAAAAATTTATCAACGCATTCAATCTCTGTTTAAATTTGTCATGAAATCTTTGCCAAAACTTTACCGTTTCTTCTTTTTAATAAACGTAATTATTTCCAAAATTTTTAAAGGAGAAAAGAAACACATACAAATGTTGCCTAATATTCCTGTCTGTTTCTTTGTGTAAATCCAAGCCACCGTGCAGTTAATTTAAAAATTTATTTCTTCCTAATTTTGTTCACCTTAAATCACGCAAATATCCTTTGAGAAGAAATCAAAAAGAATGTGCATTTTAGCTTCGAAATTTATCCTACCTTACCATTTATCTACACTTAATTCACGGAAAAATAAAAATCTCCTCTGGAAAAATCAATAACCCCTGCATATATTTGTTCCCTGATCTCATTCACTATTTCCTTGCATACAAAGCAACCCAATATTCTCCTATAAATTCAAACCTCACATAATTTTTCATTTCATCTCAGCTTCTTCTCGCATGCAGCATCAGGTATGGCCTATGTTTATATTTTTCCTTCTCTCTTCTTTGCTTTCTTCTTCTTTATTTCCATTTTTTCTCTTTTTTTGTTCACGCAAAGGCTTAAAACTCCACCACCTTAGGCTATGACTCCTCCTTCACCACTATATCCCTGCCCTCCTCCTTTACCACTGATGTCAGCCTCTCCTCCAAATAAAATTGCACGAAAATTTTTCATAAACTGATAACTAAGGTTTTATGTCATCTAGCCATCCTTCAAGATTTTCAGTAGTGAATTTGACCAATTTAATTTAGAAATAAAATTTAAACTTTACCCAAAATATAATAGAGTAGAATAAAAAAAATATGAATGGAGGAGAAAGGATGCGTGTGGGTCATAAGTGTCCAAACTAGGTTGCAACAGTAGTTAGAGAAGGAAAATAATTAATAATAATAATTGAATAAGCAAATGTAAGAATCGGTTGTAGGAGGGTTTTTGTACTAGTGAAGAAGTGTTCATATAATTAGTATTGTGAGTGTATATGTATTATCAACGTTATGCGCATAAAATTCTTTTATGATGCCGAGAATTAGTTTTAAATTATTAGTGTTTCCGCCACTTGTAGAAATAAAAAGGGGTGAAAGTAAGTAACGGGCAAATTTTTGAACCGAGCTTTGAGAACGTAGTCTAACCGTGTGGTGGAGTAGTCGAGCCTATGGGGCGAATTTATTTCCATTCGTTCCCTTTTGTTTTGAGAATTTCGGGTTAAAAATTGTCTTAGTTTTGATTCGTTCCCTTTTCAAAATATAAATCTGGTCGCAGCCTCTGCATCAGTTTGATCGTGCTTCTGTGCGTTTTCTTTTTTCCAAGTGTTACTATCATTGGAAATCAAACTGTCTGCAGCATTCAGGTGAGTATTTCTCATCAGACAAACACACCTATATATCTGTGAATTTATCACAAGTGTAATTGTAAACTTTTATTTAAATTTTATCTGCCTGTGATATAAGCGTATGATGTTAAACCCCATTATTAATTGACACATCATCAGTTGTTTATTTATTTTATATTATTGCAGTTATACTATTTAATGCTTATTTACTGTTAAATCATCACTGCAAGTTCCCTGTAAATTTGAGATCGTTATAGGCTGAAGTGATAGGCCTATACGATAATTATTTATTCATTTATTTATTTAATTGTTTAATTTTAAATATTTAACTTGGGATTGCGGGTTTGAAATGATAGAACCCGGGGTTTTTGTAAATTGCGGATTGAAATGATAAATATCCGTATAACTTGACCTAGGCTAGAAAACTATATACAGACCCGTGGTTTATATAATATTTTTATGAAATGTTTTAAAAAAATATTTTTAAATAGAAAGTTTAGAATTTTCTGGTTTAAATGTATTTAAAGGATTTTTTTAATTTATTTATAATGATTTTTGAATGAGTCAAATGTTAAATAAATGAATGTTTATGTAAAATTTTGGAGTATAACTTATTTTGGAAAATTCTGAATTTTTGTGAAAAGTGAGATTTTAGTTAAGTAAAATAACTGATATTAAGTTTTATTTTGGGAATTTAAAACTTAATGGTTAAGTTAATAAATTACAGCACTTAAATGCTGTCTTTTGTAAATAGACTGTTTTAACCTATAACTTTAGGTAGCATTTTATAAGTGCTACGGAAACTGAATTTTGATTGTTTTAATAAAATTTATGGAAATAATCTTTGGAAAAAGGGCTTAAATTTTGGAATACAATATGAATAAATAAGAATAAGGAATTAACTTTAAATGGTTTTAAATGGAAGAATTTAACTTTTAAATGTGAGTTGAAAGGCAATTAATTCCTAAATAAATTGAATAGATTTAAATGGTATTTTATATTAAATGAAACGACTGATGTTTAAATAAATGATGTTTGAAAGGATATTATGATATTGAAATGTATTTGAAATTTATTTTGATTTTTAAAGAATAAATACCATTTTTTTTAAAAGTTGTAACCACGGGTTATAATAACGTTTGGTTGTTAAAGAGACCGGGATCGGATATCTAGCATACCCTCTGTCGATACCGAAAACCACTTTGACAACCGTGTATGCGGTGGACATTCCAGAATGAAGTAGGATGGTGGTGACGTTTTCTTGAGGTAAATACGTGGACCCGACTCCCGTGAGTTGGCATAAGGTGGCTAAAACAGGAGCGATTGACGGATTAATGAGGTAGCACCTCTGATCGGACGCACTTCTTCGTATGCCATTCTATTTCTTTTGTTATTGTTTGGTGCGCACCTTTGATTCGGGAGTGTTGTTCGAGGTGGGCGGTAGCTGCGCGCTACGCGTTTCCATCGGTCCAGATGCGTAATTGGTATATCTACCCTGGCATTGCCTAGTTGTGCCGTGTCACCTACCATAGCGAGCCTTATATGATTTTGATTTTGTACCATACCTATGGAGTGCCCTCTAACGACGCCTATTCCGGGGGAGATTACGGTACTGTATAGGCTATGGGAATATATTACGTGTTAAGGTGGAAAATGTAAAGCCTTAACGCTATTTAAAAGTAAGTTTATTTTACTAATAGACATTATTATAATAGCGAATATTACTACATAGTAAATAGTTTAACGGATCCTTTGAGGATGAGCGGTCCCAAGCATCCTTTAAGTTACTGGCTCTATATTACAGTACACTAGAATTAGCATACACTATATAAGTATGTATGTCCTGACTCGAGTGTTTATGTTTTATTTTACGCTCGGGTCAGCCTGAGTTGCAGTTCAGTTTTCATCCCGGAGCTAGGATTTCTGTAGATCACTTTCAAGCTGCTGGCAAACTTCCCTTCCAGTTCTTTGTCTAAATTTATGAAATCAAGACTAGTGGACATTTGGATTGTTCTACTGATGATTTAAAATTATATTTGGATTAAAGACTATAATTTTTATTTGATTGAGACTATTTATAGTGGCTTCATGAACCACTTAGTATTTTTAAATTCCGCTGCGAGTATTCTGATTCTGTGTCTGTGATTCTGTGATTAATTATTTACTGTATATTTTGAGATTTGCCAAATTTTATTTACAACGCGGTATTTTGAACAATTCAAGTCCGGCATGTGCGGATGCGAATGGTTGAAAATATCGGGTCGTTACATTTGATATCAGAGCTTTGGCTCTAGGCAAAACTTAGAATGTATGGTAAATTTGATTTACAGAATCACTTTCATTCGAGCTTGAATCTCTTCCTTTTGATTCGATTTCCATTGAATTTTGGAACGTTCCCTGCGGTTCCCAAGTTCATTCATGTCCCTCACTATTCATCTTCTTTTGATTTTTGGAGTATCCCATAACTCCATTTCGGATTATCTTTATAGTGAATTGGCGGTCTCGCCAATATTCTAATAAAGGGGTGAAACTCCTTTACAATTAGCATTGATTCACCAGAGATTTATATTTAACCTCGGTTTAGATGCTAGTATCTTTGGTTATTCCGAACTCTATCTCTTCGGATCGAATGGTAAATCTACATTCGATCTGACTCTTTAAGTCACGGTTGACCAGGTTAAGGTTGCCCGCGATTTATATAAACTTATCTAGTTCCTTATTCTGTTATTTAATCATTGGATCTTCTGATTCCAATTTATCTTTAAATCAAAATTCTCTTTGATTTGAATCCATCAAATTTGAATCTCTATCCTTGTTTGAAAAATTTATTCCTATATTTGGGAAAAATCTAATATTATATATAAGTATAATTTTCAGAATTTTATAATTAATTTAACTAGTTGTCAAGAGATAATAGTTTTGATTTTATTTATGGTTTTATAGACCATGTGTTTTGTCTAATATAAATAATTGAATACAAACAAATGGTTATAAATTAATTTGGAAACAGAAATGAATTTAAAACCAGAACTTGAGAATTCAATTTTCGATGGTTTCAAACCTTGTGTTAAAATTTTAAAGGGAGATATTATTTAAATTATTTTCGAATAAAAATTTGTTTCCAAAGAATTTTAAAGGTTTAAAAATCAGTGCTCTCCTCCTTGTCGCTAGGAAATAATTTCGGTGATGACAGCAACATCATCGACATTCATTTTCGAGTTTCGAAGTGAAAAGACCATTCTGTAGTCTTGCTACAGTGTTACCTTGAGAATTTAATTGATTTGAATCTCTAAAATATGACTTGATTTATAATATATAGATATATGATTTAAATTTGATTTGACATATTATGTACATATATTTATTTGGGTTGAAGGGAATTAGAAATTTAATTCTTAAATTTTATCTTGAGGAATAAAAAGAAAAAAAAAATTTTGAATAAATAATTCCAACTTGAGATAATTGAATTTGAAAGTTTTATTTGTATAATAATCAGTTTCATTTCAATATAACTTACTTTGATTTTCAGAAGTTAACAATGTAATTGGATAATATACAATATAAAAAGATTTATAAATAAAATTTGAGTGGTTATAATAAATGTTATACACTTAAATTCTAGTTATAAAAAGATTAACAGAGGTAAATAAAATAAAAGGGTAATGGAAAATTTTCGATATAAAATGATGTTAAGGAACTAAGAATAAATTTAAACAGTTGTAATAAGTATAAACATATTTGACATAGATGAGAAAAATATATTGAGAGAAATAAATTTAATATAGAAGAAACTAAATGGGGAATTTAGTTTATTTTGGGAAATGGTAAATTTACTTTAACAATTAAGTTAAATTACCATTTCAATTTTGGATTAAAATTAAACATTTTAAATTAGAATGTTATAATACCTTGTCTAAAATTTGGATAAAAAAAATGATTTTTTAAGTGTAGGGATATTATACAAGTAAATACGTAAATAAATAAATTTTAAAATTTTAAGTATAAATAGATGAAATCAATGATTAATTTAAAATTGAATTTTAATTGTTTAGATTAATGATTCTAATTTAAGTTTCAATTTAGTTTTCTTTCAGCTTGTTTCTATTCCCCTACCTTCTTCCTTTTCGAGGACGAAAAGTTCTGAGTGGGGGAGAGTGTAACAGCCCAAATTTTTAACAAGTATTTTTCACTTGTATTTTTAAAACTTTGGGGTTTATTATATAAAAATCTAAATTTTAAAGTGATTATAAAAAAAAAACAATTGACCAAATTTTTAATTAAATAATAAGATCTCTGAAATTTTGACGTGGTTAAGAATTAACTTTAATTGGAAATTTGGGTTTTTTGTCAAAGATGGCAAATAACTTAATTTCTAGCAAAATCAAGTTTTGATTAAGAAATAAGATTTGAAAAAAATTTAGTGTATGAATAAACTATTTAATTATGCGTTTAAAATGAGTGTTATTGATGGAATATTTTTAACGTATATTTACTACATAAGAGAACGCGGAAATTTAAAAAGCGTCACTTTTATTATGAAACTGGGCGCGTGTTTTGCATCGGTTTTTCACACGTCTAAATTTATTACCTTGGATATAAATAATCAAATAAATCAGTATACATGCATTTTAAGTGGGAAAGGAATAAATTTTCTTTCCGTTGACTCCACATATTTAATAAATAAAACCTATTGATTTTTCAATAACGTTCAAATCAAATATTCTTTTCTGTTTCTTTACTCTAAGAATCAACACTTTTCTTTGTTCAATTTTATAAACGTTCGCCAATTTTTTATTTTTCTGGACTGTTAAAACAACACAATAATTTTTACCTTAGCTATAAAATGGATTATCTACCTTTTAAAGTTATGTAATATTTTGAATAATACATTTCTTTGTCAATGGTAAATAGATCAGAAGAAAAAAAGGTAAACAAATTTTATTCCATTAAAGTAGTAAATTTTAATTTTTTTTTTAGTGTATAAATGAACTGGGTAATTATGCGTTTAAAAGGCGCGTAAATTGAGGCAATAAACACCGTATATATATATATATATATATATATATATATATATATATATAAGAAAACGTATAGAGTTTTAATCTGTTATTTCGGTATATTTTGGGCATAAAATATTATGGCTATGGTACACATTCTTAAAAATATGACCTTAGTGTAAATGAGTAAATTTATCAGTGGCATGTGTTTTTAGAGGGAAGGAATTGTCTAGCGTTCAAATCAAGTATGTTGCCTCTAATTCAATGTATTGCTTTAAAAAGTTGATTTCCATAGATTTTTGCCATTCAAAAAAATTTGTTTCTTGCATTTTTTCAAAACACAATTTTCTCCTAAATCTCAGTCATGCGCAGTATCCATTCTCCTATCTGCTTGCCTATTTCATATGCGTTTTTCTCTTTACCCATATTTCTTACGTTATTTTTCTCTTTCCAGTAAAATTTAATTCCCAATTTATATATATATTTTAATTTGATCAAATCATTTCCAAAATGCTAAAGAATAAATGAAAGTTTCACTTTGTTTAAGGATAACTCTAAATGGGAATTTTAATAAAAAAAAAATTGGATTATATACTTGCTTTAAAAATTTGTAATATTTGGTCCATTTGGATAATAAATCGCCTTTTTATGGTAATAAGAATCAGAGAGAGATGTAACCAAAGTTTTATCTTTTTAATTTAGTAATAAATGTTAAGAATTTATAGCATATTACTAAACTGATAATTTCGCATTTAAGAGGGTACGATATTTAATGGTATAAATAACGTATATAGGAAAACGTATTGATAATAAAAACCAGCGCATTCAATTTGCTTTAAATTTGGTATAAATCTTTGTCTAGTAAAACTTTGCCGTTTCCTTATAAATCAATGCTGATTATAAAAATTTCAAATCCATGTACAACTTCATTTGGTTAATAGGTATATAATCTGTGATTTCCTTTTACCATTCTCAGCAATAAATTCTTGTTGTTTCTCCACCCCAATCACATTTACTTCTTATTTAAAGCAAGAGAAAATATTTCCTAGATATTTTGTTTTTCCTCTTTCTAAATTCGTGCACGTAAGAATGCATTTACAAAATAAAACGCTTGCCACTGGAAACGTTTGCAATCAATGAAAGAAATTTATTTCCTCACCTGTAGAACGAGATTTCTGAAAAATCAAAGGAAAATCATGCAGCTTCCTTCTTTTACACGTTCAAATCAAAATTTTATCTTTGCCAAAAATTTATCAACGCATTCAATATCTGTTTAAATTTGTCATAAAATCTTTGCCAAAACTTTACCGTTTCTTCTTTTTAATAAACGTAATTATTTCCAAAATTTTTAAAGGAGAAAAGAAACACATACAAATGTTGCCTAATATTCCTGTCTGTTTCTTTGTGTAAATCCAAGCCACCGTGCAGTTAATTTAAAAATTTATTTCCTTCCTAATTTTGTTCACCTTAAATCACGCAAATATCCTTTGAGAAGAAATAAAAAAGAATGTGCATTTTAGCTTCGAAATTTATCCTACCTTACCATTTATCTACACTTAATTCACGGAAAAATAAAAATCTCCTCTGGAAAAATCAATAACCCCTGCATATATTTGTTCCCTGATCTCATTCACCATTTCCTTGCATACAAAGCAACCCAATATTCTCCTATAAATTCAAACCTCACATAATTTTTCATTTCATCTCAGCTCCTTCTCGCATGCAGCATCAGGTATGGCCTATGTTTATATTTTTCCTTCTCTCTTCTTTGCTATCTTCTTCTTTATTTCCATTTTTTTCTCTTTTTTTGTTCACGCAAAGGCTTAAACTCCACCACCTTAGGCTATGACTCCTCCTTCACCACTATATCCCTGCCCTCCTCCTTTACCACTGATGTCAGCCTCTCCTCCAAATAAAATTGCACGAAAATTTTTCATAAACTGATAACTAAGGTTTTATGTCATCTAGCCATCCTTCAAGATTTTCAGTAGTGAATTTGACCAATTTATTTTAGAAATAAAATTTAAACTTTACCCAAAATATAATAGAGTAGAATAAAAAAAATATGAATGGAGGAGAAAGGATGCGTGTGGGTCATAAGCGTCCAAACTAGGTTGCAACAGTAGTTAGAGAAGGAAAATAATTAATAATAATAATTGAATAAGCAAATGTAAGAATCGGGCAAATTTTCCGCCACTTGTAGAAATAAAAAGGGGTGAAAGTAAGTAACGGGCAAATTTTTGAACCGAGCTTTGAGAACGTAGTCTAACCGTGTGGTGGAGTAGTCGAGCCTATGGGGCGAATTTATTTCCATTCGTCCCCTTTTGTTTTGAGAATTTCGGGTTAAATATTTTCTTAGTTTTGATTCGTTCCCTTTTCAAAATATAAATCTGGTCGCAGCCTCTGCATCAGTTTGATCGTGCTTCTCACCAGACAAACATACCTATATATCTGTGAATTTATCACAAGTGTAATTGTAAACTTTTATTTAAATTTTATCTGCCTGTGATATAAGCGTATGATGTTAAACCCCATTATTAATTGACACATCATCAGTTGTTTTTTTATTTTATATTATTGCAGTTATACTATTTAATGCTTATTTACTGTTAAATCATCGCTACAAGTTTCCTGTAAATTTGAGATCGTTATAGGCTGAAGTGATAGGCCTGTACGATAATTATTTATTCATTTATTTATTTAATTGTTTAATTTTAAATATTTAACTTGGGATTGTGGGTTTGAAATGATAAAACCCGGGGTTTTTGTAAATTGCGGATTGAAATGATATATATCCGTATCACTTAACCTAGGCTAGAAAACTATATACAAACCCATGGTTTATATAATATTTTTATGAAATGTTTAAAAAAAATATTTTTAAATAGAAAGTTTATAATTTTCTGGTTTAAATGTATTTAAAGGATTTTTTTATTTATTTATAATGATTTTTGAATGAGTCAAATGTTAAATAAATGAATGTTTATGTAAAATTTTGGAGTATAACTTATTTTGGAATTCTGAATTTTTGTTAAAAGTGAGATTTTGGTTAAGTAAAATAACTGATATTAAGTTTTATTTTGTGAGTTTAAAACTTAATGGTTAAGTTAATAAATTACAGCACTTAAATGCTGTCTTTTGTAAATAGACTGTTTTAACCTATAACTTTAGGTAGCATTTTATAAGTGCTACGGAAACTGAATTTTGATTGTTTTAATAAAATTTATGGAAATAATCTTTGGAAAAAGGGCTTAAATTTGGAATATAATATGAATAAATAAGAATAAGGAATTGACTTTAAATGGTTTTAAATGGAAGAATTTAACTTTTAAATGTGAGTTGAAGGGCAATTAATTCCTTAATAAATTGAATATATTTAAATGGTATTTTATATTAAATGAAATGACTGATGTTTAAATAAATGATGTTTGAAAGGATATTATGATATTGAAATGTATTTGAAATTTATTTTGATTTTTAAAGTATAAATACCATTTGTTTTTTAAAAAGTTGTAACCACGGGTTATAATAACGTTTGGTTGTTAAAGAGACCGGGATCGGATATCTGGCATACTCTCTGTCGATACCGAAAACCACTTTGACAACCGTGTACGCGGTGGAGATTCCAGAATGAAGTAGGATGGTGGTGACGTTTGCTTGAGGTAAATACGTGGATCCGACTCCCGTGAGTTGGCATAAGGTGGCTAAAACAGGAGCGATTGACGGATTAATGAGGTAGCACCTATGATCGGACGCACTTCTTCGTATGCCATTCTATTGCTTTTGTGATTGTTTGGTACGCACCTTTGATTTGGGAGTGTTGTTCGAGGTGGGCGGCAGCTGCGCGCTACGCGTTTCCATCGGTCCGGATGCGTAATTGGTATATCTACCCTGGCATTGCCTAGTTGTGTCGTGTCACCTACCATAGCGAGCCTTATACGATTTTGGTTTTGTACCATACCTATGGAGTGCCCTCTAACGACGCCCATTCCGGGGGAGATTACGGTACTGTATAGACTATGGGAATATATTACGTGTTAAGGTGGAAAATGTAAAGCCTTAACGCTATATAAAAGTAAGTTTATTTTACTAATAGACATTATTATAATAGCGAATATTACTACATAGTAAATAGTTTAACGGATCCTTAGAGGATGGGCGGTCCCAAGCATCCTTTAAGTTACTTGCTCTATATTACAGTACATTTGAATTAGCTTACACTATATAAGTATGTATGTCCTGACTCGAGTGTTTATGTTTTATTTTACGCTCGGGTCAGCCTGAGTTGCAATTCAGTTTTCATCCCGGGGCTAGGATTTCTGTAGATCACTTTCAAGCTGCTGGCAAACTTCCCTTCCTGTTCTTTATCTAAATTTATGAAATCAAGACTAGTGGACATTTGGATTGTTCTACTGATGATTTAAGACTATATTTGGATTAAAGACTATGTAATTTTTATTTGATTGAGACTATTTATAGTGGCTTCATAAACCACTTAGTATTTTTAAATTCCGCTGCGAGTATTCTGATTCTGTGTCTGTGATTCTGTGATTAATTATTTACTGTATATTTTGAGATTTGCCAAATTTTATTTACAACGCGGTATTTTGAACAATTCAAGTCCGACATGTGCGCGAATGGTTGAAAATATCGGGTCGTTACAATTTATAGCTTATTTTATTTTAGTTATAAAAGCTATTGTTAGAAACATTGCTTGGCCTTATTTTTATTCAAAGCTTAATTTTTTCCAATATTTAATTTGTAATGTATTTGCACTAATGTATTTCATATTTATATTTAATATGAATAAAATTGTATTATTGTACTTATTTTTATTAACTACATTCTTATATCTGATATTAAATTCCATTCATACAAAACTTTTAATTTAATTAAATAAAACAGATTTAATTTTTGAATATTGTTAAAAGAGTCTAGTTTACATTTTGAAATTATAAATTCCTTTATAATACATATACAACTAATAATATCCAAAATATTATTTATTTATAAATGACAATATTATATTTTATTTAAATTTGATCAAAACTTATGATAATAATAGGGTCAAAATTCCGGGATGTCACAAGTGGAGTTTGAGGATGACAGACCGTTGGATTCTTGGATTGAATCTGAAGCCACCACGTCACAGGATCGTTTGGAGCCATCAGGTGCATCAACGTATGGCTCAGATCGCATAAAAATCAATTTTACTTGGCTCGGTTCATACGTGGACGAAATTACTTCTAGGTAGCAACGCGGGTCAACCTTAGGGTCGACTTGTGCTTCCTTCGGGTCGACCTATCGGTTGACCTGGGGAGTTCTGGGTCGGCCTATTGGTTGACCAATATACATTTTATTTATTTATTTTTTTCTATATTTGATTATTTCCTGCTTTTTTGTTTCTCTCATGACTTCTTCGTATTGACTCGGATTTTGACAAGTTATGTATATGGGAATTGATCAAAAAATTGCCACGGACACAATTGTACAAGTATCGAGGCCATATTTCGACAATTCCAAAAAAAAAAAATTCACTATTCATCATTATTTGATTGTTTTAATTATCGAAAAATGCGGGGTGTTAAATTCTCCCACCCTTTAGAAAATTTCATCCCCGAAATTCAATAAGGTTAAAGTTATGTAATTCCTCGCATCAATCATATCCATTTTGTGTACATCCAATTTTGCGTCCATCTGTGCACTTGTGCAAAGTGTCATTCAATATTAGATATATGTATGAACATGAATTTCTATGCGGTACCTCTTATATGAATGCATTTCTTCTTTAAAATATTATTTTAAAGCATGATGCACGCATCCTAAATACACATGCAATTTCTATATGGATGCAATCTTTTTGAAAATTCAAAATGTTTTTCACCCAATTTTTCCCACACTCCTGCTGAATATGGGCATAGTTCAACGAAACTTTTATCCAAATCCTACCACACAACTTTCAATTTTTGAATATCGGAAAAAAAAATCTAATTTTCCAAATTTGATTTCTTATGTCAAAAAGAAAGTAGAAAATGGAAAATTTTCATATTTTTCCATTTTACTTTTGCGGACCTCTTTCACCGTACCTGGAATCTATAAAAAAAATCACTATTTGCTTTCCCAAGCACAGTCTACATAAGAAAATTTCTCTTTTTAAAATTTCTTTCCTTTTCCTGTTAACGTTTTTTTGTCGCTTCCTTTAAATTTGTTATTTTCCTTTTTAGTTATTCTTTTGTCTAAATTTACTTATATTTTAATATTTAAGTCTTATCTCCTTATTCTCTTTTTGCGGATGTCATAAGAATATAGAGAAAAAGCATCATTACTGATTTACTAAAATACAAACTAATAACTTACATAAGAGTACAATTTTTTAACTAGAACGAAAACAAGTTCTACTAAAAAGATATACTAGATAGGTAGGTACAGTAGCTAAACACAGCTATTAACTACGGCTAGGAGGCCTGGGACCGTGTTTTCCCTAACATAAGAAGGTCTTAATCAAAGAATCTAGACAACTAAAGCGCTCCTCCTGCCGTCTGGTGCTCGCCACTATCTCACTCTATGTCCTAACTCTCCCCTATTGTCCCTAGAGAAGCTCAGCGTGCTCTCTGGCAAGCTTCTCTTGCCTCACGGCCATGACCCTCATCTGCTCGTCATAATCCATCGGTGGAGGGGTTTGGGAGGTCCTCCTCCTCTCCCCAGGATCCTTGTCCCTAGTTACTATACATAGCTAGCCCAGGCGGCAAGTGGGCCAATACGACTCTGTATGTCCAACGCCGCCTCCAAACGGTGGCGAAGGAAAGGTCTGCTGCCATTGGAAATGCTGCGGTGCCTAATGGTGTAGCGAGGCTATGGCTTGGCTTCAAGCTCCTGCTCCTCCTATGGATCCTGTATCTGTGCCAACTCTATACCCATCCTCCTTAGGGTGGAGGAATCAATCATAGGGTGGATATGCTCAATATAAGCCCTCTATCCATCTCCACTCTAGCCCACCTAAAGACCTATGTCCAAAAATGACTAAAGATCATAGAAGATCGACGCCCTCTCGCAGCTATCACATACTATGCCATGATCGCCTTAGCCTAGTTCACCTGTAAGCCTTCAAATATGGCTTAGGTGGCCTGCCTCACCATGGGATAGATTTGGTCGTAGCTCGCTGTCTTGGGAAAGAGGTTACACTGTGGAATACATATAACCAATCTAGTTACTGGGCGTAACTGTGCAGCGTGCCAACCAGGTTCTAGGGGTCTACAATGATCTGATGTAAGATGGCATAGTCTGTCATTTCAATATGGTTTACATCCAGACCAAGTTCACTAATCTCCAAAATATCAGCAAACTGTGTCTCAGTAAATGCTATCCCTACTCCTTTGAACTCCAACTGGAAGGCCATCTCATCATCCCCGTCATTAGTATGTAAATTAGCGTCAAAAAGGCATACTAACCCGGGGTATGCTCTCCGTTCGAATATCTCATGATTCATAATCTTTCACAATTCGGTATCCAAAAAGAGCCGCTCTAATAGCGTGCCATGAAAATCAGAAAATCTCACTGCTCTTCCTTGCAAAAAAATGGTATGAAGCTATATTAGAGTAAGCCTGAACTATCCTTCTACCGCCTTGGCACCAGGCTATCTCTTGGGATGTAAGATGGGGAAAAAGGTGAACCAAAGATGGCCTTGGAGGCATGGTGAAAAATCTTTAGATCTGTGGAAAAAAAGTATGGATATGGGTAGATCTCGCGATACGCTTCAATTTGACGCTAACTACGAGTTGATTAGTGGAGTTATGAGTGGTGGACGTTGTTGGAGATGGTGGAATTCGGTTCGGTTTCTACTATTTTGGGAGCGAGGAGATGAAATAAGGAGGGCGAAGCCTTGTAAGCATTTATACACGTAAAAATGGGCAAAGGAGGTTGACCCACCTTTCCCTAGGTCGACCACCCAATCGACCAGGGTCGATCGGAATTTTTTTCTTCTTTTTTGCCTTCGCGTGGTGTCTGCCTCACCCGTTTCCTTCCTAAATAATCTAAGCCCAAACCAATCCCACTTATTCTCTGGTCATCTGAGTCGCGGTTACGACTTTGGCTAAATATTACCACTGCTCTCCACCCTCCAAGTGGAGCCTTGACGTCTCTTATACTTCAAATAAATCTTTATTAATATCCACAACCTTCCTCCAACCTCTTATATCGTCTAACCCCAAAATTTTCTTTTCCAAGTCCGTTTTTAATATTTTACCTCTAAAAAATATTTTAATATACTTATCTAAGTAATAAGTGTACTTACAAACCACTTTGTTTCTAAACTTAGAAATATCTTTAAAACATGTTTTCACTTAGGTCTAAATAGATCCTGCGTATAATACCATTACTAAAACCTAAAAAAATTTAGTTTTAGGTCGTTAATTAAAATATATATATATATATATATATCCTTTTTTTCAAACTGCAAACTCTCTATATATGTACTAATTTGAAACAATATCTTTTCTTTTCAAAAAATTAGTAATGGGGCTAGATTTAAAGTGGGGTTTTTAATTTCTTGATTCCCGTCTCTCAACTTTTTTCCATGTGTGGATTCTTTCTAAAGAACGAATTCCTCTTTCAGTCCAGGGTGTGTGTGTGTGTGTATTAAAAATACAAACAAGTCCACTCATTATCTTGCTAGGAATCCTAAACCTATGCTCTGAAACTAGATGTAACAACCTGAATTCCACCGGTGCGGATATTTCGCAAAAATGCTGGAATCCAAGCCCACTGAAGCCCAAGTCGGTTTTCGATTATACTGCAAATAGGCAAAGACAAATATAACAGAGCTCAGAAAAATATCTCACAACGAAACTGACTAAAATATAATAGTAAGTAAATACTCACCAAAATAATAACACTTTCTAAACAAGTGTCTCAAAGCTTGAAAGTCTCTACCATCTACCTAACCCGTAGGATGTTATGAGGAGGGGGTCAGAACTAAAGTTCTAGTGAATGGACAAATCATACACTTCTAAGTTTAATTCTACATATACCGTTTTACTTCCATTTTCTGTTATATAAGGTTTGTTGGGTTTATAACACTCTCCCCCATGCTAGAATCGTACCCACATACTCCCTAATAGATCAATACCTAATAACCAATATAAATGTAGCTATATGCCCAATGACCGTATCGGTCCAAGGTACTACCCTTAGTACCTTCCGTATCCTCCTCGAAAAGGTCTCCATCGATTCGCTGCTAGGGCATGCTGTGACTACATCTGTAAAGGTTTGCCTTGTAAGGCCTATAATACAAATGTTCCATCGTCTACTATGAAAACATAAACTGCGTCAGCACTAGCCTATACTAATGCTCGGACTTCCACAATGTACCACCCATTGTGTACATTGAGGACTATACGTAATCGTTCTGTCTGCTCCCTGAATCCTGCTAAACAAGGTCTACCTTGTACGAAACTCAGTCAGGGATTTTCTATATCTCTAAGGGCTACCTCGTTAGGCCTACAATATAGATATCCTACTTCGTCTATCGACTTTTCTAATCATGGCTATGGCCCCATGCAGCCACCCCTCAACTAATCGAACGACCTCTAAAAGCTAAGTGGTTGTGCCCTACTACAAACAATCTAAACATCTAATTTGATATGCCCCTCATTCAATGTCTCGATAGTGAAAGAATCATTGGCCTTTTTGTTTAACTCTAGTCTTTCCAGAACACGCTTCTTTGTTTGATGACGGCCTGATGTCCGCAAAAGACTTGCCTTCTAGGGACTGCTTCATTAAACCTACCTCAGTGGATCATCATAGAGTACCCTCACATCATGTTGAAGTTTCGTACTTCCTTCATCCTAATATATCTAAGTTGGACGTGCTCCTTCTGTGTTGAAATCTATGATGAACATCTTCATTAGGCTCTTCATCATTTGGGTTGTACCAAACGCATCTTACTATATTATTAGACCCCACGAATAATCTTTTACTATGAATTTAGTTTACTTTTCTTATTCTATTGGCTATTTATTTACCTAATCAGCATAAGCTTGTCCCAGTCCCATCCAACTATGGTGAGAAAATCAGTTCCTGACTGAAAGGGAATGCCGTTGGTATATGCCCTATTTCTATGTTTGCTTATTTAATGTAACACCCACATCCCTTAGTATACTTAGAAAGGCATACTAAGAGATGTGGTGCATTGTAGGTATAGCTAAAAACTTACAGAGATTAAGATTCCAAAGACCAAATAAATAAAACAGCGGAAACAAATAAAACAATAGCTTATTTAAAATCAAACTCCATAAATACTTCATCAAACTAAATATGTCTCAAAATAACAAATATCCATATCCAGTGAAAAACATTATCTCAGTTGTAACATCATAGTACATAAAATAACCGTCCTTCTCAAAGAAAAGTACCAGTACATCAAATGAAATAAAAACTGAAAAAGAAGAAGTAGAATACATGAAGAAAGTCTCTGTAGCTGAACCTCCAAGAAACTCTGAAATCTCCTATCCCTACCTCTGGTGGCCTATGGGGGGAAAAAGGGAAATGGAGTAGTGGGTTAGACTAAAAGTCTGATGAATGAAAGTAATTACTAGTATACTTAAGCAAGATAAAGATAATACACTTTGAAACGGTTCTAGTATAAAAAGAAACAAAGGAAAGATAAAGATGGGATAAAATACGGTTTAACCGTTTGCTTTTCTTAGGTAGTTCGATTATATTGTTTGCACCTTTCTTAGATAACTACTTCGATTAGGCTGAAACCCTAATCCTACTTTAATCAGGCTAAAGTCCTAATTCTACCTTTTGATCTACCTTCCATCTCTACTATGCCTACCGCAGACTAGACCTATTGGTCCCTACACAAAAGTTGCGGACTAGACCTTGTTATTTCCTGTGCAATAGATACGGACTAGACTATGTTAGTCCCTACGCAATAGACACCTACTACTGCGGACTAGACCTTGTTGGTCCTACCACAATAGATACCTACTTAGTGTTTGGAACTTAGTAGCGACTTATCAGCGAGCATTGAGGCTACATGCTCGACCACCATTAAGCTCGTGTTGTCTGTTGCTCCCTCCCGTTGACCTCTTATTTACCACCACTCCATCATAAGCATGCCCTTGCCTGACCTGCGTTATTGTGAGGCTACATGTGCCTGACTAAAAGGGAATGCTGTTGGTACGTGTCTTATCGAACAAACAAAATCTAGTTGCGACCCTCGTCCAAATCCCCATGAATTGAAATTCTATTTATTTACCTCTTATTAACATAATGTAAATATTTGAATAAGCCTCTATGTCTATAAAGGACTACCCCGTTGGTCCTACAATACCGATCTTCTATATCTGTAAAGGACTACACTATTGGGCATCCAATACAGATCTTTTATATCAGTAAAGGACTATATCGTCCAGCCTACAATACAGATCTTCTATAACAGTAAAGGATTACACTATTCGACCTACAATACAAATCTTCTATATCAGTAAAGGACTACCTTGTTGGGCCTACAATATTGATCTTCTATATCTTGCTTATTAACTTAATCCAAGAACTAAGTTATTAAAATAAGCCTCTTCAGTTATTTATGCTTTATTTGCTTGTTAACTTAATTTAAGTCTTAAAATAAGCCTTTCCTATTCTTTATACTTGATTATTGTCACTAATTATACCCTATGTGTCATAATTCTGCTTATTAACTTAACCCAAGATCAAAGTATAAAAATAAGCTACTTTTGCCACTTCTTTTATTTTCTCCTTTTAGTAATAATTACATGTTATAACTATGCTGGCAAACATCTTAAATTTGCCTATTTCAGTCTAATTCCAATTTTTTACAGCTCTTCTTATTTTACATCCCATTTTCTGTAAATTCAGCATTCTTATATTTTAGTCCATATTTGCGAATTATTCTTCAACTTATTCCATTCGCAAAAAAAGAAAATGACAATTACAGAAAAAATCCCAATCATAGAATATATGTAGATAAGACGTAAATAACAGTGATTAACTATAAATAATGGGAAGTTATAATTAACAGTAAATAATTGCAAATAACTGAAATAGAATGGCTAAATGAAAATAGACTGAAAAACAAATCTAAAATTTACTTAAAATAAACTAGAAATAAACTTGCTTAAAGGTTATCCCAAATTGTAGAAAAACTACAACTATTGGAAACCATATTACTTTAAATTACCTAATAATCAAAAATAACTACTTAAACACTCACATGTGGTCCTTAGTTCTTTCTTTTGGCCTTCTTGGATCCACTTGAAGGGTAAAAAATAATTTTATTAGAAAGATCTTCTCCTCGGAAAAATATTCCTTTTAGGGTTCGGTCTCAAGCAACGAACCCAAATGGAGAAAATCTGAACGAGAAAATAGCTAGGCCTAGGATCTTATTTATAGTGTCACTTGTGGATATCAGATCGTTGGATTTGGAGATTAAATTTGGTGCAACAATGATATAGTCTCGATAGGAACCTTCGGCTGAAAGCATGAACGCACGAGATGAAGTGAAAATAGCAAAATGGCGTGTTCGAATAAACTGGAAGAAGACATGCAAAAAAATGCATGCGGGTCGACCTACCTATCGACCCATCACTTGCTAAGGTCGACTTAGCTATGGTGAGGGTCGACCTACCCTATGTATATTTTTCTCTTATTTTATCTTTTCTTCATTAAATCATATCTACTACATACTAGCTTGGATATTGATGTTCAATATATGAAAATTGACCAGAAAATTACTACGGACACAATGGTGCAACTCCCATGGCTCAATTATGATTATTTCACAAACTTACTTTATCATTTAATTTATTCGTTAATTAATTACAATAGCTTAAATTTCGAGTTGTTACATTCTTCCCTCCTTAAGAGATTTTGTCCTCGAAATCTTTAAGGATAGAAGAATGAAATACATGTTTTCATCCTAGTTCTACAACTAACTACTCAACCATCATCCATTGCATCTATTGACCTTAAGTTTTTCTAATGCGATTTATGATAATTATGCAATTAGTGTAGTGTCAGTGTCCCTAAATAATGCAAAATATTAGGCGGTCTACTGATTCAGTCGATCTCCTTTTATGTAGTCACGTCTGTGCCATGTATCCAAATGAATGTAATTTCCCTAATGATAACTGATAGTTCTATATGCGTGCTAAAATCATCATCCAAATACAACCATCATGTGATAATCATCCATTTATAACAACTATCAAAAATAAAATGAAAATGCGTACACATCCATGTGCATATGCTCTAGTGTCCTATTTAGGCCAATCTCTAAGAGATAATAGTGCCTATTTTAGGTATATGCATCCATTAGCATCCACTAGCAACCACTTGCAACCACTAGTATCCATCATACATAACATGTTCTAATAACAGGTTTACATCAAATCCTACTATCCATAGGTTAAATCTTAAGTTCTACCCTCCGAATGGATAATAAAGGAAAGAACCTATTCAAAGCTAAAGATGGAAATAGGAAATTTTAAAACTTGCTATCGAATTGATGTAGATAAAAGTACGAATCTTCTCTTCAGCTTCCCATATAGCATCCGCAACATTATCTCCCCAATGCACCTTCACTAACGGGACTTCTTTATTCCTAAGCCTCTTGATCTCTTGTCCAATGATCTTTGCAGGAATACGATGAACCGGTGCTTCCCTTTCTACTTCCACTTCCTTCAATTGACTAGGCTCCACAATCTCTACTAAGTCATGCAAGCACTTTCTCAAGTGCAAAACATGAAAAACATCGTGTACTCCTGTGAGCCTCTCCGGTAACTTCAGTCGATACTCCATCTTTCTACTCTCTACAATGGGGAATGGTCCTACAAAGCTGGGGGCTAACTTCGCACTCAATCCAAACCTCACCACCTTCCTTAGCGGGGATGCTTTAATGAAAACTAAGTCTCCAACCTCAAACTCAATATATCTCCTTCGCTTGTCTGCATAATATTTTTGCCTATCTTGTGCTATCTTCATCCTCCATCCAATCAAATCCACCTTCTTTGAGCTCTCCCTGACCATGTCAAGACCAAGTAGCAACCTCTTCGTTGGCTCCACCCAGCATGAAGGTGACTTGTAAGGTCTCTCAAAAAGAGCTTCAAATGGTTTCGTCCCAATGCTAGCTCAAAAGCTGTTATTATACGCGAACTCCACCAATGAAAGATGCTGCTTCCAAGTTCCTCCAAAATATTGTATGCACATCCTCAACAAATCTTCAGAAACTCTATTAGCTCTCTCCGTTTGGCCATCCGTCCGAGGGTGATAGGTCATACTCAATCTAAGCTGCAACCCTAAAGCTTCTTACAAGCTTCTCTAAAACTCGCTTGTAAATAGGGTCTCTATCGCTTAGTATGCTCTAGGGAACTCCATGAAGTCGGTCTATCTCAAGAACATACAAGGATGCCAAATAAGATGTCGTCGCCTTACTCTAGACCGGAATAAAGTGTGCACTCTTGTTCAATTAATCTATAATCACCCAAATGCTAGTATTCCCTTTCCTAGATTGAGGCAAACTATCTATAAAGTCCATCGAAACGCTCTCCCACTTTCATTCGGGCATATCCAATGGCTGAAGTAATCCACCAGGCTTCTACTGCTCCGCCTTAACCATTGGCACACAAGATACTTAGCCATAAACTCTAGCACATCCTTCTTCATGCCACTCCAACAAAATATCCTCTTCATGTCCCTATACATCTTATCAACACCTGGATGAATAGTCATACGAGAATGGTGTGCTTCCTCTAGAACTGCTCTCAACAAAACACAAGCACGGGGGAGAGAATGTCTTCCATCTCTCCTTAGCCACCCTTTACTATCCCTAGAATAGCATTGGAGTTGTCTAGTGACCTCTCCTCTGCTAATCCCATCCGTAATATCCATAAGCTCTAAATCCTCTTACTGCCTTGAGCCAATCTGATCTACAAGGCAGGCATCACCTCAAGTGCTGCTAACAATCCCATGGTAATGTTCGTAGAGGGCTTAAAATCAAAAGTGGAAATAAACTCTAGGTTCCTTCACTCCACAAACATCGGACTAAGGGTTTCTTTCTTCCTACTCAATGCATCTGCAACTACATTTCCCTTGCTAGGGGTACAAACTATCTCAAAGTTATACGATGCCAAAAACGCCATCCGTCGCTGCTGCCTCAAGTTCAAATCCTTTTGTGAGAATAGTACTTCAATGACTTCTGGCCACTGAAAATGTGAAGTCCTACCCCGAGACCCACATTAACAAAGAGTATTACTGGGTAATACTGTCTGCTAATGCGGACAATAGGGCTGGATAGGAGCGACCATCTATAGCCTTGTCTTAAATATCTATTGAACATGTCGACAATGCTATATTTTTTTATGGATCGACATATCCAATAAATACGTAATACAAAGCCATAGGTGGCTATAGGATCTATGAGAACAAAATAAAACAAATCAAATGCAAAACACTTCACCGTGAGACCCACCCTGAGACCCACACTAAAAGAGTATTACTGGGTAATACTGTCTGCTAATGCAGAGAATAGGGCTGGATAGCAGTGAACATCTATAAACTTGTCTTAAATATCTATTGAGTACGTCGACAATGCTATTTTTTCTTGTGGATCGACATAACCAGTAAATACTTAATATAATGCCACAGGTGGCTATAGGTCTACCGAAACAAAATACAACAACTCAAATGCAAAACACATCACAAAATAGAAAATATGCCCATATATACACACTTGTACAGACACATCACAGAGTACACAAAATGATGCATCACATACGTGGTATGACGACCATAATACAAACACGAGTCAAAGAATATACATATTAGAGTAGCGAACCAAAAAGGACTACACAAAAAGCTATAACAAAAAGGGCTAGCAGAATAGTCCGTGCAGAAGCAGAATAGGCTAAGTCCAAATGTACCTAACCTGAAACACCTCGGTCTGACCCGAGTATAAAATACACGGGTTAGTCTAGCTAAACAAATAAGTTAACAAGGATAAGCGATAATATGAGCATAAGGATAATGTAATAATATTCTCGAGTGAGAAGGGACATCTAAAGTGTATGATTACATTAAGTGATAATATGGTATCACTACACAAACATATAATCTCAAAAGAGATAAAATAACCCATAAAATGCTAAAAGTAGCGAGCCTCGTATCATCGGCATTCATAAAACATCAAATATGGTTTAGGGGAAAACGTAAACCCGCCATCTTGGCTAACCCAAAACATGCATAAAGATATCCCATCTCAAACACGCCATAAGGCAAACATATCTCCAAAGAGGAGAAAAAAATCTCAAGTAAACCCCAAAAGGCAAACATATCTCCAAAGAGGAGAAAAAAATCTCAAGTAAACCCCAAAAGGAAAATCTCATATAATGCTAGTGTAGGAAATTCAATTCTCAAAATAGAACTTCCAAAAGTTGAAATTCCCAAAAGGTAATCGCCATAAATATATATCGTATGGTTCAGAGGACTAATTCTGGAAAGATGGGATACACTAGGAAAATAGTCTATGAAACCATTTCAAAAGTTTTTGCACGTGCATGTGGCCAAAGCCTTGCCAAGTACTGTTATCTCATATAGGTACCTTGCCCGAAGGCAAAACGTCACAATGACAAATGCGCCGCAATGGAAAATATGCCAGAATGGAAAACGTCTTGAAGACAAATACGCCACAATGGCAGATGCCGCAATGGCAAACACTGCAATGGCAATGACTCAAAGGTTCAGTACTGGCACGCCGCAATGGCAAGTGTATTACAAACTCTCAAATAGGAACCCGAATAGTATTAACATGCGTCCCTTACCACACGTTCGCACTAAAAGGTTTACTAATGGCTAGTAAATTTCACACTCAAAGCAGTAAAAAGTTTACCTCATCTCATCGGTAAACTCGACCCGAAGGTCAAAACGTGAAACAGACAAGTTAGGAATTAATCGATAAGATAAACACATGTGTCCCATACCACGTTTTGACCAATCCGTTTAATTCTCCTTTTCATTCACTCGAATAGTAAAAAAACGTGTACTTTATAGAAAATAATTTACCTTCAAAATAACCTTTGAAAAACCAATTTCAAAAATCATTTGGAAACCATATTTGAAAATTTCCATTATTATAAAGGATAAATAGGTTTTATGCTAGACAATACTTTAAAACATTATATAACAATTACTTTTAAATCCCCTAAATTTTAAAATTCATTTCAAAAAGATTTGGGGAAAACCGTGCTCGAAAACAACCAAAAACAGGCAAAATTCCACTCAAATCGAAATTCAAATTCAAATTCAAATAATTCAAAATATGAATTCAAATTCATCAAAACTGGGCTAACCTATTGATAGGCATCATAGCCCTCAAATTACTTCATAAATATCACAAAAAATGAAGTAAAAGTCAAAAATCAGACGGAAAATGAACATAAAAACACTTAGTTAAAATAATAATCAGGTCTAAAATCTTCTCTAGGTTCAAATTTATGACATAATACAGATGGCCGAACGACCTTCGATTGAACTAAAAATTTGTATGCATAAATTAAAAAACTTCATTTTTAAAACCAAAAAAAATCAATGAATTCCGATAGAAAATGAAAAAAGTTACTCTATCTCTAACATTCACTCAGATCATGTTTGTAACAGTTCTACAAGAATGTGCCTAGGCCTAAAAATCCATTATGGGTTCAATTTCCAGGCATAAAACAAACCAAACTACATTTGATTGAGCTTAAAATCCATATGCCTATAGTAGAAGACAACATTATCGCTATATAAATCTGGATAAAGTATGACGAAGTTATGATGTCATAAAGAATCATGCAATTGGATAAAGTATGAGGAAGTTATGACATATCAAAGTTTAACCCAGACAGTGTTTTCATTGTAAAAATTTGGGCAAAAACATGCTCTAGATCAAAGTTTGACAGCATATTTCTATAAGCTATATATGTCTAAATGATCTGAAATATGGTATGCTTATAGTACGAAACTTTATCTTTCAAACAAAAAAAGAATAACGCAATTTTAGTAAGAAATGAAAGAGTTATGCTGTCTCAAACATGGTCTCAAGCCATGTTTGTAGCAACTCAGAAAACACAATTTCTATAGGCAAAAATATGCTTTCGAGTTTATTTTGCAGCAATGTTTTGAAAACTCGAATGACAATATTTTTCAATGAAATTTTGCAGAGAAAAAGTTCAACATGTCATCTATTATCTGAAAGAAATCCGACAACATTTCGCTATCGGAATCGAAAGATACAAGCTTTTAAAGAAGCACTACATAGCAGTTTTAAACAAAAAGAAAACAAGTTAAAAAATTTTATCTGTTGTATCAAATTTATTAACAGTTTTTGCACTTTGAAGCATTTTTTACTAGATTTCATGAGTTAATCTACTCGCCTTGCTGATTTGAATGCAAAAACTTGAAGTAGAGCTGAATGATTGGAGCTTTGGCTTGAATTTGACCTTCGAGAACTTGAAAAAGGAAGAAACAAAAGCATGCACAAAGAGATCTGCTATAATTAGTAAATCACAACTCAAACTCTATATTTGATAAAATAGTTTAGGTTTTGGATTAGATTACCTTTGAATTCTCTTTAGTTTGATAAAATTACAGCTTGAATCAAAGAAATTTGAGATTAAAAGCTTTGGATTTGAAAATTGTTGAGGTTATTTTCTTTTTCTGTTTACTGGCTATTGGAGAAGAAGATGAGGTAGGCAAACTATTTTCTCTTTTCTCATTTTCTAGTTTTAGTTGGCTAAGTGGGCTTTGGACCCAAATTAGAGAAAAACAAGTCTAAGCTTATTTAATTCACACTTAATCAAATATGCGCGCTTATATATACAAACAAAGTTATAAAACAATACATTTTATTTCAAGTTTTCACACTACAAAGTAGGTATACATACTTATGAAATAACATATTTTATACTATATAAAAAGATTAATTTTAATTTTTAAAATATTTTTATTATTAAAATCCTTTATTTTGTACACACAATTTTCACAAATAAATGCCAAAAACCTTATTTTTAACTTCTAAAATTCCACAAAAATATATTTCTTGCTTAAAAAATATTACTAACCATTCTAAACTCAAATTTATAGTTAAAACTCATTTTTAAACCAAATTTCACCTTTCTTATTTATTTAAACACTTTAAAATTATTAAAAGAAATAAAAGGGCAATAATTAATATAATTACTGCATTTTCTCTAAAATAAAATAATTTTCATTATTATCAACCCAAAAAAATAAAATAAACCTTGGAATTTCATTTTCTCATTTTAATTTCCAAAATTTATTGTTTATTCCAAATAAACAGTTTAATTTCTCCAATTTTATTTTAATTCACAGTATTAAATCATGACTACCGTTATAATTTAATATTTATAAGTAATCTCCAAAACTAGGGTTGTTACAGACTCCTTCCCTTAACAAAATTGCATCCACGCAATTTCTAGAGAAGATTTTGTATTCAACTTATTAATTTCATCAATCAAAAGAATATAAATAAGCTTGAGATAAAAGGATTCTCACCATCGTTATGCAAAAAAAGAAAACCAGGGCAGGATCGCTCGATAAACTCTTTGGTTTCCCAAGTGCAGTCATTGAGATTAGCGGACCATTGGACTTTAATGTGCGACACGTCTTTGTTTTGAAGGCGTTTCGCCTCCGAAGCAAGTACGCGAGTAGGTTGCTGCACAACATATAGGTCTGGTGAGATATCAAGTTCTTGCAAATCGGAAGAATCGATAATGGAATCCAACTCTCGAAGACACTCCGAAGTTGGGAGATGTGAAACACGTCTTTAATGCTTGACAGATGAGCTAGAAGTGAAACTCTATAAGCCACTGCGCCAATATGTTCAGTAATAGGAAATGATCCTATAAAGCGAGGAGCCAATTTCCCAGTCATACTGAAACGCATAACTCCCTTCAAAGGAGAAACACGAATAAAGACAAGATCGCCAATAGAGAACTCGAGAGGCTTCCTACCGTTTTCCGTGTAGGATTTCTGGAGGCTCTATGCCTCTTTCATTCTCTTATGAATAAGATCAATCTTCTCAAAAGAATCACAAAAAGAATCTGGGCCGAGAATAAGCTTCTCACCAGATTCCAACGAACAAGAAGGTGATCGGCATGGCCTTTCGTATAAGGCTTCGAAAGGAGCCATACCTATACTGGACTGAAAACTATTGTTGTAGGAGAATTCCACAAGAGGTAGGTGATCCTTCCAATTTCCATCGAAATCTAGAATGCAAGCACGGAGAAGAACCCCAAGAATACGATTCACCCGTTCATGCTGTCCATCAGACTGTGGATGATATACTGTGCTGAAATTAAGCTTTGTTCCCAAAGCTTGCTGAAGACTCTGCCAAAAATGGCTCGTGAATAGTGGTCATGGTCATAAACAATCGAACTAGGAACACCGTGAAGTCTCACGATTTCCTAGAATACAACTTCGCCAAATGAGAAGCACTCCTATTAGACTTAATAGGAATGAAATGCGCTGATTTGTTTAGGCGATCAACAATAAACCAAATGCTAGAATGGCCCGATCTCGAACGAGGTAGTCCGTCAATGAAATCCATCGAAATCTCATTCCATTTCTGCAGTAGAATCTCTAGAGGCTGAAAGAGACCAGAAGGGCGCTGATGTTTGCCTTTGATACGTTGATAAGTCACGCAATTACCCACACAACTCGCCACATCGCACTTCATGCCTTCCAAATAATAAAGGTTATGCATATCGGCATACAACTTTCTACTTCTAGGATGAATAGTATACTTAAAGATATGACAGTCGTCAAGAATGTCATGCCTAAGTGTAGAATCAGAAGGCACAATAAGACGGTTCTTCTTACGAAGAAACCCGTGAGAATAAATACTGAAATCCTGCAACTCCACATCACGTGACTCAGATTCATAAATGTGAATAAGGTGCATAAGATCGGGATCACGCCGCTGAGCATCGGCAATACGATCCAATAAGCTAGGTCGAGCTTCTAAACTGAATAATAAGATAGGAGAATCAGAAGATGGAGCTCGATCACGAATATCACAAAGGGATAAGGTCTCTAGAACATCCCACTCAGCTAGCATCATAGAAACAGCCGAATGTTTACGACTAAGCGCATCGGCAACACGATTACCCTTACTAGGGGTATACTAGATATCGAAGTCATAGGAGGCAAGGAACTCGAGCCAACATTGTTGCCTCATATTGAGTTCCTTCTGTGTGAATAGTTATTTCAAGGACTTATGATCGACGTATAGAATGAAGTGCTCGCCTAATAGATAATGGCGCTAAATCTTCAAGGCAAAGACAATAGCGGCTAACTCGAGGTCATGAGTGGCATAGCGTACTTGATTCGGTCGCAGTTGCCGAGAAGCATAAGCAACTACCCGATCCTCCTTCATAAGCACGACACCGAGGTCACATCTACAAGCATCGATGTAGATAATAAGATCTTGATTCCCTTCGGGAACCACTAGAATAGGGGCATTAGTGAGAAGCTCCTTCAACCGCTGAAAAGAAGCTTCACACTTGTCGGGCCAAATAAATCGAATGCATTTTTGAGTAAGACTAGTGAGAGGAAGCATAATACGAGAGAAATTCTTTACAAGTCGGTGGTAATAACCCGCCAATCCAAGGAAGCTACAAATCTTAGGAACATTCTTAGGCCTCTTCCAATTCTGGATGGATTCGATTTTCGAAGAATCGACCGAAATGCCTTTGGAAGAAACAACATGGCCTAAGAACTTCACCTTATTCTCATAGAAATGGCAATTGGAGAATTTAGCTTTAAACTGATGGAGACGAAGAGTACTCAAGTGTATTCTCAAGTGATTAGTATGCTCGGCATCAAAATTCGAATAAACTATGATGTTGTCGATGAACACAAGGACGAACTTATTGAGATATTCCTGAGATACTCGATTCATAAGATCGACAAAGAAAGCAGGAGCGTTCCTCAAACCAAACAGCATAACGAGGCACTCGTAACATCCATATCAAGTGCGGAAAGCTGTAAGAGGAATTCTATCTTTCGCAACTCGAAGCTGATGAAAACCAATGGCAAGGTCGATTTGAGAGAAGACCTTAGTGCCACTCAATTGATCGAATGTATCATCAATCCTAGATAATGGATACCTATTCTTTATGGTCAACTCTTTAAGATTGCGATAGTCAATGCAAAACCTAAGTGTTCCATCAAACTTCTTCACGAAGACGACCGCGGTACCCTACGGTGAAGAACTAGACTAGATCAACTTCTTAGACTCAAGCTCTAAAAGCTTCTGCTTAAGTTCCTCATTTTTCTTTGTAGACATCCTCGTGGAAGGATAAATAACTGGCTGCATACCTGGAATGAGATCAATGTGGAACTCGATCGCCCGCTTCGGTGGCAAACCCGAAACAGGCTCGAATACATCAAAGAAGTAACAAAGAATAGGAATACGAGATATATCATCGTCATCTCATGAGCCTAGAGAATATAAAGCCACTTCAGAATTATCCACATTCTGAAGAACAGGTGATAGCTGAGTAGATGAATCTGGATGTTGATGATATAAACTTCTCTTAGAACAAATAATCCTGGCATCGTATCACACTAGCCAGTCCATACCAAAAATCATATCAAATCCCAAATAAGAAATAATGTACAGATTCGCATGAAAAGAAAAGCGACATAAAGCAATCTCAACATCATCACAAAGCATGCTAAGGGTTGCATATCTCCTGATAGGATTCGCAATCCTCAAAGAAGTAACTATACAAGAAACATCGAAAGACAAATCATCGACGAGCTTCTTCGATACGAATGAATGCGACACACCCGTATCAAAGAGGACTCGAGTAGAACGATCACGAAACAACAATGAATCTTCAAGAATAGAAGAAGAAGTACCTCTGCATTGAGAATAACCTCCAGAAGCATCTGCTACATTCAGTTTGCCAGATTTAGAATTATTCGGAGCAATAGGACAAGTGGAAATATGATGGCCTTCCTTCTTGCAATAGCGGCAGAAGAGAGGCTTAGGACAATCTCGAATCATATGGTCAGGAGAACCATAATTGAAACACCCTTTCCAAGTAGGAGGTGCTCCACTAAGCTTGGAATTAGGACCAGATCCAACGGGCTTCTTCTTCTTGGAAGGGAAAAACTTTGGCTTATGAAATTGGAACTTCTTCTTATCGGGGTTCTTACAAACCTCAATCTCATCACCACACTCGCACTCCTTCTCAACGGCTTCGAGATGATGCATCAAGTCAACCAACTCCTCAAAAGAAAGCTTGAGCTGAAGCTTCAAAGACTTCTTGAGATACTTCTTAAGACCAGAGACAAAATTCAAATTCTTTTTGTAAGAGGTGCTAATGTATTCAAGACCATACTTAGATAAGACCACGAATGACGAAACATAATCATAAACTGAGGACTTATCTTGCTTCAACTCGAGGAAGCGATGGGCAAATAAAGCTTTCTCATATTCAGGAATGAATTTGAGCTCGAATCATTCCCGAAACTGAACCCAAGAAAGGGTAGACTCATCGAGCTTGGCTATGAGAAGTACATACTAATCAAGGGCATGCTCTTGCAAAAGGCTAGAGGCTACAAGAAATCTATCGTGATTAGAAAGATCAATGCACTAGAAGGTGCACTTGCACGTACGAATCCAAGCTTGGACCATAATAACGGACTCGAAGCATTTGAACAGCTTTCCTCCGAGATGAGAGAAATCACAACATAAGCGCGCAAAGGCAGACTTGCGTGGAGGAGATGCTCTTGTAAGAGCTCGAGGCTGAGTTCTCCTAAATAACTCCATAAACTGATCAACAGACATATATACGCCGTTTGGATGCGAGCTGCTGGATTGCCCAACATCCGAGCGTCGTCCTCTACCTCATCCATCTATTTTCTGAAAGTTAAGATAAGATAAAGATTATTCAAATGGTAGATATCATTAATTCAAAAATTGGAATACTATGGAATTAAAATGCATTCCTAGACGTATTCCCAAAATACTATCTACCCCAAAGGATACGAAAATAGTAAAGGCATGATGATTCTGGGATTCGTAACATTTGTATTACACTTTAAGGTACCGTAATATGTGTTTCTTTCTGTATTTATCATATTTTGTTCTGAACTCAGCTCCGGTACCAAGTTGTGACGTCCCACCCTGAGACCCACACTAACAAAGAGTATTACTGGATAATACTATCTGCTAATGCAGAGAATAGGGCTGGATAGCAGTGACCATCTATAGCCTTGTCTTAAATATCTATTGAATACGTCGACAATGCTATTTTTTCTTGTGGATCGACATATCCAATAAATACTTAATATAATTCCATATGTGGCTATAGGATCTACCGAAACAAAATACAACAAGTCAAATGCAAAACACATCACAAAATAGAAAATAAGCCCATATATACACACATATACAGATACATCACAAAGTACACAAAATGATGCATCACATACGTGGTATGACGACCACAATACAAACACGAGTCAAAGAATATACATATCAGAGTAGCGAACCAAAAAGGAATACACAAAAAGCTATAACAAAAAGGGCTAGCAGAAGAGTCTGTGCAGAAGCAGAATAGGCTAATTCCAAATGTACCTAACCTGAAACACCTCGGTCTGACCCGAGTATAAAATACACGGGTCAGTCTAGCTAAACAAAACAGTTAACAAGGGTAAGCGATAATATGAGCATAAAGATAATGTAATAATATTCTCGAGTGAGAAGGGACAACTAAAGTGTATGTGTTAACGCTCAAATTTAAACGCTAACACCCTGGTGAATAGGATGTGATTGTGAAAGCACCACCCGTTCGTACGGGAATCAGAAATAAGCAGAAAGTATGTAGAAAAAACAGTAAGAGACACAGTATTTATAGTGGTTCGGCTTATAATCCATCCTACGTCCACTTTAATCTTTTTATCACTAGTTTGATTACAATTCTTTACAAAATCTCTCAATTACAACACACTTCAAGTGATGGGATATGTAAAACAAGTAGCTCAAGCTTTGACGTTGACAATCATCTTAAAATCCATGGTGAATGTAGATGATTCCTTCATGGAGTTCTTTTAGAAGTTTGTCAGGTCTCAAAAGCTTTGAAGTAGTCTGGAATTCGGCAGAGTAATGGCGCTTCAAATTGATCAACCCCAAAAAAGTCCTTTTTATGTTGAAGGTAGGGTGGTATTTATAGGCAAAGATTATGGACTTAGGCTCGGTCTTAACTCCTCACCGACCCAGTTAAGTCGCAGCCGGCTTATAGGAGCCCTCACATGATCAAGCTGCGTTGAATTTGCACAAGTCCAAAGTCGTTACCGGGTCAAGCTAGGTCGTAGGTCGCCCCCTCTCTCTGATGCATGGCCTCCGACTTAAATGGGAAGTGCATGTTTAAATAGGTCGTTACCGATTTAAAGAATTGACGAGCTAAACGTGAACTAACTCCCCTTCACTTGCCCAGGTCGCGCACGTCCTAGCACAGACCATGGGTCGGTCACGACACAAGTGTAAGTCGCGAACTTGTTCCACTCAGTTAGGTCGGTAAGCATGTTAAGTCCTTAAGTCGGATCGAATTAGGTCGGCAGCTTCATTAGGCAGTTAGGTCGGCGTCATGTTAAGTCGGATCCCTTGTCATTTCTTGAGTCGTTAGGCCAGTTCCTTCTGAAGCACTAGGTCGGCATCTATGTGAGGGCATTGGGTCGGCAAGTCATGCGAATGGTTAGGTCGGCCTGCTTTTTAAGCCTTAAGCAGTTAGGTCGGTATGTCCTTTAGATCGGCAGACCCTGCACAATTCTTACTCAGTTAGGTCGGCATCTCTTGGGTCGGCGCCATCTCCACGCACTAGACCTGCTGAGTCGTAACCGAGATAGGGTTAACATTTGCCCCTCGAAGTATACGCCTTAGACTTAAGTCGTGTGCTTCGAAATATCTTAGCTCGGCTTCTCTTAGGTCGGTAGATCGCGTACGACTTACCAGTTAGTGTTGTTTAACATTCCTTCACCATGAGATATAAATTAGCCCCCTTCCTCCTTTTTCTTTATTCAAACCCTTGCTCAATTCCGCCATTAAAGCACCCTCAGATCTCAAAGGCAACTTTATTCAATCGATCACAAATAATCTCTGCTACGCATCGTGTAAGTGGTTTTCCTGATTGTAATTTATTGCCGATTCACATTTCTTGTTTGTTCGAACTCGAATCGCCTCCTTGCACCGAATCGCCTCCTTGCACGACGCTTCATTATGAACCCCATCGTATTCATAGTTGATGAAACTTAGGTTATGAAGTTTTGGCTTCAGATTGGTCGTTGAGGCGATGAAGATGGTTTATCATCTTAAGCTCGATTCCGAATTGTTCAATTGGGTGATTCGG
This sequence comes from Allium cepa, assembly GCA_030765085.1. NCBI lineage: Eukaryota > Viridiplantae > Streptophyta > Magnoliopsida > Asparagales > Amaryllidaceae > Allium > Allium cepa. Next base: position 877,460,941 of record CM060931.1, on the reverse strand, counting down.
CAGCATGAGTAGAAGTGGGTGTTGAAGGAATGGCTATAGGGTTATCGGGTTTAATGCTGTGGGATGTTGGCTCGAAGGCGAGTTAGTGGGTTTAGGTGGCTTAGCCTTCGACCGATCTAGCTCTTACACGACCTTAAATCGTGGTTGAGATAATGCTTGAGAGAATTTCGCCGACCTAAACATTAAAGCTTAGATCGTGACCGAGTTAAGACTTGGAGAAATTCCTGCCTTTCGACTTGGAGCTTGCCCTCTTATCTCCCCCATGCGAACTAGAGGAAATGAGTCGCCAAGCTGAACCACCTAGATTCTGACCCGTTATCGACTTAGTCTTATCTCGCATGAGAATTTTTTGAACCGTAGCCGAGCTAACACTTGGGCTCTGGACGTATTGACACTTAGAAACATAGGCCTTCTTCAAGTATTTTGACCCGGACTTCCGACTAAGTTGCTTACATTTTGAACATTTTGAACTGTCCTAGCTTCAAGTTTGCTTGAATTCCATTGTGTTACTTTACAGATCATTCTCATTTTTAAGCTGTAAACCTGTCGAGAATAACAAACAAACAAAGAAAACCAAGGCGCATATACTGCCATTGACTGCCCGTATCGAATGACAGATTAGTCAAGACAAGATGAAAGACATGAATATATTGCATGAAATGCTGTGAATTAATTGATTATAGTAAAATATTAATGCAAAGTATCAATGACTTGAACCGATTTATCTGCATCAACATCTTACTTGAATATTTAGACTTAAAACAATAGTCCCTGAATTTCATAACTAACAAATGCTTGCTAGCTTTTAATCCAGTTATATTTGTTTACTGCTTAATTGATTTTACACAACACTTCACACACTTTAGGAAACGTGCACCTTCATATTTGAATATCCAGTTGCTTGTGTAGAATGACTTCCCATCAAGGAGAAGAAGTAGCAAGTCAAGAAGAAGAAACTTTCCCGATAGCTGTTCCTATAGAGAATCCTCCGGAAAGAACTTCGACTATTCTATCTTCGAGAACATTTATTCAGTTGCGTACTCAATTCGGCTTTGCTGAAGATGATGTCATATTTCCTGGACCGAATGATACTGCTGACAGACCTCCCTATGGTTTTGTCGCGGTTAATCGTCATATGTGCTTAAGTGGGGCGATCCCACCTTTCAATGACTTTCTTCGAATTCTTCTTCTTCGGATGTCAATTTCTCCGTTCCAACTTCATCCTAATGGTTACGCTATCTTGATGGGGTTGGGTGTTTTGTTCAGAAGAAATCTTGACCGACTGCCGAGCTTCGAAGAAATTCGCTACTTATGCTCGTTTGCAAAGAGCAAAGACCATCCTTCTCTTATCATTGTGAGAAGTGCAAGAAACCGCAAGCTCATTCTTGATCTTACTGAAAGTGTCCATGGATTTTTAAACCAATTTTTCTTTGCCCGCAGTCCCCCAGAGTTTTATGCTTCTTGGAGAGTAGGAAGTAAGATCATTTATTTCCGTCTTTCCACTTTCTTTTTTAACTCTTTTCGGGGTCCAAATTGCTGATCTCATTCTTTGCTTTTTTCAGCACTTCCCCTTCCCTCTAGAGATCCGATACATAGGCAGACTTTTGATAGACTGAGCGCTGTAGCCGCAGAAGAGAGAAGTATCAAGTTTCTACTAAGCGACGAATTTCTACATCAATACGGACTTCTCCACCCTTCTCGCTATACTCAGCTTTGTGAAGCTCCGACTGAAGTTCCCGATTCCCCGACTGAAGCATCGGATGCCCCCGTTACTATCGAACAACCCTCATCAAAAGAGTCTAACATCGAAGCTTCATTGGTGAAATGTTCCACCCCTACCGACATTATGGGGTCATCTAGTAAGACGGCACTTGCCCCGATTGAGGAAGAAGAAGAACCTTCACAGCCTCTCGGGGGATTAGCTGACGTAGGAACTGAGAAAACAAGTCTCACCGAGCATGATGGTGACGATGTTTATGATGGGTTGAGCGACATAATAGTGACCTCACAGGAGCTTTTTAGAGATGACGTGTCTAAAACTATCTCTCCTATAGTTGAGGCGACGTCCCTTCTTCGACTAACACCAACACAAACACCAACTCCTCATACCCAAGCTATCATCACCTCTACACCAATGAGTGGTTTGTAGCTTAATGCGCGTAGCTTGCACATCACACAACACTTAGGATTTTTTTTGGCATTTGTTCACATTTAACTTCTTTTCTCCGGAAGTTTCTAAGACTTGCTATTTTTGCCTTTTCAGATTCCTCTATGGGGCGCAGCGGCAGCGGTTCTTATTACAAAGACTTTCGACGCTATGGAGGGCGTGGTAGCTATGATTACAAGCAATACTATACCGATCCCAGAGAGACCAATGAGCAGAGAGCTGCGCGAAAAGCTGAAGAGAGGAGAAGGTATGAAGAACGTCATGAGGGAGCGGGCACGCGACATGAATCCTTCCCAAGGGATGATGATTCCCATAAACGTAAAACGCACGATGATAGGGGGAAGAGCCATATTGAGGATTCGAGAAAGCGGACCAAACTTGGCGAGGAGCACGTGCCCGTGACATCTGAGAGACCTGGTGCCTCAGCTTCTATTGACATCCCTTCCAAATCTCCTGCTCTTGAAGGAAGTGCCATCCAAACACTTCTCAACAGGCCTTCGTACCATGTTGAAAGGGGCCCCCCGACTTTGCAGAGCCGATTCCCGAACTGGTGTTTGAGGGGGGTACGCTTCGACCTTGATTTGGTCCCCATCGACAAAGAAGCTATGTACAGAAATCTCGATGCTGTCAAGCTTGATATCGATAGAATGTCTGGATGGCAAAAGCTGGTTGATGAACTTCAAAGAGTTAATCGGGCTAACATCGAAGCAATGCTGACCATGGAAAATGACAAATCAGAATGGCAGAAGATTCTTGATCAACACAACGCTGAGATGAAGGAGATAGCCGAATACAATGAAAAACTCGAAGCTGAAGTAAAGCAGCTCAAAGATGATCTTGCCTCTTCTACTAATACTTACACCCAAAGAGAAGAGGTATTGCAAAAACAAGTGCGAGATGCGCACGCCAGCCAGAGGGACGCTGAAGCTAAAGCTGAGAGGTTAGAACAAGCTGTAGAGAACCACCGCACTGATGTCACCCAGTTGCAGAATAAACTGAGCGCCCGGGACATGGAGATAGAAGCGCTAAAAGCCCAACTTGCTCAGACCGAAAAAGATCGAGATGAGGCCATGGCTGGCAAAATTGCAGCCGAAGAAACTGCTCAGACCATGGAAACCGATATCAATTCGACTTTATTCGATTTTTATTTACACTGTGTCTTGGGACGCGGCAGCCTCTCTTTTCTTGGTCCCAAGTATGAAATCACCCTGGCCGAGGTGTGGGAAGCTGCTCTTAACATGTTTAAAGACGCCGGGTATGGCGATGGAGATTTTGAGGCGCGTTACCTGGATGAGGAAGCTCGCACTGCTCTTGCGAAGGGGCGAGAACAACTTGCCAGGATGAGAACTGGAATGGCGGAAGAGGAACGTTCTGGAAAGGAATTAACGCTTACTTCCTCTATCCAACCTCCAGTTTCTCCTGTGGTTGACATCACGGGTTCTAGCTCCTATACTCCGCCTGCAACTAAGACAGTAACTGAAACTACAAGTGCACAAGGCGGGGATGAAGGTGGTGAAAGCAACGAAGCACAGCGATATGAAATCAGCCTCAGAGATCCAACTGCCCCAGGTAAATTTGACACCGGACCAGCCCAAGTGGTGAACTGCTCGTTCACTCCTTGTGAACTTGACGATCTTCTTGATTATTTTTCAAATGTCAATGAATTCCCGACTTTTGATTATTCCTCAAATGTCAATGAATTCCCGACTTTTGATTATTCCTCAAATGTCAATGAATTCCCGACTTTTGACGAGCCGTCATCCCCTCTCTTTTCGAAAGATACTGATATTTTAAGTTTTTTCTCCTTTGTAGAGAAAGCACCGAGCCAAACTCAAGCTTCTTCTCCCCCGGTGATCCTTCCTCCATCTCTTCAAGTGGCGCCTCCTTCTGCCTCGCAACCTGGGTCACAAGAAGAACAAATAGAGGCTCTCCATGGCCTGGATGATCCCATTGCTTCGCAAGAGCAAAAAGATGAGGGACTTGAGGGAGGTGACATATCTCCGGAGCGGACTCCTTCTGACGATATAACTTTATCTAAACTCGTCACTCCAGGAAGTGAGTCTTCCTCAAAGAGGAGAAGGAAGCAAGGAGCATCAAGGAGGAGAGGGAAGATAATCACTGCCACTGAAGAGGAGCCAGAAGTTGGGCCAGCTGCGCCTACCTCTCCTTCCTCCCTTATACCCACTGGCCGACCTGAAAAGCTGGTCATTCGGTCGGGTAAAGGGTCCAAAGGCAGTAAAAAGAAGTGAAGACTTTAGCTTTTCGTCTTTTGTATGAACTGGCTGAGAGTTGTGCGGGTATCGGCCCCCGCTTTTATTTTGAGAACCTGTATCTGCATTATAGTTGAATAAAATGATTCTTCGTTTGTACAAACTTCTGTTTGAATTTGAGAATGCATTTACTATTTATTTTACTTTTTGCACAAGTTTATTTACACGATATTGCAGCGGGCTTATGGTATGTTGTTTGAGTATTACTTTACTGATGCAACTATACTATTATACCATGTTGCCCCCATACCTTAAGCTTGCTGCAATATTTTATACTTTGAGGGGACTTGCACTCTTATTTGTTAAAGAATAATTATTTTATTCTTTAAAGAAAATTTTGGTAGAGTACAACTCCCTTCGTATAAGTTTTTACGCTTTGTCGTTCGAAGAAATCACTTTTTCCGTTTGCTTATGTGCATATTTTATCAAGTGAATTCCTCTATGTGGTAAAGCGGACCTCTGAAGGGTACTTTAACTTCTTTTTTTTTTTTTTTTTACAATCATTTTCCATAGTGGGCAAATTACTCTTCCTTTGAAAGTTAAAGTACGCTTTTGATGAGGATTTTTTTTTTTTATACAAAATTGTACCTCTGAGGAGGGATTTTTCACGTTTCAACACTTAGAAGTTTTATTTCAATCTCGGTGAAACGTGTACCCCCAAAGAGTTGTGCCTTCGAAGAAAGCCTTTTCACGTTTCAACACTTGGAAGTTTTATTTCAATCTCGGTGAAACGTGTACCCCCAAAGAGTTGTGCCTTAGAAAGCTTTTCCACGTTTCAACACTTGGAAGTTTTATTTCAATCTCGGCGAAACGTGGGCTTCCGAAGAGGTCTTTCTTCTTGATTGTGCCTCCGAAGAGGTCCTTATTTTGCTTGTCTTTCAACTCCGGTGAAGTGAAATTCCGAAGAGCGGCTGTTACACTTCAACTCCTGGTGAAATATGCCTCCGAAGAGGTCTTTATTTTATTTGCATTTCAGCTTTGGTGGAGTGAAACTCTGAAGAGTAACTACCCCAACTCTTGGTGAAATGTGCCCCCGAAGAGGTCTTTATTTTGTTTGCATTTCAACTTTGGTGAAGTGAAACTCCGAAGAGCAACTACTTCGACTCCTGGTGAAATGTGCCTCCGAAGAGGGCTTTTATTTTGTTTACATTTCAACTCTGGTGAAGTGAAATCCCGAAGAGCGGTTATAACACTTCAACTCCCGGTGAAATGTGCCTCAGAGCGGGTTTTCATCGCCTGGAAGTTACTCTCTCATGGTTGGAGGGTCATGACTTCTCCAATCTTTTTTGTTGAGTAGAGAACTTTCTTTTTTGTGGCGTATGACCCATTAGAGGTCTTTTATCCTCCGAAGAGGACTTGCACCGCAGATGGTAGCTTTGGTTGTTCCTCTGTTCACTTGCTTATGCCTTTTCAGCGATCCTCTCTCTCTCTTTTTTTTTTTTTTTTTTTTTTTTTTTCTTTTCAAGTTTTCATCCCCCTCTTCTCGCAAGTGGCTTGTTTAATCCAAGGAAATGTACTCCATTGCCAGGCAAGTTCGTGAGAACGGGCACTAGCTTCCTAATTGGATGTTTGTTTGTTCAAACAATCTCAATTTATCAGCAAGGGCTCGTTTCTATCGAAATCGTTAGCCGTTCAATTGAAGTATTTCCTATCTAGGATTTGAATTCGGGGTCTTTGAGACTTGAAATTTGTTTGTTGAATGATGGTGAGAATCGCTCGGTCTTATTATGCGCAAGTTTCATTTCCATTGTCTGTCGCGGTCATAATTCTTTTCAGGACTAGATCTCCGATTTCAAAGCTGCGTTGGCGAACTTTAGAATTGAAATGTCTGGCTATTCTTTGTTGATGAGCTGCAACTCTGAGTTCTGCTTCTTCTCTTTTCTCATCAAGAAGATCTAGTGCTTCAGATTGCAATTTGTCATTTTCCATTTGATTGAAGTGGATTCTTCTATGTGAAGGGATCTCTGTTTCTACCGGAATCATTGCTTCCGACCCGTATGCTAATGAAAACGGAGTATGCCCAGTTGCAGTTTTGTGGGTAGTTCTATATGCCCATAGTGCTAGTGGTAGCTTATCGACCCAACCACCCTTTGCTCTTTCAAGTTGCTTTTTGATGGTTGACTTGATAATTTTATTTACTGCTTCCACTTGCCCGTTTGCCTGCGGATGAGCTACTGCTGAGAAGCTTTTCAGGATTTTGAATCGTTTACAAAAAACTTGGAATTCTTCACTTTCAAATTGAGTACCATTATCTGTAATTATCTTTTGAGGCACACCGTATCTGCAAATGATATTCTTAGTCACAAAATTTATCATCTTTTTGGAGGCGATGGTTGCCAATGGTTCAGCTTCAGCCCATTTAGTGAAATAATCTACAGCAACAATGGCATATTTGATTCCAGATTTGGCGGTTGGTAATGGTCCGATCAAATCTATTCCCCAAATTGCAAACGGCCACGGACTGGTCATTTGTGTGAGTTCAGTAGAAGGTGCTCTAGGAATTTTGGCAAATCTTTGACATCTGTCACATTTTCGAGAGTAATCTGCAGCATCTCGATTAATTTCTGGCCAAAAATATCCATATCGGAGAATTTTCTTTGCTAAAGTTTGACCACCTGAATGATCCCCACATTCTCCTCCATGTACCTCTGATAGGATTATTTTGGCTTCTTCTTTGGATACACATCGAAGTAGTGGCATTGAGAATCCTCGTCTGTATAATTGACCATCCTGGATTATATATCGAGAAGCTTTTCTCAGTAGCTTTTGTCGTTCTTTAGAGTTTTCTGGTAAAGAGCCATTGAGTAGATACTTTGTTATTGGAGTCATCCATGATTCTTGCTCTTGCGACATACTCATAACCCAATCGATATCCATTTCATCAATGCTTGGATTTGACAAAACTTCCACTGGAACTAACCCTAAGGATTGGGCTTCGCCAGAACTTGAGTATTTTGCGAGAGAATCTGCTTTCATGTTTTCTTCTCGAGGAATATGACTTATCGTGTAATGGTCGAATTCACATAAAAGTTCCCAAGCCTTTGACACATAAGCGGGCAGATTTCCTCCTTTCGTTTGAAACTCCTTCTTGACTTGGCATACTATAAGCTGAGAATCACTGAAGATCTGTAACGCTCGAATGTTTAGTTCTTTAGCAATTTTCAAACCAGCAATCAGAGCTTCATATTCTGCTTCATTGTTTGTTGAAGGAAATTCTAATCTTAGCGCATAGCATAATGACCGGCCTTCAGGAGTTTCAAGAACAATTCCAGCACCTGAACAGTAATCATTTCTTGCGCCATCTACAAATAACTTCCATTGGGTTGGGGAGTTCTCGATTGTTTCTTCCTCGCTGTTACCCTTGTCTGTAAATTCTGCAATAAAATCTGCCAAAGCTTGTCCGTTGATCGCTTTTCTAGGATGATAAGTGATGTCATATTGGCTCAATTCAATATTCCACTTTAAAAGGCGGCCCGAAGTCTCAGGGCGAAACAAGACTTGCTTTAAAGGTTGATCAGTGAGGACTTTGATAGGATGAGCCTGGAAATATTGCCTCAACTTTCTTGAGGCAATCAATAGACAATAGGCGAGTTTTTCCAACTTGGAGTAATTCATTTCTGCCCCAGTGAGTCTTTTGCTGATATAGTAAACTGGATGTTGAATCCTTTTGTCTTCCCGTACCAGCGCTGCACTTAAAGCATGAGATGAAACTGCCAAGTATATAAGAAGATCCTCGCCATCGCCGGGCCTAGAAAGTATTGGAGGCGTTTCCATATGTTGAATCAATTCTTCAAAGGCTTTCTGGCATTCGGGAGTCCAGTCAAAGTTTTTCTTTCCTTTCTTTAGAGCGTCGAAGAATGGAATGCATTTATCAGTAGCTTTGGATATGAACCGACTTAAGGCGGCAATTTTTCCATTGAGACTTTGCAATTCCCTCTTTGTTTTAGGAGCTTTGACTTCTTTTAAAGCAGTGATTTGAGCTGGACTAGCTTCAATGCCCCTAGCGCTCACGATGAAACCCAAGAACTTTCCAGATTCTACCCCGAAAGAACATTTTAAAGGGTTAAGCTTCATTCCGTAACTTCGGAGGATTGCGAACATTTCTGCTAAGTGTTCGATGTGATCCACTGCTTTCTTAGATTTTACTAGCATGTCATCAACGTAAACTTCCATAGTCTTTCCCAACTGCGGTTTGAACATAGCATTGACCAGTCTTTGGTATGTTGCCCCCGCATTCTTCAACCCAAAGGGCATAACTCTGTAACAGTAAAGACCGACATCGGTGATAAAGCTTGTGTCCTCCTGATCTGGCTCATGCATCATGATCTGATTATATCCGGAGTAGGCATCCATAAAAGACAACAATTCATGACCCGCTGTTCCATCTACCAGTTGATCGATCCTGGGTAATGGGAAGCTGTCTTTGGGACAGGCCTTGTTTAGATCTGAAAAGTCGATGCACACTCTCCATTTACCATTGGCCTTCTTAACCAGCACTGGATTTGAAACCCAATTTGGATAGGTAGATTCTCTGATGAAATTATTCTCCATGAGCCGGTCAACTTCCTCTTTCAATGCTGTCGACCTTTCTGGACCTTGGATTCTTCTTTTCTGCTTTACTGGCGTGAACTTTGGGTCAATATTCAGAACATGTACCGCAACTTCTGGGGATATTCCGCACATATCGGCATGGGTCCAAGCGAAAACATCCAGGTTTGCTTTCAAAAAAGATATCAAGGCATTCTGAACTGACACATTAAGTTGTGAACCCACATTCAGCATCTTGTTTGGGTCCTTCAGATCAACGGGCACCGGTATCGTTGTTTCTGCTGGTACCACCCTGCTCTCCCCCGCACTGGCCTTTCTAGGATCCATCACTTTTCGTGCCCCGCTATGCTCGCCAGTGCAGGGTCCGCCCTGTAGTTGCTATAGGGTTGGTGTTTTGATGCGGATTGGGGTTGCCGCATCTTTTCCCATTCCTCTCTTCCTTGTTTCTCGCAGTTCTGTCATATAGCATTCTCGTCCAGCATTCTGGTCTCCTTTAATAACTCCTACTCCATTGTCGGTAGGGAATTTAATAGTAAGACACCATGGGGCAAGGACAGCTTTGAATGCTGCAAGAGTAGGACGACCAAAGAAAGCATTATAAGCAGAAAATTCATCTACTATCACAAAAGTCTGCTTGCGAACTACTTTTCTTTCTCCTTCTCCGAGTTCCACAAGCAAGTCAATGGTTCCTACTGGTTGCTTTGGCTCCCCTGCGAAGCCAGCAATTTTTTGCAATGATGCCTGCACTTCAACCATAGGAATCTTCATCTGGTCGAAGGTTTTCTTAAAGAGGATATTACAGGATGCGCCGCTGTCGATAAGAATCCTTCTGACGATGGCTGGCCCAATGCCGGCCGAGATGACCAAAGGATCCAAGGTTGGGGCTTCAATACCGATGGAATCCCTGGTTTTGAATACAATGTCATCGTTGAATGTCTTTCGTTGCTTCAAAGGCGTAGTGTCCTCTAGAACAAAAACATTTTCTTCCTCCGGTGCATATTTCAGGGCCCGGGAATACCTTTCCATCTCACCCCAGCTTTTGCCCGCTGGGTGAGGTCCGCCTGTAATGATATTGATAACAGGCCTTCCAGACTCAAAACCTGCGTCTTTGCCATTAGTCCCAGATTGATGAGCAGGAGTTTGCTGCCCCTGGTTCGACGAAGCAGGATTATTATTATCATTTTTCTTCACAAATTGTTGTAGTTTATTTTCCCTTAACAATTCTTCAATTAGATTCTTCAATTGACGGCAGTCATCAGTATCATGACCGGGCTGATTATGGAAGCGACAGAACCTCCCACTTTGCACAGCTTTTTTCCCGGTTCTCAAGACTGGGGGTTTAGGATAATTGACAGAATCTTTGGTAGCCAGGTAGATTCGTTCTGGAGTATCTGACAAAGGTGTGTATTCTGAAGGCTTGAAGGATCTATGCTTCTTCTGATTATTCTGTTGTTTTCCATTATTGTTCTCCCTCTTCTGTCCCACAGACTCATTTTTGCGTGGAGCATTGGCGTTAGCTTCAACCTTTTCCAATGCTGCTTTTGTCGATACAGGGCGACTCTCCAGACGCATGAACTCGTCTGCTTTCTTGTAGAACTTTTCGAGAGAGCTTGGTTCCTTCATATTCAACCATCTTCCAAACTCACTAGATTTATCTATGGCCCTCATCAAATAGGTCAAGACCATGCGAGGTTCCGCATTATCAACCTCAGCTAACGCTATATTGAAGCGATTTAAGAAAGACTTGATAGTTTCCCCCGGATTCTGCTCCAAACCGGATAACGACATGATGTCTTTTGCCTTTGAAGCATATAGCCTAAATTGCTCTTTAAATTTCCTGGTTAGGTCTGAAAACTGATCGATGGACCGGACAGGTAGCTTTGTGAACCAAAGCAGAGCTACGCCTTCCAAATATACGGGGAAGTATCTGCATTTTACTTCATCTGAGGCTCGGGCACCCGTCATATGCCAATCATATTTATACAGAAATTCGTTTGGATCACTTGTCCCCCTATAAGCTGGGATAGTTGGAGGAGCAAATTTTCGTGGGAATTCAGCCTTTAGAATTTTTTCAGTAAATGGAGTCTTGCTCGGAGCAAAGCCCCATTCTTTCTCATCTTCGACTCTTTGCATGCTCTCCTTCATAATTTGGCGAACCATTCCAGAGAGATATTCTTCATCATTACGAGCCCTAGATCCGCCTACCTCAGGAAGTATTTGCTCAGCGGGGTTAGTATCCCTTTCGGAAACATTCCTTTCTTCAGTTTCATGAATATTACCAGCGAAATTCCTTTCATTAGCTGTTGATTGACGGTTTGCCCCGAGCAAATCGTTCAACTTATTCAGGATTAAGGCATTTTGGGCATTCTGGGCTTCCATTTGCACATTTTGAGCATGTATCTGTCTGTTCAACCCCAAAATTGCGGCATCCAACTCTGCTTTCGTAACCCCGACAGTTGGAGTGGCTTGATTTGGTGTTGGGGAAGCGGAGGTTCCCTCTTGAATGTTTGCAGATCTCACAGATTTACTTTTCCTTCCAGGAGCCATGATTTCGGATAGACTTCTGGTTCTTAAAGAAACTTTATCTACAAATCTTTCTGAAGCAATGATGATAGATGTCCTGAGTTCAATTCTCAGTGAAAGCACCAAAATGTTAACGCTCAAATTTAAACGCTAACACCCTGGTGAATAGGATGTGATTGTGAAAGCACCACCCGTTCGTACGGGAATCAGAAATAAGCAGAAAGTATGTAGAAAAAACAGTAAGAGACACAGTATTTATAGTGGTTCGGCTTATAATCCAGCCTACGTCCACTTTAATCTTTTTATCACTAGTTTGATTACAATTCTTTACAAAATCTCTCAATTACAACACACTTCAAGTGATGGGATATGTAAAACAAGTAGCTCAAGCTTTGACGTTGACAATCATCTTAAAATCCATGGTGAATGTAGATGATTCCTTCATGGAGTTCTTTTAGAAGTTTGTCAGGTCTCAAAAGCTTTGAAGTAGTCTGGAATTCGGCAGAGTAATGGCGCTTCAAATTGATCAACCCCAAAAAAGTCCTTTTTATGTTGAAGGTAGGGTGGTATTTATAGGCAAAGATTATGGACTTAGGCTCGGTCTTAACTCCTCACCGACCCAGTTAAGTCGCAGCCGGCTTATAGGAGCCCTCACATGATCAAGCTGCGTTGAATTTGCACAAGTCCAAAGTCGTTACCGGGTCAAGCTAGGTCGTAGGTCGCCCCCTCTCTCTGATGCATGGCCTCCGACTTAAATGGGAAGTGCATGTTTAAATAGGTCGTTACCGATTTAAAGAATTGACGAGCTAAACGTGAACTAACTCCCCTTCACTTGCCCAGGTCGCGCACGTCCTAGCACAGACCATGGGTCGGTCACGACACAAGTGTAAGTCGCGAACTTGTTCCACTCAGTTAGGTCGGTAAGCATGTTAAGTCCTTAAGTCGGATCGAATTAGGTCGGCAGCTTCATTAGGCAGTTAGGTCGGCGTCATGTTAAGTCGGATCCCTTGTCATTTCTTGAGTCGTTAGGCCAGTTCCTTCTGAAGCACTAGGTCGGCATCTATGTGAGGGCATTGGGTCGGCAAGTCATGCGAATGGTTAGGTCGGCCTGCTTTTTAAGCCTTAAGCAGTTAGGTCGGTATGTCCTTTAGATCGGCAGACCCTGCACAATTCTTACTCAGTTAGGTCGGCATCTCTTGGGTCGGCGCCATCTCCACGCACTAGACCTGCTGAGTCGTAACCGAGATAGGGTTAACAGTATGATTACATCAAGTGATAATATGGTATCACTACACAAACATATAATCTCCAAAGAGATAAAATAACCCATAAAATGCTAGAAGTAGCGAGCCTCATATCATCGGCATTCATAAAACATTCAATTATGGTCTCGGGGAAAACCTAAACCCGCCATCTTGGCAAACCCAAAACATGCATAAAGAGATCCTATATCAAACACGCCATAAGGCAAATATATCTCCAAAGAGGAGAAAAAAATCTCAAGTAAACGCCAAAAGGCAAATCTCATATATCGCCAGTGTAGGCAATTCAAATCTCAAAATAGAAATTCCAAATGTTCAAATTCTCAAAAGGTAATCGCCACAAATATATATCGAATTGTTCAAAGGACCAATTGCGGAAAGGAGCGATGCACTAGGGAAAATAGTCAATGAATCCATCTCAAAAGTATTTGCACGTGCATGTGGCTGAAGCCTTGCCAAGTACTGTTATCTCATATAGGTACCTCGCCCGAAGGCAAAATGCCATAATGACAAATACGCTGTAATGGAAAATACGCCACACTGGAAAACGTCTCGAAGACAAATATGCCACAATGGAAAATGCGGCAATGGAAAACGCCGCAATGACAATCACCCGAAGGTCCAGTACTGGCACGCCGCAATGGCAAATGTTTTACAAACTCTCGAACAGGAATCCAAATAGTATTAACGTGCGTCCCATACCACATGTTCACACTAAAAGTTTTACTAACGGCTAGTAAATTTCACACTAAAATCAGTAAATTTTTTACCTCATCTCATTGGTAAACTCGATCTGATGGTCAAAACCATCAAACGGACAAGTCAGGAATTAACCGATAAGATAAACGCACGTGTCCCATACCACATGTTTTACCAAACCTTTTAATTCTCCTTCTTATTCAACTTGAATAATGAAAAAATGTATTCTTTTCATAAAATAATTTACCTTGAAAATAAGCTTTGAAAAACTGATTTCGAAAACCATTTGGAAACCATATTTGAAAATTTCACTTATTATAAAGGATAAATAGGTTTTATACTAGAAAATACTTTAAAATATTATATAATAATTATTTTTAAATCCTATAAATTTTATTAAAAATCATTTCAAAAAGATTTGGAGTAAACCATGATCGAAAACGACCAAAAACGTGCAAAATTCGACTCAAATCAAAATTCAAATTTAAATTCATTCAAATAATTCAAAATTTGAATTTCAAATTCATCAAAACTGGGCTAACCTATTGATAGACATCATAGCCCTAAAATACTTAAGAAATATCACAAAAACTGAAGTAAAAGTTAAAAATCGGATGGAAACTGAACATAAAAACACTTGGGCAAAATAATACCTAGGTCTGAAATCTACTCCGAGTTCAGCATTTTGACATAAAACAGATGGCCGAACGACCTTTGATTGAACTAAAAATTGGTGTGTGCAAAGTAGAAAACTTCATCTTAAAAAAAAGAATCAATAAATTTCGACAGAAAATGAAAAAGTTATGCCGTCTCAAACATGGACTCAGACCATATTTGTAACAGTTCTACAAGAATGTGCCTAGGCCTAAAAATCCATTCTGGGTTCAACTTCTAGGCATAAAACAGAGCACCAAACTGCATTGGACTGCGCTCAAAATTGTTATGCATATAGTAGAAGATTTTATCTTTGAAACAAAAAGAAGAATCATGCAATTTTGATAAAGTATGAGGAAGTTATGTTGTCTCAAAGTTGAATCCAAACAGTGTTTTCACTGTAAAAAATTGGGCAAAAACATGCTCCGGATGAAAGTTTGACAACATATGTCTATAAGCAATAAAGGTTTAAATGATCTTAAATTTGGTATACTTATATTACAAAACTTTATATTTCAAACAAAAACATAATCATGCAATTTCAGTAACAAATGAAAAAGAGTTATGCTATCTCAAACATGCACTCAAGCCATATTTGCAGCAATTCAAAACAATTTCTACAGGCAAAAATCTGCTTTGAAGTTGATTTTGCAGCTAAGTTTTGAACACTCAAATGACAATATTTTTCAACGAAATTTCGCAGAGACAAGATTCAACATGTAATCTATCATCTGAAAGAAGTTCGGCAACATTTTGTTGCCGGAATCGAAAGATACAAGCCTTTAAAGAAGCACTACATAACAGTTTTAAACAAAAAGAAAATAAGTTGAGAAATTTATCTACTGCGGCAAATTTATTCACAGTTTTTGCACTTTGAAGCATTGTTTTTGCTAGATTTCGTGAGTTAATCAACTCTCGTTGCTGATTTGAATGCAAAAACTTGAATTAGAGCTGAAAGATTGGAGCTTTGTTTTCAATTTGACCTTTAAGAACCTGAAAAAGGAAGAAACAAAAGCATGCACAAAGAGATTTACTGTAATCAGTAAATCATAACTCGTTATCTAGATTTAATGAAATAGTTTAGATTTTGGATTATATTACCTTCGAATTCACTTTAGTTTGATAAAATTGCAGCTTGAATTGAAGAAATTTGAGATTAAAAGCTTTGGATTTGAAAATTGTTGAGGTTGCTTTCTTTTTCTGTTTACTGCTTATTAGAGAAGAAGGTGAGGTATGTTTTGAATGTACAGATAAACTATTTTCTCTTTTCTCATTTTCTAGTTTTAGTCGGCTAAGTGAGCTTTGGGCCCAAATTAGAAATAAACAAGTCTAAGCTAATTTAATTCACACTTAATCAAATATGCACACTTATATATACAAACTAAGTTATAAAACAATACTTTTGCTTCAAGTTTTCACACAACAAAATAGGTAAATTTACATACTTATGAAATAACATATTTTATACTACATAAAAATATTAAATTTAATTTTTAAAATATTTTTATTATTAAAATCCTTTATTTTATAAAAACACACAATTTTCAAAAATAAATGCATAAAACCTTATTTTTTACTTCTAAAATTCCACAATAATATTTTTCTTGCTTAGAAAAATATAACTAACCATTATAAACTCAAATTTATAATTAAAACTCATTTTTAAACCAAATTTCACCTTTCTTATTTAATTAAACACTTTTAATAAATTAAATACTTCCTTTAAAATTATTAAAAGAAGTAAATGGGCAATAATTAATATAATTACTGCATTTTCTCTAAAATAAAATCATTTTCATTATTATCAACCCAACAAAGTAAAATAAACCTTAGAATTTCATTTTCTAATTTTAATTTACAAAATTCACTTTTTATTCTAAATAAACAATTTAATTTCTCCAATTTTATTTTAATTCACAATATTTAATCACAACTACCGTTATAATTTAATATTTACATATAATCTCCAAACTAGGTTTGTTATAGAAAAGCTCGAACCTCTCTCCTAGTAAGTAATGCCTCCAAGACGTGAGTGCGAAAACTATAGCAGCTAACCCCAAATCATAGCTAGGGTAGTTCTTCTCATTAGTCCTCAACTGTCTACTTCCGTAACATACTACCCTCCCTTCTTGCATCAACACCGCTCCTAGACCCATCCTACATGCATTAGTGTATACTGTAAAAGGCTTAGCTCCATCGAGTAAAACTAACACTGGTACACTAGTAAGGGCACTCTTTAGAATTATGGCTTAGCTCCATCGAGTAAAACTAACACTGGTACACTAGTAAGGGCACTCTTTAGAATTATGAAGGATTCCTCACAATCCCCGTCCCACGCAAATGCTTTATTTTTCTTAGTGGGGTGAGTAAGTGGTGTTGAAATCTTGGCGAAATCCCTGATGAACTTCCTATAATAGTCAGCCAATCCTAGGAAGCTTCTAACTTTAGCAACGTTCTTGGAAGCCTTCCAATCTTGCATTGCAATTAACTTAGCGGGGTCAATAGCCAAACCCTCTCTTGAGACTACATGCCCCAAAAAACGTACCTTCTCTCGCCAAAAGTGACATATCGAGAACTTTACCCTCAACCGATGAGCACGAAATGTATGAAGAACCTCTTCTAAATGAACTGCATGCTCCTCCATACTTTTGGAAAACACCAAATTATCTTGGAAAACTGTGCTTGCAAATCTTAAATTTGCCTATTTCAGTCTAAGTCTGATTATTTACAATTCTTCTTATTTTACATCCTATTTTCTATAAATTTAGTGTTCTTATATTTTAGTCCATATTAATGAATTATTCTTCTATTTAGTCCATTCATGTAAAAAGAAAATTAAAAAGAAACTGACATCTACAGATGAAATCTCAGTCGTAAAATAGATGTAAATAAAACCTAAATAACAGTGAATAACTGTAAACAATTGAAAAAGCTATAATTAACAGTAAATAATTGAAAATAACTGAAATAGACTAGCTCAAAGAAAATAGACTAAAAACAAATCTAAAATTTACTTAAATTAAACTGTAAATAAACTTGCATAAGGTTATCTCGAAATTATAGAAAAACTACAACTACTGAAAACCCTATTATTTTAAATTACCTAAAAATATAAAATAATTACTTAAACACTCACATGTGGTCCTTAGCTCTTTCTTTTAGCTTTCTCGGATCCACTTGAAGGGTAAAAAATATTTTGATTAAAAAGATCTTCTTCTAGGAAAAATATTCCTTCTTGGGTTTGGCCTGAGGAAATGAACCCAGATGGAGAAAATCTGAATGAAAAAATAGCTAGGCTTATGGTTTTATTTATAGTGTCACTTGTGGATCTCAGACTATTAGATTTGGAGATTAAATATGGTGAAACCATGTCATAGGCTCGATAAGAACGGTCGGATGGAAGCATGGACGCACGAGATGAAGTGAAAATAGAAAAATGACGTGTTCGAATCAACAAGAAGAAGACGTGCAAAAAAATGCACTTGGGTAGACCTACCTATCGACCCGTCACTTGCTAGGGTCGACCTTAGGGTCGACATTCCGTATGTAATTTTTCTTCTTCTTATTTTCTCGTTTCTTCATTAATTCATATCTTCTACAGACTAGCTCGGATTTTGACGTTCTGTATATGGAAATTGACCAGAAAATTACCACAGACATAGTGATGCTTCTTTTGGGGCTCAGTTCTGATAATTTCAAAAATTTATTATATCATTTAATTAATTCGTCAATTAATTACTATAGCTTAAATTTCGGGTTGTAAAACTTAGTGTGCATTTTTAACTTAGCTCTTCTGTTATTTCTGCTCTATTGACTTATTAACTTAATCTAAGTCTTAAAATATCTTAAAATAAGCCTTTTCTGTTTTTCTACTTAATTATAACTTGTGTAATAATTTTACTTGTAAATGTCACTTCTATATTCTTTTACAATCTGTATATTATAAATATAATTACAAGTGCCTCTTCCTCATTCTTGTCTGTCTACTTTTATTATGATATTGAATTTTCTTTAATTCTCTTATTTTATCTGACAATCTTAGCTTGGGACTACGTCTGATTGTCTCAAATTTACTTATCATAATAACTGCTTTGCTCTTATTCTACTATCTACGCAGTAAATACAGATCTAGTTACATTGCTTCTAGTCTTATCTAATAATTAACTTGATTTATCCTTTACTTCCTCTAATTTTTTGCTTTATTTACTTACATTTTAGAAAGTAGTTCTATTCTATTTGATTGTTTACAAAAGCTGTGCTAAAAATCCATTTTATATTTAATACTGAATACTAAAAGAAATGCTATAGACAATAATCCGTAATTGCAAGATATCTCTTTTGTTTTTTCTTTACTTTTTGGGTAGTGCAAAATACAGTAGAGTCTCTATTTTACACTAATTCACTTTTTCTTTCTTTTATTCTTCCAATTACGTCTATCGTTATCTTTCAAATATTAAACAATGGAAATCTATTCTCTTCTTTGAACCAACCAACTAATCTATCACTAACTTCCTAATCAAGTTATTAAATTTTCTCCCTTTTTAGTAAATTCCCCCATTTTATAGTAAATTTCCATTTTTCTTTCTTTATTTAAGTTTTTCTTACTTTACATCTAATTTCTATAAATCTAGTATTTTTCTATTTTAATCTGTATTTGCGAGTTCTTCTCTTTAACTGTTTTATTCGCATAGAAAGGAATAAAAAAAAGCTAACTTTAACAGGCTAAATTTCAACTTTAAAGTATATGTAAATAACAGCAAATAACTATGAGTAACTGTAAATTTCTTATTTTTATGCTTATGCTTTTCTTTAAATGTCATGCCTAATATTATTCATATTCAATTGGATTACCATATCCGTTTAAGTATAAGCTTTCTTATACAGTTTACAGCTTTCAAAAGAGCTAATTTACTGAAATAAATGTTGAAATTAAATATTAAAGGGAATCTGACGATAATACATCATAAACGTAAAAGATATATAATTTAAACCCACTCACATGTCATCCTTAGCTCTACTTGCGCTTAGCTTGACTCCATTGTGTTCTCGGTTCCCCTTCTAAGTGTCTAATATTTTTATTGAGAAGATCTTCTCCCTAAAAATATTTTCTTTTTAGGATCCAGCCTCACGCACTGAACCCAATAGGGAGAAAATATGAATGTGGGAAAATAGCTAGGCCTATGGTTCTATTTATAGTGGAGTTTGGGGATCTTAGAGCGTTGGATTCTTGGATTGAATCTAAAGCCCCACATCACAGGGTCATTCGGAGCCATCAGATGCATCAACGATGGCTAAGATCGCTTAAAAAATGATTTTACTTGCCTTGGCTCGTACCTGTATGAAATTACATCCAGTTTGCAACGCAGGTCGAACCTAGGGTCGACATGTGCTTCCTTTGGATCAACCTGGTGGTCGACCTGGGAGTTATGGGTCGACCTATCGGTCGACCCATACACTTTTATTTATTTATTTTTCTATTTTTGATTATTTATGACTTTTTCATTTCTCTCATAACTTCTTTGTATTGACTCAGATTTTAACAAGTTATAAATGAAAATTTATTAGAAAATTACCACGGGCACAATTGTATAAGTTTCGAGGCCATATTCTGAAACTTTCAAAAATGCTTATTTTCACTATTCATTGTTACTTGAATATTTTAATTATCAAAAAATGTGGGGTTTTATGCCAAAGGTACTTAATCAAGTCACCATTAATTTTAATAACTATCTAAATTACAATCCAAGTATTCACGTAACATCACATATGTAAATTAAACTCACGATTGACAATTAATTGTTAATACAACACTTATCCAATACTTTTCGATTAGAATGTAATTAAGTATCCACACAAATGTAATAGTAGATCAAGATTTATTTCTGCTAAATAAATGCCCAAATTAACTTATCCAATTAATAATAGCAGAATAGTGATTTATTCTGCTAAACAAGATCCAATTAATTTAATTATCGGAACAATGGTTATTTCGGCTAAACAAATGTTCAATTTACCGCACTCAATCCAATTTAACTCAGTAAAGAAGTTCATAATTTGTAAAATTCAATTCAATTACTTGTCAATCAAATAAGTTTATTAAATGGTTTATTCTTAGTTAATTAAAATTAAACCGTCCATTAATAATTAATTTATTAATTAACGTATAATTTATTAAGTAAGAAATTACTTATTTATTAACTTTCAATTATTATAAATCAATAAATTTTACATTGCAGAAAACATGACAATATTAGTATAAATGAAAATACTTAGTGATAGGATCCCGATGCAAAAATCTACGCTTCGATTGGATTTGATATGAAGGAGAAATGATGGTTTTAAATATATATGATATTAAATACAATAATTAATTTAATTTTCCTTTTCAATAAATCTAGCACATTCGAGACAACCCGACCCATCTAACCAAACTCGACCCAAACCCTCCGGCTTCTTCTTCTCCCAGTTCTCCTTCTCCTCCCTTCCATTTTCATACGCGTGCACTAATCTGTGCATAAACATGTGCGCATACACACTGCCTCCAGCCATCGTACCTCGTCTCTGACCATCCCCCTAGATCGCCCACGACCATCGCAGCGCAACTTCCTACCTGGAAACGCGTCAAAGCTTCAGTTCGAAAATTCGAACCTCTCAACCCAATACTATAATGAAACAGTGTCACCCAAACTTTTCGCCACGCCACCCAAGACCACCATCCATCACCAGATTACGTCCACAACATCGCCTCCTCTTCCAAATCCACCCTATGTGCATGCCCATCTCACTCTATCGACGTCGCCATTCTCACGAGAACCCGAGACTTAACAAACCACTCGAAAACCCTAGTTTGAATTCGTCTAGCCTACTCACGAATCTAAAAATCACCGCACTATTTTTCCTAGATGCCGCATCAACCCCTCCTCCTCCACGCCAAACACCATGCTATGAAATCAATCATATCATCGGAATTTTTCATTTCACCCAAAACCGGTCCTCTCAAAATTCCTCCTTCTACACACCCTTATAAATTCTCAAACAACCCTTAAAAGTCGTATTTTCCAATTTCGATCACAACTGTAAATCATTTGTTAAATTACGATAGTTTATTTTTGTCCAATGTTGACCGAGTCACGGTTATAGGTAGTTCTTTCTCTCCACTTTTGATGGAATTGCAAGAAATAAATTTTAACATGTTCCATGCTAAAAAACAAACAATTTTTGTTTTGGAAATAAAGATTTAAAACTTAATAGATGTGGAGATATTGATTTATAAAGTTGGAAGTTAAATCTGTCTTAACAAGAAAACATGAACAGAGAGGCCTCCTGGAAGACGTACAACATTTTTGTTTTGCAGGTGGAATTGATCATTTCAAACACATTCATATATACACATATATAGTCCATGGAACAAAGATTCATCCAAAATTAAAAGTTATATAAATATGTACAATAACCAGTAAATAAAACAAGATGTTTTACTCACCATTTATAACTAGATGAACTGCCTAATCTTCTCCAAGTCTTTGAACTCTCAACTCTTTTTTATCTTAACAGTAGAGATTTTTTTATATTGTATGAACAAGTATGGCCATATGTATATAGAATGGAAAGAAGACAGTAGATCAATATGGTGGCTATGGGTACATATATAGGGTGGCTATGTTCATGTACAGGCTTCTTCATTTACATTTTTTTCTTTTATTTTCTTTTGCTTTTGTGTCCTGATTTGATTTTAAAGGTTGATTTGATTTATTATAGGCTGATTTAATTTATTATGTGCGCTTTATTTTTGTTTTGTGTGCGCTTGATTTTATGTTTTTTCATCATGAAGCTTATATACACACATATATATGTATATAGATATTTATATTTACACATACATATTTTATCATAAGTATCAAATGGTGAAGTTTATATACATTGACACCCCCCCCCCCCCCCATATTCAGCATTTAGCGTTTGAAAATCAGTATAGTCTCCAAAATTTATATATTCAGATATTTCCAATATCAGAAAATTTATTTATTCGATTATAAAACTTAATATTTCAATATATAAAATTAGTTAATTAGTCTAATAAAAGGCGACTACAAATCCAGATCGTTACATTCCTCCCCCTTTGAAGAATTTCTTCACCGAAATTTCCAGTACAAGCACATTAAATACTATTCATAAGTCTGCATGATGTCTATAGAACGTTCATATACAGAATCTGATTCGATCACTTCTGGAATACATGACTCCACTTCGAAATTAGTATTATTCATCGATTTTTTAGTTCGGACCTTGATTAGGCTTCTTGATTAGGGACCCCTACTCTCCTTACATATTTGTAGCTATGATAGGAAACCTTGGTCCCATATCAAGAACCCTCATCAAATGCTCACTGCAAAAATTGAATAATAGATCCTTATACAGAACAGCGTGAAACACCTCAAAGCCTTAAACTCGAAAATTAGATCAAAATCAAATGGGAAGAAGAAATGATCTATGTCCATCTCACATGCTTATTTAATTGTTTTTCTTTAATACCAATTATATTATTAATAAATTATTTATGAAAAACATTTTCATAAAACAAATCTTAAGTTGTAAAACTTGTAAAATTATTTAACATACCCTAGTACCCAACTATTAGATTTAAATCCTTATTTTAAATTCCCTTAAGAATTTTAAATATCCAGTTTTCATTCAAAACAATTTTTGAATCCACACCATATATTTTAATCCATAGAATATATATATATATATATATATATATATATATATATATATATATATATAGCCCGACTAACCCCAAAACTATACCAAGGAACATGGTGCTATGCAAAAGTATTACCTTACAAGAAGCATAATACTCAAGAGAAACGTTTACCATCCGAATGCGTCTCTTACGATATTTAGTTATTTTCGAGCCACTCGAACTAGTTAACTAAAAATCACTTCTTTCGTTCAAACCATTTTGAAACAATATCATAAATATATTGCCAGCGAAATATTTCAAAAAATATCCAATTCCTATTTGCTTTGAATTCTTTCGGGTTCATTCTCATCTAAATGATGCAATGACAAAGAGAATAATTTACTATGTGCATAATAATGTTCTCCTAAGAAAACATCCCATCATCACTTAGAAGATTATTCTGATCGTCACGAAACAAATGGGACTCGTTTCAAAATATTATTTCAAATATCCAAAATTTCCTTTTAATAAACAACCTCTAGAAATCCCATTTTCAACTCCACATTATTAACGAACGCCTTATATTCAAATTGTAAAACTTAATTCACAAAGAATTCATTTTGGTGTCTTCAAATTTCCTATTCCCCAATCCAGATTTCAAAAAGTAAGGTCCAAAATAGATTAATGGATAATAGTCGATGCTCAGAAATGGGTGAGCGTAATCAATCAAATCTTAGATGATAATGATGGAATACTATCAGTCCTAACAATCGAGCACAACCAAAAATAACTATATTAAATTTTAATCAAAAATTATTCTTTTATATATAAAATATATTTGGAGGTAAAATTATTTCGTTTACCCATTTTTAAAACAATGTTGTGTCAGTTGGTCTCGTTCGAATGTTTTGGAAATCCCTATCGATAACGTTGGTCAAACGCATCGACCAGAGTTCTTAAGCCACTCAACAAATCAAACAACACAAAATAAAACATTTTAATATCACTAGCTAGTATGTGCTCTTACACACACACATTCTCAAACTCATTTTAGGGTGTCACTTACCCTGTCTCTAATGAGTTACTCATTCTAGGGTATTACTAACCCTATCTATAACGAGTTCTACCCCACCAAAGCCAAGGTTCTCGCTTAACCTTCAGCTTTGATACCATGTTGTAATGACCCACTTTTCCGTATAGTTTCCGCTTACAATAAACCACACATGCAAACCCAAATTGAACGGAAAAGTGGATAGCTAGGGAAAAGAAATAAGAAAGAAGACTGAAGAACTAAATAACATAGAATGTCACAGCGGAACGAATAATTTATAATATATGACAATCCTTTACACTTAAAACAAAACTGTATTTTATATATTTATAAACATCAATCATAGTACACTAACCTATTTCAGCACGAACGGTTATAACAATCTTTCCTTGCAATTGCTGAATCATATACAATAATGTGCAATGGAAATATAATCTTCTACGTGAATATGTCTTTGGGCCACCAGCTCCTCTCCTGAAGCTCCAAAATATCCATCTATACCTAGAAAATATGCTCGGTCTGACCTGAGCATTGAGGAAAAAATTCGCCCGGGTAGTCTGGTAAAACCAACATGAGAAACACAATTAACATGATTCTTACAGTTAATAACCTTTTCAAAACAAAGTTATTTCGTAAGACCATACCACACATAAACACGGACGGGTTTTTACATTACGATAACCAAAAATCTTTTATAGAAAATCATTTAATATTATAATAGCGTCTAATCGCTAAAGTAACAATAACAAGTAGCTACGATGCATGTGCTGTGTACATCACAACGATATAGTCATAAACATCAAAATCAGATAAGGCTCGTTCTCTAATTGTGGTGGATTTCAATGAAGATGCCCTCGGTACATTGAGAACGGTCCTCCTGCACAAGGACCGGAGTTATCCTTCCAAGGGCTAGTACCTGTCTAGCCGAGGTACATAGGAAATACATAATTAGCCACCTAGGCTGAGTGAATTACTCCTAGCATGTATAAAATAAACGATAGGGACTTTGTAGAAAGAGAGACGACTACACCGTCATGGGTTAGCTAGGCCCTTGGGCTATGCATTTATCTCTGGTTGTAGTCATTTTCGCTGTGAGGCTACGCCCGGTGTTCCAGCTCATGCACCGTCTCCAAAATAAATTATGGAGTCCTACATAGACTCCCACACCTTAAAAGGTCACAAAATCACAACTGAATTCCATCTCTCAATAGATCTTCGAATCTCACACAAATTCCCCCACCCCAACGAGTAGCGGAACCACATATGAATATCAACATCTCAAAATATAATGTTTCTCTTTCATTTAACTGTATATGGTTTCGAAGTAGGTAATGGGTTCTAAGTCATCTCTTACGACTACATCTCCATTTCCTAGATGCTCCAAAACCGTTCGTCGTCTTTCCGTAATGCTCATTACCGGTTCTTTAGGAAATAATCTGACAATACATAAGATCGGGGATCATCCCCTAACTATTTAAGTGGACGGATCTCCTTATCATTTATCCTAGAAGATCCACAAGTTTATACGTACAATATTACACCTCGCATGGTAACTATAACATATAATTCTCCTATTTCCCCAAGATATTTCTAGAGTTAAAATCCTTCGGTGTTAAGTAGCGAATATTTCTGTACCACCAAAATTAAGAAGGATTACATATTTAGGACAAGATTCGATAGTCGGTTATTTGACTATCAAATAAACAAGCATTCAAACAAAGATTTCATTTGCCATTGAAATCACTGAGCTTCGTTTAATTTGATTTCGATAAATTAAATCTATTTATCAAAAACAGACATATACTTATCTCATCGGAATAAGTATATTAACAAATCATATCTTTCAGAAATATTTGAAATTTTTAATATGGAAAGCACCATATGGTATTAACCATGGATCGCAACTCAATGATTACGCCTCTATCCAAAAGAAATCCGAACTTAACTATAGGCAATCTCTGCCCCTCGAATTACGCCCAGGAAATATACCATTACTTCTTGAAATCTTTTTTTATAATAATTATCTCAAAAAAATGCATACAAAGTTTCAATATAAATTTCCAAGATTAATTTAGGAAAATACTCTTATATAAAAGTTTATTATATAAAATATTACTTTTAAATCAATATTAATATTTGAACAAATTATCTTTAAAATAAAAATATTTTTAATATTGATTAATTTTTAGATAATAATTAAATTTTAAATCAAATCATTATAAGATAAATTTAATTAATAATTAAAATATACTTTTAAACATTTTAAATAATTAAATAACTTTGAAATATTTTCAATACTTTTCAATAACTTTAAGAACCATAAAATAATTAACTTTGTGTAAGGACCAAGATTTTTTGTCGTTTGATTTTGAATATTTAAATCGTTGGATTCTAAATTATAATTTAGTTAACAAGATTTTAAAACTGAAATTTCAAGTAATTTCGTCAATTTTTGAAATCATCGTTTTAATCGACGAGTTAAAATAGCGATTCGAGGTACAGTCTCGAAATTCGATGAAACTAATTCCATTGGATCCATAATAATTTATTGTTGTTGGATTTCAAATTTTGTAGCATTTGGATTTACCGTTTGGTCGTACATCTAAAAACGCCTGGAAATAATTTAATCTAATTTAATTCAAATAGCCAAATTAAAAAGCCATCTTCCATATACGATCGAATTAGGTTTCGAAACTTGTTCTATTAAGTTCAGAATAATGGTATAACATTCATAACGTCGGGTGGCATGCCTCGATCGGGGTTTGAAATTTATGTCTGGTTATTTTGAATTTTAAATAATATATTTCAACTTGGTTTAACATTAGCTGTTTTTCTTTCCTTTCATCCACCCTATCACCACCCTACGTCCCTACCTCTATGATCTTTCATATCGTATTTCCCCTATATTATATGCTGCTAATCTGGAGGAAGATCATGTTTCCTTCTCTTTTCTCAGAAAATAGAATCAGTTAGGAGATTAAAAGAAATATAGTCTAAATCGAATTCGATCAACATCGAGAGGCTTGGAGCTCGAAGTCACGATAGTTCATGCATGCGGGTGGATGATGTTTGCTGGTCCAGGAGGTGTGCAATGTCAGGTGTGAAAGGGAATTGAGGCGATCGATCGAAGTCGGCCTTATTTCTTGTGCCTGACTTGCTGCACGTGGCAATCGAGGGCAGGAGTGTGGTTGTGCGCAAACAGGTGATGGTTCAGGTGACAAGGCTGTGGCGATGGAGGTTGCTCATGTGGGTGGGCATGGGCAGGGGGTCGTGGCCAAAGAAAGTAGTGGTGAGCGAGTGGAGTGGCTACTGATTGAAGTCAAGGCTATTGGTGTTGGTTGAAGGATTGAGTCACGAGATGGGACTGGACGACTGTAGTGGCGACAACAGACTAAAAGGAGGAAGCACTGGTGATTCTCTTATGCGAACAATTATGGGAAGGAGATGGATATCAGTAATTAGCTTAATCTAATTTTTATTAAGTTATTAAAAAAGTTTATATAATCTCGAATTGTTAATAAACTTGTAATTCATTCACACGAGGTCCAAAATCATAGAATCATCCACTTCGATTGTAGCAGTAAAATTTAAAAATCTGGATATTCGGCAAAATTAAAAATCAATGTGAATAAAATCTCACTCATTTGGATTGATAATTATAATTTAAAAATGTTGAATTTAAATTATTGGTTGATTGGATGAATTTATAAATTATTATTAATTTGGATGTTATAAATGTACGGTAGTATATATATTGATAGTTAAAGCGATATTCCCGCACATTATAGCGGATGAGACCTTATGCGTCCTACATAATAGAGGATGACCCTACTTACCGCGATATCCCCCTCGAAGTTGGATTGGTATTTTTTTATTGTATTAACATCTGTGGATGCAGAAAAATAAGTTAAAGCAATCCAACCAGATTCCTCAAAATGTTGAATTAATTTCATATATCGTGATATATGGTTTATGTAGAATAATCTATTATAGATTATTGTGCTGATTGGAATTATTGGATGATATTGTAGCATTGGCCTGAATTTTGATGTTTTAAACACCATAAATATATTTTTAAAATTGAAGGAATTAAAAGGAATTTTTGATATAAAAATATTTATATTGGAATTGGGTTTATTTTAATGAAATTAAGTTAGAAAAATATATTTGATTTTTGGTTGTACTTAACAATTATGAATTATTAAATGGAGATTTTAAAAAGGAATTATGTAAAAGAATTTAAAAATGATATTATGGAGATATATAAAGGAGTTGAAGTCGTTATTAAAAATGGATTGGAAGTTATAAATGGGATTTATAAAGGAATAGATTTATAAAAAGGGAATTTTATAAACAAGATTAGTATTATAAAAAGTGAAACTCAAAGGAGTTATAAAATTAATAAACGATGTTTATAAATGAGGGAAACCACTATTAGATAAATGATTGGGAATATAAATTTACGAGGAGTTTTTATTTTATCGTATGGAAATAGGGTGAGAAAAATAGTGGATACTATTTTTGAAAAGTGCAAATGGTTAAGGAGATCGAAATGGAAGTGATGTGATGTTTTTTGAGAGAAATTTATAAATTGAATTGGTTTTTAAGGTTTAAAAAATATTTTTTTAATTCTAAGTAGTTAAGTTTGTTTTTTAATAGGAAAATTTTATTATTTAAAGCTATGAAATTTTAAGCTAGTTGGGATTGAAATACTTCGGTAAGTAGATTTTCAAATATTAAGTATTTAATTTAATAAATTTTTACTTTTAAAATCAGCTTTGAAAATTTATTTGTTTATATAAAAATTAGTTATTGATGTTTATAAAAGAGTTTTTGATATTTTAAATAATTGGTTGAACATGTTTTAAAAATAAAATATTGTTCTTTTAAATACCTGTTATATATATAGAGAGAGTTTTGAAGCGATTGCAAATTTTATTAATAAATTCTCTCAAGATTTGTAAATGGGGCTTATAAATGGATATGAGTTTGAGGAGAGAAATTTTATAAGGGATTTAGAGGAAATCAGATTTCAAAATGTTCAATATGGGAACTTTGAAGATGAAATCTGAATTTATAAAAGAAGTTATAAATTGTAAAATGGGGTTATAAATAAGTATACTGGGTTTTGGAAATTATAAAATGGAATTTATTAGTGATTCCGAAGACTTATGAGAAAATTATGAAATATTGCCTTAAGTATTGATATTTGAATGATTTTGGAAAATAAGACTTATAATATTTTCCTATGTATAAAAATTGAAATTTGGGAATATTTCTAAGTGTTGAGATGGTTTGAAAATATCCTATTATAGATTTAAGTATTAGAAATTGTTTTCAAATGTTGGAAGGGATTGATATATCTTATAAAGATATTTTGAAATAAATATTTTGGAAAAAATTATAATAAGGCCTAGTGACTACTTATGGATGTTTTATTGATAGTTAAATGATCGACTATCAATATTGGCCAATTCCATTAATCGTTTCGATGAGACTGGGATCAGATATAATTACCCGAAAACTACTTCGATCTGGTTTGAACATTACGAATGGTTATCGTGTGGATAGTGAAGACGGTAATTTGGTTTGTCTAGACCCAGAACAACTTGTATGGACAAATGCTTTTAAAACATCGTCATTGGAGGACGATGAGCATTTTAAGTAGAATTATTCTTGAAAGGTAATCATTAGCCTCAAGCCTCATCAGGGAATGACTAAATTAGGGCAGATGCAGCAAGGCTAAGTGGGCCGCACCCAATTAGGGTATGTTATCACTTTTCTAAATATCCTCAAAAATATATATACATTATGGCTTTGGTTATGCATAAAAAAGGGAGTGCTCGATTTATTTTAAGGGTGGGAATACTCGAGGTGATAACATATTTGGTCTATCCAGGTTAGGGGTAGGCCGATCTTGTATAACAGGGGATCCCGGTGAGGTCCTTGGTATATTTTTCTAGAGGCGTACTGTGATGGGCGGTACCTCAGTAGCCCAGTCATTGTATGGGATTCATTCTCCAATACGAGCCCTATGGTTTTGTTTATAGAGCCTAGTATGATGGAATTTAATTAATGTAACAATTTCGGCTATTTGAATAAGTATTTGTATTCAGACACTATTATAATATCGTTAGATTTTCTATAAAATGTTTTGGTTATCGTAAGGGAAAAACCCGTTGTATTTATGTATGACGCGTTTTTACGAGATACCTTTGTTTTTCAAATGGTTTTGATAAATTTAATAATTCAAATTGAGTGTGTTTTCTTACGCTGGTTTTCTAGACTAACTCGAGTGTTATTTTATTGATGCTTGGGTCAGACTGAGTATTACAGTTTGAGGATAGGATGCTATGGAGCTCAGGAGACGAGCTGGATGATAGAGACTTATTTCCGTACATGACTTATATTTTCGCTGTATGGGGACATGTTATTATAATTGTCCAGATTGATGTATTGATTATTGTAATCTGACGAATGCAAGGTATAAAACAGTTACAGATTCTTTTTTATAAAAATATGTTATTATATATTGTTCCGCTGCGGCTGTGAGATTTTGTGTTGTTGTACTATTTTCTCTTCTATATTTTCTTCTTCACCTCTAAAGATTTGTATTTCCATTCAATTTGAGTTAAACTGATGTGAACTATGGTCGGATCAAAAGGTACGGAGATATGGGTTGCTGCACTTTAAATCATTATCAAATAATTATTAATTATCTTTAAAATTTCATTAATTAATAATAATCATCATTAAAACAACTTTGGTTCAAAAATCAACTTTCAAATTTGGAAAGAGGCTTAGTAACTCCAATGGTACTTAATCAAGTCACCATTAATTCCAATAACTATCTAAATTATAATCGAAGTATTCACCTAACATCACACATGTAAATTAAACTCATAATTAACAATTAATTATCAATACAACACTTATCCAATACTTGTCGATTGGAATGTAATTAAGTGTCCACACAAATGTAATAGCAGAATGGGATTTATTTCTGCTAAATAAACTTACAGACTAACTTATCCAATTAATAATAGCAGAACGGTGATTTATTTTGATAAATAGGGTCCAATTAATTTAAATAGCAGAGCAGCGGTTTATTTCCACTAAATAAATGTCCAATTTACCGCACTCAACCCAATCAAATCAACAAAGAAGTTTATAATATTATAAAATTCAATTCAATTACTTGTCAGTCAAAGAAGTTGATAAAATGATTTTTAATTAATTAAAATTTAAAATTCCATTAATAATTAATTTATTAGTTAACGCATAATTTATTAAGAAATTACTTATTTATTCACTTTCAATTATTATAAATCAATAAATTTTACATTGCAGAAAACTTGACAATATTAGTTCAGATGAAAATACTTGGCGATAGGATCCCGATGCAAAAATCTGCGCGTCGATTGGATTTGATACGAAGGAGAATTAATGGTTTTAGATTTGTAGGTTATTAAATAAAGTGATTAATATAATTTTCCTTTTCAACAAACCCAATCATTCAAGACATCCGGGCCTATCCAACTAAACTCGTCCCAAACCCTCCTGCTTCATCTTCTTCCAGTTTTCCTTCTCCTCCTTTTCATTTTCATACGCATGCACAAACATGGGCACATACACACTACCTCCAGCTATCGTACCCCGCCGCTGACCATCCCCATAGATCACCCACGAGCATCGCAATGCAACCTCCCACCTGGAAACGCATCCAAGCTTCAGTTCAAAAATTCGAACCCAAAACTGCAATGAAACAGTGCCATCCATACACTTCGCCACGCCACTCACGACCACCATCCATCACCAGATTACGTCCACGACATCGCCGCTTCTTCCAAATCCCCCTATGCTCATGCCCCTATAACAACCCACATATCTTACGATTAAGTATTTAAATGCTTTATTTGAATATAACATCATTAATTGGATTTAAATTCTAAAATGTGACTTTTTGTAGATGATCGAATCCGGACTGGAGATTACTTTTATTGAGTTCAAAACGATGTTTACTACTTGTTAGAGTATAAACATTGATATGTTTGGAGTTGATTAGGATTTTAGTATTTTCATTTGGGCTTTTGGTTTGGTTCTAGCCCACCAACCGAATAAGAGAACTCAAACTCCTATACCAAGTATCCTAACTCCTCTACTCTCCGTTCATTCTACTCTTCATTTCCTAACACTCTAGCTAAAGAGAAAAATGGGGAAAAGAAAGGAAATCAAAATTCCTAAGCCCTGGATTCTTAGGAAATTTAAATTCAAGTTTCAAAATCAAAGAGAAGCTTAGAATTGAAGATTCTAGAGATGTAGTGTAGAGGAATTGGTCTTGCTTTGTTTTAGAGCTTCTCATTCCTTTTTTTTGAGTTTAAAGGTGAGTTCTTGAAGTCACATCCATCTATAGCTTCCATTATTGTTAGGTATGAATTCCTAACATCTATTTCTTGTTCAATCGCTTTTGAATTAATTGGTTTGGTGAATTTTCCAATTTTGGTATTTTGAAGTCAAAATCTATGAGAATCCTATTATGGATGTTCGGATATGTTTTTTGGAGTAAATTGAAGAGCCTATAGAGCTGGGTTGTCACTTGGCATAAATCCTTAGCCACCGTCCCTCTTTCGATCGCTTACGAGTCGAATTGGCCATCAATGGCCCAGGCAAATTTTGCCCTAAGCTTTAGCTCAAACGTCTGGAAGAACACTTAGACGTTTGAAGCATAGGAATAAACATTCCAGACTTATGGCTCAGACATCTGAGTGACGGGAAAAATTCCTGACCTTCAGCTCAGACTTTTAGGAGAACCGCCAGAAGTCTAGCGCTGTTAAAATCAGTCAATTTGCTTGTTTTATGCAAATTTTCTGTTTTTATCGATTTTTGTTGATCCTCTTAGTTGTTGTCAATTATTATCGACTTTGATGACTTATTTACTGAATTTTTGGGAGTATCCATTTGATGGATTTGATATCGATTTTCATGGTTTTAATTCATGTCATTTAATGTGAGTTTTTGGTGACAAATTGTTTTTATAATCGTTTCGATGATTTGTCACTTTAAAATACAAAGGTTTCTATACTAGTAGTAAATACCCAAACTCTTTCACAAAAATGATCTCAACATTACTTTTAATACAAAGCTCATTTTTAAAACAATTTTCCAATATATTAGTATACACAAACCTTTACCTCGTTCGTACGAGAAATCCAATTAAACGATTTAGCAAAACAAGTGGTATGAAACGCTTGTGTTTACTTTGTCGGTTAATTCTTAGAATTGTTCGATTAAAATCTTGTGACAATTTTTGAATGGAAATCTACAATTTGTTCATAAATATTTAAGATAAGCCAGTGGTTATTGGACATGAAGCTAAACTCATTTATTTACTAGCTAGTGTAATTTGCACTTTTTATTGATCAATGATGATCATTTTTTGATTTAGACTTGCGATGTGCAATGACTATTTATCTGCGTGGGGGACTATACCCCGTTCTGTTGAGATTCAACTCATTTTTATAGGCTAGCGACCTATGGGTTTTATATAGTTCGGTTCATCGGGCGTACCGTTGTACTAGTCGTTGTTCCGGCTTATTTGAGTTTCTGGTTCTTTGGGTGTACTGTTGTACTACATCATTGCACCAGCTCTATGGGTTAGCAACTCATGGGATAGTGTCCCGTTTGTGATACACGTGTTGGTGAGTTTTCATGCTCATGTTTGTCATAGGCCTCCACCTTTATGATTTCTAGATTTCAAGTTATTGATTTCTAGAATTTGTGCTTCACCAATTTTGATGATACGCATTTATAAGCTCTATCAATATTTGTGGTTTGGTGTATTATGATATTCTTTTTGTTGTATGAAAAAATTTAAGATATTGTATGATTTTCGTTGTTGTCATATATATATTTGTCATATCTCTTATCCTAGCTCATCTTACATGGTACTTATTGCTAGACTGACTCGTTTACTATTTTTTTTTTTTAAATAATACTCGGGTCAGACCGAGGTTTTTCTAGTGCTTCCACTTAACTTCTTATTAGGGATTAGCTTCTGACTTTTGGCTAACTACTTTAGCTTAGTATTTTTTGTTTTTCTACATTCGAGATAGAGACTCCTTGATGCATACGTATTATTTTGTTTAGCACTTGTACCTATTCTTTTGTGATGTAGTGGGTCTTGTATGACCACTAATTTGAAGTTCACTTCTATGTGTTATATTCATATCTT
This sequence comes from Allium cepa, assembly GCA_030765085.1. Taxonomy (NCBI): domain Eukaryota; kingdom Viridiplantae; phylum Streptophyta; class Magnoliopsida; order Asparagales; family Amaryllidaceae; genus Allium; species Allium cepa. Next base: position 877,426,853 of record CM060931.1, on the reverse strand, counting down.
TTTCCACCTTAGTGATAGGAATATCCATGACTAGTTTATGTTATACTCATTTTATATTTGTTTCCGAAGGACACTTAGCCACTATGTAGTAGCTTTGAGTTGTTATTTGTTAGATTTCCTCTTGAAATTAAATGCATGACGTTCTATCTAACATATTGGTACTAACACAAAGCAATTAGATAGATGGTCGCTTCTCAACAGCCTTATTCTTTACACTAATTGATGACATTACCCAGTAGGGTCCTTAGTTAGTGTGAGTATAGAGGTGGGGCGTCACATCTTGGTATCAAAGCCAAACTTCAGAACAATGTAGAATAATCTAGCAAGTATCATTGTCCTAAGTCTTTCTTAAAAATCGTGGCTTAGGATTTAATTCGAGTCTTAGGACCCGTTCTATCCTATTTTCTTTTATGATGCCTTGTTTTATCAATCAAGTTTGTTCGATATTGATTCTAAGAATAACCTTTTTCCTCTTCTTTCTTTCTTTCTTTCTTAAAGAAGAGAAATGGTTAGACCTGGCGTTCCCAGCACCAGTAAATCCAATTCTTCTCCTCAGGATGGCGTATTCATGTCTGCCCAATAGCTTTTGGATCTTGTAAAGAATGCCCAAGATGTCGATCCCATTCCTGAGCCTACTCATCTTAATTCCAGGTTTGCACGCTTGTGCAGTGATTATACCGATTTGGGTGGAAGGCTATTCAAGGGTTCCAAAAGCGTTATAGAAGTCCAAGCTTAGCTTAGAACATGCGACCACATATTTTCTCGCATGAATCTTTTAGATTTACATCGAGTCTAAGTGGCTTCTAGCATGCTCCAGGAGAGAGCAATAGACTGGTATGAGCTTTTGGTTTCAGATATTGTTGAAGCAAATCTTACTTAGGAGCAATTTCGAGAAAGGTTCGAGTTAAAGTTTGTGCCGAAAGCTAAAAAAGTAACTTTAGCCCGATGCTTTGTTGACCTTGTTCAAGGTGAATCTTCGGTGGCAGATTATGTCGCATCTTTTGTCCCTCTCTAAATATGGGGTCGAGTATATTAATACCCCATTGAAGAAAATCAGAGATTTGTCTATGGGTTGAATAAGAACCTCAAAAAGGCTTTGCTTCTGAAACTGGAAGTTTCTTTCGATCAGCTTGTAGACATCGCTCTTCGACTTAAAGAGGTTGATAAAAAAAGTGATGTTCAAGTTATGGGCGCCAAACAGAACTTCAACATCAACAAGAAGAGGTATGTTAAGTTCAAAGGCCTTAATCCTAACAAGAAAGGAAAGCAAGCAACTTCAGTATCGAAGACTCCTAATCGTGGAGAATGTTACAATTGTTGATCTAAGGACCGCTATGCAAATAAGTGTCTGAAGCCCCTTTATTATCGCTATTGCAACAGTTTGGGTCATCTTATATCTTCATGTCCCAAACTTCAAGGAAAGAAAGAGAGAAAGCTGAATGTTGTGCAAGCCCTTAGTAACACTTCTCTTGGTTATGGTATTTCTTATTCTGTCCTTGATGGCGTTTATTATGTTTCATGATCATCCTATTCGAGTTCTTTTTGATACGGGTGCATCTCACTCTTTTATATCAAAAGAACTTGTTGATATTTTGTCTTTAAATGTTATGGTGTTGATGACTTCACTGAGAATTGTTAATCCGGTTGGTGTATCCACAACACACAGTTTATTTTGTAAAGATATCGAGATTATCTTATGTGATTATACTTTCCGAGCCGATTTGCATGTTATTCCCTACTTAGGTTTCGGAATGATTTTGGGAATGGATTGGCATAATCGTTATGAAGCCCAAGAGGACAATTCATCTTCGACTCCCCAATCTGTTAAGAAGATTTCTATTATTATTAAAGATTCAAGTTCCAATTAGGTGGCATCCTTATATTCTCTAAATCCACATGATGACGATAATGATGATGTGGAAGATTCATTTCCCTTATTCACGCAGTTCGTTAATTTCTCGATATATTTGAGCCTGTTTAAGGATTACCACCTATGTGAGCCATTGAGTTCAGAATTAGTCTAATCCCTGGAGCTCTACCTATCACTCGTCCTCTTTATCGTATGTCCAATAAGGAAAATGAGGAGATGCGTGAACAACTATCCAAATTGGAAGTAAAAAGGTTTATTCGTTCTAGTTCCTTTCCTTGGGGAGTGTAACATTCCCGGATTTTAGCCATATATAATATAGTGATTAATTTAATTTTTGGAATAAAATTGTAGATTTAATGATGAATTAATTTTGAAAATTTCCAGAATAAATAAAAATATGTGTTTACTTATATATATGGAAGCAGATTTTTAAATAGAATTTTGGATTTGGGATTCACTAATAAATATCTTGAAAAAATAAATATATTGGAAATAAAAATTGGATTTAAAATTCAATGTTTCAAGAAATAACTATATATATGAATATATGATTATTTGTTAGTTATGTAGAATTTGATCTCAAATCATTTTCTTAAGGTTATGAAAATAGTTATCATGGTAAATATATATAGATTAAATATTTTTAATTAAAATAAGATTAATGGAAAGGTTTGTATTTAAAAGTATATAACATTTAAAACATAGTAAGTATAAAAGCATATTTATAAAAAATGGTTCTTAAATATACAAAAGTGTAAATTTATTAACATAAGGGTTTAAACATAATTTTTTAATTTATTTAAGTGGAAGATTTAGATAAAAAACTACTCATTTTAACAAATGTGATGAAAATAAACATGAGTTTAAACAAGTGTAATTAAAGTAGACAAGTGGCACATTTGTTTTCTTAAAAATTTTGATTTAGAAATAACATGAATTAAAGAAACCAGGTTTCCCATTTTTCTTCATCCTCCTATTCAAAAAATTTTCTTCTTTCATTCATCTCAAATCTGAAACCAGAAAAACAAATTTGAATCAAAAATTTAAAGCTTCAGTTTCAAACCTGGAAAACAAAAAATAAACCAGAGAATCAAATCAAAACCTGAGAAAAAACATCTCTTTAGTTTTCAAAGAATTCAAACAAAACCAAAACAGAACCAGGAAAGATTCAATGCATAGATAAGAGCAATCAAAGCTTAGTTTAAAAGCATGGCAGAGATCAAAGCCTGGAAAGATCAAAGTATTCTAGTTCAAAAGCAAAGCAACCATTTCCAACCAGGAATGATCAACTCAAGTAAATAAAATCAAAATCTAAAAGCCTGAGCAAAACAAATGCAAAGATCAGATCTATTCCAACTTAATAATCATCAAATGCATCAGATTCTAGAATTTCAAACTTCTAGATTAAAGATCAAAATCTGTTCTCTGTTGTACAAAGTTCAGGTGAGCAAACCCCTAGAACCTATTATATCTGGTTTGCGTATGAGTAATGCTTGAAAATGTGCTGTGAAAATATTGGTATAGGTGTGATTATGTTTGCATGCTTGTATACTGTTCGTCGACGGAAATTCTATCGGTTTAGAAAATCGTCGAACGAATTTAGAGATAAAAATAACCGCAAGCGCACGGTGTACGAATGTAGCACGCGGCGAATACGGGTTGATCCGCAGGGAATTGATGATTTTAAAAATCTACTCAATCAAATTAACCAAAGTTGGAAGAGTGATTAACTAAAAAAAAATGACAAAAGAAAATAGATAAAAATATGAGAGTGTTAAGACAATTTAGAGGCAATTTCCACTCTCTAGATCACATAAATCAACAAAATGAAGTTATGATCTCTCTTTTCTTGTCATTAGTGAATTAGTTGATGTGCTTATCATAAGTATGGTATATTTGTGCTATTAATTAGCTCAATATAAACCATCAAACTATAACACAACCACTAATACACTTTTAAATCTCATGAAATATGACAACAAAGTTGAAATAAAAATCTATTTTAAGTACAGCCTATTAACTATTGTTTAGAAATATAGGCTATCAAATTTCAATTTCTACATTCACTTCTTTGCCATAATCATATTTAGATGAAGAGGCAATTGTGTTATGTTTGTTTAAGCATAGCCTATTTGTTATGAACAACATAGACTATCAAATTCAAAATTAAACAACAAGTTATCCACTTCATACATTCACATTAAAGCACAAAAAGAGAGTACAAAACATCAAAATGTTGAAGCTACATGATTAGAGGCTTCATTACCCCTAAATTGAAGGGATTAGCCTCTCATATTTGTCATCATGAGAACAAATGTAGCAAGCAACATTGAATAAAAAGAAGAGGAAAAAGAGAGCAAAGAGAAAAACTATACTACTTGCATGAAAAATAAATCTTCACTACAACATGAAAGTAAATAAGCATGAAAATAAAAAGAACATGTATTGAAGTTGCATAAAAAAAAACTACATAAAGAGAAATGGCCAAGTAGCCATGAAAGAAAAAAAGAGAACTTGTCTTTTATTTTGATCCTAAACTAATGAAGAGAGACTAAGAGAGGATATCATGTTACATGAAACATATGGGTATTTATACATGTATGAAACCCTAATTCATATTTTTGGGGAATACCCAAAATGCCCCTTAGGAAGTGTGGAGGCCAAGTAACCATTAACATGTCTTAATCCCCCATTAAGTGTACATGAAACCATTAAGTCCAAAAGCATGTGCATTAGCCTTTAATTTGTACATTAAGGTAGGTGGGTAGGTGGGGTCCTCCATTATCTTCACTTTGAATTATTTCCCTCTTCATTCCTTTATATTCTTTGTGCATGCATATTCCTTCATGAAACCACTCCTATTTGAGACCATTTTCCTACAAAAATATATATAAATTTCCAATCAATTTTTTTCAAAGAAATATATGCACTTAAATGACTGTTTTGCCCCTATATGAAGATGAATATGTGAAAATTTGGAATTAATATGAATTTTGGTTAAAACAAGTTAAAATACCCAATATGATCATTTATTTAATTTAAATAGAATAAATATGGTGGTAAAAATATGCACATTTACGTGCACATCATATACGTTGTGTGCATAGGCAAAATACTTCTCTATTCTTACTTTACAGGTTAAAAACCTATTCAAAATTCAAAAGCTCTTCTTCCCATTCTTTTTACGCTAGGTGGTTTAAAAAATATATGTTTAGATTAACAAGATTCAAGTTTTAAAAATGGTTTTAAATATGTACATTGAATAATCATTTCAAAAATATTGAATTTACAGTAAACTCATTTTTAAGTCAAAAATCAATAAACTTGATTACGAGTTTGGATCCCATAATTAAATTAGTGTTAACAAATGATGAATTTTAGTACGAATATATTGATTTTTAAGAATGGGATTTTCGGGATAATTTAGGTTGAACGGAATTTAGTTTTCTGGCAAATTCTGGTGAACGGAGGATGCTTGGGCCCCGAAGTTGTGGCCAGAGGAGGATTGTAGGCCGGAGATCATGAGAAAAATGGCCAGAAATTTTTTTGTTCACCGTAGTTGCCGTGCGTGATCGAAAAAGGGGTTTTAACCCAGTTTTGGTTATGGTCGGAAAACGAATCGTTGCATCGCTGTGGTCAAGCTTGAGGCGATCGTTGGAGGGGGAATGTTGCGAGGAGGACGTGACACATCCCTGGTATGCATGGTAGGATCTCTGGTGGTCAGGAGGGTCGGCATGTGGTGGTTGTTGATGATCGAATTTTTCTAGGTGGGGTTCTTATGGGCTCGAATTTGGTTTCAAGATCATACCCAAATTCTGGGTGATCAGACGGTTATGGGAGATGGCCGGCGACATGTCAGGGGCCACGGTGATAATCGAAGGAGCTCCGATCATCTATGCATGTATATGTGCATATGTGGTGTGTCAGTAGGTTGGGAAGAAGGAGTTGGAGGTCGGACTCGAAGATGAACTCAAGAATTTTAGGATGTTGCTCGAGTTTGCTACCGTGTCATTTGCAAGCGTTTAATATATACAGTAATTTTAAAAATTTGAAATAAAAATGGAGGTTAAAAGGTGAAGAAAGGAAGAACTCGAGAAAGTAGAGGATTGGCTCGAGTTTTTGTTCGAGCAAGTTTGAAGTAGGCTCGGGTTAGAATGTTAGTAATAGGTTTTCAAATCATAATTAAAGTTGTACAGGTTTTAAAAATTTAATAGAATCTTAAATCAGGTTTTAAAGTTTTCAAATAATTTATGTTCAGGTTTCTAAATTTTATAAGTGAATTTGTACTTGGTTTAAAAAGGAAAAAGAAAATATTTTAGCCAAGTTTTAAAAGTTAAAGAACTTTTTAATTAATTATATTATCTTATTTTAAGAATGAGATTAATTAAAGGTTAATTTGTTAATGTGATTAATTAAAAGATAATTAATCAATGTAATTAATTAAGCTTTAATTAATTAAGTGATGAAAAGATAATTAATAATTAAAATGTTAATTAATTAGTGTGATTAATTAATTAATGTTATAAGATAATTAATCAAAGTGATTTATTTATTTATGTGATTAATTTAAACGTTAATTAATTAATAAAAGTGATTAAGGGTTAATTAATTAATATAATTACTTAGGGATAATCACTTATTGTAATTAATTAAGGATAATTAATTAATTGGTAATTAATTAAGGATTAATTAATTTATGTAATTAAGAAAAATTAATTAAAGGATAATGAAATAATTAAAGGTTAATTATTTAATAATTAAAGGTTGATTTTTTAGGGTTAATTAATTAATAATTAAAGGTTAATTAATTTATCTTTAAAGGTTAATTAATAAATGGTTAAAGGATAATTAATCAAGATTGTTTGTAATTAATTAATATAAATTAACCAGGATTAGTAATTTATTCATAAGTAATTAATCTGATTTAAATTAATCAGATAATTAATTAATCTTACTTATGGATGTTTGAATTCTATTGAATGTTGAATTGTTTGATATCCCTGATGTGCGCTGCTCTGTGATATGAATTGAATTGATTTGAGCAGTGATAAATGTAATTTATTTATCTGTGATGAATGTAATTTATTTATCTGTGATAAATTTGCATTATTTATCTGTTAATCTATGAATGAAGATAAGCTTTATAGGATTATACCGCTTATCGATATTGCTGTGCTTGGATTGTGATGATTGATAATGTAGCACTATTGTGTGTAAAACCACTGGACTACACTATACACACAAATATGGATTGCACGAGCAAATTGGTTAAGTGACAGATATTTGAATTAAATATTATGATATGGTTTTAAAGTTGAATTATGAATCCAAATGGTTTTGGAAATGGAACTGCGTTAAATATGAAAAGCTTTTGGAAAAGGAAGTTTGAAATTGAAATTTGTTTGAATATAATATATATATCTTTTTTATGTTTTGAAATTGTTTGAAAATTTGGTTTGAAAGATTTATACAAGTTACATAATATATATATGGATTTTTAACGGCTTTAAATGTATTATTTTGGGAATTTAAATTTAACCCAAGCTTATACTTTAAAGGTTATAACTTGTGCATATTTGATCAAATTTATCCAAAAAAAAGCAATTGTTTTCAAATCAAAGAAGATCTTAAAGGGGTATCTTTTGTATAAAGGATTTGAAAAGAAAATTGTTTTGAAAGCTAGGATTGAATCTTTGTTAAAGATTGGTGAACTTTGTTTTCAAATTGAAGAGGACCTTAAAGGTGTATCTTTTGAATAAAAGATTTGAATTATAAATAGTTTTGAAACTATGAATTAATCTTTATGAAAGATTGGTGAACTTTGTGAAGTGAATCTTTTTGTTTAAAGATATTAAAATGGTAATTTGTTTAAACCATTTGAAGAAAGGTTTTGTGGCTTTAAGTTGTGACTTAACTAAGACCCCAATATCCATATGCTTTTTAAATATAAGCGCTCATTATTCGATTTAGCCGGGAGAGGACTTTATGTCATATAATCCATTCCGAATAATGATACAACGTTATGGATAGAATTTGAAGACCAGTGGTGAAGACCTGTATTTTCGAGAACGAAAGGATTACCCGTCGAATGTCTTTGCACCGAGTTGCACTGGCATAGAGATCTCTATATGTGATGGGATTCCGATCGGGATTGTGAATACTCAGATTGCAAGGGCTTCTTTTGAAATGCCATCGGTTCTGTTCGAACTCTGAACAGACTTATATGGATGTATGTCTGACATTACACTTTGAGATGTAAAGATGGTTTCTATCAAATACATTTCTGTTTGGTGGTGGAGAATTTATTCTCTTAGCTTAACACCCCGTATGAGCTCAGAGGTTATGTAGTTGATATTTACTAGTGATACATTCCCAATTTGTTAATGTGGGATACGAAGTGCTGCTGATCTTGTGTTGATCAAAGCACAGCTTTTGTGTAAAGCGTAGCTTTGTGGACGTGACCTCATCGGACCTCACAACTCGAAAATGGTTGAAACAAGAAAGATGCGGCAAGGTTATTAAGGCTCTCACCCTTAGGGTATGTCCATTCCTTTTGGAAAAAGGTGGTATCATGGCATGGAGCCCAGATATTTAACCTATGTGGTTATTGCAAATACATTGCTTTGTGGTCGTTGGTGTGGAGCACTTGGATAAAGATCGGTAACTACCAGGGGTGGCATTCTTGTAGGTGTTACCTAATTACCCATCCTTATGTTGGCAGAGAGATGGTTAAGTTCTCGGGACGGCCCTCCAGAGGTGTACCCATGTGGCTAAGGAAGTTCCTTAGCCTGACCATTTGTTGGAAATCCAAAGAAACAATACACGCCCCATACGGTTTTAGTTGTATACCCTGCCATGTAATGTGGCGGTAACCTTCTATTGAACATGGTAACTATAGTAGGCATATAATAATGGTTGTATGCTGGATAAGATTAATATTATACTTGCAATGTATTCCACTATGCACTAATAATAATATCAAAAGGATTTTGCGTATCAAGCATGTTTGACTATCATAAGGAGAAATCTACTCCAATTATGCGTTTGCATTGTGTGTGTGGAGAGGCCTTATGGTAGTTTCATTTTCCAAAAAGCATTACGTATTTCTTTTAAATTCTTTTGTTTTGCTTTTGTTAAAGATAAAATGTTTTTGTTTTCTCAGTCTGGTCCCAAGACAGACTTGGATTTTATTGTTCCCTTTCTAAACTCTGAGTGCCCACAATTTTCCACACAGGCAGCCTAGAGTTAGATTTTCAGATAGTCGGCAAGTAGGTGTAGCAATTGGAAATCTTCTTCAGTCTTTGGTCTTTGAAGCCTTTGGATTTGGCGATAGCATTTGTTTCACTTCAACCGTTACCTAGTTAGCTTCATTACGACTTGATGGTGGTTCGAGCTTGATGTTTGGAGCTTTGGCTATGGAGTGCAGTTCTGGATTCTATCTTTCTTTCTATTCTTTGGAAGATCATATTGGTGACATTGTGTTCTGCCGCTGTTGCTGCTTTTGGAGATCATGTTGGAGCTATCTCTTTCGTTGTTATCTTTCCTCTGTTGTTCCTCTGATTATGTGATATTCATTGCATCATATTGGTATTCATATTGTATCCATTGTTGTATCAATGATATTATTCATTTTCTTCCGCTATGTTGTTGTACTTAATGTGTTATAAGCTCCGGCAATAGGGTTTCGACATTTGAATCTACAGCATTCGAATACGGGTGAAGTATGGATGTCGATTTTCGAGCAATGGATTCCGGGTCGTCACAAGTGGTATCAGAGCTGAAGGTTGAGTAAGAACTTTAGCTCAGGGGTATAACACATTAGGTGACTCAATAGAGATAGGGTTAAGTATACCCTAAAATGAGTATATCTTAAGATATCCATCCATATGCCTCGGTAAATTCTCATACAATTCACTGATAGTGAGTATGAGTGCAAGAAGAGGACGAGGTAGGGGACAGGAAGTACCACTACAAATGGTCAATACCCTACAACAACAGAAATAACTCTTCTAAATCTTCTTTGATTCATCATCCAATTTCAAATTCTTCGATTATTTCGTCGCAGCTCGAAGAAGAAGCTCTAGTACGATGGTAGCCCTGTGAATCGTATAGATAAGTTCCTAATTCGTATTCTCTTTACCAGTTTCTTATCAGCTTTTCGTTTTTAAACTTTAAAGAGTTTGAAATTTAAATTGAAAAATTGATTAGTAAAATATGAAGTTAAATTGAATTGTATCCGTTGTCTGTTCTTTGGGGTCCACATATATTCTACAAATGGTTAGTTATCCTTCGAACTAACCAATACCTTGCATAATTCGTAGACCGAGTGACCCGAGTATCTTGTGAAATATCGAATGAGTTCATTCTCATATTTATTGATGATATTCTGATTTGCTAAGCCGAATGCAGAATAGATATTCAGTTTGATCTGGTAAAACATTCTCTATCTGTTCTTTGTTTGTCTCCCTGTCTAGCAAATTTAAGGGGCAAAATTTTCTTAAGGGGGGAATCTGTAACATTCCCAGATTTTAGCCAAATATAATATAATGATTAATTTAATTTTTGGAATTAAATTGTGGATTTAATGATGAATTAATTTAGAAAATTTCCAGAATAAATAAAAACATGTGTTTACTTATATATATGGAAGTAGATTTTTAAATAGAATTTTTAATTTGGGATTCAATAATAAATATCTTGAAAAAAATAAATATATTGGAAATAAAAATTGGATTTAAAATTCAATGTTTCAAGAAATAACTATATATATATGTATATATGATTATTTATTAGTTATGTAGAATTTGATTTCAAATCATTTTCTTAAGGTTATGAAAATAGTTATAAAGATAAATATATATAGATTAAATATTTTTAATTAAAATAAGATTAATGGAAAGGTTTGTATTTAAAAGTATATAACATTTAAAACACAATAAGTATAAAAACATATTTATAAAAACATGATACTAAAAATATACAAAAGTGTAAACTTATTAACATAAGGGTTTAAACATAATTTTTTAATTTATTTAGGTGGAGGATTTAGACATAAAATTACTCATTTTAACAAATGTGAAGAAAATAAACATAAGTTTGAACAAGTGTAATTAAAGTAGCAAGTGCACATTTGTTTTCTTAAAAATTTTAATTTATAAATAACATGAATTAAAGAAACCAGGATTCTCATTTTACTTCATCCTCTTGTTTAAAATTTTTCCTTTTTTCATACATCTCAAATCTAAAACCAGAAAAACAAATTTGAATCCAAAATTAAAAGCTTAAGCTTCAAACCTGGAAAACAAAACATAAACCAGAGAATCAAATCAAAACCTGAGAAAAATCATCTCGTTTGTTTTCAAAGAATTCAAAAGAAATCAAAACAGAACCATGGAAGATTCAATGCATAGATCAGAGCAATCAAGGCTAAGTTTAAAAGCAAGGCAGAGATCAAAGCCTCGAAAGATCAAAGTATTCTAGTTCAGAAGCAAAGCAACCATTTGCAACCTAGAATGATCAACTCAAGTAAATAAAATCAAAATCTAAAATCCTAAGAAAAAAAATGCAAAGATAAGATCTATTTCAACTTAATAATCATCAAACGCGTCAGATTCCAGAATTTCAAATTTCCAGATAAAAGATTAAAATCTGTTCCCTATTGTATAAAGTTCACGTGAGCGAACCCCTAGACCCAACTATATCTGGTTTGCATATGAGTATGCTTGAAAATGTGTTGTGAAAATTTTGGTATAGGTGAGATTATGTTTGCATGCCTGTATATGTTGTGTGCACAGATAAAATACTTCTCTGTTCTTACTTTACAGGTTAAAAACTTGTTCAAAATTCAAAATCTCTTCTTCCCATTCTTTTTAGGCTTGGTTGTTTTAACAAAATATGTTCAGATTAACAAGATTCAAGTTTTAAAAATGGTTATAAATATGTACATTGAATAATCATTTCAAAAATATTTAATTTACAGTAAACTCATATTTAAGTCAAAAATCAATAAACTTAATTGCGAGTTTGGATCCCATAATTAAATTAATGTTAACAAATGATGAATTTTAGTACGAATATCTTGATTTTTAAGAATGGGATTGTCGAGATAATTTTGGTTGAACAGAATTTATTTTTCTGGCAAATTCTGGTGAACGGAGGATACTTGGGCCTCGGGGTTATGGCCAGAGGAGGATTGTCGGCCGGAGATCATGAGAAAAATGGCGAGAAATTTTCTGGTTCGTCGTGGTTGCCATGCGCGATCGAAATAAGGTTTTAACCCAGTTTTGGTCATGGCTGGAAAACAAATCGTTGCATCGCCATGGTCGAACTTGAGGCGAACGCTGGAGAGGGAATGCTGCGAGGAGGACATGACGCATCTCTAATTTGGATGGCAGGATCTCTGGTGGTCAGAAGGGTCGGCATATGGTGCTTGTTGATGATCGAATTTTTTCCAGGTGGGGTTCTTATGGGCTCGAATTTGATTTTAAGATCATACCTAAATTCTGGGTGATCAGACGGTTATGGGAGATGGCCGACGACATGTTAGGGGCCATGGTGATGATCGTATGGGCTCCGATCATCTATGGAAGTGTATGTGCATATGTGGCGTGTCAGTAGGTTGGGAAGGAGTTGGAGGTGGGACTCGAAGATGAACTTGAGAATTTAGGATGTTGCTTGAGTTTGCTACCATGTCACTTGCAAGCATTTAATATATACAGTAGTTTTAAAAATATAAAATAAAAGAAAAGTTAAAAAGAAAAAGAAAGGAAGAACTCAGGAAAGTAGAAGCTTGGCTCGAATTTTTGTTCGAGCAAGTTTGAGGTGGGCTCGGGTTTGACTATTAGTAATAGATTTTCAAATCTGAAGTAAAGTTGTATAGGTTTTAAAAATTTAATAGGATCTTAAACCAGGTTTTAATGTTTACAAATAGATTATGTTCAGGTTTTTAAATTTTATAAGTGAATTTGTACTTGGTTTAAAAAGGCACAAGAAAATATTTTAGCCCAGTTTTAAAAGTTAAACAACTTTTTAATTAATTTTATTATCTTATTTTAAGAATGAGATTAATTAAAGCTTAATTTGTTAATGTAATTAATTAAAATATAATTAATCAATGTAATTAATTAAATGTTAATTAATTGAGTGATGATAGGATAATTAATAATAAAAAGTTAATTAATTAGTGTGATTAATTAATTAATCTGATTATTATAAGATAATTAATTAAAGCGATTTATTTGTGTGATTAATTTAAAGGTTAATCAATTAATAAAAGTGATTTAGGGTTAATTATTTAATATAATTAATTAGGGATAATCACTTATTGTAATTAATTAAGGATAATTAATTATATGGTAATTAAGGATCAATTAATTGATGTAATTAAGAAAAATTAATTAAAGGATAATTAAATAATTAAAGGTTAATTATTTAATAATTAAAGGTTGATTGATTAAGGTTAATTAATTAATAATTAAAGGTTAATTAATTCATCTTTAAAGGTTAATTAATAAATAATTAAAGGATAATTAATCAAGATGGTTTGTAATTAATAAATATTAATTAACCAGGATTAGTAGTTTATTCATAAATAATTAGTCCGATTCAAATTAATCAGATAATTAATTGATCTTACATATGGATGTTTGAATTCTATTGAATGTTGAATTGTTTGATATACCAGATGTGTGCTGCTCTGTGATATGAACTGAATTGATTTAGGCTGTGATAAATGTAGTTTATTTATCTGTGATGAATAAAATTTATTTATCTGTGATAAATTTACATTATTTATCTGTGACTCTATGAATGAAGATAAGCATTATAGGATTATACCGCTTATCAATATTGCAGTGCTTGGATTGTGATGATTGATGATGTTACACAATTGCGTGTAAAACCCCTGGACTGCACTATACACACAAAAATATGGATTGCACGATGAAATTGGTTAAGTCATAGATATTTGAATTAAATAATATGATATGGTTTTAAATTTGAATTTTGAATCCAAATGGTTTTGGAAATGGAATTGGGTTAAATATGAAAAGCTTTTGAAAAAGGAAGTTTGAAATTGAAATTTAGTTTGAATATAATATTTATCTTGTCTAAGTTTTGAAATAGTTTGAAAATTTGGTTTGAAAGATTTATAAAAGTTACATAATATATATATGGACTTTTAACCATTTCAAATGTATTTTTTTGGGAATTTAAATTTAACCCGAGCTTATACTTTAAAGGATGTATCTTGTGCATATTTGGTCGGATTTTTCCGAAACGAAAAGCAATTGTTTTCAAATCAAAAAAGATCTCAAAGGGGTATCTTTTGTATAAAGGATTTGAAAAGAAAATTTATTTGAAAGCTATGAATGAATCTTTGTTAAAATTGGTGAACTTTGTTTTCGAATTGAAGAAGATCTTAAAGGTGTAACTTTTGAATAAAAGATTTGAATTATAAATAGTTTTAAAACTATGAATTAATCTTTGTGAAAGATTGGTGAACTTTGTGAAGTGAATCTTTTGGTTTAAAGATTTGAAAATGGAAATTTGTTTAAACCATTTGAAGAAAGGTTTTGGGGCTTTAAGTTGTGACTCAACTAAGATCCCAATATCCATATGCTTTTTAAATATAAGCACTCATTATTTGGTTTAGCAGGGAGAGGACTTTATGTCATATAACCCATTTTGAATAATGATAAAAAGTCATGGATAGCATTTGAAGACCGGTGGTGATGACCGGGTATTTTCGAGCATAAAAGGATTGCCCGTCGAATGTCTTTGCACTGAATTGCACCGGTATAGAGATCTCCATATGTAATGGGGAGTCTGAACGGGATTGTGGATACCCGGATTGCAAGGGCTTTTTTTGAAGTTCCTTCAAGTTTTGTTCGAACCCAGAACAGACTTGTATGGATGTATGTCTGACATTACACTTTGAGATGTAAAGCTGGTTTCTATCAAATACGTTTCTATTTTGTGGCGGAGAATTTACTCTCTTAGCTTAACACCCTTCTCTAAGACGTACGAGCTCGGAGGTTATGTAGTTGATATTTACTAGTGATACATTTCCAATTTGTTAATATGGCATACGAAGTGCTGCTGATCATGTATTGATCAAAGCATGGCTTTTATGTAAAGCGTAGCTTTGTGGATGTGACCTCATCGGACCTCACAACACGAAAATGGTCGAAACAGGAAAGATGCGGCAAGGTTATTAATGTAGGATCGATTTCACCCTAGAGGGGGGGTGAATAGGGTGATGGTATAAATTATAGAAATTAATCACGGAAGCATATAAAATAATTTTAACACAGATCACAGAACAATAGCAGCACAGATAATAGCAGAATAATAAATGCAGAAATAGAACGACACAGAATTTACCCAGCTTCGGCAAAACCCTGCCTACGTGCTGCCCCCAAGGTTTCTACTAGAAATTAGATAGTCCCTCGCTTACACACGTAAACTCGCGACACCCTCTATTGACTAAATCTAACTCTACGCTCAAAACCCTGCCACAACTCAGCCACTGAGTTGCGAATTCTCAAGCTACGCCACGTAGCTTGTCCCTAGTCACACGACTAGTAAATACAACTATTTAAAAGAGAATTTAAATTAAAAAAACAAATATTAAAACCCCTTTTAAAAACAAAGCCCCAAAATTTAAAAACCAATCCCTTGAAAATAAATAAGCCGGACCTATTCTTTTTTCTTTATCTTCTATCGGCCCGTTCCTTTGTGAGATAGTGGAGGCTCCGTTCCTTTTCCTTGTTCGATCAAAATTAGGGCTTGTTTCTGAAGTTGCCGACCTTTGGTTGCTCAATCAAAAAATGATTTTCAGTTTGTTGCTTTCGTCGATTGCTTGGCTCTTTGAATTGTCATCGGCTACTTCAATTTGGTCGAGTTAATTGTCAAAAAGGGTATGCGATTGTTCCTTTTTCGATGTTGATTTTTGCTCGACCTTTGATTCGAGTTATTGATATTTCTCTGTTGTTACTTGAAATCGAATCTTTTTGAATTGTCGATGATGTCAATCACTTTTATAGGGTTCGACCCTCCTGTATTTTCGTCATATATATTTTATTTGAATTTGTCAATTATTCATCTCGGCCACTTGATGATGCTTGAATGTTTGAGATTGATTCTGACTTCTTCTATTTACTTGAATCATACGGTATTGATGTTTAACTTGGTCAATTTTCTTTTGCCACCACGATTTTGACTTGTTCATCATATTCTTGCTATCCACGGCTTGTTGATTAATTTCGTGATTTTCTCTGGTTGACTTAGACTTGGATTTTGTGATGACCACCGGCTTTGACTTGGTTATATATTTTGATTTATCGGCTCAGTCATTGATACTTTGTAAACTTTGCATTCTTGTTTTGAATGTTTTAACAAATTGCTGTTGTGTTGCTTCGACTCTGTTCATTTTTGTATTCGTCCCCGAGGATATTTGATCTGTAGCTTTGTTGCATATACATATGTTCATACATTGGTTGGTCTGGTCATTCAAGTTCAATGAATTTGGTTTTGTTGATGCTGAGGCTTGGTATGGTTTGTTGTTTCTCGGCCATGTGTTCATCTGCTTCTTGTATATGAGTTGTTTCACTGGTGACCTATGTACATGCTTCACTGCATCTTGTGTTTGCTGTGTTGTCATCATGTTGGTTTGGTTGTGCACTTGCTTGTGTTTCACTGAGCTTTGGCATGTGGTCTTTGCTGTGTTAAATTCATCAAGTCACTTGTTTTATTCGTCTGGTTTCCATTGGTAACATTGTCGACTTATGTGGTCTTGAGTATTGCTGGTCTCAAACTTTGTCTTGTTCGACATTGCTTTTGGTCATTATGGTTGCATATATGTGAGTAATTCTGTTCTTTGACATTCCTTCTTGATGCTGCACTGTTCACTGTTGTACTCGATCATATTGAGTTCAGTTGTATTTCTTTGAGATGCTTACAAGCTTGGTCTACTTAATGATACTGCATGATCGATTTGTTACTGTTCGAGTTACTGTACATTCAGGTCTGCATTCACTGTGTTCATTTGAGTGCCGAGTCTTTGAGCATTGTTGCGAGTTGTTCAGTGCACTGTTGAGCTTCTGACCTTGATATCATGTGAGTTGTATTTCATTTGCGGTTGGTCTGACTTGGACTGATCATTGAAGTATGTGTGTCTGTTCGTTGCATTTGTAGATTGTAGTTCATATGTTCACATTGATTATGCTTTGTCTTCGGTCGTTGCTATGCATGGCTTGAAGTCTGGTTGTTTGATATGTTGTTTTGAACCATTGTTTGCTATGGCATTGCGTTACTGTGCATTGAGCATTGTACTTGCAGTTTGCTGACTTCACGTCGCCTTAACTTTGGTTGATGCACTGAGCTGAGTCCTGTATTTGGGTTTGACCTGTGCTCACTTGTCCCTGTAAATCGATCAAGTGTATATCGGTGTGCACGACCTTGTGGCATGTACAGTGATTCACTGCGCATGTCACATTGTTCGTGTGTGATGAATTCAAATGTAAATGATGACGAACAACCCAAATAACTGAGGCAAATAATATTTTCAAAAACCATATTTTATTTTATATTGCAAAAATATTTCTTTATCAATTTTACTACGTTGGTGTATATTTTTGCAGATTGCTCAGATGCTGGATTCTAACTGGAATGAAGTGAAGATAAATTATGAATGTGAGCGATATGTAGTGAGTACAACTGTAAATGTAAAATTGTGATGTAATTGAAATTGTATCAAAGTTGTATAGTGTATAGTGAGAGCTTGAATTTGTACTTTTCAAAATTGTAATAAATATTGGTTTTGAATAAAATTTCTGTTTGAATTCAAATTCTGTGTTATTTAATTTTATTCAGCAAATATTTATTTAATCTATGAAAAATAAAATAGCACATTAACAAATACATTTAAACGAATGTATATATGTTAATTATCATCAAACAAAAATCATATAAGCGCATATTCAACAATCTCCCCCTTTTGATGATAACAAACATATATTTAAGATTTTGAATATGTCAAATGTATTTGATCATGGATATGCATTGATCCCCCTATTTAAATGCTTCCTCTCTACACAACGCTCCCCCTACAAATATGCATACAATTAGATAATATGCAAATGAGCCTAGATGCTAATAGAAATTTTTTTGACCTTTGCTTGATTTTATTTGACAAAATCTAAACATTTCTCTCCCTCTTTTGTTATCAGCAAAAGAATAATAGTGTTAGAGAAAATAGAGATAAAGTGACCGATATTAATCCAACATTAAAACTCAATTGAATATAAATATTAAATTTCAATAAAATGTCAAACAAAAATCATAAATATTCTGTTAGGCGCATATTCCGCTTTTAGAATGATGGGAATGATGTCATCATATAAAACCATATAGTTGTGTCTATTTGTGGTATATTTATATCAGGAATTTGAATATCTACTAACCATGTATAACCGTTAGGACTTTTAAATGAGATTAGTAGTATTCCAAATTTTTTTTTAAAAAGAATTCAAGTATCTTCTAACCACGCATAACTGTGAGGACTTTTAAATGGGATTAGAATCAACTTGTTTATTTTAAAAATCAACTTTTGATGTGCGTTCCATACATGCATAACCGCGAGGACTTTTAAATGAGCATGGAAGCAAATAACAAATTCCAAGTAATTCACCCATGCATAACCGTGAGGACTTTTAAATGAGAGTGAATACTTTGGTATTTATTTATTTATTATTATTATTACAACCTCCTTTTCTTTTTCTTTATTAAGAAACAAAATGTAAAATGAAAAAACGAACGATTTCTGCTTAAAGTACCACATATCGACAAACTATATAGAATTTTGATGAGTGATGGTCGTTAGAAATATGATAGAGATAGAGATGGTCATGGAATTTTTACCAACAATTTTTTTTTATAACTCTTGTTTAAATTTCTAAATAAATTTACTAATTATACCGTCTCGAGTCATAATATATGATCAATATCAATACTCATCACTTTTTCAATCACTATTTTTCTTTTCGATAATCATTAGGGAGTCAGATTAGTCAAAATAGACATTTAAAATCAAATTCAAACATAATTATGAAACCAATTTGTCAGATGACTAATCTGAAAATATGGTCAAAAATGATTTTCTTGAGGGGTTTTATAAGAAAATTTCTGCTATTTGAAAATTATTTGAAATGAAAAATATGAAGATATTTTCTTTGAAAAACGATGCAGTTACTAAATGTCTCAAAAATCACGTTCAACTAGTAATTTTTCTACCAACTAGATTACCAGTGTAATCTGCATCTGATTTTCTTTTGCACTCAAAAGTTATCATTAATTGAATTTGATCAACCAAACCATGAAGTGTGCATCAAAATTTTCAAACTCAATTTTAACAGCAATTTAAATGACATTCTCTTGAATTTGAAATGAAGCCATGTAAATACTCAAAAACCGTGAATATAGAGTTAGCCGAATTATAACCAAATGTATTATTATCCAACAAAACACTATTTTTAATCCAAAATGATATATATGAAGTAATTCAAAGAATCTAGAGATTTTTATAGTGTTTTTGGCATAAGAATATAATTGAACAACTATGTTGAATAAGTAAGAGTCATAATCATCATCTTTTCATCATCTCAATATCGGCCGATTTTAATTCAGAATATGGTGCAGATTATCACATTCAATATATCGCTCAAATTAATATACCTTTACCCGTTTTACCTTTACGATATTTTTCATGGTTGTCTATTGTGATTCTGTCACCTTTAAACTAGGCTAAGGAACTTTGTTTTGTCGCCCGTTGTGTTTCTTGAACAGCCAAAAATCCAGAGAACACTATTGTTGTTCCTTAGCCTGCCACCACACCTACACGTTGAAAGATTTTTGTGACCTATTTGTTTTTATAGGTCCATGATTATTAGTGGCAGAATATTTCCAAAAAAAAAGTTTTGTAAAGACCCAAAACTATTTATAATTGTTCCCTTTGGCACCCAAATTTGTTTAACTTTGAGAGATTTTATATTTGTGCCTTTCGGAACCCAAATCGGCATAGTTTTCACATGTTTGGGTCTATACCAACAATTATTGTGATGGTGCCCAAATTTTATACAAATTGTGCACATTAAATTTTCTCGATTAATCTCATTTCTAACATTTTTAGATTGATTATATCCAAGTCCTTGTCTAACTGTATTAACAGTTTGTTTCCCTAATAGCATATTTAACGATTTTCCACTTTTTGAAAATTTATCTAAAATCGTTGACAATTGTTGGACTTGTGTTTTGAGAGATTCATTTTCGTTCAATAATTGCGTGCACTTTTTAATATAATTTTCTCTCCTGGTATTTTCATTTTCTGTCAAAATCAAAATTTCATTTTCAAGTGATTTTATTTTAATTTCTGATTTTTTAATTTCTTCTTCAAATGTTGGACACATATCACACTTAGGGATCCTACTTTGATAGGTTTTAACTAATTGGTCAAGTTGTTTATTTAATTCTATCAAAGTAACTTTTTGTGATTCAAGTTTAGTATATTTCTCCCTAAGTCATTCAAAACAGCCATTTACTTCGTGGAAAAAAATAAGTAATTCAGAGTGAGTAAGTTTTGATACCTCGCTTGGCTCGTCATCGTCGCTATCAGTTATATTCCCTTGAAGGAACATATCTGCTTTCTCATTCTCACTGCTAGAACTTTGATTATCTTCATCACTTGTATTCCACGTGGCTGCAAAACTTTTCTTTTTGATTTCTTTTTAAAGTCGCGTTGATTTTGAGGACATTTGGGCTTGATGTGTCCGGGTTGGTTGCACTTGTGACAGATGTTCTTCTGTTCTTCAGAGTAGTCTAGTGCTTTGGTTATTCTGCTTTTCGCTTTTTGAATTCGAGCTGAATTTCCATATTTGTAATTTCATCTTTTGAATTTCTTTATTAATAGCTCAAATTCTGCTGCTGCATCATCATCGTCATCGTCATCACTTTCAATTGTTCCTTTGAGAGCTATTGATTTCTTTCGAGTATCTCCTCCTTCACGCACTTCCTTGAATTTCATTTCTAGCTCATAAGTGGTGAGATTTCCGATGAGTTCTTCGACTTTCATTTGTTTAAATCTTTTGATTCTTGAATGGAAGTCACTTTGGCTTCAAAACTTCGTGGAAGGACTCTGAGGTTTTTTTGGACTATCTCCAACTATGTATATGATTTTCCAAGAGCTTTTGATTTATATATGATATTGGAAAGTCGTCCATGCATCTCTTTGACATTTTCTTCCTTCGCCATTGTGAAGTTGTCGTATTCGCTACTTAGCATGGCAAGGCGAGATTCTTTGACTTGAGATGTTCCTTCATGAGTCATTTCTAGAGTGTGCCATATTTCCTGCACAGTTAGACAATGTGAGACACGATTAAATTCAAATTGATCCAATGAACAGATAATAGAATTCATAGCTTTAGCATTAGTATTTTGTAATTTATTTTCTAGTTCTGTCCATTGTTCCTTTGGTTTATCTATTTCCTGATTGTCTACAGTTATAGTCGGTGCTCTATAACCTGTCTCAACAATATTCCAAGCGTCAATGGTTTTTAGAAAAATTTCCATCCTATTTTTCCAGTAAGCATATTCACCATTGAACATTGGTGGTCTAACTATGGATTGACCCTCAACAAAAGCAGTATTAAAAGAAGCCATTTTAAAAATTCAACTTTTTAAAATAAAAGTTGGTTTTTGTAAAATCAAATTTTTTAAAACAAAAAGTGCTTTTGTTCCTAGCTATGATACCACTTGTAGGATCGATTTCACCCTAGAGGGGGGGTGAATAGGGTGATGGCATAAATTATAGAAATTAATCACGGAAGCTTATAAAATAATTTTAACACAGATCACAGAACAATAGCAGCACAAATAATAGCAGAATAATAAATGCAGAAATAGAACGACACAGAATTTACCCAGCTTCGGCAAAACCCTGCCTACGTGCTGCCCCCAAGGTTTCTACTAGAAATTAGATAGTCCCTCGCTTACACACGTAAACTCGTGACACCCTCTATTGACTAAATCTAACTCTACGCTCAAAACCCTGCCACAACTCAGCCACTGAGTTGCGAATTCTCAAGCTACGCCACGTAGCTTGTCCCTAGTCACACGACTAGTAAATACAACTATTTAAAAGAGAATTTAAATTAAAAAAACAAATATTAAAACCCCTTTTAAAAACAAAGCCCCAAAATTTAAAAACCAATCCCTTGAAAATAAATAAGCCGGACCTATTCTTTTTTCTTTATCTTCTATCGGCCCGTTCCTTTGTGAGATAGTGGAGGCTCCGTTCCTTTTCCTTGTTCGATCAAAATTAGGGCTTGTTTCTGACGTTGCCGACCTTTGGTTTCTCAATTAAAAAATGATTTTCAGTTTGTTGCTTTCGTCGATTGCTTGGCTCTTTGAATTGTCTTCGGCTACTTCAGTTTAGACGAGTTAATTGTTAAAAACCGTATGCGATTGTTCCTTTTTCGATGTTGATTTTTTCTCGACCTTTGATTCGAGTTATTGATATTGCTCTATTGTTACTTGAACTCGAATCTTTTTGAATTGCCGATGATGTTAATCACTTTTATAGGGTTCGAGCCCCCTATATTTTCGTCGTATATATTTATTTGAATTTGTCAATTATTCATCTCGGCCACTTGATGATGCTTGAATGTTTGAGATTGATTCTGACTTCTTCTATTTACTTGAGTCATACGGTATTGATGTTTAACTTGGTTAATTTTCTTTTGCCACCATGATTTTTACTTGTTCATCATATTCTTGCTATCCACGGCTTGTTGATTAATTTCGTGATTTTCTCTAATTGACTTCGACTTGGATTTTGTGATGACTACCGGCTTTGACTTGGTTATATATTTTGATTTATAGGCTCAGTCATTGATACTTTGTAAACTTTGCATTCTTGTTTTGCATGTTTTAACAAATTGCTGTTGTGTTGCTTCGACTCTGTTCGTTTTTGTATTCGTCCCCGAGGATATTTGATATGTAGATTTGTTGCATATACATATGTTCATACATTGGTTGGTCTGGTCATCCAAGTTCAATGAATTTGGTTTTATTGATGCTGAGGCTTGGTCTGGTTTGTTGTTTCTCGGCCATGTGTTCATCTGCTTCTTGTATATGAGTTGTTTCACTGGTGGCTTATGTACATGCTTCACTGCATCTTGTCTTTGCTGTGTTGTCATCATGTTGGTTTGGTTGTGCACTTGCTTGTGTTTCACTGAGCTTTGGCATGTGGTCTTTGCTGTGTTAAATTCATCAAGTCACTTGTTTTATTCGTCTGGTTTCCATTGGTAACATTGTCGACTTATGTGGTCTTGAGTATTGCTGGTCTCAAACTTTTTCTTGTTCGACATTGCTTTTGGTCATTGTTGTTGCATATATGTGAGTAATTCTGTTCTTTGACATTCCTTCTTGATGCTGCGCTGTTCACTGTTGCACTCGATCATATTGAATTCATTTTATTTCTTTGAGATGCTTACAAGCTTGGTCTACTTAATGATATTGCATGATCGATTTGTTACTGTTCGAGTTACTGTACATTCAGGTCTGCATTCACTGTGTTCATTTGAGTGCCGAGTCTTTGAGCATTGGTGCGAGTTGTTCAGTGCAATGTTGAGCTTCTGACCTTGATATCATGTGAGTTGTATTTCATTCGCGGTTGTTCTGACTTGGACTGATCATTGAAGTATGTGTGTCTGTTCCTTGCATTTGTAGATTGTAGTTCATGTGTTCAAATTGATTATTCTTTGTCTTCCGTCGCTGCTGTGCATGGCTTGAAGTCTGGTTGTTTGATATGTTGTTTTGAACCATTGTTTGCTGTGGCATTGCATTACTATGCATTGAGCATTGTACTTGCAGTTTGCTGACTTCACGTCCCCTTAACCTTTGTTGATGCACTGAGTTGAGTCCTGTATTTGGGTCTGACCTGTGCTCACTTGTCACTGTAAATCGATCAAGTGTATATCGCTGTGCACGGCCTTGTGGCATGTACAGTGATTCACAGTGCATGTCACATTGTTCGTGTGTGATGAATTCAAATGTAAATGATGACGAACAACCCAAATAATTGAGGCAAATAATATTTTCAAAAACCATATTTTATTTTATATTGCAAAAATATTTCTTTTTCAATTTTACTGCGTTAGTGTACATTTTTGCAGATTGCTCAGATGCTGGATTCTAACTGGAATGAAGTTGAAGATAAATTATGAGTGTGAGCGATATGTAGTGAGTACAACTGTAAATGTAAAATTATGATGTAATTGAAATTGTATCAAAGTAGTATAGTGTATAGTGAGAGCTTGAATTTGTACTTTTCAAAATTGTAATAAATATTTGTTTTGAATAAAATTTATATTTGAATTCAAATTCTGTGTTATTTAATTTTATTCACCAAATATTTATTTAATCTATGAAAAATAAAATAGTACATTAACAAATACATTTAAACGAATGTATATATGTTTATTATCATCAAACAAAAATCATATAAGCGCATATTCAACAATTAAGGTTCACACCCTTAGGGTATGTCCATTCGTTCTTGAAAAAGGTGGTATCATTGTATGGAGCCTAGATATTTAACCTATGTGAGTACTTCAAATACATTGCTTTGTGGTTGTTGGTGTCGAGCGCTCGGATAAAGGTCGGTAACGACCGGGGGTGGCATACTTATAGGTGTTACCCAGTTACAGAGGTAACCCAGTCTTGTGTTGGCAGAGAGCTAGTTAAGTTCTCGGGGAGTCCATCCAGAGGAGTAGCCACGTGGCCCAGGAAGTTCCTTAGCCTGACCATTTGTTGGAAATCCAAAGAAATAATACGCGCCTGTATGGTTTTAGTTGTATAACTTGCCTTGGAATGTGGCGGTAACCTGCTATTGGTAGCTATAGTAGGCATACAATAATGTTGTATGCTGGCTAAGATTAATATTATACTTGCAAATGTTTTCCACTATGCACTAATAATAATATCGAAAGGATTTTGCGTATCAAGCATGTTTGACTATCATAAGGAGAAATCTCCTCCAATTCTGCGTTTGCATTGTTTGTGTGGGGGGAGGCCTTACGGTAGTTTCATTTTCCAAAAAGCATTGCGGATTTCTTTAAAGTTCTTTTGTTTTTCTTTTGTTAAAGATAAACTATTTTTGTTTGCTCACACCAGTCCCATGATTGACCTAGAGTTTATTGTTCCCTTTCTAAACTCTGGGTGCCCACACGAGCGGCCTAGAGTTAGATTTTCAGATAGTCAGCTAGTAGGTGTAGCAATTGGAAATCTTCTTCAGTCTTTGATCTTTGAAGCCTTTGGATTTGGCGATAACATTTGTTTCACTTTAACCGTTACCTAGTTTGCTTCATTACGACTTGATGGTGGTTTGAGCTTGAAGCTTGGAGCTTTGGCTATGGAGTTACAGTTCTGGATTCTATCTTTCTTTCTATTCTTGGGAAAATCGTATTGGTGATATTGTGTTCTGCTTCTGTTGCTGATTCTCCTTTGGAGATCATGTTGGAGTTATCTCTTTCGTTGTTATCTTTCCGCTGTTATTCTCTGATTATGTGATATTCATTGCATCATATTGGTATTCATATTGAATTCATTGTTATGTCAATGATTTTATTCATTATCTTTCGCTGTGTTATTGTACTAAATGTGTTATATGCTCCGACAATTCGGATTTCGCCGTTTGAATCTACGGCTTTCGAATACGGGTAAAGTACGGATGACGATTTTCGAGCGCCGGATTCTAGGTCATCACAGGGAGCTTCAGAGATCTTCGTAAAGAAATCCGATGGTACACTTAGGCTTTGCATTGACTACCGCAAGCATAATGATCTTACAATCAAGAATATATATCTCTTGCCTCGGATTGATGATCTGTTCGATCAACCTAGTGGTGCTAGAGTCTTTTCATAGTTAGACTTAGCAATCGGTTTTCATCAGCTTCGAATTGCAGAGAGTAGTATTTCTTTGTCATCGTTCCGTACTCGTTATGGATCTTATGAATGGGTTGTTATGCCATTTGGTTTAACGAATGCTCAAGCTTATTTCGTTGACCTTATGAACCGAGTTTTCAAAGACTTCCTCGATCGATTTGTTCTCGTCTTTATAGATGATATTCTTGTTTATTCTAAAATAGTGGAAGAGCATGAAAAACATCTTCAGATTGTTTTGGAAACTCTTAGGAGAAATCAATTGAAAGAAAATTTTTCCAAGTGCCACTTTTGGCAATCCTGTGTGAAATTCTTTGGCCATATTATTTCTGAATCCGGAATTTCCATAGATCCTTCAAAGATTGAAGCGATTCAAAATTTGAAGAGACCGTAAAGTGTGATGGCAATTCATAGCTTTCTTGGATTGGCGGGCTATTACTGTCGGTTCATAAAAGACTTTTTTAAAATTTCCGTACCCCTTACTATTTTGACAAAGAAGGGTGTTAAATACATTTGGTCAGACAAATGTGAAGTTACTTTCCAGAATTAAAAGAACTCCTTTCCAATGCCCCTATTCTTGTGATTCCTGAAGGGAACTAAGGCTTGATTATTTTTACCAATGCTAGTCGTGTTGGTTTGGGAGCCGTTCGCAAGCAAAAGGAAGATGTTATCGCTTATGCTTCTAGGCAATTAAAGCCTGCCGAGACTAGATATGCCACAATTTAGAGTTTGCAGCCATTGATTTCACCCTTAGAATTTGGCGTCATTATCTTTTGGGAGAGAAATTTGTTCTCTACACTGACTATAAATTTTTGAATTATTTATTTTAACTTAATTTGCGTCAACAATGTTGGCTCGAATTCCTTGCATCTTATGATCTTGATATTCTTTATACTCTCGGAAAGGGAAATCGTGTTGCCGATGCTCTTTATCCTAAGAAACAAGCGGTTGTTTCCATGATGATATCCGAATGGAATTATCTCGAGACTTTGTTGACTTGTGATAATTGAGATCGTGAATCCGACTCATGTTCATCTCTATGTAGCATTGAGGCTTATCCTTCTCTTTTAGGCCACATCCTTGAAGCTCAAAAGCAAGATCCCGAATTGGATCTTCTTAGCCAAACTTGTAGAGATAAAAATAAGGTTGATTGTTTAAAAGACTTTCATATTGATGCTGCGGAGGCATTCAAAAATTTGGTAGACTTATTGTGCCAAATATTAGTGATCTTCATAAAGACATTTTAGAAGATTCTAATCGTTCTAAATTTACCATTCATCCCGGTAGTAGTAAAATGTATGCGAACATGAAATGACTTTACTACTAGGATGGAATGAAATCTGATAATGCTAACTTTATTAAGCGTTGCATGACTTGCCAGCTCGTTAAGGCTGAGCATCAAAGGCCTGGTGGGTGATTGCAACCTTTGGACATTCCAGTTTGGAAGTGGGATCGAGACTCCATGGACTTTATTGACGGTCTTCCCCGTTCTCATTCGGGTCATGACAGTCTATGGGTGATTGTGGATAGACTTACAAAATCCGCCCATTTTATTACCATTTGATCTAATCGGACCATACCACTTTTGGCCAAACACTATGTTAAACAAACTGTTAAATTGCATGGAGTTCCTACTTCTATTGATAGCGATCATGATCCATTATTTACTAGTGGATTTTGGAAGGGTCTTCAAAAAGGTTTGGAAATGAAGCTTAATTTTAGGACCACTTATCATCCTCAGTCCAATGGATAACCAGAGCATGTGAATCAAACTCTTGAAGATCTTCTTCGTGTATGTGTTCTTGATTTTGTTGGAAGTTGGAAAGATCATATTTCCCTTGTTGAGTTTTCTTATAATCATAACTTCCAATCTATTATTGGTATGGCACCTTTTGAGGCACTCTACGGAAGGCCATGCCAATCTCCTTCGTTTTGGCTTGAAGCCGATGAGGGGCTGGTTTTAGGTCTAGATTTTATTCATGATTCCAAAGAAAAGATTGACCTTATTCGTTATAGGATGAGAGAAGCTCAAAGTAGACAAAAATCCTATGCCGATAACCGAAGAAGGAAATTACAATTTTCTGTGGGAGATTTGGTATTTATTCGTGTTTCACCTATGAAGGGTGTTGTGCGTCTCAGTCGTTTGGGAAAATTAGCACCTCGATACATTGGCTCATTTTCCATCACCGAACGCATTGGTTCCGTGGCTTACCACCTTTTATTACCAGCTCAGTTTTCTGCTATTCATGACGTATTTCATGTCTCTCAACTACGGAAATGCCTTAGAGATTTCGATTCTATTCTTGAGCCCGGTGTTATTGAAGAAATTGAAGTTTCACCTAATTTGACTTATGTGCAGCATCCTATTCGTATCATTGCTATGGAGGTTAAACGCCTTCGAAATAAATATGTTCCACTTGTGAAAGTTCAATGGTCCTCAAATCCTAAGGATTGTTCTTGGGAATCGAGAGAATTCATCGAGCGAACACATCCGGACTTACTCTCTCGTGCTCCTTACGGTGAACTTTTCACTTTAAAATTTTCTTTTGTGTTGTTATGCCACATAGTGGTTGTTACTTTTTATTTTCTTCTTAAGTATTATGAGGACATAATTTTTTAAGGAGGGCAGTCTGTAACAACCCGCATATTTTAAGATTAAATATTTAAATGTTTTATTTGAATATAACATCATTAGTTGGACATAAATTTCAAATATGTGACTTTTTGTAAACGATCGAATCCGTATTCGAGACCACTTTCATTGATTTTAAAATGACGTTTACAACTTGATTGAGTATAAACATCAATATGTTTGGAGTTGATTAGGATTTTGATATTTTCATTTGGGCTTTGGGTTTGGTTCTAGCCCACCAACCCAATACGATAACCCAAACTCCTCTACCAAATACCCTAACTCCTCTACTCTTCATTCATTCTAATCCTCATTTCCTAACACTCAAGCTAAAGAGAAAAATAGGGGAAAAGAGGGGAAATCAAAATTCCTATGCCCTAGATTCCTAGAAAATTCAAATTCAAGTTCCAAAATCAGTGAGAAGATTAGAACTGGAGATTCTAGAGGTATAGTGAAGAGGAATTGTCTTGCTTTGTTTTAGAGCTTCTCATTCCTTGTTTTTGATTATAATGGTGAGTTCTTGAACTCACATCTATGTCTATAGCTTCATTGTTGTTAGGTATGAATTCCTAACATCCATTTCATGTTCAATTGATTTTGAATTGAATGGATTTGTTGAATTTTTCAATTTTCGTATTTTGAAGTCAAAATCTATGAAAATCCTATTATGGATGTTCGGACATGTTGTTTGGAGTGTATTGAAGAGCCTATAGGGATGGGTTATTGCTTGGCATAAATCCATTGCCACCATCGCTCATTTGATCGCTTTCGAGTAGAATTGGCCACCAATGGCCTAGGAAAATTTTGCCCTGAGCTTCAGCTCAGACGTTTGGCAGAAAAATCAGACGTCCGAGGCAAAGGAATTAACGTTCCAGACTTATGGCTCAAACATCTGAGAGATCAAAAAAAATTCCAGACCTTCAGCTCAGACGTCTGGGAGAACCACCAGAAGTTTGGCGCTGTTAAAATCATAAATTTCCTTGTTTTTTTTCAAATTTTCAATTTTTATCGATTTTTGTCGATCCGCTTAGTTTTCGACATTTATATCGACTTTGATGACGTCTTTCCTACATTTTTTGCAATATCCATTTAATGGGTTTGATATCTATTTTGATGGTTTTAATTCATGTCATCGAATATGAGTTTTTGGTGATAGTTTGTTTTTACAATCGTTTCGATGATTTGTCACTTTAAAATATAAAGGTTTCTATACTAGCAAAAAATAGCCAAACTCTTACACAAAAACGATTTCAACATTACTTTTAATACAAAGCTCATTTTTAAAACCGTTTTCCAATCTATTTGTATATACAAACGTTTACCTCGTTTGTACGAGAAATCCAATTAAACGATTTAGCAGACCAAATGTTACGAAATGCTTGCGTTTACTGTTGTGACTTGGTTTTGATTCATGACACGAAGCTATCATTAAAATATGCAGATTTGACGACTGCTACCACAAAAAGAGACAAGAAGACAAGACTTAAAAAACCGATGCATCAACTATGGTATTTTGTTTTAAGTCTTAGGTCAATATTTGTTAATATCAATCCTCGATTATGTCTACACTAGCTTATTTATTGAATCATTATATTTACTAAATATTTTATACATATATAAGCACACATTAAAATTATAAAAGTGATTGAGAGTTATAGAAATAAATATGTCTATGTAATTGTGCAAACTACACAAAAATAACCTGGTCAGTCGACTGACGACCTGAAAAAGTCGACTAACACTGGGTTTTTGTGCAGTATGCACAGTTACCTAAACATACGAATTTAAAATTTAAATTCTTTTTTGAATACTCAGTCGACTAACCCAGAGGCTCAGTCGACTGAATTTCTATAATAGCCGCTTATTTGAAAAGACACAACTATTGTGAAGAGTTGCAAACCTTTAACGAAAAGATTCGAACACATCACTTCGATCAAAACTCTTTGCCAACAGTTGCTGCTTTCTAACCTTTATAAATATAAACTCCAACTTGATTTCAAATCACTTAATCACAATCAATTTCTCTTATTCTCTGGTCTAACTTTCTGAAATCTATTTGCTATTATACATTCAAATATTCTGCATGAAATAAATACTATACCTTTCTTTCTTCATATACTTCAAATATAAATATTTATACTCAAGGAGAAGATTATAGGAAGGGTGTACTACAAGTGACAAATCCGTGTTACAGAACACACATTAGTCAAACTATTTTCTGTATTAGTTAAAGTCCTGTTCTACTACTTAGGTGAGCGAAGTCCACTTCGACTGTTGAGGCAAAGTCCTATTCTACTGCTCAGGTTCCTCTTCGGCTGCTCAGGGGTGTATAGATCTGTTCCTCCATGTTTAGTGAAGGTTGTTGTTTTAGTGAAATTCTAGAAGGAGTCTGGCATTGGAAGTAGGACGGTGCTCCGAACTAGTATAAAAATCTCTGGTGTCATTTTACTATACTATTTTTTATTCCGCACTATTTACAGTATTATTATCATCGTTATACTCTGTATTATCATTTATCCATATTACACGATCTATAGCACACTTTCATTTACTTTGTCGGTTAATTCTTAGAATTGTTTGATTGAAATCTTTTGACAATTTTCGAATGGAAATCTACAATTTGTTCGTAAATATTTAAGATAAGCCAGTGGTTATGGGACATGAAGCTAAAATCATTTATTTACTAGCTTAGTGTAATTTACACTTTTTATTGATTAGTGATGATCATTTTCAGATTTAGACTTGCGATGTGCAATGTCTCTTTATTCGCATAGGGGACTGTACCCCATTCCGTTGAGCTTTGTCTCATTTTTATAGGCTGGCGACCTACGGGTTTTATATAGGTCGGTTCAACGAGCGTACTGTTGTACTATGTCGTTGTCCCGGCTTATTTGAGTTACAGGCTCTTCGGGTGTACCGCTGTACGACGTCGTTGCACCGGCCCTATTGGTTAGCGACTCATGGGATAGCATCCCGTTTGTGATACACGTGTTTCTGAGTTTCCATGCTCCCTTTTGTGATAGGCCTCCCCTTTTATGATTTCTGGATTTCAAATTACTGATTTCTAGAATTTGTGTTTCACCAAATTTTGATGTATGCATTGATAAGCTCTATCAATATTGGTGGTTTGGTGAATTATGACATTCTTTTTGGTGTATGAAAAAATTTGAGATATTGTATGATTTTCATTGTTATCATATATATATTTGTCATATCTCTTAACCTATCTCATCTTGTATGATATTTATAGCTAGACTTATCCCTTTATTATTTTTCTTCTTAAATAATTCTCGAGTCAGACCGAGGTGTTTCAGGTGCTTGTACTTGACTTCTTAGCACGTATTAGCTTCTGACTTTTGGCTAACTACTTTGGCTTAGTAGTTTTTGTTTTTATACATTCGATATAGAGACTTCTTGATGTATACATATTCTTTTATTTAGTACTTGTACCTATTCTTTAGTGATGTAGTGGATCTTGTGTGACCACTACTTTGAAGTTCACTTCTATGTGTTATATTCATATTTGTTTCTGTCTTAGTGATAGCAATATATGTGACTGATTTATGTTATGCTTATTTTATATTTGTTTCCAAAGGCCATATAGCTATTATGTAGTAGCTTTGAGTTTGTATTTGATATGTTAGATTTTCTCTTGAAATTAAATTCATGACATTCTATTTGACATATCGATACTTGCACAAAGCAATTACACAGATGGTCGCTCCTCAATAGCGTTATTCTTTGTACTAGTTGACGGCATTACCCAATAGTGTCCTTGGTTAGTGTGAGCATAGATAAGGGGCATCACAGCCCCGCCACTTTATCGACGTTGCCATTCTCATGAGAACCCAAGACTAAACGAACCACTTGAAAACCCTAATTTGAATTTGTCTGGCCCATTCACACATCTAAAAATCGCCGGACTATTTTTCCTAGATGCTGCATCAATCCCTCCTCCTCCCCGCCAAACTCCATGCCATGAAATCAATCATATCACCGGAATTTCGCATTTCACCCAAAACAGGCCCTCTCAAAATTCCTCCTTCCACATGCCACTATAAATTCTCAAACAAACCTTAAAAATCGTATTTTTCAATCGTAATATCAACTGTATAACTCATTTGTTAAATTACGATAGTTGATTTTCATCCAAAGTTGACCCACTCACGGTTATAAGTAGTGCTCTCTCTATGCTTGATGGAATTACACAAAATAAATTTTAACATGTTCTATACAAAAAAAAAAACAATTTTGAATCAAGATTTAAAACTTAATAGATATGGAGATATTGATTTATAAAGTTGAAAGTTAAAACACTCTTAAAAAGAAAACATGAACAGTGAGGCTTCCAGGAAGAAGTACATTATCTTTGTGTTGTAGATGGAATTGATCATGCCAAACACATTTATATATAAACCTATACACTCCATGGAACAATGATTCATCCAAAATATTTCTATAGATTCTTTGTGAATATTTACATTTTAAAAAAAATATCAAAAAATTATTTTTGGTTGTACAAACATTTGATAAAAGTTCAGATTTAATTTCCAAAAGAAATTGAATTTTATTTTTCAAAACAAATTAAAAATATGGGTGCAATTCAAAACATGTTTTAGTGAGAGTTTTTCATATGTCAAATTTGAAAATAAGGGGTAGGAATAAATTATCATTACTTTGTTAAAATTACTTCATTTTTGGATAAGGTGGATTTCAAGAGACCGGGCCAATAAAAAGTTTGCTGTAGAGGACGCGATAAATAGAAAGGTTTAAATTTTTTAACCTTGTGCATTGTAAAATTCAGATAAAACACATCGAAAAATGAAATGAAAAGAACGATGTTCATTGAAAGCAATTTTCGATAAGGTTTCGCCGTGAAATAGGTAAAAAAGGTGGAGGATCTTTGAAATAATGAAAACGGTTATGGATTTTTTTGTTAAGGGACAAGATTTTTTTGGACATGCCATAGTAATTTTATAAAAATTGAAAATGACGAATTTTATTCATGCAACAACAATCGCCTAACATACACCATTATTTTACTGAGAAAATATTTAACTAAGCTGCCTTTCTTCTTAAATGCAATTTTTTGTCTTTTTCTCATAATCCATCGAGTTAAAACATTAAAATAATTATATTCGATTATATATACACACATTTTATGAAATTGATGAAACATAAGTATTGATTATGATAATTTTCACAATTAATTGCTCTAGTTTAAAAGTATACAATTTTTGTCTAAATTAAAGTTAAGTTCATTGAAATTTAGAATATTCTAGAAAAATTAAAGAAGTTACAATGCTAATGATAAAAAATTAATCTTCATTTTGTTGAATTTTTACTTAATTCTGTGCTACGAATTTCTAGTTTAGGAAAATAGGTTGTAGGATATACAATCCAATTTTTTAGGGCTAAAAAATGCGTGTGCAAATTTTTGGGCTGAAGACCAAACATCTTTATTTTATTTGTCGAGCAAACAATATTGCTTCCTCTTTACTTTCTTCTCACCATCCCTTGTTTCTTTCTCTTTCAAATCGTCATGCAAATTATAATTCTGAGATTTCGTTGAGTAACCAATACTGATTTGGATTTCTTGCTTTTTTTTTCTTTCGTTCGCACTTAATAGTAACAAGGTAGGTTAAACCTAATTTTTCGATCTCGATCTGAATTTTTTCTTGCTCTGGCTACTTTTCTTTTCTTTTCTTACTATTTTACTGCCGTTTTGATATTCTTTGACTATTTGCATGTACTATGTCTGATTTTGGTTCAAGCTTGAGAGGCGAATGCGGGTATGATTTCATTATGTTTGATGCTATGTTCATTTAGCATTTTCAAACTGTTTGATGTTATAACAATATTTTATATGCATTTTTACCATTTTCTGTTGTTGTTATTTTGTAGTGCTTCCACAGTCTATTTTATGGCTAACAATGTTTATATTTAACTACATACGTATTCTTTTACATTTCAGTTACCTTTTCCCCTTCTTATTCACTCTTTTTTGGCAAGAATGTTGATGATAGTATTCTTGTATTGTTTTTACTTGATGAAAACAGCTACACTATTTGACTTTACATGACTTGTTCTTTGATTGGTGTTAAAAATAATATATGCAAACATTGGCCACATCTTACCCCTTATTCTATTGGTATATCATATAGTTTGGAAAATAAGGTTATCACTGTTGATTCCATACAGATTTGCATATTATACTATGCTTTCAAATAAATAAGAAAAGTTCTTATTTTGTTTTTGTTATTAAGTCAAGCATTTGTGCGCTGGAGTTCAATTTGTTTAATAGTTTATCAATTACTTCTGATCATCAGAGCAGTTCAGTTTCTGGTTCTTGTTCGAATATTAAATCTTATGGTGATTCAAGTTCTTATTTGAATGATGTTATGAATAAAGGATCTCAGTTAAATCTAGTGAAATTTATTGGTTATTGTTTCGATGGTGTCAAAGATTTTAGAGAGTTTCTAGTGGCTTATCAAATAAATAAAGGGCGTGAATTGATTTTTGTTAAAAAATTTCCAGGAAAAATATTTTTATTTGTTTATGGTTTAAGGAAGGTTGTAACTTCACCATGTATGCTTCTTAAGATCCTCGACATCTTATTCATTTTTTATTAGAACTTATAGGTTTGAACATTCATGTGGTGTTGGGTTAAGGAATGTTAAGAAAGTTCATATAACTGGTAGATTTGTGAAATCTCTAATTATTGATCAAAAGAGAATTTAATTTCACTCCTTCTTATTATTATGCATACACCAGGAAACAATTTGCATTGTAGGAAATTTATGGAGATGATGCAATGTCATATAATAATTTGAATTGGTATCTAGAGGCTATACAAAAAACTAATGCAGGAAGTTATGTTGCTTTGGATGTGGATTCGTCAACTAATCAATTTGAAAGAATTTGCATTGGGTTTAGTGCTTGTTTACTTGGATTTAGGCATTTGCCGTCCCATGATATTTCTAGATGCAGCATTTTGAAGGGCCAACAGTGTTTTATTAGCTGCCACAGCAAAGAATGACAATCAAGGTTTGACTTTTGATTTTTGTTCCGTCTTTTTCCCATATGTTATTTAGTATATTGTTTCAGTTATATAGTTTGGGAACATTTGGTGGATGTTGATATATTTTAGCACTCCATTGTCATTTGAACAATTAAATGTCGACTGTAATGTTACTCTATATGAAATTATGAAATTATGGTATTACACGAATTTAACATTCGATATATGTCATAGTGCTAGTACTTTACTAATATCAGTATAATATTTTCTTGTATTAGCATTTGAAAAAAATTACTATTTTTTAAGGCCTCTTTCCACTTGCTATGGGAGTTGTTTCACACGAGAATGCGTCGAATTGGTCTTGGTTTTTGGTGCATTTAAAAGAGATGCTCAATGAAGATTAGGAATTGGTTTTCATATTTGATCGCCTGTGGGGTTTGCAACTAGGTGTTCCCAAAGTGTTTCCATCGTCTTTTTATAGCTTTTTCACATTTCATATGGAGCAAAACATTGGTTTAGTAGTTAAAGCTTGCAAGGGCGATACTTCTATTGTTTATTTGTTTGAAATTTTGACTTGAGCTTCAAATCCATATGCTATATGTTAAATTTTGAAGAAATTCGTGGTGTTGCTGCAATTAAAATTTTAAATGATAAACCTTTTGAGCATTGAATAAATATGTTTTTTCAAGGCAAGAGATATGGAGAATATTCATATAATATGGCTAAAATTTTAATTGGATTGTGGATGCTAGAATTATGCCTATTACATCTTATCTAGATGGAATCCGGGTTAAAATGATGGAACAAATGGCGAAGAGGAGAGAAGAATGTCATTACTGGACTACTATTTTATGTCCGGTTATGGAGCAACGGTTATCGCAATTTGTTCATGTAGGTTTTGGATGGGATACGGATAGGTCTTCGAAAAATGTTTTTGAAGCTAGATCTCCAATATCACACCATGTTGATCTTGAAAAAAGAATATGTAATTGTAATCAGTGGAAAGTTGCCGGTTATCCGTGTGCACATGTTATCAAGTGTATAAATAGGTCAAGGTAGTTAGTATATGACTATGTGGTATATTATTTAACTGCTGATGCTTTTAGATTGAGTTATGTGCATGCTATTAGTCCAATTCCTAATGTTGGTAAGCCAATTGTTAGCAGAGATGAAGTCACAATTCAACCGCCTAAAGAAATTCGAGGTGCTAGAAGACCTTATACTAAAAGACATCGCGGCTTCTCTTATTCTCAGAGTAGGCGGAATAAATATAGTAATTGCAATCAAGTTGGACATAACAAGAGGAATTGTCAAGATTCAATGAAGATTTAAATTTGAATTTTATTTTTTCTTTTATTTCTGTAATTTTATTCATTGTATTTCTTTATTGTTTACTTATTTGCTATAGTCATACTTTTTTTGATATTGGTACATATATTGTGATGACTAGTTGTTTTAATGAGAAGTTTACTTTATTTGGTGGATTTTTTGTGATTATTATTTGTTTGTAGAGCTTATTATTTTCATTTGTATATTGTCATTTTTTTACCTGTAATATTGTATTGTGAGGAAAAATATTGATATGTTAGAATCAGATGTTTTATGTTAATTTTGCAATTAATCAGAGTATTGTGTTTATCATTTTTTATTTAGTATAGACTAGAAAGGTTGGAAAACATAGTTATCAGTTATATATTATTAAAATTTATGATGCTGCTTAAGGTAAATACAGCAATAGATTTCAATAAAGTGTAGTTGCGAACACTGGCATTCAGGTCAAATAAATGAATCTTCTTCTTTGTTTATGTTGTAACCTGATTTATGGATGTTGTTTATCTTCTGTCTTTTATCTTCTGTCTTTTTTGTAACGACCCATAAATTTTATGTGTTTTAATAATATATTTAAATGAATTTTATGAATTCTAAATAGTAATGTTTTGAAATAAAAATTTAATATTTTTGGAATACGTTTAATTAAACATAACAAGTGGTAAATTTTCATTAGATAATATGGAAGTTTATTTTCATGTATAATTTTTATTTAAATTCAAATCAGTTAATATTTGATGATAATAAAATATTCTCCAAACCTAGATTTTTTTATACAATAAATTTGTAAATTATATTCTAAGTGAGACGTCACATTTTGTTTCGTCAAATTTGGACTGCTATTGCTCTGTCTATTTTATTTTCGACAGATTAGAAGCATTTTCAGTATTGATTATCGACTTTTGTCCGGATGATCGTACCACTAATTTCTGTATAACGTTTTGATCACCTCGTCGTGCTGATCTCCATGGTATATTCAATTATTATTTCAAGTTCTAGCACGCCGCAAAATCAGTAAAACAATTACCGTATCGTTAACCGTTTTTGAACTTTTTGGCTTCCCAAGGCCTTTCATTTGTCTACCTATTGAAATTAAACAGCCACTTCATATAAACTCTCCTGAATTTAACGTTTTGACTTTTGTAATTCTACCTTTTCAATTAATATTTGTCGGTCCAGATTCGTTAACAAAATAATATGAGTTTATATTAAAACCTGTTCGTGGCTTTACTTTGCAACTTCCTTTCCGTTCCTATTATTTCCAAAACCCCTCTGTCTTTCTTCTTCATCCAGCATGGCCGCCTTCTTCTTCACTATATAAAAAAAACTAGAAGCTTGGATTTTTGAGCACATTGCCTCTCCTCTAGTAGCACAAGTCTTCCTTCCCCTCTCGTACCAACTGTGCTTCCCCTGACCTCCTCCTTTCACCCATTCTCTTCGCCACTCCCATGTCGTCAAATACACGCAAGTGCTAGCCATCCCACTTCAACTTGCATCGCTGTCGCAGCGGATATATGGAAAACAGGATGAATCGATGAAAGTAGAAATTGGTGGATTGAAAATACTGCAAGGCCCAAATTCGTTGATCCGAAGATACCGAATTTTAGCTATCTCTGACACGTTGATCGCGCACGATACCGTGAAAAGAGATCTACAATTCTTCGAGCGTTGATCAAGCGCACTTGATTCCGCGAATTTGCTTCAACGAACGTTGATTCGAGCGCACTCGAATACCGTAGGTGGAGATAGGAGATCACACTCAACTACCGATTAATGAAAGCACAAAGCTAACAAACAAGAATTTTATTCAGCAATAACCGAGTTACAAATGACCCACACCATGCCTATTTATAAGCTTCCAATATGTACAAGACTCGCATACACGACTTAGCATAGGTCGGCAGCGACCTATCATCGAACTACTCAACATAAGTCTCCACGCGACCTACGACTTAAAAATAGCACGACTTAACACGACCCAGGTCGCACGCGACCTAACAACATACACAACATACGACTTAACGACTTAAACAAGGTCGCGACCTATGACTCAACGACCTATGACTCAACGGCATAAGAAAAAAAACGTTACAATACACACATATTTACAACATTGACGACTTATCAATCAACGACCTACTCACACGCGACCTATCAGCAACAGGGATACTTCACGCGACTTATGAGTTAGGTTGTTCGCGACCTAAAGAAGCGGCAATCAGGAATTCTTCACAATCTTCTTCACACGACCTATCACCTTCGCGACCAATCAACTTCACGACCTATCACCTGAGCGACCCTTCAAGTTGACTCGTGAGCATTCTTCGCTAGGTCGCGAATCCCCACTAGGTCGTAGCCGACCTAAGACATGTTGTCCCGGTTCCTGTAACTCGCGAGGTTGGTCTTTCTGCCTTGTTAGGTCGCTTGTCCGACTCATCATCACGTTGGGTCGTGAACGGCCTTGACTAGGTCATGAGCGACCTAAAATTCCCAAGCGACCTAAAACCGAGGTTTCCTCCGAACGACCTAAAAGCATGTTAGCTTGCGCTGCATCATCAATGTTTGCTTGCACTGCATCATCCTCCCCTGGTTGACAGAAATTCGACCTCGAATTTTCACTATCTTCTTCCACCACAAGTTCATTTCCATGATAAGGAATTAAGTATTTGACGTTAAAAACATCAGAAGTATGAACATTATCTGGTAACTTCAATTGATATGCATTCTCGTTGATTTTCTTCAAAATTTCAACTGGACCAATTTTCCGTGCCTCCAATTTATTTTACGTTCCCACCAGAAAACGATCTTTTGTCAACACTGCATAAACCAAATCACCTTCCTCGAGATTCACACTTCTCCGCTTCTTATCCGCCAGTTGTTTATACTTTTCATTAGACGCAAGCAATCATTCATGAACAGTTCTGTGGCACTCCTGTAACTTAACGAAGTCACTACCTCGCTACTCCCTTCTGATATGGAACTGTTGTTAGATCCAACGGTCCCTTTGGAATTTTCGAATAAACAACCTGAAATGGACTGAATCCTGTGCTTCGATTAACCGCATGGTTTTGAGCAAACTCCGCTTGACACAATTTTGAATCTCAGCTCTTCAAATTGTCCTTCACAAGACATCTTAATAAGTTTCCCAACGATCTGTTAACCACCTCCGTTTGTCCATCAGTTTGAGGATGGTAAGCGCTACTAAAATTCAGCTTCGTTCCGACCATCTTCCACAAACTTAGCCAAAACTGACTCAAAAAACGAGTATCTCTATCCGAAACAATAGACTCTGGCAACCCATGCAGTCGATAGATCTCTTTGAAATATAACTGAGCAACATGAGCAGCATCCGCCGTCTTCTTACAAGCAATAAAATGTTCCATTTTTGAAAACCGGTCAACCACCACATAAATGGAATCGTTACCCCTTTGGGTTCTAGGCAAACCCAAAACAAAATACATGCTCACATCAACCCAAGGTTTAGTCGGTACAGGTAACGACATATATGATCCTACATTGGTCGTGGTTCCCTTCGAAACCTGACAGATATGACACCTCTCCACAAACCATTCAACCTCTTTCCTCATTGACGGCCAGAAATAAGATTTCGTTATCAACTGCATTGTACGATCACGGCCCACATGTCCTTCCTCGTGCAATTCTTTGATAATCTTCATTCTCAACCTGCTATCTGTAATACACAATTTATCCCCCTTGATCAGAAAACCATCCACTAACATGTACTCATCCGTCTTCCCTTCTCTACTTCATTTACCACCTTGGCAAGATAAGGATCATCGACAAATAATTCTGGAAGCATATCGAACCCCGTTACTTCAACTTTTATTGTCGTCAATAAATGACTTCTCCTGCTCAATGCATCTGCTACTCGATTTGTCACCCCTGATTTGTGTTTTACAACAAATTAAACTGCTGCAAATAGGCAATCCACGATGCATGCCTTGATGAAATTTTGTCCTGCCCTTGCAAGTGCTTTAACGCCTCATGGACAGTGTAAACAACAAACTCTTTCTGAAATAGATAGTGTCTCCAGTGTTTCACAGCTTGAACAATTGCGTAAAACTCAACATCGTAAGTACTATATCTCAACTTGGCTCCTCACAACTTCTCACTGAAATAAGCAACCGGTCTTTCGCTCTGACTCAATACTCCACCAATCCCAACTTTAGATGCATCAGTATGTAGCTCAAATAATAACTCAAAGTCTGGTAATACAAGAATTGGCGCTGACATCAATAATGTCTTGATCTTCTCAAAAGCAAATCCTGCTTCCTCTGACCACGTAAACTTCTTTTCCCTCATACAATCAGTAACTGGTGCCATCACGCTACTGAAGTGTGGAATAAATCTTTGGTAGAATGATGCCAACCCATGAAAACTTCTAACTTCAGTAATAGTTCTGGGCTGTGGCCAATTTCTAATGGCTTCAACTTTACTTTGATCCACCTGGATACCCTTCTCAGATACAACATACCCCAAAAATAAAACACTTCGAGTCATGAACAAACACTTCTTTGTTGCTGCATAAAACTGCTCTTCACGAAGAATAAATAACACCTTCCGCAAATGCAGAATATGCTCTTCTGTACTAGCACTATAGATCAGAATATCATCAAAATAAACTACCACAAACTTCCCAATGTACGGCCTGAAAATTTGATTCATCACCCTCATGAATGTACTTGGTGCATTTGATAGACCAAACGGCATAACCAGCCATTCATATAATCCTTCCCTCGTCTTGAATGTTGTCTTCCATTCGTCCCCTGGTCTGATTAGAATTTGATGATAACCACTCTTAAGATCAATCTTTGAAAATATAACAGCTCCACTCAACTGATCTAGCAAGTCCTCCAGTCTAGGCATAGGAAATCTGTAGCGAACAGTAATCTTGTTCAATGCCCGGCTATCAGTACACATTCTCCACGAACCATCCTTCTTAGGTACCAATAAGGCTGGCATAGCACATGGACTCAAGCTCTCCTGAACACACCCTTGTTCTAACAACTCCTCCACCTGCCTTCTTAGTTCTTCATGCTCTTTAGGACTCATCCTGTAATGTGGCCTGTGAGGTAAAATTGACCCTGGCACAAGATCAATCTGATGTTGAATATCCCTTAAAGGTAGTAGCTCCCTTGGTAACTCTTCTGGAAACACATCACTGAATTCTTCCAATATCGGTTTTACTTCCTTTGGAACTTCAACGGATTCAGTAGCTTCATGTTCAATCAACAAAAACACCTCTGGACTCTCCCCTACTTCTTCGATGAATTCCTTCGAAGTCAACAAAGTCTTCAGATCCTCAATTTCCTCTGATTTGCTCTCTCCTTGTTGTCTCTTCTTTGGAACCAAAATGATCTTAACACCTTCAAACATAAAACTGTAGCTATTGGTTCGACCGTCATGCTGCACTGATCGATCATACTGCCATGGTCTTCCCAAAAGCAAGTGATAAACATCCATCTCAACTATATCACACCAGATCTCATCTT
Organism: Allium cepa; assembly: GCA_030765085.1. NCBI lineage: Eukaryota > Viridiplantae > Streptophyta > Magnoliopsida > Asparagales > Amaryllidaceae > Allium > Allium cepa. The sequence goes on along the minus strand of CM060931.1, from coordinate 877,384,492 downwards.
TATATTTCTTCCCAATAGAAAATGGAACTCAAACTCGCCTGTCCACCTTCACCTCTCCTCCTTTTCTCAACCACGCTAATTTGTAAGGATTTGGATGCTTCTCCGTTTTCAGCTTCAACTTTCTCATGGCTTCGGTAGAAATAATATTGTCACAACTTCCTACGTCAATCACAAATTTACAAACCTTCCCCAGAATAGTTCACGTTGACTAAAAGATGTTACTCCTCAACCAACTAGCCTCTTCTTCCTGCTTCGGTATTAAACAAGACCTCCTCATCATTAGATTACATCCTTCATCTACTGACGCAACATCCTGTTCATCCTCCTCAACTGGACTAGAATTACCTTCACCAACATCCTCACCTTCAACTTCAGCAATCATAGTTCGTTTCTTCGGCTTCGGACATTCATTACTCTTGTGACCCACTTCCTGGCAATTATAACATTTGAAACTATTGTTGACCTTCGCCTTCGCAACTTCATTCACAACTGGTCTACCGACAATTTTAGAAACATTGAAACTCTCACTAGCTCCTTTGTTCTGAATATTGGAGCTTGTAAACACACCACCTCCACATTTTCCCTGCTTCTCCCAAGCCAACGCTTTCTGATGTGCTTCAGCTACAGATCTAGGATCAAACATATTAACCATGTCTTGAATCTGAATTCTCAACCCTCCAACAAACCTAGCAGTCAGTTGTTCCTCTGTCTCCATGATGTCATTCCGAGCAATCAGTTGATAAAATTCATGAGCATAATCATTAACAGTCTTCGTCCCTTGCCTCAGATTCTGCAACCTTTGATACATGAGTGACTGATAATTGTAAGGCAAGAATGTAGCTTTCATCATCTTCTTCATCTTCTCCCATTATTCAATCATTGACTTCCCCATTCTCTCCCGCGTAAGTTTAGTTTGCTGCCACCATGCCATAGCTCTACCTCTCAAACGAGTAGCAACCAACTTAACTTTTTGATTCTCAGGAACTTCTTTGAAATCAAAAATTTATTCAACATTAGACAACCAGTCCAAGAATTCTTCTGCAACCATTCCACCCTTGAATTCAGGAATTTCCATCTTCATACCCGACTCCCATCGACGATCATCATCTACATCCCAATATGAATTTCGAACTTAGTCTCAATATCGATAATGAATGCTAGCTCTATCACCATCTTTATCAAAATCAAATGTATGTCTATATCGATCTCGACCATCAACACCCCTTAGATCACGCATGTCTCTTCTACTATGTCTCTCTTCATCTCTATATGGTTCATCCTTAAACTCACGTGGAGTTCTTCTCTCTTCATGTCCATAGTCATGGTGATCCCTCCTCGATGAAATTGATGTTTCTCTTCTTTCTCTAAAAGATTATGGAGACACCCTTCTCGCTTCCGTAACCGATGGCAAAACTCTGTTTCCTCCACGGTTCGAGACTGGCGACCTTCTCCTTTGACTTTGATTCAAGTCATTCATCAATTTCTCTAACTTCCCAATACCTTCATCAAATTTCTCATTAATGCATTGTTCCATCTGCTCGGCTTCTTCCCTTCTATACAACGCTTCAACATTTTGATGGCGGTTAGCTCTTCTCGGTGGCATGATTGAATCAAATAATCTTCAACACAAATCACAAATACTTCAACAAACTCAAATACAAACTTCAATCTTCAACTTAAACTTCAACACTCGGCCTTGCACTTAGTTCGCACAAGAATGGAATGACCTAAGGCTTAGCTTGGCTCTACACTTCCTTGGCTCGGCTCGGTCTCAAACACTTCAAACACCTTGGCGCGTAAAAATTTCCCACGCAATTTCAAACAATTTCCACATTTTTATCCAAAGGAATATGGATCAAACACTCCAATCTTGTTGCAACTTTGCGATGAACACGATGAACGACAAACTTCAATAATACACAGCTTCAAGACTCGGCTTAGCTATGATTCGCTAAGTTTAGCTCTGATACCAAACTGATGCAGCGGATATATGGAAAACTGGATGAATCGATGAAAGTAGCAATTGGTGGATTGAAAATACTGCAAGGCCCAAATTCGTTGATCCGAAGATACTGAATTCTAGCTATCTCTGACACGTTTATCGCGCACGATACCATGAAAAGAGATTTACAATTCTTCGAGCGTTGATCAAGCACACTTGATTCCGCGAATTGGCTTCAACGAACGTTGATTCGATCGCACTCGAATACCGTAGGTGGAGATGGAGATCATACTCAACTACCGATTAAAGAAAGCACAAAGTTAACAAACAAGAATTTTATTCAACAATAATCGAGTTACAAATGACCCACACCATGCCTATTTATAGGCTTACAATATGTACAAGACTCGCATACACGACTTAGCATAGGTCGACAGCGACCTATCATCGAACAACTCAACATAAGTCGCTACACGACCTATGACTTAAAACTAGCATGACTTAACACGACCCAGGTCGCACGCGACCTAACAACATACACAACATACGACTTAATGACCTAAACAAGGTCGTGACCTACGACTCAATGACCTATGACTCAACGGCATAAGAAAAAAAACATTACAACACACACATATTTACAACATTGACGACTTATCAATCAACGACCTACACACACGCGATCTATCAGCAATAGGGATACTTCACGCGACTTATGAGTTAGGTCGTTCGCGACCTAAAGAAGCGGCAATTAGGAATTCTTCACAATCTTCTTCACACGACCTATCACCTGAGCGACCTATCAACTTCACGACCTATCACCTGAGCGACCCTTCAAGTTCACTCGTGAGCGTTCTTCGCTAGGTCGCAAATCCCCACTAGGTCGTAGCCGACCTAAGACATGTTGTCCCAGTTCCTGTAACTCGCAAGGTTGGTCTTTCTGCCTTGTTAGGTCGCTTGGCCGACTCATCATCACGTTAGGTCGTGAACGGCCTTCACTAGGTCGTGAGCTACCTAAAATTCTCGAGCGACCTAAAACCGAGGTTTCCTCCGAACGACCTAAAACCATGTTAGCTTGCGCTGCATCATCAATGTTTTCTTGCGCTGCATCAATGGCGGAGCCACCCATTTCTTTCCCGTAGCCTTGCTCTCTCACCCTTCCTTGTTCCATATCCACCCTTCTTCGTCGAGCACGTAGCCACATCACCACGAGCCCTAACACCTTCCTCCTCTTATAGCCAGCCGAGCTCTATCTCTCCTTCCCGCTAATATGTATATATTTAGGTACGCATTTATAAGTTTTTTATATATTGGTTATTATATATATAGGTGTTATAATAATAATAAAGTATGTTCGCATCTAAGTTTTATATAGTATTAATATATATTATAAGCTTTTGTATATTCACGTTTTGCTTGTGAGCAGAATGTCTGCATGGGTTAGTTTATATATATATATATATATGTATGTATGTATATGTATATGTATGTATGTATGTATGTATGTATGTATGTATTAATTTAGGCATACTATTTTGGGTTATATTTGCTAATATAATCTGCAAAGTTATACGTTATATGTATTTTTTACATATTATTTATTATTATATATGGTTGCAATTTGTTTTACAGTATGATATTTATGACAGTTATAGTATTATAAGTTATAATCTGTTATAGGAAAAAAATTATATATAAATTATACTACAACTACTTTGTAAAGGTAGAGAGGATTGTGTATACATATATATGTATTTGTAGTTATATAACAGTTGCATAGATATGCAAGTTATATTAATTATATAATGTGGTACAGTGTGTGTGTGTATATATATATATATATTGGTTAGTCACATATTTATTTGTATTAGTAGATATAAGGTCAAGTCTCCATATTTGTTTATACATATTTAGTTATTCGCATATACACTTTTGTGTGCATATATTATGTGTGTCTGCATTTGTATATTGGTTTTATGTATGGTTTTATAAAGAGAATATACATGAATTTTAAATGGTTCTGATCTGAATTGATTTTTTATTAGTATAAGTACGTACTTTATTTTAACTATATATATTTTTTATTTTTATTTTTATCTTAGACTAAAATATTTATTTCAATAAAATATAAAATGTTTCTTTATATACCAGACTGATTCTGATTCAGTTCATCAAATCTTGATTATCTGACTTGTTCATCCAATTTCCATTCAATCTTGCTTTGCTTTGGAATTCGTGCTTGGATTCGTAAGACATCTCATTCTAGTTCGTCTCTAACCTCAAAAGGTGAGCAATCACTCATGATTTACATTCTTATACTCATTAAATTTGATTTCAATTGAAATGACAATTGAAATATGATGTTGTTAGTTATTTACATTGCTATGTATATGCTATTATTTGTATCTTTTCACCTGTGATATTTGACACCATTATCTGTTATTTATATTAATGAAATATGCCTATTATATTATTATCATATCTATTATCACTCTGCAAATTCCCTGTTAGTATAGAATTCCCTAAGGGTTGAAATGATACATACCCGAACGATTTGTAGAATAAGAGAAAATTGTTCTGGGTTGAAATGATAGACCCAAGAGATTTTCGTTTAACTGAATTTGGGATTCCGGGGTGAAATGATATATACATGTATATATTTAAATTAAGGATTGAAATGATAAATATCTGTATCACTTGACCATAGGATAGAAAATTATATACAAACACCATTGGTCTATATATATATATTTTTTGAAATGATTACTATGGTTTTGGAAAGAAATATATGGTTTATATATATATTGATTTTAGATATTTTAAACGTTATTTTAGATATATTTAAATTCTTGATTTTAAGCTATGTGTAAATTTGTTTTAATATAAAATAGTTTAAATATAAAGTTTGATTTTATTAAAATATAATATGGTTAAGTATTTATTTAAATTATATATTAATATAGAATTATAATGATTTAATTAATTAAGATTGATAAGATATATTTGAAATTGTATTTAATTAAGAATTTTATTTAAATAAAATCGATTTGGAACTTATTGAACATGAGATTTTTAAAGGATACGATTCTATAACTTGATTTTTGGGTTAAGTGATTAACTGAATATTACAAGTTTAAATAAATTTAAGAAATATTTAATTATTTGAAATTTGAGGTTTTATTTAAAATGATATTGGACTTATTAAGTAAATATTTCAAAAATAAATAATAGTAAATTGAATTTGATATATATATATATATATAGACACGAAATTATCAAATTTAGTTTTGAAAATGTTGAACGCTTAAAGCTTTGAAATACGTTGAAATTTAAATAGTTTGTTTGTCGTTCAAATCTGTATTTGAAATCGATATAATTAGAAATGGTTTATTGAGAACTGAATTGACATTGGTGACTTGAGATTTAATTAAATTTGAATTTCGGGGTTCGAGTTAATTTGAATCAATTTGTTAAGTTTGAGGAAATTATTTTATTATATAAATATTTTAAATTTTATATTTAATACTATATATACATTTTGCTTTATAAATTATTTCATATAACTATTTTAATATAAACAAATTTTTAATATAAACTATTTTCATATACCAACAATTTAAATATAAACTATTTAAACTTACAACTCTTATATATAAACTATCTTACTTTACAAACTATTCTATTTTAGGGACAGTTTGGCACAGGTCCCTAATAAGTTTCAAAATACAGAAAAACCCCAGTAAAAATAAGTTCGTAAATCAGGTCCTTAGAATTAAGTCACCGAATAATGGCATACACTTATGGAATTATTCAATGAATAATTGCGGACATTTATGCAATTATATCAAAAAATTGCATACATTTCCATAATTATTCATTGAAAAAGTGTGGAAATTTCCACAATTATTCACCGAAAAAATTGCATAAATTTATGTAACTTTTGGATATAATTGCGTAAATGTCTTCAATTATTCAGAGAATAATTGCATAACTATATGCAATTACTTAAAAACTTAATTCTAGGGACCTAATTTACATTATTTTTTTATTCGGGTTTTTGTGTATTTTCAAACTTATTATGGACCTGAGCCTAATATTCACTTTATTTTATATATACTATTTTAATATCTAAACTGTTTAGGTGGTGGAAGTTATGTTTTCGAAGTTATGAATTTTAAAGTATAATGTTTTGAAAGTGCTATAATTTCAAGTGTTTGGTTTCGAAAGTGTTATAACTTTGAAAGTGCTATGATAACGTATTTGGTTTTGGAATGGAAATGATATCATATTTGGTTTTGAAATGGAAATGATATCGTATTGATATGGTTTTTGAAATGGAAATTATATTTTGGTTTTGAAGTATAAACTATTTTGAACTAACCACGGTGTTATAATAACGATTGGTTGCTTAAGAGACCTGGATCAGATATTGTCATACTCTCTACCAATACCGAAAACCACTTTAACAACTGTGTGCATGGTGGAGATTCCAGAATGAAGTAGGATGGTGGCGACGATCCTATATAAGATACATATGTGGACCCGACTCCCGTGTGTTGGCTTAAGGTGGATAAAACATAAGCAATTTATGGGCCCAGTGAGGTAGCTCCTCCAATCGTACACACTCCTTCGTATGCCATTCTACTACTTTGTGATTGATTTGGTGCGCACCTTCGGATTTTTTAGGAGTATGGCTTGAGGTGGGCGGTAGTGGCTGTTATGCATTACCACCAACCCGAAAGTGTAATTCTTACATCTACCCTTGCATTGCCTTTTTGTGCCGTGTCACCTACCCTAGCGTGCCTTCTACGAGTTTGATTTGTGTCATACCTATGAAGAATCCTTTGGTAGCCTCCCGATCTGGAGGTATTACGGTACTGTATAGACTATTGGTGCTATAAAATGTGTTAAGGCGGAAAATGTAAAGCCTTGACTCTATTTTTAATAGTTTACTTTACTATAGACATTATTATAATAGCGTATATTACTACATAGTAGTTAGTTTAACGGATCCTTAGAGGATGGTTATCCCAAACATCTTTGAGTTACTTGTATTTCAGTTGATATTACATTTGAGTTGGATTTATTGATATATGAATGTAATCTTGACTCGAGTGTTTTGTGCTTTTCTTTACGCTTGGGTCAGACTGAGTGATACAATTTTTGAGATGCACCTTCAGAGTTGGAGCTTCGTTTGGAGATCCATCAACATCTTTTCAGGTTGCAATTATTCAGTTGATTCCTGTGATGTATTCCGATTTATATTTGACTATTGTATTTGAGACTTCTGTTGTATCTTATTTAACTCTGTTATGTATATATAGTAGCTTCATGAACTATAGTTCTTTTGTTTTCGCTGCATATGGTAAATTACTCTATGTCTTTGATTCTACGATTTATTTATTTAATATATATGCTGAGTTTTGCCAAATATAAATTGACAATACGGTATTTAGAGCATTTCAAATCCGGCATGTGTGGATGCGAATTGTTGAAAATATCAGGCTGTTACAGTTGGTATCAGAGCTTTGGTTTTAGGCAAAACTTAGCATATAGAGTAAATTTAATTATGGAATCACTTTCGTTCGAGCTTGAATCCCTTCCTCTTTGGTTCGGTTTCCTTTGAATTTTGGAACTCCCATATTCGTTCTGAAATCCCTCTTACCTTCCTGTATCCAAATTCTTCTTGATTCCGGAGTATGCCATAGCTCCACTGAATGTTTGTAAAGGGGTGAAACTCCTTTGCAATAGCATCGATTCATTGGAGATTTCGGTATCCTTGGTTTACGATGCTGCTATCTCTTGCGATGCTCGAATTCTATCTCATGGGATCGAATGTCGATTTGCCTCTGGATTCTGCATCGATCTTATTCTTGAATTCATGGTTGACCTGGTTAAGGTAGCCCGCGATTAATATAAGTATATCAATCTTCCTATTTTGAAATTTAAGTATTTTACCTCCCGCTCAAGCCTAGCTTCTAAGCTAGAATTTGCTTGATTAAGATCCCTTTGAATTTAAATCTCTATCATTGTTTTATAATCTATTTTGTGTAATCGAGTGAGGGAGTGTATTTGTATTAATATATAATGTTTTATATATTGTGTTGTTTGAGTTGTCAATGTTGATTTGAGTTTTCAGTCGATTCGTCTAATCAATGCTATCGATAGAAATTCCAAAACACTTGAACAGAGCAAACTGACATAATACTGTTTTCAGTTTTTGAAAATGAAATAGTTTTTTATGATTATATTTTATTTAAGTATAAATTTTTCGGAAATTGAATAGTTAACTAAATTGATTGTTAAATGATAATATCTGATTTATTTTGTAAGCCATTGACTATCTTAACATGAGATTAATGAATGAAGAAATCGTTTCCAAGGAAATTGATTGTAATGATAATATTTGATTTATTTTTTAAACCATTGACTATCTTAAATTTAGAATTTGAGGATTTAATTTCCGATGATTTCAAACTTTGGTTTTAAAGTTTAAAAATGCATATTATTTAAAGTACTTTCAAATAGAAATCGTTTTCAAAGAATTTTTAAGTGTTTAAAATCGGTACTCTTCTCTTTTATCGCTGGAAAATAATTTCAGTGATGGCGGCCACATCATCGACATTCATTTTTGAGTTTCAGAGTGGAGAGACCATTCTGTTGTTTTGCTACGGTTTTGTTTTGGAAATAAAATTGATTTGAATATCTAAAGTTTGAATTGATTTAAAATATACAAGTATATGATTATAGATTCGATTTGATATATATAGTATATATATTTACCTCTAAATTGTTCGAATTAAACGTAAATTTAATTCTTAAAATTTTGGAAAAGGACGATTTCAGTTATAAATGAAGCTAAAATCTTTGAATAAATAAATTTGAAATAACTGAACTAGGAAAATTTTACTTATATAATATTCAATTACTTTTCAATATATAACTTACCTAAATCATTCAGAAGTTGAATATGCAATTGAACAATTTACAATGTAAAATGATGTTAAAGGAATTTATAAACAAATTTTAGTGGTTATAATAAAAAATTTATACTTAATTTTATGATTGTAGAAATGTTAATTAAGATAAATTGAATAATAAGATAATGAATAAATGAGATAAATAAATTCAATTTTGAGGAAATAATAAATTGAAATTAGATCAACTTAATGAAAATACCTTGAATTTAAAAATCAATTATTGAATATTAATTAATTAAAATTAAAATTTATATGGTTTAAATGAATTGTTTTATTTTGTTTTTCAATCTGTCTTCTTCTGGTTGTTTCTATTCTCCTATCTTATTCCTTTTTGGGGACAAAAAGCTTTGAGTGGGGGAGAGTGTAACGACCCATAAATTTTATTTATTTTAATAATATTTTTTATTGAATTTGTGAAATTTAGATATTAATATTTTAAAATAAAAAATTAATATTTGGAATACATCTAATTATATATGACAAATGGTAAATTTTCATCAGATAATATGGAAGTTTATTTTCGTGTATAATTTTTATTTAAATTCAAATCAGTTAATATTTGATGATAATAAAATATTTTCCATACCTGGATATTTTTATACAATAAATTTGTAAATTATATTTTGAGTGAGATGTCACATTTCGTTTTGTCAAATAGGACTGCTATTGCTCCGTTTATTTTATTTTTGGCAGATTAGTAGCATTTTCGGTATCGATTATCGACTTTTCTTCGGATGGTGGTACCACTAATATCTGTATATAGCTTTGATCGTCTCATCGTGCTGATCCCCATGGTATATTCAACTATATATTTCACGGTCTATTACGCCACAAAATCAGTAAAAAGATTACCGTATCAATAAACGTTTTTGAACTTTTTGGCTTCCCAAGGCCTTACATTTGTCTACCTATTGAAATTAAACAACCACTTCATATAAATTCTCCTGAATTTTACGTTTTGACTTTTGTAATTCTACTTTTTCAATTAATAGTTTTCGGTCCAGATACGTAAAAAAATAAGATGAGTTTGTATTAAAACCTGTTCATGGATTTACTGTGCAACTTCCTTTCCGTTCCTATTATTTCCAAAATCCCTATGTCTTTCTTCTTTATCTAGAATGCCCGCCTCCTTCTTCACTATAAAAAAATGAGAAGCTTGGATCTTTGAGCCTACTGCCTCTCCTCTAACAGCGCAAGTCTTCCTTCCCCTCTCGTACCAGTTGTGCTTCCACTGCCTCCCCCTTTCACCCATTCTCTTCGCCTCTCCCCTGCCATCAACTACACGCAAGTGCCAGCCATCTTACTTCAACGTGCATGGACGAGCCACCCATTTCTTTCCCGTGGCCTTGCTCTCTCACCCTTCCTCATTCCATCTCCACCTTGCTTCGCCGAGCATGCAGCCACATCACCGCGATCCCTAACACCTTCCACCTCTTGTAGCCAACCGAGCTCTATCTCTCCTTCCCTCTTATATATATTTAGGTAAGCATTTATAAGTTTGTTATATATTGGTTATTATGTATATAGGTGTTATAATAATAATGATAAAGTTTGTTCACATATAAGTTTTATATATTATTAATATATATTATAAGCTTTCCTATATTCATGTTTTGTGTATGAGCTGAATGTCTGCATGGGTTAGTTTATATATATGTATATATATATGTATGTATGTATGTATGTATGTATATGTATATTTATATATTAATTTTGGCATAATAGTTTTGGTTATATTTGCTAATATAATCTGTAAAGTTATAAGTTATATGTATGTTTTAACTATTGTTTATTATATCTATGGTTCCAATTTGTTTTACAGTATGATATTTATGACAGTTATAGTATTATTAGTTATGATCTGTTATAGAAAAAATTATATATAAACTATAGTACAGTTACTTTGTAAAAGTAGAGAAGATTGTGTGTGTGTGTGTATATATAGCTATATAACAGTTACGTAGATATGCAAGTTATATTAATTGGTACAGTATATATATATATATATATACACACACACACACACACACACACACACACACACACACACACACACACACACACACACACATATAGGTTAGTCACATATTTATATATATTAGTAGATATAAGGTCAAGTCTGCATATTTTTTTTAAACATATTTAGTTATTCGCATATACACTTTTGTTTGCATATATTATGTGTGTTTGCATTTTATATTGGTTTAAGTATGTTTTATAAAGAGAATATACATGAATTTTAAATGGTTTTGAATCGAATTGTTTTTTTATTATTATAAGTATGTATTTTATTTTAACTATATATATTTTTTATTTTAATTAAAATATTGATTTTAATAAAATAACAAATATTTCTGTATATATCAAACTGATTCTGATTCAGTAGATCAATTCTTTATTATCAGCCTTGTTCGTTCAATTCGAGTTCAATTTTTCTTTGCTTTGGAATTCGTGCTTGGATTCCTAACACATCTCATTCTAGTTCGTCTCTAACCTCGAAAGGTGAGTAATCACTCATGATTTACTTACTTATATTTATTAAATTTGGATTCAATTGAAACGACAATTGAAATATATCGTTGTTAGTTATTTACATTGCTATATATATATGCTATTATTCTGTATTTGTTCACCTGTGACATCTGACACCATTATTGTAACGGCCCAATTTTACGACGCCCAAAAGTCGACATTTATACGTCCACTGTATAAATGTCGCACACTCGAATGTCGGGAAACCGAACCGTTAGGGTTAAAGAAGAAGAAGATAGAAGAAAAACAGAAACAATAAAAAGAATCTCACATTTCACAACGGAACAATATATAATAGTAAAATGAATAATCTTTAAATCAAAGACTCATCACTGTAAATACAATACAACATCAGAGTTTACAACGACATCATACATCACTGACAGTTATTATAACTTGACTATATGAAAACTGATTTGCATAACCATACGCAACGGACACTACATAGTAAGAGATACGTCTCGCCATCCAGCTTCAACTCCTGATCTCCACAGTAACTCTTGACTTTGCTCCAGAATATGCTAACCTGAGTCTAGGCTCCCCGTGTGGAAAATTATGGGTACCCAGAGTTTAGAAAGGGAACAATAAACTCCAGGTCAGTCATGGGACTGGTGTGAGATCTTAAAAACAATTATCCTTTAACAAAAGGAAAAATAAGGAATATAAAAGAAATATGTAATGCTTTTGGGAAAATGAAACTACCATAAGGCCTCCTGCCACATAAACAATGCAAACGCAAAATTGGAGGAGATTTCTCCTTATGATAGTCAAACATGCTTAATACGCTAAATCCTTTTATATTATTATTATTAGTGCATAGTGTGGAAAACATTTCAAAAGTATAATATAAATCTTAGCCAGCATAGACATTCCGAACTATGCCTACTATAGCTACCATCTAAATAGTGGTGACCACCATAAGTAAATGGCAGGTTATACAACTAAAACCGTACAAGGCGCGTATTGGTGATTGGATTTCCAACAAATGGTCAGGCTAAGGAACTTCCTATTGCCACATGGGTACGCCTCTAGAGGGACGCCCCGAGAACCTAACCGGATCTCTACCAACACAAGGCCGGGTTACCTCTGCTAAAATACGTAACTACTGACACGAGTATGCCATCCCTCGATTGTAAACGACCTTTATCCAAGGATCCTCAACAAGAACAATCATAAAGTAATATATATTGGCGATATCCATATAAGCTAAGTATCTGGACTCCATACCATGATAACACTTCTATCCAGAAGGAAATGCACATAACCTAAGGGTGCTACCCCCTACAACCTGGCTGGATTCTTCCTGTTTCGACCATTCCGGAGTGTGAGGTCCGACGAAGTCTCGTCCATAAAGCTACGCTTTTCACGAAAGCCATGCTTCGATCAAAAAATGATCAACAGCACTTCGTACGCCACATTACCAATTTGGGAATGTATCACTAGTAACCATCAACTACATAACCTCTGAGCTAGTATGTCTCAGAGAAGGGTGTTAAGCTAAATGAATAAATTCTCCGCCATCAACCGAAATTTATTTGATAGAAACCAACTTTACATCTTAAAAGATAACGTCAGACACACATCCATACAAGTCCGTTTCGGGATCGAACGGAACCGAAGGCACTTCAAAAGAAGCCCTTGCAAATCCGGATATTCACTAATCAAGTCCGGAATCCCCATCACAAAGGGTGATAAAATCTCTATACCGGAGCAACCCGGTGTAGAGACATTCGACAGGTAATCCTTTCGCTTTCGAAAATACCTGATCTTCGACACCATCTTCAAATGCAATCCCATTTCATCGCATCGTTATTCGAAATGGGTTTTATGACACAAGGTCCTCTCCCGTCTAATCCGAATAACGGGCGCTTATTTAAAAATAAGTGTTACATTCAGATTCAAACAAATCACAACAAATTCCACTTCGATCTTTTAAATAAAGATCCATCACAATCACAAAGGTTTGATGTGGGCTTCGAACATCCATTAGGAATTCGACTCCCGGTCACATTGAAATTCGAATGCCATTTAAAAAGGCCAATATTGATAGTCGTTATTTAACTATCAATCATCATTCACAACAATCACTGGATTCCAAATAAATTTTCCCCCCACTTATCATTACTTTCAAAATATCTTCGCAAGATAAAATTTTACATTTCAACACTTTGAAAATAAATTCAAATCAATTTTTTCACACTTCAATCCTTTGAAAATAAATTTCAAATCAAATTTTCCTTACGCAGAAAACATTTTCAATATTTATTCATTTCCACTGAAAATTTGCCGATTTCAATATATTAAAATAATATAAAATACTTATTCAAAATATACGTGGAAACATTTAAAATAAACTATTTTGGAATATTTTCTTAAATATTAGTTATGAAAAATATTATACTAATATCTCATATAAAAATTCAGGTCCAAAACTAATTTTAAAATAAAAATTTGTAAAGAGTATAAATATTTAAATAACTATTTTATAAATCAAATATCAATTTAAATCTTTAAAATAATCCCTTATATAATTAGTTAAATAAATTTTTACTTTAAAGAAATTTCCAAAACAAATTTCTCCAACAATATTATTTTAAAACCAAATCTAAAACTTTTAAATTTTGTTCAAAAGCTATTTTAAAAATATACTCGGCTTTCCAAGGAAGAATTCTTTTTCCATTAGAAAATTGTCCATTCCAATAAATTAATAAATCTTCTTGATTTATTTTAATTTACGTTCCAAATTTGTAAATTTCTTTCCAGAGTTTTAAAAATAAACCAATATTTATTTTTAAACAGTTTCCCTTTTCCTTACAAATTCCCGTTATGAATTTACATTTCCAAATATCAACTAATATATGAATTTTAAATAGATTCCCAAATATCATCTCCAAAACCCAATCAAATCCCAATTTGATTTCCAATTTACTTCAAACACAAAGTCAAATTCCAATTTGATTTTCCCAAATTAATTTTCCAATATCAAATCAATTTCAAATTGATTTCCCAAATTATTTCCAAAACACCTAACCATATTTCCAAATCCATTCCTGAGATTTATTCTAACTCCAAATTAATTTCCAAATTTAATTTCCAAATTTATTTCCTTTTGAAATAAATTTCTTTATCTGTTCAAATATTTAAAATACGTATCTTAAATAAATCCTTCAACTATTAAACAACATTACTCGAAATTCCTTTATAAAAAAAATTCCCATATTTTTGGAATTTATTCAATAAGTTTTCAAAGATAAAACTTTATCTATTTAAGTCCCCATCTTTTCAAAATTTACCCGATTCCTTTGAGTGAATTTATTATAAATTTTCTACCCAAATTTCGAAATCAAATTTTTATTTATTTCTGGTATCCTACGATACCAAAAATATATTCGGCAAAATCACAGCCTTCAACGGTTTCAATCAAAAATAGTCACATGAATTAAAAATAATCAACACACAACATATGAAACAAATTAAATATTTGAGGAATCCAGTTGGATCCCTCCAACCTGTTTCCCTCCATCCACAGACGTTAGCACAACAATTAAATACTCATTCCACTTCGAGGGGAACATCACGGTATATGGGATTTATAAAATATTATCAGCTATTATGTGGCGCAATAGGGTCTCATCCGCTACATAATGCGGGAACTCAACAACTCCAAATACATATATAATACCAATTCCACTTCAAGGTGGAATATCGCGGTATATGGGTTTAATATAATAACCTCCGCTATTATGTGACGTATAGGGTCTAAACTAATATAACTAATAATAAATTTATTATTCAAGCAAACAATCAATCAATTTTAACTTTAACTTATAAAAATTAAATCAGCGATTGAGTGAGAAGACTCACCTTTGATTTTAATTTGCAGTCTATTCCAACTCATTTCCATTCCGATTCCATTCCAGACGGTTTTCTCTATAATTTTGACCTTGTATAAATAATTTTATATAGTTGATTAATATGTGAAATAATATAATAATAAATTTCCATTTAAATACATTTAATTAACAAATTATTTAAGTTAAACTATTATTCCCTTTAATAGATTATTTTTAGTAAACTAAAATATGTATGTAAATCTTATTTTTCATCTTGAAAAAGCCTTTATAATTATAAAAATTTATAGGTTTCAAAATCAAACTTTATATAAAATTTTAATGTTTTAAAATTCCCAAGTCAAGACATTTTCCAAATTTCCAATTTTAAAATTTTAACTTTAGTAATCACCAAATCTTTTTGCAGTTATATTTTCTATATCCTTATATACTATATACATAATTTAAATAAAAAATTATTTTTGTATCTACTATAATCTAAAATGCTATCTGCACATTTTTTTTTGTTTATTTCAAATATGTATATAATTTACTAAATAAAAAATAAAATTAATAAAGAAAAAAATACCTCACTGCGATCTCCCAACAACACGAATTCAACTCCACCCATTTGCTGCCTCGCGCGCGTGCTCCACAATTACCGACGATACTGCTCCTTACTTGCTTTGAATTTTGACATGCTCGGTTCTGAGCCAACCCTCGCGACTAGCTCGACCACATAAATTCGCGCGCGACTATAACCTCGATTTCCAGAACACACCATGCGATATACCCAACAGCGATTCACAAATGCACGCGTAGGATACTGCTCAGATCGAGATCGTAATCCATGGAAGCTCAACAACAAGCTCGTGATTTTGATTTGAGATTGAATTCGATTTCGAACATCATTTTTTTCATTTGCTAAAAAGGATTTGATTGGCTTTGGGAATGAGGCCATCTTGATTTTTAATTTTAGAAATTAAATGAGGCTTCATCCCTATTTGATTTGATTTAATTTTGAACGAAAAAAATTTTGTTCGATTTGGAAGAGGTGGGAGAAATTGTAAATTTGAGAGCTCGGCCATTATTTTGTTTTATTTCATCTGAACTAGATTTCTGAATTTCGTGTTCTTCTTCTGAAATTTTGAAACGAGATAGTTTTTTTATTTTTTAAGACGCGTGTTATATGTATGGATAAGTGTTATTGGGAAGGACAAGTGCTGTAAGGCTATAAACGTGTTTAAATTTGTGAATGCATATTTAATTTAAATTCAAATTCAAATCGTTCCGAATCACGCAACTTACAATCTCGAACTTTGATCGAGACATGCCGCTAGGCGTTTATAATGTTAAACCCCTATTTCGAACGCAATGGAAAAGGTTGTGAGTCCAAATTCGATCGTATGAAGAAGATAGCTTTTTGAAACAGTTAAAATATCTAATTTTTGATTTAAATTTTAAAGCGTTTTCTTATCGTTTGGCCAAATGATCACTCCAAACACTACGAAAATTGAAATCCGATAATAATAAAATATTACGGACCCAATGGAACTGGTTTCGTCAAATTCTGAGATTGTGCATAGGAAGGCTATTTTTAAATATCGATTTAAACAATAAAATTTCAAAACTGAACAAACTAGTTCCAATTTCAATTCTGAAGCTTCCATTATCTTCAGTATTATTAATATAAATTTCCTAAGCCTTTAAAAATATTTTTAATCAGCTTAAAAATTAAGATTTAAATTTTCCAAGTTCAATAAATTAAATTCCCAAATTTAATCGCTAAATTCATAGTTATATTTGAAATTCCAGTTTAAAAACAACTTCCAATATTTACAATCAATTAAAAATTTCATTTCAAATGTTAAAAATTTCCAGGTCGCCACATCCTTCCCCCCTTAAAAGAATTTTGTCCCGAAATTACTAGTTAAGAAGAATGATCTCAATTCGTTTGATAATTTACAAACCAAACAGTTTTTTTATCAACTCATCAAACGAATCTTTTTTATTAGAGACCCCTTATTAATTCAACTCACTTTCCAACTTCAATTTTAAGTTCCAAACAATATTGTTTACTTCCCGATTCAAATTTAGATTTGAATTCAAATTTCAAACTTTCAAAATTTTCCCAAAAATTTTCTAACACCCTAAATTTTCGAAAAATTTCGCCAGCGTCTCCTTTGCGCGGCTAGCTCGGTACGACTACAAAATGGCACCAGAGGCCCTCAGATTCCATAAAACAAAAAGGCCAAGTGGCTAGAAAAGAAAATCACCAAATTTCATATTGAAATTTAAATACATACCTTTTTGTCGAGCAATTCAATTTTATCTTTGAAATCAAAATCCCAATTCCATTCCCCTGTACACATCTATAAATTCTGATATCCATAATATCCAATTACAACATTCCAACATCATTTTGCACATTCCTTTATGGAATTTCGATATATACTTCTTATACAATTTTTACTTCACTATTGAAGTTATATCCATTATCATTCAATCTTGCATTTTCAATTTCCTTTGAATTTAATTCACAATTTCAATTCTATTTGAATTCAATTTATCTTCTACTATGAATATTGAATTTTATCTTTCAATTAAAACTGATTCATATTATTATTTTAAATTAGTTTCATTCACTAATTTACTTCAATTTCAAATTTGAAGTCGTTTGTCGCTAACAAAATTTTCTAACTCCCAAAATTTTCGAAATTTTTTGGCAGAGTCCCCTTTGCACGGAGGAGCTTTTGCAATTTGACAAAAGATATAAAAATATATACATCGACCCACCCGGTCGAAAAAAACAAAAACAGTTCATATTTCCTATTTTTATTGCGTACGCGTACCTTATTTAGCATTTTTAAGAGAGCGGCTTATTATTAGCATTTTGCGCAATCAAATCCAGCCAAACGGCCCTCATGTACCTGTATTTACTCAATTTAAATACATAAGTGACATATATAGGGAAATTCATTTACATTTCACTTATTTTCAATAGTGAACACATAGTTTTCACAAGCAAAATATTCAAAATTATTTTCATTAGCAATTTATATGGTTTTGGTAGAATTTTAGTTGCTTACAACTACATTCCATATCATTTCTATTCAATTCATTTTTATCTCAAACAATTCAAATTGGATTTCAATATTCCGTCTCAATTCCAGTTTTATTCCTTTATTCATTCCCAAACACAATTCAATTTCAATTCGCCATTTTAGTTTACAACCACTTATATTTAAACTGGATTTCAAATTCCATATGAATTTAATTTACCTTTTATTTATATAAATATTGAATTCATTTCCAACCATATCTATTTGGTCTTTTCTTCGATTAGTTTCACTTACTAATTTTTTTATTTCAATACTTCGCTTTGCTCATAACAAATCAAATTCAATTCCAATTCAATTCTATTTGCTTACAAATTCGAAATGAACCTCAATTTTCAATTTCACTTTCATTAAATTGTAATTGTAAATTTATTCATTCATTCATAATTTTCTAAGTTTTCAAAATTATTTTTTATTCCATAACTATTTTTAAATAGGATTCCAGAGTTTTAAACAATTGCTCAAATCATTTTGAAGTAAATTTTACATCCAAAACCCCTTGTATTTCCAAAACAAACCCAACTTTGGCAAATAATTTTCAATTTAAAATCATTCAGCAGCAATTCCTCTCCTGGAAACTCAAAAATAAACACCGATGATGTCGCGATCATCATCGGAATTATTTTCCAGCGACCGAAAAGAGTATAGGGGTTTATCCCTTCAAAAACATTTTACAAACCATTGAAAATCATTTCCAAACTTAAAAGGGATTTAACCTTTCCCAAATCTTCAAAGTTTAAGTCCTTTCAAAGTCTTTTAAACATTCCTCTGGAATTTTATTATAAATCACATTTACATTTACAATTTATATTCTCAAATTCCATTTGTATGTGAATTTATTTCTTAACTTTAAGTTATGATTTCAATTTCTTTTTCAATAACCAATGATAATAATTTAATATTATCACTTCCTAACAAACAACCAACCATATACTATAACAATTTATGGAAAATTATTCTTTTTATATAAAAAATAGTTTTGGGTAAAATTATTTCATTTACCCGATTTTAAAACAATATCGTGTCGAATTGTTCTGTACAAGTGTTTAGAGATTCCTATCGATAGAGTTGTACGGACAATATCGACCAGAATCCATATTCCACTCGACAAACCAATCATCACAATATAAAACTATTTTTTATATTCACTAACAAATACGCGCTCATATCTATTATTGCTCTCAAACTCATTCTAGAGTACTACTGACTCTATCTCTAATGAGTAACACCCAACAGAGCCAAGGTTGTTGCTTAACCAATTGCCCTGATACCAAATTGCAACGGTCTAGGCTTTTCAACCATCGACAGCGGCCACTCTCGACTGGTAGGCTTTTCAACCATCCCAGCCCTACCGTGGCATACAATGGTACCCGAAACTTGCTTTTACGGCCAGCCTTTCGACTGTCATGGCTTACGCCTAACCAACCCCGTATAGAGGACATGTGGGGATAAGAGTCTTCCGTTCGCCACCAAACGCGAAGCGAGAACCCCCATCACATTTCACTAAGACAAGCAAGTCTCATCCACAAAGCTACGCTTTCCACGAAATCCATGCTTCGATCAACAAATAAACAGCAACACTTTGTATGCCACATTACCAATTTGGGAATGTATCACTAGTAACCATCAACTACATAACCACTGAGCTCATACGTCTCAGAGAAGGGTGTTAAGCTAAAAGAATAAATTCTCCGCCACCAACAGAAATGTATTTGATAGAAACCAGCTTTACATCTCAAAGTGTAACACCAGACACACATCCATACAAGTCCGTTCCGGGATCGAACAGAACCGAAGGCACTTCAAAAGAAGCCCTTGCAAATCCGGATATTCACTAGTCACGTTTGGAATTCCCATCACAAAGGGTGATAAAATCTCTATACCGGAGCAACCCGATGCAGAGACATTCGACAGGTAATCCTTTCGCTTTCGAAAATACCCGGTCTTCGACCATCTTCAAATGCAATCCCATTTTGTCATATCATTATTCGCAATGGGTTTTATGACACAAGGTCCTCTCCGGCTAATCCGAATAATGAGTGCTTATTTAAAAATAAGTGTTACATTCAGATTCATACAAATCACAAAAAATTCCACTTCGATCTTTTGAATAAAGAACCATCACAATCACAAAGGTTCGATGTGGGTTTCGAATATCCCTTTGGAATTCGACTCCCGGTCGCATCGAAATTCGAATGCCATTTAAAAAGGCCAATATTGATAGTCTGTTATTTAACTATCAATCATCATTCACAACAATCACTAGATTTCAAATAAATTTTTCCCCCAATTATCATTACTTTCAAAATATCTTCGCAAGATAAAATTTTACTTTTCAACACTTTGAAAATAAATTCAAATCAATTTTTTTCACACTTTAATCCTTTGAAAATAAATTTCAAATCAATTTTTCCTTACGCACTGTTTGCGCAAAAAATGAGCAAACACCTCAAAGTCGTACGATTTAGTTGATTATATGTTGTACTTAGCGATTTGGGTGATTTATGCAAATATGTAAAAAGCAGGGACTAAACTGTAAAAGACACACAGATTTATAGTGGTTCGGCCAGAACGTGCCTACGTCCACTTTATATGTTATTCTCCTTTTTCTCTTCAGATTACAAGTACAAAGCTTTGATTACAAGAGTATTAAAGTTGTTTGAAAGTTCTTTCCGTGCTTGAGCTCTCAAACTTGTCCGCCATTGTTGTACCCCTGACCCTCTATTTATAGAGTGAGGCTGGGGGCAGGGATCCTGGATGTATATAGCTGCTGGCAGGCCTGGGCTGAAGCAATTCTTGCCTGGTGGCTTCCTGGTTCGGTAGTGTTTGGAGTGGTTGGAGTTTGGTTCGGTAGGGAAGTGGTTCGGTGATGGTGGGTTTTGGACCGGTGGTGGGTTGGTTCGGCATGGAAGTGGAGAGGTGGTTCGGTATGGTTTGGGGGGAAGGTTGGTTCAGTGGTTTACTTGGTAGTGGATAGAAAGGAGGTTGATTCGGTGGGAGGTGGAAAGGCCTCTGGTTCGGCATGTGGTGCCTTGGGTCTGATTCGGCAAGTAGTGAGGCGAGGTCTGGTTTGGTCATGGAGATGAGATGGTTCGGTGGAGGCTGGGGTTTGGCTCGGCAATGGAGTTTTGGATTGGTGGGACGTTGGTCCGGTACCGAATGGTCCGGTACCGAATGGTTCGGTGGCCTCCTCCTCGTGCTGGTTCGGTGGCGAAGGAACATGGTTCGACTTTGGTATGTGTACCGGATGAGCTTAGGTACCGGATGGAATGGAACGAATGAAGTGGGCGAACCCAGATGAAACTGATGCTTCTTGGTCTCGAGATATCCTGGGTGAGAATGAACACTTGCACTTGAATCATGAGTGAAATCCCAGACTTATATACGCTTGCTTGCTTCTTCTCGGTTCGGTCGTGGTGGAAATGCACACAACATTGATATTCCAGTTTTGATCAAAAATGGGATAACACTTTGCCCCCCAAAACATGCCTTGCGATAGGAAGGCGTGTTTTGTAATGCCATGAGCTGGATGTTCATATCCTGTTGATGTCCTTGCGGTAGGAAGGCGTGTTTTGTAATGCCATGAGCTGGATGTTCATATCCTGTTGACAACCTGTAAAGAGCTTGATATTTTATATGGCCCCAAATGACGACCGTTCGGGATCGAGCTATTTGGGATGAAGCGCGGCCGTTCATGGTCAAGCGCCTAACTTCAAATGACGATCGTTCGCGATCGAGTCATTTGAGGTGAAGTGCGACCGTTCGCGGTCAAGCGTCTAAATCCATGCGACGATCGTTCGAGATCGAGTCATTTGTGGTGGAATGTGATCGTTCACGGTCAAGCGCTTTACTTCAAATGACGACCGTTCGGGATCGAGCCATTCGAGGTTAAGTGCGACCGAGCCTGGTCAGAGGGCGGACCTCAAATGGCGACCGTTCGCGATCAAGCCACTTGGGGTGAAATGTGACCGTTCACGGCCGGTGCCGTTCGCGGCAAAAGATGAAATGGGACCGTTCGCGGTCAAGCGCCTTACTTCGGATGACGATCGTTCGAGATCGAGCCATTCGTGGTAAGGTGCGACTGTTGGCTGTCGGGGGTGGACCTCAAATGGCGACCTTTCGCGATCGAGCCATTTGTGGCGAGATGAGTTGTGCCGTTCGAGGCGAGTTTGTGACTATTTGAAGTCGGTGCCGTTCGAGGCGAATTGTGACCGTTCGAGGTCGGGTGCCATTCGAGGCGAGTTGTGACCGTTCGCGATCGGGTGCCGTTCGAGGCGAATTGTGACTGTTCGAAGTCGGGTGCTGTTCGAGGCGAATTGTGACTGTTCGACGTCGGGTGCCGTTCGAGGCGAATTGTGACTGTTCGAAGTCGGGTGCCGTTCGAGGCGAGTTGTGACCGTTCGCGGTCGGGTGCCGTTCGAGGCGAATAAGTGTGCCTGGGGGGCTTAACATTATTGATGCCAGGTTCACGTTCGGGTGAGTTCCTGGATCATTTGTGTGTCTGTTCGAAGCGAATAAGTGTGCCCGGGGGGGCTTAATATTATCGATACCAGGTTCACGTTCGAGTGGGTCCCCGGATCGTTTGTCAGGGTGGTTTATCGCCATCTCAGAGCATGCCTAAGGACCGTTCGTGACCCCGTACATGTGTAAGTAGCTTAGCTATCAAAACCAAATATTCATTCCACTGAAGAGTTTCAAAGCAAAAGTGTCCGACAAAATCAAATTCAGCATACAAAAGGCAAAAAATGAAACAGTGACGTCCGAGTGCAAACATCCACATCGACGTGGTTTATAGTTGTGTCAGAGCATGCCTGAGGATCGTTCGCGGTCCCGTACATGTGTGAACAACTTGTTCGTGTCGGTGTGGAGTTTTGCCACTCATTCATTATTTTCTTAATCAATTGATAATCAAATGGTGCCCCTGTGCAGGGCCACCCCCGGCTGATGTAGACGGTGGTCGCTCTAGCTCCACCGCTGGAGCTCGCCTCCTCACCTATTGAAGAAGCATACCGTTCCTGATATGTCCCTCCACCTCATCTCTCAGATGCCTGCAATCGTTGGTATGATGGCCGTTCAGGTCGTGGAACAAATAATATCTGTCTGATTTCCTTTCGTCAATAGTTGGATCCCTTCGCATTGGTCTACGGTATGGAACTTGCTCTCGTGTATCTTGGTAGATTCGCTCCAAACTCTCATTCACCTCTGAATAGGTGGTGAATCGTGGCTCTCTTCGTAGCCGCTTTGTCCTGTCATCATTATCCTCAGCCTTTCTCTTTCCTTTGCTAGTCTCCGCACCCTTTCGAGGTGGGTTTCCGCTCTTGATTGCGTAAACGTCATCTTCTTCCTCTCTTTCTGCACTAGCATCTTCCAAACGCAGAAACTTTTCAGCATCATGATAGAACTCTCCCAGATTTATAGGCGGGTCCTTAGTTAATGAATTCTTGAACTCTGTATTATCAGCTATTCCAGATACAGCCACCATCATGACCATAGATGGATCTGGTCGATCCACCGATGCTGCCGCCGCATTAAATCGTGTTAGAAAGCTCCTCAAAGTCTCTCCAGTTTTCTGCTTCAAGGTTGCCAAAGTCATCACATTCTTGGGTCTCGCAATATGAACCCTGAATTGCCTCATGAATCTCTCAGTTAAATCTGCCCACGTTCCTATGGAGCCGCTTTCTAGTTGCCTAAACCATAACGCTGCAATGTCCGTCAAATACAGTGGAAAGCACCGGTCCATGACCTCCTGTGATGCCCCGAGCACTTCCATGTGCCTCATATACTTAGTAAGATGGACCGCAGGGTCTGTCCTCCCATCGTACATCTCTACTGATGGTAGCTTGAATTCTGGTGGGTTCCTAGCTCGTCTGATTGCTGGAGTAAAAGGACTCCTATTAACATCCTCCAAATCTTTTTTACCAAACCGCCTCTCATAGCTCTTCTAACCATCTCCGCCAATCTGTCATCGTCTCCGAGATGCAATCTTCGTTCATCACTTTCAACCTGCCCCCCGAGTTCACGAGGGAACTCTGGGATCTGCCCCCTTGACTGAGCGTTCACTCCTCTATTGCCACCAGGTTGTTCGGATGCCCCCGTCTCGCTTCCCGGGATCGGATTAACATGCTCTGGATGTGTACGCCCTAGCTCTGGTGCTACGCCAGATGGTCCTGCTCCGTTCTGAACTCCAGTTGCTCCTTGGATTTGTGCTCCAAGTTGCCCAATTTGTTGAAGCAAGTTCTGCATCATCTCTTCTTGTCTTCTCATCATAGCCTCCATCTCATCCCTGGTGATGAAGACTGAAGCTTGGTTTGCTCCTGAGGAAGCCTCTTGGCTCCCTTCCTGTTGACTTTGCTCTGGCCTTGGCCTTTTGCTTGATTGTCTCGCCATGACTCTTCCAATCTTAATCTCTAAACTCTCAAATTCAAATTCCAAGCGGTAGAATCCTTGTTCAATTCTCAGTGAAAGCACCAAAAATGTTTGCGCAAAAAATGGGCAAACACCTCAAAGTCGTACGATTTAGTTGATTATATGTTGTTCTTAGCGATTTGGGTGATTTATGCAAATATGTAAAATGCAGGGACTAAACTGTAAAAGACACACAAATTTATACTGGTTCGGCCAGAACGTCCCTACGTCCACTTTTTATGTTATTCTCCTTTTTCTCTTCAGATTACAAGTACAAATCTTTGATTACAAGAGTATTAAAGTTGTTTGAAAGTTCCTTCCGTGCTTGAGCTCTCAAACTTGTCCGCCATTGTTGTACCCCTGCCCCTCTATTTATAGAGTGAGGCTGGAGGCAGGGGTCCTGGATGTATATAGCTGCTGGTGGGCCTGGGCTGAAGCAATTCTTGCCTTGCGGCGTCCTAGTTCGGTAGCGTTTGGAGTGGTTGGAGTTTGGTTCGGTAGGGAAGTGGTTCGGTGATGGTGGGTTTTGGACCGGTGGTGGGTTGGTTCGGCATGGAAGTGGAGAGGTGGTTCGGTATGGTTTGAGGGGAAGGTTGGTTCGGTGGTTTACTTGGTAGTGGATGGAAAGGAGGTCGATTCGGTGGGAGGTGGAAAGGCCTCTGGTTCGGCATGTGGTGCCTTGGGTCTGATTCGGCAAGTAGCGAGGCGAGGTCTGGTTCGGTCACGGAGATGAGATGGTTCGGTGGAGGCTGAGGTTTGGCTCGGCAGTGGAGTTTTGGATTGGTGGGACGTTGGTCCGGTACCGAATGGTCCGGTACCGAATGGTTCGGTGGCCTCCTCCTCGTGCTGGTTCGGTAGCGAAGGAACATGGTTCGGCTTTGGTATGTGTACCGGATGAGCTTAGGTACCGGATGGAATGGAACGAATGAAGTGGGCGAACCCAGATGAAACTGATGCTTCTTGGTCTCGAGATATCCTGGGTGAGAATGAACACTTGCACTTGAATCATGAGTGAAATCTCAGACTTATATATGCTTGCTTGCTTCTTCTTGGTTCGGTCGTGGTAGAAATGCACACAACATTGATATTCTAGTTTTGACCAAAAATGGGATAACACGCGCAAAACATTTTCAATATTTATTCATTTCCACTGAAAATTTGCCGATTTCAAATATCTTAAAATAATATAAAATATATTCAAAATATACTTGGAAACATTTAAAATAAACTATTTTAGAATATTTGCTTAAATATTACTTATGAAAAATATTATACTAATATCACATATTAAAATTCAGGTCCAAAACTAATTTTAAAATAAAAATTTGTAAAGAGTATAAATATTTAAATAACTATTTTCTAAATCAAATATCAATTTAAATCTTTAAGATAATCCCTTATATAATTAATTAAATAGATTTTTACTTTAAAATAATTTCCAAAACTAATTTCTCCAACAATATTATTCTAAAACCAAATCTAAAACTTCTAAATTTTATTCAAAAGCTATTTTAAAAATATACTCGACTTTCCAGGGAAGAATTCTTTTTCCATTACAAAATGGCCCATTCCAATAAATCAATAAATCTTCTTGATTTATTTTAATTTACATTCCAAAATTGTAAATTTCTTCCACACTTTTAAAAATAAACCAATATTTATTTTTAAACAATTTCCCTTTTCCTTACAAATTCCCATTGTGAATTTACATGTCCAAATATCAACTGATATATGAATTTTAAATCGATTCCCAAATATCATCTTCAAAACCCAATCAAATCCCAATTTGATTTCCAATTTATTTCAAACAGAAAGTAAAATTCCAATTTGATTTTCCCCAATTAATTTTCCAATATCAAATCAATTTCAAATTGATTTCCCAAATTATTTCCAAAACACCTAACCAAATTTCCAAATCGATTCCTAAGATTTATTCTAACTCCAAATTAATTTCCAAATTTAATTTCTAAATTTATTTCCCTTTGAAATAAATTTATTTATCTCTTTCACATATTTAAAATACGTATCTTAAGTAAATCCTTCAACTATTAAACAACATTACTCGAAATTCCTTTATAAATTTTTTTTTCCATATTTTTGGAATTTATTCAATAAGTTTTCAAAGATAAAACTTTATATATTTAAATCCCCTTCTTTGAAAATTTACCCGATTTCTTTGAGTGAATTGATTATAAAATTTCTACCCAAATTTTAAATCAAATTTTTATTTATTTCTAGTATCCTACGATACCAAAAATATATTTGGCTAAATCACAGCGTTCAACGGTCTCAATCATAAATAGGCACGCGAATTAAAACTAATCAATAAACATATGAAAGAAATTAAATATTTGAGGAATCATGTTAGATTCCTCCAACCTGTTTCCATGCATCCACAGACGTTAGCACAACAATTAAATACTCATTCCACTTCGAGGTGGAATATCGCGGTATATGAGATGTAACAACCCACATATTTATCGATTGTATATTTAAATATTTTATTTAAATATTTCATCTTTCATCGGATTTTGGTCCGAAAAGCTACTTTTTGCAAACAGTCGAATTAGGACTCGAGACCCCTTCCATTGAGTTCAAAATGTCGTTTGCAACCTTTTTGAGTATAAACATTGATATATTTGGAGCTAGCTAAAAATTTGACCTTTTTCACTTTGGGTTTGGGTTTGGGTTCAGCCGACTAGCCAACTTAATACCAAATCTGAACCACTTCTCCCCATTCACTCTCACTTCCTCCTCTTTTCAGTTCTAAAGCAAAAATGGTTGAAGAGAATGGGAAATAGAAATCCAAAACCCTAGTTCATTTGCAAAATCCAAGATCTATCTCCAAATCCTAAGAGAACCCATTGGTAAGCATCCTCTTCATCTTCTCCAACTCTTTCTCCATTCCATTTCAGAGATTCCTAAACCTAACATAGGAAATATTTTACTTGTAAGCTTAGATTGAAGCTTCTTGAGTTGTTATGGAAGAGGAATTGATCTTAGCTTGTTTTAAAAGCTTCTCCTTCATTGATTTGGGTTCAAAGGTGAGATTTTTTATCTCACATCTATGACTATATTTATCTTTGGTTGTTGGGTATGAATTCCTAACACTTCTTCATGTGAATTTGCTTTTGATTTGGATTGGTTTTGTGAATATTCCAATTTTTGGGTTTTTAAGTCAAATTTGTGTGAAAATCCTTTTATGGATGTTTGATCATGCTTTGGATGATGCATCTTGGAGCATATAGGGTCGGGTTGCCGATTGGCATAAACCCTTAGAGCCAATGTTCGTCCGGTTGCATTTTGGAAGAGTTTGCTCTTCATTTGGATAGGCTGAAAAACATCCCAGGCAAGATTCAGTCGACTGAATCCTCTGTTCAGTCGGCTAAACCTGGAAACAGAAAGTTTCCTGAACCTGGAAAATTTCCAGGTACAGGGTCAGTCGACTGAAAAGTCTGTTCAGTCGACTGAACCTGCTGTTTCAGTACAGTTTGCCTTTTTGGATTGAATTTCCAATTTAAATCGATTTGTGATGATCCGTAGCAGAGGTGTTGCCCCTGCACCCCCACCTTGGGGGTTGCCACCCCCTGGTCCCCCCCTCCGTAGGGGATCTTATCTGAAAAACATTCGATAGAACTTACTTTGTTGAGATGCTGAGTTGACCATTCTTCGAGACAAACTATCTTGGGCTTCTCAGTCGATTTTATGGTGTCACGGCCTTGCTAAGAAGGCGGGATAACAACTTTAAAAATATAAAGGTTTTCAATGCTGGTTGTAAATATCAAAACTCTTTCATCAAAATGATTTCAACACTATTTTATTACAAAGCTCGTTTCTTAAACCGTTTTCCAACCTATTAGTATATACAAATCTTAACCTCACTTGTATGAGAAATCTAATTAAACGGCTTAGTAAAACGAGTGGTATGAAACGCTTGCGTTTACTTCGTCGGTTAATTCTTGGACTTGTTTGATTGAATCTCTTGTGATAATTTTCTAGTGGAGATCTACAATTTGTTCGTAAATATTTAAGTTAAGCTAGTGGTTATGGGACATGAAGCTAAGCTCATATATTTACTAACTTACTGTAATTGACACTTCTTGATGATCGATGATGATCATTTTATGGTTTAGACTAGCAATGTGCGATGTCTCTTTGTCCATGTGGAGATCCATACCACAATCCATTGAGCTTCGTCTCATTTCTTTGTGGACTAGCGATCCATGTACTTCTAATGTGTTTTGATTCATTGGATGTACCGTTTGCACTACATCACTGTCTTTGCTTTTTGGATTCATTGGATGTACCGTTTGCACTACATCAATGTCATTGCTTTTTGGATTCATTAGATGTACCATTTGCACTAAATCAATGTCTTTGATTTTTGATTCATTGGATATACCGTTTGCACTACATCAATGTCTTTGCTTTTTGATTCATTGGGTGTACCGTTTGCACTACATCAATGTCTTTGATTTTTTGATTCATTGGATGTACCGTTTGCGCTAAATCAATGTCTTTGCTTTTTGATTCATTGGATGTACCGTTTTCCCTACATCAATGTATTTGCTTTTTGATTCGTTGGATGTACCGTTTGCACTACATCAATGTCTTGGCTTTTTGGATTCATTGGATGTACCGTTTGCACTACATCAATGTGTTGGCTTTTTGGATTCATTGGATGTACCATTTGCACTACATCAATGTCTTGGCCAACCTTTTCTTGTGATTTCTGGATTTCTATATGATGATTTCTGGAATTTATGTTTCACCACCTTTTTCAGTTGGCATTGATATGGATGTCATTCATTGTGGTTTGGTGAATTAAATAAAGAATATGACATTCTTTCGATGCTATGAGATTCTTGAGATATTGTTTTACTTTTGTGGATTTTCTAATGTATACTTGTCGTAGTACGACATTTTTGGTTATCATATGTCTTTTTATTATATCTCTTATTCTATATCATTTCATCTGATATTTATAGCTAGACTAATCCGTTTATTATTTTCTTATTAAATAATACTCGGGTCAGACTGAGATTTTACAGGTGCTTCTGTTTGACTCCTTATCGGACCATCATCTGATCTTTTGGTTAACTACTTAGCTTGTAGTTTTTGGTTGTGTACATTTGAGATATTGACTCGTTGATGTATACATATTCTTTTGTCTTGCACTTGAATCTATTCTTTTGTGTTATTGTGTATCTTATTTGACCACTACTCTGATATACACTTTTATGTGTAATATTCATATCTGTTTCCACCTTTGTGATATGAATTATCTGTGACTGATTTATGTTATGTCTATTTCTATATTTGTTTTCGAAGATTATATATAGCCACTGTGTCATATCTTTGAGTTTGTATCGGTATGTCAGATTTCCTCCTTAAATGAAATATGATTTACTATCTGACATATTGGTGCTCACACAATGAAATTACACGGATGGTCGCTCCTCAACATCCTTATTCTCCATAGTGTTCTTGGCTAGCGTGGGTATAGAGGTGGGGCGTCACAGGAGATTTATAGGGTCTCATCCGCTGTTATGCGGCGCAATAGGGTCTCATCCGCTATATAATGCGGGAAATCAACAACTCCAAATACATATATAATACCAATTCCACTTCAAGGTGGAATATCGCGGTGTATGGGTTTAATATAATAACCTCCGCTATTATGCAGCGCATAGGGCCTAAACTAGTATAACTAATAATAAATTTATTATTCAAGCACACAATCAATCAATTTTAAATTTAACTTTTAAAAATTAAATCAGCGATTGAGTGAGAAGATCTCACCTTTGGTTTTAATTTGCAGTCTATTCCAACTCATTTCCATTCTGATTCCATTCCAGACGGTTTTCTCCACAATTTTGAGCTTGTATAAATAATTTTATACAACTGATTAATATGTGAAATAATCTAATAATAAATTTCCATTTAAATAGATTTAATTAACTAATTATTTAAGTTAAACTATTATTCCCTTTAATAGATTATTTTTAGTAAACTAAAATATGTATATAAATCTTATTTTTCATCTTGAAACAGCATTTATAATTATAAAAATTTATAGATTTCAAAATCAAACTTATATAAACTTTTAATGTTTTAAAATTCCCCAAGTCAAGACAATTTCCAAAATTCCAATTTTAAAATTTTAATTTCGGTAATTACCAAATCTATTTGCATGTATATTTTCTATGTCCTTATCTACTATATACACATGCATTAATTTAAATAAAGAATTGTTTTTATATCTACTGTAATCTAAAATGCTATCTGCACATTTTTTTGTTTATTTCAAATATGTATATAATTTACTAAATAACAAATAAAAATAATAAAGAAAAAAAACCTCACTGCGATCTCCCAACAACACGAATTCGACTCCACCCATTTGCTGCCTCGCGTGCATGCTCCAGCATTACCGATGATACCGCTCCTTACTTGCTTTGAATTTTGACGTGATCGGTTCTGAGCCAACCCTCGCGACTAGCTCGACCGCATAAATTCGCGCGTGACTATAGCCTCGATTTCCAGAATACGCCATGCGATCTGCCCAATAGCGATTCACAAACGCACGCGCACGATACTGCTCAGATCGAGATCGTAATCCATGGAAGCTCGACAACAAGCTCGTGATTTTGATTTGAGATTGAATTCGATTTTGAACATCATTTTTTTCATTTGCTAATGTTGGACGAATTCTCACCCAGAGGATCTCAAGACCAAGAAGTCACAAGTTTTACCCGGGCTCGCAACCTCCACCTCGTTCAGCAAACACAAGGCTCAACGTAAGCATAGGAGCCCATCTGGCATTCTCAGTGTACAAATCCATTCGGGCAAGAGTCCATTCGGCATATCCTATGCCCCATTCGGCACGACCCATTCGGCAGCCATCAACCAACTTCATCCGGTCAAGCCCCATACCGAACCAGACCCTACCGGTCCAGTCACTACCGGTCCACCAGCCTTCATGCCCCTATGCCGAACCATGCTCCTCTCACGAACTCCACCGATCCACAAGCCTTCACCGAGCCTGGTTGGTACCGAACCAACTCACCTCCAAGGCCGAACCAACTCCATGTAAACCCATTACCGAATGGCACATATCCACCCATCACCGGACCACCATAGCCGGACGAGGCTACCACCGGTCCAACCTCAGCATGGCCGAACCAAGGCTTCGCCGAACCAGAAGATTGCCAGTCCAGATTGCTCCAGCCCGGGCCCACCAGCAGCTATACACTTCCAAGACCCCTGCCCCCTACCTCACTCTATAAATAGAGGGGCAGGGGTACAACAATGGCAGACAAGTTTGAGAGCTCAAGCAAGGAAGGAACTTTCAAACTACTTTCATATACTCATATACGAAGCATTGTACTTGTAATCTGAAGGAAAGAAGATAATAACATATAAAGTGGACGTAGGCACATTCTGGCCGAACCACTATAAATCCGCGTGTCTTTTACATTTCAGCCCCTACTTCTTTTATATTTATATACTCATCTAAAATCATTGAAAATCACATATAATCAACTAAATAATACGACTTGGAGGTGTTTGTCCATTTTTTTTGTGCAAACATTTTTGGTGCTTTCACTGAGAGTAGAACTCAAGCTTCATCTTCTCCCATTCAACCTTCTTCCTAACAACATCGCTCGTTGCTCAGAAATCATGCCTTCCAAACAGAGAAGGGATGTTAACAATGGAAAGAACATCGCAACTAGCAGCCTTCCAGATCCAGCAATCGCAGATCAGCCCACTTCAACAGCAGTACCAGATGAAAATCAGGAAAATCCAACTGGTCCCGCAACGGAACAACCAATCACTAGGGCAGATCTGGACAGGGTTGTGACTGAAGTAACTAACCGCTTCACATCCCAACAAGAAGCTTTGGTGGACCAACTCATGTCACGCTTAAGGGATGCTGAAGAGTCCAACCACAACACTGAATCATGGGGTGAGTCCCAATCCGGAGGATCTCGGAGGCAACAAAGGTCTTCCCTCTTCGAAGAAGCTATCAACAGGAACAACAATGATAGGGGCCGCGCCCGGACTCAGCCCGAATTCCGACTCGAGGAAGCCCTTAGAACCGAACCCAGCGGGGGAGGCACCAGGCGAGGGTCGGATGTAGCTGAGCCAGTCATGCCACCTAATCATAGAAACCCCGCTGAACGGAGCCGAGCTAGAACCCAGCCCGAAGTTGACCCCATGGATGTGCTCGAAACAGAACCCCACAGGGGAAGATCAGGGCAGGGGGCAACTGTAGCTGGTCCTAGCGTGCATCCGAGCAGCCAAAGACAACCACTGGATAATGCTAGAAGTGATAGACTGTACCATCCCTACAGGTCATCTGGACGAGATAGATCCCGCAGGGAAGAACCAAGCTCATTCTTGTCCGCTCCAAGTTCTGACGAACGAATGGCACAATTATTCAGAGAATGTGTACAACGGGAGCAAAGGGACCGAGGGATAGGCGCTAGGGTCACCAGCCCCTTTACCCGAAATATCGAAACTGCCATTACTCCCCGGGAATGGAAAATGCCAACCATGGAGCCTTACAAAGGAACTTCCGACCCCATCGTACACCTGCAGAGATACACCCAGCATATGCTCATGAGTGGAGCAACAGAAGGAGTATTATGTAAATGCTTTCCGCTATTCCTATCAGATCTAGCTACCTCCTGGTTCTGCCATCTACCCCAAGGATCCATCAGCTCATGGGAGATGTTAAAAGAAAGGTTTATTAGCCAGTTCCGCATCCATGTGGAACAACCCAAGGATGCTTATTCTCTATCCAATGTCAAACAGAAATCCGGAGAGACGCTGCAACAATATCTAACACGGTTCAACGCCGCAGCGGCAGCAGTTCAAGATGCCGATGAAAAACTCACTCTAATGGCCCTCTGTAGTGGTGTACATCCAGACACCAAGTTTGCCAGAAGATTAACTAAGGAAAAACCAGCTACCTTGCCTGATTTCTTCCATGAAGCTGGAAAGTATATGAGACTTGAAGACGCTGCTACGGAGAGGCAGTCAGGGCAACAAGGCAAGATAGTTCAGGACAAGGTTCCCACTGCAGCTAAGGACGCTCGAAGAAATGAATCTAGAGACAATGCTGGGGGCAGAAAGGTTGAGAAGCGCCAATATCGACCAGGGCCAAGATTTGACTCCTACACTCCTTTGAATGAAACAATCGAAAACATCTACCTAGCCACTCAGGGCGAACTCGGATATAAGCGCCCCCCGCACAAGAAGGAATCAGATAACGCACTCAAGTCCGGAAAGTTCTGTCGCTTCCACGAATCCCACGGACATGACACCAATGAATGCCACCATCTTAGGGACTTGATCGAAGAACACATTAGAAGAAGAAGACTGGAACGTTATGTGAAAGGTCAGAACAGGACTCCAACTCCTGCCAATGAGAACTCAAAGCAACCCCTCCCAGAAGTAGGCGGAGGGAATCGCAACA
The DNA here is from genome assembly GCA_030765085.1 of Allium cepa. Taxonomy (NCBI): domain Eukaryota; kingdom Viridiplantae; phylum Streptophyta; class Magnoliopsida; order Asparagales; family Amaryllidaceae; genus Allium; species Allium cepa. Next base: position 877,350,200 of record CM060931.1, on the reverse strand, counting down.
ATCACAACACCAGTGGCTCTAGTCAAGAGAAGATAGTGGTCCTTACCATCTCAGGAGGACCACACATCGCCGACAGAAGTTGGGCACAGATGGAAAGGTACGGCAAGTCGCTTAGAAATGCCGAAGGATATGTTAACTCCATTACGGAGGAACGCCACCCGAAACGAAAAGAAAACAATGACATTGTATTCAGTAGGCATGATTTGGAAGGAAGACAGTACCCACATATGGATCCCATGGTCATCTCTGCCTGGTTTGGTCCAGCTAAAGTTTTTCGGATTCTAATAGACACGGGAAGCTCCGTAAATATCCTGTTCAAACATGCTTTCGACAAAATGAAGTTATCAATGAAGGATGTATCCCCCTGTGACAAACCACTGCACGGTTTCACTGGAGATGCAAAAATGCCCCTCGGGCAGCTTGACCTCTTCGTCGAAATAGGAAGTCATCCCCGCTCCGTTGTGCGAAAACAAACGTTCGTACTAATAGAAAACCACTCGGCTTACAACGCTTTCTTGGGAAGACCAGCCTTGTCTGACTTTCAGATTGTATTAGCCCCCTGGTGCCTGAAAATGAAATTTCCAACAGACAACGGAGTAGGAGAAGTAGAAGGAGATCAAGATGCTGCCCGAGACTGCTACGTAACTGAACTTCGCAATAACCGCAGAAAGAATAAAGGAAAAGGTGCAGAGACTACTCTCTGCATGAAAAGCTTGGAGGCATAGCAACTAAAGAAAGCCCCTCCTCTTCGATACACAAGCGATCCCTTCAATGAACTAGACCCCTGGGATAAAGAGGAGGAGGCTACCGCCGAGCCTGCAGAGGCTATGGAATTCGTATCGGTAGATAAGCATGATTCAAGTAGACTATTAAAAATCGGATCTCAGCTGGAAACGGAATTGAAGGATCAACTCATTGACTTTCTCCGCCACAACTTCGATGTATTTGCGTGGACTCATGCCGAGATGACAGGAATCTCCCCAGACATAGCATGCCACATGTTGAACATCGATCCCACCAAGGTACCAGTAAAGCAGAAAAAGAGGAGCATGGGGGCAGAGCGATCGGCAGCCCTTGATGAGGAAGTAAAGAATCTACTTGCTAATGGCTTCATACGGGAAGCCATCTACCCAGAATGGATCGCTAACCCAGTGCTAGTAAAAAAGGCCAATGGAAAGTGGCGAACATGTATTGACTTCTCCAATCTGAATGACGCTTGCCCGAAAGACTGCTTCCCACTTCCCCGAATTGACCAACTCGTAGACAGCACAGCTGGGCACGAACTCCTATCTTTTATGGATGCATACTCCGGATATAACCAGATCCCCATGCACGCCCCCGATCAGGACCACACTAGCTTCATCACCGACCGCGGATTATATTGTTACAAAGTAATGCCTTTTGGACTCAAAAATGCTGGAGCTACCTATCAACGCCTCGTCAACAAAATGTTCGCAGAGTTGATAGGACAAACTATGGAGGTATATGTGGATGACATGTTGGTAAAGTCCAAGAAAGCCAACGACCATGTAAGCCATCTGGACGGTACATTTCAGGTACTTTGCCGATATGGAATGAAGCTGAATCCTCTAAAGTGCTCCTTCGGAGTATCATCGGGAAAATTCTTAGGATTCATCGTCCACGCCAGAGGAATCGAAGCAAACCCTGAACAAATCCGGGCTTTAAAAGAAATAAGGATACCTTCCACTCGAAAAGAAATGCAGAGCCTAAACGGAAAGGTGGCCGCCCTAAGCAGATTCATTTCCAAGGCAACTGACAAGTGTGTCCCTTTCTTCGAAGCACTCAAGAAAGACAAAGGGAGGTTCGAGTGGACCGACGAATGCTTAAAAGCCTTCCTCAACCTAATCGAACACCTTCAGAGACCACCAGTACTCTCAACTCCAAATGAAGGTGAAGTGTTATACCTATACCTCGCTGTATCATCTCATGCTCTAAGCGCCGCCTTGGTAAGAGAAGAAGACCGCACACAACGCCCGGTTTACTTTGTAAGCAAGAGATTTACAGGGGCAGAAGCCAGATATCCTAAACTTGAGAAGTTAGCATATTGTTTATTGATCGCGTCACGAAAACTGCGACACTACTTCCAGTCTCACTCCATCAGGGTTCTAACCGATCAACCACTAAGACAAGTGCTCCATCGTCCTGACACTTCTGGGCGACTCCTCAAATGGTGCACCGAACTAAGTCAGTATGATATCACCTACCATCCCCGCACCGCTATCAAAGGACAAGCCATGGCTGATTTCATTGCCGAATTCACTACCAACGAAGGCAAGGAACAATCCGAAGTAGCAAAAAACATCAAATGGAACCTCTTTGTAGACGGAGCATCAAACGAACAAGGCTCGGGGGCAGGTATTGTGATCATCACCCCCAGGGGAAGAAAGTTGTACTATGCATTAAGATTGGAGTTCACGGCCACTAACAACGATGCTGAATATGAAGCAGTAATAGCGGGATTGGAACTGGCCCTAGAAATTGGAATCAATTCCTTATGTATTCATAGTGATTCTCAGCTTATCGTAAACCAGGTACTAGGAGAATTCCAGACTCGAGGAGAACGACTCACAGCATACCTAAAGAAAACCAGACTGCTGCTCGATCGATTGGACCATTATCTAATCAAACACATTCCTCGAGAAGAAAACCAAGAGGCAGATGAACTTGCAAAGCAAGCTAGTATGAAGGACAACACCATTTCCGGAGCACTAGCAATCTCAAGGCAGCTAGCCCCGAGTTTCGAACAAGCGAATCTGATAACTGCAATCGAAGAAGGAACCTGGATGACTCCTATCCGGAAATATTTGCAAGATGGCATACTACCCGACAGGCGTGACGAAGCCAAGAAGATCTTGAGGAAAGTTCCCCACTACACAATACAAGAAGGCATCCTCTACCGGCGTGGCTTCTCTAGCCCCCTATTAAGATGCGTCGCCGGAAGGGAAGCCAAGGAGATATTAACAAACATCCATCAGGGAGGATGCGGAGATCACACTGGAGGACAGACTTTGGCAAGAAAGATACTCCGATATGGATATTACTGGCCCACACTAAACAAAAATGCCCTAGACTTCGTTAAGAAATGCGACAGATGTCAGAAGTTCGCCAAGATCCCTCGACTACCCACAAACGAAATTACTCAAATGACCAGCCCTTGGCCCTTTGCTGTATGGGGAGTTGACTTAATTGGCGAACTGCCAACGGGCCGAGGCGGAGCCAAATATGCTATAGTGGCAGTCGATTATTTCACCAAATGGGTGGAAGCGGAACCTTTAAATAAAATATCTTCAGCAAAAGTTATCAACTTCTTGATCAAAAACATTCTGTGCAGGTATGGAGTCCCCCTCAAGATCGTATCAGACAGCGGGCTCCAATTTGGCAGCAAAGAATTTGCCGACTGGTGCCAAGAGCATGGAATTCATAAAAGCTTCTCATCAGTAGCTTACCCTCAGGCAAACGGACAAGTTGAAGCTGTCAACAAAATTCTCAAAACCCTAATCAAGAAGAAACTTGAAAAGTCAAAAGGCGCTTGGGTGGACGAACTTCCTACGGCACTATGGGCATACCGCACATCTTTCAGAACATCAACGGGACATACTCCTTTCTCTTTGGCATATGGATCGGAGGCAATGCTCCCAGTTGAGACTGTTGTGCCTTCTCACCGTAGGATCCACTACAACCCAGAAGAAAACGAAAGACTCCTCCTCATGTCTTTGGATCTGATTGAGGAAAGGAGGAACGATGCAGCACTCAAAGCAGCAGCTCACAAACAAAAAGTGGCAGCACAATACAATTCCAAAGTCAAGCATCGCAGCTTACAAGAAGGGGATCTTGTCCTCAGGCGAATCTTTCCGCGCCCCGGGGCACTGGACCCCATCTGGGACGGACCATATGTAATTCATAAAGATCTCCACAACGGAGCTTACATTTTGTCAACAGTGGACGGAGAGGTGTTCCAGAGGGCATGGAACATCCGACACCTCCGTCGATACTTTTCTTAACCTGTACTGCCCATATAAAGTGAATTAACAAAGAGAATCAGTGGACGTAGGCATTTCCGTGCCGAACCACTTTAAAAAATCTTGTCTCTTTTTAACTTGTTCCTTTATGTCTTGGCTGCTCGTTAAGTTTTATCCCTTTCTGTTGAACAAAATCCTATGGCATCTCCACTCAAGACGCACCACGGCCTCATCTGGACTAGGCCTAACAGGTACGCTACGATTCTATGCACTCTCCAATGAGACACTTTTGCTCCAGCATCCCTCTGCTGCGGGTTAACTCATTGCGCGCCTGCCCTCAAAGCCAACTGTAATGAGCCGATTATAAGTCATCATAAAGGCCGACTATAGCCGATGGCAGCTCATTACGACGTTCGGCTCGCCGGCAACTGTGAACCTACTTTAAGCCCCAACATAAGGTGTGGCCAGCCAGGGGTAGTTCACGGCCAACGGCACCCACGCTAGCCGGCCACGGTAAATCGAATAATACCCACGATTACGGACCATAATGGTTCGGGTAGTTACCGTGCGCGATCTCGGCTCCGATGTGTCTTAAGTGCGGCTGTGGTAAAAAAGAAAACTCCCCGCAGAGGCGTAAGATGGGTGACAAATGTCTCCAAGATCCACAGCTAGGGAAAGTGACTACAAAACCCGTTTGCCACGAACTTAAGCACATCGACGGCCTTCCGTGACTGGAAGTTTTACTTTTACTATATTTCCATTCCATTTAAATATTTTTCTCCTATCCTGTATAACAAACTCTAAAGTACAGGAAACCGAATAGGAAGCATTCACTCATGAGGCTCTAAGCCTGCGTACTGGGTGGCAGGGCGCTCGGCTATACCCGTGAACAGTTACACAAGACACTCAAAGCTACCGCCTGCGAATAAAACATAAAGGGCGGTACTCTCTTCTCTTGTACATAAATGCGTAACTATAACTTATTCATACACTGACATTGCAAAACGTGAAATTATATTTCAAGCAAAAACTTAACATCAAACACAACTAGAATCACAGGCATATACATAATTATACTTCTCACACGGCACATAAAGATAGCAACAACATTTAAACATGACAAAATCAGCTTATATTATAAGATCACACGAAGTTATTCTTTGCAAATAATTTTATTACAGTTGCATATCAAAGACTAACATAAACAGTGATAAAAAAGAAACAAAAAGATGGCAGATGCATCCACACTCCATCACCAACTCCCCCAGCCTACTTAGCCGCAGGATCAGAGCCCCCAGCATGTGGATCTGGAGTCCCACCTGTCCAGATCAGAGGAGGAATTCATTAAACGAACGATCAAGTTATGAAAACACGGAAAGAAAAGAAAGGGAAAAGAATAACTCACCAGCATCCGCCGCTTGATCCTCATCATCCAACTGCACGCCCGCTTCCTCTGCAGCGAGTAGCCGCATCCCCTCCTTCACCGCCGCTTGCTCCTCCTTTGAAAACTGAGCAGTAACCGCACTCAAGTTGAAAGCCTCTCCGTCTTCCTTACCCGCATTCACCCTGGCCTCCTCTAAAGCCTGGAGATACACCTTGGCCATGACCCGAGGGTAATCGTCCATCCAAGACAAGCCGCCCTCCTTCCAAGTGTGGAAGTACATATCCTGCAGCATCTCATCCATCATCCCCTCGTTTTCCTCAAACTCCCTCACCCGGGCCTCGGAAGCTTGCAACTTGGCGATGGCGACGTCCCTCTCTGATTGGTATCTCAAGCAGTCAGCCTGGAGTGACCTCCTCATTTCCTCTTCCTTCAACTTGAGGGACCTCCTCATCTCCTCCATCTCCTCCTTCAACTCGGCCTGAGCCATCTCCGCAGCCTCGAGCCTCCCTGACAACTCCTCTACCCGCTCGAGATCCGCATTTCGAACCTCATCCACCGTTGCGATAGCTATGTTAATCCGTTCCCTGCAAGCGACCTCCATCTTCCGTAATTCCGCCCTACTGGCCTTCTCCATGGTCTCTTTCAGACGCTTGGAGGCTTCCTCATGCTGAGAAATCTGGATGGCTTGGTCGGCGAGTTGCTTGGCCTGATCGGCAACCTTTAACCTCAACCGAATGTTAGCACTCCCGATCTCTTCCCCGGCCTTGACCAACTTAGCATGATGCTCCATTAACTTCTTGGTCTCTGCGGCCACCCGGTCGATATTAGCCTTGGCCTCATCCCCCATGGTGACTACCCGTGTAGTAAGTAAATCAAGATCTAAAGATTTGGCCTCGTCCAGCACTCTTACCATGGGGTTGCGGGGAAGGAGGTGCTCGCCCGTGGTCTCATCGAATGAAATGTCCCGAAAACTTGGGTCTAAATCAGGATGACCGGCAAAAGGGTCACGAGGCACGGGGCGAGGCACATCGGGACGCCTTATATGAATGACAGTAGAACTCTTGGAAGGAGGAGGAGGGGGGCAGGGCTCCGTGCTCTCCTCCGTAGTATCACGAGTAGGCTGAGTAGGGGGAGGCAGAGTAGGAAGCTGCGAAGCAGAAGAAGACTCAAATAAGGAACGGCTCCGCTTCCTTTTCTGAATACCCTCTTCGATGACCCCAAGAAGAGGGCGGTAACTGACTACATCCCCAGTGCGATCAGTAGAAGGTTTCGCGGAAGCTCTCCTCGACTTAAATTGTTCAAGGCGGTGTCGAACATCCGACGTTTTACCCGCCTGGCCTGCCCCTGGAATAAAGAACAAGTGTTACGAACATACAATAATCCGCAATTCAAAGAATGTGCTAAGTTAAAAAGAAAGAAAAGTGAGGAAACACATCTATTGTACAAACCCGGCGAAGGAGTGGGATACTGCAATAAGTCCTAGATCTCATTCCAGGACGGAAGTGAACCGTAAAAAATTTCTAAGTCCCTATCGAAAATGGAATCGGCAGAAGACAAAAGTTCACCTTGCATCGCCGGAGTCACCCTAGCTGAAGCCACAGCTTTGCCGGTTTCCTTTGCCTTCTCCGTTTCCTTCTCCTTTCCCTTCTCTGCTTCCGACTCTCCCTCCGACTCCCCGAAGGCCCGACGGAGAGCCTCATCCAGTTCGAGGTCTTGTTCAGAGGTTAGAGCAGCAACACCACTACCACCTTGACCGTCGCCATCTCCTCCACCCTCCGACCCTTCTCCAACTTCGCCTCCTTCCTCCTCTTCTACACCTTCCTCCTCCGGGACAGTCGGGCAAGTACTTGGAGAAGGGCCATCGGACTTCTTCAGTTTCTTCCCCCCGACCGTAGGACGCGCTGCGAAAGGCTCCCTCTTACCGCTCTTTACCGTAGCCCCCTCCTTAGCTTTAGCAGCCCTCTCCTCAGCCGTATCCCTTTGCTTAACCACGGACTGGCGCGGTAAGATCAAATTATACTCCAAGAGGGTTGCGTTCCTGATCAAGAAAGAGGCCGACCGGTCCCGTGCCGGAATAGCCTTTAGTTCAGCAGCCATTCGCACTAAGGAATCGTCCTCCACGACTGCAATACCACCTGTCGCTAGCCAGAAATAGAAGCATGTCAGAAAAAAACACTACAGTCAAAACACATGAACAATATAAATGAAATCAATCTTACAGCCGGAAGTGAAAAGGCGGAAAGAAACAGCATCGTCCTTGACGAAGAACCACTCTTTCTTGAACATGGTGAACTTGGAATACAAGTCCAGGACTGGTTTGAAGGGCACGGCCGCTTCCAAGCTAATATACGGAGACCCCTTCTTATAGCCTCTCAGGTTGTACAAATATCGAATTTCTCGGTTAGAAGGAGGACGCCCGTACCTCCTCTGGAAGATAACAAAGAGGCTCACCAGGATGGCGTAAGAGTTAGGCTGAAGCTGGAAGGGAGCCACCTTCAAGTATGCGGTGAAGCTTACTATCCAAGCGTTGATAGGAGGAATGGCCCCACACATGCAATGATATCGGCTATAGGCAAAATACCCCTCGGGAGGGTTGTACGGCATGACACCGGCCTCCGGCAGTAACATAAGCGCTCTGTCAATCCCGAAGGAACGGGATATGACATCAAGTTGCTCCTCTTTCAGAGAGCTAGGATAGCAATCAGGAGGGGAGACGAGAAGCTCCTGGGGACCATACCCATCGACTAGTGACCTCGGAGCGGGTCCGTGCTGTGCTGGATCTGGCTGAGCTGGGGGCACGGCAGAAGTTTCTCCGCTATCCCTGGATTTCTTCTTGCCCGATCGAGTTTCAACTTTGCGAGACATTTATCTGCATACACAAAAGTAAAAAGCATGATGTTAGAACGACAGTATAAACAAACAAGCATACATAAGTCCGGAGTTCCACTCAAAGTCCAGACACAAAGTTCGTTCGGCACTGGAGGTTCAAGACCATTCGGCACTAGGGTCTTACGTTCATTCGGCAGTACAAGTTCATGTTCATTCGGCAATGGGATCTGACTTCCATTCGGCCATGGAATCTGAGGTTCATTCGGCAAAACAAAGCTTTCGTGCCCATTCGGCATAAGCCCATTCGGTTATAGAGTTCATTCGGTAAAAGAGTATATACCTGATTCGGCGAATATTTGATTCGGCAAAGATTTGGTTCGGTGGACTTTTGATTCGGCTTCCTCTTGTTCGGTAGAGAAAAACTAAGGGGGGTGTAGCCTCTATATATAGGCGAGCTCTGGAATACCGGACGAGAACCTACTGCCGGACCAACCCCATGCCGAACGAGAACCTATCACCGGACCAACAACAACCGGACCAACTATGTACCGAATGAAACCTTCCATACCAAACCAACCTCCAAACGAATAAGAATATATGCCTACTCGAAACCGAATGAAACTGTCTCTACCAGCAGAAACCAGAAACAGGGGGCATGTAGGGCGCCTCACTCAGATAAGTCCCGAACTCCAGATCTTACTAATAAAATAAAGAATATGATAACAATGGATAAGTCGTGAATCTCTCACTAACATGGGTTAATCATTTACACGTGCACGCGACCACGAACGGTCCATAGGCACGCTCTGAATGGCTATTAACCCTATCACCGTGAGAATTTACACTTTGACATCCCTTTTTAAGCTCACCGGTTAAAAGGATCCCTGATTCTGATAATTATGAAATGGCTAAGCTACTTACACATGTACGGGGTTGAGAACAATCCTTAGGCATGCTCTGAGCCGGCGATAAACCACCTTAACAAACGATCCAGGAACCCACTCGAACGTGAACCTGGCATCGATAATGCTAAGCCCCCTCGGGGCACACTTACTCACCCCGAACGGCACAATTCACTTCATCGCGAATATTTCGATCCCGAACGGTCGTTATTTGAAATCACACTAAAACTGTAAATTCCTTTGCAGGACATCAACATGATATGAACATCCAGCCCATGGCATTACAAAAACAAGCCTCCCTACAACAAGGAAACAAAGCGCGACACATGCAAGCACGTGCCCCACTTTGGGGGGCAAATGTTGGGCGAATTCTCACCCAGAGGATCTCAAGACCAAGAAGTCACAAGTTTTACCCGGGCTCGCAACCTCCACCTCGTTCAGCAAACACAAGGCTCAACGTAAGCATAGGAGCCCATCTGGCATTCTCAGTGTACAAATCCATTCGGGCATGAGTCCATTCGGCATATCCTATGTCCCATTCGGCACGACCCATTCGGCAGCCATCAACCAACTTCATCCGGTCAAGCCCCATACCGAACCAGACCCTACCGGTCCAGTCACTACCGGTCCACCAGCCTTCATGCCCCTATGCCGAACCATGCTCCTCTCACGAACTCCACCGATCCACAAGCCTTCACCGAGCCTGGTTGGTACCGAACCAACTCACCTCCAAGGCCGAACCAACTCCATGTAAACCCATTACCGAATGGCACATATCCACCCATCACCGGACCACCATAGCCGGACGAGGCTACCACCGGTCCAACCTCAGCATGGCCGAACCAAGGCTTCGCCGAACCAGAAGATTGCCAGTCCAGATTGCTCCAGCCCGGGCCCACCAGCAGCTATACACTTCCAAGACCCCTGCCCCCTACCTCACTCTATAAATAGAGGGGCAGGGGTACAACAATGGCAGACAAGTTTGAGAGCTCAAGCAAGGAAGGAACTTTCAAACTACTTTCATATACTCATATACGAAGCATTGTACTTGTAATCTGAAGGAAAGAAGATAATAACATATAAAGTGGACGTAGGCACATTCTGGCCGAACCACTATAAATCCGCGTGTCTTTTACATTTCAGCCCCTACTTCTTTTATATTTATATACTCATCTAAAATCATTGAAAATCACATATAATCAACTAAATAATACGACTTGGAGGTGTTTGTCCATTTTTTTTGTGCAAACAGCTAAAAAGGATTCGATCGGCTTTGCGAATGAGGCCATATCGATTTCTGATTTTAGAAATTAAATGAGGCTTCGGCCCTATTTGATTTTGATTTAATTCTGAACGAAAAAATTTCGTTCGATTTGGAAGAGGAGGGGGAAATTGAAAATTTGAGAGGTCGGCCATTGTTTTGTTTTATTTCATTTGAACTCGATTTATGAATTTCGTTTTCTTCTTCTGAAATTTTGAAACGAGATAGTTTTTTGTATTTTAATTTTATTTTTTAAGACGCGTGTTATACATATGGACAAGTGTTATTGGGAAGGACACGTGCTGTAAGGTTATAAACGTGTTTAAATTCGTGAATGCATATTTAATTTAAATTTAAATTCAAATCGTTTTGAATCACGCAACTTACAATCTCGAACTCCGATCGAGACGTGCCTCTAGGCGTTTATAAAGTTAAACCCCTATTTCGAACGCAATGGAGTTCCGAGTCCAAATTTGATCGTATGAAGAAGATAGCCTTTTGAAACAGTTAAAATATTGAATTTTCGATTTAAATATTAACGAGCTTGCTTATCGTATGGCCAAACGATCACTCCAAACACTACGAAAATTGAAATCCAATAATAATAAAATTTACGGATCCAATTGAACTAGTTTTGTCAAATTCTGAGACCGTGCCTCGGAAGGCTATTTTTAAATATCGATTTAAACAATAAAATTTCAAAACTGAACAAACTAATTCCAATTTCAATTCTAAAGCTTCCATTATCTTCAGTATTATTAATATAAATTTCCTAAGCCTTTGAAAATATTTTTAAGCAGCTTAAAACTGAAGATTTAAATTTTTCTCCAACTTCAGTAAATTAAATTCAAAAATTTAATTGCCGAATTCATATTTATATTTGGAATTCCAGTTTAAAAACAACTTCCAATATTTAAAGTCAATTAAATATTTCATTTCAAATGTTAAAAATTTCTGGGTCATCACAACTATCTATTATTTATATTGATGATATATGCCTGTTATATTATTATCATATCTGTTATCACTCTGCAAGTTCCCTGTTAGTATAGAATTCCCTATGGGTTGAAATGATATTTACCCGAACGATTTTTAGGATAGGAGAACATCATTATGGGCTGAAATGATAGACCCAACCGATTTTCATTTAATTGAATTTGGGATTGCAGGTTGAAATGATAATACCCATATGTATTTAAATTGCGGATTTTAAAGATAAATATCTGTATTACTTGACCATAGGATAGAAAATTATATACAAACACCGTTGGCCTATATAAAAAAAATTTGTTTTGAAATTCAACTTCCATAGTTAAGTATTTATTTTAATTATATATTAATATAGAGTTATAATGATTTAATAAATTATGATTGAGAAGATAGATATGAAATTGATTGGAAATTGTGCTTAAATAATATTTTTATTTAAATAAAATCGATTTGGAACTTATTGAATTTGAGATTTTTAAAGGCTATGATTTTATAACTTGATTTTGGGTTAAGGTGATTAACTGAATATTTCAAGTTTAAATAAATTGAATAAATATTTAATTATTTGAAATTTGAGGTTTTATTTAAAATGATGTTGGACTTATTAATTTAATATTTCAAAACAATATAATAGTAAATTGAATTTGATATATATATTTATATATATGAAATTATCAAATATAGTTTTGAAAATGTTGAACACTTAAAGCTTTGAAATATATTGAAATTTGAGTGGTTTGTTTGTAGTTCAAACTTGTATTTGAAATTGGTATAATTTGAAATGGTTTATTGAGAACTGAATTGAATAGAAATTGATGATTTAAGATTTGAGATTTGATTAAATTTGAATTTCGGGATCCGAGTTAATTTGAATCAATTTGTGAAGTTTGCGGAAATTATTTTACTATATAAAGTATTTTAAATTTTATATTTAATACTATAATTTTTTTACTTTATCAATTATTTCATATAACTATTTGAATATAAATCTATTTTTAATATAAACTATTTTAACTTATTACCCTTTTATACAAACTACCTTACTTTACAAACTATTTTATTTTATATATACTATTTTAATATCTAAGCTGTTTAGGTGGTGGAAGTTATGTTTTCAAAGTTATAAATTTTAAAGTATTATGTTTTGAAAGTGTTATAATTTCAAGTGCTTGGTTTCGAAAGTGTTATAACTTTGAAAGTGCTATGATATCGTATTTGGTTTTAAAATGAAAATGATATCATATTTGGTTTTGAAATGGAAATGATATCGTATTGATATGGTTTTTGGAATGGCAATGATATTTTGGTTTGTAAGTATAAACTATTTTGAAATGACCGCTGTGTTATAATAACGATTGGTTGTTAAAGAGACCAGGATCAGATATTGTCATACTCTCTGCCAATACCGAAAACAACTTTAACAACTGTGTACGCGATGGAGATTCCAAAATGAAGTAGGATGGTGGCGACGATCCTATATGAGGTATACACGTGGACACGACTCTTGCAAGTTGGCTTAAGGTGCCTAAAAGAGGAGAAATTGACGGGCCAAGTGAGGTAGATCCTCCGATCGGCCACACTCCTTCGTATGCCATTCTATTACTTTGTGACTGATTTGGTGTGCACCTTCGAATTTTTTAGGAGTGTGGCTCGAGGTGGGCGGTAGTGGCAGCTATGCATTACCACCAGCTTGGAAGTGTAATTGGTATAACTACCCTGGCATTGCCTTGTTGTGTAGTGTCACCTACCCTAGCGTGCCTTCTACGAGTTTTATTTGTTTCGTACTTATGTAGTGCCTTCTGGTAGCCTCCCGTTGTAGAGGTATTATGGTACTGTATAGACTATTGGCACTATAAAATGCGTTAAGGTGGAAAATGTGAAGCCTTAATGCTATTTCTAAATAGTTTATTTACTATAGACATTATTATAATAGTGTATATTACTACATAGTAGATAGTTAACGGATCCGTAGAGGATGGTTATCCCAAACATTCTTTGAGTTACTTGTATTTCAGTTGATATTTCATTTGAGTTAGATTTATTGATATAAGAATGTAATCTTGACTCGAGTGTTTTGTGTTTTCTTTTACGCTCGGGTCAGACTGAGTGATACAGCTTTTGAGACTAACCTTTGGAGTCGGAGCTTAGTTTGGAGATCCATCAACATCTTTTTAGTTTGTAGTTATTCAGTTGATTCCTGTGATGTATTCTAATCTTGTATTTGACTATTGTATTTGACACTTTTTTGTATCTTATTTAACTCTGTCATATATATAGTAGCTTCATGAACTATTATTCTTTTGTTTCCGCTGCATATTGTATATTACTCTATGTCTGTGATTCTATAATTTATTTATTTACTGTATATGCTGAGTTTTGCCAAATATAAATTAACAATCAGGTAATTTGAGCTATTCAAATCCGGCATGTGTGGATGTGAATGGTTGAAAATATTAGGCTATTACATTTTTCCTTCTATCTGTTTTCATTCTTCTAATTCAATGTTCATAATTTACAGGGTTCTTCCTTTGATTTTTGTATTAGTGAGCCCTCAATCTTTATGTACAAGATATAATCAAAAGCATGTATAGTTAATAAAAAATTTGGTATGAAATAACTTTATGGCATGTCATAGCATGGAATGCAAATTCACTGTGCAGAAATAAAGGGATAGTAATATACAGATGATTATCAACAATTTAAACATCCCTATAAGAGACGCAAGGAAAGAAAATAAATCATTCTGTTTAATAGGACAACCAATATATCTGCCTATAACACATGCTCAGGTCGTAAATCTTAATTATTCTACTTGGCTCTAGTTCTTCAAATTATAGATTAGTTGTTATTCCTTGTACACTTGAAAGAATTAGTTGTGCTATTTTCTTATAGACGTGGTGTAATTCAAGTAGAAAAATTGATCGCAAATTTAATATAGCATTTGTAACGACCCAGAATTTTGGCTATTTGAAATTGAAATATTTAATTTATTTTAAATATTTAAAAGTTAACTTTTAACTTGAAATTCGAATATAACTATTGATTGGGTAATTTAATTATTGAATTTAATAATTGAATATTGGTTAAAATACTAAATCTTGGATTTTTTGCTTGATGAAAATAAGGCTTAGAAAGTTTATATTAATAATACTGAAGATAATTAAAATTTTAGATTGAATTTAAAAGTGATTTGTTCAGTTTGAATTAGCATATATAAATAGCCTTCTGAGGCACAGTCTGGGAATTCGACGAAACCAGTTCCATTGGATCCGTATAATGTATTATTATCGGATTTCAAATTTTGTAACGGTTGGAATCATCATTTGGTCGTACGGGATATAAACACGTTGAAATTTAATATTGAAAATTTTAATATAATAATCCGGTACAAAAACCTATCTTCTCCATACGATTGAATTAGGACACTAAACCTTTTCCATTGCATTCGTAATAGGGGTATAACATTACAAACGCCTAGCGGCACGCCTCAACAGGATGTCAAGATTTTAAGCTACGTAATCGAGACTGTTTAAAATTTAATATATATATGTATATATGTATATGTGTGTGTGTGTATTCTAACCAGTCTTTTCTTCTACAACCTATGTTTGACCTAACCTATTCAAGCACGCAAAAGTTATGTCTTCCCTCTTTTTTAAAACTGGGCATGACAATGAAAAAAACAGGCTACAGTTCACAAAAAAAGAGGTCGAACCACATAAAAGAAATTACAAAAATTTATATCTCATAATCCACTAGATAAAAAAATCTCAAACAAGTTTTAAAAACCCTATTTCGTTCTCCTCTTCAATCCGATATGCTTGATAGTGGGTGCGCTACATTGTATCGAGTTCGACGTTGAGGCAGTAGAACTAGGGTTTGGCGTAATTGGAAATAGGAGAGGCGATGGATGGATATAAGATCGTGGACATGTTTGAATCATCAAGGAGTAGCTATAGCCATGTTTTGGTAGTGGCTAATCATGATCTAAACAGTGCGATAATTTAGGTTGGAGTAGCTAAATGTCGCATTTTGGGATAAGGCAGGTGAGAGGACGTCGTGATGCTGGTTGCGAAGCTCGGGTAATGTGGAGGTGTTTAGTGGTGGCGGATTCGACTTTTGGTAGAGGTTGCGGTGGCCGTGCATGCACACTTATGAGTGGCTTTCTGTGTGTATCATGTAGACTTCAAGCGAAATTAGGGAAGAAATGTTAAGGCGGGCCGGGTTTTTTAATTTGGGGTATGGGCCTTCTCTGTTTTTTCTTTAAAGAAAAGAGAAAATTTTGAATAGTGAAAATTAATTATTGATTGATTGATAGAATTGATAAATTATTATCAATTGAATGCAATATTATATATAGTAGTATATATATTGAAGTGATTGATATTCCCGCATATATATATAGCAGATGAGCCACTATGTGCCCTGCATAATAGCGGATGACCCTATATACCGCGATATCCTTCTCGAAGTACGATTGGTATTTTTATACTGTATTAACATATGTGGATGTAGGAAACAGGTTGGAGCGATCCAACAGGATTCACCAAAAATGTTGAATTTAATTTCATAAATAGTGATATTTGAACCTTTGAATAATCTATGAAAAATTATAGTCTAATTGGAAGTTATGGGATGATATGGTATTACTGGCCTATATTTTGATATTTTAAAATATCATAAAAATATATACATTGAGTTTGGAAGGAAATTTAATAAGGGATTTTAGAAGTGAAGTATTTATATTGAAATTTGGATTAATTTAGAGAATTCAATCTGAGAAAAATAAATAGTTCGAATTTAAAATATTATTTATTAATTTTAGAACATGGAAAAATAAAGATTTTGAATAATGTAAATAGAAGGGTTTTAAAAAAAATAGAACATAAGCCATATTGTTTAAGTGTAAAAGGGATTTATTTTTAAAATCGATATTTAAAATAGTTGGGAAGATAAAAAGGAATTTGAAAAGAAGATATGAAATTGTTATATTAGATTTGTAATAAAATTAAGAAAGAAAATATAATCTGAATTTAGTTCGGTCTTGGGATATATTTGGGTCCTTTAAGAAATTAATTTAAAAATGGAATTAAATTAAGAAATTTATTTAAAATCGATTAAATACCGTGAAACCGTTATAGCGGGGAAGGAGACTACAGGATTTATAATCAAGGTTTATAAATAAAATAAAGTGATTATCAGTGGATAAATTGAAGTTATAAATTCACGGTGAGGATTTAAAAGGAGATGGGTAAATCGGCTTAAAAATAAATGGTAAATTTATTTTTTTGGAAATGTGAAAAGGAATTAACTGAATTGGGACATAAATCAAAATTGGAAATAAATGGAGAAGAATTTATTAATATTGGACTGGCTATATGGGAGTTGAAAACTATTTTTTTCCAAGAAGTTAAGTTAACTTTTAGAAAAAAGGGATTTTTAAGTATTAACTCAAAAATTTAAAAGTTTTTAAGAATATTTTAGAAAATTAATTATTTAGTTGTTTTAGATTGTTTAAAGTGTATTTAAGTATTAACTAAGTAGTTTTGTAAATGTTTGATATTTAGTTAATTATTACTTAAGAATTAACCAGCATTGTTATTTAAAGAGATAGATTATTCTATATTAATATTATTTTATAATAACTTTTATTTTAAAAAGTAATTGCCAAAAATTATCTTGGAGATTATTACAGAAATTTTATAAGTATTATTTTGAAAAATTATTTAATAAAGTTTTGGGAATGTGATGGTATGCTTTCATTGCGTAATGGGAGGCAGTGAGTACCTACTGTTAAGTTTTGATTTCTCTGGGATAGAGACGTAACCATTGACCGGTGAATCCATGGTCGATACCGAAGTGGAACTTTCCATATTATTAAATAAAGGGTTTCCGGTATTTTTGAAAGATAGTTGTGAATTTACCAAATTCGATAAGATAAGTGCATACTTTTGGATAAAGAGATTTTATAAAAAAAATTAAATAAAAATTGAGACTTACGGTTTCAGTGGAAAATGAAATATTTGGTTGAACGATTATTTACTTGATAGTTAAATAACCAACTATCAAATTTGGACCCAAAATATAACTTTGGGAATATTTGAAAGAAACACGGGAATTATATAGTAGAGTGACCGTTCGAGGTGCTAAAATGTATTTATAGACTCGTTTCTTTTTTCTAGGATGTTTATAAGGAAACCCATCAACAAACAGTTAGAAGGTGATTTCCAATCTTATTTTCGTCTATTTATTCCTTAAAGAATCGGGGTTGGGTTTACCAAAAATATCGAACGTTGTTTCGAAGAGATTGGGATGATATAAGTTATCCAAAAACAACTTTTATCCAACGAGTATGTTTTAGATGTGAATACAAGCGCATGGAGTCGAAGGTCGAGCAATGAAGTGCAAGGGCTAATTGCTACTATTCTTGAGGATGACTGTAAAATGGATGTAGTACGAATATTGCCTTCGGTTTCGTTCGAACCCAAAATAAACTTGTATGGATGAATGTTATAAGTACATTACCATTGGAGGACAATGAGCATTCTATGTGAAAATTACTTTAAAAGGTAATCATAGCCTCTAGGCTCATCAACCGGGAATGACTAAAAATCAAGGGGGATGCAGCAAGGCTAAGTTGGTCGTACTCAATTAGGGTATGTTTATCACCTTTCTAGATGCCCTTGGAAATTATTATTATTATTATTACTACGGTGTATGGAATAGCTCGGAAAGGTTGGGAACACCCGAAGTGATGGCATATTCGGTCTATTTAGGTTATAGGTAGTCCGGTCTTGTGATGCAGGGGATCCTAGCATGGTCCTCGGTACGCCGTTCCAGACGTATATTATGACAGGTGGTATCCCAGTGCCTAGTCATTCGTATATAATCCATTATCCAATATGTGTTGTACAGTTTTTATTGTGCCCAACCGCTGGAACATGATATGCAAGCATTTCAGCGATTTGAATAAGTATTTGTATTTAAACACTATTATAATATCAAAGGATTTGATATGAATTGGTTTGGTTTTCGTAAGGTAAAAACCCTCGTGTTTATGTGTGGCGTTGTCTTAAGAGATATCTTTGATTTTCAAAGAATTTTAATAACTTTAATAATTAAATTTGAGCGTGTTTTCTCACATTTATTTTCTAGACTGACTCGGGTGTTATTTTATTATTATGCTTGGATCATACAAGTATTACAAATACAGGATAGGTTGATGTGGAGCTCATTAGATGAGCTGGATAGCGAAGACGTATTATACGTTTCTGATTTATATTCCGGTGTGTATTGCAGGTTGTATATTCAACTTTTGTGAGGATAAGTTATTATAACTGTCCGATATTGTGCTATTGGTGGGTTGTACTCTGATGGTGTAATATATAAATGACAATTATAGTTCTTTTTGTACAAAGGCATGTTATTATCTACTATATATGGTTCCATTACAATTGTGAGAATCTGTATTATGTTTCTGTTCTTCTTCTATCTCTTTCTTCCTTTTCCCTAATGATCTAGTATTTTCGGCGTTCGATTGCTCGGCAAGAAATGCAGTGAACGTATTGATGTCGACTTTTGAAGGTCGAAAATCTCGGTCATGACACTTGATATTGGAGCTGAAGGTTAAGTGAGAACCTTGGCTCTGATGGGGATAACTCATTAGAATAGGGTCAGTAGTACCCTAGAGTGAGTTTGAGTGTATTAGTAGATATTATCGCGTATTTGTTGGTGAATATATAATTGTTTTATATTATGTTGATTTATCTATTGAGTGGCTTATGGATTTTAGTCAATACGAGTAATTAACGTTATTAACAGAAATCTTTAAACACTTGAACAGAGAAATTCGACACAGTATTATTTTGAAATAGGGTAAATGAAATAATTCTACCCAAATTATTTATATATACAAAGGAATAAAATTTTCAGACATTATTATGGTTATATATGGTTTGCTTGTTGTTAGGAAATGATAATATTAAACTATTATCATTCGTTGTTGTGGTGATTGAATAAAAAATTAAATTATAACAAAAAGTTAAGAAGGTAATTCATACAACAAAATGGAATTTGTAAATATTAGTTTATTAATGTGATTTATAATTTGAAATGGAAGGAAATTCCAAAGAAATATTTTAATATAGATTTAAAAGGATTTAAAAGTTGGAAATTTGGAAATTTAAATTTCGTTGGTTTTGAAAATGTTTTTCAAAGTTGGGAAATAATAGTGATATTATTTGGAGAATATTTTTGAATTGAAATGTTTTTAAAATGGTTTTAAAGGAATAAAAGCATTAAACTCACTTCGGTCATTGGAAGATAATTTCGGTGATGACTGCAGCATCACCGACTCTCATTTTCTAGTTCTAAGGAAGGAATTGCGACCTTTATGATTTGCACTTGGAGTTTGGTTTTGGAAAAACTTATTGTGGTTGGAAATGCGAAGGAATAATTATATACAAATGGATTGTATATATGTATTTGATTTCAAAAATGATTTTGAATAAATTGGGAATAAGGAGTTAAACTCTTGGATTTTCATTTAAAACGTTACTTGGAAAATATGATAAAATAGTTTGATAACTTATACAAGTTTGAAATTTTCTTAGACTGAAATTAACTTAAGAAGAGTTAAATGAAAGTAAGTGTGATAATGGAATAAATTAGTAAAGAAAACCAATTTAATGAAGTGAATTAGAAGAAATTGGTGAATGTAATATAAATAAGTGGGAAAACTTATAAAAACTGAAACTGATTTGGAATGGAAATTAACTTGAACTAAGTTAAATAAGAGAAATTTGGAAATTTAGCCTAAATTGGACTAAGCAAAAAAAAGATTGGGAATAAAATTAGTAAATAAACTAATTAATTTAATTAGTAAGTAAATTAAATTGAAATTGAATAGTGGAATGAGATTTAACTTTAATCATGTTAAATAAAGTGAAATTGAAAATTCTAGTTTGAGATGGATTAAATAAACTAAATTCTGGAAATGAAATTTATTGAAATTTGGAATGAATTAGAGGATGGAACTAATTATAGTAATTAGTTAATTAAATATGGTATGGGTATGGTTGATAAAAATTGAATATTTAAAGTTTGGAAGATAAATTGAGCTCAAATGGAATTTAAAATTTGAATTTGAGCACAAATGGATATAAACCAAAGTAATGAAGTGGGAATAAACATAAGAACTTTGTATAAAATGTTTATAACAGACTTAAGAAATTGATAGTGAAATTCTAAAGTAAAAAAATTTGGTATTGGGAAATATACTAAGTTATCAACGAACGTGAATAATGGTGCGAGAAAAATTGAATGGGAAAGAAAGTAAATGTAAATAAAAAGAATTGGAGATAGCTAATAATCAATTGGAAATTAATACATAAGTTGTATGTATATTGCTTAATTCGCATGATGATTTGACTAGATTCGAGCATTAAATTTCGAGTTGGTTATATCGAATCGAGTTGGGATTTTTACACGATTTTCGACGGTGAATCCTGGATATGGATTTTTGATTGATCCTGGAATTTTCTATCATAGTATACAGCTGTGCAAGGAGAATGATAGTTTCTAATCAAGAAACCAGATCTGAGTCCGCACTAGAGTTTCGTGGGAACGATACTGGTTCAAAAGTTAAATTATGTGATTGAATGAGCGATCAGATTTGATACTGCGTGCGGATGATATATGTACATGTATGGGTTTAAGTAAAGTAAATTTTGAAATTTTTGAAAATAAATAAATAAAATGATTTTAAATTGTATGATTGGATTCTATTGGTATATGAGATGCAGGTAATCAAAAGAAAATGCTAAATTGGTGTCTTCGATTCGAGAAGTAAATTTTGATTGCCCAACAAAAAAGGTACGTGTTTATATTGTTGTATGAAATTGATGGTTTTCTGATCAAGCCACTTGGCTTTTGTTTTCCATTGATGATTTGGGCCCATAGAGGCATTTTGTAGTTCTTCGAATCTAGCTGCGCAAAGGAGACGTTGGTGAACTTTTTCGAAAATTTATGGAGTTACAAAAATTTGAAGAATTTTTTTATAATTTAAAGTTTGTTTTTAAATTATAATTTGAATGATTGAGGGGATAATATTAGTTGTATTCTATAGATTAATTTGGAAAATTAGTATGATTAATAATGTATTTGTAATAAAATTGATTTCGAAAAGTTGTTAAAACTATGTGTTTTTGGGAAAAGTTATTGGGTTCTAGACCATCCTTCGTACCTTGGAAATTTCGGGGAGAAATTCTTCTAAGAGAGGAGGAATGTAACGCCTAGAATTTTGGCTATTTGAAACTGAAATATTTAATTGATTTTAAATATATAAAAGTTAATTTTTAACTTGAAATTTTAAATATAACTGTTAACTCCGCTTTATCAGTTACTCAGCGACCTAAAAATGGTACCGACCTAACGACTTAAGAGGTTACGACCTAACGACTTAAGAGGTTACGACCTAACGACTTAAAAGGTTCCGACCTAACGACTTAAGAGGTTACGACCTAACGACTTAAAAGGTTACGACCTAACGACTTAAGGAGTGGACGATCCAACGACTTAAGATGTGCGGCGACCTAACTATTCAACGACCTAATTACTTAAAGAGGTTTGCGACCTAATGAGTTCAGTGACCCGGTGGTCCGCGACCTAGCGACCTAAAAGGGAACGACCAAACTGTGTGTTCGACCTAAAAAGTATAGCGACTTAACGACCTAAGAAATGGGGCGACCCACGACCTAACAAGTTAAGGGACATTATAGTTTAACGACTTAGCCTAGGTCGCTAGGTTAATTGTCTCGGCCTTGTAAAGTTACTGGCCGCTCCCTTAGGTCGCCACCGACTTACGACCTGCATTAGGTCGTTCACGATCTAGTAATTGGTAAATAAATGATGCCGCTCCCTCTTAAGTCGCTACGGCCTATCCGCTAGTTCAGATGACAGTGGAAGGACCAGTTAAGCCGTAGCTCGCTTCCCCTTAACTCGCCAGCGACCTACGACCTATCTTAGGTCGTGCGCAACCTATACCTCCCCCAGAAAATCTCCTATAAATACAGCATATGCTCCAACATGGAGGGGACTTTTGGGATCATTTTCTTCAAAGCATCAAGACTCTGCCATCTTCAGGCCGAGCCTTACTCCAACATTCGAAACTCGCAAGAAGTTTCAGTCAACTTCAAACAGGAATTCAACATATTCAACCATGAATTCAGAGAATTCTCTTGCATCGAAGTTTTTCTAGCTGCTTGTCTTTTGAATTGAATTGTAATTGAAGGAAATTGTAAAGTATTGTAATCATATAAGCAATAAAAAAGGATTGAAGTGGACGTAGGCTTGATTATAAGCCGAACCACTATAAACTCTGTGTCTCTTACTGCTTTTCAGTGAATTACTGCTTTTTTTGATTCCCGTGTTAACAGGTGGTGCTTTCATTCAATCTCTATTTGCATCGGGGTGTTAGCGTCTGACTTTTTACGTTAACATTTTTGGTGCTTTCACTGAGAATTGAACTCAGGATACTGTCATCGTAGCTTCACAGAAATTTGTAGAAAAGATCTCTCTAAAAACCAGGAGTTTATCAGGAATAATGGCCCCTGGGAGAAAACACAAGTCTGTTAGATCTGACGATGTTCGCAAGACTACTGTCACTTCTCCTCCTTTAAGTCAAACAACTCCAACCGTCGGAGTTACACGGTCGGAGCTGGATGTCGTGGTATCTGGGATGCATCGACAAATGGAAGCTCAGAGAAACCTAATGATGGAAAGGTTGAATGCTTTATTTGAGGCAAACCGCCAGCCGACAACTAAGGAGGGAAACCTTGCCGGTGAAGTGCAGAATGTGTAAGGAAGGAATATCCCTCAAAGGCCAGCTGATCCAGTGGAAAGGACACCACCCCAAGCCGGAGGATCGAGACCGCAACCAACCGTCCATGAACGGTTGTCAAGAATAATTCGGAGAGAATGGCCGATGTTTGTCCCGCTAAGCTTCAAAATGATGAAGAGTATTTCTCAGGCATGGTTCGTCAGATTACGAAGGAAAGTATGCAGAGAAATGAAGATGAGAAAGAATGGTGTTTCTCTCCGAGCAAAACTCCATTCACTGAAAAGATCCTGAAGGCGGAATCCCAAGGAAGTTTGTCCCTCCAACTATTCTAGCTTACAAGGGAACGAGCGATCCTAATGAGTTTCTGTATAAGTATGATTGGCACATGACGGGTGTCAGAGCCTCTGATGAAATCAAATGCCGGTATTTTCCGGTATACCTGGAAGGAGTTGCTTTACTTTGGTTCACAAAGCTGCCGGTCCGATCGATAGACCAATTTTCTGATTTGACTCGGAAATTCAAGGAACAGTTTCGATTGTATGCGTCAAAGGCAAAGGATATAATGTCGTTATCCAGTTTGGAGCAGAATCCTGGAGAATCCATTAGAGCTTTCTTGAATCGCTTCAATATAGCTCTGGCTGAAGTGGACAACGCAGAGCTGAGAATGATTTTGATGTACCTGATGAAGGTTATTGATAAGACAAGTGAGTTCGGGAGGTGGTTGAAAATGAAAGAACCAAATTCACTTGACATGTTTTATTAGAAAGCCGATGAATTCATGCGCCTGGAAAGCTTCCAAGCACCGGCTAAGGTGGCATCGACAGGGGCTGGAAATAGTAATGCTGTTCCGAATAAGAAAGAACCGGGCAATCAGAAGAGAGGGAACGATGGTCAGAAGAGGCAAGGAGATGCAAAGAAAGGCCGTCCCTTCAACTTCAACCCTCTGACTGATACCCCGGAGAACATCTACTTTGCGAACAAAGACATGGTTGAATTCCCCGCACCAGCTAAGCAAAGAGTTAATAGGAAAGCTGAGAAGAATGGAAGGTTTTGCCGGTTCCATAACCAACCCGGGCATGATACTAACGAGTGTCGTCACTTGAAGGAGGTAATTGAGGAACTATTGAAGGAAAACAAGCTCCAGCAATATGTAAAAAGGAACAAGAATGGCCTAACTTCGTCAACTCAAGGACAACAGGTTCCTGTTCGTCACCCTAGCTCAAGTGAAAAGGCGACAGCTCATGAATCAGAGAGGCCTGTTATAAATGTGGTTACAGGGGGCCCTCACCAAGTTGGCAGGAGTTGGGGTGAGATGGAAAGATACGCCCGTGCTTTGATGTATACACCGGCAGATGAAAGTGTTTTTTTGTTAGAAGATGCTGCACCCCTGAGGCAGTAGAAAACTTTTAATGATGACATTATATTCAGTGCTAGGGATTCGATGGGTGTTGAAGCTCCTACCATTGATCCTTTGGTCATCTCTGCTAGCATTGGGCCAGCTACTATGAAAAGAGTTCTGGTTGACTATGGAGCTTCGTGCAACATTCTCTTCAAGAAGACTTTTGATCAGATGAAGATTCCAATGGCTGACGTTCAAGCTTCATCACTAAAGATTACTGGTTTTACTGGGGAGCCGAAACAGCCAATTGGGATTATTGATTTGTTCGTAGAGCATGGAGAGGGGCAGAGAAAAGTGGCTCGAAAACAGACCTTTGTTATTGTTGAAGAATTTTCTGCCTACAATGCCTTCCTAGGCCGACCAGCTCTGGCAGCATTTAAAGCTATTCTTGCCCCTTGGTGTCTGACTATAAGATTCCCCACAGATAATGGAGTTGGTGTGGTGAAAGGGGATCAAAATGCTGGAAGAGAATGTTATCTTACAGAGTTGCGTGAAACGAGGAAGAGAGAAATGGGAAAAGATGCGGCGGCCCCGATCTGCATGAAAGAATCAACCTTGTAACAGTTACATGGTGGACCTTGCAGAGGCGAACATAGCGGTGCACGAAGAGAGATGGATCCCAAAAAAGCCAGTGCAGGGGAGAATAGAGTGGTACCAGTTGAAGTGACAGTGTCGGTACCTGTTGACCCGAAAGACCCGAACAAAGTGTTGAATGTGGGTTCGCAGCTTAATGCAACGGTTCAAAATGTTTTGATATCATTTTTGAAAGCAAATCTGGATGTGTTCGCTTGGACTCATGCCAATATGTGTGGAATATCTCCAGAAATTGCAGTACATACCTTGAATATTGATCCAAAGTTTACACCGGTAAAGCAGAAAAGAAGAACTCAAGGTCCTGAAAGGTCAGCAGCATTGAAAGAAGAGGTTTATCGGCTCATGGAGAATGGTCTCATCAGGGAATCCACTTATCCGAATTGGGTTTCAAATCCAGTACTGGTTAAAAAAGCTAATGGAAAATGGAGAGTGTGCATTGAGTTTTCAGATCTAAACAAAGCTGCACCAAAGAATGCTTCCCGTTACCCAGGATTGACTAGTTGGTGGATGGAATGGCAGGGCATGAATTGCTATCTTTTATGGATGCCTACTCGGGATATAACCAGATCATGATGCACGAGCCAGACCAGGAGGACACAAGCTTTATCACCGATGCTGGTCTTTACTGCTACAAAGTCATGCCTTTTGGGCTTAAGAATGCGGGAGCAACTTACCAAAGACTTGTTAATGCCATGTTTAAACCACAGATTGGCAAGACTATGGAAGTTTAAGTCGATGATATGTTGGTAAAGTCAAAGAAAGCAGTGGACCACATGGATCACTTGGCAGAGATGTTCTCAATCCTCCGAAAGTACGGTATGAAGCTGAATCCTTTGAAGTGTTCATTTGGGGTAGAATCTGGAAAGTTTCTGGGTTTCATAGTAAGTGCAAGGGGCTTTGAAGCTAATCCTGCTCAGATAACTGCCTTAAGAGAAGTCAAAGCTCCTAGAACGAAGAAGGAATTGCAAAGTCTCAATGGAAAAGTTGCTGCCTTGAGTAGGTTCATTTCCAAAGCTACTGATAAATGCATTCCATTCTTTGATGCTCTAAAGAAAGGAAGAAAAAACTTAGACTGGACTCCTGAGTGCCAGAAAGCTTTCGTTGTGCTGATTCGTCATATGGAAACGCCTCATATACTTTCTAAGCCTAACAATGGTGAAGATCTTTTGTATATTTGGCAATCTCGCCTCATGCCCGCAGTGCAGCTTTTGTACGGGAGGATGCGAAAATTCAGCGCCCGGTCTATTACATCAGCAAGAGACTCACTGGGGCAGAATTGAACTATTCAAAGTTGGAAAAGCTCTCTTATTGTCTACTGATTGCATCAAGAAAATTGAGACCATATTTCCAAGCTCATCCCATCAAGGTCCTCACTGATCAGCCCTTGAAGCAAGTCCTATTTCGTCCTGACGCCTCGGGTCGTCTTTTGAAGTGGAATATTGAGCTCAGTCAATATGACATCACGTATCATCCCCGGAAAGCAATCAATGGACAAGCTTTGGCAGAATTCATCGCGGAATGTACAGACAAAGGTGATAGCGAGGAGGTGGTAACCGATAATTCCCCAATTCTAAGGAAATTGTATGTCGATGGCGCAAGAAACGATTACTGTTCCGGGACTGGGGTTGTGCTTGAAACCCCTGAAGGACGGTCACTGTGTTATGCGTTAGGATTAGAATTTCCTTCGACTAATAATGAGGCAGAATATGAAGCTCTCGTTGCTGGCCTGAAGATTGCTAAAGAACTGAACATCAAGGCATTGCAAATCTTCAGTGATTCACATCTTATTGTGTGTCATGTCAAGAAAGAGTTTCAAACCAAAGGAGGAAATCTGCCCGCTTACTTGTCAAGAGCCTGGGAGCTTCTCGAGGACCTGGACCATTATACGAAAAACCATATACCTCGGGAAGAAAACATGAAGGCAGATTCCCTCGCAAAGTATGCAAGCACCGGTGAAGCTCAATTATTGGGATTAGTTCCTGTGGAAGTCCTGTCAACTCCAAGCATTGACGAAATGAATATTGACCGTATCATGATTGTATCTCAGGAGCGAGAATCATGGATGACTCCGATATAGGAATACCTGCGCGATGGTTCTCTACCAGAAAACCCAAGAGAACGGCAGAAGTTGTTAAGAAAAGCATCAGATTTGTAATTCAAGACGGCCGATTGTATAGGCGGGGATTCTCAATGCCATTACTCCGATGTGTGACCAAGGAAGAAGCTAAAACAATTCTAACTGAGGTACACGGAGGAGAGTGTGGAGACCATTCAGGAGGTCAAACTTTAGCAAAGAAGATTCTCTGTTATGGATATTTTTGGCCGGATATTAATCGTGATGCCGCCAGTTACGCCCGAAAATGTGACCGATGCAAGAGATTTGCAAAAATCCCAAGAGCACCTTTGTAACGACCCGTAAATTTTCGATAATT
This sequence comes from Allium cepa, assembly GCA_030765085.1. Taxonomy (NCBI): domain Eukaryota; kingdom Viridiplantae; phylum Streptophyta; class Magnoliopsida; order Asparagales; family Amaryllidaceae; genus Allium; species Allium cepa. The sequence continues at coordinate 877,322,590 of CM060931.1, read as the reverse complement.
AAAATAGCTAATTTAATAAGATTTCGTGATTTAATGTTAGAAAAAAATTTTGCAATTCGTTTGGAGTAATAATAACTCGAATGAATTGCAACAATAATTATCCAAGTAATTATTTATACATTGAATGGAGTTCCAATCTAATTGAATTGACTCAAATGTTATAACTTGGTTATAAGGGAATATATGGAAAAACAAATGTAAATATGTGAATAAGAATTGTGAATTATTTATGTAACGATCGCGATTTTTCGTTGCCGAAAAATCGAACCGTTAGGGTTTTAGAAGAAGAAAGAGGTAGAAGAAGAAAGAAAAGAAAGAGAAGAGAAAACAGAAAAACAAGTAACAGAACGAGAAACAATAACAGAATCTCACAGTCGCAGCGGAACAATATATAATAGATAAATGAATATTCATTAAAACAAAAGAACTATACATTTTATACATTACATCACATTACATCAATCAGAGTGTACAACAACAACAGCGGAAAAGAAATACTATATACAATAAATAGTAGACTACGCTATCTGGCTCGCCTCCAGATCTGCACAGCAACTCCCGAATCCAGAATAACCTGATAACCTAACTCTAGACTGCCCGTGTGGAAAATAGTGGGCACCCAGAGTTTAGGAAAGGAACAATAAACTCCAGGTCAGTCATGGGACTGGTGTGAGAACTCAAAACAGTTAATCTTTAAACAAGCAACAAGAAAATTTAAATTTCGAAATCCGCAATGCTTTTTGGAAAATGAAACTACCATAAGGCCTCCCGGCACACACACAATGCAAACGCACACATGGGGGAGATTTCTCCTTATGATAGTCAAACATGCTTACTACGAGAAAAATTCTTTGATATTATTACTAGTGCATAGTGGAAAATATTTCGAAAGTATAATATAAATCCTAGCCAGCATAGGTACCATGATACTATGCCTACTATAGCTGCCATGTTAAATGGCAGGTTCTACAACTAAAACCGTACAGGGCACGTATTGGATGAATGGATTTCCAACAAATGGTCAGGCTAAGGAACTTCCTACTGCCACATGGGATCGCCTCTGGCGGGACGTCCCGAGAACTAACGTTACGGTTAGATCTCTGCCAACACAAGGCCGGGTTACCTCTGTAACTAGGTAACTACTACACGAATATGTCATCCCCCGGTCCTTTGGGACCTTTATCCGAGCGCTCGATACCAACAACACCACACAGAAATAGATATAGTGTTTCCACATGAGTAAATATCTGGGCTCCATACCATGATACCACCCTTTACCAGAAGGAAATGACATACCCTAAAGGGCGCGACCCTCATAACCTTGCCGCATATTCCTGTTTCGACCATTTCCGGGGAGTGAGGTCCTGACGAAGTCTCGTCCACAAAGCTACGCTTTGTGTAACAAAGCCATGCTTCGGGTCCACAGATGACCAAAGCAATAATCACAAAGATAAATGATCAAACAAATGATCATATCACAAATGACCAACCAATGATCATCACACAGCAGCACTCAGCATGCCACATTACCAGATTGGGAAATATCGCTGATAACCTTCAACTACATAACCTCTGAGCTCGTACGTCTCAGAGAAGGGTGTTAAGCTAAGAGAATAAATTCTCCGCCACCAACAGAAATGTATTTGAAAGAAATCTGCTCTATCTCTCAAAATGTAATGTCAGACACGTAACCATACAAGTCTGTTCCGGGTTCGAACAGAACCGAAGGCACTTCCAAGGAAGCCCTTGCAATCCGGGTATTCACAATCCCGATAAAATTTCCCATCACAAAGGAAATCTCCATATCGTAGCTAACGATGCGGAGACAATCGATAGGTCATCCTATCGTTTTCACAAATACCCGGTCTTCAACACCGGTCTTCAAATGCAATCCAAACGACGTATCGCATATTCGGAATGGGATATATGACACAAAGGTCCTCTCCCGGCTAAACCGAATAGCGAGCGCTTATTTTAAAAATAAGTGTGCATTCAATTCCAAACAAACACAATCAATACCATCCAAGGGTAAATATTGATAGTCGGTTATTTAACTATCAATAAAGATGCGCCACATCATCAGATTCCAAATAAATTTCCAAAATTATTTAATCCCAAAAATATCTTCACAAGATATATATATATATACACCATTTCCAAATAATTGCCCCAGTTATTTGTTTTACCAAAACCACTTCACGATAAAATTTTCCACACTTAACCAATTGAAAACCAATTTTCAATTTACCTTTACCATTTGAAAACCAATTTTCAAATTACATTAACCATTTGCAAACCAATTTCAAATCACCTTAACCATATATACCTTTTGAAACAAATTTCAAACCACCAAATAAATCTTTACCGATTTATTTTAACTTACGTTCCAAATTCGTAAATTATATTTTCACATTTAAGAATAAATCAACATTTATTTTTAAACAAATTTCCCTTCATATATATAAATTCCAAAGTGGATTTAAATTCCAAGCATCTACTAGCATACGATTCCCAAATCGATTTCAAGTTATTTGCTTTCAATTACCTTAAAGGTGAATTCACAAAAACCGTTCCATTTCATATTAGAAAACCATTCCCATGCTTATTTTAAAAATAAGTAATTCACAAATTTATTTATTTTCAACGATTTGAAAATATTTAATATACTTAAGTTACCGTTAAGTATTTTATTCCATTCTCTTTAAGAAAACATTCTTTTATTCACATTTATTTGGGTTAAAAACGAATGTTGCGTAAAACATCGTTACGACAACCCAAAAACACTAGTATATGGATTTGAAATTAAAAATAGATATATAAATCCAATACTATACAAATTATCCCCTTCTGTTTCTCGAAAACGTCTATTTCAACAATCAATGTTGAAATCTATGTTTTCAATACTCAATACATTTTAAAACACCTTTAATTCGTTTTAAATTCCATTTAAAACATTCCTTTCCCAAAAACAAACCCATTTTATTTAATAATCTATTCAATATTCAAAATAGTGAATATAGCCCACTTAACAAATTCCCATATTTCAATTTATCAAATTCGATGGATTTCAAATTTATAAACATAGTTTATAAATTCCATTTCTATTATAAACCCCAATTTTATAAATTCCTTTATTAATCCGATGCAATTTACATAACCCAATTTCATACCCAAAAGCCATATTGTAAGTTAAATACTTATAATATTATTTATTTACCAAATCGTTCCTTTGAACTTCACCAATTTAAAATCTTATCACTTACAAGATTTCTTTATGGCTTATAATAATTTCAACAAATGAAATCTTCATTTATTAACAATTTCTATAAAATTCCCCTTTTTAATGCCCAAATCCATTTCTATAAGTTAATAACTTATAAAACTTCACTTCCCAATAACCATTCTTTTTATAAATTTCACAAATATATATCTATAGATTTATAATGAAATTCATGTTATACATCAACTTAACACTTTATAAATTTATTCTATAACTTCAATAATTTTTATTTAAAAACATCCATTTATAAAATCCTTTATATAAACCATTAATAATAATAACTTCCCAAAAACCAAATTTAACTATTTTATAAAACCTATTATTGTTAAAAATCTCTTTTAAGTTATATTTTATAAAAATATAATTTTTTAAAACATAAAATTTTATCCATCTATTTACTTTAAAATTTAATCAATTCAAAATTTTTAATAAACCATATTCTTTGAAAAAATCGATTTAAAACCCCTTTTAAATTCAAAACCGTTATTTTTAATTTTAAAAATTTGAATCCGATGATGCAACAACATCAGATGGTCAATCACGGGAATAAGTGTCATATATCAATATGATTATCAACAATCAACATAATATTTATAAACAAATAAATATGTGAGGAATCCAGTTGGATCCCTCCAACCTGTTACCCTGCAACCACAGACGTTAGCACAATACCAATTCCACTTCGAGGTGGAATATCGCGGTATATGGGATTTTATAAATATCCGCTTAATAACGGCGCAATAGGGTCTCATCCGCTATACGAGGCGGGAAATCAAATCCGATATATACATATGCCAATATATATATATCGCTATATATAGTATATGTCCTACTATATCTACTAACACAATCAATCAGCAATCATCAATCAACATTAACTTTTTAAAATTTCAAACAAAACCTTTCGATTGAGTGAGGAGTTCTCACCTTGATTTTGTTTCCGTTTTCGGGTTCGTTTCGAATAAAATTAAACGAACGTTTAATTTTACCCGAAATTCACACGTGCTCCAATCGACTCCAAACCAGTTGCATTATGAAGAGCACGACGATACGAAGCCAACGCAAAAAATCTCGTCCGAATCCGACCTCGCATGCAAAAGTTATCGCAGTTTAAACGTTGAACGATTCGAATTTTAAATTTAAACAAAAAAGAAAAAAGAAAAAAAAACACCTCACTCACGCAAGCGGGCCCCCCCATCCATCTTCCGTGCGCGCATCTCTCTTTGCTCCAGTACGTGAAAACAACGCACTTGAACCCACTACAAACCGCACCAAGGGTTACACATCGCCTCCTCCACGACCACTTATACACCGATCAAGTGACGCCATGCCGAAGGCCTTGGAGCTAGCTACCCACGGCTATAACCTTGATGAACTCGGCCAAGGCATGGCCATGCAATTCGTGCCCAAATGCCGCCCCTTCCACCTCAATTTGCCGATGATCTACCTTGTTTCGAACGATCTCCACCGTTGGATCGAAAGATCTCGGTGTGCTTGACATCTTTGTAGTTTGAAGTTTTTGCAAATGGCTATCGGATCGAAAGATAATTGAAGGGGAAGTTGGGACATTTCTGGTCGTAGAAATAATTAGGGCCGGCTGCGTTTATCTTGGCTAGGGTTTTGAAAATAATATATACATATAACCATATTATTTTAATATTAAAATCACCAATTTGACACTTTTGCAAACGAACTCCAAATGACGCATGCCGCCAGGCGATCCTAATGTTTTTCCACATTCCGGACGCAATGGAACAGGTTTCGTAAGCTAATTCGGAAGTATGTGTGAGATACGGCAATAAACGGTCGATTTAAATTTAAACCGATTTAAACGATTTCTAGGCGTTTTGGCTTGTACCGGACAAACGATAAATCCGATTGACTTGAAATTTGAAATCTTGCAATAATATCACATTACGGATCCGATGAAACTGGTTTCGTCAAAATCCGAGACCGTTTGAAAAATGGCTATTTTAACTCGCCGAATTAAAATTAAAACGATATCGATGCGTTTCGAGCTGCCACGGTCAAACGACAACTCCGTTTGCTACGAAAATTGAAATCCGATAATAACTAACTATTACGGATACAATGAAACTCGTTTCGTTCAATTCCGAGACTGTTCAAAAATTGGCTATTTTTCAGTCGATAATTAAATATTAAAATAATCAATTTTCACAAATTAATTCCAAATTCAATTTTACCAGTTCTAAAACATTTCTATAACTTTAATATGATATAACAAAATTTTCCAAACCATTTTCAATCATATTTAACCCAATATTTAATTATTTTTGGAATTTCACTATTAAATCATCGATTTAATTATCCCATTAAATCCAATATTCGAAAAATAAATTATTCGACTTAAAAATTCCACTTATTAATATTAAAAATAAATTAAATATTCAAATTTAAGTTATCAAAAATTCTGGGTCGTTACAATCTTCCCCCCTTAAAAGAATTTCGTCCTCGAAATTGCAAGTTAAGGAGAATAATTCATAATCCGTTTATTATTTTTCCAAAACTAATAGTTTTATCAACCTTCTAACACCAATCTTTTTATTAAAGATTTACTATCATTTCAATTAGCTTTCCAACTTCAATTATAGGTTTCAAACAACATTGTTTACTCAACAATTCAAATTTAAATTTAAATTCAAATTTCAAACTTTCAAAATTTCTCAAAATTTTTCTAACTCCCTAAATTTTCGAAAAATTTCGCCAGAGTCTCCTTTGCGCGGCTAGATCGGTACGACTACAAAACGGCTCTACGGCCCCTCAGAGTCAAAAAGAAAAGAGAAAGCCAAGTGGCTGGAGAAGGAAATCATCAAATCTCATATTAAAATTGAAATACGTACCTTTTTGTCGAGCAATTCAATTTTTTAACTTTGAAATCAAAATCCCAATTCCTTTATAACCTGTATATCCTGCTAGCATAATATCCAATTATAATATTCAAACCAATTTGCCAATTCAATTATAAAATTCCCAATACATGCTTCTTATACCACTTTTAGTTTACTATTAAAGTTGCATATTCATTTTCATTCAACTTTGCATTTCAATTTTCATTTGAATTCAATTACATAGCTTTCAAATTTTACTAATTCAATTTCATTAACATTTAATGAATTTACATAAAATCAACCAACAAGCAATAACGACCAATGTACATCCAATACAACCAAATTTTATTCGTTTTACTTAAATTCAATTTGGTTCAACTGTTTTAATTCCAATTGGTTTAACATTCACTTGATTTTCATCCAATTATTAAACTATTTTCAAATGAATTTACACTTGCATGCATCATTTCATATCAACTTATTCATATTCTATTGATTAACATTCAATTCATACTTTAACTCAATTGCTAGTTCTTTTTACAAATAAAATTGAATTTCATTTATATAACTTAAGTTCACATCTTTAACAATTTCATTTACTCACTTTATTCATTTATTTTGATATTAACATCAATTCTTTCAACATTACTTAACTTGCATTCCATTTCAACTTTATTTACATCATTTAATTCACTTGATTATTTAACTTTGATGCAAAGATCGATTTTTTATTCAACTTCACTTAAGTTATTCCATTTAAACATCATTTGTTAATTAAACTTAAGTTTTACTTATCAATTCAATTCGGATTTTAAATTCCAAAGTAAATCCTATTTAACTTTTACTTAAGTCAAATTCATATCAATATTCAAATTCATATTCCATTTTATTTAACTTAATTGTTTAACCATTTCAATAATTGGTTTTACTTACATTTTCCCATTCTATAAGTTATAAAACTTATTATTCAACTTCTAACTTATATTATAAGTTCAAAACTTATTTCGCTTATACTTATCAACTTCAAGTTGAATTTTAATTTCAAATTGATTTATTACCACAAAACTTCAATTTTAAATTCATTATTGTAGCAAATCCATCACATAGAAACTCGAAAATGATACTGATGATGCTGCAGTCATCACCCTTATTATTTCCCAGTGACAATAGTGAAATCAATGCTAATTATTCTTTCAAAAAGTTTTTTTCTATTCATAAATCACTTTTATAAACCTTTTACTTATATAATTTTACTTCTTATATACATACATGATTATCTTACAATTGTAACTCATTATTAATTATAATTTCATCTTATGATTCATTGGTTTATACCATTATTCTTTTACAATAGTTGCTTTTATTAGCTTATTCAAACAACTTTTAATTATTTTATATATATATATATCATTTACAACAACCAAGCAATAAATTATATACACACTTCAATAATTCCTGAAAAATTATTTTCTTTTTATATATAAAATATAATCGAGGTAAAATTATTTCATTTACCCAATTTAAAACAATATTGTGTCGAATTGTTCTATTCAAGTGTTTAGGAACCCCTTCGATTCAGTTTTCGAGGCTGCGCCGACGAAGGTTCATATACCACTCAATAAACCAATCATCACAATATAAAACAATTTTATATTCACTAACAAATACGCACTCATATCTATTATTACACTCACACTCATTCTAGAGTACTACTGACTCTATCTCTAATGAGTAATACCCAACAGAGCAGGTTGTCACTTAACCATAAGCTCTGATACCAAATGTAACGATCGCGATTTTTCGTTGCCGAAAAATCGAACCGTTAGGGTTTTAGAAGAAGAAAGAGGTAGAAGAAGAAAGAAAAGAAAGAGAAGAGAAAACAGAAAAACAAGTAACAGAACGAGAAACAATAACAGAATCTCACAGTCGCAGCGGAACAATATATAATAGATAAATGAATATTCATTAAAACAAAAGAACTATACATTTTATACATTACATCACATTACATCAATCAGAGTGTACAACAACAACAGCGGAAAAGAAATACTATATACAATAAATAGTAGACTACGCTATCTGGCTCGCCTCCAGATCTGCACAGCAACTCCCGAATCCAGAATAACCTGATAACCTAACTCTAGACTGCCCGTGTGGAAAATAGTGGGCACCCAGAGTTTAGGAAAGGAACAATAAACTCCAGGTCAGTCATGGGACTGGTGTGAGAACTCAAAACAGTTAATCTTTAAACAAGCAACAAGAAAATTTAAATTTCGAAATCCGCAATGCTTTTTGGAAAATGAAACTACCATAAGGCCTCCCGGCACACACACAATGCAAACGCACACATGGGGGAGATTTCTCCTTATGATAGTCAAACATGCTTACTACGAGAAAAATTCTTTGATATTATTACTAGTGCATAGTGGAAAATATTTCGAAAGTATAATATAAATCCTAGCCAGCATAGGTACCATGATACTATGCCTACTATAGCTGCCATGTTAAATGGCAGGTTCTACAACTAAAACCGTACAGGGCACGTATTGGATGAATGGATTTCCAACAAATGGTCAGGCTAAGGAACTTCCTACTGCCACATGGGATCGCCTCTGGCGGGACGTCCCGAGAACTAACGTTACGGTTAGATCTCTGCCAACACAAGGCCGGGTTACCTCTGTAACTAGGTAACTACTACACGAATATGTCATCCCCCGGTCCTTTGGGACCTTTATCCGAGCGCTCGATACCAACAACACCACACAGAAATAGATATAGTGTTTCCACATGAGTAAATATCTGGGCTCCATACCATGATACCACCCTTTACCAGAAGGAAATGACATACCCTAAAGGGCGCGACCCTCATAACCTTGCCGCATATTCCTGTTTCGACCATTTCCGGGGAGTGAGGTCCTGACGAAGTCTCGTCCACAAAGCTACGCTTTGTGTAACAAAGCCATGCTTCGGGTCCACAGATGACCAAAGCAATAATCACAAAGATAAATGATCAAACAAATGATCATATCACAAATGACCAACCAATGATCATCACACAGCAGCACTCAGCATGCCACATTACCAGATTGGGAAATATCGCTGATAACCTTCAACTACATAACCTCTGAGCTCGTACGTCTCAGAGAAGGGTGTTAAGCTAAGAGAATAAATTCTCCGCCACCAACAGAAATGTATTTGAAAGAAATCTGCTCTATCTCTCAAAATGTAATGTCAGACACGTAACCATACAAGTCTGTTCCGGGTTCGAACAGAACCGAAGGCACTTCCAAGGAAGCCCTTGCAATCCGGGTATTCACAATCCCGATAAAATTTCCCATCACAAAGGAAATCTCCATATCGTAGCTAACGATGCGGAGACAATCGATAGGTCATCCTATCGTTTTCACAAATACCCGGTCTTCAACACCGGTCTTCAAATGCAATCCAAACGACGTATCGCATATTCGGAATGGGATATATGACACAAAGGTCCTCTCCCGGCTAAACCGAATAGCGAGCGCTTATTTTAAAAATAAGTGTGCATTCAATTCCAAACAAACACAATCAATACCATCCAAGGGTAAATATTGATAGTCGGTTATTTAACTATCAATAAAGATGCGCCACATCATCAGATTCCAAATAAATTTCCAAAATTATTTAATCCCAAAAATATCTTCACAAGATATATATATATATACACCATTTCCAAATAATTGCCCCAGTTATTTGTTTTACCAAAACCACTTCACGATAAAATTTTCCACACTTAACCAATTGAAAACCAATTTTCAATTTACCTTTACCATTTGAAAACCAATTTTCAAATTACATTAACCATTTGCAAACCAATTTCAAATCACCTTAACCATATATACCTTTTGAAACAAATTTCAAACCACCAAATAAATCTTTACCGATTTATTTTAACTTACGTTCCAAATTCGTAAATTATATTTTCACATTTAAGAATAAATCAACATTTATTTTTAAACAAATTTCCCTTCATATATATAAATTCCAAAGTGGATTTAAATTCCAAGCATCTACTAGCATACGATTCCCAAATCGATTTCAAGTTATTTGCTTTCAATTACCTTAAAGGTGAATTCACAAAAACCGTTCCATTTCATATTAGAAAACCATTCCCATGCTTATTTTAAAAATAAGTAATTCACAAATTTATTTATTTTCAACGATTTGAAAATATTTAATATACTTAAGTTACCGTTAAGTATTTTATTCCATTCTCTTTAAGAAAACATTCTTTTATTCACATTTATTTGGGTTAAAAACGAATGTTGCGTAAAACATCGTTACGACAACCCAAAAACACTAGTATATGGATTTGAAATTAAAAATAGATATATAAATCCAATACTATACAAATTATCCCCTTCTGTTTCTCGAAAACGTCTATTTCAACAATCAATGTTGAAATCTATGTTTTCAATACTCAATACATTTTAAAACACCTTTAATTCGTTTTAAATTCCATTTAAAACATTCCTTTCCCAAAAACAAACCCATTTTATTTAATAATCTATTCAATATTCAAAATAGTGAATATAGCCCACTTAACAAATTCCCATATTTCAATTTATCAAATTCGATGGATTTCAAATTTATAAACATAGTTTATAAATTCCATTTCTATTATAAACCCCAATTTTATAAATTCCTTTATTAATCCGATGCAATTTACATAACCCAATTTCATACCCAAAAGCCATATTGTAAGTTAAATACTTATAATATTATTTATTTACCAAATCGTTCCTTTGAACTTCACCAATTTAAAATCTTATCACTTACAAGATTTCTTTATGGCTTATAATAATTTCAACAAATGAAATCTTCATTTATTAACAATTTCTATAAAATTCCCCTTTTTAATGCCCAAATCCATTTCTATAAGTTAATAACTTATAAAACTTCACTTCCCAATAACCATTCTTTTTATAAATTTCACAAATATATATCTATAGATTTATAATGAAATTCATGTTATACATCAACTTAACACTTTATAAATTTATTCTATAACTTCAATAATTTTTATTTAAAAACATCCATTTATAAAATCCTTTATATAAACCATTAATAATAATAACTTCCCAAAAACCAAATTTAACTATTTTATAAAACCTATTATTGTTAAAAATCTCTTTTAAGTTATATTTTATAAAAATATAATTTTTTAAAACATAAAATTTTATCCATCTATTTACTTTAAAATTTAATCAATTCAAAATTTTTAATAAACCATATTCTTTGAAAAAATCGATTTAAAACCCCTTTTAAATTCAAAACCGTTATTTTTAATTTTAAAAATTTGAATCCGATGATGCAACAACATCAGATGGTCAATCACGGGAATAAGTGTCATATATCAATATGATTATCAACAATCAACATAATATTTATAAACAAATAAATATGTGAGGAATCCAGTTGGATCCCTCCAACCTGTTACCCTGCAACCACAGACGTTAGCACAATACCAATTCCACTTCGAGGTGGAATATCGCGGTATATGGGATTTTATAAATATCCGCTTAATAACGGCGCAATAGGGTCTCATCCGCTATACGAGGCGGGAAATCAAATCCGATATATACATATGCCAATATATATATATCGCTATATATAGTATATGTCCTACTATATCTACTAACACAATCAATCAGCAATCATCAATCAACATTAACTTTTTAAAATTTCAAACAAAACCTTTCGATTGAGTGAGGAGTTCTCACCTTGATTTTGTTTCCGTTTTCGGGTTCGTTTCGAATAAAATTAAACGAACGTTTAATTTTACCCGAAATTCACACGTGCTCCAATCGACTCCAAACCAGTTGCATTATGAAGAGCACGACGATACGAAGCCAACGCAAAAAATCTCGTCCGAATCCGACCTCGCATGCAAAAGTTATCGCAGTTTAAACGTTGAACGATTCGAATTTTAAATTTAAACAAAAAAGAAAAAAAGAAAAAAAAACACCTCACTCACGCAAGCGGGCCCCCCCATCCATCTTCCGTGCGCGCATCTCTCTTTGCTCCAGTACGTGAAAACAACGCACTTGAACCCACTACAAACCGCACCAAGGGTTACACATCGCCTCCTCCACGACCACTTATACACCGATCAAGTGACGCCATGCCGAAGGCCTTGGAGCTAGCTACCCACGGCTATAACCTTGATGAACTCGGCCAAGGCATGGCCATGCAATTCGTGCCCAAATGCCGCCCCTTCCACCTCAATTTGCCGATGATCTACCTTGTTTCGAACGATCTCCACCGTTGGATCGAAAGATCTCGGTGTGCTTGACATCTTTGTAGTTTGAAGTTTTTGCAAATGGCTATCGGATCGAAAGATAATTGAAGGGGAAGTTGGGACATTTCTGGTCGTAGAAATAATTAGGGCCGGCTGCGTTTATCTTGGCTAGGGTTTTGAAAATAATATATACATATAACCATATTATTTTAATATTAAAATCACCAATTTGACACTTTTGCAAACGAACTCCAAATGACGCATGCCGCCAGGCGATCCTAATGTTTTTCCACATTCCGGACGCAATGGAACAGGTTTCGTAAGCTAATTCGGAAGTATGTGTGAGATACGGCAATAAACGGTCGATTTAAATTTAAACCGATTTAAACGATTTCTAGGCGTTTTGGCTTGTACCGGACAAACGATAAATCCGATTGACTTGAAATTTGAAATCTTGCAATAATATCACATTACGGATCCGATGAAACTGGTTTCGTCAAAATCCGAGACCGTTTGAAAAATGGCTATTTTAACTCGCCGAATTAAAATTAAAACGATATCGATGCGTTTCGAGCTGCCACGGTCAAACGACAACTCCGTTTGCTACGAAAATTGAAATCCGATAATAACTAACTATTACGGATACAATGAAACTCGTTTCGTTCAATTCCGAGACTGTTCAAAAATTGGCTATTTTTCAGTCGATAATTAAATATTAAAATAATCAATTTTCACAAATTAATTCCAAATTCAATTTTACCAGTTCTAAAACATTTCTATAACTTTAATATGATATAACAAAATTTTCCAAACCATTTTCAATCATATTTAACCCAATATTTAATTATTTTTGGAATTTCACTATTAAATCATCGATTTAATTATCCCATTAAATCCAATATTCGAAAAATAAATTATTCGACTTAAAAATTCCACTTATTAATATTAAAAATAAATTAAATATTCAAATTTAAGTTATCAAAAATTCTGGGTCGTTACAATTTAGGTAGTAATACAAATTTTAATAGATTGGTTTCGAAGATTTGAATAGTAATAAGTATTGAAAAATAAATGCTACTTAGTGAATGCCTTTGCAATCAATATTTGGATAGGATAATAAATGTTGAATTCATTGGGTATCATAGATTAATTGATTGATAAGTAAAATCTATTTAAAATCAAATAACTGAATATTGAACAGGTAAATTGTTTAAAGTAAATATTTAAAACTTATTGAATAATGGAATAACTGTAAATTGGAAATAGTGTTTTAAGATGTGAATTGGTTTTAAAAGTTGAATCTTATAAGTTCAATTTCAAATATTACAAAGGATAACGAATTATTGGATAATCAAAATTGTTTAAATTTAATATTTGGAATTTATTGAATAATTGAATAACGGGTTCAATATGATTAAAAATTATTTGTAAAATTTTATTTTATCATATTAAAGTTAGAATGATGTTGTAGAACTTTTAAAATCGAATTAAAAGTAAATTTGTGAAAACTGAATATTTTAATATTAAATTGACGAGTTAAAATAGCCTTTTTTCAAAAAGTCTCGGATTTCGACGAAACCAGTTTCATCGGATACGAAACGTGATATTGTTGTAAGATTTAAAATTTCATGTCAATCGGATTTACCGTTTGTCCGGGGCAAGCCAAAACGCATAGAAATTTGTTTAATTGGTTTAATTTAAATTTGATCGTTTATTTCCGTAACTCACACATATGATCGAATTAGCCTCCGAAACACGTTCCATTGTGTTCGGAACGTGGGGTAAACCTTCGAAACGCTTGCCGTCATGCATCGTTTGGAGTTCGGAAAATTTTCGGTGAATAGTGTTTTGCACTTTTTTATATAAGGACGAATATATTCTCATTTGCAAACAAGAAAACAAACCCTAGGGTTTTATTGCTTTAGCCGCCGGCTATATTCAATGGCCAGAAATTGTGGAACTTCCTCCTCTATTATCTCCAAATCTACAAACAATTAGCAAAAGTCGTCAACTACAAAGTTGTAGAGGGCATCAAGATCTGGCTATCCAACGGTGGAGATCGGAAATGAAGCCACAGATTGACGGCAAAACGAGATGGAAGCCACTGCGTTTTTCACACAAATCGAGGCAAGGGGGGAGCCGAGCTGGGCCGCACTCTGGCCGATGGTGGAGCTCGTGGTGGCGAACAACGTGGCACTCTCCGATCGTCTTCAAGTTGCTCGGTTTGGTCGTGAAAATCGCGGGAAGAATGGCGACTAATGGGTTTGGAACGTGAGTTTGTCACGTTGAGGAAGAAGAGATGAGGGACGACTCAGATCTGAAGATGCAGAAATCGACGGCCAGGATGGAGTTGAGGGTTTGATATTTAAAATAAAAGCTGAAATTGTATATTTAAATTCGAATAAACTTTAAAATAGCATAACTTTTTCATACTAGGTCGAAAACGCACGTAACTTTTTGCGTTAGAATCGTATCGACGAGCACTACGCAATGGAGCTAGTTTGGAATCATTTGGGGATAGTGAAAATTTCGGGTAAAATTAAACGCTCATTTAATTTTATTCGAAATAAAACGCTGGAACTACATTGAAATCAAGGTGAGTGTTTTATAACGCTCACAACGTACTGAATATCTTTATGCTAGTTAAATTTATTATTATGAAGTGATATGAATTTTATTTGTCATTGTTTGATAAAATTTAATTGTCATATAGATTGTCATTTGAATGAACCGTTAAAAATTTAATTGACAGTTTAATTGAAATTAAAATTGAATTGCGATTAAATTACCTGACATTGATAACTATGAAATTGTCATGAATTGTATTGTCTACTGGATGATGTATTTCGATGGATGCTATTGGTTGATATTTAAATGTTTGTATGTTTATTTGCTTATATATATCCTGTTATGCATACATATGAAACTGTGATTTGATTTAAGTGATATATATTCATCCCTGACATAATTGAAATAAATAATTACTTGGCCATAGGATAGAAAATTATATATGGACACCGAATTGGCTAAATTAATAAATTTTAAAATCGTCGATATGGAATTTATTTAAATGTTTTGATTTAAAAGTTATAAATAGAAATTAATTTATAGAAATCAAATTTATCGAAAATTGAGTTTGGAAGGTTGAAATAAATTTTCGTTAAAATAAATTATTAAGTAATTTAAGTTGAGACTTTGAAATTTAAAAAAAAATTGGGATATGATTGAATTTCGAAATTTGTTTGTTTTAAAGATTTAACATTATTTCGAGCTTTGAGTATTACTAAGTAAAGGTCATAAAAATGATATTTTGAAATTGAGCGTGGAACTGAATCATATTTGAAATTTGGTTTTAAATTTGAACATTGGAGGATAATTTTGTTAAGTGTTATAAATTGATATTTTTGAAAAATCAAGCTCCAAATCGATATAAATTAAAATTGAATTAATTGAAAGTGAATGTAAAATTTAATTAATTTAAAGTCAAAGCTGACATTGATTTGAATTGAAATCGAAATTGAATCGGTAGAATGAAAATTGAAATTGATTTGAATTGGGAAGTTATAATTGAAATGGTTTGGTTTTGAAGCTGTTTCATTTTGCTTTCCAAATTACTCTATTGTATAAACCATCTTTAAATACTTAAACTATTTTAACCTATATTAACTATATTAAATTATTTTAACCTATCTTAGACCATGTTAACTTATTTTAATCTATTTTAAATCTACTTAACCCAATTTAAATTATTTAAACTAAGTTATCTATTTTAAATCCATTTTAAAATTTTAAGTATTTTAACTATTTTAATTATTTAAAACTACATTTAAACTACTTAAAACTATTTTCTAAAAATTCAAGCTGGTCAATAAGGTGAAATGTTTATGTTTAAATCTTGAATGTAAATACGAATTGGGTTAAATGAAGTTGCAACCTAAATTGAAATTCGAACTGATTTTGAACTCGAAATGAGATATTGAGGCGAAAAATAATTTTTGAAACGGAATCTTATATTTTGAATAGATATGATGATATTTGAAATGGATTTGATTTTCGAAGCGAATATGATATTTTGATATCAATTATGAATTGATTGAAATGTAAAAGAGCCACGGTGTAATAATACGTAGTCATTAAAGAGACAGGGATCGGATATGGACATACTCTCTGTCGATACCGAATACCACTTTAATAACTATTATACGCGGAGTGTTGACCCAGAATAAAGTGGATGGTTTGGTGAACGCGTTGATTGAAGAAAGAGAACGATATTGGATGACCCCTGACATGACTAAAACAGGAGCCGCGCCGGGCCATTGAGGTTCGCCACCTCTAGCGGACACACTTCTTCGATACCATATCTATTACCTTTTGTGATTCGATTTGGATGCACCCCTCGATTTGGGAGTGTTTTTTTGCGGTGTTGGGGTAGCTACTGGCTATGCTCAACATCGGTCCGGATCACGCAACTACTAGTATCCTAGTTGGTATCGCATCATGTACCTTGTCATACTGATTATCCTATTCGTGACTACTACGTTTTGTTTTGTGTTATACGTATGGGATACCATCTGATAACCACTAGTTTACGGTGGGGTTTACGGTGCTGTATAGACTATGGCATTATAAAAATGTGTTAAGGGGAATTATAGTAACGCCTTAACGCTATTTTAATACTTTTACTTTACTGTAGACATATTATAATAGCGTATTGTACTACATAGTAGATAGTTTAACGGATCCTTGAGAGATGGAAAATCCGATAACATCTCTTGAGTTATTGCATGCACGTTGACACTGGATATGAGATGTCAAACCCCGTAAACATCTCTGACGCCGTTACACTCATATTTATTTACGATTGATTTAACTTTCATATGGATATTTTAGTCCTGACTCGGGTGTTTTGTCTTTTCATTACGCTCGGGTCAGACCTAAGATTTCAGCTTATTGAAGATCTATTCTAGAGGACGAAGACAAAGATTTGGTATACTATTACTCTTATTATCTTTGCATCATGTTGTCTGCTGCATTATTTTATTTGTTCTGTTGTATATGTATAACTCTGAAAAAGGTTGTATAAATAATGATCAAAGTATTGTAAACAGCTTCATGAACTGTTTATTTGACTATTATATTTTATCGTTCCGCTGCGAGATTTGTGTTGTTTCATTTCCTTTATTTCTCTTTCTTTTCTTTTCTTATTTACCCTAATAACCATCTGCCCTTTTGAATGGTTAGGAACCGGCATGTGTATTTGATCTTCGGTTTAAACTGTCCAAAAAGGCGGGTCGTTACAACCTTGCACTGAGATAACACAGATGGTCAGTCCGTGGCCATTTCCTATTCGGCGAATGGATCTCATCGGGCCTCTGCCAACTGCAAAATCCGAAATCAGGTATGGAGTGCCTCAAAAGATAATCACAGACAATGGAACCCAATTTGAAAGTAAAGAGTTCCAAGAATTTTGCAAAAAATTCAAGATTCGGAAAAGTTTCTCAACAGTGGCTCATCCGCGGGCAAACGGGCAAGTGGAAGAAGTAAACAAAATTATCAAATCAACCATCAAAAAACAGCTGGAAAAGGCAAAAGGTGGTTGGGTCGATAAACTTCCGCTAGCACTATGGGCATATAGAACTACACATAAAACTGCGACGGGGCACACTCCATTTTCATTGGCATATGGATCAGAGGCAATGATTCTGGTAGAAATAGAGATCCCTTCACAAAGAAGAATCCATTTCAATCAAGCCAAAAATGAAAGGCTACAACTTGAAGCCCTTGACTTCCTTGATGAAAAAAGGGAAGAAGCCGAGCTCAGAACTGTGGCTCATCAGCAAAGAATAGCCAGGCTCTTCAATTCCAAAGTTCGTCGACGCAGCTTTGAAGTTGGGGATCTAATCTAAAAAAGAATTATGACACGTACAAGCGTGCTTGGACCAAACTGGGAATGGCCGTATGTTATAGGCCAAAAACTTCTTGATGGCACATTCAAACTTGTAACTGTCGAAGGAGACTCAATTCCAAGAGCTTGGAACAACAATCATTTGCGCCCATATTTTACTTAAAGGCTTTAATGAAATATTGTAAAAGAATGACGAATGTATGATTCTTGTATTGAAAGCCGTTGTAAAGCCAGTGCAAGTAAATAATAAGAACTATAAAGTGGATGTAAGCCCATTTCATGGCCAAACCACTATAAATCCTGTGTTCTTTACTATTATAGACTGCTTTGCTTTATTTCGATATATAAAATACATCAATTGTATTACTAAAATGTCGATTTAATAATGCAGGCCATAAAAACCAAGCTTACCCATCACAAGACCAAGCAATCCTTGGCATCACCCAACAAGCAAATGCTAAGACGTTCAAAATTTCCATACTCAAACCCTACAAAAGAAGTGCTTCGAACAAAAGCTAGCGATTCGGCTGGGAGTGGACCATTGCTAACTAACTGTGAATGTTTGAACAAGCGAACATCCTGTTAAATAGCCTGTGTATGCAACCACCAACTCGCTTAACTATGAAGTATATTCCTTTGGGTAAGGGAAATTGTTGGAAACTAAAAGGGAAGTGTATTTGGAAAAGATAACAGGGATCGCCAACATGAATAGATGGCAAAGAGACATGGGCGAGCAAGCATCAAACAGCAAAAGACCTCTTCGGAGGCACAAGCCCTCTTCGGAGGCACAACTCTTCGGAGGATAAAGACCACAAACGGGGCATGCCAGAAGACTTTCTCAACAAAAAAGATTGGTATGGAATCACCGGGAGCACCTACCTGACTGGAAGGCAAGGCGCTTGTTTACTAGCTGAGACAGTTTGCGCAGATAAGCGTCCAAGTAACTTGCGTCCGCCCCGTGAATCCATACGATGATCGGAGGCACCTTCCCAAGTGGAAGGCAAGGCGCTTGTTCATTAGTTGAGATAATCTGCGCAAATAAGCGTCTAAGTAACTTGCGTCCGCCCCGTGAATCCGGCCAACCATAAGGAAACTTCCAGGTAGACTCGGAGGCACGCATTCCACCGAGATTTGAAATAAAACTTCACAAGTGCTGGAATGTGAAAAGCCCTCTTCGGAGGCCTATTTCACCATAGTTGAAATGCTAAAAGACCTCGAGTGGGCCTCGCTAGAAAAAGAGAGTTCTTTCTCGACATAAAGTTGCGGACTGATCGGTGGCACATAACACTTGTGTCCGCCCTGTGAATCCATCCAACTAAGAGAAAGAAGCTCCAAACTTCCAGGTAAAAGCCGTACTCAGAGGCATACATTTCACCATGACCTGAAATAAATCTTCACACGAGTCGAAATGTGAAAAGCCCTCTTCGGAGGCCCGCTTCCCAGCAAACAGGGAAAAGATAAAAGCCTCTCCTAAGAGGCAGAAACAAAAAGACCTCTTCCCAGAGGCACAATCAAACAAAAAGACCTCTTCCCAGAGGCGCAACCAAACAAAAAGACCTCTTCCCAAAGGCACAATCAAAAACTCTCTTCAGAGACTCAAGCAGGTTGAAGCCCCTTTTTCGGAAGGCCCACTGCACTATGAAGTGAAATTCACTTGCCAAAAGCAAAAGTGACTTTTTTCAAAAAGTGAAGTGTAAAAACTTTGCAACAAAAAAAAGAGGAGAAGACTCCTCCAATATGACTTGCATTCTATTAAGCTAGAAAAATATTTTCTTGGAACGGAAATATTATCCTATAAAGTACAAATGCAAACTTCCTTCAAATAGATGAGTTGTTCTCTAAAGGAAGAGTACAAGTCTTCTTGAAACAGAAGAGTTGTTCTTCGAAACTTTGCCAATGTGAAAAAGATTGCAATAAACCTATGGTATGGGGGAAATACAGTATAGTCATCACAAAAAAAAAATGAAGACAATGCTCAATAAACATACCATAGGTTTACTGCAACCTCACATAAAGAGGATAAAGAAACTTGCATAAAAACAGAAAGTAAAAGCGTTCTCAAATATAGACAGAAATTTGTATAAGTAAAAGAACCATTTTATTCCATACTATGAGAATTTTATACATATGCAGGTTTCAAAGTAAAAGAAAGTGGGGACTGGTACCCGCACAATCTCCAGTCAACACAAGATTATATACATGCAAAAAAAGCAAAAAGTAAAGCAAAGAAGGGAAAGCGGGACTCATCACTTCTTTCTCCCACCATCTTTAGAGCCTTCACCTGGCTTAATAGGCAATTTTTCAAGCCGGCTTAGGAGAGTTGGGGGAGAAGGAGAGAGAGCTAGTGCTGGATCAACTTCCGTTTCCTTTTCGGTAACAGAAATGCCTCTCCCTTTCTTCTTTGAAGTTGTACGCTTCCTCCTCCTCTTTGAAGAAGACTCACTCCCCGTAGTGACAAGAGCAGACAATTTTATATCATCAGAAAGGGTTCGCTCCGGAGATACTTCGCCTCCTTCAAGTCCTTCGGCCTTCTGCTCCTGCGAAGCAGTTGGATCGTCCAAGTCTTGAAGGGCTCCTATTAATTCTTCCTGCGATCCCGGCTGGAAGTAGGAGTGATTTGAAAGGATGGAGGAGGAGAAGTTTCTATGACACTAGGCGGTTTCGCTACAGAAGAAAAGAAAAAAATATTAGTATCTCCCGCAAAGAGAGGAGATAACGGCTCATCAAGTCTTAAGTAATAAGCAAGAAATTATCAAGCTCAGCCGAAGCAAATAAGTAATCCGCTTGACCTGGTTCGACGTTAATATTACCTGGAGAAATGGGCTTCCTAATGTCAACTTCATAAGCTTGTGCTTCAGTGCTTTCTTCGCCTTCATCTCCATCTTGTGCACTTGTAATCTCAGTTATGACTTTAGCAGGGGATGGAGAATGGGAACCGGAGCCTGTGATATCAACGCCGGCCGAAATTGGAGGAGGGACAGGGGCAATTAATGGTGCTTCTTTCTCTGGATGCACCTCTCTCATCGTCCCAGCACACTCTCTAGCGAGCTGCTCTTTTCCTCTAGCAAGGGCTGCACGAGCTCCGTCATTCAAATAATGTGCCTCGAGTTCTTCTTCGGCATACCCAGCATCTTTAAGCATATCAAGCGCAGCTTCCCATACTTCAGCCCAAGTGATTTCATATTTGGGGCCCAAAAATGCGAGACTGCCACGCCCTAGGACACTTTGCAAGTAGAAGCAAACAATGTTGAACTGACATCGGAGTTAATGGCTTGATGAGCTTCTTCAGCTGCAATTTTACCGGCAACAGCCTCATCGCGCTCTTTCTCAACTATAGCAAGTCGAGTTTTTAATGTCTCAATTTCGAGGTTCTGGGAGCTGGTCTGTTGTCGCAACTGTGCAACTTCAACGCGATAATCTTCTACAACCTTTTCCTGCCACTTGAGTTTATCTTCGGCCTCTCGTTCGCTAGCATGAGCATCCCGCACTTGTTGCTGAAACACACTTTCCCTTTGAGAGCAGGAAGTGGAGGAAGTAGCAAGCTCCTCTTTAAGCTTTCCAACTTCCGCTTCAAACTTTTCATTATAAGCGGCGATGCTCCTCATATCTGCATCATGTTGATTGAGAGTCTTTTGCCATTCGGATTTATCGTTCTCCATGGTCAACATAGCCTAAAGGTTCGCGCGATTCACTCTCTGGAGTTCGTCAACAAGTTTCTGCCAACTTGACATTCTCTCAATATCAAGTTTGACAGCATCAAGATTTCGCAACATGGCTGGTTTGTCGATTGGAACCAGATCAAGATCAAAGCGAACTCCCTTCAAGCACCAGTTTGGAAATCGGCTTTGAAGAGTAGCTGGGCCTGGTCCAACCTGGTATGAGGGCCTGCCAATGATCGTCTGAATGTCGGTACGAGCGAGAGCGGGAGATTGAGAAGGCACCGAAGCAATGGGTTCTTTAAGAATGTCAGATGATGGCTTTTCACCATGCTTGGTTCATTTGCTCGAATCTTCGTCAGCGTGGCTTTTTCCTTTGTCATCATGGGATTTTCGTTTGAGGGAATCACCCTCTCTGTGGGAAGAGTCGTGACGTTCATCCCCTCTCCCGTACCGTTCTTCGTATGTTCTTCTCTCCTGAGCTTTTCGAGAAGCCCTCTCTTCATCAATTTCCCTATGAGGGGGAAGATAGCGCCTGTAATCATATTGACTGTGCCTTCCATACTGCTTAAAGTCATCATAATACGAGCCACTTTGCCCCATTGGAGAACCTGAAATTAAAAAAAAAGCATAACTTGAGAATCTTCAAATTGCAAGGAGTTAAGTGCATATAAGTGCTGAAAAATCCTAAGTGTGTGCAACGTGCAGACTACGCGCGTTGAACTACGAACCACTCCTCAGTTGTGAAGGAATGATGGGTGTAGTAGCTAACATCAACTCTTGAGTCGACGGGATCTGTTGCAAAACATAAGTTGCTTCAACCACTGAAGAGGAAACCCTAGTGGCAACAAGATCATCTTTAAAGAGTTCCTGTGAGGTGATAAACAGGTCGCTCAACCCTTCAAAAGTGTCGTCCCCGCTCTGCTTGGCAGGACTTGTTTTCCTGGCTCCTCTGTCACCGGACTTCCCTGAATGTTGGGGAGATTCTCGCGGCTCTTCTTCTTCAATGACCAGGGCAAGCGAAAATTTGCCAGATGACCCCGCGACATCAGTAGAACTAGAGCACTTCACCAGAGAAGCCTCAGGAGCAGGATCTTTCAGCGTAGGCTCCTCAATAGAAACTGGGGCATCCGGTGCCTCGGTAGGAGAATCAGGAACTTCGTAAGGCTGAGTAGAGCGGGAAGGGTGTAAGAGTCCGAACTGATGAAGGAACTCGTCTCTTAGCAAAAACTTGATACTTCTCTCCTCAGCCGCCACAGCTTTAAGCCTCTCAAAAGTCTGCTTGTGGCTTGGATCTCTACAAAGAGGAGGAAGGACTACAAAAGTAGAAAGCGAGGTTAACATTTAGCAATTTGGATCTCGCAAAGCTCAGAAGAGGAAAGAATGGGGATAAGTAAGCTTACCCCCTACTCTCTAGATAGCGTAAAATCCCTGGAGGCAACGGACATAGAAGAACTGGTTTAGGAAACCATGAGCGTTATCAGAGAGATCGGTGATAAGCTTGCATTTCCTGGCGCTCCTCACATATATAATGGAAGGATGGTCTTTGTTTCTCGCAAATGTGCATAAATAGAAGATTTCTTCAAAGCTTGGGAGGTGATCAAGCGTCCTTATGAAGAGAACGCATAATCCCATCAAAATGGCATACCCGTTGGGGTGCAATTGAAAAGGAGAAATAGCCAATCGGCGAAGGATTTGTTGGAGAAAACTATTGAAAGGAGGAATGGCTCCACAAAGGCGCATTTGGCGGTTAACGATAACAAACCAAAGGGAGGACTGTCAGCAAAATCATTTGGCCCAGGGAGAATAGCATCTGCTTCTACAATCCCAAATTGGGCGCGTAATTGGTTAAACACCCGATAACTCAGGGTAGTTGGAGTTCTTTCTAGTGGGTTGAACAGTGGACCAGCCATCAAGAGGGACTCTCTAGTTGGTACTGCTCCTTCTTCTTGATGAGAAGCCATTCTACATAAGCAGCCGAATATTCAAATATGAAGGTGCACGTTTTCTAAATGTGTGAAGTGTTACGCAAAACTAGTAGAGTGACAAGCAAACATGACTGAAATTAAATTAATAAACATGAAAAATTTCAGGACTTGTCCGAATACAAGTGCAGTATTGATGCAAAAAATCAGCTCTAGTTGATTAATATCGCTTTACTACTTTACTTGAATTCGTTGATTCGCAGCATTTCATACGATTTCTTTAAGTTGATTATATTTTATCGACTAATCTGTCATTTGATGTGGGCAATCAGTGGCAGTATATTCACCCTAGTTTTCTGCAAATGTTATATTTAACAGGTTATTAGCATCGGATTTGGTATAATCTGCTAAGAAAGCATAGCAAAATCATGCAAGTTGTCTCGGCAGTTCAAAGTTCAAATTAAAAGTGCAATAAAGTTCAAACAATTCGAAGGTCAAGCAATTCAGAGTTTAGGCAATTCAGTCCGGCAGTTCAAGTTAAGCACTCAAGTTGAGATTATGCTTCTAAGTGTGAATTCGAGTTGAGCATCTAAGTACTAAATCGTCCACGACCTAAAAGATTTCTTGCGAGTTAAATTAAGTCATTGGTCCATTAAACCGTGAGGCATAGTAAGGAGAAAAGGCTTCAGTTCAAAGTGACGTGAATTTCTCTAAGTCCTAGCTCGGCCCCGACTCAAGGCTTATGTCGCATCTAGTTAAGTCGGTCAAAAGTTAAGTCGCGAAGGTTTATAGGTCGCCCAAAACTTCTGGGTCGTGTCCAAGCTAATGTCTCACTTCACTCAACCGACCAACATCCAATCTAATCGGTAACTCGTCATCCTTTTAACCCGTTAACCGTTAGCCTCTCCATCAATAGAAGCCCTCATTTTCTCATGCTATCGAATCGTCCAAAAAACTAATTCGAAATCACCACAAATTCAATGCCCTGCCATTCTAACGCAAATCAAAAATCAGTTAGCCTGAAGCATTGCAACCTATCGCCATCATCTCACCAATCGTACAAAGCCAAATCGAGCTAACTCAAGATCATCAACTATCGATGTAACTAGATTCACGATGAAACATTGCGTAAGGAGGTGGGTTAAGATTGAAAAATGGGATTCATGAATCAATGATGATAAAGGATCGAGAAAGAAGCAAGTTCACTTACGCAATGTAATATCAAGGATGATCGGTGATTGATCGGATTGAGATCATCTTTGGTAGCTCGGGAAGATGTTAATGGCAGAATCAAATGAGGAATTAGGTAATGAGAAGAAAAAAGAGGATGGATGACTTATACATTATAGTGGAGAAATTTGAAGCGGCACATACGACCTAACCTTTAGGTCGCACACGACCTAGCGACCTAGAGGGTGACGGGTTAAAGGATATCGAAGCACACGACCTAACCATTAGGCGTGTACTTTGAGGGGCAAATGTTAACTCCGCTTTATCAGTTACTCAACAACCTAAAAATGGTACCGACCTAACGACTTAAGAGGTTACGACCAAACGACTTAAGAGGTTACGACCTAACGACTTAAGAGGTTACGACCTAACGACTTAAAAGGTTCCGACCTAACGACTTAAGAGGTTACGACCTAACGACTTAAAAGGTTACGACCTAACGACTTAAGGAGTGGACGACCCAACAACTTATGATGTGCGGCGACCTAACTGTTCAACGACCTAATTACTTAAAGAGGTTTGCGACCTAATGAGTTCAATGACCCGAGGGTCCGCGACCTAGCGACCTAAAAGGGGAACGACCAAACTGTGTGTTCGACCTAAAAAGTACAGCGACTTAACGACCTAAGGAATGGGGCGAACCACGACCTAACAAGTTAAGGGACATTATAGTTTAACGACTTAGCCTAGGTCGCTAGGTTAATTGTCTCGGCCTTGTAAAGTTACTGGTCGCTCCCTTAGTTCGCCGCCGACTTACGAGCTGCATTAGGTCGTTCACGATCTAGTACTTGGCAAATAAATGATGCCGCTCCCTCTTAAGTCACTACGGCCTATCGTCTAGTTCAGATGACAGTGGAAGGACCAGTTAAGTCGTAGCTCGCTTTCCCTTAACTCGCCAGTGACCTACGACCTATCTTAGGTCGTGCGCAACCTATACCTCACCCAGAAAATCTCCTATAAATACGGCATATGCTCTAACATGGAGGGGACTTTTGGGATCATTTTCTTCAAAGCATCGAGACTCTGCCATCTTCAAGTTGAGCCTTACTCCAACATTCGAAACTCACAAGAAGCTTCAGTCAACTTCAAACAGGAATTCAACATATTCAATCATGAATTCGGAGAATTCTCTTGCATCGACGTTTTTCTAGCTGCTTGTCTTTTGAAGTGAATTGTAATTGAAGGAAATTGTAAAGGATTGTAATCATATAAGCAATAAAAAATGATTGAAGTGGACGTAGGCTTGATTATAAGCCTAACCACTATAAACTCTGTGTCTCTTATTGTCTTTTCAGTGAATTACTGCGTTTTCTGATTCCCGTGTGAACGGGTGGTGCTTTCATTCAATCTCTTTTTGCATCGGCGTGTTAGCGTCTGACTTTTTACGTTAATAATAACTATTTATTGGGTAATTTAATTATTGAATTTAATAATTAAATATCGGTTAAAATATTGAATCTTGTGTTTTTGGCTTGATAAAAATAATTTAAAGGCTTACAAAATTTATATTAATAATACTGAAGACAATAAAAAATTTAAATTGAATTTAAAAGTGATTTGTTCCGTTTTAAAAATATATCGTTTGAATTAACGTGTATAAGTAGCCTTCGGGGATGCAATCTCAAAATTCGACGAAACCAGTTCCATTGGATCCGTAATAGCGTATTACTATCGGATTTCAAATTTTGTAACGTTTGGAATTATCGTTTGGTCGTAAGGGATATAAACGCACTAAAATATAATATCGAAAATTTTAGTATAATAATTGGGTCCAATAAGCTATCTTCCCTATAGGATTAAAATAGGACATGAAATCTTTTTCATTGCGGTCGGAATAGGGGCACAACAATATAAACACCTAGCGGCACACTTCAATAGGAGATCGAAATTTTAAGCTACGTCAAATTAATATATATATATATATATATATATATATATATATATATATATATTCAAACCAGTCTGTTCTTCAACAACCTAAGAGTTGACCTAACTTATTCAAGCACGCAAAAGTCACGTCTTTCCTATAACGACCCAAAATTTTGGTCATTTGTTTTGAACTTTTAATTAATTTTAAATGTTGGGTTTGAATTATTAATTGATAATAAATATGGAAGAATTTCTAACGTGGTTAAAATTCCAAATATAGCGATAAATTGGATTTGGTAATATAGTAATTTAGTATTGGAAATTGGGCAAATTTGGGACTTTGGAGTTAAATAGGAGTTGAAAATGATTTCTAAAAATTATCTAAATTCTATTCAAATTAGAATGGTGTAGCATCTCGATCTTTTCAACCATTCGCATCTAAACATGCCGAAACGGAATTGCTCAAAATATCAAGTTGTTAATTTATATTTAGCAAAACTCACCATATACAGTAAATAAAATAATCACAAAATTACAGACACAGAGTAATATAACAATAATGCAGCGGAAACAAAATGAATAGTAGTTCATGGAGCTACTATATATATATATATATATATATATATATATATGAGAGTTAAACAAGTTACAATAGAAGTTTCAAATATAATAGTCAAATACAAGATCAGAATACATCACTGGAATCAACTGAATATCTGAAAGCTAGATAGATAGTTGGATCTCCAAGCGAAGCTCCAACTCCAAAGGTGAGTCTCAAAAGCTGTATCACTCATTCTGACCCGAGCGTAAAGCAAAACACAGAACAGTCGAGTCAGGATTAACATTCTTATATCAATAAATCCAACTCAAGTGAAATAATAACTTAAATACAAGTAACTCAAAGGATGTTTGGGATAACCATCCTCTAAGGATCCGTTAAACTATCTACTATGTAGTAATATATGCTATTATAATAATATCTAAAGTAAAGTATAATATATTTAAAAATAGTGTTAAGGCGTTACCCATATCCCCCGTAACACATTTTATAGTGCCAATAATCTATACAGTACCGTCGTACCTCCATATCGGGAGGCTACCACAAATACTCCATAGGCACAACATAAATCGAACTCGTAGTAAAGCACACAGGGTAGGTGACACGACACAACTAGGCAATGCCAGGGTAAATATACCATTTACACTTCCAGACCGGTGGTAACGCATAGCCATAGCTACCGCCCGCCTCGAGCCACACTCCCAGAAATCAAAAGGTGCACCCAATCAATCACAAAGTAATAGAAGGGTATCGAAGGAGTGTGTCCGATCAGAGGAGTTACCTCATTAGCCCGTCAGTTGCTCTTATTTTAGCCACATTATGCTAACTCACAGAGTTGGGTCCACGTATATACCTCAATAGAACGTCGCCACCATCTTACTTCATTCTGGAATCTCCACCACGTTCACGGTTGTTAAGGTGGTTTTCAAAGTTGGCAGAGAGTATGACCACTTTCGATCCCGGACTCTTTGACAACCAACCGTTATTACAACACCACGGTCATTTCAAAATAATATATATTTTAAAATCCAAATATCATTGCCATTTGAAAACCATGTCAATACGATATCATTTCCATTCCAAATATACCCTTCTCCAAAATCATAGAATTTTCAAAGTTATAACACTTTCGAAACTAAATGGTTGAAATTATAATACTTTCAAAACATAATACTTTGAAATCCATAACTTTTAAAACATAACTTCCACCACTTAAACAATTTAGATACTAAAATAGTATATATAATAAAATAGTTTATAAAGTAAAATAGTTTCCTCAAAATTCCACAAATCAATTTCAAATCAACTCAAATCCCAAAATTCTAATTTAATCAAATCTCAAATCATCCATTTCAATTTAATTCGGTTTCTAAATAAACTATTTCAAACTATATCGATTTCAAAACTGATTTGAACCTCAAATAAACCATTTCAATATCAATATATTTCAAAGCTTTAAATATTCCATAATTTCAAAATTAATTTTTTTATAATACCGTATGTATATATCAAATTCAATTTACTGTTATTTAATTTTGAAATATTTACTTAATAAACCCTATGTCCTTTAAATAAAAACTTTAAACTTCAAATAACTGAATATTCCTTCAATTCATTCAAACTTAATATATTCATTTAAATCACCTTAAACCAAAATCAAGTTATAAACATCATATCCTTTAAAATATCAAAGTTAATAAATTCCAAATCAAACTTATTTGAGTTTAATTCTTAAATAAATTCAATTTCAAATCAATTTCAAATTTATCTTCCAACCTTAATTTATTTAACTCATTATAAACTCTATATTAAAGTACAATTTAAATACTTAACCACATTATCTTTAATAAAATCAAACTTTATTATTAAACTTATTCTACATTAAAACAAATTTATACATAGCTTAAAATCAAGAATTTAACTATATAAAATGACATTTATATAATATCTAAAATTAATATTTTGTAAAACCATATATTTCTTTCTAAAATCATAGAAATCATTTTGAAAATATTTATATATAGACCAATGGTGTCTGTAACGATCCTGACTCGACCTTCGAAAATCGACACCAAATACATCACCCGTATTCGAATACCGCAGATTCAAACATTGAATCTGGTTCGTCGGACCTTATAACAACATTAGATGATACAACACAGCGGAAAGATAATGAATAATTTTATTGATATACAACATTTGATACAACAATGATATAAATGAAATGATCAATATTATCAGAGATAGACACAACAGCGGAAAGATTACACAGCGAAAGACACCAGTAACAGCAGCGGAAAGATAGCACTAAATGTTCTTCCAAAAGAGAATCCAATAAATGAATCTTCATTGCCAAATCTCCAAACACTTCAAGCTCGAACCACCATCATGCTGAACTTGTTGCACAATTCGATCCCAAACCATCAACTGAAGGCTATCGAATCTACATCTACTATCTGACTATCTGAAAACCCGACTCTAGGCTGCCCATGTGGAAAATTGTAGGCACCCAGAGTTTAGAAAGGGAACAATAAACTCCAGGTCATTTATGGGACTAGTGTGAGCAAACAAAAACAGTTTATATTTGAACAAAAGAAAACAAAACGAAATTCACAATGCTTTTTGTAAAATGAAACTACCATAAGACCTACCGCCACACGCACAATGCAAGCGCACACTTGGAGGAGATTTCTCCTTATAATAGTCAAACATGCTTCATACGCGAAAATCCTTTTGATATTATTATTAATGCATAGTGAAGAAAACATTTCGAAAGTATAATATTAATCTTAGCCAGCATACCACCATTATGGTATACCTACTATAGCTATCATGTTCAATAGCAGATTACTACCACATTCCATGACAGGTTATACAACTAAAACTGTACAGGGCTCGTATTGTTTTGTTTAGATTTCCAACAAATGGTTGGGCTAAGGAATTTCCTTCACCGAATTGGTATGCCTCTAGAGGGACGCCCCGAGAACTTAACCAGCTCTCTACCAGCATAAGGTCGGGTTACCTCTGTAACTAGGTAACTACCGACACGAGTATGCCATCCCCCGATCGTCAATGACCTTTATCCGAGGATCCTCAACGCCAACAAATTCCAACAACCACATAAGTTAAATATTTGGGCTCCATACCATGATATCATTTTTTCATCTAGAAGGAAATGGACACACCCTAAAGGGCGTGTCCCTTATAACCTTGCCGCATCTTTCCTGTTTCGATCATTTTTGGGTTGTGAGGTTTGACAAGGTCTCGTCCATAAAGCTACGCTTTTCAAAAAAGTCACGCTTCGATCAACAAATGATCAGCAACACTTTGCGTGCCACATTACCAAATTGGGAATATATCACTAGTAACCATCAACTACATAACCTTTGAGCTCATACGTCTCAGAGATGGGTGTTAAGCTAAGAGAATAAATTCTCCGCCACCAACAGAAATGTATTTTATAGAAACCAGCTTTACATCTCAAAGTGTAACGTCAGACATACATCCATACAAGTCCGTTGCAGGTTTGAACAGAACCGAAGGCACTTCCAAAGAAGCCCTTGCAATCCGGGTATTCACATTCCCGATCGGACTCCCCATCACATATGGAGATCTCTGTAGTGGCGCGACTCAGTGCAAAGACATTCGACAGGTAATACTTTCGTTCTCGAAAATACCCGGTCTACACCACCATCTTCAAATGCTATCAATTTTGTCATATCATTATTCGGAATGGGTTATATGACATAAAGTCCTCTTCCGCTTAACCGAATAATGAGCGCAAATTTTAAAAACATATGGATATATTGGGATCTTAGTTAAGTCATAATTTTTTAACATTTGTTCCCCAAAACCTTTCTTTTGAATGGTTTTAAACAAATTTCCACTTTAATCTTTTTAAAACAAAAGGTTCACCCTTTTAAGATCCTCTTTAATTTAAAACAAGGTTCACCAATCTTTCACAAATATTCATTTACAGCTTTCAAAACTATTTCAAATTTGATTCACCCATAACTTGAAAATCTTTTCACCAAAAACTGGAAATCCTTCCTTTATATGAAAGCTATTATCATTTGGAAACAAATTCTTTTATTTCAGGAAATCCGTTTAAATATGGTCAAGTTATAGCCTTTCAAAGTAAAATTATAAAATCAGGGAATTGCTGTATACTCGGCAAGTTCTATTTGAATTAAATTCAAACTCCTAAAACAATTTATTCAACATGCTTCAAAATGGTTTAAAATCCATATATATATATATATATATATATATATATATATATATATATATTGTATAATTTGAATAACCCTTTCAAACCATAGTTTCTAAAATAATTTTCAAAACTTAAACAAGATGTATTATATTCGAACTAAATTTTAGTTTCAAAAATTCCTTTTCAAAAGCTTTTCATATTCAGCTCAATTTCATTTCCAAAACCATTAGGGTTCAAAATTCAACTTTTAAATCATTTTGAATAAAATAACTTAAAATACAAAAACCCTTGACTTTACCAATTTCCCGTGCAATCCATATTTGTATGTGTGGTGTAGTCCAAGGGGTTTTACACATAACAATACAATATCACAACAATCATCAATTCAAGCACAACAATATCGATAAGCGGTATAATACTATAATGCTCATCTTTCATTCTAATTCACAGATAAATATATAAGTTCACCACAGATAAATAAATCACAGTTCATAGCTCAATCCACACAATTCATGTCATAGAATAGCACACACCATATATATCAAACAATTCAAAGCATTCAATGCAATCCAAACATCCATAAGCAAGATCAATTAATCATCTGAT
Source organism: Allium cepa (assembly GCA_030765085.1). Taxonomy (NCBI): domain Eukaryota; kingdom Viridiplantae; phylum Streptophyta; class Magnoliopsida; order Asparagales; family Amaryllidaceae; genus Allium; species Allium cepa. The sequence continues at coordinate 877,290,221 of CM060931.1, read as the reverse complement.
TATAATTAATTTAAACCATATTAATTACTTATGAATAAGTTACGAATCTTGGTTAATGAACATTAATTAATTACAAACCATTTGAATTAACTATCCTTTAATCATTTATTAATTAACCATTAATAATAAATTAACTAACCTATAGTTATTAACTAATCAACCTTAATTAATAAATCAATCAGCCTTTAATTATTAAATAATTAATTTTAATTATTTAATTATTCTTTAATTAATTATCCAAAATTAATTATATTAGTTAATCAACCGTTAATTAATTACCGTTTAGTTAATTATCCTTAATTAATTACAATAAGTGATTATCCCTAATCAATTATATTAATAGATCACAAATTAATTTCATTGAGTAATTATCGTTTAATCCCTTGATTAATCAACTTTAATAATTAATTAATTACTTTTTTATTAAGTAATTATCTTTAAGTAATTAATTACCTTTTATTACTTACACTAACTAATCTTAATTAATTAATTATCCTTTAATGTAATTACACAAAGTAATTATCCTTTCTAACATTAAATAATAATCTTTTATTAATTACATTAATTTCATTAATTAATCATCCTTTAATTACTTACACTAATAATCAGTCTTTAATAATTACATTAAGTAATTATCATTAATAAATTAATAATGATCCTTTAATTAAGATCTTAATTAATCAAGACAAATCCTTATCTTAACTGATTAATTAATTACAACATTTAAATCTCATTAAATAAAATACATTATCATTAAAAAATAATTTAATTTTAAAACCTTTAAGTTGATTAATAATCAGAACATTATTTAAGATAAACCATTTATCTTTTTAAAATCTTATTTAAATGATCCTTGAAAACTAAATTATGATATGAATTAACTTAAAATTCATAAGTTAATTAAAACCATCATCTTTTAATTACTTAAATTTAACATTAAAATGAACTTTAGAATTCATTTTAAAAATTAAGAATTAAAACACTTTAACTTAATTTATTTAAAATAATTATTTTAAAACTTTAACTAATTAACAAAACTAGTATAAAACATTTAACATCAATTAAGAAAGTGTTTAAAAATTTGATTTAAATAAAATTGGAAAAAATGTGTTTTATTTTAAAAAAATCAAAAACTGTTTCAATACCAACCCGAGACCACTTCGGGTTTCCACCCGGGCCAGATTTCAAAATCCCCGAGCAAACCTTTGAGTAATTTTTTCTTTTTCTTTAACTCTTAAAACCCTACTATCATTACAAAAATACCCGAGCCAACAGACCGAACTTCCCGAACACTTACATGAGCCAAATCTTCATCTACCCGTGCCCATTCTCGAGTAATCTTCTTCATCCCCAAACTTTGATCAACCCAGATGCATAAGTGCACATGTGCATGGGTACGATTGTTCCGACCATCTTCGGTCAATGCGGCAACCCCCAACATGTCGTCATCGACCTTGCCAACCAATACAACTTCTTGCTCCGTCGAACTTGCAAGGAAAACGAAATCGAGCAACTTGATCACCATTTGGAACTAACTCAGTAACCAAAAACTACCTCGTGCCAGCGATCATGACCACCAGAGGTCATGCGCTCATGTCCAAAGCTCCACCGTGGAAACACGCTCCTATTCCCCTTTGTCCCATCCAACCAGATGCGACATTGATGACGATCAAGCCTCGAATTCAACAGCCACCCAAACCGGTCTTTAAACCCTAAATCATCATCGATCAACAACCTCGACATCTATAAATGCTCAGAGCATTTTTCCTGAGTTCCCCCGACCTCCAACTTCCTCTAGTGACGATCCCGACAAACAGCTATACACCGATCGCCAGAAATTTAACGAAAACCAAAATCTATTCAACTCGAAATATCTCGACCATCCCAAACTTAATAAGCATAATTTTATCATCAAAAATCCTTGTTTTCTAGCACGAATCAGAATATATAGACAAAACTTGGAATTACGATACTTGAATTTCCTGATTTAAATAATTTATTACTATAATTTTCCAATTTTAAAATATTTAATCAATAATTATACTTGAAAACATTTTTAAAATTAATATTACATCATTATAAACAACTTCCCTTTGAACATCATAACCTATACTGGATTGTATGAAGTGGATTTGATTTTTGAATTGATTTTTTTGACTATGGGTCAAGACAGAGACATGTATGTCCAAACACAGGCATGCACATACGTATATACATATTTATATGTATATGCAACTGTTAACGCTTAAAATCGAACGCTAACACCCCGATGTATATAGAGATTGAATGAAAGCACCACCCATGAACACGGGAACTAAAAACAAGTAGAAAAGTCATAGAGAAAACAGAAAAGACAACAGTTTTTATAGTGGTTCGACTTCAGGTAAGCCTACGTCCACTTTAATTCTTTTTTATTGCTGGATCAAATACAATTCTATATCAATCTTCAATTACATCACTTGGAAAGACAAGTAGCTAAAACTTCGATACGAGAAAATCCCTTGAATCCATGTCCAATAAGTTGAATCTCGAGTTGATGTTGATTGAAGCGTCCTAAGTGTTGCAATTTTTGATGTAGTAGCTCGGCAGAATGTAGTTGCTTCCCAGAAGAATCATTCCAAAAAAGGTCCCCCTAAGTGTTGGAGTTCGAGGGGTATTTATAGGAATTTTCGGTGTCAAGTTGTAAGTAGTGGCCGACCTAAAATAGGTCGTAGGTCGTCACTGACTCAGGATAGATCATAGGTCGCCCTCTTTTTCCCATGCATGGCTTACGACTTAAACGGGAAGTATATGCTCTTCGAGATTCAAATCACAAGTCCCAAGTCGCCGCCGAGTTAACAGGCTGCGTGCTAAGTAGCTGCACCGGATTCTCCTTCGTTGCCTGGATCGAGAACGACCTAACATAGGCCATAAGTCGGTGACGACTCAAGTGTAGACCGTGAACCTGTTCCGAGCAGTTAGGTCGTCAACCTTCTTAGGTATTTAGATCGGTATCCTACTTAGATAGGTATCACTCTTAAACCTTAGGTCGGCATCCCTCTTAAGTATGCTGAGTCGGCATCCCTGTTAAGCCTTAAGTCGTAATTGTTAAGCCTTAAGTCGGTAACTGTTGAGCCTTAAGTCGGTAACTGTTAAGCCTTAAGTCGGTAACTATTTTGCCTTAAGTCGGTAACTGTTTTAGGTCGCCGAGTCATGGCCGAGGTGGAGTTAACATTTGCCCCTCGAAGTATACGCCTAATGGTTAGGTCGTGTGCTTCGATATCCTTTAACCCGTCTCCCTTTAGGTCGGTAGGTCGTACGCGACCTAACAGTTAGATCGTATGTGCCGCTTCAGGTCCCCCCACTGCAAGGTATAAGTCACACATCTTCTTCTTCCTTTTCATTACTTACTCTCTTGCTTGATTCTGCCATTAAAAATTTTCCCGAGCTCCAAAAGGCGATTTCATTCCAATCAATCACTGATAATCTTTGCTACTCATTGCGTAAGTGAACCTGCTCTTTTCTTGATCCCTTACTGTCATTGATTCACGAATTCCATTCAAACCTAACCCACCTCCTTGCGCACTGCTTCATTGCGAATCTCATTACACCAGTAGTTTATGAACCCGAGTTAGCTTGGTTTTGGCTTTAAATGATTGATGAGATGATGTCGATGGGTTACTGCTCCAGGCTCACTGATTTCTGATTTGCGTTAGGGTGGCAAAGCATTGGTTTTTTGATGATTTCAAACTGTTTTATTGGATGATCCGATATCATGAATGAAATGAAGGCCGTCGTTGATGGAGCGACTATCGGGTTAACGGGTTGAGTGGAGTGAGATATTGGTTTGGACGCGACCCAGTGATTTTGGGTGACCTAACTTTTGGCCGATCTAATTTGATGCGACCTAAACCTTAAGTCGTGGCCGAACTAGCACTCGGGGAAATTTTGCCGACCTAATCCTTAAATCGTGGCCGAACTAGCACTTGGGGAATCTTGCCGACCTAATCCTTAAATTGTGGCCGAACTAGCACTTGGGGAATCTTGCACCACTTTTTGAACCGGAGCTTTTCTCCTTACTACACCTCACGACCTAAAGAATAACCGATTTAAGGAATCAGAAACTTAATCTTAACTCGCGAGAGATTCCTTGGGTCGCAGCCGAGTTAACACTTGGATGCCTAACTCGAATTCTCACTTAAAAGCATGATTCCAATTTGAATACTAAACTTGATCTGCTGGACTGAATTGCTTAAATCCTGGATTGTTTTAACTTTTTTGCCTTATTTCGCAGACCACATTAACTTATAGGCTAACAACCTGCTGAAAACAACAATCATAGAAAACCAGGGCGAATATACTGCCATTGACTGCCCACATCAAATGACAGATTAGTCGACATAGAGTAATCAACTTAAATACACTGTATGAAATGCTGTGAACCAATCAACTAAAGTGAAGTATCATTGCAAAGCATCGCTATCTTGAACTGATTTGTTTGCATCAACATTACACATGCATATTAAAACAACGAACCCTTGAGTTTATAACTGAAAAATACTTGCTAGTTTTTATTCCAGTTATATTTGCTTATTGCTTGATTGATTTTGCACAACACTCCACACATTTTAGGAAACCTGCACCTTCATGTTTGAATATCCAGTTATTTGTGTGGAATGACTTCCCTCCAAGAAGAAGAAGCGGTAGCTCAAGCGGGAGAGACCTTTCAAACAGCTGTTCCCATAGAGAATCCTCGAGAGAGAACTTCGACTATCCTAACTACGAGAGCGTTTATTCAGCTACGTACTCAATTTGGTTTTGCTGAAAATGATTCTCTACTTCTAAGGCAAATGATACTACCGACAGTCCTCCCCCTGGTTTTGTCGCAGTCAATCGTCAAATGTGCCTAAGCGGGGCGATTCCTCCCTTTAACGACTTCCTTCGAACCCTTCTCCTTCGGTTGACAATCTCTCCGTTCCAACTTCATCCTAATGGCTACGCCATCTTGATGGGGATGTGTGTTTTGTTTAGGAGAACTCTTGATCGCTTGCCAAGTTTTGAAGAAATTCGCTACTTATGCTCGTTTGCAAAGAGTAAAGACCATCCTTCCCTCATTATTGTTTCTGATCTTACCGAAAGTGTTCATGGATTTTTGAACCGGTTTTTCTTTGCTCGCTGCCCCCCAGGGTTTTATGCCATTTGGAGAGTAGGAAGTAAGATTACCTGTTTCTATTTTCTCCATTTTCAAACTTTTTCGAGATCCGAATTACCAATTGCTAATTTCATTCTTTGCTCTTTTCAGCACTTCCTCTCCCCTCTAGAGATCCAAGCCATAAACAAATTTTTGAGAGATTAAGTGTTGTGACTGCTAAAGAGAGAAGTATAAAGTTTTTGTTGAGGGATGAATTTTTGCATCAGTATAGACTTTTACACGCTTCTCGCTCGACACACCCCCATGAGGTTCCAGACTCCCCGTCTAAAGCATTAGATGCCCCAGTTTCCACTGACAAACCCATACCAAAAGAACCTGCCTCCGATGCTTCTCTGGTGAAGTGCTCTACTACTGTCGATGTTGCGGGGCCATCCAGCAAATTGGCGCTTGCCCCAGTCATTGAAGAGGAAGAATCTCTTCGTTGCTCTGAAGATGCGGCTGGTCTGGAAGCCGAAAAAGATACTCCCGTCGAACTTGGCGGTGACGATACTTTCGAGGGGCTAAATGACCTGATGATAACTTCACAAGAACTATTTAAAGATGATGTCCCTAAAGCTTCTTCTCCTGCTGTCGAGGCGACATCAACTTTTCAACAAATTTTGACGCCTACCACTTAAGTCACTACCACCACTGTGTCGAAGAGCTGTTTGTAGCCTGAAGCGTGTAGTTTGCACACCACACACACATAGGACTTTTTGGCGCTTCCATGCACCTAATTCTTTGTACTTTGAAGATTCTAAAGTCACGCTTCTTTTCTCTGAACACTTTTAAGACTTGTCTTTTTTTTTAAATTTCAGATTCTTCGATGGGACGCAGCGGCTCTTACTATGACGACTTTCAGCGCTACGGGAGGCGTAGTCAATATGACTATAGGCGCTACCTTCCCGTTCACAAAGAAACAGATGAAGAGAGAGCCGCTCGAAAGGCTCAGGAGAGGAGGGCTCAAGAATAGCGTTATGAGAGAAGAGAAAGGAAGGAGCACCATGATTCTTCCCAGAGAGGTGACGACTCTCACTAAAGAAAGTCGCACGATGATCGGGGAAAAAGCCATATAGTTGAGGACCCAAGCAAGTGTGCCCGACACGGTGAGAAGCATGCATGTACAACTCCTAAAAAGGCCACTGCCCCTGCCTCACTTGACATCCCTTCCGGCTCTCCTGCTCTCGGGAAGACAGACATTCAGACAATAGTTAACAGGCCTAAATTTCAAATTGGACCAGGCCCATCCACTCTGCAAAGACGATTTCCACAATGGTGCTTGAAGGGGGTTCGCTTCGATCTCGACTTAGTTCCAATTGACAAGCCTGCCATGCTGCGAAATCTCGATGCAGTCAGACTTGATATTGAAAGAAGGTCGGGCTGGCAAAAGCTTGTTGACGAGCTTCAAAGGGTAAACCGTGTGAATCTCTAGGCCATGCTTACTATGAAAAATGACAAAGCTGAATGGCAGAAGGTTCTTGAGCAGCATGATACCGAGATGAGGAACATCACCACTTATAATGAAGAGCTTGAAGCGAAAGTCGAAAAGCTCAAAGAAGAGCTTGCCACTTCTTCTACTTCCGACACTAAAAAAGAAGAAGTACTTCAAAAGAAAGTTCGCGATGCTCACGCTGCTCAGCGACATGCCGAGGTGCAACTTGAGGCTGAGCAGAAAACAACGGGAAGGTATCGTGCTGACGTTGCAGAGTTAAGGGAGAAGGTCAACTCCCAGGATTTGGAGATTATGAGGTCAAAAGCCCAATTATTAAAGATCGAGAAGGAGCGCGATGAAGCTATCGTTGGAAGGCAGGCTGTCGAACAGTCGCATGAGGCGACTAAAGCCAATATCAGCTCCACTTTATTTGACTTCTACGTACATAGCGTTATGGGGCGCGGGAGCCTTTCATTCTTAGGACCAAAGTATGAGATTACCCTGGCTGAAGTTTGGGAGTCAATTCTTGACATGCTTGGAGGTACAGGCGCCGGCTATGCTGAAGCATCTCTTGCAGAACACTTTCTATATGATTACGCCAGAGCTGCCCTAGCCCGAGGAAACGAACAGCTTGCCAAAGCACGAGCTGAGGTAGGGGAGCAGCACTTTGCGAAAGAAGCACCATTAATTGCCCTCGTCCCTCCTTCGGCTTCGGCCGATGTTGACATCACAGGCTCTGGTTCTCATTCTCCATCCCCTGTTAAAGTTACAACTGAGATCACAAGCACGCAGGGTGGAGATGAAGGCGAAGAGAGCGCCGAAGTACAGGCTTATGAGGTTGACATTAGGAAGCCAACTTCTCCAGGAACTTCTACCGTTAATCTTGCTCAAGTGGACTGTTTGTTTGCTTCTCATGAGTTTGACGAACTTTTTGATTATTTCTTAAATCTCAATGAGCCGCTATCTCCTTTCTTCATGGGAGATACTAATATTTTTGACTTTTATTCTTCTGTAGCAAAAACGCCAAGTGCCACACAGACCTCCTCCTCCAGCTGTCCCTCCTCCATTCCCTCAAATCACTCCTATCTCCCAGCCGGGATCATAAGAATAATTGATAGGAGCCCTTCAAGGGTTGGATGATCCCATCGCTTCGCATGAGCAGAAGGACGAAGGACCTGAAGGAGGCGACAAATCCTCGGAGCATACTATTTCTGATGACGTAAAACTGTCTGCTCTTGTTACCCCGGGAAGTGAGTCTTCTTCAAGGAGGAGGAGGAAGCGTGCCACTTCCAAGAAATGGAAAAACAATCTTGTTTCTGAAGAGGAATCGAAGGTTGATTCGACAGTGACCCTCTCTCCTTCTTCCCCAACTCTCCCAGGCCGTCCTGAAAAACTGCCTATTAGGTCAGGTGAAGGCTCTAAAGGCGGTGGCAAGAAGAAGTAAGGGGCCCTACTTCGATTTATTTTTACTTTTTGCTTTTTGCATGTACTGGCCGGAGATTGTGTGGGTGCCGGCCTCCGCTTTTCTTTTTCTTTTTATTTTGAAACCTGTACCTGTACAAAATTTTGACAGTATTGAATAAAATGATTCTTTTTGTTTGTACAAACTTCTGTCTGTATTTGAGAATGCATTTACTATTCGTTTTTGTACAAGTTTCTTTGTACGATATTGCAATGAGCTTGTGGTATGTTGTTCGAGCACAATTCTTACCAATGTGGCTATACCATGCTGCCCCTATACCATAAGCTCGTTGCAATATTTTCGACTTTGAAGGGACTTATACTCTGATTTTCTGGAGAATAATTATTCCATACTTGGAGTAATATTATTCTTGCTCGAAATAGAGTACAACTCGCTCCATATGAGTTTCTACGCTTCAACCTTTGAAGATATCACTTTTTCTCTTGTACATACACACGTTTTTACAAAGTGAATTCTCCTATGTGGTAAAGCGGGCCTCTGAAGGGCACTTTAACTTATTTTTGAGGAAGAGTATTTTCAAGAATAGATGAACCAGTCTTCGTTTGAAAGCTAAAGTGTGCCTTTGAAGAGGGCTTCTCTTTTTTTTTTATATTGCGCCTCGGTTGAGGGCTTTTGATCTTTGTTTTGCATTTCTGATGAAATGCTTCTTTGAAAAGTTGTACCTCTGAGGAGGGCTTTTTCACGTTTCAACACTTGGAAGTTTTATTTCAATCTCGGTGAAACGTGTGCCTCCGAAGAGTTGTGCCGCTGAGGAGGGCTTTTCACGTTTCAACACTTGTAAGTTTTATTTCGATCTCGGTGAAACGTGTGCCTCCGAAGAGGTCTTTCTGTTTGATTGTGCCCCGGAGAGGGGTCTTTTTGTTCGATTGTGCCTCTGGGAAGAGGTCTTTTTGTTTCTGCCCCATGGGAGAGGCTTTTATTTTTTCCCTGTTCGCTGGGAAGCGGGCCTCCGAAGAGGGTTTTTCACATTTCGACTCACGGGAGTGTATCACCGATCACAGTGAAATGTGTGCCTCTGAGTAGGGCTTTTGCCTGGAAGTTTGGAGTTTCTTTCTCTCAGTTGGACGGATTCACGGGAGTGTATCACCGATCAGTCCGCAACTTTATGCCGAGAAAGAACTCTCTTTTTCTGGTTAGGCCCACTCGAGGTCTTTTAGCATTTCAACTGTGGTGAAATGGGCCTCCGAAGAGGGCTTTTCACGTTTCAACACTTGGAAGTTTTATTTCAATCTCGGTGAAACGTGCGCCTCTGAGTAGGGCTTTTGCCTGGAAGTTTGGAGTTTTTTTCTCTCAGTTGGACGGATTCACGGGAGTGTATCACCGATCAGTCCGCAACTTTATGTCGAGAAAGAACTCTCTTTTTCTGGCGATGCCCGCTCGAGGTCTTTATCCTCCGAAGAGTTGTGCCTCTGAAGAGGGCTTGTGCCTCCGAAGAGGTTTTTTTGCTGTTTGATGCTCGCTCGCCCATGTCTCTTTGCCATCTATTCAAGTCGACGATCCCCGTTATCTTTTGCAAGTGTCATCCCTTTTTAGTTGCCAATAATTTTCCTTATCCAAAGAAATATACTTCATAGTTAAGCGAGTTGGTGGTGGTAGACATAGGCTATTTAACTGGATGCTCGTTTGTACAAATATCCGCGGTTAGTTAGAAATGGTCCACTTCCATCCACATCGCTAACTTTTGTTCGAAGCACTTCTTTTGTAGGATTTGAGTATGGAAATTTTGAATGGTTTAGCGTTTGCTTGCTGGGTGATGTCGGAGATCGCTTTGAGCGATGGGTAAGCTTTGTTTTTATGGCCTGCATTATTAAATCGACATTTTAGTAACACAATTAACGTATTTTATATGTCGAAATAAAACAAAGCAGTTTATAGTAGTAGAGAACACAAGATTTATAGTGGTTCGGCCAAAAGCTGGGCCTACATCCACTTTATAGCTTTTCATTATTCACTTGCTTTAGAATTGCTTTCAATACAAGAATCATATATTCATAATTCTTTTACAACATTTCAGCAAAGCTTTTAAGTAAAATATGGACGCAAATGATTGCTGTTCCAAGCTCTTGGGATTGGTTCTCCTTCGACAGTCGTGAGTTTGAACGTGCCATCATGACGTTTCGTGCCTATAACATACGGCCCCTCCCAGTTTGGCCCAAACACACCTATGGCTGTTATAATTCTCTTCAGGACTAGGTCCCCAACTTCAAAGTTGCGCTGACGAACTTTGGAATTGAAGTGCCTGACTATTCTTTGCTGATGAGCTGCAATTCTAAGCATAGCCTCTTCTCTTCTTTCATCGAGGTCAAGTGCTTCCAATTGCAATTTTTCATTCTCATCTTGGTCAAAATGGATCCTTCTGTGTGAGGGGGTTTCAGTTTCCACAGGAATCATCGCTTCTGATCCATATGCCAATGAAAATGGAGTATGCCCAGTCGCAGTTTTGTGGGTGGTTCTGTATGCCCATAGTGCAAGTGGTAACTTATCGACCCAACCACCTTTTGCTTTTTCCAGCTGCTTTTTGATGGTTGATTTGATGATTTTGTTTACTGCTTCCACTTGCCCATTTTCCTGCGGATGAGCCACTGCTGAGAAGCTTTTTCGGATCTTGAATCGTTTGCAGAAATCTTGGAACTCCTAACTTTCAAACAGGGTACCATTGTATGTGATTATCTTCTGAGGCACACCATATCTGCAAATGATATTTTTAGTCACAAAACTTATCATTTTCTTAGAGGTAATAGTGGCCAATGGTTTGGCTTCAGCCCATTTGGTGAAATAATCAACAGCAACGATAGCATATTTAATTCCCGATTTGGCAGTCGGCAAAGGCCCAATGAGATCTATTCCCCAGATGGAAAACGACCATGGACTGACCATTTGTGTTAGCTCAGTGGAAGGTGCTCTAGGAATTTTAGCGAATATCTGGCATTTATCACACTTTCGGGAATGGTCAGCAGCATCCTGATTTATTTCTATCCAAAAGTATCCATAACGGAGGATTTTCTTTGCTAAAGTTTGACCACCTGTATGATCCCCACATCCCCCTTCGTGTACTTCAGTCAGAATTGTCTTAGCTTCTTCCTTTGTCACGCATCGGAGTAATGGCATTGAAAATCCTCGTCTGTACAAACGACCATCTTGAACTATATATCTGGAAGCCTTCCTCATCAGCTTTTGTCGTTCTTTTGAACTTTCCGGCAAAGAACCATTGAGTAAATATTCAAGTATCGGAGTCATCCATGATTCTTGCTCTTGGGATACATTCATAATCCAATCAACATCCATTTCATCTGTTCTTGGAGCTGACAGGACTTCGACGGGAACTAATCCCAATAGTTTAGCTTCACCAGTACTTGAATACTTTGCGAGAGAATCCGCCTTCATGTTCTCTTCGCGAGGTATATGGTTTATTGAATAACGGTCAAAATTTTGAAGAAGCTCCCAGGCTTTTGATAAATAGGCGGGTAGATTCTCTCCTTTAGCTTGAAATTCCTTCTTAACTTGGCAGACAATAAGCTGAGAATCACTGAAGATCTGCAATGCTTTGATGTTTAGTTCTTTAGTGATCCTTAAACCAGCGATGAGGGCTTCATATTCTGCTTCATTATTTGTCGAAGGAAATTCTAGTCTCAGTGCATAACATAACGATCGCCCTTATGAGGTTTCAAGGACAACCCCTGCTCCGAAACAGTAATCATTTCTTGCGCCATCGACATACAATTTCCATTGGATTGGGACGTTATCAGTGACTTCTTCCTCACTATCACCTTTATCCGTACATTCTGCGATGAAATCTTCTAAAGCTTGTCCATTGATTGCTTTCCGGGGATGATAAGTGATGTCATATTGGCTGAGTTCAATATTCCATTTCAAAAGACGGCCCGAAGTCTCAGGATGGAATAGGACTTGCTTTAGAGGTTGTTCAGTGAGGACTTTGATGGGATGAGCTTGGAAATATGGCCTCAATTTTCTTGATGCGACCAACAAACAATAGGCGAGCTTTTCCAACCTTGAATAGTTCATCTCTACCCCAGTCAATCTTTTGCTGATATAATAGACTGGGCGTTGAATCCTTATGTCTTCCCGTACCAACACTGCACTGAGAGCATGAGATGAAATTGCCAAATATATGAAGAGATTTTCACTATTGTCAGGCTTCGAAAGTATCGGAGGCACTTCCATATGACGAACCAACTCATCGAATTCCTTCTGACATTCAGGAGTCCACTCAAAGTTTTTTCTTCCTTTCTTCAGAGCATCAAAGAATGGAATGCATTTGTCAGTGGCTTTCGAAATGAACCGACTCAAGGCAGCAACCTTTCCATTGAGACTTTGCAATTCCTTCTTCGTTCTAGGAGCCTTGACCTCTCTTAGGGCAGTGATCTGAGCTGGATTAACTTCAATGCCCCTAGCGCTCACAATGAAACCCAAAAACTTTCCGGACTCCACTCCAAATGAACATTTCAAGGGATTAAGCTTCATTTTGTACTTTCGGAGTACTGCGAACATCTCTGCCAAGTGATCCATGTGGTCCACTGCTTTCTTAGACTTCACTAGCATATCATCAACATAAACTTCCATTGTCTTGCCAATCTGTGGTTTAAACATGGCATTAACAAGCCTTTGGTAAGTTGCCCCTACATTCTTTAGTCCGAAAGGCATGACCTTGTAGCAGTAGAGTCCAACATCGGTGATGAAGCTTGTATCATCTTGATCTGGCTCATGCATCATAATCTGGTTATATCCGGAGTATGCATCCATAAAAGATAACAATTCATGCCCTGCCGTCCCATCCACCAACTGATCAATCCTGGGCAGCCGGAAACAGTCTTTGGGGCAGGCTTTATTCAGATCTGAAAAGTCAATGCATACTCTCCACTTTCCGTTAGCTTTTTTAACCAGCACTGGATTTGATACCCAATTTGGATAAGTAGATTCTCTGATGAAACCGTTCTCCATGAGCCGATCCACTTCTTCTTTTAACGCTGCCGTCCTCTCATGACCCTGAGTTCTTCTTTTCTGTTTCACGGGTGTAAACTTTGGATCAATGTTCAGAGTGTGTACCGCAATCTCTGGGGATATTCCACACATGTCAGCATGAGTCCAGGCGAATACATCCAAATTTGCCTTTAAAAATGAAATCAGAACATTCTGAACTGTTGTGTTGAGTTGTGAGCCCACATTCAGCACTTTGTTCGAGTCCTTTGGGTCAACGGATACCGGCACTGTTACCTCTACCGGTACTACCCTATTCTCCCCTACACTAGCTTTCCTTGGATCCATCTCTCTTCGTGCGGTGCAGGGTCCACCCTGTAATTGCTACAAGGTTAGTTCTTTGGTGTGGACTGGAGCCGCCACACCTTTTCCCATATCTCTTTTCCTTGATTCACGCAGCTCTGTAAGATAACATTCTCGCCCCGCATCTTGGTCTCCTTTAATCATGCCAACTCCATTATCCGTGGGGAATTTTATAGTCAGACACCACGGAGCAAGAACAGCTTTGAATGCAGCAAGAGTTGGTCGGCCTAAAAAGGCATTGTAGGCAGAGAATTCTTCAACAATTATAAAGGTTTGCTTTCGAGCCGCCTTCCTCAGTCCTTTTCCGAGTTCTACAAACAAATCTATGGTCCCAATCGGCTGTTTGGCTTCTCCAGCAAACCCAGCAATCTTAAGTGATGAGGCTTGAACGTTAGCCATTGGAATTTTCATTTGATCAAAGGTCTTCTTGAAGAGAATGTTGCATGAAGCTCCACAATCAACTAGAACTCTTCTCACAGTAGCCGGCCCAATACCAGCGGATATGACCATAGGATCTATGGTAGGAGCCTCGATACCCAAAGAATCTATGGCACTGAATACAATATCATCTGTGGAAGTCTTTTGTTGCTTTAAAGGCGCATCATTTTCTAAAACAAAAACATTCTCTTCAGCTGGTACATGCCTCAAGGCCCGGGCATACCTTCCATCTCGCCCCAGCTTTTGCCTACTGGGTGAGGCCCTCCAGTTATTATATTGATGACAGGTCTTTCCGATTCATGCTCTACGGCCTTCTCACTTGAGCCAGGACGGTGAGTGGGAACTTGTTGTCCTTGAGTTGACGAAGCTGGGGCATTTCTATTCCTTTTCACATACTGTTGAAGCTTGTTCTCTTTCAAAAGTTGTTCAATTACTTCTTTCAACTGACGACATTCGTTGGTGTCATGGCCGGGCTGGTTGTGGAACCGGCAGAACCTTCCACTCTTCTCCATCTTATTCCCAACTCTCATTTTAGGTGGTGTCGGATAACTAACATCATCCTTGGTCGCAAAGAAGCTGTTCTCAGGGGTATCGGTCAAGGGTGTAAAATAGAAAGGACGGCCTTTCTTAGCATCTCCCTGTTTCTTTCCACCATCATTTCCCCTTTTCTGAGTGTTAGGTTCTTTCTTGTTCGAAGCAGCACCATTGTTCCCGGCTTCCACTGATACCACCTTAGCCGGTGTTTGGAGGCTCTCCAAGCGCATGAATTCATCCGCTTTCTTGTAGAATTTGTCAAGTGAGTTTGGTTCTTTCATTTTCAACCATTTGCCAAATTCACTCGATTTTTTTCAATCGCCCTCATCAAGTATGTTAGGACCATGCGTGGCTCAGCATTATCTACCTCAGCCAATGCTATGTTAAAACGATTTAAAAATGATCTGATGGATTCTCCCGGATTTTGCTCTAGACTTGACAGCGACATTATATCCTTTGCTTTAGAAGCATACAATTGAAATTGCTCCTTGAATTTCTTGGTCAAATAGGAGAATTGATCAATGGACCTGACTGGCAGCTTTGTAAACCACAATAGAGCCACACCTTCAAGATATACCGGGAAATATCGACATTTGATTTCATCAGACGCTCTGGCACCCGTCATATGCCAGTCTTATTTATACAGAAACTCGTTAGGATCACTCGTCCCCTTGTAAGCTGGAATAGTAGGGGGAACGAATTTCCTTGGGAACTCTGCCTTTAAGATCTTTTCAGTAAATGGAGTTTTGCTTGGAGCAAAACCCCACTCTTTCTCATCTTCATCTCTTCTCATATTTTCCTTCATGATTTGACGAACCATACCCGAAAAATACTCTTCATCATTTAGAGGCTCTGGAGGTCAAACATCAGCCACTCTCTCTGAATTCTGTCTTGACAATCATTCACGGAGGGTCGGCTACGGCCCTGATCCTCCAGCTTGAGGAGGTGTCCTTTCCACAGGGTCTATGGCTCTTTGAGAAATGTTCCCTTCAACATCCTGAACTCCCACAGTAAGGTTTCCATCATTATTACCCGGTTGACGGTTTGCCCCAAATAGATCATTCAACTTACTTAAGATCAGGGCATTCTGGGCATTCTGGGCTTCCAACTGCGCATTCTGAGCATTCAATTGTTGATTCAACCCCAAAACTACGGCGTCCAATTCTGCTCGCGTAACTCCAATAGTTGGAGCTGCTTGACTTGAAGGAGGAGAGGTAGCAGTATTCTCTTGAACATTGTCGGATCTTACAGAACTTCGTTTTCTCCCAGGAGCCATTATTTCCAATAAACTTCTGGTTTTAAAAGAAATCCTTTCAACAGACCTTTGCGGAGCAATGGTGGAAGTATCCTGAGTTGGGTTCTCAGCGAAAGCACCAAAAATGTTAACGCTTAAAACCGAACGCTAACACCCCGGTGTATATAGAGATTGAATGAAAGCACCACCCGTGAACACGGGAACTAAAAACAAGTAGAAAATTCACAGAGAAAACAGAAAAGACAATAGTTTTTACAGTGGTTCGGCTTCAGGTAAGCCTACGTCCACTTTAATTGTTTTTTATTGCTGGATCCAATACAATTCTATAACAATCTTCAATTACATCACTTGGAAAGACAAGTAGCTAAAACTTCGGTACGAGAAAATCCCTTGAATCCTTGTCCAATAAGTTGAATCTCGAGTTGAAGTTGATTGAAGCGTCCTAAGTGTTGCAATTTTTGATGAAGTAGCTCGGCAGAATGTAGTTGCTTCTCGAAAGAATCATTACAAAAAAGGTCCTCCTAAGTGTTGGAGTTCGAAGGGTATTTATACGAATTTTCGGTGTCAAGTTGTAAGTAGTGGCCGGCCTGAAATAGGTCGTAGGTCGTCACCGACACAGGATAAATCATAGGTCGCCCTCTTTTTCCCATGCATGGCTTACGGCTTAAACGGGAAGTGTATGCTCTTCCGGATTCAAATCACAAGTCCGAAGTCGCCGTCGAGTTAACAGGCTGCGTGCTAAGTAGCTGCACCGGATTCTCCTTCGTTGCCTGGATCGGGAACGACCTAATATAGGCCATAAGTCGGTCACGACTCAAGTGTAGACCGTGAACCTATTCCGAGCAGTTAGGTCATCAACCTTCTTAGGCATTTAGATCGGTATCCTCCTTAGATAAGTATCAATCTTAAACCTTAGGTCGGCATCCCTCTTAAGTCTGCTGAGTCGGCATCCCTGTTAAGCCTTAAATCGGTAACTGTTAAGCCTTAAGTCGGTAACTGTTAAGCATTAAGTCGGTAACTGTTTTGCCTTAAGTCGGTAACTGTTTTAGGTTGCTGAGTCATGGCCGAGGTGGAGTTAACAGCAAAACAATTTCATCACATCACTTCACATACATCAAGTTTATAAATAAATTTAAGCATCAATGGGTTAGTTTGCTCACCTGATTGTGTTTGAACAGAAAAAACAGGATTTTTAAAAAACTGGGAAATGATTTGAGGCTTGCTTTGTTTTTGATCCTAGAAACTGAAATTTGATCTAGATGAACTTGCATGCTACAGGGTTTTAAGATGCTACAGGGTGAATGAATTTAAACTGGAACTTGATTGCTTGATGTTTTGATCTACTTGAGTAGATCTTTATACTTGCTTTGCTATCTGAGTTGAACCCTTGGTTAAAATTTTATATAGGCTTTTGAAATTGTTGTACTTAAATCTGAAACTTGAATTTGATCTTCAATTTGCCGTTAGATTTAGCTTTAGATGAGGTTGTAGTTTGATTGCTTCAGGTTTTCAATTTTTTGAAGATTGTTTTGATTTTTCTGTTTTTTGGTTTTGATTTCGTAAGTTTTGTTTCAGGTTTGTTTTTAAATCATGAAAGAAAATGAAAGTAAAAGTATGGATGTGTATATATATAACTTGCTTCCCTTTTATCTATTAGTTTCAAAATAAAAAGAAATCAAACCAAACATGCCAGTTGTTAATATACATGTTATAATTACTTACAAATGTTTTAATGTCTTTTAAAACGCTTACACTTGTCTATTTTCTTGTTAAAATATTTACACATATTTTTAAATGTATGTTATTTTATGTTTTAGATATGTTTATAAATTTTTGTATTACATTTTCAATTAGTCTTATATATATGTACTATATTTTTATTAATACATTTTCTATTTATTAACATTTGAATAACTTTTAAAGAAAATGATTTTAAAATCTAGTTATACCTTAATGAAAAACACGTGTAGATTATATATACATGCTTTTAAAATATAGAATTTTAACTTTTAAATATCTTTTGAAATTTATTATATTAAATTAAAAATATAACTTCTAAATCACAATGGATATACATATATGTATATATTATAAATTAGAAACCAAATTTAAATTAACTTTTAAAATATAAAGTATTCAAATTCAATTATTTTTAAGATATTTTTTTTTGAATTTCAAATCCAAATTCTATATACAATCTATTTATATACATATATATAAATAAACAAACACAATCTTATTAAATTTGGAAAAATTCAAATTAATTCACCAACTAATCTCAAAATTTTAAATTAATTACTAAATTTAATTTGACTCAAAACCAGGATCGTTACAGAATCCCCCCTTAAGAAAATTCCATCCTCGAAATTTGTGAGATAGGGAGACAACAAAGAACAGATGAACATATCAAAGATAGAGAAACAGATTACCAGATCAATTTGAAATATTTATTCTATCATCAATAAATACGATAACAACTTTTTCAACACTTTACAAAATACTTGGGTTATCGGTCTACGAAATATGCAAGGGCATTAGTTAGTTCGAAGGGCAACTAACCATTAGTAGAGCATATCTGGATCCCAAAGAATAGGCAAGTGGATACAGCCCAATTTAGCTTCATAATTTGTTAATCAATTTACTCAAATAAATTTCAAATTTATTGAAGGTAAAAATGATAGGAATTGATGGGAAGAATATGAAATTGGAACATATAAACAATGATTCGCAGGGTCATCACCACACCAAAGCTTCTTCTTGTAGCTGGCAGGATGTTGCCAAAGAATTGAAATTGGATGACGATCAAAAGAGATTGATAGAAAATAATTGTTTCCTTGCTGTTGCATGGTATCGACCATTTGTAATGGTACTCCCCTGTCCCCTATCCCGTCGTCTTCTTGCACTCATACTCACAATCAGTGGATAGTAAGAGAATTTACTAAGGCATACAGACAAGATATCTTAGGGACACTCCTTCTAGGGCATTTATATCCCTATCTCTAGTTAGTTATCTAATGTGTTATACTTCAAAGTTAAAGTTCTTACTCAACCTTTAGCTCTGATACTACTGTGACGACCCTGACTCGACCTTCGAAAATCGACACCCAAATACATCACCCATATTCCAATGCCATAGATTCAAACGTTGAGTCTGGTTCGTCGGAGTTTATAACAACATTAGATGATACAACAGAGCGGAAACATAATGAATAATTTTATTGATATACAACATTTGATACAACAATGACACAAATGAAATGATCAATATTTTCAAAGATAGATACAACAGCGGAAAGATAACACAGCGGAAGACACCAGCAACAGCAGCGGAAAGATAGCACCAAATGTTCTTCCAAAAGAGAATCCAATATATGAATCTTCATTGCCAAATCTCAAAACACTTCAAGCTCGAACCACCATCATGCTGAACTTGTAGCACAATGCGATCCCAAACCATCAACTGAAGGCTATCGAATCTACATCTACCATCTGACTATCTGAAAACCTGACTCTAGGCTGCTCGTGTGGAAAATTGTGGGCACCCAAGTTTAGAAAGGGAACAATAAACTCCAGGTCAGTCATGGGACTGGTGTGAGCAAAAAAATAACAATTTATATTTGAACAAAAGAAAATAAAAAAGAGATTCACAATGCTTTGTGGAAAATGAAACTACTATAAGGCCTCCCGCCACACACACAATGCAAGCGCACACTTGAAGGCGATTTCTCCTTATGATAGTCAAACATGCTTGATACGCGAAAATCCTTTTGATATTATTATTAGTGCATAGTGTAAAAAACATTTCAAAAGTATAATATTAATCTTAGCCAGCATACCACCATTATGGTATACCTACCATGTTCAATAGCAGGTTACCACCACATTCCATGGCAGGTTATACAACTAAAACCGTACAGGTCTCGTATTGCTTTGTTTGGATTTCCAACAATGGTCAAGCTAAGGAACTTCCTTCACCGAATGGGTACGCCCGTGGAGGGACGCCCCGAGAACTTAACCAGCTCTCTGCCAACACAAGGTCGGGTTACCTCTGTAACTAGGTAACTACTGACATGAGTATGACATCCCTCGGTCGTCACCGACCTTTATCCGATGATCCTCAACACCAACAAATTCCAACAACCACATAAGTTAATTATATGGGCTTCATACCATGATATCACTTTTTTATCCAGAAGGAAATTGTCATACCTAAAGGGTGTGACCCTCATAACCTTGCATCATCTTTTCGGTTTCGATCATTTTCGGGTTGTGAGGTTTGACAAGGTCTCGTCCACAAAGCTACGCTTTTCACAAAAGCCATGCTTCGATCAACAAATGATCAGCAACACTTAGCATGCAACATTACCAAATTAGGAATATATCACTAGTAACCATCAACTACATAACCTCTGAGCTCGTACGTCTCAGAGAAGGGTGTTAAGTTAAGAGAATAAATTCTCCGCCACCAATAGAAATGTATTTGATAGAAACCAGCTTTACATCTCAAAGTGTAATGTATAGATACATCCATACAAGTCCGTTCCGGGTTCGAACGGAAACGAAGGGACTTCCAAAGAAGCCCTTGCAATCCGAGCATTCACAATCCCGATCGTGCTCCCCATCACATATGGAGATCTCTATACCGGCGTGACTAAGTGTAGGAACATTGGACAGGTAATCCTTTCATTCTAGAAAATACCCGGTCTTCACCACCGTGTTCAAATTCTATCTATTTTGTCGTATCATTGTTCGAAATGGGTTATATGACATAAAGTCCTCTCCTGGCTAAATCGAATAATGAGCGCTAATTTTAAAAACATATGGATATATTGGGATCTTAGTTAAGTCACAATTTTTTAACACTTGTTCCCCAAAACCATTCTTTTGAATGGTTTTAAACAAATTTCCACTTTAATCTTTTTAAAGCAAAAGATTTACCCTTTTAAGATCCTCTTAAATTTAAAACAAGGTTCACCAATCTTTCACAAAGATTCATTTACAGCTTTCAAAATTATTTCAAATTTGATTCACCCATAACTTCAAAATCCTTTCAACAAAAACTGGAAATCCTTCCTTTATATAAAAGCTATTATCATTTGGAAAAAAATGCTTTTTATTTCGGGAAAATCCTTTTAAATATGCTCAAGTTATAGCCTTTCAAAGTAAAATCAGAAAATCAGCGAACTGCCGTATACTCGGAAGTTCTGTTTGAATTAAATTCAAACTCCCAAAACAATTTATTCAACATACTTCAAAATGGTTTGAAATCCATATATATATATATATTGTATAATTTGAATAACCCTTTCAAACTATAGTTTCCAAAATAATTTTCAAAACTTAAACAAGATATATTATATTCAAATTAATTTTCAATTTCAAAACTTCCTTTTCAAAAGCTTTTCATATTCAACTCAATTTCATTTCCAAATCATTAGGATTCAAAATTCAACTTTTAAATCATTTTGAATAAAATAATTTAAAATTCAAAAACCCATGACTTAACCAATTTCCCATGCAATCCATATTTGTGTGTGTGGTGTAGTCCAGGGGTTTTACATACAACAATACAATATCATAACCATCATCAATTCAAGCATAACAATATCGATAAGCGGTATAATACTATAACGCTTATCTTTCATTCACAGATTCACAGATAAATATATAAATTCATCAGAAATAAATAAATCACAGTTCACAGCTCAATCCACACAATTCATATCACAGAATAGCACACACCAGAGATATCAAACAATTCAAAGCATTCAATGCAATCCAAACATCCATAAGCAAGATCAATTAATCATCTTATTATAATTAATTTAAGCCAGAATAATTACTTATGAGCCAATTACTAATCTTGATTAATTAATTACAAACCATTTTAATTAATTATCCTTTAATCATTTATTAATTACCCTTTAATAGTAAATTAATTAAACATTTAATTGTTAATTAATCAACCTTAAATAATAAATAAATCAACTTTTAATTATTAAATAATTGAATTTTAATTATTTAATTATTCTTTAATTAATTAACCCTTAATTAATTACCATTTAATTAATTACCCTTAATTAATTACAATCAGTGATTATCCCTAATCACTTATATTAACAGATCACAAATTATTTACATTGAGTAATTATCCATTAATCACTTGATTAATCAACTTTAATCATTAATTAATTACTTTTTAATTAAGTAATTATCTTTAAGTAATTAATTAGCTTTAATTACTTATATTAATTAATCTTAATTAATTAATTATCCTTTAATGTAATTACACAAAGTATTTACTAACATTAAATAATAATCTTTTATTAATTACATTAATTAATCATCCTTTAATTACTTATATTAATAATCAACTTTTAATTAATTACATTAAGTAATTGCCATTAATAAACCAATAATGATACTTTTATTAAGATCTTAATTAATGAAGATAAATTCTTATCTTAACTGATCACTTAATTACAACATTTAAATCTCATTAAATAAAATAAAATATCATTAACAAATAATTTAATTTTAAAACCTTTAAGTTAATTGATAATCAAAACATTATTTAAGATAAACCAATTATCTTTTTAAAATCTTATCTAAATAATCCTTGAAAATTAAATTAGCATATCAATTAACTTAAAATTCTTAAGTTAATTAAAACTATCATCTTTTAATTACTTAAATGTAACATTTAAATTTAAGTTAAATAAACTACGAATTCATTTTAAAAATTAAGAATTAAAACACTTTAACTTAATTTATTTAAAATAATTATTTAAAAAGTTTAAATAACTAACAAAACTAGTATAAAACATTTATCATCAATTAAGAAAGTGTTTAAAAATTTGATTTAAATAAAATTAGAAAAAAACTTGTTTTATTTTAGAAAAAATCAAAAACTGTTTCAATACCAACCCGAGACCACTTCGGGTTTCCACCCGAGCCAGATTTCAAAATCCCCGAGCAAACCTTCGAGTATTTTGTTATTTTTCTTCAATTCTCAAAACCCTGCTATCCATTACAAAATACCCGAGCCACCAGACCGAACTTCCCAAACACTTACACGAGCAAAATCTTCATCTACCCGTGCCCATTCTCGAGTAATCTTCTTCTTCCCCAAACTTTGTTCAACCTAAATACATAAGTGCACATGTGCATGTGTACGGTTGTTCTGACCATCTTGGTCGACGCTGCAACCCCCAACATGTCGTCGTCGACCTCTCCGACCAATACAACTTCCAGCTCCGTCAAACTCGCAAGGAAAATGAAATCGAGCAACTTGATCACCATCTGGAAGTAATTTGATCACCAAAAACTACCTCATGCCGGCAATCTCGACCACCAAAGGTCATGTGCTCATGTCCAAAGCTCCATTGGGGAACCACGCTCCTATTCCCTTTTGTCCCATTCAACCCGATGAGACATTGATGACGATCAAGCCTCGAATTCAACAACTACCCAAACCGGTCTTTAAACCTAAATCATCATCGATCTATAATCTCGATCATCTATAAATGCTCCGAGCATTTTTACCGAGTTCCCTCGACCTCTACCTTCCTCCAGTGACGATCCCGATGAGCAGCTATGCAACGATCGCCAGAAATTGAAAGAAAACCAAAATCTGTTCAACTCGAAATATCTCGACCATCCCAAACTTAATAATCATAATTTTATCATCAAATATCCTTGTTTTCTAGCACGAATCAGAATATATAAACAAAACTTGAAATTACGATGCTTGAATTTCTCGATTTAAATTGTTTATTACTGTAATTTTCCAATTTTAAATTATATACTCAATAATTATACTTGAAAACATTTTTAAAATTAATATTACATCATTATAAACAACTTCCCTTTGAACATCATAACCTATACTGGATTGTATGAAGAGGATTTAATTTTTAAATTGATTTGTTTTTGTCTATGGTCAAGCACAGAGACATGTATGTCCAAACACTGGAATGCACAGACATATATACATATTTATATGTATATGCAACACAATTTCATCACTTCACTTCACATACATCAAGTTTGTAAACAGATTCAAGCATCAATGGGTTAGTTTTCTCACCTGATTGTGTTTGAACAGAGAACAAAGGCTTTTTGAAAAACTGGGAAATGATCTGAGGCTTGCTTTGATTTTGATCCTAGAAATTGAACTTTGATCTAGATGAACTTGCATTCTATAGGGTTTTAAGATGCTACAGTTTGAATGAATTTGAACTGGAACTTGATTGCTTGATGTTTTGATTTACTTGAGTTGATCTTTATGCTTGCTTTGCTGTTTGAGTTGAACCCTTGGTTTAAATTTGCTGCAGGCTTTTGAAATTGTTGTACTTAAATCTGAAACTTTAATTTGATCTCGAATTTGCTGCTAGACTTAGCTTTAGATCAGGTTGTAGTTTGATTGCTTCAGGTTTTCAATTTTTGGAAGATTATTTTGATTTTCCTGTTTTCTAGTTTTTATTTTTTAAGTTTTGTTTTAGGTTTGTTTTTAAAACCATGAAAGAAAATGAATGTAAAAGTATGCATGTGTATATATATAACTTGCTTTCCCTTTATTTATTAAAATAAAAAGAAAATAAACCAAACATGCCACTTGTTAATATGCATGTTATAATTACTTACAAATGTTTTAATGTCTTTTAAAACACTTACACTTGTTTATTTTCTTGTTAAAATATTTACACAAGTTTTTAAATATACGTTATTAAATGTTTTAAATATGTTTATTAATTGTTATATTATATTTTCGATTAGTCTTATATATATGTAACAGCCCTAGTTTTAGATATTTATTTTATTTTAAATTATTTAATTTTGAAACATATTTTATATAAATTGTGTTTAAGAATATAGTTTAATTTTTTAAATTGGAGATATATTTTATTGAATTGTATATGTCAATAAAATCTAATAATAACTGTGAAATTTTAAGCTAAGTTTGAACAGTTAAATTTCGCGTTCAAAAGACGCGTCAATTATAGGGTATAAGCAACGTAATAAAACGTGTGTTTTTAAAATGTTATTTTTGGTGAAAATTCTTGATGTTTTAGACTGCGTCTGTTTAACGTAGTGTAAAAATCATATTTTCAGTTATTTTTAAAGGAAAATATCAGTCAGTAATTTTATAATAACCGGTACTTTGTTAACTAACAGTCTGATCCTGAATAAATTTTATACGTTCTTTTCTTAAGCTTTGATATATATTCTCGCCGTTCAAACTTTAAATTCCATCTAACTAATAAGTGCTTGAATATTTGAACGGTTAACATTTTACCATCTTCATTTAGGGAATCAAACTAAGATTTTTCTTTGCAACATATATCTGACCATCTCATTCACTGATATCAAACGTTAAAAATCTAAGTATGAAATGGAACGAATATCAACATTTAACGTTCAAACTTTATCACGTATTCATGCTACCAACTTAACTGACTTTATAACTAGGATCTGTTCTCCTCCTCTTGTTGTACAAGACCCTAAGCAATTGTTGCTTTAATCACGCAACCTACAGTTAAAAACAAATCTGTATGTATTTGCTTGAAACTGGAAATGAATCAAGATTCATAACTGGAAATAAAAATTTACACATCAATGAATGATAATCAACTCTGTATTTATTTCGAGCAAACCAAATCAAATTTTCACACAAACTTTTGTAACATTCGAAACGTACAAACTGAGAACATCTCAGCCTTCTACCTTATCAACTGCTTCGATCACGCAAGCTTTAAGAAGGAAGTAACGTGTATATATATATTGTGCATTAACCTCTGTTCATCAGTTATCAACTTAAATCACGCGCATATATCACACCAGATAACTGATGCCTTAAAATCTCTGGGCCGTTGCTTCCTTTCCTTTGATCTTTGCCACAGATCGAACCCTTTAGAATTTGCAAACGGTTCAGATTCTCCCCTCTGAACTGTCAAGGACTTCACGTATAATTGTTAAACAAATTTATTTTCATAACTGATACGTTTTGTTACAATTACTTCCCTTGAAATCTCACAAACTATGCCTATAAATCTTTGCTCCTGTGCATCATTTTTGCTCTGCATCTCTTGTATTCTGCCTTGCTTCCTCTCTATCCATCAGGTATATTCTCTGTTCTTCTTTAGTTTCTTTTTCCCGTCTGCCTTGCTCGGCCACTCAGTGTTTGTTTAGGCCATGACACATCACTTGTCTGCATATTTTTATCAAAGATCTGGGTTTGAGTTGCATGAACTAAGTTGGAAAATATGGGACTAGGATGTGAGTTTTCAGTTGCATTTGTGGCATAAACATAGTTGGCATATGTATATATATACTGTGACATATGTCATAAACTTATCTTCATATTTTTCCAAAAACCTGCGTTATAGGTTGCAGCATCTAAAGGGGGATAGGACTGTAATTGCCTTATGTATTTAGGCTGAGGAAGATGTGAGTTCATAGGAGGAATAGGAAATGCAATTTGAGTAAATAGATAAGTTTGTGAGGCATATTTTGCATATATTAAGTGAAGAAGAAAATGTAAAGTTATGATTTAAAACTAGAAAGAAAAAAAAAAGGGAGAACATTATAAAGGAATTTCTTTGTTTCAAATCTGGGAAGTACAAATCAGAAGTGGGTGTACATGTTCAAGCTGACCTGAGTTGATTTATAGAATAACTGGAAGTAGTTGTAGATGGTTAGATGTATGATTCATAGTTCAGTTAGTTGTTTAAAGTTAGTAGTAAGTCTGGCAGCTGATATAGATCTTAGTTTCAGTGGCTTCAAGATGTAAAACAGAGGGCAATAGGTGATTTAGTAAGTGAATTTTTGGATTGCAGTTAGGAGTAGTCTACCTTTATGAAAGGATTGGGGCTGTGCATGCTGTGCACAGTGTGTCAGTAAGACATGCACATGGGTCAGGGAATAGCTTGCATTTGTGTTGAGTGGTCTGCATGCATTTATATTGGGTCTAGGATAATTTTTCAGTTGCATTTATATAAGAAAAAGGTGGTCTGTTTGTAGAGGAGAAGGGTCATAATTCATTTTTCCTTTTTCTCTGACATTGAAGATCTGCACAGAATGGTGGCTCTGGGTTTATGCATGACTAGAGTGAAATGATGATGCTAAATAGAAGTAAGGGTAGATGCTTAGTTAAGGACAGTGAGTTGTAGGAGTTAATGATTTCAGACTTTTGGACAGAGGATTTAGAACATGCTTTTGGTTTAGAAGCATGCAAAACTGAAGGAAGGCAGTGGTTTAGGTTTCAGTGTTTGGTGGAAATGTTCTCGAAAGACATAGCAGATTTACTCGAAGTTTTGGATGGAATGGCTCGAAGCAAGTGTATTATTTCCCCGAAGCTTCAGCATATTTTTCTCAAAGTAATTTTTTTAGGTGACTCGGGTGGTTGGATTTCCTCCTGCCTGTTGCAGTTTTGAACTGGAAGTGGATTTAGGAAAAAGAAAAAAAAAAGTAAGTAATGGAAAAGAAAAAAAAATGATAAAAATAATTAAAAATAATAATAAATATGACTGTAACAAGAGTAGTCTGCATATATATGGAATGTTGTAGGCTGCACATGTTGGAAACTGACAGGGAGCATGCATATGGTAGTTGCAATTTGGTGATATGGATGGTGCAGTGGAGTTGTTTAGTCTGGAAAGGGGGTGGGTTCCGGTGTGCATGTCACAGCGTGCACCTGTGCACGTTCATCTCCATCTAAACCGACTCTGGAAGGATGACAGGGCCTGTAGTTGTTTAAGTTTGAAGATTTGGGGTTGTTTGATGTCAATGTTAGGGGTAGGTAGGTAGTTTTGGGTTCGAAGTCTCTAGGTTGGTTGAGTAGTAGCTGAAACATAGTGTGAAACTGGAAGGTAGGAAGGGTGCATGCAAGCTTGAGTGGGGAAATTTTTTTTCACGGGTAGAACTGATGAAGTGAACTGGAAAGTTTATATTTTGGAGTTTCTGTCTGTTTGGATTACAAAGCCTGGAATTTAGTAAATGTAAAAATAATATAAATCTAAGTTGAAGTATGTTAGGCAACAATAAGACGTTTGGCGTGTGTACATGTACATGAGCAAGTTGGAATTTAAAGTGTGCACGTGTACATGTGTATCACGACATAAAGTAGGAAAACGTCCCCAATTTTGCTTAGCCTGACTTTAGGAAATTTTGTCGAAAATTTTTTTTGCGGTTAAAACACGGTGGAGTGGTCGAGCAAGTCAAATCAATCTCCGTTCTATTTTAAATCTTTTCTGGACCGTAAATTCTAAAGTCGTGTATTCTATATTTTTACTTTTGTTCTAGATTTGAATCTAGGCGACATCCGAGAAATTTTATCGTTACCCTCTGTCAGTCTGTACCGGAAAATCGTCGTTTTTGAATTCAAATTTTCTGCAACTTTCAGGTGAGTATTTCTCACCAGACATATGTACATATATTTTGTAAATTATCGCAAGTGTATGTGTAAATTTTTAATGTCACTATTATCTGTCTGCAGTGTAATATAGAATGATGAACCCCATTTAAATTGACACCTTATCAGTTATTTATCTGTGTATTATTTCTACAGTTATATTATTAATTGTTATTTACTGCTTTGCAAGTTCCCTGTTAATTTAGATTGTTATGGGCTGAAATGATAGGCCTAATTGATTATTATTGTTCACTTGTCTGTTAACTGCTTAACTGATAACTTGGGATTGCGGGTTTGAAATGATAGAACCCGGGGTTTGTAAATTACGGATTGAAATGATATAAATCCGTATCACTTGACCTAGGCTAGAAAACTGTATACAGGCCCGTGGTTCTTATAACATTTTCTGAAATATTTAAAATTATTTTGGAAGTAAATATTTGATTTAATATCTTTAAAGGATTTTATTTGATTTTTGAATAAGTTATAAATGTAAATAGATAAATAAATATTTGAATAAAATTTTGGAATATAACTTATTTTGGAAATTCTGGATTTTTGAAGAATAAGATTTCAGTTAATAAATAAATAAATAAATAAGTTATATTTGGAAATATTTATTAAGTTAAACAATCTACTACAGCATTTAAATGCTGTCTTTTGAAATTGGACCAGTTTTACCCGTAACTATTAGGTAGCATTTCCTAAGTGCTACAGGGTCTAGAATTTGATTGTTTTAAATATTAAGTAAATTTTTGAAAATATTAATGGTGAAATTTTGGAGTTTTATTTATGGAATTTATGGGAATATTCAAGACTAAATAATAAAACATTAATTTGTTAAAAGAAAAAAATCCAACCTTAGTTTTGAATAGTAAATACTCCAATTGGATATATATATATATATATATATATATATATATAGGAATTGTAATGGTTTGGGAACGTAAAGTGATATTTAAATTATGGTTTAAACTTTACATAAAGAAATATATTGTAAAAGCTATGTAAATTATCTACTTTACAAAGTAACCATAAAGTTAAACCATTTATGTACCGTTGAATGTCTAAACCATTGTGTTTGGGAGTTATGGTTTAAAGTAAAATTTCCAAAATATTATGTCTTGAAGATATAATTCAAATATTTGATTTCCAGATATTATAAATTTTAAGCAGTATGGTTTTGGAAAAGAATTATATTTGAATATAACGATATCATATTGTTTTGGGTTTTAAAATGATATCGTATTTATAGTTCGAAATGGAAATGTTTATCCTGGTTTGGAAGTATAAACTGTTTTAAATGACCACGGGTTATAATAACGTTTGGTTGGCAAAGAGACCGGGATCGGATATGGACATACTCTCTGTCGATACCGAAAACCACTTTGACTAACCGTGTACGCGGTGGAGATTCCAGAATGAAGTAGGTTGGTGGTGACGGTTTCTTGAAAAGTATATACGTGGACCCGACTCCCGTGAGTTGGCTTAAGGTGGCTAAAACAGGAGCGATTCTCGGATTAATGAGGTAGCTCCTCTGATCGAACGCACTTCTTCGTATACCATTCTATTACTTTTGTGATTGTTTGGATGCACCCTTGATTTGGGAGTGCTGTTCGAGGTGGGCGGTTGCTGCGGCTTCGCGTTACCACCGGTCCGGATAGCAATCGGTATATCTACCCTGGCATTGCCTAGTTGTGCCGTGTCACCTACCCTAGCGAGCCTCCTACGAGTTTCTATTTGTGTCGTACCTATGGAGTATCCTCTGGTAGCTTCCCGATCAGGAGGTATTACGGTACTGTATAGACTATTGGCATTTTACGTGTTAAGGTGGAAAATGTAAAGCCTTAACGCTATTTAAAAGTATGTTTATTTTACTATAGACACTATTATAATAGCGCAATATACTACATAGTAAATAGTTTAACGGATCCTTAGAGGATGGGCGATCCCAGGCATCCTTTAAGTTACTTGCTATATATTACAGTACACTTGATTTAGCTTACATTATATAAGTATGTATGTCCTGACTCGAGTGTTTTGTTTTATTGTACGCTCGGGTCAGCCTGAGTTGCAGCTTCAGTTTCTTCTCCGTAGCTAGGACACTCAGTAGATTATTCGTGCTGCTGGAAGTTGTTTCAGCCTTTATTTTTTCTGGAATTCAAGACCTTTGAAGACTCTATCTCTATTTATGTCTTACATTGTATTGAGTATTATAGACAATGTAAGTTCTGTTTGTAAAGTTGTATAAGTGGCTTCATGAACCACTAAAATTTTAATTTCCGCTGCGAGATTCTGATATCTGTGTATGTGATTCTGTGATTTATTTATTGTATATTCTGAGTTTTGCCAAATTTATTCTACAACGCAGTATTTTGAACAATTCAAGTCCGACATGTGCGGATGCGAAGGGTTGAAAATATCGGGACGTTACAGCTGGTATCAGAGCTTTGGCTCTAGGCAAAACTTAGAATGTATGGTAAATTGGATTTACAGAATCACATCCATCCGAGCTTGGATCTCTTCCTTTTCGAATTTTGGAACATTCCCTGTGGTTCCAAAGTTCATTCGTGCTCCCCCACTTGTTCATCTTCTTTAAATTCTGGAGTATCCCATAACTCCACTTCGGATGATCTTTATAGTGAATTGGCGGTCTCGCCATTATTCTAATAAAGGGGTGAAACTCCTTTACCATTAGCATTGATTCACCGGAGATTCATATTTATCCTCGGTTTATATGCTAGTATCTTTGATTTTTCTAAACTCTATCTCTTCAGATCAAATGTGGATTTACCCAACCACATCGATCTGACTCTTTAAGTCACGGTTGACTCGGTCGAGGTTGCCCGCGATTTATATAAACTCACCCAGTTCCTTATTTTGTTATTTTATCATCCGATCTTCTGAATTACAACCTATCTTGAATTCTATTTGATTTGAGTTCATCAAATTTGAACCTCTATCCTTGTTTTGAAAATTTATGCCTATATTTGAAAATTAAATCTAAATATACATAAGTATGATTTTCAGAATTTTATAATAAATTTAACTATTTGTCAAGAGACAATAGTTTTGATTTATTTTGATTTTGTAAACCATGTGTTGTCTAAAATAAATAATTGAATATAAACAAATAGTTATAAGTTAATTTAGAAACAGAAATGAATTCAAAACAAGAACTTGAGAATTCGATTTCCGATGGTTTCAAACCTTGTGTTTAAGTTTAAAAGGATATATTACTTAAAGTATTTTCGAATAAAAAATTTGTTTTCAAAGAAGTGTAAACATTTGTGCTTTTCTCTTTGTCGCTGGAAAATAATTTCGGTGATGACCGCAGCATCATCGACATTCATTTTCGAGTTTCGAAGGGAAAGACCATTTCTGTAGTCTGGCTACAGTGTTACCTTGAGATTTTAATTGATTTGAATTTCTAAAGTATGATTTAATATATATAGATATATAATTTAAAACTGATTTGACATATTATGTATATATGTTTATCGATCTCTAAATGGTTTGAAGGAAATCAGAAATTTAATTCTTAAAATTTTATCTCAAGGAATTTCAATAAAAGGAAAATAAAATTTTGAATAAGAAACTCCAACTGGAAATAAATTGAACTTGGAAGTTTTAGTTGTATAATACTCAATTTCATTTCAATATAACTTACCTTGATTTTCAAAAAAAAAAAAAATGAATTTGGATAATATACAATATAAAAAGGATGTTATAAATAAAATTTGAGTGGTTATAATAAATGTTATACACTTAAATTTTAGTTATAAAAGATTAATGGAGGTAAATAAGGAAAAAGGGAATTTTAGGGAAATTTATTTAAATAAACTAATAATCAAATTTGATTTAGTATGGAACCTTAATCTAACCAAGAAATTTTAAGATCATTAAACTGATAATTGAGAATTTGATTTTAAATGGAAATTTCAAGTGACACTTATTAAAGGAATATCTTATTTACAAAATAGGTATTTTTAATAAAGTGGTAGGTTATTTAAATTAAGAGTTAAGTAGAATAATGAACTCTTGAAATGAATATTTCAGAAATTGAAATAATTGGAAATACTATTATATCTACGGTAACATATTTTAAGTGTTGCTGTTTCTAAAAATAAATGTTTTGAAAATTACAATTGAATAAATGAAGTTTATTTTAAAATGTTATGATTTTTGTAGTATGATTTCTAAAAGATAATATCTATAAATTTTAATGACCTTCAAAGTATTATGATTTTAAAGTTATTATCTTATTTTGTTTTCAAACTATATTTAAATATCCTTGGTTTCCCTATCTGCTACAGAATGGGAAGGCTATTGCTTATACCAGTCTATTAAGAAATATTTCTATAATCTTTGAAATCTTGGTTACTCATCTTGACCCTAAGCACCGCTTACCACCCATAGACTGGCGGTCAAACTGAAGGGGGTAAATCCGATTCTAACGAATCTTCTTCGTGCTTCAAATCTGGAACTATCCATTTAAGATTCTTGTTTATCTAGCTTATCTTCCTTTGTTTCTCTTCCTTCGTTCCTTTTCGAGGAGGAAAAGTTCTTAAGTGGGGGAGAGTGTAACAGCCCTAGTTTTAGATATTTATTTTATTTTAAATTATTTAATTTTGAAACATATTTTATATAAATTGTGTTTAAGAATATAGTTTAATTTTTTAAATTGGAGATATATTTTATTGAATTGTATATGTCAATAAAATCTAATAATAACTGTGAAATTTTAAGCTAAGTTTGAACAGTTAAATTTCGCGTTCAAAAGACGCGTCAATTATAGGGTATAAGCAACGTAATAAAACGTGTGTTTTTAAAATGTTATTTTTGGTGAAAATTCTTGATGTTTTAGACTGCGTCTGTTTAACGTAGTGTAAAAATCATATTTTCAGTTATTTTTAAAGGAAAATATCAGTCAGTAATTTTATAATAACCGGTACTTTGTTAACTAACAGTCTGATCCTGAATAAATTTTATACGTTCTTTCTTAAGCTTTGATATATATTCTCGCCGTTCAAACTTTAAATTCCATCTAACTAATAAGTGCTTGAATATTTGAACGGTTAACATTTTACCATCTTCATTTAGGGAATCAAACTAAGATTTTTCTTTGCAACATATATCTGACCATCTCATTCACTGATATCAAACGTTAAAAATCTAAGTATGAAATGGAACGAATATCAACATTTAACGTTCAAACTTTATCACGTATTCATGCTACCAACTTAACTGACTTTATAACTAGGATCTGTTCTCCTCCTCTTGTTGTACAAGACCCTAAGCAATTGTTGCTTTAATCACGCAACCTACAGTTAAAAACAAATCTGTATGTATTTGCTTGAAACTGGAAATGAATCAAGATTCATAACTGGAAATAAAAATTTACACATCAATGAATGATAATCAACTCTCTATTTATTTCGAGCAAACCAAATCAAATTTTCACACAAACTTTTGTAACATTCGAAACGTACAAACTGAGAACATCTCAGCCTTCTACCTTATCAACTGCTTCGATCACGCAAGCTTTAAGAAGGAAGTAACGTGTATATATATATTGTGCATTAACCTCTGTTCATCAGTTATCAACTTAAATCACGCGCATATATCACACCAGATAACTGATGCCTTAAAATCTCTGGGCCGTTGCTTCCTTTCCTTTGATCTTTGCCACAGATCGAACCCTTTAGAATTTGCAAACGGTTCAGATTCTCCCCTCTGAACTGCCAAGGACTTCACGTATAATTGTTAAACAAATTTATTTTCATAACTGATACGTTTTGTTACAATTACTTCCCTTGAAATCTCACAAACTATGCCTATAAATCTTTGCTCCTGTGCATCATTTTTGCTCTGCATCTCTTGTATTCTGCCTTGCTTCCTCTCTATCCATCAGGTATATTCTCTGTTCTTCTTTAGTTTCTTTTTCCCGTCTGCCTTGCTCGGCCACTCAGTGTTTGTTTAGGCCATGACACATCACTTGTCTGCATATTTTTATCAAAGATCTGGGTTTGAGTTGCATGAACTAAGTTGGAAAATATGGGACTAGGATGTGAGTTTTCAGTTGCATTTGTGGCATAAACATAGTTGGCATATGTATATATATACTGTGACATATGTCATAAACTTATCTTCATATTTTTCCAAAAACCTGCGTTATAGGTTGCAGCATCTAAAGGGGGATAGGACTGTAATTGCCTTAAGTATTTAGGCTGAGGAAGATGTGAGTTCATAGGAGGAATAGGAAATGCAATTTGAGTAAATAGATAAGTTTGTGAGGCATATTTTGCATATATTAAGTGAAGAAGAAAATGTAAAGTTATGATTTAAAACTAGAAAGAAAAAAAAAAAGGGAGAACATTATAAAGGAATTTCTTTGTTTCAAATCTGGGAAGTACAAATCAGAAGTGGGTGTACATGTTCAAGCTGACCTGAGTTGATTTATAGAATAACTGGAAGTAGT
This sequence comes from Allium cepa, assembly GCA_030765085.1. Lineage (NCBI taxonomy): Eukaryota > Viridiplantae > Streptophyta > Magnoliopsida > Asparagales > Amaryllidaceae > Allium > Allium cepa. The sequence goes on along the minus strand of CM060931.1, from coordinate 877,255,718 downwards.
TGTAGATGGTTAGATGTATGATTCATAGTTCAGTTAGTTGTTTAAAGTTAGTAGTAAGTCTGGCAGCTGATATAGATCTTAGTTTCAGTGGCTTCAAGATGTAAAACAGAGGGCAATAGGTGATTTAGTAAGTGAATTTTTGGATTGCAGTTAGGAGTAGTCTACCTTTATGAAAGGATTGGGGCTGTGCATGCTGTGCACAGTGTGTCAGTAAGACATGCACATGGGTCAGGGAATAGCTTGCATTTGTGTTGAGTGGTCTGCATGCATTTATATTGGGTCTAGGATAATTTTTCAGTTGCATTTATATAAGAAAAAGGTGGTCTGTTTGTAGAGGAGAAGGGTCATAATTCATTTTTCCTTTTTCTCTGACATTGAAGATCTGCACAGAATGGTGGCTCTGGGTTTATGCATGACTAGAGTGAAATGATGATGCTAAATAGAAGTAAGGGTAGATGCTTAGTTAAGGACAGTGAGTTGTAGGAGTTAATGATTTCAGACTTTTGGACAGAGGATTTAGAACATGCTTTTGGTTTAGAAGCATGCAAAACTGAAGGAAGGCAGTGGTTTAGGTTTCAGTGTTTGGTGGAAATGTTCTCGAAAGACATAGCAGATTTACTCGAAGTTTTGGATGGAATGGCTCGAAGCAAGTGTATTATTTCCCCGAAGCTTCAGCATATTTTTCTCAAAGTAATTTTTTTAGGTGACTCGGGTGGTTGGATTTCCTCCTGCCTGTTGCAGTTTTGAACTGGAAGTGGATTTAGGAAAAAGAAAAAAAAAAGTAAGTAATGGAAAAGAAAAAAAAAATGATAAAAATAATTAAAAATAATAATAAATATGACTGTAACAAGAGTAGTCTGCATATATATGGAATGTTGTAGGCTGCACATGTTGGAAACTGACAGGGAGCATGCATATGGTAGTTGCAATTTGGTGATATGGATGGTGCAGTGGAGTTGTTTAGTCTGGAAAGGGGGTGGGTTCCGGTGTGCATGTCACAGCATGCACCTGTGCACGTTCATCTCCATCTAAACCGACTCTGGAAGGATGACAGGGCCTGTAGTTGTTTAAGTTTGAAGATTTGGGGTTGTTTGATGTCAATGTTAGGGGTAGGTAGGTAGTTTTGGGTTCGAAGTCTCTAGGTTGGTTGAGTAGTAGCTGAAACATAGTGTGAAACTGGAAGGTAGGAAGGGTGCATGCAAGCTTGAGTGGGGAAATTTTTTTTCACGGGTAGAACTGATGAAGTGAACTGGAAAGTTTATATTTTGGAGTTTCTGTCTGTTTGGATTACAAAGCCTGGAATTTAGTAAATGTAAAAATAATATAAATCTAAGTTGAAGTATGTTAGGCAACAATAAGACGTTTGGCGTGTGTACATGTACATGAGCAAGTTGGAATTTAAAGTGTGCACGTGTACATGTGTATCACGACATAAAGTAGGAAAACGTCCCCAATTTTGCTTAGCCTGACTTTAGGAAATTTTGTCGAAAATTTTTTTTGGGGTTAAAACACGGTGGAGTGGTCGAGCAAGTCAAATCAATCTCCGTTCTATTTTAAATCTTTTCTGGACCGTAAATTCTAAAGTCGTGTATTCTATATTTTTACTTTTGTTCTAGATTTGAATCTAGGCGACATCCGAGAAATTTTATCGTTACCCTCTGTCAGTCTGTACCGGAAAATCGTCGTTTTTGAATTCAAATTTTCTGCAACTTTCAGGTGAGTATTTCTCACCAGACATATGTACATATATTTTGTAAATTATCGCAAGTGTATGTGTAAATTTTTAATGTCACTATTATCTGTCTGCAGTGTAATATAGAATGATGAACCCCATTTAAATTGACACCTTATCAGTTATTTATCTGTGTATTATTTCTACAGTTATATTATTAATTGTTATTTACTGCTTTGCAAGTTCCCTGTTAATTTAGATTGTTATGGGCTGAAATGATAGGCCTAATTGATTATTATTGTTCACTTGTCTGTTAACTGCTTAACTGATAACTTGGGATTGCGGGTTTGAAATCATAGAACCCGGGGTTTGTAAATTACGGATTGAAATGATATAAATCCGTATCACTTGACCTAGGCTAGAAAACTGTATACAGGCCCGTGGTTCTTATAACATTTTCTGAAATATTTAAAATTATTTTGGAAGTAAATATTTGATTTAATATCTTTAAAGGATTTTATTTGATTTTTGAATAAGTTATAAATGTAAATAGATAAATAAATATTTGAATAAAATTTTGGAATATAACTTATTTTGGAAATTCTGGATTTTTGAAGAATAAGATTTCAGTTAATAAATAAATAAATAAATAAATAAGTTATATTTGGAAATATTTATTAAGTTAAACAATCTACTACAGCATTTAAATGCTGTCTTTTGAAATTGGACCAGTTTTACCCGTAACTATTAGGTAGCATTTCCTAAGTGCTACAGGGTCTAGAATTTGATTGTTTTAAATATTAAGTAAATTTTTGAAAATATTAATGGTGAAATTTTGGAGTTTTATTTATGGAATTTATGGGAATATTCAAGACTAAATAATAAAACATTAATTTGTTAAAAGAAAAAAATCCAACCTTAGTTTTGAATAGTAAATACTCCAATTGGATATATATATATATATATATAGGAATTGTAATGGTTTGGGAACGTAAAGTGATATTTAAATTATGGTTTAAACTTTACATAAAGAAATATATTGTAAAAGCTATGTAAATTATCTACTTTACAAAGTAACCATAAAGTTAAACCATTTATATACCGTTGAATGTCTAAACCATTGTGTTTGGGAGTTATGGTTTAAAGTAAAATTTCCAAAATATTATGTCTTGAAGATATAATTCAAATATTTGATTTCCAGATATTATAAATTTTAAGCAGTATGGTTTTGGAAAAGAATTATATTTGAATATAACGATATCATATTGTTTTGGGTTTTAAAATGATATCGTATTTATAGTTCGAAATGGAAATGTTTATCCTGGTTTGGAAGTATAAACTGTTTTAAATGACCACGGGTTATAATAACGTTTGGTTGGCAAAGAGACCGGGATCGGATATGGACATACTCTCTGTCGATACCGAAAACCACTTTGACTAACCGTGTACGCGGTGGAGATTCCAGAATGAAGTAGGTTGGTGGTGACGGTTTCTTGAAAAGTATATACGTGGACCCGACTCCCGTGAGTTGGCTTAAGGTGGCTAAAACAGGAGCGATTCTCGGATTAATGAGGTAGCTCCTCTGATCGAACGCACTTCTTCGTATACCATTCTATTACTTTTGTGATTGTTTGGATGCACCCTTGATTTGGGAGTGTTGTTCGAGGTGGGCGGTTGCTGCGGCTTCGCGTTACCACCGGTCCGGATAGCAATCGGTATATCTACCCTGGCATTGCCTAGTTGTGCCGTGTCACCTACCCTAGCGAGCCTCCTACGAGTTTCTATTTGTGTCGTACCTATGGAGTATCCTCTGGTAGCTTCCCGATCAGGAGGTATTACGGTACTGTATAGACTATTGGCATTTTACGTGTTAAGGTGGAAAATGTAAAGCCTTAACGCTATTTAAAAGTATGTTTATTTTACTATAGACACTATTATAATAGCGCAATATACTACATAGTAAATAGTTTAACGGATCCTTAGAGGATGGGCGATCCCAAGCATCCTTTAAGTTACTTGCTATATATTACAGTACACTTGATTTAGCTTACATTATATAAGTATGTATGTCCTGACTCGAGTGTTTTGTTTTATTGTACGCTCGGGTCAGCCTGAGTTGCAACTTCAGTTTCTTCTCCGTAGCTAGGACACTCAGTAGATTATTCGTGCTGCTGGAAGTTGTTTCAGCCTTTATCTTTTCTGGAATTCAAGACCTTTGAAGACTCTATCTCTATTTATGTCTTACATTGTATTGAGTATTATAGACAATGTAAGTTCTGTTTGTAAAGTTGTATAAGTGGCTTCATGAACCACTAAAATTTTAATTTCCGCTGCGAGATTCTGATATCTGTGTATGTGATTCTGTGATTTATTTATTGTATATTCTGAGTTTTGCCAAATTTATTCTACAACGCAGTATTTTGAACAATTCAAGTCCGACATGTGCGGATGCGAAGGGTTGAAAATATCGGGACGTTACAATATATGTATTATATTTTTATTAATACATTTTCTAATTTGTATAACTTTTAAAGAAAATGATTTTAAAATCTAATTATACCTAAATGAACAAACACACGTATATTATAAATAAATAAGCTTTTAGAATATAGAATTTGAACTTTTAAATATCTTTTGAAAATTATTATATTAAATTCAAAATATAACTTCTAAATCAAAATGGATATACATATATATACATATTATAAATTAGAAAACAAATCTAAATTAACTTTTAAAATATAAAGTATTCAAATTCAATTATTTTAAGATATTTATTTTTTTGAATTTCAAATCCAAATTCTATTTACAATATATTTATATACATATATATAGACAAACAAACACATATCTTATTAAATTTGGAAAATTTCAAATTAATTAACCAATCAATCTTAAAAATTTAAATTAATCACTAAATTTAATTTGACTCAAAAATGGGATCGTTACAGTGTTTGTATATAATTTTCTATCCTATGGTCAAGTGATACTGATATTTATCGTTTCAATCCGTAATTTAAATATATACGGTTGTATGTCATTTCAACTCGCAATTCCAAATTCAATTCAAATGAAAATCGCTTGGGTTTATCATTCTAACCCATAATGATTTTCTTCTATTCTAAAGTCCGTTCGGGTATGTTTCATTTCAACCCATAGTGAATTCTATACTAACAGGGAACTTGTAGAGTGATAACAGATATAATAATATAACTGGCATATGTCATCAATATAAATAACAGAAAATGGTGTCAGATGTCACAGGTGAACAGATACAGATAACATCGTATAAATAGCAATGTAAATGACTAACATCTCTCTCTCAACAACAACAACGGAGGAGGAGGAAAAGAGAGAGATATCTCTCTCAACAACAACAACGGAGGAGGAGGAAAAGAGAGAGATAGATGCACGAAGATGAGATGAATTATGAATCCAAGCACGAATTCTAAAGCAAATTAAGATTGGCACGAATTCGATGGTCAAAACAGATAAATTAGAGTCAAAGGAAAAATAGAAATTAGATTGACGTAAATGGAACGAAATATATATTATGTAAATTCAAAATTAATTTTAGAATTACATATATATTTTTAAAAATCAAGCCTATACACTATATATATAAATAGACTAATGAATCTGATATACATATTCTAAAACTCATGTAAGACTATATATATAAATAAACAGATCAAATAAGCTAAATAACTTATATATTTACCTAATATTATTATGTTATGGATATAAACATATAAATCAAAATTTATTGAAAAAATATATTTAAGGTTGTGTACACTAACCTAAACTCACATGTATAAACAAAATGTATATAAAATCTAATACATCTACAGGCTTAAAAATTGTTAACAAAACATACTAGATATGCACATTGCAGTATATATAAATAGGAATGTTTCATAATATTTGAAAAATACATACTTCAAAGTATTGCATGGCTGTTATAAACATATATATTTACGAACAAATTATATTTTCAACTAACAGATCATATAACATGTTTTTATACTAGCATATACTGTTTTCCCTTCAAACAAACCCAAAATTATATATGGACTTTATATATATAAGAATAGACATATAATATATACCCGTTGTATCTACCAATCCCACTAAAATAAAAAGTAAATTCAAATAAAAAGATCATATACACATAGTAGATCGAGCAGACTTATACTAATATAAGAACACATATATAATATAAATTCATATAACATATATATGAACAAGCTAACTTATATATATACGTTTACAACTTTTATGTAATATGCATATTATTCATTGTAAAACTTATATGCCGTATATAAACCAAAATTTTACAGTTTATATTATATAATCTTAAACATTTCGGCATAAAAAAATCACGCAACTCTTTATACTGTAATATATGTGTAGAACTTGCATAAATTCTTATATATATAAAAATATAGAAGTTGCAATAGTATTATACTAATATGATATGTATATGTATATGTGTGTGTGTGTGTGTGTGTGTGTGTTAAAAGCAGCTTTGTGTATAAATAAATCTATATTGAATATAATACAAATAGGTCATATAAACATATGTAATGCTGAAACACTATATGCAAAAATAAATATAAAATCAACATTTCCCCTCAGATTTTATATACACATATTAACAGACTATACAATATAACATACCACATAAATGTTAATACTTTTAAATATACATATCCAAAACTAACTCATATATATTCAAAATTATATATATATATATATATATATATATATAACTTGTATCTGGTACGTATAGGTACGAATAGATATATAATATATAACAGCAAAAGATTGTATAGGCCACACTTCATATAGCAAATATAATAATAACATATATATATATATTAATATATATTTAACATATGCCTTACCCTGTAAAGAAGGAGCGATTAGGAACGACGGCTAAAATGAGATGTTAGAGGCGATCACGAAAATATGGGAAAGGTCAGGAAGTTGAGTGGCTACGAGAGATGATGGGAGAAGGAGAGGGCGGCACGTGGGGAGCTGGGAAGGCATGCGATGAGGATCTAGGTGGGCGTAGTGGAAACTTTGGTGGTACAGATCGAAGCGGGCGGCATAGGGAAAGGAGGAAGGTGTGCGCATGTAGGCAAGGAGGGTGGGAAGGAAGAAAGCTAGTGGTTTTGCAGAGAGAAAGGGGTGCAAGCTATAAGAGGAAGGGAAAAAAATAGACATGCTTGAAAATGAAGAGACGTGCAAACTATAACCGATAGTACAACTATTAACACAAAGATAAAAGGTCACAAAATCATAAGGATCAGATGTGTGAATTTTCGGAATGCTAAAGGCTATATGTTTACACGGAGGATAACGAAAATTCACATAACATATTGCAAACAAGTACCGATAAAGTCAACCCTTTCGCGGTTTCGCCGCGAACCGGACACCAAAACACAGAAGTGAGTATACCACGGAGATCAGCACGATGGGACGATCAAAGCGGTAAAAAGATATCAATGGTACGATCGTCAGATCAAAATTCGATATCCGAATGAAAATGATGCTATTTCGTCGAAAATAAGATCGATGAAGCAATAACATTCAAAAGTTGGGAAAACAAACTATGACGTCTCACTGAGAAGATGAATTACAAATTTTCTATATAAAAATATTCAGGTTTGAATTTTTTTTTATTATCATCAATTTTTAACCGATATAAATTGAAATAGAATTATACTAGAATATAAACTTCCATATTATCTGATAAAAATTTACCAGTTGCTATGTTTAATTAGACGTATTTCAAATATTAAATTTTTATTTCAAAATTTTACAAAATTTAAATTAAATATACTAATAAAATAGATAAAATTATTAAAAATTTAAGGGTTGTTACAAATAGTAACACGGACTTTGGAATGGAATAAAAATTCAATAGGTTTAAATTTGAAATTTATATATTAATCTAATAGTGGAAATTAATATACAGAAATGATGTAATTAATCAAATTTTGATTTAATATGAATCAGAATGATTTCTTATATGGATATAAATTCCATTTGATTTATAGTGGAGCTAGTAAGTTTTAAAAATAAATAATTCAAAACAATTCGACGATTTTGAAAATCGCTCGATTTAAGCGGCGCGTTAAAATAGCCTTCGTGGTCACAGTCTTGGAATTCGAAGAAAAAAGTTCCATTGGATCCGTAATAGTGTATTATTATCGGATTTTAAATTTCATAGTGTTTCGAACTATCTCATTTTCTGGCGATTTGGCAGCTCATGGGGTTTTAGGGACTAGAAGGAAGTTGAATGCGGAGTCAAGAGCTATGGACCCGCGATGTTTGGTGGCCTATCGTCATAGGTGGTCACCTTGGTGACGAGATGAACTGAAAAAGGTGGATTCCATGTTTTTGGGTCATTGTTGAGTTGTCGGGCAGCGGAGGGGATGTGGCTTGGGTTAGTGGGTTCATCAAAGGGTGGCGCTTCGTGGGGTGGGGTCGCGGTGACCGGAAAAGTGAAAGGAGCAGCGGCGCGAGGTGGATGCAGTCGGCATCATGGATTTGAGGGCACGCTGTATGGTTTCTAATGGTAGACTATGCTAATCCGGGTTTTATAGTTAATGATGATTAACTTTGATAATGACTGTAATTAGTGGAGAGTTATTTTATATAAAAAATTGTAAAAATCTTATATATTTAATATCTTGTTCATTTTAGGTCTAAATTGAACGAAACAAACTGCGTTGGATCAATTATGACGAGATATATGCGATGAAGTTGAGTTGGCTGGAACAAGAGCTCTTGGAATTTCATGCTAAAATCAAATGCCGGTTTTACTTTAGACGAAACTAAACGCGAAAGCAGCAACTTGAACTATGGTGAGTAAATCTCATTCAAATTTTGGGCTACCGATATTAATTTGAAATAGTTAAAATTAATATATGATTGTTAATTTGATGCATTTTTGTTAGTTGGATGTGATATTATATATAGGAGTACATATATATTGATTGATCGATATTCCTACACATATATAGTGGATGAGACCCTATGCGCCCGTATAATAGTGAATGACCCTATATACCACGACATTCCACTTTGAAGTAGAATTGGTATTTTTATGTTGTGCAAACATCCATGGATGTAGAGAAACAGATTGAAGGGATCCAACTGGATTCCTAAAAAATGCTTAATTTAATTACATATATAGTGATATATGTTTTTTTGAATAATCTGTGACATGTTTTGGTGTGGTTTAAATTGATTGGATGTTTTGGCAATTAATCTGGAATTTTAGCGCTTCTAAATACCAATCAAAATATGGTTTAATTTGGTAAAGAATTGTAAGTGGGAAATTTGAAGTAAAAATGTCAATATAGATTTCGGTAAATCTATTGGCTAAAGTAAATGGTTTTGAAATTGTAATGTAGTTATTTCGGATTATGGTGAACAGAGATTTTGGAAATGAAAATTTATAAAGGATTTTTAATTATTAACCGGGTGATTTTAATAGTGCTAAAAAAATTCTGAAAAATTAGCTGTCTAATTATTTTAAATTGTTTAAAGCATATATAATTATTAATAGTTACTTTAATGATTTTTAAAGATATTATTATTATTTAAGAACTAATCAGCATTTTTATTTTAAAAAGATAAATTATTAAATATTAATATGGCTTTATATAATAACTTTTTATTTAAGTATAGTTGACTAGATTTAACTTGAAATTTGTTTTAGAATTTACAAGAATTATTTTGAGATAATTTTTAAATGATGTTTTTTGAAAAGTAATGGTATACTCGCATGGTGAAAATCAGAGGCAGTGAGTGCCAACAGTTAAGTTTTGGACTTCTCTAGGATAGAGACGTGACCATTGAGCTGTGATCCATGGTTTGATACCGCAGTGGTACTGTCCACATTTAAAAAAAAAGGTTTTCAAATATTTTTGAAACATGGTTTTTAAATTTTGCAAAATTCGATAAGAAAATTATGTATAATTTAGATAAAGAGATTAATGTTTTTAAATTCAAATTAAAAAGAGATTTAATGTTTTTAATTAAAAATGAAGTAGATTGTTTATTTGATAGTTAAATAGTCGACTATCAGACTTGGACCTAAATATAGCTTTGGAAATATCTAGAAGAATACGGGAATTATATGGTACAGTTACCGTTCGAGGTGCTATACTGTACATATGAACTAGTTTCGTTCTTCTAGGATGTTTATAAGGAATTCCGTCCACAAACGGTTAGGAGGTGAACTCCAATCTTATCTTCGTCTATTTATTTCCTAAAGAACCGGGGATGAATTTACTAGAGAATATCGAACGTTGTTTCGAGGAGACTGGGATCGGATTTGCTATCCGAAAACCACTTCGATCCAATGAGTACGTTTTCGAAATGTAGACAAAAGCATGGAGTCGAAGATGGAGTAGTGAAATGCAAGGGCTAATCGCTACAAATCTTGAGGGTGATTCCAAAATGGATATAGTAGGAATAGTGCCTTCGGTTCTGTTCGGACCGGGAACGGACTTGTATAGATGAATGCTACCACTACATTGTCATTGGAGGAAAATGAGCATTCTAAGTGAATATTTCCAAAAAGGTAATCGTAGCCTCTAGCCTCATCAACCAGGAATGAATGAAAATCAGGGGGATGCAGTAAGGCTATGCGGGTATCACTCAAGTAGGGTATGTCTATCACCTTTCAAGATAACCTTGGATATTATTACAACGTGTGGAAGGAGCTCGAAAAGGGTGGGAACACCTAGGTTATAACATATTCGGTCTATCTAGGTTAGGGGTACACCGGTATTGTGTTTCAGAGGATCCCTGCATGGTCCTCGGTATGCTGTTCTAGACGTGTACCGTGGAAGGTGGTAACCTAGTGCCTAGTAATTAGTATGGAATCTATTCTCCAATACGTGCCTCTACCGTTTGATTGTAGAGCCTGGTATTTTTAGAATTTAATTAATGTAACAATTTCAGCTATTTGAATGAGTATTTGCACTTGGACACTATTACAATATCATTGGATTTAGATACGAAATGTTTTTGTTATCGTAAGGTAAAATCCCATCGTGTTTATTTATGGTGTGGTCTTACGAGATACCTTTGATTTTTAAAGGATTCTGAAACTTTAATAATTCAAATTGAATGTGTTTTCTCAGGCTGATTTTCCAGATTGACTCGGGTGTTATTTTATTATAATGCTCGGGTCAGACGGAGTATTTCAGGTTCGGGTTAGGATCTATGAAGGTCAGGGAGCTGGATGGTGAAGACGTATTACTTGTACTTGTTTTATTCCACTGTAGTGTTGTTTGAAATTACCACCAACTGTGAGGGTAGGTTGTTATAACTATCCATGCTGGTAATTATTGATTTGTGTACTCTGTTATGGGATATGTATATTACACTTTTGATTTCTGTAAAGGGCTACGGATATTATATGTTAATCAGTCCGCTAGAGATTCTATTACATTTAGTTTCTTAATCTTCTACCTATTTTCTTTTCCCTCAACAATCTGTCTTTCTAGCACTCGATCGTTCGACATGTCATACGTTGAGTGTATTTATTTCGATTTTCAAGGGCCAAAAATGGAAGCTCGTTACATTTCCCCATTTTAAAAACAGGGCACGAAAGTGAAAAATACAGGCCATAACTCAAAATAAAAGAGGTCGAACCATATAAAATAAAATACAAAAATTTATATCTCATAATCCACTCGATAAAAAATCTCAAATTAGTTTTAAAAATCCTATTTCATTTTCCTCTTCAATCCTGTATGCTCATTGGTGGGTGCGGCTAAATTATATCGTGTTCGACGTTGAGGCAGTCGAACTAGGATTTGGAGTGACTGGAAATAGGAGAGGAGATGGATGGATCGAAGATCGTGGGCGTGTTTGAATTATCGTGGAGCAGTTATAGCCAAGTTTTTGGAGTTGTCGGTTATGATCTGGGCAGTGAAATAATTTGGCTTAGAGCAGCTAAACGTTTAGTTTTGGGAAGAGGCAGGGGAGGGGACGTTGTGATGATGGCCACGAAGCTCGGGTGACGTGGAGGTGTTTGGTGATGGTGGATTCAACTTTCGCCGTGGGTGGAGGTTACGGTGCCCATGCGTGCACGGTTTGGTGTGGGTTTACAGTGCGTATCATGTGCATATTTGAAGAGAAATTGGAGAAGAAAGGTAAAGGCGGGTAGTTTTTTTGCTTTTGGGGTATGGGCCTTCTCTTTTTTTTCCTAAAGAAAAGAAGAGCAAATTGCAAATTATATATTTAGAATTCGTGTAACTTTTAAATGCTCTAATTTGTGCATACAAGGTTGAAATCGCACGAAATAAATTGCGTTGGGTCCATTTTGTCGAACATTACATTTTAGAGCTGCGTTGGAGTTGATTGAGCTAATGAAAATTTTAGTTAAACTTGAAAGCTTGTTTAATTTTAAATGAAATAAATTGCTATCGCGATGACTACAAGCAAAGTGAGTTAATCTCACTCAATATTGGATTACCCCAATTAACTTTAAATAGTAAAAATTTATTATTGATTGATTGATAGAATTAATAAATTAATATCAGTTGAATGTGATATTATATATAATATTATATATAATGGAGTGATTGATATCCCCGCATATATATATGGCGAATGAGCCACTATGCGCCTCGCATAATAGCAGATGGCCCTATATACCGCGATATCCCTCTCGAAGTAGGATTAGTATTTTTATATTGTATTAACATTTGTGGATGCAGGAAAATGGGTTGGAGGGATCCAACTGGATTCCCTAAAAATGTTGAATTTAATGTTATACATAGTGATATTTAAAACTTTGAATAATCTGTGATAAATTATATTTTAATTGATAGTCATGGGATGCTATGGTATTATTGGACTAGATTTTAATATTTTGAAATATCATAAATATATATATATATTGAGTTTGGAAGGAAATTTATAAGGGGATTTTGGAAGTGAAGTATTTACATTGAAATTTATATTAATTTAAAGAACTGAATTTGGGAAAAATAAATAGCTTGACTTAAAAATTGTATTTATTAATTTTAAAACATGAAAAAATAGAGATTTTGAATAATGTAAATAATAGGGTTTTAAAAAAATAGAACTTAAGCTATATTGTTTATGTGTAAATGGTATTTATTTTTAAAATCGAGATTTAAAATAGTTGGGAAGTTAAAAAGGAATTTGAAAAGAAGATATGAAATTGTTATACAAGAATTTTCATAAAATTAAGGAAGAAAGTGGAATCTGAATTTAGTTGGGTCTTGGGATATATTTGGGTTGTTTAAGAAATTAGTTTAAAATGGAATTGAATTAAGAAATCGATTTAAAATCAACTAAGTATTGTGAAACCATTGTAACAGGAAACGAGACTACGGGATTTGTAAACAAGGTTAATAAATAAAGTAAAGTGATTATTAGTGGATAAATTGAAGTTATAAATTCACAGTGAGGATTTATAAGGAGATGGGTAAATCGGCTTAAAAATAAATGGTAGATTTATTTTTTGGAAATGTGAAAGGGTAATTTACGGAATTGGGACTTAAATCAAAATTGGAAATAAATCAAGGAGGATTTTTTAATATTAGACTAGCTATATGGGAGTTGAAAAATATTTTTTCTGAGAAGTTAAGTTAATTTTAAAAAAGGGATTTTTAAGTATTAACTAGAAAATTTAAAAGTTTTTAAGAATATTTTAGAAAATTAATTATTTAGTTGTTTTAAATTATTTAAAGTGTATTTAGGTATTAACTAAGTAGTTTTATAAGTGTTTGACAATAAGTTAATTATTATTTAAGAATTAATCAGCATTATTATTCTAAGACATAGATTATTCTATATTAATATTATTTTATAATAACTTTTAATTTAAAAAGTAATTGCCTAAAATTAACTTGGAGATTATTATAGAAATTTTATAAGTATTATTTTGAAAAATTATTTAATAAAGTTTTTGGAAAGTGATGGTATGCTTTCATGGTGTAATTGGATGCAGTGAGTGCCTGCAGTTAAGTTTTGATTTCTCTCGGATAGAGATGTAACCATTGAGATGTGAATCCATGATTGATACCGAAGTGGAACTTTCCACATTATTAAAAAAGGGTTTCCAATATTTTTGAAAGATAGTTGTGAATTTTCCAAATTCGATAAGATAAGTGCATACTATTGGATAAAGAGATTTAATATATATATATATATATATATATTAAATTAAAATTGAGAATTGTGGTTTTTGTGGAAAATGAAATATTTGGTCGAACGATTGTTTATTTGATAGTTAAATAACCGACTATCAAATCTAGACCCTAATTATAATTTTGGGAATATTTGGAAGAAACACATGAATTATATGGTATGGCGACCATTCAAGGTGCTGTAATGTACTTATAGATTCGTTTCATTTTTCTAGGATGTTTATAAGGAAATCCATCCATAAACGGTTAAGAGGTGATCTCCAATCTTATTTTTGTCTGTTTATTCCCTAAAGAACCGGGATTGAGTTTACTGGAAATATCGAACGTTGGTTCGAAGAGATTGGAATAGGATAAGTTATCCGAAAACCACTTAGACCCAACAACTATGTTTTAGATGTGAAAACAAGAGCATGGAGTCAAAGATCGAGCAAATAAGTGTAAGGGCTAATCGTTAATAATCTTGAGGAAGAATCCAAAATGGATGTAGTACGAATAGCACCTTCGGTTTCATTCGGACCCAGAACGGACTTGTATGGATGAATGTTATATTACATTGTCATTGGAGGACAATGAGAATTCTAAGTGAAAATTCTTTTAAAAGGTAATCGTAGCCTCAAGCCTCATCAACCGGGAATGATTGAAAATCAAGTAGATGCAGCAAGGCTAAGTGGGTTGCACCCAATTGGGGTATGTTTATCACCTTTCTAGATACCCTCAGATATTATTATTATTATTATTATTATTATTATTATTACGGTGTATGGAAAAGCTCGAAAAGGGTGGGAATACCCGAGATGATGGCATATTCAGCCCATCCAAGTTATGGTTAGTCGGGTCTTGTGTTGCAGGGATCCCGGCATGGTCCTTGGTACGTTGTTCTAGACGTGTATTGTGTCAAGTATTATCCCTGTGCCTAGTCATTCGTATGGAAACCATTATCCAATAAGCGCCGTATGGTTTTGGTTGCGCCCATCTATACTGGAACGTGAGATGCAAGCACTTCAGCTATTTGAATAAGTATTTGTATTTAGACACTACTATAATATTAGAGGATTTGATATGAAATGTTTTGCTTATCGTAAGATAGAAACCCGTCATGTTTATGTGTGGCATGGTCTTAAGAGATACCTTTGATTTTCAAAGTATTTTGATAACTTTAACAATTCAATTTGAGTGTGTTTTCTGACGCTGGTTTTCCAGACAGACTCGAGTGTTATTTTATTATTATGCTTGGGTCACACCGAGTATTACAGATACATGATGCTATGGAGCTTATGAGACGAACTGGTTGGAGAAGACGTATTATATGAATCCGGTTTATATTCTGTTGTGTATTGTAGGCTGTATAATCAGCTTTTGTGAGGGCAAGTTATTATAACTGTTCAGTATTGTGCTATTGATGTGTTATATTCTGAAGGTGTAATATATAAATGACAATTATAGTTCTTTTTGCATAAAGGCATGTTATTATCTTCTGTATATTGTTCCGCTGCAATTGTGAGATTCTGTGTTGTTGTTTCTATTTTTCTTCTACCTCTTTCTTCTTTCTCCCTGATGATCTAGTATATTCAGCATTCGATTGCTCCGCATGTAATGCAATGAACATACTGATTTTGATTTTTGAAGGTCGAAAATCATGATCGTGACACTTGATATCAGAGTTGAAGGTTAAGCAAGGACCTTGGCTCTGGTGGGGATAACTCATTAGAGATAGGGTCAGTAGTACCCTAGAGTGAGTTTGAGTGTATTAGTAGATATTAGCGTGTATTTGTTAGTGAATATAAAATTGTCTTATGTTGTGCTGATTGATCTATTGAGTAGCTTATGGATTTTGGCCAATACGATTAATTAACGTTATTGATAGGAATCTCTAAACAGTTGAACAGAGCAATTCGACACAGTATTGTTTTGAAAAGTTGTAAATGAAATAATTTTACCCAAATTTTTTATGTATATGAAGGAATAAATTTTTTAGATTTTATTATGGTTGTATATGGTTTGCTTGGTTGCTAGGAAATGATAATACTAAACTATTATTATTTGTTGTTGTGGTGATAGAATAAAAATATAAATTATAACCAAAAGTTAAGAAAGCAATACATACAAAAAAATGGAATTTGTAAATATTAGTTTTTAATGTGATTTATAATTTGAAATGGAATGAAATTCCAAAGAAATATTTAAATATAGATTTAAAAAGATTTAAAAGTTAGAAATTTGGAAATTTAAGTCCCTTTGGTTTTGAAAATATTTTTCAAAGTTGGGAAATAATAGTGATATTGTTTGGAGAATATTTTTGAATTTAAATGTTTTTAAAATGGTTTTAAAGGAATAAAAGCATTGAACTCACTTCGATCGCCGAAAAATAATTTCGGTGATGACTGCAGCATCAACGACTTTCATTTTCGAGTTACAAGGGAGAAATTGCAACCTTAGTGATTTGCAATTGGAATTTGGTTTTGGAAAAACTTGTTTTTCTTGGAAATGAAAAGGAATAATTATATACAAATGGATTGTGTATATGAATTTGATTTCATAAATGATTTGAAATAAATTATGAATAAGGAGCTAAACTCTTGGATTTTCATTTATAATGTTATTTGGAAGATATGATAAAATAGTTTGGTAACTTATAAAAGTTTGAAATTTTCTTGGAGTGAAATTAACTTAAGAAGATCTAAATGAAAGTAAGTGTGATAATGGAGTAAATTAGTAAAGAAAACCAATTTAATGAAGTGAATTGGAAGAAATTGGTGAATGGAATATAAATAAGTAGGAAAAGGTATAAAATTGGAAATTGATTTGGAATGGAAATTAACTTGAACTAAGTTAAATAAGAGAAATTTGGAAATTTAGCCTAAATTAGACTAAATAAAAAAAAAAATTGGAAATAAAATTAGTAAATAAACTAACTAATTTAATAAATAAGTAAATGAAATTGAAATTGAATAGTGGAATGAGAATTAACTTGAATATGTCAAATAAAATGAAATTGAAAAATTTAGTTTAAGTTGGACTAAATGAACTAAATTCTGGAAAAGAGATTTATTGAAATTTGGAATGAATTCGAGGATGGAATTAATTAAAGTAATTAGTTAATTAAATATGGTATGGGATATGGTTGTTAAAAATTCAACATTTAAAGTTTGGAAGATAAATCGAGTTCAAATGGAATTTGAAATTTGAAATTGAGTAGAAATGAATATAAACCAAAGTAATGAAGTTGGAATAAACATAAGAACTTTGTATAAAATGTTTATAATAGACTTAAGAAATTGATAGTTAAGTAAATAAAAAGTTTGTTATAGGGAAATATACTAAGTTAATCAGTGAATGTGAATAATGGTGTGAGAATAATTGAATGGGAATGAAAGTAAATGTAAATAAAAAAGAATTGGAGATAGCTAATAATCAATTGGAAATTAATACTTAAGTTGTACGTATATTATTTTATTCGCATGACGATTTGTTCTAGATTCGAGCACAGAATTTGGAGATAGTTATATCGATCCGAGTTGGAATTTTTCACTCGATTTTCGACGGCGAATCCTAGATGTGGATTTTTGATTGATCCGGAATTCTCTATCATAGTATATGGCTATGCAAGGAGAATGATGTTTTCTAATCAAGAAACCAGATTTGAGTCCTCACAAGAGAGTCGTGGGAACGATAATAATTCGGAAATGGACTTATGTGAACGAGTGAGCGATCTGATTTGATACTACGTATAGATGATATATGTACATCGTACGAGTTTAAGTAAAGCAAATTTTGAAAATTTTGAAAAGAAATAAATAAAATGACTTTGAATTATATGATTGGATACTATTGGTATGTGAGATGCAGGTAACTAAAAGAAAAAAACTAAATTTGTGTTTTCGATTTGAGAAGTAAAATATGATTACTTGACAAAAAAGGTATGTGTTTAAATTTTTGTATGAAATTAATGGTTTTCTGATTAAGCCACTTGTCTTTTGTTTTCTTTTGATGATTTGGGGCCATAGAGGCGTTCTGTAGTATTTCGAATATAGCCACGTAAAGGAAACGCTGGCGAAATTTTTCGAAAATTTATGATGTTAAAAAAATTTGAACTTTTTTTTTATAATTTAAATTATAATTTGAATGATTGAGGGGATAATATTAGTTTTATTCTATGTACAAATTTGGGAAATTAGTAGGAGTGATAATGTAGTTTTAATAAAATTAATTTCGCAAATTTGTTAAAATTATGTGGTTTTAGGAAAAGTTATTGGGTTTTGGACCATTCTTCGTATCTTGGAAATTTCGAGGATGAAATTATTTGAAGGGAGGAGGAATAAAATGACCCAGAATTTTGGCTATTTGAAATTGAAATATTTAATTGATTTTAAATATATTAAAGTTAATTTTTAACTTGAAATTTCAAATATAACTATTTATAGTGTAATTTAATTATTGAATTTAATAATTGAATATTGGTTAGAATATTGAATCTTGAGTTTTTAGCTTGATAAAAATAATTTGAAGGCATAAAAAATTTATATTAAAAATAGTAAAGATAATAAAATTTTAAATTGAATTTAAAAGTTATTTGTTTAGTTTTAAAAATATATCGTTTAAATTAATGTATATATGTAGCGTTTTGGGGTGCAGTCTCGAAATTCGATGAAACCGGTTCCATTGGATATGTAATAGTGTATTACTATCGGATTTCAAATTTTGTAACATTTGGAGTTGTCGTTCGATCATACGGGATGTAAACGTGCTGAAATTTAATATCGAAAATTTTAATATAATAATTGGGTCCAAAAAGATATCTTCTCCATACGATTGAATTAGGACTTGAAATCTTTTCCATTATGTTTTGAATAGGGGTACAACATTATAAACACTTAGCGGCACGCCTCAATAGGAGGTCAAGATTTTAAGCTACATAACCGAGACAGTTTGAAATTTAATACACACACACACACACACACACACATTCAAACCAGTCCTTTCTTCTACAACCTAAGTGTTGACTTAACCTATTCAAGCATGCAAAAGTCACGCCTTTCCTGTAACGACCAGTAGTTTTAGTCGTTAGTTTTGAACATTTAATTAATTTAAATATTCGGTTTGAATTGTTAATTGATATTG
This sequence comes from Allium cepa, assembly GCA_030765085.1. Classification (NCBI taxonomy): domain Eukaryota; kingdom Viridiplantae; phylum Streptophyta; class Magnoliopsida; order Asparagales; family Amaryllidaceae; genus Allium; species Allium cepa. The sequence goes on along the minus strand of CM060931.1, from coordinate 877,236,716 downwards.
AATATGGAAGAATTTCTGAAGTGGGTTAAAATTCCAAATATAGCGATAAATTGGATTTGGTAATATAGTAATTTAATATTGGAAATTGGGTAAATTTCGGAATCTGGAGTCAAATATGTGTGGAAATGATTTCTAAAAATTATTTAAATTCTATTTAGATTAGAATAGTAACATGGACTTTAGAATGGAATAAAAGTCAATAGGTTTAAATTTGAAATTTATATATTAATTCAATGGTGGAAATTAATATATAGAAATAATGTAAATAATCAAATTCTGATTTAATATGAATCAGAAAGATTTCTTATATGGATATTAATTCCATTTGATTTATAACGGATTTAGTAAGATTTGAAAACTGAAAATTTAAACAATTTCGATGATTTTGAAAATCGCTCGATTTAATCGGCGCGATAAAATAACCTTCTGGGGCACGGTCTTGGAATTCAACAAAACAAGTCCATTGGATCCATAATAGTGTATTATTATCGTATTTTAAATTTCATAGCGTTTGGAGTTATCATTTGGTCACAGGGGATAGAAACCCGTTGAAATAAGTATCGAAAATTTAATATTTTAATTCGATTAAAGAAGTTATCTTTCACATACGATCGAATTAGGCTCCAAAACACGTTCCATTAGGTTCGGTAGGGGTAAAACATTGAAAACGCTAGGCGGCACGTTTCGTTTAAAGTTCGTTTAGAAAAAGCACGTAAAAGTTGAAAATATTAATAATATAATATATCTAGCTTTATATAAAGGAATGCACAGTAAAAGCCCTAGAGAAAAACTAGGGTAGCCACCTCTAACCAAAACCAATGTCTGAAATCATCCTATGCTTCTCCACGAATACCTCCCTATCCATGCCCCTACAGCCTTCGACGTCAACTAAGATAAAGGAGAGCGTGGCAAGGTCGAGACATCCAACGGTGGAGATGAACTAAGGTGGCCGGAGTTGACCAGAAATTGAGTTCAATGTCGATTTGAACTATCACATTTTCTGACGATTTGGCAACTCATAGGGTGTTAGGGTCTTGAAGGAAGTTGAAGGGGGAATCGAGAGCTATGGACTCGGTGGCGTCATGAACGGAAAAAGGTGGCATCTATGTTTTTGGGTCATGGTTGAGCTGTAGGGCGACGGAGGCGATGTGGCTTGGGTCAGTGGATTCGTCAGAGGCTGGGGCTTCGTGGGGTTGGTCGCGGTGATGGTAAGGTGAAAGGAGCGGCGGCGAGAGGTAGCTGTAGTCGGCATCGTGGGTTTGAGGGCACGTTGTTTGGTTTCTAATGTTAGATTATGCTAATTCTGGTCTTAAAGTTAATGATGATTAACTTTGATAACGACAGTAATTAGTGGAGAGTTATTTTTATATAAAAAATTGTAAAAATCTTGTATATTTTATATCTTGCTCGTTTTAGGTCTAAATTGAGTGAAACAAATTGCGTTGGATCCATTATGATGAGATCTACGCGACGAAGTTGAGTTGGCTGAAACCAGAGCTCTTGAAATTTCATGCTAAAATCAAACGCCTGTTTGTCTTTAGACGAAATTGAACGCCAAAGAAGCAACTATAACTATGATGAGTAAATCCCGCTCAAATTTTGGACTTCCGGTATTAATTTTGTTATGTCCCGGAAATTTGGGCAATATTTATTTAATAATTTCATTGATAATTATTTTAAAATGTGAAATGTTGATTTAATAACCTAATTTAAACAGAAATTTTCTTTTGAAAACTAATAATTATTTAGTTTGACAAATGATATTCTTTTCAAAATTTATAATAATGACAATTTAATTTTGGAATTTTATTCTTTTCAAAAGTTAAAAATATTTAAATGATAAAAATTATCTTTCTAAGTTTATTTAAAGAATATTTTATTTATAATGTATATATGTGTATACATTGTAGATAGAGAATTTGATTTTAATCTAAATTTAAATTTAATAAAGAATATTTTCCAATTTATTATATATAGATGTGTAATTATGAATTGATTAAATTGATTAAAAATTAGTATTGGAAACTTTTCAAAAGTTTGTTTTAAAAATCTTTCTTATATTTTCAGAAGAAATATAATTAAATATTTATTTGTTTATAAATATAATAGTTTAAATTGTATTATATTATAAAAGTTTATTTTGTTTTATTTTAAAAATTGTTTTCTTTTGAAATAAACTTAGTTTATTTATATTAGAGTATAGTATTTTGATTTGAAACTTTGGAATAAAATTGAACTCAATATTCAATTCTTTTAAATTTTCTCTTTTGAAATTTAGGTTTAAAACATTATTTTAAAATATTCAAATAAACATTTAAGGTGTAAATGTGTAGAAGTAATTTACATGTAATCATTTTAAAGGCTAATGTAAATAAAACATTTAAAACATCTTAAATTAAATTAGAAATGGTTTTAGAAGAATTTAAATACATTTATAAATTAAGAATTTTCTTTAATTATTAATAAGAACATGTGTTAGACTCTTAACCCTTAAAGAAGACACTTGTAAATTTATATACATCATACTATAACAAGTGGCATGCTATTTATTTTTGAAATAATTAGTTTAGATAAAAGAAACTTAACAATCCATTTTATTTAAAACATTATCTTCATTTGAAAATGAAATTAGACTTTAGAAAGAAAACTCAAAAACCAAATGCAAAATTCAAATACAATTTAAGATCAACAAAACCAAACAATTCATGTTTAAAAAAAATTTGCAAATCTGTAATATGTTGAACTTCAATTCTACTCAAGCAATAAAGAAATGGAGTTCAGCTGTAAACTCGCCTAAATCAACTTTAAATCTGAGCAAAGTGGGATCGGTTAGCATGCAGTTTTAAGAATCTATAACAACAAGTAAAATCAACTAAAACTGCTGCAGTTTAAGGATCAACTTCAACTAGCACTTAACAGTTCCAGCAGATTCGGCTTTCAAAACAAGTACCTGGGAATATGAATGCATCTGGAATTGTTCTCTGCTTCTTCAATTTTAAAAGTGAGTAAATTTCTTTATTTTAAAAACAGTTTTTTTTCTTTTAAAATCAAAGTTAAATAAAATTTCCAGAACACAAGCTCTTGTTCACATGAATTAAAAACTGTTTGGATGAAAACTGCTCTCTTTATTATTAGAAGTGAGTAACCTCACAATGCTAAAAGCTTATGTTATCTGTGCATGTGTATTGATAGTAATAAGCAATTTTGTATGACGTTTTTATGATGATTTACATACATACATACATATATATATATATATATATATATATATATATATTAATACACATATGAATGTTGCCAGATACCTGTTTCTGTTTTTTTTTAAACTAAGAATCTTTAAATAAAAACCATTTTCTCTTGATTGATTCTCTGTTAGGATTTGTTGTGTGATCAAAATGTGTTTGTTTGGTATAGATTGAGATTTATAAATTACAATTTAGTTTAATCAAAATTTGTTGCCTCTGAAAACCACAAAAATCAGTCATCATTGAAAATAAAACATATACTAAACATCTTAAATAAATAAAACAGTTTTGTAACTTGAATGCATGTTTGAAAACATGAGTTTTAAAACAAATATCACATTTTTTAAAATTACTATGAAGTTAGTATTTCTGTTTTGAGCCAAATTGGGAATTTTGGGCTTATCTGATTTCAGTGATATTGGGGTGATGTGGTTCTATCAGGAGGTGGAAGATTGATTGGAGAGTGGAGAAAAATTGGTAAGTAGATGATCAGAGGTGGAAGGCGATGGTAATAGTGGTTTCCAGGTTATAACCCTAGTTTTTAAAGGGATCGAAGTTTGGTCGCTTCTCTGTCTCTCTGTTGCATCGAGTGATGCAGGACTTAGGGGATGGGAAGAGGAGTCGTGGAAGAAGAGGTGGCCGGAGCCGCGGTGTCTCAGATGATCGGAGGATGGATTTTTAGCTGTTGATAGGTTTTGTGGTTTTGAATACAGTGATGTTCCAGGTAGCTTTATTTACTGGATTTTTATTTTCGATCTGCAATGGGTGAAGGTCGTGACCATGTGGGATGGTGGTTGGCGACTTGATGAAGAGTGGGATGATGTCTAGAGTTCGTCAGATTGCCGGTGCATATGCGCCATGCACATATAAGTTCTGGTGAACAATTTTGGTTTTTGCGGGCTAGTGTCTCGAAGTATTACTCGGGTTTTTTTGATTTTATCTCGAAGCATATGAGGGGAGTTCTCGGGTATTTTTGTTGCAGATTATAAAACTGTCAGTATGCATTTTTTGAACTTGAATGAATTTAAATTTTTAAATCAAAAATTTAAGACAGGACTTTGAAAAGGGTTTTAAAATTCAAACTTAAGTTTGATGAATTCTTTTGAATTCAAAGTTTTTAAAAATGAAACTTTTAAATTTAAAGCAAGATTTAAATTAGGATTTAAAATCAAGTTTAAAAATGAGTTCAAGTTTACTATAGATTCAAAAATTCCTTGAATTTAAATCAGTTTGTGAGTTTTAAAGTTGAACAAGTTTAAAATGTTTAAAGTAGAATTTTAAAATGGATTTGTTTTCAAATAAGTTTTAAACTTGATAAAAAAAAATTTCTTTAATATTTGAACTAAAGTTATGAAACGTTTAATTTAAGTTTGGAAGTAAAAATAATTAAATTATTTTCAAAGCTTGATTTCTTTAATTAAGTAATTTGGGTTTTAAACTTTTCATATATAAGTAATGAATGTTTTCACCTTTATTTCAAGGAATAAAATTATTTAAAATTTGGATTAATGTTAAAATAATTAAACATTTTGAATTTTAAATTTTAAAATGGTATTTGAATTAAATTTAGAAATGTATTGTTTTAAATACATTTGAAGGTTAATGAAGTCATTAATAAGTAAATGAATTATTTTGGAAATAATTAAGATAATTAAGAATTTACTTATTTATTTGATTTTAAATAATGATTTAGAATTAATATAATTATACATGATTAATGATGATTAATCCAAGATAATTTTTCTTAAGTAAGTAATTAAAGAAAATATTGTTAATTAATAATGATAATTATCTAAGGATAATTAAGTAATTAATTAATATGATTAATTTTGATAATTAATTAGATTAATTAATTTAAGGTAATTAATTTTAAATTGTTAGGTATAATTACTTGATGAAAGTAATTAAGAAATTAATTACCTATTATAGTTAATTTTGATAACGTGATTTGTTAAGTTAATTAATTTAGTTTAATTAATTTAAGAAATCATTTGATGATTTAATGGGTGTAATTACTTAATGTAATTAATGGAGCAGTATTACTCAGAGAAGTAATGAATGATAATTACTGGAATGTAATTAGTGAGGATGGTTTTTAAATAAGTAATTTGGGTAATTGCTTTTGTAATTAATCAAGGGATTAATTAATAAAGATAATTAATTGTGGGATAATTAATTTGTTAATGAGTAATTAAAGATAGCTAATTACTGAATTGAATATTAATCATGGGTGATTAATAATTGTAATTTAAATTTAGATTAATTACTAAAGGTAATTAATTTTTAATAAAATAATTAATTTAAATATAGATTAGAGATCATTAATTAATATAATTAATGATGTAATTAAGGATTGTTTAATTAAGTAATAGTCAATTAATTAAGTGGTTAAATAATTGTAATTAATTAAGGATAAATGTAATTAATTAATAAATGAAGTAATTAAATGTTAATTACTTATGATTAAGGTTAATTAATTTATGAAAATTAATTAAATACTAATTACTTATTGTAATTAGTGAATGGTTAATCAAAAGTGTTTAATCAAGATGAATACTTAGTGAATAATTAATTAACTGGGTTAATTAATTAATGGATATTAAGCAGGATTTATAGATGTGATAATTAATTTAATTTATTTTAAATTAATTAGAGATAATTGTAATTAATTTAATTCATTTTAAATTAATTATAGATGGTGGTTGATAAATCATTGCTTATGGATGTTATTGATATTTCTTTGGATGATTATGATCTCAGTAATGAGATAATTAGTATCTATATGATATGGATGCTTAGTTAAAGTAAGATAATATGGATTATTTGGTTGTGATGGTTATCTGTTTGTGATTATGATACAGATTATATGTTTATGATGAGAATGTGATTATCTATTGTGATATGTAATTTATCTATCTGTGTGCAATAGATAATGATGAAATGAATTAATTATTCAAACTAAATTCAATTGGACATTAAGATGGCGTTTGGATTTCGATGAGACCGGGATCGGGTTTCCAATTTGGAATTCCGAGAACCACATCGATCCAAATTAAACGTTAGGTCGTGAATCTCAAGTGAAGAGTGAAGACTCGAGATGTAAGAACTATTCGTCAATATAACTCTAGGGGTGATTCCATGATGAGTTTGACGGAATAGTACTTTCAGGTTCGAGATGGTGATTCAGAGTGCAAGGGTTATCGTCGTTAACTCTGAGGGTGATTCCAAAATGAGTGTAACAAGATACGCCTTCGGTTTCGTTCGAACCCGGAACGAACTTGTATGGATTGAATGCTTTCAGAACATCGTCAGGTGGACGATGAGCATTCTAAGATTGATGTGTCCTATAGAGGTAATCGTAGCCTCAAGCCTCATCAACCGGTAATGGATAAAACAGGGGAGGTGCGGCAAGGCTAAGTGGGTCATGCCCAAGTAGGACGAGATTTGCCCCTGCCTAGAGGTCCCTTTATATTTCGGCTGTGTGGCAGTTGGCGATGGCCAATCTATGGGGTGGTCTTGTTCGGGACTGTTCAGTAAGGAATGGTCCCAGCTTTGTGTTGCAGGGGATTTAGGGTGGCTCCTCGGTACGGTGATCTAGGCCACGTACTGTGATGGGCGGTACCCCAATAGCCCTGCCATTGATGGAAACCCATTCTTCTTACGAGACCCTACGGTTTTGATTGTATTACCCACTTTTGTGGCTGGTAGCTGGAATTTAATCATGTAACAATTTTGGCTATTTCTTATTTATTTGAAAACCGTAGACACTATTATAATATCACTGGATTTTCTATCAACTGTTTTGGTTAGCGTAAGGTAAAAACTTTTCCATGTTTATGTGTGGGAAGTCATACGTGATACCTTTTGTTTTCGAAGGATTTTCTAAAGTTAAGCAACTTTTAATTCCGCTTACTCACACCAGACCCATGTCTGACCCGAGTGTTTATTTTATGTTTTATTAAACTCTTGAGTACCCATATTATGTATGAGTAGTCAAGTGATTCAGGATTGGTTTAAAGAGTTCTGGAGGAGATAATGGAGCAGGAGGCTTCAGCGTGTAGGTATATTTAGTGGTTCCACTGTGTTTGAGTTGTATCTGTTTTCTATTGTGTACTTGAATTGTAATTGCTAGACAGGTGTTTATAACTGTCTACTTTGTGTTGTATTAGCTGTATTACTCTGATGTATATGATATTATGTAATGTTTTATGTGATATAATATAATTTATTCGTTCCGCTGCGAGATTTTGATGTCATCTGTTTCTTTCTTTCCTATCTTTTCTCTTTTCTATCCCTTTCTTTCTTCTAAATGATGCGTCTTTCTATGGAATGAAAGATGGGTCGTTACAAATTTTAAATAGTTAAAATTAAAAAATGATTAATTTGTTAATTTGATGCACTTTTATCAGTTGGATGTGATATTATGTATAGTAGCATATATATATTGGAGTGATTGATATTCCCGCAAACATATAGCATATGAGACCCTATGCGCTCCGTATAGTAGAGGATGACCCTATATACATCTCGAAGTGGAATTGGTATTTTTATGTTGTGCAAACATCTGTGGATGTAGGGAAATAGATTGTAGGGATCCAATTGATTCCTAAAAAATGCTTAATTTAATTGCACATATAGTGATATGTGTTTTTTTGAATAATCCATGACGGTTATGGTGTGATTTAAATTGATTGGATGTTATGGCAGTTAACCTGGATTTTTGGTGCTTTTAAATACTAATAAAAATATGGTTTAATTTGGTAAAGAATTGCAAGTGGGAATTTTGAAGTCAAAATGCCTATATAGAGTTGGGTAAATCTATTGGCTAAAGTAAATGGTTTTGAAATTGTAATGTAGTTATCTCGAATTATGGTGAATAGAGATTTTGGGAATAAAAATATATAAAGGATTTTTAATTATTAACGGGGTGATTTTAATAGTGTTAAGATATTCCGGAAAATTAGTTGTTTGATTATTTTAAATTGTTTAAAGCATATTTAATTATTAATAGTTACCTTATAATGTTTTTTAAAGATATTATTATTATTTAAGAACTAATCGACATTTTTGTTTTAAACGGATAAATTATTAAATATTAATATGGCTTTGTATAATAATTTTTTTTAAGTATATTTGACTAGATTTAACTTTAAATTTATTTGAGAACGTACAAGAATTATTTTGAGATAATTTTAAACAAAGTTTTCAAAAAGTAATGGTATACCCGCATGGTGAAAATCGAAGGTAGTGAGTGCCTACAGTTAAGTTTTGGATTTCTCTAGGATAGAGACCTAACCATTGAGCTGTGATCCATGGTTTGATACCGTAGTGGTACTCTCCACATAATTTTTTTAAAAATGGGTTTTCATATATGTTTCAAAGATAGCTTTTAAATTTTGCTAAATTCGATAAAAAAAGAATGTATAACTTGGATAAAGTGATTACTGTATTGACATTTAAATTAAAAGGAGATTTAATGTTTTAAGTGAAAATGAAGTATTTGGTTGAATTGATTATTTATTTGATAGTTAAATAACCAACTTTCAAACCTGGACCTAAATATAGCTTTGGGAAAATCTATAAGAATATAGGAATTATATGGTACGGTTATCTTTCAAGGTGTTATACTGTACGTATGAACTCGTTTCTTTCTTCTAGGACATATATAAGGAATTCCGTCCACAAATGATTAGGAGGTGAACTCCGATCTTAACTTCATCTGGTTATTTCTGAAAGAACCCATAGGTTGAGTTTGCTGGAGAACATCGAACGTTGTTTCAAGGAGACCGGGATCTGATTTGCTATCCGAAAACCACTTCGATCCAGCGAGCATGTTTTTGAAATGAAGACAAGAGCTTGGAGTCGAAGATGGAGTAGTGAAGTGCAAGGGCTAATTGCTACAAATCCTGAGCGTGATTCCAAAATGGATGTAGTTGGAATAGTGCCTTCAGTTTCGTTCAGACCAGAAACGGACTTGTATAGACGAATGCTACCAGTAAATTACCATTGGAGGACAATGAGCATTCTAAGTGAATATTTCAAAACAGGTAATCGTAGCCTCTAGGCACATCAACCGGGAATGACTGAAAATCAGGGGGATGTAGCAAGGCTAAGTAGGCAGCACCCAAGTAGGGTATGTCTATCTCCTTTCTAGATAACATCGGTTATTACTACTACGTGTGGAAGGAGCTCGAAAAAGGTGGGAACACATGGAGTGATAATATATTCGGTCTATTCAAGTTATAGGTAGACCAGTCTTGTGTTGTAGGGGAACCCGACGTGGTCCTCGGTATGTTGTTCTAGACATGTACTATGACAGGTGTACCCTAGTGCCTAGTCATTCATATGTAATCTATTCTCCAATACGTGCCTTTACGGTTTGATGGTAGAGCCTAGTATTGCTAGAATTTAATTAATGTAACAATTTCAGCTATTTGAATAAGTATTTGTACTTAGATACTATTATAATATGAGAGGATTTTGATATGAAATGTTTTGGTTATCGTACGGTAAAAACCCGTTATGTTTATTTGTGGCGTGGTCTTACGAGATACCTTTGATTTTTAAAGGATTTTAAAACTTTAACAATTCAAATTGAGTTTTTTTTATCACGTTGGTTTTCCGAACCGACTCAGGTGTAATTTTATTATAGTGCTCGGGTTAGACCGAGTATTTCAGGTTCAAGTTAGGATGCTATGAAGCTCAGGAGACGAGCTGGATGGTGAAGACGTATTACTCGTACTTGTTTTATTCCGCTGCAGTGTTGTTTGAAATTACCACCAATTGTGAGGGTAGGTACTATAACTATCCAGGATGGTAATTATAGATTTGTGTACTCTGTTGTGGGATATGTATATTATACTTTTGACTTGTGTAACGAGATATTGGTATTACATTTTACTCAGTCCGCTGTGAGATTTTGTTTCGTTTAGTTTCTTCTTCTTCTACCTATTTTCTTTTCCCTCAGAAATCTTTCTTTTTGGCACTCGATCATTCAACAAGTTATGCGTTGGGTGTATTTATGTCGATTTTCGAGGGTCAAAAAGGTCGAGTCGTTACATCTCCCATTTTTTAAAAAACCTGACACGATAGTGAAAAAAATAGGCCACATTTCGCAAAAAAGAGGCCGAACCATATAAAAGAAATTACAAAAATTTATATCTCGTAATCCACTTGATAAAAAAATCTCAAATGTGTTTTAAAAATCCTATTTCGTTCTCCTCCTCAATACAGTATGCTTGATGGTGGTTGCGGCTACATTATATCGTGTTCGACATTGAAGCAGTCGAACTAGGGTTTGGCATAACTAGAAATAGGAGAGGAGATGGATGGATCAAAGATCGTGGACGTGTTTGAATCATCGTGGAGCAGCTACAGCTAAGTTTTTGGAGCTGCCGGTCATGATCTGGGCAGTGAGATAAATTAGGTTGGAGCAACTAAATGTCAAGTTTTGGGATAGGCAGGGGAGGGGATGTTGTGATGATGGTCGCGAAGCTCGGGTGACGTGGAGGTGTTTGCTGATGGCAGATTCTACTTTCGTCATGGGTGGAGGTTGCGGTGCCCGGGCGTGCAAGCTTGGGAGTCGGTTTAGTGTGCGTATCGTGTGCAGACTTCAACTGAAAATGGGAAAGAAAGGTTAAGCTGGGTCGTGATTTTGATTTTAAGGTATGGGCGATGTGGAGGTGTTTGGTGATGGCGGATTCTACTTTCGCCGTGGGTGGAGGTTGCGGTGCCCGAGCGTGCAAGCTTGGGAGTCGGTTTAGTGTGCGTATCGTGTGCAGACTTCAACTGAAATTGGGGAAGAAAGGTTAAGGTGGGTCGTGTTTTTGATTTTAGGGTATGGGCCTTCTCTATTTTTTCTTAAAAAAAGAAGAAGGGAAAATTGTAAATTATATATTTAGAATTCACGTAAATTATAAATGCTCTAATTTGTGCATATAAGGTCGAAATCGCACGAAACAAATTGAGTTAGGTCTGTATTGTCTAGCACTATATTCTATATCTGCATTGGACTTGATTTGAGATAATGAAAATTTTAGTTGAACTTAAGAGCTTGTTTAATTATAAATGAAATAAGTCGCTATCGCGACGACTACAAACAAAGTGAGTTAATCTCACTCAATTTTGGATCACCGTAGTTGATTTTAAATAGTAAAAATTAATTATTGGTTGACTGATAGAATTGATAAGTTATTATCAGTTGAATGCGGTATTATATTTAGTAGTATATATATTGAAGTGATTGATATTCCCACACACATATATATATAGCGGATGAGCCACTATGCGCCCCGCATAATAGCGGGTGACCCTATATACCACAATATCCCTCTCGAAGTAGGATTGATATTTTTATATTGTATTAACATATATGGATGCAGGAAAACAGGTTGGAGGTATCCAAATGGATTCCTCAAAAATGTTGAACTTAATTTCATATATAGTGATATATGAACCTTTTAATAATATATGATAAATTATAATGTAATTGGAAGTTATGGGATGGTATGGTATTACTAGCCAAGATTTTGATATTTTAAAATATCATAAATATATATACATTGAGTTTGGAAGGAAATTTAAAAATGTATTACATTGAAATTTAAATTAATTTAAAGAATTGAATTTGGGAAAAATAAATAGTATGACTTTAAAATTTTATTTATTAATTTTATAACATGGAAAAATGGAGATTTTGAATAACGTAAATAAAAGGAATTTATTTTCAGTGTAAAAGGTATTTATTTTTAAAATCGAGATTTAAAATAGTTGGGAAGATAAAAAGGAATTTGAAAAGAAGATATGAAATTATTATACTCGATTTTTAATAAAATTAAGAACGAAAGTGGAATCTGAATTTAGTTGGGCTTTGGGATATATTTGGGTTGTTTAAGAAATTAATTTAAAAATGGAATTAGACTAAAAAATCGATTTAAAATCGATTAATTATTGTGAAACCGTTATAACGGGAAATGAGACTATGGGATTTATAAACAAGGTTTATAAATAAATTAAAGTGATTATTAGTGAATAAATTGAAGTTATAAATTCATGGTGGGGATTTATAAGGAGATGGGTAAATCGGCTTAAAATAAATGGTAGATTTATTTTTTTGGAAAAGTGAAAAGGGAATTTACGGAATTGGGAAGTAAATCAAAGTTGGAAATAAATCGAGACGGATTTATTAATATTAGACTGGCTATATGGGAGTTGAAAAATATTTTTTTCTGAGAAGTTAAGTTAATTTAAAAAGGGGATTTTTCTAAGTATTAAGTATAAAATTTTAAAATGTTTAAGAATATTTTAGAAAATTAATTATTTAGTTGTTTAAATTGTTTAAAGTGTATTTAAGTAATAATTAAGTATTTTTATAAATGTTTGATGTTAAGTTAATTATTATTTAAGAATTAATCGGCATTATTATTTTAAGAGATAGATTATTCTATATTAATATTATTTTATAATAACTTTTATTTTAAAAAGTAATTGTCTAAAATGAACTTGGAGATTATTATAGAAATTTTATAAGTATTATTTTGAAAAATTATTTAATAAAGTTTTTGGATAGTGATGGTATGCTTTCATGGCGTAATCGGAGGCAGTGAGTGCCTGTAGTTAAGTTTTGATTTATTTGGGATAGAGATGTAACCATGGAGCGGTGAATCTATGGTTGATAACGATGTGGAACTTTCCACATTATTTAAAAAAGGGTTTCCAATATTTTTGAAAGATAGTTGTGAATTTAACAATTCGATAAGATAAGTGCATACTTTTGGATAAAGATATTTAATTTTTAAAAATTGAGACTTAGGGTTTCAGTGGAAAATGAAATATTTGGTTGAACGATTATTTATTTAATAGTTAAATAACTGACTATCAAATCTGGATCCTAAATATAACTTTTGGGAATATCTGAATAGGAATTATATGGTATAGTGACCATTTGAGGTGCTATAATGTACCTATAGACTCGTTTCGTTCTTCTAGGATATTTATAAGGAAATCCATCCACAAACGGTTAGGAGGTGATCTCCAATCTTATTTTCGTCTGTCTATTCCCTAAAGAACCGGGGATGAGTTTACCGAAAATATCAAACGTTCTTTCGAAAAGATCGGGATCGGATAAGTTATCCGAAAGCCACTTCGATCCAACGACTATGTTTTAGATGTGAAAACAAGAGCATGGAGTCGAAGATCGACTAATGAAGTGCAAGGGCTAATCGTTTCTAATCCTGAGGATGATCCCAAAATGGATGTAGTACGAATAGTGCCTTTGGTTCCATTCGAACCCTGAATGGACTTGTATGGATGAATGTTATAAATCCGTTGTCATCGAAGGACAATGAGCATTCTAAGTAAAAATATCCTTTAAAAGGTAATCGTAGCCTCTAGCCTCATCAACCGGGAATGACTGAAAATCAAGGGGTATGCAGTAAGGCGAAGTGGGTTGCATGCAATTAGGGTATGCTTATCACCTTTTCTAGATACCCTCGGATATTATTATTATTATTACGGTGTATAGAAGAGCTCAGAAAGCGTGGGAACACCCGAGGTGATGGCACATTCGGTCTATCAAAGTTATGGGTAGTCCAGTCTTGTATTGCCGGAGATCCCGGTATGGTCCTCGGTACGCTGTTCTACACGTGTACTATGACAGGTGGAATCCTAATCCCTAGTCGTTCATATGTAATCCATTATCCAATAAGCGCCGTACGGTTTTGATTGTGCCCAACTATGCTAGAACGTGACATGCAAGCATTTTAACTATTTGAATAAGTATTTGTATTTAGACACTGTTATAATATCAGAAGATTTTATATGAAATGTTTTGGTTATCGCAAGGTAAAAAACCGTCGTGTTTATGTGTGGCGTGGTCATAAGATATACCTTGTATTTTCAAAGAATTTTGATATTTTATAATTCAATTTGAGTTTGTTTTCTCACACTGGTTTTCTAGACTAACTCGGGTGTTATTTTATTATTATGTTCGGGTCACACCGAGTATTATAGATACAAGATAGGATGCTGTAGCGCTCATGAGACGAGCTGGATGGCGAAGATGTATTATACGTATCATGTTTATATTCCGCTGCGTATCGTAGGCTGTATATTCAGCTTTTATGATGACAAGTTATTATAACTGTCCGGTATTGTGCTATTGATGTGTTTTATTCTGATGGTGTAATATATAATTGAAAATTATAGTTCTTTTTGCATAAAGGCATGCTATTATCTACGATACATTTTTTTGCAACAATTGTGAGATGCGGTGTTGTTGTTTCTGTTCTTCTTCTACTTTTTTCTTCTTTTTCCCTAACGATCTAGTATTTTCGGCATTCGCTAGCTCACCATGTAATGCCGTGAACATATTGATGTCGATTTTCGAAGGTCGAAAATCTCGGTCGTGACACTTGATATCAGAGCTAAATGTTAAGTGAGAACCTTGGCTCTGTTGGAGATAACTCATTAGAGATAAGGTCAGTAGTACCCTAGAGTGAGTTTGAGTGTATTAGTAAATATTAGCGCGTATTTGTTAGTGAACATAAAATTGTTTTATATTATGTTGATTGATCTATTGAGTGGCTTATGGATTCGGGTAAATACGAGTTATTAACATTATTGATAGGAATCTCTAAACACTTGAACAGAGCAATTAGACACAATATTCGTTTGAAATGGGGTAAATGAAATAATTTTCCCCAAATTATTTTTATATATAAAGGAATAATTTCTTTTGAAATTATTACGGTTATTATGGTTTGCTTGGTTGTTAGAAAATGATAATATTAAACTATTATCATTCGTTGTTGTGGTGATTGAACAAAAAATTAAATTATAACCGAAAGTTAATAAAGTAATTCATACAACAAAATGGAAAATTTACGAAGTTAGACAAATTTGAAGAAATTTTTTATAATTTAAAATTGAATGATTGAGGGGATAATATTAGTTGTATTCTATGGATTAATTTGGAAAATTAGCAGGTGTGATAATGTAGTTTTAATAAAATTGATTTGGAAAGTTGTTAGAACAATGTGGTTTTGGGAAAAGTTATTGGTTTTTGGGTCATTCTTTGTACGTTGGAAATTTTGGGGATGAAATTCTTTTAAGGGAGGAGGAATATAACGAACTAGAATTTTGGCTATTTGAAATTAAAATAATTAATTGATTTTATATATATATAATTTAAATTTTAACTTGAAATATCAAATATAAATATTTATTGGGTAATTTAATTATTGAATTTAATAATTGAATATTGGTTAAATATTGAATCTTTAGTTTTTAGCTTGATAAAAATAATTTAAAGGCTTACAAAATTTATATTAATAATACCAAAGATAAAAAAAAAATTAAATTGAATTTAGAAGTGATTTGTTCAGTTTTAAAAATATATCGTTTGAATTTACCTATACAAGTAGCTTTTTGGGTCGCAGTTTCGGAATTCGACGAAACCAGATCCATTGGATCCGTAATAGTGTATTATTATCAGATTTCAAGTTTTATAACGTTTGGAGTTATCGTTTGGTCGTATAGAATATAAACGTGCTGAAATATAATATCATAAATTTTAATTTAATAATTGGGTCCAAAAACTTATCTTGTCCATACGATTGAATTAAGATATGAACCCTTTTCCATTACGTTTGGAATAGGGGTATAACATTATAAACGCCTAACGGCACGCCTCAATAGGAGGTCTAGGTGTTAAGCTACGTAATTAAGACAGCTTAAAATTTAATTAATATGTACACATATATATACACATATACACACACAAATATATACACACATATATTGTGACGCCCCACCTCTATAGCTTACAATAACAAAGAATATTTCAAGGAAATACTATCTGTTATCATGAAGAATAAGGCTGCATAGGAGCGACCATCCATAGTTAGGCCTTACACTAGTATTGATTGCCTCGACGGGTGTGGTAAAAATTTTCATCTCATTTTATTCACTCCAATCGACGTATTCAATTCCAGTATAAAACGAACTACGAGGTGCATACAACATTCAGAATAATTTAAATAATAACATCACAGAATAACGTAGCACCGTACAGTCACAAATGTACTATCATCTAGCGGAAGAAGATATGAGTACATAAGTCATAAGCCACAATATTCGATAGTTTCATAGATACATATCATGTACATAAATATAATAATATACATGAGATTCAATATATTACACAAAAGAGACTATACAAAAACCTTACTCGAAGCTGGGTAGAATAGTCTTCTAAAAGAGATAGCAGCAACGGAATAACTATCAGCAGAACACCTGTAATACTACGGGGCTGACCCAAGTATTATTTAAGAAAATAATAAACAGATCAGTCTAATTTATTCATAGGAATAATCATATAAGATATCACTAGGAATAACAGCAAATAGCACAAAGTGATTATCAACAGAGATAAGTAAAAGAAATATCAATGAAGATAAATAACAACAACAAATCTCATATCAGCAAATCTAGAAATCAATAGAATGAAATCAAGTAAACAACAAATCTCAAAGCAGCAAATATCTAGAAATAAATAAATTGAAATCTAGAAAAAAACAAAACTCATAGCAGCACAGTCTAGAAATCAAATGATATGAAATCCAGAAACCAGCAAATCTCATATATCTAGTTATCTATAGATAAAGAAAACACATAAGAGGGTGGATCAAACCCAACATATGGTGAGCCTAGGTGATAAGCCTAAGCTACACTTCACGTGCAACACATATCTACAGTGTACTAAAATTTTGGCGCCCACATAGAACCTGAAAGTCCTCACATATGACCCGAAGGTCCGCATATGACCCGACGTTCGAGTACAGGTAGTTGACCCGAAGGTCTCACATAGAACCCGAAGGTCCTCACATATATATGTCGCTAACTCTCAAATAGCAGCGCTCAACGTTGACTACGAACGTGTGTATAATAACCACATGTTCACCTCCATCTACTAATGATATATAACTCCACAAAAATTTGTTCTGATTAACGAGTTCGGAATTAATCATATTAGTAAGAATGAGGGTTCATAGTCCTCACTTTTGCTAGTACGTTTAAGTATCTTTCTCGTTGATCGAAAGTGCAAAATCGTGTAATTAGAAACAATATTTTACATTCTCAATAGAATAAATCACGAGTTACTCGTATTGGTAAAGTTAAGGGTTCATAGTCCTTAATTTTTCCAAAACGTTTAAAACGCTTCCTTATTCAATTGAAAACGTAAAACAAAATATTTGAAAACAAATTAATTTAAAAACGAATGAAATACATTAAGTGTTCAGCGAAATTCATTAGCAATTTCAAAATAAGAATTCGCATCAAAATATCACAAAATCGGATAATAATCCGAAGGCCCAAAATCACATAAAATAGCAAAAAACCTCAAAACGGGCCTAAATGGATTACCCAAAAAGTTGTAGCGACACGTATACGTGTGCAAGCACACATATACGAGTGTGTTCGACCATGAATAAAAGAATGGTCACTGCGAATAATAATAAGCAGCATCATAGAATCTCATGGCCAACCCAACATTTGTTACAGCCTGTAAAGGGGCAGCAGCACAAAATATGTGCTCGGCACCATATGAGGTGGCTCAGAAAATCACAACCAGAAGCATTCCAATTTCTATAGGAATAGGTAGCAACAACATTTTAAAATACATGGCCTCCTATATACAATAGCATGGCCTCCTATAAAATACATGGCCTCCTATATACAATTTCTAAGAAAATGGCTCTTGATGTTTCAACTAATAATTTTAAAATATTATATAGAAAGAATGTTAAAAACATTTATTTCGCTCTATTTTTATAAATATTATTTCGGTTGTTTGATCATAAGAAAGTATTTAATTAAAATGACAACTTAATATTAATTCCTTTTTTAACATTATACCTAAAATCGTCATCTTGAACATCTACTACTTAAAATTTTACATTTATACATACTATTATTTAACTTGATTTTAAACGAAATGAAAATTCGTCATCTCGAAATGTCATATTAGTGAATTAGTGTTTTATTTAGCATTATTTTTAACATATAGTGTGCTTAGTAGGGGTTTGAACAAGCAGAACAATACATACAATAGTTAATTTCCACACTTTGTCAATAAAGAAAGGTACATTATATATTAAATTTATAAGTGATACATATATAGTCTAGGAAGGAAAATAAAAGCAAAATTTGGAAAAAATAATCTATTAGACATGAGAAATAAAGTCCATTGATTTGTTTGTTTATTAAGATAAGAACAAACTTAAATGCAAGACCAAATACCGATTTTCATTAGATATCTCCATATTGGTAATAGAGTAAGTATATAAAGTGACATTTAGTATAAAATATTTTAATTCATTCACCTAATTAATTAGCTCAGATAAAGTGGTAGCACAATAAATGTACATAATATTTTAATTTATAAAATTCATTTGGGTGACATTATATAAGTTGTGATATGTTTATCATCTTACATTAGAACACTCTTTTTTTGTGAAATTCTACTACATAAAAATGTCTGCCTTTGGAAGCATGGTTTCTTATATGTTTCTCCTCCTTTATATCATTTTCTATATCGGTATCAATGTTTATCTTTTCTAGATAATTTTATTTTACTAATTTATGCACATATACGTGTTTAATTTATTTGTCTTACTTGTTAAAAAATGCAGAAATGAATTCCTCAATGATAATAGATGCGAAATTCGATGGATCACCAAGTCATAAACTCGAAGGGCTATGCTCTAATGATACCAAGAATTGTGAAGATGCAATTGGTGAGGAAGGCTCAAGCGGTAGTGTAGTACCCTTTAAGTAATAATGCAGCTTTTTAGGAATTACAGGTTATCCTGGCAGTGGTAAACGCCATCCAGGTGGTGGTAAAGGCTATCCAGGTAGTGGTAAAGGCCGTCCAAGTGGTAGACCCAACTTCCCAAGAGGAGCTCCAGGCCATCCAGGAGGTGGTCCAGGCCCCGTAGAAGGCAGACCAGGCCGCCCGGGAGGCGGTCCTGGCCATCCAGGCGGTGGTTCCGGTCGCCAAAAGGAATTGCTGGCCATCCTAGTAAAGGAAAAGGTCATCCAGGTGGTAAAGTTCGTCTAGGTAGAGGTCTCGGCCATCCCGGAGGATTTCCCGGTCGTCCCGGAGGTGTTCCCAAATGTCTCGAAGGTTTTCCCGGCTGCTCCGGTGGCGGTCCCGGCCATCCTGGAGGCGGTCTCGGCCATATTGATAGTGGTCCCGGTCATTCAATTCGAGGTGCAAGCCTTCTATACGACGGTACAGGTTATGATGATTGTCTAAGTGATTTTCTTTCCAAGAAAGATTTAAAGGTTAAAGATTGAACTTTTATTCATGGTGAAACCGAGATAAATAAGAGAGATCGGAATCGAAAGCGATCTTACTGATCTAAAAGGAATTGATTTATTGAATAAAATTGACTTATATTTGATCTTATTACCATAAAATGGATTCGCAGTAAATGATCAAATTTTACATGCAGAAAATATATTTTATTTCACTATTTTGAGTGAAAAGCTTAATGTTTTCAAAGATATTACCTGAATAATGAAGGATCATTATAAAAAATGTTAGAAATCTTGAAAATTTGATCCTTAACTCTGTCATTTTTGTACAAATGCATATATACAAACTATAAATGTGATTACTGAACTTCAAATTTTAAGTATAAAATATTTATAAACAAGGGTACAATTAGTAATTTCACTATGCTCATATTTTATCGAGGTGTTATTATATACACCCACCAATCCGCTCACTAGTGTCAATTAAAGAATTACTAAAAAATTTCAAAAAATTCACTTTAAGCGCCCAATATTGTTATTAATGCAAAAGAGTTTAGTTTATATAAATTTTAATGTGAATCTCAATTTAAATTTACCTATCAATTCAGCAATTGCTTATTTATAACTCATCCTTGCCATATCTACAATTTTTATTGCTTGGAAGGAGATTTCAAATGAAATCATCTAACCTTTTAGTGTCATAAGACTCAATATTTACCAAAAGACTACAAATTCTAAACATGTACTGCAAAGCATCTATCTTGCACTCTGTAACACCCTACACCCCTTAATATACCCAAAAGGACACATTAAAAGGCATGGTGCATTATGGGTATAATTGAAACTAACAGAGACTAAGATTCATAAGACAAAAATGGGAAAAACAGCATAAACTAAAATAATAACTTAATTGAAACTTTCATAATTACTTCATAAATAATTCAAATGCCAAATACAACATCCGTATCTCAAAACCCATCATGTCTTGTAAAATAAAAATTCATTGTCTCAAAATCTGAGTACATAATATCCTTCATAATAAGCCAGTACAAAAAAGAACTAAAGCTGAAATAAAAGAAATACATAGTAGAGAACTCCTCCAAGAAACCACCAAGCAATAACAATCTACTGACTTCTCCTTTGATTGCCTATTGGGCGGTAAGGGGGAAGGGGAAAATAGAGGAGTTGGTCAGGCTAAAAATCTGGTGGTTGATAATAACTACTAGAGTCTTTATGCAAGATAAAACTAATAGACTCTACAACAGTTCTAACAAAAATTAGGATAATTAAAGAAATGGGGAAGAGGTAAACTGAAAATAAGTACGATTAAATATAGCCCTATTTATAAGATAGGTTCACTTTGATTGCTTGCACTTGTCCTTGATTTCTGCATTGATTATGCAGAATTACCAATCCTGTAATTAGGATGTAACCCTAATCCTACCCTTTTTGATCGTCCTATTACTATATAGTAACTTTCTACGGATCAGCTACTATATAACTCTATACACAAAATGTTACTGTAGACCAGACGACATATATAACTCCCTACATAGAAGGCATATATTTACTGTGGACCAAACACTATATATAACTCCCTATACAGGATGTAACTGTAGACCTGACGACATATATAGTGTTAGTCCTTGAGAAGGATGGTTTTGATGAAAACAACCTTAGGACTTGTTATAGAATATAAATACTAACATTATGGTTTAGATATATATGTACATGTAGGATATAAACATGCAGGTACCAAGAATGAAGACTGTACTGTAACATTCTACTTTTAAATCAAATTTAAATTGGTAATTAATATATTTTTTGAAGTTTAATTGTGAATTAATTTGGTATTTTCCAAATTAAATAGATATTTGTTTGTTTATTCATTTATAAATACAAATTGATTGTATATTAATTTTTGAGTTTGAAATTTTAAAATAAATGTTTTGAATAATAAATTGGATTTGAAATCATTTTGTTTTCAATTAATAAAGATTTGTTTTCCAATTTCATTAAATAGGCATTTTGATTTAAAAGTAATATTGTGAAATTGATATAAACAAATTTACAAAAGCTATTTAAAAGGTTGTATAAAAATATTAATAAAGGAAAATTTATTTAAATAAGAAGATATTTAATATAGAGTTATATTTAAATATTGTTATTTTCATGTGTTAAAGGTATAATTTGATTTCAAATCACTTTTCTTAAGGTTATTTAAAAAGTTATAAAATTAATATAATCAAGCTTAAATCTGTTTCTTTTAAAGTTGTAAAGGTTTAACATATAAAATGAGATTTAATAAAAGATTTAAATTACACTTTTATATACTTTAAATATATATATATATATATGTATATCTATATATTTAGTAAATATGTAAAGCTTTAATATGAATATATCTTTTGAAAGTAAAAGTATAAAATATAATGTATGAGTGCAGATATAAAAAGGAATGTTTTGTAAAACATAATACTTAAAGATTTATATGAACATGTAAATATAAGATGAAAGGGTTTCAAATAAATTATATAAAATTAATTAAAAGGAGGGGTTAAAACATAAAATTTGAATGTTTTAACATTTATAAGCCATGAGATTTGGAAATTAACAAGTGTTGAAATTTTAAACTATGTGTTTACAAGTGTAAATATAAGTAACAAGTGGCACATAAGTTTCTCCTTTGAAAAATTAATTTCAAAAGTATGTTTTAATTTTTTTTTTTATGAAATGAGAAAACATGGTTATCATTTCATTTCCAAAGAAAAACTCTTCGCTCCTCAATTTTTCCTTAACTTCATATTTTTTTCATCATTTCAAATCTGGAAACCAAATCAGGATTAAAAACAAGAGATAGAAAATCAAATAACCTGAAAAACAAAAACCAGGCTTCAGGCAATTGAAACAAAACTCTCCAACCAGAAAACCACAGCCTGGAAATAAAAGGAAAGTTCAATATTCAACTCAAACACAAAGCTTCAGAAGAAATATACTTCCAGGTCATGCAAATCAAACTCAAGTACTGCAATCTGATTCAACAATGAATCAACTCAACAACGATTCTAATCTGAAGCATTTCAAAGCAAACAACTTCAGTTTGCAAAGCTTGGAAGATTTTTCAAAAATCAAATCAAAATAAAAGTAGCTTTAATCTTGAATAAAGGTCAAGGTCAAGCAATTCCAGAAACAACTCAAGCTTCAAGTGATTCAAAGATTTGGCAGAAGTAAAATGCAGATTCAAATTAAATCTAGAATTTCAAAATACAGGCTCTTTTCTATGTTTCCTTTTCTCAGGTGAGAAAACTCACTTATATTGGCCTATATTCTTCAAAATTGTGATTGATGCTTAAATTATGTTTTGGAAATGTTGTTTGATATGTCTGTGTGCTTGAATATATTAGTGCATGTCTGCTATATAGATATACGTATACCTGTTCCTGTGTTACAGGCTAGAAACAAGAATAAAAATCAAAATCTCTGTAATCAATCATTTATAAGCTTAGTTGTATAAATAAAAGATGTTTGAAATCACAAGGTAATTGTTTTTAAAAATGGTTTCCAATAAAACATTTATTAATATTCTGGAAATTGCTAAATAGCAGTAGAATATAAAAATTGGTCCAAAATTACACATCTAGAATTTAAGTTTTGATTATATGAATGGGTTCGTGTTGCAAATCCATGAATTTAGATGTAAGTTTCAAGATTTTTAAGAATGAAATTAGCAAGCAATTTTGAGTTGATATGTTAGATTCTCGCTTTCTCACTTTAAAATTCTATTGAAGATATTATCTTTGGAGATATTCTTTCAGCTGTATCTTGTATGTCTAATGTATATTGATATTCATTGTATCATTGTTGTATCGAATGTTGTATAAATGATATTATTCATTTTCTTCCGCTGTTTTGTTATACTTCATGTGTTATAAGCTCCGGTGAACCAGATTCGGCATTAGAATTTGTGGCATTCGAGTACAAGTGAAGTGTTGGTGCCTAATTTCGAACGTCGAGTCAGGGTCGTCACAGTGGTATCAGAGCTGAAGGTTGAAACTTTAGCTCAGGAGTATAACACTTTAGGTAATTCATTGGAGATAGGGTGAAGTATACCATAGAATGAGTATATACCTAAGATATTCGTCTGTATGCCAGAGTAAATTCTCTTACTATCCACTGGTAGTGAGTATGAGTGTAAGAAGAGGATGAGGTATAGGACAGGGAAGTGCCACTACAAATGGTCAATACCTGTAACAACAAGGAAGAAATTCTTCTCGACCTCCTTTGATTCCAGTTTCAATTCTTTGATGGCTTCGTGGCAACTACAGAAGGAGCATTGGTGTGATGATGGCCCTGCAAAATCGTTATAGATAAGTTTCTACTTCGTATTCTCTTTATTAAATTTCTATCAGCTTTTCGTTTTTAAATTTAAAGAAATTGAAATTTTATCGAAAAAAATTGGTGAATTAAATATGAAGTTAAATATGAAGATTTGTATTGATAAAACGATTTAGGTCAAAACGAAATTTGAAATTTTGTTGTAATATCTTGTAAGAATCAAAGTCCAAAGAGGGAAAAGTTGATGTATATTTTGGGGTATTCCAACCTTGATTGAGTATCCATTATTTGTTCTTTCGGGTCTCGATATATTCTACGAACGGCTAGTTATCTTTCGAACTAACCAATGCCCTGCATATTCGTAGATCTGGTGACGCGAGTATCCTGTGAAGTATTGAATGAGTTGTTCTTGATTTTATTGTCGATATTATGATTTGGTTAGCAGAATGCAGGATAGATATTCAGTTTGATCTGGAAAGATATTTTCCTATCTTTCGTCTGTCCTTTGTTGTCAACTTGGCAAATTTCGGGGACGAAATTTTCTTAGGGGGAATCTGTAACATTCCTGTTTTTAAATCAAATTTAAATTGGTAATTAATTTAATTTTTGAAGTTTAATTGTGAATTAATTTGGCATTTTCCAAATTAAATAGATATTTGTTTTTTATTCATTTATAAATACAAATTGATTGTATATTAATTTTTGTGTTTGAAATTTTAAAATAAACGTTTTGAATAATAAATTGGTTTTGAAATCATTCTGTTTTCAATTAATGAAGATTTGTTTTCCAATTTCATTAAATAGGCATTTTGATTTAAAAGTAATATTGTGAAATTGATATAAACAAATTTACAAAAGCTATTTAAAAAGTTGTATAAAAATATTAATAAAGGAAAATGTATTTAAATAAGAAGATATGTAGCATAAAGTTATATTTAAATATTTTTATTTTCAAGTGTTAAAAGCATAATTTGATTTCAAATCATTTTTCTTAAGGTTATTTAAAAAGTTATAAAAATTAATATAATCAAGCTTAAATCTTTTTCTTTTAAAAGTTGTAAAGGTATAACATATAAAATGAGATTTAATAAAAGATTTAAATTACGTTTTCTTTTATATACTTGAAATATATATATATATATATATATATAGTATATATGCAAAGCTTTAATATGAATATATCGTTTTAAAGTAAAAGTATAAAGTATAATGTATGAGTGCAAATATAAAAAGGAATCTTTTGTAAAACATAACACTTAATGATTTATATGAAGATGTAAATATAAGATGAAAAGGATTTAAAATAAATTGCATAAAATTAATTAAGAAGTGGGGTTTAAACATAAAATTTAAGTGCTTTAACATTTGTAAGCCATGAGATTTGGAAATTAACAAGTGTAAATTTTTTAAACTATGTGTTTACAAGTGTAAATATAATTAACAAGTGGCACACAAGTTTCTCCTTTGAAAAATTAATTTCAACAATATGTTTTTAAAATTTGTGATGAAATGAGAAAACCTAGTTATCATTTCAGTTCGAAAGAAAAACTCTCACTCCTCGTTTTTTCTTCAACTTCATATTTCTTTCATTTCAAATCTGAAAACCAAATAAAGATTAAAAACAAGAGATAGAAAATCAAATAACCTGAAAAACAAAAACCAGGCTTCAGGCAATTCAAACAATTCTCTCAAACTAGAAAACCACGGCCTGGAAGTAAAAGGAAATTTCAATATTCAACTCAAACACAAAGCTTCAGAAAAAATATACATCCAGATCATGCAAATCAAACTCAAGTGTTGTAACCTGATTCAAGAATGAATCAACACAACAACAATTCAAATCTGAAACATTTCAAAGCAAATAACTTCAGTTTGCAAAGCCTGGAAGATTTTTCTGAAATCAAATCAAAACAAAAGTAGCTTCAATCTAGAATAAGGCTCAAGGTCAAGCAATTCCAGAAACAACTCAAGCTTCAAGTGATTCAAAGGTTTGGCATAAGTAAAATGCAGATTCAAATTAATTCTAGAATTTCAAAATGCAGGCTCTTTTCTCTGTTTCCATTTCTCAGGTGAAAAACTCACTTATATTAGCCTATATTCTTTGATATTGTGATTGATGCTTAAATTATGTTTTGGAAATGTTGTTTGATACGTCTGTGTGCTTGAATATATCAATGCATGTCTGTTATACATGTATATGTATGTATGTTCCTGTGTATACAAGCTAGAAACAAGAGTAAAAATCAAAATCTCTATAATCAATCATTTATAAGCTTAGTTGTACAAATAAAAGATGTTTGAAATCACAAGGTAATTTTTTTAAAAGTGGTTTCCAATAAAACCATTTGGTAATATTCTGGAAATTGCTAAATAGCAGTAGAATATAAAAATTGGTCCAAAATTACACATCTAGAATTTAAGTTTTACTTATATGAATGGGTTCGTGTTGCAAATCCATGAATTTAGATGTAAGTTTCAAGATTTTTAAGAATGAAATTAGCTAGCAGTTTTGAGTTGATCAGAATGGATGTTAATGTTGATTGCGGTCGATCGGCAAAACAAGGTGGGTCGAGATTTCCGTTGAAGGTTGCTTGGGTGATAGGGATACATGGAAAAATGTTAAATAATTTATTTGATGATCAAGGCATTGGCGCGGGGTAGTTTTAGGGTTTTAGTCTGGGTTTTTGTCGAGCCTGATCTCGGAGGAACTGCGTCCAAGTCAAGGCGATTCAAGTGAACGGACCCAGGGGAAAAGATTGATCGGTCATCAGGGCACCTTGGGTCAAGATGGCGGAGTTACTGGTGGTTGTTGGCGATGGTCGAAGGATTTTAGTCGACTGGGTTTTTGAGTTCTAGGCGATCGATAGGTTAAATTTCGATTTTAGGTTTGAATCATAGAACTGGGTGTCTGGGTTGGTTAAGAGTGATGTCGACAACTTGTCGAAGGCAACGGCGATGGTCGAAGGTTGATGTATTGATCGTGCACGTGCGGCGGTCATGAATATATCTGGGTGGTTAAAGTGTTGGGGAGGAAGACGAATACTCGGGTTTGTGCTCGAGTCTCCCGCGAAAACAACTCGAAGCAGATGAAGATTGCATGTGGCCTGAAGTTTTGCTCGGGGAAACCTAAGATTTGTTCGGGGTTTGAGTTTTGTGTATAAAATAGTTTTAAGTTTTAAATTTGTAATCAAGTTTTGTAAAGTGTAATTAAGTTTTTTTTGAATTTTGTAAACAAATTGTTTCGTATAATTCATGTTGTTTTTGTATCTATTAAAGGTTTTAAATATAAATTATTTTAAAATTTATTAAATTTAAAAGGTGTTTAAATATATTTAAAAATAACCTTTAATGTTTAAAGAAATAAATTTAAGATGAAGGGACTTTCTTTGATTTGATTAAAGTCTTAAGTGATTACTTGATTTAAGATAATTATTTAATGTTAGAAATTTTAAGGATAATTACTTAATCAAAGGCTTATTAAAGTTAATTAAGTTCATAATTAAGAATAAATAATTAATAGAAGAACAAATAATATAAGTAATTAAAGGTAATTAATTACTTGAAGGTAATTACTTAGTCAAAAGTAATTAATGAATGGTAAAATTTAAATAAGTAATTATGGATAATTACTTATTATAATTAATTAAGGATAATTAATTAAACGGTAGTTAATTAAGGGTTTTCATTAATTAAGGTTAATTAATAAATAATTGAGGGATAATTAATTAACATAAATTGTAATTAACTAATCAATCAGGATTAGGGATTTATCTGATTAAATTAATCAGATGAAAAATTAATCTTACTTATGGATGTTTGACTTGTATGAGCTACTGTGAATTGTTTGATGTCTCTACTACGTGATGTTGTGTGATATAAATTGTTTCAATTCAAGCCGTAACGAATGTAATTTATTATCTGTGATAATTGCATATTATTTATCTATGAATCTGTACATGGAAGACAAGCATTATAGATTATACCACTTATCGATGTTGATATGCTTGAATCTGTGATGATTGATGATGTTGCACTATTGTGTGAAACCCCTAGACTATACCTTACAGACACAAATATGGATTGCATGAGAAAAGTGGTTAAGTCATAGATTTTTGAAATAGTTTTAAAATTTAATTTTGAATCCAAGATAGTTTTGGAAATGGAATTGGGTTAAATATGAAAAGTTTTTGGAATGGAATTTTAAAGGATAAAAGTTATTTTGAATAACTTGATAAAGTTTTGGAAACTAAAATAGTTTGGTTTGAATTTAAATTCAAGATTTGAAATTGGATTCTATGTTTGGAAATTATGGTTTAAAAAGGTTATACAAGTTATAAATGTGTTTATATGGGTTTTAAACCATTTTAAAAGTATTGTTTTGGGAATTTGAATTTAACCCAAGGGCTTTAACTTGAGCAAACGAAATCGATTTTTTCCAAAACGAAAACTATTTGTTTTCAAATAATAATAGCTTTCATATAATGAAAGGATTTCTAATTTGTGTTGAAAAGATTTCAAATTGAAATGAAATTGTTTTGAAAGCTATGAATTAATCTTTGTGAAAGATTGTTGAACTTTGTTTTCAAATTGAAGAGGATTTTAATGGTGTATCTTTTATATAAAAGATTTGAATTGGAAATGGTTTTGAAAGCTATGAGTTACATCTTTGATTTAAAGATTGGATGAGTCAATCCAATTTGAAAGGGAAATTGTTTTGAAAGAATATGAATGAATATTTGTTAACGATTAGTATACTTTTCAAATTGAAAAGGGATCTTAAAAATTTATCCTTTCTATAAAGGATTTGAAATGGAAATTGTTTTGAAATCTATGAATGAATCTTTGTGATAGATTGGTGAATTTTGGGAAGTGAATCATTTTGTTTAAAGATTTGAAAATGTTTGTTTAAACCATTTGAAGAAAAGGTTTGGGTATTTAAAAGTATGACTTAACTAAGATCCCATTATCCATAGTTTTTAAATATTGCGCTCATTATTCAATTTAGCCGGGAGAAGACCTTGTGTCATATAACCCATTCCGAATAATGATACAACGATATGGATAACACTTGAAGACCGGTGATCAAGACCGGGTATTTTCGAAAACAAAAGGATAACTCGTCGAATGTCTCGGCACTAAGTCGCGTCGGTATACAGATCTCTATATGTGATGGGGAGTTTGATCAGTATTGGGAATTCCCGGAGTGCAAGGGCTTTTTTGGAAGTGCCTTCGGTTCTGTTCGAACCTGGAACAGACTTGTATGGATGTGTGTCTTACGTTACACTTTGAGATGTAAAGCTGGTTTCTATCAACTACATTTCGGTTTGGTGGCGGAGATTTATTCCCTTAGCTTAACACCCTTTTCTGAGAGGTACGAGCTCAGAGATCATGTAGTTGATGGTTACTACTGATACATTCCCAATTTGGTAATGTGGCACATGAAGTGCTGCTAATCATAAATCATTTGTTGATCGAAACATGGATTTTATGAAAAGCGTAGCTTTGTGGATGTGACTTCGTTGAGCCTCACAACCGAAAATGGTCGAAACAGGAATGTTGCAGCAAGGTTTTAGGAGTCACGCCCTTAGGGAATGCCCATTTCCTTCTGGATAAAAAGTAGTATCATGGTACGGAGCCTAGATATTTACTTATGCTGATTTTGAAAGTGGTATCATGGTATGGAGCCCAAATACTTTTCTTTGTGGTTGTTGGTTCTGAGGCCTCGGATAGAGGTCGATAACGACTGGGGATGGCCTACTTGAGGTGTTACTTCCGGGCGGGGTAACCTGGCCTTGTGTTGGTTGGGAACCTTTTGGTTCTTGGGAGCGTCCCTCCAGAGGCATTCCATTTTTAAGGAAGTTCCTTGGCCTGACCATTTATTGGAAATCCAATCTCCAATACAATCCTTGTACGATTTTAGTTGTGGAACATGCCATTTAACATGGTAGCTATAGTAGGCATACTATAATGGTACATATGCTAGATAAGATTAATATTATACTTTCGAAATGTTTTCTGCACTATGAACTAATAATAATATCAAATGACTTTCGCGTATAAAGCATTTTTGACCGTCATAAGGAGAAATCTCCTCCAAGTATGTGCTTGCATTGTGTGTGTGGTGGAAAGCCTTATGGTAATTTCATTTTCCAAAAAGCATTGCGGATTTCAACTTTAAAATTTTTTGTTGTTTGTTTTAAAGATAAAACTATTTTGTTTGCTCATACCAGTCCCACGACTGACCCAGAGTTTATTGTTCCCTTCCTAAACTCCGGTGCCTACAATTTTCTACACGGGCAGTCTAGAGTTGGATTTTTCAGATAAT
Source organism: Allium cepa (assembly GCA_030765085.1). Taxonomy (NCBI): domain Eukaryota; kingdom Viridiplantae; phylum Streptophyta; class Magnoliopsida; order Asparagales; family Amaryllidaceae; genus Allium; species Allium cepa. The sequence continues at coordinate 877,206,491 of CM060931.1, read as the reverse complement.
CAAATTATAGGTGTAGATTTGATAGCATCCAACCTTTGGATTTTGGCGATCGCATTCATGTCTGAGCTTGATTAATGCATCGATGATGGTGGTTCGAGCTTTTGGTTCAAGCTATCTTTGCTTTGGAGTTTTGGAGATGGAGTTGATATGTTAGATTCTCGCTTTCTCACTTGAAAATTCTATCGAATATGTTATCTTTTGGCGATATTCTTTCCGCTCTATCTTGTATCTGTAATGTGTATTTATATTCATTGTACCATAGTTGTATCGAATGTTGTATAAATGATATTATTCGTTTTCTTCCACTGTGTTGTCATACTTAATGTGCTATAAGCTCCGGCGAACTAGATTCGGCATTTGAATCTGCGTCATTCGAGTACAAGTGAAGTAGGGGTGCCGATTTCGAAGGTCGACTCAGGGTCATTACCATACAATATAGAGATTCAAGACTGAAGATTTCAAGATTGAAGACTCATGAGTATCAAGATATCAAGAGTTCAAGATTTCAATAGTACAAGATAAGTATTGAGTCTATAATTTTGTTAAAACTTCTTGAAAGCACTGACATCTTTATTCGAAATTTATTCGTGGAATGGAATCCACTTCGAGCCTGTTAAAGGATAGAACCCTAGTGGCATGGAATCCATGACAATATCTAGTGGAACATACAGTGGACCTATTTTGATATCCGCTAATTTTATAAAAAAAAATTCAAAAATATATCTCTTATTTTTAAAAATGTTTTCAAAACTTCCTTTTCAAAAAGTCATCTCTCTTGGTTTTAAATATTTTAGCCCCAAAACTATTTTTATCATTTTTAATATTTTGATTTCAAAATTGTCCTTGATTTTAAACTATCTCTTGCTTTAAATATTTATCTTTAAAATATTTATATATTCAGATTTTAAATCACTTTATAGATTAAGATTGTATACATTAAAAATTACTTTCTAAACTCTTTTATATGTTTAAACTATATTCAAATATAATTACAAAGTTTATAAATTGTTTTGACAAATTATAGGAACCAATTTTAATAAGAAAATCAAAACATCATTTTTGCTTTGAGCATGTCGATATACCCCTAGCCCCCATGTCGACATTGTGTCCGTTATTTTCAAAAGTCAAATTTCAAAAGAAGTGTCTTTTTGTCGTTTCTCTTTGCGAACGGACCTGACTGTTATTCTCCTATAAATACCAGACTTTCCAAACGAATTTCATACTGAATTTTATTCTTTTCTTCACTCCATCTTCTCCACTCAAATATTTCCTAATATCTTAACAAAACTCTGCCGAAATCCTAAGTGAATTAAACTTGATTATATCTTGTTTGATTCTCTACCACTCTCTTCATACGATCCTAATGCTATTCAGAGTTATAGGATTATTTGTAAATCAAACTATTGAGTAAAAGGTTCGGTTGAGCCTTGTAATCAATTGGGTGTGATTGTTGCCCCGGAAATCAATTTTGTGATCCCGTGGCCTGGTAAATCAAGAGATCTTGCCCCAGACTCGAATACATGAGGGTGTACCTCGTGGCCTTGAAATCGAGGTTGTAATCCGGAAGATTATTTTGAAAATAAATCCGTATAATTATGCGGGACTGGATGTAGGGTAATTCTGAACCAGTATAAAATCATGGTGTGTTCTATCCTTTACTGATTTTACTTATTATTTGCATCTGTGTCTTATTCTATGATTATATCTATGTCTATGCATTGCATTTGTTGGTGATTAAATTACATAAGTTCGATAAAGATTTATTAAATCCACAAAACACTCTTTATTCTAGCCTTAAGATCCGTAATCCACATTTCTCACATTTGGTATCGGAGCAAGGTTTTCAAAGTTTTCATAATCTGAATTTTGAAAAATTTTAAAATGGAATTTTTTTTGATAAAATTATTAACACTATTTTCATATGAATATGTCACAGAATCATTATGATATTTTTGTTTAAAACTATATTTTGTTATTTTGAAAAGTTATTTGATTCTTTAAAAAGTTATGTGGTTTTACAGGAGAAGAGTTATGTCTAATGACTGTTGGTTAAAAGATACTAGATAATCATTCATCGATCAAGAAGAACAAATGGATATATAATGGCAATCAACAATGAAATGGGTACCTGATCAATACAATACTTTTTGTTCTCATCTACAACTTAACTTGATACTATACTTCTCTCCATCTGCTTCGCAATGCCACTGGTTTCGTTTGAATCCATCAAGAAATGACCAAGTTATGGTCAAATGAAATTTTGATGAATAAAGAGAAAACGAAAGCAAAACTGTCAATGGTATTCTTCAAATTGCATCCAAAGATTTGAGTATTTTATTCCCACTCCTTTTTCAGATTGTAGTTCTTGTTCTCACAGTCATTTTGATGGGTGGATCATCAAATTCCGATCAAAATTTAATGAGAAATGACACTTTGAAGTTGCCTATCCAAAACTAAAAACTATGTATGGAATTTCCTACATTTCCCTTACTATTCGGCCTTTTCCACCACAATAACCTCTAAATTCATCATCACACTACTACTAGATCGTATTCCTTGCCTTTCTCTTCGACTTTCCACTGGTTACATCCAATTCCATTGAGAAATGAAGGAGATATGCCTTCTAGAAGTTTGATAGTAAATAGAAAAACAGGAAGAAAAAGAGGAATTTCTATGAAAAGTGGTGGCTGTTGGGCCTATTTATAGTGTTTGAAGTGTCCATTAATTCAAAATTCAAATTCAAAGTTTTGGCGCCAAGTTTGTCAATCTACTAAATCATCGACATCTTTCTCATACGGTCTTCAAATTCAGCAAATGAACATACTACGCTGATAAGAAAAATGAACCCATCCCAATAGAACAGATCTTGTCATCAAATTCTGATAAATATAAATGTGTGGCTCACGACAATGGAAGAACAACAAAGTTTGAAATATGGAGGAGTGCAAAAAGTGGTACAATTTACTATTATTTCATATTTATTGTTGCATTTAGGAATGTATAGTTATGCATTTAGTTAGGTATAGAAATTTATCTCTTTTATAAGTTTTGATATTTTTGGTCCATATATCGACACAGCATAGTATACTTATTTTTTTAAGTTTTTTAAAATGTGTTCCTTTTAAATAAAATCTTACTACTAATTTATTACAACTATACTAAGTAGAAAAGCATACCTTCATTTATAATTTCAACTTTTCTAATGTTATTTTTACTTCTTATACTCTATTTCTTTTAAGATACTAATTTTATGTCTTTAAGAAATTGATAGAATGAATTTATGGTGCTAGAATAAGGCTCTATTTATAGATTTCTTCAATTAATAAGATTGCACCACATCACATGACACTTGTCATATAAGTAGATCGTGACGTACACGCAAAATGACATGTGCCATTACACCTGTTCTATAATAAAAGCATTTCTACATGCATAATGCCAAGTGTCTTTACACATGTTTTTTCCATAATTTTTTATGTTTTTTTAAGTGATTTAGTTATATTAACTACTTTAAAAAATTGGGTCAAAAATAAATTATTAACATACCAAAATCTAGTCGTAAAATTAGTGCAAAATCATGTTAAAAACTGGCCCGGAATTTTAGATAGCATTTCTAAAATGCTTCTTTTCTTCTGTAACGTTTTGTAAGTACTGCAAATTCGTTTTTATAGCATTTCTATGCTTTGAAACGCTGTAGAGTTTCGAAAACTTTACACAGCATTTGGTAAATGCTACAGTTTCAGTTTGATAAAGTTTCGAATGTATTTTACTGCAAAAACTTTTTACAGCATTCTATAAACGCAATCTTTCTTTATGAAACTTTAAACTATGTAAAAATAATATTTAAATTAAGTCTTTTTAGATTTAGTTTCTAAATTATTTTAGAATATTTTATAATTAATTTCATGTTTAAATGTTTTCTAATAATTAATTAAAAATTTTAAAGTAGGAGGCCTTAATATAATACATGTTTATTTTAGTTTTTCAATCTTATTTATTTTATTTAATATTTCATTATGATATTTTTTAAATTTAAAAGATGTTTAAACATGTTTCTAAGTATTTGAATCATTAATAATTTAGTATAAAAGTTTTAATTAGCAAGTTAAGTATTTTATAAACATGGAAGTTTGGATTCTTAAAAAAACAACCAAGTTAAAAAAAATTATTTTAAATAAATTAAATAAGTAGGCTATTAATTTATATAAAAACCATAGTTGATCATATATATAGTTTAAATCCATATTTCTTAGCAATTTGATATTGAGTTTGATTACTACCTTTCATGAATATGTTATAGTTTTAGTATCATTTATTACCTTTAAACTCTTTTCTTTACTACTCTTTCAGTCCCATTCATTATTTTCCTTAACCCAAGTCTAGTAATTGGTGTGTATTACCTTTGTTTGGTTGAAGTGATTTATAATAAATAATTTGATATATATATATATATATATATATTGATATTTATATATACATAGAACCAATAGTGGAAGGAGAAGAAATCTATCAACTAATTAATGAAGAAGATTATGCCGAAGCTCAGAAGATTTGTGAAAATTCTATATACATATATATGTCGGGAAAGAGACCTTATATTGTCCACTTGAATGCTTACATAAAACGTGTTTGGAACCCCACCGGTTCATGGGATGTTTTTCATAGAGACAATGGTTTCTATCTGATAAAATTTGAAAAACAAGATGATTTTGAAAGAATCCTGAAAGGGGGACCATGGTTTATGGATAGTAAATTAATCATTATGAAAAGATGGGAAGCAGATTTTGAGAAAGATATGTTATCATCGCATCCAGTATGGATTAAAATGCAGAGCCTAGATTTAACATTATGGAATACAAGATGCATTAGTAAACTGGCTAGTATGATAGGGAAACCATTGGATATTGATGAGAATACAAGAAAAGTGAAAAGAATTAATTATGCCAGAGTACTTGTTGAAATAAAGGCAGATTGTCAGCTACCAGCAAGTGTTAAAGCAAAAAATAATAATGGTGTGGTATACACACAGGATATAGAGTATGAGTTTGTTCCCCCTAGGTGTACTGAGTGTAAGTGTTTTGGCCATGCTACTACATATTGCAATATTAACAAGAATAAGCCGGAACAAGTATGGGTAGAGAAAAACAAAATACAAAATTCTCCACCCAGTTGCCCAAAAAATGATATAGTCACAAAAGATACACAAAATAAAGATACTAGTCAGAGGTCAGTCAGTGTTGAGGGCTCTGCAACATTGCAAGTAACTCATCCAGCTCAGAGTCCAGAGACAAATCAGCCTGCATATATTGGGGAGGACCTAATCCAGAAGGATGATAATTTGCCAGAATCTCTTAAGGATGATAAGTTGCCAGAATCTCTGGAGGAAATTCAGAAGATGAATATCCAGATTGAGTCGTCTGCAGAAGAAAGTGAAGATGAGATAGAAGACATTAGTAAATACACTAAAGCAAATGAGAATTACAATGATATATTTACTACCAAATCAAATATAGAAACCTTCAAAAGGGTTAAGGTTGGAGATACTCCAATTACTAGGAGCAAATCCAATAAGATCAAATGACAGTTCTTTGTTGGAATGTGAGAGGTCTAAACAATGACATTCGTCAGTTAGACCTCCACAATATTATGGCTTCTCATAAGCCATCCATAGTTGGTTTACTGGAAAACAAGTTTTCAGATAATAGTTTGGAAAGCTTTAAATACCAAATAGGTGCTCAATGGCAGATGGAACATAATATTACTCAGCTTATGAAGGGGAGAATCCTAGTGTTATGGGAAAAGAATACATGGACCAGAACTGCTATTGACAATAAAGAGCAACATATGACTATACATGTTAAAAACGTAGGAGGTCTGGAAATATGTATTACTTTTGTATATGCAAAAAATCTAGCGTCTGAAAGAATAGAACTATGGCAGCAAATAATAGAGCTTTCCAGTCAAATTATAAAGCCATGGTTAGTATTGGGAGACTTCAATGCAGTTTTAAAAACAAAAGAAAGAGTAGGAGGTAATACTCTGACCGTGGCCCAATTAGCAGAGTTCAATGAATGTGTACTGGAAAGTGGACTCCTGGAAACATCCCACACTGGCCTGCATTTTACATGGAAGAGTGGTGAAGGGAAAAATATATCTTCCAGAATTGACATATGTTTATGCAATTCAGAGCTAATGAACACTATCCCAGGGTTACAAACAATAGTTCTTCCTAGTTCAACTAGTGATCATTGTCCTCTATTAGTACGGCTTAATAATGACAGTAATGATAGTAAAGGCAAGCCTTTCAGATATTCAAATAATTGGCATCTACTAGAGGGATATAATGAAGCTTTAAACATAGAAAATATAATACATCCCCCAGGTAATAAAATGTATAAATATATAATGATGCTCAAGACAAAGAAGCAAAGACTCAAAGAATGGAACAGGGAAAGGCCAAAAGATCGGGATATCATTATAAAAACACAAATTCAGCTTCAGACCATCCAAGATTCTTTAGACAAAGACCCATTGAATGAAGAGCTTAACAAACAATTCTATCAGTTAAAGAGCAGACTCAAAGAAGAACTTCAAAAACAATCAATGGAAATCAAACAAAAAGAAAAAGAAAATTGGATGACACAGGGGGATGAATGCACTAAATATTTCTACACTAAAATGTCTCAAAGAACCCAATATAATAATATCCTGAATTGTCTAAATGAAGAAGGTAATGTAATGAATAATTTGAAGGAAATGGAAAACAAGGCTCTTACATATTTCATGGAATTATACAATGGGGAGTCTCTGCAAAGCTTACCTAAAGTTCAATGCAGAAGAAAAATCTCTCAAGAGGGATGCGCCATTCTCACAGCTGGGATTATGGAAAGGGAACTGAAGAGAGCTATTCAGTCCATCCATATTGATGCCAGTCCGGGACCATATGGTATGGGGGCAGCTGCTTTCAAAATGCACTGGATATACCTGAAAGAACACATGTTAGAGGCCTATCAGGAAGCTATGGACTGTGGTGAGTTTGTACAAGAAATTAATCACACTTTTATATCTCTTATTCCAAAAATCAAAAAACCAAACAGAATAGAAGATTACAGGCCCATATCTTGCTGTAATGTTTCTTACAAAATTTTGAGCAAAATTATATGTAATAGATTGAACAAAGTCCTCCCAAACCTGATTGCACAAAATCAAAATTCTTTTATAAAAGGAAGATTGATTTCTGAAAACTCTCTGTTAGCTCATGAACTTGTCAGAGACTTTAACAAACCTGGAGCAGACAAAATGTGCCTCAAAATAGACTAGCATAAAGCTTATGACAAGGTGAACGGACACTTTATTATTCATATGCTCAATGAAATGGGGGTTCCAGAGAGTCTTTTAAAGCTGATAAAGTGTTGTATTTTCTCCCCGACTTTCTCAATTCTGATTAACGGAATTCCTAAAGGACACATCTCTAGCAATAGAGGAATTAGGCAAGGGGACCCTCTATCCCCTTACCTATTTGTAGTAGCAATGGAGTGGTTTTCCCTACAAATGGAAATAGCATGTCATAATAATAAGATCATCCCTATATATAAAATATCACCAAAGGTAAATCACCTTATATACGCTGATGATTTGTTAGTAGTCATGAAAGCTACTACACATGCAGTTGATGAACTCAAAAAAATATTCTATGAATTAGAAAAATATGCAGGGCTAAAACTCAATGAAGGCAAAACTAAATGCTATTTTAACAAGTGCTGCAAGAACAAACAGAATATGATAGACAGAATTGGAGTGACAGAAGGAGTTCTCACAGTTAAATACTTGGGGGTTCCTTTATCTACTAACTCAATTACAGATAAAGAATGTGCTAAACTCCTAGATAAAATTTGAGAACAATTACAAGGATGGAGATCTAAGTTGTTATCATTTGCTGGGAGAGTGGAGCTAGTACACACAGTAATAACATCAAAGGTCAGATATTGGCTCCAAACATTCCAGATTCCGGACTGCTTTCTTGGGAAAATCAATTCCATATGTGCTGACTTTATATGGAGGGGAAAATTTCACAAAATCAGTTATAAGGAATTGTGCAGACCTAAAAAGGAAGGTGGAGTAGGCCTTAAAAAATTATTTGAACTCAAAAAGGTTTATGGGATCAAATTGGCGTGGAACATAATATCATCTGATAACTTATGGCCAAAATGGATGAGAACTAAAATAAATCAAGACAAATTTCTGGATAGATTCTTTGGATAATAATGCATCAGTGGTATGGAAAAGTATCATGAAGCAAAGAGGAGTGTTGAAAACACTGATTGAATGGAAAATAGCTAATGGAAATACTACTGATCTATGGAGAGATCCTTGGTTTGAAAATAGAAGTTTAATTGAAAGATTAGGATTGGAAGGATATTCAGACTATGGACAACCGAACATTGCTATTTCAGATATTATTGAAGGAGGAATTTGGAAATGTGAAAAACAAGTTGTTACAAGAAATTTTGCTCACGAAATTCAGAATATTCCAATATATTCACAAAGATAATGTGATGAATGGATCATGAAAAACTCAACAACAGGGAAATTTCAATTCAGTAAAGTAATGGAGGAAATCAGATTCAAACATCAAAAGGTTGAGTGGTACAGTCTTATATGGAGCAAATCGGTCACCCCAAAAATGGCACACACAACATACAAAGCAGTCCTTGGCCGACTTCCCACTAAAGATCGTTTAAAAAATTGGGGGATAATAGATGAGACCACATGCAGCTTGTGCAAGGAACGGAATGAAAGTCATGAACATTTATTTTTTGAATGTAAATTCACTAAAGTGGTCTGGGGTTTTCAGAAAATGAAATGTACTAGATTGGCGACAGCTGAAGCACTAAAAGATGAAATCTTTTACCTGAACAATCGGATAAACAGTGCGAACCATCTGAAAGAAATATTCAAAATTTGCTTCGCAGCTACCATTTGGAACATCTGGCGTGAAAGGAACAACAGGGCTTTCAATGAAAAAGAAATGAACACTGAGTCAGTGAATGCACAAATAGACAGAGACGTTAAATTGATGATGATGAGAATAAACAAGAGATTGCTTACCAGCCTAAAGGAACAATAAAAATCACTACTGGAGAAGTGGAGGTGGAGGGCAGACGATGAAGGAAGTCTATTAGAGATTCAGGAGCCGCCATGATAGAGATTCAGCGAAGAGGAAGATAAAGAGGTTTAGATAAGGAATGTTCTAGTTCGAGTTCTGTACTTCACTATTAAGCATTCATTGTAACATATTGGGCTTCGGCCTATTTGTGAGCAATAAAGATATTAACCAATTTTCAAAAAAAATAAAATATGCTTGTCAATTAGATATTACTTATCACTCGTGTTTATCTTATAATCTGGACGTCTCCTACCATAGTATATATAACATCATATCATTCTGCATATTATTATTAATTTTTTACTTCGTTATCATTTTGTTTCATATTACATATCATTATGCATCCTATTTTATATCACATTTCATTGCATATTACTTCATAAATTATAGCGCATGAAATATCATAATCATTTGCATCACAAGTTGCACTTCATTTTGCATATTATCTCTTGCTACATTGCATATGTCATACATTTCATACTGCATTACAAACTACATATTGCATATATGTACACATAACAAGTGTATTTTATTTAGGGGGAGTTTGTGTTATTGTCTTGTAGTATAGGATTAATAGTTTTTTATTTTTTAGGTATGTTTTCATTGACTTGTTTGACTAGATTGATTTGATTGACTTAATTAACTTGATTGACTGATTGCCTTATTTGACTTTATTGACTTGATTGATTTGTTTGTCTTGTTTGACATAATTGGATTTGATGTATGCATTGATTGGATTATCTAAAATATACTTATACACAATTATGTATTGAATTATTATAATATAATTATATTAATGTCTTTCACATTCTATTTACTATACTCTGTTCTAGTATTAGTTTAAGGGGGAGTTTTATGGTTTTCGGATGGTTTTTGTTGATGACAAAGGGGAGAAATATAAAATAGAGTAGTTAGAGTGGTTAGGCTTAAATTAAGGAGGAGCTTTAGTTTTAGGGGGAATTATAGTGAAGATGAAGTATATTTTATAAACATAGGTTGTCATCGTCAAAAAGAGGGAGATTGTTAGTCCTTGAGAAGGATGGTTTTGATGACAACAACCTTAGGACTTGTTGTAAAATATAAATACTAACATTATGGTTTAGATATATATGTATATGCAGGATATAAACATGCAAGTACCAAGAATGAAGACTGTACAGTATGGAGATTCAAGACTGAAGATATTAAGATTGAAGACTCATGAGTATCAAGATATCAAGAGTTTAAGATTTCAATAGTACAAGATAAGTATTGAATCTCGAATTATGTTAAAACTTAATGAAAGCACTGACATCTTTATTCGAAATTTATTCGTGGAATGGAATCCACTTCGAGCATATTAAAGGGCTGGAACCGAAGTGGGATGGAACCCACAACAATATCTAGTGGAACATATAGTGGTTCTATTTTGATATCCACTAATTTTATAATAATGTTTTTCAAAAATATATCTGATGTTTTTTAAAATGTTTTCGAAACTTCCTTTTCAAAAAGACATCTCTCTTGGTTTTAAATATTTTAGCCTCAAAACTATTTTTGTCACTTTTAATATTTTGATTTCAAAATTGTCCTTCATTTTAAACTATCTCTTATTTTAAATATTTAGCTTTAAAATATTTATGTACTCAGATTTTATATCACTTTATAGATTAAGATTATATATATTAAAAATTACTTTTTAAACTCTTTTATATGTTTAAACTATATTCAAATATATTTATAAAGTTTAGAAATTGTTTTGACAAATTATAGAAACCAATTTTAGTAAGAAAATCAAAACATCATTTTTGCGTTGAGCATGTCGACTTACCCTTATCCCCTATGTCGACATGGTGTCCGTTATTTGCAAAAGTCAAATTTCAAAAGAAGTGTCTTTTCGTCGTTTCTCTTCGCGAACGGACATTACCGTTATTCTCCTATAAATACCCGACTTTCCAAAAGAATTTCATACTGAATTTTATTCTTTTCTTCACACCTTCTTCTCTAATCAAATATTCCATAATATCTTAAGGAACCTCTGCTGAAATCCTAAATGAATCAAACTTGATTATCTATTGTTCGATTCTCTTCTTCTCTCTCCATCAGATCCTAGTGTTATTCAGAGCAAAAGGTGCGGTTGAGCCTTGAGAGCAGTTGGGTGGGATTGTTGCCCCGAAAATCAATTAGGTGATCTTGTGGCCTGGTAAATCAAGAGTGGTTGCCCCATAGTCGAATACCGGAGGGTGTATTTCGTGGCCTTGAAATCGAGGGTGTAATCTAGGAGATTATTTTGAAAAGAAATCCGTACAATTGTGTGGGACTGGATGTTGGGTAACTCCGAACCAGTATAAAATCCTGGTATGTTCTTTCCTTTACCACTTTTACTTACTATTTGCATCTGCATCTAATTCAGTGATTATATATGTGTTTGTATATTGCATTTGTTGGTGATTAAATTACATATGTTTGAAACAAAAAATACTAAATCCACAAAACACAATTCACCCCCCTCTAGTGTTATTCTAGCCTTAAGATCCGTAACCCACATTTCTAACATATATCTCCCTACACAGAAGGCAATGGTGTCTACGAAAGAAACTCAAACTAAGTGCTTGGAACTCATAGCCATTACAGAGCACCCGAATGGAAGTCACATGCAAACTGCCACCATGCCCATGCTATCTTTTACTCCACCTATTGAGACTTCTTATTACCTAAAACTCCAGCATAAGCGTGCCCCTCATCCCACATCAGGCTAACGTAAAATCATTATGTGTGCATAAAAATTAGGACAAATGCTGTTGGTATTGGGCCGTCATCCAAATAATATCTAGTTTCATCCCTTATCCAAATCCCTCATGATTTGGACTTCTAATTGACCAATTACTACATTTTTGAGCATAAGCGTGCCGTCGTCTCACTTCAGGCTATTGTGGGACCACCGTTTTGTCTAATAGGAAATGCTATTTGGTATAGGTCCTACTTTCATTTTTTCTTATTAACTTAGGTAAATTATTTAAAAAAGCCTTTACTTTTTTCTTTACCATCCGTGCTTATTAATTTCACCTAGGTCTTAAAATAAGCCTTATTCTGTTCTTTTTTTAATTATAACCTATATTATAATCATGCTAATTACTTAACCCAAGGTTGAATGTGGAAATAGGCTTCTTTCATCTTTTACTCTTTTTAGCTATAATTCTACGGTATAACTAGGCCAATCTTTTAAATTAGTCCAATTTACTTCATAATTAGGCGTAATTTATGTTTAGTTCCATTTACGTTAAATTGAAATTTACATCTTATATTCCATTATTTCAGTTTTTCTTACAATTTGATCCGTATTCGGGTTAATCCTATTCCAATCCATATGCAAAGAAGAAGGAATAGACAAGCAACTTTGTCCAAGTGGTTAAGTGATTCGGCTTTGGTGCAGTATGTCACAAGTTTGAAACTTGCTTTCGAACATTTATTTAACATGAGATATGTTGTCCCAATGATTTGTTGTATATAAAGTACCAGTTCAAAAAAAAGGAATAAAAGAAACTTAAAAATAGAAGAAAACCAAAGCGTAGAAAAAAGATGAAAATAACGTATAAATAACAGTAAATAAACTGAAATACTGTAAATAAACTGTAAATAAACGCAAAAGCTATAATTAACAGAATTATTATTTAGTTAGTAAGATTTTTCGATGGTTAATTTCCACATCACTTCGATTGATGAACAAGAAATAATCAACAATTTATTATATTTGATTTGTATAGTATTTGTTACTAAATGTCACCCCTAGATTCTTTATGTCCTTATTCTTCATTTAAATGCTCATCAGCATAATTAACATAAATGTAACATGCAAATTTTGATTCCTTATGGCAATTTTAAATACATAATTGACTATATTTGTTTTAACATTCATTTAGGATTCTTATAGCCCTAATAATTAGTGTTTTTTTTCAGTTAATCGAATTTTTACATAATTTGTTTAGTGTGATGTGTTGTTCTTCTTTAATATAATTTTTTAAATTTGCTTGTCAATGATTTTAGTTTTAGATGAACTATTATAATAACAAGTAATTTAGGACTTAAACATCTAATGACATGTAAGGAAAAATTAAAGACTGTGATTATTTGTTATCTAATCATATTCCATCATTTATGAAGATTATTTTTAGGAAAAATGCCATTATTAACTTTTGGATATTTACAAGTAAAACGATTTATGGATTTAAAGGATGGTAATTTGACAAATCCAAAATTTGACATGGATAAGCATCATATTCGAAGAAAATAGCTCATGATGTTTCAACTAATGTTTTTGCAATATTATATAAAAAAGAATGTTAAAAGCATTTATATCACTCTATTAATATAAATATTGTTTCGGTTGTTTGTTCATAGGAAAATAGTTAAATGAAATGACAACTTAATATTCATTCTTTTTTTAATTGTATACCTAAAATCGTCTTCTTCAACATCTTCTACTTAAAATTTTACATTTATACACACTATATGCAACTATTATTTAACTTGATTTTGAAAGATATGAAAATTCGTCATCTCAAAATGTCATATTAATGAATTTAGTGTTTTATTTAGCATTATTTTCAACATATAGTGTGCTTAGCATGGGTTTAAACAAGCAGAACAATACATGAAATAGTTAATTTCTATACATTGTCAATAAAGAAAGGTACATTATAAACTAAATTTATAAATAATATGTATATAGTCTAGGAAAGAAAATAAAAGCAAAATTTGGAAAAAATAGTCTATTAGACAGGAGAAATAAAGTCCATTGATTTGTTTGTTTATTAAGATAAGAACTAACTTAAATGCAAGACTAAATACTGATTTTGATTAGATATCTCCATATTGGTAATAGAGAAAGGATATAAAGCAACATTTAATATAAAATATTTTCATTCATTCACCTAATTAATTAGCTCAAATAAAGTTGTAGCACAATGAATGTACATAATATTTTAATTTATAAAATTCATTCAGGTGACATTATATAAGTTGTGATATGTTTATCATCTTACATTAGAACACTCTTTTTTTGTGAAATTCTACTATTTAAAAATGTTTGGCTTTGGAAGCGTGGTTTCTTCCATATTTCTCCTCCTTTATATCATTTTTTATATTGGTATTAATGTTTACCTTATCTAATTAATTTTATTTTACTAATTTATGTATATATATATATATATATATATATATATATGTTTATTTTACTAAAAAGTGACTTATATTTGATGTTATTTCCATAAAATGGATTCACAGTAAATTGTCAAATTTTATATGCAAAATATATATTTTATTTCATTGTTTTGAGTGAAAAGCTTGATGTTGTCAAAGATATTACCCGAATAATGATGGATCATTATAAAAAATATTGGAAATTTTGAAATTTTGATCCTTAACTCCGTCATTTTGGTACGAATGCATATGTACAAACTATAAATTTGACTATTGAACTTCAAATTTTAAGCATAAAATATTTATAAATAAGGGTACAATTAGTAATTTCACTATGATCAGATTTTATCGAGGTGTTATTATATACACCTACTGATACGCTCACTAATGTCGATTAAAGAATTACTAAAAAATCACTTTAAGCGCCCACCATTGTTATTAATGCAAAAGATTTTAGTTTCTACAAATTTAAAAGTGAATCTCAACATAGATTTACCTATCAATTCAGAAATTGCTTGTTTGTAACTCATCTTTTCCATATCTACAATTTTTATTGCTTGGAAGGAGATTTTAAAATCATCTAACATCTTAGTATCGTAAGATTCAAAATTTACTAAATGAGTACAAATTCTAAACATGTATATAAAAAACATCTATCTTGCACTCTGTAACACCCCACACGTCTTAATATACCTAGAAGGATACAATAAAAGGCGTGGTGCATTGTAGGTATAACTGAAACTAAGAGTGACCAAGACTCATAAGACAAAAAAAGGTAAAAACAGCGGAAACTAAAATAATAACTTAATTAAAACTTTCGTAATTACTTCATAAATAAGTCAAATGCCAAATACAACATCCGTATCTCAAAAACCATCATGTCCTATGAAATAAAAATTCGTTGTCTCAAAATTAGATTACATGATATCCCTCATAATAAGCAAGTACACAAAAAGAACAAAAGATGAAGTAAAATAAATACATAGTAGAGAGCTCCTCCAAGAAACCGCCAAGCAACAACAATCTACTGACTTCTCCTTTGATTGCCTATTGTGTGGTAGGGGAGAAGGGGCAAATAGAGGAGTGGGTCAGGCTAAAAGTCCGGTGGATGATAGTAATTACTAGAGTCTTTATGCAAGATAAAACTAACAGACTCTAGAACAGCTCTAACATAAATATGGATAACAAATGAAATAGAGAAGAGATAAACTGAAATTAAGTACGATTAAATTTCACTCAATTTACAAGATAGGTTAACTTTGATTGCTTTCACTTGTCCTTTATTTCTGCATTGATTATGCTAAATTCCTAATCCTGTAATTAGGATGTAACCTTAGTCCTACCCTTTTTGATCGGCCTACTACTATATAGTACCTTTCTACGGACCATCAGCTATATAACTCTCCACACAAAATGTTAAAGTAGACCAGACAGCATATATAACTCCCTAAATAGAATGCATTTATTTACCGTTGACAAAACACTATATATACATCCCTACATAGAATATTACCGTGGACCAGATGACATATATCGCTCCCTACACAGAAGGCAATGATGTCTACGAAAGCCACCCATACTATGTGCTTGGAACTCATAGCTATTGCAGAGCACCTTAATGGAAGACGCACGTGTAACTGCCACTATATCCATACTATCTTTTGCTCCACCTATTGGGTCATCTTATTACCTCAAACTTGAGCATAAGCATGCCCCTCATCCCACTTCAGGCTAACGTGAGATCAGCGTGTGTCCACAAAAAATAGGGGAAATGCTATTGGCACTGGGCCGTCATCCAAACAATATCTAGTAGCGCCCCTTATCCAAATCACTCGTGATTTAGACTTCTAATTGTCCAAGTACTTCCATTTTGAGCATAAGCGTGCCCTCGTCTCACTTCAAGCTATTGTGGGATCACCGTTTTTTCTAATAGGAAATGCTATTTGGTATAGATCCTACTTTCATTTTTGCTTATTAACTTAGGTAAATTATTTAAATAAGCCTTTACATTTTTCTCTACTATCTGTGCCTATTAATTTCGTCTAAGTCTTAAAATAAGCCTTATTCTGTTCTTTTTCTTATTATAACCTATGTTATAATCACGCTTATTACAAAACCCAAGGTCTAATGTGGAAATAAGCTTCTTTCTTCTTTTACTCTTTTAGTTATAATTCTAAGTATAACTAGGCCAATCTTTTTAATTCAATCCAATTTATGTCATAATTAGGTGTAATTTAAGTCCAGTTCCATTTATATTACAGTCTTTGAAATTTACATCTTATATTCCATTTTTTCAGTTTTCTTACAATTTAATCCGTATTCAGGTTAACCATATTCTAATCCATATGCGAAGAAGAAGGAGGAATAAAATAAACTTGAAAATAGAAGAAAATCCAAAGCATAGAAAGAAGATTTACATAACGTATAAATAACAGTAAATAAACTGAAATACTATAAATAAACTGTAAATAAACAGAAAAACTGTAATTAACAGAATTAAACTAAAATTATTGAAAGGAATAGTTGAATGGAAATAGATTGAAAATAGTTCTAAAAGCTGTAGGTAAACTACTAAAAAGACTATTCCAAAAATCATTGTAATTCTACAACTATTGGAAACCCTATTTTTTTTAAATCACTTAAAGAAATCTTTAAAATAATTACATTCAATCACCTGTGGTCCTTAGCACTTCCTTAGGTCTCCCCGGATCCACTTGAGGGTATAAATATATTTTTATTTAAAAGAATCTCTCCTTGGAAAATTATTCCTTTTAGGGTTCCTGAAAAGGTGAACCCAAGCGGAGAAAATATCGAATGAGAAAAAGTGTTAGGCCTAGGGTCTTATTTATAGGGTTAGAAGTGGATCTCAAACCGTTGGACTTGGAGATTGAATAGGATGCAAACACGTCATTTGCTGAATTGGAGCCGTCGGATGGGAGCATTGACGTACTAGATGAGAGAAAAATCAACAAGACACGTCACCAATAGGCTCTGGAGTGTTCGAACGAATGAACGTTTGTTCCCTTGCCAAAAGGCAAGGCAGGTCGACAGGCGGACGAACCTCCTTGCCCAAGTCGACCGGCCGGTAGACCTGTGTTATATTTATTTTATATTTTTTTGCTTCTCTGATTATTTCATTCTTCTCTCATCTTAACTTGGAAACTAACATTCTATATATACAAATTGACCAGAAAATTACCACGGACATAATGGAGCAACTCCTGTGGCTCAATTCTGATAATTTCACAAAGTTAACAATGCTCATAAACTGGTCGATCCTGTCTGTTAACTCCGATAGGCTCGCGACCTAGCGACCTAAGAAGTTCTACGGCTAAGAGACCCAAGGTCTCAGCGAGAAAATAGCCCGAAGATGTACGCGACTTAACTGGATAAATGTGGAGTGACTCAACCATATATGCGGCCTAAAAAGTACCGCGACCTAATGACTTAAGGGATGGAGTGATCTAACCTCCTACCGACTCAACGACTTATAATACAAAGCGACCTAACTGTTCAACGACCTAATTACTTAAAGGGGTTTACGACCTAATGAGTTCAACGACCCATGGTATCCGCGACCTAGCGACCTAAAAAGGGGAATGACCAAACTATGTGCTCGACCTACAAAGTACAGCGACTTAGCGACCTAAGGAATGGGGCTATCCACGACCTAACGAGTTAAGTGACATTACGGTTTAACGACTTAGCTTAAGTCGCTAGATTGGTTGTCTCGGCATTGTGAAGTTACTGGCTACTCCCTTAGGTCGCCGCCAACCACGACCTGCATTAGGTCGTTCACGATCTAGTACTTGGTAAATAAATGATGATGCTTCCTCCTAAGTCGCGATGGCCTGCCAGCTAGTTCAGATAACCATGGAAGGACCAGTTAAGTCGTAGCTTGCTTCCCTTTAACTCGCCAGCGACCTATGACCTATCTTAGGTCGTACGCGACCTATACCTCACCCAGGAAATCTCCTATAAATACAGCTCCTGCTCCACCATTGGGGGGATCTTTGGGTTGATTCTCGAGGCACCGATACTCTGCCGTTTTCTCAACTCAAACAACACTTCAAGCACTCCAAACACTGAGGATTCTACAACAAACTTCAAGAGAAAATCTAGATCATTCGACAAGGATTCGAGAGATTATTCTGCATCGATGTTTAAATTCCTAGTCCAAAGTGTGTTATAATTGAAGAAAGTTGTATAAGTTGTATTTGAATCAGCAATAAAGAGATTGAAAGTGGACGTAGGCTTGACTATAAGCCGAACCACTATAAAAGATGTGTCTTTTACTTCTTTTCTGTAATTTTCTGCTTATCTCTGATTCCCGTATTGAAGGGTGGTGCTTTCACGTTCACTCTACACACACCGAGGTGTTAACATCTGATTTTTACGTTAACATTTTTGGTGCTTTCACTGAGAACCGAACTCAGGAATATCTTTTCCATAGCTTCGCAGAAGTTTGTAGAAAGGATTTGTCTAAAAACCAGAAGTTTATCAGAAATAATGGCTCCGGGAAGAAAGCGCAAGTCTGTTAGATCAGACGATGCTCGCGAGACTACTGCAACCTCTCCTCCTTTAAGCCAAACAACTCCAACTGTCGGAATTACACGAGCAGAGCCAGACGCCGTGGTATCCGGGCTACATCGGCAAATGGAAACTCAGAATAACCTAATGATGGAAAGGTTGAATGCTCTATTTGAGGCAAACCGTCAACCGGGGACGAATGAGGGAAACCTTGCCGATGAAGTGAAGAATGTGGGAGGAACAAATATCCCTCAAGGTGCGGCTGGCCCAGTGGAAACGACACCTCCCCAAGTCGGAGGATCGGGGCCGCAACCGACCCTCCGTGAATGACTGTCAAGACAAAATTCGAAGAGAATGGCCGACGTTTGTCCCGCTGAGCCTCAAAATGATGAAGAGTGTTTCTCAGGCATGGTTCGTCAGACTATGAAGGAAAGTATGAAAAGAGACGAAGATGAGAAAGAATGGGGTTCCGCTCCGAGCAAAACTCCGTTCACTGAAAAGATCTTGAAAGAAGAATTCCCAAGGAAGTTCGTCCCTCCTACTATTCCAGCTTATAAGGGAACGAGCGATCCTAATGATTTTCTGTATAAGTATGATTGGAACATGACGGGTGCCAGAGCCTCTGATGAAATCAAATGCCGGTATTTTCCGGTGTACATGGAAGGAGTTTCTCTACTTTGGTTCACAAAGCTGCCGGTCCGGTCGATAGACCAATTCTCTGATTTGACTCGGAAATTCAAAGAACAGTTTCGATTATATGCGTCAAAGGCAAAGGATATAATGTCACCCTCTAGCCTCGAGCAAAATCCTAGAGAATCTATCAGATCATTCTTGAATCGCTTTAACATAGATTTGGCCGAGGTGGATAACGCAGAGCCGAGAATGGTTTTGACATACTTGATGAAGGCTATTGATAAGACAAGTGAGTTCGGAAAGTGGCTGAAAATGAAAGAACCAAATTCGCTTGACAAGTTCTATAAGAAGGCGGACGAATTCATGCGATTGGAAAGCCTTCAATCACCAATCAAAGTGGTATCGACAGGAGCTGGAAATAGTAATGCTGCTCCAAATAAGAAGGAATCTGGCAATCCGAAGAGGGGAAACGATGGTCAGAAGAAGCAAGGAGATGCGAAGAGAAATCGTCCCTTCAACTTCACTCCCTTGACTAATACACCAAAGAAAATCTTTTTTGCAACTAAGGACACTGTTGAATACCCCACACTGGCTAAGATCAGAGTTAATAAGAGAGCTGAGAAGAATGGAAGGTTCTGCCGGTTCCATAACCAACCAGGGCATGATACTAATGAGTGTCGTCACTTGAAGGAATTGATTGAGGAATTATTGAAGAAAAATAAGCTCCAGCAATATGTAAAGAGGAACAGGAACGACCCAACTTCGTCAACCCAAGGACAACAAGCTCATGTTCATCATTATAGCTCAAGTGAAAAGGCAGCAGCTCATGAATCGGAGAGGCCGGTTATTAATGTGATTACAGGAGGACCTCACCCAGCTGGCAGAAGCTGGGGTGAGATGGAACGATACGCTCATGCATTGAAATATGTACCAACAGAGGAGAGCGTTTTCGTGTTAGAAGATGCTGCACCTCTGAAGCAGCAGAAAACTTTTAACGATGACATTGTCTTCAGAGTCAGGGATTCTATGGGTGTTGAAGCCCCTACCATAGATCCCTTGGTTATTTCCGCAGGAATTGGACCGGCCATCATAAGAAGAGTACTTGTTGATTGTGGTGCTTCTTGTAATATTCTTTTCAAGAAGACCTTTGACCAGATGAAGATTCCAATGGCTGATGTTCAAGCTTCGTCTCAAAAGATTGTCGTGTTTACTGGAGAACCCAGACAGCCGATTGGAACTGTTGACCTGTTCGTTGAGCTAGCAAAGGGGCAGAAAAAGTTGGTCTGAAAGCAGACTTTTGTAATTGTTGATGAATTTTCTGCTTACAACACCTTCCTAGGCCGGCCTACTCTTGCAACTTATAAAGCAATTCTCGCCCCGTGGTGCTTTACCATGAAATTCCCTACAGATAATGGAGTTGGTTTTGTGAAAGGAGATCAGAATGCGGGATGAGAATGCTATTTGATAGAACTGCGTGAAGCAAGAAAGAGAGAAATGGGCAAAGATGCGGCAGCCCCAGTCCGCATCAAGCAACCAACCTTATAGCAATTACAGGGCGGACCCTGCACTGGCGAGTGTTGCGAAGCACGAAGAAAAATGAATCCCAGAAAAGTCAGTACAGGGGAGAATCGAGTGGTGCCAGCGGAAGTAACGGTACTAATTCCTGTTGATCCGAAAGACCCAAACAAGGTGCTGAATGTGGGTTCACAACTTAATGCGACGGTTTAGAATATTTTGGTATCATTCCTGAAGGCAAATATGGATGTATTCGCTTGGACCCATGCTGATATGTGTGGAATATCGCCAGAGGTTGCAGTACATGCTTTGAATATTGATCCAAAGTTTACACCTGTGAAGCAGAAAAGAAGAACCCAAGGTCCCGAAAGGTCAGCTGCATGGAAGGAAGAGGTGGATCGGCTCATGGAGAATGACTTTATCAGAGAATCTACTTATCCGAATTGGGTTTCAAATCCAGTACTGGTTAAGAAAGCTAACGGAAAGTGGAGAGTATGCATCGACTTTTCAGATCTAAACAAGGCCTGCACCAAAGACTGCTTTCTGTTACCCAGGATTGATCAGTTAGTTGATGGAACTGTGGGACATGAATTGTTATCTTTTATGGATGCCTACTATGGATATAACCAGATCATGATGCATGAGCCAGATCAGGAGGACACGAGTTTTATAACCGATGTTGGTTTATACTGCTACAAAGTCATGCCCTTTGGACTAAAGAATGCAGGGACAACTTATCAAAGACTGGTTAATGCGATGTTCAAGCCACAGATTGGAGACTGTGGAGGTTTACGTTGACGATATGTTGGTTAAGTCAAAGAAAGAAGTAGACCATATGGATCATTTGGCAGAGATGTTCGCCGTCCTCTGAAAGTATGGGATGAAACTTAATCCTTTGAAGTGTTCGTTCGGGGTGGAGTCCGGAAAGTTCTTGGGTTTCATTGTGAGCGCTAGGGGCATTGAAGCTAATCCTGCTCAAATCACCTCCTTAAGAGAAGTCAAAGCTCCTAGAACAAAGAAGGAACTGCAAAGACTCAATGAAAAAGTCGCTGCCTTAAGTCGATTCATTTCCAAAGCTACTGATAAATGCATTCCATTCTTTGATGCTCTGAAAAAAGGAAGGAAAAACTTTGACTGGACTCCAGAATGCCAGAAAGCTTTTAATGAGTTAATTTGTCATATGGAAACGCCTCCTATGCTTTCTATGCCCGACAATGGTGAAGATCTTTTTGTATATTTGGGAATCTCGTCTCATGCCTTCAGTATAGCTTTGGTACGGGAGGATGCGAAAATTCAGCTCCCAGTCTACTAAATCACCAAGAGATTCACCGGGGCAAAATTGAACTATTCAAAATTGGAAAAGCTTTCCTATTGTCTACTGATTGCATCAAGAAAATTGAGGCCATATTTCCAAGCTCATCCCATCAAAGTCCTCACCGATCAACCGTTGAAGCAAGTCCTTTTTTGTCCTGAGACTTCGGGTCGTCTTCTAAAGTGGAATATTGAACTCAGTCAATACGACATCACTCATCATCCCCGAAGAGCAATTAATGGACAAGCTTTGGAAGATTTCATTGCAGAATGTACGGATAAAGGTGACAGTGAAGAAGAAGTGGCTTGTAATATTCCAACCCGATGGAAATTGTATGTGGATGGCGCAAGAAATGATTACTGTTCCGGAGCTGGGGTTGTACTTGAAACCCCTGAAGGACGATCACTGTGTTATGCATTGAGATTATAATTTCCTTCGACTAATAATGAGGCAGAATATGAAGCTCACATTGCTGGCCTGAAGATTGCTAAAGAACTCAACATCTGGGCGTTGCAGTCTTCAATGATTCTCAGCTTATCGTGTATCAAGTCAAGAAAGTATATCAAGCTAAAGGGGGAAATATACCCACATATTTGTCTAAGGCCTGGGAGCTTCTTGATGATTTTGACCATTACACAATAAACCATATTCCTCGGGAAGAGAATATGAAGGCGGATTCTCTCGCGAAGTATTCTAGCACTGGTGAAGATTAGTTATTAGGATTTATCCCTGTAGAAGTCCTATCAACTCCAAGCACTGACGAAATGGACATAGACTGGATCATGACCGTATCTCAAGAGCAAGAATCATGGATGACTCCGATAAAGGAATATCTGCTCAACGGATCTGTGCTAGAAAATTCAAAAGAACGTGAGAAACTGTTAAGACAGGCTTCAAGGTATATAATTCAAGATGGCCGATTATACCGGCGGGGATTTTCAATGCCATTACTCCGATGTGTGACTAAAGAAGAAGCTAAGACAATTATAGCTAAGTTACACGGAGGAGAATGTGGAGATCATACAGGTGGCCAAACTTTAGCAAAGAAAATTCTCCGTTATGGATACTTTTGGCCAGATATCAGCCGAGATGCTGCAAACTATTGCCGAAAGTGTGACAAATGCCAGAGATTTTCCAAAATCCCTAGAGCACCTTCCACCGAGCTAACGCATATGATCATCCCATGGCCGTTTGCTATTTGGGAAATATATCTTATCGGGCCTTTACCGACTGCCAAATCCTGAATCAAATATGCTATTGTTGTTGTTGATTATTTCACTAATTGGCTGAGGCTGAGCCATTGGCCACTATTACCTTTAAAAAGATGATAAGTTTTGTGACTAAAAATATCATTTGCAGGTATGGTGTGCCTCAGAAGATAATACAGACAATGGTACCCAATTTGAAAGTGAAGAATTCCAGGACTTTTGCAAACGATTCAAGATCTAAAAAGGCTTCTCAGCAGTGGCTCATCCGTAGGCAAACGGGCAAGTGGAAGCAGTAAACAAGATTATCAAGTCAACCATTAAAAAATAGCTTGAGAAAGTGAAAGGTGGTTGGGTCGATAAGCTGCCACTAGCACTATGGGCATACAGAATTACCCACAAAACTACGACAGGGCACACTCCATTTTCACTAGCATGTGGATCAGAGGCAATGATTCAGGTAGAAACAAAGATCCTTTCACATAGAAGAATCCATTTCGATCAAGCTAAAAATGAAAAGCTGCAACTTGAAGCCCTTGTGTAATATCCCGGAAATTTGGACAATTTAAATTTAATAATCTGAGTTTAAATTTAGATTGAATTGATAATTTTTGTTAATAAATTTGATTTGATTTTAATAATCTTCTTTATTTAAATATTTAATTTGTGAATTGTTTTTAATAAACTAATAAATTGTTTTCTATTTAATAATGTATATGTTTTTGTATATATTTTTAAATAGACAAGTTGGTTTTTATTTAAATTAGTATAGCATATTTTAATGTTTTAAAAATAGGATTTTGTGATTTATTTTTAATTTGAGCTTTTCAAAATATTTAATTAAATAACTATATGATTTTAAATATGAGATAAATGTTTTAATTAGTTTAAAATTCATTTTTTTATTCAAGTTTGTATATTAAAATTGTTACAAATATATTTGTGTTACTCTTTTTAAATTATTTATTGATAATTTAGATTTGTCAATTTAATTTGAAATTTAAAATACAATTTAAAATGTGAACATGTATTCTATATGTTAATGTAACCTCTTTTATAAATTTGTTTTATAAGTTTCTTTTCAAAATGAATTACTTGTATTATTTTATTTATAATAATAATGACTTGCTTTATTCTTAGAATTATTTATATTCATAACTATGTGTATGAACTAATTAACAAGGTTTAATACTTTATTAACTTTAATTAAAATGCTAATTATTTAAAGAGACATGTGTATGTATATTAAGGATTTAAGTTAACAAGTGTCTCTATGTTTACATGTGTCATTGTTTCAATATTTCATTTTCTTTTTCTTTATTTTCTGAAAATACATTCATATAAATTAGCTTCTTCATTCTTATGCATTCTTTTCTCATTCCTTAAAAAGAAAATCTGAAACTCTTTAAACATAAAAACTTCATTCTCAACCAAAATCCAAAACTGCATTCATTAATTTTTTTCTGCCTCCTTCAAAATATTCAAGCCTGCATTTAACTCATTTTTTTCAAACCTTCAACTCCTCTTTCCAAAATATAAATCTGCAGTTTCAAAAATTCAAAACCTGCAGCATACATTCATGCATCCAACTCCTCTTCTTCAAAATACAAACCTGCACAACAGTTTGAAAAAGCCTATAACTCCTCCAAAACTAAATGCCTGCATTCTTCAAAATTTTATTCAAACCTGCATTTCCCAAAGTACAAAAGCCTGCATGCATTACAAATTTTAAAACATGCATTCATCTGGAAAGGCTAGAAGACTCTGCATGCATCAAATCGAGCCTGCATTCACTTTCTTTAAAACCTGAGGGGGGATTTGCATCTACATTCATGAATCTTCAAACTGGAAATTGGCATCTGCATTCAAACTGGAAGCATGTATAAAACAAAAGAGTAGAAAGCATTAAAACAAGAAGCCTGCATTCATACAACTATGCTCTGCATGATTCAAAAAAATCAAGTTCTTTCTGCATTCTAAAATCTGGAAATGGCTCTGCAATTTAAACAGGTGAGTAACACCTAATTTAAATAAAATAAGTAGGATTTCATGCTTGCTTATCTGATGAATTGAATTGTGTATGTGCTTTTTAATTGCCTGAGTATATATAGTGTGATGCATGTTTGATCTTCCAGATTCTGGCTGTGTAATTAAAGCTCAAAAATAATTCATTTCTCTTGATCTGTTTGCTATTGTGATTTATCATTGAATGAAATTGATACATTTCATGATAAAATAAATTTTTAAAGTTTCCTTTAGCAGTATAGTTTGGGAGTTGACTGCAATATAAACAACATAGCTTAATTCTATAAAAATGGAAAATTTAAAGTATCATGAATCAAAGTTTCAGAGATTCACTTCAAAACAACTACTAAAATTTTGTTTTAAAAAAATATATAATAATATATTACAATTTTAATGATGGAATCATGGTGCAGTTTTCATATTGACTGTAATATACATAATTGATAAGCTCTGTTGATTCATGCATTTGTTTTGGTTGAAATTGCTTCTGAGTATGGTGAAATTATCATAGATTATAGGAAAAATCTTAGATTAAGTTAAATTTAAAAGTTTAGTTTGTAATTTGGTATTTTCCAGCATAAGCCCTAGTTTTTACTGTGTTTGGAAAATTGAGTGATGCGGCTTTCTCTTTGAATCGAGTTCAGAGATACTGTGGGTATTAATAGATAATGGGTTGATGGAGTGGACACCGGAGTATGGAAGTGGATGGTGGTCGGAGTTGACAGAACATGCCGATGACAGGTTGATGGTTTTGGGGTAGGGGCTGTTACAGGTTTCTGTTTTGAAAACTTGGATTTAAATTCCAGTTGGATCATGGAGTTTTAAGAGTTGGATGTTGATGAGGGGTTTCTGGTAGATGGAAGGTGGCCTGAGGTGATGGCCAGTGGTGATCAGATTAGGGAAGTGGTTGCACAGGGGATTGTGCATGGTGGTGAAGGAGTGTGTTGTTTTTGTTGCAGAGTTTTGGTAGCTCGAGATTTTCTCGGGGATTCTTGGAATAAACTCGAAGCAGGGAGTCATGTGACTCGAAGTAAAATAGTGGAAGCTCGGGTTGTTCCAGTGCATCAGTTTTAGCATTTGCAGAATTATGTTTTCCAGGTTTTGAAGTTTTAAAAGTAAGTTTTTTTTTAAAAAAAAAAGAAAAAATGTAAATTTAAAACCTGAACTAAGAATAAAATTTAAATATGAATTCTAAGGTTGAATTCTGTTTATTTTGTAATAATTTGAGTTTTAAAATATAAATGTTGCAGTTTTTAAAGTTGATCAAAAACTGTTTTCCAGGTTTATTAAAGATTGCAGTGAGGGTAAGTTGCAATAAAAAATCTGAAGTAGGACTTAAACTTGAAATTGAATTTGAATTCAATTAAGTTTTAAATCCTAGATTTTTGAGTTAAATTTGAAAAGGTTTTTAAATCCAAATCTGGTTTTAAACTTAAAACAGAAACTGTCTCTCTGTTTTTGAAAATTTAAAAGTAGAGTTGAAAATTTAAAGATGAAGTTCAATTTGGAATTTTAACCTGAACTTAAATTTTGAATTCAATGATTTAAATCTGAGATTTGAACTCATTTTTGAATTCAAATTTGAGATGTTAAAACTAAAACAGAAAACTGTTTTCTTGTTTTTTTGTTTTAAATTGAAAAGTAAATTTTAAATGGCAACTGAAATTTAAATATGGTTTAATTTTGGAAACTGGAATTTTGAAATAATGAACCTGAGTTGAATTTAAAACTGGGATTTAAATTTAGATTTTAAACTTTTAAATGTATAAAGAACATTGGGTTGAATTTAAAACTATAAGTTTTAAATTATGAAATAAGTTTAAATTTAGATTTAAAATCTGAGATATTGACCTTAGTGTCAGTTTTTAAAATTTAAATAAGTTTTTAAATTTAAATTTGTTTTAACTATTTTAGGAAAGGTTATATGATTGGAATTTTTGTTTGAAAGAAAGTGTTTAAATATTTTGTATAAAGAAGAATGTTGTTAAATTTTGAACTTAAGAAATTGGTTTCATTTAAATTATTAAATTAATTTAAATGGAATATTAATTATTTAATTAATTAATAATGTGGATGATTAATTAAGTAATTAATAAGTTAATTAATTAAGATTTGAGATTAATTAATTAAGGTTAATTAATCTATAATTAAAGATGATTAATTAAATTTTAATTTATGATTAAGATTTACTTAATCAAGAGATTAATGATAATTTAGATATTAATTAACACTTAATTAATTAATAATTAGACATTAATTAAATTGTAATTAAATATTAGTTAATTAATAATGATTAATTATAAGTTAATTTCTTAATTAAGTAATTAAGAAATGTTAATGAAGGTCATTAACTTAAGATTAATTAACAATTAATTAATGTGATTAATTTTTGATAATTAATTAGATTAATTAATTAATAATAATCAATTGTTTTAATTACTTAATGAAAGTAATAAATGAATTAATTACTTGGTGTAATTAATTTAATTAAATGTGATTAGTTTAGATTAATTAAGTTTAATTAATTTAAACATTGAGGATTGTTTAATAATTACTTTATGTAATTAAGGAATTTATAATTACTTAAGGAAGTAATTAATTAATAATTACAGGATGTAATTAAAGATATTAATTATAGAAGTAATTTTGATTTAAATTACTTTGAAAATTAATCAAGTGATTAATGAAGATAATTAATTAAGGGTAATTAAGTTATGGGAGGAGTAATTAAAATAGTTAATTACTAATTGGATATTAATCATGGGTGATTAATATATATGGTTTAAGTTGGAGATTAATTACTTATGTAATTAATTTATATTTAGAGATTGATTAAATTTAATCATTAATTAATTAATTAATGATGTAATTTGGAATTGATTAATTAAGGTATAATTAATATTAAATGCTAATTACTTATTGTAATTAGGGAATTATTAATCAATAAGGATTAATTGAAATGAATATTGAAATGATTTATAAATTGATTTATAATCAATTGATGATTAAGATAAGCAGGATTTGATGATGAAATGATTAATTTAATTTATTTTAAATTAATTAGAGAGTAAGTAATTAATTTAATTCATTTTAAATTAATTATAGAATGGAATGATCATTAGATAGTTGCTTATGTTTGATGATTGGTATTGATTGGTATGGTTTGTAATCTCAGTTATGAGATTAGTAGTATATGTGATATGTATGCATTGGTTGCTTTTGGATGATAGTATGGATATCTGATTATGATATGAATTATCTGTTGGTAATGATAATGTTGATTATCTATTGTGTTGTGAATTATCTATCTATGTATATTTAGATAGTGAATTGAATTGTTTTAAAACTTAAAACAACTTGGACCTTAAAAGACACGCTTTGGATTTCGATGAGACCGGGATCGGGTTTCCATATTTGGGGTCCGAAAACCACATCGATTTCAAATAACGTTAGGTCGTGAATCCAAATGGTGCGAGTGAAGACTCGAGGTGTAAGGGCTATACGTCAGTATAACTCTGTGGGTGATTCCGTAATGAGTTTGACGGAATAGCACTTATAAATTCGAGATGGAGATTCAGAGTGCAAGGGTTATTGTCGTTAACTCTGAGGGTGATTCCAATACGAGTGTAACGAGATAATGCCTTCGGTTTCGTTCGAACCCGGAACGAACTTGTATGGATTGAATGCTTTCAGAACATCGTCAGGTGGACGATGAGCATTCTAAGTGATATGTCCTATAAAGGTAATCGTAGCCTCAAGCCTCATCAACCGGGAATGGCTAAAACAGGGGAGGTGCAGCAAAGCTTCGTGGGTAGCCCCCACTTGAGAGCAAGATTTATCCCTGTCTAGAGGTCCCTTTATTTTCGGCTTAGTGGTGCGGTTGCTGATCACAACTGCGGGGTAGTCTTGTTTGGAACTGTTCAGTAAGGAACGGGTCCGGCTTTGTGTTGCAGGGGATGAAGGGAGTAATCCTCGGTACGGTGATCTAGGCCACGTACTGTGACGGGCGGTACCCCAGTAGCCCTGCCATTGTATGGAATCCAAAATCCAATAAGTGCCAACGGTTTTGATTGTATTACCCACTTTTGTGGCTAGTAGCTGGAATTTAATGAATGTAACAATTTCGGCTATTTCTTATTTATTTGAAAACCCTAGACACTATTATAATATCATCGGATTTCCTATCAAATGTTTTGGTTAGCGTAAGGTAAAAACTTTTCCATGTTTATGTGTGGGAAGTCTTACGTGATACCTTTTCTTTTCAAAGGTTTTTCAAAGTTAAGCAACTTTAACCTGTTACTCACACCAGACCCATGTCTGACCCGGAGTTATTTATGTTTTTCTATAACTCTTGGGTACTCAAAATTTTTATGAGTAGCCAAGGGAATTCAGGTTAGGATTCAGGATTGGCTTTGACGATTTGTGGAGGAGCATATGGAGCAGGAGGCTTCTGCGTATAGTTATATAATTCCGCTGTGTTTGGTATCTCTGAGTGTTGTGTTTGATTTGAGTTGTATAACTAGACAGGTGTCTATAACTGTCTAGTATGTGTTGTATATGTCTGTGTACTCTGATATTTGATGTATACTATGTAATACTTTGTTATTAATATAGATTATTCGTTCCGCTGTTGAGATTCTTGTGTTGTTTCTTCTTTCTCTTCTTTCTTTTCTTCTTCTATCCCTTTCTTTCTTAATTGACGACGCGATTTTCCGGGAGTGGAAAGTCGGGTCGTGACAGTTGGTATCAGAGCTGCAGGTTGAGTGAATACCTAGGCTCTGTAGTGGTGTCTATCTTGAGAGAGCGTACTTGTATTTTTATTATATATATATATATATATTTATGGTTCTACCTATTTGTTGGTTTACCTGTTCGGGTTTTTCCAATGTAAGTTATAAAGGTAGACGAGGTAGAAGTGTGTGTAACACGACTACCATTGATTGGTGTTTGATGGATGAGGTTGGAAGTGTATTTGTCGAGACTGTAGACCTAATACCGTCTCGAGTGAGTTTTGTTTGGTTTAAGGACTTCATCGATCTCTGAAGGAAACTTGTAAAGGTTCGGAGTTCATCTATGAAGTGCAGAATTGAGTTTTGATCTGTCGGTAGGGCAGAAGCCAGTGAGTAAAGATATCTTGATATCTCAGGAGGTAGTAGCTGCGTGATGAGACGCAGTGACTATGGATATTTCCGAAGATGTTTCTTTGGAACAAGAGTAAGAGGTGAGTCTGCTTGATGATGTGGCTGAGTTTAGCTGAGTCTTCTGAGTTGGTAAGGAGTCTTCTGGCTGGGCAGTTTTTCTGAAGTGGATTTCAGAAGCAGCAGAGTGGGTCTTTTTCT
This sequence comes from Allium cepa, assembly GCA_030765085.1. NCBI lineage: Eukaryota > Viridiplantae > Streptophyta > Magnoliopsida > Asparagales > Amaryllidaceae > Allium > Allium cepa. The sequence goes on along the minus strand of CM060931.1, from coordinate 877,175,588 downwards.
CTGGTAAGTTGGCTAGGCCAGCATAAGCTGTTCTGTTTGGTAGAGTGAGAGCAGTTTCTTTGGATTAGGCTGAGTTGATCGCAAAAGTGACTTGCGATAGTTAAGTGTTCTTTTGGAACAGGTGGTTTAGTTTGTAGATGGATGGTTCCTTGAGATAGAAGTTGGTGAAGTAACTCAAGTTTAGGAGGAACATCTGAGTTATCTTTATGGATATATGGAACCATATTTCTGTGCTGGGTTGTCTGGTCTATGCTTGTGCTCTTAGTCAGCATTTTCTTCTGTTTCGGATCAGAGTTGTGCAGCGGAAGCAGTTTGGGAATGCTTCTGTTTTGTTTTTCTCAGATAAGGAGAGTTTGTTTTGTCTTCTGTTGTTGAGAAGTTGAGTGTGTGTTCTTGGTTTTTGGAGTGATCTTGAGGAGATCATTGGATTGTTTTAATTCAGTCTGTTTCTGATGGAATCAGCAAGAGTTGAGCTGATTAGGATGGGTATTGGTAGTCCAGGATCGTCCGAAGAGTTTTTATGGATAAGAGACGGGAGAATTTGGATTCTGGAATCTGAGATTTGATTTGGGATAAGTGTTTTTCTCTGATCCAAGGAGCTATAAGTTTGGGAAGCTAGCTCCGTAGTGTTTTGGTTTCTTCTGTGTTTTGGTTAGATCAGTGTTTGATTTTCTGGAGTTGAATTGCCAGTTTGGATAACTGGGATTCAGTGTGCTTCACGTATCTCTGAGGGAGTACGTGTTTGATATTTCTGGTTGTAGAACTAGCAGTTTAGGATGGTTTGGTTGTTGAATCAGACTCGTCTGTAGTCTGATATGCTGTATAGAATTGTTGTTAGGAGCTCTATAGCTTAGTAGAATTGATTGATTGGATTCTATAGAGCGAGTATCCCGATATATATATATATATACCGGGGAAACTCGTGAAGGTTTATCCAAAATTCTTTTGGATAACTAGATTTGTTTTGATTGTGTGAATTGGTTGCTTTGGTTATTGGCATATGATTAACATATGCTGTGTTTTAAAATAAAATCTGTAAATAGATTATTAAATTAACTTTGTTTTTAATTTCGGGGACGAAATTCTTTTAAGGGGGAAGGATTGTAATATCCCGGAAATTTGGACAATTTAAATTTAATAATCTGAGTTTAAATTTAGATTGAATTGATAATTTTTGTTAATAAATTTGATTTGATTTTAATAATCTTCTTTATTTAAATATTTAATTTGTGAATTGTTTTTAATAAACTAATAAATTGTTTTCTATTTAATAATGTATATGTTTTTGTATATATTTTTAAATAGACAAGTTGGTTTTTATTTAAATTAGTATAGCATATTTTAATGTTTTAAAAATAGGATTTTGTGATTTATTTTTAATTTGAGCTTTTCAAAATATTTAATTAAATAACTATATGATTTTAAATATGAGATAAATGTTTTAATTAGTTTAAAATTCATTTTTTTATTCAAGTTTGTATATTAAAATTGTTACAAATATATTTGTGTTACTCTTTTTAAATTATTTATTGATAATTTAGATTTGTCAATTTAATTTGAAATTTAAAATACAATTTAAAATGTGAACATGTATTCTATATGTTAATGTAACCTCTTTTATAAATTTGTTTTATAAGTTTCTTTTCAAAATGAATTACTTGTATTATTTTATTTATAATAATAATGACTTGCTTTATTCTTAGAATTATTTATATTCATAACTATGTGTATGAACTAATTAACAAGGTTTAATACTTTATTAACTTTAATTAAAATGCTAATTATTTAAAGAGACATGTGTATGTATATTAAGGATTTAAGTTAACAAGTGTCTCTATGTTTACATGTGTCATTGTTTCAATATTTCATTTTCTTTTTCTTTATTTTCTGAAAATACATTCATATAAATTAGCTTCTTCATTCTTATGCATTCTTTTCTCATTCCTTAAAAAGAAAATCTGAAACTCTTTAAACATAAAAACTTCATTCTCAACCAAAATCCAAAACTGCATTCATTAATTTTTTTCTGCCTCCTTCAAAATATTCAAGCCTGCATTTAACTCATTTTTTTCAAACCTTCAACTCCTCTTTCCAAAATATAAATCTGCAGTTTCAAAAATTCAAAACCTGCAGCATACATTCATGCATCCAACTCCTCTTCTTCAAAATACAAACCTGCACAACAGTTTGAAAAAGCCTATAACTCCTCCAAAACTAAATGCCTGCATTCTTCAAAATTTTATTCAAACCTGCATTTCCCAAAGTACAAAAGCCTGCATGCATTACAAATTTTAAAACATGCATTCATCTGGAAAGGCTAGAAGACTCTGCATGCATCAAATCGAGCCTGCATTCACTTTCTTTAAAACCTGAGGGGGGATTTGCATCTACATTCATGAATCTTCAAACTGGAAATTGGCATCTGCATTCAAACTGGAAGCATGTATAAAACAAAAGAGTAGAAAGCATTAAAACAAGAAGCCTGCATTCATACAACTATGCTCTGCATGATTCAAAAAAATCAAGTTCTTTCTGCATTCTAAAATCTGGAAATGGCTCTGCAATTTAAACAGGTGAGTAACACCTAATTTAAATAAAATAAGTAGGATTTCATGCTTGCTTATCTGATGAATTGAATTGTGTATGTGCTTTTTAATTGCCTGAGTATATATAGTGTGATGCATGTTTGATCTTCCAGATTCTGGCTGTGTAATTAAAGCTCAAAAATAATTCATTTCTCTTGATCTGTTTGCTATTGTGATTTATCATTGAATGAAATTGATACATTTCATGATAAAATAAATTTTTAAAGTTTCCTTTAGCAGTATAGTTTGGGAGTTGACTGCAATATAAACAACATAGCTTAATTCTATAAAAATGGAAAATTTAAAGTATCATGAATCAAAGTTTCAGAGATTCACTTCAAAACAACTACTAAAATTTTGTTTTAAAAAAATATATAATAATATATTACAATTTTAATGATGGAATCATGGTGCAGTTTTCATATTGACTGTAATATACATAATTGATAAGCTCTGTTGATTCATGCATTTGTTTTGGTTGAAATTGCTTCTGAGTATGGTGAAATTATCATAGATTATAGGAAAAATCTTAGATTAAGTTAAATTTAAAAGTTTAGTTTGTAATTTGGTATTTTCCAGCATAAGCCCTAGTTTTTACTGTGTTTGGAAAATTGAGTGATGCGGCTTTCTCTTTGAATCGAGTTCAGAGATACTGTGGGTATTAATAGATAATGGGTTGATGGAGTGGACACCGGAGTATGGAAGTGGATGGTGGTCGGAGTTGACAGAACATGCCGATGACAGGTTGATGGTTTTGGGGTAGGGGCTGTTACAGGTTTCTGTTTTGAAAACTTGGATTTAAATTCCAGTTGGATCATGGAGTTTTAAGAGTTGGATGTTGATGAGGGGTTTCTGGTAGATGGAAGGTGGCCTGAGGTGATGGCCAGTGGTGATCAGATTAGGGAAGTGGTTGCACAGGGGATTGTGCATGGTGGTGAAGGAGTGTGTTGTTTTTGTTGCAGAGTTTTGGTAGCTCGAGATTTTCTCGGGGATTCTTGGAATAAACTCGAAGCAGGGAGTCATGTGACTCGAAGTAAAATAGTGGAAGCTCGGGTTGTTCCAGTGCATCAGTTTTAGCATTTGCAGAATTATGTTTTCCAGGTTTTGAAGTTTTAAAAGTAAGTTTTTTTTAAAAAAAAAAAGAAAAAAATGTAAATTTAAAACCTGAACTAAGAATAAAATTTAAATATGAATTCTAAGGTTGAATTCTGTTTATTTTGTAATAATTTGAGTTTTAAAATATAAATGTTGCAGTTTTTAAAGTTGATCAAAAACTGTTTTCCAGGTTTATTAAAGATTGCAGTGAGGGTAAGTTGCAATCAAAAATCTGAAGTAGGACTTAAACTTGAAATTGAATTTGAATTCAATTAAGTTTTAAATTCTAGATTTTTGAGTTAAATTTGAAAAGGTTTTTAAATCCAAATCTGGTTTTAAACTTAAAACAGAAACTGTCTCTCTGTTTTTGAAAATTTAAAAGTAGAGTTGAAAATTTAAAGATGAAGTTCAATTTGGAATTTTAACCTGAACTTAAATTTTGAATTCAATGATTTAAATCTGAGATTTGAACTCATTTTTGAATTCAAATTTGAGATGTTAAAACTAAAACAGAAAACTGTTTTCTTGTTTTTTTGTTTTAAATTGAAAAGTAAATTTTAAATGGCAACTGAAATTTAAATATGGTTTAATTTTGGAAACTGGAATTTTGAAATAATGAACCTGAGTTGAATTTAAAACTGGGATTTAAATTTAGATTTTAAACTTTTAAATGTATAAAGAACATTGGGTTGAATTTAAAACTATAAGTTTTAAATTATGAAATAAGTTTAAATTTAGATTTAAAATCTGAGATATTGACCTTAGTGTCAGTTTTTAAAATTTAAATAAGTTTTTAAATTTAAATTTGTTTTAACTATTTTAGGAAAGGTTATATGATTGGAATTTTTGTTTGAAAGAAAGTGTTTAAATATTTTGTATAAAGAAGAATGTTGTTAAATTTTGAACTTAAGAAATTGGTTTCATTTAAATTATTAAATTAATTTAAATGGAATATTAATTATTTAATTAATTAATAATGTGGATGATTAATTAAGTAATTAATAAGTTAATTAATTAAGATTTGAGATTAATTAATTAAGGTTAATTAATCTATAATTAAAGATGATTAATTAAATTTTAATTTATGATTAAGATTTACTTAATCAAGAGATTAATGATAATTTAGATATTAATTAACACTTAATTAATTAATAATTAGACATTAATTAAATTGTAATTAAATATTAGTTAATTAATAATGATTAATTATAAGTTAATTTCTTAATTAAGTAATTAAGAAATGTTAATGAAGGTCATTAACTTAAGATTAATTAACAATTAATTAATGTGATTAATTTTTGATAATTAATTAGATTAATTAATTAATAATAATCAATTGTTTTAATTACTTAATGAAAGTAATAAATGAATTAATTACTTGGTGTAATTAATTTAATTAAATGTGATTAGTTTAGATTAATTAAGTTTAATTAATTTAAACATTGAGGATTGTTTAATAATTACTTTATGTAATTAAGGAATTTATAATTACTTAAGGAAGTAATTAATTAATAATTACAGGATGTAATTAAAGATATTAATTATAGAAGTAATTTTGATTTAAATTACTTTGAAAATTAATCAAGTGATTAATGAAGATAATTAATTAAGGGTAATTAAGTTATGGGAGGAGTAATTAAAATAGTTAATTACTAATTGGATATTAATCATGGGTGATTAATATATATGGTTTAAGTTGGAGATTAATTACTTATGTAATTAATTTATATTTAGAGATTGATTAAATTTAATCATTAATTAATTAATTAATGATGTAATTTGGAATTGATTAATTAAGGTATAATTAATATTAAATGCTAATTACTTATTGTAATTAGGGAATTATTAATCAATAAGGATTAATTGAAATGAATATTGAAATGATTTATAAATTGATTTATAATAAATTGATGATTAAGATAAGCAGGATTTGATGATGAAATGATTAATTTAATTTATTTTAAATTAATTAGAGAGTAAGTAATTAATTTAATTCATTTTAAATTAATTATAGAATGGAATGATCATTAGATAGTTGCTTATGTTTGATGATTGGTATTGATTGGTATGGTTTGTAATCTCAGTTATGAGATTAGTAGTATATGTGATATGTATGCATTGGTTGCTTTTGGATGATAGTATGGATATCTGATTATGATATGAATTATCTGTTGGTAATGATAATGTTGATTATCTATTGTGTTGTGAATTATCTATCTATGTATATTTAGATAGTGAATTGAATTGTTTTAAAACTTAAAACAACTTGGACCTTAAAAGACACGCTTTGGATTTCGATGAGACCGGGATCGGGTTTCCATATTTGGGGTCCGAAAACCACATCGATTTCAAATAACGTTAGGTCGTGAATCCAAATGGTGCGAGTGAAGACTCGAGGTGTAAGGGCTATACGTCAGTATAACTCTGTGGGTGATTCCGTAATGAGTTTGACGGAATAGCACTTATAGATTCGAGATGGAGATTCAGAGTGCAAGGGTTATTGTCGTTAACTCTGAGGGTGATTCCAATACGAGTGTAACGAGATAATGCCTTCGGTTTCGTTCGAACCCGGAACGAACTTGTATGGATTGAATGCTTTCAGAACATCGTCAGGTGGACGATGAGCATTCTAAGTGATATGTCCTATAAAGGTAATCGTAGCCTCAAGCCTCATCAACCGGGAATGGCTAAAACAGGGGAGGTGCAGCAAAGCTTCGTGGGTAGCCCCCACTTGAGAGCAAGATTTATCCCTGTCTAGAGGTCCCTTTATTTTCGGCTTAGTGGTGCGGTTGCTGATCACAACTGCGGGGTAGTCTTGTTTGGAACTGTTCAGTAAGGAACGGGTCCGGCTTTGTGTTGCAGGGGATGAAGGGAGTAATCCTCGGTACGGTGATCTAGGCCACGTACTGTGACGGGCGGTACCCCAGTAGCCCTGCCATTGTATGGAATCCAAAATCCAATAAGTGCCAACGGTTTTGATTGTATTACCCACTTTTGTGGCTAGTAGCTGGAATTTAATGAATGTAACAATTTCGGCTATTTCTTATTTATTTGAAAACCCTAGACACTATTATAATATCATCGGATTTCCTATCAAATGTTTTGGTTAGCGTAAGGTAAAAACTTTTCCATGTTTATGTGTGGGAAGTCTTACGTGATACCTTTTCTTTTCAAAGGTTTTTCAAAGTTAAGCAACTTTAACCTGTTACTCACACCAGACCCATGTCTGACCCGGAGTTATTTCTGTTTTTCTATAACTCTTGGGTACTCAAAATTTTTATGAGTAGCCAAGGGAATTCAGGTTAGGATTCAGGATTGGCTTTGACGATTTGTGGAGGAGCATATGGAGCAGGAGGCTTCTGCGTATAGTTATATAATTCCGCTGTGTTTGGTATCTCTGAGTGTTGTGTTTGATTTGAGTTGTATAACTAGACAGGTGTCTATAACTGTCTAGTATGTGTTGTATATGTCTGTGTACTCTGATATTTGATGTATACTATGTAATACTTTGTTATTAATATAGATTATTCGTTCCGCTGTTGAGATTCTTGTGTTGTTTCTTCTTTCTCTTCTTTCTTTTCTTCTTCTATCCCTTTCTTTCTTAATTGACGACGCGATTTTCCGGGAGTGGAAAGTCGGGTCGTGACACCTTGACTTCCTTGATGAAAGAAGAAAAGAGGCTAAGCTCAGAATTGCGGATCATCAGCAAAGAATAGCCAGGCACTTCAATTCCAAAGTTCGCCGACGCAGCTTTGAAGTTGGGGATTTAATCCTGAAAAGAATTATGACACCTACAGACGTGTTTGGGCCAAATTGGGAAGGGCTGTATGTCATAGGCCAAAAGCTTCTTGATGGCACATTCAAACTGATAACTGTCGAAGGAGATCCAATTCCAAGGGCTTGGAACAACAATCACTTACACCCATATTATACTTAAAAGTTTTGCTGAAATGTTGTAAAAGAAATATGAAAGTGTGATTCTTGTAATGAAAGCCATTATAAAAGCTAGTGCAAGTGAATAATAAGAACTATAAAGTGGATGTAGGCCCAGTTTTTGACCGAACCACTATAAATCTTGTGTTCTCTACTATTATAAGTTTCCTGTTTCATTTCGATATGTAAAGTACTTTGAATTTATTACTAAGATGTTGATTTAACGTTGCAGGTAATGAAAAATGAAGCTTACCCATCTCGAGATTAAGCGATCCCTGACGTCACTCAACAAGCAAATACTAAGCGGTCCAAAATTCCAAACTCAAATTCGATAAAAGGAGTGCTTCGAACCAATAATTGGTATTCTACCGGAGGTGGGTCATCGCTAGCTAATTATGGTTGATTGTACAAACAAACATCCAATTAAATAGCTTGTGTCCGCCCCTGTGAGCTCGCCCAACTGTGAAAGTACAATTCTTTGGATAAAAGTGAATAGCCGGCCATAGACAGCGAGGTGCTTGAAGAGGATAACGGGGATCGCTGATAAGAGTAAATGATGAAGAGACAAAGGCAAGCAAGCATCAAACAAACAAAGCCCTCTTCGGAGGCGCAACTCTTCGGAGGATAAAAGACCTCAAACGAGGCATGCTAGAAAACGAAAGTTCATTTTCTCAACATGGTATGGAATGATCGGAGGCACCTTCCTAACTGGAAGGCAAAGCGCTTGTTCACTAGCTGAGACAGTTTGCACAAATAAACGTCCAAGTAACTTGCGTTCGCCCCGTGAGTCCAACCAACTATGAGGAAGAAACTTCCAGGCACGCTCGGAGGCACATATCTCACCGAGATCTGAAATAAAACTTCACAAGAGCTGAGATGTGAAAAGCCCTCTTCGGAGGCCCATTTCACCAGGAGTTGAAGTGTAAGAGTCGCTCTTCGGAGGTCCACTTCACTAGGAGCTGAAATAATAACAAGAACTCTTCGGAGGCACGCATTCCACCGAGATCTGAATAAAACTTCACAAGTGTTGGAATGTGAAAAGCCCTCTTCGGAGGCCCATTTCACCAAAGTTCAAATTCTAAAAAGCCCTCTTTGTAGGCCTACTTCCCAGCGAACAGGGAAAAGTAAAAACCTCTCCCCAGAGGCAGAAACAAAAAGCCCTCTTCCCAGAGGCACAATCAAACAAAAAGCCCTCTTCCTAGGGGCACAATCAAAGAAAAAACCCTCTTCCCAGAGGCACAGGCAAGTCAAAGCCCTTTTTCGGAGGCTCACTTTGCCACGAAAGAAAATTCACTCGCCAAAACAAAAGTGATTTTCTCCTAAAAGTGAAGTGTAAAAACTTCGCAATAAAAAAGAAAAGAGAAAAAAAATCCTCCAATATGAGGCGCATCCTACTAAATATGAAAAATATTTCCTTAAATTGGAAATATTATCCTATAAAGTATAGATGCGAGCCTCCTTCAAATGGTAAAGTCGTTCTCTAAAGAAAGAGTACAAGTCTTCTCGAAAGAGAGGAATTGTTCTCTAAGAACTTTGCCAATGTGAAAGTAGTTGCAATAAACCATGGTATGGGGGCAGCACATTATAGGTTCAAGAATGAAAACAATGCTCAAACAACATACCATAGGTTCACTACAACATCACATAGAGAAAACAAAGAAACTTGTGTATAAAAAAAAAGATTAAATGCATTCTCAAATACAGACAGGAGTCTTGTAAAAGTAAAAGAATCACTTTATTCCATACTATAAAAGTTTTTATATACATATGCAGGTTTTGAAACAAAAGAAGGCGGGGACCGGTGCCCGCACAATCTCTGGTCAACACAAGTCTATATAAAAGCAAAAAGCGGGATAAAAAGTATAGGACCAAAGCTATCACTTCTTCTTCTTTCCACCTTTAGAGCCCTGCCTGGCCGGATGACTAACTTCTGGGACCGGCTTATGAGAGTAGGGGAAGAAGGAGAAAGGGGCACAATCAGACTGTCCTCCGTTTTTTTCCTCGCCAGTTGAAGCTTCCTTTTTCTTCTTCGAAACTCCTCTTTTCCCCCTCTTCTTAGAAGTAGACCCACTTCCTTGAGAGATAAGAGCGGTTAATGGCATATCATCAGAACCAGTTGGTTCCGGAGTCTTCGCACCTTCTTTAAGTTCTCCTCCCCTATGTTCTTGTGAAGCATTGGGATCATCCAAGTCACGAAGGGCTTCTATTTGCTCCTCTTGCGACCCTGGTTGAGAAACAGAAGGAGGAGTGACTTGGAGAGATGGGGGAGGAATAACTGGAGGATGGGGAGTCTGAATAATGCTCGACACTTTCTCTACATAAGAAAAGAGGTTAAAATCAGTGAAGAGAGGAGATAAAGGCTCGTCGAGATTTAGAAAATAATCAAGAAGCTCATTGAAATCATGAGAAGCAAATGAGCAGTCTACTTGAGCAAGATCAGCATTAAAGTTACCTGGAGAAGTTGCTTTCTAACGTCAATTACATAAGCTTGTGCTTCATTGCTTTCTTCGCCTTCGTCTCCACCCTGTGCGCCTGTAATATCAGTTACGACTTTAGCCGTGGGCGAAGAATGGGAGCTGGAGCCTATGATATCAATGTCGGCCGAAGTCGAAGGAGGGGCAGGGGCAATTAAAGGTGCTTCTTTCTCTGGATGCTCCCCTCCCATCGTTTCGGCTCGTACTTTAGCAAGATGCTCCTTTCCTCTGGCAAGAGCAACACGAGTTCCATCATCAAAGTAATGCGCCTCAAGTTCGTCTTCGGAATAACCGACGCCTCCGAGCATATCCATTGCAGCCTCCCACACTTCAGCCAGAGTGATTTCATATTTAGGCCCCAAAAATGCAAGGCTGCCATGCCCCAAGACGCTTTGGACGTAGAAATCAAATAGAGTAGAGCTGATGTTGGCTTTTGTCTCTTCATGAGATTGTTCAACGGCTTTCTTTCCAGCCATGGCCTCATCACGTTCTTTCTCGGTCTTCGACAATTGAGCTTTCAGCCTCATGATTTCTAAGTCCTGGGAGTTAGCTTTCTCCTATACCTCTGCAAAGTCAGCACAATATTTTTCCACCGTCTTCTGTGTAGCTTCAAGTTGGTTTTCAACAAGCCGTTCAGAGGCGTGAGCATTTCGAACTTGCTTTTGATGCACTTCTTCCTTTTGAGTATAAGAGGTGGAAGAAGTAGCAAGCTCGTGCTTAAGTTTCTCGACCACCGCCTCAAGCTTTTCATTGTACTCGGCAATGTTTTTCATCTCGGTGTTGTGCTGATCAAGAATTTTCTGCCATTCAGACTTGTCATTCTCCATCGTCAGCATAGCTTCAAGGTTGGCCCGGTTCACCCTCTGAAGCTCATCGATGAGTTTTTGCCACGCTGACATTCTCTCAATATCAAGTTTAACAGTGTCGAGATTTCGTAACATGGCCTCTTTGTCAATGGGACCAAGTCAAGGTCGAAGCGGACTCCCTTTAAGCACCAATGCGGGAACCGACTTTGAAGATTCGGCGGACATCTCTCAACATGGTACGGGGTTCTGCTAAGAAGTGTCTGAATATCGGCTCCTTCAAGGGCAGGAGACTTTGAAGGAATTTTTAGAGAGGTGAGAGCAGTGGCCTTTTCTAAAGTTGCGGATGCGGTCTTTTCATCAAGCCTGGACCGCTTGCTTGGGTCTCCTATGTCATGACTCTTTCCTCTATCATCATAAGTCTTTCTTTTATGAGAGTCATCGCCTCTGCGAGAAGAGTCATGTTGCTCACCCCTTCTTCCGTACCTTTCTTCATACTCTCTTTTTTTTTGAGCTTTTCGAGCAGCTCTCTCTTCATCAGTTTCCCTACGGGCGGGAAGATAGCGCTTATAGTCATACTGGCCACGCCTTCCGTACTGTTGAAAGTCGTCATAATAGGAACCACTACACCCCATTGGAGAACCTGAAAATGAAGAAAAGGCAAAACTTGAAAAATCCTGGAAGTAAAGTGCATGAGGGTACATATAAGTTCTCAAGAAATCCTAAGTGTTTGTAACGTGCAAACTACGCACGTCAAATTACAAACCACTCCTCAGTTGTGAGGAAATGATGGGTGTGGTAGTTAGCATCAACTCTTGAGTCAACGGAGTCTGCTGCAAAATGGAAGTTGCTTCAACTACTAAGGAGGAAACGATAGCGGTAGCGGGATCATCTTTAAAGAGCTTCTGTGAGGTGACAAACAGGTCTCTCAACCCTTCAAAAGTGTCATCCCCGCTCTGCTTGGCAGGACTTGTTTTCCCGGCTTCTTCATCACCGAACTTCCCTGAATGTTGTGGAGATTCTCGAGGCTCTTCTTCTTCAATGAACGGGGCAAGTGAAAATTTGCCAGATGACCCCACGACATCAATAGAGGTAGAGCAATTCATCAGAGAAGCCTTAGACGAAGGATCTTTCAGTGTAGGCTCCTCAACAGAAACTGGGGCATCCGGTGCCTCGGCCGGAGAATCAGGAACTTCGTGAGGCTGAGTAGAGCAGGAAGGGTGTAAGAGTCCGAACTGATAAATGAACTCGTCTCTTAGCAAAAACTTGATACTTCTCTCCTCATCCGCCACAGCGTTAAGCCTCTCAAAAGTCTGCTTGTGGCTTGGATCTCTACAAGGATGAGGAAGGACTGCAAAAGTAGAGAGCGAGGTTAACATTTAGCAATTTGGATCTCTCAAATCTCAGAAAAAGAAAGAATGGGGATAAGTAAGCTTACCCCCTACTCTCCAGATAGCGTAAAATCCCTGGAGGCAACGGACGAAAATGAACTAGTTTAGGAAACCATGAGCGCTATCAGAGAGATCAGTGATAAGCTTGCGTTTTCTGGCGCTCCTCACATATATAATAGAAGGATGGTCTTTGTTTCTCGCAAATGTGCATAAATAGCAGATTTCTTCAAAGCTTGGGAGGCGATCAAGCGTCCTTCTGAAGAGAACGCATAATCCCATCAAAATGGCATAGCCGTTGGGGTGCAATTGAAAAGGAGAAATAGCCAATCGGTGAAGAAGTTGTTGGAGAAAATTGTTGAAAGGAGGAATGGCTCCACAAATGCACATTTGGCGGTTAACGGCAACAAACCCGAAGGGATGAGTGTCAGCAAAATCGTTTGGCCCAGGGAGAATAGCATCTGCTTCTACAATCCCAAGTTGGGCACGTAATTGGTTGAACACCCAGTAACTCAGGGTAGTTGGAGTTCTTTCTGGTGGGTTGACCAGTGGACCAGCCATCGGGAGGGCCTCTCCAGTTTGTACTGCTTCTCCCTCTTGACGAGAAGACATTCTACACAAGGAACTGGATATTCAAATATGAAGGTGCATGTTTCCTAAATGTGTGAAGTGTTGTGTAAAACTAATAAAGCAATTAGTAAATATAACTGAAATTAAACTAATGAACATGTGTCAATTATAAAATTTCGAGACTTGTCGCTCTAAGTCCAAGTACAAGTGCAGTATTAATGCAAACAAATCAGCTTTAGTTGATTAACATTGCTTTACTATTTCACTTGAATTTGTTGACTCACAACATTCCATACAATTTCCTTAAGTTGAGTTAATTATCTTTTATCGACTAATATGTCAATCGATGTAGGCGATCAATGACAGTATACTCGCCCTAGTTTTCTGCAAATGTTTTATTTAACAGGTTAATAGCATTAAAGTTTGGTATAATCTGTCAAGCAAGCATAACAAAGTCATGCGAGTTATCTCAACAGTTTAAAGATCAAGTTGAAAGGGCAATCAAGTTCTGTCAAAATTTTGAAGTTTTCAAATTGCTCGAGTCTTAGGTCGCATGGTTTGAATTAAAAAGTGCAAGGCATGGCGGTGTGCATTTTAACGTTTTCAAATTGCTCAAGTCCTAGGTCGCTCACGCGACCTAAGGGTTAAGTCGCAAGGCTTCAAATTAAGACAGTGGAAGGTTTGCTCAAGTCCTAAGTCGTTCACGACCTAACAAGTAAGTGAGATTGGTAAAAGCCATAAGAAGCTTCTCGGCAGTGCAAAATCATCTATGTCCTAACTCGGCCGCGGCCTAAGACCCAAGTCGCAAATATGATAAGTCGCAAGTGGGTTAGGTCGCAAGAAAGTTAAATTAGGTAGTTCGCATCTGAGCCAATAAGCTTAAGGTCGCTTGAGGCTCTTAAACCGGTCGTTCCTGATTCCTCTCTGGCCCGTTTGCTTCTCTCCACTTAACATTCTTTAACCCGCTATCCAATAACCCAATGACCAAGAAACTCTTCGCCTCCTCCAAAGTCCAGAAACCCCATAGAACCCTAGGCCGATTGATTCTTTCAGTAGCCACTAGCAATTTGACGAAGAGTCAAGAGGTGGATTCGAATACTAAATTACATCATAAGGACAAAATCATGTGGAAATGGTTATGGTGGAATTGGCGACAAGGGCAGTAAGTAAATGCTCGAGATTACCTAAATTCGTTGATGGAATTAAAGGTTGAAGGAGGAAAAGGTTTCGAGCTAAATCTTTAACTTCGGAGGATTGTTAATGGCAGTTAAGAGAGTTGGAGCAGATGAAATGAGGAAGTAGCGAGCTAAGCAATATATACGGGGTGAAAGAAATGCATAACGACACGCGACCTATCAAGCCAAATAAGTCGCCAACGACCTAAAGGCTGGATCGGAGCACACGACCTAAGGAATAGGCGTGTACTCCGAGGGGAAAATGTTAACTCCGATAGGCTCGCGACCTAGCGACCGAAGGACTTCTACGGCTAAGCGACCAAGGTCTCAGCGAGAAAACAGCCCGAAGATGTACGCGACTTAACGGGATAAATGTGGAGCGACTCAACCATATATGCGGCCTAAAAAGTAACGCAACCTAACGACTTAAGGGATGGAGTGATCTAACCTCCTATCGACTCAACGACTTATAATACAAAGCGACCTAACTGTTCAACGACCTAATTACTTAAAGGGGGTTTACGACCTAATGAGTTCAGCGACGCAAGGGATCCGCGATCTAGCGACCTAGCGACCTAAAAAGCGGAATGACCAAACTATGTGCTCGACCTACAAAGTACAGCGACTTAGCGACCTAAGGAATGGGGCGATCCACGACCTAACGAGTTAAGTGACATTAGCTTAAGTCGCTAGATTGGTTGTCTTGGCATTGTGAAGTTACTGGCTACTCCCTTAGGTCACCGCCAACCTACGACCTGCATTAGGTCGTTCACGATCTAGTACTTGGTAAATAAATGATGCTGCTTCCTCCTAAGTCGCGACGGCCTGTCAGCTAGTTCAGATAACCACGGAAGGACCAGTTAAGTCGTAGCTTGCTTCCCTTTAACTCGCCAGCGACCTATGACCTATCTTAGGTCGTGCACGACCTATACCTCACCTAGGAAATCTCCTATAAATACAGCTCCAGCACCAACATTGGGGGATTTTTGGGTTGATTCTCAAGGCGCCGATACTCTGCCGTTTTCTCAACTCAAACAACACTTCAAGCACTCCAAACACTGAGGATTCTACAAAAAACTTCAAGAGAAAATATAAATCATTCGACATGGATTCGAGAGATTATTCTACATCGATGTTTGAGTTCCTAGTCCAAAGTGTGTTGTAATTGAAGAAAGTTGTATAACACTACAAGAAAACATACATTTAGTTGCACAAATAGGCAGCGTTTATATTGGAAATGCAACCAATATTGTTTATACGGATTCTTTTGACGTGTTTTTATTTTACTCAACGTTGCCAAAAAAATTCCCTTTCCCGCCCAGTGTTAAAACTTTCGTCGCATTTTTCTGCCTCTTTCCCTAATCCTTATGTTTCTCCCCTCATTCTCAAAATTCCTTTAGCCTCTGATGCGCGTTACTTCTCTCCAGCAATCTTCCCCCCTCCACTTCATGGTTCCACTCGTCCTTCAATCTACTCCTTACTTCCTTGAGTTTTGTGCCCCAGATCAACATATCAAGGTAATCACAAAAAATCTTAATTCTGCTGAGGTATTATAATTTTCGTACTATAGTTGTTATTGCTACAAGAACCTTAATTCTATATTTTTCTATTGTCGTTCGAGCTGATTATAGATTAATGAAATTTCTTGTTAAATCAATCATGAATTTTGCTTTTTTCGCTCAAGGGTCCATTTGAATTTTACATACGAATTTAATCGGAGGAAAACTCTTTAGTCGGTGAGTTCATGATGTTTCACAAGGCATTTTCTCATTATAATTTTACATTTAAATTTTTATTAAGTGCTGTGGATTAATTTTAGTTAAGTTAATGTTTCACAAGGCATTTTTGAGTCAGTGAGTTCGTGATGTTTTCACTAGGTACTTTCATGATGTTTCATAAGGAAAACGCTTGAGTCAGTGAGTTAATTTTTTTCTCAAAAATTTTACATTTAAATTTTTGTTGTACTTAGATTTAAGATTATTTTATAATAAATTCAATATGAATTAATTTGGTATAAGACTGTTATTATTTAAGCCTCAAAAGTCGGCCATTGTTTTTTGTCCACCTCCAAGTTGAATTGCCTATAAAAAAACAGAAGCAGAAATCTATGCCGTAGAAATAATTTATAGTGCAATTTGTTAATTTTTCTCCATCATATCTATTTGATTTTAAATTTATATCTCATTGATGTTGCAATTGGCTTGTAATTTCAACATATTGTATAACTTTGTTGTCTTTGAAGATTTTAATAATATGCTAATGCCCAGTGATAAAATTCAGGCTAATATTGTTCCGTTTAGCAAGGTTGTCGTGAAAGCTGGATATTATATAGGCAGTCTCATCACTAGCCGGGCATTGTCTATTTTGGTGGTGCATACATACAGTTTCAAGGCTGGCATAGTGGTTTTGTTGAGGACTAAGTTGATATTTCTGCTAGGAAGGTGGCTGTTCAGGTGGTGTTGTGGTTTTAATTTTCCAAGATTTCAATTTCTATAGAGAAGGTACTTGTTAACGTGAAATGGTATATGGTTATTGTAATATATTTTATATCATTCGTGTCATCGACTAGTGTCTAATTTTTGCTATAATGTTGCATTGGCTAAATATTTACATAGTTTATAACATGAGTTCAGTTGTGTTATATAGATTATAGTATTTTGCTATAAATTTGAATAAATTTAAGTATTTAAAGCTATGAGATCCCCACTCGCAATTATATGTAAGGATTAAGGATATCTCCATGAAATAAGAAAACCTTATTATAACTTTTAACAAAATTCGAAGATTATTTATAAGGATACACAACACTCAAATTGTGTGATTTATTTTACGGAATTTCAACATTTGTTTTAGAAACTAATCTTTGAGTTTATGTATTTCTCATTGTCCCGTTATAGTACTCCATCTAACATGTTTTTAATCATCATGAGAACCAGTATCTACCATGTTTTATCATTATTTTAATTTATATGTCTTTTTCCTATTTTAGCAGTTTAGATTATATTCTTTTAGGAGAGAAAAAGGTTTGCTTATTATGTTTTTCTACTCCTCTCTTTTCTAAGATTTGATTACATGAGCACAAAAAATATCTACTTAAATTATGTACTTGAGTTTATGTAAATTTCATTTGATTATTTTTGTAGTTTGCTAAGTTGATAACATTTCTATTCCACCAATACCTGCAAACTATAACAACAGACTATCCAATTCTTTAAGCACACGATTACGTTTTCTTTTTCTTTATACATAGAAACAACAGTATATAAAACTAGAACCTACTGGGTCTAGACTTTGTTATTCTACTTTTACCTAAGGTTCATCATTTTCCATTCTTCTATTATTTCTAAATGCAGCGCAACCAGCAACATAAATAATGATTAGGAGAATGAGAACTACAATGTTTATTATAGAAACTTTTCTCCAACTATGTTTTATGCTAGCTAAGACTCCAGCTTTGCATGAGTCACACTGAAAGCATAACATTTGCTGGTTGTTACTCCATTTTGTGCAGTCTACGTTAGTCACTTGCACTATTCCAGCTGTAGGATTCCATATCGTTTCATTTATGTTTGTAGATCCACATGTTGTTGGTGGCTTGCAACATCCTGACTTTTTATTTCAACAGACCAAATGCAAACAAAATAGCAGTTAGTGTTTTTTTTCCGACTGTTATAAAGATTAATGACAGTCTTAACACAGTGTTCTTAACATTATAGAATTTACAGTTACAGTGCATAAAAAATTGACCCAGAAAAAATTAAAAAGAACCCACTTCTCTTCGACATTCACTTAGCTTTCTACTAAAACAATAAGGAAACATGGTATCATTTTTCTTACAACACCTTTGGGTGTGGCTCGCATTAATGGATGTGTGAATTGGCCTTGATAAAGTTTCACGTTAGAAAAAGGAAGATTAAATGTGATATATGTGTGTAGAATCGGTAATACGCAACATTGAAAATTGCTTTTGTTAGAGATGCCCACTCGGCGGCGTATCGTAATGCCTAATCGAGACGCCGACACATCCAGTTGAAAGGGTTAGAAGTTCACTTCATTCCTCAATCATGCATCATTAGTGGACCATCCTTTATTTGTTTGTTCCAACTAAATGATAAAAAACTGAAAGGATGTGTTTACACAATATATCTTTCTGTGGAGCCAAAACTTGCGATTCCTACTTAGATAAACTAGAACTTTAATTTTAGCTTTCATGTTTATCATTCAGAAAAACAATGTAGTTGATCTTACATGTCTTGAAACATTATTATTCTACATTACATTAAATTTTCGCTATGATCACAATGTATGATTCTCAGGATAGCTAAAATTTCCCACTTTCGACTAATAGTGCATAAGCGATTTTGATATCCAAGTTAACCTAGCATATTGCTTATCATATAAATGATGCTATGAGATTTGTTTATTTTCTCTAGTTACAAGGATATAAAAGTGACATCTTAAACTCAAATTCAAACGAATATATGATGCTATGGTTAATTGATTGCCATGGGTAACATTGCTTTGATTGTTCTCCAGTTATATGTAGTACTTCATTTCTGAAAATGTGAATTTAGTAAGTAATTAACAAGTGGATAAGTCCAGCGACAAAGTTTGAAGTCACAATAAAAATAACAGTATATTTTCACGGGTTTCCTGAAATATTTTTTCACAACAAGAGGAATTTCTCCTAAGCACTTTTAGCTTAAAGTTTGTATATATCTAATGACTCATTGCCGAAAATGAATAAAATATGTCCCACCTACATTGTTGACCCACAAAAAGTGGGTGACAATGGGTTCTAAACAACTATTTAGTTTTATTGAGTTCAAACTGAATTATTTAACTTGTCATTGTTTCACTGCTTTCAAATTCTATAAATACAACACAACAGCTTCCCCAATCTCATTACTAGTTCACATTTTTCTACTCGTTTCAATGATAGTATTGTTTTATAGTCACTAATCAATGGCTGGTGGAGCTATAGTTAATGCATCCGGAGTGGGGAAGCAGTACCCTGGAAGAATGACTACATTCGTCTTGATGACTTGTATTGTTGCTGCCATAGGTGGCCTCACCTTTGGTTATGATATCAGGATTTCAGGTACATGCATATGAGCAATCCTACTCTGCATCATTATCACAGAAAGCTTTATATGTCATTTTAAAGAGATTAAAATTATTGACATATTCATATTTCATGTATCATAAACTTTTCATAATCCATAAAGTTTAAATTTTGATAGGTGGAGTGACATCAATGGACTCTTTTTTGCTGAAATTCTTTCCTGATGTTTACCGTAAAGAAAAGGCTGATCACAGTACAAATCAATGCTGTAAATTTGACAGTGTGCCACTGACCTTGTTTACTTCGTCATTGTATTTGGCTGCGCTCGTTGCTTCTTTCTTTTCTTCTGTGGTTTACAATACTAGTAGTAGGACTGATATCGATTAATGGAAGAACACGGTCGCATCATTTCCGACTTGGTTGCACTCTCAGGTACCGCATTTTTATAGATATAACTGAACTTTTTCTAGAACGATGTATAGTCGGTATAAGTTATAATTGACTGATTATGAGAGTAGAGTTGATTGATTTAGGATTGTCATTACTAGCTTATTCTCTATTTATATAACATCATTTGGAGTTTAGTTTTTAATCCTAAGATAATTTTTGGTTAACTAATTATAGAACAGGGACAACATGTGTGAGTTGTTGAATTGGGATGGAACGGATGAAATTGTTGTTGAAGGGAGAGTTGTGTCCACCGATCCAAATGAGGTTGTCGACGGTATTCGTATTGGACCAAATGCTATGAAAATTGCTATAGATCATGTAAAGAAAGAAGATGCTTATTTCTGGAGGCCTTTACCTAGTTTGCCACTATTAGGAGAAGTCAAGAATAAGTCAGTAGCATGGCCTGCTAATTGTGTTGTTGCGCTATGAGGATACATGGAGGAAGACATTGTGGTAAAGTTTACAATTTACGGTAACTATTTGTAGTTCTCTACGTATTTTTTAACATTAAATATATTGTTCTTTTTAGAGTAAAGCTAGTAGCACAAACAACAAGTGCAAGATTTATGATTGGAACGAGGGTGAAGTTTTGGTCGCCGAAGGAAGATTATGCTCCAGTGATTCAAAAATGATCGTGAATGGTATTCCGCTTGGTCCGTTAGCCGTTGTGGTTTCAATAGACTATGCCAAAAAAGGAGATGCTTTTTTGTGGCGACCCACTGTTTATATGTCATGCATTGAAGATGCCATCGGTAGGAAAATGGCGTAGCCGAAATCAAAAGTTGTAGCTGAAAAAACAAGTGTTTCGACTTATTCTTGCAAGGCTAGAGCAAACATTTCGACTTCTCCTTGCAAGGCTAAAGTAACTCCTCAGGTAACTATTTGTTTGTTTTAGCCTGACATGAAAGCACTCTAAACGTACACTCCACTATGCAGTAAAGGTGGCATTTCCCCTACACTATGGAGCAGCCATGTGCTGTTGCTATTGTATACAACAACACATGCTATTGTTACTAATCGTTATGTCATTGCACATGTATTGCACAAATGTAGCTATACAAGAGGGCTAACAGAAATAAATGGAAGTAAATGACACTACAGTTGTTGCCTAATACAGTTACGATAATGTGAATTTAGGGAGTATTTTTGTTTTAGAGAACCCAATTGATAGAAAATGACAAGGGTAAAGAAAATTGTACATTTCAATTAGTGGATGGATGCATCATCGATGGATTACGGATGTTCCAGATACTTTTTCATATTTTATAAGATTTAACTTGACCGTAGTACTGAATACACAATCTGCCTATAGTACTGAATACACAATCTGCACATAAATTGAAATCCAGTCAGATTTCTAACCCAGTTTTGATCTGAATATTTGTGTAAATTGGAAATTGTGTATTCGTTGGGGAACTATATAGGATGCATATAAAAATAGAACAATTTTTGTTAATATGTTTTAATATAGAATATCGAGTTATAGATTACATGATTTTCATATATACATATATATACACACACACACACATATATACATATGCATACACACACACACACACACACACATATATATATATTGTTGATTGTTAAACTCGTTTGCAGGTAATTAGCTATTTCGAAGCGAAGACTATCGACAACAAAGAACTATTAGTAATCAAGCAACGAACATGAATTTAATTGTAGTATGTGACTTATTTTGTTGAAAAACTACTATCGAATTGATTATGGATATTATATTTGATTGTGAAGTTAGCATGTTTTTGCAATTATTTGAATATGATGATCATATGATTGATTGTTTGTATATGCTAATTATGTGATTTAATTGTTTGTTTGAATATATGAAAATTATGCGATTGATCGTTCGTTTTAATATGAATAGTATATAAGCGATTGCTGGAAATGGTATAAACCATCAACCGTAAATAGTAGCATTTAAAATATGCTACCAAACAACCAATAACTTCTAGTAGCGTTTCAGAAATGCTATAGAAACAAATGTAAACTAATATAAAAATTATACAGTTGCATTTTAAAAACGCTACTGAAAATCAAAAAAAGCATATAAACAAAAAATGCAACCAAAAAATGAAGACTTATGGTAGCCTTTTTTTAACCCTACAGAAAAAACCTATAGCTGCATTTAAAAGTGACTTTTGGTAGCGTTTTTTAAATCCTACAGAAAATACCTATAGTTGCACTTAAAAGTGACTTTTGGTAGCGTTTACTACAACGCAACAAAAAGTTTTAGACTTTTAGTTGCATGTCGTATAGCAGCGTTCTCTAAAACGCTACCATAAGTTACGGTAGCGTTTTTTCAATGCTACCAAAAGTCTTTTCTGGTGTAGTGTAAGTTGTATTTGAATCAGCAATAAAGAGATTGAAAGTAGGCGTAGGCTTGACTATAAGCCGAACCACTATAAAAGCTGTGTATTTTACTGCTTTTCTGTAATTTTCTGCTTATCTCTGATTCCCGTATTGATGGGTGGTGCTTTCACGTTCACTCTACACACACCGGGGTGTTAGCGTCTGATTTTTACGTTAACATTGTCAAATCATTCTACAAAGGATGGCAATGCTCATAAAGCGGACGAGCATGGCTAAAAAAATTAATGAGGGTTAGCGAATGAACATCATTAATCCCTACATTAATTAAATTATACTTTGACAATTCACTTATGTAAGTTACCTTATATAAGATCTTTAATTTTCGCAGTTATAATTCCATTAAGATATACATTTACAACAATTACAAATATGCTCTTGTATGTATAATACACTTGACTTATGCTAGGACATTCTATTGCCCTGCCTTTTAATCAGTCACACCCTACCAATAACAAGGTTCTCGCTTAACCTTCAGCTCTGATACCAACTATAACTACCTCCCCTTTTAACCCCTGAATGTCGACACTACTACATCCAAGATATTGATGTTCCAAGCATCCAAGTGCTAAAAAGATGAATTGTTAGGGTGAAATAAAAAGAAAAGGAAAAAGAACAAGAAACACAGTATTAGAATCTCACAGCGGAATGATAATGTATAATATCAAAGGAACGGTGCACAGGGTAACTTCAATATAGAAATTTTGAAGTTATGAAACCTAATTACATGGTCAGCCTGGACTGTTATAACAACCTGTCCTCATAAATGTTGACATGTACAATATAGTAATGCATCAAAAGTAGGAGCACTATGGTAGGTGTAACATCCTGCTCTTCCTCTCGGGCTTCAAAGAATGTCAATGAAAACCTGCCTTTCTCAGAATACTCGAAAGAGCATGCGTGGAATTTAGGAAAACAAAAATCAAGCATCAGACATAAGTCTGATATGAGAAACTTAAGAAATATCTAGCTAGCATACAACAGTACTTTTGAGAATGCATGGAACACCATAACGGTTATCCCTACAAAATACCACCATCTAATAAATTCATAAGGTGATATAATAGATAATGCCTGTGGTATAGAATATATATTATAACATAGTTGGAATGGTTACATTTGTTACATTGAACAACATTTTTGGAGTACAATCAAATCCGATAAGGAACGTCTGCATATAGGATTTTTCATAGTGACATCTTTAGAAAAACTGAGGCCGCCTCCTAACAAGGGTCAGAAAGTACCTCCGAGCGTCGTATATCTCTGTATAAAATAACCATTAAGGTAAACACAACTAGGCCACACACGAATAAACGATCTCAAACCACATGGAACTAAATTCCATCAACTCTCGTCAACCAACAGCCGATAAGTATCTCTAGATACAGAGTTGATATACCCCGTCGTCGGTTAGCAGTACTCCAACAGTGCATCCTACTTTATTTTCTATTATTTATGATTCATGGTTATGTTCAACATCTTCCACACGAGTCTTCATCACTCGAATTGAGCACGAATCCTAAATTGGATTCCTATATCTTGAACCGATCTCAAACCACACATGGATCCCAAATCTCAACGGCTCTTGGACTCAACATGGATTTCCACACCCTGAATAGATCATGAACAACTACATGTTTTTGAGCATCTTAAATAGATCCTGAATCTCCACTTAGATTCACACATCTATAACCAATCCACTTCGAATAGATAGACATGTATCTCTGCCTTGAAGTGATTTTTGGTAAGTAAAACCCTTACCAATCTCGGTCTCTCCAAGACTAAACAGATGAATTTGGTCATTCAATGATAGTGAAAGTGATCGTATATGAAAATCGTATCATGTTTTTGATATTTTCATCGCACACTATCCCTTGATCAAGAGTGAAGCTGGAAGGTTAGAGCTCTTCGCTCATATCCCTACACGAACAGCAGTCTTAATTCCAACAGATAAACACGCCTACTTCATCGGCTATTAATGCTAAATATGCGACCAAATGTTTTCCATAAACGAGTAAATATACAAAGCAAGATCAAGTCATACAAAGCACAATCAAGCCATATAAGAGACTTCTAATCCCTATTTTTTTAAGTTAATCTTTTATTAGTTATACCTCATTTATTAGTAAAACTTTTTGACTTGTTAAAATGTTATTTATCAATTCGTACTATTCATTTGTACTTCTTTTTAATACTTCAAAACTTATTCATATACTTATCTTAAATGGTATAATTATATTCATAAATCATTATCTATATTTCTTGATTAAATCTTTTCTCTTTTTATACATCAAAAAGTATTCATATACTTATTGCAAATCCATTCAATAGTTTTAGGATGAACGTTAGTTAAACATTGTCACTACAAACACAAAACCATCACTTAGCTTATCTTTAAATCATTATTTTAAAGATCTATTTAGATACTTAAGTGTAATAAAAAGGCTTAAAGACAAATGTGATTAACACATGGTGAAAAAAACCCCATGCCACCTTATTTTGTCTTATCTTTAGATCATTATTTTTAAAGGTCTATATACATCCCTTAGTGTAATAAAAAGGGTTATACGATTCTGATTAACACATTGTAACAACAAACCCAAACTATGTCCCCACTTGTCACTATCTTTACGAACATTTGTTTTGAAGATCTAAGTTCTTATTCAATCAAGTTGAGCATGTACCAGTTAACTATCAAGTTATAAAGTCGACGGCTTGTACAAATCGTGATTCATACACTAAACTCTTTTTTGACATTCTCGACATAACTAATCCTCGTTCCAGAGGGAAGCATAATATGTTATAGCTCTATTGATCCATGCCTAATTCTTCATCATTATTATCCCTTGAAAATAAATAAACCTACTTCATCGACTTTTAGTATTAAGTGTAGTATTAATGATTTCTACAAATAAGTAAACACCTAGTTTAACCCATTTTCGACATTCTCGAATTAAATATTCCTCGTTCAATATAGAAGCCTGGTAGGTTAGTGCTTCGTTGCTCCTTCCCTTCTTGATATCAATCTTTAACTCTTGGAAATGGATAAGCCTACTTCGTTGGCTTTTATTGTTAAGCAAAGTTAGTTACCTTTTAGAAAAGTAAGTAAACAACAAGATTAACATATTTTTGACAATTCAACTTATACTATTCATCTTTCAAGATTGAAGCTAGGTATGTTTGGGCACTAGTTGCTCCAAACCTTGCCTAGACACTTCATTCTTGAATTTTACAAACATACAAGTTTACTCATCAACTTTCAGTGTTAAGCCTAGTCAATCACCTTTGTGAAAATTTATATATATAAAATAATACTTTAGGAATACGTGTAAATAGGTTTTAAATATCTATGTAAAATATTACTTGAAAATAATTTTGAAGTTTTATTAAAAACTTGATTTATATTTTGCAGCACTACACTTTCAAAATTCGTTAATAATCATAAAATTATATTTAAACTTCTAATCTTTTTTCATACTCAATACATTTTATAAGAACTTCCATCAAAATATTTTACATGGAAAAGCAATTCGGAATAATTTGAATCGCGAAAAACTAGCCAAAATGTTGCATTTTAAACATTTTAAAAAATAAGTGACTTACTACAGCATTTATAATGCTATTAAAAGTCCTTGTTAAAACAACAATGAAAAACACAATTTTTGCGACTTGTTTTGACTACATAAACAATGATCTAAGACATGAAATTTTTATAAAGTACTACAGTTAGGTTATTTAAAAACCGTGGAAAGAAATCGCTAAGGATACCTGTTTTTTTATTTGTAAAAATTCTCGAAGAACAAAAGATTCGAAAGTGCACTTATAACTGCTATTCTTGTTCCAAACATTTTCAAACTGACTTTAGTTTGACACCCAAGTTAAACAACCATTTAAACATTGTCAAGGCCATGTCTCCTATTTAAAAGAGTAATAGAGGTGAGGTTATTTAATATAAAGTTTTCGTTTGCTTTCATAAGAAAGAGGGGTCTAAAGTTTATAACTTTACTTAGTTAATGTCGCTTTAACTTTATAATTCAAAGATAACATGTATATACATAACATATATAAACAAGATAGTGAGATAGCTCATTTAGATCCATGCCTAACCTAAGCGCAAAGCCACAAGAACAAAATTACCACTCCTTCCATTAACACAAGCCTAAAGGTCCAATCTTGAGCACTTATAAACCAAAAGCCAGCTTCCATCTCCTCCATGCACACAACCTACCCAAGACCTCCTTTTCCTCGTACCTCCTCCCACTTCTTAATTGCTAATCATGCCTTCCGTGATGTCTTAGGCCCAAAACTGCGTTTTTTAAAAGAGATTAGAGAAGGTTATGTTAATTTTGAATAAGTTAAAGAGTAATTAGTGGATTAATGATTAAGCAGTTCTTCCATTTTCAACCCTCCCACTTCATATCAAGCTTAGGAATTTATTTGTGATTATTAAGTGAACAACTTCCCTTTATATCTTCAAGTGGTGAAGCATAAGCTTACTCTCACCCCCTTGGAAGGCTTACCTCTCTTCGCATTCACTTTATCATTTGCTTAACACTTAAGCCTTTTGATTTATGCTTACTTTTACTTTATGTCGCTTCCTTAAGGCTAATCACTATTATACCCTTAACATAATACCTTTTATCCTATAGGAAGCTTCTAGAAACTTCCAAGCTTGTATGAAGAAAGGAGTTTCGAATACCCACCTTTTCTACCCCTTGAAACGACACTTGATAGTTTATATGTTGTTGCCAAAGCGTCGGAAAGATGAATCGTCGTGGGATAAAAATAAAATAGCAGAATAGAATACCTCAAAATGAAACTGTCGAATGGATCATAAGAGTAAATAGTACATAAGGTTACTCCTTAATAGGGTGTTATCAGAGTTACATAAAAGTACTACAAAATTGCTTAGGTGGTTATAACATGATGCCTTACATATGCTGAAACAAAATACATACACAAACTAGATAAACAGCGGAATATATAGCTAACTAGATAAAAGCCTCCTACTGATATATTTTAAATATTTAATTAAATAATAATTGCTTTTAAATATATAAAATATGTTTGAAAAAACTTTCCAAAAATATACTTAATTTAAAACATTTTAATTTGAAAAAAGAGTTCGTCTTACAAACTGCATTTATAGAGACTATCGCTATATGATCCGTAACATAAAAACTTGATTAATTTTCTAAATCACTTCCAAAACAAAATCTTCATATGCTAACTTACTTTTATAAATTAGAATAAAATGTTAAAAACAAAGTTAAGGTTTTGAAGCCTCATTTACAAATTTCAAGAAAGTAATCTTAGCAAACTAGTTTTCGATCGAAGGATTTCAAAGTCGCAAATAACCACTCACTACTGACTTTCCTTTAACATATAACAACATATGCACATACTTGGCTTTTAAACATGCCATCACAAAACATAACAAGTCAATATTTTAGTTCTCGCTTTACTACCATTTAACTCAGAGCTTCAAGTTAAAATTACATCTTAAATTACATCACATCCATAACATAATTTCATACTTAAACCGAATTCCTAACCAACATACATCGAAGTACATATAAGCACATACAATCCGACATCATAATCAACTGATAAAACTATAACTTTGAAACCAAAATATAAAACATAATTTAAAGTTAGGAACTTTAAATAAAAGAAGTTTATTTCTTACCAAAATTTTTGTATAGTCTTTTCTAATTTGAAATTTAGACTTAGATCTTGCATAGTGCGAAGATCCAGATTTTTCGATGATTAATTTTGAACATTTAAATGGTATTAAATATTGGATTGGGAATTATAATTTAGTTAGTAAGATTATAAAACTGAAATATTAAGCGATTTCGTCAATTTTGAAATCGTCGATTTAATCAACACACTTAAATAGCAATCCGCGACAGTCTCAGAATTCAACGAAACCTGTTCCATTGAGTCCATAATAGTGTATTATTATCGAAGTTCAAGTTTTGTAGCATTTGGGATTACCATTTGGTCGTACGGGATAGAAACGCGTTGAATTTTATATCAAAAATTTAATATGATAATTGGGATTAAAAAGCTATCTTCTCCATACGATCGAATTAGGACTCGAAAGCTTTTCCATTGCGTTTGGGATAAGGATATAACATTATAAACGCCTAGCGGCATGCCTTGATAACGGTTTGAGATTTTAAGTTACCTAAATCAAGACATTTTGCAAATTAATTTAATATATATCTTTGTCAAACCATCAAATCCGTCACTTTCTTTCCATCAGCCTCCTAGATTTGGTATGACCCACTCTAACATGCCTCTTTCTTTTCTCTTACATCACTGCATGCAACTATTAGATGAAAGAAGTTTAAAATCACTCTATTCCTATTTTCTATAAATCACACTTCTCTTTTTTTTAACATGCTTGTTCTTCCCTCTCTTCCTTCCAATGCGAAATCAAATTGATGAGATAAAGAAAAAAAAATTAATATCAATCGCGAATTGCTGATGGACCAAGGCCGAGGTCGCGTCCAAGAGCACATGAAAAGTAAGCGACCACGAGGTGATGGGGTGTGTGTGATTGGGCGATGCGAAGTGAAGGAGAGGGCTGTCGCGTTGATAACTGGATGCACGATGGTGAATGTCGTACCCGATAAAGGTAATGCGAGGTGAAGTTAGGGTTAGCTTGATTTCTGCACGCTATGGCGATCAATTGGGGTGGGTCGTGGCTCGAAGTTTGGACGTGAGCATCGATGGCTAAATGACGAAGCAGCATTATGGGATGCGACTCGATTTGGAGAAAGCTCGGC
Organism: Allium cepa; assembly: GCA_030765085.1. NCBI lineage: Eukaryota > Viridiplantae > Streptophyta > Magnoliopsida > Asparagales > Amaryllidaceae > Allium > Allium cepa. The sequence continues at coordinate 877,146,865 of CM060931.1, read as the reverse complement.
AAGGTTTGGCTATGTCATGGCGAAGTCCAGATGGCCACGACGATAGTGGCAATCTTTGTCAAGGTAGGAGTTCGAATCCGTCTAGATAGGCAACCATCTGACTCATGGAAGAATGGAGGAGATATGGTCGAGGCTTTGACAATCGGCGATGTTATATAGAAAAAGAAGAGATCCAGTGAAGGGTAGTCTTGAATTTTTTTTAAAAGTTATCTATGTTTTAAAATTATTAATTTAAATCCATTGATAAGTTAAAATTGTATAATCCATGCATACAAGGTCAAAATTTTCATAAACGAGTCGTTTGGATTCGCGACGACAAAATAACTAGATAATGGATTTAAATTTCGAATTGGAACGATAAACATATTCAAAAAATCAAGGTGATAAATTCACACACATTTGGATGTTATATATATATATATATATAGTAGTATATATCGTAGTTTTCTTTTGTAAAGATCTACAGTACATTATATATTAGTCCTTATGATGTGAGATTCTATTCTTTTTTTCTTTCGTTTTCTCCTTACAATCAGTCTTTCTGACACTTGGATACTCGGCACATGAATACCATGGATGTATTAATGTTGACTTCTGAGGTTCGAAAAGGCGAGTTGTTACAAATAACTTTTTTTTCTAATACCTTTGCTTCCCAAAGTAAAACATGATAAGTACAATGGCTTTGTAGTTTATTTTTAGCACATAAGAAAAATAGAGATTACTTGCAAGATATCATGGAAAGAAATGAATGGAAAAATCATGGATAATTTTGTTAATTTGTGTCCTCAAGGAAGTAAATTATAGCGCAAAACAAACAAATGTTTGAAATGTATGGAATACAAACCGTCATAAGAAATTAAATAAAATCACAAGAACAATTGCAAAGAATTAAAGAAACGGTTTAGAGTTTCAAAATCAATGTTAAGGAACAAAAATTATGGCATTTATATTATGTTGGTGGATTTTTTTTAATTGGTAGGTTGTCCATCCCTAAGGTTTTGTGTTACATGAATTTTATGTTCCTATATCTTTTGATTGTTACAATAAACACATTTGGTTGTTTACATGTAATTATAATAAAAATTGTTTATCTTTTTAGTTTCTTGAAAAAGTTAACACTCGATTTCAACCTTCAAAATGACTCTATGAGATAAAGATTGACAAATTTGACCTCATGAAATAACAGTAACTAGAATTTATACATCGCACTTTGTATGGTTTCCACATCACTTCGATTGATGAACAAGACTTAATCAACAATTTATTATATTTGATTTGCATTGTATTCAATACTAAAGGACACCCTTAGATTCTTATTGTCCTTATTCCTCATTTAAATGTTCATAAACATAATTAACATAAATATAACATGCATATTTTGATTCCTTATAGTTATTTTAAATACCATAATTGACTATAAATTTTTTAACATTCATTTAGGATTCATATAGCACTAATAATTTGTGTTTGTGTCAATTAATCGAATTTTTACATATTTCGTTTAGCGTGATGTGTTGTTATTCTTTAATAGAATTTTTTAAATTTGCTTGACAATGATTTTTGTTTTACATGAGTTATTATAATAATAAGTAATTTAGGACTTAAAAATCAAATGACATGTAAGGAAGAATTAGAGACTGTGATTATCCGTTATCTAATCATATTCCATCATTCATAAAGATTATTTTTAGGAAAAATGTCATTATTAACATTTGGATATTTACAAGTAAAAGGATTTATAGATTTAAAGGAAGGTAATTTGACAAATCCAAAATTTGAAATGGATACGCATCATATTCGAAGAAAATAGCTCTTGATGTTTCAACTAATTTTTTTGCAATATTATAAAGAAAGAATGTTAAAAACATTCATTCCGCTCTATTAGTATAAATATTGTTTCAGTTGTTTGTTCATAGGAAAATAGTTAAATAAAACGATAACTAAATATTCCTTCGTTTTTTAATATTATACCTAAATTCGTCATCTTGAAGATCCTCTACTTAAAATTTTACATTTATACACACTATATGCAGCTATTATTTAACTTGATTTTAAAAAAACTGAAAATTCATCATCTTAAAATTTCATATTAGTGAATTTAGTGTTTTATTTAGCATTATTTTGAACATATAGTGTGCTTAGCATGGGTTTGAACAAGTAGAACAATATGTGAAATAGTTAATTTCTACACTTTGTCAACAAAGAAAGGTACATTATAAATTAAATTTATAAATGATATGTATATAGTCAAGGAAAGAAAATAAAAGAAAAATATGGAAATAATAGTCTATTAGACAGGAGAAATAAAGTCCATTGATTTGTTTGTTTATTAAAATAAGAAACAAACTTAAATGCAAGACAAAATACTGATTTTCATTGGATATCTCCATATTGGTAATAGAGTAAGGATATAAAGTGACATTTAATATAAAATATTTTCATTCATTCACCTAATTAATTAGCTCAAATAAAGTGGTAGCACAATGAACATACGTAATATTTTAATTTATAAAATTCATTTAGGTGACATTATATAAGTTGTGATATGTTTATTATCTTACATTAGAACACTCTTTTTTTTGTGAAATTCTACTACTTAAAAATGTCTGGCTTTGGAAGCGTGGTTTCTTCCATGTTTCTCCTCCTTTATATCATTTTTTATATTGGTGTTAATGTTTACCTTTTCTAATTAATTTGATTTTACTAATTTATGTATATATATGTGTTTAAATTTTTTGTCTTACTTGTTAAAAAATGGAGAAATGAATTCCTCAATGGTAGTAGATGCGAGAATCGATAGATCACCAAGTCATAAACTTGAAGGGCTATGCTGTAATGATACCAAGAATTGTGAAGACACAATTGGGGAGGAAGGCTCAAGCGGTCCCCCAAGTAATAGTGCAGGCAGCTTTGTAGGAATTACAGGTTATCCGGGTGGTGGTAAAGGCCATCCAGGTGGTGGTAAAGGCTATCCAGGTGGTGGTAAAGGCCGTCCAGGTGGGAGACCCAACCGCCCAGGAGGAGCTCCAAGCCATCCAGGAGGCGATCCAGGCCTCCCAGGAGGTGGACCAGGCCGCCCAGGAGGTGGTCCTGGCTATCCAGGAGTTGGTTCCGGTCGCCCAATACAAAATGCTGGCCATCCTGGTAAAGGAAAAGGTCATCCAGGTGGTGGTAAAAGGTCATCCAGGTGGAGGTCCCAGCCGTCCCGGAGGATTTCCCGGCCATCCCGGAGGTTTTCCCGGCCGCCCTGGTGGCGGTCCCGCGCGCCCTGGAGGCGGTCCCAGCTACCCAGGTAGTGGTCCAGGTCATCCAATTCGAGGTGCAAGCCTTTCATATGACGGTATAGGTTGTGTTGATTGTCCAAGTGATTTTCTTTCCAAGAATGATTTAAAGGTTGAAAATTGAACTTTTAATCATGGTGTAACCGAGATAAATAAGAGAGATCGGAATCAAAAGCGATCTTACTGATTTAAAATGAAATTGATTTGTTGAATAAAAGTGACTTATATTTGATGTTATTGCCATAAAATGGATTCGCAGTAAATGTTCAAATTTTATATGCAAAAAATATATTTTATTTCACTATTTTGAGTGAAAAGCTTGATGTTTTCAAAGATATTACCTGAATAATGATGGATCATTACAAAAAATATTAGAAATCTTGAAAATTTATTCCTTAACTCTGTCATTTTTGTACAACTGCATATATACAAACTATAAATGTGATTACTGAACTACAAATTTTAAGCATAAAATATCTATAAACAAGGGTACAATTAGTAATTTCACTATGCTCAGATTTTATCGAGGTGTTATTATATACACCCACCAATACGCTCACTAATGTCAATTAAAGAATTACTAAATAAATCACTTTAAGCTCCCACCATTGTTATTAATGCAAAAGATTTTAGTTTCTACAAATTTTAAAGTGAATCTCAGTTTAAATTTACCTATCAATTCAAGAATTGCTTTTTTATAATTCATCCTTGCCATATCTATAATTTTTATTGCTTGGAAGGAGATTTCAAAATCATCTAACATCTTAGTACCATAGGATTCGAAATCTACTAATTGACTACAAATTCTAAACATGTACTTAAAAACATCTGTCTTGCACTCTATAACACACCACACCCCTTAATATACCCAAAAGGATACATTAAAAAGCATGGTGCGTTGTAGGTATAATCCAAACTAAGAGAGGCTAAGACTCATAGGACAAAAATAGGTAATAACAGCGGAAACTAAAATAATAACTTAATTAAAACTTTCATAATTACTTCATAAATAAGTCAAATGCCAAATATAACATCTGTTTCTCAAAACCCATCATGTCTTATGAAATAATAGTTCATTATCTCAAAATCAGAGTGCATAATATCCCTCATAATAAGAAAGTACGCAAAAAGAACAAAAGCTGAAATAAATGAAATACATAGTAGAGTACTCCTCTAAGAAACCGCCAAGCAATAGCAATCTACCAACTTCTCCTTTGGTTGCCAATTGGGCGGTAGCGGGGAAGGGGAAAATAGAGGAGTTGGTCAGGCTAAAAGTTCGATGGATGATAGTAATTGCCAGATTCTTTATGCAAGATAAAACTAATAAAGTCTACAACAGTTCTAACATAAATAAGGACATTGGGAAGAGATAAACTGAAAATAAGAATGATTAAATTTCGCTCAATTTATAAGATAGGTTAACTTTGATTGCTTGCACTTGTCCTTTATTTCTGCTTTGATTATGCTGAATTCCTAATCCCGCAATTAGGATGTAACCCTAATCCTACCCTTTTTGATCGGCCTACTACTATAGAGTACATTTTTGCGGACCAACAGCTATATAACTCTCTACACAAAATGTTCCTGTAGACCAGACGACATATATAACTCCCTACATAAAAGGCATTTATTTACCGTTGACAAACCATTATATATACCTCCCCACACATAATGTTACTGTGGACCAGACGACATATATCGCTCTCTACACATAAGGCAATTGTTTATGCGAAAGCCATCCATACTAAGCACTTGGAACTCATAGCTATTGTAGAGCACCTGAATGGAAGTCGCACGTGTAACTGCCACTCTGCCCATGCTATCTTTTGCTCCACCTATTGGGTCATCTTATTACCCCAAACTCCAGCATAAGCATGCCCCTTATCCCACTTCAGGGTAACGTGAGATCACTGTGTGTCCACGAAAAATAGGGGGAATGATGTTGGTATTGGGCCGTCATCCAAATAATATCTTGTTGCGCCCCTTATCCAAATCCCTCATGATTTAAACTTCTAATTAACCAATTACTTCCATTTTGAGCATAAGCGTGCCCTCATCTCACTTCAAGCTATTGTGGGACCACCGTTTTGTCTAATAGGAAATGCAATTTAGTACAGGTCCTACTTTCATATTTTCTTATTAACTTAGGTAAATTATTTAAATAAGCCTTTACATTTTTCTCTACTGTATATGGTTATTAATTTCTCCTATGTCTTAAAATAAGCTTTATTATGTTCTTTTTCTTATTATAACCTATGTTATAATCATGCTTATTACAAAACCCAAGGTCTAATGTGGAAATAAGCTTCTTTCATCTTTTACTCTTTTAGTTATAATTCTAAGTTATAGCTTAGCCAATCTTTTTAATTCAGTCCAATTTACGTCATAATTATGTGTAATTTAAGTCCAGTTCCATTTATATTATAGTCTTTGAAATTTACATCTTATATTCCATTTTTTTAGTTTTCTTACAATTTAATCATATTCGCGTTAATCATATTCTAATCCATATGCGAAGAAGAAGGAGGAATAAAAGAAACTTGAAAATAGACGAAAATCCAAAGCATAGAAAGAAAATGTAAATAATGTATAAATAACAGTAAATAAATTGAAATACTATAAATAAACTGTAAATAAAACAGAAAAGCTGTAATTAATAGAATTAAACTAAAATTACTGAAAGGAATAGCTGAAAGGAAATATACTGAAAAAAGGTCTAAAAGCTGTAGATAAACTACTAAAAAACTATTCCAAAAATCATAGTAAATGTACAACTATTGGAAACCCTACTTTTTTTAAATCACTTAAAGAAATCTTTAAAATAATTAAATTCACTCACCTATGGTCCTTAGCTCTTCCTTAGGTCTTCCCGGATCCACTTGAGGGTATAAATATATTTTTATTAAAAAGATCCTCTCCTTGGAAAATTATTCCTTTTATGGTTCCTGAAAAGGTGATCCTAAGCGGAGAAAATCTAGAATGAGAAAGAGTGATAGGCCTAGTGTCTTATTTATAGGGTAAGAAGTAGATCTCAAACCGTTGGACTTGCAAATTGAATAGGATGTAATCACGTCATTTAACGAATTGTAGCCGTCGGATGGAAGCACGGACGTACCAGATGAGAGAAAGATCAACAAAACACATCAGCAATAGGCTCTGGAACGTTCGAACGAACGTTTGTTCGCTTGCCAAAAGGCAAGGCGGATCGATAGGCGGTCGACCCTCCTTGCCCAAGTCGACCGATCGGTAGACTTGTGTTATATTTATTTTTTTATTTTTTTGCTTCTCGGATTATTTCATTCTTTTCTCATATTTACTTGGAAACTGACGTTCTATATATAGAAATTGACCAGAAAATTGCCATGGACACAATGGTGCAACTCTCATGGCTCAATTCTGATAATGTCACAAAGTTAATAATGCTCATAAACTGGTCGAGCCTGTCAAATCATTCTACAAAGGATGGCAATGCTCACAAAGCGGACGAGCACGGCTTAACAAATTAACGAGGGTTAGCAATAAACATCATTAATCCCTACATTACTTAAAGTATACTTTGACAATTCACATATATAAGTTACTTTATATAAGATCTTTAATTTTCACACTTATAATTACCATTAAGATATACATCTATAACAATTATAAATACGCTCTTGTATGTATAATACACTTGACTCATGCTAGGACATTCTATTAACTTGCCTTTTAATTAGTCATACCCTACAAATAGCAAGGTTCTCGCTTAACCTTCAGCTATGATACCAACTATAACTACCTCCCTTTTTAACTCATGAATTTTGACACTAATACATCCACGATATTGATGTTCCAAGCATCCAAGTGATGAAAAGATGAATTGTTAGGGAGAAATAAAAAGAAAAGGAAAAAGACAAGAAACACAATATTAGAATCTCATAGCGGAATGATAATGCATAATATCAAAGGAACGGTACACGGGGTAATTTCAATATAGAAATTTCGAAGTTACGAAGCCTAATTACATCATCAGCCTGGACAGTTATAACAACCTGTCCTCACAAATGATGACATGTAGAATATAGTAATGCAGCAAAAGTAGGAGTACTATGGTAGGTTTAACATCTTGCTCATCCTCTCAAGCTCCAAAGAATATCAACGAAAACCGACCTTTCTCAGAATACTCGAAAGAGCATGCGTAGAATTTAGAAAAACAAAAATCAAGCATCAAATATAAGTCAACCATGAGATACTCAAGAAATATTTGGCTAGCATACAACAGTACTTTTGAGAATGCATGGAATGCCATAACGGTTATCCCCTCAAAAACCACCATCTAATAAATTCATAAGGTGGTATAATAGATAATGTCTGTGATGAAGAATATATATTATAACATAGCTGGAGTGGTTACATTTGTTACATTGAACAACATTTTTGGAGTACAATCAAATCCGTTAAAGAACGTCTACATATTGGTTTTTCCATAGCGACATCTTCAGAAAAACTGAGGCCAACCTCCTAACAAGGGTCAGAAAGTACCTCCTAGCGTCACATATCTCTATATAAAATATACCATTAAGGTAAACACAGCTAGCCCACACACGAATGAACGATCTCGAGCCACGTGGAACTAAAGTCCATCAACTCTCGTTCGACCAATATTCGATAAGTATCTATAGATACAGAGTTGACATACCCCGTCGTTGGTTAGCAGTACCCCAACAGTGCATCCTACTTTGTTTTCTGTTATTTATGATTCAAGGTTATGTTCGACATCTTCCACACGAGTCTTCATCACTCAAATTGAGCACAAATATTAAATTAAATTCCTATATCTCGAACCGATCTCAAAACCACACATGTATCCCAATATTTCAACGGCTCTTGGACTCACACATGGATTCCCACACCCTGAATAGATCATGAACAACTACATGTTTTTGAGAATTTTAAATAGATCCTGAATCTCAAAGTAGATTCATGCATCTATAACCAATCCACTTCCAACAGATAGACATGTATCTCAGCCTTGAAGTGGTTTTCGGCAAGTAAAACCCTTACTGATCTCGGTCTCTCCAAGACTAAACCAGTGAATTTGGTTATTCAATGATAATGAAACTGATCGAATATGGAAATCATATCATGTTTTTGATATTTTCATCGCACACTATCCACTGATCAAGAGTGAAGCTGGTAGGTTAGAGCTCTTTGCTCATATCTCTACACGAACAACAGTCTTAATTCCAACAGATAAACAAGCCAACTTCATCGGCTTTTAATGCTAAATATGCGACCGAATGTTTTCCATAAATGAGTAAATATTGAAAGCACGATCAAGTCATACAAAGCAGAATCAAGCCACATAAGAGACTTCTAATCCCTTTTTTTTAAGTTAATCTTTTACAAATTAAAACTTCATTTATTAGTAAAACTTCTTGACTTGTTAAAATGTTATTTATCAATTCCTACTATTCATTCGTACTCTTTTTAGTACTTCAAAACTTATTCATATACTTATCTTAAATGGTATAATTATATTCACAAATCATTAACTATATTTCTTGATTAAAATCTTTGCTCTTTTTATACACCAAAAGTATTCATATACTTATTGCAAATCCATTCAATAGGTTTAGGATGAACATTAGTTAATCATTGTCACTACAAACCCAAAACCATTTCACTTAGCTTATCTTCAAATCATTACTTTAAAGATCTATTTACATCCCTAATTGTAATAAAAAAGGTTTAAAGACAAATGCGATTAACACATGGTCACAACAACCTCAAACCACTTTATTTTGGCTTATCTTTAGATCATTATTTCTAAAGGTCTATTTACATTATGTGTAATAAAAAGGGTTAAAGACGAATGTGATTAACACATTGTCACAGCAAACCCAAACCATGTCCCCACTTGTCACTATCTTTATGAACATTTGTTTTAAAGATCTAAGTTCTTATTCAATCAAGTTGAGCACGTACCAGTTAACTATCAAGTTATAAAGAGGACGGCTTTTACAAATCATGATTCGTACACTTAACTCTTTTTTGACATTCCTGACTTAACTAATCCTCGTTCAAGAGGGAAGCCTAATATTTTATAGCTTTATTGCTCCATACCTAATTCTTCATCATTCTTATCCCTCAAAAATAGATAAACCTACTTCATCGAGTTTTAGTATTAAGTGTAGTATTAATGATTCCTACAAATAAGTAAACACCTAGTTTAACCCATTTCTAACATTCCCGAATTAACTATTCCTCGTTCAATAGGGAAGCTTGGTAGGTTAGTGCTCCCTTGCTCCTTCCCTTCTTGAAATCAATCTTTAACTCCCAGAAATGGATAAGCCTACTTCGTTGCTTTTATTCTTAAGCAAAGTTAGTTACCTTTAAGAAAAGTAAGTAAACAACAAGATTTACATATTTTCGACAGTTCAACTTATACTATTCATCATTCAAGATTGAAGCTAGGTATGTTTGGGTACTAATTGCTCCAAACCTTGCCTAGACACTTCATTCTTGAATTTTACAAATAGACAAGTTTACTCATCAGCTTTCAATGTTAAGCCTAGTCAATCACCTTTGTGAAAACTTATATATATAAAGTAATACTTTAGGAATTCATGTAAATAGGTTTTAAATATCTAGTAAAATATTACTTGAAAATACTTTTGAAGTTTTATTAAAAACTTGATTTACATTTTGCAGCACTACACTTTCAAAATTCGTAAATAATTAAACTTCTAATCTTTTTTCATACTCAAATACATTTTATAAGAACTTCCATCAAAATATTTTACATGGAAAAGCAATTCGGAATAATTTGAATCGTGAAAAACTAGCCAAAATGTTGCATTTTAAACATTTTAAAAAATAAGTGACTTACTACAGCATTTATAATGCTATTAAAAGTCCTTGTTAAAACAACAATGAAAAACCCAATATTTGCTACTAGTTTTAACCATATAAACAATGATCTAAGGCATGAAATTTTTATAAAGTACTACAATTAGGTTATTTAAAAATCGCGGAAAATAATACCTGTTTATTTATTTGTAAAAATTATCGAAGAACAAGGGATTCGAAAGTGCACTTATAACTACTATTCTTGTTCCAAACATTTTCAAACTCACTTCAATTTAACACACAAGTTAAACAACCATTTAAACATTGTCAAGGCCATGCCTCCTATTTAAAAGAGTAATAGAGGAGAGGTTATATAATATAAAGTTGTCGTTTGCTTTCATAAGCAAGATGGGTCCAAAGTTTATAACTTTACTTAATTAATGTCACTTTAACTTTATAATTCAAAGATAACACGTATATACACAACATATATAAACAAGATAGTGAGATAGCTCATTTAGATCCATGCCTAACCTAAGTGCAAAGCCAAAAGAACAAAAGAACTACTCCTTCGATTAACACAAGCCAAAAGGTCCAACTTTTATCACTTATAAACCAAAGCCACCTTCCTTCTCCTCCATGCACACAACCTACCAAGACCCCCTTTTCCTCGTACCTCCTCCCACTTCTTAATTGCCAATCATGCCTTTCATGATGTCTTAGGCCCAAAATCGTATTTTAAAAGAGATTAGAAAAGATTTTGTTAGCTTTTGAAAAAGTTAGAGAGTAATTAGTGAATTAATGCTTAAGCACTTTTTCCATTTTCAACCCTCCTACTTCATCTCAAGCTTAGGAATTTATTTGCTATTATTAAGTGAACCACTTCCCTTTATATCTTCAAGTGGTGAAGCATAAGCTTACTCTCACCCCCTTGGAAGACTTACCTCTCTTCGCATCTACTTTATCATTTGCTTAACACTTAAGCATTTCGATTTATGCTTACTTTTACTTTATGTCGCTTCCTTTAGGCTAATCACTATTATACCCCTAACATAATACCTTTTATCCTATAGGAAGTTTCTAGAAACTTCCAAGCTTGTATGAAGAGGAGATTTGTGAAAACCCACCTTTCCGACCCTTTGAAACGACACTTGATAGTTTATGTTTGCACCAAAATTGGGCAACACCCTTCGGAAGTTTTTGAAGAGATAATAAATGAAGAAATCAATTTGAAAATGAGGATTATCCAACAAAAACTCCAAGTCACAGAAAAGTAAATTGCACGGAAGACAATAATTTAGAGTGGTTCGGCGATTTGCCTACGTCCACTATGAAGTTTTATCACTTTATTACTTAATACTTGAAGATTACAAGTGTTCTAGAGCGAAGTACAGAAGATCATAGACTTAAATTCGAAATCAATGGCAGTAATAACGATATGGAGTGATTCTGGCAGCGTCCGGGCGTGCTTTATCTCTAAGAATTTTTCGATCCCCTTTCTGAATGACCAGGGGCTCTATTTATAGGTGTAGGAGGCTGATATTTCGCATAAAATACTAGGAGACCGCTTCTGGCATGTGAGGGGGCCCCCACCCCCGGATTCTAGAAATCCGGGCCCACATTAGGATCGATTCGAACTCGGGTTTGAATCGATCAAGAAAGCATCCAATCGAGGTAAAAATTGGTGTGGACATTCTTCAGCATGTACATAAGCTCCTGTGAAAATTTCATAGCATTTTGACTTGTAGATCTCGAGTTATGATCGATTCAAGATTGCATTTTCGGTTGATGCGTCTCGTTCGAATCGATCCCCTTCGAATCGATTAGGGTAGAATCGATGGCTTGCGCGTGCGAATGGTGATGTGGTGCGTGCTTCTCGGGTTGATCCGTCTTTTTCTCCGAGTTTACTGGGTCGAATCCATGGTTTTTGATGCTTCTTCTTAGTGGATTCGAGGGAATGGATTCGAGGAGATGCTCGTTCGAATCGTTCGAGGTATCCCATAGTTCATCGATGCGAAGCTTCCTCAACCGGGTGGATTCGAAGTGAATCAACTGCATGGGTTCGAAGCATCTTGCCTTGAGGGATTCGAGGTGGAGGTCGTTTGATAGATTCGAAGGAAGGCCATTCGGATGGATACGAAGCTTGGCCACCTGATGGATTCGAACTCATATGCTCTGATGGAGGCGAAGTGGAGTGACTTCATGGACTCGAAGGACTTCAACCTGATGGATACAAAGTGGAGTGATCCCATGGATTCGAAGTAAGAGGAAGCCGATGGATTCGAACTCATGATCTTCTGATGGATTCGAACTTAGGGTTATTTCCTCCAACTTGAATTGATCACAACTTGAGCGCATGAACTCGGATTGACTTGAAATTTGAGATGATGACTTTTATGACTTTTCTTGTCATGTCCCATCAATTGTAGTTCAATCTGGACTCGGACAAAATTTAGTGATATCCATAGTGAAGCTAAGTATGATCAATCCCGGAGACGAACCATCCTTTGTTTTCGATCGATCTTTTGGTATGACGGCTTTGCCAAAAAGCGGGATAACATTTGCCCCCCAAAGTACGTCTTGTGTAAACATGATGTGCTTTGAAAAGCTGCAGTCTCGTGTTGGTCAACTATGACATGCTTTGCTGAAAGTTGTATCTTGTATTGCCGTAATTGACCGTTGTGTGATTGTGATTGGCTGTTTGTCGTCGAAATCATGACGAGATGAGCCTTTGATCCCTGCGAATGTCAAAGATCAAATATTAGTCAGACATATGTGCATATATGTGTTACCTTGGCTTTAGTTAACGTTGCATATTTGCAAGTCGTTGCCAATTCAGTTTGTTATCGAATTCTGTATCGATCCTCTCCTGAACCGTTTGAGATTCGAGTTAAAACATTGTTTTGATGATTGTCTTTGATTATCCTTTTGTATCGATCCTCTCCTGAACCGGTGTAAAAGGTAGACAGGTAATTTTTCCGTATCGAAGCGATGCGTTCATTCTCATCAATGGTTTCTGATGCATTCAAAATGATTCGTTCGACTCGATAGTCTTCGAATCGCCGCGACTCGATGGCCGTGAAGTGGGTATTTCAAATCGATGGGAAATGGCGAATTTAATTCAGCTTTTTGCTAACTGCCTCGAATTGATGAAGCTTCGTATCGATGCTTCTTTGATGGATTCAAAGCACGATGGATTCGAACGTGGTCGTTCGAATCGATTGGTATTTGACCGGTAGCAATCAGTTAGGTCGATCGGGAGGCGAAGCGTCACGTTTCCTCCCTAGGATTCATATAAATACGTGAGGCTGGGCTCAATTTCATCTTTTTACTTTTTACTGTTGCTCTGTCTTTTCCTTCGTATCGACCCCCCAGACTCGAGAGAGACGCTTCTACGAATCGATCAAATCCTTCAATCTTTCACTCGTAATCACAATAAACCATGTGATTAAGGGATTAAGCCAAGTTGAGTGTGAACGATAGAACTGGAAACCTTCGCCATCATCCTCAATTTTTTCTTTCGAAAATTTTGGAAGGTTGTGAGATCTGAATGAAATGGGTCGAGTCGATGGACGAAGCATAACAAAGTGCTGAAGTTCTCTTGGAGAAGCAGAGATCTTGGAGGATTTCATTTCTTCTTCGCTTCGTATCGATTCGGACTGGAGTAATTCGAATCGGTCCTGATTATGGGGCTTCAAATCGATGCTTGCGAGGGGAAGTGGCTCGTATCGGTCGATTCGAAGTGATGATTCTGTGATCGATTCAAAGGCGTTGAGTTCGATCGATACGAACTTGCTTTGCTGATGGACTCGAAGCGCTCCTTCACTTGATGCTATGGATATCGTTCCAAGGACCTACTTCGATACAAAGTGCATCGATTCGACTCGTATCTTTCCGAGGTGATCGATTCGACACCTATCTTTTCGAGGTGATCGATTCGATCATCCTTCATTCAGAGAATACGACACATCTGACTTGCTCCAACTGCTGAACTACGATCGATCTCGAGCTGAAATTTGACGAACTTAATGAATTTTAGCAAACTTGATTCCGACGAGCTTCTACCTTGCATAACTGAACTTGACTGTAGGACTACACTTGACTTCCTTTTGAAGCTCGTCAATGGAACTGTGGCCTAACCAAAAATATAACGGATTTATGCTTGAATCGATCAGTAGCATCTGGATGACGAGGATGTGACGGTCAGCGAGACGGTCATTTCCGGTCTCGATTTTCAGAGTTTCTTCGTTCGCACATCCTGCTGTTTGCAAATTTTCTCTAACTCTATAGAATCTTTCTAAGTAATGCACAACACTACACTGCACCGCACACACTTTACACTAGGGATGAACGGGTTTTCTATGTGCTTAATGTTGCTTTCTGATGAGTTAGTTAGTTATGGAATCTTCGAGCTCTCAACAACAAAAAGTATAGAGTTCGCCTCCTCCAGAAATACTTGAAATCCCTGGCATTCCTCTCGATGTAGTTGGTCCAGCTCCGGACGAAGTGCCGGAAGCCATATTTATCGAGGATCCTATCGATTCCGTTTCGTCCAGTATTTCTGAAGCCTTACTGGGCCGGATTTGCTTGAAACATAACTTATCCCCGGACGATGTTTTGCTACCGGGCGTTGATGACAGACCTCACAATCCGCCCAAGGGGTATACTGCTTTCTATCGTCACGCCTGTGAGGTTGGAACTCTCCCTCCATTTAACCAATATATCAGGGAGATGTTATCATTCATTGGAATCGCCCCCTCACAACTTCATCCCAATGGACACGCATTGCTGAACAGTGTTTTTTCCTATTTATGGATCATCTCTTTCGTCCGCCAAGGCCGACCGAGATTAGACACATATTTAACTTCAAGAGCAGGGGCGATAGCCCATCTTTCACCTTTTTGGAAGCAGTTAGAAACTGCCAGATCATGACGGGAGCCTAGACTAGACTCAGTTATTTTAAAAATGAATGGTTTTTTGTTCGATGCGCCCCAGGGTTTGCTAGGCGATGGATGTCTAGACATAAGTGTCGTAAATTGCACAAGCCTTCCTTAAACAGTCGCTATCAATACTTGTACTAATATCAGGTGTTTTTCTTGCAGCTATCATCTCAAGGCCTGACGGTGGATATTACAAAGGCGTTGTCCGAAGTTCACAAGAGGTCCCGAGTGATTTGCGGCACATCGACTCGGTGTTAACTGATGATAACTTAAGGACGCTGGGTTTAATAGAGATGAACCAGAGCATTGTTATCGAGGGGTTGGCGAAACCGGCTTCGAAGACAAAGAAGAAAACGGTGAAAAGAAAACCCGGCATTGTAATAAGAGAAACGAGCGACGATGAGAGGACGCCCACTGATACTGAGTTAGCAGCTGATCTTTCCCGAATAGAAGAGAAGCGAAAAGGCAAGGCTGTTGTCGCTAAATTTAAGTGACGGAAGTCTATAGTCGTATCTCGTTTGATCCCCGGAACTACTATCTCTGACGCTGCTCCTTGTCAATCAGGAAACGCTTTTATAAGACTGGATGACATTCCTATCCTGGAATACGTACCACTCCACCACGAGTCCGGATTGGATGAACTCCAGGAAGCGTTAGAAATAAGCGAGCCTTTACCCATTAGTGCAGTCGACACATCTAGTTGGTCGGGGTTTTTGCACATTTGCATACACTTTCATAACACTACACGACTTCTGCATAGATCGTATTGCTTTCGCCTGGTATTTAACTGAATTGCTTCTCTTTTTCAGGTGCTATGTTTGGCCATCAATCTACATTAGACAAACTCCGAAGAGTGCATCATCCTTCGTCTTACTATGAATCTCGACGTGGGGACTCCGATCGCGATTGTGAACGGAGGTATCATGGCCAAGAATATTATGCAAGGGATCATCCCCGTAGTTACTCTAGTCAGGAGCGCTCGGACAGAGATCGGAGATACTGCTCCCCTTCTCGTTCTGCTCCGCTACCCCGAAGCCATATTCAGGTATCTGAGCCTCTACGACAGCAACCGTCTTCATAGGTTTCGAGGCTTGAGTCACAATGTTCTAGAACTGAGGTTGTTATGACCACGGCTGCGGAGGAGGCACCTATTGAACCATCCGGTGAAGGGGCTATCAGACTTGCTCGATTGAAGAAGTACTTCCCGGAAATTTGCTTCGACGCTTGTATTTTTCCACCTAACCTTAAAAGAATTCCCGAAGATGCCGTGACCACAGCACTTAGTTATACCCGCGACTTCTATGCTCAGTACAAGGAACGGTATAAGGCGGCTGTTAAAGCTTCAAAAGTAGCCTTTGATCGGGCCAAAATTATTGAGAAACTGGAAGCCAACTTAGCTCAGAAGAACCGTATCGTCGATATACTTCAATCTGAGGCAGAGTCGTCCCGTAGGGCCGAAGTAGAGTCGCGAAAAAAGGTTGACGAGACATTAGTTGAGATGGCAAAGATGCAACAGGCACATTGCACTTTAGTGAAAGACTTGGGCCATCGATACAAAAATGCTGAGGCCGAGCGGGATGCGGCAATCAAAGAACTGGAGGTGTTAAAGGCTATGTTTGCTGATATTAGCAAGGAAAAAGATGATGCTAATATGGCCACACAAGAAGCGTGTGAGCAAGCTGTGTCTCTTCGAGCTGAGCGCGATGCAGCAGTCGCAAGGGTTAAGGAGGTGGAAACGGAAGAGGAGGAGAAAGTCCAGGCGGAAAGGTCCAAGATGGAGGCTGAGTTTGATGAACTCCTGGATACCTATAATGCCAACGTGTTAGAGCACAGAAATCTCACCTGGTTAGGAGATTACTCTATGCTTCTCTACAGTGCCTGGAAAAAATTTGTGGAGAACAAGAGGATGTCTTGTCTGGGTGAAGTATTAGACGAGTTTGAGCTCGAGTCACGTCTGCTTAGCGAGGAAGAGAGGAGAATTCTTCATGAGGCGATTATCTCCGTCGAGAAAGAAAAACTCGGCATCCAGCAAACAGAGATTGATGAGGGTTCGGGTGTCGCGCATCATAGTGAGAATATCGAAGTCCCTATCCCGACTTCGGCCGAAGTTATCGCCGCGGTTGACCCACGAGTCATTCCTGCTTACAATCTGGATCAACCGCGATTATCTTCTGGTAAGACTACTGTCTCTGAACCTGTTCAAGCTCTATGACAAGGTAAGGAAGGTATTTCGATTATTTCCCTCATGTTTTAAAGCAACGATTTTTGAGAGAATTTACTGCACTGACTATTTTTGCTCTCCTTTGCTTAGTGACTGAGAGTGCCGCATTCGTGCCCCCAGTTCCTCTGGTCCTACATCCTACGCATGGAGTTATTGTCACCGAGGCGATTTCAACTACTGCCATGGCAGTGATATTAGAGAGGGGAGCTCGATGTCATTCGATGCTCAAATGATTGAGGAGCTACTTGGTCATTCTCTTGACCCTATTCCCGATCCTTCATTCGCGATGAGTGGAGCTGCTCTAGATTTTAGCTGAGATAAGTGCTGAGATGGCCACGATGACAACGGTCGGTGGTTCTGGAAGCGACACTTCCACCTCAAGCTTATCTTCTCTAATGGTGATCTCTCCCGGTGGCACGGTGACCGTCTCAAGCGTTGCAGAACAGACACTGTCCAACTCCCATGCCTTCAGTTCGTCCTTCCAAAAGGATCTCTTTCCCCTCCAGCTCCGAGGAAGATGTTGATATTATGCCAGATCCGGAGGATGTTCCAAAGAAGGGCACGAAATCTCGTAGGAAGCCGGGTAGTGGGTCCAGCGGCTTTACTCCAAAGAAGAAGCCTCGGAAGAAGAAGGAGTGAGCTTCCTGACTTATCATGTAGTTGTAAATAGCAATTCTTTTACTTCTTCTTTTGTTCTTTTAGAGTCGTTTTTAAGTGTGGATTCGGCCTCCACTTAATCGAAATCTTTTGACTTGCCATGTAATCAAACGTGTTTTTGTTAGTTGATGGAATGGGAAGTTGCTCTTTTCCTTTACTTAAGTGTTTGTAGTGTTTGGCTTTCAATTCAATGTACTTGTGGCGTTTTTTACCGTTAAGTAGAGTTCGTTTTTTATCTGCCAAGTATGAAAAACACAATTACGTGTCGTGATTGATGAATGAGTTGAACTCCGGACATTGTACTGCTTCAATTAGCGATTAACACTTAAGCTTTTTTGCACCCAAGTTTCGGGGAACAACATTCGTATTTTGGTGGTTGATCATACTTATCACAAATCTTAAGCACATGTCCACGTTTTGGGGACTTAGGATAATTTAGGGTCGATAATCTGATTCGCATTCTAGGAATTTGGAGTCTGTTCGCGCTCTGGGAACGAGTTATTGAATGTTTATACTCCAATTCGTACTCTGGGAAGTCGGAGTCCGTTCGCGCTCTGGGAACGAGTTATTGAATGTTTATACTCCAATTTTCACTTTGGGAAGTTGGAGTCCGTTCGCGCTCTACGAGTTATTGAATGTTTATACGCCGATTCGTACTCTGGGAAGTTGGAGTCCATTCGCGCTCTTGGAACGAGTTATTGAATGTTTAAACTCCGATTCGCACTCTGGGAATTTGGAGTCCGTTCACGCTCTGGGAACGAGTTGTTGAATGTTTATACTCCAATTTGCTCTCTGGAAATTTGGAGTCCGTTCGCACTCTGGGAACGAGTTATTGGATGTTTATACTCCAATTCGCACTCTGGGAATTCGGAGTCCGTTCGCACTCTGGGAACGAGTTGTTGAACGTTTATACTCCAATTCGCACTCTGGGAAGTTGGAGTCCGTTCGCACTCTGGGAACGAGTTATTGGATGTTTATACTCCAATTCGCACTCTAGGAATTTGGAGTCCGTTCGCGCTCTGGGAACGAGTTGTTGAATGTTTATACTCCAATTCGCACTCTGGGAAGTTGGAGTCCATTCGCGCTCTGCGAACGAATTATTGGATGTTTATACTCCAATTCACACTCTGGGAATTTGAAGTCCGTTCGCGCTCTGGGAACGAGTTGTTGAATGTTTATACTCCAATTCGCACTCTGGGAATTTGGAGTTAGTAAAAGGATTGTCGTGTATCAATCCTTGTAAATGCTGGTGTAGTGTTCTGTCCCCGAGCTCGGGTTTCACTTAGTGAGTTACCGGTCGTATCACAGTAACTCTCTATTTGAATAAATCCCACCGCGTGATGGAACTTAGCTCTCCGTGCATCGTGATATTATACGTCATTTTCAGTGAATCACAACTGTTGGCTCGAAGAGATGGCATTTTATTGCTGAAATGAAAGAAACATAGCAAAATCAGTTGCCTTATTACAAGTTCAAACTTCGAAATGCAAAAATAAAATGTAAAGGAAGAAATTGACTAAAAATAGATAAATAAAGCCTGTCATGTGTAGTAGCGACGGAGACTTTCGCTATTCCAAGCCTCGGTAAAGTAAGACCGTCAATGGTTGACAACTTGAACGTACCATCTCCGAGCTTTCGTGAAATCACATACGGCCCTTCCCAATTTGGCTTCATGTGCGAAGGGACCGGATAAATTCTTTTGAGTACGAGATCGTCGGGTTCATAGGTTCGCGGTCAGACCTTGGCATTGTATATTCGAGCGACTCGACCCCGATATGCGGCTGCCCTCAAATCAGCTTCTTCACGCTTCTCATCGAGTAGATCCATAGATTCAGCAAGTAATATGGCATTCGTTTTCGGATCATAATATGTCACATGATGAGAGTGAACTTCCAATTCGACTGCAATCACGGCTTCAGGGCCATAAGATAGAGAAAATGGAGTGTGTCCGGTTGTAGTCTCGTGAGTCGTTCGGTAAGCCCATAGAGCCATAGGCAGTTCATCAACCTACTTGCCCCCGGCTTTCTCCAGTCGCTTCTTCAAAATAGACTTGATAACCTTATTGACGATTTCAACTTGACCATTCGCTTGAGGGTGTGCTATTGCATAGAATTTCTTATGGATGTGAAATCGTTGATAGAAGTTGTTGAATTCAACACTGTCGAATTGGGCTCCGTTATCGGTGATAATAGTATGCGGGAGACCAAACCGGCAGATGATGTTGCGCACCGTGAAGTTGATTACTTTCATTGTCATAATTGTTGCAAGAGGTTCGGCTTCATCCCATTTGGTGAAGTAATCAACTGCGATGATGGCGTACTTCACGCCACCTTTAGCTAAAGGCAATGCACCAATTATATCAACTCCCCATATTGCAAATGGCCATGGACTGACCATTTGGGTTATCTCAGTAGGTGGGGCTCTGGGAATCCGAGCGTGTTTTTGGCATTTATCACATTTTTTGGCATAGTTGATAGCATCACGATTAACGGTAGGCCAATAATATCCATATCGGAGTATTTTCTTGGCAATTGCTTGCCCCCCAGTGTGATCGCCGCATTCTCCTTCGTGCACATCGTGTAATACTCATCTGACTTCGTCGTGTGCGATACACCGGAGAAGAGGAATAGAATATCCCCTTCGATACATAACTCCATTCTGAATGACAAATCTTGAAGCTTTTCGAAGAATTTGTCTTTTCTCACTTCGACGCTCAGGTAATATACCATGCTCAATGTAATCTTGGTAGGGGGTCATCCACGACTCCCTGCTGGAAGTAGCTTCAAATGTGAAATCATTCTCTAGTCGATCAATGCTCGGAGAGGATAAAGTTTCGACAGGAACGAGTCCCAAGTGTTGAGCTTCGCCGGTACTTGCCAACTTTGCCAACGAATTGGCTTTCTGATTGTGCTCTCGGGGTACGTAGAAAATAGTATAATAATCGAACTGATCAAGCATTTCCCGGACTCGGGCTAGATAAGCGGCTAGTCTTCGATCTTTGGCCAGGTATTCACCCCGAACTTGGCATACTACCAACTGGGAATCACAGTAGATTTCCACTGCAATAATTCTTAGGTCACGGGCTAGCTTCAATCCAGTAGCAAAGCTTCATATTCAACTTCATTGTTGGTTGCACGGAAATCAAACTTTAAAGCGTAGCATATGGATCGGCCTTCGGGGGTTTCAAGCACTATCCCTGCGCCCGAGCACCGATCGTTGGATGCACCATCAGTATATAGCTTCCATATGTATTCGGGGGATTTACTAGTTTCAGGTAAGTCTTCAGGAACAGTGAATTCGACAATGAAATCTGCTAGGACTTAACCGTGTATGGCTCTTCTCGGAGTATATGTGATGTCAAATTGACTCGGTTCAATGTTCCATTTTAGTAACCTGCCAGACGTCTCAGGTCGTGTGAGGACTTGTCGTAACGGCTGATCGATGTACACAGTGATGGGACGAGCCTGAAAATATGGACGGAGCTTCCTCGAGGCGATGACTAGGCAGTATGCCAATTTTTCTAACCTTGGATAATTTCTCTCGGTTCCGGTTAATCGTTTACTAACATAGTAGACCGGTCTCTGCACTCGGTCTTCCTCCCGAACCAACGCAGCACTGATGGCGTTTTCAGATACTACCAGATAGAGGTATAACTGTTCATGATCAACAGGTTTTGAAAGAATCGGCGGTCTGGAAAGATGCTGAATTAGTGATTGAAATGCGCCCTGACATTCTGTAGTCCATTTGAAGTTTCGTTTCCCTTTCCGGATCAGGTCGAAGAAGGGTATGCATTTGTCAGTTGATTTCGAGATGAGCCTGCTCAGTGCTGCAACCTTTCCATTAAGACTCTGAACCTGTCTTATGGTCCTTGGAGTTTGAAGATTCCTGATCGCCCAAATCTTTTCGGGGTTGGCCTCTATTCCTCGGGCGTTGACGATGAAACCAATGAATTTTCCGGATGCGACTCCCAAATGACATTTTAACGGATTAAGCTTCATCCCGTATCTCTAGAGGACACTGAACATTGACTCTAAGTCTTTGACGTGATCAGTGGAGTATCACCATTTTACCAACATGTCATCTACATAAACTTCCATAGTCTTTCCGATCTCGTCGGCAAACATTCGGTTGACTAAGCGTTGGTAAGTTGCTCCGGCATTCTTTAACCCAAAAGGCATGACCTTGTAGCAGTATAGTCCCAGGTCAGTTATGAAGCTTGTATGTTCATGATCGGGCACATGCATGGGTATCTGATTGTAACCAGAATAAGCATCCATGAAAGATATGATTCGTGCCCGGCCGTTGAATCCACAAGTTGATCGATTCGGGGAAGCGGAAAGTTGTCTTTCGGACAAGCCTTATTTAAGTCAGAGTAATCGATGCACGTTCTCCATTTCCTATTCGGTTTTCGGACAAGTACATGGTTGGATACCCACTTCAAGTACAAAGCATCCTGGTGAACCCATTTGCTCTTAGCATATCAACTTCTTCTTTGAGGGCGGCAGATCTCTCTGGATCCATACCGCGTCTTTTTTGTTTGACCGGGATATACCGTGGGTCAATATTCAAGGTGTGGCTCGCGATGTCCGGCGAGATTCCACACATATCAGAGTGCACCCAAGCGAATACATCTAGATTTGCTTGGAGAAATTCGACCAATTCCCGTTGTGCTTGTGGGTTTAGCTGAGACCCAATTTTTAACATTTTTTAATCATCATCATCATTAACTGGAACATCAATCGTCAGCTCGGCTGGGGAACCTTGACTTTCTTTAGATTCATCATTATCTTCAGTGTCTCTGGGGTCAAGATCCTTCTGGAATTGGTCGTGGTGCCCAGGCCGAGGCCCAGGCACTAATTGTCAATCGTCGGTGTAATAGACGCAGAGAGATTCGTCCATGCCCTTTCCTTTCTCCTTTCTCTGCGCTTCTCGCAGTTCGGCAACATAAAAGGCTCTCCCAGCAGCCTGATCTCCTTGAATGACCCCAATCCCACGATCAGTGTGGAATTTCAATGTTAAGCACATTGGGGAAATTGCTGCCCTGAATTCGGCAAGGGCCGGTCGTCCCAAAAAAGCATTGTATGGAGAGTGGATATCTAAGACAACAAATTGTAACATTCGGACTCTTCGGCATTCTCCGACTCCCAACTCCACTGGCAACACCACCACTCCAGTGGGTATATTAGCACTTCCATCGAAGCCATGGATTCTAGATTGACAAGGCTTTAAATCTTTGGCTTCCATCTTTATTTGATCATATGCTCTCTTAAACAAGATATTTACTGAACTCCCACTGTCCACCAGGATACTCTTCATCCAAGCAGAACCAACCTGGGCAGATATGACTAGCGGGTCTATAGTTGGGGCTTCGACCTTATCAGCATCTCTGTTTCTAAATACGATGTCATCTGCCATTGTCCTCTGTTGTTTGGTCGGAGCCCCTTCATCAAGCGTACTGCAACTCTCAAAATCTACATGCCTGATCGAATTGGCGTATGATTTCATTTCCCTCCGGCTTCGGTCCGCTGGATGAGGACCACCACTAACTGTATTTATGACCAATCTTTCGCCTGTACGAGCGGGCTCCTCATGTCTCTCTTGGTTTTGCGCACGATTTCGGTTTGACGGGCCCATACCACCAGCCTGCGGTGCCCGCACGAATTGATCTAACTTCCTTTCCCTGATCAATTTTTCAGTAAGATCTTGCAAATGCCTGCAATCATTGGTATTGTGTCCGTAACTTTCGTGGAATCTACAGAACTTTCCTGTTTGAATCTGTCTCTCCGACGATGGCTTCTGAGTCGGCTTCTTATACTACATTGCGTTACAAGTCTGTAGATATACGTTCTCCAGTGACGTCTTCAGTGGTGTATAGCTTTCAAACATTTATGCCCTACGCCGCGGGCCACGATTCTGATCTTGCTTCTTATTTCTATTATCGTCGTTCCTTGGCTGGGTTTGCTTGTTTTGAATATTCAATTGTACTTTTCAAGAGCTCTCCCCCGACCGTTCAACTGCCACATTGCTTTGAATTCCTTTATTGCTGGGTATCGCATCGTCCTGCTTCCTAGATTGTTTCGCATCCTCACGCCTTAAGAATTGGGCAGCTTTGGAGTAGAAACGATCCAACGATGCGGGAGGTCTCCAAGCTAGCCAATTTCCAAATTCAGAGTCGGGGTCAATTCCCTTAGTCAAGGCCATCAAGATTGAAATATCATTGGGGTTAGTGATCTCTGCACAAGCGGCATTGAATATTTCCAAATATTGCCTGAGTGTCTCTCCTGAAACTTGAGTGACACTAGATAAAGTATTTACGTCTTTAGGCCTGGCAATGTGCATACGGAACTGTTCAACAAATTTAGTAGCCAATTGGTCAAATGAAGAGATAGATCGTGGTGGTAATCGTGTAAACCACATCGTCGCAATTCCCCCTAAAGAAATAGGAAAACTACGCCATTTTACTGCATCATCAGCTCTTGCAGCAGCCATCTACCATTCGTATTTCAGAATATGTTGGTTAGGGTCGGAACTTCCTTCATACATGGGAAAATTCGGCATCCTGAATCGTCGAGGAGGTTCAACATATAATATGTCATCGGTGAACGGAGTATGACTTCGGGAGATTCCCCAATCGTCATTTGCTAAGCCCTAACTTTCGCGGATTATTTGGCGTACCATAGCTGAGAGGTCAGGTGTTGCTATATTCGGAGGGTGGCGAGCCAAAGTGTGGTCAGTTTCCACAGTGCGAGGTAGGATCGGGCGCTGTCGGCGATCCGCGTCTCGCCTCTTTGGCTCGATGTCTTCTGGGTCATATGGTCTCGGAATATGTTCCTGTTGGTGGTAGTTCTGATTGGAGTGTTTTCGGGTATCAACTCCTATGTCAACTGAGGTGGCGGTAGCTTGGTTATCCGTAGTATGTTGTGGAACAATGCCCCCTCGGGAGGACGGTCCTGTATGAAAACTGGCAGAAGGGCCAACTCTTATCTGCCCAACAGTTAACGCTTGCGGGTGACCAGCAGCATGCGCATGACTTCCGTCTAGCCTGGGACGAGTATATATGCCGCTGTAATTAGACGAGGCAGAGCTTTCAGTGGAGGAATGAGGGCATGGTCCCTTCTGGATCTTCTACGCCATTGGTGGTTTAGTTGATTAGTAAACTCAACATTGGCACGTAATTGTTCAGTCAGCTGTTGTCGACTTTGGGTTAGCTCCTGGAGTAATGTCTGGAACTCTTGTCGAGTGACTGGACCTGACGGATCTGAATGCCCGGTATCATCTTGATTTGGTGGAGGTAATTGCACGGGTTTTGTCTATCCCGGCCTTCTTGAGCAGCGGCAGTAAATGTGGTTCTCGTTCTAACCATCTTGAGGTGTAGAATCCTTTCCTAGATTTTTGTAAATCTGAATAGTATGGAAGGAGTCTGAAATTGTAATCTAGATCTCTCTCTTAGATTTATTCAATCCGGTATCGATGATAGATCCAACGAGCAGGTGAAAACCTTTCTCAGTGAAAGCACCAAAGTGTTTGCACCAAAATTGGGCAATACCCTTCGGAAGTTTTTGAAGAGATAATAAATGAAGAAATCAAATTGAAAATGAGGATTATCTAACAAAAACTCCAAGTCACAGAAAAGTAAATTGCACGGAAGACAATAATTTAGAGTAGTTCGGCGATTTGCATACGTCCACTATGAAGTTTTATCACTTTATTGGTTAATACTTGAAGATTACAAGTGTTCTAGAGCAAAGTACAAAAGATAATAGACTTAAATTCGGAATCAATGGCAGTAATAACGATATGGAGTGATTCTGGGAGCGTCCGGGCGTGCTTTATCTCTAAGAATTCTCCGATCCCCTTTCTGAATGACCAGGGGCTCTATTTATAGGTGTACGAGGCTGATATTTTGCCTAAAATCCGGGGAGACCGCTTTAGCACGTGAGGGGGCCCACACGCCCGGATTCTGGAAATCCGGGCCCACTTTGGTGTCGATTCGAACTCGGGTTTGAATCGATCAAGAATGCATCCAATCGAGGTGAAAATTGGTGTGGACATTCTTCAGCATGTACGTAAGATCCTGTGAAAATTTCATAGCATTTGGACTTGTCGATCTCGAGTTATGATCGATTCAAGATTGCATTTTCGGTTGATGCGTCTCGTTCGAATCGATCCTCTTCGAATCGATAAGGGTCGAATCGATGGCTTGCGTGTGCAAATGGTGACGTGGCGCGTGTTTCTCGGGTTGATCCTGCTTTTTCTCCAAGTTTACTGGGTCAAATCCATGGTTTTTGATGCTTCTACTTAGTGGATTCAAGGGAATGGATTCGAGGAGATGCTCGTTCGAATCGTTTGAGGTATCCCATAGCTGATCGATACGAAGCTTCCTCAATAGGGTGGATTCAAAGTGAATCAACTGCATGGGTTCGAAGCATCTTGCCTTGAGGGATTCAAGGTGTAGGTCGTTTGATGGATTCGAAGGAAGGCCATTAGGATGGATACGAATCTTGGCCACCTGATGGATTCGAACTCATATGCTCTGATGGAGGCGAAGTAGAGTGACTTCATGGACTCAAAGGACTTCAACCTGATGGATACGAAGTGGAGTGATCCCATGGATTCAAAGTAAGAGGAAGCCGATGGATTCGAACTCATGATCTTCTGATGGATTCGAACTTAGGGTTATTTCCTCCAACTTGAATTGATCACAACTTGAGCGTATGAACTTGGACTGACTTGAAATTTGAGATGCTAACTTTTATGACTTTTCTTGTCATGTCCCATCAATTGTAGCTCAATCTGGACTCATACAAAATGCATTGATATCCATAGTGAAGCTAAATATGATCAATTCCGGAGACGAACTATCCTTTGTTTTCGATCGATCTTTTGGTATCACGGCTTTGCCAAAAAGCGGGATAACAGTTTATATGTTGTTGCCAAAGCGTCGGAAAGATGAATCGTCGTGGGATAAAAATAAAATAACAGTATAGAATACCTCAGAACAAAACTGCAAAATGAATCATAAGAGTAAATAGTACATAAGGTTACTCCTTAACAGGGAGTTATCAAAGTTACACAAAAGTACTACAAGAAGTTTAGGTGGTTATTACATTATGCCTTACATATGCTGAAACAAAATACATACACAAACTAGATAAACAGCAGATAGCTAACTAGATAAAAGCCTCCTACTATTATTATTTTAATATTTAACTAAATAATGATTGCTTTTAAATGTATAAAATATGTTTGAAAACACTTTCCAAAAATATACTAAATTTAAAACACTTTAATTTGCAAAAAGAGTTCGTCTTACGAACTGCATTTATAGCGACTATCGCTATATGATCCATAACATAAAAACTTGATTTATGTCCTAAATCACTTCCAAAAAACATCTTCATGTGCTACCATAATTTTATAAATTAGAATAAAATGTTGAAAACAAAGGTAAAGTTTTGAAGCTTCATTTAAAAATTTCAAGACAGTAATGTTAGCAAACTAGTCTTCAACCGAAGGATTTCAAAGTCGCAAATAACCACTCACTACTGACTTTCCTTTAACATATAACAACATATGCATATACTCAGCTTTTAAACATGCCATCACAAAATATAATAAGTCAAGATTTTAGCTTTCGCTTTACTACCATTTAACTCAGAGTTAAAATTACATCTTAAAATTACATCACATCCATAACATAATTTCATACTTAAACCGAAGTCTTAACCAACATATATCGATGCATATATAAACGCATACAATCTGGCATCATAATCAACCGATAAAACTATAACTTGGAAACCAAAATATAAAACATTGTTTAAAGTTAGGAACTTTAAATAAAAGGAGTTAGTTTCTTACCAAAATTTTTCTATAGTCTTTTCTAATTTGAAAATAAGACTTATCTTGCATAACGTGATGACCCGGATTTTTCGACAATTAATTTTGAATATTTGAATGGCATTAAACATTGGATTGGGAATTATAATTTAGTTAGTAAGATTTTAAAACTGAAATTTCAAGCGATTTCGTCAATTTCGAAATCATCGATTTAATCGACGCATTCAAATAGCAATCTAGGACAATCTCAGAATTCAATGAAACATGTTCCATTGGGTTCATAATAGTGTATTATTATTGGATTTCAATTTTTGTAGCGTTTGGGATTATCGTTTGGTCGTACGGGATAGAAAATCATTGAATTTTATATCAAAAAAATATGATCATTAGGATTAAATATTTATCTTCTCCATACGATCAAATTAGGACTGGAAACATTTTCCATTGCATTTGGGATAAGGGTATAACATTATAAATGCCTAGCGACATGCCTCGATAGAGGTTCGAGATTTTAAGTTACGTAAATCGACACATTTTGCAAATTAATTTAATGGATATTTTTGTCAACCCATCAAATCCGTCACTTTCTTTCCATCAGCCTCCTAGATTTGATTTGGCCTATTCTAGCATGCCTCTTTCTTTCCTCATATATCACTACAAGCAACTGTCAGAAGAAAGAAGTTTAAAATCATGCTACTCCCATTTTCTATAAATCACACCCCTCTTTTTTTGAAACGCGCCTTTTCTTTCCTGTCTTCTTTCCAATACGAAATCAAGTTGATGAAAAAAAAGAAAAAAGTATAATATCAATCGTGAATCGCTGGTGGACGCAGGCCGTGGTCGCGGCCAAGAGCATGCGAAATTGAAGCGACCACGAGGTGATGATGGGTGTGTGAATGGGCGATGCGAGGTGAAGGGGAGGGTTGTCTCGTCGATAACTAAAGGCACGATGGTGAATGTCGTACCCGACAAAGGGAATGCGAGGTCAATTTTGGGTTAGCTTGATTTGTGCACTCTATAGCTATCGATTGGGGCGGGTCGTGGCTTGAAGTTTGGACGTGAGCGTCGATGGCTAAATGACGAAGCAGCAGTGTGGGATGCGACTCGATTTGGGGAAAGCTCAGCTGGGTTGGGCTATGTCATGACGAAGTCCAGATGGCTACGACAATGGTGGCAGTCTTTGTTGAGGTAGGAGATTGAATTCGTCAAGATAGGCAGCCATCTGACTCGTGGCAGAATGGAGGAGCAATGGTCGAGGCTTTGATAATCGACGATGTTATATAGAAAAAGAAGAGTTCTGGTGAAGGGCAATCTTAAATTTTTTTCATAAAGTTATTATGTTTTAAAATTCTTAATATAAATCCATCGAGAACTTAAAATTTTATAATCCATGCATACTAGGTCAAAAATTTCGTAAAGGAGTCGTATGGATTCGCGATGACAAAATAACTAGATGATGGATTTATTGGAATTGGAACGATAAACAGATTCAAAAAATCAAGGTGAGAGATTCACACTCATTTGGATGTTAGATACATATAGTAGTATATATCACAATTTTCTTTTGTAAAGATCTACTGTACATTATATATTAGTCCTCATGATGTGAGATTCTATTCTAGTTTTTTCTTTTGTTTTCTCCTAACAATCATTCTTTCTGGCACTCGGATACTCGGCACATGAATACCGTGGATGTATTAATGTTGACTTCTAAGGTTCGAAAAGGCGAGTCATTACAAATAACTTTTTTTGTTCTATTACCATTACTTATCAAAGTAAAACATGATAAGTATAATCGCTTTATAGTTAAATTTTAGCACATAACAAAAATAGAGATTACTTGCAGAATATTACGGAAAGAAATGAATGGAAAAATCAAGGAAGTAAATTATAGAGAAAAAACAAACAAATATTTGAAATGTATGGAATACAAACCCCCATAAGAAATTAAATAAAATCATAAGAACAATTGAAAAGAATAAAAAAAGCTGTTTAGAATTTCAAAATCAATGTTAAGGAACAAAAATTATGGCATTTATATTATGTTGGTGGATCTTTTCAATTGGTAGTTTGTCCATCCCTAAAGTTTTGAGTTACATGAATTTTATGTTCCTATATCTTTTGATTGTTACAATAAACACATTTGGTTGTTTACATATAATTATATTAAAAATTGTTTATTTTTTAGTTTTTTGAAAAAGTTAACACTCGATTTCAACCTTCAAAATCACTCAATGAGATAAAGGTTGTCAAATTTGAACTCATGAATAACAGTAACTAGAATTTAAACATCGCACTTTGTATGGTTTCCACATCACTTCGATTGATGAACGAGAAATAATCAACAATTTATTATATTTGATTTGCATAAAATTCGATACTAAAGGACACACTTAGATTCTTTATGTCCTTAGTCTTCATTTAAATGTTCGTTAACATAATTAACATAAATGTAACATGTATATTTTGATTCCATATAGCTATTTTAAATAATATAATTGACTATAAATTGTTTTAACATTCATTTAGGCTTCATATATCTCTAATAATTCATCTTTGTTTCAATTAATTTAACATTTACATATTTTGTTTAGCGTGATGTGTTGTTCTTCTTTAATAGAATTTTTAAAATTTGCTTGTCAATGATTTTAGTTTTACATGAACTATTATAATAACAAGAAATTTAGGACTTAAATGTAACGTACGCGGATTTTCGTTGCCGAAAAACCGAATAGTTAGGGGTTTTAAAAAAGAATTTAAGAAAAGAAAGAAGAGAGAAAAAGGTAGAAGATAGAGGGAAAAGAAGATAGAAAATTTAGAAATAGAAAGAAAAAGAGAATAGAGAAAAAGGAGAAAAACAGAAGAAAATAGGACGGGACAGAAAACAACAGAACAACAACAGAATCTCACAATTCGCAGCGGAACAACATATAATAATAAATGAATAATCTTTAAATAAAGAACTATATCAGTTATTACATCACATTATATTTCATTACATCATATCATATCATCAGAGTGTACAACAACATACAACAATAAACAGTGCAGCGGAAAAGAAATACTATATAAACTAGTAATACGCCATGCCATCCAGCTTGCCTCCAGCAACTCCAGAATATCCAAAATATCCTGATAAACCTAACTCTTAACTGCCCGTGTGGAAAATTGGTGGGCACCCAGAGTTTAGGAAGGAAAACAATAAACTCCGAGTCAGTCATGTGACTGGTGTGAGAACTCAAAACAGTTTATTTAACTTTAAAATCAAAATAGAGGAATATTTTTAAATTAATTCGCAATGCTTTTAAAAATGAGACTACCATAAGGCCTCCCGCACACACACACATGCAAACGCAGAATCGGAGGAGATTTCTCCTTATGATAGTCAAAGATGCTTGATACGCATTTAAAATAACATTTGATATTATTATTAGTGCATAGTGTATAACAAATTCATTTCGAAAGTAGAATATAAATCTTAGCCAACATACGACCATTATCGTATGCCTACTATAGCTACTATCCAAACAGTGGTGACCACCATAAGTGAATAGCAGGTTCTACAACTAATACCGTACAAGTTTCGTATTGGGAATTGGATTTCCAACAAATGGTCAGGCCAAGGAACTTCCCATTGCCACATGAGAATGCCTCTGGATGGACATCCTCGAGAACCAAACCGGATCTCTACCAACACAAGGCCGGGTTACTCCTAACTGAGTAACAACTGACCGAATATGCCATCCCCCGGTCCTTTGGGACCTTTATCACCGAGCGCTCGTAATCAATTCACACAATCATAAAGTGTTTTCAACATGAGTAAGTATCTGGGCTCCATACCATGATACCACCCTTTTCCAGAAGGAAATGGACACATCCTAAAGGGTGCTACCCCTCATAACCTTGCTGCATCTTTCCTGTTTTGACCATTTCCGGGATGTGAGGCTCGACGAATTCACGTCCACAAAAACATACTTTATACAAAAGCCATGCTTTGGGTCAACAAATGATCAACACAATGATCACTAAGATAGACGATCAAATAAATGATCCTATCACAAATAATCAACACAATGATCATTTCAGCATCACTCAGCATGTCACATTACCAAATTGGGAATATATCGCTGATAACATTCAACTACATAACCTCTGAGCTCGTACGTCTCAGAGAAGGGTGTTAAGCTAAAAGAATAAATTCTCCGCCACCAACAGAAATATATTTGAAAGAAATCGGCTTTATATCTCAACTTGTAATGTCAGACATACAATCCATACAAGTCTGTTCCGGGCTCGAACAAAACCGAAGGCACTTCTTACGAAGCCCTTGCAATCCGGGTATTCACAATCCCGATCGAATTTCCCATCACTTAAGGAGATCTCTATACCAGGAGCTATCCAGTGCAGAGACAATCGATAGGTCATCCTATCGCTTTCACAAATACTCGGTCTTCAACACCGATCTTCAAATGCAATTCATAACGACCTATCACATATTCGGAATGGGTTATACGACCCCATGGTCCTTTCTCGGTTAACCCGAATAGTGAGCGCTTATTCAAAAATAAGTGTGGCATTCAAATTCAAACAAATCACATCAATTTCCCATTCAAAGGAAATACTGATAGTCGGTTATTGAACTATCACTGGATATGCACACATCACCAGATTCCAAATAATTTTCCAAATTATTTATTTTCCAAAAATATCTTCACTAGATATTAAACTTCAATACCTCAAAAATAAATCAATATTTATTTTTATACAAATTCCACTTTTCACATATAAATTCCATAATGAATTTATATTTCCAAAATATCTATGCATATACGATTTCAATAATTCATTTCGATTTATCTTCAAAAAGATAAATTCTAATATTCACTTCTTATTGGAAAACATTTCCATACTTATTTATTCATAAGTAATTCACAAATCTTTTTATTTTCAACCTTGGAAAATATTCAATATACTTAAATCGAATTAAGTATATAATTCATTCTTTAAGAAAATCATTCTCTTAAACATATTTATTTGGGCCAAAACGAATGTTACGTAAAACATCGTTATGACAACCCAAAATCACTAGTATAGGGATTCGAAATTAAAATAGATATATAAATCCCAATACTATACAAAACATTTCCTTTCGGAAATCATTTACTATAACAACAGTGTTATAGTCCACCATTTCCTTTTATTTCTCGAAAACGTCTATTTCAACAATAAATGTTGAAATCTATGGTTTCGAATCTCAACACCTTTAAAACATCGTTAGATCGTTTTAATTCTGTTTAAAATATCACATTCTAAAACATTTTCTTTAACATGTTATTCACTATTCAAAAACGTGAATATACTATGTTAACAAATTTCATCCTTTTTATACTTTTTAACTTAAAGGATTATTCACAGTCTAAAACGTGAATATAACTCCATTTATAAGTTATAACAATTAACTTATCAAAATAAGTCGTTTGCGAATTCATAAAACAACGTTTATAAATTCCATTTCTATTTATTTATAAAAACTTCTTTTTTATAAATTCCTTTATTAACATATTTCAGTTTATAACTCAATTATAAACTAAATGTTTATATTATAAGTTAAATACTTATAAAACGATTATTTTATAAAATCGTTCCTTTAAAGACTTTCCAATTTATAAATCTTATAACTTATAAGATCCATTTATTTAACCAATCTATTCTTCAAATAATTTCACCAAATTTATAAATCTTACTATTTATAAATTTCTTTTTATAACTTCACAGTTTACAATTCTATAAATTTCATTCTATTATGAAATTCATTTTCACTTAATTCAAACACTTATAAAAACTCGTTTTATAAGTCAATATTTCAATTTATAAATATCCATTTATAAATCTCTTAATATAAATCAAATTATATTATTCTTTAAAAACATCTTTAAATTCCTTTATAATTTCACCATTCTGATTTATAAAATAATCAAATTTTATAAATCTTACATTCAAACTTTTATAATAAATTCAAAAATCCAATTTAACTATTTTATAAAATCATTGATCCATATTTCTCAAAAATCAACTTTTAACCGTATTTCTAAAAATCAGCTTTTTAACTATATTTCACAAAACCCATAATTTTATAACTTTAAAAATTATAGCGTTTAATTATTTAAAATGGATCAATTTCAAAAATAAAGTATATTTTCAAAAATCACTTTAAAAATCATTTTAAAATCCCAAAATCTGGGTCCAATGATGCTACACACCAAATAGTCAATCACGACTACAACGACATCATATATCGTATATGATAATCCATCAAATATCAAAATATCTGAAATCAAATAAAAACTGTTGAGGAATCCGGTTGGATCCCTCCAACCTGTTTTCCTGCATCCAAAAACATTAGCACAATACCAATTTCGCTCCAGTACGAAATTATCGCGGTATATGTTTTTATTAAATATTATCTGCTTAATAACGGCGTAATAGGGTCTCATCCGCTAAACAAAAAATGCGGGAAATCAACAACTGCAATATATACATATGCCAATATATATATATATATATTGATATTATATATAATACCAATTTCACTGTTTATGAAATATTCGCGGTATATGTTTTTAATAAATAACATCCGCTTACTAACGGCGCATAATGTCTATTTTAACAATCAATAATTTACAGTCATCATTCAAACATGCATTCAAATATTTTAAATCTAACTATTTAAAATAAAATCGAAATCTATTCGATTGAGTGAGAAGTTCTCACCTTGGTTTTAATTTCCGTTTTAGCGATTTATTTCGAATAAAATTAAACGCGCGTTTAATTTTACCCGAAATTCTCACTAACTCCAAACGACTCCAAACCAACTCCATCGCCTAGTGCTCGTCCATACGATTCCAACGCAACTGAGTTTGCATTTTTTCGACCTCGTATGAAAAAGTTATGATTTTTACAAGATTGTACACGATTTTATAACTAAATTTCAACATAAACTTTTATATTTTAAACCCAAACTCACACCAGCCCTTGGATCCAAAGCCCACACCATCAGGCCGTCCCCCTCATCTTCCCATTTGCGTTCCATCTACAGGTGAAGCCGAACACACTTGAACCCAACAATGCATACTAGGGTTTGAATTTTGCAACACCATACTCAACTAAACTCGATCACACAACCACCATCGCGAAGCTCTCGACAAGAGATATGTTCGGCCCCCACCATGTCAAGCTCGGCCATGCCCTTCACCTGGGAATGCGTGCGCAGGTCGGCCCCTTTAAACCCCCTATCTCCCACTACGATGCTCCATTTTAGATCATAGCCGTTCAACTTGTAGCTCTCACTCCCCTCTACAACATTCTAGTTGAAACTTTCTTGAAACAATGCATGGATTAGAAGATAATTTGAGGAGAAAGAGGACATTTTCTGGCCATTCATGTATAAGTGGCGGCTACAACAATTAGGGTTTAGGTTTTGTTATTTTTTTTTTAAATTTATGAAGAGGTAGGGGCTATTTATAAGGAACGAGCGACACTATTCATCCCGGAAATTCCGAACTCCGATTTAGACGCCGTAACCAGCGTACCTAGGGTTTACCCCGCGTTCCGGACACAATGGAACAGGTTTCGGAAGCTAATTCGGAAGTATGTGCGAGTTATGGCTGCAAACGCTCAATTTGAATTAAACCGATTTAAGTCGATTTCTAGGCGTTTTAATTTGTACCGGACAAACGGTAAATCCAATTGACTTGAAATTTGAAACCTTACAATAATATCACATTACGGATCCGATGAAACTGGTTTCGTCGAAATCCGAGACTTTTTGAAAAATGGCTATTTTGACTCGCCAAATTTAAATTAAAAACAATTCGATGCGTTTCGAGCTGCCACGATCAAACGATAACTCCGATTGACACGAAAATTGAAATCCGGTAATAACTAACTATTACGGATCCAATGAAACTAGTTTCGTTCAATTCTGAGACTGTTCAAAAATTGGCTATTTTACAGTCAATTATTAAATATTAAAATATTCAATTTTCACAAATTAACTTTTAATTCGATTTTAAAAGTTCTAAAATATTTCTATAACTTCAATATGATAAAATAAAATTTTACAAATCATTTTCAATCATATTTAACTCAATTTTTAATTATTTCTATAATTTAACGTATTAAATTTATCGATTTAATTATCCAATTAAATCCAATAATTCAAAATAAAAATTTATTCGACTTATAAATTCACTTATAAATATTTAAAATTAATTAAATATTCAAATTTAAATTTATAAAAATTCTGGGTCGTTACAATCTTTCCCCCTTAAAAGAATTTCGTCCTCGAAATTACAAGTAAGAAAAGTTACAGAATCTATTAATTTTCCCAAAATTCGTAGTTAAACTTTTTATAATACTTTACTAAGTTTTCAAATCATACTTAGTTATCTTTTCAAAATCAAACTATATCATTTAACTTTCAATTCCAAAATCAAAGTTTAAGTTTTCAAAATTTTCCAAATTTTCTCAAAATTTTTCTAACGCCTTAAATTTTCGGAAAAATTCGCCATTGTCTCCTTTGCGCGGCTCGATCCGAAAAAAAAATGACAGTATATATATCACAAGTATACATCTCATCAAGTAATGAGGCATCCCGAAGGGAAAAAAGTATAAAAGTACGATATTTAATCCGAGATATGTACCTTATATTTTATTAGCAAGCATATACGGCTAATATAGCGCTAAAGCGAACTCCAAATGCGAAGCAAACGCTATCCGCACCTACTAAACACTTAACAAACAACATGAGAACATGCATATATGCAAATAATCTCAATATACAACATATAGCAACATAACGACTATATATATCACATAGCAAATGCAACAATAGCAATATATATTCAACCATCAACCAACTAACATCCATAACCAACATATATTCATTCATATTCTCATTAATATTAAATGAAATGGTTTTCAATTTAAATCACATTTGATTCATTAACATTGGATTTTCTTACTAACGTTCATTCTCAATTCAATTAGTTAACATTTACTAATTTAAATCCAATTCACATTCAATTCTATTCAAACTTATTTACCTTTAATTTGAATTCAATTTACTTTAGCTTTAAATTTCACTAACTCACTTTCATTAACTCTTAATGAATTATATGAAATCAATCAACAATCAAGTAACAACCAAAGTATATCAATTACAACCAAATTCCTTTGCTTATATTCATTCAAATTTGGTTTAACACCTTTAATTAAATTGACTTCCATTCAATTTATTCAACTTCCAATTTCATTAGATTTTTAATGAATTAACACTTATATTCATTATTTCATATCAACTTTAAATTACATTCAATTGATTAATATTCAATCCATTAATTCAATTCAATTACAAAGTTGAATTCTATTACATAACTTAAGTTATATTTCCATCTTATAAATCAATTCAGATTTCAATTCTAAGTAAATTTTTATTTAACCTTTACCAATGTCAAATTTCATTACTTATTCAAACTCATTTTATTTACAAGTCATATTCATAAATATATTCATATAATTTCACTTCTTATATATATATAAGTTTATTTCACAATTGTAAATCACTTTAATTATAATTCAATTCTTATAATTCATTTGCTTATACAATTATTCTTTTATTTGGATTATTCAAACAACTTAACAATCTACTTATATACACTTTAATAATTTTTGAAAATTATTTCTTTATATATAAAATATACTCAAGGTAAAATTATTTCATTTATCCAATTTGAAAACAATACTGTGTCGAATTGTTCTATTCAAGTGTTTAGAAACCCCTTCGGCATAGTTTGACTGACCGTGCTGACGAAGGTTCATATGCCACTCAATAAACCAATCATCACAATATAAAACAATTTCATATTCACTAACAAATACGCTCTCATAGCTATTATTACACTCAAACTCATTCTAGAGTACTGCTGACTCTATCTCTAACGAGTAATACCCTACAGAACCATGGTTGTCGCTTAACCATCAGCTCTGATACCAAATGTAACGTACGCGGATTTTCGTTGCCGAAAAACCGAATAGTTAGGGGTTTTAAAAAAGAATTTAAGAAAAGAAAGAAGAGAGAAAAAGGTAGAAGATAGAGGGAAAAGAAGATAGAAAATTTAGAAATAGAAAGAAAAAGAGAATAGAGAAAAAGGAGAAAAACAGAAGAAAATAGGACGGGACAGAAAACAACAGAACAACAACAGAATCTCACAATTCGCAGCGGAACAACTTATAATAATAAATGAATAATCTTTAAATAAAGAACTATATCAGTTATTACATCACATTATATTTCATTACATCATATCATATCATCAGAGTGTACAACAACATACAACAATAAACAGTGCAGCGGAAAAGAAATACTATATAAACTAGTAATACGCCATGCCATCCAGCTTGCCTCCAGCAACTCCAGAATATCCAAAATATCCTGATAAACCTAACTCTTAACTGCCCGTGTGGAAAATTGGTGGGCACCCAGAGTTTAGGAAGGAAAACAATAAACTCCGAGTCAGTCATGTGACTGGTGTGAGAACTCAAAACAGTTTATTTAACTTTAAAATCAAAATAGAGGAATATTTTTAAATTAATTCGCAATGCTTTTAAAAATGAGACTACCATAAGGCCTCCCGCACACACACACATGCAAACGCAGAATCGGAGGAGATTTCTCCTTATGATAGTCAAAGATGCTTGATACGCATTTAAAATAACATTTGATATTATTATTAGTGCATAGTGTATAACAAATTCATTTCGAAAGTAGAATATAAATCTTAGCCAACATACGACCATTATCGTATGCCTACTATAGCTACTATCCAAACAGTGGTGACCACCATAAGTGAATAGCAGGTTCTACAACTAATACCGTACAAGTTTCGTATTGGGAATTGGATTTCCAACAAATGGTCAGGCCAAGGAACTTCCCATTGCCACATGAGAATGCCTCTGGATGGACATCCTCGAGAACCAAACCGGATCTCTACCAACACAAGGCCGGGTTACTCCTAACTGAGTAACAACTGACCGAATATGCCATCCCCCGGTCCTTTGGGACCTTTATCACCGAGCGCTCGTAATCAATTCACACAATCATAAAGTGTTTTCAACATGAGTAAGTATCTGGGCTCCATACCATGATACCACCCTTTTCCAGAAGGAAATGGACACATCCTAAAGGGTGCTACCCCTCATAACCTTGCTGCATCTTTCCTGTTTTGACCATTTCCGGGATGTGAGGCTCGACGAATTCACGTCCACAAAAACATACTTTATACAAAAGCCATGCTTTGGGTCAACAAATGATCAACACAATGATCACTAAGATAGACGATCAAATAAATGATCCTATCACAAATAATCAACACAATGATCATTTCAGCATCACTCAGCATGTCACATTACCAAATTGGGAATATATCGCTGATAACATTCAACTACATAACCTCTGAGCTCGTACGTCTCAGAGAAGGGTGTTAAGCTAAAAGAATAAATTCTCCGCCACCAACAGAAATATATTTGAGAGAAATCGGCTTTATATCTCAACTTGTAATGTCAGACATACAATCCATACAAGTCTGTTCCGGGCTCGAACAAAACCGAAGGCACTTCTTACGAAGCCCTTGCAATCCGGGTATTCACAATCCCGATCGAATTTCCCATCACTTAAGGAGATCTCTATACCAGGAGCTACCCAGTGCAGAGACAATCGATAGGTCATCCTATCGCTTTCACAAATACTCGGTCTTCAACACCGATCTTCAAATGCAATTCATAACGACGTATCACATATTCGGAATGGGTTATACGACCCCATGGTCCTTTCCCGGTTAACCCGAATAGTGAGCGCTTATTCAAAAATAAGTGTGGCATTCAAATTCAAACAAATCACATCAATTTCCCATTCAAAGGAAATACTGATAGTCGGTTATTGAACTATCACTGGATATGCACACATCACCAGATTCCAAATAATTTTCCAAATTATTTATTTTCCAAAAATATATTCACTAGATATTAAATTTCAATACCTCAAAAATAAATCAATATTTATTTTTATACAAATTCCACTTTTCACATATAAATTCCATAATGAATTTATATTTCCAAAATATCTATGCATATACGATTTCAATAATTCATTTCGATTTATCTTCAAAAAGATAAATTCTAATATTCACTTCTTATTGGAAAACATTTCCATACTTATTTATTCATAAGTAATTCACAAATCTTTTTATTTTCAACCTTGGAAAATATTCAATATACTTAAATCGAATTAAGTATATAATTCATTCTTTAAGAAAATCATTCTCTTAAACATATTTATTTGGGCCAAAACGAATGTTACGTAAAACATCGTTATGACAACCCAAAATCACTAGTATAGGGATTCGAAATTAAAATAGATATATAAATCCCAATACTATACAAAACATTTCCTTTCGGAAATCATTTACTATAACAACAGTGTTATAGTCCACCATTTCCTTTTATTTCTCGAAAACGTCTATTTCAACAATAAATGTTGAAATCTATGGTTTCGAATCTCAACACCTTTAAAACATCGTTAGATCGTTTTAATTCTGTTTAAAATATCACATTCTAAAACATTTTCTTTAACATGTTATTCACTATTCAAAAACGTGAATATACTATGTTAACAAATTTCATCCTTTTTATACTTTTTAACTTAAAGGATTATTCACAGTCTAAAACGTGAATATAACTCCATTTATAAGTTATAACAATTAACTTATCAAAATAAGTCGTTTGCGAATTCATAAAACAACGTTTATAAATTCCATTTCTATTTATTTATAAAAACTTCTTTTTTATAAATTCCTTTATTAACATATTTCAGTTTATAACTCAATTATAAACTAAATGTTTATATTATAAGTTAAATACTTATAAAACGATTATTTTATAAAATCGTTCCTTTAAAGACTTTCCAATTTATAAATCTTATAACTTATAAGATCCATTTATTTAACCAATCTATTCTTCAAATAATTTCACCAAATTTATAAATCTTACTATTTATAAATTTCTTTTTATAACTTCACAGTTTACAATTCTATAAATTTCATTCTATTATGAAATTCATTTTCACTTAATTCAAACACTTATAAAAACTCGTTTTATAAGTCAATATTTCAATTTATAAATATCCATTTATAAATCTCTTAATATAAATCAAATTATATTATTCTTTAAAAACATCTTTAAATTCCATTATAATTTCACCATTCTGATTTATAAAATAATCAAATTTTATAAATCTTACATTCAAACTTTTATAATAAATTCAAAAATCCAATTTAACTATTTTATAAAATCATTGATCCATATTTCTCAAAAATCAACTTTTAACCGTATTTCTAAAAATCAGCTTTTTAACTATATTTCACAAAACCCATAATTTTATAACTTTAAAAATTATAGCGTTTAATTATTTAAAATGGATCAATTTCAAAAATAAAGTATATTTTCAAAAATCACTTTAAAAATCATTTTAAAATCCCAAAATCTGGGTCCAATGATGATACACACCAAATAGTCAATCACGACTACAACGACATCATATATCGTATATGATAATCCATCAAATATCAAAATATCTGAAATCAAATAAAAACTGTTGAGGAATCCAGTTGGATCCCTCCAACCTGTTTTCCTGCATCCAAAAACATTAGCACAATACCAATTTCGCTCCAGTACGAAATTATCGCGGTATATGTTTTTATTAAATATTATCCGCTTAATAACGGCGTAATAGGGTCTCATCCGCTAAACAAAAAATGCGGAAAATCAACAACTGCAATATATACATATGCCGATATATATATATATATATTGATATTATATATAATACCAATTTCACTGTTTATGAAATATTCGCGGTATATGTTTTTAATAAATAACATCCGCTTACTAACGGCGCATAATGTCTATTTTAACAATCAATAATTTACAGTCATCATTCAAACATGCATTCAAATATTTTAAATCTAACTATTTAAAATAAAATCGAAATCTATTCGATTGAGTGAGAAGTTCTCACCTTGGTTTTAATTTCCGTTTTAGCGATTTATTTCGAATAAAATTAAACGCGCGTTTAATTTTACCCGAAATTCTCACTAACTCCAAACGACTCCAAACCAACTCCATCGCGTAGTGCTCGTCCATACGATTCCAACGCAACTGAGTTTGCATTTTTTCGACCTCGTATGAAAAAGTTATGATTTTTACAAGATTGTACACGATTTTATAACTAAATTTCAACATAAACTTTTATATTTTAAACCCAAACTCACACCAGCCCTTGGATCCAAAGCCCACACCATCAGGCCGTCCCCCTCATCTTCCCATTTGCGTTCCATCTACAGGTGAAGCCGAACACACTTGAACCCAACAATGCATACTAGGGTTTGAATTTTGCAACACCATACTCAACTAAACTCGATCACACAACCACCATCGCGAAGCTCTCGACAAGAGCTATGTTCGGCCCCCACCATGTCAAGCTTGGCCATGCCCTTCACCTGGGAATGCGTGCGCAGGTCGGCCCCTTTAAACCCCCTATCTCCCACTACGATGCTCCATTTTAGATCATAGCCGTTCAACTTGTAGCTCTCACTCCCCTCTACAACATTCTAGTTGAAACTTTCTTGAAACAATGCATGGATTAGAAGATAATTTGAGGAGAAAGAGGACATTTTCTGGCCATTCATGTATAAGTGGCGGCTACAACAATTAGGGTTTAGGTTTTGTTATTTTTTTTTTAATTTATGAAGAGGTAGGGGCTATTTATAAGGAACGAGCGACACTATTCATCCCGGAAATTCCGAACTCCGATTTAGACGCCGTAACCAGCGTACCTAGGGTTTATCCCGCGTTCCGGACACAATGGAACAGGTTTCGGAAGCTAATTCGGAAGTATGTGCGAGTTATGGCTGCAAACGCTCAATTTGAATTAAACCGATTTAAGTCGATTTCTAGGCGTTTTAATTTGTACCGGACAAACGGTAAATCCAATTGACTTGAAATTTGAAACCTTACAATAATATCACATTACGGATCCGATGAAACTGGTTTCGTTGAAATCCGAGACTTTTTGAAAAATGGCTATTTTGACTCGCCAAATTTAAATTAAAAACAATTCGATGCGTTTCGAGCTGCCACGATCAAACGATAACTCCGATTGACACGAAAATTGAAATCCGGTAATAACTAACTATTACGGATCCAATGAAACTGGTTTCGTTCAATTCTGAGACTGTTCAAAAATTGGCTATTTTACAGTCAATTATTAAATATTAAAATATTCAATTTTCACAAATTAACTTTTAATTCGATTTTAAAAGTTCTAAAATATTTCTATAACTTCAATATGATAAAATAAAATTTTACAAATCATTTTCAATCATATTTAACTC
Source organism: Allium cepa (assembly GCA_030765085.1). Taxonomy (NCBI): domain Eukaryota; kingdom Viridiplantae; phylum Streptophyta; class Magnoliopsida; order Asparagales; family Amaryllidaceae; genus Allium; species Allium cepa. The sequence continues at coordinate 877,103,589 of CM060931.1, read as the reverse complement.
AATTTTTAATTATTTCTATAATTTAACGTATTAAATTTATCGATTTAATTATCCAATTAAATCCAATAATTCAAAATAAAAATTTATTCGACTTATAAATTCACTTATAAATATTTAAAATTAATTAAATATTCAAATTTAAATTTATAAAAATTCTGGGTCGTTACATTAAACATCTAATGACAGGTTAGGAAAAATTAAAGACTGTGATTATCAGTTAACTAATCATATTCCATCATTTATGAAGATTATCTTTAGGAAAAATTTCATGATTAACTTTTGGACATTTACAAATAAAAGGATTTATGGATTTAAAGTATGGTAATTTGACAAATCCAAATTTGTCATGGATACGCATCATATTTGAAGAAAATAGCCCTCGATGTTTCAACCAATGTTTTTGCAATATTATATAGAAAGAATGTTAAAAACATTTATTTCACTCTATGTGTTTAAATATTGTTTTAGTTGTTTGTTCATAGGAAAATAGTTAAATAAATTGATAACATAATATTCATTCTTTTTTTAATATTGTACCTAAAATCGTCATCTTGAACATCTTCTATTTAAATTTTACATTTATACACACTATATGCAGCTATTATTTAACATGATTTTATGTGAAATGAAAATTTGTCGTCTCAAAATGTCATATTAATGAATTTAGTGTTTTATTTAGTATTATTTTTAACATATAGTGTGCTTAGCATGAGTTTGAACAAGGAGAACAATACATACAATAGTTAATTTCTACACTTTGTCAATAAAGAATGGTACATTATATATTAAATTTGTAAATGATATGTATATAGTCTAGGAAAGAAAATAGAAGCAAAATCTAGAAAAAATAATATATTAGATAGGAGAAATAAAGTCCATTGATTTGTTTGTTTATTAAGATAAGGGCAAACTTAAATGCAAGACTAAATACTGATTTTCATTAGATATCTCTATATTGGTAATAGAGTAAGGATATAAAGCGACGTTTAATATAAAATATTTTCATTCATTTACCTAAATAATTAGCTCAAAAAAAGTGATAGAACAATGAATATATATAATTTTTTAATTTATAAAATTCATTTGGTGACTTATATATAAGTCGTGATATGTTTATCATCTTATATTAGAACACTCTTTTTTGTGAAATTCTACTACATAAAAAATGTCTGGCTTTGGAAGCGTGGTTTCTACCATTTTCTCCTTCTTTATATCATTTTTTATTTTGGTATTAATGTTTACCTTTTCCAGTTAATTTTATTTTACTAATTTATGTATATAAATATGTGTTTAATTTTTTTGTCGTACTTGTCAGAAAATGTAGAAATGAATTCCTCAATGGTAGTAGATGCGAGAATCGATAGATCGCCAAGTCATAAACTTGAAGGGCTATGCTCTAATGATACCAAGAATTGTAAAGACGCAATTGGTGAGGAAGGCTCAAGCGGTAGTGTTGTGCCCCAAAGTAATAGTGCAGGCAGATTTGTAGGTATTACAAGTTATCCTGGTGGTGGTAAAGGCCATCCAGGTGGTGGTAAAGGCTATCCGGGTAGGGGTAAAGGCCGTCCAGGTGGTAGACTTAACCGTCCTGGAGGAGCTCCAGGCCATCCAGGAGGCGGTCCAGGCCTCCTAGGAGGCGGACTAGGTCGCCCAGGAGGCCGTCTTGGCCATCCAGGAGTTGGTTCCGGTCGCTCTATAGGAATTGCTGGCCATCCTGGTAATGGAAAAGGACATCCTAGTAGTGGTAAAGGTCATCTAGGTGGAGGTCCCGGCAATCCCGGAGGATTTCCCGGCCGCCCCGGAGGTGTTCCCAACGGTCCCGGAGGTTTTCCCGGTCGCCCCGGTGGCGGTCCCGGCCGCCCCGGTGGCGGTCCCGGCCGCCCCGGTGGCGGTCACGGCCACCCAGGTAGTGGTCTGGGTCATCCACTTCGAGATGCAAGCCTTCCATACGATGGTATAGGTTGTGTTGATTGTCCATGTAATTTTCTTTCCAAGAAAGATTTAAAGGTTGATGATTGAACTTTCAGCCATGGTGAAACCGAGATAAATAAGAGAGATTGGAATCAAAAGCGATCTTACTGACTTTAAAAGAAATTGATTTGTTGAATAAAAGTGACTTATATTTGATGTTATTACCAAAAAATGGATTCGCATTAAATGATCAAATTTTATATGCAAAAAATATATTTTATTTCACTATTTTGAGTGAAAAGCTTAATGTTTTCAAAGATATTACCTAATGATGATGGATCATTATAAAAAATATTAGAAGTCTTGAAAATTTTATGCTTAACTATGTCATTTTTGTACAAATACATATATACAAACTATAAACGTGATTACCGAACTTCAAATTTTAAGCATAAAATATTTATAAACAAGGGTACAATTAGTAATTTCACTATGCTCATATTTTATCGAGGTGTTATTATATACACACACCAACACGTTTACTAATATCAATTGAAGAATTGCTAAAAAAATTCCAAAAATTCACTTTAAGCACCCATCATTGTTATTAATGCAAAATATTTTAGTTTCTACAAATTTTAAAGTGAATCTCACTTTATATTTACCTATCAATTCAGCAATTGCTTATTTATAACTCATCCTTGCCATATCTACAATTTTTATTGCTTGGAAGGAGATTTCAAATGAAATCATCTAACATCTTTGTATCATAAGATTCAAAATTTACTAAATGACTACAAATTCTAAACATGTATATTTTTAAACTTTGAACCATCTATCTTGCACTCTGTAACACCCTACACTCCGTAATATACCCAAAAGGACACATTAAAAGGCCAGGTGCGTTGTAGTATAACTGAAACTAACGTTGATTAAGATTCACAAGGCAAAAATAGGTAAAAAAAAGTGGAAACTAAAATAATAACTTAATTAAAGCTTTCATAATTACTTCATAAATAGGTTGAATACCAAATACAATATCCATATCTCAAACCAGCATGTCTTATGAAATAAAAATTCATACTCTCAAAATCAGAGTACATAATATCCCTCATAATAAGTCAATACACAAAAATAACAATAGCTGAAATAAAAGAAGTACATAGTAGAGAACTCCTCCAAGGAACCGCCAAGCACCAGCAACCTACCGACTTCTCCCTTGATTGCCTATGGGGCGAAAGGGGAAAATAGAGGAGTGGTCGGACAAAATGTCTGGTGAATGATAGTAATTAATAGAGACTTTAAGCAAGATAAAAGTAATAGACTCTACAACAGTTCTAGCATAAATAAGGATACTAAAGGAAATAGGAAAGAGATAAACTGAAACTAAGTATGATTAAATATCACTCAATTTATAAGATATGTTAACTTTGATTGCTTGCACTTGTCCTTGATTTCTGCTTTGATTGGGCTGAATTCCTAATCCTGTAATTAGGATGTAACCCTAATCCTACCCTTTTTGATTGGCCTGCTACTCTATAGTACCTTTCTACGGACCAGTTGTTATATAACTCTCTACACAAATTGTTACTATGGACCATACGACATATATAACCACCTACATAGAAGGAATTTATTTACTATAGGCCGGACACTACATACAACTCCATACATTGAATATTACAGTGGATCGGATGACATATATAGAACTTTAAACAAAAGGCAATGGTGTCTACGAAAGACACCCATATTAAGCACTTGAAACCCATATTCTGTTCTTTTTCTTATTATAACCTATGTTATAATCATGCTTATTACAAAACCCATGGTCAAATGTGGAAATAAGCTTCTTTCATCTTTTACTCTTTTAGTTATAATTCTAAGTTATAACCAGGTCAATATTTTTAATTCTGTCCAATTTATGCCATAATTAGGCATAATTTAAGTCCAGTTCCATTTATATTACAGTCTTTGAAATTTACATCTTATATTCCATTTTTTTAATTTTCTTACAATTTAATCCATAATCGTGTTAATCATATTCCAATCCATATACGAAGAAGAAGGAGCAATAAAAGAAACTTGAAAATAGAAGAAAATCCAAAGCGTAGAAAGAAGATGTAAATAACATATAAATAGCAGTAAATAAAATAAAATATTGTAAATAAACCATAAATAAACTAAAAATCTATAACCAACAGAAATAAACTAAAATTACTGAAAAGAATGGTTGAAAGGAAATAGATTGAAAATAGTTCTAAAAATTGTAGATAAACTGCCAAAAAGACTGTTCCAAGAATCGTAGTAAAACTATAACAGTTGGAAACCCTATTATTTTAAATCACTTAAAGAAATCTTTAAATTAATTATAATCACTCACTTGTGGTCCTTAGTTCTTCCTTAAGTCTTCGCAGATCCACTTTAGGGTTTAAAATTATTTTTATTAAAAAGATTCTCTCCTTGGAAAATTATTCCTTTTAGGTTCCGTCTTGAGAAGGTGAACCCAAGCGGAGAAAATCTTGAATGAGAAAAAGTTTTAGGACTAGAATCTTATTTATAGGGGTAGAAATGGATGTCAGACCGCTGGATTTGGAGATTGATAGGATGCAACCACGTCATAGTTTGAATAGGAGCCTTGGAATGGGAGCACAGACGCACCGGATGAGAGAAAAATCAACAAAACACGTCACCCGTAGACTCTGGAGGGTTCAAACAAACGAACTTTAGTTCACTTGCCAAAAGGCAAGGCGAGTCAACCGGGCTGTCGATCGCCCCTTGCCCGGGTCGACCTATTTTATATTTTTTGCCTCTTTGATTATTTCGTTCTTTGCTCATATTAACTCGGATTATGATGTTCTATATATGGAAATTGACCAGAAAATTACCACAGACACAATGGTCCAACTCCCGTGGCTTAATTCTGATAATTTCACAAAGTTAACAATGCTTATAAACTGGTTGAGCCCGTGGGATCATTCTACAAAAGATACCAATGCTCAAAAACTAGACTGGCATGGCTAAACAAATTAAGCAGGGATAACGAATGTACATCAATAATCCCTACATTAATTAAAGTATACTTTAACAATTCACTAATATAACTTACCTTATATAAGATCTTTAATTTTCACATTAATAATTACCATTAAGGTATACATTTATAACAATTACAAATACACTCTCATATGTATAATAAACTTGACTCGTGCTAGGACATTCTATCATTCTACCTTTTAACAAGTCATACCCTGCCAAAGACAAGGTTCTCGCTTAATCTTCAGCTCTGATACCAACTGTAACTACATGTCCTTTTGACCCCTGAATGTCGACACTAATACATTCACGATATTCATGTGCCAAGCATCCAAGTGTTGAAAAGACAAACTATTACGGCGAAATAAAAAGAAAAGGAAATAGAACAAGAAACACAATACTAGAATCTCACGGTTGAGTGATAATGTATAATATCAAAGGAACGGTACACGGGGTAACTTCAATATAGAAATTTTTAAGTTACGAAACCTAATTACATCATCAGCCTAGACAATTATAACAAACTCTCCTCACAAATGCTGATATGTGCAATATAGTAATGCAGCAAAACTAGGAGTACTACGGTTGGTGTAACATCCTACTCATCTTCTTGAGCTCCAAAGAACATCAACGAAAACTTGCCTTTCTAAGAATACTTGAAAGAGCATGCGAAGAATTTAGGGAGAAAAACCAAGCATTAGACATAAGCCTGGTATGAGAAAATCAAGAAATATCTAGGTAACAAAAAACAGTACTTTACTTTCAAAATTCGTAAATAATCATTAAAATTATATTTAAATTTCTAATATTTTTCATACTCAACTACATTTTATAAGAACTAGCATCAAAAGATTTTATAAAGAAAAGAAATTAAGAATCATTTGAATCATGAAAAACTAGCCAAAACGTTGCATTTTAAACACTTTAAAAATTAAGCGACTTGCCATAACATTAATAATGCTATTAAAAGTCCTTATTAAAACAACAATGAAAAACATAATCTTTGCGACTAGTTTTAACCACATAAACATTGATTTAAGACATGAAATTTTTATAAAGTACAACCACAAGGTTATTTAAAAACCATGGAAAGAAATCCCCTAGAATACCTATTCATTTATTGTAAAATTTCCAGAATAACAAGGGATTCGAAAGTGCACTATAACTACTATTCTTGTTCCAAACATTTCCAAACATACTTCAGTTTAACACACAAGTAAAACAACCATTTAAACATCGTCAAGGCCATGCCACCTGTTTAAAAGGGTAATACAAGTGAGGTTATATAATATAAGTTGTCATTTGCTTTAATAAGAAAGAGGGGTCCAAAGTTTATAACTTTACTTAGGTAATGTCACTTTAACTTTATAATTTAAACACCACACATATATACACAATGTATACAAACAAGATAGTGAGATAGCTCATATAGATCCATGCCTAACCTAAGCACAAAGCCAAAACAATAAAGGAACCACTCCTTCCACTAACGCAATCCTAAAGGTCCAACCTTTAGCACTTATAAACCAAAGCCAACTTCCTTCTCCCCCATGGACACAGACCACCCAAGACACCCTTATCCTTAGACCTCCTCCCACTTCTTAATTTCTAATCATGCCTTCCATGATGTCTTAGGCCCCAAAACTAGATTGTAAAAGAGATTTGAGAAGATTTTGTTAACTTCTGAAAAAGTTAGAGAGTAATTAGTGGATTAATGCTTAAGCACTTCCACAATTTTCAACCCTCCGACTTCATCTCAAGCTTAGGAATTTATTTGCGATTATTAAGTGGCCCACTTCCCTTTATATCTTCAAGTGGTTAAGCATAAGCTTACTCTCACCCCCTTGGAAGGCTTACCACTCTTTACATCCACTTTATCATTTGCTTAGCCCTTAAGCATTTTGATTTATGCTTACTTTTACTTTATGTCGCTTCCTTTAGGCTAATCACTATTATACCGTTAACATAATACCTTTTACCCTATAGGAAGCTTCTAGAAACTTCCAAGCTTGTATGAAGAGAAGAGTTTTGATGACCTACCATTTCTACCCCTTGAAATGACAATTGATAGTTATATGCCGTTGCCAAAGCGTCAGAAAGATGAATCGTCGTGGGATAAAAATGAAATAGCAGAATAGAATACATCAGAACAAAACGCTATTTTAATAGTTTGCTTTACTAAAGATATATTATAGTAGCATATATTACTACATAGTAGATAGTTCCACGGATCCTTAGGGGATGGAAATCCCAATCATCCTTTATGCTACTTGTATTTCAGTTGGCATTTCACCTGAGTTGAATTTACTATATAAGAATGTTAATCTTCACTCGAGTGTTTTGTGTTTTTCTTTATGCTCGGGTCAGACGAAGTGTCACAACATTTGAGACTCACCTTTCGAGTTGGAGCTTCACCGGGAGATCCATCTATATCTATTTAGCTTTCATCTATCCAGTTACTTGTTCAGACTTGTCATCTGTTTGTATTCGAGACTACGGTGTATTTGAGATATGCTGGTGTATTTTTTTTCAAACTCTCATTGTTTATATAGTAGCTTCATGAACTACTATTTATCTATTCCGCTATTTATTGTTATATTACTCTATGTCTATGATTCTGTGATTGATCTATTTACTTTATATACTGAGTTTTGCCAAATATAAATTAACAATCTAACATTTTGACCAATTCAAGTCTGACATATGCGGATGTGAATGGTTCGAAATAGCGGGTCGCTACAAATGATATCAGAGCTCTAGTTTTGGAAAACCTTAGCATATGGAGTAAAAATTAGTTACAGAATCGCCTGCGTTCGAGCTTGAACTACTCCTCTTTGATTTTTATTTTGTTTGAAATTTGGAACTACCCCCTTTGTTCTAAAATTCATTCTTATCCATTTTTTCGTGTTTTTCTAGATATTGGAGCATCCCATAGCTCCATTTCCGTTGACCTCTATAAAATTTTAGCTTTTCTTGCCACCCTAATTGGAAACTTCATCCTTTTGTGAGATTAATTCCATCAGCGGTCCTGCCAACCTTAGTATTATCCATAAGGGTGTGAAACTCCTTTACAACAAGCATCGATTCATCGGAAAATTCTATATCATCGATTTTGATGTTCTCACCTCCTGCAACGCCGAAATCAGTTCTCTTTTAAACGACCAGGGTAAACTCTCTTGTGATTGAATTCGATTGCCTCAGGATTTTTTAGGCAGTTTATCTTTTCAGCCTAGTGATCTTGACTCCACCCATGTTGTCCGACTATTTTCAGATGTTATGGGGAAGGCACTTCTCTTCCTCTCAAGTGAGAAATTGAATTTCCGCATCGATCTTATTCCTCGAATCTTGGTTGACCTGGTTAAGGTTGCCACGTTTAATGAAAGTCTATCCATCCTTCCCATTTTTTAATTTAATTATCTTATCTTCCTTTCGAGTATATCTTATTAGGTAAAATCCTCTTTGATTCGGATCCCTCTAAATTTGAATATATAACCATTCTTGAATCATCATGTGAGGGAGTGTATTTGTAATTAATACAATTTTTTTTATTGTGTGGTTTGTACTATTGAGTTGTTTTGGGGTTTCGATCGATTTGTCTAGCCAACACTATCGATAGAAATGCTAAAACACTGAACAGAGAGAACTGACACAATACTGTTTTCAAAATTGGTAAAAGATATAATTTTATGTATGGTTATATTTTATATATAAAAGTATAATTTTTGAAAATTAGATAGAAAAATGAATTGGTGGTTAGAAATGATAATACTTGGTTATCATTTATTTATTGGTTAACACTTTCAAATCATTAACTATTATTCTTTGAAATTGTAAAAAATGTTTAGAAAATTTAATTTGAAATCGGAATGAATTTGAATAAACTTTGAGAATTTAATTTCAGGTGCTTTTCTAAATTAGGGCTTAAAATGTTTTGGAAAATGTATGAATTGAAATATTTCGAGTATAAATTTTTTTCAAAGAATTTTAACAGCACTCTCCTCTTTTGTCATTGGAAAATAATTTTGGTGATGACTGCAGCATCATCGACATTCATTTTCGAGTCTCGAAGTGGAGAGTCCCCTTAGTAGCTTTGCTACACTTTTGTTCTGGAAAACAAAAGATTTGATTTAAAATTTCTTGTGGATAAGTTGATTTATAAAATATATATGTAAATAATTATTTTAAAATAGTTTAAAGTAAAACCTGAAATTGAATCTTAAGTTTTATATTAAGAATGATTTCAATTACTGACATAAAGTAATTTTTTTGAATAAATGGAATATCCGAAATGATAAATGAAATTAAACCAACTTGAAATAGTTGAATTTGAATAAAACTTATTTGTATAATACAAATTGCATTCTAATATATATAACTTACCTAAAAAATTAAAAGTTAAAAGGCTAGGGTGAATATATAATTAAAGGCTATACAAGGGAAAACTTAAGTAATAAATTGTTCAAACTAAATTCTGGTTTAATATAAATGTTGTAAATACAAGGAAAATTTGTATAGTGTTTAATTACACTCAAAATCTTAATATAACTTACCTAGAGATAGTTAAATATTAATGAGAATAGGTAATTGAATAATATACAATATAAATGTGAGCAGTAAGATGTCCAAAAATGATATTTTGTTAAGGGAGTTTATAAATAATAAATTGAATAATGAATTAAACAAATAAAAAGAGAATTAATAGGTTGAATAATAAATGGTTATAATAAATGTTTATACACCTAATATATGTTGTGAAATATGTCGAATGGAATGACATAAAAAAGGGAACGAAAGTTAAGCAAATAAATATGAACTGAAGAATAGTTATAATCGAATTTTAAGTGGAATCAACTTAACTAAAGGTAAATGGAGTAAATAAATAAGTTAAATATAATAAATTTTATTTTGGAAAATTTTTTTGTAACAAATGTTAATAAATTAAAATTTTATTAATTGAATGAAAATTTATTGCTTAAATAAAATGGATCTTAAATATTAATCAAATTTGAAACTAATGAAATTTATGGTTTGAATTAATTATTATATCCATCACTATTCATTTTGAATCTATATTTCTTTGGGTTTGTTCTATTTTCTTAGCTCATTCCTTTTCGGGGACGAAAAGTTTTGAGTGGGGGAGAGTGTGACGAACCGTAAATTTTGCCGGTTTTAATGTACTTAGCTAAAATTTAGCTTGTAATTAAATAATTGAATTTGGAAATAAAAATTTGATATTTGGAATACGTCAAATTTAACATAGGAACTAAAAAAAATTTATTGGAAAATATGAAAGTAAATTCTATTATGCAGCATTAAATTTAAAATCAGTTAATTTTTTGAAAATAAAATATTATTGAAATCTAAATATTTTTATATAACAAAATTTTGAACCATTTTCTGAGTGAGACGTCATATTTCGTTTCATCAAATTTGGACTTCTCCCGCCTCGTTTATCTTATTTTCGGCATTTTAACGGCATTTTCAACGGCGAAAAATCGAGTGTTTTTAACTTGGTCATATCAGTCATATTTGTGTACCATTCTATTCGTATCGTCGTGTTGATTTCCATAGTATATTCATTTGGCTGTTTCGTTGCCGGATGCACGGAGAAAAGCGCAAAACGATAAACCGTAACGGTCTGACTTTTGTTTTTTTGTGACCATTCATTTTCCACTGTTTAAAATAAATGGACATTCACTTTTATCATATACATAAATCAACATGATTCTTGCCATCCCCTATATTTAATATATTAAATTTTGGTTTATTCAAGAATTTTCCAGTATTTTCCCCTTCATTTTCGATCTGAGGAAAAATTTATAGCCTATCATATAATTCGCGTGAGCTCTTATGCCTGTAGCCTTTCCTCTTCAAATTTCTATTCGACCTCTCCCTTCCCCTTCCTTTTCTTCTTATAAAAAAAAGAGGAAAAAACGTACCTCATTTTCCTTTTTCCATGCGAGCCTGTCATCACCTCAACTTCAAAACTGATGCTCCTCTCAATGGCATGCGTTGGCGTTTTTCATCCTTCCCCTACATGTATCTTCTCCTGACCACCTTTGCCTCACAACCCAGATCACCCTCACCTCCTTCACGGCATCTCCACGCTGAGCGCCACCTTCCACCACCCATGTCGAGGCATGCAATAGCCACCCCTCACCTACCCACTCACCGCCACACGAATAAGCCTAGCTCGCAACCCACTAGCCACGAACCACCCTCCAGCATGCACGAATCCACCTCAAACCTAACAGCTTATCTCCGCCCTGTGCCACCGAACCCGCCACCTACCTCCAGGCAAACCTACCTCCATAGCCCGCAACCCATTCTCGGCCACACAAACACCCATCTCCAATGACCGAACGCCTTGCAACCACTAGCAACCTACTTCCCTTATTTGCGATCTTGGTACATTTATACGTATTCTATTTTTTATTATCTGAAACATATATATTTACATCAAATATGTTCTGTGCTTGGATTTGAAAACATATACACAAGTTTATTCTCATACTTGTTTTAAAGTATTATTTAAGTATTGTTGAAAATAATTTTCAAAAGCTTTTGTATATAACACGTTGCGTTAAGATTTGTATTGTATATAAATATATATATATATATATATGCAAGATGTTATGTTTATGTTAAGGTTTATATTTTGGAAATATATAAAGTATGTTTGGTTAATGTTCTGAAACGTATATATTTATCTAAATTATGTTTTGTTAAAAAATTTAGGATGTAAATATTCGTATAATATGTTATATAGTACTTTATAATATGTTTGATGCTATGTAATCTAATTTGTTATAAAGTTCAGTCAGCTGTTCTGTCAGAGAAGAAAAAAAGAATATTGTATAAATATAGTTATGAATTGTTTATATATATTAGCTGTTTATAAGGTAGAGGCTATGTTTGTCTACAAGTAGTGACAAGACATGTCTATCTATATATGATTTTATATAAGTTTTATGTAACCTATTCGTTTATGTATATAAGTTTAGATAAGCTTTATATGATCTGTTTTGAGTGTGTGTGTGTGTATTATAACAAGTTAAGTTTATATTAATTTTATTATAAATCTGGATTTTTGAGATATGTCATACATGTAAGTTGTTGAGTCATGTATGTACTATAATATAATATGTTATATCGATTTTGTTATAAACATTAATCTTAAAATATAATAGGTCTGAAAGCATATGCGTTGGTTATGCACTAGGCTATATACACACACACACATGAGTTTAGTTTTCGTTTATTTCTAGAGATCTATTTTATAGGTATTTAAAATTAAAATATTGAATATATTTATATATATATATATATTCCATTTCTATCAAACTGATTGGTTATTCTCCTCGATTCCTATTTATCAGCTTTGTTCCTCAAATTCATGCCCATCTTGCATTTCCTTGGAATTCATGCTTGGATTTGTAACTCATTTCAGTGTCCAATCTCTCTAGCCTCGAAAGTTGAGCAATCACTCATGATTAACATTCTTACATTTATTAAATTTAGTTTCATTAGAAACGACAATTGAAATATGCTGTTAAATTTGAATTGTCAGTTATTTAATTGTTAATGATGATATGCCATTAATTGTAATTATTCACTTGTGACATCTGACACCATAATCTGTATTTATATTATAATTAAACTTGTTACTGATGATATATGCCTGTTGTTGATATGTAATATTATTATCATACTTGTTCTCACTCTTCAAGTTTCATGTTAATATAGAATTCCCTATGGGTTGAAATGATACATACCCGAATGATATTCTAGTGTGGATAAATCATTATGGGTTGAAATGATAAACCCAAGCGATTTTAATTGATTTTGAAATTTGGGATTGCGGGTTGAAATGGTATATATAACCGTAGATATTTAAATTGTGGATTGAAATGATAAACATCCGTATCATTTGGCCATAGGATAGAAAACTACATACGAACACCGTTGGCCTATATTTTGAAATGATTTCCAAAGATTTGAAAGGTAGTGTATGGGTTTTAATAAATATTGATTTTTAAAAATATAATACGCATAAATGTTATTTTTATATATATCTGAATTTAGATTTTTTTTAAATAAGATGTTTTGAAAATTTTAATTTATAAGGTAAGTTTGAAAAAGATGAATTTTAAGATTTTCTTATAAATTTATTATTTTAAAATATATAAAATAAGATTTAATACGAATCACATTTAGTAATAAGTTTTAATTTAATAAAACTTATTGTAATTAGTATATAATACGTTTAAGTATTTACTTAAATTTATGTTAATATTTTAAAAATATATTTTATAACTTTAATAATAAAGGTTGTGAAGATAAATTAATGTAGACTTGGAATTTAAATTTCTTAATAATTGAATTTAAATAAGATTTATTTCAACTTATTGATTTTGAGATTTTGAAAAAATATGATTTATAACTTGATTTGATAAAAAGGTGATTAAACAAATATTCTCAATTTTAAATAAAATTGAGATTGAATGTTTAATATTGATTTAAATTTATAAATTAGGATTTTAATAAATTATTATTAAAATGACTGAGTGAATACTTTCCAATTTGAATAAAATCGAAGTTAAATATTGAAATACAAATGAAATATATATTGTGAATGTTTGAATTTTAAACTTGAATCTTATTGGAATTGAAATAATAGTTCAAACTTAGGTTTGAAATCGATATAAATTGAAATAGTTTATTGAGAATCTGAAATGAATCTTTGACCTTTAAATTGAAATCGTTAAGCAGGAATTGATTTAAATTGAATTTTTGAATTTAAGTTGATTTGAATCGATTTGTGGAATTGGAGGAAACTAATTTTATTATATAAGATATTTTTAGTATATGTTCTATTTTCAACATTTAAACTGTTTAAATCGGAAGTATTATGATTTCCGAAGTGTTATGATTTCCAAAGTGTTTGATTTCCAAAGTGTTATGATTTCAAAAGTGTTATGATTTCGAAAGTGTTATAATTTTGAAAGTGTTACGATTTTGAAAATGAATATTATTTGAAGTGAATAATGATATCAATTTGATATGGTTTTGAAATGAATATGATATTTTGATTGGAGGCATGAACTATTTTGAAATGAAAGGACCACGGTATGAAATAAGCGTTTAGTTGTAAAATAGACTGAGATCAGATACGATCATACTCTCTGCTAATACCGAAAACCACTTTAACAACTGTGTACGTGGTGGAGATTCCAGAACGAAGTAGGATGGTTTGACGATGATTCTATATGGTATTTACGTAGACCTGGCTCCCTTGAGTCGGCTTGATGTGGCTAAAAAAGGAGCCATACTGGGCTAAGTAGGGTCATTCCCCCATCGGGCACATTTCTTCGAAACCCATCCATTGCTTTTGTGATTTGATTGGGTGCACCGTTTGATTTGGGAGTGTGTCACGAGGTGGGCAGCAATAGCTCTTATGCGTTATCACCAGTCCGGGAGTGAACATGGTATATCTATCCTGGCATTGCATAGAGTGCCATGTCACATGCCTTATTGCGCCTTTGACGAGTTTGTTTTGTTCTATACCTATGGAGTGCCCTATGATAGCCCTCTAGTTTACGGAGGAATTAAGGTATAGAATATGGGAATACAAAAACGTGTTAAGGGGGATATGGGTAATGCCTTAAAGCTATTTTAATAGTTTACTTTACCATGGAGATATTATAGTAGCGTATATTACTACATAGTAGATAGTTCCACGTATCCTTAAGGGACGGAAATCCCAATCATCCTTCAAGTTACTTATATTTCAGTTGGCATTTCACTTGAGTTGAAGTTACTATATAAGAATGTTAATCCTGACTCGAGTGTTTTGTATTTTGCTTTATGCTCAGGTTAGACTGAGTGTCACAACATTTGAGGCTTGCCTTTGGAGTTGGGGCTTCACTTGGAGATCCATCTATATCCATCAAGCTTTCAGCTATCCTGTTGTTTGTTCAGACTTGTCAACTGTTTTTTTGGAGACTACATTGAATTTGAGATATGCTATTATATTTTATTTCAAACTCCTGTTGTTTATATAGTATCTTCATGAATTACTATTTATCTATTCCGCTACTTATTGTTATATTACTCTTTGTTTTTGATTCCGTGATTGATTCATTTACTATATATGCTGAGTTTTGCAAAATATAAATTAAAAATATGACATTTTAAGCAATTCAATTCTGACATGTGTGGAAGCGAATGGTTTGAAATAGCGGGTCATTACAAGTGGTATCAGAGCTTTGGTTTGCGCAAAACTTAGCATATCGAGTAAAAATTAATTACACTATCACCTTCGTTTGAGCTTGAACTTCTCCTCTTTGATCTGTATTTCTTTTGAATTTTGAAACTATCCCCTTTGTTTTGAAATTCATTCTTATCCGTCTTGTCGTGTTCTTCTTGATACTGGAGCATCCTATTGCTCCATTTCCATTGACCTCTGTAAATTTGAGCTTAACTTGCACCCTAATTGGCAACTTCATCCTTTTGTGTGATTAATTCCATCGACGGTCCCACCAACCTTTGTATTATCTGTAAAGGGATGAAACTCCTTTACAACAAGCGTCGATTCATCGGAGATTTCTATATCATTGGTTTCGATGTTTTTACCTCCTGCGATGCCCGAAACCGTTTCTCTTGTAGACGACCAGGGTAAATTCTCCTGTGATCGAATTCGATTTCCTCAGGATTTTTCGAGCAGTTTATCGTTTTAGCCTAGTGATCTTGACGCCACCCCTGTTGTCCGACTATTTTAGGATGTTCTGGTGAAGTCACTTCTCTCCTTCTTAAGCGGGAAACAGAATTTCTACATCGATCTTATTCCTGGAATCTCAGTTGACCCACTTAAGTTCGCCAAGATAAATGAAAGTCTATCCATCCTTCCCCTGTTGTAATTTGATTATCTTATCTTCCTTTCGAGTATATCTCATTAGTTAAAATTCTCTTTGATTAGGATCCTTCTATATTTGAATCTCTATCCATTCTTGAATCATCATGTGCGGGAGTGTATTTGTAAATAATATAATTTTTTATTGTGCTGTATGTACCGTTGAGTGGTTTTGGTGTTTCTATCGATTTGTCTGGCCCACACTATCGATAGAAATTCAAAAACACTGAACAGAGAAAACTTACACAATATTGTTTTCGAAATTGGTAAAAGATATAATTTTATGTGTGGTTATATTTTATATATAAAAGTATAATTTTTGGAAATTAGATTGTAAAATGAATCGGTTGTTGGAAATGATAATATTTGGTTATCATTTATTTCTTGGTTAACGCTTCCAAATCATTAAATATTGTTCTTTAAAATTGTAATTTTTTTTTATAAAATTCGATTTGATATCGGAATGATTTAAATTAAACTTTGAGAATTTAATTTTCGGTACTTTTCAAATTTTGGCCTTTAAAAATTTTGGAAAATGTATTAATTGAAATATTTCGAGTATAAATTGTTTTCAAAGAATTTAAACAGTACTCTCCTCTTTTGTCGTTGGAAAGTAACTTCGGTGAGGACTACAATATCATCAACATTCATTTTCGAGTCTCGAAGTGGAGAGTCCCCTTAGTAGCTTTGCTACACTTTTGTTCAGGAAAAAAATAGATTTGATTTAAAATTTCTAGTGTACAAATTGATTTATAAAATATATATGCATATAATTATTTCAAAATAGTTTGAAGTGAAACGAAAGTTAAATCTTAAGTTTTATATTAAGAATGGTTTCAATTACTGAAGTAAAGTGAAATTTTTGAATAATTGGAATAACTAAAATGATAAATGAAGCTAAACCAAATTGAAATAGTTGAATTTGAATAAAACTTATTTGTATAATACTAAACTGCATTCTAATTTATATAACTTACCTAAAAATTTAAAAAGTTAAAAGGTTAGGGTGAATATATAATTAAAGGCTATACAAGAGGAAAACTGATGTAATAAATTGTTCAAACTAAAATCTGGTTTAATATAAATGTTGTAAATAAAAGGAATATTTGTATAGTATTTAATTACACTCAGAACCTTAATATAACTTGCCTAGAGAAAGTTAAATGTTAATGAGAATAGGTAATTGAATAATATACAATATAAATGTGAGAAATAAGATGTTCAAAAATGATAATTTTTAAGGGAATTTATAAATAATAAATTGAATAATGAATTGAAAAAATAAAAAGTGAATAAATAGGTGGAATAATAAATGGTTATAATAAATGTTTATACACCTAATATATGTTGTGAAATATGTCAAGCGGAATGAGACAAAATAAAATGAAAAGGGAGAATGCCAGTTAAGAAAATAAATATGAACTGAAGAATAGTATTAATCGAATTTTAAGTGGAATCAACTTAACTAAAGGTAAATGGAGTAAATAAATAAGTTAAATATAACAAATTTTGTTTTCGAAGAAAATTTTGTAACAAATGTTAATAAATTGAAATTTTATCAATTGAATGAAAATTTATTGATTAAATAAAATGGATGGAAACCAAATTTTTTAAATATTAATAAAATTTGAAACTAATGAAATTTATGGTTTGAATTAATTATTATATAACGCTGTACATTTTGACTCTATCTCTCCTTGGGTTTGTTCTATTCTCCTAGCTCGTTCCTTTTCGGGGACAAAAATTTTGAGTGGAGGAGAGTATAATGACCCATAAATTTTGGCGGATTTTATAATGTAATTAACTGAAATTTTGCTTGTAAGTAAATAACTGAATTTGGAAATAAAAAATTGATATTTGGAATACATCAATTTTAACATAGCAACTGGAATTTTTTTTTGGAAAATATGATAGTAAATTCTGTTGTGTAACTTTCAATTTAAAGTCAGTTAATTTGTTGAAAATAAAATATTATTGAAATCTAAATATTTTAATAAAATTTTAAATCATTTCTTGAGTGAGATGCCATATTTCGTTTCATCAAATTTGGATTTCTCCGGCCCCGTTTATCTTATTTTCAGCGTTTTAACGACATTTTCATTAGCGAAAAATCGAATTTTTTTAAACTTGGTCATATCGCTCATATCTGTATACCATTCTGTTCGTATCATCGTGTTGATTTCCGCAGTATTTTTATTTGGCTGTTTCGGCGTCAGGGATGCGGTGAAACGCTCGAAACGGTAAACCGTAACGGTCTGACTTTTGTTTCTTTGTGTGACGCCCCACCTCTATACTCACACTAGCCAAGTACGCTACAGAGTAATACCGTCGACCAACACGAAGAATAAGGCTGCTGAGGAGCCACCATCTGTGTAATTGCTTTGTGCGAGTACCGATATGTCACATAATATTACATGCATTTCATTTCAAGAGGAAATCTGACACATTAATTACAAAATCAAAACTACAACATAGTGGCATGTGATCTTCTGAAACAAATATAAAATAAGCATAACATAAATCAGTCACATATATTCATATCACTAAGGTGGAAACAAATATGATTATAACACATAGAAGTGAACATCAAAGTAGTGGTTACACAAAATCCACTACATCACAAAAGAATAGGTACAAGTGCTAGATAAAAGAATATGTATACATAAAGGAGTCTCTATCTCGAATGTATAAAAACAAACACTACTAAGCTAATGTAGTTAGCCAAAAGGCAGATGACGGTCCCAGATAAGAAGTCAAGTAGAAGCACCTAAAACACTTGGTCTGACTCGAGTATTATTTTAAAAAATAATATAATAAAAGGATCAGTCTAGCTATAATTATCATATAAGATAAGATAGGATAAAAGATATGACAAAAATATATGATAACCAGAATGCCATTGTGACAAGTATACATTTGATAACAACGAAAATCATGTAATATCTCAAATCTACTCAAATACCCAAAAAAAATGAATATCATATTCTTTAGCTTATTCACCAAATCAAAAATATTGATGGAGCTTATCAATGCAAATTACAAAAATTTTGTGAAACACAAATTCTAGAAATCATCAACTATAAATCGATAAATCATAAAAAGGGGGACGCCTATCACAAACGGGAGCATTAGAACTTACCAACACGTGTATCACAAACGGGAAGCTATCCCATGGTCGCTAACTATCGAGCCGTTGCAACGATGTAGTACAATGGTACGCCCTACGAAACAGAAACACAAATAAGCCGGAACGACAATGTAGTACAACGTATGCCCGATGAACCTAATTTCATAGAACACATAGGTCGCTAGCCTATAAAAATGGGTCGAAGCTCCAAAGAACGGGGTACAATCCCACACATGGACAAAAAGACATTGCATGTCGCTAGTCCAAACCACAAAATGATCATCATAGATAAATAAAAGTGTAAATTACACCAAGCTAGTAAATAAATGAGTTTATATCTCGTAACCACCGGCTTAACTTAAATATTTACGAATAAATTGTAGATTTTACTTGAAAATTGTCACAAGATTTCAATCGAACAAGTCTAAGAATTAACCGACGATGTAAATGCAAGAGTTTCATACCACTTATTTTGCTAAGTCGTTTGATAGGATTTTTCGAACGAATGAGGTAAAATTTTGTATATACTAGTAGGTTAGAAAACGGTTTTAAAATAAGATTCGTGTTAAAAGTAAATGTTGAAATCATTTTTTGTGAAAGATTTTGAGTATTAACTACTAGTATAGAAAGCTTTGCATTTTATAGTGAGAAATCACAGAAATGATTGTAAAAACAATTAATCAACCAAAAATTCACATTCAACGACATGAATTAAAACCATAAAAATCGATATCAAATCCACTTAAGAATAGGCAATTTGGCTGAAATTAGCAATATCAAACGTCTGGTGGTTTCCTAGACGTCTGAGCTGAAGGTCTGAAAATTTTCTTCCAGATCACCCATATAATTGGGGAACATACTCAGACATCTGAGCTGTAAGTCTACATTTTTATTCCAACTACCCAGATGTCTGAGTGCTTTACCAGACATCTGAGCTGATGCTCAGGGAAATATTTTGCCTACGCCATTGATGACTAATTCGGTTCGAAAGCGATCAGATGAGCAACAGAGGCTAGGGATTTATGCCAAACGAAAACCCAGCCCTATAGGCTCAACAATACCCTCCAAATATCATGTCCAAACATCCATATTAGGTTTTTCATAGATTTCGAATTCAAAATACCAAAAATTGAAAAATTCAACAAACCATTTCAATTCAAAAGCAAATGAACATGAAATAAATGTTAGGAATTCATACCTAACAACCATCAAAATTGCAGACATAGATGTGATTTCAAGAACTCACCTTTAATCTCTAAAACAAGGAATGAGGAGCTCTAAAACAAGGCAAGATCAATCACTCTTTAACTTCACTTCAGGAACCCTCAATCTATAATCTAATGCACATATTTCCTAAGTTAGGTTTTAGGGATTTCTTAAATTTGCGGAGAGATTGAGATAGAGAAGATGGAGAGGATGCTTACCTAAGCTTCTCCTTGATCTTAGAGCTTGAATTTGAATTTCCTAGTGATCTAGGGTTTAGGAATTTTAATTTCCTATCTCTTCCCCCATTTTTACTTTAGCTTGAAGGTGTTAGGAAATTTAGAAATGAAATGAATGAAGAGGAGTGGAGTGAGTTATTAGGCAGAGGAGTTAGGTTCTCTTGTTGGATTAGTGGGCTGAAACCCAAACCCCAAGCCCCAAATGAAAATATCAAAATTCTAATCAACTCCAAACATATCGATGTTTATACTCAAAAGGTCGTAAACGCCATTTTGAACTCAATGCAAGTAGTCTCGAGTCTAAATTCGACTGTTTACTAAAAGTCACATTTTGGACATTAATCCGACTAACGATGCTACATTTAAATAAAACATTTAAATATACTGTCGTAAAATATGCGGGTTGTTACAAACTCCCCTCCTTAAAGAAATTGCGTCCTCGTAATACATAAGAAGAAAATAAAGAGTAACGACCACTTAATGCATAACAACACAAAAGAAAAATAATAAGTGACAGGTTCACCTTAAGCGGCACGAGAGAGTAAGTCCGGATGTGTTCGCTCGATGAATTCTCTGGATTCCCAAGAACGATCCTTAGGATTTGAGGACCATTGAACTTTCACAAGCGGAACATCTTTATTATGAAGGCGTTTGACCTCCGCAGCAATGCTACGAATAGGAAGTTGCTCGTAAGTCAAATTAGGTGAAACTTCAATTTCTTAAATAACATCGGGCTCAAGAACAGAATCAAATTCTCTAAGGCATTTCCGTAGTTGAGAGACGTGAAAAAATCATGAATAGCAGAAAACTGAGCCGGTAATAAAAGCCGATAAGCCACTGAACCAATGTGTTTGGTGATGGGAAATGGGCCAATGTATCGATGTGCTAATTTTTCTGAATGACTGAAATGCACAACACCTTTCATAGGTGGATTACGAATGAACATCAAATCTTCCACGGAAAATTCTAAATTTCCTTCTTCGGTTATCGACATAGGATTTTTGTCTACTTTGAGCTTCTTTCATCCTATGACGAATAAGGTCAATCTTTTTTGTGGATTCATGAATAAAATCTGGACCTAAATCCAGCTTCTCACCGACTCCAAGCCAACACGAAGGAGATCGGCATGGCCTTCCGTTGTGTGGCTCGAAAGGTGCCATACCAATACTAGATTGGAAGCAATTTTTATATAAAACTCAAAATTAGAAATATGATCTTCCCAACTTCCACCAAAATCAAGAACACATGCACGAAGTAGATCTTCAAGAGTTTGATTCACACGCTCTGTTTGTCCATCAGACCGAGGATGATAAGCGCTACTAAAATTAAGCTTCGTTCCCAAAACACTTTGAAGACCCTTCCAAAATCCACTAGTAAATAATGGATCACGATCTCTAACAATATAAGTAGGAAATCCATGAAACTTAATAATTTATTTAACATAGAATTGGCCAAAAGAGGTATGGTCCGATTAGTCCGAACGGGAATAAAATGGGCAGATTTTGTAAGTCTATCCATAATCACCCATAGACTGTCATGACCCGAAAGAAGGGGAAGACCGTCAATAAAGTCCATGGAAATTTGATCCCACTTCCAAACGGGAATGTCCAAAGGTTGTAATAACTCACGGGCCTTTGATGCTCGGTCTTTACGAGTTGGTAAGTCAAGCAACGCTTAACAAAGTTAACAATATAAGATTTCATTCCATCCTAATAATAAAGTCGTTTCATGTTTGCGTACATTTTACTACTACCGGATGAATGATAAATTTAGAATAATGAGAATCTTCTAAAATGTCTTTACGAAGATCACAAATTTTTGGCACGATAAGTCTACCAAGTTTTCAAATGCCGCCACGAGCATCGGTTTCAAAGTCTTTCAAACCTTCAATACTTCTATCCCAACAACTTTGGCTAAGATAAGCCTATTTGGAGTCATGCTTTTGAGCGTCAAGGATGCGGTCTAAAAGATAAGGAAGAACCTTAAGGCTATATAAAACAAGAGACGAACATAAATCGGATCCACGAACTCAAATCTCACAAGTGGACAAAGTCTCGAGATCATTCCATTCGGATATCTTCATAGAAACAACCGCTTGTTGCTTACGACTAAGGGCATCGGCAATACGATTTCCCTTTCCGGGAGTATAAAGAATATCAAGAGCATAAGATGTAAGGAATTCGAGCCAATGTTGTTGATGCAAATTAAGCTCCTTTTGAGAAAATAAATATTTCAAAGATTTATGATCGGTGTAGAGAACAAATTTATCTCCCAAAAGATAGTGACGCCAAATTCTAAGGAGGAAAACAACGACCGCGAGCTCTAAATCATGAGTGGCATATCTAGCCTCGGCAGGCTTTAGTTGCCTGGAAGCATAAGCGATAACACGTTCCTTTGCATGAGAACGGCTCCCAAACCAACTCGACTAGTACCGGTATAAACAGTGAAGTCTTGGTTTCCTTAGGGATTCACAAGAGTAGGAGCAACGAAAAGGAGTTCTTTTAATTTCTGAAAAGAAGCTTCGTAATTGTCTACCAAATGTACTTAACTCCCATCTTTGTCAAACTAGTAAGAGGTACAGAATTTTTATAATAAAAGTCTTTTACGAACCGACGGTAATAGCCTGCTAATCCAAAAAAGCTACGAATTTCTTTCATACTCTCCAACCTCTTCCAATTTTGAATCACTTCAATCTTTGAGGATCCATGGAAATTCCGGATTCAGAAATAATATGTTCTAAGAATTTCACACTGGATTTCCAAAAGTGGCACTTAGAAAATTTTTCTTTCAATAGATTGCTCCTAAGAGTTTCCAACACAGTCCGTAGATGTTTCTCATGCTCTTCCTCGGTTTTAGAATAAATAAGAATATCATCGATAAAGATGAGGACAAATCGATCGAGGAAGTCTTTGAAAACTCGATTCATAAGGTTAACGAAATAAGATGGAGCATTCGTTAAACCAGATGGCATAACAAACCATTCATAAGACCCATAACAAGTACGGAACGATGTCAAAGGAATGCCATCCTCTGCAATACGAAGTTGATGAAAACTGGGTGCTATGTCTAACTGTGAAAAGATTCTAGCACCGCTAAGTTGATCGAAGAGATCATCAATTCGATCTAAGGGTTATTTATTCTTTATGGTGAGATCATTAAGCTTGCGGTAATCAACGCAAAGCCTAAATGTACCATCAGATTTCTTCAAAAAAACAGCTAAAGCTCCCTAAGGAGAGGAACTAGAATGAATAAATTGCTTCGCTTCCAATCTGGATAATTCTTTACGCATCTCCTCATTTTCCTTATTGGACATACGATAAGGAGGAAGAGCGATAGGTAGAGCTCTAGGGATTAAATTAATTCTGAACTCAATTGCTCGCTAAGGGGATAATCCTAAGACAGGTTCAAATATGTTGGGAAATTCACGAACAATGTGAATGAGAGAAATTACATCTTCCTCAGCATCATTATCATCATCACGTGGATTTAGAGAATATAAGGATGCTACCAAATTGGAATCTAAATCTTTAAGAACAATAGAAATCTGCTTAGCAGATTGAGGATGTCGAAGATGAATAGTTCTCTCACGACATAGGATGTGGGCTTTATAATGGTTAAGCCAATCCATTCCCAAAATCATTCCGAAGCCTAAGTATGCATAACCTGCAAATCGGCAAGGAAAGCATAATCACATAAAGTAATCTCGACATCTTTACAAAATAAATTAAGTTTTGCGGATCCACCAACCGGATTCGCAATTCTCAGTGAAATCATCAAGCACATAACATTTAAAGAAAGTATCAATAAGTTCTTTTGATATAAAAGAGTGGGATGGCCGCATATCAAAAAGAACTTGAATAGGATGATCACGAAACATAATAATGCCATCAAGGATAGAATGAGAAATACCTTGACCAAGAGAAGTGTTACTAGAGGCTTGCACAATATTCAGCTTTCCATCTTTCTTGCTTTGAAGTTTGGCACGTGAAGATATAAGATGACCCAAACTTTTGCAATAGCGGCAATAAAGGGGTTTCATACACCTATTTTCATAATGGTCCTTAGAACCACAATTGTAGCATTCTCCACGATTAGGGGTAGGAGTCTTTGCTACCAAAGTTGCTAGCTTCCCTTTCTTGTTAGGATTAGGGCCTTTGAGCTTAACTGGCCTCTTCTTGTTGATGTTGAAGTTCCGTTTGGCATCCACAACTTCAACATCACTTTCTTTATCAGCCTCCTCAAGTCGAAGAGCGATATCAACAAGCTGATCGAAAGACACTTCCAGCTTCAAAAGTAAAGCCTTTTTGAGGTTCTTTTTCAACCCATAGATAAAACTCTAATTCTTCTTCAATGGTGTATTGTTATACTCGATCCCATATTTAGAGAGAGATTCAAAAGATGCGACCTAGTCTGTCACAAAAGATTCACCTTGAACAAAGTCAATAAAGCGTCGGGCTAAAGTTACCTTTTCAGCTTCCATCACAAACTGTAATTCGAATCTTTCCCGGAATCGCTCCCAAGTAAGATCTGCTTCAACAATTTCCCAAATCAAAAGCTTATACCAATCTAAAGCTCTTTCCTGGAGCATGCTAGAAGCCACATGGACT
This sequence comes from Allium cepa, assembly GCA_030765085.1. Taxonomy (NCBI): domain Eukaryota; kingdom Viridiplantae; phylum Streptophyta; class Magnoliopsida; order Asparagales; family Amaryllidaceae; genus Allium; species Allium cepa. The sequence goes on along the minus strand of CM060931.1, from coordinate 877,078,557 downwards.
CGATGTAGATCAACAAGATTCATGCGAGAAAAGATGCAGTCACATGATTTAAACCAAGCTTGGACTTCTATAACGCTTTCGGAACCCTTAAATTGCCTTCCACCCAAATTGGTATAATCACTGTACAAGTGTGCAAACCCGGATTTAGTGTGTAGGCTCAGGAATAGGTCCCGACAGCTTGAGCATTCTTTGCAAGATCCAAAAGCTGTTGGGCAAACATAAATACACCATCCTGAGGAGTTGCACTGGATTGACCGGTGCAGGGACGGCCAGGTCTAACCATTTCTCTTCTTTAAGAAAGAAAGAAAGAAAGAAGAGGAGAAAAGGTTATTCTCAGAACGAATATCAAACAAACTTGATTGATAAAACAAGGCATCGTAAAAGGAAATAGGATAGAACAGGTCCTAAGACTCGAATTAAATCCTAAAGCACGATTACTAAGAAAGACTTAGGACAATGATCCTTGCAAGATTATTCTACATTGTTCCGAAGGTTGGCTCTGATACCAAGCTGTAACGCCCCACCTCTATACTCACACAAGCCAAGGACACCACAGAGTAATGCTGTCGACTAGCATGAAGAATAAGGCTGTTAAGGAGCGACCATCTGTGAAATTGCTTTGTGCGAGTATCGATATGTCAGATAGTATTTCATGCATTTCGTTTCAAGAGGAAATCTGACACATCGATTACAAACTCAAAACTACTACACAGTGGTTATGTGATCTTTGGAAACAAATATAAAATAAGCATAACACAAACCAGTCACAGATATTCATATCACTAAGGCGGAAACAGATATGAATATAACACACAGAAGTGAACATCAAAGTAGTGGTCATATAAGATCCAATACATCATAAAAGAATAGGTACAAGTGCTAGACGAAAAAATATGTATACATCAAGGAGTCTCTATCTCAAATGTATAAAAGCAAATACTACTAAGCAAAAGTAGTTAGCCAAAAGTCAAATGGTGGTCCCAAATAAGAAGTCAAGTAGAAGCACCTGAAACACCTCGATCTAACCTAAATATTATTTAAAAAGAAAAATAATAAACGGATCAGTCTAGCTATAATTATCATATATGATGAGATAGGATAAGAGTTATGACAAAAATATAAGATGACCAGAATGGCATATTGTGACAAGTATACATTTGATAAAAATGAACACCATATAATATCTCAAATTTACTCAGATACCCAAAAAAAAGAATATCATATTCTTTAGCTTATTCACCAAATCAAAAATATTGATAGCCCTTATCAATGCAAATCACAAAAAATGGTGAAACGCAAATTCTAGACATCATCAATTAGAAATCCATAAATCATATAAAGGGGGAGGCCTCCTGAGAACTCACTAGCACGTGTATCACAGACGAGACGCTATCTCATGGTCACTAACCATCCAGCCGGTGCAACGACGTAGTACAATTGTACGCCCGAGGAACCAGACTTTCAAATAAGATGGAACAACGATGTATTACAACAGTATGCCCGATGAACCGAACTTCATAGAACACATAGGTCGCTAGCCTATAAAAATGGGCCGAAGCTCCAAAGAACAGGGTACAGTCCCCCATGCGGACAAAAAGACATCGCATGTCGCTAATCCAAACCACAAAATGATCATCATAGATCGATAAAAGTGTAAATTATTCCAAGCTAGTAAATAAATGAGTTTAGCTTCAAGTCCTATAACCACTAACTTAACTTAAATATTTACGAACAAATTGTAGATTTCCACTCGAAAATTGTCATAAGATTTCAATCGAATAAGTCTAAGAATTAACCGACGAAGTAAACGCAAGTGTTTCATACCACTTGTTTTGCTAAGTCGTTTAATAGGATTTCTCGAACGACTGAGGTAAAGGTTTGTATATACTAATAAGTTAGAAAACGGTTTTAATACAAGCTTTGTATTAAAAGTAAATGTTGAAATCATTTTTTGTGAAATAGTTGGGTATTTACTACTAGTATAGAAACCTTTGCATTTTAAAGTGACAAATCACAGAAATGATTGTAAAAGCAACCAGCTAACCAAAAATTCACATTCAACGGCTTGAATTAAAACCATAAAAATCGATATCAAATCCATCAAATGGGTATTCCCAAAAATCTAGAAAGAAGTCATCAAAGTTGACAATAAATGAAAACGACCAACCGGATCAACCAAAAATCAACAAAACAGAAATCCACTCAAAAATAGGCAATTTGGCTGAAATTAACTGCATCAGACGTCTGGCACTTTCCCAGACGTCCGAGCTGAAGGTCTGGAAAATTTCTTCCAGATCGCCCAGAAGTTTGGGGAACGTATTCAGACGTCTGAGCTGTAAGTCTGGAATTTTTATTCTGACTACCTAGACGTCTGAGCGCTTTACCAGACGTCTGAGCTGAAGCTCAGGCCAAGATTATGCCTAAGCCATTGATGGCCAATTCGGTTCGGAAGCGATAGGACGAGCAACGAGGCTGGGGATTTATGCCAAACGACAACCCAGCCCTATAGGCTCTTCAATACACTCCAAACAACATGTCCAACCATCCATATCAGGATTTTCATAGATTTTGACTTCAAAATGTCAAAAATTAGAAAATTCAACAAACCATTTCAATTCAAAAGCAAATGAACATGAAATAGATGTTAGGAATTCATACCTAACAACCATCAAAGGTATAAACATAGATGTGAGTTCAAGAACTGACCTTCAAACTCAGTAACAAGGAATGAGGAGCTCTAAAATAAGGCAAGATCAATCACTCTTCAACTTTACTTCAAGAACCCATAATATATGATCAAATGCATACATTTCCTTTGTTAGGATTTAGGAAGAAAATTGGAGAGAGATTGAGATGGAGAAGGAGAAGTGGATGCTTTCCTAAGCTTCTCCTTGATCTTAGATCTTCAAATTGAATTTCGAAGTAATCTAGGGTTAGGAATTTTAATTTCCTATCTCTTCCCCCATTTCTAATTTTGCTTGAGAGTGTTATGAAATTTAGAAATGTAATGAATCAAAAGGAGTGGAGTGGGAGTTATTAGGTAGAGGAGTTGGGTTCTCTTGTTGGATTAATGGGCTAAAACCCATACCAAAAGCCCCAACTGAAAATATAAAAATTCTGATCAACTCCAAACATATCGATGTTTATAATCAAAAAGGTTGTAAACGCCATTTTGAACTCAATAGAAGTACTCTCGAGTCCGAATTCGCCTGTTTACTAAAAGTCATATTTCGGACATTAATCCGACTAATAATGCTGTATTTAAATAAAACATTTAAATATACATTCGTAAAATATGCGGGTTATTACACTTTGTGACCATTCATTTTCCACCATTTAAAATAAAAGGACACTCGCTTTTATTATCTGCAGAAATCAATGTGACTCTTGCCATCCCCTATATTTAATATATTAAATTTTGGTTCGTTCAAGAATTTTCCTGTCTCTTCCTATTCATTTTCGATCTATGAATTTTTTTACAGCCGATCTTATATTTCGTCAGAGCTCTTATTCCTATAGCCTTTCCTCTTCCCATTTCTGTTCGACCTCTCTCTTCTCCTTCATTTTGTTCGATCTTCTTATTAAAAAAAGTGGAAACAACATACATCACTTTCCTTTTTCCATGCGAGCCTGTCTTCACCTCAACTTCGCTCCATTCAATGACATGCATGCGCATTTTTCATGCTTCCCCTGCACGTGTCTTCTCCCGACCACCTTGGCCTCACAACCCAGATCACCTCTCATCCTTCATGACATCTTCACGCCGAGCGCCACCTTCCACCACCCATGCTGAGGCATGGAACAGCCACCCCTCACCTACCCACTAACCGCCACACGAGCAAGCCTAGCAACAACCCACCACGCCACAAACCACCCTCCAACATGGCCGAAGCCACCTCAAACCTAACAGCCTAACTTCACCCCGTGCCATCGAACCCACCGCCTACCTCCGAGCAAACCCACCTCCACAGCCCGTAACCGGTTCTCGGCAACACAAACACCCATCTCCAACGACCGATTGCCTTACAACCACTAGCAACCGACTTCCCTCATTTGCAATCTTGGTGCATTCATATGTATTCTATTTGTTATTATCTGAAACATATATATTTACATCAAATATGTTCTGTGCTTAGTTTTGAAAAAATATACATAAGTTTAGTCTGTTACTTGTTCTAAAGTATTGTTGAAAAGAATTTTCAAAAGCTTTTGTACATAACACATTGTGCTAAGATTTGTATTGTATATAAATGCGTATATATATATATATATATATATATATATATATATATATATATATATATATATGCAAGATGTTACGTTTATGTTAAGGTTTATATTTTCAAAATATATAAAGTATGTTTGGTTATTGCTTGAAACGTATATATTTATATTAATTATGTTTTGTTAAAAAATTTGGATGTATATATTTGTATAATATGTTATGTAGTACTTTATAATATGTTTGATGCTATATAATATAACTTGTTATAAAGTTTAGTCAGCTGATCTATCAGAGAAGGAAAATAAAAGATATTGTATAAATATAGTTATGAGTTGTTTATATATATTAGCTGTTTATAATGTATAGGCTATGTTTGCCTATAGATTGTGATAAAACATGTCTATATATATATATATATATATATGATTTTATATAAGTTTTATATAACTTATTTGTTTATGTAAATAAGTTTAGATAAGCTTTGTATGCTCTATTTTGAGTGTGTGTGTATATATATATATTATAACAGGTTAAGTTTATATTAATTTTATTATAAATCTGGATTCTTGAGATATAACATATATGTAAGTTGTTGAGTTATGTATGTACTGTAATAAAATATGTTATATTGATTTTGTTATAATCTTAAAATATAATAGGTTTGAAAGCTTATGCATTGGTTATGTACTAGTCTATATATATACATGAGTTTAGTTTTCATATATTTCTAGAGATAGATTTTATAGTTTTTAAAACTAAAATATTGATTTTAATAAAACAATAATATATGTGTTTTCTATTTCTATCAAACTGATTAATTGTTCTCATCGATTTCTATTTATCCCCTTTGTTCATCAAATTCACGCCCATCGGGCATTACTTTGGAATTCATGCTTGGATTCGTAACTCATTTCAGTGTCCACTCTCTCTAGCCTCAAAAGGTTAGCAATCACTCACGATTAACATTCTTACATTTATTAAATTTGATTTCAGTTGAAACAACAATTGAAATATGCTGTTAAATTTGAATTGTTATTTATTTAATTGTTAAAGATGATATGCCATTATTTGTAATTATTCACGTGCAATATCTGACACCATAATCTGTTATTTATATTATAATTAAACTCGAACTAATGATATATGCATGTTGCTGATATGTTATATTAGTAACATACTTGTTCTCACTCTGCAAGTTTTCTGTTAGTTTAGAATTCCCTATGGGTTGAAATGATACATACCCGAACGATATTCTAGTAGGGGAAAATCATTAAGGGTTGAAGTGATAAACCAAGCGATTTTCATTGATTTTGAAATTAGGGAATGCTGGTTGAAATGATATATAACCGTAGATACTTAAATTGTGGATTGTAATGATAAACATCCATATCACTTGGTCATAGGATAGAAAATTATATGCGGACACCGTTGGTCTATATTTTGAAATGATTTCCAAAGATTTGAAAGGTAATATATGAGTTTTAATAAATATTGATTTTTAAAAATACAATATGCATAAATGTTATTTTTATATATGTCTAAATTTAGATTTTTTTTAAATAATATGTTTTAGAAATTTTAATTTATAAGGTAATTTTGAAAAATATGAATTTAAGATTTATTATAAATTTATTATTTTAGAATATATAAAATAAGATTTAATACAAATCACATTTAAAAATAGGATTTAATTTAATAAAATTTAATGTAATTAGTATATAATATGTTTAAGTACTTACTTAAATTTATATTAATATTTTAAAAATATATTATACAACTTTAATAATAAAGGTTGTGAAGATAAATTAATGTTGACTTAGAATTTGAATTGTTTAATAATTGAATTTAAATAAAAATTTATTTCAACTTGTTGATTTTGAAATTTTGAAAAAAATATGATTTATACTTGGTTTGATAAAAAGGTGATTAAATGAATATTCTCAATTTTTAAAAAAAATTGAGATTGAATATTTAATATTGATTTAAATTTATAAATTGAGATTTTAATAAATTATTGTTAAAACGACTAAGTGAATACTTTCCAATTTGAATAAAATCGAAGTTAAATGTTGAAATATAAATTAAATATATATTATGACTATTTGAATATTTACACTTGAATCTTATTGGAATTAAATTGATAGTTCAAACTTAGATTCGAAATTGATATAAATTGAAATGGTTTATTGAGAATCTGAATTGAATCATTGACCTTCAAATTGAAATTGTTAAATTGGAATTGATTTAAATTGAATTTTTGAATTTAAGATGATTTGAATCGATTTTTGGATTTGGAAGAAACTAATTTTGTTATATAAGGTATTTTTAATATATATACTATTTTCAATATCTATGTTGTTTAAATCGAAAGTGTTATGATTTCCAAAGTGTTATGATTTCCAAAGTGTTATGATTTCAAAAGTGTTAAGATTTTTAAAGTGTTATAATTTTAAAAGTGCTATGATTTCGAAAGTGGTATAATATTGAAAGTGTTTTGATTTTGGAAATGAATATTATTTGAAGTGAATAATGATATGGTTTTGAAATGAATATGATATTTTGATATGAGTTATGAACTGTTTTGAAATGAAAGGACCACGGTGTGAAATAAGCGTTTAGTTGTTAAAGAGACCGGGATCGGATATTGTCATACTCTCTACCAATACCGAAAAACACTTTAACAACTGTGTACGTGATGGAGATTCCAGAACGAAGTAAGATGGTTAGACAACGATTCTGTATGGTATTTACGTAGACCTGACTCCCGTGAGTCAGCTTGATGCGGCTAAAACGGGAGCAATATTGGGCTAAGTGGGGTCATTCTCCCGAACGGGCACATTTCTTCGTTACCATTATATTGCTTTTGTGATTTGATTGGGTGCACCCTTTTATTTGGGAGTGTGTCACGAGGTAGGCGGTAGTAGCTGCTATGTGTTACCACCAGTCCGAGAGTGAAAATGGTATATCTACCTTGCCATTACCTCGAGTGCCGTGTCACATGCCTTATCGCGCCTTCTACGAGTTTGGTTTGTACCATACCTATGGAGTGTCCTTTGATAGCCCTCCAATTTACGGAGGATTATGGTACTATATAGACTATGGGAATTTGAAAATGTGATAAGGGGATATGGGTAACGCCTTAATGCAATTTTAATAATTTACTTTACTATAGATATATTATAGTAGCATATATTACTACATAGTAGATAGTTCCACGGATCCTTATGGGATGGAAATCTCATTCATCCTTTAAGTTACTTATATTTCAGTTGGAATTTCACTTGAGGTGAATTTCCTATATAAGAATGTTAATCCCGACTCGAGTGTTTTGTGTTTGTCTTTATGCTCTGGTCAGACTGAGTGTCACAACATTTGAGACTCGCCTATGGAGTTGGAGCTTCACTTGGAGATCCATCTATATTATTCAGCTTTCATCTATACTGTTGTTTGTTCAGACATGTCATCTCTTTTTATTCAAGAATATATTGTATTTGAGATATCCTATTATATTTTATTTCAAATTCTTTTATTTATATAGTAGCTTCATGAACTACTATTTATCTATTCCGTTGCTTATTGTTATATTACTCTGTGTTTGTGATTCTGTAATTGATTTATTTACCGTATATGCTAAGTTTGGCCAAATGTAAATTAAAAATCTAACATTTTGAGCAATTCAAGTTTGACATATGCGAATGTGAATGGTTCGAAATAGCGGGCCGTTACAAGTTGTACCAGAGCTCTGGCTTAGGCAAAACTTAGCATATGGAGTAAAAATCAATTACAGAATCACCTTCGTTCGAGTTTGAACTTCTCCACTTTGATTCGTATTTCTTTTTAATTTTGGAACTATCCCCGTTATTCTTAAATTCATTTCTTATCCATCTTATCATGTTCTTCTTGATACTAGAGCGTCCCATAGCTCCATTTCCGTTGACCTCTGTAAAATTTGAGCATATCTTGCCACGCCAATTGGCAACTTCATCCTTTTGTGTGATTAACTGCATCGGCAGTCCCGCCAACCTTTTTATTATCTGTAAAGGGGTGAAACTCCTTTACAACAAGCGTCGATTCATCGGAGATTCCTTTATCATCGGTTTTGATGTTTTTACTCCCCGCAACGCCCGAAACCATTTCTCTTGTAGACGACCAGGATAAATTCTCTTATGATCGAATTCGACTGCCTTAGGATTTTTCTGGCAGTTTTCTTTTCAGCATAGTGATCTTGACTCCACCCCTGTTGTGTGACGACCCGGCTTCCTACGCCCAGGAAGATGTGTCATCAATAAGAAGAAAGGGATAGAAATAGAAAAGAAAAGAAAGAAAGAATAACAATATCAGAATCTCACAGCGGAATGGAATAAAATATAATATTTCAACATAACTATTACATAGTTATATACACACCAGAGTTATACAATATCATACAACATGACTATCATATACATATCTGTCTGAACATACATCTCAATTATCATAAACTAACTAACACAGCGGAACTATATAGATAGCTACAAACGTCTGGTCTTCTGCTCCAACTCCTCCAGAAACTCTATACTCCGAATACCTATCACTTGGCTACTCATAAAAATTTGAGTACCCAAGAGTTTATGAAAACAAAATATAAACTCCGGGTCAGACATGGGTCTGGTATGAGTAAACGGGTTAAAGTTGTTTAACTTTGAAAATCATTTAAATAAAGGTATCACGTAAGACTTCCCACACATAAATACAGGTAAGTTTTTACCTTACGCTAACCAAAACATTTTATAAGAAATTAAATGATATTATAATAGTGTCTAGGGTTTTCAAGTAAAATACAGAAACAGCTGAAATGCTTACATCTCACATTTCAACATAGTTGGGCACAATCAAAACGTTCGGCGCTTATTGGAAATTGGATCCCATACAATGGCAGGGCTACTGGGGTACCGCCTGTAGCGACCCGACTTTCCACTCCCGGAAAATCGCATCACTAGTGAAGAAAGAAAGGGATAGAAAAAGGAAAGAAAGAGAAAGAAGAAACAGAACAACATCCGAGAACTCACAGCGGAACGAATTAGAATAAAATATATCAATTAAATTAATACATAGTATCAAAATACATCAGAGTACACAACTATACAACACATATTAGACAGTTATAAACATCTGTCTAATTCATACAACTCAAGTATATTAGTCAGAGATACAACATACCCAGCGGAATCATAATATATATCTACACGTGGAAGCCTCCTGCTCCATTACTCCTCCAGAATTCGTCAAGCTAACCAGAACTACTTGACTACTCATACATAATATGAGTACCCAAGAGTTTAATAAAACAGAAAATAAACACTCGGGTCAGACAGGGGTCTGGTGTGAGTAAACGGGTTAAAATTGCTTAACTTTAGAAAAACCTTTGAAAAGAAAAGGTATCACGTAAGACTTCCCACACATAAACATAGAAAAGTTTTTACCTTACGCTAACCAAAACATTTGATAGGAAATCCAGTGATATTATAATAGTGTCTAGGGTTTTCAAGTAAATATGAAATAGCCGAAATTGTTACATGATTAAATTCCAGCTACTAGCCACAAAAGTGGGTAATACAAACAAAACCGTAGGGTCTCGTAGGGAAAATTGGTTTCCATCAATGGCAGGGCTACTGGGGTACCGCCCGTCAGAGTACGTGGCCTAGATCACCGTACCGAGGATTACTCCCTTCATCCCCTGCAACACAAGGCCGGGACCATTCCTTACTGAACAGTCCCGAACAAGACAACCCCGGGAGTTGTCCGGATCAACCGCCCCACACAGCCGAATAAAAAGGGTCTTCTAGACAGGAGTAAATCTTGCTCTCCAGTGGGAGCTACCCACGAAGCCTTGCTGCACCTCCCATGTTTTAGCCATTCCCGGTTGATGAGGCTTGAGGCTGCGATTACCTTTATAGAACACATCTATCTTAGAATGCTCATCGTCCACCTGACGATGTGCTGAAAGCATTCAATCCATACAAGTTCGTTCCGGGTTCGAACGAAACCGAAGGAACTATCTTGTTGCACTCATTTTGGAATCACCCTCAGAGTCAACGACCATAGCCCTTGCACTCTAAATCTCCATCTCGAACCTATAAGTACTATTCCGTCAAACTCATTACGGAATCACCCACAGAGTTATACTGACGTATAGCCCTTACACCTCGAATCTTCACTTGCTCCACTTGGATTAACGACCTAACGTTTAATTGGAATCGATGTGGTTTTCGGATATCCAAATATGGAAACCCGATCCCGGTCTCACCGAAACCAAACGCCATTTTAATGTCCAAGTTGTACTTAAGGGTTTAACAATTAACTTATTCAGGATGATATATAAACAGATAGGTGAGTAACATTATCACTATAGATAATTCATAACAACATTCATTACACAATGCAGCATATCACATATCTCATAGTCATCCAAATCATCCAGTATCAACCAATCATCCAATATCATTCAACACCCAATATCAATCATCCAATATCATTCATTCAATATTAATCAATCACCCATAGCAAAATTGATTAACTCTTAATCAATTTAATTAACCTCTAATTAAATTAATTACTATCCTTTAATCATTTGGTTTACCCTAAATCCTGCTTCATTGATTTATTACAAATCAAATTCATTAATCATCTCTTAATGATCTTCTTTAATTAATCTTACTTGATTAATTATCTCTTAATTACATTCAAGTAATTATCCTTAACCATATTCAGTAATTAACTTATCATTAATTACAAAATTAATGATCCTTCATTAATTAATTAACTATAATTAATTACATTAATCCTTAATTAATTACAATTAATTAATCATATTTAAATTAATTACATAAATTAATTACTTCATTAATTATATTAATTAATAATCTTTATTAATTAATAATCCTTTAATTAATTAAATAATTAACTCGTAATTATTTATCTTATTTAATCAAAACAATAATTAACAATTTGTAATTACTTATCTTAATTAATTAACTACTTAATTAATTATATTAACCCTTAGATTAATTACTTTAATTAATTAATCTTTAATTAGTTCATTAAGCAATTATTATTCAATTTAAATTAACCATTAATCCTTAATTAATTTCTTAATTAATTAATTACATTTTAATTAATTACCCTTAGTAATTAATCTTAATCAATCTCATTCATAATTAATTAATCGTATTAATTAATTAACTAAAATAATTAAGTAATTAACTCTTAATTACTTACATAAATAATTACCTCTAATTACTTCTTTAATAAGTCTTAATTACTTTCTTAATTAATTACTTAACAAATAATTAATTCCATCATATAAATAATTCTTCATTCTTTAATTAATTAATTATTCCATAATTAATTAACTTCAAAACAATTATATTAATTAATTCCTTAATTAATAACATTAAGTGATTATCCATTAATCACTTCCTTTTAATTACTTCCATAAGTAAATCCTCTAATTACTTTCATAAGTAATTACCATTTTAATTACATTTAAAAAATAGCCATTGATTAATTTATTAAGTAATTACACTTAATTAATCCATAATTAAGTGATTATTTAAAATTCAATAAATAATTAACTAATTATTTAAAATTAATTAAACAATTAATTAATTAATTTCTTACATTTCAAAATCCTTAATTAATTAAGAAAACATTTATCTTAATTAAACTCTTTACTTATTAAAAAAACATATTAATTAAGTATTCTTAAGTTCATAACAAAGATAATTTAACCATATTTATTTTCACAAATTAATTATTTGAATTAACCAAATTTAAATAACTTGAAGACACATTATTCAATTTGGTTTACAAAATTATAACATTAATTTTATTTGGAAATAAGGTATTTAGAAATCAATTTAAACTTATTTAGTTTCAAAATAAATTTGAAAACTTATCTATTAAACATTACTTAGCAAATTTACTTAAACTTTGATTAAATATTCAAATTCAAAACCTTCCTCGTTTAAATTTAAAATTCAAATATAATTAAGTTAAATTACTTTCAAAACATACTCTTAAAAATTTAAATTAAATTCAATTAATATTTTAAAAGTTTGATTAACTTAATTTCAAATTAACGAGTTTTAACTTGATACATTTGTTTCTTTTATAAACTTGTTTATAATTTAAAGCTTGATTTTATAGCAACAAATAGTTTTAACCTGTAACTTATATTACTACAGTACTTTACATTACAGAAAACCCAGAAAGCAATCGACCTAAAACACTCGAGACAAATCCCACTATAACCCGAGCCTGCCCAGAAAACTTCCCCCTGCACCTCGTGATCGAGTCCATACGCGATAGTTTCTTCGAGTCGAACCTTCGACATCACGAAAGCTTCCCCGAGTTTAAACTCATCTTCCCCCCTTCAATATTTCCAGTGCACACGACAATCACGGTGCATATGCACCAACAACTCCGGCCGCCGTAGCTGATCGCACCCATCGTCGACGATCACTCAACCATCCACTATCACAAATGAAAACCCAGAACCCACGATTATCCCTCGAATCGAAATTCGAGCTTCCGAACCAAAAAGTTTGAACCACAGTAACTTCCATCATCCAAGCATCCACCCACGGCCGATCATCACGTCGCCGTTACACTTTGTCATCCAAACCATAGAATCCCACATCCATGAACTCCATCTTCCCAAGATTCGAACGACTCCGGTTCATCAACCAAGTCGCAATAATTTCCAAAGTCAGACCGAAACCCAAACAAACTAAAACCCTCGTTTTGTCAAATTCGATCAATATACTTATTTGAAAAATTATGTTGTATTTTTCCTTTGATCCTTAGCCCAAAGGCTTGCTTCACCCACAAATTCAATTCAAAACAACAATTGAATCAAATACAATTTACCAAAGTTCCCAAAACACTCAAACCCAAAATTCGAATAAAATACCACACTAAAAATTACAAATTTCATATCTAAATTCATGATTTAACATCAAGATTTCATATATGCAGTCAATTTTGGAATTTAAGATAATAAATTTTTAACCAAAATTCAAATTCCTCTGTAAATTTTATTTTAATCAAGATTTTATGATATTTCGAATTTCCAGACTATTTTAAAAACTTTATTATACAATTACAAATCTATTTCATTCATATATTAAAGGCTACTATGGATTTGAGGTGTTGGTATTGAATTTTTTTCTTTTATCAGAACCTTTATAGTAGTTGAACAGAGAAACTCTTGCATGAATATATGAACAGACAAGCTCACCCATCATAAACATAACAAACAATTTATATAAATTTAAACTATAGTATTTTAATTCAAGTCAACCAACACATGCATAGCAGTAAAATTTAAATCAACTGTTTTTAAAACATTTACTCACCTGATTTTTCAAAAATGCAGAGCAGTGAACAGCAGTTTTAATTCCTGGCTTTGAATTTTAAAATCTGAAGAAAACTTTGATTCATTTTCTAGGCTTGAATCCTTAATTTGAAAAGCTTTTAATTGCTGTAGAAAAACCTTGCATGCATGCTTTAAATTTGATGTTGAACTTGATGAATTGCAGGTTTCAATCTTTATTTTCCAGGCTTGATCTTTAATTCATAAAATGCATTTGCTTGTGAAGTTGCTGATTTACTTTTGCTTTGCAGAACTTAAATTTCAGATTTGAGAAAATAAAATTCTGGTTGCCATTGACGTTTGAAAGAAAGAAAATGTTTTTGAAAGAAGTTTGTTTTCTTCTAAAGACATTTATCAAAAATTAAAATTATAAGCTGCCACATGTTGTTAATTTAAACAAATGTCAATAAGCTATTTTTAAAAGCTTACAAGTGTTACTCCATTTTATTAAGTTATTTATATTATATATGTATTCATGAAATGTTTATATGCATTAGTGTAATGTTTTTATGATAATAAGCTTTGAATTTTAAAGAAATATACAAATATGAAATCTTTGTTCATGTATCTTATTAGCATTTTAAAAGAAAGCAAAACAAAATGTTTAATCTTTTTAAACTATCATATTTTAAAAACAAACAACTATTTATATTTTGAAAACAAATCTTGAATTAATCTTTAAATTAACTTTTGAAAATATTTATTTTTAAAACAAAGCTTTAAAATTACTATTCATTCATATATAAATTATCAATAGATTAAAATTAAATTCCAAACAACTCCAAATTATAACATATACATACATATATATTACAATTTGAAAATTCAATTTTTATTTAAACAAAAGATATTCTTATTCACAATATATATCAAATGTATATATTATAAATAGAATAAAAATTTATTAGTTTTGGAAAATAATTCTTATCAATACTTGCCAGATTAAAAATTCATTAACCTTTAAAAGATTAAATTTACCAATTTTAAATTAAAATTATAAAGAAAATTATCAAACCAGTTAAATTATTTACACAGATTATTAAATTTATATTGCCTAAAATTCCGGGTCGTTACAATCCTCCCCCCTTAAAAGAATTTCGTCCCCGAAATTTAAAAGAAAAGTTAATTTAATAATACAATCAAAGATTTTAATTTCAATTAGCAAAGCATTACTAACAATCAGTTACTAACAACCAAAGCAATCAATCACACAAACAAACTTAACTAATTATCCTGACATACGTCAGAATAAAACTCTAATACTATCTCGAGTTTCGCAAGTATAAATAACCGGGAGAATCGCTCTACAGAAGCTTACAAACTAACTACACTACCAAAATCCAGAGCTTTTCCCCTCTAGATCCATCAATCTGAGCAGTATATCAGATTATCCTTAGATCCAGCTCAACATCCAACTCCTACTGATTCTACAGATTCAACAAGCAACAATGAATCATACACGTACTCTCTCAGAGGTACGTGAAATAAAATGAACTCCAGCTTTCCAAACTGGCAATTCAATCTCATAGACAACAAATCTTATTTTATCAAAACACAGATAAGAAATCACAAATGCCATAGCATTAACCAACCAACCAATCTTACTCAATTTCTTCTCTCTTAACTAGAGAAATCTTAACAATAATGAAGTCTCCAACTTCACATTCCAAAACTCCTTATCCCATATCTGTATTACTCGACAGACAATCCAGGGCTGCCAATCTCTTCCTGATCAGCTCAACCTATGCAGATACATCCAGAAATAACTGGACCGAAGCAAACTAGCTTCAGGATCCTATCCAATGGAAAAGTCTTCCAAAATCCACCGAAATCCAGAACACAAACTCTACTACTCAAGAAATAGCAAACAGAACTTGCTTCCTTCCTTGTACAGCTGCTACCTTGCTTCCGCTGCACAACTCTGATTCTGAAATAGATGAGAATACTGTTGATGAACACAAGTACAACTTATCCAATATATACCAGAAACTTTGTTCATCAAATCCATATAACCTTAGTGACACATCCGACTCGGTCACACAACCATACTACAGAATCCAATTCAAAAGCTAGATCTAACCAATTACAAATTTCAAAAAATAAATTCTTGAGCTGCTACACCAATCTCTACTTCTCTAAGAACCATCCTACAACTAGGCTAACTTCCAAATCACTTCTTGAACCAAAACAATATGGATCTCAATTCCAGATGCACACAAACTACTGATTACTCCAGCAACTCCTACTTCCTTATGAGAATTCTCAGCTTCAAACAAAAGAATGCTCAAGAAAATCCCAAATTAATTGCAAGTCACTTTTGCGATCCAACCTAATTCGAATTACAAAGAAACCGTCCTCTTTTTACCAATTAGAACAGCTCTAAACTTTTCCAAACAAGGTTAATTCTTCAAGAAAACATTCACCATTTGCTCTGACTACTAAAAGAAGAACCACAAGATTCCGGAACCATTGGAGAAACGAGCCACACTGCTGCTTCCAATCTCTACCTCGATGATACTACGAAGCTAAAATACCTTCTCGTCAGCACACCGAACACCTCGAGCTGAACTGCTACCACAGCTATCCAAGACTTCCAATCCAAAGGCTCCTCGAACCACAAAACCATCAACAAACGACCCAAAAGACCTCCAAGATGGCAGACAACCCAAAAGAAACTCAGCCTCCTAACCAAGCATCAACACTTCACTCTCCTGAAGATGACCAATGAGACCATGCCGAAGCGAAGCAACTCATAGACCTTAGTCTCATTTTCCAAAACAGCCAACTTCCATACTGAAAATCCAGATAACTCCTACACAGACGAGTCTTCCCTACGGCAGGTAAAGACTGCTCCTTAAGCACTTCTAAAACTGCTTCAAAAGAAAACATCTTCTGAAAATCTCCATGGATACTGCATCTTATCACGCAGTTATCAAGATATCCTCACTTACTTATGCACTTCCAAAAGATCCAAATTCTAGAAAAATTCGCTCACCCGAGCGAAATCCAAACTTACACTTCAAAGATAGACTCCGAATCTTTATAAAAGATTTCCTTCGGATAGATAAACCCTTACTCCAAACAACAAAACTCACTCGAGACGGTATTAGGTCTACACTCTCGTCAAATACTTCCAACCTCAAATATACGGACCTCATCCATAAGTGGTAGTGGTGTTACACACACACACCACTACCACTCCATTCTCTACCTTTAAAACTTATGTTGGAAAATCCAAACAGATAACCCAACATATTAGGTAGATATATATATAGTTATATAAAAATTACAAATACGCTCTCTCAAGAAAGACACCACTACAGAGCCTAGGTATTCACTCAACCTAACGCTCCCTAAAGAAAGACAGACTTCAGAGCTTAGGTATTCGCTCAGCCTAATGCTCTGATACCAACTGTAGCGACCCGACTTTCCACTCCCGAAAAATCGCATCACTAGTGAAGAAAGAAAGGGATAGAAAAAGGAAAGAAAGAGAAAGAATAAACAGAACAACATCCGAGAACTCACAGCGGAACGAATTAAAATAAAATATATCAAATAAATTAATACATAGTATCATAATACATCAGAGTACACAACTATACAACACATATTAGACAGTTATAAACATCTGTCTAATTCATACAACTCAAGTATATTAGTCAGAGATACAACATACACAGTGGAATCATAATATATATCTACACGTGGAAGCCTCCTGCTCCATTACTCCTCCAGAATTCGTCAAGCTAACCTGAACTACTTGGCTACTCATATATAATATGAGTACCTAAGAGTTTAATAAAACAGAAAATAAACACTCGGGTCAGACAGGGGTCTGGTGTGAGTAAACGGGTTAAAATTGCTTAACTTTAGAAAAACCTTTGAAAAGAAAAGGTATCACGTAAGACTTCCCACACATAAACATGGAAAAGTTTTTACCTTACGCTAACCAAAACATTTGATAGGAAATCCAGTGATATTATAATAGTGTCTAGGGTTTTCAAGTAAATATGAAATAGCCGAAATTGTTACATGATTAAATTCCAGCCACTAGCCACAAAAGTGGGTAATACAAACAAAACCGTAGGGTCTCGTAGGGAAAATGGGTTTCCATCAATGGCAGGACTACTGGGGTACCGCCCGTCACAGTCGTGGCCTAGATCACCGTACCGAGGATTACTCCCTTCATCCCCTGCAACACAAGGCCGGGACCATTCCTTACTGAACAGTCCCGAACAAGACAACCCCGGCAGTTGTGCGGATCAACCGCCCCACACAGCCGAATAAAAAGGGTCTTCTAGACAGGAGTAAATCTTGCTCTCCAGTGGGAGCTACCCACGAAGCCTTGCTGCACCTCCCCTGTTTTAGCCATTCCCGGTTGATGAGGCTTGAGGCTGCGATTACCTTTATAGAACACATCTATCTTAGAATGCTCATCGTCCACCTGACGATGTGCTGAAAGCATTCAATCCATACAAGTTCGTTCCGGGTTCGAACGAAACCGAAGGCACTATCTTGTTGCACTCATTTTGGAATCACCCTCAGAGTCAACGACCATAGCCCTTGCACTCTAAATCTCCATCTCGAATCTATAAGTACTATTCCGTCAAACTCATTATGGAATCACCCACAGAGTTATACTGACGTATAGCCCTTACACCTCGAATCTTCACTTGCTCCACTTGGATTAACGACTTAACGTTTAATTGGAATCAATGTACTTTTCGGATATCCAAATATGGAAACCCGATCCCGGTCTCACCGAAACCAAACGCCATTTTAATGTCCAAGTTGTACTTAAGGGTTTAACAATTAACTTATTCAGGATGATACATAAACAGATAGGTGAGTAACATTATCGCTATAGATAATTCATAACAACATTCATTACACAATGCAGCATATCACATATCTCATAGTCATCCAAATCATCCAGTATCAACCAATCATCCAATACCAATCATCCAATATCATTCAACACACATTATTAATCATCCAATATCATTCATTCAATATTAATCAATCACCCATAGCAGAATTGATTAACTCTTAATCAATTTAATTAACCTCTAATTAAATTAATTACTATCCTTTAATCATTTGGTTTACCCTAAATCCTGCTTCATTGATTTATTACAAATCAAATTCATTAATCATCTCTTAATGATCTTCTTTAATTAATCTTACTTAATTAATTATCTCTTAATTACATTCAAGTAATTATCCTTAACCATATTCAGTAATTAACTTATCATTAATTACAAAATTAATGATCCTTCATTAATTAATTAACTATAATTAATTACATTAATCCTCAATTAATTACAATTAATTAATCATATTTAAATTAATTACATAAATTAATTACTTCATTAATTATATTAATTAATAATCTTTATTAATTAATAATCCTTTAATTAATTAAATAGTTAACTTGTAATTATTTATCTTGTTTAATCAAAACAATAATTAACAATTTGTAATTACTTATCTTAATTAATTAACTACTTAATTAATTATATTAACCTTTAGATTAATTACTTTAATTAATTAATCTTTAATTACTTCATTAAGTAATTATTATTCAATTTAAGTTAACCATTAATCCTTAATTAATTTCTTAATTAATTAATTACATTTTAATTAATTACCCTTAGTAATTAATCTTAATCAATCTCATTCATAATTAATTAATCGTATTAATTAATTAACTAAAATAATTAAGTAATTAACTCTTAATTACTTACATAAATAATTACCTCTAATTACTTCTTTAATAAATCTTAATTACTTTCTTAATTAATTACTTAACAAATAATTAATTCCATCATTAAATAATTCTTCATTCTTTAATTAATTAATTATTCCATAATTAATTAACTTCAAAACAATTATATTAATTAATTCCTTAATTAATAACATTAAGTGATTATCCATTAATCACTTCCTTTTAATTACTTCCATAAGTAAATCCTCTAATTTCTTTCATAAGTAATTACCATTTTAATTACATTTAAAAAAAATAGCCATTGATTACTTTATTAAGCAATTACACTTAATTAATCCATAATTAAGTGATTATTTAAAATTAAATAAATAATTAACAAATTATTTAAAATTAATTAAACAATTAATTAATTAATTTCTTATATTTCAAAATCCTTAATTAATTAAGAAAACATTTATCTTAATTAAACTCTTTACTTATTAACAAAACATATTAATTAAGTATTCTTAAGTTCATAACAAAGATAATTTAACCATATTTATTTTCACAAATTAATCATTTGAATTAACCAAATTTAAATAACTTGAAGACACGTTATTCAATTTGGTTTACAAAATTATAACATTAATTTTATTTGGAAATAAGGTATTTAGAAATCAATTTAAACTTATTTTGTTTCAAAATAAATTTGAAAACTTAGCTATTAAACATTACTTAGCAAATTTACTTAAAGTTTGATTAAATATTCAAATTCAAAACCTTCCTCGTTTAAATTTAAAATTCAAATATAATTAAGTTAAATTACTTTCAAAACATACTCTTAAAAATTTAAATTAAATTCAATTAGTATTTTAAAAGTTTGATTAACTTAATTTCAAATTAACGAGTTTTAACTTGATACATTTGTTTCTTTTATAAACTTGTTTATAATTTGAAGCTTGATTTTATAGCAACAAATAGTTTTAACCTGTAACTTATATTACTACAGTACCTTACATTACAGAAAACCCAGAAAGCAATCGACCTAAAACAATCGAGACAAATCCCACTATAACCCGAGCCTACCCAGAAAACTTCCCCATGCAGCTCGTCATCGAGTCACACACGAGCATACGCGATAGTTTCTTCGAGTCGAACCTGCAACATCACGAAAGCTTCCCCGAGTTTAAACTCGTCTTCCCCCCTTCAATATTTCCAGTGCACACGACAATCACCGTGCATATGCACCGACAACTCCGGCCTCCGTAGCTGATCGCACCTATCGTCGACGATCACTCAACCATCCACGATCACAAATGAAAACCCAGAACCCACGATTATCCCTCGAATCGAAATTCGAGCTTCCGAACCAATAAGTTCGAACCACAGTAACTGCCATCATCCAAGAATCCACCCACGGCCGACCATCACATCGCCGTTACACTTTGTCGTCCACACCATAGAATCCCACATCCATGAACTCCATCTTCCCAAGATTCGAACGACTCCGGTTCATCAACCAAGTCGCAATAATTTCCAAAGTCAGACCGAAATCCAAACAAACTAAAACCCTAGTTTTGGCAAATTCGATCAATATACTTATTTGAAAAATTATTTTGTATTTTTCCTTTGATCCTTAGCCCAAAGGCTTGCTTCACCCACAAATTCAATTCAAAACAACAATTGAATCAAAGACAATTTACCAAAGTTCCCAAAACACTCAAACCCAAAATTCGAATAAAATACCACACTAAAAATTACAAATTTCATATCTAAATTCATGATTTACATCAAGATTTCATATATGTAGTCAATTTTGGAATTTAAGATAATAAATTTTTAACCAAAATTCAAATTCCTCTGTAAATTTTATTTTAATCAAGATTTTATGATATTTCGAATTTCCAGACTATTTTAAAAACTTTATTATACAATTACAAATCTATTTCATTCACATATTAAAGGCTACTATGGATTTGAGTGTTGGAATTGAATTTTTTTCTTTTATCAGAACCTTCATAGTAGTTGAACAGAGAAACTCTTGCATGAATATATGAACAGACAAGCTCACCCATCATAAACATAACAAACAATTTATATAAATTTAAACTGTAGTATTTTAATTCAAGTCAACCAACACATGCATAGCAGTAAAATTTAAATCAACTGTTTTTAAAACATTTACTCACCTGATTTTTCAAAAAAGCAGAGCAGTGAACAGCTGTTTTAATTCCAGGCTTTGAATTTTAAAATCTGAAGAAAACTTTGATTCATTTTCCAGGCTTGAATCCTTAATTTGAAAAGCTTTTAATTGCTGTAGAAAAACCTTGCATGCATGCTTTAAATTTGATGTTGAACTTGATGAATTGCAGGTTTCAATCTTTATTTTCCAGGCTTGATCTTTAATTCATAAAATGCATTTGCTTGTGAAGTTGCTGATTTACTTTTGCTTTGCAGAACTTAAATTTCAGATTTGAGAAAATAAACTTCTGGTTGCCATTGAAGTTTGAAAGAAAGAAAATGTTTTTGGAGGAAGTTTTTTTTCTTCTAAAGACATTTATTAAAAATTAAAATTATAAGCTGCCACATGTTGTTAATTTAAACAAATGTCACTAAGCTATTTTTAAAAGCTTACAAGTGTTACTCCATTTTATTAAGTTATTTATATTATATATGTATTCATGAAATGTTTATATGCATTAGTGTAATGTTTTTATGATAATAAGCTTTGAATTTTAAAGAAATATACAAATATGAAATCTTTGTTCATGTATCTTATTAGCATTTTAAAAGAAAGCAAAACAAAATGTTTAATCTTTTTAAACTATCATATTTTAAAAACAAACAACTATTTATATTTTGAAAACAAATCTTGAATTAATCTTTAAATTAACTTTTGAAAATATTTATTTTTAAAACAAAGCTTTAAAATTGCTATTCATTCATATATAAATTATCAATAGATTAAAATTAAATTCCAAACAACTCCAAATTACAACATATACATACATATATATTACAATTTGAAAATTCAATTTTTATTTAAACAAAAGATATTCCTATTTACAATATATATCAAATGTATATATTATAAATAGAATAAAAATTTATTAGTTTTGGAAAATAATTCTTATCAATACTTGCCAGATTAAAAATTCATTAACCTTTAAAAGTTTAAATTTACCAATTTTAAATTAAAATTACAAAGAAAATTATCAAACTAGTTAAATTATTTACACAGATTATTAAATTTATATTGCCTAAAATTCCGGGTCGTTACACCGCCCGTCACAGTACGTGGCCTAGATCACAGTACCGAGGAGCCACCCTAACTCCCCTGCAACACAAGGCCGGAACCATTCCTTACTGAACAGTCCCGAACAAGATAACCCCGCAGTTGGCTGCAGACCAACCGCCCACAAAGCCGAATAAAAGGGACATCTAGACAGGGGTATACCTCGTCCTGCTTGGGCATGACCCACCTAACCTTGCTGCACATCCCCTGTTTTAGCCATTACCAGTTGATGAGACTTGAGGCTGCGTTTACCTTTTTAGAACATGTTTCTTAGAATGTTCATCGTCTGCTTGACGATGTGCTGAAAGCATTCAATCCATACAAGTTCGTTCCAGGTTCGAACGAAACCGAAGGCATTATCTCGTTACACTCGTTTTGGAATCACCCTCAGAGTTAACGACGATAACCCTTGCATTCTGAAAACACCATCTTGATCTTCACTTGAGATTACACGACCTAACGTTTAATTTGGATCGATGTGGTTTTTCAAATATCAAATCGATATCCGATCCCGGTCTCATCGAAATCCAAACGCCATTTTAAAGTCCAAATTGGCTAATTAACTTGACAATTTAAATTTAACAATTGAATTCATATAGCAATTTAACACAGATAAATAACATCAGATAAATCATCCAACAATTTAACACAGAAAAATCATACACAATTATCACAGATATATCTAGAATATCACAGAACATCACAGGATATAAATAAACATCAGAGGCAATCAAAATAGAATCATCGATTCATATCAACATGACATTTGACTTATTTTAAACTTAATTGCATACTCAAGAGTAAATTATATTTTATTCTTTGTTTAATTAATTATTAATTAATTAACTTATTTCAATTCATTAATTACTTATTAATTATTCATTTAATTAATTAATTGAAAATCAATTACATAATTAATTATTACTAATTGTTTAATTCATCATTACTTATTAATTAACTAAATCGTCTAATCATTAATTAGTTACTTAATTAGTTAACTACGATTTGTTAATTAATCAACTTCTAACAATTAATTAGATTCTTAATTATAAATGATTTTATACAAGATTATCATTAAAATCTTTAATTTCAAATTTGATTAAATTTGGAACTATGTATTAAATTATAATTATAAAATTTGTTGTTCTACTTAATTAACTTTGTATTTAAATTAATTACTCCTTTTGGTTTTCTGCAAAGCTTAAAGTTTAACTTGGCTTAAACAATTTGGTCAATACTAATAATATAATTTATACTTAGCTTATTTTACTTTAACTTAATATGGTTAGCAAGCTACTGGAATTAAACTCGAAGTCGACACTGTGTTCACTCGTGTCCCCTAACTTCTCTCGCGTTCCCTCTCTGTCTCTCTTCTTCTTTCCCCCCGTTCTTTCTTCAATTGTTTCTTCTTCTTTTTTTAGTTTAAGCTTTTTAAACAACAGTAAGCAAGCGCACACACACTCACGACCCTAAGCAAAAGACCCGAAGCATCCACGCGACTAACTCGAGATTCACTCGAGTCGACCACGTCCAGAATATTCCACCACCGCCGTGCACGTGCACGGCGGTCCACCACCGTGCTACTGCACCTTGACACCACCAACAAGTCACATCGCTTTCCCTTACCTGAAATCCAGACCCAGATATACCCTATCACCACGAAATCAAAACATGCCCCTAAATGTCGAACTCTTACAAACTCGAAAACCAAAATCCCCTCGTCCTCACGTTCGCGACCGCCAGAGACGACGTGGCTCCGGTCAAACCCTGCCGACCTCACCTCCTAACTCCTCCCAAAACCTCGTGTCACTCGGTTGCACCAATGTGTCACAAGCACCAATTAACCAAACCCAACATATACAGAACCCATAACCCTACTTTTGGTTCCCCACAACAAATCTTGCATTCGAAAATTATTATAACAATTTTCTGGTGATCTTACAAATTACTCTAGCTTCAAGTCGAATTTTAACAAAATTTATTGAATGAATCATCTGAAATTCATGACATAGCTCCTACAGTTCATTCATGAACTGCTCTATAAATAGTTAACTAAAAAATTTGATTCTTGTCTTAAAAATCATATTACTGTATGTTAAATCAATATATAAACTCAAATTTTCAATTTAAGATATTTGAATTTTTTACTATAATTATACTTTATACGGTAAATTCAACTTACAGTATTCATGTTGTTATTAAAAAAGATATCCAGAGTTTGCAAACACAACAGAACATTGTTATATCAACATCGTAATTCATTCATAAGTCAATTATTAAAATTAAATTTCAAAAAGTTGGTTTACTCACCACTCAACAGTTGAAACAAAGGCTAGTTGCTTGACGAAGAAAACTGTAGCTTGAATTTGATTATGCTTGATAATATGCAGTTTTGAAATTCCTGTAACCTTTCTTTGCTTCCTGACTTTATTTGGACTTGAAATTTTGTTTATTTATTTTCTTCTCTTTTGCTTTATCAGGTTTGTGAAGTTTCTTTTGCTTTTGCAGATACAAATGAGCTAAGGGATAAAATGATGTATACAAATATTTATAACTTTTAACAATATGTCTTCTTGCACAAGCTTTCACTTAATATCATATCCTGCTTATTTTATCATGTACTAAAGCCTAAGACAATTCAACTATTTCGGCTGAAAGATAATAATTTTGTTTTTCAGACATAAAAGTAGGCTAATTAAATTTTTGTGCTAACATATATGTTAACATACTATTAATGCTTGCTGACACAAACATATGGTACAAAGATATTTGCAGTTTTGTTTGTACTAAGATGTATTCGTATAAATTTACACTATTTAGTATTTGCAGACACTACAATATATATAAAGATATTTGCAAATTTTCCATTTGTACTAATGTGTTCATATAAGTTTACACTTTTAATGCTTTGCTGACCAATTTTGTTTTGATAGTTGTAGATTTTGGTTTGAACATACTTATGTTAACATATAAACAAAATGTTTGCTACAGGTTTTCATTTGTGTTTGTACTAAGTGTTTTCATTTATGCTAACATCCTATTAATGTTTGCAGACAAGTTAAATTTGTTTAAAGATATTTGTCTCATTGTTTATAGATTATATATATTTGTCTTTCAATAGTTAACACTTTTATTTATATCTTATTCAAGTTATAATTTTGAACTTTTGTTTGTAATCCTACTGTTATGTTATATTTATGTTAAATATATAGAAGCTCATGTTTATAACTATATTTATAAGTATTTTTATTTATATAGAAGCTCATGTTAAATATTTATTAGCTTATTTTATTTTGGTTATAAAAGTTATTGTTTAGAAACAGTACTTAAATCTTATTTTTATTTAAAGTTAAATTTTCCAATATTGGATTTGTAATGTATTTGCACCTACGTATTTTATACTTATATTTAATATAAATAAAATTATATTATTGTACTTATTTTTATTAACTACATTCTTATATCTGATATTAAATGCCATTCATACATAATTTTTAATTTAATTAAATAAAACAGATTTACTTTTTGAATATTGTTAAAAGAGTCTAGTTTACAAATTGAAATTATAAATTCCTTTATAATGCATATACAACTAATAATATCCAAAATATTATTTATTTATAAAAGGCAATATTATATTTTATTTAAATTTGATCAAAACTTATGATAATAATAGGGTCAAAATTCTGGGATGTCACATTCCTCCCCCCTTAAAAAGAATTTCGTCCCCGAAATTTAAACAACAGTTAATTCAAAAACTTAATATTAACAATCCAAACATACATATCATCCATACAAAAACAAACAACCAATCAGTCAATTTTAACATCATTACTAATTATCCGGACATAAATTAGGATAAGCTTTTCTAAAACTATCAAGAGTTTCCCAGGTACAATCTCTGGGATCCTCACTCCATTGCACCTTCACGAGTTTCACCACTTTGTTCCTGAGCTGCTTCTCGTCTTGTTCTATAATCTGAACAGGATCTCTAACCACAGTCAGGTTGGGTTCTACTTCTAAATCTTCCTGAACAACTGGTTCTATCGCTAATGATGGGTCATGAATATATTTCCTCAAATGAGACACATGAAATACATTGTGAATCCCAGACATTCATTCTGGCAATTCAATCCTGTAGGCTACAGTTCCAATTCTTTCCAGCACTCGGAATGGACCAATATATCTTGGAGCAAGTTTTCCCGTCTTTCCGAATCTTATAGCACCTTTGATTAGGGAAAATTTGATAAAAACTAAATCTTCGATCTCAAATTCCAATGATCTTCGTCTCTTATCTGCATATTTCTTATGACGATCTTGAGCAGCTTTCATCCTTTTCTTGATAAGCTCAACCTTCGCAGAAGCTTCACGAATAAGATCGGGTCCGAGTACAAGTCGATCATTCGATTCAATCCAACAAGATGGTGATCTACACGGTCTTCCATATAGAGCTTTATAAGGAGACATCTTAATACTCTCTTGGTAACTGTTATTATAGGAAAATTCCACTAGATGAAGATGGTCTTCCCATGATCCACCAAAATCCAATACACAAGCTCGCAGCATATCTTCCAGAATACGATTAAGCCTTTCCGTTTGTCCGTCCGTCTGAGGATGACAGGCTGTACTTAATCTCAAACTTGTTCCCATTGCTGATTGTAGAGCTTCCCAGAATTTACTAGTGAAAATAGGATCATGGTCACTTACTATGCTAACAGGAACACCATGTAATCTGACTATCTCCTTCAAGAAAATTTCTACTAAGGAAATTGCAGTACGGGTTGCTTTAACTGGAATAAAATGGGCACTCTTCGTTAAACGATCCACAATAACCCATATTCCTTCATTTCCTTTCCTGGTTCTTGGCAAACCGTCGATGAAGTCCATCGAGATCATCTCCCACTTCCAATCTGAAATTTCCAAAGGTTGCAATAGTCCGGCAGACTTTTGTTGATCTCCCTTCACTTGCTGACAGATGGCACAATTAATAACAAAAGCAGCTACATCCTTCTTCATATTCGGCCACCAGAAAACTCTCCTCATATCTTTATACATCTTCGAGATTCCCGGGTGGATATTCTATTTGGAACGATGACACTTAGCTAAGACTTCTTGTCTCAGTCCATCAATATTGGGCATACACAAACGACCATTAATCCTTAAAACACCCTGATCGTCTATTTTGAAATCTGAATACCGACCGTCTTTAGTTCCAAGAATTATTTCCTCAAAAGATTTATCCTCCATTTTCTTACTAACGATCCTTTCCTGGAGAGATGGAACTCCTTCCAAAAGAGATAAAACAACATTTCTACTAAGAGCATCAGCCACGACATTTGCTTTCCCCGGAGTATACAAAATATCCAGATCATAGGATGCCAAATATTCGACCCGTCTCTGTTGTCTCAAATTAAGATCTTTTTGATAGAAAATATATTTCAACAGTTTGTGATCCGTGAATAACTCAAACTTTTCTCCCAAAAGATAATGCCTCCATATCTTCAAAGCAAAAACAATAGCTAACAGTTCTAGATCATGCGTAGCATAGTTCTTCTCATGTGACTTCAATTGTCGACTAACATACGCAATTACTCTGCCATTCTGCATCAGAACTGCTCCCAATCCAACTAAACATGCATCCATATATACTTCAAATTTGCTCTTCCCATCCGGAATAGCAAGTACTGGTGCATTAGTTAGCCTTGTCTTCAATTTCTGAAAAGCTTCTTCACACTGAGGTGTCCACTTGAATTTAGTTCCCTTCCTAGTCAGCTTGATCAGATGCGAAGAAATTTTGGAATAATCCTTTATGAATTTTCTGTAGTAGCCAGCCAAACCTAGAAAACTGCGAACTTCCGTCGGTGTCTCCGGCTGTTTCCATTGCAAAATAGTTTCAACCTTTGCTGGATCTACTGAAATGCCTTCACCAGAAACAATGTGCCCTAAAAATTTTACT
Organism: Allium cepa; assembly: GCA_030765085.1. Lineage (NCBI taxonomy): Eukaryota > Viridiplantae > Streptophyta > Magnoliopsida > Asparagales > Amaryllidaceae > Allium > Allium cepa. The sequence goes on along the minus strand of CM060931.1, from coordinate 877,049,959 downwards.
TCTTATTTCCAAAAATGGCACTTTGAAAACTTTGCCTTCAACACATGCTTCCTCAGAGTCTCCAATACAATCCTCAAATGTTGCCTGTGCTCTTCATCCGATTTGGAGTAGACCAAGATATCATCAATGAATACTAAAACAAACTTATTCAGCACATCTCTAAAGACACGGTTCATGAGGTCAACAAAATATGCTGGTGCGTTGGTTAATCCGAACGGCATAACCAACCACTCATAAAAACAATTCGGTCCCTTAAATGTTGTCAAGGGAATACTATCTTCAGCTACTCTCAATTGATGGAAACCTGAAGCTAGATCTAGTTGAGAAAAGATAGAAGCTCCATGCAACTAGTCAAAAAGATCATCGATGCGAGGAAAAGGATATTTATTTCAAATGGTCACTTTGTTCAATTCTCTATAATCAACACAGAACCTTAGCAAACCATCTGATTTGGTGACAAACACCGCAGCAGAGCCCCAACAAGAAAAACTGGGTCTAATCAAACCCTTCTCCAAAAGATCTTGCGTCTGCTTAACCAACTCTTCTCTCTCTCTAGGAGGCATTCTCCTACTGGGTTGAATCACCGGCACTGCTCCTGGAATAAAATCAATACGAAACTCAATCTTTCGATGTGGCGGAAGACACTTAACTTCTTCAAAAACATCAGGAAAGTCTTGAACTACATCGATTTCTTCAACTTCCTCTTGAGAAGTCTCAACTCCCAACAAAAGGCTACTCAAGTGAAATCCAGAACTATCGCATGACACTGTGGCAATCCTACCCAAATCAGTCTCCAGTGAAACTGTCCTCTCATCATAATTCAGGACTGCTTTATACTTATCGAGCCAATCCATTCCCAAAATAAGATCAAATCCCTTAAAATTTAACACATACGGGTCACAAGAGAAACTGTGAGACAAATAAGAAAGCTTCAAGTCCTTACAGATTGTATCCAATTTTTTTGCTCCACCAATAGGATTAGATACAATAATGTGACGATTCACGGTACTAGGCTTAAGAGAAAACTTTTCTACCGATTCCTGAGACATGAAACTCAGAGATGCACCCGAATCAAATTAAAACTTTAATATATTTGCCATCTAAGAGTAGGATACCTTCCAAAACTCCTTTGCCTTGAGATGAAGAAGATGAACCTGCTTCCAAACCAAAAACTTTATCCTACAGTGTCCTCTGCAAAAGTGGACAATTCTTAATCATATGACCGGGCTGACGACAATTAAAACATAACGATCTCTGGACCACTGCTAATCCTGGACCACTCTGTCGTTGCTGTTGCTGAGATCCTCCTTGAGAACACTGATCTGCCAAATGTCCAATTTCCTGACAATTATAACACTTACGGGGTCCGTTATTGTTTCCTCCCGATTTCTTTCCCTTAGCTTGTCTTTTCCAAAGTGGATTAAACTTTCTTTTATTTGGGTTAACGGAATTCCCTCTTGAAACTGTTGTTGTTGCCTCCAATTTCTTGTTCATCAAATCTTCATACCTCAAAGCCATATCAACTAAATCAACAAAAGATCCTTTCAAGAGCACCGTCATCTTATCCTGGAATTCAGACCTCAATCCTTGCACAAACTTTTCATTCTTCTTGAGTGCAGTATCAATGAGTCCTGATCCATAACATGAAAGTTCGTTGAATCCGGTCTCATACTCAGAAATGGTCATGCTTTCCTGCTTCAAATTCAGAAAATCCTGGTACAATTGTGTTTTCCTTGCCGTAGGCATAAACTTTTCTTCAAATAACTCCTTAAATCTTTCCCATGAAATATCTTCTTCAGGAATATTTACAATTGTTGCATCCCACCATGATGCTGCGCTTCCCTGCAATTGCCACGATGCCATATCCCTCTTCTGATCATCCGACAATCTCATCCTCTTAAAAATACGCTCACAAGAACGTAACCAGGCTTGATCTTCAATTATCGATTCTGAACCTTTAAATGGTTGGCCTGCAAGATCGATAAAATCTTTACACAAGGCTGCAAAACTAACTTGAGGCGGTACTGGATTAACAGCCTCTCTAGCAATTTGACTTCGAACATTATCAATCGAAGTACTGGCCCTAACTCTGCCTCTCCTTCCAGAACTCATGTTGGCCTCCTAGACAGGTAACCCAACAACTTTAGATAGGTATATAATTATTTATATGAAAATACAAATACGCACTCTCAAGATAAATATTACTCCAGATCCTAGGTATTCGCTCAACCTAATGCTCTGATACCAGCTGTGACGACTCGGCCTCCTACGTCCAGGAAGACGTGTCATCAATAAGAAAGAAAGGGATAGATATAGAAAAGAAAAGAAAGAATAACAACATCAGAATCTCACAGGGGAATGGAATAACATATAATATTTCAACATAACTATTACATAGTTATATACACACCAGAGTTATACAATATCATACAACATGACTATCATATGCATATCTGTCTGAACATACATCTCAATTATCATAAACTAACTAACACAGCGGAACTATATAGATAGCTACAAACGTCTGGTCTTCTGCTCCAACTCCTCCAGAAAACTCTATACTCCGAATACCTATCACTTGGCTACTCATAAAAATTTGAGTATCCAAGAGTTTATGAAAGCAAAATATAAACTCCGGGTCAGACATGGGTCTGGTATGAGTAAACGGGTTAAAGTTGTTTAACTTCGAAAATCATTTAAAATAAAGGTATCACGTAAGACTTCCCACACATAAATACGGGTAAGTTTTTATCTTACGCTAGCCAAAACATTTTATAGGAATTTCAATGATATTATAATAGTGTCTAGGGTTTTCAAGTAAAATACAGAAATAGCTGATATGCTTACATCTCACATTTCAACATAGTTGGGCATAATCAAAACGTAAGGCACTTATTGGAAATTGGATCCCATACAATGGCAGGGCTACTGGGGTACCGCCCGTCACAGTATGTGGCTAGATTACAGTACCGAGGAGCCACCCTAACTCCCCTGCAACACAAGGCCGGAACCATTCCTTACTGAACAGTGCCGAACAAGATAACCCGCAGTTGGCTATAGACCAACCGCCCACACAGCCGAATAAAAGGGACATCTAGACAGGGGTATACCTCGTCCTGCTTGGGCATGACCCACCTAACCTTGCTGCACATCCCCTGTTTTAGCCATTCCCGGTTGATGAGGCTTGAGGCTACGTTTACCTTTTTAGAACATGTTTTCTTAGAATGCTCATTGTCTGCCTAACGATGTGCTGAAAGCATTCAATCCATACAAGTTCGTTCCGGGTTCGAACGAAACCGAAGGCATTATCTCGTTACACTCGTTTTGGAATCACCCTCAGAGTTAACGACGATAACCCTTGCATTCTGAAAACACCATCTCGATCTTCACTTGAGATTACACGACCTAACGTTTAATTTGGATCGATGTGGTTTTTCGAATATCAAATCGATATCCGATCCCGGTCTCATCGAAATCCAAACGCCATTTTAAAGTTCAAGTTGTCTAATTAACTTAACAATTTAAATTTAACAATTGAATTCATATAGCAATTTAACATAGATAAATAACATCAGATAAATCATCTAGCAATTTAACACAGATAGATCATACACAATTATCACAGGTATATCTAGAATATCACAGAACATCACAGGATATAAATAAACATCAGAGGCAATCAAAATAGAATCATCGATTCATATCAACATGTCATTTGACTTATTTTAAACTTAATAGCATACTCAAGAGTAAATTATATTTTATTCTTTGTTCAATTAATTATTAATTAATTAACTTATTTCAGTTCATTAATTACTTATTAATTATTCACTTAATTAACTAATTATTAATCAATAATCTTAATTATTGATTAATGAAACTCAATTACATAATTAATTATTACTAATTGTTTAATTCATCATTACTTAGCAATTAACTAAATCGTCTAATCCTTAATTGGTTACTTAATCAGTTAACTACGATTTGTTAATTAATCAACTTCAAATAATTAAATAGATTCTTAATTATAAATGATGTTATACAAGATTATCATTAAAATCTTTAATTGCAAATTTGATTAAATTTGGAACTATGTATTAAATTATAATTATAAAATTTGTTGTTCTACTTAATTAACTTTGTATTTAAATTAATTACTCCTTTTTGTTTTTTGCAAAGCTTAAAGTTTAACTTGGCTTAAACAATTTGGTCAATACTAATAATATAATTTATACTTAGCTTATTTTACTTTAACTTAATATGGTTAGCAAGCTACTGGAATTAAACCCGAAGTCGACACTGTGTTCACTCGTATAGACTCGAGATAACCCCTAACTTCTCTCGCGTTCCCTCTCTGTCTCTCTTCTTCTTTCCCCCTGTTCTTTCTTCAGCTGTTTCTTTTTTTTTTGTTAGTTTAAGTTTTTTAAACAACAGTAAGCAAGCACGCACAAACTCACGACCACAAGCAAAAGACCTGAAGCATCCACGCGACTAACTCGAGATTCACTCGAGTTGACCACGTCCAGAATATTCCCCCACCGCCGTGCACATGCACGACGGTCCACCACCGCGCTACTGCACCTCGACACCACCAACAAGTCACATCGCTTCCCCTTACCTGAAATATAGACCCAGATATACCCTATCACCACGAAATCAAAATATGCCCCTAAATGTCGAACTGTTACAAACACGAAAACCAAAATCCCTTCGTCCTCACGTTCGCGACCGCCAGAGACGACGTGGCTTCGGTCAAACCATGCCGACCTCACCTCCTAACTCCTCCCAAAACCTCACGTCACTCGGTTGCACCAAAGTGTCACAAGCATCAATTAACCAAAGCCAAAATATACAAAACCCATAACCCTACTTTTGGTTCCCCTCAACAAATCTTGCATTCGAAAATTATTATAACAATTTTCTGGTGATCTTACAACATTACTCTAGCTTCAAGTCGGATTTCAACAAAAATTATTGAATGAATCATCTGAAATTCATGAGATAGCTCCTACAGTTCATTCATGAACTGCTTTATAAATAGTTAACTAAAAAATTTGATTCTTGTCTTAAAAATCATATCACTGTATGTTAAATCAATATATAAACTCAAATTTTCATTTGAATTTTTTACTATAGTTATACTTTATACTGTAAATTCAACTTACAGTATTCATGTTGTTATTAAAAAAGATATCCAGAGTTTGCAAACACAACAGAACATTGTTATATCAACATCGTAATTCATTCATAAGTCAATTATTAAAATTAAATTTCAAAAAGTTGGTTTACTCACCACTCAACAGTAGAAACAAAGGCTAGTTGCTTGATGAAGAAACCTGTAGCTTGAATTTAATTATGCTTGATAATATGGAGTTTTGAAATTCCTGTAACCTTTCTTTGCTTCCTGACTTTATTTGGACTTGAAATTTTGTTTATTTATTTTCTTCTCTTTTGCTTTATCAGGTTTGTGAAGTTTCTTTTGCTTTTGCAGATACAAATGAGCTAAGGGATAAAATGATGTATACAAATATTTATAGCTTTGAACAATATGTCTTCTTGCACAAGCATTCACTTGATATCATATCCTGCTTATTTTATCATGTACTAAAGCCTAAGACAATTCAACCATTTCGGCTGAAAGATAATAATTTTGTTTTTCAGACATAAAAGTAGGCTAATTAAATGTTTGTGTTAACATATATGTTAACATACTATTAATGCTTGCTGACACAAACATATGGTACAAAGATATTTGCAGTATTGTTTGTACTAAGATGTATTCATATAAATTTACACTATTTAGTATTTGCAGACACTATAATATATATAAAGATATTTGCAGATTTTCCATTTGTACTAATGTGTTCATATAAGTTTACACTTTTAATGCTTTGCTGACCAATTTTGTTTTGATAGTTGCAGATTTTGGTTTGAACATACTTATGCTAACATATAAACAAAATGTTTGCTGCATTTTTTCATTTGTGTTTGTACTAAATATTTTCATTTATGCTAACATCCTATTAATGTTTACAGACAAGTTAAATTTGTTTAAGGATATTTGTCTCATTGTTTACAGATTATGTATATTTGTCTTTCAATAGTTAACACTTTTATTTATATCTTATTCAAGTTATAATTTTGTACTTATGCTTGTAATCCTACTGTTATATTATATTTATGTTAAATATATAGAAGCTCATGTTTATAACTATATTTATAAGTATTTATATTTATATAGATGCTCATGTTAAATATTTATAAGCTTATTTTATTTTAGTTATAAAAGTTATTGTTTAGAAACAGTACTTAAATCTTATTTTTATTTAAAGTTAAATTTTCCAATATTGGATTTGTAATGTATTTGCACCTATGTACTTTATATTTATATTTAATATAAATAAAATTATATCATTGTACTTATTTTTATTAACTACATTCTTATATCTGATATTAAATGCCATTCATACATAATTTTTAATTTAATTAAATAAAACAGATTTAATTTTTGAATATTGTTAAAAGAGTCTAGTTTACATTTTGAAATTATAAATTCCTTTATAATACATATACAACTAATATTATCCAAAATATTATTTATTTATAAATGACAATATTATATTTTATTTAAATTTGATCAAAACTTATGATAATAATAGGGTCAAAATTCTAGGATGTCACATGTTGTCCGACTATTTCTGGATGTTCTGGTGAATTCACTTCTCTCCCTCTCAGGCAGGAAATTGAATTTCTGCATCGATCTTATTCTGAGAATCTTGGTTGACCCGGTTAAGGTCACTATGATTAATGAAAGTCTGTCCATCCTTCCCCTTTTGTAATTTAATTATCTTACCTTCCTTTCGAGTGTATCTCATTTGTTAAAATTCTCTTTGATTAGGATCCCTCTATATTTGAATGCCTATCCATTCTTGAATCATTATGTGAGGGAGTGTATTTGTAATTAATATTAAAAAATTTATTGTGTTGTTTGTACTGTTGAGTTGTTTTAGGGTTTCGATCAATTTGTCTGGCCTACACTATCGATAGAAATTGTAAAACACTAAACATAGGAAAGTGACAAAATACTATTTTCGAAATTGGTAATAGTTATAATTTTATATATGGTTATAGTTTGTATATAAAAGTATAATTATTGGAAATTAGATGGTAAAATGAATTGGTTGGTTTATAATACTTGGTTATCATATATTTCTTGGTTAACACTTCCAAATCATTAACTATTATTCTTTGAAATTGCAAAACAATGGTTATAAAATTTGATTTGAAATCGGAATAAATTTAAATTAAACTTTGAGAATTTAATTCATGGTGATTTTCTAAATTCGGGCTTTAAAATTTTGGAAAATGCATTAATTGAAATATTTCAAGTATAAGTTGTTTTCAAAGAATTTTAACAGAACTCTCCTCTTTGGTTGCTGAAAATTAACTTCAGTGATGACTGCAGCTTCATCGACATTCATTTTTGAGTCTCGAAGTAGGGAGTCCTCTTTATAGTTTTGCTACACGTTTGTTCTGGAAAAAATAAATTTGATTTAAAATTTCTTGCGTATAAATTGATTTATAAAATATGTATGTATATAATTATTTCAAAATAGTTTGAAGTGAAACCGAAAATTGAATCTTAAGTTTTATATTAAGAATGGTTTCGATTACTGATGTAAAGCGAAATTTTTGAATAAGTGGAATATCTGAAATGATAAATGAAATTAAACCAACTTGAAATAGTTTAATTTGAATAAACTTATTTGTATAATACTAAATTGCATTTTAATATATATAACTTACCTAAAAATTTAAAAAGTTAAAAAGGTAGGGTGAATATATAATTAAAGGCTATACAAGAGGAAAACTTAAGTAATAAATTGTTTAAACTAAAATCTGGTTTAATATAAATGTTGTAAATAAAAGGAAAATTTGTATAGTATTTAATTACACTCGGAACCTTAATATAACTTACCTAGAGATAGATAAATGTTAATGAGAATAGGTAATTGAATAATATACAATATAAATGTGAGCAATAAGATGTCCAAAAATGATATTTTGTTAAGGGAATTCATAAATAATAAATTGAATAATGAATTGAACAAATAAAAAGAGAATTAACAGGTTGAATAATAATGGTTATAATAAATATTTATACACTTAATATATGTCGTAAAATATGTCTAGTGGAATGGGATAAAAAAAGGGAATGCTAGTTAAGCAAATAAATATGAACTGAAGAATAGTTATAATCGAATTTTAAGTGGAATCAACTTAAATAAAGGTAAATAGAGTAAACAAATAAGTTAAATATAATAAATTTTATTTTGGAAGAAAGTTTTGTAACAAATGTTAATGAATTGAAATATTATCAATTAAATGAAAATTTATTGATTAAATAAAATGGATGGAAACCAAATTTGTTAAATATTAATCAAATTTGAAACTAATGAAATTTATGGTTTGAATTAATTATTATATCTAACACTGTACGGTTTGAATCTATCTTTCCTTGGGTTTGTTATATTCTCCTAGCTCGTTCCTTTACAGGGACGAAAAGTTTTGAGTGGGGGAGAGTGTAACGACCCGTAAATTTTGGCGGTTTTTATAACATAATTAATTGAAATTTTACTTGTAATTAAATAATTGAATTTGGAAATAAAGATTTGATATTTGGAATATGTCAATTTTAACATAGGAACTGGAAAAAAATTATTGGAAATTATGAAAGTAAATTCTGTTGTGTAACTTTCAATTTAAAATCGGTTAATTTGTTGAAAATAAAATATTATTGAAATATGAATATATTTATATAATATAATTTTGAATCATCTTCTAAGTGAGACGTCATATTTTGTTTCATCAAATTTGAACTTTTTCATCCCCGTTTATCTTATTTTCGGCGTCATACGGTATTTTCAGCAGTGAAAAATCGAGTTTTTTTAACTTGCTCATATTGCTCATATTTGTGTACCATTTTGATCGTATCATCATGTCGATTTCCGCTTTAAATTAATTTGGCTGTTTCGGTGTCAAGTACACAGTGAAACGCGTGTAACGATAAACCTTAACGGTCCGACTTTTGTTTCTTTGTGACCATTCATTTTTCACCGTTTAAAATAAATGAACACTCACTTTTATCATATGCAGAAATCAACGTGACTCTTGCCATCCCCTGTATTTGATATATTAAATTTTGGTTCGTTCAAGAATTTTCCAATCTCTTCCCCTTCATTTTCGATCTGAGGAAAAATTTATGGCCTACCATATATTTCGTCAGAGCTCTTATTCTTGTAGCCTTTCCTTTTCCCATTTCTATTCGACTTCTCTCTTCCCCTCCATTTTATTCGATCTTCTTATAAAAAAGAGGAAACAACATACATCATTTTCCTTTTTCCATGCGAGCCTGTCATCACCTCAACTTCGAAACCGATGCTCCTCTCAATGGCATGCATGGGCGTTTTTCATCCTTCCCATGCACGTGTCTTCTGCCGACCACCTTCGCCTCACAACCCAGATCACCTTCATCTCCTTCACGGAATCTCCACACCGAGCGCCATCTTCCACCACCCATGCCGAGGCATGCAACAGCCAACCCTTACCTAGCCACTGACCACCACACAAGCAAGCCTAGCCCGCAAATCACCATGCCACGAACCACCCTCCGCCATGGCCGAAGCCACCTCAAACCTAATAGCCTATCTCCGCCTTGTCCCACCGAACCCGCCACCTACCTCCGAGCAAACCCACCTCCACAGCCCGCAACCCGTTCTCGGCCACATGAACACCCATTTCCAATGACCAAATGCCTTGCAACCACTAGCGGCCGACTTCCCTCATTTGCGATCTTGGTACATTTATATGTACTCTGTTTGTTATTATTTGAAACATATATATTTATATAAAATATGTTTTGTGCTTGGTTTTGAAAACATATACATAAGTTTAGTCTATTTGTAACGACCCACAAATCCGTACCCTTTGATTCAAAACTATTCTACATCAATCAACTCAAGTTGAATAGAAATCTGAACAATTTGGGTTAAAGAAGAAGAGGTAGAAGAAGTGAAAGCAGAAAACAACAATAGAATCTAACTAACGCAGCGGAATAAAATATAATATATAATGACAGATCTTTATGCAAAAGAAAACTAGTTCTGTTTTATACATACAACATCAGAGTATGTCATCAGAGTTCAACAACATCAATAACATACAACTGGATACACAGTGGAATAATAACCAAATACGGAAGTACGTATCGCCATCCAGCTCGTCTCCTGAGCTCCACAGCATCCTTTCCTATATTCTATAACACTTGGTCTGACACGAGTATTATAGTTAAATAACACCCGAGTCAGTCTGGAATACCAACGTGAGAAAACCACACTCAAATTGCTTATTAAAGTTTCTAAAATCCTTTTAAATCAAAAGCATCTCATAAGACCATGCCACAATTAAACATGTCGGGTTTTTACCTTACGATAGCTAAAACATTTCTTATTAAAATCCTCTGATATTATAATAGTGTTTATATACAAATACTTATTAAAATAGCCGAAATTGTTACATTGATTAAATTCCACCTACTAGCCACAGAGTGGGTAATACAAACAAAACTCGTAAAAGGCGCGTATGGAGAATGGATTTCCAACTAATGACTAGGCATTGGGGTACCACCTGTCGCAGTACGTGGTCCAGATCACACTACCGAGGAATCTTCCGACCCCCTGTAACACAAGACCGGGACTATCCCTTACTGGATAATCCCGAGTAAGTTCACCCCATGGTTGGGATCAACAACCGCACCACTAAGCCGAAATAAAAGGGACATCTAGATAGGGATGACCTTACCCTGAAGTGGGTGCTACCCTCCTAGCCTTGCTGCATAATCCCTGATTTTCAGTCATTCCCATTTGATGATGCTTGAGGCTAAGCGTTACCATTTAGATCGTTTCACTTAGAATGCTCATTGTCCACCTAACGATGTTCTGAAAGCATTCATCCATACAAGTCCGTCCCGGGTTCGAACGGAACCGCGGCATTACTCCTACTACATCCATTTTGGAAATATCCTCAGGATTAGTAGCGACTAGCCCTTGCACTTCACTGCTCCATCTTCGACTCCGAACTCGTCTTCCTCACGAAAACGTACAAACCGAATCGAAGTGGTTTTCGAGAAATAAATCCGGATCCCGGTCTCTTCGAAACGATCAGCGCATTTGACCAATATTAATTGTCGGTGATTTAACTATCAAGTAGTATTCACAAGCATCCACCAAAATAAATAATTTCTCAAAATTATTTATTATTCCCAAAATATCTTCGCAAGATATATTTCCACTTTCAACCCTTTTGAAAACAATTTCAAATTACCTTCCTTTCACAGAATAAATTTTCTCAAATATTTTTTATTTGCACTGAAATCACCAAGCACAAAACTTAAGATTTTTAAAATAATTTAAAAACTCTTTATTGTAAAAATATGCTTTAATGTTTAAATTTAGAGAAACTACTTTAATACTTTATTTATATATATACTTTAGGAATATTTAAAATAAGGTTGCTTTATAAAATATCAAACCTGATTTTTCCCCTTTAAAACAAAATACTAAGTCACCTTTAAATAATTACTATGATAATAGATTTGAAAAATACTTACTTTAGAATTTAAACATTTAGCAATGATAAATTTTCTAAAATATGTGTTTTAAAACAAGTTAAAACTTTTATCTTATATTTTAAAATTTTACTTTAAAAACGTACTTGGCTATCAAGGGAAATATACTTCTCTACACATTCTTTAAAAATGAATCACTATTTATTTTAAAGAAAATGTTTCCATTCCTTTAATAAATTCCCATTGTGAATTTTTTTTGCTTTCAAATATCCAAAGATATATTACTTTGCTTTTATAAGCCCAGTTTATAAATCCCATGGCCACATTCTCCTTTAAAAATACCGGTTTTACACACTTAAATCAATTCCCAAATTAATTTTCAATTTACTCCATTTATTCCAAAATCAATTAACTTCATATTTTATTCCTTAATTATGATTTAAAATACTTTTAACTGAAAATACCAATTTAGATTTCCCAAATTTACTTCTTCATCCTTTAAATAAATTTAAACTTAAAATTTTAAAATAATTCTTTATTCCTTTAAAATAAAATCACTTAATTTTACAATTCATTAATTTATGTTTATTCAAAATCATTTTTTTATACTCAAAGTTATTTATTTGTATTTTAATATCACTTTCATTCCTTTTCAATTCATTCTTAATTTATTTCAATTCGCTATAATTATTTTACTTAAAACTTCACTCTTTTATCGTCTTTCCAAAAACCCAATTTATATGTTTTGATAATTCAATGTACCGAAATATATTCAAGCAAACAATAGCATTCGATATTCCAATATAATTCATCATAGAATATCGAATAATCATAACAGAGAATATTAAATAAATTAAATAAATGTTGAGGAATCCAGTTGGATCCCTCCAACTTGTTTCCTTACATCCACAGACGTTAGCAGAACATAAAATACTAATTCCACTTCGAGGTGGAATATCACGGTATATGGGATTAAATATAATATCATTCGCTATTATGCGGCGCATAGGGTCTCATATGAAACCAGATTTTTCCCCTTTAAAACAAAATACTAAGTCACCTTTAAATAATTACTATGATAATAGATTTGAAAAATAATTACTTTAGAATTTAAACACTTAGCGACAATAAATTTTCTAAAATATGCCTTTTAAAACAAGTTAAAACTTTTATATTATATTTTAAAATTTTACTTTGAAAACGTACTTGGCTATCCAGGAAAATATACTTCTCTACACATTCTTTAAAAATTAATAACTATTTATTTTAAAGCAAATGTTTCCATTCCTTTAATAAATTCCCATCGTGAATTTTTTTTTCAAATATCCACAGATATATTACTTTGCTTTTATAAACCCAGTTTATAAATCCCATGGCCACATTCTCCTTTAAAAATCTCGGTTTTACACACTTAAATCAATTCCCAAATTGATCTCCAATTTATTCCATTTATACCCAAATCCATTAACTTCAAATTTTATTCCCTAATTATGATTTAAAATACTTTTAATTGAAAATACCAATTTAGATTTCCCAAATTTACTTCTTTATCCTTTAAATAAATTTAAACTAAAAATCTAAAATAATCCTTTATTCCTTTAAAATAATATCACTTAATTTTACAATTCATTAATTTCTATTTATTCAAAATCTTTTTTTTTTTCATACTCGAAGTTATTTATTTGTATTTTAATATCACTTTCATTCCTTTTCAATTCATTCTTAATTTATTCCAATTCGCTATAATTATTTTACTTAAAACTTCACTCTTTTATCGTCTTTCCAAAAATCCAATTTATAAATTTCGATAATTCAATGTACCGAAATATATTCAAGCAAACTATAGCATTCAATATTCCAATATAATTCATCATAGAATATCAAATAATCAAAACAGAGAATATTAAATAATTTTAAAAAAATTCGAGGAATCCAGTTGGATCCCTCCAACCTGTTTCCCTGCATCCACAGACGTTAGCACAACATAAAATACCAATTCCACTTCGAGGTGGAACATCGCGGTATATGGGATTAAATATAATATCATCCGCTATTATGCGGTGCATAGGGTCTCATCCACTATATAAATGCGGGAAATCAATCATTCCAAGATGTGATACATACTATAATATAACATATCAATTCAATTCAACCATTCAACCAGTTATTTAAATTTAACCATTTAAATTAAAATTAAACAAGATAAGTGAGATTAACTCATCTTTTATTGTTGTTTACAACCCATTTCCATCTCGACCGTATTTTTCCCGATTGTGGACCTTGTATAAACAATTACACAGATTTATTAATATTTGAATTAATCCATCAATTTATTCCCAATACTTTGGTTTTAACTATTAATTTGCTTATAAATAAATTTTCTTTTTAAATAAAATATTTAAACTAATTGAAAAATCACTTACCATTAAATAAATTTATTTAGTCTAAAATTTTTAATTTTAAACTAATAGTTTAATTTTAAACTAATTTGCCTATAATGAATAGTTTTTAGTAACTAAAATAATTGGATAAGTTAAACAAATTTATTTACAATACATTATTCTGAGATTAAATAGTATATATTTATTAGTATATTTATTTTAATTTCTTCGAAACTATATATATTAGAAAAATAACCCATAAAAATCAAATCTTTAAATAAATTCCTACATTTTTTTTTAAACCTTACATAAATTTCCCATCTGTATGTGTCAAACGGTAAATTCCCATTTATGAACAACATAAACCTTTATTCATTCAATTAAATTAAAAATAGTATACCTCCCTGCTATCGAGTGTCTGCCATCAAATCGACTTTGATCCCTCTATGATTAGTAGCTCAACTACCTATGGCATTCACCATCCCTTTACCTGTCGATATCCCCAAATGCACGAGCACCCACTTGTCGAACTTCCATCGATTACACTGTCCCAAACCCATCATGCAAGCCCACCACTGCCTCGACCGAGCACCAAGCCTTACCGTCGTATGCGAAACCACCTTGCTCGACTTCGAGCCTTCACCCATCTATTCACTCGCCACTGTGCGCGCTCGATCGCACAACATTGATGAGTTTGCGATTCACCTAATCCTCAATCCGCAACGAAACCATCCACCGTCTCGCGCACTGCTCTCCCTTGCCTGCCTATTTTCGAATTCGAATAGACGAAGCTAGAAGGAAAAAATGTCTCACTTTTGATTCGATTCGACTATGCTAAATCTAACTTGAGGGGACGAGATTTGGATTTAATTGAGGGAGGAAAGAAATCCACATTTGAGTTGATTTAATTTTCCTTGGATTCGATTTTGAAATGTTGATTTCGCTTAAAATCAAAATGGGAAAGAACGCATGAATTTAAAAGAACGAAGGCAGCTTTTGATTTCATTTTAGCTTCTAAAGGAAGACAAGAGTACGTGATTAAGCAGAGGAGTAGGTCGGCTACTCAGGAATAGGATGGATGAGATGTAAGAAGGGTGGCTAATGGAAAGGAATCTCAGCTAAATATATAAATATATTTTAATTTAAATTCAAATTGTCTCGATTTACGTCGCCTAAAATCGCAAATTCTTATCGAGGCATGCCGCTAGGCATTTATAACGTTATACCCCTATTCCGAACGCAATGGAAATAGTTTCAAGTGCTAATTCGATTGTGACGCCCCACCTCTATACCCACGCTAGCCAAGAACACTCCGGAGTAGTGCTGTCAACTAGCACGGAGAATAAGGCTGTTGAGGAGCGACCATCCATGTAATTGCTTATCACACGGTGGCTATAAATAATCTTCGGAAACAAACATAGAAATAATCATATCACAAATCAGTCACAGATATCCATATCACAAAGGCGGAAGAAGATATGATTATATAACTAACACATGAAAGTGTACATCAGAGTAGTGGTCAATAAGATCCACGATAATACAAAAGAATAGCAACACGTGCTATACAAAAGAATACAACTATGAATCTATATCTCAAGTGTATACAACAAAAACTGCTAATCTAAACAGTTAGCCAAAAGTCAGAGTGATGAATCCCTGGGAAGAAGTCAAGCAGAAGCACCTGTGACATCTCGGTCTGACCCGAGTATTATTTAAGAAAATAATAAACGGATCAGTCTAGCTATAAATATCAGATGACATGATATAACATAAAAGATATGGCATAAACATAAACATCCATAACGACATACCACTATAAGTATGTAAACAATGATCAACAGAAGATCAATCAATAAGAGATAATCAATATCACAAGAATCTTCTCAAAGATTCGAAGAGGGCATCATACCCTAAACTTGTACTCATAACAAGTCAATGACATAAATTCCAGAAATCAACACGAGAAATCCAGAAATCATAAAAAGGGAAAGAGGCCTATCACATGACGGTCCGAAGACCATGGGGAGCTACCCCGCATGTGTGAATGGAATCACACAGATTGAGGTCAAGACTAACCAAAAAGCAGAAAGGTATGTGTGAATGGAATCACACAAGTGGTGTCTAGTCTAACCTTGCAATGAAAGAGACATCGCGCAATTGCTAGTCTAATTCATAAAGCGATCATCAAGATCAACGAGAAGTGTCAATTACACTAAGCTAGTAAATATAGAAGTTTAGCTTCATGTCCCATAACCACTTGCTTAACTTAAATATTTACGAACAAACTGTAAATCTTCACTAATAAAATTGTCACAAGAGGTTCAATCGAACAAGTTCAAGAATTAACCGACGAAGTGAACGCAAGCGTTTCATACCACTTGTTTTACTAAGTCGTTTAATTAGATTTCTCATCCGAGTGAGGTAAAGGCTTGTATATACTAATAGATTGGAAAATGGTTTAAGAAAAGAGCTTTGTTATTAAAAATAGAGTTGAAATTGTTGGTTAAAAGAGTTTTGATATTTACTACTAGTATTGAAACCTTTATATTATAAAGTGACAAAACACATAAGCAAGTGCGGAAACAATCAGTCACAAAGATCGCATACGGAGATGCGAATAAAATCCAAGGAAATCAGCTCAATGTTTTTCAGATAAGATCCCCTACGGAGGGGGGGTCCCGGGGGGTGGCAACCCCCCAAGGTGGGGGTGCGGGGGCAACGCCACCGCCTACGGGGTTCGACCTGCCCGGTCAGGTCGCGGGGGTCCAGGGGGCAGCGCCCCCGGCGGGGTGCGGGGCAGCACCCCGACCAAAACGGTACGACCTAGTGAAGACAAAATGAGGTCTAACGACCTAAGGGGAATAGGGTCGAGCGACCTATAAAACTCGCGACCTAAAAGTTAGCAAGGTCGAACGACCTATAGAGGCATAGGGTGCAGCGACCTAAAACATCGCGACCTAGGGACCTAACGGTTTAAGGGTCTTGCGACCTAAATGGAAACAAGGTCCAAACGACCTAACGACTTAAAGTGAAACCTGGCTGAGCGATATAAGGTCGGAGACGACCTACGACTTAACTCCGTGTGAGCGACCTACGACCTATGGTTGCTACGACCTAACGAGTTCCAATAGTGAAGGCTTAAGGTCTAACGACCTAAGGGGTACGACCTAAGGTCTTACGACCTAAGGTGTTGAGGTTGGACGACCTAACCAAATTGCATAGGCCATACGAGCTAAGGCCTAACGACCTAACTCCGAACGAGCTATACGCGAGTGACCTAGGGCGCTAACTCGCAAACGACCTAACGTTAACTCGCGAACGACCTAACTCCAGACGCGCCTTTTCAACGCGTGCGAGCTGAAGACATGCCGACCTACGACCTAACTCCAAGCGACCTAAGGCCTAACGACCTATAGTGGACGAATGGGCTAAGGCCAGAAACGACCCAAATGAAGGTGACGACTTTTCCACGCGAACGACCTATAGATGCTGGGCGACCTAAGGGGGACAGAGCGACCTAAGCCAGAAATTCACCCCAAAACACTAAAAAGTGGAGTTTTTCGCCAATCCAATCCAAACCAAATGCAAATGTGCATGCAAACATGATAGGGATGCATTTCCAATAGCCCAAGATAGATATAGACTAGAATTGTGAGATAAAAATCTCACCTTTGCACTAAAGTTTATGAAGATGAAGCTTGAAAGCAAGGAGAAGCAATCCAAAGCTTGAATCCAATATCTTCTACTTGAATTTGGAGTTGAATGTTGGATTTGCAATTGAATTTGAGCTTGGAGTTTTAATTTCCCATTCTCTTCACCATTAATGCCAAAGCTTGAGTTAGTTAGGAAATTTATGAAGAGTGAGGAGAAGAGGGTTGGAACTTGGGCTTAATAGGCTAAACTAACCCAAAGTCCAAAGCGGAAAAAGTTAGTGAAATTGCTATAACTCCAAACCTATCGATGTTTATACTTAAAAAATTGTAAACGACATTTCGAACTCAATGGAAGTGGTCTCGAGTCCTAATTTGACCGTTTGCAAAAGGTAGCTTTTCGGACCAAAACCCGATTAACGAGTTAATATTTAAATAAAATATTTAAATACAAACTCGATAAATATGCGGGTTGTTACATCGATCGTATGGAGAAGATAGCTTTTTGGATCAGTTATTATATTGAATTTTCGATATAAATTTCAATGCGTTTACTTATCGTACGCTCACACAACAACTCCAAACGCCACGAAAATTGAAATCCGATAATAATACACTATTACAGATCCAATGTAACTAGTTTCATCGAATTTCGAGATTACGTCTCGAAAGGCTATTTTTAAATATCGATTTAAAGATATAAATTTCAAATCTTGACAAAACACTTCCAAATTCACTTTTAACACTTCTACTATTTTCAGTACTACCAATATAAATCTTACAAGCCTTCAAATTATTTTTAACAGACTTAAAACTCCATAATCAACATTTTACTCGACTTCAAATTATTTAATTTAATAATTTAATTATCAAATAAATAGTGATACTTTAATTCAAGTTAAAAATTAACTTTAAATATTTATAATCAATTAAATATTCCAATTTCAAATTCTCAAAAATTCCGGGTCGTCACATTCCTCCCCCTTAAAAGAATTTCGTCCCTGAAATTACTATTTAGGAAGAATGGTCCAATACCCGTTTACTTTTCCCCAAAATGAACAATTCAACATCCTACCAACTATCTTTCATAAAA
This sequence comes from Allium cepa, assembly GCA_030765085.1. NCBI lineage: Eukaryota > Viridiplantae > Streptophyta > Magnoliopsida > Asparagales > Amaryllidaceae > Allium > Allium cepa. The sequence continues at coordinate 877,031,206 of CM060931.1, read as the reverse complement.
GACCCATTACCATTCTTACTAACCTCTCCAAACTCTCCCATAGTTTTCAAATAATACTATTTGCTCAGTCATTTAATTTTCAATGTAAAACCAAATTTTGAATTATCAAAATTTCTCAAAATTTTCTAACTCCCTAAATTTTCAAATTTTTTTGCCAGCGTCTCCTTTGCGTGGCTAACTCGGTACAACTACAAAATGCCTCTATGGTCTCCCAAATTCCAAATTAAAACAAAAGGCCAAGTGGCTAGATCAAAAACCCAATCAAATTTGATACAGAAATTTAAAGACATACCTTTTTGTCGAGCAATTCAAATTATCTTCTGAAATTAAAACCCATTTTCCTTTCCCTTTATAAAACCTGCATATCCTACTTAGTAATAATATCCAATCACAACAATCAAAATTATTTTATTAACTTCTTTACAGAATTTCAACATCTATTCATTTAAGCCATATGATGTACATATATGTTTATTAAATCTACACTCAAATGCTTATTCAATAAATTTTCCAGACACCCATATTACTTAAGAATTTCACTATTTATTCTTAAGTTCAATATAAGTATTTTATACGTTTCTTATATTTATTTTCACTTCCCCATTTTAGCTTATATCTATTTTTATTCAAATTGGTTTTCCCATTTCCATATGAATTCAATTTATCTTCAACTCTGAATATTGAATTCTATCTTCCATTTATACCGATTCATATCATTATTTTAAATTAGTTCCATTCACTAATTTATTTTAATTTTCAATCTAAAATCGTTTTATCGCTAACAAAAATTTTCTAACTCCCAAAATTTTCGAAATTTTTTGGCAGAGTCTTCTTTTTACGAAGGAGCTTTTGCAATTTGACAAGAGATATAAATATATATGCGTCGACCCACCCGGTCGGAAAAACAAAAACAGTTCATATTTCCTATTTTTATTGCGTAGGCGTACCTTTATTTATCATTTTAAGCAAGCGTCTTATTGCAATTAGCGCGACCAAATCCAGCCAAACGGCTTCCCGGTACCTCTACTTACTCAATTCAAACATATAAGTACTAAATATATGCAATTTATTAAAATTTCACTTACTTTCAATCTAACACACAAATTTCACATATAACGCACATTATATAATTTTCATAAGCACATTCAAGGTTCTGACACCTGTTACAATTGCTTACAACCAATGCTCAAACCATTCCATTCAGTTTATGTGATTTACAACTTACACGCTTATATTTAATTCATTCTAAGCAAAACAAACTCATATTCATTCAAATTGATTTCAGAATCATCCTATTTCATTTTAATAACTCATAGAATTTTATCTAATCCCGTTTACATCAAACGATCCATTTTCTTATGCAATTCGACAATATTAATGTGAATAAATAATTGCTTAAGCTTTATAACCATTTTAAATTGATTCGAACTTAATTTACACTTGATTCCATCCCATTTTAATTTATTCACAATCTTTCAATGCATCTTCTTTCATTCCAAAAATTTGATTCCAAACCATTTTACTAAACACGACAACCAATATATTAAAAACCATCTCACAATTTACTTAGGTTATTTATTTTCTTCAAACTATTCCACCCAAAACTTAAGTTTATTTTATTCAACCAACTTCCATTTAAATCTTTAATTTGATTTTTCCTTTGGTCAAATCTCCAACCATTTTACTAATTTATTCGATTAGTTTACTCCTTTATACATTTTTAAATTTTAATTCACATTAACAATTCATTATTGAATTTAATAATAATAAGGTCATTCAATTTATGCGTGAATTGGATTTTCTTTTTCTTTTTTCATCTATCTTTCAAACCATTTTATTTAAATCTCGTGAGTTAAATCTTACTTTATATCCCAAGCTTGGATTTTGTTTTATTTTATTTTATTTCCAGAATACCAATACTTTTATTCCGGCTTATTTATTCCTTTTTTAAATTTTTATAAGCTACTCACTTATTAATATTCATTCTTCCTCATCTATTTACAATCAATCCCGTTTATATTTTATTTATTTATTTTTTATTTTTTAACTCGGGATTATATATTTAATTTAACCAAGTGTATATTTTTTTTCAAATTTTAACTTTTATAAGCCTTCTCACTTATTTTAATCGAATTCTCCTTAAGTTAAATTTCTATTATAAACAAATTTCAAACTTGTATAAGTTCCCAATTTATTCTTTAAGCATTTCCAGTTTATTTCCATAATTTTAAGATATTGCTTAAACATTCCAAAATATTTTAAACCGACTCCAGAATTTTCAATAATCACATAAGTATTTCAAAATCCCTTTTGAAATTATTTATATCCAAAATCCTTCGTTAGATTCAATTTATCTCTTTGAATTTCAAAACCAACCCATTTTTGCAAACAATTCCAGTTCAAACAATTATTTAGCAATTTCTCTTGGAAACTCGAAAATGAACATCGACGATGCTGCAGTCATCACCGAAGTTATTTTCCAGCAACCGAAAGAGTTCAATGCTTTTATCTCTTTTTAAAACACTTAAAATATTTTTAAATTCCAAATTTCTCTAGATTTCAAATCCGGTACAAAAAAATTTCTCAAATATATATCATTTTTCCCAACTCTTCGAGAATCATTTTCAAATTCGAAGGAATTTGAATTTCTAAATTTCCAAATTCCAAATTCTTTAAATTTATATTCACACATTACTTTGGAATTATATCTTTTTTCAATTATTAATCACACTATAATTCACATTTATAGTTTATATTTACAAATTTCATTTATACATGAATTTGTTCCTTAGTTTTAATTATGTTTTCTATATCTTATTCAATTATGAATCACCGTTACAAATCTCACTTATTTATTCATTTATTCCTTCATCTTTGGTTATTAATTCAATTTCTTATTCAATTTTACACATTAATAATAATAATTTAATGTTGTCATTCCTAACAATCAAGCATCCATATATAACTATAATAATTTATGAAAAATCATTTCTTTTATATACAAAAATAATTTTGGGTAAAATTATTTCATTTACCCTATTTAAAACAATACAGTATCGGTTTATCTTGTTTAAGAGTCTAGAAATCCCTATCGATAACATGGCGTCCCACACATCGAGTAGAATCCATAAACACTCGACCGATAATCAACATAATATAAAAACAATTATATATTCACTAACAAATACGCGCTCATATCTATTAATACACTCAAACTCATTCTAGAGTACTTCGGACTTTATTCTATGAGTAATCGCCACCAGAGCCAAGGTTATCACCAACCTAAGCTCTGATACCAACTGTAATGACCCATAAATCCGTACCCCTTGGGTCAACACTATTCTACATCAATAAACTGAAGTTGAACAGAAATATGAACCATTTGGATTAAAGAAGAAGAGGTAGAAGAAAAGAAAACAGAAAACAACAACAAAATCTAACCAACGCAGCGAAATAAAATATAATATATATTAACAGATCTTTACAAAAAAGAAAACTATATCTGTTTTAGACATACATCATCAAAGTTCAACGACATCAATAACATACAACTGGATACACAGCAGAATAATAACCAAATACGGAAGAATGTATCTCCATCCAGCTCGTCTCCTGAGCTCCACAGCACCCTTTCCGGTAATCTATAACACTCAGTCTGACCCAAGCATTATAGTTAAATAACACCCGAGACAGTTTGGAATACCAGCGCGAGAAAACCACACTCAATTGATTATTAAAGTTTCAAAAATCCTTTGAAATCAAAAGCATCTCGTAAGACCATGCCACAAATAAACATGTCGGGTTTTTACCTTACGATAGCTAAAACATTTCTTATTAAAATCCTCTGATATTATAATAGTGTCTATATACAAATACTTATTAAAATAGCCGAAATTGTTACATTCATTAAATTCCAGCTACTAGCCACAGAGTGGGTAATACAAACAAAACTCGTAAAAGGCGCGTAGGGAGAACGGATTTCCAACTAATGACTAGGCACAAGGGTACCACCTGTCACAATACGTGGTCTAGATCACAGTACCGAGGATCACTCCCGACCCCATGCAATACAAGACCGGGACTATCCCTTACTGGATAATCCCGAGTATGACCACCCCACGGTTGGGATCAGCAACAACACCACTAAGCTGAAATAAAAGGGACAACTAGACAGGGATGACCTTACCCTGAAGTGGGTGCTACCCACCTAGCCTTGCTTCATAACCCCTGATTTTCAGTCATTCCCGGTTGATGAGGCTTGAGGCTAAGCATTAGCATTTAGATCGTTTCACATAGAATGCTCATCGTCGCCCTGACGATGTTCTGAAAGCATTCATCCATACAAGTTCGTCCCGGGTTCGAACGGAGCCAACGGCACTACTCCTACTACATCCATTTTGTAAATATCCTCAGGATTAGTAATGACTAGCCCTTGCACTTCACTGCTCCATCTTCGACTCCGAACTCGTCATCCTCACGAAAACGTACAAACCGGATCGAAGTGGTTTTCCAGAAATAAATCCGATCCTGGTCTCTTCGAAACGATCAGCGCATTTGGCCAATATTGATAATTGATGATTTAACTATCAATTAATATTCACAAACATCCACCCACATAAATATTTTCTCCAAATTATTTATTATTCTCAAAATATCTTCGCAAGATATATTTCCACTTTCAAACCTTTGAAAACAGTTTGAAATTACCTTCCTTTCACAGAATAAATTTTCTCAAATACTTTCTATTTCCACTGAAATCACCAAGTAAAAAACTTAAGATTTTTAAAGTAATTTAAAAACTCTTTATTGTAAAAATATGCTTTAACGTTTAAATTTAGAGAAACAACTTTAATACTTTATTTATATATATAATTCAGGAATATTTAAAATAAGGTTGCTTTATAAAATATCAAACCTGATTTTCCCCCTTTAAAACAAAATACTAAGTCACCTTTAAATAATTACTATGATAAGAGATTTGAAAAATAATTACTTTAGAATTTAAACATTTAGCAATAATAAATTTTCTAAAATATGCTTTTTAAAACAAGTTAAAACTTTTATCTTATATTTTAAAATTTTACTTTGAAAACGTACTTGGCTATCCAGGGAAATATACTTCTCTACACATTCTTTAAAATGAATCACTATTTATTTTAAAGCAAATGTTTCCATTCCTTTAATAAATTACCATCGTGAATTTATTTTTTTCAAATATCCAAAGATATAATACTTTGCTTTTATAAACCCAGTTTATAAATCCCATGGCCACATTCTCCTTTAAAAATCCCTGTTTTACACACTTAAATCAATTCCCAAATTGATTTTCAATTTACTCCATTTATTCCAAAATCAATTAACTTCAGATTTTATTCCTTAATTATGATTTAAAATACTTTTAACTGAAAATACCAATTTCGATTTCCCAAATTTACTTCTTTATCCTTTAAATAAATTTAAACTTAAAATTTTAAAATAATTCTTTATTCCTTTAAAATAATATCAGTTAATTTTACAATTCATTATTTTATGTTTATTCAAAATCTTTTTTTTATACTCAAAGTTATTTATTTGTATTTTAATATCACTTTCATTCCTTTTCAATTCATTCTTAATTTATTCCAATTCGCTATAATTATTTTACTTAAAACTTCACTCTTTTATCGTCTTTCCAAAAACCCAATTTATATATTTTGATAATTCAATGTACCGAAATATATTCAAGCAAACAATAGCATTCAATATTCCAATATAATTCATCATAGAATATCAAATAATCACAACAGAGAATATTAAATAATTTAAATAAATGTTAAGGAATCCAGTTGGATCCCTCCGACTTGTTTCCCTATATCCACAGACGTTAGCACAACATAAAATATCAATTCCACTTAGAGGTGGAATATCACGGTATATGGGATTAAATATAATATCATCCGCTATTATGGGGCGCATAGGGTCTCATGTGCTATATTAATGTGGGAAATCAATCATTCGAAGATGTGATATATACTATAATATAGCATATCAAATTCAACCATTCAACCAATTATTTAAATTTAACCATTTAAATTTAAATTAAACCAGATGAGTGAGATCAACTAATCTTTTATTTCTGTTTGCAACCCATTTCCATCTCGACTTTATTTTTCCCGATTTTTGACCTTGTATAAACAATTACACGGATTTATTAATTTTTGAATTAATCGATCAATTTATTCCTAATACTTTGGTTTTAACTATTAATTTGGTTACAAATAAATTTTCTTTTTAAATAAAATATTTGAACTAATTGAAAAATCACTTACCATTAAATAAATTTATTTAGTCTAATTTTTTTAATTTTAAACTAATAGTTTATTTTTAAACTAATATGCCCATAATGAATAGTTTTTAGTAACTAAAATAATTGGATAAGTTAAACAAATTTATTTACAATACATTATTCTGAGATTAAATTATATATATGTATTAGTAGCTCATAAAAATTAAATCTTTAAATAAATTCCTACGTTTTTTTAAACCTTACATAAATTTCCCATATGAATATACCGAATGGTAAATTCCTATCTACGAACAACATAAACCTTTATTCATTCAATTAAATTAAAACAGTATACCTCCATGTTGTCAAGTATCTTCCATCAAATTGACTTTGAGCCCTCCATGATTAGTAGCTCAACTACTTATGGCATTCACCATCCCTTTGCCTGCCAACATCCCCAAATGCACGAGCACCCACTTGTCGAACTTCCATTGATTACACTGTCCCAAACCCATCACGCAAGCCCACCACTGCCTCGACCGAGCACCAAGCCTTATTGTCGTACGCGAAACCACCTTGCTCGACTTCGAGCCTTCACCCATTTATTCACTCGCCACCGTGTGCGCTCGATCCCGCACCGTTGATGAGTTCACGATTCACCTCTGCCTCAATCCACGACGAAACCATCCATCGCCTCGCGCACTGCTCTCCCTTTCTTTCCTATTTTCGAATTCGAACATACGAAGCTAGAAAGGAAAAAGGTCTCACTTTTGATTCGATTCGACTATGCTTAATCTAACTTGAGGGGACGAGATTTGGATTTAACTGAGGGAGGGAAGAAATTCACGTTTGAGTTGATTTAGTTCTCCTTGGCTTCGATTTTGAAATGTTGATTTCGCTTAAAAACAAAATGGGAAAGAACACACGAATTTAAAAGAACGAAGGCAGCTTTTGATTTCATTTTAGCTTCTAAGGGAAGACAAGAGTACGTGATTAAGCAGAGGAGTAGGTCGGCAACTCAGGAATAGGATGGCTGAGATGAAAGAAGGGTGGCAAATGGAAAGGAATCTCAGCTAAATATAAATATATTTTATTTAAATTCAAACTGTCTCGATTTACGTCGCCTAAAATCACAAACTCCTATCGAGGTGTGTCGTTAGGCGTTTATAATGTTATACCCCTATTCCGAACGCAATGGAAAAGGTTTCAAGTGCTAATTCGATTGCGGGAGAAGATAGCTTTTTGGATCAGTTATTATATTGAGTTTTCGATATAAATTCAATGCGTTTACTTATGTTACGCTCACACAACAACTCCAAACGCTACGAAATTTAAATCCGATAGTAATACACTATTACTGATCCAATGGAACTGGTTTCGTCGAATTCCGAGACTGTGTCTCGGAAGGCTATTTTTAAATATCAATTTAAACGATATAAATTTCAAATCTTGACAAAACACTTCCAAATTCACTTTTAACACTTCTACTATTTTCAATACTACCAATACAAATCTTACAAGCCTTTAAATTATTTTTAACAGGCTTTAAACTCCAGATTCAACATTTTACTCGACTTTAAATTATTTAATTCGATAATTTAATTATCAAATAAGTAGTGATACTTGAATTCAAGTTAAAAATTAACTCTAAATAGTTAAAATCAATTAAATATTCCAATTTCAAATGCTCAAAAATTACGTGTCGTCACACTGTTACTTGTTTTAAAGTATTGTTGAAAAGATTTTTCAAAACCTTCTGTATATAACACATTGCCTTTAGATTTGTATTGTATGTAATTGTATATATATACAAGATGTTATGTTTATGTTAAGGTTTATATTTTGAAAATATACAAATTGTGTTTGGTTAATGTTCTGAAATGTATATATTTATATAAATTATGTTTTGTTAAAAAATTTAGGATTTAAATATTTGTATAATATGTTATATAGTTCTTTATAATATGTTTGATGTTATATAAACTAATTTGTTATAAAGTTTAGTCAGTTGTTCTGTTAGAGAAGAAAAATAAAGATATTGTATAAATATAGTTATGAGTTGTTTATATATATTAGCTGTTTATAATGTATAGGTTATGTTTGACTACGGGTAGTGATAAGACATGTCTATATATATGATTTTATATAAGTTTTTTGTAACCGATTTGTTTATGTATATAAGTTTAGATAAGCTTTATACGATCTGTTTTGAGTCCACACACACACACACACACACACACACACACACACACACATATATATATATCATAACAGGTTAAGTTTATATTAATTTTATTATAAATCTGGATTTTTGATATATAATATGTAATTAAGTTGTTGAGTTATGTATGTACTGTAATAAAATATGTTATATTGATTTTGTTATAAACATTAATCTTATAATATAATAGGTCCGAAAGCTTATGCATTGGTTATGTATTAGTCTATATATATTCATGAGTTTAGTTTTCGTATATTTCTAGAGATGTGTTTTATAAGTGTTTAAAATTAAAATATTGATTTTAATAAAATAATAATATATATTTTCTGTTTCTATCTAACTGATTGATTGTTCTCATCGATCCCTAATTATCAGCTTTATTCATCAAATTTGTGCTCATCTTTCTTTGCTTGGGAATTTGTGCTTGGATTTGTAACTTATTTCATTGTGGAATCTCTCTAGCCTCGAAAGGTGAGCAATCACTCGCGATTAACACTCTTACATTTATTAAATTTGATTTCACTTGAAACGACAATTGAAATATGCTGTTAAATTTGAATTGTTAGTTATTTAATTGTTAAAGATGATATGCCATTATTTATAATTATTCACCTGTGTCATCTGACACCATAATCTGTTATTTATATTATAATTAAACTTGTTACTGATGATATATGCATGTTTTTAATATGTTATATTATTATCATACTTGTTCTCACTCTACAAGTCCCCTGTTTGTTTAGAATTCCCTATGGGTTGAAATGATACATACCCGAAGGATATTTCGGAACAGGGGAAAATCGTTTCGGGTCAAAATGATAAACCCAAGCAGTTTTCATTGATTTTGAAATTTGGGATTGCGGGTTGAAATGATATAAACCCGTAGATATTTAAATTGTGAATTGAAATGATAAACATCCGTATCACTTGGCCATAGAATAGAAAATTATATACGGACACCATTTGTCTATATTTTGAAATGATTTCCAAAGATTTAAAAGGAAATATATAGGTTTTAATAAATATTGATTTTTAAAATTATAATATGTATAAATGTTATTTTATATATGTCTAAATTTAGATTTTTTTTTAAATAATATCACTACTGAAAAAGGCTAATACTCCGACAGCACGTAGCAACGGCTTCCGACGGGCCATCGGCGGCAGTCGGAAGCCGTCGAAAATTCGCGAATTACAGGCCCAGCCAAGCCTTCTTCTTCCTCGTTTTGCAGCACGATTTTTTTATCAAAAACCACCCAAATCCCTCCTACAAACTTTCAATCTCCAATTTCGAGCTTCTGGATCCTCCACGGCTGCCTAAGCAAACTCTATTGTGCTCAATCTCAGGTATAATATCTTATTTGGGCAAAAATCTAATTTTTTTCCTAAATCTTGTTTTGGATAAGACGATAAATTAGACCTAATTAGTGATTGCAATTGTTTCCAATTCCGTAATAATGGTTTATAGCATCCTATAGTATACCTACTTCATATGTTATCGTGAAATTTTAAAGAGTATGTATAATTTGTGATTGTGTCTTTATATAGTTAGTAAAACTGTATTTTTTCATAAAATGCGCACATTTAATTAACTAATGTCTCTTAGAGAGTTTTTTGCCCCGTCAGACGAGTGTTGTACATGGTCGTTATATAAATAATCGTTTTTTCAAAAAATGACCATTTATATCCATTTGGTACAATTTTTATTCGATTTGCCCCTGTACTGGACAAGTTATGAAGCACGACTTCGAGGTCCTGTCCAATATGGATGGATGTATCCATTTGAGTGGTATGCAATATTTTATCATGAAATTTAATTGCATTTGAAAGATGAAGCTAATGTAAATTAATTTTGCATAGATATCTAAATCATCTGAAGAAAAAAGTGGGGCAAAATGCACGAGTTGAAGGTTCGATATGTAAATTTTACATCAAATAAGAAGCTTCGTTCTTTCTCTCTCACTATTTCAGTGACCGTGTGAATATATCAATTGAAAGTGTTCCTCGTAATGACGAAGGCGACGACGATTGATAAAAATCCAAATCTGATTTTTTTGCAATTGATGTAACTATGTTGAATTCTGGATGTATTATGAAATTGATGTAACTATGAAACCAAATTCGTACGTTTACCATTGTTTACATGTTTTATGTCATTTCCATTTGTCATTTATTTAGCAATTTTTATTAAAAATGGAATGTAATCTGCTTATCATCGAAACATGAGACCCATTATGAACCAGGTATAACACACTTCCATTTTCTATTTCCATTTCAGTCATTAATTTAGCAATTATAGCATTAATATCATTTACGTATGAAATACATTTCATTATCATGTTATTATTCTCTTTTGAAATGATGTGTACATATGTCATAGGTTTATCGTAATGTCATTTAGAGGTAGGAGCTCTTCCCGATCTTCAGGAGGCGATGGCAGTGGCCCATCGCAAGCATCACAGCGTCCTGTAGTTTCTTTAGTGCCTAGAGTAGAGGGGTAAGAATTAAATTTTACTCAACATCTTATTTTTTTGATATACGTACGTACTTGTCTGTATCATGTTTAAAAACAGGGGGTTCGACCTACTTCCCTCGAAGGTTGTGCTGGATGTTTCTAGAGCCTCTTACCGGAGTAGGATGAGTGCATGTTGGCCGAAGTGGGATAATATCCCTCCCCACATAGTAGAGTGTATTTGGAAGGATGTCCTAGTAAGTATATTTTTCTATTTTCGATTTTTAATTCGTTTTTTCATTTCTTTTACTATTTATCGTTTACACTTTAATATTCTTTTTTGCTTTTTATCATGAAACACAGGCTGAGATTGACATTCAAACAAACGATATGCAGTTGGAACGAGAATGTTTGATGAATACGATGCGTAAAAATTATAGGAACTCGATATTCGAAATCAAGAAATCAGGTAAGAAACCACGTTGGATGGGGAAGAGCGCATGGCAAGCATGGTTGGGACACTGGGAAATATACTGGGAAACTGACGAGGCGAAGGCAAGTATACTAATTTTTTTTAAATTATTTGACTGGTAGTAAATATCAAAAAATACAAGATCGTTAAATAATGTATCAAAATTTTGAATATAAAGGCAGAGTCGGAAAGAAACTCTCCAACAGAAATAAAAATCTCGTCACTCATCGCGGAGGGTCGGAGTCATTTCAGCAGTATTGATAGGAGTTGATAAATTTACTAAATGCAAATTGTAAATAGTTTGTGCTATATAATTTTAAATGTACAATAATTGTATGTAAAAATCAATTTCAAGATGCTGAGGCGCATGGTCCCGTGGGCTATATGGACGTGTTTACTCGTACATATGTTGTCGAGCATGTAAATCTTGACTGGACAGTTTGTATACATGGCACGACGATAAATCCAGCAAGAGCCATGTAAGCATATTTCATTTTATGCAGTATTAGTAATTGTTCTACTTGCATGTTGTTAAAATATAATGAACTAAGATATGGTGATATTAATTTGTTAATGCAGGAAAAGTTTATGGAGCAGCGCCAGAAACTTCTTGCTGATGCGGGTTGAGATCAACTAACGACAGATGAGGAGGATGCTATTTTTGAGTCAGTTATGGATCCATCGAAGCATGACAGATGATACGGATTTGGCAATCAAGTGGTAAGTAAATAATATATTGGGTAGCATATAAGTTTTCAAATTCAGTACATTGGTTTTGATTCACTTCGTTATGAAAGAATTATGCATTACCAAAATATATTAATTCATTATTTAAATGTCATTTCAAAAAAAATAACGAAAAAGACTTGTTATTTAATTTAGTTTGCCTGATAAATGCAGTACACATGCATAAATTTGTCACATTTACTGTTAAAGAGATCAAAAGCATTGTTATCTCGTAATGTAACGTACTATTATTTTTGTTAATAAATGGTTCAATCACAATTTAAAAACGGCCAAAAGAACATATTTTCAAATGTATACATTATACATAAGTAATGGTTAGAACTTCATTAACGAGTAAATTATTGTAGCTTTGGTTTTATTGCATTAAATAACAAGAAGAAATTCAATGCAGCAAAAAGGTAATGGACAGAGTTTTCAAATAGAGTGACTTTGTCATAAAAGCCTTAGGTGCTTCTAAAGACATATTTATATTTATTTATTAGCGACTAATGTAACATGTGGATTCATTTTTGAAAATACTCAAGTAACATATGATTTTTGAATGGAAATATATAAACTGAACGAGTACTTGTACATTCGTTTTGAAAAAAAATACAAGGATAAAATTATGTTGCATCCACATAAATTATTTTATTGCTAATTTTTTCTTCATTTTAGGACTAATATCTTGATTAACAAGTATAAATGAACATATAAATATGAAGTACAAATACTTTACTAGAGTAGATTACATATGGCAGCAATAACTTGTAAATAAAGGCCTTTTGTGTTTCAGGTATCAAAATGGCGGTTTATGCTATGGGAACTACATCAATTAATGTTTTTTTCCATCATCTAATATGTGTAAATTCTAAGTTCAAATGATGAGTAATTTGTTAAAATACAAAACAATGTTTTGTAATGGTTGATATTTGTCCAATACATTGTCAGCCTCATTCAGTCTACAGCTTCATGGTTTAGTCGTATAGCCCTCCTTAAACAATTTACAGACCATTTTTTGAAATTAGTCATTTCCTTTCGAAATAGTTATCCTTTTGCTGGGTGACACAACCGTTCGTATCTATAAATTGGCCAACCTCCCTCTCATTTGAGAGATAGAAAACATAGTAATTTCAAATTTATTGCTCTCATCGTTCACTATAATTACTTTACTTATGCTAAAATTTTCCAAAATTATAGTATTTCAAAATATAAATCAACAATCTTGTCACTATAGTTATTTGGTGTTATCACAATCTAAGATGATATCAACATGCGCATACACTTACATAAACATGCGTAAACTAAATTAAATAACATTATCACACAGCTAATCATTCACATACCCGCACATACACTTATAGACATCACAAAGCTAAATTAAATATTTATTACAGGCCAGCAGTCAGAGACGGGGTAGGCAGACTAGAGTTCAGATCGATCTAACAGAGATCGAAGATTTGCGGGCTAGGGTGGCGCAGCTGGAGGAGCAGAACCGTCGGCAGACCATAGAGACCACACAGTTGCTAGACCAGCGTATTGCCGACTGAAAAGTGTACAGTAGTGATAGTGTACGAGTGCACATACTAATATCGTACACACTGATCGTGTAATATGAATATAATATAAATGCGGAAATAGATGATAATAGCATAGTAAATAAAAATAGAAAAATCACACCAGAGATTTTTATACTGGTTCGGAGCACCGTCCTACGTCCAGTCCCAGACTTCTATCTGGATTTTCACTATTAACTACCTCGCTTCACCCGGAGGAACAGGTTTACAATACCCGAGCAAACGAACGGGATTTCACGCCTCTAATACACTGAGAACTTCAACACTTTGCCTCTTACAACACAGAGGACTTCAACACTTGCCTCTTACAACACAGAGGACTTCAACAACGATGAATATAATTGTTTGTTGACGGTATGTGTTCTTGTTAACACAGTTTTGCCACTTGTAGTACAAATTTCCTATAATCTTATCCTCAAAATATGTGAATGATGTTTTGTGAAGATTAAGGAAAGTATATTACTTGTTGAATCAAAAGATATGAAATAATTTCAATGATTCAATAAGACATTAAAATAATTGAGAGCTTTTAGAATGCAGGAGTAGTAAGATCAGAAATTAGAGTAAAAAGAATATGTTTTTATTTTTGTTTGAATCAATGATTTAGATGAGTATATATAGAGAAAAAATAGTTGTAACTCTTTGTGAACAGTTGCCATTAATAGTTATGATCATTGATGAAAGGTAAGAGATACAACCATTAGAGAAAGAAGTGTCTTTTTGGAAAGGTTGCTCTCTGTTTAAAAACGGTCGACAGGTCAAAAAATGACCAGTAGACAGGATTTCAAATATATAGTCGTTATGTGTATGTGTGCACGTTCATTGTGCATATTATGCAGAAACGGTCGACCGCCTCTTTTACTACCCGTAGACCGGTCTCTGATAATTTGCACAGTGAATGTGCAATGCTATTCAAATGTATATATATTGATTATATTGAAATGCATGATTATTTGAGGATAGATTTTAATAAGTTTATCACTAATACAATATCAAATAATCAACCTATAATCTAGAGTACCATATGTAGCCATGATGTCTTTGTTTTGTCGATCGCCTTTATTTCTTTGTCAGAAATCAAAACCTTCATAGAACCTGTGACTCAACACCGACTACATGCAGCAGTATGGCGGCCGCTTCCCTTCCTCTGCTGGCTCTGGGTCTGGAAGAGATTGATTGATTGTTTTGGTCGGTTTGTTTTTTTCTTCTGTTTTCTATGATTTGGTAGATAGTGGAGGTAGTTATTGATTTATGTACTATGTTATGATACCCTTAGCTGTTTTGTTGTAAAATTATGTGTTTTAACTTAATTTTATTTATTTTTTGTTTGGTGAATTGTGTATAGTTTGTTTTTTGATATTTGGTTGGAATATTATATATTGGATTCTGCAGTATTGGTCGAATAGTGTTTGTATGGGAAATGTGGATAGAAGGCAATATTGTAGCAGAAATATAAAAAAATGCAGCAGATTTCCGACAGCTCACAGGTTATATTTTTCTAATGGCTTTCGATGGCTTCCGACCACTTTCAGACCAATTTTCCCAATGGTTTTCGACTGCTTCCGACAAGTGTCGGAATCCGTCGAAAGCCGTCAGAATCCGTCAGAAACACTGCACCCATATGCCTTATTTTTCTACGGCTTTTTCCAACGGCTTCCGGCGGCCTCCGACGGTTTTCGGTCGTCGGAAAATGCCTTTTTCCTTGTAGTGTATGTTTTGAAAATTTTAATTTATAAGTTAATTTTGAAAAATATGAATTTTATGATTTTCTTACAAATTTATTATTTTAAAATATGTAAAATAAGATTAAATACAAATCACATTTAATAATAAGATTTAATTTAATAAAATTTAATGTAATGTAATTAGTATATAATATGTTTAAGTATTTACTTAAATTTGTATTAATATTTCAAAAATAAATTTTGTATCTTTAATAATAAAGGTTGTGAATATAAATTAATGTTGACTTAGAATTTAAAATGGTTAACAATTGAATCTAAATAAGAATTTATTTGAACTTATTGAATTTGAGATTTTGAAAAAATATAATTTATAACTTGATTTGATAAAAAGGTGATTAAATAAATAATCTCAAATTTTAAATAAAATTGAGATTGAATATTTAATATTGATTTAAAGTTATAAATTGAGATTTTAATATATTGTTGTTAAAATGACTAATTGAATACTTTCCAATTTAAATAAAATCAAAGTTAAATGTTGAAATATAAATGAAACGTATATTGTGAATGTTTGAATATTTAAACCTGAATCTTATTGGAATTGAAATGAAAGTTCAAATTTATATTTGAAATCGATATAAATTAAAATGGTTTACTGAGAACTTGAATTGAATCTTTTGACCTTTAAATTGATATGGTTAAACTGGAATTGATTTAAATTTAATTTTTGAATTTAAGCCGATTTGAATTGATTTGTGGAATTGGAGGAAACTAATTTTGTTATATAAGGTTTTTTTAATATATATACTATTTTCAATATCTAAACTCTTTAAATCGGAAGTGTTATGATTTCCAAAGTGTTATAATTTCAAAAGTGTTATGATTTTAAAGTGTTATGATTTCAAGAGTGCTATGATTTCGAAAGTGTTATAATTTTGAAAGTTGTATGGTTTTGGAAATGAATATTATTTGAAGTGAATAATGGTATCAATTTGATATGGTTTTGAAATGAATATGATATTTTGATATGAGGTATGAACTGTTTTGAAATGAAAGCACCACGGTGTGAAATAAACGTTTAGTTGTTAAAGAGACCGGGATTGGATATTGTCATACTCTCTGCCAATATCGAAAACCCCTTTAACAACTGTGTACGTGTTGGAGATTACAGAACGAAGTAGGATGGTTTGACGATGATTCTATATGGTATTAACATATGCTTGACTCCCGTGAGTCAGCTTGTGTGGCTAAAACCGGAGCTATACCGGGCCAAGTGGGGTCATTCCCCCGATCGGGCATAATATTTAAGTTTATTAAATTGGTTTCATTTCACTTCATTATTGTTCATTTTTTTATTCCATCTAATGTCCTTTTCTTTTTCTTTCCTGTACCTACATAAATTATGTCACAATATTAAATTACGTTTATAACATTTCTTGTACATCAAAATTTTTATTTAGAAATAATTTCATTAAACGCTTCCATTACGTAGGTTTTACTTGTATAATATTTTATTACACATTCTATTAACATTTCAACTTATTAAACATTTCTGGTAAGTTACACACACACATATATATATATATATACATATATAAGGAATGTAATTGAATGTTACACAAGTTTTTGGTATTCGTCCTTGAAGAGAGATTGAATATTTCAATATATCTAAAAGTTCAATTAAAACATTTAACCTCATTCACTTAGTAAGGATATAAGATATACTTAAAACATCTTCATAGCATTATGCAAGAATTTCCCAAAAGTTTAAACAATGTTAGAAATTTATATCAAAACACTATGATAAGATTTAAAAAAAATGAAGTTCCTTAAATTCGATAATTTATTTGACTCATTATTTTAAGATAAGTATAAACTCTAGATTATTAAACAAAAACAAATAGTATATCCAAATGTTACATTAAATGTAACGATCGCGATTTTTCGTTGCTGAAAAACCGAATAGTTATGGGTTTAAGAAAGAAGAAAGAGAAGAAGAAGAGATAAGGAGAGAGAAGATAGAAAGGAAAGAAAATAGAAAATAGAAAGAAAATATAAGGGAAAAGAGGGAAAAGAAAAATAGAAACGGAGAAAACATAGAACGGAATAGAAAACAACAGAACAACATCAGAATCTCACAATTCGCAGCGGAACAACATATAATAAATAAATGAATAATCTTTAAACAAAGAACTATATCAGTTATTATATTACATCACATTTCATTACATCATATCATCAGAGTGTACAACAACAACAACAAACAGTGCAGCGGAAAAAGAAATACTATATACTAATAATACGCCATGCCATCCAGCTTGCCTCCAGCAACTCCAGAATATCCAAAATGTCCTGATATACCTAACTCTTAACTGCCCGTGTGAAAATTGGTGGACACCCAGAGTTTAGGAAGGAAAACAATAAACTCCAAGTCAGTCATGTGACTGGTGTGAGAACTCAAAACAGTTTATTTATCTTTAAAATCAAAATAGAGGAATATTTTTAAAGTCAATTCGAAATGCTTTTAAAAATGAGACTACCATAAGGCCTCCCGCACACACACACAATGCAAACACAGAATCGGAGGAGATTTCTCCTTACGATAGTCAAAGATGCTTGATACGCATTTCAAAGAACATTTGATATTATTACTAGTGCATAGTGTAGGAAAAATTCATTTCGAAAGTAGAATATAAATCTTAGCCAACATACGACCATTATCGTATGCCTACTATAGCTACCATCCAAACAGTGGTGACCACCATAAGTGAATGGCAGGTTCTACAACTAATATCGTACAAGTTTCGTATTGGGAATTGGATTTCCAACGAATGATCAGGCCAAGGAACTTCCCATTGCCACATGAGAATGCCTCTGGATGGACATCCCCGAGAACCAAACCGGATCTCTACCAACACAAGGCCGGGTTACCCCTAACTGAGTAACAACTGACCGAATATGCCATCCCCCGGTCCTTTGGGACCTTTCACCGAGCGCTCGTAATCAATTCACACAATCATAACAAAGTGTTTTCAACATGAGTAAGTATCTGGGCTCCATACCATGATACCACCCTTTTCCAGAAGGAAATGCACATATCCTAAAGGGCGCTACCCCTCATAACCTTGCTGCTTCTTTCCTGTTTTGACCATTCACGGGGTGTGAGGCTCGACGAAGTCACGTCCACAAAAACATACTTTATACAAAAGCCATGCTTTGGGTCAACAAATGATCATAGAAATGATCACCAAGATAGACGATCAAATAAACGATCCTATCACAAATAATCAACACAATGATCATTTACAGCAACACTCAGCATGTCACATTACCAAATTGGGAATATATCGCTGATAACTTCAACTATATAACCTCTGAGCTCGTACGTCTCAGAGAAGGGTGTTAAGCTAAAAGAATAAATTCTCCGCCACCAACAGAAATATATTTGAAAGAAATCAGCTTTATATCTCAATTTGTAATGTCAGACATACAATCCATACAAGTCTGTTCCGGGCTCGAACAAAACCGAAGGCACTTACAAAGAAGTCCTTGCAATCCGGATATTCACAATCCTGATCGGATTCACCATCACATATGGAGAACTCTATACCGGAGCAACTCGGTGCAGAGTCAATCGACAGGTCATCCTATCACTCTCGCAAATACCGGGTCTTCAACACCGATCTTCAAATGCAATTCACAACGACGTATCACATATTCGGAATGGGTTATACGACCCCATGGTCCTTTCCCGGTTAACCCGAATAGTGAGCGCTTATTCAAAAATAAGTGTGGCATTCACATTCAAACAAATCACATCAATTACCCATTCAAAGCGAAATATTGATAGTCGGTTATTGAACTATCAATGGATATGCACACATCACCAGATTCCAAATAATTTTCCAAATTATTTATTTTCCAAAATATCTTTACAAGATATATAATTTCACACTTCAAAAATAAATCAATATTTATTTTTAAACAAATTCTCCTTTCCTTTATAAATTCCTTAGTGAATTTATAATCCAAAATATCTATGAATATTCGATTTCAATTATTCATTTCAATTTATCTTCAAAAAGATAAATTCTTAAGATATTCACTTTATATTGGAAAACATTCCCATACTCATTTATTCATAAGTAATCCACAGATTTTATTTATTTTCAACCTTGGAAAATATTCAATATACTTCAATCAAAATTAAGTATATATTTCATTCTTTACGGAAATCATTCTCTTAAACATATTTATTTGGGCCAAAATGAATGTTGCATAAAACATCGTTACGACAACCCAAAATCACTAGTATAGGGATTCGAATTTTTAAGATAGATATATAAATCCCAATACTATACAAAACATTTCCTTTCGGAAATCATTTACTATAACAACAGTGTTATAGTCCACCATTTCCTTTTTATTTCTCGAAAACGTCTATTTCAACAATAAATGTTGAAATCTATGGTTTCGAATCTTAACACCTTTTAAAACATCGTTAGATCGTTTTAATTCTGTTCAAAATATCACATTCTAAACAATCTCTTTAACATACTATTCACTATTCAAAAACGTGAATATACTACGTTAACAAATATCATCGTTTCCATTCATTTTATTTCTAAGGGTTATTCACTGTCAACAACGTGAATATAACTTCATTTATAGGTTTCAACAATTTACTTATCAAAATAAGTCATTTGCGAATTTATAAAACAACGTTTATAAATCCCATTTCAAATTATTTTATAACAACTTCCTTTTATAAATTTTCTTTATTAACCTATTCGATTTATAACTCAATTATAAACTAAAGGTTCATATTATAAGTTAAATACTTATAATTTATTCGTTCACAAAAATCGTTCCTTTGAACTTCATAATTATAAATCTTATAACTTATAAGATTCAATTATTTATCCAAAACCATTCTTTTAATGACTTTATAAATTTTATAAACCTACTGTTTATAAAATTCCATTTATAATTTCACCGTTTATAATTCTATAAATTTCATTCATGTATGAAATTCATTCACAATTCATTCTAACACTTATAAAAACTCGTTTTATAGGTCAAATATTTTCATTTATAAATTATCAATTTATAAATCTTTTTATATAAATCAATTTATACTATTATTGCAAATTGTCTTTAAAGTCCTTTATAATTTCACCATTTTGATTTATAAAATAATTAGATTTTATAAATCCTATATTTAAACTTTTCAGAATAATTTCAAAAATCCCGATTTAACTATTTTATAAAATCATTAGCATCATATTCTCAAAAATCAACTTTTAACTATATTTCTCAAAAATCATAATTTTTATAACCTTAAAATTATAACGTTTATTTATTTAAAATGGATCAATTCCAAAAATATTTTATAAACGTATACTCTTAAAAAATCACTTTAAAATCATTTTAAAATTCCAAAATTTGATCCAATGATGCTATATACCAAATAGTCAATCGCGACAACAACGACATCATATATCGATATGATAGTCAATCAAATATCAAAATATCTGAAATCAAATAAATACTGTTGAGGAATCCAGTTGGATCCCTCCAACCTGTTTTCCTGCATCCACAAACATTAGCACAATACGAATTTCGCTCCAGTACGAAATTATCACGGTATATGGGATTTAAAATATTATCCGCTTAATAACGGCGCAATAGGGTCTCATCCGCTAAACAAAAAATGCGGGAAATCAACATATGCCAATATATATATATTGCTATTATACATAATACCAATTTCACTGTTTATGAAATATTCGCGGTATATGTTTTTAATAAATAACATCCGCTTACTAACGGCGCATAATGTCTATTTTAACAATCAATAGATAACAATCATCATTCAAACATGCATTCAAATATTTTAAATCTAACTATTTAAAATAAAATCGAAACCGATTCGATTGAGTGAGAAGTTCTCACCTTGATTTCAATTTCGTTTTAGCGATTTATTTCGAATAAAATTAAACGGACGTTTAATTTTACCCAAAATTCTCACTAACTCCAAACGACTCCAATCCAATTTCATCGCGTAGTGCTCGTCCATACGATTCCAACGCAACTGGTTTCGCGCGTTTTCGACCTCGTATGAAAAAGATATGGATTTTACAAGTTTACACGATTTATAACTTATAAATTTACAATTTCCTTTATTATTTTTAACCTACAACAAATCTCACCCCTCAGATCCAAACCCCTGCAGATCTAGCCGTCCACTGCTTCATTTTCCAACTCCAGTAACTCACGTACGAAATCAAACCCATTAGCATGAACTAGGGTTTCAATTCACACCCTCAAACGACGACTATACTCGATCACATCACCGCCATGTCAAAGCCCATTGCAAGAGCTACCTCCACCATGCACCACCTGAAGTTCGGCCCCCCTTTTTCCTCGAGTTGCGTGTGCAACTTGCTGCAAACGGCCCCACTTTGCTCCCTTTACGTTGCACCAAAACCCATCATCACCGTATAGATTTCTAGCTCTCTTCATGCTCTACAAGTTTGTAGTTGATCACTTCTCCTAATTGTGAATGGATTGAGAGATTTTGAGGAGGAGGTGAAATCAAATTCTGGCCATTCAATATTAACTGGCGGCTATAAGCAATTAGGGTTTAGGTTTGTTATTTTTTTTTTTAAGTGGGGGGCTATTTATAGAATTTCGAACGACACTATTCATCCCGGAAATTCCGAACTCCGATTTACGTGCCGTAACCAGCGTTTCTAGGGTTTACCCCGCATTCCGGACACAATGGAACAGGTTTCGGAAGCTAATTCGGATATCTGTGCGAGATATGGCAACAAACGTTCAATTTAAATTAAACCGATTTAAGCGATTTTCTAGGCGTTTTAATTTGTACCGGACAAAGGGTAAATCCAATTGACACGAAATTTGAAACCTTACAATAATATCACATTACGGATCCGATGAAATTGGTTTCGTCGAAATCCGAGACTTTTTGAAAAATGGCTATTTTAACTCGCCAAATTAAAATTAAAAATAATTCGATGCGTTTCGAGCTGCCACGGTCAAACGATAACTCCGATTGATACGAAAATTGAAATTCGGTAATAACTAACTATTACGGATCTAATGGAACTGGTTTCGTTCAATTCTGAGGCTGTTCAAAAATTGACTATTTTCACTAGTCGATTTAATATTAAAATATTCAATTTTCACAAATTAACTCTTAATTCGATTTTAAAAGTTCTAAAATATCGTTCTAACTTCAATATGATAAAATAAAATTTTACAAATCATTTTCAATCATATTTAACTCAAATTTCAATTATTTCCATAATTTAACATATTAAATTATCGATTTAATTATCCAATTAAATCCAATAATTCAAATAAAAAATTTATTTGACTTATAAATTCACTTCTTAATATTTAAAATTAATTAAATATTCAAATTTTAATTTCTAAAAATTCTGGGTCGTTACAATCTTCCCCCCTTAAAAGAATTTCGTCCTCGAAATTATCAAGTAAGAAAAATTACAGAATCAATTAACTTTCCAAAATTCATAGTTAAACTTCTTATAAAATCTTACTAAGTTTTCAAATCATACTTAGTTATCTTTTCAAAAACAACTATTATTGTTCAACTTTCAATTCCAAATCAAAGTTAAAATTTTCAAAATCTTCCAATTTTCTCAAAAAAAAATTCTAACGCCTTAAATTTTCGGAAAAATTGGCCATAGTCTCCTTTGCGCGGCTCGATCCGAAAAAAAAATGACAGTATATATATCACAAATATACATCTCATCAAGTAATGAGGCATCCCGCAGGGAAAAAGTATAAAAGTACGGTATGCAATCCGAGATATGTACCTTATATTTTATTAGCGAGCATATACGGCTAATATAGCGCGAAAGCGAGCTCCAAATGCGAAGCAAACGCGATCCGCACCTACTAAACACTCAACAAACAACATGAGAACATGCATATAGATAATAGTATCGATATACAACATATAGCAACATAATAACTATATATGTCAACATAGCAAATGCAATAAAAGCAATATATTCAACCATCAACCAACTAACATTCATAACCAATAAATATTCATTCATATTCTCATTAATATTCAATGAAATAGGTTTTCAATATCAAATCACATTTGATTCATTGACAGTGTATGTTTTTACTAACATTCAATTTCAATTAGTTTATATTCACTAATTGATATTCAAGTTGGTTCACTTCCAAATCAAATTCAATTTTATTTAAGATTCACTTAACTTCCAATTGAATTTCAATTAATTTAACTTTCAATTTCATTAATTTAATTTCATTAACACTTAATGAATTATATACAATCAATCTAACAATCATATAACAACCAATGTATATTAACTACAACCAAATTCCTTTGCTTATATTCATTCAATTTGGTTTAATTAAATTGATTTTCATTCAATTATTCAACTTTCAATAACATTAGATTTTAATGAATTAACACTTATATCCATTATTCCATATCAACTTAGTTTACTTTGATACTAATATCAACTTCATTCAACATCACTTAAGTTATATTTCATTTAACTTTAAATTCATTTTTTTTTATTTCAACTCATATTCATAAATATATTCATATAGTTTCACTTCTGATATATATAAGTTTATTTCTCAATTGCAAATCACTTTAATTATAATTCAATTCTTATAATTCTTTTGCTTATACAATTATTCTTCAATTTAGATTTTTCAAACAACTAAACAATCACTTATATACACTTTAATAATTCTGAAAAATTATTTCCTTTATATATAAAATATACTCAAGGTAAAATTATTTCATTTACCAAATTTTAAAATCAATATTGTGCCGAATTGTTCTATTCAAGTGTTTAGAAACCCCTTCGGCATGGTCTTGCGGACCAAGCTGACGAAAGTTCATATGCCACTCAACAAACCAATCATCACAATATAAAACAATTTTTATATTCACTGACAAATACGCTCTCATAGCTATTATTACACTCAAACTCATTCTAGAGTACTACTGACTCTATCTCTAATGAGTAATACCCAACAGAACCATGGTTGTCGCTTAACCATAAGCTTTGATACCAAATGTAACGATCGCGATTTTTCGTTGCCGAAAAACCGAATAGTTATGGGTTTAAGAAAGAAGAAAGAGAAGAAGAAGAGATAAGGAGAGAGAAGATAGAAAGGTAAGAAAATAGAAAATAGAAAGAAAATAGAAGGGAAAAGAGGGAAAAGAAAAATAGAAACGGAGAAAACATAGAACGGAATAGAAAACAACAGAACAACATCAGAATCTCACAATTCACAGCGGAACAACATATAATAAATAAATGAATAATCTTTAAACAAAGAACTATATCAGTTATTACATTACATCACATTTCATTACATCATATCATCAGAGTGTACAACAACAACAACAAACAGTGCAGCGGAAAAAGAAATACTATATACTAATAATACGCCATGCCATCCAGCTTGCCTCCAGCAACTCCAGAATATCCAGAATATCCTTATATACCTAACTCTTAACTGCCCGTGTGAAAATTGGTGGGCACCCAGAGTTTAGGAAGGAAAACAATAAACTCCAAGTCAGTCATGTGACTGGTGTGAGAACTCAAAACAGTTTATTTATCTTTAAAATCAAAATAGAGGAATATTTTTAAAGTCAATTCGAAATGCTTTTAAAAATGAGACTACCATAAGGCCTCCCGCACACACACACAATGCAAACGCAGAATCGGAGGAGATTTCTCCTTATGATAGTCAAAGATGCTTGATACCCATTTCAAAGAACATTTGATATTATTACTAGTGCATAGTGTAGGAAAAATTCATTTCGAAAGTAGAATATAAATCTTAGCCAACATACGACCATTATCGTATGCCTACTATAGCTACCATCCAAACAGTGGTGACCACCATAAGTGAATGGTAGGTTCTACAACTAATACCGTACAAGTTTCGTATTGGGAATTGGATTTCCAACGAATGATCAGGCCAAGGAACTTCCCATTGCCACATGAGAATGCCTCTGGATGGACATCCCCGAGAACCAAACCGGATCTCTACCAACACAAGGCTGGGTTACCCCTAACTGAGTAACAACTGACCGAATATGCCATCCCCCGGTCCTTTGGGACCTTTCACCGAGCGCTCGTAACCAATTCACACAATCATAACAAAGTGTTTTCAACATGAGTAAGTATCTGGGCTCCATACCATGATACCACCCTTTTCCAGAAGGAAATGCACATATCCTAAAGGGCGCTACCCCTCATAACCTTGCTGCTTCTTTCCTGTTTTGACCATTCACGGGGTGTGAGGCTCGACGAAGTCACGTCCACAAAAACATACTTTATACAAAAGCCATGCTTTGGGTCAACAAATGATCATAGAAATGATCACCAAGATAGACGATCAAATAAACGATCCTATCACAAATAATCAACACAATGATCATTTACAGCAACACTCAGCATGTCACATTACCAAATTGGGAATATATCGCTGATAACTTCAACTATATAACCTCTGAGCTCGTACGTCTCAGAGAAGGGTGTTAAGCTAAAAGAATAAATTCTCCGCCACCAACAGAAATATATTTGAAAGAAATCGGCTTTATATCTCAATTTGTAATGTCAGACATACAATCCATACAAGTCTGTTCCGGGCTCGAACAAAACCGAAGGCACTTACAAAGAAGTCCTTGCAATCCGGATATTCACAATCCTGATCGGATTCACCATCACATATGGAGAACTCTATACCGGAGCAACTCGGTGCAGAGTCAATCGACAGGTCATCCTATCACTCTCGCAAATACCGGTTCTTCAACACCGATCTTCAAATGCAATTCACAACGACGTATCACATATTCGGAATGGGTTATACGACCCCATGGTCCTTTCCCGGTTAACCCGAATAGTGAGCACTTATTCAAAAATAAGTGTGGCATTCACATTCAAACAAATCACATCAATTACCCATTCAAAGGGAAATATTGATAGTCGGTTATTGAACTATCAATGGATATGCACACATCACCAGATTCCAAATAATTTTTCAAATTATTTATTTTCCAAAATATCTTTACAAGATATATAATTTCACACTTCAAAAATAAATCAATATTTATTTTTAAACAAATTCTCCTTTCCTTTATAAATTCCTTAGTGAATTTATAATCCAAAATATCTATGAATATTCGATTTCAATTATTCATTTCAATTTATCTTCAAAAAGATAAATTCTTAAGATATTCACTTTATATTGGAAAACATTCCCATACTCATTTATTCATAAGTAATTCACAGATTTTATTTATTTTCAACCTTGGAAAATATTCAATATACTTCAATCAAAATTAAGTATATATTTCATTCTTTAAGGAAATCATTCTCTTAAACATATTTATTTCGGCCAAAACGAATGTTGCGTAAAACATCGTTACGACAACCCAAAATCACTAGTATAGGTATTCGAATTTTTAAGATAGATATATAAATCCCAATACTATACAAAACATTTCCTTTCGGAAATCATTTACTATAACAACAGTGTTATAGTCCATCATTTCCTTTTTATTTCTCGAAAACGTCTATTTCAACAATAAATGTTGAAATCTATGGTTTCGAATCTTAACACCTTTTAAAACATCGTTAGATCGTTTTAATTCAGTTCAAAATATCACATTCTAAACAATCTCTTTAACATACTATTCACTATTCAAAAACGTGAATATACTACGTTAACAAATATCATCATTTCCATTCATTTTATTTCTAAGGGTTATTCACTGTCAACAACGTGAATATAACTTCATTTATAGGTTTCAACAATTTACTTATCAAAATAAGTCATTTGCGAATTTATAAAACAACGTTTATAAATCCCATTTCAAATTATTTTATAACAACTTCCTTTTATAAATTTTCTTTATTAACCTATTCGATTTATAACTCAATTATAAACTAAAGGTTCATATTATAAGTTAAATACTTATAATTTATTCGTTTACAAAAATCGTTCCTTTGAACTTCATAATTATAAATCTTATAACTTATAAGATTCAATTATTTATCCAAAACCATTCTTTTAATGACTTTATAAATTTTATAAACCTACTGTTTATAAAATTCCATTTATAATTTCACCGTTTATAATTCTATAAATTTCATTCATCTATGAAATTCATTCACAATTCATTCTAACACTTATAAAAACTCGTTTTATAGGTCAAATATTTTCATTTATAAATTATCAATTTATAAATCTTTTTATATAAATCAATTTATACTATTATTGCAAATTGTCTTTAAAGTCCTTTATAATTTCACCATTTTGATTTATAAAATAATTAGATTTTATAAATCCTATATTTAAACTTTTCAGAATAATTTCAAAAATCCCGATTTAACTATTTTATAAAATCATTAGCATCATATTCTCAAAAATCAACTTTTAACTATATTTCTCAAAAATCATAATTTTTATAACCTTAAAATTATAACGTTTATTTATTTAAAATGGATCAATTCCAAAAATATTTTATAAACGTATACTCTTAAAAAATCACTTTAAAATCATTTTAAAATTCCAAAATTTGATCCAATGATGCTATATACCAAATAGTCAATCGCGACAACAACGACATCATATATCGATATGATAGTCAATCAAATATCAAAATATCTGAAATCAAATAAATACTGTTGAGGAATCCAGTTGGATCCCTCCAACCTGTTTTCCTGCATCCACAAACATTAGCACAATACGAATTTCGCTCCAGTACGAAATTATCACGGTATATGGGATTTAAAATATTATCCGCTTAATAACGGCGCAATAGGGTCTCATCCGCTAAACAAAAAATGCGGGAAATCAATAACTCCAATATATACATATGCCAATATATATATATTGCTATTATATATAATACCAATTTCACTGTTTATGAAATATTCGCGGTATATGTTTTTAATAAATAACATCCGCTTACTAACGGCGCATAATGTCTATTTTAACAATCAATAGATAACAATCATCATTCAAACATGCATTCAAATATTTTAAATCTAACTATTTAAAATAAAATCGAAACCGATTCGATTGAGTGAGAAGTTCTCACCTTGATTTCAATTTCGTTTTAGCGATTTATTTCGAATAAAATTAAACGGACGTTTAATTTTACCCAAAATTCTCACTAACTCCAAACGACTCCAATCCAATTTCATCACGTAGTGCTCGTCCATACGATTCCAACGCAACTGGTTTCGCGCGTTTTCGACCTCGTATGAAAAAGATATGGATTTTACAAGTTTACACGATTTATAACTTATAAATTTACAATTTCCTTTATTATTTTTAACCTATAACAAATCTCACCCCTCAGATCCAAACCCCTGCAGATCTAGCCGTCCACTGCTTCATCTTCCAACTCCAGTAACTCACGTACGAAATCAAACCCATTAGCATGAACTAGGGTTTCAATTCACACCCTCAAACGACGACTATACTCGATCACATCACCGCCATGTCGAAGCCCATTGCAAGAGCTACCTCCACCATGCACCACCTGAAGTTCGGCCCCCCCTTTTTCCTCGAGTTGTGTGCGCAACTTGCTGCAAACGGCCCCACTTTGCTCCCTCTACGTTGCACCAAAACCCATCATCACCGTATAGATTTCTAGCTCTCTTCATGCTCTACAAGTTTGTAGTTGATCACTTCTCCTAATTGTGAATGGATTGAGAGATTTTGAGGAGGAGGTGAAATCAAATTCTGGCCATTCAATATTAACTAGCGGCTATAAGCATTTAGGGTTTAGGTTTTGTTATTTTTTTTTAAGTGGGGGGCTATTTATAGAATTTCGAACGACACTATTCATCCCGGAAATTCCGAACTCCGATTTACGCGCCATAACCAGCGTTTCTATGGTTTACCCCGCGTTCCGGACACAATGGAACAGGTTTCGGAAGCTAATTCGGACATCTGTGCGAGATATGGCAACAAACGTTCAATTTAAATTAAACCGATTTAAGCGATTTTCTAGGCGTTTTAATTTGTACCGGACAAACGGTAAATCCAATTGACACGAAATTTGAAATCTTACAATAATATCACATTACGGATCCGATGAAACTAGTTTCGTCGAAATCCGAGACTTTTTGAAAAATGGCTATTTTAACTCGCCAAATTAAAATTAAAAATAATTCGATGCGTTTCGAGCTGCTACGGTCAAACGATAACTCCGATTGATACGAAAATTGAAATCCGATAATAACTAACTATTACGGATCCAATGGAACTGGTTTCGTTCGATTCTGAAACTGTTCAAAAATTGACTATTTTCACTAGTCGATTTAATATTAAAATATTCAATTTTCACAAATTAACTCTTAATCCGATTTTAAAAGTTCTAAAATATCGTTCTAACTTCAATATGATAAAATAAAATTTTACAAATCATTTTCAATCATATTTAACTCAAATTTCAATTATTTCCATAATTTAACATATTAAATTATCGATTTAATTATCCAATTAAATCCAATAATTCAAATAAAAAATTTATTTGACTTATAAATTGACTTCTTAATATTTAAAATTAATTAAATATTCAAATTTTAATTTCTAAAAATTCTGGGTCGTTACATTAAATATCCAAATCAAAGTATAAAATTTCATATCTTCATAATTAATTTTACACACTTGTTTTAAAATGAATATTCTAATCATGGAAAAATATTTATTATGGTTTAATATAAAATTCAAATAGTAAATATACCTATAAATTTACTATTGGTACTTCGAAATCAAGTAAATATTTCAAACCATACTTCCACTATAGGGACTTAAATTTATTTATCAAGTATATTACTATAAATAAACTTCACAAATCTACTTTTTTCCATTTATATAATATCTTTAAATTATACATTCAAAGAAACTTATATAAATTTTACTTGAAATATTCATTTGCAAATTAATCATTTTTAATACTTTAATACTTTACGGAAAAATTCATTTGTAAAATTTATTGCTTTATTTATAATTACCATTTACAATTTTTTAAATAACCACTTTATAAATATATGTAAACTATTAGAAAACAATTATTTACATCACTACTTATATTTAAAAAGAAGTTATTGAAAACCTTAAATCCATTATTTATAAATTTTATTAGTTTTAATTCTAAAAATACTTTTAAACATCATTAATAGATCAATAATCATTAACTTTAAATAGGTTTTATTTAATTAATAACTTCTCACAATATTTACAACACTAATGATTTACAATTAAACTTTTTTGTACATAAATAACAATATTTTAAACATTTTTAAAGTCTTTATGAGTGAAAAAATTTACCAAAATATTCTTTATATAATACTTTATCAAAATACTTTTATAACTCGATGTTTTAACAAGTTTATCCTCGTTCTTGCGGATTCTGGTCATACGTTGATCAAGTATAAGACTAGAAATCTCCATGTACTTAGTAGGCCTGTTTCAACATCCAGTGAAAAATACTAAAAACGGGTATGAGAAGTACCGCTCAAAATCTGATGTCAAATGATGTTGTTACGAAAGCAGTGGCCCGCTGCTGATCCAATGTTTACGCAAAGGAGACAAAACATTCTAGAAAATCTTTCCACTTTTCGGATTCCAGAAAAATATTGTAGTCATTTCATAAACAAGAGACCATTGACCTCTACTGTAGTGGTAACTGCTGATTAAACTATTTACGCAGTGGATGTAAGGAAGATCCATATAAAACAGATCCCAGGATGGAAAGCGCCTCCATTCGGTAAACTAAAGAACCATCTACCTTGAAAAAAAATCAAGGAACTCATGAGTTTAAGTCTGGACAACCATATCGGTTCAAATCCATTTCTAAATTCACCCAAATATGTTAAGGTTTATCGATCGAATCCGTTCCTCGATTCCCCAAGTCCATCTGGGTCGAAGCATATCATACTATACTTCTTCGCGGAGGGTACTTTTCCATACCTCTTACTTCAAAATATAACATACCATATATAGTACCCTTTTAAAATCATAGCTTCAAATATCGAATTATATAAATTTCACTAGATTTCATTTTCAGATAAAGTACTTTTCGAAATCAATAATCTCAAATATATCAAATCATTCTTTTATAATTGTATTATATATATTTATAAGATTTATCTCTTCGGATCGAATGCCTTGCAAAATCAATCGTTTTCAGAATCACCTTATACTTATATAAAGTCCGTCTTATACAAGAATGAAAATTTTTCCAAAATCAATTTCTTGTATGAAAAGCTTATGGAATTGAACATCTTTGCTGTATAAAGGTTCGAATTTAGAATAGTTTTGAGCATAAAGTAGTTGAAAAATAGTTTGTAAATAAAATAGATTTGTAAATAAAATAGTCTGTAAAATAGTTCTGTAAATAAAATAGTTTGTAAATAAAATACTTTCTGAAATAGTTTTGTAAATAAAATAGAATAAGATATTTTGTACAAGAAAAATAAAAGATAATAGTTTGTAAAATAGTTTTGTAAAAAAATAGAATAAGATAGTTTGTATAAGAAAAATAAGAGAAAATAGTTTGTAAAATGGTTTTAAATCAATAGTAGTTTTGGATACAAGAAAAACTCCAATTTAAATTACAAACATATCTAACCAAACAACTTTTAATTTCAGCGTCAAAGCATATCAATAATATTAGAACATAAGATGTTCATATATCATCATTTCACAAAATCACATTCGATTGCTCGCTCGATTACACAAGTTCGCTTTTGAACTAGTATTTTTCATTCGACTTCCCTAATGCGGACTTCGATAAGGTTTTTTGACTAGAAACCGTCATTCTCCTTGCATAGCCATATACAATGATAGAGAATTATAGAATCAAACCCAAACTCCATATCAAATATTCGATATCAAGAATCAAATGAAAAATCCTAACACGAAGTGGTGTAATTCACATAGAACTTGTGTATCCGAATTCGGATCAAACTAATTTTGCGAATAAAATAATATACATACAACTTACGTAATCGTTCCAATTTGTTTCATCACAATTACATTTCAATTAAATTCATTTTTAATCTCATCGAATAACACAAATATCACTTCATACTTTAATATTTGTTTCATAGAATTTCTCCATGTAATATAAAACATTAATATATTCATTCTCATAATATTGCTTATATTTCTCTTCAATTTAAATTACATTCATTTCACATGTAATATTTCTCATTTAATACTACATTTATTTGCAAATCATTTCATAAGGAATTTTCTTAAGTTCATAACCAATTTATAAAAGCTTAATTCCTTTTATAAGACATTATTCAAGTTAAAGTTATCACACCTTATATGATAACCATTTGTTGCATCGTTCATTTATTTCATAAACAATATACAAGTCGTGACTTTATTTATAATCATTTCACTTTTAGTTCATATTTTATTTATCCAATTAGTTTCACTTTTACTTTTCAAATTTATTTATGAAACATTTCACAAATTTTAATCAAGTTTATAAACAGATTTTTTCCAATTTAGTCCCATTTACAACATTTCGTTAATCGCTATTTCAATTTAAACATCCTAAGGTTTAAAGTTCACATTTTTATACTATTACATTACATACCAATAATGTATACAACAATTCTATTCATTTACTAAACATAGATATCACAAATTTAACCTTGTTTCACTTGCTTTCAATTTAAGATTACCAAACTCAACAACAAAATTTTGCAAAATTTCTACATTTCAACTTATATATTAATTCATAAGTTTTGATTATCCAAAATATCCAGATGTTCCAATTTATTTCAATATTTGAAACTACCAGTCATAAACAACCAAAATTCACAAAAACATTTCAATTTCGTATCGAATATCCTTATTATCCACTTCATTCTCTTTAATTCACCATTATTAAACTAGTGTTTAATCTATAAATTCATTCAACGGTAATAGCCAATGCTTATAAACCGACAAAAACTCAACTAATCAACAATAAATGATAATAGCTAAATATTACCACTTCATAAATAAAAAACATTACAAATAACTATATTAGTTATAAAAATTTATTCCTTTATACATGTCATATAATATTAGCAAAAATAATTTCGCTTCAGAACTTATATAAAACATTTTATGACACTGACAAATACGCTCTCTCGTATATACACTCAGACAACTTATTCTAGGGTATCACTACTCTATCTCTAATTAATAAACCCGAACAAGCTAAGGTATGTCTAAACCAAAGCTCCGATACCAACTGTAACGACCCATCTTTTTGGACGATTTAAATCAATAATATACCACATATGTCGACTCAAACCATTCAAAAGGCAGGATTATTAATGGGGTAGATAAGAAAATAATAAAAAAGAAGAAAAAACAAAGCATAGAATCTCGCAGTGGAATGACAATAATAATCCAATAAAAAGTTCATGAAACTATTTTACAAATGACATTAGACTACACTTTTACAATACAAATCAGAGTTATACATACAGCAGAAATAAATAAATAATGCAGTGGAACACATGATGCAGTGGAATAATTCATAATAAATAGTAGACTCATCTCCGTCTTCATCCTCCAAAATAAAATGGTCTTTAATACACTAAAAAGCTCAGACTGACCCGAGCGTGATGAAAAGACAAAATACTCGAGTCAGGACTAAAAGATGTTATGTAAGTCAAATCAAAATAAGTATAATTGAAATATTACAGTAATGGCTTCGGAGATGTTACGGGATTTTCGTCTCCTATCAAGTGTACGACGTGGATATAATTATTTAAAAGATTTCAAATAATTTGAAACACCAATCTTAATCATTTTAATTAAAATAAATATGAAGTTTAAATTTTAAACTTAAACCTATCAAATAATTCAATTCAAATAAATAATCCAAATTCAAGAAATTATATGGGTATATATCATTTCAATCAGTATCCAAAATCAAAATTTTCAAATCAATGGAAACCGCTCGGGTTATCAATTCTATCCATAGTGATAACGGAGATGTATACATAAATAAACATCCAATCATCCAAAATCTCAACCAATAACGTCCATCACAATCCAATATCCAAATCAGCCAATATATCACAATAATCAATTGATTATCATTATCAGATGTTTAACTAGCAATTTATATTCAATATTAATTAAGTGGAAATTCAATTATAAATTAAAATTTAACTTAAATGACAATCTAAAAATGCCAAACAGCAATCAATAAATTTTAAATCACATAATAAATTTAATTTAACTATATAAGATAATTTAGTATTCGTAAGTGGGTCAAAACACTCACTTTGATATTTAGAATGCAAAAATCCAAACAATGATGCCTTTCCAACAGTCACCAAACTCAGCCAAGCCTACTTCATGTCGTTAGGATTTCCAACACGAGTCTAACAGAAGAAACTATGCCTGTATCAGAGCTCATATGAGGAAGATATTCAGGTTATAAGGATATATTAAAAAAATACGTACACATTTAATTATTAAAACAAGAAACTTTAATGACTCACGTTATCAAATTTGATGTACCCAAAACAAAGGCAAGAAGTCGAAAGCAAAAACCATGAAAGCTAATTCACATTGTTCATTTTTCTGAAGGCTTTTTGCAAAAGAAAGCAAGGTGATGAGGAAAGGTGAGGATGTGATTGAGAAAGAAATGGATGCTCACACCTTTTTTTGAACATAGCTTCAGTAAAAATGAATTCATGGTAACTAAGTGGAGGTATAAAGCTATGTTGACATTGAGACTTTGAGGAAAAAAATAGAGGCCCTGATGTTTGAAAAATAATGAAGTTCTAGGGGAAAGAATGAGATATGATATGAAACAAAAGAAGAAAAGGAAAGTGCAAACCAAATAGGTATGGAAGGGACAAATAAAATATAGCTATATGATCTAAGTAAATGCTTTGGGTAATAAAACAAACAAAACGGAAGAATGAGAAAGGATGTGAATTCAGGTTTCAACTACAGCAGAGAATTGCAATAATACCAAAATGTGAAAATAGTGGCAGGTGTATTGAATAATAAGGAAATGAAGGGACCATTTAGGATCGAATTAATTGCATGTTCCACTTAATTAAATATAGTAACACCAAATATACTTTTTTACACCCGGTTAAACAAATTAACGTACAATAAATAAATTTGAATACAACAACCAATGTAACGTTACACAAAATAAAAGATGATCCGAAACTCAAATTTAATTTTTTTTTCAAAAATAAAGTTTTTCTCTGAGCGCAATCACGAAACCTAAAAAGTTAATTTAATCTAAATTTCAAAATTAGTGTTAAAATCACATATATGCAGCCTCAAAATGATATTTAACAATTTTAAAATATTGTTTTAAAATTCATTTTTTTTCTTCTTTTATAAAATTATCTTCAAAATGGAAATGTTCGTTTTATTTTCATTAAAACATTCGTTTTATTTTAACAATAATGTATGTTTCTTTCGTTAAATCCACTAATAAAAATTTATGTTTCTTTTTTTTACTCTTTTAAATTGAAAGATTCCAAATTAGCATAATTGTAATTAATTTCAAAATTACACTTTAAAACGGATCCTAAAACGTACATTCTATCGTTATGCCATTAATTTGAAATAAATTCTCTTTTCCATTTATTGAAAGATTCCAAGTCAAATTAATGACAATAAATTAATTAATTAATTTAAATTCCAATATATAGTCATTTTGATTTTCATCTTATTATTCAATCAATTATCACCTTATGGATATACTTAATGTTGGTTACCATTTCATTATCTCAATCTTCTATAGTTGTCACTTTAATTCATGTTAACTGCAATGAGTAATTAGATTAATTATAATTGATTTTCAATTTAATTTCAACAGATTAAATAAATAGGTGATAAATGACAAATGTTACCTTTTACTTACTTAACCACATTTATAAGTTTATTAATAACAAAAAATGTTATGACTACTTACACAATCCTGATTATACTCAATTTTTCATTAATTCAATATAATTTTCCCCCTTTTTATATAGTATTTAATTCATTTCTTTATTTCAACTTATCACTAAATAACTTTACAACTATTTCAATTACTGACATACAAATCCAACATTTAACCCAGCATTCAATTGCCTTAATTCCATTAATTTAAATTCCAAGGTGTACCATATTCACAGTTAAACTAGAAACATTAAATTAGTATGTTTCCATGTAGATAGCTTTTTCTTTGTATAGTGCATAGAATAATGTACCTAAAATAATTCTGTTTTTTCAAAAGATAAAGAGAAGTAAAATATGGCTTTGAAATGTAACAGGAGCTGCAACTAAATTTTAGACATTATTATTGACACTACAGTTTTGGATGTGAGGAGGTTGTTTTCTTTCAAAAAATATTTTTTATTACGAAGGATACTAATCAAACTAGCCCGCTCATAAAATTACAATTAAATTGATCTAATTGTCCTTTCTTTTACTAGTCTTAATTTTTGTTAATTGCCGTTAACTTTTAATCAAAAAATCATTAATCAAATAATGGAGAAATCAAATTCACCTTCAAAGCAAAATTACAAATATGAAAATGACAAGGTTGTTTCTTACGAAAGTTTTTATCAAAGTTTGGATCTCATTGTGAAGATCGAGATTATTTATCGTTCTTACCGTTGTTTTTTTTCCAACATTGGAGAAGAAGAACAGGGTAATCGAAAGCGTTCAAGGTTTGATGTTGTAACTAAAGGCAAAAGAGGTAAAATACATGTTTTTTAATATGATGTATACCATTCATAACAATTTAATTTTATACGGAGTGCTTATAAAATTTAGTTTTTTCATATTCAAAACTAAAGTGACAACGAGAATACCCTTCATTTTTTGTTCAAAAACTAAATATTAATTACAACCTTCGTTGTGAACTTTATTTCAGTCTGATCTAAATGTTGTATATTTCCATACTACACCTCCATAATTGCAGCAAGACCACAAACGCATCAACAAGTTTCATTTTTTTTAGTGTTAGCACTCGTCATTTCGAGCGACGAAAAGACATCAGCAAATCTATTGGGCGTCCAAATCAAACGCCTTACAGTATGAGTCACTAAACTTGTCACAATTTCATATGAAACTCCATGCTCCTCCAACACCATCTTGGCTTTGAAGCGTGTTACTTTCTTGGCTTTCCGGAAAATCTTCAAAGTTTTTGAAAGAACAGATCGTGATGTTCGCCATTACTCAGATTTTGCGATCAAGTTCGATCCCACAAGCTTCTAGTTGGATTAGCCCGACCTAGATATTGAAAGAGGGAGCCCGTTAATCAAGCTATGGGATGTGCTTCTGTATTGATTTAGTAGTCTCATTTGTATAGTAATGGCTAGTGTAGTTTTTTGCAAAATAATGGAGGATTAAAAGTGTTATAGGAGAAAGGGAAATGGAGAGTACAATAATATAATGGTAAAGAAATTGAAATGTCTGTATAATAAAATAAAGATACCGCGAAAGATTAACTGCATCGCTACTTTGACTGGACATCCTAGTTATCCATGGGCACAATTAAATGAATAAGTTAACGACCCATGCTGTAAGGTATTTGATAGGTATTGAGTTTACTAGGCTCAACGTATTTAATTACATCTTAAAATTGCATGGAAAAACAAGAATAGTATATGGAGGAGGACCGATTAACATGCTGAACAAAAGATTTCAACAAAATTTATAAAAGCAAAATGATTACAATTTTTGGACCATGCAATTAATTTTGATGGTTATATCTTTCCTTAATTCCCACTTTGCACTTAAAACAAAATAAACTAACAATCCAGATTTGTTGTGTAAAGACAAAAAATATACATACGCTGGACCAATTCTATAAACATAAGCGCGTCATGAGATTATAATACTTATGAGGATTTATCAAAACAATGCATCTCAGAGTTAATACAAAACAAATGAGATCAAAAGTTACCACACTAGCTAAGTGAAACGCATCAATGCCTCCAGCGAAGTATTCGACTCACCATGCTTTTTTTCTTTTTGTCCGTGAATTAAATTGGCAATGTTTTAAATCAGCGTCGACGATTAGGTTCAATGCTCTACAAACTTAACGTGGAAAATATGTACGAATAAATAAATTGTAATTTATTTACAGATTATCAATATTAAAGGAAGGCAGGGATTAATTAATTAATCATAGAATAACAAAGAAGAGTATTGTATCAAGCTCATGTTTCACACAATATATCGGTTCCATCAAAATGAATTTCATCAGTATGATAAATATAAAAAATTAATTCCAAATAATAAGTAGTTAAACTATCACCAGCCAAAAGGCATAGCATCACGCTTTGCCAGCTATCCATTCCGACCCTTGCCAGGATAGCATCAATAAATCTGCCTTCAGCTCAAACTGGCATAGGACAAAGAACTGTTTTTTAAATATCCCATATCAGCCGTAACACAGCTATTCAAGTAGGCATTTAGACAAAACGATAGACAAAACCAACAAGTGGTCACAATTGAAAAACAAATGAAAACTGATAACCAAAGCCGGGTAAATCTGAATGGCAGAAAAACAAATTCATCAATGGCGTATTCTTCAATTCACAGCACCAAATCAGCCGAAGGATCGAAGTATACAGCGAACACCATAGATCGATCAGTCCCAGATGTTCGAAATAGAATCGATGAAGACGACGGCGAAGGCTGGGAAGAAGGATTTTCACGGTGGAAGCGGACGTGAGTTATGCGGAAGTAAGTGACGTGAACGGTGAGGTTCAACGTGACCGGACGACGACTGAGCTTAGGTTAGAGGCATGCATGATGAAATTGATGATTATTTTGCACGATCGGCACAGCCATTAATGGCGACGGTGGGAATTGCGAAGGATTGGGTGAAATTTATAAGGTTAGTTGGTAGGGCTTAGCACATCTGATATGGTCAAGAGTCCTTTATGTAACCTACTTTGTTTAACATGGTCAAAAACATTTGAATGCTTCATCTCAAATTACAAATATTGAAATTTGTGAAGTAGAATGTCTACTACTATTAGACATTCTCTTTCATAATGTCTAGTAAAACTCTTTACGCTTCATCATTAGTATTTACTCTACAATACCATTGGAGAAACAAAGTTAAACAAAAAAATCAATTGTGTATATGGCATTGATATTATATTGTAATAACGTTAGGATTGGAGATGCTCTTGGGGTGGGGAAAAATTTGGATTTGCTTTGACTAGGTCTGGTTGCAATGATTTGCAATGAAACTTCGGTATACACATGTTTCTAAGTTTCAAAAGGGTATTGTTACAGATACTTCAATTTTTTATACTTGCGACACATGCTTCATGCATGATGATATCATGCGCTTTGCATGTAAATTGTTTCCCTACAAATTGTATTTATTTAATACAATCAAGAGAAAATGATATGCATATATATATATATATATATATATATATATATATATATATATATATATATATATATATATATATTGCCATATATTTGCATAAACTGAAATCATAAGTAGTTAATTTGAATTTTTATTTATCAGTCGCAACATCTAATTTTTTTTTACTATTTTGAATTTTTATTTATATTATTAATTAATAAACATCAAATTTGTAAAAGAACTTTATTTGTCATATCATATTTTTAAGTGATATTAAGATTTGACAATATTTGTAGATGAGCATTTTGAATTTGTAAAGGAAGTTTATAGATCCTATTTTTAAGTGATATTTTCATTTTATAAATTTGTAGAGGAGCATTTTTCTAGTTTATGGTGACATCAAAAAGTGCTATTAAATGTATTACAACAATTATTAAAGATATCAATAGAGGAGCATTTTTTGTAGTTTATGATGACATTAAAAAGTATGGCACCAAAGATATTACAGCTATTATTAAAGATAATGACGAGGAGACCAAATTATTTGAGCATTCCATGTTTAATAAAATTGTATAAGTTGTATAGAGCATTAATCAAAGTTAGCATCTTTTTCTCTTTTGCCTTTGGTTAAAACTTCAAAACTATGCGGTTAAAGTAAACATCCACATTAACTTATTCTCCCTCTCCGCTTTTATACAAAAAGAAGGATGAGAGCCAAAATTCTAAGGATAAATTGAATTTAAACTTAATTATAGTTGTAAAAAATGTATGAAACTTGATGGATGTATGCCGAATTAAAATGAGAAAATCGACAACAGGCTACTGAAATAGAAAAAATAAAATGGCGGGGGGCTGTCGAATTAAATTATTCATTTCGATCGTCAGTTTACGAGATATATTTCAAATATCAGCTATACATTGATTATTCTGGTCGACAAACATATTAAGCCCTACCTATAAAATCCTAGATATTTAAACAAAAAAATTATTTGATTGTTCTGTTGAATAAAATCTATGTTACAAATATTTTCTTGAGTAAGAATTAATCTTCCTTCTTTTTCGTTTGGAAATTCATCTATAGATGGGTTTGATTTATCCATTGATTATTAATTTGGATTAAATATTAAAGGAACAGATTAATAAAGATTAAATTTATTAGGCTAAAAAAAAGAAAGGATCAAATAAGTTGATTTAAATTATAATTGTATGAGGGGGCGATTTTTATTAGTATCCCTCACAATAGAAAACTTCTTAAAAAAAAACGTCCCTCTCATATTCAAAAACCTTTTACCCCCTCATCCCATTTCAAAAGCACGTTAAAACAAAATTCTATTTTAAATTTTCGAATATTGACGGATAACTTTGTAAATATTTACGAAGCATTCTGCAATTGTAATGAACCACTTTTCTATACAGTTTAAGCAGACAATAAACCACACATGTCCAACCCAAATTGAACAGAAATGTAGATAATTAGGGAAAAGAAATAAAAAAGAAGATAGAAGAACTAAACAACATAGAATCTCACAGTAGAACGAATAATTTATAATACATAACAATTCTTTACACTAAAAACAAAACTTTAATTTACATATATACAGAAATCAATCAGAGTACACTAACCTATTTCTGTACGAACAGTTGCAACAACCTGTCCTCACAATTTGCTAAGTAATATAGAACAATGTATGCAATGGAAATATAATCATCTACGTGAATACGTCTATGGGCCTCTAGCTCCTTTTCTAAAGCTCCAAAATATCCATCTATACTTGGAAAACGTGATATCCCGGAAATTTGGGGCAATAATCAATTTAATAATCTGCATTAAAAATTAAATTGATTTGATAATAATTTAAATTTGAATTAATAATCTTTGTTTAAATAAATATTTCACTGATAAATTTTCTTTTTAAAAGCTAATTTAAATTGTTTCTATTTATAATGTATATATGTATATTGGTATATATTATAAATAGATCTGTGTTGTTTTTAAATTTAATAGATAAAGCTGTGTTTTTTAATTTTACTATTTTTGATAATTTGAAAATTTAATATTAATAAATAATAATATGATCTTAAAAATACTCAAGATAAATTTAATTTGTTTAAAAGTATTCTAGCATAGGTTTAAAATTTAAATAAAGAATTGTTTTGTCTTTTTACTTCATCTTTATAAAATAAGTAATTCATTTGTGTAGTGATTTCATTTATGAATCATTTTAAATTAATAATGAGTGATTTTTAAACAAAATAGATTTTAATATAAAAGAAATTGTTATTTTAAATTCATTTATATATATTTATATATAAGTATTTGGGAAGCTATGGCTTGTAGATTTAAAATGAAGTAAACTTTATAAATATTAAACTTAAGAATAAATCAAATGTATGATATTTAACATAAGTAAATGACATAATAAAATATCTATGAACTTAAAAGAGAAAATAAATAAATAAAATAAGTAGTATAACAAAGAATTATATAAGTTTGAAATAATAAGAAGTAAATTTAGTATTGATAATTTAAGTTTAAAATAATAAGTGTAATAATAACAAACACTTGTACTAGAAATTAAATTTAATGCATAAGTAAAGTTTATAATTAGTAACTGGAATAAGTTAAGAACAAAATAAAGTAAGAAAAAATAAATAAATATGCAGGCAGTAAAGTGTGCAGGCTGAAAACAAATAAGAAGAGGTTAGAAATGTTGCCTGAAAATTTAAGAATGCAAAGTAAAATAAATATAAGCAAAGCAAAAATAAACAAAGTAAGAATACAGCCTGTAAAGAACATATATGCAGGCAAGAATATAAACATGTAAAATAAAATGCAAAGCTAAGAAAAGGAAACATGTAATCATATCTGTACTATAATTATGTTGGCAATTTAACAAAATAAAATAAACAAATGCAAGTAGCTTGTTGATTAAGAGTAAGACAAGTATGAAGAACAAAGTACAGTAAGAAAAAAAAACATATGTGTAGCTGTAAATAAGTATGCACAGCTAAGTAAAACAAATATCCTGTATATGGTAGTTTGTAGAACAAGCTAAAGCAAGTTAAGAAATAAAAAAAAAAAATCTAAACATAAAACAAGGTTAGCAGTAAACATAAAGTACATCAACATTTAATGCTTTCATTTCTTAGCACATAACAATAGTCAATTCGAAATCTAATTGAACATCTCAGCCCCTTTGATAAAAATCTCTGATACAAAACAGAAATTGTTTGTACAAATATATACAAACCCAGTAAACACCTACCCCTATAAACTTCTATATATACATGTCTTTCTTCTTTAAGTTCATTTAACATAACATAGTAAACTTAACATATACAAGTAGCATTTTTATTTTGTTTACAACTGAAGCATCAACAATAAAAAGGAAAAATGAATTAAAGGAACATCAAGCAAATCTACTTTCCAGTTTTTAAAGTTCAAGACTGCTTCAATACCAGGAAGTGCTCTGTTCTCTTTTCAAAAGCACTTGTGAGTTTTTAATTACTTAAGTTTTAAAAGCTGATATATTGATATTTGGATGCTTAAATATATGGTGTATATTTATTTATTCATTTCTCTGAATGCTTTGTTGTGGTGAGATTCTGTATATGTCAAACCTGCATATCCCAAAACTTCCTTGGACTTGTTCTGCTGTTCATTTATTATAAGTAACCTAAATTTCTAAAACTTGAGTATTTAAACTAGTTGCAAAGTAAAAAAAAAATCTGGAGTAAGTAAGATTTGTATGTATATGCTCTTCTGTGCATAGGGATGTAGACTGAATACATATTAAAGACCCTGTAAACAAACTTATCCATTTATTTCCAGGTTTGAGTTGATTCAATCATTTTCATTTCTTGATCTCATAGCCCTTAAGATTTACAATACAAACAGAAATTGTTTGTTTCATCCTAGTTTAAAGTATGAGTTTTATTAAAGTTAAGATAAACTTGTATATTGTTCTGGAAAATCAAATTAACAGACCAAACAATAAATAAGTGAAAACCCCAACATCATGATTCTATGATTCAGGCGTGCAATCTGAAATATCATCCAAACTTATGATTTTTAAGACTAAAACTAAAATTTTCAGTTAAGTATTAAAGGAGCAGTTTGGGTTTGTTCAATTTTTGCTTTTCGAGTCACCGGAGTCGGTCTCGTTGATCAGAGGTTTTGGGGTTTGGGCTGGAGGTGGAGGAGCGAACAGGGAGTATGGGAAAAATGTTGAGATGGTCGACCAATGACCATGGAGGCGGCAGCGATGGTTTAAAGTTTTAAAACCTAATTTACTTTGTTTTGGGTTTGGGTTGCGTATGCCTCGAATTGGTGACCGAGTGTTATGTGGTTTTGGAGGTGGCTAGAGGTGTGATGGTCGAAGCTTATGCCGGAGTTTCTGGTGGTCTGGCGGTCGGAGTAGCGAGGAGGAGGTGATGACAGGTTGGAGAGGGAGGCCTGTTTATGTTTTTTCAGGTTCTGCTTGTACCTGCTCATTTTTGTTTTGGGTTTGGTGATGTGTTTTGGGAGGTCGTGCCGTTGTCTGGAGGTAGTCGACGATGAGTTGGA
The DNA here is from genome assembly GCA_030765085.1 of Allium cepa. Taxonomy (NCBI): domain Eukaryota; kingdom Viridiplantae; phylum Streptophyta; class Magnoliopsida; order Asparagales; family Amaryllidaceae; genus Allium; species Allium cepa. Next base: position 876,986,787 of record CM060931.1, on the reverse strand, counting down.
GTGCAAGAGGGTGGCCAGCGTCGGTTGTGGCCACGGTGCACGTGCACCGTGCCGTTGAAGGTTGGGTTGTTGTTTTCTTTGTGCAGGGTTTTTAGTTAGGGAAGTACTCGAGAATTCGAGTACGTGACTCGAAGTAAGGAAGGGGAAAACTCGGTGCATGCTGGGTTTATTCTCGAGGCAGAGGGGGGGATTCAGGTTGTAATAAACCTGATATACTCAGGTTTTAATTTGTCCAAAATTCTTAACAGGATTTTATGCTATGTTTTCAATTTAGTTCAAAATATAAACCAATATTGAAACAATGTTTGAATCCAGAGTTTAAAGTAATTTTAGATGAGACTTTTGAAATTTAAAAGTTTTCAAAATGAATTTGGATTTTCAATCAAGACTTAGAATCAAGGTTTTCAACAATGTTTTGAAATCAATGTTAAAACTAATAGATTCATGTGATTAAGAATAAGTCCAATAAAATAGTTTTGAAAATAAATCTGTTAAGAAAGTTTTCAAATGAAAAGAGAAATAAATTGTTTAGCTTGAAAATTTGGAAGTCAAATATTAATGTATTTTGGAAATTTAAATTAGAGATTGATGTTATTTACAAGATTATAAATTGACTTTAAATTTGAATAATGTTTAATTAATAATCCTTTTGAATCTTAAATTTAGAATTAAATTTTGATTTCAATTAAAAGTGTAATGTTCTAATACACTTTTATATTAATTAAGTCATTAAATAAGAAATAAATTATCTTAAGAATAATTAAGGCATCAAATGATTTAATTAATAAGAGAATAAGGAATGGTAATTTATTTAATTTATAAATGAATAATTTAGATTAATTTAAAGATAAAGATAAATTAAGAAGTAAATTAAGAGATGATATTAGTTAATAAAGAAATTAACTACAGATTACTAATTAATTTATGTGATTAATTTTTGATAAGTAATCGGATTAATTAGATAATCTATTGTAAATGGTTAAGCGTAATTACTTGATAACAGTAATTAAGAGATTAATTACTTCTTGTAATTAATTTTGATAAATGATTAGTTCAAGTTAATTAATTTAGTTTAATTAATTTAAGAAAATCATTTGACAAGTTGATAAGTGTAATTACTTAGTGTATGCAATGGAGCAGAATTTACTTAAGAAGTAATGAATGTTAATTACTGAATGTAATTAATGAAAGATGATGTGTTAATAAAGTAATTTGGATAATTACTTTTATAATTAATCTTGGAATTAATTAGTGGAGATAATTAATTATGGGGTAATTAATTAAATTATATGAGTAATTAAGGGTAGTTAATTACTGGAATGATATTAATCAAGGGTGATTAATAATTATGTTTGATTAAAGATCGATTACTTAATGTAATTTAATTTAATCAAAGCAAATTAATTTAAATCTAAATTAAAGGTCATTAATTAATTTAATTAATGATGAAATTAAGAATTGATTAATTAAGAAATTTAATAATGTAGTGATTAATTTATGTAATTAACCAACAATAAATGTTATTAATTAAATTTATAAATAAGGTAATAAAATGTTATTTACTATAAATGATTTAGGATAATTTATTTGTAAAACTAATTAAATACTAATTACTTATTGTAATTAGAAATTGATTAATCAAAGGTGATTAATCAAGGTGAATATTTAGAGGATGATTAATTAATTTGATTTGTAATTAATTAATGGTTGCATAAGCAGGATTTATAGACGAAGTAATTAATTTAATTTACTTTAAATTAATTAGAGATTGAAGTAGTTAATTTAATTCATTTTAAATTAATTTCAAATAGGGATGATTATAAATCATTGCTTATGGATGAATGATATTGATATTTCATTTGATGATTGTGATCTGGCATGAATAATATCTATGTGTCATGGATGCTTGGTTTAAATATGATAATATTTGATTATCTGTTTGGATGATAATATTGATTTTCTGTTTATGAGATTATCTGTGATTATTTACTGTGATATTATGAATTATCCATCTGTGTGTATGTTTATTATATTGAATTAAACTGCTAAGACTAAATAGACAACTTGGCCTTAAAAGACACGTTTTGGATTTCGATGAGACCGGGATCGGGTTTCCGCATTAGGAATATCCGAAAACCACATCGATTCCAAATTAACGATAGGTCGTGAATCTGAAGTGAAGATGAAGATTCAGAATGCAGGGGTTATCGTCGTTAACTCTGAGGGTGATTCCAAAATGAGTGTAACGAGATAATGCCTTCGGTTTCGTTCGAACCCGGAACGAACTTGTATGGATTGAATGTTTTCAACACATCGTCAGGCGGGGGAATATCCTTGTCCACACAGCCGAAAATAAGGGACATCTAGACAGGGGAATATCCTTGTCCTGCTTGGGCATGACCCACCTAACCTTGCTGCACCTCCCCTGTTTTAGCCATTCCAGGTTGATGAGGCTTGAGGTTACGATTACCTTTAGAGAACATAATTCTTAGAATGCTCATCGCGCACCTGACGATGTGTTGAAAGCATTCAATCCATACAAGTTCGTTCCGGGTTCGAACGAAACCGAAGGCATTATCTCGTTACACTCATTTTGGAATCACCCTCAGAGTTAACGACGATAACCCTTGCATTCTGGACCTTCATCTTCACTTCAGATTCACGACCTATCGTTAATTTGGAATCGATGTGGTTTTCGGATGTTCCTAATGTGGAAAACCGATCCCAGTCTCATCGAAATCCAAAACATGTCTTTTAAGGCCAAGTTGTCTATTTAGTCTTAACAGTTTAATTCAATATAATTCAATATACACACAGATGGAATATTCATTACATCTCAATCGATAACCACAGATAATCTCATAAACAGAAAATCAATATTATCATCCAAACAAATAACTAGATATTATCATATTTAAACCAAGCATCCATATCAGATAGATAGTATTCTAGTCAGATCTGAATGCAAAATCAATCAAATGAAATATCAATATCATTAATCCATAAGCAATGATTTATAATCATACCATTTGTAATTAATTTAAAATGAATTAAATTAACTACTTCTATCACTAATTAATTTAAAGTAAATTAAATTAATTCTTTATCTATAAATCCTGCTTATACAACCATTAATTAATTATAAATCAAATTCATTAATCATATTCTAAATATTCATCTTGATTAAACACCTTGATTAATCAATCTCTAATTACAATAAGTAATTAGTCTTTGATTAATGTTACAAATTAATTATTCTAAATTATTTAACATTTAATTACTTCATTTTTTTGAATTAACTATAATTAAATACATTTATCCTTAATCAATTACATTATTTAATTATTTCTTAATTAACCCATTTCTTAATTTACATTATTAATTATATTAATTCATGATCTTTAATTTATATTAAAATTAAATTACTTTGATTAAATTAATTACATTAAGTAATTAATCTTTAATTAAACATAATTATTAATCATCCTTGATTAATACCAACCAGTAATTAACCACCCTTAATTACTCATATAAATAAATTAATTATTCCCATAATTAATTATCTCCACTAATTAATCCCAAGATTAATTATAAAAGTAATTATCCAAATTACTTTATGATCACATCATTTTTCAGTAATTAATGTTAATTACTTCCTTAAGTAATTGTGCTCCATTGCATACTCTAAGAAATTACACTTATCAATTATCAAATGATTTTCTTAAATTAATTAAACTAAATTAATTAACTCAAATTAATCATTTATCAAAATTAATTACAATAAGTAATTAATCTCTTAATTTCTTTTATCAAGTAATTACATTAAACAATTTTACAATAGATTATCTGATTAATTATCAAAATTAATCTCATTAATAAATTAATTAGTAATCTTTAGTTAATTATCTTTATTAACTAATATCATCTCTTTTAATTTACTTCTTAGTTTATCTTTATTTATAAATTAATATAAATTATTAATTTATAAATTTAATAAATACACCATTCCTTTATTATCTTATTAATTAAATCATCTAATGCCTTAATTATTCTTAAGATAATTTATTTCTGATTTAATGAATTAATTAATATAAATGTGTATTAGAACATTACACTTTAAAATTTACATTCAAATTCCCTTCTGAATTTGAGATTCAAAGGATTAATTATTAAATATTCATCAAATTTAGGTTCAATTTAAAATCTGATAAATAACATTAATTATGTACATATGAAACTTATATAAGGACACCCATTTTTAAATTCAACTACCTAACTTTTATTTAAATTTAAATTTCCAAAATACATTAATGTTTTAACTTGCAAGTTTTAAGTTAAAACCCTTTATTTACTTTCCATTCAAAAATTCCTTTATAAAAGAACTATACCCATAATCAATTCAAATATTAATTTGAAACAAATTTACCTTTCACAATTATTTTATGTGAACTTATACTATATATTTAGTTTTAAAAACTTATTTAAAATTTCAGATTTGAATTCAAGAGAAACTTGAATTCATTAGTTTTAAACATTGATTCCAAACTTTGTTTTTAAGCCTTGATTTAAATCTTGATTTAAAAGTCTAAATTTATTTTGAAAACTTCAAATTCAAACATCTAAAGTTACTTTAAACACTGAATTCAAACACTGTTTCAATCTTGGTTTATATTTTGAACTAAATTTAAAACTGAAATAAATCAGATTTTGTCAAAACCTGAAACCATCCCCTGTCTCGAACTAACCCAGATTCACTTCGAGTCTTCCCCTACCACGCTTCGAGTTAAACACTCGAATTATCACGAGTCTTTCCCGAGCCCAAAAACCCAGCACCCACAAATTCCTACAGAACTGCAATGGGCACGGTGCACGTGCACCGTGGCCCCAGCCACCACCGACCACTCACCAGAACTTCAACACGTCGCCGCTTACCACCAGACACGACCACGACCCCTCGGAATTGTCATGGCAACTCGAATTGAAATCGAGTCAAAATGCCAAACTTGGAAAACGCAAGACTCAACCCTTCCCAAACCTGGAAACTTCACCGTGCCTCAAGCTCCGACCACCAGAAAACCACCACAACCGGCCACGTCTCCACCTTTCACCCCTCTATCCATACGCAAACCCCCGTTGAACTCAATGCACCAAGGAAAACGAACAAGCCCGGACTTCCACCCAGTTCAAAAATTAGGTTTCCTTGCTGAAATCGAAAACCACCATCGCCACAATGATTGATAGAGCCTCCGGCCATTTTTCATGGCCTCTCTAATCCCCCATCTCCCTCCAGAACAAATCTCAACCACTCCGATCAACGGTACGTCCAGAGGCGACCCAAAATGCTCGAATTGATCAACCCAGTAAAGCATGTTCTAAGCTCAGCTAAAAAAATGTAATTACAGTTTTAAAAATCCTAATTACAGGCAAGAATTCAAGTTATAAACTCGAAATGATATTTTAAAATGTTTGAAATCTTACCTAATCAAACATGTCCTGTTCTTAAAATTTCTACAGAGCAGTTCTACTTTGCACACTTGAATATGTTTCTTTAAAAATTTGCTTTATGATCATGCAAGCTTATCTTGCTTAATTACTAAGTCCTATCATTCAACAGATTTAGCAGACTTAAATTTTGTTTCAAATCTGAGTTTCAAGTTTTATATACAGAGATTGTTTCCAGGATATTTAACAAAAAGGCATCATATATTCATAGGATTGCATTAATATATACACGCATACATCTACTTATTCCTGACATAAGAATCATAACTGAATATACTTAAGAAAAATTTTAAATTTAGGTTACTCACAGAGAATACAATATGCAGTATTTCAATTTGCAAATGGCCAAAGAAAGGGGTATATAAAGATTCACGCAAATATATTAAGCATTCAATTTTTAGCATTCAACATATTAAAAACTTAAGAAATTTTAAAGGTGTTACTCACTTGAAAATAAACAGAGAACACTTTGAAACTGGAAACTGTAGTTGCATGCTATTAGTTTGATTCCAGAAAACATGAAACTCAGTCTTGCCTTTGTTGAGTTGAAGTTGTTTAAGTTGTAAAAATGGAAATGTTTGCTATTGTTTCAGGTTGTCATGCTATGTTGAACGAATGAAAATAAGAAGGCATGTATATAAAAGAGTTTCAGGGGAAGGTGGCATCTGAGACAAGCAACATCTGCAGGTACATTTATGTTCTTGTTTGTATCAGGAAAAATATTTTATTTAGGAGGCTGAGTTGATGTTAAACAATTCGAAATGATGTTGTTAGCTGCTAAGAAATGAAGCATTTATTGTTTAAGTACTTTATGTCTCTACTAACCTCATTTATGTATACAAAGATATTTTGCTTAGCATTGTTTTCTCTCCTGCATACTACTACACCTATCTTATTCATTTGCCTGTATATTTTGTTGTACTTTATGTTTCCCATAAATCTTATGTACAGATATTTTATTTTGTTTTATACTTGATGTTCATATTTGTCTGAATCCTAATTTACAAGCTACTTGTATTATTATTATTATTTTATTTTTTTTGCATTTCTAAATCTACAGGCTACATATTTTCCTTGCTTGCACACTACTCTACAGGCTACTTGCCTATTTATACTTGATGTTTATTTTGTTTTATACTTTGCTTTGCATTTTATTTACAGTCTCCATAGCTTACCTGATTTGCTTTTGTATTCAAAACTTTTATTTTGTTTAGTTACCAATCATAACTGTAGTACAGACATGATTACATGCTTTTGTGTTTTACATACACATTATAAAAAATTCTTTAGTCATTTGTTTTCTTAACTTTGCTTTGCATTTTCTTTCTTTATCCTGCATATTTTATGTACTTTGCTTTGTTTTGTCTCCTAACCTTGCTTTACTTTTCCTACTTGCCTGCATATTACATCTTATTTTTGTTCTTAGCTTATCCTAGTTATTAATTATAAACTTTACTTATGTATTAAATTTTATTTCTAATACAAGTTCTTGTTATTATTACACTTATTATTTTAACTTATGTAAATCTTTGTTATAAAACTTATTTTATTTTAAACTTACAAATCTTAATTTTTCAAAACATATGTTTAAATTAACAATTCCTATTCTTTAAAAATCCATTGTTAAGTTATTACATTATTATTGTTTAAATAAAACTCATTATAAAAATAAATTCACTACGTAAATAAATTACTTAATTTATAAAGCTAAAAAAAACTAAACAATCTTTTTTTTAAATTTAGGCAAGAATTTATTTTTAAACAAATTAAATTTATCTTGAGTATTTTTAAAATCATATTATTATTTGTTCAATATTAAATTTCCAAATTATCAAAATAGTAGAATTTGAAAACATAGCTTTATCTATTAAATTTTAAAAACAAAACTTATCTATTTATAACATATACCAATAAATACATATATACATTATAAATAGAAACAATTTAAATTAGCTTTTAAAAGATAAATTATAAGTTAAATATTTATTTAAAAGGAGATTATTAAATCAATTCAACTATTATTAACAAATATTATCAAATCAATTTAATTTTTAATATAGATTATTAAATTGATATTGCCCCAAATTTCTGGGATATCACATTCTTCCCCCTTAAAAGAATTTCGTCCCTGAAATTTAAAAAAAAAGGTAATTTAATAATCTAATTAAAGATTTATTTTAAAGCACAAGCATATATTAATCATATGCTAACAACCATAGCAACCAATTCATCCAAACAAACAAATTTAATTATCCAGACAAAATTCCGGATAGAATTTCCTCGAGTTTCCCCAAGTATAAATACCGGGTTACTCGCCCTATAGAATCCCAACAATCAATACTACTAAGCTACAGAACTTCCACTCACCTAGATCTACAAAACAAGGCGGGATATCAGACTACAAGCAAGTCTGAATCAACAACTACAACTCCCTGAACTGCTGATTCTACAACCAGAGATAGTCTTACACGTACTCCCTCAGAGATACGTGAAACACAACAAATTCTAGTTATCCAAACTGACAATTCAATCCTGAAGACCAAACACTTATCCAAAATCAAATCTCCCACTTCAGAATCCAAATTCCTCCGTCTCTTATCCATAAAACTCTTCGGACGATCCTGGGCTTCCTTCATCCTTACTGATCTGCTCAACTCTTGCTGATGCTCTTCGAAAAACTCGGACCTCAAAGCAAACAGAAACACCCAGCTGAACACAGCAACAACATCGAACAGATATACTTCCTTAACTTGTCCCAAAGAAACATCTTCGGAGACATCCATAGTCACTGTGTCTCATCGCACAGCTACTACACCTTGATATATCAAGATCTCATGTCTGGCTTCTGTCCACCCGACAGATCCAAACTCTAGCTTAACCAAACTACACTTCATAGATGAACTCCAAACTTTAATAGGTTTCCTTCAGAGATCGATGAAATCCTTACACCACCCAAAGCTTACTCGAGACGGTATCAGGTCTACAGCCTTGACAATTACACTTCCAACCTCAATCATTCAAATTCCAACCATTGGTAGTTGTGTCACATACACCACTACCCTATCTACCCTTATAGCTCATTGGAAAACCCGAACAGGTAACCCAAAATAGGTAGAAATAAATAAATATATATATATATATATATATATATCAAAATTACAAATACGCTCTCTCAGGAAAGAAATCACTTAAGAGCCTAGGTATTCACTCATCCTAGCGCTCTGATACCACTGTAACGACCCGACTTCCTACGCCCAGGAAGACGTATCGTTTTTAAGAAAAGAAAGAGATAAGAAAGTAGAAAAGATAGAGAAGAGGAAGAAACAACAACAGAATCTCAACAGCGGAACGAATAAAATATAATATATCACATAAGAGAATACATAGTATCATATACATCAGAGTTACACAGACAATACAACACCTACTAGACAGTTATAAACACCTGTCTAGTTAATACAACACAATACTCCATACATCACAGAGATACCACACAGCGGAACTATATATATATATATATATGTATATATATATATATAACGCTGAAGCCTTCTACTCCATTGCTCCTCCAGAATTCGTCAAAGCTAAACCTGAATCCCTTGGCTACCCGTAAAAATTTGGGTACCCGAGAGTTTATGAAAACAAAAATAAACTCCGGGTCAGACATGGGTATGGTATGAGTAACAGGTTAAAGATTGCTTAACTTTGAAAATCTTTTGAAAATAGAAGGTATCACGTAAGACTTCCCAAACATAAACATGGAAAAGTTTTTACCTTACGCTAACCAAAATATTTGATTGGAAATTCTGTGATATTATAATAGGTCTAGGGTTTTCAAATAAATAGAAAATAGCCAAAGTTGTTACATTCATTAAATTCCAGCTACTAGCCACAAAAGTGGGTAATACAATCAAAATCGTTGGCACTTATTGGATTGTGGATTCCATACAATGGCAGGGCTACTGGGGTACCGCCCATCACAGTACGTGGCCTAGATCAACGTACCGAGGATCACTCCCGACCCCCTGCAACACAAGGCCGGAACCATTCCTTACTGAATAGTCCCGAACAAGATAAACCCTGGCAATTGTCATGATCAACCGCCCACACAGCCGAAAATAAGGGACATCTAGACAGGGGAATATCCTTGTCCTGCTTGGGCATGACCCACCTAACCTTGCTGCACCTCCCCTGTTTTAGCCATTCCCGGTTGATGAGGCTTGAGGTTACGATTACCTTTAGAGAACATAATTCTTAAAATGTTCATCGCCCACCTGACGACGTGTTGAAAGCATTCAATCCATACAAGTTCGTTCTGGGTTCGAACGAAACGAAGGCATTATCTCGTTACACTCATTTTGGAATCACCCTCAGAATTAACGACGATAACCCTTGCATTCTGGACCTTCATCTTCACTTCAGATTCACGACCTATCGTTAATTTGGAATCAATGTGGTTTTCGGATGTTCCTAATGTGGAAAACCGATCCCGGTCTCATCGAAATCCAAAACGTGTCTTTTAAGGCTTGTCTATTTAGTCTTAACAGTTTAATTCAATATAATTCAATATACACACAGGTGGAATATTCGTAACATCACAATAGATAACCACAGATAATCACATAAACAGAAAATCAATATTATCATCCAAACAAATAACTAGGTATTATCATATTTAAACCAAGCATCCATATCAGATAGATAGTATTCAAGTCAGATCTGAATGCAAAATCAATCAAATGAAATATCAATATCATTCATCCATAAGCAATGATTTATAATCATACCATTTGTAATTAATTTAAAATGAATTAAATTAACTACTTCTATCACTAATTAATTTAAAGTAAATTAAATTAATTCTTTATCTATAAATCCTGCTTATACAACCATTAATTAATAATAAATCAAATTAATTAATCATCTTCTAAATATTCATCTCGATTAAACACCTTGATTAATCAATCTCTAATTATAATAAGTAATTAGTCTTTGATTAATGTTACAAATTAATTATTCTAAATTATTTAACATTGAATTACTTCATTTTTTTGAATTAACTATAATTAAATACATTTATCCTTAATCAATTACGTTATTTAATTATTTCTTAATTAACCCATTTCTTAATTTACATTATTAATTATATTAATTCATGATCTTTAATTTATATTAAAATTAAATTACTTTGATTAAATTAATTACATTAAGTAATTAATCTTTAATTAAACACAATTATTAATCATCCTTGATTAATATCAACCAGTAATTAACCACCCTTAATTACTCATATAAATAAATTAATTATTCCCATAACTAATTATCTCCACTAATTAATCCCAAGATTAATTATAAAAGTAATTATCCAAATTACTTTATGATCACATCATTTTTCAGTAATTAATGTTAATTACTTCCTTAAGTAATTGTGCTCCATTGCATACTCTAAGAACTTACACTTATCAATTATCAAATGATTTTCTTAAATTAATTAAACTAAATTAATTAACTCAAATTAATCATTTATCAAAATTAGTTACAATAAGTAATTAATCTCTTAATTTCTTTTATCATGTAATTACATTTAACAATTTTACAATAGATTATCTGATTAATTATCAAAATTAATCTCATTAATAAATTAATTAGTAATCTTTAGTTAATTATCTTTATTAACTAATATCATCTCTTTTAATTTACTTCTTAGTTTATCTTTATTTATAAATTAATCTAAATTATTAATTTATAAATTTAATAAATACACCATTCCTTTATTATCTTATTAATTAAATCATCTAATGCCTTAATTATTCTTAAGATAATTTATTTCTTATTTAATGACTTAATTAATATAAATGTGTATTAGAACATTACACTTTCAAATTTACATTCAAATTCCCTTCTGAATTTGAGATTCAAAGGATTAATTATTAAATATTCATCAAATTTAGGTTCAATTTAAAATCTGGTAAATAACATTAATTATGTACATATGAAACATATATAAGGACACCCCTTTTTAAATTCAACTACCTAACTTTTATTTAAATTTAAATTTCCAAAATACATTAATGTTTTAACTTGCAGGTTTTAAGTTAAAACCCTTTATTTACTTTCCATTCAAAAATTCCTTTATAAAAGAACTATACCCATAATCAATTCAAATATTAATTTGAAACAAATTTACCTTTCACAATTATTTTATGTGAACTTATACTATATATTTAGTTTTAAAAACTGATTTAAAATTTTAGATTTGAATTCAAGAGAAACTTGAATTCATTAGTTTTAAACATTGATTCCAAACTTTGTTTTTAAGCCTTGATTTAAATCTTGATTTAAAAGTCCAAATTTATTTTGAAAACTTCAGATTCAAAAATTTCATCTAAAGTTACTTTAAACACTGAATTCAAACACTGTTTCAATCTTGGTTTATATTTTGAACTAAATTTAAAACTGAAATAAATCAGGTTTTGTCAAAACCTGAAACCATCCCCTGTCTCGAACTAACCCAGATTCACTTCGAGTCTTCCCCTACCACGCTTCGAGTTAAACACTCGAATTATCACGAGTCTTTCCCGAGCCCAAAAACCCAGCACCCACAAATTCCTACAGAACTGCAATGGGCACGGTGCACGTGCACCGTGGCCCCAGCCACCACCGGCCACTCACCGGAACTCCAACACGTCGCCGCTTAGCACTAGACACGACCACGACCCCTCGGAATTGTCACGGCAACTCGAATTGAAATCGAGTCAAAATGCCAAACTTGGAAAACGCAAGACTCAACCCTTCCCAAACCTGGAAACTTCACCGCGCCTCAAGCTCCGACCACCAGAAAACCACCACAACCGGCCACGTCTCCGCAGCCTCCGGCCATTTTTCATGGCCTCTCCAATCCCCCAGTAAAGCATGTTCTAAACTCAGCTAAAAAAATGTAATTACAGTTTTAAAAATCCTAATTACAGGCAAGAATTCAAGTTATAAACTTGAATTAATATTTTAAAATGTTTGAAATCTTACCTAATCAAACATGTCTTGTTCTCAAAATTTCTACAGAGCAGATCTACTTTGCACACTTGAATATGATTTTTTTTTAAATTTGCTTTATGATCATGCAAGCTTATCTTGCTTAATTACTAAGTCCTATCATTCAATAGATTTAGCAGAGTTAAATTTTGTTTCAAATCTGAGTTTCAAGTTTTATATACAGAGATTGTTTCTAGGCTATTTAACAGAAAGGCATCATATATTCATAGGATTGCATTAATATATACACGCATAAATCTACTTATTCCTGACATAAGAATCATAACTGAATATACTTAAGCAAAATTTTAAATTTAGGTTACTCACAGAGAATACAATATGCAGTATTTCATTTTGCAAATGGCCAAAGAAAGGGGTATATAAAGATTCACGCAAATATATTAAGCATTCAATTTTTAGCATTCAACATATTAAAAACTTAAGAAATTTTAAAGGTGTTACTCACCAAAAAATAAACAGAGAACACTTTGAAACTGGAAACTGTAGTTGCATGCTATTAGTTTGATTCCAGAAAACATGAAACTCAGTCTTGCCTTTGTTGAGTTGAAGTTGTTTAAGTTGTAAAAATGGAAATGTTTGCTATTGTTTCACGTTGTCATGCTATGTTGAACGAATGAAAATAAGAAGGCATGTATATAAAAGAGTGTCAGGGGAAGGTGGCATCTGAGACAAGCAACATTTGCAGGTACATTTATGTTCTTGTTTGTATCAGGCAAAATATTTTATTTAGGAGGCTGAGTTGATGTTAAACAATTCGAAATGATGTTGTTAGCTGCTAAGAAATGAAGCATTTATTGTTTAAGTACTTTATGTCTCTACTAACCTCATTTATGTATACAAAGATATTTTGCTTAGCATTGTTTTCTCTCCTGCATACTACTACACCTATCTTATTCATTTGCATGTATATTTTGTTGTACTTTATGTTTCCCATAAATCTTATGTTCAGATATTTTATTTCGTTTTATACTTGATGTTCATATTTGTCTGAATCTTAATTTAGAAGCTACTTGTAGTTTTTTTTTTTTTTTGCATTTCTAAATCTACAGGCTACATATTTTCCTTGCTTGCACACTACTCTACAGGCTACTTGCCTATTTATACTTGATGTTTATTTTTTTTTATACTTTGCTTTGCATTTTATTTACAGTCTTCATAGCTTACCTGATTTGCTTTTGTATTCAAAACTTTTATTTTGTTTAGTTACCAATCATAACTGTAGTACAGACATGATTACATGCTTTTGTGTTTTACATACACATTATAAAAATTTCTTTAGTCATTTGTTTTCTTAACTTTGCTTTGCATTTTCTTTCTTTATCCTGCATATTTTATGTACTTTGCTTTGTTTTGTCTCCTAACCTTGCTTTACTTTTCCTATTTGCCTGCATATTACATCTTATTTTTGTTCTTAGCTTATTCTAGTTATTAATTATAAACTTTACTTATGTATTAAATTTTATTTCTAATACAAGTGCTTGTTATTATTACACTTATTATTTTAACTTATGTAAATCTTTGTTATAAAACTTATTTTATTTTAAACTTACAAATCTTAATTTTTCAAAACATATGTTTAAATTAACAATTCCTATTCTTTAAAAATCCATTGTTAAGTTATTACATTATTATTGTTTAAATAAAACTCATTATAAAAATAAATTCACTACATAAATAAATTACTTAATTTATAAAGCTAAAAAAAACTAAACAATCTTTTTTTTTTAAATTTAGGCAAGAATTTATTTTTAAACAAATTAAATTTATCTTGAGTATTTTTAAAATCATATTATTATTCGTTCAATATTAAATTCCAAATTATCAAAATAGTAGAATTTGAAAACATAGCTTTATCTATTAAATTTTAAAAACAAAACTTATCTATTTATAACATATACCAATATACACATATATACATTATAAATAGAAACAATTTAAATTAGCTTTTAAAAGATAAATTATAAGTTAAATATTTATTTAAAAGGAGATTATTAAATCAATTCAACTATTATTAACAAATATTATCAAATCAATTTAATTTTTAATATAGATTATTAAATTGATATTGCCCCAAATTTCCGGGATATCACATTATGGATGTCTCCGAAGGTGTTCTTTGGAACAAGTAAGGAAGGGTGTCTGCTTTGGAGTTGTTGCTGTGTTCAACTGGGTGTTTCTGTTTGCTTTGAGGTCCGAGTTTCTCGAAGAGCTTTGGATTAAGTAGTCTTTGGCTTCTGGGTCAGCAGTGGAGTTTAGAAGCTGCAGAGTAGATCCATTTCTTCGATGGATTAGCCACACAAGCGTAAGCTGTTCTGTTTGGTAATGAGAGAGCAGTATTTTGGTAAATTGGCGGGATCGACCGCAAAAGCGACTTGCGATAGTTTGAGTGTTCTTTGTGTTTCAGAGATTTTTCTAGATGCCTTCAAGGAGTCAGAGTTGTGTCAACATTTAGAGATTGAGTTTGGTATCGACTGGATTTTCAGAAGTGATACCGATGGATCAGCTTAGTAATAAGATGATTTTTGAGCTGTGGAAGTAGCTCAAGTTTTGGAGAAACTATGGAGTTTTATTTTTGGATATGTGAGCCTTATTTTTGAAATATGTGTTGTCCAGTCTGTGCTTGTATTCATCTTCAGCATTTTTATCTATTTAGTCAGAGTTGCGCAGTGGAAGCATGGTGGCAGTTGTTTTAGTTGGGAAGCTATTGGATGTTGCGATGTTTGGATTAGAAAGTTCTACAGGAGATTTTTTCCAGGATCATCCGAAGAGTTTTGTGGATAAGAGACGAAGGAATTTGGATTTCGAAATCGGAGATTTGATTTTGGATAAGTGTTTGGTCTTCAGGATTGGATTGTCAGTTTGGATAACTGGACTTTGTTGTGTTTCACGTATCTCTGAGGGAGTACGTGTAAGATCTATCTCTGGTTGTAGAATCAGCAGTTCAGGGAGTTTTGGTTGTTGATTCAGACTTGTCTATAGTCTGATATCCTCTCTTGTTTTGTAGATCTAGACGAGTAGAAGTTCTGTAGCTTAGTAGTATTGATTGATTGGATTCTATAGAGCGAGTAACCCGGTATTTATACTTGGAGAAACTCGAGAAAAATTCTATCCAGAATTTTGTCTGGATATTTAGATTTTTTTTGTTTGGATGAATTGGTTGCTATAGTTGTTAGCATACGATTAAAATATGCTTGTGTTTTAAAATAAATATTTAATTAGATTGTTAAATTACCTTTGTTTTAAATTTCGGGGACGAAATTCTTTTAAGGGGGAAGGAATGTGATATCCCGGAAATTTGGGGCAATAATCAATTTAATAATCTGTATTAAAAATTAAATTGATTTGATAATAATTTAAATTTGAATTAATAATCTTTGTTTAAATAAATATTTCACTGATAAATTTTCTTTTTAAAAGCTAATTTAAATTGTTTCTATTTATAATGTATATATGTATATTGGTATATATTATAAATAGATCTGTTTTGTTTTTAAATTTAATAGATAAAGCTGTGTTTTCTAATTTTACTATTTTTGATAATTTGAAAATTTAATATTAATAAATAATAATATGATCTTAAAAATACTCAAGATAAATTTAATTTGTTTAAAAGTATTCTAGCATAGGTTTAAAATTTAAATAAAGAATTGTTTTGTCTTTTTACTTCAACTTTATAAAATAAGTAATTCATTTGTGTAGTGATTTCATTTATGAATCATTTTAAATTAATAATGAGTGATTTTTAAACAATAACAATAATGCAATATTTTTATAAATAGATTTTAATATAAAAGAAATTGTTATTTTAAATTCATTTATATATATATAAGTATTTTGGGAAGCTATGGCTTGTAGATTTAAAATGAAGTAAACTTTATAAATATTAAACTTAAGAATAAATCAAATGTACGATATTTAACATAAGTAAATGACATAATAAAATATCTATGAACTTAAAAGAGAAAATAAATAAATAAAATAAGTAGTATAACAAAGAATTATCTAAATTTGAAATAATAAGAAGTAAATTTAGTATTGATAATTTAAGTTTAAAATAATAAGTGTAATAATAACAAACACTTGTACTAGAAATTAATTTTTTTTTTTTTTTTTTTTTTTTTTTTTTTTTAGCAAAGCCAGCCTGTTTTTATAGTGGACAGTCCACTTAAATTATAACAGAGTCAAATTACAATGAAGAATGAAAATGATAAATCACGATACAATCTAAGAAGAAAATAACTGATCAGCATAACCACCCATAAACCAATAAAAAAAAAAACGCGATAGCTACAGGGGAATTTTCAAAAGAAGTTGAGAAAGAGAGGAAGAAGACCGCGCAAATCTTCTCATGTTCCTTTCGTCCCATATCACAGCTATCGTAAGCTTGAGGTAGGTGAGAATTCGTTTGGTCGATATCGTTTTCCACCTAGTTATATTGAAAATCCTAATCCATTCCAGCTTAAAATCTCGATGCGGAGGTCTCTCGTGAATTCTATGAAGAACTTCCTTCCATAACTGAAAAGAAAAGTGGCAATTGAAGAATAAATGCCCTACATTTTCCGCAGCTCTGTTGCAAAGAATGCAGAGCGAGTGATCGATTAATTGCCTTCTAACAAGATTGTCTTGAGTGTGTATTGCATTCATCAGGCATTTCCAAAGCAGCAGATTGTGCTTTTGTTTAGATCCAAACTTCCATATTCGAGCGTGCCAAGGAAAAGAGGAATCATAATGCATTTGGATTATAGTTCTGTAAACAATGGATATGCTGTGATGAATACCATTCCAGCTGATCCCACCTTGATCCACATGCTTATAAGCATCAGTAATAGAGGACCATAGGTTATTTAGCTCAGGCGAACTAACATGAGGTAATTGCAGCACACCATCTATAAAAAAATCATTAGCATTAGCATTGATGGGTATTCCAGAGTTAAGTAAAAGGATATAGTCTATATGTTGAGATAGAATCATTCCTGGAGCACACCAAGGGGAGTACCAAAAAGAGTTCACAGTATTGCACTGCACCATAGGCAAATAATAACTTCTATTAGCCAAAAGTTTTTTCCATAAAAAGCTATCAGAATTTTTAGCTTCCATAGTCCAATAATTTCCACCCTTAAGATTGTATTGCCTATTCCATTTTTCCCACATCCCCATACTACTACTGAGCAATTTGTTAACAAGCTGAGAAGTAGTTGCAATGTTCCAAAGTTTTAGATTAATAATACCCAGGCCACCCTTGTTTAAAGGAACAATTATTTTCTTGTAGGCAATAGGAATGAGTTTAGTGGAAAAAATATTTCCATGCCATGGAAATGATTAAAGGCTCTATTCAGCATATTAATAAGTTTATAAGGAATTATGAAAAGTTTAAAATAATAAGCACACATAGCTGAGGCAACACTCTGGATGATGACAAGTCTACCAGCTTGCGAGATTTTAGTACCATTATAATTATTAAGCTTATTAGTTATTTTTTCATATAAAGGAAGACATTGAGCATTGGAAATTCTTGCCTTACACATAGGAGCACCAAGGTGCATTGCATTTTGATCAATAGCTTGCAGCCCAGAAACATGAAGTATATTCTGGAAAATGACATTTGAAACCCCTGCAATACTTATTTGAGACTTACTTTTATTTATTTTTAGGCCTGTCATTTGATTAAAAATATGTAAGGTAGTAAAAACATTTGTTACAGATTTAATGTTTGGTTTAGTGAAAAGAAGGAGATCATCAGCAAACATTAAAGTAGATATTTGAAATTTTTGACACTTTGGGTGATAATCAATATTTTTTTTATGGCATTCCACACCAATTAATTGGGTAAGTACCTCCATAACTAAAATAAAAAGAGAAGAGGATATAGGATCCCCTTGCCTAATTCCTTTATGCATTTTAAAATAACCAAATGATTCACCACTTATAGATAAGGAGACATTAACAGTAGATATGCATGTATATATCCAAGCTAAGAAAGGCAAAGGAAAGTTCATCTTGGACATAATGGATATGATAGCCTCCCAACTAATTGAATCATAAGCTTTATGGATATCCAACTTCATAAAACATCTAGGAGAAATATTTTTCCTATTGTAGCCTTTAATTAGTTCCTGGGAAAGTAATATATTATCTATAATTGATCTTCCAGCAACAAAACCATTTTGATTAGGGGATATTATTCCAGCAAGGCAATTTTTCATTCTAGCAGATAATATTTTAGCAATACATTTATATATTACATTACAACAGGCAATGGGCCTGAACTCAGATACAGATTGAGGCATGTTAACTTTTGGAATAAGGGCTAGCTTGGTATGGTTTATGCCTTTCAGCAGTGTATTAGTTTTAAAGAAATGTTGGATAGCTTTACAAAAGTCATGTTTTATAATATGCCAACATTTTTGAAAAAACAAAGCAGAAAAACCATCCGGACCAGGAGAGCTAGTAGTTTTCATATTGAAGATGGAATCATGAATTTCTTCTGGGGTAATGAGCTTAATTAAAATATTAGCTTGATCATTAGAAATATTACCAATAGGTAATTCATTAATGACATGAATATTAGTAACTTCGTCAGTTTTAGAAAAAAGAAAATGGTAATAATCAAGGAAAGATTGCTTTATACTTGAATGGGTGTTAACTTCAAAACCATGTCTATCTTTAATCCTATGGATTAAAGCAGCAGCTTTCTTAATTTTCAGAGAGTTGTGGAATATTTTAGTGTTCCTATCTCCCCCTTTATCCCAATTAATTTTGTTTTTTTCCCGGAGCATTTTAAGTTCAGTTTTGATAGCTATTTTCAGATTTTTTGTAAGTTCACTGACTTTATTAGATATAGCTATATTACTAGGATCAGTTTGCAATTGGATATGAGTATCACTAAGAACAGTGCTTATTTTGGTGGAGAGAAGACTACCAGACCCATATTTATTTAAAGACCATCTTTTAATGGAGACTTTACAATCTTTAAGCTTCGATTGTAGAATGTACATAGGATTTCCAAATTTTGGTGTGTCCCATGCCTGTTCAATTAGAGGAAAAAATTCAGGGTCATCAATCCAACTATTAAAAAAGTTAAAGGAAGAATGACCTTTATTACTTCTGTTTCCCCAGTCCAAAATGATAGGACTATGATCAGATAAGGAAGAAGAAGGGAAAATAGAAATTAAAGAAGGCCAAGCATTGAAAGCAGCTATGTTAAAATAAGAACGATCTAATTTGCAAAAAGTTCTAATACCTGATCTGCTACAATTATTCCAAGTGTAAAACATACCAGATTTAGGAATCTCATGAAGGTGAGCAAGAATAATAGCATTATTAAGAGGAGCAACATCCACCAGAGTCAATGGTAATCCTCCCATCTTATCCTCTGAATGTTGCATACAATTAAAATCTCCAAGGCACAACCAGGGTAATACAGTGTGCAAGGAAGGAAGGATATCAAGAAAGCACTGCCTATTAGCTTTTATGTTATCTGCATAGATAAAAGTAGAGTTAAAATTAAAGTTAGTAGGAATGTGATTTATATTGCAGTGTATGAATTGTCTGTGAGTTTCAGTAACATCAATTGTGTATAACTGAGGATTCCATAAGATCAACAGTCTCCCAAAAGGAGCAACTGAATGATTGTGTATAATATCCCATCCAGGAGCAATTCTTTTAGCAAAGAAGGTAGATTCTGCCTCAGAATATTTGGTTTCACTAATGCATATCATTCCTAGATTGTTGCCTTTAATAAGCATTTTAATTTCATAAACTTTGGCTTCATCATGTCCTCCTCTTATATTCCAGTATCCAATGTTGTCTAGCATCATAATTATTTATATTTGTTGGCAGATTGCCGAGTGAATCTTTGTGGCCCTTTTAGCATAGCAGAGGAATTTTTATTTTTATTTTTTTTTGAATTTTTTGCAGTGAGCCTAGCCATAATTTGTTCTTGATTGTATTCATATCCTTCATTCATGTCATCTTCTGAGCAAAAGTCAGCATCTGATGATGAACTCATGTTGCCTTCAAAATTGTCATCCTTTGAAGGAGTGAATAGAGGAATATTTTGTGGAGGCTTTAATTTTGCATATGGGCTAACAGACTTGTTAGCAATAGAGTTTAAATCAGCTGTAGCTTCTGCACTAGTAATTCTATTCTGAGACACTGGAATGGAATTAAGAGATGTTGCCTCCGTTTCCTTATGCTTGCATTTATTAGTGTCTTGCTGATGTTTACTTAATTCAGTTTCTTTTTGAAATTGGGTCTTTTGAGATATGTTGTTAATTTCAGTGGTATCTCTCTGTTGATAAACCAATTTATCAGGATCTACCCTCAAATTGCTTGATGTTCCCGCTTCCTTTTCTATTAATTCTCCTTCTTCTATTTCTGAAAGAATTGCAAAAGCATTACATGTTTCAATCTGAGTAACACTTTGTAACTGTGATTCTATGTCTGAACTAATAGTGTTCATAACATTATTCTTTTTTGTTATGTCTGATTCCACTCCTTTGTTGTTCACTTGAGTAGTCTTAGGCTTCCATTTTTGTTGTCTATTCTTCACATTATCACCAATAATATTTCTTTGCCATGAAGCTTTATTTTTATTAGTTGGTTCTGACTCATTTACCTGGACACCTTTTTTACTGCTAACTTTCTCTTCACTAATACTTTTGTCCATATCACAATTATTGGTAGAGTGACCAAAAACTTTACAAGCAGTGCATATCAAAGGCCTCCAATTATACTCAATGTATACTTTTTGACTTGTCTCTACTCCATCTCCTATTAATAAAAATTCTGGCAACTCTTTTTCCGGTGATATTTCAACCAAACACTTTGCATATTCCATTCTTTCCCTCTTTTCAGTAGCTTCATTGAAACAGATAAGCTTCCCCAAATGACAGGCTATCCAATTAATTCCAATTAGTGTCCAAGCTATATGGGGAATGTTATATAGTTGTATCCATATAGGAACAGATTTTACTTGAGATTGCACTGAACCAAAAGCAGGTTTCCACGTAGTTATTACAAACATTTGACCTCTAATAAAAGAAGGATCTGCACGAAGAACAGTTTGTTTGTCCTCAAGACAAGAAAACTTAATGAAATAATTTGCACCGTCTGATTTGATGTCATATGAACCTTTCAGTTTCCATGTTTTTTTAAAATGTGATACCACTGCCATATAATTGACTGGCACACCCAAAAAAAACCCCACTAGGTATCCCTCCCAAAAATTCATACCTTCAGACATCAATACATCAGGTGGAGGAAGCGGCGAACCACGATAATCAATATTGAATTCTAATGGAGTATATGTTCCCGCATTCCTAGGCTTCGAAGCAAACAGAGAAGACCATGACTTCATCAGAGAATCAGAATGAGCAATTGATAGATCTGCCTGATGAGAAGAACCTGGGTCAGGAGGAATAGGAGGAGGAGGGTCAAGAGCAGGAGATAAAGAGGCGGAATTAGTCGGGAGGAGCGAGGGGGAAGAAGAAGAAGGTAACGGAATGTCAGATATAGCCGTTACAGTAGAAGCCATTGTTTTTGAACGATCCTTGTTTTTTTATGTCCTCATACTAGAAATTAAATTTAATGCATAAGTAAAGTTTATAATTAGTAACTGGAATAAGTTAAGAACAAAATAAAGTAAGAAAAAATAAATAAATATGCAGGCAGTAAAGTGTGCAGGCTGAAAACAAATAAGAAGAGGTTAGAAATGTTGCCTGAAAATTTAAGAATGCAAAGTAAAATAAATATAAGCAAAGCAAAAATAAACAAAGTAAGAATACAACCTGTAAAGAAAATATATGCAGGCAAGAATATAAACATGTAAAATAAAATGCAAAGCTAAGAAAAGGAAACATGTAATCATATCTGTACTATAATTATGTTGGCAATTTAACAAAATAAAATAAACATATGCAAGTAGCTTGTTGATTAAGAGTAAGACAAGTATGAAGAACAAAGTAAAGTAAGAAACAAAAAAACATATGTGTAGCTGTAAATAAGTATGCACAGCTAAGTAAAACAAATATCCTGTATATGGTAGTTTGTAGAACAAGCTAAAGCAAGTTAAGAAATAAATAAAAAAATCTAAACATAAAACAAGGTTAGCAGTAAACATAAAGTACATCAACATTTAATGATTTCATTTCTTAGCACATAACAATAGTCAATTCGAAATCTAATTGAACATCTCAGCCCCTTTGATAAAAATCTCTGATACAAAATAGAAATTGTTTGTACAAATATATACAAACCCAGTAAACACCTACCCCTATAAACTTCTATATATACATGTCTTTCTTCTTTAAGTTCGTTTAACATAACATAGTAAACTTAACATATACAAGTAGCATTTTTATTTTGCTTACAACTGAAGCATCAACAATAAAAAGTAAAAATGAATTAAAGGAACATCAAGAAAATCTACTTTCCAGTTTTTAAAGTTCAACACCGCTTCAATACCAGGAAGTGCTCTGTTCTCTTTTCAAAAGCACTTGTGAGTAACATTTTTCTTTTAATTACTTAAGTTTTAAAAGCTGATATATTGATATTTGGATGCTTAAATATATGGTGTATATTTATTTATTCATTTCTCTGAATGCTTTGTTGTGGTGAGATTCTGTATATGTCAAACCTGCATATCCCAAAACTTCCTTGGACTTGTTCTGCTGTTCAATTATTATAAGTAACCTAAATATCTAAAACTTGAGTATTTAAACTAGTTGCAAAGTAAAAAAAAAATCTGGAATAAGTAAGATTTGTATGTATATGCTCTTCTGTGCATAGGGATGTAGACTGAATACATATTAAAGACCCTGTAAACAAACTTATCCATTTATTTCCAGGTTTGAGTTGATTCAATCATTTTCATTTCTTGATCTCATAGCCCTTAAGATTTACAATACAAACATAAATTTTTTGTTTCATCCTAGTTTAAAGTATGAGTTTTATTAAAGTTAAGATAAACTTGTATATTGTTCTAGAAAATCAAATTAACAGACCAAACAATAAATAAGTGAAAACCCCAACATCATGATTCTATGATTCAGGCGTGCAATCTGAAATATCATCCAAACTTATGATTTTTAAGACTAAAACTAAAATTTTCGGTTAAGTATTAAAGGAGCAGTTTGGGTTTGTTCAATTTTTGCTTTTTGAGTCGCCGGAGTCGGTCTCGTTGATCAGAGGTTTTAGGGTTTGGGCTGGAGGTGGAGGAGCGAACAGGGAGTATGGGAAAAATGTTGAGATGGTCGACCAATGACCATGGAGGCGGCAACGATGGTTTAAAGTTTTAAAACCTAATTTACTTTGTTTTGGGTTTGGGTCGCGTATGCCTCGAATTGGTGACCGAGTGTTATGTGGTTTTGGAGGTGGCTAGAGGTGTGATGGTCGAAGCTTATGCCGGAGTTTCTGGTGGTCTGGCGGTCGGAGCAGCGAGGAGGAGGTGATGACAGGTTGGAGAGGGAGGCCTGTTTATGTTTTTTCAAGTTTTGCTTGTACCTGCTCATTTTTGTTTTGGGTTTGGTGATGGGTTTTGGGAGGTCGTGTCATTGTCTGGAGGTAGTCGGCGATGAGTTGGAGTGGCAGAGGGTGGCCGGCGTCGGTTGGGGCCACGGTGCACGTGCACCGTGCCGTTGAAGGTTGGGTTGTTGTTTTCTGTGTGCAAGGTTTTTAGTTAGGGAAGTACTCGGGAATTCGAGTACGTGACTCGAAGTAAGGAAGGGGAAAACTCGGTGCATGCTGGGTTTATTCTCGAGGCAGAGGGGGGGATTCAGGTTGTAATAAACCTTATATACTCAGGTTTTAATTTGGTCCAAAATTCTTAACAGGATTTTATGCTATGTTTTCAATTTAGTTCAAAATATAAACCAATATTGAAACAATGTTTGAATCCAGAGTTTAAAGTAATTTTAGTTGAGACTTTTGAAATTTAAAAGTTTTCAAAATGAATTTGGATTTTCAATCAAGACTTAGAATCAAGGTTTTCAACAAAGTTTTGAAATCAATGTTAAAACTAATAGATTCATGTGATTAAGAATAAGTCCAATAAAATAGTTTTGAAAATAAATCTGTTAAGAAAGTTTTCAAATGAAAAGAGAAATAAATTGTTTAGCATGAAAATTTGGAAGTCAAATATTAATGTATTTTGGAAATTTAAATTAGAGATTGATGTTATTTACAAGATTATAAATTGAATTTAAATTTGAATAATGTTTAATTAATAATCCTTTTGAATCTTAAATTTAGAATTAAATTTTGATTTCAATTAAAAGTGTAATGTTCTAATACACTTTTATATTAATTAAGTCATTAAATAAGAAATAAATTATCTTAAGAATAATTAAGGCATCAAATGATTTAATTAATAAGATAATAAGGAATGGTAATTTATTTAATTTATAAGTGAATAATTTAGATTAATTTAAAGATAAAGATAAATTAAGAAGTAAATTAAGAGATGATATTAGTTAGTAAAGAAATTAACTACAGATTACTAATTAATTTATGTGATTAATTTTTGATAAGTAATCGGATTAATTAGATAATCTATTGTAAATGGTTAAGCGTAATTACTTGATAACAGTAATTAAGAGATTAATTACTTCTTGTAATTAATTTTGATAAATGATTAATTCAAGTTAATTAATTTAGTTTAATTAATTTAAGAAAATCATTTGACAAGTTGATAAGTGTAATTACTTAGTGTATGCAATGGAGCAGAATTTACTTAAGAAGTAATGAATGTTAATTACTGAATGTAATTAATGAAAGATGATGTGTTAATAAAGTAATTTGGATAATTACTTTTATAATTAATCTTGGAATTAATTAGTGGAGATAATTAATTATGGGGTAATTAATTAAATTATATGAGTAATTAAGGGTAGTTAATTACTGGAATGATATTAATCAAGGGTGATTAATAATTATGTTTGATTAAAGATCGATTACTTAATGTAATTTAATTTAATCAAAGCAAATTAATTTAAATCTAAATTAAAGGTCATTAATTAATTTAATTAATGATGAAATTAAGAATTGATTAATTAAGAAATTTAATAATGTAGTGATTAATTTATATAATTAATCAACAATAAATGTAATTAATTAAATTTATAAATAAGGTAATAAAATGTTATTTACTATAAATGATTTAGGATAATTTATTTGTAAAACTAATTAAATACTAATTACTTATTGTAATTAGAAATTGATTAATCAAAGGTGATTAATCAAGGTGAATATTTAGAGGATGATTAATTAATTTGATTTGTAATTAATTAATGGTTGCATAAGCAGGATTTATATATGAAGTAATTAATTTAATTTAATTTAAATTAATTAGAGATTGAAGTAGTTAATTTAATTCATTTTAAATTAATTTCAAATAGGGATGATTATAAATCATTGCTTATGGATGAATGATATTGATATTTCATTTGATGATTGTGATCTGGCATGAATAATATCTATGTGTCATGGATGCTTGGTTTAAATATGATAATATTTGATTATCTATTTGGATGATAATATTGATTTTCTGTTTATGAGATTATCTGTGATTATTTACTGTGATATTATGAATTATCCATCTGTGTGTATGTTTATTATATTGAATTAAACTTTTAAGACTAAATAGACAACTTGGCCTTAAAAGACACGTTTTGGATTTCGATGAGACCGGGATCGGGTTTCCGCATTAGGAATATCCGAAAACCACATCGATTCCAAATTAACGATAGGTCGTGAATCTGAAGTGAAGATGAAGATTCAGAATGCAGGGGTTATCGTCGTTAACTCTGAGGGTGATTCCAAAATGAGTGTAATGAGATAATGCCTTCGGTTTCGTTCGAACCCGGAACGAAGTTGTGTGTCATGCCCAAGCAGGACAAGGATACTCCCCTGTCTAGATGTCCCTTTATTTTCGGCTGTGTGGGCAGTTGGTTGCTAACAACTGCGGGGTTTATCTTGTTCGGGACTGTTCAGTAAGGAATGGTTCCGGCCTTGTGTTGCAGGAGGTCGGGAGTGATCCTCTGTACGTTGATCTAGGACACGTACTGTGACGGGCGATACCCCAGTAGCCCTGCCATTGTATGGAATCCAAAATCCAATAAGTGCCAACGGTTTTGATTGTATTACCCACTTTTGTGGCTAGTAGCTGGAATTTAATAGATGTAACAATTTCGGCTATTTTCTATTTACTTGAAAACCCTAGACCTATTATAATATCACAGAATTTCCTATCAAATGTTTTGGTCAGCGTAAGGTAAAAACTTACCCATGTTTATTTGTGGGAAGTCTTACGTGATACCTTTTGTTTCAAAAGATTTTCAAAGTTAAACAACTTTAACCTGTTACTCATACCAGACCCATGTCTGACCCGGAGTTTATTTTTGTTTTTCATAAACTCTCGGGTACCCAAATTTTTACGGGTAGCCAAGGGATTCAGGTTAGCTTTGGCGAATTCTGGAGGAGCAATGGAGCAGGTGGCTTCGGCGTAATAGATATATATATATATATATAATTCCGCTGTGTTGATATCTCTGAGTCATTTGAGCTGTATTGTATTGAGGTGTATTAACTAGACAGGTGTTTATAACTGTCTAGTATGTGATGTATTGTCTGTATAACTCTGATTGATGTTGTATGTAAATATTTATGTGATTATTATATTTTATTCATTTCGCTGTGAGATTATGATGTGTTGTTCTTTCTTCTCTATCTTTTCTATTTTCTCATCCCTTTCTTTCTTAAAGACAAAACGTTTTCCTGGGCGTAGGAAGGCGGGTCGTTACAAAAAATATGCTCGGTATGACTCGAGCATTAAGGAAAAACCACGCTTAAGTCAGTCTGGTAAAACTACCCTGAGAAACATAATCAACTTGATTCTTAAAGTTTAATAACCTTTTCAAAACAAAGATATCTCGTAAGACTATATCGCACATAAATTCAGACTGGTTTTTACCTTACGATAATCAAAACTCTTTTATAGAAAATCATTTGATATTATAATAGTGTCTATTTGCCAAAGTAATAATAACAAGTAGCTGCGAAGCATGTTCTGCGTACATCAAAACGATACTAGTCATAAAAATCAAAATCCTTTAAGGCTCATTCGCTAATTGTGTGGGATTTCCACAGAGGTGCACTCACTACTGCGAGAACGGTCCTCCTGCACAAGAATCAGAGTTATCCTTCCTTGGGTCAGTACATGTCTAGCAGAGGTACATAGGAAACACATAACTGGCCACCTAGGCCGAGTGAATCACTCCCGGCATGCATAAATAAACGATAAGGACTTGCTAGAAAGAGAGACGACTACACCCTTATGGGTTAGCTAAGCCCCCACGCTATGCAACTTATCTCTGCTTTTAATCATTTCCGCAAATGAAGCTACGCCTAGCGTTCCAGCTCACGCACCGTCTCCAAAACAAATTATGGAATCCCACACCTTAACAGGTCATGAAATCACACCTGAATTCCACATCTCAATAGATCTTGAAATTTCACACAGAATCCCACACCCCAACGAGTCATGGAACCACATATGGATTTCAACATATCAAAATATAAAGCATCTCCTTCATTTAACCATATATGGTTTCGGAGTAGGTCATGCATTCCGAGTCATCTCTTACGAGTACACTGTCCATTTCCCAGATGCTCAGAAAACCATTCGTCATCTTTTCGGAATGCTCAATACTGGTTCTTTAGGAAATAATCTGCATAAGATCGAGGATCTCCCCCCACTTTTTAAGTTGGCAGATCTCCTTTTGATTTATCCTAGAAGATCCACAAATTTATACATACAGTACAGCACCTCGAACGGTAATTGTACCATATAATTCCTGTGTTTTCCCTAGATATTTCCAGAGTTAAAATCCTTCTGTGTTAGGTAGCGAATATTTCCGTAGCACCAAAATTAAGAAGGATTACATATTTTGGTCAAGATTTGATAGCCGGTTATTTAACTATCAAAGAAACAAGCATTCAAACAAAGATTTCATTTCCCATTGAAATCACTAAGTCTCATTTAATTTAATTTCAATAAATTAAATCTCTTTATCAAAAACATACATGTACTTATCTCACTTGAACAAGTATATTAACAAATCATATCTTTCAAAAATATTTGAAAACTTTTAAAATAAATATGGAAAGCACCATACGATAACAACCATGGATTGCGACTCAATGATTACATCTCTATCCCAGAGAAATCCAAACTTAACTGCAGACAATCCCTGCCTCTCGAATTACGCCATGAAAATATACCATTACTTCCTGAAATCTTTTATTTTAACAATTATCTCAAAATAATGCTTATAAAGTTTCTATATAAATTTCCAAGTTCAGTTTAGGAAAATACTCTTTTATAAAATTTTAACATATAATACATTATTTTTAAAACAATATTAATATTTGAACAAATTATATTTCAAATAATAATATTTTAATACTGATTAATTCTTAAATCATAATTAACTTTTAAGTCAAATCATTATAACTTTGAAACAATATTTAAAAACTTTTAAATAACTTTTAAGAATCATAAAATAATTAACTTTGAATCATTATCAAACAATTATTAATTATCTTTAAAATGCCATTAATAAATAATAATCATCCTTAAAACAACTTTGATTCAAAAATCAACTTCAAATTTGGAAAGAGGCTTAGTAACTCCAATTGTAGCAACCCGTATTCCAGCGGGTCTGGATTTTTCGCAAAAATGCTTGAATCCAAGCCCACTGAGGCCCGATTTGGGTTTTTGGTATCCTATAAATTGGCAAAGGCAAATATATTAGAGCTCAGATAAATATCTCACAGCGGAACTGACTAAAATATAATAGTAATTAATACTCACCAATATAATAACACTTTTTAAACAAGTATCTCAAAGTTGGAAAGTCTCTGCCATCTAACTAACCTGTAGAATGTTATAAGGAGGGGCTCAGAACTAAAGTTCCGCTGAATAGACAAATCATATACTTCTAAGTTTAATTCTACATATGTCGTTTTGCTTCCATTTTCTATTATATAAGGTTTATTGGGTTTATAACACTCTTGCCCCTATGTAGGAATCGTAGCCATCTACTCCCTAGTAGATCAAAACCTAATACCTAATATTTATGTAGTTATATGCCCAATGACCATATCAGTCCTAGGTACCACCCTTAGTACCTTCCGTATCATCCTCGAAAAGGACTCCTTCATCTGGCTGCTAGGGCGTGCTGTGACTACATCTGTAAAGGACTGCCACATAAGGCCTACAATACAGATGTTATGTTGTCTTCTATGAAAACATAAAACTGCATCTGCACTAGCCTATACTAATGCTCGGACTCCACAATGTGCCACCCAGTGCATACCTTGAGGACTATATGTAATCATTCTGTCTGCTCCCTGAATCCCACTGAACAAGGTCTACATTGTACGGAACTCAATCGGGGATTTTCTATTTCTGCAAAGGACCGCCTCGTTAGGCCTACCATACAAATATCCAAATTGGTGTGCCTCTTTTCTCATCGTGGCTATGGCCCCATGCAGCCACCCCTCAACTAGTCGAAAGACCTTTAAAAAGCTATGTGACTGTACCCTACTGCAAACAATCTAAACATCCAATTGGCTGTGCCACTCATCCAGTTTCTCGATAGTGAAAGAATCAATAGCTTTTGGATTAACTCTAGTGCTTCTCGAACTTGCTTCTTGGTTTGATGATAGCCTGATGTTCGCATGCGACTATCCTTTTGGTTCCTGCCCACTAATAACTACTCTCTATTAAAAGTACGGTGTCATATGAATAGCCTACTCCAAACATCAACCCTTTTGACTACCTACAGGTCCTACCATGCAAAAGCAGTCAAGGCGTACTCTCTTAATGGAACTCCTATAGACCTGCCTTTAAGGGACTGCATCGGTACGCCCACCCCCAGGGCCATCCTAGAGTACCCTCACATCCTATTGAAGTTTCGTACTTCCTTCATCCTAAAATATCTAAGTTCGACATGCTCCTTCTGCGTTGAAATCGGTGATGAACTACTTTGTTAGGCTCTTCATCATTTGGGTTGCTCCAAACCCATCTTACTATTTTATTTGACCCTACGTCTATGTCATAGCCCGAAATTTTCAACTTCGAAAATTCCAGATTGTTAGAGAAAAGAAGAAGAAAGAGATAGGAGAAGAATAGAAAACAAAACTCAGAATCTCACACTTCGCAGTGGATCAAATATTATATCAAATAATAACATTTATATAAGAAAGCTGAATTGTTACTTTACATTTAATACATCAGAGTTACAATCATTTATACATAAACTGGACAGTTATACAACTTGTTCCAGACTACAATCTATACAGACTACATAGTCTCGTATACACAGCGGAAACTCCATACGTTCCTGCCATCTAGCTCGCCTCCTGAGCTGTAGAATGTCTTAAACTGAAAATGTGTAATACTCGGTCTGAACAGAGCATTACATCAAAGTAACACCCGGGTCAGGCTGCAAACCAGCGTGAGTAAACCATATAACATGAAATACTAAGATACAAAACTTAAGTGAATTACCAGTGTAACTCATACTTTTCTACGAGTTCTAATCTTATTGAAGTCAATCATTTATCTCAAAACAATATCCAAGAATCGTTATCCAGTTTAAGTATCCATGATACTTAACTTATTTCATTCCAACCTATTAGCTTCTAACCAAACTATAAAGAATTACTGTAGATTACTAATCGAAGTGGTTTCGGGTATTTACCGATACCCGACCGCGGTCTCTTCAAAATCCAAACGCCATTTAAAAGGTCAAGTTGTTAAAGGTTTAATTCAATACTTCGAATTCACACAGCATTCATCAAATATAAATATCACCCATTTATCACAGATATATCCAATATCACTCCATATAATATGACAGATTATCATTCAATAGATATCAATCAATCTAGACATTCTACTCAAACAATCATCCATAAACAAGAATTATTAATCCATATTATAATTAATTTAATTAACTTCAATTAATTACTTAAAAATTAATCACTTGACCCTGCTTAATCAATCATTAATTAATTACAAACCATTTAGTTAATTAATCATTCCTTAATTACCCTATAAATTAATTAATTAGTCTTTAATTACCTATTTAATTATCCCTTAATCATTAATTAATAAACCTTAATTATTAATTAATAAAACTTCATTAGAAATAAATCAATTCTTAATTAATAGTTAATCAATCCTTAATTACCAATGATTATTCTCTAATTACTTAATTAATTAATGCTTGATTACAACTTAATTTCTAAATTAATGAATCTCTAAAAATTAATTAATTAATTTCTAGTTATCTAATTAACAACCCTTAACTACAAAATAATTAATCCTTAATCATTAATTAATTAATTTAATTAGTGGCTCTTTAGTTACTTCACTAATTATCAAAACCTTAATTAATTATAAGATAAAACATTCTCTTTAATTAACATTTAATTACACTTTAAAAATTAAGTTTGAAATAACTTAAATATTTACTCAACAAATTTAAGTTAAAAAAATCATATAACCTTCTAATCAAAGTTAAGAAAACATTTATATATAGAAAAGAAAATTCATTTAAGAAAAGTTTAAACTAAATTCATTTAAATTTTCAAAATCTTTGCTTTTTAAAAACTTTTAAAAACATGTTTTAAATCATTCTTAAACTTCTGCTTCGGGTTAAACCCCATACCCACTCGAGTACTGCCTCGAGATTCTTCTTCTTGTTCTTTTTTAAACTTAGATTAAAAATTTTAAAAACATTATAATATAACACTCACGACACCGCATCAAATCCGATCCCAACATCTCTTTCCCTGTACTTCGCCCCGACGAAATTTACAAAACAAAACACAGACATTAGAGACACCACGTGCACGTGCACCGGTGATCGATGCCTCCATGACGATCGCCGTCACTTTCCACTCATCGACGATCAACCCTACTAACAATTCTGACCACCAGTTCATCACCACACAGCCCAAATTGAAATCGAGCAACTCAGGTCAACCTGGAACAAACTCCTTCGACAAACTCACCTTGCCGATGACAACACGGACCACCATCATCTATGCCACCAAGAGCTTAGCTTCGCCTCGACTTCCAGCCACAATTTTCCCTGGACTGGTGCAACTCGAAGCAACGCTGACGACGATACAGCCCTGTAAATCCAGCCAACCCAAATATGACCTTAAATCCTAAGCGGCTTCGCCGTGCCCACCACGACACCTTATAAAATCATTCGCCGTTTTTCCAGAGATACCCGACACCCCGGCCACCTCCACGCCAAACCCCAAGCTCTAAATCGTCATCTATCGTCATCGATTGATAAAAAACCCAAAACTGATCAACATCAATTATCTCAAGAATCACCTACCCAAAATCATGATTCCCTTGCCTAAATTAATCATTAACAATTTAGAATCACATTATAAGGTCCAAACAAGAATTCCAAAAATTGGAATTTGGACTTATATTTTAATCAAACCTATAATTCTTCATTTTGAAATACATACCCCATAATTTTATTGAAATTGTTTTTAAAATTGAAATTATCATATTACAGACATTTTCTGTTTAAATGTCAGGATTTGAATTTGTCTGTATAGGTAGATATGAATTTACTTATTATTGTTCAAGTGCTTGGGAACACAACAGTATCCAGCAAACAAACCAGAGCCATATATACAAAAATATATAATGTAATTCAACTAAAATCAGATAAAACTATCCATGCAACTCATACTTATAACCTTACTTTATAGATTAAACACATGCATTTCAAAATTCAACCAGTTTTAAACTTTTTTAGAAAAATTTGTTTACTCACTGTTTATTTATAAACAGAGGACAATATGCTCCTGATCAGCCACTTGAATATGAACTGAAGCTTGATTCTGCTGTAGAACCAGATGTGGATTTTGGACTTGAATTTGCTTGCTTAAGCTCAAATTAAAAGTTGAACATTGAAACTGCTACTTGCATTATCTTAGATTAAATTTTGAAGCAGCTAAAGTTGTTTTCATGTTTTTTTTTTTTAGAGAGGTAAGAAAAAGTTAAAAAAGAAGAATGAGAAAAAAATGTTTTGCTGAAAAACCAGTTTATTCCCTAAATATTTATCATATATGTAATTTAAATTCTTAAAAGAAAATTTATAATTCCACTTGTATTTCTATAAAAAAGTCAAGCTAACATCTGTAATTATAAAATTTACACTTGTTAAACTACTATGAACGCTTGTAATTCTTTATGTATTTTTTGTTTAAATCCTTGTCTCATTTATTTACTACACATGTTTATATGTTACAAATTATATTTATTTTATGTTTTATCTTCATATATATGTGTGCATTATTTTTTTAAATATGTTCGATGTTTATATAAATTATGTAATTTAGAAAAGGAGAATATCAAGTCTTTTATTAAATCTTGTTTAAATTTTATACTTAAGTTATCATTATACTTAAATTGAAAACAATACACAAATACTAGTGTTAAAAATGTCCAATTTACTTTAATCAAATTTTTTTAGAAATTTTTAATATTCAAATCAATGTTTTCAAATTATTTTACATATATATACACACAGCTGTATACTTAAAATTTCAACATTATAAAGTTTACACATATAAATTAATATATTTGTTAATTTACTATAAGATTCATCATGTTAATTCAACAATTATTATAGTTTCAAATCCACTTATATATATATTCAAATATTTTTAATTATCAGAATATATTTATCCAAATAAAATCGGTTAATTATCCGATTAACAGATGTCCAAAAATCCGGGTTATCACAGTCTAATCATTTACTATGCATTTAGTTTACTTTTCTTATTCTGTTGGCTACTTATTTACCTCAGTCGGCATAAGCTTGTCCCAGCCTCATCTAATTACCGTGAGAAAATCAGTTCCTAACTGAAAGGGAATGCTGTTGGTATAGGCCATGTTTCTATGTTTGCCTATTAACTTAGTGTATGTTTTTAAGTAAGCCTCTTCTGTTGTTTCTGCTCTATTTACTTATTAATTTAATCTAAGTCTTAAAATAAACCTTTTCTGTTCTTTCTGTTTAATTATAACCTATGTTATAATTTTATTTGTAATTGTCACTTCTATATTCTTTTATAATTTATATATTATAAATATAATTATAAGTGTCTCTCCTCTATTCTAGTATGTCTTCTTTTGTTATGATATTGAATTTTCTTTAATTCTCTTATTTTATATGACAATTTTAGCTTGTGACTACGTCCGATTGTCTCAAATTTACTTATCATAATAACCTTTTTTTCTCTTATTCTACTATCCACGTAGTAAATGCAGATCTAATTACATTGCTTCTAGTCCAATCTAATAATTAACTTGATTTCTTCTTGACTTCCTTTAATTTTTCGCTTTATTTTCTTGTATTCTAGGAAGTAGTTCTATTCCATTTGGTTGGTTAAAAAATGTGCTAAAAATCCATTTCCATATTTAATACTAAATACTAAAGGAAATGCTATAGAAAATAATCCGTAATTGTGAGATATTTCTTTTGTTATTTCTATACTTTTTGGGTAGTGCAAAATACGATAGAGTCTCTATTTTACACTAATTCTCTTTTTCTTTTTTTATTCTTATAATTACGTTTATCGTTGTCTTTTAAATATTATACCATAGGAATGTATTCTCTTCTTTAATCGAACTAAGTAATCTATCACTAACTTCCTAATCAAGTTATTAAATTTTCTCCCTTTTTATTTACTTTCCCTATTTTACTATAAACTTCAAATTTTCCCTCTTTATTTAAGTTTTTCTTACTTTACATCTAATTTCTATAAATCTAGTATTTTTCTATTTAATCCATATTTGCGAATTCTTCTGTTTAACTATTTTATTCGCATAGAAAGGTATAAAAAGAAGTTAACATTTACATGCTAAATTTCAACTTTAAAATAGATGTAAATAACATCAAATAACCGAGTAACTATAAATTTCATATTTTTAGGCTTATGCCTTTCTCTAACTGTCAAGCCTAATATTATTCATATTTAATTAGATTAATATCTTCATTTTAAATATAAGCTTTCTTATACAATTACAGTTTTCAACAGAACTAATTTACTGAAATAAATGCTGAAATTAAATATTAGAGGGAATCTAACGATAATATATCAAAGATATATAATTTAAACCCATTCACATATCGTCCTTAGCACTGCTTGTGCTTAGCTTGGCTCCATGGTCTTCATGGATCCCCTTCTAAGGTGTCTAATATTTTTATTGAGAAGATCTCCTCCCTAGAAATATTTTTTTTAGGATCCAGCCTCAGGCAATGAACCTAAATTGGAAGAAAATCTAATTGTGAGAAAATAGTTAAGCCTAGGTTTCCATTTATAGTGGAGTTTGAGGATGAAAGACCGTTGGATTCTGGGATTGAATCTGAAGCCACCACGTCACAGGATCGTTTGGAGCCATCAAGTGCATCAATGTATGGCTCAGATCGCCTAAAAATCAATTTTACTTGGCTTGGCTCATACCTGGACGAAATTACTTCTAGGTAGCAACGCGGGTCGACTTAGGTCAACTTGTGCTTCCTTCTGGTCGACCTGTCGGTTGACCTGGGGAGTTCTGGGTTGACCTATTGGTTGACCAATATACATTTTATTTATTTATTTTTTCTATCTTCGATTATTTCCTGCCTTTTCGTTTCTCTCATAACTTCTTCGTATTGACTCGGATTTTGACAAGTTATATATATGTGAATTGATCAAAAAATTGCCACAGACACAATTATACAAGTATCGAGGCCATATTTCGACAATTCCAACAAAATTATTTTCACTATTCATCATTATTTGATTATTTTAATTATCGAAAAATGCGGGGTGTTACATTCTCCCACCCTTTAGAAAATTTCATCCCCGAAATTCAATAAGGGTAAAGTTATGTAATTCCTCGCATCAATCACATCCATTTTGTGTACATCCAATTTTGCGTCCATCTGAGCACTTGTGCAAAGTGTCATTCAATATTAA
Organism: Allium cepa; assembly: GCA_030765085.1. Classification (NCBI taxonomy): domain Eukaryota; kingdom Viridiplantae; phylum Streptophyta; class Magnoliopsida; order Asparagales; family Amaryllidaceae; genus Allium; species Allium cepa. Next base: position 876,950,169 of record CM060931.1, on the reverse strand, counting down.
ATAGATGTATGAACATGAATTTCTACGCGGTACCTCCTATATGAATGCATTTCTTCTTTAAAATATTATTTTAAAGCATGATGCACACATACTAAATACACTTGCAATTTCTATATGAATGCAATCTTTTTGAAAATTCAAAATGTTTTTCACCCAATTTTTCCCACACTCCTGCTAAATATGGGCATAGTTCAATGATTTTTTCATCCAAATCCTACCACACAACTTTCAATTTTCGAATATCAGAAAAAAAATCTAATTTTCCAAATTCGATTTCTTATTTCAAAAAGAAAGTAGAAAATGGAAAATTTTCATATTTTTCCATTTTACTTTTGAGGACCTCTTTCACCGTACCTGGAATCTATAAAAAAATCATTATTTGCTTTCCCAAGCACAGTCTACATAAGAAAATTTCTCTTTTTAAATTTTCTTTCCTTTTCCTGTTAACATTTTTTTGATGCTTCCTTTAAATTTGTTATTTTCCTTTTTAGTTATTCTTTTGTCTACATTTACTTATATTTTAATATTTAAGTCTTATGTCCTTATTCTCTTTTTGCGGGTGTCATAAGAATATAGAGAAAAAGCATCATTACTGATTTACTACAATACAAACTAAATGCTTACATAAGAGTACAATTTTTTAACTAGAAGGAAAACAAGTTCTACTAAAAAGATATACTAGATAGATACAGTAGCTAAACACAGCTATTAACTAGGGCTAGGATACCTAGGACCATGTTTTCCCCGACATAAGAAGGTCTTATTCAAAGAATCTAGACAACTAAAGTGCTCCTCCTGTCGTTTGGTGCTCGCCACTATCTCACTCTGTGTCCCGTCTATCTCCTATAGTCCCTGGAGAAGCTCAGCGTGCTCTATGGCGAGATGCTCTTGCTTCACGGCCATGACCCTCATCTGCTCATCAAAATCCATCGGTGGAGGGGGTTGGGAGGTCCTCCTCCTCTCCCCAGGATCCCCGTCCCTAATTACTATACGTAGTTAGCCCAGGTGGCAAACCCAGGTGGCAAGTGGGCCAATACGACTCTGTATGTCCAACGCCGCCTCCAAACGGTGGCGAAGGAAAGGTCTGCTGCCATTGGAAATGCTGCGGTGCCTAATGGGGTAGCAAGGGCAATGGCTCTGGTTCAAGCTCCTGCTCCTCCTATAGATCCTGTATCTGTACCAACTCTATACCCATCCTCCTTAGGGTGGAGGAATCAATCATAGGGTGGATCTGCTTAATATAAGCCCTCTATCCATCTCCACTCTAGCCCACCTAAAGACCTATGCCCAAAAATGACTAAAGATCATAGAAGATCGATGCCCTCTCGCAGCTATCACATACTATGCCATGATCTCCTTAGCCTAGTTCACCTGTAAGCCTTCAAATATGGCTTAGGTGGCCTGCCCCACTATGGGATAGATCTGGTCGTAGCTCCCTATCTTGGGAAAGAGGTTACACCGTAAAATACATATACCAATCTAGTTACTGGGCGTAACTGCCCAGCGTGCCAATCAGGTTCTGGGGGTCTACAAAGATCTGATGTAAGATGGCATAGTCCGTCATTTCAATATGGTTTACATCCAGACCAAGTTCACTAATCTTCAAAATATCGGCAAACCGTGTCTCAGTAAATGCTATCCCTGCTCCCTTGAACTCCAACTGTAAGGCCATCTCATCATCCCCGTCATTAGTACGTAACTTAGCGTCAAAAAGGCATACTAACCCGAAGTATGTTCTCCGCTCGAATATCTCATGATTCATAATCTTTCACAATTCGGTATTCAAAAAGAGCCGCTCTAAAGGCGTTTCATGAAAATCAGAAAATCTCACTGCTCTTCCTTGCAAAAAAAGGGTATGAAGCTATATTAGAGTAAGCCTGAACTATCCTTCTATTGCCTTGGCACCAGGCTATCTCTTGGGATGTAAGATGGGGAAAAAGATGAACCAAAGATGGCCTTGGAGGCATGGCAAAAAATCTTCAGATCCGTGGTAAAGAAGTATGGATATGGGTAGAAATCGCGATATGCTTCAACTCGATGCTAACTATGAGTTGATTAATGGAGTTATGCGGTGGTGGGCGTTGTTGGAGATGGTGGAATTTGGTTCGGTTGCTACTATTTTGGGACCGAGGAGATGAAATAAGGAGGGTGAAGCCTCGTACGCATTTATACACGTAAAAATGGGCAAAGGAGGTCAACCCACATTTCCCTAGGTCGACCACCCAGTCGACCAGGGTCGATCGGAATTTTTTTCTTCTTTTCTGCCTTCGTGCAGTGTCTGCCTCGCCCATTTCCTTCCTAACTAATCTAAGCCCAAACCAATCCCACTAATTCTCGGGTCATCTGACTTGCGGTTACGACTATGGCTAAATATTACCACTGCTCTCCACCCTCCAATTGGAGCCCTGACGTCTCTTATACTTCAACTAAATCTTTATTAATATCCACAACCTTGCTCCAACCTCTTATATCTAACCCCAAAATTTTCTTTTTCGAGTCTGTTTTTAATATTTTTATCTCTACAAAATATTTTAATATACTTATCTAAGTAATAAGTGTACTTACAAACCACTTTGTTTCTAAACTTAGAAATTATCTTGAAAACATGTTTTCACTTGGTCTAAATAGATCCTGCGTATAATACCATTGCTAAAACCTAATTTTTTTTAGTTTTAGGTCTTTAATTAAAATAATTATCATATATATATATAAATATCTTTTTTTTCAAACTGCAAACTCTCTATATATGTACTAATTTGAAACAATTGCTTTTCTTTTCAAAAAAATAGTTATGGGCTAGATTTAAAGTGGGGTTTTTAGTTTCTTGATTCCCGTCTCTCAACTTTTTTCCATGTGTTGATTCTTTCTAAAGAAAGAATTACTCTTTCAGTCCAGTGTGTGTGTGTGTGTGTGTATTAAAAATACAAATAAGTCTACTCACTATCTTCCTAGGAATCCTAAACCTATGCTCTGATACTAGATGTAACAGCCCAAATTCCACTAGGTGCGGATATTTCGCAAAAATGCAGGAATCCAAGCCCACTGAAGCCCAAGTTGGGTTTCGATTATACTACAAATAGGCAAAGGCAAATGTAACAGAGCTCAGATAAATATCTCACAACGAAGATGACTAAAATATAATAGTAAGTAAATACTCACCAAAATAATAACACTTTCTAAACAAGTGTCTCAAAGCTTGAAAGTCTCTACCATCTACCTAACCCATAGGATGTTATGAGGAGGGGGTCAGAACTAAAGTTCCAATTAATGGACAAATAATACACTTCTAAGTTTAATTCTACATATACCGTTTTACTTCCATTTTCTGTTATATAAGGTTTGTTGGGTTTATAACACTCTCGCCCCTATGTAGGAATCGTACCCATATACTCCCTAATAGATCAAAACCTAATAACTAATATATATGTAGCTATATGCCCAATGACCGTATCGGTCCAAGGTACTACCCTTAGTACCTTCTGTATCCTCCTCGAAAAGGTCTCCATCGATTCGCTGCTAGGGCGTGCTGTGACTACATCTATAAAGGTTTTCCTTGTAAGGCCTATAATACAGATGTTCCACTGTCTGCTATGAAAACATAAAACTGCGTCCACACTAGCCTATACTAATGCTCGGACATCCACAATGTACCACCCAGTGTGTACATTGAGGACTATACGTAATCGTTCTGTCTGCTCCCTGAATCCCGCTAAACAAGGTCTACCTTATAAGGAACTCAGTCAAGGATTTTCTATATATGTAAAGGACTACCTCGTTAGGCCTACAATACAGATATCCCACTTCGTCTGTCGACTTTTCTAATCATGGCTATGGCCCCATGCAGCCACCCCTCAACTAATCGAAAGACCTCTAAAAAGCTAAGTGGCTATGCCCTACTTCAAACAATCTAAACATCCAATTTGATATGCCCCTCATTCAATGTCTTGATAGTGAAAGAATCATTGGCCTTTTCGTTTAACTCTAGTCTTTCCAGAACACGCTTCTTTGTTTGATGACGGCCTGATGTCCACAAAAGACTTGCCTTCTAGGGACTGCTTCATTAAACCTACCCCAGTGGGTCATCATAGAGTGCCCTCACATCCTATTGAAATTTCATACTTCCTTCATCCTAATATATCTAAGTTGGACGTGCTCCTTCCGTGCTGAAATCTATGATGAACTGCTTCACTAGGCTCTTCATCAATTGGGCTGTACCAAACGCATCTTACTATATTATTAGACCCCACATCTAATCTTTTACTATGCATTTAGTTTACTTTTCTTATTCTATTGGCTATTTATTTACCTAATCATCAAAAGCTTGTCCCAGTCCCATCTAATTATTATGAGAAAATCAGTTCCCGACTGAAAGGGAATGTTGTTGGTATATGCCCTATTTCTATGTTTGCTTATTTAATGTAACACCCACACCCCTTAGTATACTCAGAAAGGCATACTAAGAGATGTGGTGCATTGTAGGTATAGCTAAAAACTTACAGAGACTAAGATTCACAAGACCAAATAAATAAAACAGCGGAAACAAATAAAACAATAGCTTATTTAAAATCCAACTCCATAAATACTTCATCAAACCGAATATGTCTCAAAACACCAAATATCCATGTTTAGTGAAAAACATTGTCTCAGTTGTAACATCATAGTACACAAAATAACCGTCCTTCTCAAAGAAAAGTACAAGTACATCAAATGAAATAAAAACTGAAAAACAAGAAGTAGAATACATGAAGAAAGTCTCTGCAGCTGAACCTCCAAGAAACTCTGAAATCTCCTATCCCTACCTCTGGTGGCCTAAGGGGGGGAAAAAGGGAAATAGAGTAGTGGGTCAGACTAAAAGTCTGGTGAATGAAAGTAATTACTAGTATACTTAAGCAAGATAAAGATAATACACTTTGAAAAGGTTCTAGTATAAAAAGAAATAAAGGAAAGATAAAAATGGGATAAAATACGGTTTAACTGTTTGCTTCTCTTAGGTAGTTCGATTATATTGTTTGCACCTTTCTTAGATAACTGCTTCGATTAGGCTGAAACCCTAATCCTACTTTAATCAGGCTAAAGTCCAAATTCTACCCTTTGATCATCCTTCTATCTCTACTGTGCCTACCGCAGACTAGACCTATTGGTCCCAATACAAGAGTTGCGGACTAGACCTTTTGTTCCCTATGCAATAGATATAGACTAGACTATGTTAGTCCCTACGCAATAGACACCTCCTACTGCGGACTAGACCTTGTTGGTCCTACCGCAATAGATACCTACTTAGTGTTTGGAACTCAGTAGCGACTTATCGGCCAGCACTGAGGCTGCATGCTCGACCACCATTAAGCTCGTGCTGTCTGTTGCTTCCTCCTGTTGACCTCTTATTTACCACCGCTCCATCATAAGCATGCCCTTACGTCATCTGTGCTATTGTGAGGCCACATGTGTCTGACTAAAAGGGAATGCTGTTGGTACGGGTCTTATCCAACAAACAAAATCTTGTTGCGACCCTCGTCCAAATCTCCATGATTTGAACTTCTATTTATTTACCTCTTATTAACATAATGTAAATATTTGAAATAAGCCTCTATGTCTATAAAGGACTACCCCGTTGGTCTTACAATACCAGTCTTCTATATCTGTAAAGGACTACCCTATTGGGCATCCAATACTGATCTTTTATATCAGTAAAGGACTATATCGTCCAGCCTACAATACAGATCTTCTATACCAGTAAAGGACTACACTATTCGACCTACAATACAAATCTTCTCTATCAGTAAAGGACTACCCTGTTGGGCTTATAGTATTGATCTTCAATATCTTGCTTATTAACTTAATCCAAGAACTAAGTTATTAAAATAAGCCTCTTCTGTTATTTATGCTTTATTTGCTTATTAACCTAATTTAAGTCTTAAAATAAGCCTTTCCCATTCTTTATACTTGATTATTGTCACTAATTATACCCTGTGTGTCATAATTCTGCTTATTTGCTTAACCAAGATCAAAGTATAAAAATAAGCTAATTTTGCCACTTCTTTTATTTTCTCATTTCAGTAATAATTACATGTTATAACTATGCTTGGAAACATCTTAAATTTGCCTATTTCAGTCGAATTCCAATTTTTTACAGCTCTTCTTATTTTACATCCCATTTTCTGTAAATTCAGCGTTCTTATATTTTAGTCCATATTTACGAATTATTCTTTTACTTATTCCATTCGCATAAAAAGAAAATGACATTTACAGAAGAAATTCCAATCATAGAGTATATGTAGATAAGACGTAAATAACAGTGAATAACTATAAATAATGGGAAAAGTTATAATTAACAGTAAATAATTGCAAATAACAGAAATAGAATGGCCAAATGAAAATAAACTGAAAAACAAACCTAAAATTTACTTAAAATAAACTTGCATAAAGGTTATCCCAAATTGTAGAAAAACTACAACTATTGGAAACCATATTACTTTAAATTACCTAAAAATCAAAAATAACTACTTAAACACTCACCTGTGGTCCTTAGCTCTTTCTTTTATTCTTCTCGGATCGACTTGAAGGGAAAAAATAATTTTATTAAAAAGATCTTCTCCTCGGAAAAATATTCCTTTTAGGGTCCGGTCTCAAGCAACGAACCCAGATGGAGAAAATCTGAATGAGAAAATAGCTAGGCCTAGGATCTTATTTATAGTGTCACTTGTGGATCTCAAATCGTTGGATTTGGAGATTAAATTTGGTGCAACCATGTTATAGTCTCAATAGGAACCGTCGGCTGAAAGCACGGACGCACGAGATGAAGTGAAAATAGCAAAATGACGTGTTCGAATCAACTGGAAGAAGACGTGCAAAAAAATGCATGCGGGTCGACCTACCTATTGACCCATCACTTGCTAAGGTCGACCTAGCTATGGTGAGGGTCGACCTACCCTATATATTTTTCTCTCTTGTTTTCACTTTTCTTCATTAATTCATATCTGTTGCATACTAGCTTGGATATTGATGTTCAATATATGAAAATTGACTAGAAATTACTACGGACACAATGGTGCAACTCCCATAGCTCAATTATGATAATTTCACAAACTTATTTTATCATTTAATTTACTCGTTAATTAATTACAATAGCTTAAATTTCGAGTTGTTATATTCTTCCCTCCTTAAGAGATTTCGTCCTAGAAATCTTTAAGGATAGAAGAATGAAATACATGTTTTCGTCCTAGTTCTACAACTAACTACTCAACCATCATCCATTGCATCCATTGTCCTTAAGTTTTTCTAATGTGATTTATGATACTTATGCAATTAGTGAAGAGTCAATGTCCCTAAATAATGCAAAAGATTAGGCGGTCTACTGATTCAGTCGATCTCCTTTTATGCAATCACGTCTGTGCCATGTATCCAAATGAATGCAATTTTCCTAATGATAACTGATAGTTCTATATGCGTGCTAAAATCATCATCCAAATACAACCATCATGTGATAATCATCCATTTATAACAACTACGGAAAATAAAATAAAAATGAAAATGCGTACACATCCTTATGCATATGCTCTAGTGTCCTATTTAGGCCAATCTCTAAGAGATAATAGTGCCTATTTTAGGTATATGCGTCCATTTGCATCCACTAGCAACCACTTGCAACCACTAGTATCCATCATACATAACATGTTCTAATAACATGTTTACATCAAATCCTACTATCCATAGGTTAAATCTTAAGTTCTACCCTCCCAATTGATAACAAAGGAAAGTACCTATTCAAAGCTAAAGATGGAAATAGGAAATTCTAAAACTTGCTATCGAATTGATGCGGATAAGAAGTACGAATCTTCTCTTCAGCTTCCCATGTAGCATCCGCAACATTATCTCCCCAATGCACCTTCACTAATGGGACTTCTTTATTCCTAAGCCTCTTGATGTCTTGTCCAATGATCTTTGTAGGACAATGAACTGATGCTTCCCTTTCTACCTCCACTTCCTCCAATTGACTAGGCTACACAATCTCTACTAAGTCATGCAAGCACTTTCTCAAGTGCAAAACATGAAAAACATCGTGTACTCCTGTGAGCCTCTACGGTAGCTTCACTCGATACTCCATCTTTCTACTCTCTCTACAATGGGGAATGGTCCTACAAATCTAGGGGCTAACTTCGCACTCAATCCAAACCTCACCACCTTCCTTAGCGGGGATGCTTTAATGAAAACTAAGTCTCCAACCTCAAACTCAATATATCTCCTTTGCTCGCCTGCATAATATTTCTGCCTATCTTGCGCTGTCTTCATCTTCCATCCAATCAAATCCACCTTCTTTGAGCTCTCCCTGACCATGTCAGGACCAAGTAGCAACCTCTCCGTTGACTCCACCTAGTATGAAGTTGACTTGTAAGGTCTCTCAAAAAGAGCTTCAAATGGTGTCATCCCAATGCTAGCTCGAAAGCTGTTATTATACGCGAACTCCACCAAAGGAAGATGATCCTCCCAAGTTCCTCCAAAGTATTGTATGCACATCCTTAACAAAACTTCAGGAACTCTATTAACTCTCTCCGTTTGGCCATCCGTCCGAGGGTGATAGGTCATACTCAATCTAAGCTGCATCCCTAAAGCTTCTTACAAGTTTCTCCAAAACTCGCTAGTAAATAGGGTCTCTATCGCTCAGTATGCTATAGGGAAATCCATGAAGTCGGTCTATCTCAAGCACATACAGGGATGCCAAATAAGATGTCATCCTCTTACTCTTGACCGGAATAAAGTGTGCGCTCTTTTCAATTAATCCATAATCACCCAAATGCTAGTATTCCCCTTCCTAGATCGAGGCAAACCATCTATAAAATCCATCGAAACGCTCTCCCACTTTCATTTGGGCATATCCAATGGCCGAAGTAATCCACCAGGCTTCTACTGCTCCGCCTTAACCATTGGAACACAAGATACTTAGCCATAAACTCTAGCACATCCTTCTTCATGCCACTCCAACAAAATATCCTCTTCATGTCCCTATACATCTTATCAACACCTGGATGAATAGTCATACGAGAATGGTGTGCTTCCTATAGAACTGCTCTCAACAAAACACAAGTACGGGGGACAGAATGTCTTCCATCTCTCCTTAGCCAGCCTTTTCTATCCCTAAAATAGCATTGGAGATGTCTAATGACCACTCCTCTGCTAATCCCATCCTTAATATCCATAAGCTCTGAATCCCGTTGCTGCCTTGAGCCAATCTGATCTACAAGGCAGGCATCACCTCAAGTGCTGCTAACAATCCCATAGTAATGTCCGTAGAGGGCTTAAAATCAAAAGTGGAAATAAACTCTTGGTTCCTCCACTCCACAAACATCGGACTAAGGGTTGCTTTCTTCCTACTCAATGCATCTGCAATTACATTTCCCTTGCTAGGGGTACAAACTATCTCAAAGTCGTACAATGCCAAAAACTCCATCCATCGCTGCTGCTTCAAGTTCAAATCCTTTTGTGAGAATAGTACTTCAATGACTTATGGTCACTGAAAATGTGACGCCCTACCCCGAGACCTACATTAATAAAGAGTATTACTGGGTAATACTGTGTGCTAATGCAGAGAATAGGGCTGGATAGGAGCGACCATCCATAGCCTTGTCTTAAATATCTATTGAACATGTTGACAATGCTATATTTTTTATGGATCGACATATCCAATAAATACGTAATACAAAGCCATAGATGGCTATTGGATCTATCAAAACAAAATAAAATAATCAAATGCAAAACACATCACCTTGAGACCCACACTAAAAGAGTATTACTGGGTAATACTGTCTTCTAATGCAGAGAATGTGGCTGGATAGTAATGACCATCTATAACCTTGTCTTAAATATCTATTGAGTACGTCGACAATGCTATTTTTTCTTGCGAATCGACATATCCAATAAATACTTAATATAATACCATAGGTGGCTATAGATCTACCGAAACAAAATACAACAACTCAAATGCAAAACACATCACAAAACAGAAAATATGCCCATATATACACACATATACAGATACATCACGGAGTACCCAAAATGATGCATCACATACGTGGTATGACGACCATAATACAAACACGAGTCAAAGAATATACATATAAGAGTAGCGAACCAAAAAGGACTACACAAAAAGCTATAACAAAAAGGGCTAGCAGAATATTCCGTGTTTTAGAAGCAGAATAGGCTAAGTCCAAATGTACCTAACCTGAAAGACCTCGGTCTGAACCGATTATAAAATACACGGGTTAGTCTAGCTAAACAAATCAGTTAACAAGGATAAGTGATAATATGAGCATAAGTATAATGTAATAATATTCTCGACTGAGAAGGGACATCTAAAGCGTATGATTACATCAAGTGATAATATGGTATCACTACACAAACATATAATCTCAAAAGAGATAAAATGACCCATAAAATGCTAAAAGTTGCGATCCTCTTATCATCGGCATTCATAAAATAACAAATATAGTTTAGGGGAAAACCTAAACCCGCCATCTTGGAAAACCCAAAACATGCATAAAGAGATCCCATCTCAAACATGCCATAAAGCAAACATATCTCCAAAGAGGAGGAGAAAATTCTCAAGTAAACCCCAAAAGGCAAATCTCATATATTGCCAGTGTAGGAAATTTAATTCTCAAAATAGAACTTCCAAAAGTTCAAATTCCAAAAAGGTAATGGCCATAAATATATATCGAATGGTTCAAAGGGCTAATTCAGGAAAGAGGGGATACACTAGGGAAAATAGTCAATGAAACCATCTCAAAAGTTTTTGCACGTGCATGTGGCCAAAGCCTTGCCAAGTACTGTTATCTCATATAGGTACCTTGCCCGATGGCAAAACGTCACAATGACAAATGCACCGCAATGGCAAAATGCCGGAATGGAAAACGTCTTGAGGACAAATACGCCGCAATGGCAGACGCTGCAATGGCAATGACTCAAAGGTTCAGTACTGGCACGCCGCAATGACAAGTGTGTTACAAACTCTCGGATAGGAACTCGAATAGTATTAACATGCGTCCCATACCCCACATTCGCACTAAAAGGTTTACTAATGGCTAGTAAATTTCACGCTCAAAGCAGTAAAAAGTTTACCTCATCTCATTGGTAAACTCTACCCGAAAGCCAAAACGATCAAACAGACAAGTTAGGAATTAACCGATAAGACAAACACACGTGTCCCATACCACGTGTTTGACCAATCCGTTTAATTCTCCTTTTCATTCACTTAAATAGTGAAAAAAACATGTACTTTATGGAAAATAATTTACCTTGAAAATAACCTTTGAAAAACCAATTTCGAAAATCATTTGGAAACCATATTTGAAAATTTCCATTATTATAAAGGATAAATAGGTTTTATGCTAGAAAATACTTTAAAATATTATATAACATTTTTTAAATCCCCTAAATTTTAAAATTCATTTCAAAAAGATTTGGGGAAAACCGTGCTCGAAGACAACCAAAAACAAGCAAAATTCCACTCAAATCGAAATTCAAATTTAAAGTCAAATAATTCAAAATTTGAATTTCAAATTCATCAAAACTGGGCTAACCTATTGATAGGCATCATAGCGCTCAAATTACTTCAGAAATATCACAAAAAATGAAGTAAAAGTCAAAAATCGGACAGAAAATGAACATAAAAACACTAAGTTAAAATAATACCCAGGTCTGAAATCTTCTCTAGGTTCAAATTTCTGACATAATACAGATGGCCGAACGACCTTTGATTGAACTAAAAATTTGTGTGCATAAATTAAAAAACTTCATCTTTAAAACAAAAAATGAATCAATGAATTCCGATAGAAAATGAAAAAGTTACTCTATCTCTAACATTCACTCAGACCATTTTTGTAACAGTTCTACAAGAATGTGCCTAGGCCTAAAAATCCATTATGGGTTCAACTTCCAGGCATAAAACAACACCAAACTGCATTTGATTGAGCTTGAAATCGGTATGCATATTGTAGAAGACAGCGTTTTCACTATAAAAATCTGGATAAAGTATGACGAAGTTATGATGTCATAAAGAATCATGCAATTGGATAAAGTATGAGAAAGTTATGACATCTCAAAGTTTAACCCAGACAGTGTTTTCACTGTAAAAATCTGGGCAAAAACATGCTCCGGATCAAAGTTCGGCATCATATTTCTATAAGCTATATATGTCTAAATGATCTGAAATATGGTATGCTTATAGTACAAAACTTTATCTTTCAAACAAAAAAAGAATCAGGCAATTTTAGTAAGAAATCAAAGAGTTATGCTTTCTCAAACGTGGTCTCAAGCCATGTTTGCAGCAACTTAGAAAACACAATTTCTATAGGCAAAAATATGCTTTCGAGTTTATTTTGCAGCAAAGTTTTGAAAACTCGAATGACAATATTTTTCAATGAAATTTTGCAGGGAAAAAATTCAACATGTCATATATTATCTGAAAGAAGTCCGACAACATTTCGCTGTCAGAATCGAAAGATACAAGCTTTTAAAGAATCACTACAGAGCAGTTTTAAACAAAAAGAAAGCAAGTTAAGAAATTTATCTATTGTAGCAAATTTATTAACAGTTTTTCCACTTTGAAGGATTTTTTTGCTAGATTTCATGAGTTAATCTACTCACCTTGCTGATTTGAATGCAAAAACTTGAATTAGAGCTGAAAGATTGGAGCTTTGGCTTGAATTTGACCTTCAAGAACTTGAAAAAGGAAGAAACAAAAGCATGCACAGAGAGATCTGCTGTAATTAGTAAATCACAACTCAAAATCTGGATTTGATGAAATAGTTTAGGTTTTGGATAAGATTACCTTTGAATTCACTTTAGTTTGATAAAATTACAGCTTGAATCAAAGAAATTTGAGATTAAAAGCTTTGGATTTGAAAATTGTTGAGGTTGCTTTCTTTTTCTGTTTACTGGCTATTGGAGAAGAAGGTGAGGTAGGTAAACTATTTTCTCTTTTCTCATTTTCTAGTTTTAGTTGGCTAAGTGGGCTTTGGACCCAAATTAGAGAAAAACAAGTCTAAGCTTATTTAATTCACACTTAATCAAATATGCACACTTATATATACAAACTAAATTATAAAACAATACATTTTCTTTTAAGTTTTCACACAACAAAGTAGGCATACATACTTATGAAATAACATATTTTATACTATATAAAAAGATTAATTTTAATTTTTAAAATATTTTTATTATTAAAATCCTTTATTTTGTAAAAACACACAATTTTCACAAATAAATGCAAAAAACCTTATTTTTAACTTCTAAAATTCCACAAAAATATTTTTCTTTCTTAGAAAAATATTACTAACCATTATAAACTCAAATTTATAGTTAAAACTCATTTTTAAACCAAATTTCACTTTCTTATTTATTTAAACACTTTAAAATATCAACTATTTACTTTAAAAATTATTAAAAGAAATTAAAGGGCAATAATTAATATAATTACTGCATTTTCTCTAAAATAAAATCATTTTCATTATTATCAACCCAAAAAAATAAGATAAACCTTGGAATTTCATTTTCTCATTTTAATTTCCAAAGTTTATTGTTTATTCTAAATAAACAGTTTAATTTCTCCAATATTATTTCAATTCACAATATTAAATCTTAACTACCGTTATAATTTAATATTTATAGGTAATCTCCAAAACTAGGGTTGTTACAGACTCCTTCCCTTAACAAAATTGCACCCACGCAATTTTTAGAGAAGTTTTGGTATTCAACTTATTAATTTCATCAATCAAAAGAAAATAAATAAGCTTGAGATAAAAGGATTCTCACCATTGTTATGCAAAAAAAGAAAACCAGGGTAGGATCGCTCGATAAACTCTTTGGTTTCCCAAGTGCAATCTTTGGGATCAGCGGACCATTGGACTTTAACGAGTGACACGACTTTGTTTTGAAGGCGTTTCGCCTCCGAAGTAAGTACGCGAGTAGGCTGCTGCACAACATATATGTCTAGTGAGATATCAAGTTCTTCCAAATCGGGAGAATCGATAATAGAATCCGACTCTCGAACACACTCCGAAGCTGAGAGATGTGAAACACGTCATGAATGCCTGACAGATGAGTTGGAAATGAAACTCTATAAGCCACCGCGCCAATAAGTTCAGTAATAGGAAATGATCCTATAAAGCGAGGAGCCAATTTCCCAGTCATACTGAAATGCATAACTCCCTTCAAAGGAGAAACACGATAAAGACAAGATCGCCAATAGAGAACTCGAGAGGCTTCCTACAGTTGTCCGCGTAGGATTTCTGGTGGCTCTGTGCCTCTTTTATTCTCTGATGAATAAGATCAATCTTATCAGAAGAATCACAAACAGAATCTGGGCCAAGAACAAGCTTCTCACCAGATTCCAACCAACAAGAAGGTGATCGGCATGGCCTTTCGTATAAGGCTTCGAAAGGAGCCATACCTATGCTGGACTGAAAACTATTTTTGTAGGAGAATTACACAAGAGGTAGGTGGTCCTTCCAACTTCCATCGAAATCTAGAATGCAAGCATGGAGAAGAACCCCAAGAATACGATTCACCCGTTCAGGCTGTCCATCAGACTGCGGATGATATACCGTGCTGAAATTAAGCTTTGTTCCCAAAGCTTGCTTAAGACTTTGCCAAAAATGACTCGTGAATAGTGGTCATGGTCATAAACAATCGAACTAGGAACACCGTGAAGTCTCACGATTTCCTTGATATACAACTTCGCCAAATGAGAAGCACTCCTATTAGACTTAATAGGAATGAAATGAGCTGATTTGGTTAGGTGATCAACAATAAACCAAATGCTAGAATGGCCCGATCTCGAACGAGGTAGTCCGTCAATGAAATCCATCGAAATCTCATCCCATTTCTGCAATAGAATTTCTAGAGGCTGAAAGAGAACAGAAGGGCGCTGATGTTTGGCTTTGATACGTTGACAAGTCATGCAATTACCCACACAACTCACCACATCACACTTCATGCCTTCCCAATAATAAAGGCTATGCATATCGGCATACATCTTTCTACTGCTAGGATGAATGGTATACTTAGATCTATGATAGTCATCAAGAATGTCATGCATAAGTGCAGAATCAGAAGGCACAACAAGACGGTTCTTCTTGCGAAGACACCCATGAGAATAAATACTGAAATCCTGCAACTCTACGTCACGTGACTCAGATTCACAAATGTGAATAAAGTGCATAAGATCGGGATCACGCCGCTGAGTATCGGCAATACGATCCAATAAGCTTGGTCGAGCTTCCAAACTGAATAATAAGATAGGAGAATCAGAAGATGGAGCTCGATCACGAATATCACAAAGGGATAAAGTTTCTAGAACATCCCACTCAGCTAGCATCATAGAAACAGCCGAATGTTTACGACTATGCACATCGGCAACTCGATTACCCTTACCAGGGTTATACTAGATATCGAAGTCATAGGAGGCAAGCAACTCGAGCCAACGTTGTTGCCTCATATTGAGTTCCTTCTGTGTGAATAGTTATTTCAAGGACTTGTGATCAGTGTATAGAATGAAGTGCTCGCCTAATAGATAATGGCGCTAAATCTTCAAGGCAAAGACAATAGCGGCTAACTCGAGGTCATGAGTGGCATAGCGTACTTCATTCGGTTGCAGTTGCCTAGAAGCATAAGCAACTACCCGATCCTTCTTCATAAGCATGACACCGAGGTCCCATCTACAAGCATCGATGTAGATAATAAGATCTTGATTCCCTTCGGGAACCACTAGAATAGGGGCATTAGTGATAAACTCTTTCAACCGCTGAAAAGAAGCTTCACACTTGTCGGGCCAAATAAATCGAATGCATTTTCGAGTAAGACTAGTGAGAGGAAGCACAATACGAGAGAAATCCTTAACGAAATGGTGGTAATAACCCGCCAACCCAGGGAAGCTACAAATCTCAGTAACATTCTCAGGCCTCTTCCAATTCTGTATAGATTCGATTTTCGAAGGATCGACCGAAATTCCTTCGGAAGAAACAACATGGCCTAAGAACATCACCTTATTCTCCTAGAAATGGCACTTGGAGGATTTGGCTTTAAGCTGATGGAGACGAAGAGTACTCAAGACTACTCTCAAGTAATTAGACTGCTCGACATCAAAATTCGAATAAACAATGATGTCGTTGATGAACACAAGGACGAACTTATTGAGATATTCCTGAGATACTTGATTCATAAGATCGACAAAGAAAGCAGGAGCATTCCTCAAACCAAATGGCATAACGAGCCACTTGTAATATCCATATCGAGTGCGAAAAGCTGTAAGAGGAATGCTATCTTTCGCAACTTGGAGCTGATGAAAACTAGTGGCAAGGTCGAGTTGAGAGAAGACCTTAGTGTCACTCAATTGATCGAACATATCATCAATCCTAGATAATGGATACCTATTCTTTATGGTCAACTCTTTAACCTTGCGATAGTCAATGCAAAGCCTAAGTGTTCCATCAAACTTCTTCACGAAGACGACCGCGGCACCCTACGGTGAAGAACTAGACTGAATCAACTTCTTAGACTCAAGCTCTAAAAGCTTCTGCTTAAGTTCCTCATTTTTCTTTGTAGACATCCTCGTGGAAGGATGATCAACTGGCCGCACACCTGGAATGAGATCAATGCAGAACTCGATTTCCCGCTTGGGTGGTAAACCCGAAACAGGCTCAAATACATCAAAGAAGTAACAAAGAATAGGAATACGAGATATATCATCATCATCATCTCATAAGCATAGAGAATACAAAGCCACTTCAGAATTATCCACATTCCAAAGAACATGTGATAGCTGAGTAGATGAATCTGAATGTTGAAGATATAAACTTCTCTCAGAACAAATAATCCTGGCATCGTATCACACTAGCCAGTCCATACCCAAAATCATATCAAATCCCAAATAAGAAATAATGTGCAGATTCGCATGAAAAGAAAAGCCACATAAAGCAATCTCAACATCATCACAAAGCATGCTAAGGGTTTCATATTCACTGATAGGATTCGCAATCCTCAAAGAAGTAACCATACAAGAAACATCGAAAGACAAATCATCGACGAGCTTCTTCGATACGAATGAATGCGACGCACCCATATCAAAGAGGACTCGAATAGGACGATTACGAAACAACAATGAACCTTCAAGAATAGAAGGAGAAGTACCTCTGTGCTGAGAAGAACCTCTAGAAGCATCCGCTACATTCAGCTTGCCAGATTCAGAATTATTCGGAGCAATAGGACTAGTGGAAATACGATGGCTTCCTTCTTGCAATAGTTGCAGAAGAGAGGCTTAGGAAAATCTCGAATCATATGGTCAGGAGAACCATAATTGAAGCACCCTTTCAGAGTAGGAGGTGCTCTACTAAGCTTGGAATTGGGACTAGATCCAACGGGCTTCTTCTTCTTGGAAGGGAAAAACATTGGCTTATGAAATTGGAACTTCTTCTTATTGGGGTTCTTGCAAACCTCAATCTCATCACCACTCTCGCACTCCTTCTCAACGGCTTCAAGATGAAGCGTCAAGTCAATCAACTCCTCAAAAGAAAGCTTGAGCTGAAGCTTCAAAGACCTCTTGAGATACTTCTTAAGACCAGAGACAAACTTCAAATTCTTCTTGTAAGAGGTGCTAATGTATTCAAGACCATACTTAGATAAGACCATGAATGATGAAACATAATCAAAAACTGAGGACTTCCCTTGCTTCAACTCGAGGAAGCAATGGGCCAATAAAGCTTTTTCATATTCAGGAACGAATTTGAGCTCGAATCGTTCCCAAAACTGAGCCCAAGAAAGGGTAGACTCATCGAGCTCAGCTACGAGAAGCTCATACTAATCAAGGGCATGCTCTTGCAAAAGGCAAGAGGCTACAAGAAATCTGTCGTGATCAGAAAGATCAATGCACGAGAAGGTGCGCTTGCATGTACGAATCCAAGCTTGGACCATAAGAACGGACTCGAAGCCTTTGAACGGCTTTCCTCCGAGATGAGAGAAATCACTACACAAGCGCGCAAAGGCAGACTTGCATGGAGGAGATGCTCGAGTTGGAGCTCGAGGCTGAGTTCTCCTAAATAACTCCATAAACTGATCGGTAAACGTATATACGCCGTTTGGATGCGAGCTGCTGGATTGCCCAACACCCGAGCGTCGTCCTTTACCTCATCCATCCATTTTCTGAAAGTTAAGATGAGATAAAGATTATTCAAATGGTAGATATCATCAATTAAAAAATGGAATACTATGGAATTAAAATGCATTCCTAGACGAATTCCTAAAATACTCTCTACCCCAAAGGATACGAAAATAGTAAAGGCATGATGATTCTGGGATCTGTAACATTTGTATTACACTTTAAGGTACCGTAATATGTGTTTCTTTCTGTATTTATCATATTTTGTTTTAAACTCAGCTCTGATACCAAGTTGTGACGCTCCACCCTGAGACCCACACAAACGAAGAGTATTACTAGGTAATATTGTCTGCTAATGCAGAGAATAGGGCTGGATAGCAGTGACCATCTATAGCCTTGTCTTAAATATCTATTGAATACGTCGACAATGCTATTTTTTCTTGCGAATCGACATATCCAATAAATACTTAATATAATGCCATAGGTGGCTATAGGATCTACGGAAAAAAAATACAACAAGTCAAATGCAAAACACATTACAAAACAGAAAATAAGCCCATATATACACACATATACTGATACATCACAGAGTGCACAAAATGATGCATCTCATACGTGGTAAGACGACCACAATACAAACACGAGTCAAAGAATATACATATCAAAGTAGCGAACCAAAAAGGACTACACAAAAAGCTATAGCAAAAAGGGCTAGTAGAATAGTCCGTGTAGAAGCAGAATAGGCTAAGTCTAAATGTACCTAACCTGAAACACCTCGCTCTGAACCGAGTATAAAATACATGGGGCAGTCTAGCTAAACAAATCAGTTAACAAGGATAAGCGATAATATGAGCATAAGGATAATGTAATAATATTCTCGAATGAGAAGGGACAACTAAAGTGTATGATTACATCAAGTGATAATATGGTATCACTACACAAACATAGAATCTCAAAAGAGATAAAATAACCCATAAAATGCCAGAAGTAGCGAGCCTCATATCATCGGCATTCATCAAACATCAATTATGGTCTAGGGGAAAACCTAAACCCGCCATCTTGGAAAACCCAAAACATGCACAAAGAGATCCCATCTCAAACACGCCATAAGGCAAATATATCTGCAAAGAGGAGAAAAAATCTCAAGTAAACGCCAAAAGGCAAATCTCATATAACGCTAGCATAGGCAATTCAAATCTCAAAATAGAAATTCCAATTGTTCAAATTCTCAAAAGGTAATCGCCACAAATATATATCGAATTGTTCAAAGGACTAATTCCGGAATGAAGCGATACACTAGGGAAAATAGTCAATGAATCCATCTCAAAAGTATTTGCACGTGCATGTGGCTGAAGCCTTGCCAAGTACTGTTATCTCATATAGGTACCTTGTCCGAAGGCAAAATGTCACAATGACAAATACGCTGTAATGGCAAATACGCCACACTACAAAACGTCTCGAAGACAAATATGCCGCAATGGAAAATGCTATAATGGAAAACACCGCAATGGCAATGACCCGAAGGTCCAGTACTGGCATGCCGCAATGGAAAATGTGTTACAAACTCTTGAATAGGAACCCAAATAATATTAACGTGCGTCCCATACCACATGTTCGCACTAAAAGTTTTACTAACGGCCAGTAAATTTCACACTCAAAGCAGTATTTTTTTTACCTCATCTCATCGGTAAACTCGACCTGAAGGTCAAAACGATCAAACGGACAAGTCCGGAATTAACCGATAAGATAAACGCACGTGTCCCATACCACGTTTTTTACCAAACCTTTTAATTCTCCTTCTCATTCAACTTGAATAGTATTCTTTGCAGAAAATAATTTACCTTGAAAATAAGCTTTGAAAAACTAATTTCGAAAACCATTTGGAAATCATATTTGAAAATTTCACTTACTATAAAGGGTAAATAGGTTTTATACTAGAAAATATTTTAAAATATTATATAATAATTATTTTTAAATCCTATAAATTTTAAAATTCATTTCAAGAAGATTTGGAGTAAACCATGATCGAACGACCAAAAACATGCAGAATTCAACTCAAATCAAAATTAAAATTAAAATTCATTCAAATAATTCAAAATTTGAATTTCATATTCATCAAAACTGGGCTAACCTATTGATAGACATCATAGCCATCAAAATACTTTAGAAATATCATAAAAACTGAAGTAAAGGTTAAAAATCGGATGGAAAATGAACATAAAAACATTGGGCAAAATAATACCTAGGTCTGAAGTCTTCTCTGGGTTCAGCGTTCTGACATAAAACAGATGGCCGAACGACCTTTGATTGAACTAAAAAATGGTGTGTGCAAAGTAGAAAACTTCATATTTTAAAAAAAAAATCAATAAATTTCGACAGAAAATGAAAAATTATGCCGTCTCAAACATGGACTCAGACCATATTTGTAACAGTTCTACGAGAATGTGCCTAGGCCTAAAAATCAATTCTGGGTTCAACTTCTAGGCATAAAACAGAGCACCAAACTGCATTGGATTGTACTCAAAATTGTTATTCATATAGTAGAAGACTTTATCTTTGAAACAAAAAAAGAATCATGCAATTTTGATAAAGTATGAGGAAGTTATGATGTCTCAAAGTTGAACCCAGGCAGTGTTTTCACTGTAAAAATCTGGTTAAAAACATGCTCCGGATCAAAATTTGACAACATATTTCTATAAGCAATAAAGGTTTAAATGATTTGAAATTTGGTATGCTTATATTACAAAACTTTATCTTTCAAACAAAAAAATAATCATGCACTTTCAGTAAGAAATGAAAAAGAATTATGCTATCTCAAACATGGACTCAAGCCATGTTTGCAGCAATTCAAAACAATTTCTACAGGCAAAAATCTGCTTCCAAGTTGATTTTGCAGCAAAGTTTTGAACACTCAAATGACAATATTTTTCAACCAAATTTTGCAGAGACAAGATTCAACATGTAATCTATCATCTGAAAGAAGTTCAACAACATTTTGCTGCCGGAATCGAATGATACAAGCCTTTGAAGAAGCACTACAGATTAGTTTTAAACAAAGAGAATAAGTTGAGAAATTTATCTACTAAGGCAAATTTATTCATAGTTTTTTCACTTTGAAGCATATTTTTTGCTAGATTTCGTGAGTTAATCAACTTACGTTGCTGATTTGAATGCAAAAACTTGAATTAGAGCTGAAAGATTGGAGCTTTGGTTTCAATTTGACCTTTAAGAACCTGAAAAAGGAAGAAACAAAAGCATGCACAATGAGATTTACCTTAATCAGTAAATCATAAATCAATATCTAGATTTAATGAAATAGTTTAGGTTTTGGATTATATTACCTTCGAATTCACTTTAGTTTGATAAAATTACAGCTTGAATTGAAGAAATTTGAGATTAAAAGCTTTGGATTTGAAAATTGTTGAGGTTGCTTTCTTTTTCTGTTTACTACTTATTGGAGAAGAAGGTAAGGTATGTTTTGAATGTACAGATAAACTATTTTCTCTTTTCTCATTTTCTACTTTTAGTTGGCTAAGTGGGATTTGGACCCAAATTAGAAATAAACAAGTCTAAGCTAATCTAATTCACCCTTAATCAAATATGCACAGTTATATATACAAACTAAGTTATAAAACAATACATTTTCTTTTAAGTTTTCACGCAACAAAGTAATTAAATTTACGTACTTATGAAATTTTATACTACATAAAAATATGAATTTTAATTTTTAAAATATTTTTATTATCAAAATCCTTTATTTTATAAAAACAGACAATTTTCATAAATAAATGCATAAAACCCTATTTTTAACTTCTAAAATTCCACAATAATATTTTTCTTGCTAAAAAAATATTACTAACCATTATAAACTCAAATTTATAATTAAAACTAATTTTTAAACAAAATTTCACCTTTCTTATTTAATTAAACACCTTTAATAAATCAACTACTTCCTTTAAAATTATTAAAAGAAGAAAATGGGCAATAATTAATATAATTACTGCATTTTCTCTAAAATAAAATCATTTTCATTATTATCAACCCAACAAAATAAAATAAACCTTAGAATTTCATTTTCTCATTTTAATTTACAAAATTCATTTTTTATTCTAAATATACAATTTAATTTCTCCAATTTTATTTTAATTCACAATATTTAATCATAACTATCGTTATGATTTAATATTTACAGGTAATCTCCAAACTAGGGTTGTTATAGAAAAGCTCGAACCTCTCTCCTAGCAAGTAATGCCTGCAAGACGTGAATGCGAAAACTATAGCAGCTAACCCCAAATCATGGCTAGGGTAGTTCTTATCATTAGGCCTCAACTGTCTACTTCCATAACATACTACCCTCCCTTCTTGCATCAACACCGCTCCTAGACCCATCCTACATGCATCAGTGTATACTGTAAAAGGCTTAGCTCCATCAGGTAAAACTAACACTGGTACACTAGTAAGGGCACTCTTTAGAATTGTGAAGGATTCCTCACAATCCCCGTCGCACACAAATGCTTTATTGTTCTTAGTGGGGCGAGTAAGTGGTGTCAAAATCTTAGCGAAATCCCTGATGAGCTTCCAATAATAGCCAGCCAATCCTAGGAAGCTTCTAACTTCAGCAACGTTGTTGGAAGCCTTCCAATCTTGCATTGCAATTACCTTAGCAGGGTCAACAGCCAAACCCTCTCTTTAGACTACGTGCCCCAAAAAACGTACCTCCTCTCGCCAAAAGTGACACATCGAGAACTTTACCCTCAACTGATGAACATGAAATGTACGAAGAACCTCCTCTAAATGAACAGCATGCTCCTCCATACTCTTGGAAAACACCAAATTATCTTGGAAAATTATGCTTGCAAATCTTATATTTGCCTATTTTAGTCTAAGTCTGATTACTTACAGTTCTTCTTATTTTACATCCCATTTTTAATAAATTTAGTGTTCTTATATTTTAGTCCATATTAATGAATTATTCTTCTATTTATTCCATTCATGTAAAAAGGAAATTAAAAAGAAACTGACATTTACAGAAGAAATCTCAGTCGTAAAATAGATGTAAATAAAACCTAAATAACAGTGAATAACTGTAAACAATTGAAAAAGCTATAATTAACAGTAAATAATTGAAAATAACTGAAATAGATTAGCTCAAAGAAAATAGACTAAAAACAAATCTAAAATTAAACTGTAAATAATCTTGCATAAAGGTTATCTCGAAATTGTAGAAAAACTACAACTATTGAAAACCCTATTATTTTAAATTACTTAAAAATATAAAATAATTACGTAAACACTCACATGTGGTCCTTAGCTCTTTCTTTTAGCTTTCTTGGATCCACTTGAAGGGTAAAAAATATTTTGATTAAAAAGATCTTCTTCTGGGAAAAAAATTCCTTTTTGGGTTTGGCCTTAGGCAATGAACCCAGATGGAGAAAATCTGAATGAGAAATTAGGTAGGCCTATGGTCTTATTTATGGTGTCACTTGTGGATCTCAGACTATTAGATTTGGAGATTAAATATGGTGCAACCATGTCATAGGCTCGATAAGAATGGTCGGATGGAAGCATGGACGCACGAGATGAAGTGAAAATAGCAAAATGACGTGTTCGAATCAACAGGAAGAAGACGTGCAAAAAAATGCACGTGGGTAGACCTACCTGTTGACCAATCACTTGCTAGGGTCGACTTTAGGGTTGACCTGGCCATGGTGAGGGTCGACCTTCCCTATGTAATTTTTCTTCTTCTTATTTTCTCTTTTCTTCATTAATTCATATCTTCTACAGACTAGCTTGGATTTTGATGTTCTATATATGGAAATTGATCAGAAAATTACCACGGACATAGTGATGCATCTTCTGGGGCTCACTGATAATTTAAGAAATTTATTATATCATTTAATTAATTCGTTAATTAATTACTATATTTTAAATTTCAGGTTGTAACACTTAGTGTGCGTTTTTAACTTAGCTCTGCTGTTATTTCTGCTCTATTTACTTATTAACTTAATCTAAGTCTTAAAATAAGCCTTTTCTGTTCTTTCTACCTAATTGTAACTTGTGTAATAATTTTACTTGTAATTGTCACCTCAATATTCTTTTACAATCTGTATAATATAAATATAATTACAAGTGTCTCTTCCTTATTCTTGTCTGTCTACTTTTATTATGATATTGAATTTTCTTCAATTCTCTTATTTTATATGACAATCTTAGCTTGGGACTACGCCTGATTGTCTCAAATTTACTTATTGTAATAACTGCTTTGCTCTTATTCTACTATCTGCGCAGTAAATACAGATCTAGTTACATTTCTTCTAGTCTTATCTAATAATTAACTTGATTTATTCTTTACTTCCTCTAATTTTTCGCTTTATTTACTTACATTTTAGAAAGTAGTTCTATTCTATTTGATTGGTTACAAAAGCTGTGCTAAAAATCCATTTCTATATTTAATACTGAATACTAAAAGAAATGCTATAGACAAAATCCGTAATTGTAAGATATCTCTTTTGTTTTTTCTCTACTTTTTGGGCAGTGCAAAATACAGTAGAGTCTCTATTTTACACTAATTCACGTTTTCTTTCTTTTGTTCTTCCAATTACGTCTATCGTTATCTTTCAAATATTAAACAATAGAAACGTATTCTCTTCTTTGAACCAACCAAATAATCTATCACTAACTTCCTAATCAAGTTATTAAATTTTCTCCTTTTAAGTAACTTTTCCCATTTTATAGTAAATTTTCATTTTTCTCTCTTTATTCAAGTTTTTCCTACTTTACATCTAATTTCTATAAATCTAGTATTTTTCTATTTTAATATGTATTTGCGAGTTCTTCTCTTTTACTGTTTTATTCGCATAGAAAGGAATAAAAAGAAGTTAACATTAACATGCTAAATTTCAACTTTAAAGTATGTGTAAATAACAGCAAATAACTGTGAGTAACTGTAAATTTCTTATTTTTATGCTTATGCTTTTCTTTAAATGTCAGGCCTAATATTATTCATATTTAATTGGATTGCCATATGCGTTTAAGTATAAGCTTTCTTATACAGTTACAGTTTTCAAAAGAGCTAATTTACTGAAATAAAGGTTGAAATTAAATATTAAAGGGAATTTGACGATAATACATCATAAACGTAAAAGATATATAATTTAAACCCACTCACACGTCGTCCTTAGCTCTACTTGTGCTTAGTTTGACTCCATTGTGTTCCCGGTTCCCCTTCTAAGTGTCTAATATTTTTATTGAGAAGATCTTCTCCCTAAAAATATTTTCTTTTTAGGGTCCAGCCTCACGCAATAAACCCAATTGGGAGAAAATATGATTGTGGGAAAATAGCTAGGCCAATGGTTCTATTTATAGTGAAGTTTGGGGATCTTAGACCGTTTGATTCTTGGATTGAATCTAAATCCCCACGTCACAGGGCCGTTTGGAGCCATCCGATGCATCAACGATGGCTAAGATCGCTTAAAAATCGATTTTACTTGCCTTGGCTCGTACCTGTACGAAATTACATCCAGGTGGCAACGCAGGTCGACCCTAGGGTCGACATGTGCTTCCTTTGGATCAACCTGGTGGTCGACCTGGGAGTTTTGGGTCGACCTATCGGTCGACCCATATACTTTTATTTATTTATTTTCCATTTTTGATTATTTTCGACGTTTTCATTTCTCTCGTAACTTCTTTGTATTGACTTGGATTTTAACAAGTTATAAATGAAAATTTATTAGAAAATTACCACAGGCACAATTGTATAAGTTTCGAGGCCATATTCTGAAAATTTCAAAAATGCTTATTTTCACCGTTCATTGTTACTTGATTATTTTAATTATCAAAAAATGCGGGGTTTTATGCCAATGGTACTTAATCAAGTCACCATTAATTTCAATAACTATCTAAATTACAATCCAAGTATTCATGTAACATAACATATGTAAATTAACTCACGATTAACAGTTAATTGTTAATACAACACTTATCCAATACTTGTCGATTGGAATGTAATTAAGTATCCACACAAATGTAATAGTAGAACGAGATTTATTTCTGCTAAATAAATGTCCAAATTAACTTATCCAATTAATAATAGCAGAATAGTGATTTATTTTGCTAAACAGGGTCCAATTAATTTAATTATCGGAACAATGGTTATTTCGGCTAAACAAATGTCCAATTTACCGCACTCAATCCAATTTAACTCAATAAAGAAGTCCATAATTTGTAAAATTCAATTCAATTACTTGTCAATCAAATAAGTTTTTAAAATGGTTTAATCTTAGTTAATTAAAATTAAACCATCCATTAATAATTAATTTATTAATTAACGTATAATTTATTAAATAAGAAATTACTTATTTATTAACTTTCAATTATTATAAATCAATAAATTTTACATTGCAGAAAACTTGACAATATTAGTTTAAATGAAAATACTTAGTGATTGTTAACTCTGCTTTTTCAGCAAGGCTGTGATATCAAAAATCGACCGAAAGGCCAATGATAGTTCATCTCGAAGGATGGTCGACTTAACCTCCCAATAAAGCAAGTTCTGTTGAATGAATTTTCAGATAAGATCCCCTACGGAGGGGGGGTCCAGGGGGGGTGCCAACCCCCCTAGGTGGGGGTGCGGGGGCAACGCCACCTCCTACGGTGTTCGACCTGACCGGTCGGGTCGCAGGGGTCCAGGGGGCAGCGCCCCCGGCGGGGTGCGGGGCAGCGCCCCGACCAAAACGGTATACGACTTAAAGAGTGAAGTAAGCCAGCGACTCAACTTATCTGGTTGCCGACTCAACAGCCTTGAGGAGTTACCGACTCAACAGCCTTGAGGAGTTACCGACTTAACGGCCTTGAAGGGTTACGACTCAACGACTCAAGAGGGATAACGACTCACCGGGTTATAACCTTAGCGACTTAAAGGTGCCGGCCGACTCAACGGGTTAACAACTCATGGAGTTAGCGACTCATGGGGCAGACCGACCTAAGGATTTCAACGACTCAGAGCTTACAACGACTCAGTGGATCAACGACTCAACAAGTTCGCGACTTATCATATGAGACGACTCAGTGGATCAACGACTCAACAAGTTCACGACTTATCATATGAGACGACTCAGGGGAAGTAACGACATAAGAAGGTGGATCCTTGTGCCGCTTCATTTATGTACCGCTACCTGATATGTCGTTAACGACTTAGCGACTCATGACTCACCATGACTCGTCTACAACCTAAAGACACTGAGTCGTAGTACGCTATCACGATACTTATATCAAAGAGGAATGACTCATAGACGACTTAAGACTTGTGCTATATTCAGAAGATCGAAGGCGCTCTGGTGCGAAGCTGGGGTTCAACCTGTTGAGTCGTCCACGACCCAACCTGACTCGGCCACGAGTTAACGATGAGTCGGGTACGACTCACGACTCACGGCCGAAAACTCCTATAAATACATGACCACTTTCAACATGAGGGGGACTTTTTTTGGCTCACTTCCTGGACGCCATTACTCTGCCATTGTCTCGACTTCAAGCAACGTTCAAGCAACACTTCTATCACTCCAATCACCAAAGACATTTCAACAAATCTCAAGAGGAAATCTAACTCATTCGCCATGCATTCGAAGGATTCTTCTACATCGGGGTTTGAGCTATTTGTCTAAGTGTGTTGTAATCGGAGTTGATTGTAAAGAATTGTAACCAAATCAGCAATAAAGAGCTTTAAAGTGGACGTAGGCTAGATCTTAAGCCGAACCACTATAAATATTCTGTCTTTTATAGCTTTTCTGTGATTTCTTTGCTTATACTTTGTTCCCGTACCAACGGGTGGTGCTTTCACAATTACCTTCTACACACCGGGGTGTTAGCGTTCAATTTTTAGCGTTAACAGTGATAGGATCCCGATGCAAAAATCTGCTCGTCGATTGGATTTGATACGAAGGAGAAATGATGGTTTTAAATATATAGGTTATTAACTATAATAATTAATTTAATTTTCCTTTTCAATAAATCTAGCCCATTCGAGACAACCCGACCCATCTAACTAAACTCGAACCAAACCCTCCCGCTTCTTCTTTTCTCAGTTCTCCTTCTCCTCCCTTCCATTTTCATACGCATGCACTAATATGTGCATAAACATGTGCGCATACACACTGCCTCCATCCATCGCACCTCGTCGCTGACCATCCCCCTAGATCGCCCACGACCATCGCAGCGCAACTTCCCACCTGGAAACGCGTCAAAGCTTCAGTTCGAAAATTCGAACCTCTCAACCCAATACTATAATGAAACATTGTCACCCAAACTTTTCGCCACGCTACCCAAGACCACCATCCATCACCAGATTACGTCCACAACATCGCCTCCTCTTCCACATCCACCCTATGTGCATGCCCATCTCACTCTATCGACGTCACCATTCTCACGAGAACCCTAGTCTTAACAAGAAAACATATTAACGTTTTGACTTTTCGACTTACGAAAACCGACATTAATACGTCCACTGTATCAACTGCCGAACAATCGAAGGTCGTAAAACCGTACCGTTAGGGTTAAAGAAGAAGAAAAGATAGAAGAAGAGAGAAAGAAAAAGATAACAACAGAAAGAAGCAACAGAACAATATCAGAATCACACAATCGTAGCGGAACAACATATAATAGATAAATGAATAATCTTTAAACAAAGAACTATATCGGTTTTTACATTACATCATATTACGTTACATTTCATCATCAGAGTGTACAACAACAAACAGTGGAAAGGAAATACTATATACTAGTAATATGCCATGCCATCCAACTTGCCTCCAGCAACTCCTGAATTCCAGAATATCCTGATAAACCTTACTCTTGACTGCCCGTGTGGAAATTGGTGGGCACCCAGAGTTTAGGAAGGAAAACAATAAACTCCGAGTCAGTCATGTGACTGGTGTGAGAACTAAAACAGTTTACTTTTAAAACAAAGAACAGGATAATTTTTAAAATAGATTCGCAATGCTTTTAAAAATGAGACTACCATAAGGCCTCCCACACGCACACACAATGCAAACGCAGAATCGGAGGAGATTTCTCCTTATGATAGTCAAAGATGCTTGATACGCATTAAAAAGAAACATTTGATATTATTACTAGTGCATAGTGTAGGAAAAATCATTTTGAAAGTAAAGATATAAATCTTAGCCAGCATTGGCATTTCGCACTTATGCCTACTATAGCTACCATCCAAATAGTGGTGACCACCATAAGTGAATGATAGGTTCTACAACTAAAACCGTACAAGATCATATTGTTTCTTTGGATTTCCAACAAATGGTCAGGCCAAGGAACTTACCATTGCCTCATGGGTACGCCTCTGGAAAGACGACCCGAGAACCAAACCGGATCTCTGCCAACACAAGGCCGGGTTACCCCTAACTGGGTAACTACTGACACGAATATGTCATCCTCCGATCGTAACCGATCTATCCGAGGATCCTCGATTTCCAATAACCAAAAAGCAATAAATTTGCAGCAACAACATAGGTTAAGTATCTGGGCTCCATACCATGATACCACCTCTATCCAGAAGGAATGACATACACTAAAGGGGCGCTGCCCCCTAATAACCTTGCCGCATCCTTCCTGTTTTGACCATTTCCGGGGTGTGAGGTCCGACGAAGTCTCGTCCACAAAGCCACGCTTTATATAAAAGCTGTGCTTTGGGTCAACAAATGATCAAAGTAATGATCACCAAGATAAATGATCAAACAAATGATCATATCACAAATGATCAAACAATGATCATTTCATAGGAACACTCAGCACGTCACATTACCAAATTGGGAGTATATCACTAATAACCTTCAACTACATAACCTCTGAGCTCGTACGTCTCAGAGAAGGGTGTTTAGCTAATAAAATAAATTTTCCGCCACCAATAGAAATATATTTGAAAGAAATCAGCTTTATATCTCAATTTGTAATGTCAGACATACAATCCATACAAGTCTGTTCCGGGCTTGAACAGAATCGAAGGCACTTACAAAGAAGACCTTGCATTCCGGATAATTTCTAATCACGTCCGGACTTTCCGTCACTTAGGGTGATAAAACCTCTATATTGGAGATCAGCCATGCAGAGTAACTCAACGGTAATCCTTCCGTTTTCAAAAATATCTGGTCTTCAACACCGGTCATCAAATGTAAGTCATAACGATGTATGACATATTCGGAATGGGTTATACGACCCCAAGGTCCTTTGCCGGCTAACCCGAATAGTGAGCGCTTATTTTAAAAATAAGTGTGGCATTCAAATTCAAGCAATCATAACAAATACCTTTTTAAAGGTAAATATTGATAGTCGGATTATTTAACTATCAATAGGCGTGTTCAACATCACCAAATTCCAAATAATTTCCCAAATTATTTACTTTCCAAAATATCTTTACAAGATATATATTTTTCACACTTCAACATTTGAAAACAAATTTTCAAATCACTTTTCACCTTTACCACTTTTGAAAACAAATTTCAAATCATTTCCCTATACGGGTTTACTTTCATTTCAACATGGTTCATTTAAACCAATTTAGATAAATCCTTACCGATTTACTTTATATTTACGTTCCAAATCCGTAAATTAATTCCCACACTGCAAAAATAAATCAACGTTTATTTTTAAACAAATTCCCCTTTTCATTTATAAATTCCATAGTGAATTTACAATCCAAAATATCTATGAATATACAATTTCCAAATCAATTTCTAATATTCATTTTCAATTTATCTTTAAAAGATAAAATCTCAAAACATTCACTTCATATTGGAAAACATTTCCATACTTATTTAATAATAAGTAATTCACAAATCCATTTATTTTCAACACTTGGAAAATATTCAATATACTTATTTCACAATTAAGTATAGATTTCATTCTTTAGGGAAAACATTCGCTTAAACACATTTATTTGGGCCAAAACAAATGTTGCATAAAACATCGTTACGACGACCCAAAATTACTAGTATAGGGATTTAAAATTAAAATAGATATATAAATCCCAATACTATATAAAACATTTCCTTTCGGGAACCATTTACTATAACAACAGCGTTATAGTCCATCATTTCCTTCTATTTCTCGAAAACGTCTATTTCAACAACGAATATTGAAAACTATGTTTTCGATGTTTAATACATTTTAAAACATCATTAAAACGATTAACTTCATTTTATAATATTCATTTTCCCAAGCATATCCATTTTATTTACTAATATATTCGCTGTCCAAAATCGTGAATATACTTCACTAACCAAATTTCAACATTTCTACGCATTTTACATAAAGAACAATTCGCTATCCAAAGTCGCGAATATACTTCCTTTAATAAATTTCTATATTCAATTTATCAAATTCCATTGATTTCGAATTTATAAACAATGTCTATAAATTCCATTTCTATTTATAAACTTCGATTTATAAAAATCCCTTTTTTTTATAAACCAATTCAATTTATAACTCAATATACCAAAAGTCTATATTATAAGTTAAATGCTTATAATCCATTTATTTACAAAATTGTTTTTTTAAAACTTCACAAATTATAAATCTTATTACTTATAAGATTTCATTTATAATCCTAATTTCAACATTAATAGGACTCCTTTTAAAATTCTTTTATTTCGATTTATAAAATATATATATTTTATAAATATCAACTATAAACCATCTTTCATATAACCCTTTTTTCTTGCAACATCTATTCATTTTAACACTTATAAATCCATTCCTTAAAATCTTTTATCTTGCAACATCTAGTCATTTTATAACTTCATAATTCATAAATCTATAAGTTTTCATTCACTTATGAATCCATTTATACTTCATTTTAACACTTATAAAAACTCGTTTTATAATTCCAATATTTTTAATTTTAAAATATCAAATTTATACATCTTTCATATATCCCGTTTTAAAATAATTCAAAAATCCCAATTTAACTATTTTATAAATTTATTAACTACTTGTCTCAAAAATCACCTTTTGGTTATATTTCACAAAAATCTTAATTTTTATAACATAAAAATTTATAACGTTTTAATTATTTAAAATGAATCAATTCAAAAATTTAATTAAACATATACTTTCAAAAATCACTTTAAGAATTCTTTTAAAAACCAAAATCGTTATTTTTTTAAACTTTAAAAATGGATCCGATGATGCAACCGCACCCAATAGTCAATCACGACATCCAAGTATCATATATCGATATGATAATCAACAAATATCAAAATATCTGTAAATAAATCAATACAGTTGAGGAATCCAGTTGGATCTCTCCAACCTGTTTCCATGCATCCAAAGATGTGAGCACAATACCAATTCCGTTCCAGTATGGAATTATCGCGGCATATGGGGTTTATAAAATATTATCCGCTATTATGTGGCGCAATAGGGTCTCATCCGCTATATAATGCGGGAAATCAACTCCAATATATACATATGCCAATATATATATATATATATATATATATCGCTATATATAGATATATACTATTATATATACTATCACAATAAAACAGCAATCAACAACAGCAATCAGCATTCAACGTACATTCAAGCAAATTTTAAATCTAACTATTTAAAATTTAAATCGAAACTGTTCGATTGAGTGAGGAGTTCTCACCTTGATTTCAATTCCGTTCCAGCCTTTTATTTCGAATAAAATTAAACAGATGTTTAATTTTTTATCCGAAATTCAAACTAGCTCCAAACGACTCCAATCCAGCTCCATAGCGTAGTGCTCGTCAATACGAAGCCAACGCAAAAAGTTTCGTCGAACTCCGACCTCGTATGGACAAGATATAATAGTTTAAAGTTTACACAGATTTTAATATAAACTATTATATAATTACTTTTACATTTTCAATCACTGCAAATCTGGGTCGTTCGTCCATCAACTATTAATCACGGCCGCTCATGCTCCTTATCTTCCCAAACGAAAAACTCCCCAGGCCATCACGTAACAAGCAAACCCATTATCTCCATCTAGGGTTTGAAACCACGGCCACCACAAGGCTCGAAACGTCGTCACTTCACCACCAACAGCTACGTCGTCGTCTACTCTATGCTCCGCCAAAGTGGCACAAAGCTCGGTCCTAACCTTGCTTATGAAAAACGTGCGCAACCCCCTAAGTTTAAACGAGTTTTTCCATCGATTTGCTTGACTATAAACAATCTTAACCGTATAGATTTAAAGCTCTCCTCTAGATCTACAACATTGTAGTTGAAAGTATTTTCTAGTTCTTCATGAATTGAGAGAAATTAAGAGGAGAAGAGAGTGAAATTTTGGCCATTGAAAATAGCACAGGCGGCTAGGGTTTCTGAGTGGAGTTTGTTGCAAAATGAATAAATGAGGTCCTTATATAGAAATTTTCACCAAACACTATTCATCCCGGATTTTTCGAACTCCAAATCTCGCACGGTGACCGGCGTTTCTAGGGTCCACGTTCCGGACACAATGGAATAGGTTTCGGGATCTAATTCGATCATCTGTGCGAGTTATGGCAATAAACGATCGATTTTAAATTCAATCAGTTAAACGATTTTCTATGCGTTTTGGCTCGCCCCGGAAAAATAATAAATCCAATTGACACGAAATTTGAAACCTTACAATAATATCACATTACGGATCCGATGAAACTGGTTTCGTCGAAATCCGAGACTGTTTGAAAAATCACTATTTTAACTCGCCAAATTAATATTAAAACAGTTTCGATGTGTTTCGAGCTGCCACGGTCAAACGAAAACTATGATTGCTACGAAAATTGAAATCCGATAATAACAAACTATTACGGATCCAATGGAAAAAGTTTCGTCCAATTCTGAAATCGTTCGAAAAATGGCTAATTTCGCTAGTCGATTATATATTAAAATATTGGATTTTCACAAATTAACTTTAAACTCGATTTTTAAAGTTCTATAACATCAATCTAACTCTAATATGATAAAATAAAATTTTCAAATCATTTTTATTCATTTTATACTCAATATCCAATTATTTACATAATTTCAATTATTAAATAATCGATTTAATTATCCAATTAAATCCAGATATTCGAAATAAAAATTAATCGACTTACAAATCTTACTTATTAATTTTCAAAATTAATTAAATATACAAATTTTTATTAATAGAAATTCTGGGTCGTTACAAACTTCCCCCCTTAAAAGAATTTCGTCCTCGAAATTACCAAGTAAGAAAAAGTTACAGAATTCATTAACTTTCCAAAATCCATAGTTAAACTTCTACAATCCTTTACTATGTTTCCAAATCTTATTTAGTTATCTTTTCAAAACAAACTACTACTGTTTAACTTTCAATTCCAAAATCAAAGTTATAGCTTTTCACAAAATTTCCCAAAATTTCCAAGTTTTTTCTAACGCCTTAAATTTTTGAAAAAAATCGCCATAGTCTCCTTTGCGCGGCTCGATCCGAAAAAAATGACAGTGTATATATATCACAAATATACATCTCATCAAATGATGAGGCATCCCACAGGAAAAAAAGTGTAAAAGTGCGATATGTAATCCGAGATATGTACCTTATTTATATTTAGCGAGCATATACGGCTAATATAGCACGAAAGCGAGCTCCAAATGCGAAGCAAGCACAGTCCGCACCTACTAAACACTCAACAACAACATGAGAAACATGTATATATGAAAATAATATCAATATACATCATATAGCAACATAACAACTACATGTGCCAACATAACAAATGCAACAAAACAACAAATGCAAACATCAACCAACTATCATCCATAACCAAATCAATATTCATTCATATTCTCATTAATATTCAATGAATTGGTTTTCAATTTAAATCACATTTGATTCATTTACATTGGATTTTATCGAAATTCATTTTCAATTTGTTTACTTTCAATTCAATTTGAATTCAATTCTATTCAAATTCATTAACTTCCAATTTGGATTCAATTACTTTAGCTTCCAATTTCGCTAATTCAATTTCATTAATACTTAATGAATTATATACAATCATCCAACATTCATATAACAACCAATGTATATTCAACATAACCAAATTATTAATTTTACATTAAGTTCGGTTTTAACATTTTTAATTCCAATTGGTTCAACATTCAATTGACTTTCATTCAATTATTCCATTTCCAATTATATTAGCTTTCAACTTCTATTAAGTCAATTACTTTAGCTTCCAATTGGTTGAGTATTAAATTGGCTTCCATCCAATTATTCAATTTTCAATTTCTCAACTTTATTAGCTTCTAATGAATTAACACTTACATTCATTGTCTCATATCAATTATTTACATTCAATTGATTTACATTTAGTTCATTCATTAGTTCAATAGCTAATTCATTTTAACATTTTAAATTGAATTTCATTTATATGACTCAAGTTCATATCTATTTAATTCACTTGATTATTTTACTTCGATACCAAAAATTAACTTCATTCAACATCACTTAAGTTATATTCCTTTTCAACATCATTTGTTTATCTTAACTTAAAATTCCACTTATAAATCCAATTCAGGTTCCAATTCTGAAATATATTTTTTTAACTTTTATCAAAGTCAAATTTATTCACTTATTCAAATTCATATCTCATTTTGCTTAACAAAATTGTTTAACCATTTTTAACAATTGGTTTCACTTGCATTTTTTTCATTATGCAACTTATATTCAACAATTACCACTTGGATTTTTTTTAATTTCAAATTTGTTTATCATAACCAAACTTAAATTTTTAATTTACTATGGTAGCAAATCCATCACATAGAGACTCGAAAATGATACTGATGATGCTGCAGTCATCACCCTTATTATTTTCTAGCAACAGTAGTGAATTTAGTGCTTAATATTCTTTCAAAATCTTCCTTTTTATTTACAAATCACATTTATATATCTTTTTCTTATATATATAAGATTATTTCACAATTGTAAATCACATTAATTATAGTTCCATACTTAATAATTCAATTGCTTATACAATTCATTCTTTTACAATTGTTGTTTTAATTTAACTTATTCAAACAACTTTTGTTTACTTGCATACATTCTTACATTTTCAACAATCAACAATCAATTTATATACACTTAATGATCCTGAAAAATTATTCCTTTATATATAAAATATAATCAAGGTAAAATTATTTCATTTACCTAATTTAAAACGATACTATGTCGACTTGCCACGTTTAAGTGTTTAGAAATCCCTATCGACAATATGGCATCCTATCTACCGACCAGAATTCACAAACAGCTCAACGGATAAGCAAACACAGTATAAAACAATTTATATTCGCTAACAAATACGCACTCGTATATATTATTACACTCAAACTCATTCTAGAGTACTACTGACTCTATCTCTAATGAGTAACATCCAACAGAGCCATGGTTGTCGCTTAACCATATGCTTTGATACCAAATCTAACGTTTTGACTTTTCGACTTACGAAAACCGACATTAATACGTCCACTGTATCAACTGTCGAACAACCGAAGGTCGGAAAACCGTACCGTTAGGGTTAATGAAGAAGAAAAGATAGAAGAAGAGAGAAAGAAAAAGAAAACCACAGAAAGAAGCAACAGAACAATATCAGAATCTCACAATCGCAGCTGAACAACATATAATAGATAAATGAATAATCTTTAAACAAAAAATTATATCATTTTTTACATTACATCATACTACATTACATTTCATCATCAGAGTGTACAACAACAAACAGCAGATAGGAAATACTATATACTAGTAATACGCCATGCCATCCAGCTTGCCTCCAGCAACTCCTGAATTCCAGAATATCCTGATAAACCTTACTCTTGGCTGCCCGTGTGGAAATTGGTGGGCACCCAGAGTTTAGGAAGGAAAACAATAAACTCCGAGTCAGTCATGTGACTGGTGTGAGAACTAAAACGGTTTATTTTTAAAACAAAGAACAGGATAATTTTTAAAATAGATTCGTAATGCTTTTAAAAATGAGACTACCATAAGGCCTCTCGCACACACACAATGCAAACGCAGAATCGAAGGAGATTTCTCCTTATGATAGTCAAAGATGATTGATGCGCATTAAAAAGAAACATTTGATATTATTACTAGTGCATAGTGTAGGAAAAATCATTTTGAAAGTAAAGATATAAATCTTAGCCAGCATACGCATTTCGCACTTATGCCTACTATAGCAACCATCCAAACAGTGGTGACCACCATAAGTGAATGATATGTTCTACAACTAAAACCGTACAAGATCGTAATGTTTCTTTGGATTTCCAACAAATGGTCAGGCCGAGGAACTTCCCATTGCCACATGGGTATGCCTCTGAAAAGACGACCCGAGAACCAAACCGGATCTCTGCCAACACAAGGCCGGGTTACCCCTAACTGGGTAACTACTGACACGAATATGTCATCCACTGATCGTAACCGATCTATCCGAGGATCCTCGATTTCCAACAACCACAAAGCAATAAATTTGCAGCAACAACATAGGTTAAGTATCTGGGCTCCATACCATGATACCACCTCTATCCTGAAGGAATGACATACACTAAAAGGGCGCTACCCCCTAATAACCTTGCGGCGTCCTTCCTGTTTTGACCATTTCCGGGGTGTGAGGTCCGACGAAGTCTGGTCCACAAAGCCACGCTTTATACAAAAGCTGTGCTTTGGGTCAACAAATGATCAAAGTAATGATCACCAAGATAAATGATCAAACAAATGATTATATCACAAATGATCAAATAATGATCATTTCACAGCAACACTCAGCACGTCACATTACCAAATTAGGAGTATATCACTAATAATCTTCAACTACATAACCTCTGAGCTCATACGTCTCAGAGAAGGATGTTTAGCTAAGAGAATAAATTCTCCGACACTAACAGAAATATATTTGAAAGAAATCAGCTTTATATCTCAATTTGTAATGTCAGACATACAATCCATACAAGTCTGTTCCGAGCTCGAATAGAACCGAAGGCACTTACAAAGAAGTCCTTGCATTCCGGATAATTTCTAATCAGGTCCGGACTTCCCGTCACTTAGGGTGATAAAATCTCTATATCGGAGATCAGCCGATGCAGAGTAACTCAACGGTAATCCTTCCGTTTTCAAAAATATCCAGTCTTCAACACCGGTCATCAAATGCAATTCATAACGACGTATCACATATTCGGAATGAGTTATACGACCCCAAGGTCCTTTCCCGACTTACCCGAACAGTGAGCGCTTATTTTAAAAATAAGTATGGCATTCAAATTCAAGCAATCACAACAAATACCTATTTAGAGGTAAATATTGATAGTCGGATTATTTAACTATCAATAGGCGTGTTCAACATCATCAAATTCCAAATAATTTCCCAAATTATTTACTTTCCAAAATATCTTTACAAAATATATATTTTTCACACTTCAACATTTGAAAACAAATTTTCAAATCACTTTTCACCTTTACCACTTTTGAAAACAAATTTCAAATCATTTCCCTATACGGGATTACTTTCATTTCAACATGGTTCGATTAAACCAATTTAGATAAATCCTTACCGATTTACTTTATATTTACGTTCCAAATCCGTAAATTAATTCCCACACTTCAAAAATAAATCAACGTTTATTTTTAAACAAATTCCCCTTTTCATTTATAAATTCCATAGTGAATTTACAATCCAAAATATCTATGAATATACAATTTCCAAATCAATTTCTAATATTCATTTTCAATTTATCTTTAAAAGATAAAATCTCAAAACATTCACTTCATATTGGAAAACATTTTCGTACTTATTTAATAATAAGTAATTCACAAATCCATTTATTTTCAACACTTGAAAAATATTCAATATACTTATTTCACAATTAAGTATAGATTTCATTCTTTAAGGAAAACATTCGCTTAAACACATTTATTTGGGCCAAAACAAATGTTGCGTAAAACATCGTTACGACGACCCAAAATCACTAGTATAGGGATTCAAAATTAAAATAGACATATAAATCCCAATACTATATAAAACATTTTCTTTCGGAAACCATTTACTATAACAACAGTGTTATAGTCCATCATTTCCTTCTATTTCTCGAAAACGTCTATTTCAACAATGAATATTGAAATCTATGTTTTCGATGTTTAATAGATTTTAAAACATCGTTAAAACGATTAACTTCATTTTATAATATTCATTTTCCCAAGCATATCCATTTTATTTAATAATATATTCACTGTCCAAAATCGTGAATATATTTCACTAACCAAATTTCAACATTTCTACGCATTTTACATAAAGAACAATTCGCTATCCAAAGTCGCGAATATACTTCCTTTAATAAATTTCTATATTCAATTTATCAAATTCCATTGATTTCGAATTTATAAACAATGTCCATAAATTCTATTTCTATTTATAAACTTCGATTTATAAAAATCCCATTTTTTTATAAACCAATTCAATTTATAACTCAATTCTATACAAAAAGTCTATATTATAAGTTAAATGCTTATAATCCATTTATTTACAAAATCGTTCTTTTAAAATTTCACAAATTATACATCTTATTACTTATAAGATTTCATTTATAATCCTAATTTCAACATTAATAGGAGTCCTTTTAAAATTCTATTATTTCAATTTATAAAATATATATTTTATAAATCTCAACTATAAACCATTTTTTCTTCATCAAAGATTTCAATTTAAATGCAAAAATCCGATTTGTAAGTTAATTCCTTAAAATCTTTTATCTTACAACATCTATTCATTTTATAATTTCATAATTCATAAATCTATAAATTTTCATTCACTTATGAATCCATTTATACTTCATTTTAACACTTATAAAAACTCGTTTTATAATTCCAATATTTTTAATTTTAAAATATCAAATTTATACATCTTTCATATAACCCGTTTTAAAATAATTCAAAAATCCCAATTTAACTATTTTATAAATTTATTAACTACTTATCTCAAAAATCACCTTTTGTTTATATTTCACAAAAATCTTAATTTTTATAACATAAAAATTTATAACGTTTTAATTATTTAAAATGAATCAATTCAAAAATTTAATAATACGTATACTTTCAAAAATCACTTTAAGAATTCTTTTAAAAACCAAAATCGTTATTTTTTTAAACTTTAAAAATTGATCCGATGATGCAACCGCACCTAATAGTCAATCACGACATCCAAATATCATATATCGATATGATAATCAGCAAATATCAAAATATCTGTAAATAAATAAATACAGTTGAGAAATCCAGTTGGATCCCTCCAACCTGTTTCCCTGCATCATAAGATGTCAGCACAATACCAATTCCGTTCCAGTACGGAATTATCGCGGTATATGGGGTTTATAAAATATCATCCGCTATTATGCGGCACAATAGGGTCTCGTCCGCTATATAATGCGGGAAATCAACTCCAATATATACATATGCCAATATATATATATATATTGCTATATATAGATATATCCTACTATATGAACTATCACAATCAAACAACAATCAATAACTGCAATCATCATTCAACATACATTCAAGCAAATTTTAAATCTAACTATTTAAAATTTAAATCGAAACTGTTCGATTGAGTGAGGAGTTCTCACCTTGTAACAACCCGGTATTTTGCATCAATTATAATCAACAATTTAAACGATTAATATTGACACAAACTTCTATTTGAAGTTTTTAAATTTTGAATTAAAATTGATTTATAAATTGATAAAAGAAATTTAGGACTTTAAATAAAAGTTTTCTTTTTATTTTTATTTTTATTTACTTATTTGGCCTTATCCCCTCTTTAATTTCGAACCGGCCCCCCTTTTTCTTTATTTTTTTTATTTTTTCGTTTGCTAACCTGAAACCCGTTCCCCTCCCCCTTTTATCCATTTTTCATTTCGTTCACCAACCCTAACCAAATCACGAAATAATGGCGACCGTTCCTTTCGTTCTCTCTCTGCTCTGGAAATTAGGGTTTCGATTCCGATGGTTGCTCGTCTCTTGTGGCGCTCGCGTTGCTTGCTTCGACATTCGGTTGCTCCTTTAATTCGTCGACACGGTGAGTGTTTCACTCACATCTAATTCCTATCTCGAGTTTACTAGTGCTCGAATTTGATGATTTTCGTTCGTATTTGATCGTTGAATTCGCCCCTTGATTTGTCAGCCATTCGACTATGCATTTTCTTTGAGTATTGACTTCGGTCATTGCTTGAACTATTTTGATTTCGGCATTGTTTTGATTTCGAACTGCAAATGATTTTGAGCATTTATGTTGGCATTGGTATTAACGTGAATTTTGTTTCTGCTTCAATTCGTTTATCAACTGCCTTCGGCTT
The DNA here is from genome assembly GCA_030765085.1 of Allium cepa. NCBI lineage: Eukaryota > Viridiplantae > Streptophyta > Magnoliopsida > Asparagales > Amaryllidaceae > Allium > Allium cepa. The sequence continues at coordinate 876,908,645 of CM060931.1, read as the reverse complement.
GCGATAATGTTGGCTTCGGCTTCGGTTTGCGTCGCTGTCCACTTTTCATTCACTGGTTTTACTTGTAGGCTTCATGTGTATATATGTGCACAGGTTCATATTAAGCTGTCCTTTGATTTTGAACTATCACTCGACGTTGTTGTTGGGTTTCATCTCTGGAGTATGTATGCATTTCTGTCATACTTCTTGTACATTTGTTACTGAGTGATTTCTCACTAACTTCTAATTCAAAGTCGAATGCTCCTTGGTTAATTGATCTCCATGGCTTTGATTTTGGTTTGAATTATTGTTTTGTTAATGTTGATCCACTGCTTTGAGTCAATACATTAAGTACATGTATATGTATGCTTATATACATATATGGGATATGTGTACATGTCAATTTGATAGAATAGGGCGTGTGTGAAGAGCCTGCTGCAATGTATATGAGTTTGATTCATATTTATGCATTTTGCTGGGAGTTGCAATCCTATTCAATCTTCGTACCTGTGTCACTGATGTCGGCTTGCTTTATTCATTTCTCAGTCGAACTTTGGTTCATTTTACAGTGTTATCCCCCATGTAATTTGCAGTTGCATTCATTAATGTCAGTTGCCTTCATTGTTGCTAGTTGCATTGTTTTGTTCAGTTTATACTTGTAGTCCCTGTGCTTCATTGTTACCAGTTGTATTCATTGTTGCCAGTTGCATTCATTAATGCCAGTTGCCTTCATTGTTGCTAGTTGCATTGTTTTGTTCAGTTTATACTTGTAGTCCCTGTGCTTCATTGTTACCAGTTGTATTCATTGTTGCCAGTTGCATTCATTAATGCCAGTTGCCTTCATTGTTGCTAGTTGCATTGTTTTGTTCAGTTTATACTTGTAGTCCCTGTGCTTCATTGTTACCAGTTGCATTCATTGTTGCTAGTTGCATTGTTTTGTTCAGTTTGTACTTGGAGTCCCTGTGCTTCATTGTTACCAGTTGCATTCATTGTTGCCAGTTGCATTCATTAATGTCAGTTGCCCTCATTGTTGCTAGTTGCATTGCTTTGTTCAGTTTGTACTTGTGGTCTCTGTGCTTCATTGTTCCACAATTGGCATTGTCTCGTATTTTGTTATTCGTGATGCCTGGCTATGTTGCCTTATCATAGGTGCACTGTCCAGCTTCAGGTTGTAACATTGATTTATATGAGTCGTTTTGGGGCTTGGTTTTGTACTGTCTGCATTTTGACTCGATTAAGCTAGTTCATATTGAACTGGTCCATTTTTGTGTTTCACCATGCAGTCTTTGTTCTATGTTGGTCGATTTATTTTAGTATCGGCCATTTCAATTGAATACACCCGTGTTGAATCCAGTAACTCGGGTTTGACCTCGTGCTCGTGTCGTGATTTTAAATATATTTCACCTGTGGTGAACCCGTTCTTTTATTTTGGGTTTGACCTTGTGCTCGGTTGTGTACATCATCACTGTTGTGGCAAGGCAGTGCACGCAAGCGTGAACTACAGCCACACGGAATTGAGTTTTTGGGCACGACATCACTATAGTGGCAAGGCAGTGCACGCAAGCGTGAACTGCAGCCACACGGTATGGCGTGTATGATATTCTATTTGTTTTGACTTATGGATCTTTTTGCGTATTCCATATTCCGTAGTGGCGAGGCAGTGCACGCGTGCGTGTACTGCAGCCCTACTTGAATTAATATTTTAATTGATATTTCAATGGTTTGAACTGTTTGTTCATTTCAATTCAATATTCTGAATTGCATTTTGATTTGGTTTAATTACTGTCGTCTATTCAGTATTTAATTATTATTGCTTCTAAGCACTAATAACTGAGTTTGAATTAGACTGACCCGAGTATTATTTTCTTTTGAATCTAATACTCGGGTCAGACCGAGTATTTCAGGTTGTAGATATTCTGCTTTGGGTTGCTGCTAGAGCTATGAAGTTCTTTCATATCTTTTGGAGTAGTCGTCGTCAATTGTAGTAGTCTGTATAATTGTATAGGAAGATATGTATTCATGTATATTATATACGTTAATGTACTTGTATATGTAACTTTCTGAGTCGACTGTGGTAGTTGTATCATATGTACCGTGTCAAATGTATTGTAACTGACATCAGTTATTGTATATAAGAGACTTTCTATTTTATTTGTGTTCCGTATTATATTATCTGTGTAATATTTTATATTTACTGTTCTAAACTATTATGAACCATCGTAGTTCGTTTTATACTGGTATTGGGGTATGTCGATGGGAGAAAATAAATCAGAGATGAAAAATTACGAATATTTATATATATATATCACTCATATCGAGATAACCAGTACTAGTGTAAGGCCTAACTATTGATGGCCGCTCCTCAACAGCCTTATTCTCCGGGCTAGTTGACAGCACTATACCGTAGTGTTCTTGGCTAGCGTGGGTATAGAGGTGGGGCGTTACAGCTTGGTATCAGAGCCTGGGGTTTAGAACAAATATAAAACATAACTTAGATAGTACATGTGTTACAACTATTTGTCGACATATTATCTCTCATATTTGCATATGATTGTCTTTGAATTGTTAGGTATGAATTCCTAACGCTTATTCATATGCATTTGATTTTGAATTCTTGTGTTTTCGGCTTTGATTTGATTTAGCCGATGATTGATTTTGTTCGAATCTCAGCGATTCTGAACTTGATATTTTATGTTTTCCTCGGCTTGATTTCCATTCGACTTCGGTCACTTTGTTTTTGAGAAATTTCTAATTTCTTGATTTCCAAGACTCTGACTTTGTTTGCCGTTGAATTCTTTGTTGATGATGTTGAATCGTTTTGTACTCTATTATGGCCATTACTTGTTGACTTCGGCATTGACTTGATTTTCATTTTTTGTTGAAGTCATTTATTCATTTATGCTCGTTCTACTTTGTTTTTCTAATTGTTAATCGATTCTTCTTTTCCGATTAGTTATCTTCTTTGTCGACTTTGATAACTTCTATTTCTGGAATTTTTAGGTATTTCTACTTTGATGGATTTAGAATCGAATTCTTTGGATTTTATTCACATCTTCGTATGTGAACTTTAGTGAATTGATTTGGTTTCCAAATTTAATCGATTCTTGTTAATTCCCCGATTTGTTGCTACCATTTATTAGCAACTTTGATAACATTTTCTTCGGGATTTATGTGAACATTCCTTTTGATGGATACAGTATCGATTTCTTTGGATTCTATTCACATCTTTGTATGTGAATTCTTGTGCTTGATTGTTCCTACAATCATTTTTGTGATTTGTCACTTTAAAAATATAAAGGTTTTCTATACTAGTAGTAAATATCAAAACCCTTTTCTTCAAACGATTTCAAAACTATTTTACTACAAAACTCTTTTCCTAAACCGTTTCCAATCTATTAGTATATACTAACCTTTACCTCACTCGTATGAGAAATCTAATTAAACGACTTAGTAAAACGAGTGGTATATAACGCTTGCGTTTACTTCGCCGGTTAATTCTTGGACTTATTCGATTGAATCTCTTGTGACAAATTTTATTAGTGAAGATTTACAGTTTGTTCGTAAATATTTAAGTTAAGCAAGTGGTTATGGGACATGAAGCTAAACTTTTATATTTACTAGCTTAGTGTAATTGACACTTCTCGTTGATCTTGACGATCGCTTTATGAATTAGACTAGCAATTATGCTATGTCTTTTTATTTGCGAGGTTAGACTAGACACCACTTGTGTGATTCCATTCACACATACCTTTCTCCTTTTTGGTTAGTCTTGACCTCAATCTGTGTGATTCCATTCACACATGCTTAGTGTAATTGACATTCCTCGTTGATCATGATGATCATTCTGATGGTCAGACTAGACACCACATGTGTGATTCCATTCACACATACCTTTCTGCTTTTTGGTTAGTCTTGACCTCAATCTGTGTGATTCCATTCACACATGTGGGGTAGCTCCCCTTGGTCTTCGGACCGTCATGTGATAGGCCTCTTTCCCTTTTTCTGTGATTTCTAGATTCCTTATGTTGATTTCTGGAAATTTTATGCTTCACCTATTTTTGTGTACTGGTGAATTCATATGTTATTGATTTGTCATGAGTACAAATTTGAGGTATGATACCTCTTTGGATCTTTGAGAAGATTCTTGTGATATTGATTATCTCTTATCGGTTGATCTCCTGTTGATCATTATTTACATACTTATAGTAGTATGTTATTATGGATATTTTATGTTATGCGTTGCACGTGTTGGTTATTTTCATGCTCACGTGTAGGTGAGATTCCGTGCTCCCGTTCTCGCTTTGCGTTGCACGTGTTGGTGATTTTCATGCTCACGTGTAGGTGAGATTCCGTGCTCCCGTTCTCGCTTTGCTTTACATGTGCTGACGAGTTTTCATACTCCGTTCGAGTTTTCATACTCTGGTTCGACTTTTCATACTCCGGTTCGAGTTTTTATACTCCGTTCGAGTTTTCATACTCTCCTTCGAGTTTTCATACTCGCGTTTGAGTTTTCATACTCTTCTTCGAGTTTTCATACTCCGTTCGAGTTTTCATACTCGCGTTCGAGTTTTCATATTCTCATATTGTGAATTCTGGATTTCTTGTGTAGATTTCTAGAATTTGTGCTTCACCAATTTTCGTGATTTCTATTGATAAGTTTTATCAATTTTTGTGCATTGGTGAACTCGTGTGTTATTGACTTGTTATGAATACAAGTTTAGGGTATGATACCCCTTTCTATCTTTGAGAAGATTCTTGTGACACTTTTGATAAATGAAAATCCACTTATCGAAGTTGCTACTGATGTCGTTGTTTTAATCACGTGTTTTAAAAATTGTTTCAAAATATAAATCAAAATTGTTTTCAAAATTTTTACGATTTGCGCTTTCAAAAGAATGAGGAAGCGAATTAAACGTTTCATAAAAATCGAGGACTATGACCCCTTTCTTTTACTGATTCGCTTAATTCCGGACTTGTCCGTTTGAGAACGTAAAATGTTATTTATTTAAAATACACAATTTTGCACTTTCAAGGAAACGATGAAGTGAATTAAACGATTTAGTAAAACTCGTGGTTGTGGGTCATGTGCGTTTGCTATTTCGGTTAATTTCGGACTCGTTAATTGAAAAATTTATGATTTATGATTTATCGTTTTTGATAATCAAATATTTATTGTTTCTAATTATCGCTTGTGATAATTAGATATTTGAGATTTAATTATCGATTGTGATAATTAAACATTTGCGATTTGAGATTTGATTATCAATTGTGATAATTAAATATTTGTGATTTGAAATTTGATTACCGTTGTGGTAATTTCTGATTATCATTTTGATAATTAGATGTTTATGATTTCTGATTATCGTTTTGATAATGGGATGTTTGTGATTTCTGATTTATCGTTTTTGATAATCAGATATTTATTGTTTCTAATTATCGTTTGTGATAATTAGATATTTGTGGTTTAATTATCGTTTGTGATAATTAAACATATGCGATTTGAGATTTGATTATCAATTGTGATAATTAAATATTTGTGATTTGAAATTTGATTACCGTTGTGGTAATTTCTGATTATCGTTTTGATAATTGGATGTTTATGATTTCTGATTATCGTTTTGATAATCGGATGTTTGTGATTTCTGATTTATCGTTTTTGATAATCAGATATTTATTGTTTCTAATTATCGTTTGTGATAATTAGATATTTGTGGTTTAATTATCGTTTGTGATAATTAAACATTTGAGACTTGAGATTTGATTATCAATTGTGATAATTAAATATTTGTGATTTGAAATTTGATTACCGTTGTGGTAATTTCTGATTATCGTTTTGATAATTGGATGTTTATGATTTCTGATTTATCGTTTTTGATAATCAGATATTTATTGTTTCTAATTATCGTTTGTGATAATTAGATATTTGTGGTTTAATTATCGTTTGTGATAATTAAACATTTGAGATTTGAGATTTGATTATCAATTGTGATAATTAAACATTTGAGATTTGAGATTTGATTATCAATTGTGATAATTAAATATTTGTGATTTCTGATTATAGTTTTTGATAATCAGATATTTGTTGTTTTTGATTATCGTTTGTGATAATTAAATATCTGTGATTTGAGATTGATTTTCGATGTTGAAAATCGAAGAGATGTTGATTTGATTATCGTTTTTGATAATCGAATATTAGTGATTTGAGATTTCTGAATTATCTGTTGATAATTAGAATTTTGTTGAGAATTTGGGAATTTCTTTTATGAAATTAAAAGCTTACCTTCTCATGCTCTTATGGTTGTTACCTTTTGTCCATTTATTCCTTAGGATTGCGTGGACGCAATTTCTTTAAGGAGGGGAGTCTGTAACAACCCGGTATTTTGCATCAATTATAATCAACAATTTAAACGATTAATATTGACACAAACTTCTATTTGAAGTTTTTAAATTTTGAATTAAAATTGATTTATAAATTGATAAAAGAAATTTAGGACTTTAAATAAAAGTTTTCTTTTTATTTTTATTTTTATTTACTTATTTGGCCTTATCCCCTCTTTAATTTCGAACCGGCCCCCCTTTTTCTTTATTTTTTTTATTTTTTCGTTTGCTAACCTAAAACCCGTTCCCCTCCCCCTTTTATCCATTTTTCATTTCGTTCACCAACCCTAACCAAATCACGAAATAATGGCGACCGTTCCTTTCGTTCTCTCTCTGCTCTGGAAATTAGGGTTTCGATTCCGATGGTTGCTCGTCTCTTGTGGCGCTCGCGTTGCTTGCTTCGACATTCGGTTGCTCCTTTAATTCGTCGACACGGTGAGTGTTTCACTCACATCTAATTCCTATCTCGAGTTTACTAGTGCTCGAATTTGATGATTTTCGTTCGTATTTGATTGTTGAATTCGCCCCTTGATTTGTCGGCCATTCGACTATGCATTTTCTTTGAGTATTGACTTCGGTCATTGCTTGAACTATTTTGATTTCGGCATTGTTTTGATTTCGAACTGCAAATGATTTTGAGCATTTATGTTGGCATTGGTATTAACGTGAATTTTGTTTCTGCTTCAATTCGTTTATCAACTGCCTTCGGCTTGCGATAATGTTGGCTTCGGCTTCGGTTTGCGTCGCTGTCCACTTTTCATTCACTGGTTTTACTTGTAGGCTTCATGTGTATATATGTGCACAGGTTCATATTAAGCTGTTCTTTGATTTTGAACTATCACTCGACGTTGTTGTTGGGTTTCATCTCTGGAGTATGTATGCATTTCTGTCATACTTCTTGTACATTTGTTACTGAGTGATTTCTCACTAACTTCTAATTCAAAGTCGAATGCTCCTTGGTTAATTGATCTCCATGGCTTTGATTTTGGTTTGAATTATTGTTTTGTTAATGTTGATCCACTGCTTTGAGTCAATACATTAAGTACATGTATATGTATGCTTATATACATATATGGGATATGTGTACATGTCAATTTGATAGAATAGGGCGTGTGTGAAGAGCCTGCTGCAATGTATATGAGTTTGATTCATATTTATGCATTTTGCTGGGAGTTGCAATCCTGTTCAATCTTCGTACCTGTGTCACTGATGTCGGCTTGCCTTATTCATTTCTCAGTCGAACTTTGGTTCATTTTACAGTGTTATCCCCCATGTAATTTGCAGTTGCATTCATTAATGTCAGTTGCCTTCATTGTTGCTAGTTGCATTGTTTTGTTCAGTTTATACTTATAGTCCCTGTGCTTCATTGTTACCAGTTGTATTCATTGTTGCCAGTTGCATTCATTAATGCCAGTTGCCTTCATTGTTGCTAGTTGCATTGTTTTGTTCAGTTTATACTTGTAGTCCCTGTGCTTCATTGTTACCAGTTGTATTCATTGTTGCCAGTTGCATTCATTAATGCCAGTTGCCTTCATTGTTGCTAGTTGCATTGTTTTGTTCAGTTTATACTTGTAGTCCCTGTGCTTCATTGTTACCAGTTGCATTCATTGTTGCTAGTTGCATTGTTTTGTTCAGTTTGTACTTGGAGTCCCTGTGCTTCATTGTTACCAGTTGCATTCATTGTTGCCAGTTGCATTCATTAATGTCAGTTGCCCTCATTGTTGCTAGTTGCATTGCTTTGTTCAGTTTGTACTTGTGGTCTCTGTGCTTCATTGTTCCACAATTGGCATTGTCTCGTATTTTGTTATTCGTGATGCCTGGCTATGTTGCCTTATCATAGGTGCACTGTCCAGCTTCAGGTTGTAACATTGATTTATATGAGTCGTTTTGGGGCTTGGTTTTGTACTGTCTGCATTTTGACTCGATTAAGCTAGTTCATATTGAACTGGTCCATTTTTGTGTTTCACCATGCAGTCTTTGTTCTATGTTGGTCGATTTATTTTAGTATCGGCCATTTCAATTGAATACACCCGTGTTGAATCCAGTAACTCGGGTTTGACCTCGTGCTCGTGTCGTGATTTTAAATATATTTCACCTGTGTTGAACCCGTTCTTTTATTTTGGGTTTGACCTTGTGCTCGGTTGTGTACATCATCACTGTTGTGGCAAGGCAGTGCACGCAAGCGTGAACTGCAGCCACACGGAATTGAGTTTTTGGGCACGACATCACTATAGTGGCAAGGCAGTGCACGCAAGCGTGAACTGCAGCCACACGGTATGGCGTGTATGATATTCTATTTGTTTTGACTTATGGATCTTTTTGCGTATTCCATATTCCGTAGTGGCGAGGCAGTGCACGCGTGCGTGTACTGCAGCCCTACTTGAATTAATATTTTAATTGATATTTCAATGGTTTGAACTGTTTGTTCATTTCAATTCAATATTCTGAATTGCATTCTGATTTGGTTTAATTACTGTCGTCTATTCAGTATTTAATTATTATTGCTTCTGAGCACTAATAACTGAGTTTGAATTAGACTGACCCGAGTATTATTTTCTTTTGAATCTAATACTCGGGTCAGACCGAGTATTTCAGGTTGTAGATATTCTGCTTTGGGTTGCTGCTAGAGCTATGAAGTTCTTTCATATCTTTTGGAGTAGTCGTCGTCATTTGTAGTAGTCTGTATAATTGTATAGGAAGATATGTATTCATGTATATTATATACGTTAATGTACTTGTATATGTAACTTTCTGAGTCGACTGTGGTAGTTGTATCATATGTACCATGTCAAATGTATTGTAACTGACATCAGTTATTGTATATATGAGACTTTCTATTTTATTTGTGTTCCGCATTATATTATCTGTGTAATATTTTATATTTACTGTTCTAAACTATTATGAACCATCGTAGTTCGTTTTATACTGGTATTGGGGTATGTTGATGGGAGAAAATAAATCAGAGATGAAAAATTACGAATATTTATATATATATATATATATATCACTCCTATCAAGATAACCAGTACTAGTGTAAGGCCTAACTATTGATGGCCGCTCCTCAACAACCTTATTCTCCGGGCTAGTTGACAGCACTACACCGTAGTGTTCTTGGCTAGCGTGGGTATAGAGGTGGGGCGTTACACACCTTGATTTCAATTCCGTTCCAGCCTTTTATTTCGAATAAAATTAAACGGACGTTTAATTTTTTACCCGAAATTCAAACCAGCTCCAAACGACACCAATCCAGCTCCATAGCGTAGCGCTCGTCAATACGAAGCCAACGCAAAAAGTTTCGTCGAATTCCGACCTCGTATGGACAAGATATAATAGTTTAAAGTTTACACAGATTTTAATATAAATTATTATATAATTACTTTTACATTTTCAATCACTGCAAATCTGGGCCGTTCGTCCATCAACTGCTAATCACGGCCGCTCACGCTCTTTATCTTCCCAAACGTTAAAACTCCCCAGGCCATCACGTAACAAGCAAACCCATTATCTCCAACTAGGGTTTGAAACCACGGCCACCACAAGGCTCGAAACGTCATCACTTCACCACCAACAGCTACGTCGTCGTCTACTCTATGCTTGGCCAAAGTGGCACAAAGCTCGGTCCTAACCTTCTTATGAAAAACGTGCGCAGCCCCCTAAGTTTATACGAGATTTTCCATCGATTTGCTTGACTATAAACAATCTTAACCGTATAGATTTAAAGCTCTCCTCTAGATCTACAACATTGTAGTTGAAAGTATTTTCTAGTTCTTCATGAATTGAGAGAGATTAAGAGGAGAAAAGAGTGAAATTCTAGCCATTGAAAATAGCACAGGCAGCTAGGGTTCTGAATGGAGTTTGTTGCAAAATGAATAAATGAGGTCCTTATATAGAAATTTTCACCAAACAATATTCATCCCGGATTTTCCGAACTCCAAATCTCGCACGGTGACCGGCGTTCCTAGGGTTTACCCTGCATTCCGGATACAATGGAATAGGTTTCGGGAGCCAATTCGGTCATCTGTGCGAGTTATGGCAATAAACGATCGATTTAATTAAATCGGTTAAACGATTTTCTATGCGTTTTGGCTCGCCCCGGACAAACGGTAAATCCAATTGACACGAAATTTGAAACCTTACAATAATATCACATTATGGATCCGATGAAACTAGTTTCGTCGAAATCCGAGACTGTTCGAAAAATGACTATTTTAACTCGCCAAATTAATATTAAAACAGTTTTGATGCGTTTCGAGCTGCCACGGTCAAACGAAAACTCCGATTGCTATGAAAATTGAAATTCGATAATTAAAAACTATTATGGATCCAATGGAACAAGTTCGTCCAATTCTGAAACCGTTCGAAAAATGGCTAATTTCACTAGTTGATTAAATATTAAAATATTGGATTTTCACAAATTAACTTTAAACTCGATTTTTAAAGTTCTATAACATCAATCTAACTCTAATATGATAAAATAAAATGTTCCAAATCATTTTTAATCATTTTATACTCAATATCCAATTATTTACATAATTTCAATTATTAAATAATCGATTTAATTATCCAATTAAATCCAGATATTCGAAATAAAAATTATTCGACTTACAAATCTTACTTATTAATATTCAAAATTAATTAAATATAAAAAATTTTATTAATAGAAATTCTGGGTCGTTACAATAAAACAGGATGCTTTACTCACCATTTATAACTAGATGAACTGCCTAATCTTCTCCAAGCCTTTGAACTCTCAACTCTTTTTTATCTTAACAGTAGAGATTTTTTTATAGTATGAACAAGTATGGCTATATGTATATAGAATGGAAAGAAGACAGTAGATCAATAAGGTGGCTATGGGTATATATATATAGGGTGGCTATGTTCATGTACAGGCTTCTTCATTTACATTTTTTTCCTTTTATTTTCTTTTGCTTTTGTGTGCTAATTTGACTTTAAAGGTTGATTTGATTTATTATAGAGCTGATTTAATATATTATGTGCGCTTTATTTTATGTTTTGTGCGCGCTTGATTTTATGTTTTGTCATCATGAGGCTTATATACACACACATATATATGTATATAGATATTTATATTTACATATACATATTTTATCGTAAGTTTCAAATGGTGAAGTTTGTATACATTGACACACACACCCCCCATATTCAGCATTTAGCGTTTGAAAATCACCATAGTCTCCAAAATTTATATATTCGGATATTTCCAATATCAGAAAAATTATTTATTCGACTTATAAAAATTAATATTTCAATATATAAAATTAGTTAATTAGTCTAATAAAAGATGGCTAAAAATCCAAGTCGTTACATTCCTCCCCCTTAGAAGAATTTCTTCACCGAAATTTCTAGTACAAGCACATTAAATACTATTCATAAGTCTGCAAGATGTCTACAGATCATTCATATACAGAATCTGATTCGATCACTTCCGGAATACATGACTCCACTTTGAAATTAGTATCATTCACCGATTTATTAGTGCGGACCTTGATTAGGCTTCCTAATTAGGGACCCCTACTCTCCTTACATAGTTGTAACTATGATAGGAAACCTTGGTCCCATATCAAGAACCCTCATCAAGTGCTCACTGTCGAAAATTGAGTAATAGATCCTTATACAGAATAGCGTGAAACACCTCAAAGCCTTAAACTCGAATATTAGATCAAAATTATATGGGAAGAAGAAATGATCTATGTCCATCTCACGTGCTTATTTAATTGTTTATCTTTAATACCAAGTATATTATTAATAAATTATTTATGAAAAAACATTTTCATAAAACAAATATTAAGTTGTAAAACTTGTAAAATTATTTAACATACCCTAAGGGTGTACCCAATTATTAGATTTAAATCCTTATTTTAAATTCCCTTAAGAATTTTAAATATCCGGTTTTCATTCAAAACAATTTTTGAATCCACACCATATATTTTAATCCATAGAATATATAGCCCGACTAACCCCAAAATTATACCAAGGAACAGGGTGCTACCAAAAAGTATTACATTACAAGAAGCATAATACTCAAGAGAAACGTTTACCATCCGAATGCATCTCTTACGATTTTTAGTTATTTTCGAGCCACTCGAACTAGTTAACTAAAAATCACTTCTTTCGTTCAAACCATTTTGAAACAATATCATAAATATATTGCTAGCAAAAGATTTCAAAAAAATATCCAATTCCTATTTGCTTTGAATTCGTTCGGGTTCAATCTCGTCTAAATGATGCAATGACAAAGAGACTAATTTACAATGTGCATAATAATGTTCTCCTAAGAAAACATCCCATCATCACTTAGAAGATTATTCTGATCATCACAAAACAAATGGGACTCATTTCCAAATATTATTTCAAATATCCCAAATTTCCTTTCAATAAACAACCTCTAGAAATCCCATTTTCAACCCCACATTATTAACGAACGCCTTATATTCAAATTGTAAAACTTAATTCACAAAGAACTCATTTTGGTGTTTTCAAATTTCCTATCACCCAATCCAGATTTCAAAAAGTATGGTCCAAAATGGATTAATGGATAATAATCGATGCTCAGAAATGGGTGAGCATAATCAATCAAATCTTAGATGATAATGATGGAATATATCAGTCCTAACAATCGAGCACAACCAAAAATAACTATATTAAATTTAATAAAAAATTATTCTTTTATATATAAAATATATTTGGAGGTAAAATTATTTCGTTTACACATTTTTAAAACAATGTTGTGTCAGTTGGTCTCGTTCGAATGTTTTGGAAATCCCTATCGATAACGTTGGTTAAACGCATCGACCAGAATTCTTATGCCACTCAACAAATCAAACAGCACAAAATAAAATATTTTAATATCACTAACTAGTATGTTCTCTTATATACATACATACATACATACATACATACATATATATCTATGTATGTATGTATGTATGTATGTATGTATGTACACACACACATTCTCAAACTCATTATAAGGTGTCACTTACCCTGTCTCTAATGAGTTACTCATTCTAGGGTTTTACTAACCCTATCTATAACGAGTTCTACCCCACCAAAGCCAAGGTTCTCGCTTAACCTTCAGCTTTGATACCATGTTGTAATGACCCAATTTTCCGTATAGTTTCAGCTTACAATAAACCAAACATGCCCAACACAAATTGAACAGAAAAGTGGATAGCTAGGGAAAAGAAATAAGAAAGAAGACTGAAGAACTAAATAACATAGAATGACACATCAGAACGAATAATTTATAATATATAACAATCCTTTACACTTAAAACAAAACTGTAATTTATATATTTATAGACATCAATCATAGTACACTAACCTATTTTAGCATGAACAGTTATAACAATCTTTCCTTGCAATTGCTGAATAATATACAATAACGTGCAATGGAAATATAATCTTCTACGTGAATATGTCTTTGGACCTCCAGCTCCTCTCCTGAAGATCCAAAATATCCATTTATACCTAGAAAATATGCTCGGTCTGACCCGAGCATTTAGGAAAAACCTCGCCCGAGTAGTCTGGTAAAATCAACATGAGAAACACAATCAAAATGATTCTTAAAGTTTAATAACCTTTTCGAAACAAAGTTATTTTGTAAGGCCACACCATATATAAACACGGATGGGTTTTTACATTATGATAACCAAAAATCTTTTATAGAAAATCATTTAATATTATAATAGCGTCTAATCGCCAAAGTAATAATAACAAGTAGCTACGATGCATGTGTTGTGTACATCACAACGATATAGTCATAAAAATCAAAATCAGATAAGGCTCGTTCTCTAATTGGGTAGGATTTCAATGGAGATGCCCTCGGTACTTTGAGAACGGTCCTCCTGCATAAGGATCAGAGTTATCCTTCCAAGGGCCAGTACCTGTCTAGCCGAGGTACATAGGAAATACATAATTAGCCACCTAGGCCGAGTAAATTACTCCTAGCATGTATAAAATAAACGATAGGGACTTCGTAGAAAGAGAGAAGACTACACCCTCATGGGTTAGCTAGGCCCTTGGGCTATGCATCTATCTTTGGTTGTAGTCATTTTCGCTGATGAGGCTACGCCCGGTGTTCCAGCTCATGCACCGTCTCCAAAATAAATTGTGGAGTCCTACATGGACTCCCACAACTTAAAAGGTCACAAAATCACAACTGAATTCCATCTCTCAATAGATCTTCGAATCTCACACAAATTCCCACACCCCAACGAGTAACGGAACCACATATGAATATCAACATCTCAAAATATAATGTTTCTCTTTCATTTAACTGTATATGGTTTCGGAGTAGGTTATGGGTTCTAAGTCATCTCTCACGATTACACTCTCCATTTCCATGATGCTCCAAAACCGTTCGTTGTCTTTCCGTAATGTTCATTACCGGTTCTTTAGGAAATAATCTGACAATACATAAGATTGGGGATCATCCCCTAACTATTTAAGTGGACGGATCTCCTTATCATTTATCCTAGAAGATCCACAAGTTTATATGTACAGTATAACACCTCGAACGGTAACTATAACACATAATTCTCCTATTTCCCCAAGATATTTCTAGAGTTAAAATCCTTCGGTGTTAAGTAGTGAATATTTCTGTACCACAAAAATTAAGAAGGATTACATATTTAGGACAAGATTCGATAGTCGTTTATTTGACTATCAAATAAACAAGCATTCAAACAAAGATTTCATTTGCCATTGAAATCACTGAGCCTTGTTTAATTTCTTTTCGATAAATTAAATCTCTTTATCAAAAACAGGCATATACTTATCTCATCGGAATAAGTATATTAACAAATCATATCTTTCAGAAATATTTGAAATTTTTTAAAATAAATATGGAAAGCACCATACGGTATCAACCATGGATCGCCACTCAATGATTACGCCTCTATCCCAAAGAAATCCAAACTTAACTACAGGCAATCTCTGCCCCTCGAATTTATGCCAAGGAAATATACCATTACTTCCTGAAATCTTTTATTATAATAATTATCTCAAAAAAATGTGTATAAAGTTTCAATATAAATTTCCAAGTTTAATTTAGGAAAATGCTCTTTTATAAAAGTTTATTATATAAAATATTACTTTTAAATCAATATTAATATTTGTACAAATTATCTTTAAAATAACAATATTTTTAATATTGATTAATTCTTAGATAATAATTAAATTTTAAATCAAATCATTATAAGATAACTTTAATTAATAATTAAAATATACTTTTAAACATTTTAAATAATTAAATAACTTTGAAATGTTTTCAATACTTTTCAATAACTTTAAGAATCATAAAATAATTAACTTTGTGGAACGACCAAGATTTTTTGTCGTTTGATTTTGAATATTTAAATGATTGGATGTTGAATTATAATTTAGTTAACAAGATTTTAAAACTGAAATTTTAAGTAATTTTGTCAATTTTTGAAATCGTCGTTGTAATTGACGCGTTAAAATAGCGATTCGAGGTACAGTCTCGAAATTCGATGAAACTAATTCCATTGGATCCATAATAATTTATTGTTGTTGGATTTCAAATTTCGTAGCGTTTGGATTTACCATTTGGTCGTACATCTGAAAAAAATAATTTAACCTAATTTAATTTAAATAGCCAAATTAAAAAGCTATCTTCCATATACGATCGAATTAGGTTCCAAAACTTGTTCTAGTAAGTTCAAAATAATGGTATAACATTCGAAACATCGGGTGGCATGCCTCGATCGGGGTTTGAAATTTATATCTGGATATTTTGAATTTTAAATATTATATTTCAACTTGATTTAACATTAGCTGTTTTTCTTTCCTTTCATCCACCCTATCAACACCCTACGTCACTACCTCTATGATCTTTCATATCGTATTTCCCCTATATTATATGCTGCTCATCTGAAGGAAGATCATGTTTCCTTCTCTTTTCTCAAAAAATAGAATCGGTTAGGAGATTAAAAGGTATATAGTCTAAATCGAATTCGATCAACATCGAGAGGCTTGGAGCTCGAAGTCACGATCGTTCATGCATGCGGGTGGACGATGTTTGTTGGTCGAGGAGGTATGCAATGTCAGGAGTGAAAGGGAATTGAGGCGATGGATTGAAGTCGGCCTTATTGCTTGTGCCTGACTTGTTGCACGTGACAATCGAGGGCAGGGGCGTGGTTGTGCGCAAACAGGTGATGGTTCAGGTGACAAGGTTGTGGCGATGGAGGTTGCTCGTGTGGGTGGGCATGGGCAGCGGGTCGTGGCCAAAAACAGTAGTGGTGAGCAAGTGGAGTGGCTGCTAATTGAAGCCAAGGCTGTTGGTGTTGGTTGAAGGATTGTGTCACGACGATGGGACTGGACAAATGTAGTGGCGACAACAGACTAAAAGGAGGAAGCGCTAGTGATTCTCTTATGCAAACAGTTATGGGAAGGAGATGGATATCAGTAGTTAGCTTAATCTAATTTTTATTAAGTTATTAAAAAAGTTTATATAATCTCCAATTGTTAATAAACTTGTAATTCATTCACACGTGGTCCAAAATCACGGAATCAGTCACTTGGATTTGTAGCAGCAAAATTAAAAAATCTGGAAATTCGGCAAAATTAAAAATCAAGGTGAGTAAAATTTCACTCATTTGGATTGATAATTATAATTAAAAAATGTTGAATTTAATTATAGGTTGATTGGATGAAATTATAAATTATTATTAATTTGGATGCTATAAATTTATAATAGTATATATATTGGTAGTTGAAGCGATATTCCCACACATTATAGCGGATGAGACCTTATGCGCCCTACATAATAGCGGATGACCCTATATACCGCGATATCCCCCTCGAAGTCGGATTGGTATTTTTTTATTGTATTAACATTTGTGGGTGCAGGAAAATAAGTTAAAGGAATCCAACTAGATTCCTCAAAATGTTGAATTAATTTCATATATTGTGATATATGGTTTATGTAGAATAATCTATTATAGATTATTGTATTGATTGGAATTATTGGATGATATTGTAGCATTGGCCTGAATTTCGATGTTTTAAATATCATAAATATATTTTTAAAATTGAAGGAATTAAAAATAATTTTTTATATAAAAGTATTTATATTGGAATTGGGTTTATTTTAATGAAATTGAGTTAGAAAAATATATTTGATTTTTGGTTATACTTAACAGTTGTGAATTATTAAATGGAGATTTTAAAAATGAATTATGTAAAAGAATTTATAAATGATATTATGGAGGTATATAAAGGAGTTGAAGTCGATATTAAAAATGAATTGGAAGTTATAAATGGGATTTATAAACGAATAGATTTATAAAAAGGGAATTTTATAAACAAGATTAGTATTATAAAAAGTGAAACTCAAAGGAGTTATAAAATTTATAAACGATGTTTATAAATGAGGGAAACCAATATCAGATGATTGATTGGGAATATAAATTTACGAGGAGTGTTTATTTTATCATATGGAAATAGGGTGAGAAAAACAGTGGATACTATTTTCGAAAGTGAAAATGGTTAAGGAGATCGAAATGGAAGTGATGTGATGTTTTTTGAGAGGAATTTATAATTTGAATTGGTTATCAAGGTTTAAAAAATATTTTTTTTAATTCTAAGAAGTTAAGTTTGTTTTTTTAATAGGAAAATTTTATTACTTAAAACTATGAAATATTAAGCTAGTTAGGATTGAAATACTTCGATAAGTAGATTTTGAAATATTAAATATTTATTTTAATAAATTTTTACTTTTAAAATCAGCATTGAAAATTTATTTGTTTATCTAAAAATTAGTTATTGATGTTTATAAAAGAGTTTTTGATATTTTAAATAATTGGTTGAACATGTTTTAAAAATAAAATATTATTCTTTTAAATACTTATTATATATAGAGTTTTGAAGCGATTGAAAATTTTACTAATAAATTCTCTCGAGATTCGTAAATGGGCTTATAAATGGATATGATTTTGAGGAGAGGAATTTTATAAGGGATTTGGAGGAAATCGGATTTCAAAATGTTCAATATGGGAACTTCGAAGATGAATTCTGAATTTATAAAAGAAGTTATAAATTGTAAAATGGGGTTATAAATAAGTAAACTGGGTTTTGGAAATTGTAAAATGGAATTAATTAGTGATTCCGAAGACTTATGAGAAAATTATGAAATATTGTCTTCAGTATTGATATTTGAAAGATTTTGGGAAATAAGACTTATAATATTTTCCTATGTATAAAAATTGAAATTTGGGAATATTTCTAAGTGTTGAGATGGTTTGGAAATATCCTATTATAGATTTAAGTATTTGAAATTGTTTTCAAATGTCGGAAGGGATTGATATATCTTATAAAGATATTTTGAATAAATATTTTGGAAAAAATTATAATAAGGCCTAGCGACTGCTTATGGATGTTTTATTGATAGTTAGATAACCGACTATCAATACTGGCCAATTTCGTTAATCGTTTTGATGAGACTGGGATCAGATATAATTATCCGAAAACTACTTCGACCTGGTTTGAACATTACGAATGGTTATCGTATGGATAGTGAAGACGATAATTTGGTTTGTCTAGACCCAAGACAACTTGTATGGACGAGCTATCAAAACATCGTCATTGGAGGACGACGAGCATTTTAAGTAGAATTATTCTTGAAAGGTAATCATTAGCCTCATGCCTCATCAAGGAATTACTAAAATAGGGGAGATGCAGCAAGGCTAAGTGGGCCGCACCCAATTAGGGTATGTTATCACTTTTCTAAATATCCTCAAAAATGTATATACGTTATGGCTATGGTTGTGCATAAAAAAGGGAGTGCTCGATTTATTTTAATGGGGGGAGTACTCGAGATGATAACATATTCGGTCTATCAAGGTTAGGGGTAGGCCGGTATTGTATATGAGGAGATCCCGGTGAGGTCCTTGGTATATTTTTCTAGAGGCGTACTGTGATGGGCGATACCCCAGTAGCCCAGTCATTGTATGGGATTCATTCTCCAATACGATCCTTACGGTTTTGTTTATAGAGCCTAGTATGATGGAATTTAATTAATGTAACAATTTTGGCTATTTGAATAAGTATTTGTATTTAGACACTATTATAATATCATTGGATTTTTTATAAAATGTTTTCGTTATCGTAAGGGAAAAACCCGTTTTATTTATGTATGACGCGGTTTTACGAGATACCTTTGTTTTTCAAAGGGTTTTGATAAATTTAATAACTCAAATTGAGTGTGTTTTCTTACGCTGGTTTTCCAGACCGACTTGAGTGTTATTTTATTGATGCTTGGGTCAGACTATGTATTACAGTTTAAGGATAGGATGCTATGGAGCTTAGGAGATGAGCTGGATGATAGAGATGTATTTCCGTACATGACTAATATTTCCGATGTATGGGGACATGTTATTATAATGGACCAGATTGATGTATTGATTATTGTAATCTGACGAATGCAAGGTATAAAACAGTTACAGATTCTTTTGTATAAAAATATGTTATTATATACTATATTTTATTCCGCTGCGACTGTGAGATTCTGTGTTGTTGTTCTATTTTCTCTTTTATATTTTCTTCTTCACCTCTAATGATTTGTATTTCCATTCAATTTGAGTCAAACTGATGTGAACTTTGGTCGGATCAAAAGGTACGGAGATACGGGTTGTTGCACTTTAAATCATTACCAAATAATTATTAATTATCTTTAAAATGTCATTAATTAATAATAATCATCATTAAAACAACTTTGGTTCAAAAATCAACATCCAAATTTGGAAAGAGGCTTAGTAACTCCAATGGTACTTAATCAAGTCACCATTAATTCCAATAACTATCTAAATTATAATTCAAGTATTCACCTAACATCACATATGTAAATTAAACTCACAATTAACAATTAATTGTTAATACAACACTTATCCAATACTTGTCGATTGGAATGTAATTAAGTGTCCACACAAATCTAATAGCAGAATGGGATTTATTTCTGCTAAATAAACTTACAAACTAACTTATCCAATTAATAATAGCAGAACAGTGATTTATTTTGATAAACAGGGTCCAATTAATTTAAATAGCAGAGCAGCGGTATATTTCCACTAAATAAATGTCCAATTAACTGCACTCAACCCAATCGAATCAACAAAGAAGTTTACAAGATTATAAAATTCAATTCATTTACTTATCAGTCAAAGAAGTTGATAAAATGATTTTTAATTAATTAAAATTAAACATTCCATTAATAAATTTATTAATTAACGTATAATTTATTAAATAAGAAATTACTTATTTATTCACTTTCTATTATTATAAATCAATAAATTTTACATTGCAGAAAACTTGAAAATATTAGTTCAAATGAAAATACTTGGCGATAGGATCCCGACGCAAAAATCTACACGTTGATTGGATTTGAAACGAAGGAGAATTAATGGTTTTAAATTTGTAGGTTATTAAATAAAGTGATTAATATAATTTTCCTTTTCAACAAACCCAATCATTCGAGACATCCAGGCCCATCCAACTAAACTCGTCCCAAACCCCCCGCTTCATCTTCTTCAGTTTTCCTTCTCCTCCTTTTCATTTTCATACGCATGCACAAATGTGGGCACATACACCCTACCTCCAGCAATCGTACCTCGCAGCCGACCATCCCCCTAGATCACCCAGGAGCATCGCAATGCAACCACCCACCTGGAAATGCGACCAAGCTTCCGTTCGAAAATTCGAACCCAAAACTGCAATGAAACGGTGTCATCCATACACTTCGCCACGCCACCCACGACCACCATCCATCACTAGATTAAGTCCACGACATCGCCTCTTCTTCCAAATCCCCCCATGCTCACGCCTCTATAACAACCCACATATTTTACGATTAATTATTTAAATGTTTTATTTGAATATAGCATCATTAATTGGATTTAAATTATGAAATTTGACTTTTTGTAGATGATCGAATCCGGACTGGATATTACTTTTACTGAGTTCAAAACGATGTTTACTACTTGTTAGAGTATAAACATCGATATGTTTGGAGTTGATTAGGATTTTGGTATTTTCATTTGGGCTTTGGGTTTGGTTCTAGCCCACCAACCCAAAAAGAGAACCCAAACTCCTCTACCAAATATCCTAACTCCTCTACTCTTCATTCATTCTACTCCTTATTTCCTAACACTCTAGCTAAAGAGAAAAATGGGGGAAAAGAAAGGAAATCAAAATTCCTAAGCCATGGATTCTTAGGAAATTTAAATTCAAGTTTCAAAATCAAAAAGAAGCTTAGAATTAGAGATTCTAGAGATGTAGTGTAGAGGAATTGGTCTTACTTTGTTTTAGAGCTTCTCATTCCTTGTTTTTGAGTTTAAAGGTGAGTTCTTGAACTCACATCCATCTATAGCTTCCCTTGTTGTTAGGTATGAATTTCTAACATCTATTTCTTGTCCAATCGCTTTTGAATTGAATTGGTTTGGTGAATTTTCCAATTTTGGTATTTTGAAGTCAAAATCTATGAAAATCCTATTATGGATGTTTGGATATGTTGTTTGGAGTGAATTGAAGAGTCTATAGAGCTGGTTGTCACTTGGCACAAATCCTTAGCCACCGTTGTTCTTTCGATCGCTTTAGAGTCGAATTGGCCATCAATGGCCTAGGCAAATTTTTCCCTAAGCTTCATCTCAAACGTCTGGAAGAACACTTAGACGTTTGAAGCAAAGGAATAAACATTCCAGACTTACGACTCAGACATCTGAGTGATCAGGAAAAATTCCAAACCTTCAGCTCAGACGTTTAGGAGAACCGCCAAACGTCTAGCGCTGTTAAAATCAGTCAATTTGCTTGTTTTATGCAAATTTTCTGTTTTTATCGATTTTTGTTGATCCTCTTAGTTGTTGTCAATTATTATCGACTTTGATGACTTCTTTACTGAATTTTTGGAAATATCCATTTGATGGATTTGATATCGATTTTCATGGTTTTAATTCATGTCATTGAATGTGAGTTCTTGGTGACAGATTGTTTTTACAATCGTTTCGATGATTTGTCACTTTAAAATAAAAGGTTTCAATACTAGTAGTAAATACCCAAACTCTTTCACAAAAATGATTTCAACATTACTTTTAATGAAATGCTCATTTTTAATACCGTTTTCCAATCTATTAGTATATACAAACCTTTACCTCGTTCGTACGAGAAATCAAATTAAACGATTTAGCAAAACAAGTGGTATGAAACGCTTGTGTTTACTTTGTCGGTTAATTCTTAGAATTGTTCGATTAAAATCTTATGACAATTTTCAAATGGAAATCTACAATTTGTTCATAAATATTTAAGATAAGCCAGTGGTTATTGGACATGAAGCTAAACTCATTTATTTACTAGCTAGTGTAATTTGCACTTTTTATTGATCAATGATGATCATTTCTTGATTTAGACTTGCGATGTGCAATGTCTATTTATCTGCGTGGGGGACTATACCCCGTTCTGTTGAGCATCATCTCATTTTTATTGGCTAGCGACCTATGGGTTTTATATAGTTCGGTTCATCGGGCGTACCGCTGTACTATGTCGTTGTTTCGGCTTATTTGATTTTCAGGTTCTTTGGGTGTACTGTTGTACTACGTCGTTGCACTGGCTCTATGGGTTAGCGACTCATGGGATAGTGTCCCGTTTGTGATACATGTGTTAGTGAGTTTTCATGCTCATGTTTGTGATAGGTCTCCACCTTTGTGATTTCTAGATTTCAAGTTATTGATTTCTAGAATTTGTGTTTCACCAGTTTTGATTATACGCATTGATAAGCTCTATCAATATTTGTGGTTTGGTGTATTATGACATTCTTTTTGTTGTATGAAAAAATTTAAGATATTGTATGATTTTCGTTGTTATCATATATATTTGTCATATCTCTTATCCTAGCTCATCTTATATGGTAATTATAGCTAGACTGACCCGTTTATTATTTTTCTTTTTAAATAATACTCGGGTCAGACCGAGGTGTTTCAAGTGCTTCCACTTAACTTCTTAGTAGGGATTAGCTTCTGACTTTTGGCTAACTACTTTAGCTTAGTAGTTTTTGCTTTTATACATTCGAGATAGAGACTTCTTGATGCATACGTATTCTTTTGTGATGTAGTGGGTCTTGTATGACCACTAATTTGAAGTTCACTTCTATGTGTTATATTCATATATGTTTCCACCTTAGTGATAGGAATATCCATGACTGATTTATGTTATACACATTTTATATTTGTTTCCGAAGGACACATAGCCACTATGTAGTAGCTTTGAGTTTTTATTTGATATGTCAGATTTTCTCTTGAAATTAAATGCATGACATTCTATCTGACATATTGGTACTAGCATAAAGCAATTAGACAGATGGTCGCTTCTCAACAGCCTTATTCTTTATATTAATTGATGACATTACCCAGTAGGGTCCTTAGTTAGTGTGAGTATAGAGGTGGGGCGTCACAGCTTGGTATCAAAGCCAAACTTGGAAACAATGTAGAATGATCTAGCAAGTATCATTGTCCTAAGTCTTTCTTAGAAATCGTGCCTTAGGATTTAATTCGAGTCTTAGGACCCGTTTTATCCTATTTTCTTTTATGATGCCTTGTTTTATCAATCAAGTTTGTTTGATATTTATTCTGAGAATAATCTTTTTCCTCTTCTTTCTTTCTTTCTTAAAGAAGAGAAATGGTTAGACCTGGCATTCCCAGCGCCAGTCAATCCAGTGCTACTCTTCAAGATGGCGTATTCATGCCTGCCCAATAGCTTTTGGATCTTGTAAAGAATCCCCAAGTTGTCGGTCCCATTCCTAAGCCTACTCATCTTAAATCAAGGTTTGCACGCTTGTGTAGTGATTATACCGATTTGGGTGGAAGGCCATTCAAGGGTTCCAAAAGCGTTATAGAAGTCCAAGCTTGGCTTAGAACATGCGACCACATTTTTTCTCGCATGAATCTTTTAGATTTACATCGAGTCCAAGTGGCTTCTAGCATGCTCCAGGAGAGAGCAATAGACTGGTATGAGCTTTTGGTTTCAGATATTTTTGAAGCAGATCTTACTTGGGAGCAATTCCAAGAAAGGTTCGAGTTAAAGTTTGTACCGAAAGCTAAAAAGGTAACTTTAGCCCGATGCTTTGTTGACCTTGTTCAAGGTGAACCTTCGGTGACGGATTATGTCGCATCTTTTGTCCTACTCTAAATATGGGGTCGAGTATATTAATACCCCATTGAAAAAAATCAGAGGTTTGTCTATGGGTTGAATAAGAACCTCAAAAAGGCGTTACTTCTGATACTGGAAGTTTCTTTCGATCAGCTTGTAGACATCGCTCTTCGACTTGAAGAGGCCGTTAAAGAAAGTGATTTTCAAGTTATGGGAGCCAAACAGAACTTCAACATCAACAAGAAGAGGTATATTAAGTTCAAAGGCCTTAATGCTAACAAGAAAGGGAAGCAAACAACTTCAGTATCGAAGACTCCTAATCATGGAGAATGCTATAATTGTTGATCTAAGGACCTCTATGCAAATAAGTGTCCGAAGCCCCTTTATTATCGCTATTGCAAAAGTTTGGGTCATCCTATATCTTCATGTCCCAAACATCAAGGCAAGAAAGAGAGAAAGTTGAATGTTGTGCAAGCCCTTAGTAACACTTCTCTTGGTTATGGTATTTCTTATTCTGTCCTTGATGGAATTTATTATGTTTCATGATCATCCTATTTGAGTTCTTTTTGTTAAGGGTGCATCTCACTCTTTTATATCAAAAGAACATGTTGATATTTTGTCTTTAAATGTTATGGGCTTGATGATTTAACTGAGAATTGTGAATCCGGTTGGTGTATCCACAACAATCAGTTTATTTTGTAAAGATGTCGAGATTATGTTATGTGATTATACTTTCCAAGCTGATTTGCATGTTATTCCCTACTTAGGTTTCAGAATGATTTTGGGAATGGATTGTCATAATCGTTATGAAGCCCACATCCTATGTCTCAAGAGGACAATTCATCTTCGACTCCCCAATCTATTAAGCAGATTTCTATTATTATTAAAGATTCAAGTTCCAATTAGGTGGCATCCTTATATTCTCTAAATCCACATGATGACAACAATGATGATGTGGAAGATTCATTTCCCTTATTCACGTTGTTCATTAATTTATCGATATATTTAAGCCTCCTTTAGGATTACCACCTATGCGAGCCATTGAGTTCAGAATTAATCTAATCCTTGGAGTTGTACCTATCACTCGTCCTCTTTATCGTATGTCCAATGAGGAAAATGAGGAGACGCGTAAACAATTATCCAAATTGGAAGCAAAAAGGTTTATTCGTTCCAGTTCCTTTCCTTGGGGAGTGTAACATTCTCGGATTTTAGCCACATACAATATAGTGATTAATTTAATTTTTGGAATTAAATTGTGGATTTAACGATGAATTAATTTTGAAAGTTTCCAGAATAAATAAAAATATGTGTTTACTTATATATATGGAAGTAGATTTTTAAATAGAATTTTGGATTTGGGATTCACTAATAAATATCTTGAAAAAGTAAATATATTGGAAATAAAAATTTGATTTAAAATTTCAATGTTTCAAGAAATAACTATATATATGAATATATGATTATTTATTAGTTATGTAGAATTTGATTTAAAATCA
Organism: Allium cepa; assembly: GCA_030765085.1. Lineage (NCBI taxonomy): Eukaryota > Viridiplantae > Streptophyta > Magnoliopsida > Asparagales > Amaryllidaceae > Allium > Allium cepa. The sequence goes on along the minus strand of CM060931.1, from coordinate 876,882,615 downwards.
TTTTCTTAAGGTTATGAAAATAGTTGTCAAGGTAAATATATATAGATTAAATATTTTTAAGTAAAATAAGATTAATGGAAAGGTTTGTATTTAAAAGTATATAACATTTAATACATAATAAGTATAAAAGCTTATTTATAAAAACATGGTTCTTAAATATACAAAAGTGTAAATTTATTAGCATAAGGGTTTAAACATAATTTTTTTAATTTATTTAAGTGGAGGATTTAGATAAAAAATTACTCATTTTAACAAATGTGATGAAATAAACATGAGTTTGAACAAGTGTAATTAAAGTAGACAAGTGGCACATTTGTTTTCTTAAAAATTTTGATTTAGAAATAACATGAATTAAAGAAACCAGGTTTCTAATTTTTCTTCATCCTCCTGTTCAAAAAATTTCCTTCTTTCATTCATCTCAAATCTGAAACCAAAAAAACAAAGTTGAATCAAAAATTAAAAGCTTCAGTTTGATACCTGGAAAACAAAACATAAACTAGAGAATCAAATCAAAACCTGTGAAAAATCATCTCTTTAGTTTTCAAAGAATTCAAACAAAATCAAAACAGAACCAGGAAAGATTCAATGCATAGATCAGAGCAATCAAAGCTTAGTTTAAAAGCACGGCAGAGATCAAAGCCTGGAAAGATCAAAGTATTCTAGTTCAAAAGCAAAGCAACCATTTCCAACCAGGAATGATCTACTCAAGTAAATAAAATCAAAATCTAAAAGCCTGAGCAAAAAAAAATGCAAAGATCAGATCTATTTCAACTTAATAATCATCAAATGCATCATATTCCAGAATTTCAAATTTCTAGATTAAAGATCAAAATTTGTTCTCTGTTGTACAAAGTTCAGGTAAGCAAACCCCTAGACCCTATTATATCTGGTTTGCGTATGAGTAATGCTTGAAAATGTGCTGTGAAAATATGGGTATAGGTGTGATTATGTTTGCATGCTTGTATACGTTGTGTGCGTAGGCAAAATACTTCTCTGTTCTTACTTTACAGTTTAAAAACCTGTTCAAAATTCAAAAGCTCTTCTTCCCATTCTTTTTACGCTAGGTGGTTTAGACGAAATATGTTTAGATTAACAAGATTCAAGTTTTAAAATGGTTTTAAATATGTACATTGAGTAATCATTTCAAAAATATTGAATTTACAGTAAACTCATTTTTAAGTCAAAAATCAATGAACTTAATTACGAGTTTGGATCCCATAATTAAATTAGTGTTAACAAATGATAAATTTTTGTATGAATATATTGATTTTTAAGAATGGGATTTTTGGGATAATTCGGGTTGAACGGAATTTAGTTTTCTGGCAAATTTTGGTAAACGGAGGATGCTTGGGCCCCGAAGTTGTGGCCAGAGGAGGATTGTAGGACGGAGATCATGAGAAAAATGGCCAGAAATTTTTAAGTTCCCCGTAGTTGCCGTGTACGATCGAAAAAGGGTTTTTAACCCAGTTTTGGTTATGGTCGGAAAACGAATCGTTGCATCGTCGTGGTTGAGCTTGAGGCGATCATTGGATGGGTAACGTTGCGAGGAGGACGTAACGCATCCCTGGTATGCATGGTAGGATCTCTGGTGGTCAGGAGGGTCGGCATGTGGTGGTTGTTAATGATCGAATTTTTCAGGAGGGGTTCTTATGGGCTCAAATTTGATTTCGAGATCATACCCAAATTCTGGGTGATTAGACAGTTATGGGAGATGGCTGGCTACATGTTAGGGGCCATGGTGATGATCGAAGGAGCTCCGATCATCTGTGCACGTATATGTGCATATGTGGTGTGTTAGTAGGTTGGGAAGGAGTTGGAGGTCAGACTCGAAGATGAACTCGAGAATTTTAGGATGTTGCTCGAGTTTGCTACCATGTCATTTGCAAGCATTTAATATATAAAGTAATTTTAATAATTTGAAGTAAAAATAGAGTTAAAAAGGAGAAGAAAGGAAGAACTCGGGAAAGTAGAGGATTGGCTCGAGTTTTTCTTCGAGGAAGTTTGAGGTGGGCTCGGGTTAGACTATTAGTAATAGGTTTCCAAATCAGAATTAAAGTTGTATAGGTTTTAAAAATTTAACAGAATCTTAAATCAGGTTTTCAAATAAATTATGTTCAGGTTTTTAAATTTTATAAGTGAATTTGCACTTGGTTTAAAAAGGAAAAAGAAAATATTTTAGCCAAGTTTTAAAAGTTAAAGATCTTTTTAATTAATTATATTATCTTATTTTAAGAATGAGATTAATTAAAGGTTAATTTGTTAATGTGATTAATTAAAAGATAATTAATCATTGTAATTAATTAAAGGTTAATTAATTAAGTGATGAAAGGATAATTAATAATAAAAATGTTAATTAATTAGTGTGATTAATTAATTAATGTGATTAATTATAAGATAATTAATCAAAGTGATTTATTTATTTATGTGATTAATTTAAACGTTAATTAATTAATAATGTGATTAAGGGTTAATTAATTAATATAATTAATTAGGGATAATCACTTATTGTAATTAATTAAGGATAATTAATAATTGGTAATTAATTAAGGATTAATTAACTGATGTAATTAAGAAAAATTAATTAGAGGATAATTAAATAATTAAAGGCTAATTATTTAATAATTAAAGGTTGATTTTTTAAGGTTAATTAATTAATAATTAAAGGTTAATTAATTTATCTTTAAAGATTAATTGATAAATGATTAAAGGATAATTAATCAAGATTGTTTGTAATTAATTAATATAAATTAAGAAGGATTAGTAGTTTGTTCATAAGTAATTAATCTGACTTAAATTAATCAGATAATTAATTGATCTTACTTATGGATGTTTGAATTCTATTGAATGTTGAATTGTTTGATATCCCTGATGTATGCTGCTCTGTGATATGAATTGATTTGATTTGAGCAGTGATAAATTTATTTATCTGTGATGAATGTAATTTATTTATCAGTGATAAATTTACATTATTTATCTGTTAATCTATAAATGAAGATAAGCTTTATAGGATTATACCGCTTATCGATATTGCTGTGCTTGGATTGTGATGATCGATGATGTTGCACAATTGTGTGTAAAACCACTAGACTACACTATACACACAAATATGGATTGCACGAGCAAAATGGTTAAGTCACGGGTATTTGAATTAAATATTATGATATGGTTTTAAAGTTTGAATTTTGAATCCAAATGGTTTTGGAAATGGAATTGGGTTAAATATGAAAAGCTTTTAGAAAAGGGAGTTTGAAATTGAAATTTAGTTTGAACATAATATATATATCTTTTTTAAGTTTTGAAATTGTTTGAAAATTTGGTTTGAAAGATTTATACAAGTTACATAATATATATATGGATTTTTAACCATTTTAAATGTATTATTTTGGGAATTTAAATTTAATCCAAGCTTATACTTTAAAGGCTATAACTTGTGCATATTTGATCGGATTTTTCCAAAAAAAGCAATTGTTTTTAGATCAAAGAAGATCTTAAAGGGGTATCTTTTGTATAAAGGATTTGAAAAGAAAATTGTTTTGAAAGCTGTGAATGAATCTTTGTTAAAGATTGGTGAACTTTATTTTCAAATTGAAGAGGACGTTAAAGGTATATCTTTTGAATAAAAGATTTGAATTATAATAGTTTTGAAACTATGAATTAATCTTTATGAAAGATTGGTGAACTTTGTGAAGTGAATCTTTTTGTTTAAACATATTAAAATGGTAATTTGTTTAAACCATTTGAAGAAAGGTTTTGTGGCTCTAAGTTGTGACTTAACTAAGATCCCAATATCTATATGCTTTTTAAATATAAGCGCTCATTATTCGGTTTAGCCAGGAGAGGAATTTATGTCATATAATCCATTCTGAATAATGATACAATGTTATAGATAGAATTTGAAGACCGGTGGTGAACACCGGTATTTTCGAGAACGAAAGGATTACCCGTCGATTGTCATTGCATCGAGTTGTGCTGGCATAGAGATCTCTATATGTGACCGGGATTCCGATCGAGATTGTGAATACTCAGATTGCAAGGGCTTCTTTTGAAATGCCTTCGGTTCTGTTCGAACCCGGAACAGACTTGTATGGACGTGCGTCTGACATTACACTTTGAAATGTAAAGCTGGTTTCTATCAAATACATTTCTGTTTGGTGGCGGAGAATTTATTCTCTTAGCTTAACACCCCATATGAGCTCAGAGTTTATGTAGTTGATATTTACTAGTGATACATTCCCAATTTGGTAATGTGGGATACGAAGTGTTGCTGATCTTGTGTTGATCAAAGCATAGCTTTTGTGTAAAGCGTAGCTTTGGGGATGTGACCTCATCGGACCTCACAACCCGGAAATGGTCGAAACAAGAAAGATGCGGCAAGTTTATTAAGGGCCGCACCCTTAGGGTATGTCCATTCCTTTTGGAGAAAGGTGGTATCATGGTATGGAGCCCAGATATTTAACCTATGTGGTTATTGCAAATACATTGCTTTGTGGTTGTTGGTATCGAGCACTCGGATAAAGTTCGGTAACTACCGAGGGTGGCATTCTTGTAGGTGTTGCCTAGTTACAGAGCTAATCCGGCATTGTGTTGGCAGAGAGATGGTTAAGTTCTCGGGGCATCCCTCCAGAGGCGTATCCATGTGGCTCAGGAAGTTCCTTAGCCTGACCATTTGTTGGAAATCCAAAGAAACAATACACGCCCTATACGGTTTTAGTTGTATACCCTGCTATGGAATGCGGTGGTACCTGCTATTGAATATGGTAACTATAATTGGCATACAATAATGGTTGTATGCTAGATAAGATTAATATTATACTTGCAAATGTATTCCACTATGCACTAATAATAATATCAAAAGGATTTTGCGTATCAAGCATGTTTGACTATCATAAGGAGAAATCTCCTCCAATTCTACGTTTGCATTGTGTGTGTGGGGAGGCCTTATGGTAGTTTCATTTTCCAAAACGCATTACATATTTCTTTTAAATTCTTTTGTTTTGCTTTTGTTAAAGATAAACTGTTTTTGTTTGCTCACTCTAGTCCCATGACTGACTTGGAGTTTATTGTTCGCTTTCTAAACTCTGGTGCCCACAATTTTCCATACGGGCAGCCTAGAGTTAGATTTTCAGATAGTCAGCTAGTAGGTATAGCAATTGGAAATCTTCTTCAGTCTTTGGTCTTTGAAGCCTATGGATTTGGCGATAGCATTTGTTTCACTTCAACCGTTACCTAGTTTGCTTCATTACGAATTGATGGTGGTTCGAGCTTGAAGTTTGGAGCTTTGACTATGGAGTTGCAGTTCTAGATTCTATCTTTCTTTCTATTCTTTGGAGGATCATATTGGTGACATTGTGTTCCGCTGCTGTTGCTTCTTTTGGAGATCATGTTGGAGTTATCTCTTTCATTGTTAATCTTTCCTCTGTTGTTCCTCTGATTATGTGATATTCGTGGCATCATATTGGTATTCATATTGTATCCATTGTTGTATCAATGATATTATTCATTTTCTTCCGCTGTGTTGTTGTACTTAATGTGTTATAAGCTCTGGCAATTCGGATTTCGACGTTTGAATCTACAACATTCGAATACGGGTGAAGTATGGATGTCGATTTTCGAGCATTGGATTCCGGGTCGTGACAAGTGGTATCAGAACTGAAGGTTGAGTAAGAACTTTAGCTCAGGAGTATAACACATTAGGTGACTCAATAGAGATACGGTTAAGTATACCCTAGAATGAGTATATCTCTACGATATCCATCCATATGCCTCGGTAAATTCTCATACTATTCACTGATGGTGAGTATGAGTGCAAGAAGAGGACGAGGTAGGGGACAGGGAAGTACCACTACAAATGGTCAATACCCTGCAACAATGGAAATAACTCTTCTCAATCTTCTTTGATTCATCATCCAATTTCAAATTCTTTGATGATTTTCGTGGCAGCTCGAAGAAGAAGCTCTTGTACGATGGTGGCCCTACGAATCGTATAGATAAGTTCCTAATTCGTATTCTCTTTACCAGTTTCTTATCAGCTTTTCGTTTTTAAACATTAAAGAGTTTTAAATTTAAATTGAAATGAATTGATTAATAAAATATGAAGTTAAATTAAATTCCGATATATTCTACAAACGGTTAGTTATCCTTCGAACTAACCAATACCCTGCATAATTCATACACCGAGTGACCCGAGTATCTTGTGAAATATTGAATGAGTTCATTCTCATATTTATTGATGATATTCTGATTTGGTAAGCCAAATGCAGAATAGATATTCAGTATGATCTGGTAAAACATTCTCTATCTGTTCTTTGTTTGTCTCCCTGTCTAGCAAATTTAAGGGACCAAATTTTCTTAAGGGGGAATCTGTAACATTCCCAGATTTTAGCCAAATATAATATAATGATTAATTTAATTTTTGGAATTAAATTGTGGATTTAATGATGAATTAATTTAGAAAATCTCCAGAATAAGTAAAAACATGTGTTACTTATATATATGGAAGTAGATTTTGAAATAGAATTTCGAATTTGGGATTCAATAATAAATATCTTGAAAAAAATAAATATATTGGAAACAAAAATTGGATTTAAAATTCAATGTTTCAAGAAATAACTATATATATGAATATATGATTATTTATTATTTATGTAGAATTTGATTTCAAATCATTTTCTTAAGGTTATGAAAATAGTTATAAAGATAAATATATATAGATTAAATATTTTTAATTAAAATAAGATTAATGGAAAGGTTTGTATTTAAAAGTATATAACATTTAAAACATAATAAGTATAAAAACATATTTATAAAAACATGTTACTAAAATATACAAAAGTGTAAACTTACTAACATAAGGGTTTAAACATAATTTTTTAATTTATTTAGGTGGAGGATTTGGACATAAAATTACTCACTTTAACAAATGTGAAGAAAATAAACATGAGTTTGAGCAAGTGTAATTAAAGTAGACAAATGCATATTTGTTTTCTTCAAAATTTTAATTTATAAATAACATGAATTAAAGAAACCAGGCTTCTCATTTTTCTTCATCCTCTTGTTTAAAAATTTTCCTTCTTTCATTCATCTCAAATCTGAAATCAGAAAAACAAATTTGAATCCAAAATTAAAAGCTTAAGTTTCAAACCCGGAAAACAGAACATAAACCAGAGAATCAAATCAAAACCTGAGAAAAATCATCTCGTTAGTTTTCAAAGAATTCAAACAAAATCAATACAGAACCAAGGAAGATTCAATGCATAGATCAGAGCAATCAAGGCTTAGTTTAAAAGCAAGGCAGAGATCAAAGCCTTGAAAGATCAATGTATTCTAGTTCAAAAGCAAAGCAACCATTTCCAACCTAGAATGATCAACTCAAGTAAATAAAATCAAAATCTAAAAGCCTGAGAAAAATAAATGCAAAGATTAGATCTATTCCAACTTAATAATCATCAAATGCGTCAGATTCCAGAATTTCAAATTTCCAGATTAAAGATCAAAATCTGTTCTCTGTTGTATAAAGTTCAGGTGAGCGAACCCCTAGACCCTACTATATCTTGTTTGCATATGAGTGTGCATGAAAATGTGCTGTGAAAATGTTGGCATAGGTGAGATTATGTTTGCATGCCTGTATACGTTATGTGCACAGGCAAAATACTTCTCTGTTCTTACTTTACAGGTTAAAAACCTGTTCAAAATTCAAAAGCTCTTCTTCCCATTCGTTTTAGGCTTGGTTATTTAAACAAAATATGTTCAGATTAACAAGATTCAAATTTTAAAAATGGTTATAAATATGTATATTGAATAATCATTTCAAAATTATTGAATTTATAGTAAACTCATTTTTAAGTCAAAAATCAATAAACTTAATTACGAGTTCGGATCCCATGATTAAATTAATGTTAACAAATGATGAATTTTAGTACGAATATCTTGATTTTTAAGAATGGGATTGTCGATATAATTTGGGTTGAACAGAATTTATTTTTTTGGAAAACTCTGGTGAACGGAGGATGCTTGGGCCTCTGGGTTGTGGCCAGAGGAGGATTGTAGGCCGAAGATCATGAGAAAAATGGCCAGAAATTTTCTGGTTCGCCGAGGTTGCCATGAGCGATCGAAATAGGGTTTTTAACCCAGTTTTGGTCATGGTCGGAAAACAAATCGTTGCATCGCCATGGTCGAACTTGAGGCGATCGCTGGAGAGGGAATGTTGCGAGGAGGACATGACGCATCCTTGATATGGATGGCAGGATCTCTGGTGGTCAGAAGGGTCGGCATGCGGTGGTTGTTGATGATCGAATTTTTTCCAAGTGGGGTTCTTATGGGCTCGAAATTGATTTTGAGATCATACCCAAATTCTGGGTGATCAGACAGTTATGGGAGATGGTCGACGACATGTTAGGGGTCATGGTGATGATCATAGGAGCTCTGATCATCTATAGAGTGTATGTGCATATGTGGTGTGTCGGTAGGTTGGGAAGAAGGAGTTGGAGGTGGGACTCGAAGATGGACTCGAGAATTTTAGGATGTTGCTCAAGTTTGCTACCGTGTCATTTGCAAGCATTTAATATATATATACAGTAGTTTTGAAATTTTAAAATAAAAGCAGAGTTAAAAAGAAAAGGAAAGGAAGAACTCAGGAAAGTAGAAGATTGGCTCGAATTTTTGTTCGAGCAAGTTTGAGGTGGGCTCGGGTTTGACTACTAGTATTAGATTTTCAAATCTGGAGTAAAGTTGTATAGTTTTTAAAAATTTAATAGAATCTTAAACCAGGTTTTAAAGTTTACAAATAGATTATGTTTAGGTTTTTAAATTTTAAAAGTGAATTTGTACTTGGTTTAAAAAGGCACAAGAAAATATTTTAGCCCAGTTTTAAAAGTTAAACAACTTTTTAACTAATTTTATTATCTTATTTTAAGAATGAGATTAATTAAAGGTTAATTTGTTAATGTGATTAATGAAGAGATAATTAATCAATGTAATTAATTAAAGGTTAATTCATTGAGTGATGATATGACAAATTAATAATAAAAAGTTAATTAATTAGTGTGATTAATTAATTAATTAATGTGATTAATTATAAGATAATTAATTAAAGCGATTTATTTATTTATATGATTAATTTGAAGGTTAATCAATTAATAAATGTGATTAAAGGTTAATTATTTAATATAATTAATTAGGGATAATCACTTTTTGTAATTAATTAAGGATAATTAATTAAATGGTAATTAATTAAGGATTAATTAATTGATGTAATTAAGAAAAATTAATTAAAGGATAATTAAATAATTAAAGGTTAATTAATTAATAATTAAAGGTTGATTGATTAAGGTCAATTAATTAATAATTAAAGGTTAATTAATTTATCTTTAAAGGTTAATTAATAAATGATTAAAGGATAATTAATCAAGATGGTTTGTAATTAATTAATATTAGTTAACCGGATAGTAGTTTATTCATAAGTAATTAATATGATTCAAATTAATCAGATAATTAATTAATCTTACTTATGGATGTTTGAATGCTATTGAATGTTGAATTGTTTGATATACCTGATATGTGCTGCTCTGTGATATGAACTGAATTGATTTAGACTGTGATAAATGTAGTTTATTTATCTGTGATGAATAAAATTTATTTATCTGTGATAAATTTACATTATTTATCTGTGAATCTGTGAATGAAGATAAGCGTTATAAGATTATACCGCTTATCGATATTACAGTGCTTGGATTGTGATGATTGATGATGTTGCATTATTGTGTGTAAAACCCTTGAACTACACTATATACACACAAATATGGATTGCACGAGGAAATTGGTTAAGTCATAGATATTTGAATTAAATATTATGATATGGCTTTAAAGCTAAATTTTTAATCCAAATGGTTTTGCAAATGGAATTGGGTTAAATATGAAAAGCTTTTGAAAAAGGAAGTTTGAAATTGAAATTTAGTTTGAATATAATATTTATCTTGTTTAAGTTTTGAAATTATTTGAAAATTTGGTTTGAAAGATTTATAAAAGTTACATTATATATATGGATTTTTAACCATTTCAAATGTATTATTTTGGGAATTTAAATTTAACCCAAGCTTATACTTTAAAGGCTATATCTTGTGTATATTTGATCGGATTTTTCCGAAACGAAAAGCAATTGTTTTCAAATCAAAAAACATCTTAAAGGGGTATCTTTTGTATAAAGGATTTGAAAAGAAATAGTTTTGAAAGCTATGAACAAATCTTTGTTAAAGATTGGTGAACTTTGTTTTCAAGTTGAAGAGGATCTTAAAGGTGTATCTTTTGAATAAAAGATTTGAATTATAAATAGTTTTGAAACTATGAATTAATCTTTGTGAAAGATTTGTGAACTTTGTGAAGTGAATCTTTTGTTTAAAGATTTGAAAATGGAAATTTGTTTAAACCATTTGAAGAAAGGTTTTGGGGTTTAAGTTGTGACTCAACTAAGATCCCAATATCCATATGCTTTTTAAATATAAGAACTCATTATTCGGTTTAGCAGGGAGAGGACTTTATGTCATATAACCCATTCCGAATAATGATACGAAGTTATGGATAGCATTTGAAGACCGGTGGTGAAGACCGGGTATTTTCAATCATAAAAGGATTACCCATCGAATGTTTCTGCACTGAATTGTGTCGGTCTAGAGATCTCCATATGTAATGGGGAGTCTGGTCGGGATTGTGGATACTCGGATTGCCAGGGCTTCTTTTGAAGTTCCTTCAAGTTTTGTTCGAACCCAGAACAAACTTGTATAGATGTATGTCTGACATTACACTTTGAGATGTAAAGCTGGTTTCTATAAAATACGTTTCTATTTGGTGGCGGAGAATTTATTCTCTTAGCTTAACACCCTTCTCTAAGACGTACATGCTCAGAGGTTATGTAGTTGATATTTACTAGTGATACATTCCCAATTTGGTAATATGGCATACGAAGTGCTGTTGATCATGTGTTGATCAAAGCATGGATTTTATGTAAAGCGTAGCTTTGTGGACGTGAGCTCGTCGGACCTCACAACCCGAAAAAGGTCGAAACAGGAAAGATGTGGCATGGTTATTAAGGTTCACGCCCTTAGGGTATGTCCATTCCTTCTTGAAAAAGGTGGTATCATGGTATGGAGCCTAGATATTTAACCTATGTGGTTACTTTAAATACATTGCTTTGTGGTTGTTGGTGTTGAGCTTTCGAATAAAGGTCGGTAACGACCGGGGGTGGCATACTTATAGGTGTTACCTAGTTACAGAGGTAACCCAGGCTTGTGTTGGCAGAAAGCTGGTTAAGTTGTCGGGGAGTCCATCCAGAGGCGTAGCCATGTGGCCCAGGAAGTTCCTTAGCCTGGCCATTTGTTGGAAATCCAAAGAAATATTACGCGCCTGCATGGTTTTAGTTGTGTAACTTGCCATGGAATGTGGCAGTAACCTACTATTGAACATGGTAGCTATAGTAGGCATACAATAATGTTATATGCTGGCTAAGATTAATATTATACTTGCAAAAGTTTTCCACTATGCACTAATAATTATATCAAAAGGATTTTGCGTATCAAGCATGTTTGACTATCATAAGGAGAAATCTCCTCTGATTCTGCGTTTGCATTGTTTGAGTGCGAGGAGGCCTTACGGTAGTTTCATTTTCCAAAAAGAATTGCGAATTTCTTTAAAGTTATTTTGTTTTTCTTTTGTTAAAGATAAACTATTTTTGTTTTCTCACACCTATCCCATGATTGACCTAGAGTTTATTGTTCCCTTTCTAAACTCTGGGTGCCCACAATTTTCCGCACGGGCAGCCTAGAGTTAGATTTTCAGATAGTCAACTAGTAGATGTAGCAATTGGAAATCTTCTTCAGTCTTTAGTCTTTGAAGCCTTTGGATTTGGCGATAGCATTTGTTTCACTTTAACCGTTACCTAGTTTTCTTCATTATGACTGGATGGTGGTTTGAGCTTGAAGTTTGGAGCTTTGTCTATAGAGTTGCAGTTATGGATTCTATCTTTCTTTTTATTCTTTGGAAAATCATATTGGTGATATTGTGTTTTGCTGTTATTGCTGATTCTCCTTTGGAGATCATGTTGGAGTTATCTCTTTCATTATTATCTTTCCGTTGTTGTTCTCTGATTATTTGATATTCATTGCATCATATTGGTATTCATATTGTATCCATTGTTGTATCAATGATTTTATTCATTATCTTTCGCTATGTTATTGTACTTAATGTGTTATAACTCTGACAATTCAGATTTCGCCATTTGAATCTACGGCATTCGAATACGGGTGAAGTATAAATGACGATTTTCGAGCGCCGGATTCTAGGTCATCATAGGGAGCTTCGGAGATCTTCGTAAAGAAATCTGATGGTACACTTAGGCTTTGCATTGACTACCGCAAGCTTAATGATCTTACAATCAAGAATATATATCCCTTGCCTCGGATTGATGATCTATTCGATCAACTTAGTGGTGCTAGAATCTTTTCATAGTTAGACTTAGAAATCGGTTTTCATCAGCTTCGAATTTTAGAGAGTAGTATTTCTTTGACATCGTTCCGTACTCGTTATGAATTTTATGAATGGCTTGTTATGCCATTTGGTTTAACGAATGCTCCAGCTTATTTCGTTGACCTTATGAACCAAGTTTTCAAAGACTTCCTCGATCGATTTGTTCTCATCTTTATAGATGATATTCTTGTTTATTCTAAAACGGAGGAAGAGCATGAAAAACATCTTCGGATTGTTTTGGAAACTCTTACGACCAATCAATTAAAAGAAAAAAATTCCAAGTTCCACTTTTGGCAATCCTGTGTGAAATTCTTTGGACATATTATTTATGAATCCAGAATTTCCATGGATCCTTCAAAGATTGAAGCGATTCAAAATCGGAAGAGACCGTAAAGTGTGATGGAAATCATAGCTTTCTTGGATTGGCGGGCTATTACTGTCGGTTCATAAAAGACTTTTTTAAAATTTCCGTACCCCTTAATATTTTGACAAAGAAGGGAGTTAAATACATTTGGTCAGATAAATGTGAAGCTACTTTCCAGAAATTAAAAGAACTCCTTTCCGATGCCCCTATTCTTGTGATTCCTGAAGGGAACTAAGGCTTGATTGTTTTTACCAATGCTAGTCGTGTTGCTTTGGGAGCCATTCGCATGCAAAAGAAAGATGTTATCGCTTATGCTTCTAGGCAATTAAAGCCTGCCAAAACTAGATATGCCATAATTTAGAGCTTGCAACCATTGATTTCACCCTTAGAATTTGGCGTCATTATCTTTCGGGAGAGAAATTTGTTCTCCACACCGACGATAAATTTTTGAATTATTTATTTTCTCAAAAGGAACTTAATTTGCTTCAACAATGTTAGCTCGAATTCCTTGCATCCTATGATCTTGATATTCTTTATACTCTCGGAAAGGGAAATCGTGTTGCCGATGCTCTTTATCCTAAGCAACAAGCGGTTGTTTTCATGATGATATGCGAATGGAATGATCTCGAGACTTTGTCGACTTGTGATAATTAAGATCGTGAATCCGACTCATGTTTATCTCTTGTTTTATGCAGCCTTGAGGCTTATCCTTCTATTTTAGGCCACATCCTTGAAGCTCAAAAGCAAGATCCCGAACTGGCTCTTCTTAGCCAAAGTTGTAGAGATAAAAATAAGGTTGATTGTTTAAAAGACTTTGATATTGATGCTGCGGAGGCATTCAAAAATTTGGTAGACTTATTGTGCCAAATATTAATGATCTTCATAAAGACATTTGAGAAGATTCTCATCGTTCTAAATTTACCATTCATCTCGGTAGTAGTAAAATGTATGCAAACATGAAATGACTTTACTACTAGGATGGAATGAAATCTGATATTGCTAACTTTATTAAGCGTTGCATGACTTGCCAGCTCGTTAAGGCTGAGCATCAAAGGCCTGGTGGGTGATTGCAACCTTTGGACATTCAAGTTTGGAAGTGGGATCAAGTCTCCATGGACTTTATTGACGGTCTTCCCCGTTCTCATTTGGGTCTGACGGCCTATGGGTGATTGTGGATAGACATACAAAATCCGCCCATTTTATTACCATTTGATCTAATCGGACCATACCTCTTTTGGCCAAACACTATGTTAAAGAAACTGTTAAATTGCATGGAGTTCCTACTTCTATTGATAGCGATCGTGATCCATTATTTACTAGTGGATTTTGGAAGGGTCTTCAAAAAGGTTTGGAAATGAAGCTTAATTTTAGCACCGCTTATCATCCTCAGTCCAATGGATAACCAGAGCATGTGAATCAAACTCTCGAAGATCTTCTTCGTGTATGTGTTCTTGATTTTGGTGGAAGTTGGAAAGATCATATTTCCCTTGTTGAGTTTTCTTATAATCATAACTTCCAATCTAGTATTGGTATGGCACCTTTCGAGGCATTCTACGGAAGGCCATTCCGATCTCCTTCGTTTTGGCTTGAAGCCGATGAGAGGCTGGTTTTAGGTCTAGATTTTATTCGTGATTCCAAAGAAAAGATTGACCTTATTCGTCATAGGATGAGAGAAGCTCAAAGTAGAAAAAAATCCTATGCCGATAACCGAAGAAGGAAATTAGAATTTTCTATGGGAGATTTGGTATTTATTCGTGTGTCACCTATGAAGGGTGTTTGCGTCTCAGTCTTTTGGGAAAATTAGCACCTCGATACATAGGCTCATTTTCCATCACCGAACGCATTGGTTCCGTGGCTTACCGCCTTTTATTACGAGCTCAGTTTTCTGCTATTCATGACGTATTTCATGTCTCTCAACTACGGAAATGCCTTAGAGATTTCGATTCTATTCTTGAGCCTGGTGTTATTAAGAAATTCAAGTTTCACCTAATTTGACTTATGTGCAGTATCCTATTCATATCATTGCTATGGAGGTTAAACGCCTTCGAAATAAATATGTTCCACTTGTGAAAGTTCAATGGTCCTCAAATCCTAAGGATTGTTCTTGGGAATCTAGGGAATTCATCGAGCGAACACATCCTGACTTACTCTCTCGTGCTCATTAAGGTGAACTTTTCACTTTAAAATTTTCTTTTGTGTTGTTATGCCATAGAGTGGTTGTTACATTTTATTTTCTTCTTAAGTATTATGAGGAAACAATTTCTTTAAGGAAGGGAGTCTGTAACAACCTGCATATTTTAAGATTAAATATTTATATGTTTTATTTGAATCTAGCATCATTAGTTGGATATAAATTCCAAAATGTGACTTTTTCTAAACGATCGAATCCGGATTCGAGACCACTTTCCTCGATTTTAAAATGACGTTTACAACTTGTTTGAGTATAAACATCAATATATTTGGAGTTGATTAGGATTTTGGTATTTTCATTTGGGCTTTGGGTTTGGTTCTAGCCCACCAACCCAATAAGAGAACCCAAACTCCTCTACCAAATACCATAACTCCTCTACTCTTCATTCATTCTACTCCTCATTTCCTAACGCTCAAGCTAAAGAGAAAAATGGGGGAAAAGAGGGGAAATCAATAATCCTATGCCTTAGATTCCTAGAAAATTCAAATTCAAGTTTCAAAATCAATGAGAAGATTAGAATTGGAGATTCTAGAGGTGTAGTGAAGAGGAATTGTCTTGCTTTGTTTTAGAGCTTCTCATTCCTTGTTTTTGTGTTTAAAGGTGAGTTCTTGAACTCATATCTATGTCTATAGCTTTCATTGTTGTTAGGTGTGAATTCATAACATCCATTTCATGTTCAATTGCTTTTGAATTGAATTGATTTGGTGAGTTTTCAATTTTCATATTTTGAAGTCAAAATCTATAAAAATCCAATTATTGATGTTTGGACATGTTGTTTGGAGTGTATTGAAGAGCCTATAGGGATGGGTTATCCTTGGCATAAATCCATTGACACCATCGCTCATTTGATCGCTTTCGAGTAGAATTGGCCATCAATGGCCTAGGCAAATTTTGCCCTGAGCTTCAGCTCAGACGTTTGGCAGAAAAATCAGATGTCCGAGGCAAAGGAATAAACATTCCAGACTTATGGCTCAAACATCTGAGAGATCTGAAAAAATTCTAGACCTTCAGCATAGACGTCTGGGAGAACCACCAGAATTTTGGCGCTGTTAAAATCATAAATTTCCTTGTTTTTTTGCAAATTTTCAATTTTTATCGATTTTTGTCGATCCGCTTAGTTTTCGTCATTTATTATCGACTTTGATGACGTCTTTTCTGCATTTTTTGGAATATCCATTTGATGGGTTTGATATCGATTTTCATGGTTTTAATTCATGTCGTCGAATATGAGTTTTTGGTAATAGTTTGCTTTTACAATCGTTACGATGATTTGTCACTTTAAAATACAAAGGTTTCTATACTAGTAGTAAATACCCAAACTCTTTTCACAAAAATGATTTCAACGTTACTTCTAATACAAAGCTCATTTTTAAAACTGATTCCAATCTATTAGTATATACAAACGTTTACCTCGTTCGTACGAGAAATCCAATTAAACGATTTAGTAGACCAAATGTTACGAAATGCTTGCATTTACTGTTGAGACTTAGTTTTGATTCACGACACGAAGCTATCATTACGATATGCAGATTTTGACGACTGCTACGACAAAAAAAGACAAGAAGACAAGACTTTAAAAATCGAGGCATCAACTATGGTATTTTGTTTTAAAGTCTTAGGCCAATATTTGTTAAAATCTCTCCTCGATTATGTCTACACTATCTTTTTTATTGAATCATTATATTTACTAAATATTTTATACATATGTAAGCACGCATTAAAATTATTAAAATGATTTAGAGTTATAGAAATAAATATGTCTATGTAATTGTGCAAACTGCACAAAAATAACCTGGTCAGTCGACTGACGACCTGAAAAAGTCAACTAACACTGGGTTTTTGTGTAGTATGCACACTTACATAAACATACGAATTTAAAATCTAAATTCTTTTTTGAATACTTTGTCGACTAACCCAGAGGCTCAATCGACTGAATTTCTATAACAGCCGCTTATTTGAAAATACACAACTTTTGTGAAGAGCTGCAAACCTTTAACGAAAAGATTCGAACACAACACTTCGATCAAAACTCCTTACCAACAGTCGCTGCTTTCTAACCTTTATAAATACAAACTCTATCTTGATTTCAAATAACTTAATCACATTTGATTTCTCTTATTCTCTGGTCTAACTTTCTAAAATCTATTTGCTATTATACATTCAAATATTCTGCATGAAATAAATAATATACCTTTCTTTCTTCATATACTTTGAATATAAATATTTATACTCGAGAAGAAGGTTATAGGAAGGGTGTACTACAAGTGACAAATCCATGTTACAGAACACACATTAGTCAAAATAATTTCTCTATTAGTTAAAGTTCTATTCTACTGCTTCGGTGAGTGAAGTCCTCTTCGACTGTTGAGGCAAAATCCTATTCTACTGCTCAGGTTCTTGTTCGGCTGCTCAGGGGTGTATAGATCTGTTCCTCCAGGTTAAGTGAAGGTTGTTGTTTTAGTGAAATTCCAGAAGGAGTCTGGCACTGGATGTAGCACGGTGCTCCGAACTAGTATAAAAATCTCTGGTGTCATTTTACTATACCGTTTTTTATTCCGCACTATTTACAGTATTATTATCATCGTTATACTCTGTATTATCATATATCCATATTACACGATCTATAGCACACTTTCATTTACTTTGTCGGTTAATTCTTAGAACTGTTTGATTGAAATCTTTTGACAATTTCCGAATGGAAAACTACAATGTGTTCGTAAATATTTAAGATAAGCCAGTGGTTGCAGGACATGAAGCTAAAATCATTTATTTACTAGTTTAGTGTAATTTACACTTTTTATTGATCAATGATGATCATTTTCTGATTTAGACTTGCGATGTGCAATGTCTCTTTATCCGCGTGGGGGACTGTACCCCATTCTGTCGAGCTTTGTCTCATTTTTATAGGCCGGCGACCTAAGGGTTTTATATAGGTCAGTTCAACGGGCGTACCATTGTACTATGTCGTTGTCCCGGCTTATTTGAGTTTTAGGCTCTTCGGGTGTACCGCTGTACGACGTCGTTGCACCGGCCTTATGGGTTGCGACTCACAGGATAGCGTCTCGTTTGTGATACACGTGTTTGTGAGTTTTCATGCTTCCGTTTGTGATAGGCCTCCCCTTTTGTGATTTCTGGATTTCAAATTATTGATCTCTAGAATTTGTGTTTCACCAAATTTTGATGTATGCATTGATAAGCTCTATCAATATTGGTGGTTTGGAGAATTATGACATTCTTTTTGGTGTATGATAAAATTTGAGATATTGTATGATTTTCATTGTTATCATATATATATTTGTCATATCTCTCAACCTATCTCATCTTATATGATATTTATAGCTATAGACTGATCCCTTTATTATTTTTCTTCTTAAATAATACTCGATTCAGACCGAGGTGTTTCAGGTGCTTCTATTTGACTTCTTAGCACGGATTAGCTTCTGACTTTTGGCTAACTACTTTGGCATAGTAGTTTTTGTTTTTATACATTCGATATAGAGACTCCTTGATGTATACATATTCTTTTATCTAGTACTTGTACCTATTCTTTAGTGATGTAGTGGATCTTGTATGACCACTACTTTGAAGTTCACTTCTATGTGTTATATTCATATCTGTTTCTGCCTTAGTGATAGGAATATATGTGACTGATTTATGTTATGCTTACTTTATATTTGTTTCCGAAGGCCATATAGCCACTATGTAGTAGCTTTGAGTTTGTATTTGATATGTTAGATTTACTCTTGAAATTAAATGCATGACATTCTATCTGACATATCGATACTTGCACAAAGCAATTACACAGATGGTCGCTCCTCAATAGCCATATTCTTCGTACTAGTTCACGGCATTACCCAATAGTGTCCTTGGTTAGTGTGAGCATAGATATGGGGCGTTACAGCCCCGTCACTCTATCGACGTTGCCATTCTCATGAGAACCCGAGACTAAACGAACCACTTGAAAACCCTAATTTGAATTTGTCTGGCCCATTCACACATCTAAAAATCGCCGCAATATTTTTCCTAGATGCCGCATCAATCCCTCCTCCTCCACGCCAAACGCCATGCCATGAAATCAATCATATCACCGGAATTTCGCATTTCACCCAAAACAGGTCCTCTCAAAATTCCTCCTTCCACGTGCCACTATAAATTCTCAAACGAACCTTAAAAATCGTATTTTTCAATCGTGATATCAACTGTATAACTCATTTGTTAAATTACGATAGTAGATTTTCATCCAAAATTGACCCACTCACGGTTATAAGTAGTCCTCTCTCTCTCACCATGCTTGATAGAATTACACAAAATAAATTTTAACATGTTCTATACTAAAAAATAAACAATTTTGAATCAAGATTTAAAACTTAATAGATATGGAGATGTTGATTTATAAAGTTGAAAGTTAAAAGACTCTTAAAAAGAAAACGTGAACAGTGAGGCTTTAGGAAGAAGTACATTATTTTTGTGTTGTAGGTGGAATTGATCATGCCAAACACATTCATATATACACCTATACACTCCATGGAACAAAGATTCATCCAAAATATTTCTATAGATTCTTTATAAATATTTACATTTTAAAAAAAAATATCAAAAAATTTGTTTTGGTTGTACAAACACTTGATAAAAGTTCAGATTTAATTCCCAAAAGAAATTGAATTTTATTTTTCAAAACAAATTAAAAATATTGGTGCAATTCAAAGCATGTTTTAGTGAGAGTTTTTCACATGTCAAATCTGAAAATAAGGGGTAGAAATAAATTTTCATTACTTTGTTAAAATTACTTCATTTTTGGATAAGGTGGATTTCAAGAGACCGGGCCTATAAAAAGTTTGCTATAGAGAACGCGATAAATGGAAAGGTTTACATTTTTAACCTCGTGCATTGTAAAATTCAGATAAAACACATCGAAAAATGAAATGAAAAGAACGATGTTCATTGAAAGCAATTTTCGACAAGGTTTCGCTGTGAAATAGGTCAAAAAGGTGGAGGATCTTTGAAATAATGAAAGCGGTTATGGATTTTTTTGTTAAGGGGACAATATTTTTTTGGACATGCCATAGTAATTTTATAAAAATTGAAAAAGACGATTTTTATTCACGCAACAACAATCGCCTAACATACACCATTATTTTACTGAGAAAATATTTAACTAAGCTGCTTTTCTTCTTAAATGCAATTTTTTGTCTTTTTCTCATTATCCATCGAGTTAAAACATTAAAATAATTATATTTGATTATATATGCACACATTTTATGAAATTAATGAAACATAAGTATTGATTATGATAATTTTCACAACTAATTGCTCTAGTTTAAAAGTATATAATTTTTGTCTAAATTAAAGTTGAGTTCGTTGAAATTTAGAATATTCTAAAAAAATTAAAGAAGTTACAATGCTAGTGATAAAAAATTAATCTTCATTTTGTTGAATTTTTACTTAATTCCGTGCTATGAATTTCTAGTTTAGGAAAATAGGTTGTAGGATAAACAATTCAATTTTTTAGGGCTAAAAAATGCGTGTGAAAATTTTTGGGCTGAAGTCCATACATCTTTATTTTATTTGTCGAGCAAACAATGTTGCATCCTCTATACTTTCTTCTCACCATGCCTTGTTTCTTTCTCTTTCAAATCGTCATGCCAATTATAATTCTGAGATTTCGTTGAGTAACCAATACTGATTTGCATTTCTTGCTTTTTTTTTCTTTCGTTCACACTGTATAGTGACAAGGTAAGTTAAACCTAATTTTTCAATCTCGATTTGAATTTTTTCTCGATCTGTCTACTTTTCTTTTCTTTTCTTACCATTTTAATGCCGTTTTGACATTCTTAGACTATTTTCATGTACTATGTCTGATTTGGGTTCAAGCTTGGGAGGCGAATGCGGGTATGATTTCATTATGCTTGATGCTATGTTCATTTAGCATTTTCAAACTGTTTGATGTTATAACAATATTTTATATGCATTTTTACCATTTTCTGTTGTTGTTATTTTGTAGTGCTTGCACAGTCTATTTTATGGCTAACAGCGTTTATATTTAACTGCATATGTATTCTTTTACATTTCAGTTACCTTTTCCCCTTCTTATTCACTCTTTTTTTGGCAAGAATGTTGATGATAGTATTCTTGTATTGTTTTTACTTGATGAAAACAGCTACACTATTTGACTTTACATGACTTGTTCTTTGATTGGTATTAAAAATAATATATGTAAACATTGGCCACATCTTACCCCTTATTCTATTGGTATATCATATAGTTTGGAAAATAAGGTTATCACAGTTGATTCGATTCGGATTTGCATACTATAATATGCTTTCAAATAAACAAGAAAAGTTCTTATTTTGTTTTTGTTATTAAGTCAAGCATTTGTGCGATGGAGTTCAATTTGGTTAATAGTTTATCAATTACTTCTGATCATCAGAGCAGTCAATTTCTGGTTCTTGTTCGGATATTAAATCTTATGGTGATTCAAGTTCTTGTATAATATAGAATACAATCTTACGGATATTTAATATTTTTGGAATACATCTAATTAAACATAACAAATGGTAAATTTTCATTAGATAATATAGAAGTTTATTTTCATGTATAATTTTTTATTTAAATTCAAATCAGTTAATATATGATGATAACAAAATATTCTCCAAACCTAGATATTTTTATACAATAAATTTGTAAATTATATTCTAAGTGAGACGTCACATTTTATTTCGTCAAATTTGGACTGCTATTGCTCTGTCTATTTTATTTTTGACAGATTAGCAGCATTTTCAACACTGATTATCAACTTTTGTCCGGATGATCGTACCACTTATTTCTGTATACCGTTTTGATTGTCTCGTCGTGATGATCTCCATGGTATATTCAATTATTATTTCAGGTTCTGGCATGCCGCAAAATCAGTAAAATGATTACCGTATCGGTAACTGTTTTTGAACTTTTTGGCTTCCCAAGGCCTTTCATTTGTCTACATATTGAAATTAAATAGCCACTTCATATAAATTCTCCTGAGTTTAAAGTTTTTACTTTTGTAATTATACCTTTTCAATTAATATTTGTCGGTCCAGATTCGTAAACAAAATAATATGAGTTTATATTGAAACCTATTCGTGGCTTTACTTTGCAACTTCCTTTCCGTTCCTATTTTTCCAAAACCCCTCTGTCTTTCTTCTTCATCTAGCATGGCCGCCCCCTTCTTCACTATATAAAAAAAACTAGAAGCTTGGATTTTTGAGCCCGCTGCCTCTCCTCTAGTAACGCAAGTCTTCGTTCCCTTCTCGTACCAGCTGTGCTTCCCCTGTCCTCCTCCTTTCACCCATTCTCTTTGCCTCTCCCCTGCCGTCAAATACACGCAAGTGCCAGCCATCCCACTTCAACGTGCATGGCCGAGCCACCCATTTCTTTCCCGTAGCCTTGCTCTCTTACCCTTCCTTGTTCCATCTCCACCCTTCTTCGTCGAGCACGTAGCCACATCACCACGAGCCCTAACACCTTCCTCCTCTTATAGTTAGCCGAGCTCTATCTCTCCTTCTCGCTAATATATATATTTAGGTACGCATTTATAAGTTTGTTATATATTGGTTATTATATATATAGGTGTTATAATAATAATAAAGTATGTTCGCATATAAGTTTTATATAGTATTGATATATATTATAAGCTTTTATATATTCACGTTTTGCTTATGAGCTGAATGTCTGCATGGGTTAGTTTATATATATATGTATGTATGTGTATATATATTAATTTAGGCATACTATTTTGGGTTATATTTGCTAATATAATCTGTAAAGTTATAAGTTATATGTATGTTTTGCATATTGTTTATTATTATATATGGTTCCAATTTGTTTTACAGTATGATATTTATGACAGTTATAGTATTATAAGTTATGATCTGTTATGGGAAAAAAATTATATATAAACTATAGTACAACTACTTTGTAAAGGTAGAGAGGATTGTGTACACATATATATGTATTTGTAGTTATATAACAGTTACATAGATATGCAAGTTATATTAATTATATAATGTGGTACAGTATATATATAGGTTAGTCACATATTTATTTGTATTAGTAGATATAAGGTCAAGTCTGCATATTTGTTTATACATATTTAGTTATTCGCATATACACATTTGTGTGCATATATTATGTGTGTCTGTATTTGTATATTGGTTTTATGTATGGTTTTATAAAGAGAATATACATGAATTTTAAATGGTTCTGATCTGAATTGATTTTTTATTATTATAAGTATGTATTTTGTTTTAACTATATATATATATATATATTATTTTAATTTTTGTCTTAGACTAAAATGTTGATTTTAATAAAATAACAAATATTTCTGTATATACCAAACTGATTCTGGTTCAGTTCATTAAATCTTGATTATCTACCTTGTTCATTCAATTTGCGTTCAATCTTTCTTTGCTTTGGAATTCGTGCTTGGATTCGTAACACATCTCATTCTAGTTCGTCTCTAACCTTGAAAGGTCAGCAATCACTCATGATTTACATTCTTATATTCATTAAATTTGATTTCAATTGAAACGACAATTGAAATATGATGTTGTTAGTTATTTACATTGCTATGTATATGCTATTATTTGTATCTTTTCACCTGTGACTTCTGACACCATTATCTGTTATTTATATTAATTATATATGCCTATTATATTATTATCATATCTATTATCACTCTGCAAATTCCCTGCTAGTATAGAATTCCCTATGGGTTGAAATGATACATACCCGAACGATCTGTAGAATAAGAGAAAATCATTCTGGGTTGAAATGATAGACCTAATTGATTTTCGTTTGATTAAATTTGGGATTCCGGGGTGAAATGATATATACATGTACATATTTAAATTAAGGATTGAAATGATAAATATCTGTATCATTTGACCATAGAATAGAAAATTATATACAAACACCATTGGTCTATATATAAATATATATTTTGAAATGATTACTATGGTTTTGGAAAGAAATATATAGTTTATATATTTATATATATATATATATATATATTGATTTTAGATATTTTAAATGTTATTTTATATATAGTTAAATTCTTGATTTTAAGCTATGTATAAATTTGTTTTAATATAAAATAGTCTAAATATAAAGTTTGATTTTATTAAAATATAATATGGTTAAGTATTTATTTAGATTATATATTAATATAGAGTTATAATGATTTAATTAATTAATATTGAGAAGATAGATTTGAAATTGTTTTTAATTAAGAATTTTATTTAAATAAAATCGATTTGGAACTTATTGAATTTGAGATTTTTAAAGGATACAATTTTATAACTTGATTTATGGGTTAAGTGATCAACTGAATATTACAAGTTTAAATAAATTTAAGAAATATTTAATTATTTGAAATTTGAGGTTTTATTTAAAATGATATTGGACTTATTAAGTAAATATTTCAAAAATAAATAATAGTAAATTGAATTTGATATATATATACATATATATATATATATATACACACGAAATTATCAAATTTAGTTTTGAAAATGTTGAACACTTTTAAAGCTTTGAAATACATTGAACTTTAAATAGTTTGTTCGTCGTTCAAATCTGTATTTGAAATCGATATGATTAGAAATGGTTTATTAAGAACTGAATTGAAATTGATGATTTGAGGTATTATTTGAGTTAATTTGAATCAATTTGTTAAGTTTGAGGAAATTATTTTATTATATAAAGTATTTTAAATTTTATATTTAATACTGTATGTACATTTTACTTTATAAATTATTTCATATAACTATTTTAATATAAACCTATTTTTAATATAAACTATTTTAATATACTAACAATTTTAATATAAACTATTTAAACTTATAACTCTTTTATATAAACTATCTTACTTTACAAACTATTCTATTTTAGGGACAGTTTGGCACAGGTCCCTAATAAGTTTTAAAATACACAAAAACCCCAGTAAAAATAAGTTCATAAATTAGGTCCTTAGAATTAAGTCACCGAATAATGGCATACGCTTATGCAATTATTCAATGAATAATTGAAGACATTTATGCAATTATATCAAAAAATTGCATACATTTCCATAATTATTCATTGAAAAAGTGCAGAAATTTCCGCAATTATTCACCAAAAAAATTGCATAAATTTATGTAACTTTTGGATATAATTGCGTAAATGTCTTCAATTATTTAGTGAATAATTGCATAACTATATGCAATTACTTAGAAACTTTATTCAAGGGACCTAATTTACATTATTTTTTTATTGGGGTTTTTGTGTATTTTGAAACTTATTAGGGACCTGAGCCTAAAATTCACTTTATTTTATATATACTATTTTAATATCTAAACTGTTTAGGTGGTGCAAGTTATGTTTTCAATGTTATGAATTTTAAAGTATTATGTTTTGAAAGTGTTATAATTTCAAGTGTTTGGTTTCGAAAGTGCTATAACTTTGAAAGTGCTATGATATCGTATTTGGTTTTGGAATGGAAATGATATCGTATTTGGTTTTGAAATGGAAATGATATCGTATTGATACGGTTTTTGAAATGGCAATGATATTTTGGTTTTGAAGTATAAACTATTTTGAACTGATCGCGGTGTTATAATAACGATTGGTCGCTAAAGAGACCTGGATCAGATATTGTCATACTCTCTATCAATACCGAAAACCACTTTAACAACTGTGTACGTGGTGGAGATTCCAGAATGACGTAGGATGGTGGTGATGATCATATATGAGCTATATATGTGGACCCGACTCCCGTGAGTTGGCTTAAGGTGGATAAAACATAAGCAATTGATGGGCCCAGTGAGGTTGCTCCTCCAATCGAGCACACTCCTTCGTATGCCATTCTACTACTTTGTGATTGATTTGGTGCGCACCTTCGGATTTTTTAGGAGTATGGCTCGAGGTGGGCGGTAGTGGCTGCTATGCGTTACCACCAACCCGGAAGTGTAATTGGTATATCTACCCTCGCATTGCCATTTTGTACTGTGTCACCTACCCTAGCGTGCCATCTACGAGTTTGATTTGTGTCATACCTATGGAGCTTTGGTAGCCTCCCGATCTGGAGGTATTACGGTACTGTATAGACTATTGGCACTATGGCACTGTATAGACTATTGGCACTATAAAATGAGTTAAGGCGAAAAATGTAAAGCCTTAACGCTGTTTTTAATAGTTTACTTTGCTATAGAAATTATTATAATAGCGTATATTACTACATAGTAGATAGTTTAACGGATCCTCAGAGGATGGTTATCCCAAACATCCTTTGAGTTACTTGTATTTCAGTTGATATTTCACTTGAGTTGGACTTACTGATATAAGAATGTAATTTTGACTCGAGTGTTTTGTGTTTTTCTTTACGCTTGGGTCAGACTGAGTGATACAGTTTTTGAGACTCACCTTTGGAGTTGGAGCTTCGTTTGGAGATCCATCAACATCTTTTCAGTTTGCATTTATTCAGTTGATTCCTGTGATGTATTCCAATTTATATTTGACTATTGTATTTGAGACTTCTGTTGTATCTTATTTAACTCTGTTATATATAGTAGCTTCATGAACTACAGTTCTTTTGTTTTCACTGCATATTGTAAATTAATCTATGTCTGTGATTCTACGATTTATTTATTTAATATATATGCTGAGTTTTGCCAAATATAAATTGACAGTCTGGTATTTCGAGCAATTCAATTCCGGCATGTGTGGATGCGAATGGTTGAAAATATCAGGCTGTTACAGTTGGTATCAGAGCTTTGGTTTTAGGCAAAACTTAGCATATAGAGTAAATTTGATTATGGAATCACTTTCTTTTGAGCTTGAATCCCTTCCTCTTTGGTTCGGTTTCCTTTGAATTTTGGAACTCCCATATTCGTTCTGAAATCCCTCTTGCCTTCCTGAATCCAAATTCTTCTTGATTCTGGAGTATCCCATAGCTCCATTGAATGTTTGTAAAGAGGTGAAACTCCTTTGCAATAGCATCAATTCATTGGAGATTTCGGTATCCTCGGTATACGATGTTTCTATCTCTTGAGATGCTCGAATTCTATTTCATGGGATCGAATGTCGATTTGCCTCTGGATTCTGCATCGATCTTATTCTTGAATTCATGGTTGAACTGGTTAAGGTAGCCCGCGATTAATATAAGTATATCCATCTTCCTATTTTGAAATTTAAGTATTTTATCTCCCGCTCAAGCCTATCTTCTAAGCTGAATTTGCTTGATTAAGATCCCTTTGAATTTGAATCTCTATCATTATTTTATAATCTATTTTGTGTAACCGAGTGAGGGAGTGTATTTGTATTAATATGTAATTTTTTATATATTGTGTTGTTTGAGTTGTCAATGTTAATTTGGGTTTTCAATCGATTCGTCTGATCAACGCTATCGATAGAAATTCCAAAACACTTGAACAAAGCAAACTGACACAATACTGTTTTCAATTTTGGAAAATGAAATATTTTTGTATGATTATATTTTATTTAAGTGTCAATTTTTCGAGAATTGAATAGTTAACTAAATTGATTGTTAAATGATAATATTTGATTTATTTTGTAAGCCATTGACTATCTTAACAAGAGATTAATGAACAAAGAAATCGTTTCCAAGGAAATTGATTGTTAAATGATAATATTTGATTTATTTTGTAAACCATTGACTATCTTAAATTGAGAATTTGAGAATTTAATTTCCGATGATTTCAAACTTTGGTTTTAAAGTTTAAAAATGCATATTATTTAAAGTATTTTCAAACAGAAATCGTTTTCAAAGAATTTTTAAATGTTTAAAATTAGTACTCTTCTCTTTTATCTCTGGAAAATAATTTCAACGATGGCGGTCGCATCATCGACATTCATTTTCGAGTTTCAGAGTGGTGAGACCATTCTGTAGTTTTGCTACGGTTTTGTTTTCGAAATAAAATTGATTTGAGTATCTAAAGTATGACATGATGTGCAATATACAAGTATATGATTAAAGATTTGATTTGATATATATAGTATATATTTTACCTCTAAATTTTTTGAATTAAACGTAAATTTAATTCTTAAAATTTTGGAAAAGGACGATTTCAATTATAAATGAAGCTAAAATCTTTGAATAAATAAATTTGAAATAACTGAACTAGGAAAATTTTACTTGTATAATATTCAATTACTTTTCAATATATAACTTACCTAAATCATTTAGAAGTTGAATATGTAATTGAATAATTTATAATGTAAAATGATGTTAAAGGAATTTATAAACAAATTTGAGTGGTTATAATAAAAATTTTATACTTAATTTTATGATTGTAGATATGTTAATTAAGATAAATTGAATAATAAGATAATGAATAAATGAGATAAATAAATTCTATTTTAAGGAAATAATAAATTGAAATTAGATCAACTTAATTAAAATACCTTGAATTTAAAAAACAATTATTGAATATTAATTAATTTAAATTGAAATTTATATGGTTTAAATGAATTGTTTTATTTTATTTTTCAATCTATCTTCTTCTGGTTGTTTCTATTCTCCTATCTTGTTCCTTTTTGGGGACGAAAAGCTTTGAGTGGGGGAAAGTGTAACGGCCCGTAAATTTTATTTATTTTAACAATATTTTTAATTGAATTTTGTGAAATTTTAAATAGTAATATTTTGAAATAAAAAATTAATATTTGGAATACGTCTAATTAAACATAACAAATGGTAAATTTTCATCAGATAATATGGAAGTTTATTTTCGTGTATAATTTTTATTTAAATTCAAATCAGCTAATATTTGATGATAATAAAATATTTTCCATACCTAGATATTTTTATACAATAAATTTGTAAATTATATTTTGAGTGAGATGTCACATTTCGTTTTGTCAAATTTGGACTGCTATTGCTCCGTCTATTTTGTTTTTGGCAGATTAGTAGCATTTTCGGTATCGATTATCGACTTTTCTCCGGATGGTGGTACCACTAATATCTGTAAACAGCTTTGATCGTCTCATCATGCTGATCCCCATGTTATATTCAACTATATGTTTCAGGGTCTGGTACGCCACAAAATCAGCAAAAAGATTACCGTATTAGTAACCGTTTTTGAACTTTTTGGCTTCCCAAGGCCTTTCGTTTGTCTACCTATTGAAATTAAACAACCACTTCATATAAATTCTCCTGAATTTAACGTTTTTACTTTTGTAATTCTACCTTTTCAATTAATAGTTTTCGGTCCAGATTCGTAAAAAAATAAGATGAGTTTGTATTAAAACTTGTTCGTGGATTTACTGTGCAACTTCCTTTCCGTTCATATTATTTCCAAAACCCCTCTGTCTTTCTTCTTTATCTAGAATGGCCGCCTCCTTCTTCACTATAAAAAAATGAGAAGCTTAGATTTTTGAGCCTACTGCCTCTCCTCTAGCAGCGCAAGTCTTCCTTCCCCTCTAGTACCAACTGTGCTTCCCCTGACCTCCTCCTTTCACCCATTCTCTTCTCCTCTCCCCTGCCATCAACTACACGCAAGTGCCATCCATCACACTTCAACGTGCATGGCCGAGCCACCCATTTCTTTCCCGTGGCCTTGCTCGCTCACCCTTCCTCGTTCCAACTCCACCTTGCTTCGCCGAGCATGCAGCCACATCACCGCGAGCCCTGACACCTTCCACCTCTTGTAACCAGCCGAGCTCTATCTCTCCTTCCCGCTTATACATATTTAGGTAAGCATTTATAAGTTTTTTACATATTGGTTATTATGTATATAGGTGTTATAATAATAATAAAGTACGTTCACATATAAGTTTCATATATTATTAATATATTATATATTATTAATATATATTATAAGCTTTCTTATATTCATGTTTTGTGTATGAGCTGAATGTCTGCATGGGTTAGTTTATATATATATATATATAAATATATATATATATATATACGCATATTTATATATTAATTTTGGCATACTATTTTGGGTTATATTTGCTAATATAATCTATAAAGTTATAAGTTATATGTATGTTTTACATATTGTTTGTTATTATCTATGGTTCCAATTTGTTTTACAGTATGATACTTATGACAGTTATAGTATTATAAGTTATGATCTGTTATAGAAAAAAATTATATATAAACTATAGTACAGTTATTTTTGTAAAAGTAGAGAAGATTGTGTGTGTATATATAGTTATATAACAATTACGTAGATATGCAAGTTATATTAATTATATAATGTGGTATAGTGTATATATATATATATATATATATATATATATATAGGTTAGTCACATATTTATATATATTAGTAGATATAAGGTCAAGTCTGCATATTTGTTTAAACATATTTAGTTATTCGCATATACACTTTTGTTTGCATATATTATGTGTGTCTGCATTTTATATTGGTTTAAGTATGTTTTATAAAGAGAATATACATGAATTTTAAATGGTTTTGAACTGAATTGATTTTTTATTATTATAAGTATGTATTTTATTTTAACTATATATATTTTTTATTTTAATTTTTATTTTATATTAAAATATTGATTTTAATAAAATAACAAATATTTCTGTATAGATCAAGCTGATTCTGATTCAGTAGATCAATTCTTTATTATCAGCCTTGTTCGTTCAATTCGAGTTCAATCTTGCTTTGCTTTGGAATTCGTGCTTGGATTCGTAACACATCTCATTCTAGTTCGTGTCTAACCTCGAAAGGTGAGCAATCACTCATGATTTACGTTCTTATATTTATTAAATTTGGTTTCAATTGAAACGACAATTGAAATATACCATTGTTAGTTATTTACATTGCTATATATATGATATTAACTGTATTTGTTCACCTGTGACATCTGACACCATTATTGTAACGGCCCAATTTTACGATGCCCGAAAGTCGACATTTATATGTCCACTATATCAAATGTCGCAAAGTCGAATGCCGGGAAACCGAACCGTTAAGGTTAAAGAAGAAGAAAATAAAAAGAAAAACAGAAACAATAAAAAGAATCTCACATTTCGCAACGGAACAATATATAATAGATAAATGAATAATCTTTAAATCAAAGACTCATCACTGTTAATACAATACAACATCAGAGTTTACAACGACATCATACATCACTGACAGTTATTATAACTTGACTATATGAAAACTGATTTGCACAACCATACGCAACGAACACTACATAGTAAATGATACGTCTCGCCATCCAGCTTCAACTTCTGATCTCCACAACAACCCTTGACTTTGCTCCAGAATATGCTAACCTGACTCTAGGCTGCCCGTGTGGAAAATTATGGGCAACCAGAGTATAGAAAGGGAACAATAAACTCCAAGTCATTCATGGGACTGGTGTGAGATCTTAAAAACAGTTATTCTTTAACAAAAGGAAAACAAAGGAATTTAAAAGAAATCCGTAATGCTTTTGCGAAAATTAAACTACCATAAGGCCTCCTGCCACACAAACAATGCAAACGCAAAATTGTAGGAGATTTCTCCTTATGATAGTCAAACATGCTTAATACGCAAAATCCTTTGATATTATTATTATTAGTGCATAGTATGGAAAACATTTCGAAAGTATAATATTAATCTTAGCTAGTATAGACATTCCGAACTATGCCTACTATAGCTACCATCTAAACAGTGGTGACCACCATAAGTAAAAGGCAGGAAATACAACTAAAACCGTCCATGGCGCGTATTGGTGATTGGATTTCCAACAAATGGTCAGGCTAAGGAACTTCCTATTGCCACACAGGTACGCCTCTGGAGGGACGCCACGAGAACCTAACCGGATCTCTACCAACACAAGGCCGGGTTACCTCTACAAAAATAGGTAACTAATGACATGAGTATGCCATCCCCCTGTTGTAAACAACCTTTATCCGAGGATCCTCTACAAGAACAATCATAAAGTATAATATATTTGCGATATCCACATAAGTTAAGTATCTGGGCTCCATACCATGATACCACTTCTATCCAGAAGGAAATGCACATACCCTAAGGGGTGCTACCCCCTATAATCTTGCTGCATTCTTCCTATTTCGACCATTATGGGGTGTGAGGTCCGACGAAGTCTCGTCCATAAAGCTACGCTTTTCACGAAAGCCATGCTTCGATCAACAAATGATCAGCAGCACTTCGTATGCCACATTACCACTTTGGGAATGTATCACTAGTAACCATCAACTACATAACCTCTGAGCTCGTACGTCTCAGAGAAGGGTGTTAAGCTAAGAGAATAAATACTCCGCCACCAACAGAAATGTATTTGATAGAAACCAGCTTTATATCTCAAAATGTAACGTCAGACACACATCCATACAAGTCCGTTCCAGGATCGAACGGAACCAAAGGCACTTCAAAAGAAGCCCTTGCAAATCCGGATATTCACTAATCACGTCTGGAATCACCATCATAAAGGGTGATAAATCTCTATACCGGAGCAACCCGGTGCAGAGACATTCGATAGGTATTCCTTTCGCTTTCGAAAATACCCGGTCTTCAACACCATCTTCAAATGCAATCCCATTTCGTCGTATCGTTATTCGGAATGGGTTTTATGACACAAGGTCCTCTCCCGTCTAATCCGAATAACGAGCGTTATTTAAAAATGAGTGTTACATTCAGATTCAAACAATTCACAACAAATTCCACTTCGATCTTTTAAATAAAGATCCATCACAATCACAAAGGTTCGATGTGGGCTTCGAATATCCGTTTGGAATTCGACTCTCGGTCGCATCGAAATTCGAATGCCATTTAAAAAGGCCAATATTGATAGACGGTTATTTAACTATCAATCGTCATTCACAACAATCACTGGATTCCAAATAAATTTTCCCCCCACTTATCATTACTTTCAAAATATCTTCGCAAGATAAAATTTTACTTTTCAACACTTTGAAAATAAATTCAAATCAATTTTTTTAACACTTCTATCCTTTGAAAATAAATTTCAATCAATTTTTCCTTACGCGGAAAACATTTTCAATATTTATTCATTTCCACTGAAAATGCCGATTTTAAATATCATAAAATAATATAAAATACTTATTAAAAATATACTTGGAAACATTTAAAATAAACTATTTTAGAAATTTTCTTAAATATTAGTTATGAAAAATATTATACTAATATCTCATATAAAAATTCAGGTCCAAAACTAATTTTAAAATAAAAATTTGTAAAGAGTATAAATATTTAAATAACTATTTTATAAATCAAATATCAATTCAAATCTTTAAAATAATCCCTTATATAATTAATTAATTAAATTTTTACTTTAAAACAATTTCCAAAACTAATTTCTCCAACAATATTATTTTAAAACCAAATCTAAAACTTTTAAATTTTATTCAAAAGCTATTTTAAAAATATACTCGGCTTTCCAAGGAAGAATCCTTTTTCCATTACAAAATGGTCCATTCCTATAACTTAATAAATGTTCTTGATTTATTTTAATTTACATCCCAAATATGTAAATTTCTTTCCACACTTTTAAAAATAAACCAATATTTATTTTTAAACAATTTCCCTTTTCCTTACAAAATTCCCGTTGTGAATTTACATTTCCAAATATCAATTGATATATGAATTTTAAATCGATTCCCAAATGTCATCTTCAAAACCCAATCCAATCCCAATTTGATTTCCAATTTATTTCAAACACAAAGTCAAATTCCAATTTCATTTTCCCAAATTAATTTTCTAATATCAAATCAATTTCAAATTGATTTCCCAAATTATTTCCAAACACCAAACCAAATTTCCAAATCGATTCCTAAGATTTATTCTAACTCCAAATTAATTTCCAAATTTAATTTCTAAATTTATTTCCTTTTGAAATAAATTTCTTTATCTCTTTCAAATATTCAAAATACGTATCTTAAATAAATCCTTCAACTATTAAACAACATTACTCGAAATTCCTTTATAAAAAAAAATTCCCATATTTTTGGAATTTATTCAATAAGTTTTCAAAGATAAAACTTTATCTATTTATATC
Organism: Allium cepa; assembly: GCA_030765085.1. NCBI lineage: Eukaryota > Viridiplantae > Streptophyta > Magnoliopsida > Asparagales > Amaryllidaceae > Allium > Allium cepa. The sequence goes on along the minus strand of CM060931.1, from coordinate 876,848,524 downwards.
CCCTTCTTTTAAAATATACCCGATTCCTTTGAGTTAATTTATTATAAACTTTCTACCCAAATTTCAAAATAAATTTTTTATTTATTTCTGGCATCCTACGATACCAAAAATATATTCGGCTAAATCACAGCCTTCAACGGTTTCAATCACAAATAGTCACACGAATTAAAAATAATCAACACGCCACATATCAAACAAATTAAATATTGGAGGAATCTAGTTGGATCCCTCCAACCTGTTTCTCTGCATCCACAAACGTTAGCATAACAATAAAATACCCATTCCACTTCGAGGTGGAATATCGCGGTATATGGGATTTATAAAATATTATCCGCTATTATGCGGCGCAATAGGGTCTCATCCGCTATATAATGTAGGAAATCAACAACTCCAAATACATATATAATACCAATTCCACTTCAAGGTGGATTATCGCAGTATATGGGTTTAATATAATAACCTCCGCTATTATGTGACGCATAGGGTCTAAACTAATATAACTAATAATAAATTTATTATTCAAGCAAACAATCAACCAATTTTAAATTTAACTTATAAAAATTAAATCAGCGATTGAGTGAGAAGATCTCATCATTGATTTTAATTTGCAGTCTATTCCAACTCATTTCCATTCCGATTCCATTCCAAACGGTTTTCTCCATAATTTTAACCTTGTATAAATAATTTTATACAGTTGATTAATATGTGAAATAATATAATAATAAATTTCCATTTAAATAGATTTAATTAACTAATTATTTAAGTTAAACTATTATTCCCTTTAATAGATTATTTTTAGTAAACTAAAATATGTATATAAATCTTATTTTTCATCTTGAAATAGAATTTGTAATTATAAAAATTTATAGATTTCAAAATCAAACTTTATATAAAATTTTAATGTTTTAAAATTCCCCAAGTAAAGACATTTTCCAAAATTCCAATTTTAAAATTTTAACTTCAGTAATTACCAAATCTATTTGCAGTTATATTTTCTATATCCTTATCTACTGTATACACATGCATTAACTTAAATAAAAAATTGTTTTTGTATCTACTGTAATCCACAATGCTATCTGCACATTTTTTTTGTTTATTTCAAAGATGTATATCATGTACTAAATAAAAAATAAAAATAATAAAGAAAAAAATACCTTACTACGATCTCCCAAAACCACAAATTCGACTCCACCCAATTGCTGCCTCACGCGCATGTTCCACCATTACCGACGATACTGCTCCTTACTTGCTTTGAATTTTGACATGCTCGGTTCTGAGCTAACCCTCGCGACTAGCTCGACCACATAAGTTCGCGCGCGACTATAACCTCGATTTCCAGAACACGCCATGCGATCGACCCAATAGCGATTCACAAACGCACGATACCTCTCAGATCGAGATCGTAATCCATGGAAGCTCGACAACAAGCTCGTGATTTTGATTTGAGACTGAATTCGATTTCGAACATCATTTTTTTCATTTGCTAAAAAGGATTCGATTGGCTTTGGGAATGAGGCCATCTCAATTTCAGATTTTAGAAATTAAACGAGGCTTCGGCCCTATTTGATTTTGATTTAATTCTGAACGAAAAAATTTCGTTCGATTTAGAAGAGGAGGGGGAAATTGAAAATTTGAGAGCTCGGCCATTGTTTTGTTTTATTTCATTTGAACTAGATTGCTGAATTTCGTTTTCTTCTTCTGAAATTTTGAAACGAGATAGTTTTTTAGTTTATTTTTATTTTTTAAGACGCGTGTTATACGAATGGACAAGTGTTATTGGGAAGGACACGTGCTGTAAGGCTATAAACGTGTTTAAATTTGTGAATGAATATTTAATTTAAATTCCAATTCAAATCGTTCTGAATCATGCAACTTACAATCTCGAACTTCGATCGAGACATGCCGCTAGGCGTTTATAATGTTAAACCCCTATTTTGAACGCAACGGTAAAGGTTATGAGTCCAAATTCGATCGTGTGAAGAAGATAGCTTTTTGAAACAGTTAAAATATCGAATTTTCGATTTAAATTTTAACGCGTTTGCTTATCGTATGGCCAACCGATCACTCCAAACACTACGAAAATTGAAATCTAATAATAATAAAATATTACGGATACAATGGAAATGGTTTCGTCAAATTCCGAGATTGTGCCTCGGAAGGCTATTTTTAAATATCGATTTAAACAATAAAATTTCAAAACTGAACAAACTAGTTCCAATTTCAATTCTGAAGCTTCCATTATCTTCAGTATTATTAATATAAATTTTCTAAGCCTTTGAAAATATTTTTAATCGGCTTAAAACTGAAAATTTAAATTTTTATCCAACTTCAATAAATTAAATTCTAAAATTTAATCGCCAAATTCATAGTTATATTTGAAATTCCAGTTTAAAAACAACTTCCAATATTTAAAATCAATTAAATATTTCATTTCAAATTCTAAAAATTTCCGGGTCGTCACATCCTTCCCCCCTTAAAAGAATTTCGTCCCGAAATTTCTAGTTAAGAAGAATGATCCTCAACCCGTTTAATAATTTCCAAACCAAACAGTTTTTTTATCAACTCACCAAACAAATCTTTTCTATCAGAGACCCATTATTAATTCAACTAACTTTCCAACTTCAATTTTTAGTTCTAAACAATATTGTTTACTTCCCAATTCAAATTTAGATTTGAATTTAAATTTCAAACTTTCAAAATTTTCTCAAAAATTTTCTAACACCCTAAATTTTCGAAAAATTTCGCCAGCGTCTCCTTTGCGCGGCTAGCTCGGTACGACTACAAAATGGCACCAGAGGCCCTCAGATTCCATAAAACAAAAAGGCCAAGTGGCTAGAAAAGAAAATCACCAAATTTCATATTTAAATTTAAATACAAACCTTTTTGTCGAGCAATTCAATTTTATCTTTGAAATCAAAATCCCAATTCCATTCCCTTGTACACATCTTAAATTCTGATATCCATAATATCCAATTACAACATTCAAATATCATTTTGCACATTTCCTTACGGAATTTCGATATATACTTCTTATACCATTTTTACTTTACTATTGAAATTATATCCATTATCATTCAATCTTGCATTTTCAATTTCCTTTGAATTTAATTCAAAATTTCAATTCTATATGAATTCAATTTATCTTCTACTATGAATATTGAATTTTATCTTTCAATTATAACTGATTCATATTATTATTTTAAATTAGTTTCATTCACTAATTTACTTCAATTTCAAATTTAAAATCGTTTGTCTCTAACAAAAAAAATTCAAAATTTTTCTAACTCCAAAAATTTTCGAAAATTATTGGCAGAAACCCCTTTGTACGGAGGAGCTTTTGCAATTTGACAAAAGATATAAATATATATACATCGACCCACCCGGTCGGAAAAAACAAAAACGTTTCATATTTCCTATTTTTATTGCGTACGCGTACCTTATTTAGCATTTTTAAGCGAGCGGCTTATTATTAGCATTTTGCGCAATCAAATCCAGCCAAATGGCTCACATGTACCTGTATTTACTCAATTTAAACACATAAGTGACATATATAGGGAAATTCATTTACATTTCACTTATTTTCAATAGTGAACACATAGTTTTCACAAGAAAAATATTCAAAATTATTTTCATTAGCAATTTATATGGTTTTGATACAATTTTAGTTGCTTACAACTACATTCCATATCATTTCTATTAAATTCATTTTTCTCTCAAACAATTCAAATTGGTTTTCCATATTCCGTTTCAATTCCAGTTTTATTCCTTTATTTATTCCCGAACACAATTCAATTTCAATTTGCCATTTAGTTTACAACCACTTATATTTAAACTGGATTTCAAATTCCATATGAATTTAATTTACCTTTTATTTATATAAATATTGAATTCATTTCCAACCATATCTATTTCGTCTTTTCTTCAATTAGTTTCACTTACTAATTTTTTTATTTCAATACTTCACTTTGCTTATAAAAAATCACATTCAATTCCAATTCAATTCTATTTGCTTACAAATTCGAAATGAATCTCAATTTCCAATTTCACTTTCAGTAAATTGTAATTGTAAATTTATTCATTCATTCACAATTTTCTAAGTTTTCAAATTTATTTATTATTCCATAACTATTTTTGAATAGGATTCCAAAGTTTTAAACAATTGCTCAAATCATTTTGAAGTAAATTTTACATCCAAAACCCTTTGTATTTCCAAAACAAACCCAACTTTGGCAAACAATTTTCAATTTAAAATCATTCGGCAGCAATTCCTCTTCTAGAAACTCGAAAATAAACACTGGTAATGTCGCGATCATCATCGGAATTATTTTTTCCAGTGATCGAAAAGAGTATAGGGCTTTTATCCCTTCAAAAACATTTTCCAAACCTTTGAAAATCATTTCCAAACTTAAAAGGGATTTAATCTTTCCCAATCTTCAAAGTTTAAATCCTTTCAAATTCTTTTAAACATTCCTCTGGAATTTTATTATAAATCACATTTACATTTACAATTTATATACTCAAATTCCATTTGTATGTGAATTTATTTCCAAATTTTAAGTTATGATTTCAATTTCTTATTCAATAACCAATGATAATAATTTAATATTATCACTTCCTAACAAACAACCAACCATATACTATAATAATTTATGGAAAATTATTCTTTTTATATACAAAATAGTTTTGGGTAAAATTATTTATTTACCTGATTTTAAAACAATATCATGTCGAATTGTTCTGTACAAGTGTTTAGAGATTTCTATCGATAGAGTTGTACGGACTATATCGACCAGAATCCACATACCACTCGACAAACCAATCATCACAATATAAAACTATTTTTTATATTCACTAACAAATACGCGCTCATATCTATTATTACTCTCAAACTCATTCTAGAGTACTACTGATTCTACCACTAATGAGTAACACCCAACAGAGCCAAGGTTGTCGCTTTACCAATTGCCTTGATACCAAATTGTAACGGTCTAGGCTTTTCAACCATCGACAGCAGCCACTCTCTACTTGTAGGCTTTTCAACCATCCCAGCCCTACCGTGGCATACAATAGTACCCGAAACATGCTTTTGCGGCCATCCTTTCGACTGTCATGGCTTACGCCTGACCAACCCCGTATAGAGGACATGTGGGGGTAAGAGTCTCCCGTTCGCCACCAAACGCGAAGCGAGAACCGCCCATCACATTTCACTAAGATAAGCAAGTCTCATCCACAAAGCTATGCTTTCACGAAAGTCATGCTTCGATCAACAAATGATCAGCAACACTTCGTATGCCACATTACCAATTTGGGAATGTATCACTAGTAACCATCAACTACATAACCTCTGAGCTCGTACGTCTCAGAGAAGGGTGTTAAGCTAAGAGAATAAATTCTCCGCCACCAAAAGAAATGTATTTGATAGAAACCAGCTTTACATCTCAAAGTGTAACGTCAGACACACATCCATACAAGTCCGTTCCGGGATCGAACGGAACCGAAGGCACTTCAAAAGAAGTCCTTGCAAATTCGGATATTCACTAATCATATCTGGAATCCCCATCACAAAGGGTGATAAAATCTCTATACTGGAGCAACCCGGTGCAGAGACATTCGACAGGTAATCCTTTCGCTTACAAAAATACCCGGTCTTCGACCATCTTCAAATCCAATCCCATTTCGTCGTATCGTTATTCGGAATGGGTTTTATGACACAAGGTCCCCTCCCAGCTAATCCGAATAACGAGTGCTTATTTAAAATTGAGTGTTACATTCATATTCAAACAAATCACAACAATTCCACTTCGATCTTTTAAAAAAAGATCCATCACAAAGGTTCGATGTGGGTTTTGACTATCCATTTGGAATTCGACTCCCGGTCGCATCGAAATTCGAATGCAATTTAAAAAGGCCAATATTGATAGTCGGTTATTTAACTATCAATCATCATTCACAACAATCACTGGAATTCAAATAAATTTTTCCCCCAATTATCATTACTTTCAAAATATCTTCGCAAGATAAAGTTTTATTTTTCAACACTTTGAAAATAAATTCAAATCAATTTTTTTCACACAATCCTTTGAAAATAAATTTCAAATCAATTTTTCCATACGCGCAAAACATTTTCAATGTTTATTCATTTCCACTAAAAAATTTCTAATTTCAAATATCTTAAAATAATATAAAATACTTATTCACAGTATACTTGGAAACATTTAAAATAAACTATTTTAGAATATATGCTTAAATATTAGTTATGAAAAATATTATACTAACATCTCATATAAAAATTCAGGTCCAAAACTAATTTTAAAATAAAAATTTGTAAAGAGTATAAATATTTAAATAACCATTTTCCAAATCAAATGTCAATTTAAATCTTGAAAATAATCCCTTATATAATTAATTAAATAAATTTTTACTTTAAAACAATTTCCAAAACTAATTTCTCCAACAATATTGTTTTAAAACTAAATCTAAAACTTTTAAATTTTATTCAAAAGTTTTTTAAAAATATACTCGGCTTTCCAGGGAAGAATTCTTTTTCCATTACAAAATGGTCCATTCCAATAAATTAATAAATCTTCTTGATTTATTTTAATTTACATCCCAAATTTGTAAATTTCTTTCCACACTTTTAAAAATAAACCAATATTTATTTTTAAACAATTTCCCTTTTCCTTACAAATTCCCATTGTGAATTTACATTTCCAAATATCAACTGATATATGAATTTTAAATCGATTCCCAAATATCATCTTCAAAACCCAATCAATTCCCAATTTGATTTCCAATTTATTTTGAACACAAAGTCAAATTCCAATTTGATTTTTCCAAATTAATTTTCCAATATCAAATCAATTTCAAATTGATTTCTCAAATTATTTCCAAAACACCTGACCAAATTTGCAAATCATTTCCTAAGATTTATTCTAACTCAAAATTAATTTCCAAATTTAATTTCTAAATTTATTTCCTTTTGAAATAAATTTCTTTATCTCTTTCAAATATTTAAAATACGTATCTTAAATAAATCCTTTAACTATTAAACAACATTACTCGAATTTCCTTTATAAAAAAAATTTCCCATATTTTTGGAATTTATTCAATAAGTTTTCAAAGATAAAACTTTATATATTTAAATCCCCTTCTTTGAAAATCTACCCGATTCCTTTGAGTGAATTTATTATAAATTTTCTACCCAAATTTCAAATCAAATTTTTATTTATTTCTGGTATCCTACGATACCAAAAATATATTTAACTAAATCACAGCCTTCAACGATTTCAAACAAAATAGTCGCGCGAATAAAAAATAATCAATAAACATATGAAACAAATTAAATATTTAAGGTATCCAGTTGGATCCCTCCAACCTGTTTCCCTACATCCATAGACGTTAGCAGAACAATTAAATACCCATTCCACTTCGAGGTGGAATATCGCGGTATATGAGATTTATAAAATATTATCCGCTATTATGTGGTGCAGTAGTGTCTCATCCACTATATAATGTGGGAAATCAACAACTCCAAATACATATATAATACCAATTCCACTTCAAGGTGGAATATCGCGGTATATGGGTTTAATCTAATAACCTCCGCTATTATGCGGCGCATAGGGTCTAAACTAATATAACTGATAATAAATTTATTATTCAAGCACACAATCAATCAATTTTAAATTTAACTTATAAAAATTAAATCAGCGATTGAGTGAGAAGATCTCACCTTTGATTTTAATTTGCAGTCTATTCCAACTCATTTCCATTCTGATTCCATTCCAGACGGTTTTCTCCATAATTTTGACCTTGTATAAATAATTTTATACAACTAATTAATACGTGAAATAATCTAATAATAAATTTCCACTTAAATAGATTTAATTAACTAATTATTTAAGTTAAACTATTATTCCCTTTAATAGATTATTTTTAGTGAACTAAAATATGTATATAAATCTTATTTTTCATCTTGAAACAGCATTTATAATTATAAAAATTTATAGATTTCAAAATCAAACTTTATATAAACTTTTAATGTTTTAAAATTCCCCAAGTCATGACATTTTCCAAATTTCCAGTTTTAAAATTTGAACTTCAGTAATTACCAAATCTATTTGCATGTATATTTTCTATATCCTTATCTACTATATACACATGCATTAATTTAAATAACAAATTGTTTTTGTATCTATTGTAATCTAAAATGCTATCTGCACATTTTTTTTTGTTTATTTCAAATATGTATATAATTTACTAAATAACAAATAAAAATAATAAAGAAAAAAATACCTCACTGCGATCTCCCAACAACACGAATTCGACTCCACTCATTTGCTGCCTCGCGCGCATGCTCCACCATTACCGACGATACTGCTCCTTACTTGCTTTGAATTTTGACGTGCTCGGTTCTGAGCCAACCCTTGCGACTAGCTCGACCACATAAATTCGCGTGCGACTATAACCTCGATTTCTAGAACACGCCTTACGATCTACCCAATAGCGATTCACAAATGCACGCACACGATACTGCTCAGATCGAGATCGTAATCCATGGAAGCTCGACAACAAGCTCGTGATTTTGATTTGAGATTGAATTCGATTTCGAACATCATTTTTTCGTTTGCTAAAAAGGATTCGATCGGCTTTGGGAATGAGGCCATCTTGATTTTTGATTTTAGAAATTAAACGAGGCTTCGGCCCTATTTGATTTTGATTTAATTCTGAACGAAAAAATTTCGTTCGACTTGGAAGAGGATGGGGAAATTGAAAATTTGAGAACTCGGCCATTGTTTTGTTTTATTTCATTTGAACTAGATTTTTGAATTTCGCTTTCTTCTTTTGAAATATTGAAACGAGGTAGTTTTTTATTTTATTTTTATTTTTTAAGTCGCGTGTTATACGTATCGACAAGTGTTATTGGGAAGGACACGTGTTGTAAGATTATAAACGTGTTTAAATCTGTGAATGCATATTTAATTTAAATTCAAATTCAAATCATTCCGAATCACGCAACTTACAATCTCGAACTCCGATCGAGACGTGCCGTTGGGCGGTTATAATGTTAAATCCCTATTTCGAACGCAATGGAGTTTCGAGTCCAAATTTGATCGTATGAAGAAGATAGCTTTTTGAAACAGTTAAAATATCGAATTTTCGATTTATATTTTAACGCGTTTGCTTATCGTATGGCCAAACGATCACTCTAAATACTACGAAAATTGAAATCCAATAATAATAAAATATTACGGATCCAATGGAACAAGTTTTGTCAAATTCCGAGACTGTGCCTCGGAAGACTATTTTTAAATATCGATTTAAACAATAAAATTTCAAAACTGAACAAACTAGTTCCAATTTCAATTCTGAAGCTTCCATTATCTTCAGTATTATTAATATAAATTTCCTAAGCCTTTGAAAATATTTTTAAATCAGCTTAAAACTAAAGATTTAAATTTTTATCCAACTTCAATAAATTAAATTCTAAAATTTAATTGCCAAATTCATATTTATATTTGAAATTCCAGTTTAAAAACAACTTCCAATATTTAAAGTCAATTAAATATTTCATTTCAAATGTTAAAAAATTTCGGGTCATCACGATTATCTACTATTTATATTGATGATATATGCCTATTATATTATTATCATATCTGTTATCACTCTGCAAGTTCCCTATTAGTATAGAAATCCCTATGGGTTGAAATGATACTTACCCGAACGATCTGTAGAATAGAAGAAAATCATTATGGGTTGAAATGATAGACCCAACCAATTTTCATTCAATTGAATTTGGGATTGCGGGTTGAAATGAAAATACCCATATGTACTTAAATTGTGGATTGGAATGATAAATATCTGTATCACTTGACCATAGGATACAAAATTATATACAAACACTGTTGGCCTATATATAAATTTTTTGAAATGATTCTATGGTTTTGGAAAGAAATATATGGTTTATATATATATATATATTGATTTTACATATTATAAATGCTATTTTATATATAGTTAAATTCTTGATTTTAAGCTATGTATAAATTTGTTTTAATATAAAATAGTTTAAAAATAAAGTTTGATTTTATTAAAATATAATATGGTAAAGTATTTATTTAAATTATATATTAATATAGAGTTATAATGATTTAATAAATTATGATTGAGAAGATAGATATGAAATTGATTATAAATTGTGCTTAAATAATAATTTTATTTAAATAAAATCGATTTGGAACTTATTGAATTTGAGATTTTTAAAGGATATGATTTTATAACTTGATTTTGGGTTAAGGTGATTAACTGAATATTTCAAGTTTAAATAAATTGAAGAAATATTTAATTATTTGAAATTTGAGGTTTTATTTAAAATGATGTTGGACTTATTAAGTAAATATTACAAAACAAAATAATAGTAAATTGAATTTGATATATATATATATATATATATATATATATATATATATGAAATTATCAAATATAGTTTTGAAAATGTTGAACACTTAAAGCTTTGAAATATATTGAAATTTAAATGGTTTGTTTGTAGTTCTCATCAGTATTTGAAATTGATTTAATTTGAAATGGTTTATTGAGAACTGAATTGAATTGAAATTGATGATTTGAGATTTGATTAAATTTGAATTTCGGGATTCGAGTTAATTTGAATCAATTTGTGAAGTTTGAGGAAATTATTTTATTATATAAAGTATTTTAAATTTTATATTTAATACTATATTTTTTTTACTTTATCAATTATTTCATATAACTATTTGAATATAAACTTATTTTTAATATAAACTATTTTAACTTATTACTCTTCTATATAAACTATCTTACTTTACAAACTATTTTATTTTATATATACTATTTTAATATCTAAACTGTTTAGGTGGTGGAAGTTATGTTTTCAAAGTTATGAATTTTAAAGTATTATGTTTTGAAAGTGTTATAATTTCAAGTGCTTGGTTTCGAAAGTGTTATAACTTTGAAAGTGCTACGATATCATATTTGGTTTTGAAATGAAAATGATATCATATTTGGTTTTGAAATGGAAATGATATCGTATTGATATGGTTTTTGAAATGGCAATGATATTTTGGTTTGCAATATAAACTATTTTGAAATAACCGCGGTGTTATAATAACGATTGGTTTTAAATAGACTGGGATCGGATATTGTCATACTCTCTGCCAATAACGAAAACAACTTTAACAACTATGTACGCGATGGAGATTCCAGAATGAAGTAGGATGGTGGCAACGATCCTATATGGGGTATACACGTGGACCCGACTCTCGCAAGTTGGCTTAAGGTGCCTAAAAGAGGAGAAATTGACAGACCAAGTGAGGTAGCTCCTCCGATTGGACACACTCCTTCGTATGCCATTCTATTACTTTGTGATTGATTTGGTGTGCACCTTCGGATTTTTTGGGAGTGTGGCTCGAGGTGGCGGTAGTGGCTACTATGCATTACCACCAGCTCGGAAGTGTAATTGGTATATCTACCCTGGCATTGCCTTGTTGTGTAGTGTCACCTACCTAGCGTGCCTTCTACGAGTTTTATTTGTTTCGTACTTAAGTAGTACCTTCTGGTAGCCTCCCGAAGTGGAGGTATTATGGTACTGTATAGACTATTGGCACTATAAAATGTATTAAGGTGGAAAATGTAAAGCCTTAATGCTATTTTTTAATTGTTTATTTACTATAGACATTATTATAATAGCGTATATTACCACATAGTAGATAGTTTGACGGATCCGTAGAGGATAGTTATCCCAAACATTCTTTGAGTTACTTGTATTTCAGTTGATATTTCACTTGAGTTGGATTTATTGATATAAGAATGTAATCCTGACTCGAGTGTTTTGTGTTTTGTTTTATGCTCGGGTCAGACTGAGTGATACACTTTTGAGACTCACCTTTGGAGTAGGAGCTTAGTTTGAAGATCCATCAACATCTTTTCAGTTTGTAGTTGTTCAGTTGATTCCTGTGATGTATTCTAATCTTGTATTTTGCTATTGTATTTGAGACTTCTGTTGTACTTATTTAACTCTGTTATCTATATAGTAGCTTCATGAACTACTATTCTTTTGTTTCCGCTGCATATTGTATATTACTCTATGTCTGTGATTCTGTAATTTATTTATTTACCGTATATGCTGAGTTTTGCCAAATATAAATTAACAATCTGGTATTTTGAGCTGTTCAAATACGGCATGGGTGGATGTGAATGGTCGAAAATATTAGGCTGTTGCATTTTTCCTTCTATCTGTTTTCATTCTTCTAATTCGATGTTCATAATTTATAGAGGTTCTTTGTAACAACCCGCATATTTATCGATTTTATATTTAAATATTTTATTTAAATATTTTATCGTTAGTTGGATTTTAGTCTGAAAAGCTACTTTTTTCATACGGTCGAATTAGGACTCGGGACCACTCCCATTGAGTTTAAAACGCCGTTTGCGACCTTTTTGAGTATAAGCTTCGATATGTTTGGAGAAAGTTGTTTTTTGCTACTTTTCACTTTGGGTTTGGTTTGGGCTCAGCCCTATGTTAACTAATGCTCAAATCTGAGCCACTCTTCCCCACTCACCCTCATTCTCTTCTCATTTCAGTCTTCTTAGCATTAATGGTGGGAGAGATTGGAAATTAAAACTCCAAAACCCTAGTTTCTCTTACAAATCAAATTCCTAGCTCCAAACTCAAGAAGAACCTATTGGTAAGCTTCTCTTCTTCTTCTCCAACTTATTCTCTTACCAATTTCAGAAATTCCTAAACCTAATTTTGGGAATGTTCTTGTTTTTGAGCATAGATTCAAGCTCAATTGGGTTGTGCTGAAGAGAGGTTGATTCTCCATTTGCTTTCAAGCTTCTTCTCGTTTGATTTTGTGAAAATGTGAGATTTTTATCTCACATCTATGACTATAATTATCTTTGGTTGTTAGGTTTGAATTCCTAACACTTCTTCATGAGAATTTGATCTTGATTTGGATTGGTTTGTGAATATTCCAATTTTTGAGTTTTTAAGTCAAATTTGTGTGAAAATCCTTTTATGGATGTTTGATCATGCTTTTAGTGATGCACCGAGGAGCATATAGGGTCGGGTTGCCGATTGGCATAAACCCTTAGAGCCAATGTTCGTTCGGTTGCATTTTGGAAGAGTTTGCTCTTCATTTGAATAAGGCTGAAAAACAACCCAGGCATGATTCAGTCGACTGAAAACTCTGTTCAGTCGACTGAACCTGGAACCCGAAAGTTTCCAGGCATGATTCAGTCGACTGAAAAACTTTGCACAGTCGACTGAACCTGGAAACAGAAAGTTTCCTGAACCTGGAAAATTTTCAGGTACAGGGTCAGTCGACTGAAAACTCTGTTCAGTCGACTGAACCTGCTGTTTGAGTCCAATTTGCCTTTAGGATTGAATTTCCAATTTAAATCGATCCGTGATGATCCTATTTGTTGTCATCATTTATTATCATCTTTGATGACTTATTTTCTTTGGGAATTTTTGAATATCCATTTCGATGGATTCTTTATCGGTTTCTTTGGATTTTATTCACATCTTCGTATGTGAATTTTAGGGATCGATTGTTCTTACAATCTTCTTTGTGATTTGTCACTTTAAAAATATAAAGGTTTTCTATACTAGTAGTAAATATCAAAACTCTTTCTTATAATGATTTCAACTCTACTTTAATACCAAATTCGTTTATAAAACAGTTTTCCAATCTATTAGTATATACAAACCTTACCTCACTCGTATGAGAAATCTAATTAAACGACTTAGTAAAACGAGTGGTATGAAACGCTTGCGTTTACTTTGTTGGTTAATTCTTGGACTTGTTCGATTGAAACTCTTGTGACAATTTTTTAGTGGAGATCTACAATTTGTTCGTAAATATTTAAGTTAAGCAAGTGGTTATGGGACATGAAGCTAAACTCATATATTTACTAGCTTATGTAATTGACACTTCTCGATGATCATGACGATCATTTTTGTGATTTAGACTAGCAATGTGCGATGTCTCTTTGTCTGCGTGGGAGACTAAACCCCGTTCGTGTGTCAAATTTGTGGGGTAGCAACCCACGGTCTTCGGACCATTCGTGTGTCAGGTCTTCGGACCATTCGTGTGTTAAATTAATGGCTAGCTACCATGAGATAGCTTCTCGTTCATGTGTTACAGCTGTTGGTGAGTTTTCATGCTCCCGTTCATGTGATAGGCCTCCCCCCTTTTTCTTTGTGAAATTTCTGGATTTCGTGTGTCGAATTCTGGAGTTTATACTTCACCTATTTTTGTGATTTCTATTGATATGATTTATCAATTCTTGTGCATAGGTGAATTTGTGTGTCATTTATTGGATTTCTTGTGATGATTTCTAGAATTTGTGCTTCACCAATTTTCGTGATTTCTATTGATAAGCCTTATCGATATTTGTGCATTGCTGAATTTGTGTGTCATTGATCTTAGTGATTTCTGGGTTTCTTGTGTAGTCTTCTGGAATTTGTGTGTCATTGACTTTTGTGATTGACGTTGATATTATCGTCAATAATTATTGTTTGATGAACGAAATAAGGAGTATGGCATTTCTTTGATTCTTGTGTAGATTTGGTGATATTGATTAATCTCTCGTAGATTTTCAATTACCTATGTATATCACAGCTTAAAATTGTGATTATTATGTGTTTAGTCATATCTCTTATTCTATATCGTTTCATCTGATACTTATAGTTAGACTGATCCGTTTATTGTTTTCTTATTAAATAATACTCGGGTCAGACCGAGATGTTACAGGTGCTTCAGCTTGACTTCTCTCTTGGGATTGATTTCTCTGACTTTTGGTTGACTACTTAGATTAGTAGTTTTTGTTGTATACATTAGAGATATAGACTCCATAATGTATACTTATTCTTTTGTGTAGTTCGTGTAACTATTCTTTTGTGATATTGTGGATCTTTTTAGACCATTACTCTGATGTACACTTCCTAGTGTAATATTCATATCTATTTCCGCCTTTGTGATATGAATTGTCTGTGACTGATTTGTGTTATGTTTATTTCTATATTTGTTTCCGAAGATATTATAGCCACTGTGTAGTAGCTTTGAGTTTGTGTCGGTATGTCGGATTTCCTCTTGATAAAGTAGCATGTTATACTATCTGACATATCGATGCTCGCACAAAGCAATTACACGGATGGTCGCTCCTCAACAGCCTTATTCTCCATGCTAGTTGACAGCATTCACCGTAATGTTCTTGGCTAGCGTGGGTATAGAGGTGGGGCGTCACAGCATGGTAACAGAGCCAAACTTCGGAACAATATGGAATATTATAACAAGGATCATCGTCCTAAGTCTTTTTTATGAGTCGTGCTTTAGGATTTAATTCGAGTCTTCGTACCGATTCATCCTATTTTCCTTATGATTCCTTGTTTTGTCTATCAAGATTGCTTGATATTCAATTTGGTGAATAACCTTTTTCTTCTTCTTCTTTCTTTCTAAAGGAAGAGAAATGTCTAGACCAGGCTGTCCTAGAGCCGTACCGTCTAGCACTCCACCCCAAGATGGAGTTTTTATGACTGCTCAGCAGCTTCTTGATTTAGTGACCAATGCTCAAGCAGCCGGAGCTAACCCGGAACCTACTCACCCAAAGTCGGGATTTGCACGCTTGTGTAGCGATTACACTAATTTGGGTGGGGAGCCATTCAAAGGTTCCGAAACTTTTATTGAAGTACAGGCTTGGCTAAGGTCATGCGATCGAATCTTTTCTCGCATGAATCTTATTGACCTTCACCGAGTTCAGGTGGCCTCTAGTATGCTCTGTGAAAGAGCATTGGACTGGTACGAACTTCTTATTTCTGAGATTAATGAAGCGGATCTCACCTGGGAGAAATTCCGAGAATGCTTCGAGTTTAAATTTGTACCGGAAGCAGAAAAAGTGACATTGGCTCGACGATTTATAGACCTTGTTCAAGGTGAGTCCTCCGTGACTGATTACGTCGCCTCCTTCGAATCGCTTTCCAAATATGGGGTTGAATACGTCAACACCCCTCTGAAGAAGAATCAGAGATTTGTTTATGGCTTAAACAAAAATCTCAAGAAGCCATTACTTCTAAAATTAGAAGTTTCTTTTGACCAACTCGTTGATATCGCTCTTCGTCTTGAAGAGGCGGATAGGGAGAATGATGTTGAAGTGGTGGGTTCCAAACCAAACTTCAACAACAAGAAGAGGCCAAGCAAATTCAAAGGTCCTTATCCCAATAAGAAAGGGAGGCAAGCAACTCCTGCTGAAAAGACCTTTTCCTCTACTCAAGGGAAGTGCTATAATTGTGGTTCGAAAGACCATTTTGCGAACAAGTGTTCAAAGCCTCGTACTTGTCGCTATTGCAAAAGCCCGGACCATTTTATGCATGTGTGTCCCAAACTTCAAAATAGGAGGGAGGGAAAGTTGAATGTTGCTCAAGCCCCTGGCAACACATCTCGTGGCCAAGGTATTTCTCATTCTATTTTGGATGGAATTATTTTATTTCGTGATCATCCTATTCGAGTCCTTTTTGATACGGGTGCGTCCCATTCTTTTATATCAAAAGAACTTGTTGATACTTTTTCTTTGGATGTTTTGTGTTTAATGACTTCCTTGAGAATTGCGAATCCGGTTGGTGGATCCGCGACAATCAGTTTATTGTGTAAAGATGTCGAGATTATTTTGTGTGGTTTTTCTTTCCTTGCCGACTTGCATGTCATGCGTTATTTAGGCTTTGGAATGATTTTGGGAATGGATTGGCTTAACCGTTATGAAGCCCATATCCTATGTCCTCAGCGGACTATTCATCTTCGACATCCTCAATCTGTTAATCAGGTTTCTGTTATTCTTAAAGATTCAGATTCTGCTTTGGTTGCATCTTTATATTCTTTAAATCCTCGTGATGAAGATGATGATGATGAGGTGATATTATTTCTCTTATTCACGTCGTTTGTGAATTTTCCGACATATTCGAGCCCGTTTTAGGATTACCACCTAAGCGAGCAATTGAGTTCAGAATTAATCTTATTCCTGGAGCTCAACCTATCACTCGTCCTCCTTATCGTATGTCCAATAAAGAAAACGAGGAGATGCGTAAACAATTATCCGAATTGGAGACGAAGCAATTTATTCGCTCTAGTTCCTCGCCTTGGGGAGCTTCGGCTATTTTCGTGAAGAAATCCGATGGTACACTTAGGCTTTGCGTTGACTACCGCAAGCTTAATGAGCTTACTATCAAAAATAAATATCCTTTACCTCGGATTGATGATCTATTCGATCAGCTTAGTGGTGCTAAGGACTTTTCACAATTAGACTTAGCTACTGGATTTCATCAGCTTCGTATTGCAGAGGATAGTATTCCTTTGACATCGTTCTGTACTCGGTATGGATCTTATGAATGGCTTGTCATGCCATTTGGTCTAACGAATGCTCCGGCGTATTTTGTTGACCTTATGAATAGAGTTTTCAAAGACTTCCTCGACCGGTTTGTTCTCATCTTTATCGATGATATTCTTGTGTATTCTAAAACCGAGGAGGAGCATGAAAAACATCTTCGGATTGTGTTGGAAACTCTTAGGAGTAATCAATTAAAGGCAAAGTTTTCTAAATGCCACTTTTGGCAATCTCGTGTGAAGTTTCTCGGTCATATTATTTCCGAATCCGGAATTTCCGTGAATCCTTCAAAGATTGAAGCGATTCAAGATTGGAAGAGACCGGAGAGTGTAACAGAGATTCGTAGTTTCCTTGGATTGGCAGGTTATTACCGTCGTTTTATCAAAGACTTTTCTAAGATTGTCGTGCCTCTCACTAGCTTGACTAAGAAAGGTATTAAATACATTTGGTCGGACAAATGTGAAGCTTCTTTTCAGAAATTAAAGGAACTTCTTTCTGATGCTCCTATTCTCGTTATTCCCGAGGGGAATCAAGATTTCGTTGTTTATACCGATGCTAGTCGCGTTGGTTTAGGTACCGTTCTTATGCAAAGAGAACGTGTTATTGCTTATGCTTCTAGGCAATTGAAGCCTGCCGAGACTAGATATGCCACTCATGATTTAGAGCTCGCGGCTATAGTTTTCGCCCTTCGTATTTGGCGTCATTATCTATTAGGAGAGAAATTTGTTCTTTATACCGATCATAAGTCTTTGAAATATTTATTTTCTCAAAAGGAACTTAATTTGCGTCAACAACGTTGGCTCGAGTTCCTTGCTCCTTATGATCTTGATATTCTTTATACTCCCGGAAAGGGTAATCGTGTCGCCGATGCTCTTAGCCGAAAACAACAAGCTGTTGTTTCTATGATGATATCCGAATGGAACGATCTTGAGATCTTATCCACTTGTGAGATTCGAGACTGCGTATCCGATTTATGTTCATCACTTGTTTTATGTAGCCTTGAGGCTCATCCTTCTCTTCTAGACCGCATTCTTGAAGCTCAAAGGCTAGATCCCGAATTGGCTCTTCTTGGCCAAAATATTAAGGATAAAATTGATATTGAAGGTTTGAAAGACTTTGATATCGATTTTCGTGGCGGCATTCGGAGATTTGGTAGACTTGTCGTGCCAAATATTTGCGATCTTCGTAAAGATATTTTAGAAGATTCACATCGTTCTAAATTCACCATTCATCCCGGTAGTAGTAAAATGTACGCGGATATGAAGCGACTTTATTATTGGGAGGGAATGAGACTTTACATCGCTAACTTCGTTAAGCGTTGCATGACTTGCCAACTCGTTAAAGCCGAACATCAAAGGCCCGGTGGGTTGTTGCAACCTTTAGAAATTCCTATTTGGAAGTGGGATCAAATTTCCATGGATTTTATAAATGGCCTTCCCCGTTCTCGTTCGGGTCATGATAGCTTATGGGTGATCGTTGATAGACTTACTAAATCCACCCATTTTATTCCCGTTCCATCTAATCAAACCGTTCCTCTTTTGGCCAAGCTCTTTATCAAAGAGATTGCTAAATTGCATAGAGTCCCTACTTCTATTGTTAGTGATCGTGATCCATTGTTTACTAGTGGATTTTGGTAGAGTCTTCAAAAAGCTTTGGGAACGAAGCTCAATTTTAGCACCGCTTATCATCCTCAGTCCGATGGACAAACCGAGCGTGTGAATCAAACTCTTGAAGATCTTCTTCGTGCTTGTGTTCTTGATTTTGGTGGAAGTTGGGAAGATCATATTTCACTTGTTGAATTTTCCTATACTAATAGCCTCCAATCTAGTATTGGTATGGCACCTTTTGAGGCACTCTATGGAAGGCCATGCCGATCTCCTTCTTGTTGGTTTGAGGCCGGTGAGAAGCTGGTTTTAGGTCCAGATTTTATTCGTGATTCCACAGAAAAGATTGATCTTATTCGTCACAGGATGAAAGAAGCCCAGAGTAGACAAAAATCCTATGCCGATAACCGGAGAAGGAAGTTAGAATTTTCTGTGGGAGATCTTGTGTTCATTCGTGTTTCGCCTATGAAAGGTGTTGTACGTTTCAGTCGATCGGGAAAGTTAGCGCCTCGATATATTGGGTCATTTCCTATCATTGAACGTATTGGTTACATGGCTTATCGCCTTTTATTACCGGCTCAATTTTCTGCTATCCATGACGTGTTTCACGTTTCTCAACTTCGGAAATGTCTTTAAGATTCCGATTCTGTTCTTGAGCCCGGTGTTGTGGAAGAGATTGAAGTTTCGCCTAATTTAACTTATGAGCAACATCCTATTCGTATCATTGCTTCGGAAGTCAAACGACTTCGAAATAAAGATGTTCCGCTTGTTAAAGTTCAATGGTCTTCAAATCTTAAGGATTGTTCTTGGGAATCTAGAGAGTACATCGAGCGGACACATCCAGACTTACTTTCTCGTGCTCTTTGAGGTGAACTTCTTATTTCAAGTTTCTTTTGTGATTGAATATGCTTTTATGGTTGTTACTTTATGTTCTCTTCTTAAATATTGCGAGGACGCAATTTCTTTAAGGAGGGGAGTCTCTAACAACCCGCATATTTATCGATTTTATATTTAAATATTTTATTTAAATATTTTATCGTTAGTCGGATTTTAGTCCGAAAAGCTACTTTTTGCATACGGTCGAATAAGGACTCGGGACCACTCCCATTGAGTTTAAAACGCCGTTTGCGACCTTTTGAGTATAAGCTTCGATATGTTTGGAGAAAGTTGATTTTTGCTACTTTTCACTTTGGGTTTGGTTTGGGCTCAGCCCTATGTTAACTAATGCTCAAATCTGAGCCACTCTTCCCCACTCACCCTCATTCTCTTTTCATTTCAGTCTTCTTAGCATTAATGGTGGGAGAGATTGGAAATTAAAACTCCAAAACCCTAGTTTCTCTTGTAAATCAAATTCCTAGCTCCAAACTCAAGAAGAACCCATTGGTAAGCTTCTCTTCTTCTTCTCCAACTTATTCTCTTACCAATTCCAGAAATTCCTAAACCTAATTTTGGAAATGTTCTTGTTTTTGAGCATAGATTCAAGCTCAATTGGGTTGTGTTAAAGAGAGGTTGATTCTCCATTTGCTTTCAAGCTTCTTCTCGTTTGATTTTGTGAAAAGGTGAGATTTTTATCTCACATCTATGACTATAATTATCTTTGGTTGTTAGGTTTGAATTCCTTACACTTCTTCATGAGAATTTGCTCTTGATTTGGATTGGTTTTGTGAATATTCCAATTTTTGGGTTTTCAAGTCAAATTTGTGTGAAAATCCTTTTATGGATGTTTGATCATGCTTTTAGTGATGCACCGAGGAGCATATAGGGCCGGGTTGCCGATTGGCATAATCCCTTAAAGCCAATGTTCATCCGGTTGCATTTTGGAAGAGTTTGCTCTTCATTTGAATAAGGCTGAAAAACAGCCCAGGCATGATTCAGTCGACTGAAAACTCTGTTTAGTCGACTGAACCTGGAACCCGAAAGTTTCCAGGCATGATTCAGTCGACTGAAAAACTCTGCACAGTCGACTGAACCTGGAAACAGAAAGTTTCCTGAACCTGGAAAATTTCCAGGTACAGGGTCAGTCGACTGAAAACTCTGTTCAGTCGACTGAACCAGCTGTTTGAGTCCAATTTGCCTTCTGGATTGAATTTCCAATTTAAATCGATTCGTGATGATCCTATTTGTTGTCATCATTTATTATCATCTTTGATGACTTATTTTCTTTGGGAATTTTTGAATATCCATTTCGATGGATTCTTTATCGGTTTCTTTGGATTTTATTCACATCTTCGTATGTGAATTTTAGTGATCGATTGTTCTTACAATATTCTTTGTGATTTGTCACTTTAAAAATATAAAGGTTTTCTATACTAGTAGTAAATATCAAAACTCTTTCTTATAATGATTTCAACTCTACTTTAATACCAAATTCGTTTATAAAACAGTTTTCCAATCTATTAGTATATACAAACCTTACCTTACTCGTATGAGAAATCTAATTAAACGACTTAGTAAAACGAGTGGTATGAAACGCTTGCGTTTACTTTGTTGGTTAATTCTTGGACTTGTTCGATTGAAACTCTTGTGACAATTTTCTAGTGGAGATCTACAATTTGTTCGTAAATATTTAAGTTAAGCAAGTGGTTATGGGACATGAAGCTAAACTCATATATTTACTAGCTTAGTGTAATTGACACTTCTCGATGATCATGACGATCATTTTTGTGATTTAGACTAGCAATGTGCGATGTCTCTTTGTCTGCGTATGAGACTAAACCCCGTTCGTGTGTCAAATTTGTGGGGTAGCAACCCACGGTCTTCGGACCATTCGTGTGTCAGGTCTTCGGACCATTCGTGTGTCAAATTAATGGCTAGCTACCATGAGATAGCTTCTCGTTCATGTGTTACAGCTGTTGGTGAGTTTTCATGCTCCCGTTCATGTGATAGGCCTCCCCCCTTTTTCTTTGTGAAATTTCTGGATTTCATGTGTCGAATTCTGGAGTTTATACTTCACCTATTTTTGTGATTTCTATTGATATGATTTATCAATTCTTGTGCATATGTGAATTTGTGTGTCATTTACTGGATTTCTTGTGATGATTTCTAGAATTTGTGCTTCACCAATTTTCGTGATTTCTATTGATAAGCCTTATCGATATTTGTGCATTGGTGAATTTGTGTGTCATTGATCTTAGTGATTTCTGGATTTCTTGTGTAGTCTTCTGGAATTTGTGTGTCATTGACTTTTGTGATTGACGTTGATATTATCGTCAATAATTATTGTTTGATGAACGAAATAAGTAGTATGGCATTTCTTTGATTCTTGTGTAGATTTGGTGATATTGATTAATCTCTCGTAGATTTTCAATTACCTATGTATATCACAGCTTGAAATTGTGATTATTATGTGTTATAGTCATATCTCTTATTCTATATCGTTTCATCTGATACTTGTAGTTAGACTGATCCGTTTATTATTTTCTTATTAAATAATACTTGGGTCAGACCGAGATGTTACTGGTGCTTCAGCTTGACTTCTCTCTTGGGATTGATTTCTCTGACTTTTGGTTGACTACTTAGATTAGTAGTTTTTGTTGTATACATTAGAGATATAGACTCCATAATGTATACTTATTCTTTTGTGTAGTTCGTGTAACTATTCTTTTGTGATATTGTGGATCTTTTTAGACCATTACTCTGATGTACACTTCCTAGTGTAATATTCATATCTATTTCCGCCTTTGTGATATGAATTGTCTGTGACTGATTTGTGTTATGTTTATTTCTATATTTGTTTCCGAAGATATTATAGCCACTGTGTAGTAGCTTTGAGTTTGTGTCGGTATATCGGATTTCCTCTTGATAAAGTAGCATGTTATACTATCTGACATATCGATGCTCGCACAAAGCAATTACACGGATGGTCACTCCTCAACAGCCTTATTCTCCGTGCTAGTTGACAGCATTCACCGTAATGTTCTTGGCTAGCGTGGATATAGAGGTGGGGCGTCACATTCTTCCTTTGATTTTTATATTAATGAGCCCTCAATCTTCATGTACAAGATATAATCAAAAGCATGTATAGTCGATCAAAAAATTGGTATGAAATAACTTTATGGCATGTCATAGCATGGAATGCAAATTCACTATGTAGAAATAAAGGGATAGTAATATACAGATGATTATCAACAATTTTAACATCCCTATAAGAGAGGCAAGGAAAGAAAATAAATCATTCTGTTTAATAGGACAACCAGTAGATCTGCATATAACACATGCTCAGGTCGTAAATCCTATTTATTCTACTTGGCTCTAGTTCTTCAAATTATATATTAGCTGTTATTCCTTGTACACTCGAAATAATTAGTTGTGCTATTTTCTTACTGACGTGGTGTAATTCAAGTAGAAAAATTGATCGCAAATTTAATATAGCATTTGTAACGACCTAGAATTTTGGCTATTTGAAATTGAAATATTTAATTGATTTTAAATATTTGAAAGTTAACTTTTAACTTGAAATTCAAATATAACCATTTATTGGGTAATTTAATTATTGAATTTGGTAACTGAATATTGGTTAAAATACTGAACTTGAATTTTTAGCTTGATAAAAATAAGGCTTAGAAAATTTATATTAATAATACTAAAGATAATTAAAATTTTAAATTGAATTTAAAAGTGATTTGTTCAGTTTTGAAAATATATCATTTGAATTAACATATATAAATAGCCCTCCGAGGCACAGTCTCGGAATTCGACGAAACCAGTTCCATTGGATCCGTATAATGTATTATTATCGGATTTCAAATTTTGTAACGTTTGGAACCATCGTTTGTTCGTACGGTATGTAAACACGTTGAAATTTAATACTGAAAATTTTAATATAATAATTCGGTCCATAAACCTATCTTCTCCATACGATTGAATTAGGACACTAAACCTTTTCCACTGCATTCGGAATAGGGGTATAACACTACAAACGCCTAGCGGTATGCCTCAACAGGAGGTCAAGATTTTAAGCTACGTAATCGAGACTGTTTAAAATTCAATATATATGTATGTATGTATGTATGTGTGTGTATATATATATATATATATATTCTAACTAGTCTTTTCTTTTACAACCTACATTTAACCTAACCTATTCAAGCACGCAAAAGTTATGTCTTCCCCCATTTTTAAAACTGGGCATGACAATGAAAAAACAGGCTACAGTTCACAAAAAAAGAGGTCGAACCATATAAAAGAAATTACAAAAATTTATATCTCATAATCCACTCGATAAAAAAATCTCAATCAAGTTTTAAAAATCCTATTTCGTTCTCCTCTTCAATCCGATATGCTTGATGCTGAGTGAGGCTACATTATATCGAGTTCAACGTTGAGGCGGTCGAACTAGGGTTTGGCGTAACTGGAAATAGGAGAGGCAGTGGATGGATATAAGATCGTGGACATGTTTGAATCATCAAGGAGTAGCTACAGCCAAGTTTTTGTAGTGGCCAATCATGATCTGGATAGTGCGATAATTTAGGTTGGAGTAGCTAAATGTCGCATTTTGGGATAAGGCAGGTGAGAGGACGTTGTGATGATGGTTACGAAGCTCGGGTAATGTGGAGGTGTTTAGTGATGGCGGATTCGACTTTTGGTAGAGGTTGCGGTGGCCGTGCTTGCACGCTTGTGAGTGGGTTTCTACCTGTATCATGTAGACTTCAAGCTAAATTAGGGAAGAAATGTTAAGGCGGGCCGGGTTTTTTAATTTGGGGTATGGGCCTTCTCTGCTTTTTCTTTAAAAAAAAGAGAAAATTGTAAATTATATATTTAGAATTCGTGTAACTTATAAATGCTCTAATTTGTGCATACAAGGTCAAAATCGCCCGAAAAAAATTGCGTTGGGTCTATATTGTCGAGCACTACATTTTAGAGCTGCATTAGAGTTGATTTGAGCTAATGAAAATTTTAGTTAAACTTAAATGCTTGTTTAATTTTAAATGAAATATATCGCTATCGTGATGGCGGCAAGCAAATTGAGTTAATCTCACTCAATTTTTGATTACTGGAATTAATTTTAAATAGTGAAAATTAGTTATTGATTGATTGATAGAATTGATAAATTATTATCAATTGAATGCAATATTATATATAGTAGTATATTTATTGGAGTGATTGATATTCCCGCATATATATATTGCAGATGAGCCACTATGTGCCCTGCATAATAGCGGATGACCCTATATACCACGATATCCTTCTCGAAGTAGGATTGGTATTTTTATACTGTATTAACATATGTGGATGTAGGAAACAGGCTGGAGGGATCCAACAGGATTCCTCAAAAATGTTGAATTTAATTTCATATAAAGTGATATATGAACCTTTGAATAATCTATGATAAATTATAGTCTAATTGGAAGCTATGGGATGCTATGGTATTACTGGCCTAGATTTTGATATTTTAAAATATCATAAAAATATATACATTGAGTTTGGAAGGAAATTTAGTAAGGGATTCTGGAAGTGAAGTATTTATATTGAAATTTGGATTAATTTAAAGAATTCAATTTGACAAAAATAAATAGTTCGACTTTAAAATATTATTTATTAACTTTAGAACATGGAAAAATAAAGATTTTTGAATAATGTAAATAAAAGGGTTTTAAAAAAAATAGAACATAAGCCATATTGTTTAAGTGTAAAAGGGATTTATTTTTAAAAGCGATATTTAAAAATAGTTTGGAAGATAAAAAGGAATTTGAAAAGAAGATATGAAATTGTTATATTAGATTTTTAATAAAATTAAGAAAGAAAATAGAATCTGAATTTAGTTGGGTCTTGGGATATATTTGGGTCCTTTAAGAAATTAATTTAAAAATGGAATTAAATTAAGAAATTGATTTAAAATCGATTAAATACTGTGAAACCGTTATAACAGGAAATGAGACTACAGGATTTATAATCAAGGTTTATAAATAAAATAAAGTGATTATCAGTGGATAAATTGATGTTATAAATTCATGGTGAGGATTTATAAGGAGATGGGTAAATCGGCTTAAAAATAAATGGTAGGTTTATTTTTTTGGAAATGTGAAAAGGAATAAACGGAATTGGGACGTAAATCAAAATTGGAAATAAATGGAGAAGAATCTATTAATATTAGACTGGTTATATGGGAGTTGAAAATTATTTTTTCTGAGAAGTTAAGTTAACTTTTAGAAAAAGGGATTTTTAAGTATTAACTAGAAAATTTAAAAGTGTTTAAGAATATTTTAGAAAATTAATTATTTAGTTGTTTTAGATTATTTAAAGTGTATTTAAGTATTAACTAAGTAGTTTTACAAATGTTTGATATTTAGTTAATTATTACTTAAGAATTAATCAGCATTGTTATTTAAAGTGATAGATTATTCTATATTAATATTATTTTATAATAACTTTTATTTTAAAAAGTAATTGCCTAAAATTATCTTGGAGATTATTATAGAAATTTTGTAAGTATTATTTTGAAAAATTATTTAATAAAGTTTTGGGAATGTGATGGTATGCTTTCATTGCGTAATGGGAGGCAGTGAGTACCTATTGTTAAGTTTTGATTTCTCTGGGATAGAGACGTAAACATTGAGCGGTGAATCCATGGTTGAAACCGAAGTGGAACTTTCCATATTATTAAATAAAGGGTTTTCATACCAAATTCGATAAGATAAGTGCATATTTTGGATAAAGAGATTTTATAAAAAAAATTAAATAAAAATTGAGACTTACGGTTTCAGTGGAAAACGAAATATTTGGTTGAATGATTATTTACTTGATAGTTAAATAACCAACTATCAAACCTAGACCCAAAATATAACTTTGGGAATATTTGAAAGAAACACGGGAATTATATGGTATAGTTACCGTTCGAGGTGCTAAAATGTACTTATAGACTCGTTTCGTTTTTCTAGGATGTTTATAAGGAAATCCATCGACAAACGGTAAGGAGGTGATTTCCAATCTTATTTTCGTCTATTTATTCCCTAAAGAACCGAGGTTGGGTTTACCGAACATATCGAACGTTGTTTCGAAGAGATCGAGATGGGATAAGTTATCCAAAAACCACTTTGATCCAACGAATATGTTTTAGATGTGAATATAAGAGCATAGAGTCGAAGATCGAGCAATGAAGTGCAAGGGCTAATTGCTACTATTCTTAAGGATGACTGTAAAGTGGATGTAGTACGAATATTGCCTTCGGTTTCTTTCGGACCCAGAACAGACTTGTATAGATGAATGTTATAAGTACATTGTCATTAGAGGACAATGAGCATTCTATGTGAAAATTCCTTTAAAAGGTAATCATAGCCTCTAGCCTCATCAACCGAGAATGACTAAAAAACAAGGGGGGTGCAGCAAGGCTAAGTTGGTCGTACTCAATTAGGGTATATTTATCACCTTTCTAGATACCCTCGGAAATTATTATTATTATTATTATTACTATGGTGTATGGAAGAGCTCGGAAAGGGTGGGAACACCTGAGGTGATGGCATATTCGGTCTATTTAGGTTATAGGTAGTCTAGTCTTGTGTTGTAGGGGATCCTAGCATGGTCCTCGGTATGTCGTTCCAGACGTACACTATTACAGGTGGTATCCCAGTGCCCAGTCATTCGTATGGAATCCATTATCCAATAAGCGTTGTACGGTTTTGATTGTGCCCAACCGCTGGAACATGATATGCAAGCATTTCAGCGATTTGAATAAGTATTTGTATTTAAACACTATTATAATATCAAAGGATTTGATATGAATTGGTTTGGTTTTCGTAAGGTAAAAACCCGTCGTGTTTATGTGTGGCGTGGTCTTAAGAGATATCTTTGATTTTCAAAGAATTTTAATAACTTTAATAATTCAATTTGAGCATGTTTTCTCACGTTGATTTTCTAGACTGACTCGGGTGTTATTTTATTATTATGCTCGGGTCACACAAGTATTAGAGATACAGGATAGGATGATGTGGAGCTCATTAGATGAGCTGGATAGCGAAGACGTATTATACGTTTCTGATTTATGTTCCGTTGTGTATTGCAGGTTGTATATTCAACTTTTGTGAGGATAAGTTATTATAATTGTCCGATATTGTGCTATTGATGTGTTGTGCTCTGATGGTGTAATATATAAATGATAGTTATAGTTCTTTTTGTATAAAGGAATGTTATTATCTACTATATATGGTTCCATTACAATTGTGAGAATCTGTATTGTTGTTTCTGTTCTTCTTCTACCTCTTTCTTCTTTTTCCCTAAAGATCTAGTATTTTCGGCATTCGATTGCTTGGCATGAAATGCAGTGAACGTATTGATGTCGATTTTTGAAGGTCGAAAATCTCGGTCATGACACTTGATATTGGAGCTGAAGGTTAAGTGAGAATCTTGGCTCTGATGGGGATAACTCATTAGAGGTAGGGTCAGTAGTACCCTAGAGTGAGTTTGAGTGTATTAATAGATATTATCGCGTATTTATTGGTGAATATATAAAAAAAATTATATTATGTTGATTTATCTATTGAGTGGCTTATGGATTTTGGTCAATACGAGTAATTAACGTTATTGACAGAAATCTTTAAACACTTGAACAGAGAAATTCGACACAGTTTTATTTTGAAATGGGGTAAATGAAATAATTTTACCCAAATTATTTATATATATAAAGGAATAAAATTTTCAGACATTATGATGGTTATATATAGTTTGCTTGGTTGCTAGGAAATGATAATATTAAACTATTATCATTCGTTGTTGTGGTGATTGAATAAAAATTGAAATTATAACCAAAATTTAAGGTAATTCATACAAAAAAATGGAATTTGTAAATATTAGTTTATTAATGTGATTTATAATTTGAAATGGAATGAAATTCCAGAGAAATATTTAAATATAGATTTAAAAGGATTTAAAAGTTGGAAATTTGGAAATTTAAATTCCGTTGGTTTTGAAAATGTTTTTCAAAGTTGGGAAATAATAGTGATATTATTTGGAGAATATTTTTGAATTGAAATGTTTTTAAAATGGTTTTAAAGGAATAAAAGCGTTAAACTCACTTCGGTCACTGGAAGATAATTTCGGTGATGACTGCTGCATCACCGACTCTCATTTTCTAGTTCTAAGGGAGGAATTGCAACCTTAATGATTTGCAATTGGAGTTTGGTTTTGGAAAAACTTGTTTTGGTTGGAAATGCAAAGGAATAATTATATACAAATGGATTGTATATATTTATTTGATTTCAAAAATGATTTTAAATAAATTGGGAATAAGGAGTTAAACTCTTGGATTTTCATTTAAAATGTTACTTGGAAAATATGATAAAATAATTTGATAACTTATAAAAGTTTGAAATTTTCTTAGAGTGAAATTAACTTAAGATGAGTTAAATGAAAGTAAGTATGATAATGGAATAAATTAGTAAAGAAAACCAATTTAATGAAGTGAATTAGAAGAAATTGGTGAATGTAATATAAATAAGTGGGAAAACTTATAAAAATTGAAACTGATTTGGAATGGAAATTAACATGAACTAAGTTAAATAAGGGAAATTTGGAAATTTAGCCTAAATTGGACTAAACCAAAAAAAGATTGGAAATAAAATTAGTAAATAAACTAATTAATTTAATTAGTAAGTAAATTAAATTGAAATTGAATAGTGGAATGAGATTTAACTTGAATTATGTTAAATAAAGTGAAATTGAAAATTCTAGTTTGAGTTGGACTAAATAAACTAAATTCTGGAAATGAAATTTATTGAAATTTGGAATGAATTAGATGATGGAACTAATTATAGTCATTAGTTAATTAAATATGGTATGGGATATGGTTGATAAAAATTGAATATTTAAAGTTTGGAAGAAAAATTGAGTTCAAATGGAATTTAAAATTTGATTTTGAGTAGAAATGGATATAAACCAAAGTAATGAAGTGGGAATAAACATAAGAACTTTGTATAAAATGTTTATAACAGACATAAGAAATTGATAGTGAAATTCTAATGTAAAAAAAATTTGGTATTGGGAAATATACTAAGTTATCAGTGAATGTGAATAATGGTGCGAGAATAATTGAATGGGAAAGAAAGTAAATGTAAATAAAAAGAATTGGAGATAGCTAATAATCAATTGGAAATTAATACATAAGCTGTATGTATATTACTTAATTCACATGACGATTTGACCAGATTCGAGCACAGAATTTCGAGTTGGTTATATCGAATCGAGTTGGGATTTTTCACTCGATTTTCGACGGTGACTCCTGGATATGGATTTTTGATTGATCCTGGAATTTTCTATCATAGCATACGGCTGTGCAAGGAGAATGATAGTTTCTAATCAAGAAACCCGATCTGAGCCCGCACTAGAGTTTCGTTGTAACAACCCGGATACTTTAACGGTTTTAAATTAATTTATTTAACTGAATTTGTGCGAAATTTAATAAAAATATAAAAATAAAATTTTGAAACATAAATTTGATATTTGGAATACGTCTAGTTAAATATAGCGACTGGTAAATTTTCGTCCGAAAATATGAAAGTTTATTTCGTGCGTAAATTTACTTCAATTTAATCAGTTAAAAAATGATGAAAATAAAACATTTTCAAAACTAAAATATTTTTACATAAAAAATTCTAAATCATCTTCTGAGCAAGATGTCAGTTTGTCGTTTTTCCAAATTCGGACATCTTTGGCTCCGTCGATCTTATTTTTCTACGTTTTTCATGCATTTTCCGCTATTATAAAATCTCGAATTTTTATAATTCAATCGTACCACTGATATCCATATACCGTTTTGACTATCTCGTCATGCTAAGCTCCGTAGTATATTCATTTGTGTGATTCGGGATTCGGTGCGCGACGGAAACCGTGAAACGCTTGTCCGTGTCGGTATGTTTTCTCGGGACCATTTATTTCCACCGGTTGAAAACAGGTGAACACTACTGTTTATAATTTCCACAAATTAATCGCATTCCCACTATATTCAGTTTATTGAGGCTCGTTCTTCGTAGTGTCTGCACATCTTCTGATGTGGCTTTTGGAAACGTATAGCAAAAGTTATGTTCTGTAACTTATTTCATTCTACTTTCAACCTATTGTTCTACTAGCCTAAAATTTCAAAAGCAAAATAAAAATTTTATGCAGCAAAGCCATCTCCTCACCTACCTCTTCTCTTATATATTTTTTGCCTTGACAACTGAATCTTGTTTCACCCATCACCGCTGTCATAGCTCACACGCGCACACCAGTCCAGCCACCAAGCCTTGCTCGACCTCTCCGCCCCGCCGCATGTAACCAGCCCATCGCCATTCCTCCTCCCTCGCCCTTTGTATACACCATGCCTGAACCCATTCGCTGACCGTGCCATGATCCGCGCCCCCGTATCCTCGCCCTCACCCCGCGACCACACCTCCTATGCCCACCTCACCGCTACTTCCATCCTCCAACCGCCTCCGCAAGTTCCACCTCAAACTCCGCAGCCTCAATCATCTCAACCCTCCTCGACTACCACCAGTGAACCGACCCCATCCACTTGCTTCGTCCAGATCGTGCTCCTCCTCACCATGCAGTCCATCTTGCCGAGATCTCCATCCTCCATTTCGTTCTTTGCAGGTAGTGTAAGGTCGGTTATATTACAGTAAGATATCTTTTTGTAATTTATGTACAATATGTAATATTTTAAGGTCTGTTATTTATATATAGTGGCAATATATAGGTTATAGGCTGTTAGATATTAAGAGTCTATATATAGGTGTTATAATATTATTTACATGTAAAACTTATATGAATACATGCATTGATTTTAATAGATAAGCATATATGTTTGGGTTATGGTGTAAACAGATAGTTTTTTTTATGCATTCAAATTACTACTGGTTTTATTACTTTGTACTCTATGTATATAAGTTCTAAAGTTGTAGGTAAGTTATTTATAAACGTATGTAAGTGGTTATCTTATATTATGCACATCTAATGATGTTGCCTCTGTAGTAGTTGTTCAGAATGCTGCAAAGTATATGGTTGCACAGATTCATTATTTGGTGTATTACATATAGCAGTTAGTTATATGGCACATATAATTTAATAATGTAATTTTAGATATAGAGATTTTATGTTACTTTATGTATGTTTAAGAGTATTTTTATGTACTATGGTCAGATTTTGAAACTTATAGTATTATATTTTGTACATTGTAAATATGAAATTATTTATAATATAAGCTATATGATATATTTTATTTGTTAGTTGAGTAATCTGTTGTATAAATTAGGTTTATACAGTGTATATAGAAAGTTATAGATGTATGTCAGCATATATGTTTTGCGTATATATATAAATCTAACAGCTGGTTTATACCTTGTTATATTTTGTATAAAAACAATGTTTATGTTACTTGCCTATACATTTTTTTTAGTTTATCTTATAACCAATGTGTCTATATTCAAAATCTGTTTTACAGTTTATAAAGTGTAAGTTATTATATATTAGTTTATATGAGTTTAAAGGCATATATAATGTGTAGTTTTATGAATATATAGTACACTTGGTATATAGTTTACAAAGATTTCATATAAGTTATTATATGTGTGTTAGATTTCATACATTTTAAAATATTTATACTTTGTTTCCAGGAATCCTGGTCTTGCTTTGTTTCGTTTTTAGCTTGATTTACATGTATTTGTTTATTACTGTATAATATTATATGCAGTTTATATAAGATGTATATGCTACGTTAGTTTTGTATTTTATAAGTTGTTTATATGATAGTTATATACACGAAATTATTTACTTCAAATTTCTTATGAAGATTTGTTTGTTTTTCTGTGTGTTTACTTGAAAACAAGGATTTTATGATACACATACATTTGATTTAATATGTGTTTTGAAAGTTGATTTTGGAAGCAGTTGTGGGTTATGAAAGTTTATAAACTTTGTTTATATATATGTTAGTATGTATGCACACTTTAACGTATCATGGATTTACTAGTTTATCATGTAGTATATTATTTACATATGTTCTAGCTGTTGTTTATAAAAGGAGTCGTATTATGTATTTTGGTTAGTATAAAATTTTATATTAGTTTATAAAGTTTATATTAGTATAATTTGAAACAATGTATTTTGAAATAAATGTATATATATTTAATCTAGAATATCATTTTATCTATGTATAGTTATATTTAGCTGCATATAAAGCCACTTATCCTATTTATCTTTCTCGATCCAACTCTGATTTGACTTCGTCAATTCCTCTTTATAAATCAGAATTGTCGCCAAAATTGTGCCAATCCTGCGTTTTGCCTTTCTTGGATCCGAGATTCAAATTTCAGTGTGTGTTTCGTGTCTCCTTTTGTATTCTCTAGCCTCAAAAGGTGAGCAACCACTCACGATTAATGTTCTTTTATTTATTAAATTTGATTTCAATTGAAACTACAATTGAAATATGTTATTGTTATTTATTACATTGTTATTTATGTATCAGTTCACCTATGACATTTGACACCGTTATCTATTATGTATGCAATAATAATCCAGTTTGGTTGATAATTGATTGATTGTTTGTTGTTTATGTTGGATGTTAAATTGTAATGTATAAAGTGATAAATATTATGCAATTGAATTGGACGTAGGATAGTTGGATTTGATATATGTGATAAATTAGATTAATGACATTGGTATAATATGACCCTTTAAATGTTTAAATAAGTTGACACGTAGAAATATGATAAATTACACCTTGAACCATTGAATGTATGCTGTATGACTGATATAGTATGAATCGAATAATAAATGTCAAGTGTAGAACCACATAAAATAATAGTGAAATAATCTTTAATCTACATGAAATGATAGTGTAGATTCTAGAAATAATTATATTAATTCGCACAAAGAACAATGTGAATTAATACGATTATTTCGGGATTATTTTTACTAATTATTGGATTGTTATTGATTGTTGTTATTGCTTGTTTATTTACTTTGATACCATCCCAGTTATCACATTGCAAGTTCCCTTTGCTATGCTTTGATTATTGAATTGAATGGAATCGGGTTGAAATGATAAATACCCAAATGAATTTGACTTAAGATAGAAAATTAAATAAACTCGATTGGTCAATAATTTGATTTATAAATAAAATAACGATTTTATTTGAATAAGAATAAGTTTTTGAAGTGAAGTTGGAATTTGAAATTTTAATGAAAAACAAGGTTAATATTTAATAAAGCTGAAACAAAATATTAGCATAGTAGTTATTGAAAGAACGTTGTTT
The DNA here is from genome assembly GCA_030765085.1 of Allium cepa. Classification (NCBI taxonomy): domain Eukaryota; kingdom Viridiplantae; phylum Streptophyta; class Magnoliopsida; order Asparagales; family Amaryllidaceae; genus Allium; species Allium cepa. The sequence continues at coordinate 876,814,284 of CM060931.1, read as the reverse complement.
TAAAATAAATTATTCGATAATAAATTTGGAATTATTCATATAATTAAATAATTAAGTTTTGAAATTATTTAATAATTGAATAAAATGGAATTATTTGAGAATTAAATAAAATTTGAATTCTTTGAGAAGAGGAATTGAATTTTTGAATAAGTGAATTTGAACTTCGTTAATAAATGAAATTGGGTTTCTTTATTAATTAAGATTTGGAAAATGTAAGTAAGTTAATAAGTGAAATTGAACTTCTTGAATATGTGAAATTGAGTTTCTTTATTTATTGAGTTTTGAGATTTGTAACTAAGTAAATAAATAAAGGAAATTGAATTTCTTTAACAAGAAATAAAACGTGATTTATTAGTATAAATGTAAGTCTTGTAAGTAAAGAACTTGATTTACGAATCTAATGTAATTCAAATTTGAAGTTTTGATACAATAAAGTTGAACTTGAATAATTGATTTAATAAATTGGAAATTTAATAGAAATTCGTTTTGAATGATAAATTAACTTAACAAATATTGAATGAAATCGACCTATGAATTCAAATTGATTTAAGTGTAAATTTAAATTAATTTGAATGATCTCGGAATGAAACTTATATACGAACTTGTATCAATATTGAATTGTTTAAATAAAATTTAAATCGAATTATAAGATTTTGAAGCAGTAAGTTGAAGTTTTGAAATGTAAATTATGGAAATTATTTTAGAAGACAAATGTAACAACCCGCATATTTATCGATTTTATATTTAAGTATTTTATTTAAATATTTTATCGTTCGTCGGATTTTAGTCTGAAAACCTACTTTTTGCATACGGTCGAATTTGGACTCGAGACCACCCCCATTGAGTTCAAAATGCCGTTTGCGACCTTTTTGAGTATAAGCTTCGATATGTTTGGAGAAAGTTGAATTTTGCTACTTTTTGCTTAGGGTTTTGGTTTGGGCTGAGCCAATTAACCACTTATGTATTCAGTCCCAATCCCCCTCTCCTCTTCATTACTTCATTCCAACTCCTCAAACTCAAGCTCCAACTGAAAATGGTGGAGAGGAAAAAGAATTAAAACTCCAAGCCCTAACTTCCTTAGCAAATCCATCTCCTTGCTCCAAACTCAAGAAGAACCCATTGGTAAGCATCTCCTTCTTCTTCTCCAACTCTTTCTCCATTCAATTTCAGAAATTTCCTAAACCTAATTTAGGGAATGTTTCTCTTTTAAGCTTAGATTCAAGCTTCTAGTGTAGAGATTGAAGAGTGCTTGTTCTTGCCATTGCTTTCAAGCTTCATCTTCATAAATTTAGTTCAAAGGTGAGATTTTTATCTCACATCTATGACTATAATTATCTTTGGTTGTTGGGTATGAATTCCTAACACTTCTTCATGTGCATTTGCTCTTGATTTGGATTGGTTTTGTGAATACTCCAATTTTTGGGTTTTTAAGTCAAATTTGTGTGAAAATCCTTATATGGATGTTTGATCATGCTTTTAGTGATGCACCGAGGAGCATATAGGGTCGGGTTGCCGATTGGCATAAACCCTTAGAGCCATTGTTCGTCCGGTCGCATTTTGGAAGAGTTTGCTCTTCATTTGAATAAGGCTGAAAAACAGCCCAGGCATGATTCAGTCGACTGAAAACTCTGTTCAGTCGACTGAACCTGGAACCCGAAAGTTTCCAGGCATGATTCAGTCGACTGAAAAATTCTGCACAGTCGACTGAACCTGGAAACAGAAAGTTTCCTGAACCTGGAAAATTTCCAAGTACAGGATCAGTCAACTGAAAACTCTGTTCAGTCGACTGAACCTGCTGTTTGAGTCCAATTTGCCTTTTTGGATTGAATCTCCAATTTAAATCGATTCGTGATGATCCTATTTATTGTCATCATTTATTATCATCATTGATGACTTATTTTCTTTGGGAATTTTATATATATCCACTTCGATGGATCCTTTATCGATTTCGTTGGATTTTTATTCACATCTTCGAATGTGATCTTTGTGATTGATTGTTTCTACAATCCCCTTTGTGCTTTGTCACTTTAAAAATATAAAGGTTTTCTATACTAGTAGTAAATATCAAAACTCTTTCCTCAAACGATTTCAATGCTATTTTAATACCAAATTCGTTTATAAAACCGTTTTCCAATCTATTAGTATATATAAACCTTTACCTCACTCGTATGAGAAATCTAATTAAACGGCTTAGTAAAACAAGTGGTGTGAAACGCTTGCGTTTACTTCGTCGGTTAATTCTTGGACTTGTTCGATTGAATATCTTGTGACAATTTTCTAGTGGAGATCTACAATTTGTTCGTAAATATTTAAGTTAAGCTAGTGGTTATGGGACATGAAGCTAAGCTCATATATTTACTAGCTTATTATAATTGACACTTCTCTTTGATCATGACGATCATTTTATGGCTTAGACTAGCAATGTGCGATGTCTCTTTGTCTATGTGGAGGACCGTACCTCATTAAATGGAGCTTCGTCTCATTTCTTCGTGGGCTAGCGACCCATGTACTTTCTAATGTGTTTCGATTCAACGGATGTACCGTTTGTACTACATCGATGTTTTGGCTTTTGGATTCATTGGATGTACCGTTTGTGCTACGTCAATGTCTTGGCCATCCTTTTCCTTGTGATTTGGTTCATCGGATGTCCCGTTGTACGACGCCGTTGTTCCTTTTTCTTGTGATTTCTGGATTTCGTGTGTTGATTTCTGGAATTTATGTTTCACCAACTTTTACGATGGGCATTGATATATATGCCATTTATTGTGGCTTGGTGAATGAAATTAGGAGTATGACATTCCTTTTTATCTTGAGTAGATTATTGTGATATTGATTAATCTCTTATTGGTTTTTCAATTACTTATTTATCACGGCTTGGCATTGTGATTATTATATGTTTAGGTCATATCTCTTATTATATATCACTTCATCTGATATTTATAGCTAGACTGATCCGTTTATTATTTTCTTCTTAAATAATACTCGGGTCAGACTGAGATTTTACAGGTGCTTCTGCTTGACTCCTTATCGGACTATCATCCCGACTTTTGGCAAACTACTTAGATTAGTAGTTTATTTTGTTGTATACACTTGAGATTTAGACTCATAGATGTATTCTTTTGTATAGCATGTGTTGCTATTCTTTTGTATTATTGCGGATCTTTTGACCACTACTCTGATAGACACTTTCATGTGTAATATTCATATCTATTTCCGCCTTTGTGATATGAATTGTCTGTGACTGATTTATGTTATGTTTATTTCTATATTTGTTTCCGAAGACCTTTATAGCCACTGTGTAGTAGCTTTGAGTCTGTGTCGGTATGTCGGATTTCCTCTTGAGATGAAAAGTTATATTTTTATCTGGCATATCGGTACTCGCACAAAGCAATTATACAGATGGTCGCTCCTCAATAGCCTTATTCTCCGTGCTAGTTGACAGCATTCACAGTAGTGTTCTTGTCTAGCGTGGGTATAGAGGTGGGGCGTCACAGCTTGGTATCAGAGCCAAACTTCGGAACAATGTAGAATAATTTAACAAGGATCGTCGTCCTAAGTCCATCTTAGGAGTTGTGCTTTAGGATTTTATTCGGGTCTTCGTACCGTTCTATCCTGCTTTATTTTATGATTCCTTGTTTTATCTATCAAGATTGCTTGATATTCATTTTGAGAATAACTTTTTCCTCTTCTTTCTTTCTTTCTTAAAGAAGAGAAATGGTTAGACCAGGCCGTCCCAGCGCCGGTCAATCTAGTTCTACTCCCCAGGATGGAGTATTTATGTCTGCCCAGCAGCTCCTAGATCTTGTTAAGAATACTAAAGCTTCCGGACCCAATCCAGAGCCTACTCATCCTAGATCTGGTTTTGCACGCTTGTGCAGAGACTACACCGACTTGGGTGGAAGGCCATTCAAGGGATCCGAGAGTGTTATTGAAATTCAAGCTTGGCTCAAATCATGCGATCGCATCTTTTCTCGCATGAACCTTATTGATCTACATCGAGTCCAAGTGGCTTCTAGCATGCTCCAAGAAAGAGCATTAGATTGGTATGAGCTTTTAATTTCTGAAATCGTTGAGGCAGATCTCACTTGGGAGCAATTACGGGGAAGATTCGAATTGAAATTTATGCCGGAGGCTGAAAAAGTAACTTTAGCCCGGCGTTTCATAGACCTTGTTCAAGGTGAATCTTCTGTGACAGACTATGTCGCATCTTTCGAATCTCTATCCAAATACGGGGTCGAGTACATTAATACCCCATTGAAGAAAAATCAGAGATTTGTCTATGGCTTAAATAAGAATCTTAAGAAGCCATTACTTCTGAAAATTGAGGTTTCATTTGATCGGCTTATTGATATCGCTCTTCGTCTTGAAGAGGCCGATAATGAAGGTGATGTTGAAGTTGTGCGTGCCCAACAGAACTTCCACAATAGCTTGAAGAGGCCTATCAAATTCAAAGGCCCCGATTCTAATAAGAAAGGGAAGCAGCAAACTCGGGTAGCAAAGACTCCTACCTCTAGTAGTGGACAATGCTACAATTGTGGTTCAACAGACCACCAAGTAAAGGAGTGCCCGAAACCCCTCTTTTGCCGTTATTGCAAAAGTTCGGGTCATCTTTTATCTTCGTGTCCTAAGCTTCCAAGCAAGTGAGAAGGAAAGCTGCAACTTTTGGTCAAGGTATTTTCATTCAATCCTCGATGGCATTGTTTTAATTCGTGAACTTTCTATTTGAGTTCTTTTTGATATGGGTTTCATCTCATTAATTTTATATCAAAAGAACTTGTCGATTCTTTTCTTTGAATATTTTGGGCTTGTTGACTTCATTGAGAATTGCGAATCCGGATGGTAGATCCGCAACACTCAGTTTGCTTTTGTTAGATGTCGAGATTGTTTTATGTGACTTTTCTTTCCGAGCCGATATTTTTGCTTTGGCTTCGGAATTGACCTTTCTGTAAGGATCGGCTTAATCATTGTGAAGCCCATATCCTATTTTTCGAGTGGACTATTCATCTTCGACATTTTCGATCTGTTAAGAAGATTTCTATTTTTCTCTGTGATTCCGATTTCAAATTTTTGGTGGAATCATTTTATTCCTTAAGCCAGTTTATAAGGAAAGTGTTATTTCTCTCATTCATGTAGTTTGAGAAATTTTCCAGTATTTTTGAGTTTGTCTTAGGATTATCACCTAAGAAATCTTTTATGTGGTGTTAAGGTCTTTTCAGTTTGACTTTACCACCGGTTTTCGTTTGCTACGAGTTGCGGAAATTAGCATTCCACTTACCGCATTCCGCACTCGTTATGATTCTTATGAATGAAGTATTATGTCATTCAATTTGTCCAGCTCATTTCATCCATTTTATAAATCGAATATTCTATGAATATTTCGATGAGACCATTCTTGTATTTATTGATTTTGGATGAAAATAGTAATTTAAAATTTTGCAAATCTTTTTCATAAGATTTATTTATAAGTAAAACTGGATTTTGTTCTTGAAACAAACAAGGAATATTCTTAAAACTTTTTAAGAGATTTATTTATCCTATAAAAGATGATTTTGTGATTGTATTGCCCGTTGAGTGCCTTAAGAATTTTGGTCGATGCGCTTGATCAACGTTATCGATAGGAATTTCCTAAACGCTTCGATGAGACAATCAGACACGATATATTGACTTGTAAAAATGAAAAAAAATTTAGAAAGATTATTACATAAAAGTAAAAATGTAATTTTGGAAGTTTAACTTTTCGGGAAAGAGAATTATTTAAAAGAAGCCCTTTCTTTTCGATACTCTTATTCTTTCTTGTGATTCCTGAAGGGGAACCAAGACTTTGCTATTTGATTCATCGGATGTACCGTTGTATTACATCGATGTCTTTTATTTTGATTCTCGGATGTACCATTGTACTACATCGATGTTTTTTCTTTTGATTCATCGGATGTACCGTTGTATTACATCGATGTCTTTGCTATTCGATTCATCGGATGCACCGTTGTACTACAACGATGTCTTTGCTTTTGATTCATCGGATGTACCGTTGTACTACATCGATGTCTTTGCTATTTGATTCATCGGATGTACCGTTGTACTACATCGATGTCTTTTCTTTTGATTAATCGGATGTACCGTTGTACTACATCGATGTCTTTGCTATTCGATTCATCGGATGTACCGTTGTACTACATCGATGTCTTTGCTTTTGATTCATCGGATGTACCGTTGTACTACATCGATGTCTTTGCTATTTGATTCATCGGATGTACCGTTGTACTACATCGATGTCTTTGCTATTTGATTCATCGGATGTACCGTTGTACTACATCGATGTCTTTTCATTTGATTCATCGGATGTACCGTTGTACTACATCGATGTCTTTTCTTTTGATTCATCGGATGTACCGTTGTACTACATCGATGTCTTTGCTATTTGATTCATCGGATGTACCGTTGCACTACATCGATGTCTTTTCTTTTGATTCATCGGATGTACCGTTGTACTACATCGATGTATTTTCTTTTGACTCATCGGATGTACTGTTGTACTACATCGATGTCTTTGCTATTTGATTCATCGGATGTACCGTTGCACTACATCGATGTCTTTTCTTTTGATTCATCGGATGTACCGTTGTACTACATCGATGTCTTTTCTTTTGATTCATCGGATGTACCGTTGTACTACATCGATGTCTTTTCTTTTGATTCATCGGCTGTACCGTTGTACTACATCGATGTCTTTGCTATTTGATTCATCGGATGTAGCGTTGTACTACATCGATGTCTTTCCATTTGATTCATCGGATGTACCGTTGTACTACATCGATGTCTTTTCTTTTGATTCATCGGATGTACCGTTGTACTACATCGATGTCTTTGCTATTTGATTCATTGGATGTACCGTTGTACTACATCGATGTCTTTTCTTTTGATTCATCGGATGTACCGTTGTACTACATTTATGTCTTTTCTTTTGATTCATCGGATGTACCGTTGTACTACATCGATGTCTTTGCTATTTGATTCATCAGATGTACCGTTGTACTACATCGATGTCTTTTCTTTTGATTCATCGGATGTACCGTTGTACTACATCAATGTCTTTGCTTTTGATTCATCGGATGTACCGTTGTACTACATCGATGTCTTTTCTTTTGATTCATCGGATGTACCATTGTACTACATCGATGCCTTTGCTATTCGATTCGTCGGATGTACCGTTGTACTACATCGATGTCTTTTCTTTTGATTCTTCGGATGTACCGTTGTACTACATCGACGTCTTTGCTATTGATTCATCGGATGTACCGTTGTACTACATCGATGTCTTTGCTTTTAATTAATCGGATGTACCGTTGTACGACATCGATGTCTTTGCTATTCGATTCATCGGATGTACCGTTGTACCACATCGATGTCTTTTCTTTTGATTCATCGGATGTACCGTTATACTACATCGATGTCTTTGCTATTTGATTCATCGGATGTACCGTTGTACTACATCGATGTCTTTGCTTTTGATTCATCGGATGTACCGTTGTACTACATCGATGTCTTTGCTTCTGATTCATCGGATGTACCGTTGTACTACATCGATGTCTTTGCTATTGGATTCATCGGATGTACCGTTGTACTCATCGATGTCTTTGCTATTCGATTCATCGGATGTACCGTTGTGCTACATCGATGTCTTTGCTATTTGATTCATCGGATGTACCGTTGTGCTACATCGATGTCTTTGCTTTTGATTCATCGGATGTACCGGTGTACTACATCGATGTCTTTGCTTTTGATTCATCGGATGTACCGTTGTACTGCATCGATGTCTTTTCTTTTGATTCATCGGATGTACCGTTGTACTACATCGATGTCTTTGCTTGGGTTCATTGGGCGTACCGTTTTTGTACTACGCTGATGTCCTAAATTGTTTGAGTTTCTAGTTTTTCGGGCATACCGTTTTTGTACTACGTCGTTGCACCGGCTCAATTTTCTGCTATTCTTGACGTTCCCCACGTCTTTTATCTAAAGGAATGCCTTAGGGATTCCGGTTTTCATTCTTGAGCCCGGTGTTATTGTGGAAATTGAAGTTTCACCAGATTTCTTGCTAACTCTTTCGTGAACTTTATGGTGAACTTCCTATTTCAAATTTTCTTTTGTGTTGATATGCTTCTATGGTTGTTACTTCTTATATTTCCATCTTACTTATTGCGAGGATGCATTTTCTTTAAGGAGGGGAGTCTGTAACAACCCGCATATTTATCGATTTTATATTTAAGTATTTTATTTAAATATTTTATCGTTCGTCGGATTTTAGTCTGAAAACCTACTTTTTGCATACGGTCGAATTTGGACTCGAGACCATCCCCATTGAGTTCAAAATGCCGTTTGCGACCTTTTTGAGTATAACTTCGATATGTTCGGAGAAAGTTGAATTTTGCTACTTTTTGCTTAGGGTTTTGGTTTGGGCTGAGCCAATTAACCACTTATGTATTCAGTCCCAATCCCCCTCTCCTCTTCATTACTTCATTCCAACTCCTCAAACTCAAGCTCCAACTGAAAATGGTGGAGAGGAAAAAGAATTAAAACTCCAAGCCCTAACTTCCTTAGCAAATCCATCTCCTTGCTCCAAACTCAAGAAGAACCCATTGGTAAGCATCTCCTTCTTCTTCTCCAACTCTTTCTCCATTCAATTTCAGAAATTTCCTAAACCGAATTTAGGGAATGTTTCTCTTTTAAGCTTAGATTCAAGCTTCTAGTGTTGAGATTGAAGAGTGCTTGTTCTTGCCATTGCTTTCAAGCTTCATCTTCATAAATTTAGTTCAAAGGTGAGATTTTTATCTCACATCTATGACTATAATTATCTTTGGTTGTTGGGTATGAATTCCTAACACTTCTTCATGTGCATTTTCTCTTGATTTGGATTGGTTTTGTGAATACTCCAATTTTTGGGTTTTTAAGTCAAATTTGTGTGAAAATCCTTATATGGATGTTTGATCATGCTTTTAGTGATGCACCGAGGAGCATATAGGGCCGGGTTGCCGATTGGCATAAACCCTTAGAGCCATTGTTCGTCCGGTCGCATTTTGGAAGAGTTTTCTCTTCATTTGAATAAGGCTGAAAAACAGCCCAGGCATGATTCAGTCGACTGAAAACTCTGTTCAGTCGACTGAACCTGGAACCCGAAAGTTTCCAAGCATGATTCATTCGACTGAAAAATTCTGCACAGTCGACTGAACCTGGAAACAGAAAGTTTCCTGAACCTGGAAAATTTCCAGGTACAGGGTCAGTCGACTGAAAACTCTGTTCAGTCGACTGAACCGGCTGTTTGAGTCCAATTTGCCTTTTTGGATTGAATCTCCAATTTAAATCGATTCGTGATCATCCTATTTATTGTCATCATTTATTATCATCTTTGATGACTTATTTTCTTTGGGAATTTTATATATATCCACTTCGATGGATCCTTTATCGATTTCGTTGGATTTTTATTCACATCTTCGAATGTGATCTTTGTGATTGATTGTTTCTACAATCCCCTTTGTGCTTTGTCACTTTAAAAATATAAAGGTTTTCTATACTAGTAGCAAATATCAAAACTCTTTCCTCAAACGATTTCAATGCTATTTTAATACCAAATTCGTTTATAAAACCGTTTTCCAATCTATTAGTATATATAAACCTTTACCTCACTCGTATGAGAAATCTAATTAAACGGCTTAGTAAAACAAGTGGTATGAAACGCTTGCGTTTACTTCGTCGGTTAATTCTTGGACTTGTTCGATTGAATCTCTTGTGACAATTTTCTAGTGGAGATCTACAATTTGTTCGTAAATATTTAAGTTAAGCTAGTGGTTATGGGACATGAAGCTAAGCTCATATATTTACTAGCTTATTGTAATTGACACTTCTCTTTGATCATGACGATCATTTTATGGTTTAGACTAGCAATGTGCGATGTCTCTTTGTCTATGTGGAGGACCGTACCTCATTAAATGGAGCTTCGTCTCATTTCTTCGTGGGCAAGCGACCCATGTACTTTCTAATGTGTTTCGATTCATCGGATGTACCGTTTGTACTACATCGATGTTTTGGCTTTTGGATTCATTGGATGTACCGTTTGTACTACATCAATGTCTTGGCCATCCTTTTCCTTGTGATTTGGTTCATCGGATGTCCCGTTGTACGATGTCGTTGTTCCTTTTTCTTGTGATTTCTGGATTTCGTGTGTTGATTTCTGGAATTTATGTTTCACCAACTTTTACGATGGGCATTGATATATATGCCATTTATTGTGGCTTGGTGAATGAAATTAGGAGTATGACATTCCTTTTTATCTTGAGTAGATTATTGTGATATTGATTAATCTCTTATTGGTTTTTCAATTACTTATTTATCACGGCTTGGCATTGTGATTATTATATGTTTAGGTCATATCTCTTATTATATATCACTTCATCTGATATTTATAGCTAGACTGATCCGTTTATTATTTTCTTCTTAAATAATACTCGGGTCAGACTGAGATTTTATAGGTGCTTCAGCTTGACTCCTTATCGGACTATCATCCCGACTTTTGGCAAACTACTTAGATTAGTAGTTTATTTTGTTGTATACACTTGAGATTTAGACGCATAGATGTATTCTTTTGTATAGCACGTGTTGCTATTCTTTTGTATTATTGTGGATCTTTTGACCACTACTCTGATAGACACTTTCATGTGTAATATTCATATCTATTTCCGCCTTTGTGATATGAATTGTCTGTGACTGATTTATGTTATGTTTATTTCTATATTTGTTTCCGAAGACCTTTATAGCCACTGTGTAGTAGCTTTGAGTCTGTGTCGGTATGTCGGATTTCCTCTTGAGATGAAAAGTTATAATTTTATCTGGCATATCGGTACTCGCACAAAGCAATTATACAGATGGTCGCTCCTCAACAGCCTTATTCTCTGTGCTAGTTGACAGCATTCACAGTAGTGTTCTTGTCTAGTGTGGGTATAGAGGTGGGGCGTCACAACAAACGAAATGTTGATTTATAAATTCTAATTGGAATTGAATTTTATTTGGTTTTGAAATATATTAAACGACCAATCGGTGTAATAATTAGGAAAGTTATTAAAGAAACCGGAATCGGTTATGGACATACTCTCTGTCTAAACCGAAAACCACTTTAATAACTATACGTGGAGTGTGATCCAGAATGAAGTGGTTGGAATGATGTACGTGATGACTGAAGAAAGAGAACGATAATGGATAGCCTTGACACTTGTGTCAAATTGGAAATGACTAAAACAGGAGCCGTGCCGGGCCAAATGGGGTTAGCCACCTCGAGTGAACACACTTCTTCGAATACTACTCATTACTTGTTATTGATTGGTGCACCCTCGTACTTTTGGGAGTGTTGTTTCACGGTGTTGCGATCGTTGCGGCAATGCGTTCTGACCAGCCCGGATCAGGCAAACGGTAGTTTCACTACCTTGGGTATTGCCTCATGTGCATTGTCATACTTGTATTCCTATATACGCGACCACTACGAAATTGTTTAGTGTTATATCTATGGAGTACTCCCTGATATCCCACCAGTTTACGGTGGAGTTTACAGCGTTGTATAGACTATGATGCTTATATAAAATGTGTTAAGGGGGATAATCGTAACGCCTTAACACTATTTTGATATTTATATTACTGATAGACATTATCTATTTAGCGTATATTACTACATAGTAGGTAGTTTAACGGATCCTTAGAGGATGGTTATTCCAACGTCCTTTGAGTTATTGTATTTCAATTTTTATTTCACTTGAGTTGGATTTATTGATATAAGAATGTTAATCCTGACTCGAGTGTTTTGTGTTTTGCTTTACGCTCCGGTCAGACTGAGTGTACCAGTATTCGAGACCCACCTTTGGAGTTGGAGCTTCGCCTGGAGATCCAGCTATCTATCCAGCTTTCAGATATTCAGTTGATTCCAGTGATGTATTCTGATTCTTGTTTTGACTATTGTATTCGAGACTTCTGTTGTAACTTATTTAACTCTGTTATATATATAGTAGCTTCATGAACTACTATCTTTTGCTTCTGCTGCATATTATTACTCCGTGTCTGTAATCTGTGATTACTTATTTACTGTATATCTGAGTTTTGCCAAATTTTAAATTAACAAATCGGTATTTTGAATTATTCAAGTCCGACGTGTGCGGATGCGAATAGTCCAAAATAGTGGGTCACTACATTCGTGGGAATGATACTAGTTCAAAAGTGAAATTATGTGATTGAGTGAGCGAACAGATTTGATGCTGCGTGCGGATGACATATGTACATCGTATGGGTTTAAGTAAAGTAAATTTTGAAAATTTCGAAAATAAATAAATAAAATGATTTTGAATTGTATGATTGGATGTTATTGGTATATGAGATGCAGGTAATCAAAAGAAAATGCTAAATTGGTGTCTTCGATTCGAGAAGTAAATTTTGATTGCCCGACAAAAAAGGTATGTGTTTATATTGTTTTATGAAGTTGATGTTTTTCTGATCAAGCCACTTGGCTTTTGTTTTCCGTTGATGATTTGGGTCCATAGAGGCATTTTGTAGTTTTTCGAATCTAGCCGCACAAAGGAGACGTTGATGAATTTTTTCGAAAATTTATGGAGTTAAAAAAATTTGAAGAATTTTTTTATAATTTAAAGTTTGTTTTTAAATTATAATTTGAATGATTGAGGGGATAATATTTATTGTATTCAATAGATTAATTTGGAAAATTAGTATGAGTAATAATGTATTTTTAATAAAATTGATTTCGAAAAGTTGTTAAAACTATGTGGTTTTGGGAAAAGTTATTGGGTTTTGGACCATTCTTCGTACCTTGGAAATTTCGGGCAGAAATTCTTTTAAGAGAGGAATGTAACGACCCCGAATTTTGGCTACTTGAAATTGAAATATTTAATTGATTTAAAATATATAAAAGTTAATTTTTAACTTGAAATTTTAAGTATAACTATTTATTAGGTAATTTAATTATTGAATTTAATAATTAAATATCGGTTAAAATATTGAATCATGAGTTTTTGGCTTGATAAAAATAATTTAAAGGCTTACAAAATTTATATTAATAATACTGAAGGCAATAAAAAAATTAAATTAAATTTAAAAGTGATTTGTTCTGTTTTAAAAATTATATCGTTTGAATTAACGTGTATAAGTAGCCTTCTGGGATGCAATCTCAAAATTCGACGAGACTAGTTCCATTGGATCTGTAATAGTGTATTACTATCGGATTTCAAATTTTGTAACGTTTGGAGTTATCGTTTGGTCGTACGGGATATAAACGCACTGAAATATAATGTCGAAAATTTTAATATAATTTGGGTCTAAAAATCTATCTTCCCTATACGATTAAAATAGGGCATGAAATCTTTTCCATTGCATTCGGAATAGGGGCACAACATTATAAACACCTGGCGGCACGCTTCAATAGGAGGTCGAGATTTTAAGCTACGTAAAATTTATATATATATATATATATATATATATATATATATATATATATATATATTCAAACCAGTCTTTTCTTCTACAACCTAAGATTTGACCTAACCTATTCAAGCACACAAAAGTCAAGTCTTTCCTATAACAACCCAAAATTTTGGTCATTTGTTTTGAACTTTTAATTAATTTTAAATGTTGGGTTTGAATTATTAATTGATATTAAATATGGAAGAATTTCTAAAGTGGTTAAAATTCCAAATATAGCGATAAATTGGATTTGGTAATATAGTAATTTAGTATTGGAAATTGGGCAAATTTGGGAATATGGAGTTAAATAGGAGTGGAAAATGATTTCTAAAAATTATCTAAATTCTATTCAAATTAGAATGGTGTGACATCTCGATATTTTCAATCTTTCGCATCTAAACATGTCGAAATTGATTGCTCAAAATATCAAGTTGTTAATTTATATTTGGCAAAACTCACCATATACAGTAAATAAAATAATCAAAAAATTACAGTCACAGAGTAATATAACAATAGTGCAGCGGAAAAAAATGAATAGTAATTCATGAAGCTACTATATATATATCAGAGTTAAACAAGTTACAATAGATGTTTCAAATACAATAGTCAAATACAAGATCAGAATACATCACTGGAATCAACTGAATATCTGAAAGCTGGATAGATAGTTGGATCTCCAAGCGAAGCTCCAACTCCAAAGGTGAGTCTCAAAAGCTGTATCACTCAGTCTGACCCAAGCGTAAAGCAAAACACAGAATAGTCGAGTCAGGATTAACATTCTTATATCAGTAAATCCAACTCAAGTGAAATAATAACTGAAACACAAGTAACTCAAAGGATGTTTGGGATAACCATCCTCTAAGGATCCGTTAAACTATCTACTATGTAGTAATATACGCTATTATAATAATGTTTAAAGTAAAGTATAATATATTTAAAAATAGTGTTAAGGCGTTACCAATATCCCCCGTAACACATTTTATAGTGCCAATAGGTTAGGGTAGGTGGTAACATAGGCAAATACTCCATAGGCACGACTAAAATCAAACTCGTAGTAAAGCACGCTAGGGTAGGTGACACGGCACAACTAGGCAATGCTAGTGTAAACATACCATTTATACTTCCGGACTAGTGGTAACGCATAGCCGTAGCTACCGCCCACCTCAAGCCACACTCCTAGAAATCAAAAGGTGCACCCAATCAATCACAAAGTAATAGAATGGTATCGAAGGAGTGTGTCCGATCAGAGGAGCTACCTCATTAGTCCGTAAGTTGCTCTTGTTTTAGCCACCTTATGCTAACTCACAGGAGTTGGGTCCACGTATATACCCCAATAGAACGTCGCCACCATCTTACTTCATTCTGGAATCTCCACCACGTACACGGTTGTTAAAGTGGTTTTCGAAGTTGGCGGAGAGTATGACAACTTTCGATCCCGGTCTCTTTGACAACCAACCGTTATTATAACACCACGGTCATTTCAAAATAATTTATACTTTAAAACCCAAATATCATTGCCATTTGAAAACCATATCAATACGCTATCATTCCCATTCCAAATATATCCTTCTCCAAAATCATAGCATTTTCAAAGTTATAACAATTTCGAAACTAAACACTTGAAATTATAATACTTTCAA
The DNA here is from genome assembly GCA_030765085.1 of Allium cepa. NCBI lineage: Eukaryota > Viridiplantae > Streptophyta > Magnoliopsida > Asparagales > Amaryllidaceae > Allium > Allium cepa. The sequence continues at coordinate 876,799,141 of CM060931.1, read as the reverse complement.
AACATAATACTTTGAAATTCATAACTTTTAAAACATAACTTCCACCACTTAAACAATTTAGATACTAAAATAGTATATGTAATAAAATAGTTTATAAAGTAAAATAGTTTCCTCAAAATTCCACAAATCAATTTCAAATCAACTCAAATTCCAAAATTCTAATTTAATCAAATCTCAAAACATCCATTTAAATTTAATTCGGTTTCTAAATAAACTATTTCAAACTATATCGATTTCAAAACTGATATGAACCTCAAATAAACCATTTCAAGATCAATATATTTCAAAGCTTTAAATATTCCATAATTTCAAAATTAATTTTTTTACAATTCTGTATATATATGTCAAATTCAATCTACTGTTATTTAATTTTGAAATATTTACTTAATAAATCCCATGACCTCTAAATAAAACCTCCAAACTTCAAATAACTGAATATTCCTTCAATTTATTTAAACTTGATATATTCATTTAAATCACCTTAAACCAAAATCAAGTTATAGACATCATATCCTTTAAAATGTCAAAGTTAATAAATTTCAAATCAAACTTATTTGAGTTTAATTCTTAAATAAATTCAATTTCAAATCAATTTCAATTTATCTTCCAACCTTAATTTATTTAAATCATTATAAACTCTATATTAAAGTATAATTCAAATAATTAACCGCATTATCTTTAATAAAATCAAACTTTATTATTAAACTTATTCTACATTAAAACAAATTTATACATATCTTGAAATCAAGAATTTAACTATATAAAACGACACTTATATAATATATAAAATCAATATTTTGTAAAACCATATATTTCTTTCTAAAAACATAGAAATCATTTTCAAAATATTTATGTATAGACTAACGGTGTCTGTAACGACCCTGACTCGACCTTCGAAAATCAACACCAAATACATCACCCGTATTCGAATGCCGCAGATTCAAACGTTGAATCTGGTTCAACGGAGCTTATAACAACATTGGATGATACAACACATCGGAAACATAATGAATAATTTTATTGATATACACCATTTGATACAACAATGATACAAATGAAATGATCAATATTATCAGAGATAGACACAACAACGGAAAGATTACACAGCGGAAGAGACCAGCAACAGCAGCGGAAAGATAGCACCAAATGTTCTTCCAAAAGAGAATCCAATATATGAATCTTCATTGCCAAATCTCCAAACACTTCAAGCTCGAACCACCATCATGTTGAACTTGTTGCACAATGCGATCCCAAACCATCAACTGAAGGCTATCGAACCTACATCTACTATCTGACTATCTGAAAAACTGACTCTAAGCTGCCCATGTGGAAAATTGTGGGCACCCAGAGATTAGAAAGGGAACAATAAACTCCAAGTCAGTCATGGGACTAGTGTGAGCAAACAAAAACAGTTTATATTTGAACAAAAGAAAACAAAAAGAAATTCGCAATGCTTTTTGGAAGTGAAACACCATAAGGCCTCCTACCACACACACAATGCAAGCGCACACTTGAAGGAGATTTCTCCTCATAATAGTCAAACATGCTTGATACGCGAAAATCCTTTTGATATTATTATTAGTGCATAGTGAAGAAAACATTTCGAAAGTATAATATTAATCTTAGCCAGCATACCACCATTATGGTATACCTACTATAGCTATCATGTTCAATAGTAGGTTACCACCACATTCAATGGCAGGTTATACAACTAAAACTGTACATGGCTCGTATTGTTTTTTTTGGATTTCCAACAAATGGTCAGGCTAAGGAACTTCCTTCACCGAACGGGTACGCCTCTAGAAGGAAGCCTCGAGAACTTAACCAGCTCTCTACCAGCACAAGGCCGGGTTATCTCTGTAACTAGGTAACCACCGACACGATTATACCATCCCCCGGTCGTCACTGTCCTTTATCCGAGGATCCTCAACACCAACAAATTCCAACAACCACATAAGTTAAATATTTCGGCTTCATACCATGATAACATTTTTTTATCTAGAAGGAAATGGACACACCCTAAAGGGCGCGTCCCTTATAACCTTGCCGCATCTTTCCTATTTCGACCATTTCCGGGTTGTGAGGTTTGACGAGGTCTCGTCCATAAAGCTAAGCTTTTCAAAAAAGTCATGCTTCGATCAATAAATGATCAACGACACTTAGCAAGCCACATTACCAAATTGGGAATATATCACTAGTTACCATCAACTACATAACCTCTGAGCTCGTATATCTCAGAGAAGGGTGTTAAGCTAAGAGAATAAATTCTCTGCCACTAACAGAAATGTATTTGATAGAAACCAGCTTTACATCTCAAAGTGTAACGTCAGACATACATCCACACAAGTCCATTCCGGGTTCGAACGGAACTGAGGGAACTTTCAAAGAAGCCCTTGCAATCCGGGTATTCACATTCCCGATCGGACTCCTCATCACATATGGAGGTTCTATACCGGCGTGACTCAGTGCAAAGACATTCGAAAGGTAACACTTTCGTTCTTAAAAATACCCGGTCTTCGCCACCATCTTCAAATGCTATCAATTTTGTCATATCATTATTCGGAATGGGTTATATGACATAAAATCCTCTTCCGGCTAAACCGAATAATGAGCGCAAATTTTAAAAACATATGGATATATTGGGATCATAGTTAAGTCATAATTTTTTAACACTTGTTCCCCAAAACCTTTCTTTTGAATGTTTTTAGACAAATTTCCACTTTAATCCTTTTAAAACAAAAGATTCACCCTTTTAAGATCCTCTTTAATTTATAACAAGGTTGACTAATCTTTCACAAAGATTCATTTACAGCTTTCAAAACTATTTCAAATTTGATTCACCCATAACTTGAAAATCCTTTCAACAAAATTTGGAAATCCTTCCTTTATATGAAAGCTATTATCATTTGGAAACAAATGCTTTTTATTTCGGAAAATCCGTTTAAATATGCTCAAGTTATAGCCTTTCAAAGTAAAATCATAAAATCAACGAACTGCCATATACTCGACAAGTTCTATTTAAATTAAATTCAAACTCCCAAAACAATTTATTCAACATACTTCAAAATGGTTTAAAATCCATATATATATATATATATATAGTATAATTTGAATAACCCTTTCAAACGATAGTTTCCAAAATAATTTTCAAAACTTAAACAAGATATATTATATTTGAACTAAATTTCAGTTTCAAAAATTCCTTTTCAAAAGCTTTTCATATTCAACTCAATTTCATTTCCAAACCATTAGGGTTCAAAATTCAACTTTTAAATCATTTTGAATAAAATAACTTAAAATTCAAAAACCCATGACTTAGCCAATTTCCCATGCAATCCATATTTGTGTGCGTGGTGTAGTCCAGGGGTTTTACACATAACAATACAATATCACAACCATCATCAATTCAAGCGCAACAATATCGATAAGCGGTATAATACTATAATGCTCATCTTTCATTCTGATTCACAAATAAATATATAAATTCAGCACAGATAAATAAATCACAGTTCATAGCTCAATCCACACAATTCATATCATAGAATAGCACACACCAGAGATATCAAACAATTCAAAGCATTCAATGCAATCAAATATCCATAAGCAAGATCAATTAATCATCTGATTATAATTAACTTAAACCATATTAATTACTTATGAATAAATTACTAATCCTGGTTAATTAACATTAATTAATCACAAACAATTTTAGTTAATTATCCTTTAATCATTTATTAATTAACCTTTAATAATAAATTAAATAACCTATAGTTATTAATTAATCAACCTTAATTAATAAATCAATCAACCTTTAATAATTAAGCAATTAACTTTTATTTATTTAATTATTCTTTAATTAATTATCCTTAATTAATTATATTAGTTAATCAACCCTTAATTAATTACCGTTTAATTAATTATCCTTAATTAATTACAATAAGTGATTATCCCTAATCAATTATATTAATAGATCATAAATTAATTTCATTGAGTAATTATCCTTTAATCACTTGATTAATCAACTTTAATTATTAATTAATTACTTTTTAATTAATTAATTATCTTTAAGTAATTATTTACCTTTTATTACTTACACTAACTAATATTAATTAATTAATTATCCTTTAATGTAATTACACAAAGTAATTATCCTTTCTAACATTAAATAATAATCTTTTATTAATTTCATTAATTAATCATCCTTTAATTACTTACATTAATAATCAATCTTTAATAATTACATTAAGTAATTGTCATTAATAAGTCAATAATGATCCTTTAATTTAGATCTTAATTAATCAAGACAAATCCTTATCTTAACTGATCACTTAATTACAAAATTTAAATCTCATTAAATAATATAAATTATCATTAACAAATAATTTAATTTTAAAACCTTTAAGTTGATTAATAATCAAAACATTATTTAAGATAAACCATTTATCTTTTTAAAATCTTATTTAAATAATCCTTGAAAACTAAATTATGATAAGAATTAACTTAAAATTCTTAAGTTAATTAAAACCATCATCTTTTAATTACTTAAATATAACATTTAAATTTAATTTAAATAAAATTTGGAATTCATTTTAAAAATTAAGGATAAAAACACTTTAACTTAATTTATTTAAAAAATTATTTTAAAACTTTAACTAATTAACAAAAGTAGTATAAAACATTTAACATCAATTAAGAAAGTGTTTAAAAATTTCATTTAAATAAAATTGGAAAAAAATTGTTTTATTTTAAAAAAATCAAAATCTGTTTCGATACCAACCTGAGACCACTTCGGGTTTTCACCCGAGCCAGATTTCAAAATCCCCGAGCAAACCATTGAGTATTTTTTTCTTTTTCTTTAATTCTTAAAACCCTGCTACCATTACAAAAATACCCGAGCCACCATACCGAACTTCCCGAACACTTACATGAGCCAAATCTTCATCTACCCATGCCCATTCTCGAGTAATCTTCTTCATCCCCAAACTTTTATCAACCCAGATACATTAGTGCACATGTGCATGTGTACGATTGTTCCGACCATCTTTGGTCAACGCTGCAACCACCAACATGTCGTCATCGACCTCGCCGACCAATACAACTTCCAGCTCCATCAAACTCTCAAGGAAAACGAAATCGAGCTACTTGATCCCATCTGGAACTAACTCAGTCACCAAAAACTACCTGATGTCGGCGATCCCGACCACCAGAGGTCATGCACTCACGTCCAAAGCTCCACCATGGAAACACGCTCCTATCCCCTTTGTCCTATCCAACCTGATGCGACATTGATGACGATCAAGCCTCGAATTCAACAGCCACCGAAACCGGTCTTTAAACCCTAAATCATCATCGATCAACAACCTCGACCATATGTAAATGCTCAGAGTATTTTTCCTAAGTTCCCCCGACCTCCACCTTCCTCTAGTGACGATCCCCACAAACAGCTATACACCGATCGCCAGAAATTTAACGAAAACCAAAATCTATTCAACTCGAAATATCTCGACCATCCAAACTTAATAATCATAATTTTATCATCAAAAATCCTTGTTTTCTAGCACGAATCAGAATATATAGCCAAAACTTGGAATCACGATACTTGAATTTCCTGATTTAAATTGTTTATTACTATAATTTTCCAATTTTAAAATATTTAATCAATAATTATACTTGAAAACATTTTTAAAATTAATATTACATCATTATAAACAACTCCCCTTTGAACATCATAACCTATACTGGATTGTATGAAGTGGATTTGATTTTTGAATTGATCTTTTTTTGTCTATAGGTCAAGCATAGAGACATGTATGTCCAAACACAGGCATGCACAGACATATATACATATTTATATGTATATGCAACAAAATTTCATCACTTCACATACATCAAGTTTATAAATAGATTTAAGCATCAATGGGTTAGTTTGCTCACCTGATTGTGTTGGAACAGAGAACACAGGCTTTTTGAAAAACTGGGAAATGATTTGAGGGTTGATTTGTTTTTTATCCTGGAAACTGAACTTTGATCTAGATGAACTTGCATGCTACAGGGTTTTAAGATGCTACAGGTTGAATGAATTTAAACTGGAACTAGATTGCTTAATGTTTTGATTTACTTGAGTAGATCTTTATACTTGCTTTGCTATTTGAGTTGAACCCTTGGTTAAAATTTTCTATAGACTTTTGAAATTGTTGTACTTAAATCTGAAACTTGAATTTGATCTTGAATTTTCCGCTAGACTTAGCTTTAGATCAGGTTGTAGTTTGATTGCTTCAGGGTTTTAGTTTTTGGAAGATTGTTTTGATTTTTCTATTTTTTGGTTTTGATTTCTTAAGTTTTGTTTCAGGTTTGTTTTTAAAATCATGAAAGAAAATGGAAGTAAAAGTAGGATGTGTATATTTATAACTTGCTTCCCTTTATTTATTGGTTTCAAAATAAAAAGAAATTAAACCAAACTTGCCACTTGTTAATATACATGTTATAATTACTTACAAATGTTTTAATGTCTTTTAAAACACTTAAACTTGTCTATTTTCTTGTTAAAATATTTACATATGTTTTTAAATGTATGTCATTAAATTTTTTAAATATGATTATAAATTTTTATATTACATTTTCAATTAGTCTTATATATATGTACTATATTTTTATTAATACATTTTCTATTTATTAATATTTGAATAACTTTTAAAGAAAATGATTTTAAAATCTAGTTATACGTTAATGAACAAACGCATGCATATTATATATATATGCTTTTAAAATATAGAATTTTAACTTTTAAATATCTTTTGAAAATTATTATATTAAATTCAAAATATAACTTATAAATCACAATGGATATACATATATGTATATATTATAAATTAGAAAACAAATTTAAATTAACTTTTAAAATATAAAGTATTCAAATTCAATTATTTTTAAGATATTTATTTTTTTGAATTTTCAAATCCAAATTCTATGTACAATCTATTTATATACATATATATATATAAATAAACAAACACATATCTTATTAAATTTGGAAAATTTCAAATTAATCTCAAAATTTGAAATTAATTACTAAATTTAATTTGACTCAAAAACAAGATCGTTACAGAATCCCCCCTTAAGAAAATTTCATCCTCGAAATTTGTTAGACGGGGAGACAACAAAGAACAGATGAACATATCAAAGATAGAGAAACGGATTACCAGATTAATTTGAAACTTTTATTCTAATATCATCAATAAATACGATAACAACTTGTTCAACACTTTACAAAATACTAGGGTTATCAGTCTACGAAATATGCAAGGGCATTGGTTAGTTCGAAGGGCAACTAACCATTCGTAAAACATATCTGGATCGCAAAGAACAGACAAGTGGATACAACCCAATTTAGCTTCATAATTTGTTAATCAATTTACTCAAATAAATTTGAAATTTATTGAAGTTAAAAATGATAGGAATTAATGGGAAGAATACGGAATAGGAACATATAAACAATGACTCGCAGGGTCATCACCACACCAAAGCTGCTTCTTGTAGCTGGCAGGAAGTCGCCAAAGAATTGAAATTGGATGATGATCAAAAGAGATTGACAGAAGAAAAAAAATTCCTTGTTGTTGCAGGGTATCGACCATTTGTAATGGTACTCCCCTGTCCCTTTTCACGTCCTCTTCTTGCACTCATACTCACAATCAGTGGATAGTTAGAGAATTTACTAAGGCATACAAACAAGATATCTTAGGGACACTCCTTCTAGGGATTTATATCCCTATATCTAATGAGTTATCTAATGTGTTATACTTCAAAGTTAAAATTCTTACTCAACCTTTGGCTCTGATACCACTGTAACGACCCTGACTCGACCTTCGAAAATTGACACCCAAATACATCACCCGTATTCCAATGCCATAGATTCAAACGTTGAGTCTGGTTCGTCGGAGTTTATAACAACATTAGATCATACAACATAGCGGAAACAGAATGAATAATTTTATTGATATACAACATTTGATACAACAATGATACAAATGAAATGATCAATATTTTCAAAGATAGATACAACAGCGGAAAGATAACGCAGTGGAAGACACCAACAACAGCAGTGGAAAGATAGCACCAAATGTTCTTCCAAAAGAGAATCCAATATATGAATCTTCATTGCCAAATCTCAAAAAACTTCAAGCTCGAACCACCATCATGCGAACTTGTAGCACAATGCGGTCCTAAACCATCAACTGAAGGCTATCGAATCTACGTCTACTATCTGACTATCTTAAAACCTGACTCTAGGCTGCCCGTGTGGAAAATTGTGGGCACCTAAGTTTAGTAAGGGAACAATAAACTCCAGGTCAGTCATGGGACTGGTGTGAGCAAAAAAAAAAAACAATTTACATTTGAAAAAAAGAAAATAAAAAAGAAATTCGCAATGCCTTTTGGAAAATGAAACTACCATAAGGCCTCCCGCCACACACACAATGCAAGCGCACACTTGAAGGAGATTTCTCCTTATGATAGTCAAACATGCTTGATACGCGAAAATCCGTTTGATATTATTATTAGTGCATAGTGCAGAAAACATTTCAAGAGTATAATATTAATCTTAGCCAGCATACCACCATTATGGTATACCTACCATGTTCAATAGTAGGTTACCACCACATTCATGGCAGGTTATACAACTAAAACTGTACAGGGCTAGTATTACTTTGTTTGGATTTCCAACAAATGGTCAAGCTAAGGAACTTCCTTCGCCGAATGGGTACGACTCTCGAGGGACGCCCCGAGAGCTTAACCGGCTCCCTGCCAACACAAGGCTGGGTTACCTCTGTAACTATGTAACTACTGACACGAGTATGCCATCCCTCGGTCGTCACCGACCTTTATCCGATGATCCTCAACACCAACAAATTCCAACAACCACATAAGTTAAATATCTGGGCTTCATACCATGATATCACTTTTTTATCTAGAAGGAAATGGACATACCCTAAAGGGTGCGACCCTCAGAACCTTGCATCATCTTTCCGTTTTCGACCATTTTCGGGTTGTGAGGTTTGACAAGGTCTCGTCCACAAAGCTACGCTTGTCAAAAAAGCCATGCTTCGATCAACAAATGATCAGCAACACTTAGCATGCGACATTACCAAATTGGGAATATATCACTAGTAACCATCAACTACATAACCTCTGAGCTCGTATGTCTTGGAGAAGGGTGTTAAGTTAAGAGAATAGATTCTCCACCACCAACAGAAATGTATTTGATAGAAACCAGCTTTACATCTCAAAGTGTAACGTCATAGATACATCCATACAAGTCCGTTTCGGGTTCGAACGAAACCGAAGGCACTTCCAAAGAAGCCCTTGCAATCCGAGTATTCACAATTCCGATCGGGCTCCCCATCACATATGGAGATCTCTATACCGGCGTGACTCAATGTAGAGACATTCGATAGGTAATCCTTTCATTCTCGAAAATACCCGGTCTTCACCACCATCTTCAACTTCTATCTATTTTGTCATATCATTGTTCGAAATGGGTTATATGACATAAAGTCTTCTCCCGGCTAAATTGAATAATGAGCGCTAATTTTAAAAACATATGGATATATTGGGATCTTAGTTAAGTCACAATTTTTTAACACTTGTCCCCCAAAAGCTTTCTTTTGAATGGTTTTAAACAAATTTTCACTTTAATCTTTTTAAAACAAAAGATTCACCCTTTTAAGATCCTCTTCAATTTAAAACAAGGTTCACCAATCTTTCACAAAGATTCATTCATAGCTTTTAAAAATATTTCAAATTTGATTCACCCATAACTTGAAAATGCTTTCAACAAAAATTAGAAATCCTTCCGTTATATGAAAGCTATTATCATTTGGAAACATATGCTTTTTATTTCGAGAAAAACCGATAAAATATGCTCAGTTTATAGCCTTTCAAATTAAAATCAGAAAATCAGCAAACTGTCATATACTCGGCAAGTTCTATTTAAATTAAATTCAAACTCCTAAAACAATTTATTCAATATACTTCAAAATGGTTTAAAAACCATATATATATATATATATAATATACATATATAGTATAATTTGAATAACCTTTTCAAACCATAGTTTCCAAAATAATTTTCAAAACTTAAACAAGATATATTATATTCAAACTAAATTTCAATTTCAAAACTTCCTTTTCAAAAGCTTTTCATATTCAACTCAATTTCATTTCCAAACCATTAGGATTCAAAATTCAACTTTTAAATCATTTTGAATAAAATAACTTAAAATTCAAAAACCCATGACTTAACCAATTTCCCGTGCAATCCATATTTGTGCGTGTGGTGTAGTCCAGGGGTTTTGCACACAACAATACAATATCATAACCATCATCAATTCAAGCACAACAATATCGATAAGAGGTATAATACTATAACGCTTATCTTTCATTCACAGATTCACAGATAAATATACAAATTCACCAGAAATAAATAAATCACAGTTCACAGCTCAATCCACACAATTCATATCACAGAATAGCACACACCAGAGATATCAAACAATTCAAAGCATTCAATGCAATCCAAACATCCATAAGAAAGATCACTTAATCATCTTATTATAATTAATTTAAACCAGATTAATTACTTATGAGTAAATTACTAATCTTGGTTAATTAATTACAAACCATTTTAATTAATTATCCTTTAATCATTTATTAATTAACCTTTAATAATAAATTAATTAAACCTTCAATTATTAGTTAATCAACCTTAATTAATAAATCAATCAACCTTTAATTATTAAATAATTAGCTTTTAATTATTTAATTATTCTTTAATTAATTAACCTTAATTAATTACCATTTAATTAATTATCCTTAATCAATTACAATCAGTGATTATCCCTAATCACTTATATTAACATATTACAAATTAATTACATTGAGTAATTATCCTTTAATCACTTGATTAATCAACTTTAGTCGTTAATTAATTACTTTTTAATTAAGTAATTATCTTTAAGTAATTAATTACCTTTAATTACTTACATTAATTAATCTTAATTAATCAATTATCCTTTAATGTAATTACATAAAGTATTGACTAACATTAAATAATAATCTTTTATTAATTACATTAATTAATCATTCTTTAATTACTTATATTAATAATCAACTTTTAATTAATTACATTAAGTAATTGTCATTAATAAACCAATAATGATCCTTTTATTAAGATCTTAATTAATCAAGATAAATTCTTATCTTAACTGATCACTTAATAACAACATTTAAATCTCATTAAATAAAATAAATTATCATTAACAAATAATTTAATTAAAAACCTTTAAGTTAATTAATAATCAAAACATTATTTAAGATAAACCATTTATCTTTTTAAAATCTTATATAAATAATCCTTGAAAATTAAATTAACATATGAATTAACTTAAAATTCTTAAGTTAATTAAAACCATCATCTTCTAATTACTTAAATATAACATTTAAATTTAATTTAAATAAACTAAGAATTCATTTTAAAAATTATAAATTAAAACACTTTAACTTAATTTATTTAAAATAATTATTTAAAAAGTTTAACTAACTAACAAAACTAGTATAAAACATTTATCATCAATTAAGAAAGTGTTTAAAAATTTGATTTAAATAAAATTGGAAAGAAACTTTTTTATTTTAAAAAAAAAATCAGAAATTGTTTCAATACCAACCCGTGACCACTTCGGGTTTCTACCCGAGCCAGATTTCAAAATCCCCAGCAAACCTTCGAGTATTTTGTTGTTTTTCTTTAATTCTTAAAACCCTACTATCATTACAAAAATACCCGAGCCACTAGACCGAACTTCCCAAACATTTACACGAGCCAAATCATCATCTACCCTTGCCCATTCTCGAGTAATCTTCTTCCCCAAACTTTGACCAACCTAGATACATAAGTGCACATGTGCATGTGTACGGTCGTTCCGACCATATTGGTCGACGCTGAAACCCCCAACATGTCGTCGTCGACCTCGCCGACCAATACAACTTCCAGCTCCGTCGAACTCGCAAGGAGAATGAAATCGAGTAACTTGATCACCATCTGGAACTAATTCGGCCACCAGAAACTACCTCATGCCGGCGATATCGACCACCAAAGGCATGCGCTCATGTCCAAAGCTCCACCGGGGAACCACACTCCATTCCCCTTTGTCCATTCAACCCGGTGCGACATTGATGACGATCAAGCCTCGAATTCAACAGCCACCCAAACCGGTCTTTAAACCCTAAATCATTATCGATCAACAACCTCAACCATTTATAAATGCTCTGAGCATTTTTGCCGAGTTCCCTCGACCTCTACCTTCCTCCAGTGACGATCCCGATGAACAGCTATACACCGATCACCAGAAATTGAACGGAAACCAAAATCTGTTCAACTCGAAATATCTCGACCATCCCAAACTTAATAATCATAATTTTATCATCAAATATCCTTGTTTTCTAGCATGAATCAGAATATATAAACAAAACTTGAAATTACGACGCTTGAATTTCTCAATTTAAATTGTTTATTACTGTAATTTTCCAATTTTAAAATATATACTCAATAATTATACTTGAAACCATTTTTAAAATTAATATTACATCATTATAAACAACTTCCCTTTTTGAACATCATAACCTATACTGGATTGTATGAAGAGGATTTGATTTTTGAATTGATTTTTTTTGTCTATGGTCAAGCATAGAGACATGTATGTCCAAACACAGGCATGCACAGACATATATACATATTTATATGTATATCAACATAATTTCATCACTTCACTTCACATACATCAAGTTTATAAACAAATTCAAGCATAAATGGGTTAGTTTGCTCACTTGATTGTGTTTGAACAGAGAACACAGGCTTTATGAAAAAACGGGAAATGATCTGAGGCTTGCTTTGATTTTGATCCTAGAAACTGAACTTTGATCTAGATGAACTTGCATGCTACAGGGTTTTAAGATGCTACAGTTTGAATGAATTTGAACTGGAACTTGATTGCTTGATGTTTTGATTTACTTGAGTTGATCTTTACGCTTGCTTTGCTGTTTGAGTTGAACCCTTGGTTTAAATTTGCCACAAGCTTTTGAAATTGTTGTACTTAAATCTGAAACTTGAATTTGATCTTGAATTTGCTGCTAGACTTAGCTTTAGATCAGGTTGTAGTTTGATTGCTTCAGGATTTCAATTTTTGGAAGATTATTTTGATTTTTCTGTTTTCTAGTTTTGATTTCTTAAGTTTTGTTTCATGTTTGTTTTTAAAATCATGAAAGAAAATGAAAGTAAAAGTATGGATGTGTATATATATAACTTGCTTCCCCTTTATTTATTAATTTCAAAATAAAAAGAAAATAAACCAAAAATGCCACTTGTTAATATGCATGTTATAATTACGTACAGATGTTTTAACGTCTTTTAAAACACTTACACTTGTCTATTTTCTTGTTAAAATATTTACACATGTTTTTAAGTGTATGTTATTAAATGTTTTTAATATGTTTATAAATTTTTATATTATATTTTCGATTAGTCTTATATATATGTATTATATTTTTATTAATACATTTTCTAATTTGTATAACTTTTAAAGAAAATGATTTTAAAATCTAATTATACCTAAATGAACAAACACATCTATATTATATATATATAGCTTTTAAAATATAGAATTTTAACTTTTAAATATCTTTTAAAAATTATTATATTAAATTCAAATATAAATTCTAAATCAAAATGGATATACATATATATATATATATACATATTATAAATTAGAAAACAAATTTAAATTAACTTTTAAAATATAAATTATTCAAATTCAATTATTTTTAAGATATTTATTTTTTTGAATTTCAAATCTAATTCTATTTACAATATATTTATATACATATATATAGACAAACAAACACATATCTTATTAAATTTGGAAAATTTCAAACTAATTCACCAATCAATCTCAAAATTTTAAATTAATTACTAAATTTAATTTGACTCAAAAATGGGATCGTTACAGTGTTTGTATATAATTTTCTATCCTATGGTCAAGTGATACAGATATTTATCATTTCAATCCGTAATTTAAATATATACGGTTATATATCATTTTAACTTGCAATTCCAAATTCAATCCAAATGAAAATCGCTTGGGTTTATCATTTTAACCCATAACGATTTTCTCCTATTCTAAAGTCCGTTCGGATAGGTATCATTTCAACCCATAGTGAATTCTATACTAACAGGGAACTTGTCGAGTGATAACAAATATAATAATATAACTGGCATATATCATCAATATAAATAACAGATAATGGTGTCAGATGGTCGCTCCTCAACAGCCTTATTCTCCGTGCTAGTTGACAGCACTACACCGTAGTGTTCTTGGCTAGCGTGGGTATAGAGATGGGGCGTCACAATAAATAACCAGATCAAATAAGCTAAATAACTTATATATTTACCTACTATTATTATGTTAACAAAAAATATTTAAGGTTGTATACAGTAACCTAAACTCACATGTATAAACAGATTGTATATAAAATCTAATACATATACAGGCTTAAAAATTGTTAACAAAACATACTAGATATGCACATTGCAGAATATATAAACAGGAATATTTCATAATATTTGAAAAATACATACTTCAAAGTATTACAGGGCTGTTATAAACATATCTTTTTACGAACATACTATATTTTCAACTAACAGATCATATAGCATGTTTTTATACTAGCATATACCGTATACCCTTCAAACAAACCCAAAATTATATATGGACTTTATATATAAAAGAATAGACATATAATATATACCTGTTGTATCTACCAAACCCACTAAAAAAACAAGTAAATTCAAAAAAAAAGTTCATATACACATAACAGATCGAGCAGACTTATACCAATATAAGAACACATATATAATATAAATTTGTATAACATATATATGAACAAGCTAACTTATATATATATACACACGTTTACAACTTATATGTAATATACATATTATTCACTTTAAAACTTATATATCGTATATAAACCAAAATTTTACAGTTTATATTATATAATCTTAAAATTTCGGCATAAAAAAATCATGCAACTCTTTATACTATAATATATGTGTAGAACTTGCATAAATTCTTATATATATAAAAATATAGAAGTTGCAATAGTATTATACTCATATGATATATGTGTGTGTGTGTTAAAAGCAGCTTTGTGTATAAATAAATCTATATTGCATATAATACAAACAGGTCATATAAACATATGTAATGCTGAAACACTATATGCAGAAATAAATATAAAATCAACATTTCCCCTCAGAGTTTATACACACATATTAACAGACTATATAATATAATATACCGCATAAATGTTAATACTTTTAAATATACATATCCAAAACTAACTCATATATGTATTCGAAATTATATATATATATATATATATATATATATATATATATATATATATATATATAACTTATATCTGGTACGTATAGGTACGAACAGATATATAATATATAACAGCAAAAGATTGTATAGGCCACACTTCATAAAGCAAATATAATAATAACGCACATATATTAATATATATTTAAACATATGCCTTACCCTGTAAAGAAGGAGCGATTAGGCACGACAGCTAAAATGAGACGTTAGAGGCGATCACGAAAATATGCGAAAGGTCAGGAAGTTGAGTGGCTACGAGAGATGATGGGAGAAGGAGAGGGCGGCACGTGGGGAGCTGGGAAGGCATGCGATGAGGATCTAGGTGGGCGGAGTGGAAACTTTGGTGGTATGGATCGAAGCGGGCAGCACAGGGAAAGGAGGAAGGTATGCGTATGTAGGCAAGGAGGGTGGGAAGGAAGAAAGCTAATGGTTTTGCAGAGAGAAAGGGACGCAAGCTATAAGAGGAAGGGAAAAAAAATAGACATGCTTGAAAATGAAGAGACGTGAAAACTATAACCGATGGTACAATTATTAACACAAAGATAAAAGGTCACAAAATCATAAGGATCAGATGTGTGAATTTTTGGAATGCTAAAGGCTATATGTTTACATGGAGGATAACGAAAAGTCATATAACAGATTGCAAACAAGTACCGATACGGTCAATCGTTTCGCGGTTTCGCCATGAACCGGACACCAAAATATAGAAGTGAGTATACCGTAGAGATCAGCACGACGGAACGATCAAAGTGGTATAAAGATATCAGTGGTACGATCATCAGATCAAAATTCGATATCAGAATGAAAATAATGCTATTTCGTCGAAAATAAGATCGATGAAGCAATAACAATCAAAATTTGGGAAAACAAACTATGATGTCTCACTCAGAATATGATTTACAAATTTTCTGTATAAAAATATTCAGGTTTGAAATTTTTTTATTATCATCATCAATTTTTAACCGATATAAATTGAAATAAAATTACACTAGAATATAAACTTCCATATTATCTGATAAAATTTTACCAGTTGTTATGTTTAATTAGACGTATTTCAAATATTAAATTTTTATTTCAAAATTTTATCGTTTAAAATTTCATAAAATTTAAATCAAATATACTAATAAAATAGATGAAAATTATTGAAAATTTACGGGTTGTTACAAATAGTAACACGGACTTTAGAACATAATAAAAATTCAATAGGTTTAAATTTGAAATTTGTATATTAATTTAATAGTGGAAATTAATATACAGAAATAATGTAATTAATTAAATTTTGATTTAATATGAATCAGAATGATTTCTTATATGGATATAAATTCCATTTGATTTATAGCGGAGTTAGTAAGTTTTAAAAATCAAAATTTAAAAGAATTCGACGATTTTGAAAATCGCTCGATTTAAGCGGCGCGTTAAAATAGCCTTCCTGGTCACAGTCATGGAATTCGAAGAAAAAAGTTCCATTGGATCCGTAATAGTGTATTATTATCGGATTTCAAATTTCGTAGTGTTTGGTGTTATCGTTTCGTCGTATAGGAGAGAAATGCATTGAAATAAGTATCAAAAATTTAATATTTTAATTCGATTCAAGAAGCTATCTTCCACATACAATCGAATTAGGCCCTGAAACACATTCCATTGTGTTCGGAATAGGGATAAAATATTATAAATGCCAGACGGCATGTTTCATTTGGAGTTCGTTTGAAAAAGCATGTAAAAGTTGAAAATATTAATAAAATAATATATCTAGCCCAATATAAAGGCATGCACAGTAAAAGCCCTAGAGAAAAACTATGGTAACCACCTCTAAGCAAAACCAATGGCCGAAATCTTCCTGTCCTTCCCCTCGAATACCACCCTATCCATGCCCCTACAGCCTTTGACATCAACTAAGGTATTGGAGAACATGGCAAGGTCGAGACATCCAACGGTGGAGATGAACTATGGTGGCCAGAGTTGACCAGAAATTGAGTTCGATGTTGATTTGAACTATCGCATTTTCTGGCGATTTGGCAGCTCATGGGATGTTAGGGTCTAGAAGGAAGTTGAATGCAGAGTCGAGAGCTATAGACTCGCGATGTTTGGTGGCCTATCGTCACAGGTGGTAATCTCAGTGGCGAGATGAACTGAAAAAGGTGGATTCCATGTTTTTGGGTCATGGTTGAGCTGTAGGGCAGCGGAGGGGATGTGGCTTGGGTTAGTGGGTTCGTAAGAGGGTGGCGCTTCGTGGGGTGGGGTCGCGGTGACCGGGAAAGTGAAGGGAGCGGCGGCGAGAGGTGGATGCAGTCGGCATCATGGATTTGAGGGCACGTTGTATGGTTTCTAATGTTAGACTATGCTAATCCAGGTTTTATACTTAATGATGATTAACTTTGATAATGACTGTAATTAGTGGAGAGTTATTTTTATATAAAAAATTGTAAAAATCTTATATATTTAATATCTTACTCGTTTTAGGTCTAAATTGAACGAAACAAATTGCGTTGGATCAATTATGACGAGATCTACGCGATGAAGTTGAGTTGGCTGAAACAAGAGCTCTTGGAATTTCATGCTAAAATCAAATGCCTGTTTTACTTTATACGAAACTGAACGCGAAAGCAGCAACTTGAACTATGGTGAGTAAATCTCACTCAAATTTTGCGCTACCCATATTAATATGAAATAGTTAAAATTGATAAATGATTGATTTGTTAATTTAATGCATTTTTATCAGTTGGATGTGATATTATATATAGGAGTACATATATATTGAGTGATTGATATTCCTGCACATATATAGTGGATGAGACCCTATGCACCCGTATAATCGTGAATGACCATATATACCACGACATTACACTTTGAAGTAGAATTGGTATTTTTATGTTGTGCAAACATCCATGGATGTAGGGAAACAGGTTGAAGGGATCCAACTGGATTCCTCAAAAATGCTTAATTTAATTACATATATAGTGATATATGTTTTTTCGAATAATTTGTGACATGTTTTGGTGTTGTTTAAATTGATTGGATGTTTTGGATATTAATCTGGAATTTTAGCGCTTTTAAATACCAATAAAAATATGGTTTAATTTGGTAGAGAATTGTAGGTGGGAAATTTGAAGTAAAAATGTCAATATAGAGTTCGGTAAATCTATTGGCTAAAGTAAATGGTTTTGAAATTGTAATGCAGTTATTTCGGATTATGGTGAATAGAGATTTTGGGAATAAAAATATATAAAGGATTTTTAGTTATTAATCGGGTGGTTTTAATAGTGTTAAAAAATTCTGAAAAATTAGTTGTTTAATTATTTTAAATTTTTTAAAGCATATATAATTATTAATAGTTACCTTTAATGATTTTTAAAGATATTATTATTATTTAAGAACTAATCAGCATTTTTATTTTAAAAGGATAAATTACTAAATATTAATTTGGCTTTATATAATAACTTTTTATTTAAGTATAGTTGACTAGATTTAACTTGAAATTTGTTTTAGAATTTACAAGAATTATTTTGGGATAATTTTTAAATGATGTTTTTCGAAAAGTAATGGTATACTCGTGTGGTGAAAATTAGAGGCAGTGAGTGTCTGCAGTTAAGTTTTGGACTTCTCTAGGATAGAGGCATAACCATTGAGCTGTGATCCATGGTTTGATACCACAGTGGTACTGTCCACATTTAAAAAAAAAGGGTTTTCAAATATTTTTGAAACATGGTTTTTAAATTTTGCTAAATTCAATAAGAAATTATGTATAATTTGGATAAAGAGATTAATGTTTTTAAATTTAAATTAAAAAGAGATTTAATGTTTTTAATTGAAAATGAAGTATTTGGTTGAATTGATTGTTTATTTGATAGTTAAATGGTCGACTATCAGATATGGACCTAAATATAGCTTTGGAAATATCTAGAAGAATACGGGAATTACATGGTACAGTTACCGTTCGAGTGCTATATTGTACATATGAACTAGTTTCGTTCTTCTAGGATGTTTATAAGGAATTCTGTCCACAAACGGTTAGGAGGTGAACTCCGATCTTATCTTCGTCTATTTATTTCCTAAAGAACCGGGGTTGAATTTACTAGAGAATATCGAACGTTGTTTTGAGGAGACTGGGATCGGATTTGCTATCCGAAAACCACTTCGATCCAATGAGTACGCTTTCGAAATGTAGACAAAAGCTTGGAGTCAAAGATGGAGTAGTGAAGTGCAAGGTCTAATCGCTACAAATCTTGAGGGTGATTCCAAAATGGATGTAGTAGGAATAGTGCCTTCGGTTTTGTTTGGATCGGGAACGGACTTATATAGACGAATGCTACCACTACATTGTCATTGGAGGAAAATGAGCATTCTAAGTGAATATTTCCAAAAAGGTAATCATAGCCTCTAGCCTCATCAACCAGAAATGACTGAAAATCAAAGGGACACAGTAAGGCTAAGTGGGTAGCACTCAAGTAGGGTATGTCTATCACCTTTCTAGATAACCTTGGATATTACTACAACGTGTGGAAGGAGCCCGGAAAGGGTGGGAAAACCCAGGTTATAGCATATTCGGGTCTATCCAGGTTAAGGGTGGACTGGTATTGTGTTTCAAAGGATCCCTGCATGGTCCTCGGTATGTTGTTCTAGACGTGTACCGTGGAAGGTGGTACCCTAGTGCCAAGTAATTCGTATGGAATCTTTTCTCGAACACGTGCCTTTACCGTTTGATTGTAGAGCCTGGTATTGTTAGAATTTAATTAATGTAACAATTTCAGCTATTTGAATAAGTATTTGTACTTAGACACTATTACAATATCATTGGATTTCGATACGAAATGTTTTGGTTATCGTAAGGTAAAATCCCATCATGTTTATTTATGGCGTGGTGTTACGAGATACCATTGATTTTCAAAGGATTCTGAAACTTTAATAATTCAAATTGAATGCGTTTTCTCACGCTGATTTTCCAGACCGACTCGGGTGTTATTTTATATAATGCTCGGGTCAGACGGAGTATTTCAGGTTCAGGTTAGAATGCTATGAAGCTCAGGAGACGAGCTGGATGGTGAAGGCGTATTACTTGTACTTGTTTATTCCGCTGCAGTGTTGTTTGAAATTACCAGCAACTGTGATGGTAGGTTGTTATAACTATCCATGCTGGTAATTATTGATTTGTGTACTCTGTTGTGGGATATGTATATTACACTTTCGATTTCTGTTAAGAGATACTAATATTATATGTTACTCAGTCCGCTATGAGATTCTGTTATGTTTAGTTTCTTAATCTTCTACCTATTTTCTTTTCCCTCAACAATCTGTCTTTCTGGCACTCGATCGTTCGACATGTCATACGTTGAGCGTATTTATGTCGATTTTCAAGGGTCAAAAATGGCAGGTCGTTACATTTCCCCATTTTAAAAACAGGGCACGACAGTGAAAAAACAGGCCACGACTCAAAATAGAAGAGGTCGAACCATATAAAATAAATAATAAAAATTTGTATCTCATAATCCACTCGATAAAAAATATCAAATAAGTTTTAAAAATTCTATTTCATTCTCCTCTTCAATCCTGTAAGCTCGATGGTGGGTGCGGCTAAATTATATCGTGTTCGACGTTGAGGCAATCGAACTAGGGTTTGGCGTAACTGGAAATAGGAGAGGAGATGGATGGATCGAAGATCGTGAACGTGTTTGATTATCGTGAAGCAGTTATATCCAAGTTTTTGGAGCGGTCGGTTATGATCTGGGCAGTGAAATAATTTGGCTTGGAGCAGCTAAACGTTTAGTTTTGGGATAAGGCAGGGGAGAGGACGTTGTGGTGATGGCCACGAAGCTTGGGTGACGCGGAGGTGTTTGGTGATGGTGGATTCAACTTTCTCCGTGGGTGGAGGTTACGGTGCCCATGCGTGCACGGTTGGGTGTGGGTTTACAGTGCATATCATGTGCAGATTTCAAGTGAAATTCGAGAAGAAAGGTAAAGGCGGGTAGTGTTTTTGATTTTGGGGTATGGGCCTTCACTGTTTTTTCCTAAAGAAAAGAAGAGAAAATCGTAAATTATATATTTAGAATTCGTGTAACTTTTAAATGCTCTATTTGTGCATACAAGGTCAAAATCGCACGAAACAAATTGTGTTGGGTCCATATTGTCGAGCACTACATTTTAGAGCTGCGTTGGAGTTGATTGAGCTAATGAAATTTTTAGTTAAACTTAAAAGCTTGTTTAATTTTAAATGAAATAAATTGCTATCGCGATGACTATAAGCAGAGCGAGTTAATCTCACTCAATATTGGATTACCCAATTAACTTTAAATAGTAAAAATTAATTATTGATTGATTGATAGAATTGATAAATTAATATCAGTTGAATGTGATATTATATATAATAGTATATATACTGGAGTAATTGAAATCCCCGTGTATATATATATATATATATATATATATATATATATATATATATGGCGGATGAGCCACTATGCGCCTCATATAATAGCGGATGGACCTATATACCGCGATATCCCTCTCGAAGTAGGATTAGTATTTTTATATTGTATTAACATTTGTGGATGCAGGAAAACATGTTAGAGGGATCCAACTGGATTCCCTAAAAATGTTGAATTTAATGTTATACATAGTGATATTTGAACCTTTGAATAATCTGTGATAAATTATATTTTAATTGATAGTTATGGGATGCTATGGTATTATTGGCCTAGATTTTAATATTTTGAAATATCATAAATATATATACATTGAGTTTGGAAGGAAATTTATAAGGGGATTTTAGAAGTGAAGTATTTACATTGAAATTTGGATTAATTTAAGGAACTAAATTTGGGGAAAATAAATAGTTTGACTTTAAAATTTTATTTATTAATTTTAGAACATGAAAAAATAGAGATTTTGAATAATGTAAATAAAAGGGTTTTAAAAAAATAGAACTAAAGCGATATTGTTTACGTGTAAATGGTATTTATTTTTAAAATCGAGATTTAAAATAGTTGGGAAGATAAAAAGGAATTTGAAAAGAAGATATGAAATTGTTATACAAGATTTTTCATAAAATTGAGGAAGAAAGTGGAATCTGAATTTAGTTGGGTCTTGGGATATATTTGGGTTGTTTAAGAAATTAATTTAAAAATGGAATTGAATTAAGAAATCGATTCCAAAACAACTAAGTATTGTGAAACCGTTGTAACAGGAAACGAGACTACGGGATTTATAAACAAGGTTTATAAATAAAGTAAAGTGATTATTAGTGGATAAATTGAAGTTATAAATTCACTGTGAGGATTTATAAGGAGATGGGTAAATCGGCTTAAAAATAAATGGTAGATTTATTTTTTTGGAAATGTGAAAAGGGAATTTACGGAATTGGGACTTAAATCAAAATTGGAAATAAATGAAGGAGGATTTTTTAATATTAGACTAGCTATATGGGAGTTGAAAAATATTTTTTTCTGAGAAGTTAGCTTAATTTAAAAAAAGGGATTTTTAAGTATTAACTAGAAAATTTAAAAGTGTTTAAGAATATTTTAGAAAATTAATTATTTAGTTGTTTTAAATTATTTAATGTGTATTTAAGTATTAACT
This sequence comes from Allium cepa, assembly GCA_030765085.1. Taxonomy (NCBI): domain Eukaryota; kingdom Viridiplantae; phylum Streptophyta; class Magnoliopsida; order Asparagales; family Amaryllidaceae; genus Allium; species Allium cepa. The sequence continues at coordinate 876,776,084 of CM060931.1, read as the reverse complement.
AAGTAGTTTTATAAATGTTTGACAATAAGTTAATTATTATTTAAGAATTAATCAGCATTATTATTCTAAGACATAGATTACTCTATAATAATATTATTTTATAGGAACTTTTATTTTAAAAAGTAATTGCCTAAAATTAACTTGGCGATTATTATAGAAATTTTATAAGTATTATTTTGAAAAATTATTTAATAAAGTTTTTGGAAAGTGATGGTATGCTTTCGTGGCGTAATCAGAGGTAGTGAGTGCCTGCAGTTAAGTCTGATTTCTCTCGGATAGAGATGTAACCATTGAGCTGTGAATCCATAGTTGGTACCGAAGTGGAACTTTCCACATTATTAAAAAAGGGTTTCTAATATTTTTTGAAAGATAGTTGTGAATTTTCCAAATTCGATAAGCTAAGTGCATAATATTGGATAAAGAGATTTAATATATATAAAAATTAAATAAAAATTGAGACTTGTGGTTTTGGTGGAAAATGAAATATTTGGTTGAACGATTGTTTATTTGATAGTTAAATAACCGACTATCAAATCTGGACCCTAAATATAACTTTGGCAATATTTGGAAGAAACACGTGAATTATATGGTATAGCGACCATTCAAGGTGCTGTAATGTACTTATAGATTCATTTCGTTTTTCTAGGATGTTTATAAGGAAATCCATCCACAAACGGTTAAGAGGTGATCTCCAATCTTATTTTCGTCTGTTTATTCCCTAAAGAACCGAGATTGAGTTTACTGGAAATAGCGAACGTTGGTTCGAAGAGATTAGGATAGGATAAGTTATCCGAAAACCACTTCGACCCAACAACTATGTTTTAGATGTGAAAACAAGAGCACGGAGTCAAAGATCGAGCAAAGAAGTGTAAGGGCTAATCGCTAATAATCTTGAGGATGATTCCAAAATGGATGTAGTACGAATAGCACCTTCGGTTTCATTCGGACCCAGAACGGACTTGAATGGATGAATGTTATATGTACATTGTCATTGGAGGACATTGAGCGTTCTAAGTAAAAATTCCTTTAAAAGATAATCGTAGCCTCTAGCCTCATCAACCAGGAATGATTGAAAATCAAGTAGATGCACCAAGGCTAAGTGGGTCGCACCCAATTAGGGTATGTTTATCACCTTTCTAGATACCCTCCGATATTATTATTATTATTACTATGATGTATGGAAGAGCTCGAAAAGGGTGGGAATACCCGAGATGATTGCATATTCAATCCATCCAGGTTATGGTTAGTCCAGCCTTGTGTGGCAGGGATCCCAGCATGGTCCTAGGTACGCCGTTCTTGACGTGTACTGTGTCAAGTATTATCCCAGTGCCTAGTCATTCGTATGGAAACCATTATCAAATAAGCGTCGTATGGTTTTGGTTGTGCCCATCTATACTAGAACGTGAGATGCAAGCACTTCAGCTATTTGAATAAGTATTTGTATTTAGACACTATTATAATATTAGAGGATTTGATATGAAATGTTTTGCTTATCATAAGGTAGAAACCCGTTATGTTTATGTGTGGCATGGTCTTAAGAGATACCTTTGATTTTCAAAGGATTTTGATAACTTTAATAATTCAATTTGAGTGTGTTTTCTGACGCTGGTTTTCCAGACTGACTCGGGTGTTAT